>OW052061.1:16518000-21318000 GCA_932526445.1 Phragmatobia fuliginosa
GTATGATGATAGAACTGAACTTGGGAAAGGACATAGGCTACTTTTTACTGCAATAATCGAGATACAAAGACCAAAGCTAGGTGATTATAAAAATACATAAATCGAAGATGTCAAAATGTATCACTGTTTACCTCCTGTCAAAACTTCACAGGTTGCTAGGGCATAACACACTTGCATGGCAACCATAATGATAGTTTGTAAATGACATATAGACCAGTAGACCAGAGTAGATAATTTTTGAAAACAAATAAAATTATAGTAGGATGAAACCTGTTGGAAAAGGAGGACAATATTATAAAAATGAAAGGAAACATAATTTACGGGCGATCTGAGGTCGGGAAGGGGTAGGGAGGGAGGTTTTCGGGTCCTTTAACCGGGGCGTGAAAAAGCATCTCACTAAGCCGCCATAGTGTGGGCCGCCATACATTATTGTCCGCATTCGCAGCAAGTGTGGTAGCCCCGACCCTTGGATTCTGCTCATGCTTTCCATCAGGCAGGGTAGAGTCAGATTGGATGGCTAAATATATACAACAAAGGGTAAAAAACGGTTTATCTCGATTTCCAGCAAAACTACAAGGAAAATAGTTAGATGGCAAAGTTGTAGGTAATTAAAAGATCTACAACTTTTTAGGGGTTCCGAAGTTTATGACTTCGAACCCTTATAGATATGTCATGTCCGTCTGTCCATCCGTCCGTCCGTCCGTCCTCGACTTGTCGTCCAGACAGTAAGTGCTAGAAAGATGAAACTTTGCATGAATATGTATTGTAATTACGTCGACAAAGTGCTACAATAAAATTATGAAATATATTTTCTATTTAGGGTACCTACACGTAAAGTGGGGATGTTTTTTTTTCTCACGGCTACCCCATCATGTAGGGTATCATTATATAGGTCTTTTAAAAACATTACAGGTTTGTTAAGACGATTTTTTGATTTAGGTATCCGTTTGCGAGAAATTCCACTTTAAAGGCAAACTTTTTGTAAAAACAGGCCGTCCCGCCCGCCGAAAAATTTGTGATAGTGGTCCATATAATGAACTTTAAATGAAAACTATAACGAATTAGATGACTTTGTTAGTTCAGGAGTTATAGAGGCTTAACTTTTACAATGCGCTTACTTGGAAAAGTCATACAAAATCAACGCATTAATACGTAAACATAACAATTATCACACACACTCGGCCGATTTTTTATAATATCATTGATCAAAACACTATTATTAAAACATCGATCAAAGTTACAACTAACTACAAGAAATTTTATATGATGTTACCTGCTGATACGGAACCCTTCATGGGCGAGTCCGACTCGCACTTGGCCGCTTTTTTATAATATTGTCCTCCTTTTCCAACAGGTTTCATCCTACTATAATTTTATTTGTTTTCAAAAATTATCTACTCTGGTCTACTGGTCTATATGTCATTTACAAACTATCATTATGGTTGCCATGCAAGTGTGTTATGCCTAGCAACCTGTGAAGTTTTGACAGGAGGTAAACAGTGATACATTTTGACATCTTCGATTTATGTATTTTTATAATCACCTAGCTTTGGTCTTTGTATCTCGATTATTGCAGTAAAAAGTAGCCTATGTCCTTTCCCAAGTTCAGTTCTATCATCATACCGAATTTCATCAAAATCGATACAGTGGTTTAGGCGTGAAAGCGTAACAGACAGACAGACAGAGGTACTTTCGCATTTATAATATTAAGTAGGGATTAAAAAAAAAACTACTCACTAGATCTCGTTCAAACCAATTTTCGTTGGTAGTTTGCATGTTAATGTACAACATATATTTTTTTTAGTTTTATAACTCTCTTATTTTAGAAGTTAGAGGGGGGGACACACACATTTTTCCACTTTGGAAGTGTCTCTCGCGCAAACTATTCAGTTTAGAAAAAAATGATATTAGAAACCTCAACATCATTTTTGAACACCTATCCATAGATATCCCACACGTATAGGTTTGATGAAAAAAAATTTTTTGAGTTTCAGTTCCAAGTATGGAGACCCCCAAAATGTATTGTTTTTTTTCTTTTTTTATGTAAAAATCTTAATGCGGTTCACAGAATACATCGACTGATCAAATTTCAACAGTATAGCTCTTATAGTTTCGGAAATAATTGGCTGTGACATACGGACGGACAGACAGACAGACAGACAGACAGACAGACAGACAGACAGACAGACAGACAGACAGACTTGACGAATCTATAAGGGTTCCGTTTTTTGCCATTTGGCTACGGAACCCTAAAAATGTCACCAAATTCAAGACACATATAACTTTGTATCATGCTAATACATATATCATGATAATCAATGAGAACCATCAAAGAGAAGTCTAAAATCAAAACCAATCCATTCAAATTTACTTGATCACTGTCTCAATAATGGAGACATATCGACATTTCCATTCACATTGTCCATCACTATAGGTCCCAATATAGGCATATTGTCTGCCCGATTGATAACAATTCTCATTCAATATCTACCGTGTAATATGTGTAATAGCTCATCTTCATACACACTACACAGGTGTATGACAAACGTATGTGATTACATCAAGCTCTGATCCGATTAATATCGCTTATTATGTTAAACGGTGCGGTGTTAATGCTTTGATGTGATTAATACAAATCATTATATTTGGATTATGAGATATATATAAAGATCAGATCGTGAAAGATACGTCCAGTATTGGTTTTCTCAGAAACAAAGTTGGTGCCTAGTATCGGCGACAGACGGATTGGTATCGGGTTTCTTTAAAGTTTACCTCCTCTTTTCAATATTATTGTCCTGCCTTTTGCGATACCCACGGGTGAATAGGATACCCAATTAGACATATTATTCTTAATCTGTTACCACACTTGGCACAGTTAGTAGATATTACTATACAAATTATTTAGAAGATAATTTAGCAAAATTTGGTTGCACTCATTTTCTTTATCGACGTGCGATATGCGTAATATGATCACTGTTTTTTGCCATTAAATTCATCTTACACATTTACGAAATAACTGAATTTAAAATTGTTAGGGCTTAAAATTCTCTTTACAAATAAACATGTTTGCAATATTTATTGTAAGTAGTTTTATACTAAATGCATATCTAATTATAAACGGTACTTCCATAAAAAGGAAGTCTGCGACTTTGACGGGACTATCAGAGTCCCGTCAGAGTTCTGATCAAAAATATTCTGAGCTAATCCTTATGTTATTAGGCTATTTTAGGGTTCTGTTGCCAAATGGCAAAAAACGGAACCCTTATAGATTCGTCATGTCTGTTAGTAGTTTTTTTTTTTAATACGACTCGAGTCCGACTCGCACTTGGCCGCTTTTTTATACCAACTTCGCTCTGCGACGTGACTCGCAGTTTACGACAATAACCGCAGGTAACTCGGTACTCAGTTTATATCATACAAACATTAAGGTTTGAAAATAATTAAAGTATGTTGTTCCATGAAAACCTCTCGCCAGAATTGCACGTAAAGCTTTTCAACGTGGTGCCAATATTCATTATACTTCCTACAAAAGGCTACATGTTAATTTTACTATTCATGGAATACTGCGACAAAGTTATTTAATGAATGAATAAAACGAAATGTAAATGTTTTATATATTTTTTATATATAGAACATTAATCGACAAAATTATATTCGAGAAAATATCGTTTAATAAGTCTTTGTATAGTTCTTTGGGAATAAAAACGTCAGTTTTTATATAATCAGTTCATCATCATCATCGTCCTAGTCTTAAGACGTCCATTTCTACTAGAAGACGGAGCATAGGTAGAACGCCTATAAGGTTGTCCGACGATCTGGCCGGTCTATGTTCGTGTGCGAATAAATAATCGTAATTTAATGTTATAAGAAAATTCAATGTTTTAAAGTTACGCTGTTTTATTTAATTATATGATTGAGACATGTACATTATGAACTAAAAACTAATTGCATAACTAATAATAGGTGAATACAACATGCACAACAATATTAGTTCAGTTTAGTTACAATGATAATAAATTTTATTAGTTATTTCATTTTCAATCATGTAGTTCTCAGTTAGAGTAAAACACAGCACCACAACTACTAAATAACTAGCAGTTACTCATAATTTATACACGATTGTTGAATTAAATACACACATATTTAAATGAAAATGTGTTGTTGTTGTCCACAGGCCAGGTGGAGTGATGATTTGCGCAAGACGGCTGGCAGGAGCTGGATGCGAGTCGCCGAGGATCGAACTGAGTGGCGTGCAATTGGAGAGGCCTATGTCCAGCAGTGGACTGGTATAGGCTGATGATGGATGATGGATGATGTGTTGTTATTAATGTTTTCAGCTTGAATATCTATATGGTACCACCCTCACACAGAAGTCCAATCCCAATTTGACAGCATTTGTACTGACGTGTTTCGTTGGCGAGTACGAGACCGGAGGCAAATAAATAAATAAATAAATATTTTGGACATCTTACACACAATATCATCTAGTCCCAAGGTAAGCAGAGCTTGTGTTATGGGTACTAAACAACTGATATAGATACATAAACATATTTTTTTTTTGTAAATACATACATATTATACATAGAAAAACAATATTTGGTCTGACCCGGGAATCGAACCCGAGACCTCTTGATCAGCAGCCGCATACGCTAACCACTAGACCAACAAATGATGCAGAAGTAGCTCAGTAGGAGAGTAGAAGCTGCATTGTCTGCACACAGTATTAGGATGGTGATCACCACTACTCTTGGATTCTACTCATGCTTCAAATCAGGTAGAATAGAGTCATTTTGACTAAATATAAAAATATTTAAAAAATTGACAAGTTCTATAACGTACCTATATTAA
The DNA here is from genome assembly GCA_932526445.1 of Phragmatobia fuliginosa. Taxonomy (NCBI): domain Eukaryota; kingdom Metazoa; phylum Arthropoda; class Insecta; order Lepidoptera; family Erebidae; genus Phragmatobia; species Phragmatobia fuliginosa. The sequence goes on from OW052061.1 coordinate 16,522,849, forward strand.
GTATAAGCTCTTTTAAGTTAAGTACGTTCTTATAACTACCATGTGTGGAAACGTAATATTAGAAAATCTTAGATGCGACAATCTTGCATAAGTAATCAAACTTTCTGACATTTCAAACAAACATCAATAAATTAAATACCTAAGACAGGAGTGTGCTTTGGAGCTGTAATTCTACGTATCTTGGGCATATCACGTACTATTGATCCTTACATCGCATTTATACCTATAGTTTCTTCTTTTTTAAACATAACTTCCGCCTAAGGAATATTCACCCTGTGTTACGGACGGACGGACACAAAGAACCAGACTTAGAACAACGATTTGTAAATCACACAAAGTGTTGTCCCAAGTGGGATTTGAACACACAACAGTGGCTGACCGCTTAAATCACTAAGCAAACCGTGAAATCAATACAAGTCAGTCAAGTCAAAATTGAATGGGTTCTCAGAGATCCTTCAAAACATAGTTGAGACTTCAACGATGAATTATAGTTTTTTGGTCATATTAGATTAACTGCCTCGTTAGTCCAGTGGATAGCGTATGCGACTGCTAATGAAGAGGTCTCGGGTTCAAATCCCGGGTCGGGCCAAAGAGTGTTTTTAGGTTTTTCTTAGGAAATTCCAAATAGCAGACCGGAGTTTTGTAGTTTGGCGGTGATTCACGCCCGTGCCTCGGAGAGCACGTCGAATTACAGTTCTCCCTTAGGTTTGCGGAGGTCCGATGCCAGTCACCCCGTGGAAAAACTGATATTCAGGTAAAACCGATTGAACTAGTAGCCGACCCCTGAGGTTATAACTATACATAACATACATAACGCCGCGGAACGAAGCTACTTTGAAAATAGCCTAAGTTACTCCTTATGTCTTCAGCTTTGAGCCTGTGAAAATCCCAAAAAAAACTCTCAAGCCGTTTAAGAGATTTCCCGGAACAGACAGACAACAATTTTAAAATTGCTTTTTAAGTAGGTGCCGTATAAACTTTCGTACGTATTTGGTAAAAACTGTAAATTTGATATTACATTTGTTTGCATCATCAAAATATGAAAAAAAATCTGTGAACGTATAATCGGAATCATGGCAAGGTTATGCACCTAGAGAGATGCAAAACCAAACCTCACTACTTACAGTATATACTACAAGAATTAAACCTTAATAGTTCGACAGTTGATCTAAATTGATCTAAATAGTAATGATATTCAAAAGAAGCAACAATGAAACAATAACCTTATTAAACCTATCAAGTAACCTACTATACCTACCTCATTTGTCAACTCAGACATACAAAACTTAGTACAAACCAAACGACTCAATACTGTCTGAATTTAGTCAATTCTCCCCTAATAGCACAAGATAAGAAATAAAATCAATCTTTCAAAATCACTGAGCCGACAAATTCACATCTTCGATCATCAGTACCACCGACTCCATAACTCATCCGATTGAACGGTGGCTTAAAAACAGCCGGCTTAATGTCACATTTTTCCATTAGCCCGACATCATGTCACCCGGGTGGATAAATCGACGACCTGTTGCCACTTGGCATTGCTACGTATGGGAGTAGACCCGGCCGAGTCGAGACCATGCAAATTGTTCTTTACTTTCCTTTTGTCACGCGAACATTTCCTTATTTAAGCTGTTGTTGCTTTTGCGTTTCATTTCTATTTATGTTTACTCTTTGTTGTTTTGTGAGCCACCAGTATGTCAGGCGATATTTATTTACTGTGCTAACACTAGAACGTTTCTTACATTAAAACATCCATTAACTAGCTACAAGAATAAACCTATTATATCAGTAGGAAATTACTGCTATCAGGCTAAACAAGCAAACTACTAAGTTTAAAGAAATGACTGAAGCGTGGAGATGACACATTTCCCTAAGCTTTAGGTAACTTAAGGTACATTTCGAAGTACATGTATTTTTATATATCCAATTTTGATGAAATGAATTGTGAATTCCATCATTCAACTTTGCTTTTATTATTATTGTTTATCGTAGTGACAGCCCATTGAATATGGGTAGGATTAATACCAACAAGTAAAATATTCGATAATAAGAACACTTTATTGTATTTTGGTAAAAGAGCTTTAGCGATCTACAGTTCGTACTACAATGAGGACAGGTTTTAATAAAAAGTCTTGCTTATCGAAATAAGAACCTATTCAGATATGCAAAAAAAATGATACACGTTCATAATACGCCGAGATTTCGATATTCCCGTAACAATATACCAGAGACTCATCAACTTTTTCGTCATTATTATTTTGCCTAAGAAATATCGCGCTCACTCTTTACTTATTTATTTAATATTAACAAAAGGTACAAAAATAATAATAGGAGAACAAAGCATCGATCTGGTATTAAAGAGCCTTATTTCTTTCACGAAAGGCAGATAGGTAAACCCCCTTTAACATCGAATAATACTTATTATAGCTTACCGGTCACAATAGAAAGGCTGCCGGTCACACCGAGGCATAGCCACTACAAACAGAACTTTTATAGCCTTTGATTACGGCTTAAATCGAAAAGATAATATGTACTACTAACACGAATGAACGCAATTTTTTTTTTTGTTTCTTTATTATTATTAATTACTGAACATTACCTATTACGGAATGAAATTGATTGATAATTTATATACGAAACTGAGTAAAGCCAGAGCTTAATAGCTAATTTACCTTTTCATGAGCTTTTTTTATTTGTTAATATTACCCAGAGAATATTAATAATGAATTGAATTAAACTAATTTATAATTTTTATTCGAAACAATTCATTCATCTTTGTATGTATTTTAAATCTTCATCATTGAACAGTACACTGCTGAACATACATATCTCCTTAAAAAAAAGGTTTTGACTGTTTTTAGATATTCACAACTTTTTACCCATAGTTTTTTAGATTAAGGTAGAGTCAATGTATCGTAACTTTTATGGCAAAGGACTTTTTGGGCAACTATACAACTCTGGGTCAGGTGGGTTGACAACGAGTCAGTTTCAAGTTTTCCTTCTCTTTGAATGATGTCGGTCCATATAGTTTGCGATCTTTCTGTGTTTTTATATGTTTCTAATGTGTAAAAATAGTTAATACCCAAGTACTAGCTACTTCCTAGGATGTCACGTATTTTAGACATAGCTCCAAATGTCCCGGCGGGACTGACTCTGTCCCCTATTTTTATTGTGTAGTTGAAATCGGTTAATGTCTATCATTGACAAGTTCTTACGCACGCAAAATTTGAATACACCTGACATTGCATACGATACAGGGATTCATAAATATTTTTTCGATGTCGTAGAATGCAATGACAAATCAGTAAATGTAGTAACTAAATTGTTAATAAGCACGTAGAAGAATTTAATTTAAATAGAGTATCAGCATTTTCCGCTAATAATAAGAAATGTAAACTTCGGCCAAACCATTCCATTAATACACTTATGCTGTCTAAAAATCAAAATATATCAAAGCTATTTGCTTCATCCATATTCTCCAAAATAGCGAACATGCAACTTCAATTTGAAGAAAAAGAAAATTAAGAAAAGAAATAATTAAACATGTTTCGACGAGGTTTTTATCTCTAAGTCATGCTATCTGTTGAAAGAATCAATAAAATATGGCCAATCCTAAAATCTAATTTGTTTGAATTCCGCAGTGAATGTCCGCGTTTACTAGGAAAAATAATTACCAATGAGCAAAAAAAAAGATTGGCCTGTTTATCGTTTGTCCATACCATTATGTTTTTGGTAAAAGTTACGAAGAATAAAATATATTTTTTTGGCAATCAAGCGAGAGGTAATACGAGGATTAACTGCTGACACAAACGAACTACTAGATAATGATTTTCTACAGTTCTATAATATCTTTTCTCTGTTTTCGTTACATGATTTTTCTGAAAATAATATTCTCTCCAAGTCCTAATTTGAAACTTTAAATCTGATAGTCTACTAGCTTCAATATAAAACTTTTATGTTAAACACATGTACCATTTTTTATAATTTAAAAGAATAAGAAATTATGATATTTATCGAAGTTATAGTATAAAAAAAATGTATATTGAAACGTTATATTTACGTTTATAACCGACGTTGGAGGGTGGACAAAATAGGAACAACACTCATCCAATCAGGTAAATCTATAATTTTTAAGCAGCCCGAAGGCCTCCAACTAAGCTTTACGACTGCAACAGGACCGACTGCTTAACGTGATCACGGAAATATCCTTAAGATTAAAATCAATTAATAACTCTTCATAGTACCTTTATGGCAAATATCATTGAAATCGGGACAGCACTTGAGGCGTGAAAGCTTATGAGACAGATAATTATGGTGTAACTCACTAAGACTTGTATTTTGTCTGGGCCAATTAGGCCGCTAGATAGCGAGAATCACTTCATTATTCGCGGAGGATGTGCAGAAATTATACGTTAACGAGCTATTCGAAGCCTTCATACGCGACACGTTTGGAATCGTTTTTTTTGCTATAGCATTAATTTTACAAAATGTTTGAGAATTGTGAGTTCAGGGGAATCCCAATTTTATTGATATGTACAACATTTGCTGTGCTTGTTCGATTTTTGGGTGAGATGAAATGTTTGTATGATCTGCAAATGTTTGTTTCGGAGTTAAGATTTTTTTAGTAATTTTTTACTGTTATTTTTATATTTTAGTATAAATATTGTGGCTGAGAAAACAACACGACTGCGATTAGACAGAAGGTCAAACAATATTCTTACTCACATGCTTACTAAAAGTATCATTCGGAAATTCATAATAACTGGAAGTTTAGAATTGATGAAACAAGGTTTTAGGGACAACATCAAACAAAAACAAAGGCTCGTATTAAGATACACATTATATATTGATCCAAAAAATAATACAATATTTATTTTTATAGTATCCTATCTCATATTTCCCAGGGTAGGGCCAAAACTTGTCAATAAGGGGACCAGCCGACACTGACATTTGGGTCTGCGGCTTTCAATATTTGTGACAGAATCTTATGAATATTATATTCTCGAGGTTTATCGGTTTGTTTATCTTATTTATACCCGTTTGAAAGGTCTAATAGCATTCATAAAAGGAAATGAATAATACAAAAATTAAAAGATTTATTCTAATAAATGTTATGCTTTGATGATTTGCCCACGTAGCCTTTCATGGTCTTTTGTGAGTCTTCTATTATCCATATGGTAGAAAACTCACGAAAAGAATTTATATAACGAATCTGTATGGAAGTTGAGGTAAAAGTCGTGAACGGCGAAAATTTTTCGACGACATTAGTGATCTTCTGAACAAAGGCCAAGTAAAAAGCACTAGGAACTCACGGGCATGCATGCAGCGATTGATGAATTTGGACAAAGCAAAAAAGGTGTCAGTAACGGAGTGGAGGTAGGTCTTTAGAAACAATCACCAAGGGTATTCAACGACGGCGCGTTTAGTACCTAAATGAGTGACAGTTTGTTGCATTGTTTGGTATGAGCGATACCGTAATTCGAAGGTCACTGTGAGCAGTCGGTCCCGGTTGTTATCATAAGATAACAGCCGTGAGGCTTAGTAGGTAGCTAACAGCCTAACAATAATCAACTTAGTTCCATGACAATCAATTTTTAAATCCGTTTTTGTCATATACACATTAAATATTAAAATTTACAAGTAATAGGTATCTAAAGAAAAACCTAAATCATATTTGATTATATATTAGCAAACAAATTACGTAGCCACAACAACCCACAAACATATATCACTCCAAACAAATCCACATAAGCACTTTGTCACACAAACCCCCTAAAACAAACCGTTATGAATAAAAAGACAAAACCAAAAGCCTTAATTAAAAGTAAAGCCGAGAAGTCCCACAAATCGTGTCGGTTGTAAACAATACCGTACCGACCGTACCGTAGGTAGGTAAAGCCCATCTAAGATATTAGCAATCCTTTTTAACTTACATTCGAGTCTGACAAATGAATATTTAGCTTAGGGTAGCAGGTGTTGGTTTGAGACGCGGTCGGTCTCGAGCGGTACATAAATCAAAATAGTATACCAACAATACTACCTATATCATTATAGGTATATGTGTATATGTCTGTAGAGTATACACACCATAGACGCATTCTTGTGATAATACAACAGGGTTCAAAGTTGTAAAACTGTACTCATAACTATATCTAATATATAAAATTCTCGTGTCACAGTTTTCGTTGCCATACTCCTCCGAAACGGCTTGAACGATCTTTATGAAACTTTATATGCATATTCAGTAGGTCTGAGAATCGGCCAACATCTATTTTTCACACCTCTAAAACGCGAGCGGAGCCGCGGGCATCAGCTAGTTAATATCTATGAATTTGCTTACACTGTTTGAGTTTAAATTAAATTAGCTATTCTTTATTTATTGTCTTCATTACCTAAATTTTTTCGCCGATAGCCACTTAAGAGTGCTTTATATCATGGTTAAACTAATACAATACTAATACAATTTATCTAAATCAGCTTAATGTTTAAAATGTTTGAAATTTAAATTTATTTTTATTGTTATTAAAAACTTTGTGTTACATATACTTAACGTTAATTTTTACCGAAATATAAATATCGATAAGTCAATCACGAAAGAAAAAGGTGTATGAAAATAGTAGTTTGTTTTGAGACTGTCTAAGTATGTAATCTATATTTATGTATGTATCTTTCTTTATAAATACCTTACAATGTAGAAACTGGAATCAATATAATATTACTTGTAAATTGCACGTAACGGAAACACGTTAAGTTTTAAAATATCGTTTTGGTTAGGTTGACCAACTTATATATAAGTAGCAGGTTCGTATTTCTAATTTGGAGATCTTCCAAGTATTTATTACAATTGCAAATCTGAATATGCACGAGTACTTAGATGTTGTATATTATGTCCCCTTTATCAACGCTAGTTATTTTACATATTTAATTGAAAACTTCTAAAGATTACACTTACAGGTCAACAATTTACGTGTGGGAACCTACATACACATACAAGAGTAAACTGATCTATAAGAAGCAGGTAGCAAAAGCGTGGGACAAACCACTAAAAGAACACGTTACTTGCCGGGACACATCAAGACAGTTAGTGATGCGCTCCCTCATATGTCGACTTTAGTTATCGATTTTCTACGATATTTCTTTTACTATAAGCGATAATTAGAAAATTGAACTGAATTTCGTCTACGATGATCGACAATAAGCTACTATAGTTGTTAAGTTTTCAAATTGTGTATTTATGAAGTAGCTTTGAAATATATCCAAAATATTTAACATCATACTTCTTTTTGCTAATATTTATCAAGAATAATTCATAATTAATCCAAAACTTCAGAGTAAACAGTAAAAACCCATGCACTAACTCATTAATTACACAAATACAACTAAACGGTATTAAGAATAATATATTTTTGCTACACAATTATTATTATTACATACATATCTTTCATTGTTGAGCATTTTCTATATATTTTTTTATTATCGGTACTTGAAATCAGCTACGAATTATCGTAACAAGATCTGTCGTAGAAGTTTATGTAGCTCGCTACAACACTATTGAGGCGGGGCGGGTAACGGGCGGACGATTAGCCGTGGTGTTTCTCTGGCCGCGCCGCCTTGGAAATAGAAAATAAAGGCGGCGTGACACGAGCGTTGACCCCTTTACACTGTCTATTAACTGGCATAACCACTTGCCTAAATTTGGTCCAAAAAACATTTCGTTATATTGTATCCTTGAACAAGAAATTGTTTTAAACACGTAGTCACAAAATAATTACTGAATAACTAACGATACTTATTTAGGCAAATTTTATACTTCCCTAGAAATAGTAAACAGTAGGAATTACTAATGAAAAGTCACGGTGAATTATATGGAAATTTTAGTGACATGTTCCAAACAGCGTCAATTAGCCATCGAAATCAGTTTTGATTTGGTCAATGCCAGTAAATTTGATGCCAACAGATAATACAAAGCAAACACGAATATTAGTAGTGAACGCATTGTTTATTTTTGAGAACATGGATAAATGACATATTGGCAGCAATAAATCCATTGATATCATTACCAAATACACAGTTATGTGTAACGTGTCGGTCAAAGTAATATGCCATTTTTGACTGTTCATCCTGTGTCATGCACTGAAAGTCAGATGCAATGGTCTGATATGCATTATTATCTCGTATTTCAGTAGATCGATTGAAGAACACACGGATGATATAGATTTATCATTCTTCTGTGAGTTATACAATATCAATGAAACTAAATACTATGTAACTAGGAAATGTTATGAAAGTATCAGTGAGTGAGCAGAGAAGAATTCTTTAAACTGAGGATTGTGGATGCAACTACTACTACGATTAAAAAGGAATTTTAAATCTACCCAGGATAGGAATATAACACAGAAAGTAGTTAAGATAATAATAACATACTATTTTATTGTAAATATACGACAAAATCAACTGGGGCCTAACTTAATACCATAAATACTGGTATTATCAAAATATGTAACTCAATTCGCACTCGAGATATTTTTTACAAAAAGTATCTATATCTTTTATTGGTAATATTTTACATAACTTTTTTTTTTTTTAATATTCATATAACACATATACATGCATACTTTGTATAATTGTATAAATTGTGCAATGTTTAAATGCAACTTTCACTGAAGATATATTGAATAGTCCTATATATATGATTATGGAATAAAACACAGTTTATTGCAAAACAATGATATCAAGAGATTGCATATTAAAATGTGCTTTGAGTTCATCTACTAGCGCCACTGCACTTGCCCGTTCAAACATTCTTCAGTTGTCCATAGACGATACAAGTTAAACGCGTGGTCCTCCGCTCGAACGTGACCGCTTTACGTATTTATGCAGATATACACCTTCTCCACCCAGCCCCCGTATTCACGACCCAAAGAAGAATTCAACTAACGTCACAGGACATACTTATTATTGGCGAAAAGACGAGGCTTAACAAACATTCGGATTTTCCACGAACAATAAAGAAGATTATGGAGTTTCTGATACATGTTGCGACACAATAAAAGTCTTTTACTAAATATGTATTACCTTTATTTCAGATTTGTTATAAGAAAAATAAAAATAATTCTTTTTTTGATAACTTCTTTTTTAGGGTTCCGTAGTTCACGACTCGGAACCATTATAGCTTTGTCATGTCTGTCCGACCGTCCTCGACTTACCTTCCAACGAGAAAAGTTTACTGCTAGAGAGACGAAACTTTGCATGGATACGTGTTTTTATTACATCCACAAAGTGATTAAATAAAATCGCCTACAGGTAAAGTGGGGATGTTTTTCTTTTCTAACATCTACTCCATGGTGTGGGATTTTATTTAGGTCTTTTAAAATCGTTGAGATGTTGCCAAGATGATTTTCGATTTAGGTATCTATTTGTGAGTTATTCAACTTGAAAGTGCATTCTTATTATTAAAACAGAGCGACCTCTCCCCCCCACTTCCTCTACATTATGGTAGTTCATGTGATAAACTTTAAAAGAAAACTATAACGACTTAAATCACTTTGTTAGTTCAGGAGTTTCAGAGGCCTAACTTGTAAAGTGATCTTACTTGGAAAACTTCGCGCAAAAATTAAAATTTTTAGTTTTTTTTTTTTAATTGAACCGCCGAAAGAACTGAAAAGCAGAAAATAATAGGTTATTATAACTTAATCTTAATAACTAACTTTTTAAACTAATGTAAGTATTTCTAAATAATTTTGAGTAGGCGCCAAACAATCAATGAAGAAAGATAACTAAATTATCTTAACTTTATAGAAACAAGTTAATCTTATCAAATAAGGGCTTGTCATCATACTTTATTATGGTATACGTAATTATGGTATAGTGGTATGCTTACACTAGTTTCAGAAGTTAGTTATGAAGGTTAATAAAAGTTTATTTTTTTCTGCTATTAATTCTTTAGGCGGTTCAATTTTTTGCTAAAAAGTTGTATATTAGAATTTTTCGTAGTTATAAGCTAGGTAACTAACTCACTATTAACTATTGGGAAATCCTACCTGGTAGTCCATCTAATATAAAAAAGACTGTATCATAAGTGATTAAACTTTTACTGGTTAGACTTTTTTTAATTTATATGGGACATAGCCCTTTCCAATAAAAAAAAATTATAAAAATCGGATAACTCTGTAAAAATCGAGAAACTCCTCCGTTTTGTCGTTTAAATATAACGAAATAATAGGAAAACATGTTAAATATCTATACAAAAGAGATCAATAAAACTGAAGTGCCCATTATAATATCAAATGAACACTTTTCTACTAAATGTATGTGAAATTAGCATATATATGGTACCTACATTTTTAATTATTTTCTCTGTCCGTATGTATGTCTGTCTGTTTAAAAAAAAACTGTACAGGCTGTTACAACATACCGCCACGTGCAATAGGAGACGCAGACGGGAAAGCGGGGATCAGCCAGTTAAACTATTTAAATACAAAGAAAACCCTTTTCTTAAATAAAATCTGTTGACGGTCACAATATTTGATTAAGCGAAAATAAAATAAGAACAAAGTAACAGAAGATCTTGTAAAATTACATTAGTTATAATATTGTAAAAGGCAAATTTTTAAATTGCTTTACGAGTATAAAAAGAAATAAAGTAACCAGCTTATTAAGAAAAACGTTACAAATAGAAAATATAGTCAGTTTTTTCCCTTCGCGAGCCCTTTGTCTCGGGCACACTGCGTCCATTATATTCATAGAGTAAAATCCTAGTTTATGAATTGCTTTCTTTGCTTAAAAGCTTTTTTAGGGGTCCGTAGTTCATGACTCGGAACCCTTATAGATTCGCCATGTCCGTCCGTCCTCGACTTACCGCCCAAGCGGATAGTGCTAGAAAGATGAAAATTTGCATGGATATGTGTTTTTATCACGTCGGCAAAGTGTTCCAATAAAATCATGAAAAAAAAAAATAGTTTTTGGGTTAGCTCCCCTATACCTATAGTGCGGAAGGTTTTTTTATCGAGTCTACCCCATCGTGTGGGGTATCGTTAGATAGGTCTTTTAAAAACGTGGAGAGGTTGGTAAGAATTTTTTTACTTATAGTATCCATTTGCAATTTATTCTACTTCATAGGGCATTTTTTGTAAAAAAATATGATGGTAGTAAGTATGTTAAACTTTCAAGGGAAATTGTATAACGGATTAGATGATTTCATTAGTTCAGGAGTTATAGAGGCCTAACTTGTAAAACACACTTACTGGGAAATCTTCTTACAAAAATAACGAAATAACAGGGTTTAGCTATTGTAACAATTGTCTTTCGGACTTGATGAAAGCCATTATGGGTTACTACGGAACCCTATTCTATGTTTATCATTGTTTCTTTTTAAGACTTTAACTTAAAATATTTTATTTCTGGTATAGCAGGAGCTGGATGCGAGTAGCCAAGGATCGAATCAAGAGGCGTGCAATTGGAGAGGCCTATGTCCAGCAGTGGACTGCGATATACTGACGATGATGAAGGAAGAATACTAACAATATTATGGAAGAATATGAATACTATTTGAATGTTATGGTCAGTTTCATAGCTATCTGTCATAGAGATCAAGACTTATTTTTTTAGAAGTCGAAACGTCAGGTAACTCAAAGTTAGGTACATTCTTAATTCATTCATACATTCTTAACAGCAAAATTGATTAGACCAAGCAAGTAGTATTTCGCCAGTATAACGGCAGAACCAAAAAAAAAACGTGAAACTAAATATCCAATATACGTCTCTATCAATACCGAAAATTCAAAATCATTCAGAATTGAAAATCAATCATGATATTCCAACCCTTCAACTACCCACACTTGAGCTTTCGTCTTCACAAACCCAATCCAATGAGGATCCCTCGTCACATGATTTTGAAAAGGGATAACCACCAAATTAGGATGGACTAAATCGGAAAAGCATTAGGAGTTAGTAAATCACATGGCGCTCACCTGTTGACCTGCTGGAATAAATCAATCATTCAATAAACGAGAACCATTTGTCATGAGGTATACTAGCGATTTCTTCTGACAATTTCCAACCTTCAGCGTTACGAATGCGAACTACTTGTATGTGAGCATCTACTCGAATAATAGTTTCTGATCTGACAATCATCTGTATGTAAAATAGTTCGAATTTAATGTGAAAATAGATTTTTTTATTGTTTTTGATGATCAAAACTTTACGAGCGATTAAACATAACATTGATTATTATGTCTTATAAAATTCTTTGTCTACAATTTTTATTTTATTTTACAATAACACATGTAATTAATAAGCCACTCAGGCATTTCATAATAATTGTCTAATATGATCTCTGATTAATTAATTTAATTATTATTTTAAGACATAAAATATCTTAAACATAAAACAAGAATACAGAATCATTATTGTAATACAATGATTTATATTATATTTAAATTATGAAATAATGGCATATTTCACCACAATGGTATTGGCATGTTTTTTTGCCAGATAAAATATTTTCCAACCCGTGTGTAAGTATGAGCCCAATCACACCAAGATACGTAAATTTGTATAAGACTTAAGCACCTCAATGTTATTCTGTTCAAAACAAATACAATCAAGACCGATTTCCATTTGCCCTTTTCAAAGGACATTTTTTTGTAAACAAACCGCATTTATCCGCAGATTTGGCACAAAAATGATAAGTAAATAACAATATTTTAGGCAAACAACTTATATATCCCTAAGCTAACATTAGCAGGGGCCCGTGGGCCCTCTTTTGTGAGACGGTACATCTCACAGTTCGTTACGCCAGCGGTAGACCATCTGTTATTTTTGCCCGTTACATATTTTAATGCTCCCAATGGAGATTTCCTTCTCCTTAACCGTTTCCAACCCATTGGTCGACTTAAATAAAACATTTAAATGCAATCTTCAGTTCTGAACGAGCAGTTTTTATAGTTTCAATATCTTGAATCGCTGTGGTGTTGATTTTCTTTTAATTGAAAGTGGGGATTTTATCTCCGAATGATATCAGAAAATTTACTCGATATACTTGCAAAGCATTATTAGTTTTCTGTAAATCTTTTCCGATGGCGACTATTACTTCATAATTTTAAAACTGATTGAGAGTCGAGACCTCCTCACTTTTGTCTGCGTCAGTCGTTTGCATATTTTATTAAGGTTACTACTACGCTACTACAGGTCTCTAAGTATGCCTTGCATTACTACGGACATAAAACTGATACACCGAACTAACTTAAAAAAAAAATTCAAGCAAATAACATTATTTTAATTCTTTCAATTTTTTATCAACTTTTCTTTCGAGTTATCAGTTCCTTGTTTATCATTTCCTTCCAATCCCTCGAATAAAGACAAGATCTTTTTATTTTTCTAGTGAATATAACTGAAATATGTTTTATGGCCAAAAAAAATGACGAAAAAAGTGAAACCAAATTAGATTAAATGAACCTTTATTGCTCAAGACCGTTTTATACTGCTAGGTTTAGAAAAAATCCGTACCTGAATAAAATTAGTAGGTAAGTATTTTGTTTAATATAATTGATAGTGGTGATTAAATTATTTCGATTCTTGGACAGCCTTGAACAGAATACCAAATTCTCAGTCATAATGGTTTTTTCAACAATTTTTATTTATCTATTAATTTTACCTTAAAACAAGTATTATAATACTAGCTGAGTCCTGCGATGTAGCTTGCGGTTATTACAGTAAATATAATATATTTTAAAAAAATACCGCAAGCCACTCTTTTTGTCATCAGCTATCATCCTCCTAGCCATTATTCCCAAGTTTATTTGGGGTCGGCTACTAGTTCAACCAGATTTACCTGAATTTCAGTTTTTCCACGGAGCGACTGGCATCGGACCTCCGCAACCCTAAAGGAGAACTGAAATTCTAAGATTGAACTAGTTGTCAGTATATTTGAGGGCACTGACTTCCCAATAACGATTGCCATAGATGTTCATGACAACCGGGACCGACGGCTTTACGTGCTCTCCGAGGCACGGGCGTGAATCACCGCCAAACTTCCAAACTCCGGGCAGTTATTAGGAATTTCCTAGAAAAATCCCAAAAACACTTTTTGGCCCGACCCGGGATTTGAACCCGAGACCTCTTGATTAGCAGTCGCATACGCAAACCACTAGACCAACGAGGCAGTTCATCAGCTATATAATAGTGAAATCCCGTCAAAATCGGTCCAGCTGTTCCAGAGATTAGTCAGAACAAATAGAGAAAAGCTTTAAAAATGATTTTTTTATATAAATGTAATAAATGTAACTATGTACTATCATATTATTATGGATTTAGTAAAAAACTGTTAATTTCATATGACATCTACACACTTTAATTTTATTTATTTGCAGGAATTTTTTTTATAATACGTAAACCGTATAAATGATCGTTTAAAGGACATCAAACCCCACCAATAATAAACGAAATTTCAGGAAATAAATTTGTAACATCTTCGGCAGCCGTTTCTGGAACCAAACAAAAAAAAATGCGAAAATGTTCCCAGTAGTATCTTAAAATAACTACATAGGCGGGAAAGGCCACGCCTCGTCAAGTAAAATTAAACATTTCGTCAACAAAATTTTGTTGTTTTATATAATCCACCTCTACCCGCCCTTAAGATTATATACAGTTATGAATACATAAGATTTTAAGTTCACGAGTAAACACAAGCCCACTTTGTTTAGTTTCCGTGTACCTGCGCCCAAAACCTACATGTTTTATTCACAAAAATGTAAATAACAGAACATAGGGCACATTCACTTCAAATATTGTACTAAAACAACGAAAGAGACATTACTACAATGGATGCTATACAACTGAATATTCTATTAAAATGGCTTTAGATTTGTTTGCAAAGGCTTTTCAAGGCGGCATCATAATAAATGCATAGGGTTGTACGATGTACGGATTTACGGAAGTACATATTGAGCAATGTCCAATAAAACTGAAATGTGAATGTTAATATTTAATAAAAAGCTTTTGTACGATAAACTGGGTATGTACTGTACACATGGACGGCATGTAGCTTATGGAACATTAGCTTTTACCTATTATTCTGAATTATAACTGTGATTGCATTTTGGGTAAGGGGAGGGCTCTTCTAAGAAAACACATGCCAAATTTTACTTTCTTCGCCTAGTACTTTTGGTTGTGCGTTGTCTGTCAATCAGTCAGTAAGGGAACTTCTTTCGCCCGCGGCTCCGCCCGCGTGTGTGTCGGATAGCGCGCTATAAAGTAGATCCTTTCTCAGGATCTAATTTATTACCAAATTTCATTTAAATCGTTTAAGTAGTTTTGTCGTGAAAGCTGAACAGACAGACATAGTTACTTTCAAATTTATAATATTAATATAGTGAGGAGTAAGGATTGTTTTATAGGCTGACTTATTGCATACTTATTTTAATTAGTCACAAATAATAATTGAAAAATCTTTAAAAAGAATCATATTATTTAATAAAGAATTTCGTTTTACCATATATCAAATCGGCTCTACGGCATATGTGAAGCAATTGGAGAGGTCTTTGGCCAGCAGTGGACTGCGATAGGCTGATGATGTTGGTGATGATGTATTAAATATTTATGAATCGATCTGAGAAAAGAACAAAGATGGTAGTGTTGAAATTCAAAGAGCCAACAATAGACATATTTATGCTTAGACTTAACTTTTATATAAAAACAATTACAGTTGTCTCTCTGTAGTAAGAAGTACTGAACAATCTTGTATTGAAAATGAAAATGTCATACACAAATATACAAAAACAAGTGAATAAAATAAAACAAACTAAGTGCTCACAGCCCTACCCTCCGGAATTAAATTTAAAAAGCGTACACTAATAAGGTTTTCTTAAACAATTTTTCATAAAAATGTTAGCTGACATTTTGTAAAATAACTTTGTATTTTTAATCATTCCGTTTTGTGCAGACCTGACGAGACACGTTGGGAATTATTAATTTCTATTATGTGCTCTCCATTGTGAAACACTATAAATATTGTATTCCAAGCAATTAAGTACGTTTTGTGAATAATGAAATATACATATATATATGTATGTATAATAAAAATGTATTTAATACTAAGAGAATGGTAAGACAGCAAAAACCTAACAAATGTTTTTTTACTTCAAACAGGTAAAATGTAAAGTAATAAAAGCATTTATATACCACTGCTTTGTTGGTCTAGTAGTTAGCGTGTACGGCTGCTGATCAAGAGGTCTCGGTGTCGATTTCCGGGTCGGACCAAATGTTTGTATAATAGGCAAATATTTGTTTCGGAGTGTGAGTGTTCTCTATTACATTTAGAACACCCACACTCCGAAGCAAATATTATACATTTTTTTTTTTTTTTTTTTTTTTTTTTTTTTTATATTTAAGCCTGCCAAAGTGACTCTACTCTGCCTGATGGAAAGCATGAGTAGAATCCAGGAGTAGGGGCCACCATGCTTATTGTGAGGGTTGGCAATGTAGCATGGTGACCCTTACCATGGCAGCCTGGTTAGATTATTCTGCATCATTCTACCGGCCTTCGAAGGGCGGGAGAATGATGCAGAATGATTGGGCCTCCGGTCTCACACTCACCAACGAAATACGACAGCAAGAATGCTGTCATTATTAGGATGGTCTTCTGTGTGAGGGTAGTACTAGCCGGGTCGAGCCGGCCCATTCGTGCTGAAATCAGCGTGGCTCTACTACCTTTGAAATACCTACATAATAATATGTAGGTATTTACAAATAAAGTATGTTTGTATTATGTTTATATCAGTTGTCTAGTACCCATAGTACAAGCTCTGCTTAGTTCGAGACTAGATAATGTATGTTAGATGTCGGAAATATTTATTTTTATTTATTTTATTTATTTATTTGTGTTTATGGTATACACAAAATAGTACAAATTAATTTATTTCTTTATTTTGTACTATTTTGTGTACGAAGAAGTATGTATGTACAACAATCGGCGGTCTTATTGCTCATGGCGATTTCTTCCAGACAACTATAACACGGACATCTTATTTAACACCTTCTGGTAGTTTACATACAAGTGACACATCATAAAAATAATATTAAAGAATATCATGTCATAACCATATATAGATTATTATTTATAAACTGATACATGAAGCAAATCACATTAAATTTGTAAAATTTACTGTTCAAATGTAGAAAAAAAGTTTATTAAATTACAAATATTAACATTACAAATGGTAGGTAAATTAAATTAAACTGTCTGTTTTCAATTTTTATTGACAGCTTTTTACAAATGTATATGAAAGCATATATCTACTATTTTCTTTAGGTATGTTACTAATGTACATCGAACACTCAATTTTAAAACAGTAACTGTGTAATTGTCTGTTTCTTACGGCTAATCTCTTGAACGGCTGGAATGATTTATATGGAACTTTCACGGGCAAATAGCTGATCACATGCGGAGTAACTTACGCTTCTTTTTTGACTAGCTTCGGGTTCACAAAGTAATTTTTACCAGCTATTACTAGAAACACATTTAAAACAATCGGAAATGACAGTCAGGTGGTCTAACAACTTGTTTATGATAGTACTGCTACGGTAGCCCACAAAAGAAGAACCTCACAAAAAACTGCAGTATACGTGTAGCAAAACTCGCAAAATTACTTTATAAACCCATAGGAGGGCCTGGAAATTTATTTTCTTTTGTGCCCTTTCCTATAAAAACATCACATTCGTCTATCATACTAATTACCTACGACTTCCCTAAGGGCTATCCTACTCCGTCTGTTCAAACGAAAATGAACTTAAAAAATGTTCAAAGGTTTTACAAAGGTTAATTAAAATTGTTAAAAATAAAATAAAATGTATCCGCAATTCCTTTAGATTTCAAATTCCTACGAGTTCTCGTACTTTTTAAAATAAGCTTCAAGTATCGTACATGTAAATATCATAATGTAACTAGTTTAACTTACCAATTTTCTATTTACTTGAGCATTAAGCTAGAAGATGTATAAATTCATTTCGTAAGTTTTAAAAATTAAAGTACGTGAGTTTAATACAGCGCCATCTATGATTTTTTAATAGTACTTGTGTAAAATTATTACAAGTCATTGCCTAGACATGAACCATTCGAAAGTAGCAGCATTGTACAAAGCGACGCTAGCGCTGCGGTACTTTGCAGAACTAAGCGTAAACAAAAGTTTTGCCGCTTAAAATTGTCACAAATAAAACTTTACTTACAACGTCCTGAATTTGAATTATATCGAAAGTTTTACCTGTGAACAAACAAAATAAATGGTTAAAATAAGTTTAAAGTTTGATAAATAATGTAGTTCGGACGATAATTTCCGTTGGCAATAAAAAATATGCAATATGAAGAGTAAGCTTTGTACATATTTAATTAATATTCTAGTCGACATACGTCCGGCCGCGTCATCCCTCGCTCCCAATCAAATATTTACAGTCGGCTTTTATTTCAAATGCAACGGTGCGTCATACCTAGTTTTGAGCAAACAGCAAATTGCGCTGTAGAATTTTAATTTAACGAAATATGATATAAGGCATTGACTTCAACTGACTACGGAGACATTGAACAATGTTAAGACATGGAAAACTTGCTTATTTAGGAAGTTCCAACACAAAACAAATTTTCACTTTACAGTACGTAAACGAACTTCTTTGTTGAATCACTGCGTATTACTGTCTGTCTAACTAACTTTATATATTTTCACGCTGTTTTCAGCATTGATAGATTGATTCTCGAAGAAGATTAAGGTATATAATTTGTCAAGTTCAAAAATGCTTATTATATACCTTTATCTACCCGTACAAAGCGTAAAATTGTGTTAAAATCGGTACAGCCATTCCAGAGATTACCCGCAACGAACAGACAAAACTCTTACGCTGTGAGCGGCAGCTAAGAGCGAAACGCCGAGCGGTAATATCAAAAGTATAAAAATGTACGAGGCACGCCACGAGTCGCCGCTCATAGCGAAAAAGATAGCGGTTTCTGCCGAGCGAATTGCTACAGCGGCGAGCGGTATGGAGAGCGGCAGGAACAAAGGCACAAGTTAGTATGTGCGACGCCACGAAACAGAGCGGCGTGGACAGCGGCGTTAAATAAAAACAAAAAATTTTAGACGATTTTATGGCGGTAATGGATACCGAGGCTTTTATAACAGAAATTTTAAATAGACCGCCTATATGGATGTCAAAATATCCCCAACATAAATATAAAAAGGTTGTGGGAAAAAAGAAATTAAACAATGTTTTCCGGAATATAATGGTACTTACGTTTAATTTAAATTGATAACACAAAAACATAGAACCTAGGTACCTACCAAACGAAGCTACTGATATGTTGACAAAACTACTGGTATGTTTACGTAATGTAGGTGGATAGTTGACAAGTTTTAAAAGTTAATTTTTTTCTCTGTCAGTAGGTACCCAATTAGCAAAACAGTTTACATATCAGTAGTTTTGTCTATCGATATAACTACACACGAAACTACTAGTATGTCTTATACGCAATGTAAGTAGTTGACAAGTTTTTAAAGTTTTTTCTCTCTGTAAGTACCTACTTAGCAAAACACTTGGAAACATCAGTTACTTCTTATAGGTAGGACCTTCGTATAGGTCACTAAATCCACCATCTAAATACCGATCTTTATTTAGTTCGTGCACTCATTCTATCATAAAAAAATGTTGTTTCTAAACAGACAGGGGATAATTTTTATAAAGCTATGATTTTTAACACGTTTCGACTACCTAAATACGTCCACCGTCGCCGCTGCAACTATTCGCTACTAGGGTTCGTGGCGTGCAAAACGCACCGCTCACCGACGCCGCTCCGCTTTTCGCTAAGACCAAAACTCGTGGCCAGGCCGTTATGCAGGCACCACACTTCGTTATGCGCTATTCGTAATGTGTCTGCGCCGTATTCGCCCAAATATTAGTTATGCACGCAAACAACAAACATCAGCCATCCACACTTCGAACTGTTATGTCAAATAAGCATCAAATAAAGCAAATATGTGTGTTGTAGAGATGTGTCATTGTCATTTTTATGGTGAACGAAACGAATATACTCTCCACACTTCGCCGTATGCGCACGAATAACCCGCATAACGAATAGCGCATAGCGAAGTGTGGTGCCTGCTTTACGAATTGATTTTTGTTGTAAGTATCATATTAATGTTCTACGTTCTTATGCAATTTAGTGAAGAGCTGTTATTTAGAAATGAAAAACAGACTTTTGTAGTTTTATTCTGTTATATTCAGTAGTTTCTATTGTGTAGCTAAATTCTTTAAAAAAATATTTTTTAGTTTACTAAACTTTTTGGGTCCCAATAAGGAAAACCTTAGGTAAGAACAGTAGTACAATATATAACGGAACGTTTGCTGTTCTTCTGTGGTTGTGTGTACGTATTGTGAGAAGTTGCACATCAAACATTTACTGTCGACGTCCTAAGGCAGTGTTTCTCAAACTATTCTTGGGGTGTCAATTTAAAGCGTAAAAATATGTTTTTTTCCAAGACTATCAGAACTTTTACCAGAAACAAGTTTATATGTCATTAAAGAGACAGCTCTCGCATTTTGAAACGGGTACAATGAAAACCCAGACTCAAAACAACATTTTTATGGATCACACAATGTGTTGTCCCACATGGGTTGTGAACTCACAACTCTTGGCGCAGTAGAAAGCAGCGTGGCGACCGAATCATTAGTCCAACCATGCAGTTAGTTACTGGCAGCTATACCCAGTTGATGTTGTTTTTACTAGTTAATGTTTGGTAATCGCAGCGCTTAATACACTGATCGTAGTAGTAGAGATTCAGAAAACTGTTTTTTCCCCAGCGGAACTTTAAGAAACACTGTTCTGAAAGTTGTAAGTCAGATTCTGAATAGTTTACGAGCAAAACTTATGAAACCGACTGTAATACATTTTACACCTTCTGTGACATGAATGTCTTCACCACAATTTGAATTTAGAATAAGTGTTCAGATGTTATATTGTCAGTCCCGTTGATCTGAGCGCTTTCATCTCTGCACAAACAGAACGTAAATATTGTTTTGTTTGGTTTCAAAATATTCATTCATGTGGATAGTTTATTTTGTAGAAAACTAACTTTGTTTATGTCGGTTATCTCGGTAAAAAGTAGTCTTTATATGTACTTCCTCAAGAGTCCAATTTTAGTGCCAGTTTAATTTTAGATAGTTACTATCGAATTTTTGATATGAGCTAGCTATTGCCCGAAAAGAACCTATGTCTTTCTCTAGGATTCAACCAAACTATCTATATATCGAAATTCATCAATCGGTTTAGTGGTTAGCACAACAGAGAGATAGCCATATGGAGTTATTTCTAATTTATAAAATGAGTATGGATGGTACAGGAGAGAAACAAGCAGATGGGTCACCTGATGGTAAGCTACTGTCACCGCTTCACTCTCTTGCCCAACCAGAATCAGCGGGAGGGGGGAACTGCAGAAGCTAATTTCCTTTGTGCAAAGCAATGACAGATCTGCTTGACACAGCTAATGTCAGTATTTATTTTAAAGCCTTCAATAGTATCTAGGACCATTCAGGATAAGCAATAGACCTGTTCGGCTAGATATCCTATCTAATTTACAAACGTTTACTGTGGTTGAAAATTTTAGAAATGACTAAGACCACTGCCAGTAATTACGACTTTAAAACAAAAAATAAGAAGATTAATAATGACTTCAGTGCATAGATAGACACATGTACTGTTACCTACTAAAGTTGTCGACTATCTCAATAGCTATATATCTAAACTAACCGCAAGAATTTACGATAGATGCACCTGACGACACTAGAACAGGTTCAATATAATAAACAATTACAACGGGACATTACGCGTCGCTCAGTGTACTGCACAAACAATTTGCACCAATTGCATTGGTCGTTTATTGACGGTACAATGCTCCGTTCAAACGGGTGAGTCGACTCGCACGGGTTTGGAATACAAAATTGATTATTACGAGCGGTGTGCATATTAAATATGGTAGTCTACAGCCGTGATTCCTGGAGGTGTGAAATAGTGTGTATTGTTTTAGGTGAATGTTAATAAGGTTTGTTCGTGTTAATTGTGTGACAAGATATATATATCGGAGATACCTATATATTGGAGAGCTGTGTGTTGTTTCTGTATGCTGCGTAGATTCTTTGAAAGAAATGCTTATTATGGCCTCAAAAATTTTGACAGAATTGAATTTATTTTCTACAAAATCTTCTTCCGAGCCTTTATTCCCAAGTTTATTTGGGGTCGGCTACTAGTTCACCGGTTTTACTGAATTTCAGTTATTCCACGGAGCGACTGGCATCGGACCTCCGCAACCCTAAGGGAGAACTGAAATTCGAAGATTGAACTAGTTGTCAGTATATTTGAGAGCACTGTCTTTCCATTAACGATTCTACAAAATAAAACATTTATTTCATCAACAACCCATACTGTGCCGATGCTGAGCTTGGGTCTTCTCTCAGGAGAGGGTTAAGGCCATACGTCCCCACGCTGGACTGGTGAGGAGTGGCAAGACACGTTGTGGTAATGTAATCTTGCAGTTGGATGGTTTTTAAGCCACCCGTTTGCCTCCAACTAAGCTTCACGATTATGAAAACAACCGGGACCGACTGCTTAACGTGACCTCTGAATCACGGAAACGCTCATAACATACCATGCCACAAACGGTCACAAATTATATTTTTAACCGACTTAAAAAAAAGGAGGAGGTTCTCAATTCGTCGGAATCTTTTTTTTTTCTTTATATATGTTCAGCGATAATTTCGTCGTTAATGAACCGATTTCAAAAATTCCTTTTGCATTGGAATGGACGTAGCTCACAGGTGGTCCCATAGTCTCCATATCGAGCTCTGATGATGGGATCCCAAGGAAATCGAGGGAGCTCCTCAAATATCATTGGCACAATCGTCGCGATTTGGGTACTCGGAATAGTTTGAAGTCGGTTTCTTTTTTGTTAAAATTATAACAAAATAACTGTTAAACTCATTACGTCCTGTATGACCATTTATTACTTTTGACTAATCTTGACGTCAACGGAAGGTCCTTTATAATTATAAAAACGTATGTTAAATACCAGATAAATGCATGGGATGTTATAATTTAATTTCAAACTTCAATGTTATTTTGGTTTAGCTTCGCTTATTCATATTTTGCTTTTGTTTTAGCATTTATTACTATGTAGAGATTTCAAGTAGATTATACAATTGTATTTGAATAAAACCAACATCTTAATCATGCAAGGATAGACAAAATTCTTCGAATAACATTAGCACAAGGGATAGTAGGTACGATACAAACTTTTGACTAATCTTGACGTCAACGAAAGAGTCTTTACAATTATTAAAAAAATTTAAAAACGTATGTTAAATACCATATCAATGCATGGGATGTTATAATTTAATTTCAAACTTCAATGTCATTTTGGTTTCAGCTTCGCTTATTCATATTTTGCTATTGTTTTAGCATTTATTACTATGTAGAGATTTCAAGTAGATTATACAATTATATTTGAATATAACCAACATTTTATTCATGCAAGGATAGACAAAATTCTTCGTATAACATTAGCACAAGGGATAGTAGGTACGATAGAAACCGTAATGCACATCGCATGTTGAAACCATTAACATGTGTGCAGCTTCGTATGAATAGGGCTTTGGAGATCGGGCTCAGGATCACACGGATACATATACAGTATGTATATATAGCTGAGCCTTGAGATCTTGTTCTAAAAAGGGACTCAGCTTTTCTAACAATAAAAGTCCCGTCAAAACCGTTTTTTGGCCGTTTCAAACACTAGCCGGAACAAACTTTTTAAAAATTGATTTTCGATGCATGTAAGTACCGTATATATTTTTACATTCATATAGTTATGAATGTAACAAACATACGCTTCAATTTTGTTGGTCTAGTGGTTAGCGTATGCGACTGCTGATCAAGAGGTCTCGGGTTCGATTCCCGGGTCAGACCAAATATTTGTGTAATCCACAAATATTTGTTTCAGAGTCTGGGTGTTTTTCTATGTGTTATATGTATGTATTTTTAAAAAAAAAAGTATGTTTATGTATTTATATCAGTTGTTTAGTACCCATAACACAAGCTCTGCTTACTTTAGGACTAGATGATGTTGTGTGTAAGATGTCCAAAATATTTATTTATTTAAGTATTTTATTTATTTACATAATAACTGTCATGAAAGTTTCATCGTAAATTACGTTATATACGAAACTCGATGCAGTAAGAGATATGAATCAATCCGTGACCGTGACCGGCCATTACAAAATCTAAGTTAGTCGTTTAACTTTAGTTCTAAACTATTCACAATAACTTCTGAGTTGGTGTGTGTACAAATAGTTGAGAGCGCCTAGTTGGTCGTATTCCAGTCATAATTCATTGGTTTCAAATGTTTTACTTTACACCATTGACCAGCATAACTTGAATTGCTATCGTAATAGATTTTAGTGCTATTACAGATCGATATATTGACTGCCTTGTTGGTCTAGTGGTTGGCGTATGCGGCTGCTGTTCGATAAGGGTCGGGTTCGTTTCCGGGTTTTAGAGTTTGAGTATTTTCCATATAGTATGTATATTTTTATAAAAAAAGATTCTCATAGTATAAGCTCTGCTTAGTTTTGGGATTAGATGATGTTGTGTGTTAGATGTCTGAAATATAAAAAGAAGTAAAAAAAATAAAAAAATATTGTGGTCTAATAACAAATATTTAATGCTAATTGAAATACTTATTTTACCACGTCTCTTCCATCAAAATTTGAATATTCAGAACTTCGTAATCAATTGTATTACCCTCGCATAGAAGGCCAACCTAAAAATAACAACATTCTTGCCGATGTATTTAGTTGGTAAGTGCGAGACTGGAGGTCCAAAGATGTAGAAGAATCTCACTAGGCCACCATAATGTGAGTCATAATGCTTCATTGTGAGCACTTATAATGAGGATGGTGACCAACACTCTTGGATACTGCTTAAGCTTTCCATCAGATTGAGTTGAGTCTCTTTAGAAGGGTCATATACAAAAAGTGTATTAAAAATAATAATTACCTATATTATAAAGTGAGTACAACTAATCTAAACAAATAAATAAAATTGGAGTGTCTGTTTGTAATATGAAAATAACAGCTTTTAACCAAATGCATATGTATGTATGTCTGTGTGTCTGTTTGACCGATTTCGACGGGACTTTCACTGGCAGATAGCTGACGATATAAGGAGTAACTTGGGTAACTTTTTTTAGACCAACTTCGCCCCGCGGCGGTGCTCGCGATTACAATAACAAATGTGGGTAACACCGCAGGGCTCAGCTAGTACTAAAATATACATAATCTATGTTTAAAGTAATAAATTTTAATATTTCATAACATGTGTTACTTTATAGTTGAAACGTGGTTATGGATGGTTTTTGAGCATACCAGTGCTTCATAACTAGGCTCTTCAATACCTAAATATAAATAACATCAGCTCATGACAGGGATTATGACAGACTTAACTTTCTGTTATCACACCAAGGACATTTTTGTTAATGGAAGTTCTTTTAAAAATGAACTCGGAAGATGCTAACCATAAAGTGGATTAATTTTTTTATTTTTTTTTTAATTTTTAATAATTAATTTAAATTCGCGAATTTAAAAAATAGTAATTCCACCCAGACTAATAAGTATATGTATTGTTTATAATATTTTAACTGTGGTTATTAAATCATTTTTAAATAATGAACATAAAAGATAATTAATTAGTTACCAAGACAGCAATATATATCGAAACAGGTCTAATATTTAAATAATATACAGGAAACACTTAGGAGTTGTTTGTGGTGTCTTTGTGAATAAAATGTACCGTGATCAAAAGCTATCTTCTTTAAAAAAGTAATTTCTTGCTGTGTTTCGTAGTGACAAAGGGGCAGAACTGAGTAACACTCTAAAATCAGATGGTACGTAAGATGTTATGTTACTGTTGTACTGTTTTATAAATTATGTTACACATCATGTGCGACTATGTAAGGTAGGGTTCGTTAGTTTTTTTGAGTTCGTTGACTTATATAATACTGACACTTCTAGTTAATCTACACGTGTAATATTATTCTAAAACCCATAACTTCCGTCGCGTCACACACAAATGTGTTACAATATTATAGAATACGCAATTTCAGAGTTCAAGTTTCCAGACAATTGTTCCATTTTCAACGCTCGACATCTTGAATACATTCCAGACTCGTTTACACTTGTGAGGATTTTAAATTTCGAATGTAGCGTGACCTTGAACAGCTGTTTGTTATGCTTGAAGTAACATTTTTCAAAACAGAACTAGAGATGGCATTGCGTTTTAGTTTTGTTGGTTTATGTGTCTTCTTTTATTTCTTGACCAGCATTATTTAAGTGCTATTCTTTGTTTGTATAGTGTAGGTACTCTATACAAATATAAATATTTGCACAAAAATGTTCTTTTGCACAAATTATATATAGTTAGTTTTTATTTCCGTATTCTGTTTAATAAGGCTTTTTTGTGAATAAATTACCCTTTTCCTTAAATTGTAATGCCTGGGACAGGGATTTTTGTCATCGTCCGTGTTCATTTTATTGGTGATTTTAAAAAAGCGTATTTATAAGTAACATACAAAATATAAATAACATAATACTGGCAAGCAGCGTTGTTATTAGGAAGAAACCCATTTAGGTAGGTACAAAAAATATATAATAATCTAACTTCTCACGACGCTGCGACGTGTCTTTGTTATTTATAGATTCCTTGACGGAAATAGGAAAATTATTAAAAGGAAAATACATATTTTCCTTTTAATAATAGTAGTAAAGTTATAGCAATTATTAATTATGACACTTTAAAAATTTCCTAATCATCATCAACGGCTTTGAAAAGTCGATGGCTGGACATAAACATCTTCTTTCTTCCAAACTTCATTGGTTCAGCACCTTACAAAATATTAAAAAAAAACGTACGAACTTCTGCCTGAGTAGATATCATTAACATGCGAACAGATTTAATGACATCACATCGGTTAA
Source organism: Phragmatobia fuliginosa (assembly GCA_932526445.1). NCBI lineage: Eukaryota > Metazoa > Arthropoda > Insecta > Lepidoptera > Erebidae > Phragmatobia > Phragmatobia fuliginosa. Next base: position 16,549,909 of record OW052061.1, read on the forward strand.
TCATGCTATGACAAAAATCCGTTAGTCCGATTCACATCCATTTGCAAAGTCCCCTGCATTAATGGATACGTATATTCCTAATGCGACAGTTGCCTACCAAAAAAATGCTATCCTTTGGCTAATTTTTGAGCAGAAACTCAATTTTTTTCTTTTATCGCAGAGTCAAACTTTTTTTAAACGATTGTGTCACCAGCCTGTCACTCACTCGGTATTAAACCCACGTTTTTTTTTAAATCCACAACACTTCAAACGACTCGATCATTACAATAAGCTTCCTCCTAATTCCCCCTTGCACGTTTTCCAGGAGCTTCATTGTCTGAAATCTCCCAAGGTACGCACGCCGATATTAATAATATATTAAGTATCAGGAATCGCTCTTTACGATTTTCTTTACATCAAACGTACTGGAATACCTAATACGAGTAATACTAGTAACGCCTCCCTTTAAAAGGAAATGTTGGTCCTTATCTAACATTATATATGATTCATTCAAGCAAAATAATGGTATGGTATCAGAAGTCTAAAATAATAAAGCATTTTTGTGTTTTTTTTTTCTTTACTTATTTATCTGTCTGCCTTGTTGGTCTAATGGTTAGCGTATGCGGCTGCTAATTCTTCTAATTCGGGTTCGATTCCCGGGTTAGAGCAAATATTTGTGTGAACCACAAAAATTTGTTTCGGAGTCTGGATATTTTTCTATTTATATCAGTTGTCTAGTACCCATAACACAATCTCTGCTTACTTTGGGACTAGATGATGTTGTGTGCAAGATGTCAAAAAATATTTATTTTTATTTATATTATTTATTTATCTGTAATCATCAAAATAAAGAAACGTAGGGTTAGAGTTATTATTATTTTAAAAGGCAACTACCACATTAAGAATAACACTTGTGTTGCAGTGGACTTTACAAACATACATTATATAAATAAATAAATAAATATTTTGGACATTTTACACACAACGCCATCTAGTCCCCAAACTAACCAGAGCTTGTATTATGGGTAACTAGACAACTGATATAAGTACATAAACATAGTTTTTTTTTTTTGTAAAAACATACAAATTATACATAGAAAACACCCAGACTCCGAAACAAATATTTGTGGATCACACAAATATTTAAGTCCGACCCGGGAATCGAACCCGAGACCTCTTGATCAGCAGCCGCATACACTAACCACTAACCACAATCATATGAAACGGACACAAAGAACACTCAGACTTAGAACAACTTTGTAGACCCGCAACAATTAGCGCAGTAGTATGGGCTATGACCGCGTCGTCCGATAGCTTCGTCCGACTGATCGGACGACGCGGATGATTTTTCTTGGACATCGGACAACGTGGACTTTTTCTTCCTGGTGATTAGATTGATCGGACGACATAGATTTTTTGTATTGTTTCTATTCATCAAATTAGACAGAATATTTAAGTTTTATCAATTCAAAGTTCTTTTCATACATAGTATTTCTATCTATTAGGGCTATTCATACATTCAAATACCGAAATGAAAACTTATCTATAAAAACTACTCGTACATGTACAGTTCAATATCAAAATTCAATAACTTCGTGTCTCTTTGAACGGTGTGATTAAACAGTATTAGCATTTAATTAATGAATTGGCAGAATATATTCCTTCAACTGCACTTACTTTTCTGTGAATCGTCCAATCGGATGATTAACTTAGTGTAGTCGGAAAGTACTGATGATATATTTCTAAAGATTTAACCGAATGTCAATGGGGTTGGCTAAAAGCTCATTAAGCTTTCAATTTCTTTTTAGGCATTAAAAGTTCTCGAGAAGTACCTCTCGAAACAATCCAAAGTCATGTTTGAATTATTCACGTGAAATATAATCACAGTTCCCGAGTTCTAGTCCGTTAACAAAACGTCGCTCACATAAATAATGCAACTCTGTGACGTCACGAACAGCGGCCATTTCTAAATGGGACGTATTTGAATTGTTATGGTCTGCTCAGTGCGGCAACTACAAGTTGTCACGCTATTTGAATGTCTCAGTACTTGACAATCGTGAAGCGTCAGAATCCATAACATATTCAGTAGGCATCTCAGGCAATTTTATCAGTAAGGAAATAAAATATTTAAGTAATGTTATACTGATAGAATTTACTATTGTATTAACTTCTAAACTTAGACTTATTTATATGCTGTTCCATTCCAGACTGCGCAAAAGACAAATTTAGCAAAAATTACTGTCATTACACAAAATTACTCATTCTCTTCCTAACATTTATTACTCCCAAGTTTTATTTCTAGTTATTTCTAGTCGTTTAATACTAATGAATCGCTCATAGTCAAGAGGCCTTAGGTGATTGAAAACAATCACCTAGGGTAAGCAACTTATCTAGATGGGTGATCGTTAGTGGCATGATATGTTAAGAATGTTTCTGTGGTTGGGTTGTTGATGATGATGATAACTACTACAAAGTTATTATAAATCTAATTATATTAAAGCAATATCATTCTTAATCACATTATTTAAAAAATCATCATTTAATTTGAATTAAGCATATGAACATTTGTTCGTATGCGGATGCAATCGATCTGATTAAATATCGTGATAGAAACACTCAATCGTTGATTTCAACTCTATCATCTTAATACATCTGACCTTATAAAATGTTTCACAATCCAAAATACTTAAAAAACATCAGTAAAGTTAGAAGGAAGTACTGGCTTGTAGTCGGAATGTGCGATATGCGTGCCAATGGTCCACTACCAGAGATGCCAAAGACTGAGCAAAGTGTGTATGTATGTATTATTTGTATGATTTTATTTATTTTATTTATTTATTTATTTATTTATTTATTTCTCCTTACAATTAGTCAGGTTACAGTTTTTTTTCTAAGCATAATAAAACATTTTGCACCTAAAACTAATGTGAGAGACTGGTGCCTGATGTGGATTTGTTAAAATCTGTATTACAGGTCACCAGGGCCAAAGTGAAGAAGGTGTAGGAAAGTGGAACCCAGACTCCTAAGTGTGGACTTTGGATGCAACTGGGAACGAAGCTGGGATGATGGTAATGACTCGTAACACCATAAAGATCTATATCTTTATAAAACTATGTAAAATTTACTAACCACTATATCTGCAATACACATGAAAGTCTTACGTAAGGTTATTCAAAATCAATATGTTTTATCTGAGCAACTTTTATTTCTATGCCGGGGATGAAAGATAAATATAAGGTAATCTCATTATCTATCGTAACTTTCTTGAAATGAAAGAAATTTTAGTGCTTCTCTATCTAAGATACTATCTTTATCATATTGATTTTGCTCTCTGGGTTTGATTATACGGTAGTTGTTTAAAATACAGCACCCCTAGCTACTGACGTTTATCGTTGCCTGTTCTATATTTCATTATCTTGTTTGATTGGCTAATGATCACGTGACTGAGTGACATTAGCCAATGAAACAAGAGAGTAGAGAAATAGAATAGAAAACTAAAATAGAATAGAGTAGTAAGATGTAGAAATATTTATTTATATTATTCACTATTTCAATGGTTTAAAATTACATTTCTTCTTTCTTATTACATTCCCTATTCACCAGTGACAATTCCTGATAAACAGTCAGTCCGACCAAATATTAACCGGAACGATCAGGCAACATTTATACAAACAGAGTTTTTGATACCGCTATTCAGTACCGTATATATGCTTCCACTGGCAGATACTAATGATTTTATTTCTTGAATAGATTATACTACTTATTTTATTGCTAGAATTCCATGCTTTAAATACGTGCCTGAACAACTCGCCAACTCGTACCGACCTTTCCGCGCGCTCTATTAACTAAGATTTAAGATCCTTTAAATAATACTAATTTTCCTTTACACCTATATTTAAACGCATTATCTAACACTGCACTTCCTTTGTTAATACATATATCTGAAGTAACTGCAGTTTGCAGAGATATTAATATGCTTGAACTTTATCCACGTTTTACTTTTTTTTTATTTTATTAGCTGAGCCCCGCAGAGTTACCAGTAATGTTAAGGGTAACGTGAACCTCGCCAGGGGAAAGTCTGGCCCAAATCGTACTGTTCCGGATAGAAGACGGAACAAATAGACACAAAAAATAAAATAAAAATAGTTTTATGAATTCCGAATGAATTGTATTTATTATACGGTAGTATAAGCTTTTATACACATTAAGTGAAAAGCTGTTAAGTTGAAATTACAAATGGACACTTGAATTATATTTATTTCTATAGAATACAGTAGTTCATCTGATAGTAAGACATCACCCGCATATTCTTTGAGTCCCCCCCCCCCCCCCCTCAGAATAAAATGTGTGTAATTAACGGGTGATTACGAACACATATGGAAAAAATTATTAACATGAGGCTTCGGGGAATTAAGATTAGCTCGCTAACTGAGTACAAATGGACCACCAAAAGTGGTAGAAATACGCTGAACCACGGCCGGTGCAACCTGGTCGAAACGTCAGGCAAATCAGAGGTATGTAATACCCTAAATAAGTAATCGCTTTAATTCCCGTAAAAGTAATTGCAGGCACACAGGTACGTGAAAAAACCGTACCTACCATTTTTTTATGATCCCTGGTATTACTAGAGTCAAGTCTATATGTGCCGAAGTAAGGCTGTGTTGTGTGCTGAAGCCCAAAATCAATCAAAGTAGTGTGCAATGGGAGAGGCCTATGTTCAGCAGTGGTCTGAGATAGGCTGATAATGATGATGATTAAGGCTGTGTTATGCTGAACACGGTTGATAAAACGTTAAAAGATTCTACACAACTTTAAGATGCATTAAGATGCATAGATACTTTAAGATTTACGACCGAATTGAAAGGTGGCCAAAAGGTGGCCAAAAGGTAATATAAGGTGAGTTGCAAAGCTATAAAAATACCAATCAATATTTATTTATGATCATAAAAATATTCACGACTAGCTTTTGCCAAAGGCTCCATCCGCTTGTATGTCGGTTTTTGCGGTTAATGGCCTGTGTTATTCTGACGTATAAGCTATATAACTGTCAAGTTTCATATCTAAATACATTCTGTAGTTTTGCGTGAAAGAGTAATAAATACCCATACATTCTCAGACTTTGGGATTAATACCTACGGTTTGTTTGAGTGTGGGTACTACATAGACACACGCTATTTACATCAAGTTATGCTATTTCCATCAAAATGGCCTCTAAAACTTACATAAACATACATAGATATATATTTTTATGAATTCGATATGCTACGATATTTTATATCGTATTATTATGCTAGTAAAGCAAGCGTACAAAACTCCAGTCCTGGCAAACTAATATTAGTTTCTCGTTTCATTCAGCTGGCTGTAAATTTTACTAGTTTACGGTTTTGGCACAGACGACGACAAACTTATATTTGCCGCTTCATAAATTAGTCACCATTGTGTTCTATGCTTAACGTGGGTAACAATAGGGAAATATAGTAGAACTACAACACTAGTCGTATATCACTATTGAATTGAGAACATATTTGTATTGGTTGATTTCTTATTTATCGACTGTGTCTGAAGATCACTTTGCTATAAAATTGTAGCGAATATTTCGATTTTAATAGTTTTTCTCAATCAGGTTGGATATTTAATGCTATTTAATTTCATATTTCAACAGTTAAAAATACTAAAATATACATCTTATAAATATAAGATACTATTTTAAATCTTTGTGAGTTATTTTATAAAATTAAAATCTGATTACAATTTATTAAACTAAAAAAAGTAGAATAAAACTAAAGTTCTATTACGTTGGTCGAAGTGACAAAAATATATCCATAAGTTTTCCAAAAACGTACAAACAAGATGCATCTTGGTAAATACAAGTATATATGAACTCTGAATTCACAAACACAAGTAAGAAAAAAAGTTAAACTACCACATTGTATAACAAATAGGTACACTACATAAGATACAGACCGCAAAACTGCCTTTTCTAAACAAGATTGCCATTTTGTGGTCAACATTTGCCACCAGTAGACAGGCTAAAAGATTTCCAAGTCAAGATACCTCCACCTGAAGCAAGCCCGGGTCGAGAGCTTTTGCACAGCGCATATCCTTTCATTTCATTGGAATCTGTGCCGATGCCTCGTTCACTTTTGTAAGTGTACTTGACCCGTTTGTACTGACTTACTGACATTGCAAATAAATAGAACAGTGGTCTCATTCATTTGAATTATACATTGAACTCAATGCGAAAAGGATCAGAAAAGCCATTGGGTTTGAATTCAGATTTATATACATAAGTAGGTTTGTTCTAATATATTTTGGTATTCGAAAATTAAGAAATAAACATTTAGTTTTAAGCAAAATTAAACTTACAATCAGTACCATTTCTACCTATTTCTATATTAGATTAGATTTAATAAAATACTAACTGTAGTCGTTAGTAGCCGACCTCAAATAATATTGGGAATAAGTCCAGGAAGATGATGATGACTAACTGTCGCCATTAGTTTTTATAATGTCCATTGAAAAACTGTTTATTAAATGTTCCCAATTATAAGAATGTAACTATTATTAAAAAAAAACATTATTTTTTAAATTAAAATGAGATTATATCCCCGTCCTCTCAAAACTTTTGTTAGGAGAAATAATACCGAATGTGGAACGTCATACGAAAATATTTCTTTTAGAAGCTTTAAAACATTAAATTTAACCATAGGAGTAGCCTCGCAATATAAGAATTTGATATAATGTTAAACAACACAACATTTTAAACATGAAAATGATCTTATTTTAACTTATGGAACACTTATGAAATACAGGAAAGGAAATAAAAAAAAAACTTCCTCCGCATCATCGCCTACTTCGCAAAATTTCCGTTGTTACTACCTACTAGTTCTTTACAAAAAAGTAGATAAATATTTAGAAGTAAACTCATAAAGTATTTTTCTAGGCAAGTTCGAGTGAAGGCAGCACAACATTCCGAAGGTTTTCCGTGCCACCACTTCCTAATGGTGTCTCACGCGACCCCAGCCCGCCGCCCGAACATATTGAATCTTCATTTAATATGTCCTTTCGTAACACATCGTAAAAACTGAATTCACGGACGACTTACGAACACGACAAATATTTTTTGTTGCGCGACCATTCAATGATTCGTGCGTAAATATATTTAGTGTGGTCAAATGGCAAAAAACGGAACCCTTATAGATTCGTCAAGTCTGTCTGTCTGTCTGTCCGTCCGTATGTCACAGCCAATTATTTCCGAAACTATAAGAGCTATACTGTTGAAATTTGGTCAGTCGATGTATTCTGTGAACCGCATTAAGACTTTTACATAAAAATAGAAAAAAAAAACAATACATTTTGGGGGTCCCCATACTTGGAACTGAAACTCTAAATATTTTTTTTCATCAAACCTATACGTGTAGGGTATCTATGGATAGGTGTTTAAAAATGATGTTGAGGTTTCTAATATCATTTTTTTCTAAACTGAATAGTTTGCGCGAGAGACACTTCTAAAGTGGAAAAATGTGTGTGTCCCCCCCCCCCTCTAACTTCTAAACTAAGAGAGTGATAAAACTAAAAAAAATATATGTTGTACATTACCATGTAAACTACCAACGAAAATTGGTTTGAACCAGATCTAGTAAGTAGTTTTTTTTTAATATGTCATAAAGCGTAAACAGCTATTTACCTTTCATTTAATCAACGAACTACAAGAATTTTTATATAATGTTACTTGTTGATACGGAACCCTTCATGGGCGAGTCCGACTCGCACTTGGCCCATTTTTTTATTTATTGTGTCAAGACACATAAGATTATTTGAGTAAAAGTGAGTAAAAGTCTACCAACATAATTTTGTTAGCAGGCCAAAGTTAACCTCAATATGCGTCAAGAAGCATATTCCTCGGGTAGAATGTGTCCTCGTGTATTAGTCAACGGTCGAGTATTAACATTGAAATGGGACTTTGCGTTTGTTTAGTAAGGGTTCTTACGAAAATGGACCGCTAGTTTATCGAGAAACTTTGGTACATAAATCTTATTGTGATTCTTGTCTCTCTTGTGTACCTACTACTAAACTGTTTTATTTATAGTACATAAAACTTTATATTTAATAATTTAAAAATAAGAAATCGTGTAATAATATAATGATGATACCTAACAAAAATACATCTGAATATTTAGCCAAATAGATTAATTGTGCAACTAATTATTGACCCAACGAAAAACATAAAAAATACTGGTTTTCATTATCTACACTATAATCCTAATCAACATCATCATCAAAAACCCATAACGTTAACCACTGCTGGGTTCTGGTCTCCTCTCAGAGGAGAGTTAAGACCTGGTGGACTTAAATGTTGGCCGTAGGGATTTTTGCAAGAAAAAAAAAAGAAGGGGAGAATTAAAGCCATACGTCCCCAGGCTGGCCGAGTGTGGGTTGGTTGCTTACACTATAAATAAGTTTATCTTTAATTACTTACAATTTTATTATTTCAAGATAAAAATAAAATGCAACGCAAATAAAATCTTGAGCCCAAAAATGAATTCAAAATCAAAACTGTCGTGACCACTAATAATCTTTTTTCAAAGGAGGAGATTTTCAAAAGCCATACAAATAAGTTGTCGTTGTCAGTTGTAAAGACATTCATCGTACCCACACAACCAACTTCGTAAGGATATTCTACGCATGTAAGCGCAAGTTATTTATAAAGCAACATCAACTCATTCATCATAATCGGCACATATGGCCCGTGCCTTCTAAATACTAACGTCAAACAGTTATATTGAGGAAACTATAAAATTTGGATAATCGTAAAAGCTGCATTGGATGGCAGCCAACGATCCGACAATGAAAAATAATTCGACATACTATGCCATGTTCAATGAATCCAGTCCAGAAGTTTTAGCGTTTATTGCGTTTCATGAGGAGACTTCCGACAGATATTGCATCATCAGAGTGTTAATCCTGAGTTCCAATAAAATTTAATTTATGGTTGACGCTAGAAAATGTGCTATCAACATAGATTTTGATTTGGTCAGCAAAAGAAATCTTCATTGGTGTAGTTTTTAGGGTTTCGTAGCCAAATGGCAAAAAACGGAACCCTTATAGATTCGTCAAGTCTGTCTGTCTGTCTGTCCGTCCGTATGTCACAGCCAATTATTTCCGAAACTATAAGAGCTATACTGTTGAAATTTGGTCAGTCGATGTATTCATTTTTACATAAAAATAGAAAAAAAACAATACATTTTGGGGGTCCCCATACTTGGAACTGAAACTCAAAAAATTTTTTTTCATCAAACCTATACGTGTGGGGTATCTATGGATAGGTGTTCAAAAATGATGTTGAGGTTTCTAATACCATTTTTTTCTAAACTGAATAGTTTGCGCGAGAGACACTTCCAAAGTGGAAAAATGTGTCCCCCCCCCCCCCCTCTAACTTCTAAAATAAGAGAGTGATAAAACTAAAAAAAATATATGTTGTACATTACCATGCAAACTACCAACGAAAATTGGTTTGAACGAGATCTAGTGAGTAGTTTTTTTTTAATACGTCATAAATCTTAACACGCAATTTACCTTTCATCCAATGAATACACTAGTATAAAAACATCGATGAAAGTTACAACGAACTACAAGAAGTTTTATATGATGTTACTTGCTGATACGGAACCCTTCATGGGCGAGTCCGACTCGCACTTGGCCGATTTTTTTAACTTTCGTTAACTCAGAACTTAGTAATAAACTAATCGCTTTTACCTGTTGTATCGATTTACAATGACACTTAATATTTGCTTGCTGGTACACTATAGATGGCACTGATAGACTGTTTCTTAAAATATTACCTGAAACAAAAATACATCCATTACATATAATTCTACTAGTATCTCGTTGTTCCTCACGATGCACTATATATTTTTTTGTTATTATTATTTTCTTTAAGAATATGTATCCTGTGACGCGGGGAACTCTACAAACATACATGAAACAGACAAAAATAACACCGAGACTCAGAACAGTAATTTGTAAATCATACAAAGTGTTATCCGATGTGGGGTTTGACCCCACAATACTTGGCAAAGTAGAATTTGGTTTGGCGGCCACTTAACCACTAGGCCGTGCAGTCAATAGTTTTTAAGTATGTTTTGCTGGTCTGCCTAAAATAGGACTAGGATTAGGAACAATATCATTGGCTAGTATTAATTCAAATACTTACAAAATATTTTTATAATTACCTACTACAATTTTACATGAAAATATTCCAGTATAGTCAGTACAGTTCGATTTCTTTGACTTTGAAAATAAGTCGTAAAAGTAGTCTTAAAAAGTAATAATTATGAAGGATGACAATAATATACATAAAGTAGCAGTCTCTAGCGAAGAGAGCTTGGATTATGCCGTTTACAATACTGAGAGATGTAATGAAGGGAAAGTTGTTTACAGAGATGTTGTGGCCCTATCGATGTTGATGTTTTAGCTTTGTACAGTATTAAATTTCCTGCTCGACCTGCTCGACACATCAAATGTGTTTATTTTATTATCTGAAAGCCGTTAAACAATACGCAAAGTATTTTTAACGCTTGACGAACTTGAGATGGAAGGGAGTGCTATAAGAGGTACTTGGAAATTGTTGAAGTGTTGCTATTGACCTCGTAAAATAAGGTTATGAAAGAATTGTGTACACTCTAGTTGCTAATGATGTGGAAATTTATGTCATTTTTAGGCGAACAGTAGTAATAGTCAATGTGCGAAGAGTTAATGTTACTATGTTAATCCTGCAGGCAGTTTGTATGTTCCTTCAGTAATTTGGATAGAGGACAAAAAGTCAGTAAAAACGAACTACTTTCAATAGTTCTTCATGTTTTACAAATAACAAACTCCATTATCAGAATTAGCTACTTTTATGGTCGTTGAATGAACTGTTGTGACGACGCCATTGTCAAATGTAACAATCAGAAATGTGTAGAAATAATGTTGTAGTACATTTTATTTCGGTATGATTGTATACCAAATTAAACTACGGAATAAACCAGAATTATTCAAATCCTAACAAACTATTTACAATAAAAAACTACTGAAAAGGGAGTTTTAGTGTCAGAGCAAATATCAATGAAGTAGGTATTGAAATAATAATTTACCAACAATTGCGTATATTATTACGCCTTTGTAAGTCTTCATGACTATTAGTAGGTTCTCCAATAAAAGTAACAAAGAAAAATAAATCCAAAGAAAGCGAGTCGAGGTTACTCTGCATTGCTATTGTTACGTATGTTTCTCTTACGGAACAATGTTCAGTCCCAGAACATTTCCTCCGAATGATAGAGATTTACTTGCATTTTCTTGTCATATTATTATTGTATGTCATAGACGAGTAAATGAGGCGACGGTTGGCCTGATAATAAAGGCCTATCATGGCTCATTTACATATACAGCAATACAAGAGTGTGGCCACCTTTTTTTCTCTTTGCATTCCAGATTTCAGGATTTGTAGTTCGCTAAACTTGGTGAAAATCTACAAAAGAAATTGTTTGCCACTCGTCTTTTTGCCGTAATATGATCAAGTCGGCACATTCATGCCGAAGTATAGTAAAAGCATTAAGTATTAGTTCATATTAAAGTATTACATATTACAAGTACATTAAAAGCAATATATATTATTTAATATCACATTACATTTTTAGAGATTAATATTCTTTTGTGTATACATATAACGCCTTTTAGGTACCTAAAACCCCGCTTCAAAATTAGTACGTAAAATTTACATATTTATAATTAATCAAAGAAAGACTTAAGTTGTGTTGAAAGTCCCAGAGGTTTGTTTTTAATGTAATGTGCCTAGAAAAGGTTTATACAATTAAACATAATGAGAATATTATACAAGTCAATGCCTCTAAACCCGCTGTCCCGAGAAAGTTTATATTAAAAACCTAAATAATTACTCACGTTCTGTAGAAGCGTCGAAGTATAATTAAACACTTACTTAAAATCCAAGCACATTAATTGGCATCAAAATATATCTGAACAATCACAGTACCTCAGGGTTGTCATAACAGTTTAATTACGAAACTAATCATTCCAATTGAACATATTATAACAGTTCTCAATATGCTATTAATATAATCAATTAAGTAAATATTATGTAACGATTAATTTATTATATTAAATCTGTCATATTGATTAGTATAAATGATAGCGTGGTTCGGTATTTCAATAAATAGTAAATGGATTAAATAACATCAGTGTGTGTTAATGTTAATAATCAATTAGTGCTCATAGTGCCGCCATAGTGCCGTTAATCTGAGTATTAAGACTGAGTAATTTTACCACTTAAACAGTTCTTCTTCTTCTTCTTCCTAACCTTTATTTCCAAGATTATTTGGGTCGGCTACTAGATCAACCGGTTTTACCTGGAGATCAGTTTTTTCATGGGGCGAATGGCATCGGGCCTCCGCAATCATGGGGGAGATTTGAAATTCACAGGTTGAAGTAGTTGTTACTACCTAAACAATTATGTTAACTAAATTTAAACTAACGCTTTTGAACCAATGAAATTGATATATTAACAAAATTATTAAATATCAATTGTTTTCATAGACAACTATTATGTGACAACCCTGCATATTATATGGCATTGTGCAGAGACAGGGGAGCGCACAAAACCGAATGCCTTAATTTAATATAAGTCAATTTGGGCCAATTTAATTCCGCGTCCATGCAGCCGCTTTACGACAGTACATCATAACTCACCCATCCCTTTCACACTCGCAGGCAACTATATAAACCTGTCACGTGTTTTCTGTGAACGTTCATATTGAGTTAGTAACAAACATATTTCAATATTATGAGTTGTTATGTATTGATGGTTGACGTGAGTGCTGTGGCACTAAATGCTGTGGGAATATCAAATAATAAGTATTACACAATGACTATTGATGTCTGATTGAGGATAATTCCTCACTCTTGCTCTTGCCAATAGATGACATTAGTGGCACTTTAGATTCCTTGTATTATGTACTTTTATTTAGAGAGGTCTGGAAAGGTTGTCAATTGATCGCTGTACTGCCTACCAGATTTGATTATTGTGAATTTACTTATGTCTATAAGTAGACATTAATAAAAGTCCGTAATAGAGTTTTATTTATTATGCTACATTGCGGATTTAAAACTTAATAACATTTAAATAAACTACGAAAGACAACCTCATTTCTTTCGTTACAAGAATATCGCAGTACAATATAATGTTGTTTTATATCTTTTATTATACAAATAGCAAAAGTAATCTTCACATCCCGCAAACGATGCTAAAGCAATAAAAATCTTGTCTTTAGGTTTTATTATAATAATAAATTTTGTAGCATTTAAACATTAAATAAATGAGATTTCTGACTATTTGATTATTTAGATATTCTTTAATCTATACATTTAAAAGTTCAGAGAAATATTTGTCTGAAAGCGCTGCTTCAAGGAAAACCTGATAAGCCTAGTTTATGAATAGCATATTATAAGTGCTAACGAAACAAAAACTGAACATTTCTGCCCACGCCGTCGGCTTTTTGTTACTAAAAATAGACTTTATAGGAGTTATATTCACATTCTATCTACAATCTAGATCAATCGTTTGTTTAGCATTTTGTAGTTTTTGCTGTCGAATTGCATGGAATTTTTACAAGGACAGTGGCGAAACAAACTCGAACTATTCCATCCAGAACCAAAAAAACTTAAGATGACACATTACTCAATCAGAACTGGTTAAATCTATAGACACAAATATAAAATTGTGTTGTATGTTTGTAATATAAAATGTATTTTGTCCGCGTGTTTCTGTCTGTCTGTTTGTTTGTTCTAGTGAATGACTGGAATGGCTAAACCGATATTGACAGGACTTTCAGTGGCGGAAAGCTGATGACATAAGGGCTAACTCAGGCAATTGTTTTAAAGTACCTCCGCTCCACGGTGTTGCGATTTACAATAATAATTGCAGGTAACATCGCGGGACATTTTCAATATATGTTGATCAGCGGTCTGGTCAATAGAGTCAGGCGTAATTCAGGTATTTGTTTTTGGGTTTTTCGTAGGAAATTCCTAATAGCAGCCCGCAGTTTGGAATTTTGGCAGTGATTCACGCCCGTGCCACGGAGAGCACGTAAAACCGTCGGTCATGGTTGTCATGAACATCTATGGCAATGGTATTGGGAAGTCAGTCCCTTGAATTTACTGACAACTAGTTCAATCTTCGAATTTCAGTTCTCCTTTAGGGTTGCTGAGGTCTGATGCCAGTCGCTCCGTGGAAAAACTGAAATTCAGGTAAAACCGGTTGAACTAGTAGCCGACCCCAAACAAACTTGGGAATAAAGGCTAGGAAGATGATGATATCAGATCCACAGATCAGATAGTATATATCAAAATGTTATTTGTTTGTTTTTTTATATTTGTTTGAGCTATGCCAAATAGTGCATTTCACTAATAATTTGCTAAGACGCCTAAGAATTGTGCATGTTTAATTTAACTCTATAAGAATCATCGGTTGGCTATGCTACTATTTCTTTGTGAAGAGGAAACATTTTAAAGTAATTGATGGCGCAGTTGTTCTAAAGCGGTAATCTAGCAATAAAGCCAGTGTTATGGCTACGGGTTTAATGCCGTATGGTAACGAAATTATATGTTCATGAATGTTTATTTTAGCAGAGACACGCAGTATTTATAATACAGGGTCACGTTTACCAAGCCAAGTAAATACAAGTCGTATGATTCCGTAGTTTTAAAGCGCCCGTTAAACAAGTTACAACTTTATCTGTGTATTAATTTCTAAGGATACCTTTTATTTTTTATATATTTGGGCCTACCAAAGTGACTATTCTGAGAGTAAGGGTTACCATCCTCATTCTGAACGAGAAAATGCAGCATGGTGACCCTCACTATATTGGCGTAGTGACATGCAACTTAATCATTGAGTCTCCGGTCATGAGACCGGAGACTCAATGATTTTCTGTGTAAGGGTAATACTGGTTGGTTTTCTGTGTAAGGGTAATACTGTCCCGGTAGGACACGCTAGCTGAGAAACTGAGCATGGCTTTACTACCTTTTTGCTACAAATTTAACTAAAAAAGTAATAATAATACAATAAAAATATCGCTTTATTGTACACCAGATCAATTGCAACAATATCTTAAAGCTAAGATGTACAAGTGGCGATCTTATTGCTCAAAGGCAATTTCTTACAGGTAACCAAGAGAGGGAAAGAAAAATGTGTGATTTAAAGTGTGGGATAATACCTGGTGTTTTATAAATAAATAGAAAATAGTATATAAATGTATATATATACATATATATATAATATCTATACATATATACTTATAAATACGCAATGAAATAGATACTGAAATTAATTGTTATTCTGTACATATTTAAATGGAATATTTGACTCAAATGAGAGCAAAGTTGGTTACAAGTCATTGACGTCTTCTCTTAGGTACATATAAAACTAATTCGGAATACTGTACCTACTGTTATATTGCTAAACGTAAAAGAACAAAGTTTTTTGAAGATTTTTAAGGAAGAAAGACTTCTAGTTACTGTTAGTCACCTGATAACACTGTGTTTTGTCACTCTTACGTGTGCATGTATTAAGTGATAAACATTTCCTCATCATTCGTTCATTCATGCTATAATTCGAATTAGGCCAATGATATAAATTGCTAAATTCATTCCTCATAAAATAACTAACTTATTTGCATTGCTCTTAAGTAGTTACAACGTAGTGAGGTACGGTAGAATGGCGAATTTTGTCTCAAATTAACGTACAAAATAGACGCTACTTGTGCAAATGACGCGAAGCTTTTAGTCTGAGAATTTAAATGGCGTGGTCGTGCCACTCAAAAAACGCAAGGAAATATCTCATAATTGCTGCAGGAAAGAAATTGTTGAAGATATCATGCCACCATATAAAACTTCCATTGACATCTTTAAGGTCTTCATAATTAATTATTGCGGACTAGCTGAGGCCCGCAGTGTTACCCATGGTTATTGTACAGTGTACAGTAAAAACTGTTCAGTTGATATATCAAACAGATACTCTAGTCACCATAGATTTCTTCAACTACACGTAGCTTGTAGTACATAAGCAAAGTAGTTGTTAGTAAACAGAAGGCAGCAAGCATACCGAAGTTCCATCAGTATACTGCTTGCAATATTTGGAGTAATAGAGCTCATATGTAATAGAGTAGAGCCACGCTGATTTCATAACGAATACAAAACAAGTAGTACTCGGGGTGGTACTGCCCTCGCATATACGACCAATCCTAAAAATCTTAGCGTTCGTGCTGTTGTATTCCGTCGGTGAGTGGGAGGAGAGAACACTGCAGCATCACACTAGGCTGACATAGTGCATCACCGAGCTGCTTTGAGTGCACTCACAATGAAGATGGTGACCACCACTCCTAGATGCTTTCCATCAGGCAGAATATAATCACTATAGCAGGCCCTTTAAAAAAATGCTGTTGTATTGCTCAAAAGCATGCATATGTATGAACTGTATCGCTTTATTCGACTTGCATACAGCATAGCCATCAATCATAGATTACTGACAATTGCAAATGAACCTTTACTAACGTAGTGTATCAACTCTGTAACAGTGCAAGATTAATAGACAAAATTTGAGTCAAATGATTTGAGTAGAGGGTAAGTGGCTCTTTGATATGTTATAATTCATTTGATATCGTCACTAAATCAACAGCTCATAAACACTTAAGACTTATTAGTCTTAAGTGTTTGGTTTGTTTCAGTTTCATCTGTGTACTAGGCATCTAAATCGTGTTGAAAGCGAATTAATAAGTATGTACTGTTATTCTTATAACAAATGCCTACTTTCTGCATCATTTTCCCGACTTCCAGTGGCTGTGAGAATGATGCAGAAACATCTGACCAAGCTGCCATGGTTTAGGCCACCATGCTGCATTGTTTACCCTCACAATGAGGATGGTGACCCTACTCCTGGATTCTACTCATGCTTTTTATCAGGCAGAGTGGAGTCACTTTGGTAGACTTAAATAAAAAAAAATACAAAAATGTTATTAACAAGGATGTTACAGAAGATGAAATAATTTAACTAATTATTTAATTTTCCTCTTACAAATAATTTAAAGATAAAAAACACAACAAAGCCTTGAGGGTTTTCAAAATCATTAGAATTTAGTTAATTTATCCATAACATAAACAAAAAAAAATATTTAGGTTCATCCACATCCGTCAGTCCGTCGTTCGTCGTACATTTGAAACATAAAATAGCATCTTACACCATGAATTATCAAAAATATTTGAGCTGTAAGTGGAGTTCTTACCGATAACAGATTCTAAGCTGTCATTGTTACATTTTAAAATAGATTGTTCGCTCACACCGAGCTAGGGGGACCTCGG
This sequence comes from Phragmatobia fuliginosa, assembly GCA_932526445.1. Taxonomy (NCBI): domain Eukaryota; kingdom Metazoa; phylum Arthropoda; class Insecta; order Lepidoptera; family Erebidae; genus Phragmatobia; species Phragmatobia fuliginosa. The sequence continues at coordinate 16,567,297 of OW052061.1, forward strand.
AGTTGATTGGCGATCTCATTAAAACCAGGAAGGAGCTAGCAACGTTTGCCCCCGTTACGGGGTCTCCAAAGTCCTACATCCTTTTTGTTTGGCATTAAAAAAGTAAAAATATACGGGACAAAAATATTTTCAAGTGTCAACGAAATTCAATTGGCGTGGCGGGCTCTTCAAAGATCAAAAGTGTAGGTCTCAGTTGCTTGTGATGCTTTATTTGAGAAAAGTATATTACATATGTTACTAAGAGAATAAAAATTAAGGTATATTGTTTAATTTACCGTTATTTGTATTCAATGAATATTATGTTCAATCACAGCATAAGTGATGTAATTTTGAATTCATTTGTGATTTCACCGGATTTCTTAGTTCAGCAGAAATAATTACGAAAACGAGGCCATTTTTTCATTGGGTTCAATATATTTGATAAACGACTCAATTATAAACAATGCGACTGATGAATATGATGAAAAGAAGTATATAAGAATAAAGAAAATAAAGGAAAATCATAAATATATGCAGAGGTATAAAATTCAAATTATAGGTCGTCTTCAACTTGTTATGCAGCTCCTAGACGCGTATTTGTGAAAGTATATAATCAAAGCATGAAAATACTAATTAAAAGTTTTTCTGAAAGCATCAAACATAAACAACGTAAAGAAATTATTTTATCTGCTTCTTCTGAAAAATACTATACACATGTGGGACAACAGTTAATCCATCTCTCACAAACACATTACATTGACTTTAAAACGGACACAGTACAAAATCTACGGCATGAATTGAAGCAGTCAGACGGCAAAGCACTTCCAGACTAGATAAGATCGCAGTTTGCCAAAACATTTAGTAAGTAGCTGTAGCGGTAGATGGGATTGCCAATTCCACACATGCACAGCTTTGGTATGATTCGAAAACGAGCTCATAAGACTATAGACAATCATAAATAACTGTAACTCAAGTGTCAGAAGTGCATTGGCGAGTGGGACTCTACTCCGCTGTTCAAGGTTGTAACTCTCAAGTAATACGGCAGTCATTAATGTATTATACTGATTGATTAAGCAGAGGCAAAAATTAATTAAAACAGGCATAGCGGTGAAGTGTCAACTAACTAAATGATAGGTATTTTTAAGTAGATTCTTCCTATTTTCATTATTTCGGTTATCACGGTAAATAGTGGCCTGTTTGTTTTTCAGATGTATAAGCCACATCACAGCAGAGTTTAATCTAAATCCGTTTAGCAGTTTTCGCGTGAAAGAGTGACAAACATTCTTTCCATACAAACATTCGCATTTAGGACACAGGTAGGTTTTAAAACTGTAGTAAATCCAACGTCTCCTGGTTACTTCTTAAAAACACTATTCAAAGCTACGTTTTCTTAGAATAAAGATAAATTAATTTATACTCGTATAAAAGCGCTTTGGTCCTTTCATTTTACCGATCTGACATTAATAGTATTGAATAAGACGACTCCACCTGATTCCCATAGAATAAGGACCTTTTCTCATTGAGTAATTTGCCCAATTAGATAGGGCGCCTTACCCACGTCACTGAGCAAAAAATTGCCCCTTTCATGAATCATTTAATCTGAAATAAGTACATCCCTAACAATGGATCTTTTATGATGATTATTGTTCCAGATGTCTCTATGCATGAAACGTTATTAGTCGATAATTAGTATATGGTTAGAACTTGGAACTAACTGCAGCCCACGTGCTTACTTCCCATATTAAGGTGTAGGCCCTTTAAGCGGGGCGTTAATACACGCATCACGAGGCCCGCATAGTATGGCTTGCCATACTGTTTAATAGCGACAATGCATTTATGTCTATTGAGTTGCAGATATTCAAACTATTAGGAGACCAAACTATACGATTGCCGATATTATAAAAAAACTAATATCTGAAATGCGTAAAAAAGTGAACGTAACAGATGCAATTGCGGTTCCGCATGCAACACTTATTTCCATTTTAAACTATAGTATTTTCCTTTCAACATCTTGTTTCAATCATTTTAGTTCACTTTTGCGTACTTTGAATAAAATAAGTTTTGAAATATTTTTTTTTTTGAAATTACTTTTTGCTGTTGCAATTTGCGTTCTTCTTTGAGGTTGTGTAATTCACAAATAGTACTCATTGCTGTAAAATAAATATAAAGCTATAAAATTATCATCTTTCATCTATCTCTTTCGGCTATCTTTCATGAAACGTCGCAATGGCATATTATACATAATAATTATTAATTTATTCAAAGTATAATTATTGCTAGTGTACATATAATATCAAGATCTCATAAGAGTCCTATTTATTACGCAAAAGCTTCATTTTCCTATCATAAAGATATACAAGTAATTAATAATTCGTATACATATACGTACACATGTAATTAATCATTTTCATTATGGGTGACTTTTATCATTTATTAGTTACAGTGAATATCAGTTGAATGTAATTAATTAGGTATCGTTGACACAGTTGTACATTTATTAATTACTTGTATCATCGATATCGGCAATTAGTGGCATGATGATACTTCAATCAATCAATCACAATTAAAATTATACTGATAATAGTGACTAAATTGATGGTACAGCAACTTTGCTATTAAATAAATCTAATAAGGTACAACTGGGTTTCTTAAGAAGCCATAGATAATACCAACAAGTTGTCTATTTTAATTCTTAAAACAGATATCTAATGAAAAAGGTATTACTTTTAATTTAAAAGTTTTGTTATAATAAAATACCAGACTTTGTAAGCGTCATTCCATTGTATCAATACTGTATTAACTAATGCACTATCAATATTTTTTTTTAATCTACATCCTTGCTCAAATATCAAATTGTATCCATACCAACTTTAATTGAAATCTGTGTAGTGGTTTACCCGTTAAAGGGTAACAAATATAAATACTTTCGAATGTTGATATGGATTTCCTAATTTTGGATTGATCTAACCAAATTCAGACATATTCGATAAAAACACAACTGACACAACTGAAGCACATGTCCGGCAACAGAAATGTAGAATACCACGTGAATTGAATGACGATTAACTAAATGTACTATTGGTTTCTTTAAAATACACTTTGCCTCAATACAATAATGTATTCCGCAGTAGTTGCTATCTCACAATAATGTAATATTCCCAAAGAAATAATCAGTGGTTTGCGGGTCGGCTGAATGGAATAATGAAGATTGGCGGACACGCTCGCGTGAGATTGGCACAGATTGGAAGGAATGGCTCTATAGGGAACAAAACTACAATGAATGTATAAGCATCCCTATAAGTTCATAATTTAATGGTATGATAATTTGGGAATTTGTACTTTTCACGGCCGACTCCATTTTGTCTGTTTTACAGACTTCAGTGAGAAAATCTAGGCATGAGAAAATAGAATTATTTTTGTTGCATTGCTACCTATATTTGGGAATTGAAATTCTCAGGAGTTATCAGATCGTGAAAATTTTAGCATGAATGTTTCGTCTCTAAGGATAAAGTGTAATTCTAGATTTAGTTTAGTTGAGAAAAGATAGTATTTTGGTCAAGTTTTGAAGAAGCCTATCGATACCGATCTTTTTGAATTTAGCTTTTTTAACTTTGTAAATTTACTTTGAGGCGTGTTATAAAAGATTTGTAGATTTATTAAAAGCTATTCAGAAGATATTAAAACTTAAAGTTCCTCGATGGAAGATTTTGTTTTTTTTTATATTTATTTAAGCCTACCAAAGTGACTCTACTCTGCCTGATGGAAAGCATGAGTAAGTATCTAGGAGTAGTGGTCACCATCCGCATTGTGAGGGTAAGTAATGCATCATGGTGACCCAAACCATGGCGTTCTGGTCGGACGTTTCTGCATGATTCTCCCGGCTTCCACAGAAGTCGGAAGAATAATGCATAACGATTGGGCTTCCAGTCTCACACTCACCAACGAAATACGACAGTAGGAATGCTGTCATTATTAGGATGGTCTTCTGTGTGAGGGTAGCACTTCCCGATCGACCCGCCAATTGTTCTGAAATCAATGTGGCTCTACTATATATTTCTATGTGAGGATAGTTCTGCCCGGTTCGAGCCGGCTCATGCATACCTCTACTATCTATTACGATGCTTCGTTCACATTCATCAATCGCTGCATGTATGCTTTTCTGTACTAAAAGAGGTGCGCCAAGACGCTTCGTTATCGTGGTTAGCTTCTTCGACTGCCGATCACGAGGTTTCGAGGTCGGGACAAAGTATTAATGCGTTATAGTAATACTTAATAACAGCTCGGAGTTTGGAAGTTGAAGAATCTGTTTGGCCTTATCCCCGTGCTTCGAAGAGCAATTGTGGGTCGTGCGCCTCTATCGGATTGTTAAAGTGAGAAAACAGTGATGCACCTAAGTGAATATGTGCATATTCGTGCATTTTTCTATCCCCTGCATAGTTGAAAAGCTAAAAGCGCTTCTTATAGCTACATAAATTTACTAGATAAATAAGTTAAATTAGCCTAACATTAACAAAAATTATTACAAATCTCAGCGTACTAAGCTATAAAAGTCACATCGGAACTATATAGTGGAATTAGCGCGTTCTCAAACTAGTTTGGAAGCACGTAACAGCCGCTTGGATTAATTTCGTCTGCTGAAAGCGTCGGGTATTTTTTCGTACGTTTCTAAATTTAGAGACGCATCCGAAGCGGGAACAGATTTATACGAACAAGTTTATTTTGATATAAACAATCGCGTGGCTGCGATTTAACTTTTCACTGTCAACGTTTCTTACTTCGGAGTTGGAAAAATTCTCGTAGTCTTCTTCTCTGAAGACTTTTCTAGCACTTTATAAGTATACGAGTATTATATTATGTACTCTTTTTGTATTTGTTTTCTTCATTATACACACATTAGCAAGATTAAGCATTGCCACAACGTTGTCTTACCAGTCCCTAACCCGTACACGGCCAGCATAGGTACGTAAGGCCTTAAACCTTTCCTAAGAGGGGACCTCAGCCAAGCAGTCGCACATTATAGGTTGTTGATTTTTGATGATGACACAACAACAAAAAAGAGTTACAAATAATATATAACGTAACAATCGGTGATCTTATCGCTCACGGCAATCTCCAACGGATTCTTTGTAGGAAAAAAAATATTAACGAATGCATATTTTATGCATAGGTACTTGTGCGTCGTGTAAGGATAATTCTTTATGGGTAACTCTTTTGAATCGTGTATTAATAACAAACATAAACTTCTTCTAAAATACATTCTCACAGCAAATAAAAAAATCTAAGAAATAATCGAGACGTTTTTAAATTAACATATGGTAAAGAACTGTTTGGCAATAAAAACAACATCGGTTCTGTAGAAGAAAAATTAATTCCGTTTAAAGAAATTTTAAATCTACCAACTAAAAGTAATTACATAATATGTCTTTTGTTCGAAGGTTGACTATCTATTCTCGTAAATAATGCCCATTTGAAAGACTGAATCTTTCAGCTAATATATTCAAAACCATACATTAAACTTTCAACGGTATTACTCAATGTAATAAAATGTTAAACATATGTACTGTATGATTTTGCACTTTACAAAATATAATCATCTCCCGGCTTGCGTTTGAAATAATAATCTCATACTTATTAGCTTTAAGTCGAATATTATTTGGCAAGAAAACTTGTTACCGCTTGATTCGTTATCTTAAGTCACAATGTATACTGAATATGGATATTTAACATAATATGCTTAAACTATATTAATGTAAAAAGTATAACAGATACATAACTACTTTTAATGCCATATTTTCATATGACGACCATCACGATTATCGTATGATTAAATCGTAAAACATTGAGTCAGGTTGGTGTTTCTCGAGGTACATGTCACAAGTTAAGTCGCAAGCTAAACCGAGTTAGAAATATGTTCTAGTCTCGATTAAATCTCACATTGTACCCCAAATGGTATGCCAACCCCGTAATAGTAAGCTCTATTCCCGCAAACCTATTTCAATTACAAACTTAAACACATTATGTATGTGTATTTCTTCTTCTTCATTCTTTTGTTATAAAATAGTTTTAGGATACTAGTTTCCATCATCAACATCGTTAATCGAGAGACAAACCACTGACCAGCAACGATCATTACAGACTGCGGTTGGTAATCGAACTGCGAAGCTAATCAGATAACGTGAGTGATTTAAGTACCTATATTAATATATAGGTACTTAAATCACTCACGTTATCTGATACACAGAAGCGTACATACTAATCCCATTCTGAATTCAATCTTAGAAATAACTGGGCCGCTCTGATGTAGGGCGTATATTGCGTCACTAATTGTATAACTAGCGTGTCAAACAAGTATGAATTGTTAACGTGTGAGATTGAGATCCTCTGACGTTGTCAATTATACAGTTAATGCTAAATGCGTATATGATAATCAGGCAAGGGATTTTAGACCTTCAGTTGACTTGAGTTAATGAATTAAATAATGTGATTAGTGTGTAAAGACAGTATTACTAATTGTTGTTTACTAAGGTTCATTGTTCTCTCACACTAACCAATTTACGGTAGGTTAATTTAGTAATAGCAGCCCGGAGTATTGAAAATAGCAAGGTTTCACGGTTGTGCCTCAAAGAGCACGTTAAGCCGTCGGTTCTGGTTGTCATTAACATCTATGACAGTAAATTGTTATTGGGAAGTCAGTGCCCTCCAATAAACTGACAATTGGTTTAACTTGTTAATTCAGTTCGCTCTCAGGATTGCAGAGGTCCGATGCTAGTCGCTAAACTTACATAAGGTATAACCAAAAAATTTGGAAATAATAAAGGCTAGGAAGATGATGACATCATACCGTCGAACCGATATTGTTATGAAGAGGAGGTACTCTGTTCATTGGAGACGAGAACAGTATTACATAGCCTTTATCATTCTGAGAAACTGATCAACGAGGAATTACAATGGCAGTGAAGATGTCAAATGTGATGGTTGCGCATTACACGAATATGAAGTATGTTGAAATGTTTATGAACATTTCAGTAATGCGTTTAGGAAATGCGTCGTTAAATTGCGATGTTGTCCGATTTTCTGTTCTAATGTTTGTAAGATGAGAATTTAAATATGAAATAGAATGTATAGTAAATAAACGACTGACAAATAGCTAATAATGTCATCGCTTTGGTTTCTGAAAGATATAAATATAATTTGAGGAAAATGTCTTAAAGTTTTGGTTACATCTGCCAAAACTAATATCAAATCTAAATTTTATAAATTGTTAGCTTTGAGTTGGAGTATCATTTTGATTTCGAGCAACATTTTAAAACTGAATCAAATTAGATCTTTATTGCTTCTAAAGTAGCTTCATATATTTTGTATCGAAACAAAAAATTTGTAGTGATTCAATCGTAAAAGGGAAAACAAAAGTGAAAGCTTTAATGTACAATACAATACTAGTACAATAAATGCACCAATGTCGTCCCACATAGGATTTGAACCCACAATACTAGAAGTAGACAGCGGTGGTGCCACCACTTACCCCATTTGGCCATTAGTGGAGTATTTTCTTCAGAGTCTACCAGCACTTACAGATTTCTATGGCTGAGTTACGAGAGCACGAAACCAACGTTACGATGACTTTTCCAACTAATAGCTCAGCTGAACTTTGTAGGCCGGAATCAGCTTCAGAATAAAAGAAACATGGTCGTCGAAATGAGAACTTCCTTCTCTTTAATAAAAGTGGTGAAGTAATTTATGCTCATAAATTTAGTAAGTGTAGGCGCATCTTAGCCTCATGCGTTTGTTCTCATTATTTCTTGTGGAAAGATATATTTTTCTCTAATAACCAAGAGTATAAATAATTGTGAACTAGTTTGTGCTTTGATGCCACAGACATATATTAAATCTGAATCTTATTGGATGCTGGAGGATATCGCATCGTATATTTTATTGGTAGTTAACTTAGAATAATGATAGATGAATAGTTTTAGTATTAAATCTTGCATACTAAAGCATATTTAACAATAAATTCGAATGTAAAATACCAATTGGAATCATTCATGGAATGGTAATTTTGTAAATCGTAAAAAAAAACGTAAATCGGAATCTTATTACATGCTGGAAAATATCGTATCGTATATTTTATTGGTAGTTAGCTTGGAATAATGACAGATGAATAGAATTTTAGTCTTAAATCTTGCATGTTTAAGCATATTTTACAATAATGTAATGTAAAATACCAATTGGTATCATTAATGGAATGGTAAATATGTAAAACGTAAAAAACAAAAATTAGGTTTTGTGGAGCCTTGGGAGAGGCCTATGTCTAGCTCGACTGCAGTGAGGATTCGGCTCATCACACGCTGGCGGTCTGCCCCGCATGGGAGACGCAGCGCCGGGTCCTCACTGCAGTCATCGGAGGGGATCTCTCGCTGCCGGCCGTCGTTCGTTCCATGGTCGGCAGCGAGAGCTCATTTACCGCGGTCGCAACCTTCTGCGAGGACATAATCACGCAGAAGGAGGCGGCGGAGAAGGCCCGGGAGGACGACATCCAATCGGACCAGATTCGCCGCCGGCGACTCGGGCGGCGGAGGCGCGAACATCTGCGCCTCATGCCGCCTTGAGTGTGGCCGCGGGTGGACGGGACGGGTTATCCCTCCATCCGCATTATGTGGCCAGCCGCGAGGGGGCGGCGTCGGTGTGTGCCGGACGCCGCCTAAGAGAGGTTTCGTCAAACAGAGACGGTGCCCGCATCAGGAGCGGGCAGGCGCTGGAGAAGTTCAGAAGGAGATCCCACCCTGGACTTCTCCTACTCCTAAACGGAGAAGCGCGGAGAGGGCACACTGTGTGTTTTTTAGTCGGTTCAAGTCCGACACACCACCCCGCCGTAACCCCCGGTGGGGTGACGGTCCATGATGATTTTTCACACATTAAAAAAAAAAAAAAAAAAAAAAAGGCCTATGTCTAGCTGTGGAAATGGGATCGGATCGGATAGTTAGATTAAACTTAAGGATTTTAGTGCAAAAAGAAGAAAGAAAAAATCACACAACTTTTAAAAGAAATTATTATACTTAGTGGCGTCATTTTTGCGTGTCTCTACTCGAATAACTATCTCCCCGAAATCTCACTCCACACAACAACATTACTTGTATTAACAGATCATTGATACACGAATAATATTTAAATACTGTTTTTATTTCACAGTGATCATTAATCACATTTACTTAGGACCTCTCCACAATTCAAACGTTTAACGTACAAGTGTCGCCATTACAATAAATATAAAGAAAAATGTATACAATTTTAAATTCAACAATGACCGATGTGACTGACGTTTATGACAACAATGAATACTTTTTAAAGAATACTAATCTTTGATCAAATGCCAGAAACCAACCGCACAACTTTCAGTTTAATAGGTTGATGTGATATAACAAATAGGGTGTTTCCTGTTCATTATATAGAAGAGAACTTCTTGGGTTATTAATGAACTATGACTAATAGTTATATTGTAAAAAGAAAATCATGGAATAATCTAAACATGATTTGCAACTTCCTTTTTGGTGGTTATCATTAATTTGTTAGTTTAATATATTTTTTTAATGTAATTTATTAAACAAAAAAGAATTGAAATAATGTTAAGCACTGGTACTTCGAGCCGACCCATGTATGATAAAGCAAACATGGTTTTTTAGGGTTCCGTAGCCAAATGGCAAAAAACGGAACCCTTATAGATTCGTCAAGTCTGTCTGTCTGTCTGTCTGTCTGTCTGTCTGTCTGTCTGTCCGTCCGTATGTCACAGCCAATTATTTCCGAAACTATAAGAGCTATACTGTTGAAATTTGGTCAGTCGATGTATTCTGTGAACCGCATTAAGATTTTTATATAAAAATATAAAAAAAACAATACATTTTGGGGGTCCCCATACTTGGAACTGAAACTCAAAATTTTTTTTTTATCAAACCTATACGTGTGGGGTATTTATGGATAGGTATTCAAAAATGATATTGATGTTTCTAATATCATTTTTTTCTAAACTGAATAGTTTGCGCGAGAGACACTTCCAAAGTGGAAAAATGTGTGTCCCCCCCCCCTCTAACTTCTAAAATAAGAGAGTGATAAAACTAAAAAAAAATATATGTTGTATATTACTATGAAAACTACAAACGAAAATTGGTTTGAACGAGATCTAGTGAGTAGTTTTTTTTTTAATATGTCATAAATCGTAAATCGCAATTCACCTTTCATTCAATCAATACACAAACATCGATGAAAGTTACAACGAACTACAATAACTTTTATATGATGTTACTTGCTGATACGGAACCCTTCATGGGCGAGTCCGACTCGCACTTGGCCGCTTTTTTATGGTCTTTCGATGGTAGCTTATGTAGAAAATTCCCTCCTTTTAAACAATATATTATAGTATAAGTCAAATTAATACATGCGAGTATTTAAGTTCCATATATATTTAGGGAGGATATGTAAAAGAACTCATGTTTATGCAAATTTAAATTTGACTATACATTCATTCTGATGTCTTTATTGTATTGTACTGAGTGCCGGCAGTCACACAATTTACAATCATGTTGAAATAATATATGTATCATACTTATAGCGGAACGTATAAACAACCATCATAAATAACTAAATAGATGAATACGATTTTAAAGACTGGACAAAAATAAACCTTATTCTTCACGTTGTAAAAAAAACAAAGAAGAAATATTTATGAAGTTCATAATTTATTGTCTTAATTGAAACATAAATGTTATAAAAATCCGTTTAAATATGTGGCAACATTCAACAAAATAAAACTGTAGATGTCATCAGTAAATAAATCGTTAAAAATTTTGAAACATTGTCAGATACAGATTATAAATAAAGTTAGCGAACATTTTTGCTGGTGGCAACAGTGAAAATGCGATTTCCTTCGTGTGTTTATATGTCGAGTGATTTAATAGTATTATTTACGCCACATACAAAACTGCATAGCATCAAAATTACTCATGTTTTATTTAAGCGCATTTAAAAAGGTGGTCATGAGAACTGCCGACAGAATTGAAAACTTGAAACTACGAACTAAGAATTAATATTAAAATTATTTGTTCAATCATATTTTCTTTATTTAAGACCTTCAAAGTGACTCTACTGTGACTGTGGATAGGTTTGAGAGTAATGGTCACCATCCTCACTGTGACAATGTAGCATACGTACATATGTATGTACATACATTCATAGCTAGCACAAACTTCAACACAACACATGATCATAATGATGACAACATACATGAATTTATTCCCGATCGAAACTTGCATACAGAAAATTTCATTTCAATAAACCACGTCGCACAAATACCCACCAACATAATATCACGCCTATATTAAAGTGTATGTTTGTGTCAACTATATCGTTCCTGCGTTAGTTCAACAAATCGACATGCTTGACGTATCATTACTTACATTCACTTTAAGAAATTGTTTTTTTTGCCATATTTTTAGAAAAATATAGCAGCAATTCTGCACATGTATGTTTTATCTTTATGGTTTGTAAAATAGTGATGCAATAATAACATACAATATTTAAACATTTTTATTTTTGATGTGAATGATTGGATGAGTGTAGTGCGTTAGCGCATACCGCTTCAGTCTGCGTATAGGTTTGTCCCGAAACACATGCCAAGTCGTAAAGATGGTAACAAGATCAGACGTATGTACTATAAATCGAAACTGTTTGTGTTACTCCATAAACTCCGGTTGATATGCCCTGACTACCTACCGTTGGCTACCTTTGTTTAACAGGCCACTAGGGTTGGTCACTACATAACAACTAAGTTCCTTAGGAGCATTAGCATATGTCTTGAAGTTTCAATTTATTATACTTCGTTGTCCGTTTCCGATATGTACATGGTATCATTACATGCATATAGTAACACGATTAACTGCCTTGTTGGTCTAGTGGTTAGCGTCTGCGGCTGCTGATCAAGAGTTCTCGGGTTCGATTTCCGGGTCGGACCAAATATTATTTGTGTGATTCAGAAATATTTGTTTCGGAGTCTGAGTGTTTTCTATTTATGATATGCATGCATTTACAAATAAAAAGTATGTTTATGTATTTATATCAGTTGTCTAATACCCATAATACAAGCTCTGCTTAGCTTGGGACTAGATGATGTTGTGTATCAGATGTCCGAAATATTATTATTTTATTTTATAGAAAGTAGACATACGCAGGCATTTCCGTCTGTCAAAGCATAAGCCGAATGGGCATCGGTCGTACCCAATATACTGTTATGACACAAAATGTGTTTATGTGTGAGTTAAATTTGGATTATTTTGTTTTTATTGTTATGTGTAAGATAATAGATTGTTTTTGTTTTTCTATGTTACTCTAAAATGTTAATGAGTGATTATTTCCTCACTCAAAAGATTTTTTGTTTCGAATAAAAACGCTATGGCAAATATATATAATTAATATTTCGGACATCGGACACACATCGTCTGTCTTACGATCTGGCTATATCATATACCTACATATTCATGATTAATTGATCTCGACCCCTAATTTTTACGACCTCCATAAAGTTCTAGAACAATTAAAAAAAAGATATGCAAAGTATGTGATACGTTTAATATTACTTAACAAATCCGAAAAAAATTTTTACAAGTCGATATTATCTATATATTAATCATCATCAACAGCCTTTAACAGTCCACTGCTGGACATAGGCCTCTCCTTTGAAAGGAGGTTTTGGCCTACTCATCTATATATTAATAAGTAAAGCAAAAACTTTGTATCCCTTTTTACGAAAATTGCGTGGAGTGCAGGAAACATTTTTTTTTTTAATATGCATTAAAAAATACAATACCATGTATTTGACGCACAAACACATAAATATTCTTTTGGCAAATTCACATTGTAGCGTAGCCGAGGTGAAATCCGTAATTACAGAATTTATAGTCTTTGACAATAGAACCTTAATAATGCTGCCAGTTATAATTCTAATTAATTATGGTCGATTATTGAAAACTTGGCGACGATTTGTATGTTTTTCTTCTTCTTCTTTTGATGAAATGGCAACCAGCCGAATATCAGCTATTTCTGCCAATGTAATTAATGTCTTCAATTGTGAAGTCTTCTTTCTAGTCTTCAAGTCGTCAGCGTAATGAATTTAACTATATAAAAAATGTGTACGAGATGAAATGGGGACCGTCTTCCGAAAAACAAAAAACTATCTCCTTTATATGTTTTCAAAACATTACATAAATTAATTTTGACAACATTGTAAAAAACATCAGAATAATTCTAAATTAAAATTTTGCAGTAAAAACTTCTGCAAAAGCAAATGACGCGAGGTTGCTCATATAAAGGTTGTTCTAATATATTATGAATCTCGAAACCCGCTACCCATTTAATTACCCTATTAGCAGGGTCAGTGATAAAAAAACGTGGCTTTAGACCGCTACGATCAAATGTCAAAAAAGAAAATGTAGTTTGAAAAGAGTTCTCACACAATTTAAAACAAAAGCTATCTCAGAAGATTACTTTTGAAAAATATATTTTTACCCTCATTAAGTTTACGTAAGTATAAGATACTTCAGAACATTTATACAAATAAATTGAAGTGACTGTTTGTAACATGAAATGAACAACTTTTAGTGAATGCATGTGCAACTATTTACGGTACTTATATCAATTATCAGATTATAACTGCCTCGTTGGTCTAGTGGTTAGCGTATGCGACTGCTAATCAAGAGGTCTCGGGTTCAAATCCCGGGTCGGGCCTAAAAGTGTTTTTGGGATTTTCTTAGGAAATTCCTAATAGCTGCTCGGAGTTTGGAAGTTTGGCGGTGATTCACGCCCGTGCCTCGAAGAGCACGTAAAGCCGTCGGTCCCAGTTGTCATGAACATCTATGCAGTGCCTGTAATATACTGACAACTAGTTCAATCATAGAATTTCAGTTCTCCCTTAGGGTTGCGGAGGTCCGATGCCAGTTGCTCCGTGGAAAAACTGTTACTATTAGTAACTATTAGCCGACCCCAAATAAACTTGGGAATAATGGCGAGGAGGATATATATCAAATAACGGATTTCTACAAACTTTGTCTGTCTCTCTGTTTGTTCCGGCCAATCTCTATAAGGCCTGAACCGATTTTAACGGGACTTCCACTGACAGAAAGCTAATGACATAATGAGTAAAGGCCACTGCATACGTAACGAAATATTACCTCGGACGGGACGTGGACGTGGTTGCCTCGTTATAAACGGGGACGTGATGTAAATGCATACGCACAGTGACTGTGACTCGGATCTAACGTGCTAGTGTTGTGAACACGGAAAGATGGATTTTTCATTTCAAGAATTGACTTTAATTACTATTGACGTGCTAAACATCGTCGGCGACGATATTTAGCTCGTCCCGTGCGTGCCACGATCCCGCCCCGTCCGTGTCTCCGTAAAGTATGCATTTCCTTATACATTTGGTATGAAACGATGTATGCAAAACTTCCCGCCCCGTTTCGTTCGTGTAAAATCCCGTCACGTATGCAGCGGCCTTTACTTTTAAACCTTTTCGCGAAGTAATATCCACGAGTAGCACCGCGTGACTTAGCTAGTTAAATAATAAATCTAAGAAAACAAACCACGGAAATAATATTTGGTTCTTGCATATTCATATTGAATTAATTTCTATCACGCTGTGTAATGGGATTACGAAACTATGCTTACTTATGGAACACAAGCTTAATTACATCATGGAACTGACGACATCTATATATACCACATACTGCCTAGTTGGTCTAGTGGTTAGCGTATGCGACTGCTAATCAAGAGGTCTCGGGTTCAAATCCCGGGTCGGGCCAAAAAGTGTTTTTGGGATTTTCTTAGGAAATTCCTAATAGCTGCCCGGAGTTTGGAAGTATGGCGGTGATTCACGCCCGTGCCTCGGAGAGCACGTAAAGCCGTCGGTCCCAGTTGTCATGAACATCTATGGCAATCATTATTGAAGTCAGTGCCCTCAAATTTACTGACAACTAGTTCAATCTTCGAATTTCAGTTCTCCCTTAGGGTTGCGGAGGTCCGATGCCAGTCGCTCCGTGGAAAAACTGAAATTCAGTTAAAACCGGTTGAACTAGTAGCCGACCCCGAATAAACATGGGAATAAGGCTAGGAGGATGACCTACTTACGAGTATTAGATACGATTCTAATTGAAGAAAAATCTATTTGGCTGTTTATAGTATTTATAACAGGAAGTAGAGCCACGCTGATCTTAGCACGAATGGCTCGGCTCGTTGGGGACAGTACTACCCTCATACAGAAGACCATCCTAATAGTGACAGCATTCTTGCTGTCGTATTTCGTTGATGAGTGTGATACCGGAGGCCCAATCATTCTGAAACATCTGACCAAGCCGCCATGGTAGGGGTCACCATGCTGCATTGCTTACCCTCACAATGGTGGCCCCCACTCCTGCATTCTACTCATGCTTTCCATCAGGCAGAGTAGAGTAACTTTGGTAGGCTTAAATATAAAAAAAACTTATAAGCTGAGTCTAAGCTAGCCTACAGTAGTAGAAGCTAGTCGAAAAAATTGAATAAGTAACTTCTTAAGTTATCAGATCTGTAACTAAATAGAATATAAAAAAAAACTAAATTTATTTTTGAGGATTAATTATAATCCTTAAGCCATGTTTGTAAACGAAGGAAAACTCTTAAAAACGAAGTTTAATCACAATACGAACTTTTCAAAGCATTAAAATAATACTCGAGGTAATGTGATTTGATCCTCAGTTACCTTAGTAAGTTAAATATAATATGACATGACCTTATTTTATTAGGCTAATATAACTTTGTTGTGACAGTTCAGAAATGGCCTACCATGTTCCATCTTGACACCACTTCGCTTGTATGTTATCGGTACTTTCATAAGAAGAATTACTATGTAAATAAAAAAAGATAATTTCATAACAGGACTTTCATTCATTAAAGATTTACTAGAAAAAATTCATACCTGAAGAAAAAAATTAACAGTATTACGACCTATTTCAATTATATTCAAATTTAATAGGCGAGTGATTAGACCATAAACGTGTTTAACATTAAATTTATTCGAATTTCAAAACAATTTAACTGTTAAATTCTATTTTCAAACGATATATTTAACATACAAAACAAAAGACAAAGAAAACAGGTCACAGATTACCGTACACAGTACATCGCACTGTATTAACAATTCATGAGAGTTTACTACTCACGGCCCGATCTGAAGCTTGTGAAATTCAGAGCGTACTTCTTTAAATATATATTTTTTTTTTATATCTCAGTCTACCACAGTGAGTATACTATGTCTGATGATTTGAAAGTATGAAAAGGGTTAATCCTTACTAATAAACAACGTGAAATTTTGTAAGTATGTATCTATGTATGTATATTTGATGCTCTTTCACGCAAAACTATAGAACAGATTGGCATCAAACTTTACAGTAATAAAGCTTATTATATATCAGAATAACACATTTTTTTACTGCAATAATTGAGATCCACGCAGGAGGAGCCACGGGCGAAAGCTAGTGAAAAATAATGCAATGAATATTTTTGTCTATTTTTTTAAGATTAAGTATGGCACTAATATTAATATTGGGATTTAGGTACTATAATTGAAACTACGTAGATTAAATTTAAATCTCTTTTGTAGTTACGAAAACCGCTAAGCCGTTTTCGTGGTTATGTTCACATTCGAAACTAGTACAGATTTAACGGATTTAACAATTTTAAGGCCCAATGCTACTATCGGTAACAACTTGAAGTAAACAAGTCAACGACATTAATTATGACAATAGCTTTACTTTTATCCCATGTCATTGAATCACCATACGTACCTTATTTTGAAATCAGTGCAACGGTTTAACCGTGAAATCGTAACAGACTGACAGTTACTTTCGAATTAATGCTATTAGTATGAACCAAATATACTGACAAACTAGTTTAATCTTCGAATTTCACTTCTCCCTTAGGGTTGCGGAGGTCCGATGCCAGTCGCTCCGTGGAAAAACTGAAATTCAGGTAAAACCGGTTGAACTAGTAGCCGACCCCAAATAAACTTGGAAATAATGGCTAGGAGGATGAGTATGAACCAAATAATATTTTTTGCATGGGTAAAAAAATAAATATTTAATTTAAAAAAAAAAGTTCTGAATTAAGTATAAAAGAGACTATTAGACGCAAATTCGAATAGTTTTAAACGTCGAACTTGTATCTGAACATCGACAGCTGATAATAAAACGAAGATTGTATTTTAATAAAACGAACCTTTTTAAAATCCGCAAAGAAACGTTGCAAGCAACAAAAGCCAGACTAGCAAGAAATCTCTCGGTGCACGAGTAATCCTCTTAACAGTGAGTAGAAACGGGTTGCTTACTGTGTGACTACTGGAATTAGTAAGAGTGTACCTTCACAGTCCATGAAAGAAACACGAATAGTTAAAAATAGCTTTTAAGTAACACAAAATTGAACTCTATTAGGTATGTACTTAGGTATTTATTTATTTATAGACCTACCAACAATTGTTTACACAGATTCTTACAATTTTCAACATACATTCATTAGTACATGGTGTACTAATGACTACTGTAACAATCTCTTAAAGGTAAGCACCACATGCACATTCACAACAATTTTATATCAATAAGATTACTACATGTACTATAGTGCCATATACCTATGTATGTTCTTTGATTAAATTCTTCCGTTAGAGAACTATTATTTCTTGAAGTATATAGTGTTGGTATATCATGGGTAGTGAAGTATTTGAAGTAAATAATTAGCGAGAACGATGCAAAGTAAAAATCTTTATATTTTTTCTAAGTAACAATCTAGGAACGAGTTCTGAAAGATTTAAACAAAAAATGTTTTATTTTTTCTTTGAATAAGACTGATTGGTGTCTAGGGTGAGACAACTATAAAGGCTGTATATTGTATAATACGGTATATTACGGTAAATGGTAACCTAAGCCCTTGCTTAATAAATAATAATAAGAACTTTATTTGAAAGACACAACATACACAAGATAGACAAAACAACCAAATATCCAAACACAGTAGAAAGAGACAACAGTTGACAATATTTATGAGGCTTGTGACATTTGTTAATGTCAAGTATGTCAATCAATTTGATACAAGCTGACGTGGCAATTGAAAATTTTACTTTTAAGAATTTAGGGTTTTTGATGTGTTTTAGCACTTGCATGCATTATACTTTGTGATAACGGTACAATTATACATAATAAAGTCTACATTAACATTTATATGTGATACAAAACAAAAATAAGTCTCTGAAATACAATACTGAGCTGGTAATATTGGTGACGGGGGCTGTACGTCGTGTCCAACAAAATAGGTGGACTCTCAGCATACACTGCAATGGCTTTAAGCTATCACAGAGCTGATTTTCAGCGTCCACCATAGTAGCTGATTTGACGCTGATAGCCTCAGGTTACTAAATTCCGCCATCAATATTGAGAAATATATAAACGGGTAAGTGCATTAAGTGATATCTTAAATATCTTTTTCACACTACACACTAAACCTATACCCTAAACCTATATATAATAAATAACTATTGTACACTTCATCCAAATTGGTTCAGCGGTTTCAACATGTAAGTATAAGACAGACAGATTTACTTTCGAATTTAGTAGGTTAATACACCTATTTAACATAAGTACAAAAATACCACCATCATGACCTTGTATTTACCTCGTCAATAATGATGTAAGTGTATGCCTTGTTATTTGCTCATGGTAATGACCTATTGTTAATGAATACTTTACTATAAATTACGGACTTACGCTTCAATGAAAACTGTTTTCTTTCCGCCTCATTATAAACATGTATCGATTCGAAAATTTACAGAACATACTTTGTATCTTGTCTGTCAACTACGACTTTAGTAATAAATATTTCGAAAATGTACCACTTTTATCTAGCTACCATTCTAGAAGGAAAGATAGAAGGTAGAAGAAAACGCGGAAGGCCTAGATTGGCGTACATACAACAAGTAAAGGAGAAAGTAGGAGTCGTGACCTATCAAGAGGTCAAACGGATTGCGGAAAACAGACAGGAGTGGCGATTTCTCCACCGACAAGGGACTGACCCTTAAATTGAGAAGAAGAAGAAGAAGAAGTACCACTTTTATCTAGCTACATTGTCTATTAGAATGCTGTCTGTATGTAACGTACAAAATATTCATAGAAAAACCGAATCAATTCATAGAATCCGAGAGCACAGCAATCGCATACACTACTAATGCGCCATCGAGTTAAATTGTAGAAAATCGGATATCATATCTTATTATGTAGGTACTAGATTTTGTATGTGTGTGTGTGTGTGTGTGTGTGTGTGAGAGAGTTTATTATATTAATATTGATTAAAAATACAGTTTCAAATATAACATATAATTTAAAATCTCGTCTTCACAGTAAAACCAAATACCACGTAATTAAGCTCGCCGGAATGACAGTTTAAATCCGTGTTTTGTTCCGTGTCTCAGAATAACTTCCTGCATACGGAACTCTATATAAATATTTTTAATTTTGAGTTTCTTTATTATTTTCAGGGTCTAGAAATGTTGTGAGAATTACCTCTCCTAACAAACCTCTGTCTGGGAAGTCTTTGGAATACTCGGATTTGCTTTACTATAGTATGCATACAAACCATCCTTTTGAATCACCCTAACTAATGGTGAAGACTGCATTAAAATCCATTGAGTCGTTTAAATTTAAAATTGAACAGACAGCTTCAGAAACTTCATTTTATGCTATACTAGCTGCGCCCACGTCTATGTCGGTTATCGCTGTTAAAAGTAGCCTATGTGCTTTCTCAAGCTTTAGACTATCTGAGTATAAAATTTCATTTAAATCGGAGAAGTAGTTAAAATTTATCGCAAACAGACAGACAGACGCTGCTTATTTTACAATATGTAGTGATTAAGACGGTGTGTATTTACCAACATCAACCTTATTCAAGTTCATTTAAGATTCATCTGTACCAGTATGTTTTACTTCTCACAGGATATTCCCGTCATGTATGCAATTCACTAACGTCGCCATACCGAAGACCGCCCATGAATCCAGTCGAGTCCTCATGTGTGAAGCTGAAGCAACATATTTCACGTCATGGCTTATTAATAACGGCTACACAATACTATCCTATTACATTTAATTTATAGCCCAAATCCTGCCATGCCAGCATATCCTCCCAAGATTAAAGTGAACGCGAGATGAGGGCAATAACTAATAACTCCTAGGCTTTTCTTATAAGAAACACATTTGGATTCCTAGAGCATGGTAGGGTTGAGTACCTATTTATTATTTTTGTGTTGAAAGGGATAGGCGTTATGTTGCTACAGATAATACGGTTCGGATAAATAACTGGTGTAGCAAGTTTATGGAATACTGTATTCTTAGATGGAGGTATATAAATCCTTTCTTTTTGATTTATTGAAGAGATATTTTTTACCAATAGAAGGCAATAATGAACACCATATATCGACAGACCTTCGGTAAATAATGATTTTCATTGTATGATAACTTATCAAGTAAATATTTTTTACAAAAAAAAACGACTTCAAAGAAAACTATTCCGAGTACCCTAATCGGACAGGTATGCCTATGATATTTGAGGAGCTCCTTCGATTTCTCCAGGATCCTAACATCAGATCCTGGTTTTCTTCATGAGACCACATGGGAGGCACCAGCTTTCAAATAAAAAAAGAATTATCAAAATTTATTTATTCAAACGGAACTTGATCTAACAAACATAAAAAAATATACTCCTGTTTTAAAATCGGTTAAAAAGTTAATAGGAAAGTACATAATTTAAACATCGTTCTTTTGGCATTAGACTTTCTAATATCTTTTGAAATTCAATGAAGTTTTAAGATACAGACTGAGTTTACAAAGTCTGTTTATTTTTCTCTTTATTCCTCTCAGCCTTATTCCAAATAATATGAACCCGAGATCTCTTAATTAGCAGTGGCATAAGCTAACCACTAGACCAACGAGGCAGTCAACAAAATCACAGTCTGTATCTGAATAATATAAGGTGATATAACGAATAACTTAGTGACATTAGTAAAGTTTTATAACTATAAATTGCTTATTAATTATTTGACCAATCATATCCGTTAAATTTTCATACACATTTATTACAAAGTGTGTCAAGGCCTTTAGATCAAACATATGTGAGTAACATACACAATGTTACAATGGACGGCTTGTGTTAATATAATAACATCCATAAATAGAATTCCATTAATAAAAACTTGTAACGTGAGTCACAAGGAATCGTTAACATGTCATGGTCATGTCAGCAATTATCACTGATTCCTTGGTGCAGTAGTTTAAGCGACTACCGCACTTGAGTTCTAGGGTTCAAACTTGTATCAGACCAATTAATGTTTGTTTGATCTACGAATCTTGGGTTTAGAGTTTGGGTGTATGCTATATATTAAATGTAAGTATTTACTAAAAAGTATATCATTCAATTTAGCTTTCGTATAATGCTTTGCTTAGTTTAAAGTCTGTAGTAGTATAAATTTCTGAAATGTTTAAAAAATGTGTACTTGTGTACTACCCATAACGTTCGACTACTATGCAATGGTCTCCTCTCAGGAAAGGGTTAAAGCCAAGCCACGCTAATCTATTGCGGGTTGGGGACTTTCAAGACACGTTGTAGCTACGTAATCTTACCGTTGGATGTTTTATAGCCGCCCGAAGTCTTCTAACTAAGCATCACGACTGTTATCTTATGATAACTACCGTGACCGACTGTTAACGTGACCACGGAAAGGCTCATAACATATCTCGCCACAAACGGTCACCCATCATGGTCTAACCGCGACGTTCGTCGTTACTTACCCTTGGTGATTGTTTCCAATTACCTGATACCACTTGGCTATGAGTGCTTAATACCTACTTAACATATCGTTTGAGCACTATTCATGGTGGTCGGAATGAATGGCTTTGGTAGGACTAAAGTCGAGAAATTTGAGAAGTATAAATGCACTGAGATGGATGTGTGCAATGTGGCAAAGTTGTGCTTACCTGCCCACATTGTGCGCGAATTCATTAGAATTATTATATATTTGACATACTCTACCAAACCAAAAATAACTAGAACGGAGTTTTGAGGTCGGGGGTCGAGGAAGTTACATTACATATCTATTACAATGGTCTATCTGCGTATGTTGGTCTTAAATTGCACACCGGTAACAGTGTTACTCAAATGTCTTCGTGTAAAAGTAAAATGAGTGCATTGTTTTGACTGCATCACGGTTGCGTGTATGAATTCCATACTTCTAGAATGGACAGATAGAATGCACACGTGTTAACATTACGTCGGTGACGTCATAAAAATAAATAAAACGATGTAAGGCAAACGATAACATGTTCGTCCCGGATATAAGGATAGTTAATTCCAAGAACATTAATTAATAGCCGGGTAGAATCATAAAACACAAGCTATTTTTCACATCGATTTATTAAAAGTAACGAAATTGGGTAAACACAAAGTTATCTCTCGCTATATTTCTCGCTCCCTGAATTTAAGAGCCAACCTCTATTCGGCGAAGTAATCGCCAATATGTCACAAAATTCTGACAACGTCCATACAAAAATGTAAAATGAATTTATTTTAAGCGAGACAAAGTTGTGGAATACTTTAAATAAACTCGTCTAACTTCAAATAACAAACGAAACAACTCTTCTACGGGCCAGTCAATATCGCACGAGTATTTTTGCCAAGAACGAGTGCGGCAGACAGCTCATCTGGAAACAAATCTTCGAGTTGTTGCCCGTCGAATCAAGCTCAGTGCCGCACTCATAGCTTACTTTTACAACAAGATTAATCTTTTTGATTTTGGTTTGAACTTGGATTATGGACGATCGAATTTGCTTCAAAACTTTTTAAGCAAAAAAATCTAAGTGGAACACCGGTTCCGAAACGCAGTGTTTAGGCATGTACCGGTGTGTGGATGAATGAAATGAATCAATAATTGAATGTAATATTTGATTGAAATAAATGTAATGAATGAAGGTCATTAGATGGATTAATGACATTAAGAATGAATTTGTAAAAAAACGGTTAATGAATGAAGGTAAATTTCACGTACGATACGTTAAAGCCTAAGTGTGAGTGACAGTATTTATCTAAATGTATATCAATAGCAAGCTGTAACTTTCAGTTTGGGTTAACTTAAAGGTTAAGATGATTGACTTAACAAAGCTAATATCCCAAGTTAATTACGTTTTCATTTTTTTTTTCACAGTAGTATATTTCAAATAGATATTGTGGGCTAGTTAATTTTCAAGAACCGAAAGTAAGTCCAACTTCACTATTAAGTCAGACTACACTACACTACTAAGTATACACTAGAAGTGTATATCGGCATATCGGATCTCTCGATCACACTTCTAGTGTTGTGTGAGCGAGAGGTCTGATAAAAATGATTTATGACTCAATTCGCACGTTTGTAATGGCCCAAGTATAGTTGAGTGAGCAATGGTAATTACATGCCATATTACCAAAAACTTTCAAAGGAGAGGCCTATGTCCAGTAGTGGACTGTTAAAGGCTAATGATGATGATGATGATGATGATATTACCAAAAAGACGTAAACGAAATTTTTATTTTTAGTAAGCTTTCGCATTTATATCACACACGTGTAATACCAACTGTTACCCATCACATTTTACGTCAAAGCCATTATGACATTTAAGTTCCGAATAACGACAAATCTGACTGCATGGTCAGCTTAGTGGTTTAGTCGACCGTTACGTTACTTTCTACTACTCCAAGTCTTGTTCAAACCCAATTTTGTATGGTAAACATATTGGTATTCTGAGTCTGGGTGTTCTTTATACCGTTTCATGTATGTTTGTGAGTTCCTCGCAGCACAAGATATGTAATCCTAATACGAGTGTTGTCATTTAAAAACATTTAGAAACTTAATCACTGACTTCAATGCGCCTAGATTATTATTATCATCATATCATCCCACAGACGTTGAGTGCTAGATATTTGCCTATCAAAAGTCTCCATACAAATTTCGTTCTTCTCTTTACCTATTGAAATCTTATATCAAACTAAGTTAAGGGTAGAATGATGAATGACCAATCAACTGTAATTAACTATATTCTGCACTCCTTAGTAAGTCACTTATAGGCGTGATGCTTCTTGCAAAAGGGATTAATTGCGATAAAAAATAAGCTATTTCTTTTTCGAGGTTGATTAAATAGAAATCACAGTACAAACATCTTGTAAATTCATTCAAAATTGTAAACAGCAAGCTACGGATTTAGACTAGTGCTTGTTCCAATTCAGCTGTGTTTGCCTACGATATTAATACTGCGAATATGCTCGAGTAAAATGCACTAGTGAAAAATAGCAGAAGAGGAATAATAACCGAAAAGAGCTTTATTTTTTGTGCCTCAGTTAAAAGCTTTTATAGCAAACAATAATAGCATAAGAATTTATGCAATTAAATACAGCTCAGTGAGTTAAAGTAGCCTATAAAATACTTTGTTGTATACGTGTAGCAATTGGTGCGGAAACATTAAAAAAATAATTAATGTATTCTGTAGAAAATCCGACTCATTCATGAACTCACAAGTGGTTAGGGTAAAGCTTTATTTATTCGTTATGATGAACAAATTATTTTTGGATCAAATACATTTTAACTATAACTCACCAGTTTCTCGCAACTAATTCGCAATAAGGTAATGTTGAAATGTTCTGTTTCGTAGTTATCGAGGCGAAGGTGCTTTGAACAACGTGTTTTATAAAAATGTCATATGAAGCTCTTTATTAATTAGGGTTTAATAGCGTAAAAAACAAATCTGCATTACACTAACAAAAGAAAGTTGGGATTTACGCTTCGAAGATACTAGTTTCATCATCAAAGTTTCTTGTAAACTACCGAATATATGAAAATACATTTACAAGTAACTTAGGATAGATGTAGCCATATTATGAGAAGGGTTTTCGGTTCGTGGGTTCGATTCCCGCGCATGAAAAAAAATTGTGTGATAAACACATTTGTTGTGTCTGAGAGTAATTTATTTATAACTAGTTTTTGCTCGTGACTGCGCTTAGGTGTATGTCGATTATCGCGGTAAATGTAGCTTAAGAATCAAACTATTATCATGCCTAATGTCAATAAAAAATGCAACGGTTTAGCCAAAAGACACACAGACAAACATAGCTATTTTCGGATTAATAATGTGAGTAAGGACAATGGCCATGCATATATTTAGAAAAAAATAAGTATGTTAAAAGCAGTCTGGTTTACGTAGTAACTATTTATTAATCTGTGGTCTGGTCATGGTCTGTCTCAAAGTTACCCTACTCTTCCTGATAAAAAGCATGAGTATAATCCAAAAGTGGCGGTCACCTTCCTCATTGTGAGTGGACACAATGCAACATGGTGACCCACACACAGCGGCCTATTAAGATGTTTCCGTATCATTGGGTATCAGTTCTCGCATCCATTAACAAAACACTACAGTACGACTACTAACAGGTTGCTATGCATGCCAGGTTGGTGCTCTATGCGAGGGTAGTACCGCCTTGGTACAGCTGGCCCGTTGGTGCGGAAATCAGCGGGCTCTACTACCTTATTTACATCGCACCCATGACAGGTAAGTCAAAATGTCGTCAGGTAACTTTGCCATGACGATATGACACGATACACACACACTACGAAATCGTAATTTAAGTGCAACCCAAAATAAAAAAATAATTATAGTATTTTTAAACTCTGAAGAAAGTTATAAATATCAAACGTCAAAATTTAATTTGTCAAGGCACGACATTATTCTTGAAAAGACATTTTTATAAAAATATAAAGCCTCCCAAAGTTAAATGGAAAAGTTTGGTTAAATTGACAGTGTTGAAGGGGCCGACCCGAACGAGGTTAATAAAATCGGTTTGTGTCATGAAAGTAAAAGTGTTATATCTCTATTACGTCCATAATAAAATAACTTTATGCTAAATTTTGTATCAAAACTGGAGGTTACTCGTGTTTGCTCAGGATTACTTGATAAACCCCTTCAATAAGCGTTGTTTATTCCCGTTCATGAAATTTTAACGAGCTGAAAATGTATATGGTGTTTTTATCAGCAAAAAATGAAACGGTTTTGATTGCTGTTGTTCGGTTTGGTATAATAATAAATTAAGTATCATGTTGATGCTCTTTGAACCGAGATGATTTTGTTAATTTATAACCGATTTCATTTAGAAGTCTGAGTTTTAATGCAAATCAGACACTTTTTTTATATATTTCGCCTACCAAAGTGATAACATTTTCGTCCTGACCGGTTTCGAACCTGAGGCCTTTTCAACAGCAATCACACACGCTAAGCAATAAACCGGGAGAATTTTATTAATGACTGTATTTTGCTAATTACATTTAAATCTAAAATAAGAAAAGTTTAAAATGTCAGTACGCTGTAACATTTTACTTTAACAACAAAATACTGTAAAATAGTAGCCGATAGCCACACATTTTCAGTTTACAAATTCGATAAACTGTTGAGATTGAAAAGCTAATTTGTAAAGTGCACTTTTCATTAAAGCGAATGCATTATTTTGATAGTTGTCAACTAGTCTGTCCCCAATAACCATTGATAGAGTGCATTGAGCACCTCTCATACGGCAATAAAGAGGAGTTTGCGTTATTGCCAGTTTCGGACAGTGAGGTATTTGCTCCATTGATTGATTGAATGCAATCCCAAAGAGGTTTCGTTCGTTTTCATTCACGAATTCAACAATCACATTACGGTTTACATTTACCCGACGTATTGCAATATTCCAGAATGAATTCGACAAAGCAAAAAAATTGTTCTAAGTAAAATTTGGCTCTACGAAATTATGAGATGCGGCTTAAGTAGAATAAGTTTAATGTGTATTTTACCAGTGAGATTGTAAAACTTTGTATATATTTAAAAAAAAAAGTAAAAATTTACCTTACAAAAAATATTATTAATTTTATTCAAAATATCGTTAAGACCAACAAAGTTTTGGTGAAAACACCAAAAAATATTCATTCGAATAAAGAATCCTCTTATTTTGGAAATCGGTTAGTTATTTTAGGGTATATTCAGCATTCTGAATAGCGCAAGTTGAAATACGGCTATACAGAAAATTTCAAAAGAATTTGTATACAGGAAAGTTTGTTTGTTATAGGGATTTCCTCGGTAACAAGTAATAAAAAAGTCTTAATACTTCAGGCTCAGGCAAGTGAAAGTTTACTGGACGCACCAAGTAATCAAGTCTTTGAAAAACTAATCTTTCAATTAAGAATAAATTCTGTTGGTTGTCTTTAAATATTTCTTACATATTGCAGCAAAACAGGATCGCTTTGGAATGGAATGCTTTTCTACAACTGTTACTGTTAGTGGATTCCCGCGGTTTTTAAACAGGGTAGATAAATCAAGTCGCATATGGAATACCAACCACTATCTCCCATTAAGTTCCAATAGTGGTGTTAATATACAATACAACTTGTCTAACGCCGCGGCGCTCTGTTCAGAGCTCAAAGGCATAACGATTCAGAAGAAACCACTTCAGATAAGTTTGATGTCTGCTTTTATTTTGTTCTGTTCTTATTTCCCCTTAATACTCGTAATAATCGTCGAAGTAGACACACTTAAGTTATGCAGCTTGCCACTTGAAACCACTTACAATAATTGTATGTTACTTGACATATGTTACGTGATTGTTCGTTTAACCTCCTCGATTAAATGTCAATAAAAGTTTCACCAAACACTTGATAATGCAATTTACACACTAGTGAAAATAATGGCAGTTATTCAAATAACCGTTGTTTAATAACACAAACAACAACTTTTTACAACAACTAATGTAGTTAGATAGTTTTATAATGAATATTTTAATACTAATTTCTTTATTTGAAGAGATTTATGAAATAAATAAATAAACAAATGTTCAATACCAAATCTGTGTGGCCATTCTGAATTTTATTACAACTACGGATACCAATTTCATGTATTATTTTACAAGAAAATTATATCATTGCAAATGCGAATACATTGAAAATTCAGACAAGAGGCAGAGGTATACCAATTTCAAAATAATTATCGTTTATTTCTGTTTATTCAGGTACCAGTTAGTTGGCCATCGTTACCCGCACGTGTTTAATAATGGACTATTAAGGACCCTACATACACGTTGTTTTGCATCGCTTACAAATACATGGGTTCACAGCAATAGTCATGTTTAAAGTTATAATTTCAGTTTACTCTACTAATAGTTCTCTCAGACTACTCAGAGTAAGTCTACTCTACTAATAAATATTGCGGACATCTGACAAATCTTTAATAAGTTACTCCTTATGTCATTAACTTTGGCCGCAAGGTTGGCCTATTGGTTTAGGCGGTCCTTGGCGGCGGCGTCGGTGTGTGCCGGACGCCGCCTAAGAGATGGTCGTTGTACCGAGACGGTGCCCGCATCAGGAGCGGGCAGGCGCTGGGAGGAGTCCAGAAGGAGATCTGACCCTGGACTTCTCCTCCTCCTAAACAGAGAAGCGCGGAGAGGGCACACTGTGGTTTTTAGACGGTTCAAGTCCGACACACCACCCCGCCGTAACCCCCGGTGGGGTGACGGGGTCCATGATGATTTTCCAAACAAAAAAAAAAAAAAACGACTTAGGTTTCTACTTCGCCTAGTAGGGATTTGAACCCACGATGGTTCAAATCCCACGTAGAACAATACTTTGTGTGATTCACAAATTGTTGTACTGTGTCTGGATGTTCTTTGTGTTCGTTTCAGGTAAGTTTATAAAGTCCCGCGATACAGGACTTAAAGTAAAAGTACCAACCAAATCGGTACAGTCGAACCAAAAAATTACTGGGAACAAACATACAGACAACATTTTTATATATATCAGTAATCAGTAGTTTGGGCATGAAAGACAGACAGAGAGACAGAGTTACTCTCGCATTTACAATATTAGTGAGGATTAGCAATCTTGGTATTCTATGTGTGTTACAGGCTCTGTTTAGTTTGGGTCGTGTGTGCTATAAACAATAAATAAATATTTGAAACATTTTAAACACTAGGCAATCTAATATCCAAATTAAATAGAGCTTGTAGTATAGGTACTAGACAACTGATTTAAATACATTAACACATTTTTTTGTAAATAAATACAAATATAAATATGTCGGGTTCGGCCCAGCCATCAGAAATGGAACTTCGATATGGCAACATGGGAAGGAACCCATTATAATCTATCTATCATCTATCACGGAAAGAGTTCCTTGCTCTTGTCAGGTGTGGGCGGTCTCACCCAGGCAGTACTAACTGTCAGGGACAGAGTTCCGTGCACCCACCGCAAGATGGACAGTACTGGTTGTTAAAACAACGTTCCACATCCGACGCTGGTGTAGTACTCACTGTCGAGAGACAGTGATCCGTACACCAAGACGCAGCCCTTACAAATGCGTGCCGACTATGATAGTGCTCGGCTTTTTATAGAGACCAATCTCTGTAGTGGGGGTAAACACGATACGCTTGGTGTACCAACCAACCAACTCGGCGCTGTCTCAAGAAGTGCGGGTACTTATACAACACGATTACCTTCATAATTATCTAATGTTTCACTTGAACCGTCAAATACAAAACACCCAGACTCCGAAACAAATATTTGTGGATTCCACAAACATTTGGTCCGACCCGGGAATCGAACCGGATCCCTCATGCATAGCAGTTGCATACGCTACCCCTGCGCCACCGAGGCAGTCACCGTGGTATGTGAAAATATTATTATTAAGAATTTCGATTCGAATTTACGATGACCGAATTTCAATAAACAGTAGCTAGTTTACAGGCGCCCTTATTGCCAGATCGTGCATCATTCGCACAGTGACAGCTCTAGATATAGACACATATGACGGCCTCACTTGCCTTACGGTGACGTTCAGTGAATAATTAGTTTGCACGCATAAATCACTTTCGAAAAACAGTTCACTTGAGAACCAGTAATTGAATACCACCTACATCAGACTACACTCCAGTTTTGTTTTAGGGACGAATGGCAAATACTAGACGATCGTCAACTACATCATCGTCCAACGTGAACACGATTAGGAAGGTATTACTCTATCTCTATTATTGTTACTAGTGGTCGCTAAGTGGTCGAAATTCAACCATAATTAAACAAATTAGAATTATAACTGGCAACATTATTAAGGTTCTATTGTAAAGACTAGAACTTCTTCAATGTTAATTTGACAAAAGAGTATCTATGCGTGTGTGTGACAAATAGTAGTGTGTGCGACGTTATATATAAATATAACGTTACACGCACTACTATTTGTCAAATTGTCATTAAATCAGTAACGATTCAATGTATTTTTATGCACATTTGAATAAAATTGCTTCCTGCACTACTCCCTCCGTCCACCCGTAAAAATCGGCCAAGTACGAGTCGGACTCGCCCATGAATTAATGTTACTTATTTAATGCTACATTATTTAATGTTACTACTTGTTGATGCGGAACCCGCATCAACAAGTAACATTAAATAAAAGTTCTTGTAGTTCGTTGATTAAATGAAAGGAAAATTGCTGTTTACGCTTTATGACATATTAAAAAAAACTACTTACTAGATCTCGTTCAAACCAATTTTCGTTGGTAGTTTACATGGTAATGTACAACATATATTATTTTTAGTTTTATCACTCTCTTATTTTAGAAGTTAGAGGGGGGGGGACACACATTTTTCCACTTTGGAAGTGTCTCTCGCGCAAACTCAGTTTAGAAAAAAATGATATTAAAAACCTCAACATCATTTTTGAACACCTATCCATAGATACCCCACGTATGAGTTTGATGAAAAAAATTTTTTTGAGTTTCAGTTCCAAGTATGGGGACCCCCAAAATGTATTGTTTTTTGTCCATGAGTATGTGAAAATCTTAATGCGGTTCACAGATTACATCTACTTACCAAATTTCAACAGTATAGCTCTTGTAGTTTTGGGAAAAAAGTGGCTGTGACATACGGACAGACAGACAGACAGACAGACAGACTTGACGAATCTATAAGGGTTCCGTTTTTTGCCATTTGGCACCGGAACCCTAAAAAGGTGTACATTTTACTTCACGTATTTATGTTTAAATTCTTGTTTCTCTTTATTTTGGTTTTTAAGTTTATCTTTACATCTGAATTTCATTACGTATGTATAACTCGTGCGACCTAAGATGGCACCTGACTCAAATGTCAGTCGTTTGAAGTACTGAGTGCAAGAAAAATATAATTTATTCTAGTTTTTTTTAAATTTCAACAATTATTTTGCTTCAAGTGGTTTCTCATAACATACTACTTTATCTTAAGTGGTACTTTACTACCTGAGTTAAGAAAATACATATGCATACCAATAGGAAGTAGGCCTCATTCATTATTTACCCGAATGCATTCTTTGTGCAGTGATTTAAATAATATTAGGTGATACCTAATATCATTTTAAATGAAATTAGGAACCGAAATATGGTTATAAAATACAATTTTAAATCGTCATGATAAGCCTTTTCATCGAAGTCAGTAAATATCATGTGTATATGGATATTTGGTATCGTCATGTTGGTTTTTTTTGTGTGACCTTTCTTAAAACAATTGTGTTATCCAGACGAATCTAATGATATATTAATAAAATAAATTCATGGAGTGTTAATGATATTATGTAATACCTAATAAACTAAAATTATTATGGAAAGATTCGCGCAACGGTAATAGTGATGCTAACGCTACTCGCAAGATGACAGAGGGGTATTACGCGGGGGAACGGTATCATGTTTTGTTTTGAGCCAGGTGCCATCTTAGCTCGCACGAGTTATATAAAATATATAACATAATTATGTGTTAAGTGTATTTGTGTGTATGTGTTAGATATGGATGTGTACATACAC
Organism: Phragmatobia fuliginosa; assembly: GCA_932526445.1. Taxonomy (NCBI): domain Eukaryota; kingdom Metazoa; phylum Arthropoda; class Insecta; order Lepidoptera; family Erebidae; genus Phragmatobia; species Phragmatobia fuliginosa. The sequence continues at coordinate 16,599,241 of OW052061.1, forward strand.
TCCTGTTGAATTGTTAAGTTGAAAATTCTCTTCAAAGCACGTACATAATATATATGCAGAAACTTGTAAGTAGCAATAGGATTAGTTAATCGATATAATACAACATTGTTAAATGTCTGTAAGTTTCTCAAATAATAACTAATCTATTATTTTCAAGTTTCCTTGCTATTGGCTACTAGTGCAACCGGATTTATCTGAATATCAATTTAAATATAATGGATATACTAGACGATATTACAATTCATTTTCTCCATAACCGACTACGGCAAAGTCAAATAGGAGTCATAGTTTTGACAGTCTATATGTTATACTTAAACTACTAAACCAATTGAAATGAACGAGGTGCCACTAGATTCATAACAATAACCTCTGGTCATAGGTATACAACCCTTATAGTTAAAAAAAATCTGGAGTTCAGAAAAGAAGATAAATAAATGTAAGTAACTAAAAGTACAATTTTAACGACAAAGAAAATTATAGATTTATCAACAACTCTGTCGTTGAATGTTACTCAGCGATGCACTGTAGTTTTATATCGTCTTCTTCTTCTCTCTATTTAATATTGTTCGAGAAGAAAACTAAATTAAGTAGGGCTAGTAGCTTAGTAGCTCTAGTTGCAGAGAAATAAAATATATGTTGAGTTCTTTCTAAGTAAGTTGCAAGTCTTAGATGTGGGCACAAAGAGAAAAGTTGCCTATAATTTTCAGTGGCAGTTTACGCACTACAATGTTAAGATTAAGACTACATACAAGTATACAAACTACAGATAAATGTTCTACATGATTGATAGATAAGATTATAGGTAGACTAGTTAAGTCTCTCCGAAAGTGCCGTCAAAATCGACGCAGCCGTTCCTGAGATGCACTGAAACAAACAGGCAGGCAGACACTACCTTACTAAGTACCCTACACACTTTCATATGCATTTGGTAATTAACTGTTCATTCAACATTAGAAACAGACACTTCAAATCTATTTCTGTATATTATTGACTTGTTTTGTTGTCAAGCTGGTTTACGACAAAAGGTAATTAATATGTGTATTCGCAACCAATTTTACAATATATATGTAAGTTTATGTGTTTAGCTGGCGTACATATTTAGTTATTATTGAATTGTGGAAATTACTTAGTGTAAGTTGAGACCTCGATGCCTTATAGCTTGTTATATAAGCATTTGCCATTTAGCCCTGATAGACAGTAGAGGTTAATAAGACACGTAATATTACAAAAATATTAAATTATTTCGATAATAATTACTGAATACGTGCTTACATAGTAAATCTTAATTCATAGAAAGGAAATTTTGTGCAAATTGCTTGTATTGTAATAAAGATATCTATGTATAATTTTATTATCCTGGATGTGCTGGCTTTCAGTTAATGGCGATTAATCTAACGTCAAAGCGCAATACGTGACATAAGAACACCATTGACATCAGACATAGCTCTGTCAATGAAGCGACTGTCTCCAAACTCCCAGTTGGTTTTTTAACAACATTTATCAAAGTTTTTGTTTGTAATGCGAGATAGATAGGAAGGGAAGCAATCGATTTTCATTTCCAGTTCCAACAGAAGTATCAAGGGACACTTAATGATAGCAAATAAAAGCAGACTCGATGTTTGCTGCGTAAATTATTCGACCATCTCAACTTCCAGCAACAGAGAAGAAATCGACGGAAAAACCTATCAAAACTTCAGAAAATTCAATAAGGGCACTTGGAAAGTTTGTTAAAGGAAGTAGCGGGAATATTTTTATGAAAAAAAAAGAATCTCAATTTGTGTCGCCGGTAAAATAAAAATAACGCGCGAACCCTCAAGGCTTCACTGGAAGAATTGAGTTTGTTTGTTAACTTTGTCTGATGATGTCCTGTTAAAAGTATTGAGATTCATTACCATCAGAAAAAATGTTATAATTTTTTCGCAAACAAGGCTCCTTTTCTCGCCTACTTTTCATAAAAGTCCTTTGCTCCTGATTACTGGTACGTTAACTGGAGTGAGGAGGTGGAATCAACAAGATTGGTGTTCTTTATGCATAATATACCTAGTTTCATCATCAAACTGTTTACTTTTAAATATATTATTATATCCTAACAAGAAAACTTTCCTGTAAGGCATCACTTTACAAGAAACATAGTTACTTAACTAGGTTTCTTGTAGTAGAAGTACATAACTTGTTAAATATTACCGACGAAAATAAAACGGAGGAGGTTCTCAATTCGCGTAGCTTTTTACAGAGTAGTCCGATTTTAATAATTCTTTTATTGTTTGAAAAAGCATCATGTTATAATATTGTCGAAGTTTATCCCATATAAATTTGGAAAAAGAGTTCCATCACAAAGGTTAGCAAAAAAGGGCTTGATTGATAGTGTACTCACTGATTGATAATTATGTTACACGAGCTTTGCCAAGCGCGTGTGTCTCGATTATTGCAGTAAAAAGTAGCCAATGTGTTATTCTGATATATAAGCTATATGACTGTAAAGCTTCATCCAAGTCCGTTCAGTAGTTTACAAGTGTTACAGTGTTTACATATACATACATACTCACAAACTTTCGCGTTTATAAATTAGTAAGGATATGATTGATATAGTTTATACCACCACGCATAACTTTTTATATTCAGATTTAGTTTATATAAATTAACTCTAAATGATGAATAAGACCTTTCGGATATCAACAACTATTCATATCCATACTAATATCATAAACTCGAAAGTAGTTATATCCGGCTGTCTGAACCGAACTTCTCTCAAACGACTGGACCGATTTTGATGAAATTTTTTGTGTGTGTTCAAGGGGATCTGGGAATGATTTAGATTCGCAATTGGATCCGGTAGGTGGCGCTGCGATCAAGTTCTGGAATTTTAAAGTTGGGCGGTACGAAGTTCGCTGGGTCAACTAGTAATATAAAATGAATTGCTGTTGGTTAGTCTCGCTAAAACTCGAGAACGGCTGGACCGATTTGGCTAATTTTGGTTTTGAATTATTTTTGGAAGTCCAGAGACGGTTTTAAATGTGAATATATAAAAATGAATTACGTTTTTATATTAATTATGGACTCCTTTTGTTTGTTTTAAATTTATTTTATGCAAAAGTTTAGGCCTTCTATTTATCGATTGAGGTAGTACGAAGTCTGCCGGGGTCAGCTAGTTTAGGATAAATAATCCAAAAGTATTCTAGGTAAAAAATATGTTTCTATTGGAATGCGTCTTGTTGTTACATTTTTTTACATAAATATGTTAATAAAATAAGTAAAAATATAAATTTGGATACTGTAAACAAATCGTTTGTACGAGTTTTAAAAAATGTAAACGGCCGAGCTTTTTAATAATGTTTTCATTCATAACGATCTAAATAAAGTTCTAGTTTATTAAAAGAACATTCAAAAATTTACTGGCAGCATGTAATAAAATTTTTACTACATAGATTATAAAAAATCTCTTTGAACTGGTGCCTTACCAAAAATTAATATCCGAATATATATTTACGATTATATATTTCAAGTAGTTGTGTGCCGCGGTGTTGCCTGGGGTAATTGTTGTAAAACTCGCGGAGGGAAGCTAGATAGCATAAGTTACTCCTCATGGCATCAGCTTTCTGATAGTAAAAGTTAAGATAGATCCAGTCCTTCCAGAGATTAGGCCGAAAAAACAGTATAGACAAAAAGTTAAAAATTGTTTATATGGTGTATGTACTGTATAAATTTTCAAATGCATCTAGTAAACAACTCTTCATTTGATATACACACAGACATTTAAATTTTATTTATTTGTATGGATGAACATTTAGATATATGTCAACATTAATGTGTGATAAATTTATTTTAAATCGAGTGTCGAATGTCTGACATAAAAATGTGTAAGGGCCACCGCAGACTAGCTACTTTTAGCATCGGCGATCGGCAATTAGTCGCTTTTTAGGGTTCCGTAGCCAAATGGCAAAAAACGGAACCCTTATAGATTCGTCAAGTCTGTCTGTCTGTCTGTCCGTCCGTATGTCACAGCCAATTATTTCCGAAACTATAAGAGCTATACTGTTGAAATTTTGTCAGTCGATGTATTCTGTGAACCGCATTAAGATTTTTACATAAAAATAGAAAAAAAACGATACATTTTGGGGGTCCCCATACTTGGAACTGAAACTCAAAAATTTTTTTTTCATCAAACCTAGACGTGGGTATCTATGAATAGGTCTTCATAAATGATGTTGAGGTTTCTGATATCATTTTTTTCTAAACTGAATAGTTTGCGCGAGAGACACTTCCAAAGTGGAAAAATGTGTGTCCCCCCCCCTCTAACTTCTAAAATAAGAGAGTGATAAAACTAAAAAAAATATATGTTGTACATTACCATGTAAACTACCAACGAAAATTGGTTTGAACGAGATCTAGTGAGTAGTTTTTTTTAATACGTCATAAATCGTAACACGCAATATACCTTTCATCCAATCAATACACTAGTATAAAAACATCGATGAAAGTTACAACAAACTACAAGAACTTTTATATGATGTTACTTGCTGGTACGGAACCCTTCATGGGCGAGTCCGACTCGCACTTGACCGCTTTTTAGAAGCTAAATACGGCGACCGAACGCTCCACACCGCACACTTAAAAACGCCAAACGCGGCGATCGAGTCGCTTTTTAGAAGCGCGACACAGCAGCTGACCGCTACTCTCCACACTATTTCGGATGCCGGTAGCAGCGACTTTGCTTTGACTTTCTGAGCAGTCGCTAAAACGCGCGTTTCCGATACCGCGATCGATCGCAGGAAGTCGCTAAAACGCGATGCAGCATCGATGCAGTCGCCAAATCGCCGATCGCCGATGCTAAAAGTAGCTAGTCTGCGGTGGCCCTAAAAGTGTGTGATTTTTGAATCTATACTAGTAAATGTTATTTAAGAGTAAGTGCCTATTTCTTATTACAAATTTATAGATTACTTGAAATTTTTTTTTGTCTGTATGGTGCTGCTGATGTTGATGATATAAAGAGTAACTTCAGCTACTTTTATTGTTATTGTAAAGCTACACAGCACAGCGGATACCACCGAAAACCGCAACTAAGCTTTAATAATAACTGAAATTGGAGTGTCAGTATGTCATATCAAATGAACAGTTTTTTAGGGTTTCGGAGTTCATGACTCGGAATGGTTCTCCATAATAGAGACTCCTTAATAGATTCGTCATGTCCGTCCGTCCGTCCGTCCGTCGACCTACCACCCAAATGGTTGGTGTAAGATAATTTTTTTGCATGAATATGTGTTGTAACTTCGTCGACAAAGTGCTACAATAAAAATGACGAACACCTATTTATTCGAGGTACCTCCCCTACTTCTAAGTGGGAATGATATTTTTTTCTCTTGCGTCTACCCCATCGTGTGGGGTATCATTAGATAGGTCTTGTGATGATCATGATGAAAATCATTGTGAGGTTGCCAAAACCGTTTTTCAATTTAGGTATCCGTTTGCGAGTTATTCAACTATATTTTTTTTTTCAAAAACAGGTCGTCTCCCCCCCTAAAATTCAAACGGCTGGCTCAAAAAAATCTGAAAAAAATAAGGATAGTAACCCATATAAGTATATGGGTAACTATCCTTAAATTAAACTTTCAAGGAAAACTATAGCGGTTTTGATAACTTTTTTATCACAGGGGTTAACTTGTAAAATGCACTCTATTGGCAAACTCTATTCAAAAATGAAGACATAATAATTAAACATAACAATTATCTATTGGACACGATTATAAATCGACCTACCAATCTGACACGCACTTAGCCAATTTATAATGCAATATGTATGATGCACGCGGGTGAAGCCGAGGTCGAAAGATAGTGTAAAATAAATATCAAAACTCAACAATACGCATTCAATAGAAACATATTTTTGACATAGAACACTTTTGGATTATTTATCATAGATTAGTTTTTGCCTTGGCTCAACCCGACTAGCCTATGCCTTTCCTCAAGACTCAGTGTTTCATTGAAGTCTATGTAACGGTTTAGCCGGGTAAGCATAACAGACAGCCGGATAGAACTACTTTGGAGTTTATTATATTAGTATAGTTATGAATAGTTGTTGATATCCGAAAGGTCTTATTCATCATTTAGAGTTAATTTATATAAACTAAATCGGAATATAAAAAGTTACGCGTGGTCATATATCAATTATATCCATCATATCTTTAATAATATTATAAACGCGAAAGTTTGTGAGCATGTGTGTATGTATGTTTGTTGCTCTTTTACGCAAAAACTACTGAACGGGTTTGTATGAAACTTTACAGTCATATAGCTTATAATAATATATCAGAATAACACATAGGCATTTTTACTGCAATAATCGAGATACACGGCAAAGCTAGTATAACATAATTATCAATCACTGAGTACACTATCTATCAAGCCTATGGGTAACTACGGAACCCCTATTCTGTCTGTTCGCTACTTTTTGCTAGCTAGCTAGCTAAAGCCTATAAAATGTCTTTCGTGGTTTACTTACGAATTTATAATACTAAGTGTTGATCTCGTATTAGTCTTTATAAGCTTGGTTAATTACATGACAACAAATCAAAGTTTTATTCTCGTTTCATTGTGACACTAAATCACAAAGTTCTGCAGTAAAACAGCAGAGACAGCTAGACTTCAAACATTTCAAAGGGTTAGTTTAATTATCATATGAATATTGAAGTTCGTACTTACTCGTACACACGCCAGCAGACTTGTCTGAAGGACGAATAGCTGTAGCACTTTGAACTTACCTGAAATTTAAATAAAAATAAGTCATTTGAAACTAAATTAACTGCATGGGTTATGTATATACTTTGCTTTGGCTAAAGCAAGCTTTAGAGAACCATAATATAAAACTATCCTGAAATATCAGATCCTTTCATTAAATAAAGAATTCTATCATCCGTTAATATAGTTTCATTTTAAAACTTGTTAGGGTTTTTGTTTATTTATTAGTCTTTATCATTCTGAATATTTACATACTAAATATCTTTTCACTGTCCAGGTCATTAGTGAGCTACAAAGATCCTTATTTCCTTAACGACTATTATCGTTCAACCAACGACCTTCGAACATCGGGCAATGTATGTGAACACATGTTATACATTTTATAGGAGTTTATGTCGTGTTATCGAATTCATTAAAAGTTTTTAATGAAGTGGAGGGTGAAGGCAGTTTAGTAGCTACGAAGAAAGTTTTAAGAACGTTAAATGTATCGAATTACTTATTCACAATCACGTGTACAGATTAAAATAAACATTATCTGAGGATTGTGAGAACAATCTGATAATATTACTATTCTATTTATAAACTGTAAGATTATTTGAAACACAAATATGTTACTCGTGTATCTAAAAATATTACACAAACTTGAAAGCTATAGACGTAACATTTTTCATCTTAATTTATTTGACGTATATTCCTTATTTTATTGCAGAACCAATGAGATAGTGATGTGCTGAATTAATATCGATTTACGAAAAACATGGTATCGTCGGTACATGGCATACCGATTCTGATGCATGGTCGTCCCCAATGCCATTAATCAAATCACGACTATGCGGTTTAATAGCAGACTAATTACAGTTTGCGCGCGAATCACCTACACATACCGTCGCAGTAATTATTGCATTAACTCGACTGCGGAAACGCTTAATACGGGATAATGCTGATTACATATCGCAATGCGGGCGCTAACCACAAGTTTGCCCAATTCGGCGTCAATCAAATGTCGAACACAACGTCATCCCATTGTCATAACAATAAGAGTTGTACAATACTACGTACAAAATTGTTGTTTAAATTGATATATCCATCTCTGAACATACATGTGAACATGTATGCAAAGCAATTCCATTCTTTCGCAGATGAATTGGGTTTTGCGATAAAGCACACAATCTAATTCATCTTCATAAGTATACAAAATGTAGATTTGTGATAAGTGACTAAATGTATTGTGCTGCTGTTCCCGATGCTTTTTCAAGTCACAGGAGTAAACTGAAGAGATAATATGAAACAGAACATCAACAACATGTCATCTCTTGACTTTTACTGCATTGTTGGTCTAATGGCTAGCGTTAGCGTCTCGGGTTCGATTCCCGGACCAAATTTTTGTATCATCTGCAAATATTTGTTTCGGAGTCTATTTATTTACAAAAAAAAAGTATGTTTATGAATTAATATCAGTCATACCCATAGCAGAAGTTCTGCTTAGTTTGGGACTAAGCATTTATGTCCAATATACTTAACTTTAATTTTATGTGCCAATTTGGTCACAAATGAAGTGAACATTATAAATATAAAATCTCACCCCTTCACAAGTTTTATAATGACATTAGTGACAACTGTCACAGACGTCAAGCTATATTTCGTAAACTATAATTACACTTTTTAATATAGAGCTGTCAAGTGTAGAAGACATAGTATAATTTATCGATACACACACGTCACTACCCGGTAGTTCAAGAAACGAAATCTTATACTATTCGGCGTCCCAGTAGACTCATAAACGCGGTGATAAAATTCCGCCACCCTACCGTAACGTTTACCTCTGAATTCAGTTTTATGGGCATTTACTCACTATCCAGGTGAATATAATGAACTCGAGGTTTCATATTTCTTAGCCTCATTGGTTTTGATGAAGTAATAATAAAGGTCATAATGCTTTGATAATTGGTCCTCGATTTTGTAAGGAATTAGGGGCGCACGAATTCATTCATAAGCGACGTAAAAAGACTTTGTTGTGGACAAATGTAATATGAAATAACATAGATATTATCTACCAAAAAATACAACTGAAGTGTCTGTTATCAATTATCATATTAAATAATAGTTTTTTACTAAATATATTAAAGTATTCGTTGTCCATCTGTCTGTCTGCACCGGATAATTTCTGGATAGGCTGTACTAATTATGACGAGGCTTTCACTGGCAGATAGCTGATGACATAAGGAGTAACTCAGAAGATTTGTATAAGACTAGCTTCACTACGAAGTTTATCGAAGCCATCAAGGGCCCTTTAAACAAAGACCGCTGGTAACACCACCGAACTCTAATAATATCATCATCATCATCATCAACAGCCTTTAACAGTCCACTGCTGGACATAGGCCCCTCCTTGAAAAGGAGGTATTGGCCTACTATACTACGCTGGCCAGACGGGTTGGTATATGGTTGGTTTCAAGTTTTCCTTCTCTTTGCATTGATGTTGTCTTGCGTAGTTTATCCCTTAGTCGCCTTTAACGACACCCACGTAGGATGAATAGGGGTGGTGACACTCTGTTATATTCTAGTTATATATATAATATATATTATATAATATATTCTAGTAATAATAAGGGTAGATTCTCAGGGAGCATACCCAGGGACCCATTTTAAGCGTGATCGAAAAACTTAAACCTGTTTACTTACATGATTAAAAATAAAAGTATTTATCAAATCATTACCTTCATGTTAGCCATTTTAAAGTACTGTTAGTTTGTCACCGTATAGTTTGTTATCGATTTCTATATTTTAAAGTCAGTATTATTTAAACTTTTTGTGCGGAAAGCATGATTTGGAAAGCAAATGGCATTTTTCTTCATTGATCTTAATGCATTGGCATTCAATACAAAAAAAATGTGGTAAAACAAAGTGGTTTATATATTTCGTTCTTAATAAAAACTGTTCCATTATATTTTCTACTTCAGGCAGAGTATGATTTAAGTCGCTTTTATTCCGACACATCGCCCCAACGTAAACCCTAGATGGTTTCCACACGCACATAAAAATATAGCATTTAACTTAAAATGTAACACAGGAAATAATCAAATCAGTAAATATTAGACGATGTATTAATTTTGTAAAAGGTAATAATACAGCTACATATACTTATCAACAAAACAAATCACAAAGGTACACGTTGTAACTGGTTTATTATTCAATTAAAAAAAGCCATTAACGAAACCAAATCTAATAGAATTTTCACGCAACGCCAGATATAATCAGACTTCAATCCGATATGAAACGGAAAGTGTACATTAAGGAAAACGATTATAAACTTGTTACAAGCGAGTCTCGCTGAAAGATTTCCTGTATTTGACAACAATTTGTAGCCCTCGGTCGGTATAAGTTTTCTTATCACTTCATGGAAGGAAAAAATATAATATCATCATCTTTCTAGCCTTTTTTATTCCCAATATTGTTTAGGTGACTATCACAGTACTTATCTATCCAAATAAACGAAATGCGTGTATGAACAGTTTTATTTACTAAATGCATAGCAATATAAACATCATATCATATATACGGTCGACGGTACTTGCATCAAAAAGGTAATTATTAACATTTTTGTAACGTCCGTCTGTCTGTCTGTTTGTCACAACAGACTGTCTAGAACGGTTGCACCGATTTGAACGGGACTTAGACCTAAAGAGTAACTTAGGGTTCTTGCCTTAGGGTAAGAGCCGCGAGAATCATCTAGTCAGCGGACATACACATATGTTTACATACTTCCGCTCAAAACAGTCATTTAAGTGAAACGCATTTTTAGCACATCGCTAGCAAAAACATCCGATAGCGATAGATTTTTTTTTTGATGTAATCACAGGTACTACAAGCGGAGCATGGATGGCCACCTCCCACAAGGTGCTCCGACGACATGGTGAAACCGTTAAATATGGACATTACAGGACCAGTTGTAGGGAGCCTTGTGGGAGACTTATATCCAGCAACGGACCTCTTTTGGCTGAGATGATGATCATAATGATTAAAATAATGTTTTACTCAAACTTTCAGATTTTAGAACTATTCTGAGCTAAGTTTTTTACATTTCATATAAACAGTGTAGAATATATAATATATAGAAAAAAAACATTTAAAAATATCGCAGAGTTTTTAGTATCTCATTTACTTAATGTATTTTTATGAATCATTAAATCAGACGCTAGTAGGCAAAACCGATAATTATAGTGTGTGAGCCGAATTGGGTACCCCAACTTCGCAGAAACTTAGTTAATTACAAAAGAAGTTTTAAAACCAAACTTTCTTTTTATTACTACACTGAGATGTTGAAAATACTAAAATTAATTAAACTTATCAAGTATAAGTACTAAAAACAATAGTAATTTTCCACCTGCACTTATCTAGAAACCATATGTGCACACTAACAATATTATTTCAACTTTTAATTACAGATTGACCTACTTTGACTGCAGGAGTTAAAGGTGCACTCGATAAAGTGAAATAACTATTGGCATCAGCTCATTCCAGTTCAATACCGAAGACGATAAGAAAGTATTACTTAAGTTTGCTCAAAGTCGTAAATAACGCATTTGAATGTGCAATTACAGTCGCAATATCGACACTACTGAGTAAATCAAGTGACGATACTGAACTTGTATTATACTTGAGCTGCAAATATGAGTTTTGTTCCTCACGTATGAACAAGCATAATATATATATTGACTGCACGGTTGGCCTAGTGGCTTAAGCGGTCGCCACGCCGCTTCCTACTGCGCCAAGTGTCGTGGGTTCAAATCCCACGTAGGACAACACTTTGTGTGATTCACAATTTGTTGTTCTGAGTCTGGGTGTTCTATGTGTCCGTTTCATGTATGTTTGTACAGTCCCTGCGACACAGGAATTTATATTCCTAATGCGGGAGTTGTCTTTAAAAATAAAAAAAAATATATAAGCATTCATCAAACGAATATCTGTTTGTTTGTTATGTATGCAAATATTCAAAAATGTTTTATTGTTACAGTAAAAATTACATAGTTTTTTTTTATATATTTCGGACATCTAGTCCGCCATCTAGTCCGAAACTTAGCAGAGCTTGTATTATGGGTACTATACAACTCATATAAATACATAAACATACTTTTTTTTGTAAATACATTCATATTATATATATACATAGAAAACACCCAGATTCTGAAACAAATAATCGCGGATCACACAAACATTTCGCGCGACCCGGGAATCGAACTTGAGAACTTCTTGATTAGCAGCCGCATACGCTAACCACTAGACCAACAAGGCAGAATAATAATATATCTCTTTATTGTACACCAGAAAAGAAACATAAAGTGGTAGCTTAAACTAGGTGGTACAAGTGGCGGCCTTATCGCCCGAAGGCAATCTCTTACAGGCAACCATGGGATGGAGAGAAAGAAAGTTAAAAGTATGTGGTAGTCACTGGTGTATTAAAATAAAAAAATAATAATAATAAAAAAAAAACATTTGAACTTATTTTATATTATTTTAGAGTAGGTAATATAATACACATAGTGAATAGGATAAAATAACATACATAAAGATAAAAATAAATAAGTGTAATAAACAGATATTCAATAAATAAATATAAATAAACTTAAAATATATCAATAAACTTATATGTCCCTATAGTCTCCCAAGTAATATTCCTTTACCAGTCTCTTGAAGGCAGCTAATGTCTGCGCACGTCTGATTGCAACTGGTAAGTCGTTCCATAGTCGAACTGCTAGAACAGAAAAAGACTGGTCAAGGAATCTAGTGGTATGTCTCGGCATTCCCAATCTCAAGTTCTCGGACGACCTCAAAAATCTGTGATGCGTATCATGCAGGAAGGTAAATCGGGATTTAAGATAGTGCGGAGTAAGAGGATTGAACAGAATGTTGTAAAGAAGAAAGAGTATATGAGCATTCCGGCGAAGGCGGATAGGTAACCACTTGAGCTGTTTGCGATAGTCGGAGACATGATCATATTTACGTAATCCGAATATGAATCGTATGCAGAGATTTTGGAGTCTCTCAAGCTTATTCAATTGGTCTTCTGTGAGGTCTAGATAACTGGCATCAGCATAATCAAGGATGGGAAAAAGGAGAGATTGTGTAATAGCAACCTTGGTTGAAATTGGTAGAAAATAGCGTAGTCGGCGCAAAGATCCTGCAGCGGCAAACATTTTGCGACTCAACTCTTGCAGTTGAGGACCCCAGGATAATGTGCTATCAATATGAATTCCCAAGTATATAAGAATAACTGTGTCTAGACCCTAGAGCTTCCGAACTTTACAAAACCTTGTAATATGGAAGCTAAGAAGATACCTTCTCGAAATGTCACAAAATTTAATTAGCAACTACAGAAAAAATATTCACTCCTTCAATGCTCGACTAGTAGTTATGCAATATAGCTGCATTCACGTTGGGTTCAGTTCCATTCCCGTGTAGGAGGGGGTACAGAAATGGAATTATATACGGCAAAAAGCATCTACCGTTTCCGAGGGATAGTGATTTGATCAATTTAATCTACATTTTTATGTAGATTTTATTGATCCAATTTGAGAGTTTCGCATTGAATAGATAGTCATTTGTAAATGATTGGTACTTATAAGGCGATATGTGTTTCTAGATAGAATTAAAAAAAAAGCTATATGAATTTTGTAGACCACGTGTCATCCCGTGTTTCATAAACAAAAGTAAATTTTTAATATACAAGTAATGCTTTTTGAACAATAATTCTATCGTTAACACATTCGTTGGTAATTGTACATATTATTATTTTCTTATTAAACTTAAACTTCAAAAGTATGATATTATTTGCCCACTGCAGATAGAAATTGTTATAGTGAGAAATGGAAGCAAAATGTGATAGCAAAATGCTTTATGCTGCAATGCCTGTTTACTGTGTCAAAGCATTGACTTCTAACTATATCGGATTTCTCTGATGCGTCTAACTGGTTCATTAGAGACTTCGCAACTGAGAGCATTTGCGCTATCATGTGTATAGGTACTCATTAAAATACAGAAGAGAGTGCAATAATATTTTCGTATTTGAAATGTAGTTTGAAAAGAGATAATACTGATATACAGATCTATAGATGAATGCATCGGTGAAGCAGTGGTAACTAAATTCGAGGTTTCGAGTTCGATTTGTATGATAATCAAATATTTGTTTCGGAGTTTGGGTGTTTCTAAAGTTATAATATGTATCTTTATATTTCCAAAAAATGTATACATGTTCTTACTTCAGTGGTTTAGTACCCATAGTACAAGCCCTGTTTAGTTCGGGACAAGATTATGTAGTGTCAGATATTCGAAAGTACGCAATGTTAATGAAATTGAAATCTATACTTTTGCTTATATCATGCATTATTAAAACATTTTTACGTCATCCATGATTTTGATGAAAACATAAGATAATTTCAATAAAGAAGATGTTCTAGATTTCTGGCCATTACAGATAACTTTCTAACAAATGTCAAACCAACATCATCCGTGTAGGCTTTGTCATACATAGGCTAGGGGGCAATAAAACTCTACGAAGTTGAATTAATAAATACTAGTGGTCCCAACATTCTTAAGGTTCCATTGTCAGAGACTATAACTTCTATAATCACAGATTTCAGCAAGGCTACGCTAAAATCTTAATTTGACAACAATCTAGTCGTTTGTGTGTCTATACATGGTAGTGTGTGTGACGTTTTATTTATTGATATTGTGCCGACTTCCACATAAAACGCGACGAAATAATACGACAGCGCCATCTAGCGAAGAAACACTGAACTACTAAGAAAACACGGAATGAACTTTACGGAGTAGCTACTGATCCTGAATCGCGAAAGAGACATTCTCGCGCCGATTAGCATATATACAACATCCCAACATCAACTGTTGGGCAGTAACCCGCCAGGCACGATCACCTCGCCTGGTCGAAGGAACCCTTTGTGTTCCTCCCTAAAAAATACATTCATGCACATCCTCCTCCTCATAATCTATAAATGTGCATAATTTTATTCTCTTACGTGCACATAATTTTCTTAAAAAGGGGTACAAAGTTCTTGCTGCACGTATTAATATAAATGGCTATCTTTTTTATTCTACAGTGAACAGGATTCACCGTAAATTTCGCGCAAATGTTTGCAAAAAGACACGGTCAATATTTGTTTAAGAGAAACACTTAAGTGTGAATGACAAATTCAATACATCGTACATCTAAAGCAAACATTAAATTTTCTAACCCAGGGTGTATATTCACGTGAAACTTATAACACCCTCTCTACTCTACATTATAAAACAAATACATACAGTGGAACATAGAACCTGCCACTTTTTTAAAGTCGGTTAATAAACTAAATAACTTCACACATCATACACAGTACGAGGTAGTCTGATACCAAAATACAAACTGATAAATTACTAGTCCTAAGTGACAATCTAAATCACGACCTCCAAGTACTAGAATCTACACAAGACCAACTCTCGACTCTCCTCTTGAATTCGATCGCAATTCAATCTAATACGAATCCAATTTTAATTTCAAGTTACGATGACAAAAGTGCAATATGTCACAATTCCAATACTGATAGGTCAGAATTGAAGCAAAGTTAGACTGTAGGTCCGTTGATTACTTTGTATTCTTGAGTCTTTTGAACTCATAAATGCGTAAATAATAATTACGTCTTAAGCTTTTCTTCATTCTCTCTTCGCTTAAAACCCCGTCTAATTAGTAGCGTAGGTAAACGTTCCCTGTCCTGCATCGCGACTATATCCATTACGTGCACATTGTCTTGCATTGTTTCTAAGCTTTTGTTTACAGAGGCAAGCATCTTTATGCTTTTGTTGAACTTCCCTGCTGTTAAAGAACAGTATTAAGCCTTAGTTCCCATGTGTTCTCGCTTGATTTATTATAATTAACAGAATTTTTGTATGGGGGTCAGTTATTATGTAATGCAGCATTTATTTTCTCCATGCCGTTGTATGCGTACAATAACTTAGTAGGTGTTGTTTTTGACTTTGTTCGATTAATTCTGTTTACATACATATATTCAGATATAATGTCTCTCTTTTATACTGTTAGTTGTATCCCTGGCAAATGCTTTGTGAATTTTTATGATATCGGTTTAATAGCACGGCAATTAAAATCTTGTGTATCGATTTTATCTATAGTACCTGAATTTAGTCAATATGTTTTTATTCTACTCAAAGAAAATAAAACTGCTTTTCGTAGCCAAAGAGCACTACGCTTTACATAGTGTGCCTATCGTCATTAGTAGATTATTAAGTTTCCGTCACGGTTAATGGTACATATTCAAGAATAAAAGACAGACGAGCCGCAGACATCTTTTTTTTAGTACTTAACTCAGTTAAACTATTTGTAATTTATATTCATCAACAAAATACCACAGAAAATCCATTTATAAATAGTTTTCAATTGTAGGAACTATTCGAAATTGATTGGAGATTAGTAAATCGCTGGAAGCAATACTATTTACATGAGTTGAATTTTGGAGTAATGAAAATTAATAAATTCCATGGGTAGTGGCCACTTCACAAGCGAATTAGTGCAGACTAAACAGGTGCGGGTTTGTCCACCGAGCTATTATGCTAATAAGTGTGTAACGCATGCGCAGGCAGCACACATCATTAAACACATGAATACACAATGCTGATCGCCACTATTTTCAGTAGTAGTAAAAGTTTTAAAACTGATTTTTTTTATTTTATTTTTTCCGCTTTTTACCTTATTTTTTTCTTATAAATAATATATAGTATGTACCAATATAATCCTGAATACACATGTGTAAGTAGATGGAAGATCATTCGTATAGTTAGTAAACAATGCAAGCTCATTTTTCAGTCTTGGCTATTAATTAACTCTGCGTAATCCACAAATTATTATTCCGAGTCCGAGTGTTCTATGTGTCCGTTTCATGTATGTTTAGAATTTATTTCTGATGCGGAAGATGTGTTATATTGAAAGCCTCCAAAGAAAACGATAAATTGTTCCGCAGTAGTGGTTAGTTTGTTTCCAGAACTAATATTCATTTGAAATATTGTCAAAAACCTCTCGCTACATGAATTTAACAAACAAGCGATAACAAGCATCTCAGTGCAACCGAAAACAATCGAAAGTACTTCGTGCACATTTTGCAGACGCGATAACCGCAAGCATATCGAACTGCGTTTATAAACAATTTTAATCGCCGATTGTTCCGCCTCTTGGTTACCACTTGCGTCAACCCATTGTTCAAGCTGCAGATCAAGAAACTTTTATTTACAACTGCCACCAATACACCGCGCGCATTGTTCACAAATTGAAAACCTCATCCTGGAAACTAGCAAGGAATGTATCAATGTCAGCTGAGAAACGGTCGCAGACAATCGTACTACTGGATCTCAGCGCGAAATGAAACTTCGCGGAATACTTAAGTAAAAAGAAAAAAACATGGTACGAACAGTTTGGTGTCAGATGCAACGACGACGGTTCGTAGTACGACTCTGTTTGAAACTTTGGATGCTACTGAACACTGGCTTGGTTATTGTTGTCAAGTTCTTGACATACATTAAGAAGTAAAGCTTCTATTCTTAAGCAATAAAACATTTGTATATCACTATTATTCATCTCATATTTCTCACAATTCCGTGAAAAGGTGATTAATCGCTTTTATTATCACTTTTTTTTTGTGTCGTGGCTCTTTTCGGGTTTATAAACCTTTTACCCTTTTGTGCTTGTGTTTTCTATAACCCTTTTTATAATCCCAGTTCCATATCCAATCTGCTTTTTACACAAAAACATAAAACACGTAAAATTACTTCAACCTTTTCAACAGTCATAAAAACTGTGTAGATTAAATAAGTAGTTAAACATGCATGTGTATTTCCCTTTGTGATTTTCATAATACTAGTATAATAAATACAATGTATTCGAAACAAACTACTTTATCCAAAACACGATTGTTGTTACATTTCTGCCATCAAGGGAACATGTGAATTACACAATTAGGATTTTAGTGATTTTTTGTTACAATGTTACTATGGAATAAAGAAACTTTGCTTTGCATATAAGATCCTGAAATTAAATAAAAGTAGCCTAGAAATACACAGTGAAGGGTTCCTTCGTCTATTGCTATACGTTTAAAACCTGCAGCAACAGAATCTAAGAAAGGTATTTCTCAGGATTTCTTATTTTATACTAGATTTTCTAAGTTAAAGAGTCACAGGCAACTGCTATAATACTTTTCATTAGTTTGTTAAGGTTTTATGTTTTTTTTTTTTTTTTTTTTTTTTATATTTAAGCTTCCAAAGTGACTCTACTCTGCCTGATGGAAAGCATGAGTAGAATCCAGGAGTAGGGGTCACCATGCTTATTGTGAGGGTAGGCAATGTAGCATGGTGACCCTTACCATGGCAGCCTGGTTAGATTATTCTGCATCATTCTCCCGGCCTTCGAAGGGCGGGAGAATGATGCAGAATGATTGGGCCTCCGGTCTCACACTGACCAACGAAATACGACAGCAAGAATGCTGTCATTATTAGGATGGTCTTCTGTGTGAGGCTAGTACTGGCCGGGTCGAGCCGGCCCATTCGTGATGAAATCAGCGTGGCTCTACTACCTTTTGAAGTGTGAAGAGAATGTGAAGGAGAACATCCAATTAACACAATAATTTGCACTAATAGTTCGATATTTCACAAGCGGATTACTGGATAAGAAAATAATATTTAAAAAATACTATAGAATTTTAAGTAAAACCTCTTTTTATGTATGTTTCAATACACCTACCGATGTCAAATATCAGCGTCTTAATGAACTAATACTTACAGCCTGAGAGCAAGGAAGATCTAATGACGAAGTGAGAAAAGCCTACAGAACCTTAAAAGTAACCAAAAGTCGATAAGCAATTCTTACATCGTAAAATCCAACGTGAGAAGCGGGTTACGATCCAAAATACAAATTATTTGTTGTGAATTGGGTCATATTACTTTCAGGACTCGGTTTAAAATCGTTTATGATATTGAGTAAATTTAGTTTTATTTGAAATATAGTCGCCGCAGCCCCTTAATGCCAACTGAGATTTATGGGTATTGTGAAACAGTTGCGCATGCAGGCGAGTTTGTTCTCCGTATGCATGGAGGCACTCAGCAGTCGTGGAGAATCTTAATTGTGCTCCATTGAGAGATTCCAGAGTCTTTATTTTTGAATAGAGGGATACTTGTTGCTCTCACCACGTACTCGCCAAGGTGGTTTGACACACGTGTTGCACTTCACACACAACGAGTAACATTCTGTTGGCAAATGCGTTTGTTCCATTGCCAAATTTTCTGGAATCATGTATATTTGCGTTATGGATTTCGGTACTTAGACAATTTCAACGCTATAACATATATCCGATGGATCTTGGAATCAATAAACGTTCAAGACATCGTCGGCATGTCGTAAAGTAGGCCATTTACGGCACTCAATAATCGTAAATAACGTGAGTAATATTTCCGATATCCTCATAATAATGAGTATTACTACCACATATATACATACATGAACACGATGATATGCATGTAAGTAGCACTTTGCCATCAACTAAAGTATCTGTCGATATGCGATATACAGAACTTGTTTGTTTTGGAACTAAATGGCTAACGTTGTTACGTGCTACATAGAAACTGAATTTAAATTGTTGTTTAAACTCTTGAATATTTGTTGTGAGCGATAAGACCTCCTATTGTAAATTTCTAGTTATGTCTGTGTACACAATTAGATAATTTATTGTTGTTCAATGAAGTTGTGAAATAAATAACTAAATAGTTTCACCAAAGAGTTTCGAAAATAACTATGTCTGACTTTACGTTACACTTTTCTGATTCGCTAAAGCGTTACACCGATTTCAATGTAATTTGGAATGACAATAATGGATTCCTGAGAAAACCCATAGCTTACTCTTTACGGCTATAACCATAATACACGGAACGAAACCGTGCGCAAAAGATAATAATGAATTAATACTTATGGATTTAATTTCGTTATAAAATTCAGAAGCTAAAGACAACTTGAACTTCGTGTATAAATGCAACTGAAATACAGCCAACTTGTGCTCGTCAACAAATTCAATTGTTTTATTACACTCTCTGGTTGAAGCCGAACGTGTATTTACACCATATGTACGTATGCGTGCCTATAACCTCACCACCTAGTGCCTACAGTAACATGCTATTCCGCTTCCAGAACAGTAATGAAACTGTTATTTGATCGGCACTCAATCGTTGTTTAGCTGTCTCTAAGGCCTTCCTTATTGACCCGCTGTCGGTTACCCTCTTCAGGTCGTCTTACACAAGGGCCCCAAGTCACTCTGCTCCCTTGAACGTGACCTCTCTATCGGGTCTCAATACTCATCAACTTCAAAAGTAATCTACCCCGGGACAGATGCGGACCAACGTTTGCCTTTGGATTTTCTGAGAAGTGATATAAATTTGTTAACAGTCGTATTGTTTCATGAATAATTAAGATTGAAATTAATGGAGCTCTTTGATATCTTGTCAGTAATTTGTGATTGTCATTAAATTATTAAGGGATATACTGAAGGTAGAGGTAAGGAAATAGAATCCCCAATTTTTGTCCATTGTTTCGTAGTGACAAGGATTTTAAGAAGTGACTAAACAATTTTGATATAAAATGTAATAATAGCCGTACTTTACCAATCTTGAATCGTTTTCAAAGACGTATTTGTGCTCAGCTCATACAAGAAATTATACTTAGTTTTACACGCTGGTAGTTACTTGATATGAAATTGTGTTCGTGTGTTAAAATAGTGATGGTACAACATGTTATCACACAATACCTGATACAAAAATTATAAGCACCATTTCTACTTAGATAACTAATAACTCCGTTACTGAGCCTCTTTTCTACAAATTAGGAAATTAAGTAGTAACTTAGATACTCAGATGTAAGTGTATGTCCGTCATACACTTGTCTAAGCATGTGCATTCTGAAATTAGATACATGTTTATTTAGATTGATACCTTGTTCCACCTTCAATAGACTGGGCAAAGTTTTGCAAATATAAATATAAACCATGAGTTTGATTGCAACATAGGACAATTATTTCTATTTCAAGCTATTCTTACATTACATCTATTTTTGCGTGTCTGCTTACTGCTCAGTATTGTTATTCAGTTCAGTATGAGTTAATTTGGGATGCAATAAATATTAGTATGACACGCTTCAAAAATATATTAAGAAGTTTTCAAAGAATTTATAATAAATAACGCTGCAATGACAGAAGATTCCCATACATCAATAGGGAGTTTCAGTTTTGTATAAACTCATAATTGAACATAATTGGTCAAAATGCATCTGAAAAATGTTTTATGTGTTTGTTTAAAAGATGAATAGTATAAAAAATCTTGCGGACCAGAGAATTCCAATAGCAAAAGTTTAATTGTGTTTAGTTAAATGTCTCATCGTTGTTTCATTTAAAATGAATTGTTCGTTCTTACAGTTTGTTCGTTTTAATTAAAATCAGTGCCTTAAAAAAATATTTTATTTAATGTCTAATAGTAAATCTCGTGTTTATTTACATGGAGGTAATAGTGACAATGGTACTGCATCGATAAGTCCAATCAGAATTTATAAGTCGTGAATTCATCGTATCCTTCAAATCATTTCTTAAAAAATAAGTATCTGTCAAAAATATCGAGAGATAAAATGGATTATAAGAACAAGGTCTCAAATCTATATAGAAAGAAACTTATCTAACAATTATGAGAACATTTAGGAGATGAAAGATGTTATACAACGTGAACGATGCTGTCATACATTGTTTTTTGTAAAACTTTAACCGTTAACGTAATGTTCGCAATGAAAGCTTTCAAAAAAAGTTTACCCACGTTTTTGCATGTTTTTTGATACGCAGCTGCTTAAGTTCGTGATGATATTACGATATATATATAGCCTATAGAATTAATCAATAACTGAGCTATCTAAATTTCAAAGTTTTTTTATATCAGACCGGATCCTGCGATAAGCGCGTTCTACCAAACAAAATCTTCAGTTTTATACTATTAGTATAGATCGTGATAAATTGATTCCCTAAGAAAATTCTAATTGTCAAAAATACTTGGGATTGTTCTTGCAAAACCCTGTCTATAATCTTTAGAGATTGGTATATTAACACTAAGACGAAACTTCAAACTTCAGTCTTCTAAACAAACAGTGAAAAGCACTTTCAGAATTAACTATTCTCAATGTATTGCATTTAATATTAACAAGTCTAAGTGTCAATGACTGACGTTTCGTCGACAGCTATGACCCCTTCATCTCGCTTAATAAACGACGCAACCTTAGTCTATTTAACAAACACTGATCTTGTAGCTTTAACTATAAAATTCACTTTTGATTGAAGATCGTACGGTTCATTACGTCTTTACGAGTTTACATTCAATTAAAGGATTGTCTTCAATAGTTGGTACTTGGTACGTTATTGAATGGAAATTGATGGGTTTGTTTAAGTCGGGACATGATATTGAATATTTGCATATCAGATGAATTTAAACACATCACTGGTTGTAAACAATTAGAGCGAGATGTGAACGTGGCTATCTGTTTACATCTCAGGGATAGGGGTTGGATGCTTATATTTACACAGTATACGCAATTATATGTACGGTATTGTGACGATAATGTTTAATCCGTAACATTGCTATAATTAACTACTTATTTGCTTATACATGCAATTAACAATCACAATATAACTATAGCCGGTTCCAAAAATAACGGGTCAGTCACATAAACCAATAACGGGTCAGTCACATAAACCCGAATATCTCCCGAACTACGTATGCCATCCTAATGAAACGAAGACTGTTCAATTGAGAATTTAATTATACAGATAAAAAATAAAATAAAACTTAGTTACACCCACAATATTAATCTTAAATTAAAAAAAAACTAAAGTAGTCATATTTTTCTTAAGATTACATTTTTTTTATGATTGTTTTTTTGCTGTTTTTCATCACTTTCTTCATTTAATACTTTGTATTGCCTCCACGTGATGAAGCCTCCAGTGATGAAAAACAGCAAAAAAACAATCATAAAAAAAATGTAATCTTAAGAAAAATATGACTACTTTAGTTTTTTTTTAATTTGAACAGTCTTCGTTTCATTAGGATGGCATACGTAGTTCGGGAGATATTCGGGTTTATGTGACTGACCCGTTATTTTTGGAACCGAGTGTAGTCTCAAGCATCTTAGATAATAAACACCTGCAATAGTTTTTCTCTCTTATGGACTCTATAAATACTTCGATGACCTTTTCTGGCGTTGCCGAGGACATTATACTTGCTTGTCTCGTCCTGACATATTAAGACCTCATCTAAATAATTAAGTGTTGTCATGTGAATGTCAGAATATTATGTTTTCTCTTTTCTTTATTTCAAACATAAATAGTTTTTCGTCAAAGTGGTACTACAGCTTGGTGTTTATTCATGGAAGTAATTTCTTTATGTGGTATTCCTGCTGGACTAACACGCAATTCAAACCTTGATGACAACATAACGTTTACATAAATAATTTATGATTAACAATCAGAAAACCATTATTGTTTGTATTGAAATTTATGTACACTAACCTTCAAGATCGCTCTCTGCTGCTCATTAAGCCTTCTCATTTTTAGGGTTTTCTTTTTCTTGATATTTTTGTCTGTACATCTATTAAATATATCCAACTGAAGGTAGCTAAACAGTATTTTCTCGATGGTCTTCAAATTATGATAATGATGTTATTCACATGGATTAATCAAGATTTATATATGGTCGTAATTATTATATGTTTGCAAATGAAAGGCCATGAGGCTTAGTATGCATAATTGTTTATGTTTATAACTTGTGAAGGTTAAAAGATGATGATATTTCTTAAGAATTTTAAAGTATCCCTAGCAACTTTGAAAAATATTGACTAGCCTGGCTAACCTTTACGTCTTACGATGTTTTATACTACTACTCTTGCAGGAAGCTCCACTCACAGCAAGTTGAATAACGCGGTTAAAAGTAGTCTCTGTCAAGAATCAGAGTATTTCCATGTCATATTTATTTAGCCGGGTAGAAACAGAGTTACTTTCTCTTCTCTCTCTAGTGGATAGCGTGTGCGAATGCTGATCAAAGTGCTCTTTTTCTTAAGAATTCCTAATAGCATCCCGGAGTTTGAAAGTTTAGCGGTGATTTACGCCCCCGTGCCTCGGAGAGCAAATGAAGCCGTCGGTCCCGCTTGTCATAAACATCTATGGCAATCGTAATTAGGAAGTCAGTGCCCTCAAATTTACTGACAACTAGTTCAACCTTCGAATTTCAGTTCTCCCTTAGGGTTGCGGAGGTCCGATGCCAGTCGCTCCGTGGAAAAACTGATATTCAGGTAAAACCGGTAGAACTAGCAGCCAACCCCAAATAATATTGGGAATAAGGCTTGGAAGAAGAATGTAATTTATTTTTTTACATTATCTAAAAAATATGTGTAAGTATCCACGCATTTCTTAGATAAAAATATAGGAATGAAGAACAACAAACAAAGTTATTTTCGAATTTATAATATTAGTATGGAAGTATTGATATATATATGTTACAATTTATATAACTAATATAACTTTATTTAAAATATATAGGCTTAGTAGAACATCTTATTTATAAATACTGAATGCGTAGTAAACACACAGAACATTTCCATTGTGTTCTTAATAAGGTCCTAAGCAATTATTTTGCATAAAGCAAAATAGAGTATATATTACTTTGGGTTCCCTGTAGGTACTGATAATGTATTTACAATCTATATTTGTTGCTACTTGATAATAGTCTACTACGGTAGTAGGATAACTTGTTTGTTTAGGTCAATTTAGAGTTAATTGCTAATTTTCAGTCTTATCTTGAATGTTCAAACTGATATAACGCTATTGTCACTCTCTTATCGGGGTAGACACAAACGCCTGAAACACAGTCTTTACTACATTTAATTTATATCAATAAAGAATATTATTATTTTTGTATTATTAATAGGAATAATCTATTATTATCTCACATTGTGTCACGGTGTTGTTCACGATGAACTCCGAGATTACCTAATCGAAGTTCAAGTTTTTAAGTTTTCAGGTTATATGTCAGGTATGTAAATAACGGTATTTTAAATAAGCGATGACTCTAATATAGTTATAATAAAGCGAGCAGTTGGTAATCAAGCCGCGGATTTGTCCAAACTCGCAGCTTATCTGATGTGAAATTAATTACAGCCGCTATCAATCACGGGACGACAAACTGTTTCAATGTTTTCATTAGTATGGCTATGACACCGTTGTTGAACAAACAGCTGAACGAATGCAGATAATATTGATAATCGTTTACTGATAGTTCATTTATTCATCCTTGAAAAGACAACTTCCGTATTAGGAATATGCATCCTATGTCGGACTTTACAAATTTATATGAAATGAACACAAAGAACACGCAGACTCAGGACCATAATTTGTGGATCACACTAAGTGTTGTCTAATATTGGTTTCGACCACCACAATTCTAGGTGCAGTAAAACGCGATACCACTCAAATCACTAGGCTAAGCTTGCAGTTAAAATCAATACCGACCAAATCCATACAGATCGCAAGTAGGTATAGGTAGTAGAGCCACGCTGATTTCAGCACGAATGGGCCGGCTCGACCCGGCCAGTACTACCCTCACACAGAAGACCATCCTAATAATGACAGCATTCTTGCTGTCGTATTTCGTTGGTGAGTGTGAGACCGGAGGCCCAATCATTCTGCATCATTCTCCCGCCCTTCGAAGGCCGGGAGAATGATGCAGAATAATCTAACCAGGCTGCCATGGTAAGGGTCACCATGCTACATTGCCAACCCTCACAATAAGCATGGTGGCCCCTACTCCTGGATTCTACTCATGCTTTCCATCAGGCAGAGTAGAGTCACTTTGGCAGGCTTAAATATAAAAAAAAAAAAAAAAAAAAAGTGGTATGATTTTATCATTTGAAAAACAAAAAACCTGTTTTTTTTAAAATTAGATTCCCGCTAAAAAGCCGCCATATTAATATCTTACAAAATTAAGGTTCAATACAGTGTAATATATTCATGTGAAAAGGCATTTAGTAAGTGTAAGCGCTTAGGTAGGACCGACTTGAACGTATTAATCTGTGGTAGGTACTACCCAGACTCGCATAGAAGACAAATGAACACAAGACTACTTACAGCATTTGTGCTGTTGTGTTTCAGTGGGGGCCAGACCAGAGCAAGCAGAAGCATCTCACTATGTCTGCGTGTCCTATACAACAATGCGTTCAGGATGCTAAATGGGCTGCCTCGTTTTTGCAGCGCTTCCGGAAAGATTACCGAGGCGACGGTTGATGGTTTTCATGCAATGATCCGCAAACGAACCGCTTTGTTACTTCATAGAGTACGTAACAACACACATAGCCTTCTGAGTGTATTGTGTGACAGATGGGATTGCCCAATGTTGGGACGCTGGATACGTTTACATACGTACTCGGGGTCCTAATATTGTGCAAACTTATCTGTATTTTTATTTTTGTACCACCTCTACTAACATAGGTTAAGAATTTTATAACTAACAATAAAATATAGATTTCGGTCTGAAATAATTGATAATAATAATAACTATACGGCCATAGTAGGGTTACCATGGTGATTTGTTACATTCGCAAATATGGAGACAACTACTTTTGGATTATGCTCATGCTTTCCATCAGGCAGAGAAGTAACACTTTGACGGACTCATATGATTATAAATATATTTAAAAATTAGAAGTTTTAAGAAAAAAAATACATCTGTGCAATATACTATGGAGAGCAAAATTAATATTTTTAAAAGTATTAGTTTTAATACACAAATGTAACCAGGACATTGCACAAAATAAAGACTAATGTTTTAAAACTTTTGACGTGAAATATACTTAATAATAATACAAATGAGAAAATATTAAAATATAAATTTAGAATCTGTTGGTATATTAAATTTATGTTTACTGTCAGTACAGCAAGACATGATTAATGACGGCGGGAAAAGCTATAAAAATAAAAAGACGGATTCACGCACCAATTGTTATGAGTTACACTATAATATTATATGAGTTATTTGAAAGGCATAAAGATAGTATGCGACTGCAGTGCTTGATGTCTCGGGTTCGATTCCTATCCTATCATCAGATCCTGGTCTTCTTATCATAAAAAATCGCCGAATTAAGAACCTCCTCCTTTTTTGAAGTCGGTTGTTAAAAATAGCATTGGTCAATTTATATATCAATCTATTTTCTGCTGCACGGTGGGCAAGTATAGTGCTTTAAGTGGTTGCCACTAGGGATCTTAAGGATATGATATTTCGGATCTAGATACGGATATGGATATAGGAATAAAATTATATCGGTTTCGGATACGGTTACGGATATATAATTATTTCGGATTATACGTTAGTTTCGGTAACGGATATTAAATTGAAGTAAAACATAAACACAAATAGTATGTAAAACTTTTGATCTATTTATAGGTTGTATCTAGTAATGCAAGATTTACGTGGTGCGCGAGCGGTAAAACAAAACTGTCGAAAGATCTCGTTTTAGTTAGACTCCGCTCTAATATGAAATTATCCAAAACTATTCGAATCTATTGAAACGGTTACGGATATATTTTTATTTCGGATATCCGATAGTTTCGGTTACGGTTATGGAGCTCCATAACATCCCTGGTTGCCACCCACGTTGGTTCAAATGCCGCATGAAACAACACTTTGTGTGATCTTAAAAATTGTTGTACCAAGTCTGGGTATTCTTTGTGCCCGTTTCATTATGTTTGTAAAGTCCCCTGCGACACAGAATGTATATTCGTAATGCGGAAGTTGCCATGAAAAAATATATTTCGTTTGAAAATCACCCTCTCTGTGTTTTAACTTACCATACGGAACCCGTCGTTATTTTCCATTCTAGCTGATTTATTGTTTTTCAATACAGTTTCATAAATTAGCAGGGTAAGCTGCAGTACGTGTTAAATAAAATTTAGAGTTATCTAAAAATAGAAAGCAAGCTATGTGCCAAAATACAATACACAAAAGGGCGTACTCATTTATATTTATCTGTTTCTCTCAAAAAATTCATTAAACTAACTAGTCCACTGTCCAGTCCATAACTCAAGCTCGGAAGTCCCGACTGAAGTTTTTATTCTGTGGAGTTGGCAACGAAATAATTACTAATTGCCTATCCGCACTTTGGCCACAAAGATTTATAGATATTGTGTGGCATTATCTTGACTATCGAAAATATTAACAAGTATTTGTCGCTGTAAAGACTTGGTATGATTGGATTTTTTACGTAGGTATAAAAGTTTTAAATTCGATACAAATGTTGTTTCGACAGTTTCATGCTAGCAACATTGCTTTCTATTTTAATAATGTATGTGTTAGATTTTTTTACCTTTAAAAGTTTTAAACTCAATACAAATGTTGTTTCGACACTTTCATGCTAGAAATATTACTTTATATTTTAACTAGCTGCGCCCCGCGGTGTTACCCGCGTATATCATTATGGTTACTATGCAAGTTTGTTATGCCTAGCAACCTGTGAAGTTTTGACAGGAGATAAACAGTGATACATTTTGACATCTACGATTTAATGTATTTTTATAATCACCTAGCTTTCGCCCGTTTATCTCGATTATTGCAGTAAAAAGTAGCCTATGTGTTATTCTGATATATAAGCTATATTACTGTAAAGTTTCATCCAAATCCGTTCAGTAATTTTTGCGTGAAAGAGCAACAAACATACACACTTACTCACAAACTTTCACGTTTATAATATTGGTAGGATAATGTATACTCGTATGTCAGAACTACGTTTTGTGATAACTACAGCGACCGTCATTTTTGAAAAGTATTTAAACTAATCTTATACATTATTTAGAGTAACATTCAAAATAAATAAAAACGTTTAAAACTAGCATTTATTTCAGGAGATTAAAAGGAAAATATCTTGAAAACGATTCTATATACTTATAATGTCAATTAGATAATTTGTCTGAAACAAAACATAGTTTAGTAAGTACTCGTATTTATTTAGTTAAAAAAAGTTATTAAATTTACTGAAATATCTACAGATAAATCTTTCGAGATACATCATCATCGACAACCAATGACGTTTCACGGCTAGGCTCGAGTTTCCTGCCAGGAGAGAGTTAACGCCAAAACGTCCCCATGTTGGCCAAATGCGGCTTGAAAACTTGCAAGACAGCTATGTAATGTTGCCGGTGTTTTTAACAGCCAAAACGCCTTCACAATTATACAACCGAAACCCACTGCTTAACGTGACCTCCGAATCAGGGAGACGTTCATGGCATCATGCCACTAACGTTCACTTATCCAATCATAGACCGCGCTGTCGGTGCTTACCCACAGTGATTGTTTTCTCCAGGCCCTTAGCGCCTAGGGATTTAATATTACAAGATACATACGTGCATACATATATTGAGAGCTAACTAGAAACGAATAAAAAAAACCTGCTATCTGTGTACATAGCATTTTTTTTATAAATATTTTGGACATCTGACACACAACATCATCTAGTCCCAAGCTAAGCAGAGCTTGTGTTATGAGTACTAGACAACTGATATTAATACATAAACATTCTTTATTGAAACACCCAGACTCCAGAGCAAATATTTGTGAATCACACAAATAATATTTGGTCCGACCCGGGAATCGAACCCGAGAAATCTCGATCAGCAGCCGCATACGCTAACCACTAGACCAACGAGGCAGTCAAAGTTATAGCATAACTAAAAGTTAGTTCAACAACTATTTCTCACCATCACTGATATCTTGACTATATAGTCTCGAGCCAAACCACAGCAATATTTAGTACCAGCACCTAAGTTCCTATTAAATTTACACTAATACCTGTGAAGATGTACATCATACATAAGTTATTGACTACACGAACAGAATGAACGTCCTTAAACAATAAAGGGGATTTAATAAATAACTTAGAAGCAGACCGCTGTTATCGTTTTGATTGAAACTAATAGTGTTGGTATATTGGTCGCTCATTCAGTTAAATGGGTCCATTTAGTTGAGTATGTGCCGTAACCTTTCGGAGAAAAATGTAGTATTCCTGGTTTAGGATGAACGCAAAGCGATAGGTCACGCAAAGCTTTTTATTTTCTTTAAAATCTTCAGCTCTCTTTTTCTTTTTTATAAAGATAACTCCCGTAATGATAATGTATCCTATGTCCCGGTGAATTTAACAAATAAACATGAAACTGACAGAAAGAAAACTCAGAATCAGAAGAACAATGTGTGGATCATATGAAAAGTAGTCTCATGTGAGAATTAAAACATCCCAGTTAAAACTAAATAGTTTTATACAATGGAACACTTAGATGCATGCAACATCACAAATGTATTGTAGGCTAAAACACATGTAAAAGATAATACACTATTACAATGCATATAATATAAAGATAAATATCAATTATATTGGAATGTGCAACAGACGTATTTATTGACATCAATTTCTACAATTCTCTTTACATCATAGGCACATGCTGTTTATTGCTTGACTCCAAGACCATGAACCTCAATTGGTTTATATTGGTTGACGTAAATGCTATGGCAATGTGGCTCGTTACTCAGCAGGCGTTCGTGTATTATATTAATAGTAACATCATGCCGACTATCGAAACAATTTGTAGGCCAATAATTTTACAACTAAATGTTTACTGGAGGGATCTTGTGCCGTTTGTAGTGATATAAAATATATAGTAAAGTAACATAAATACAACTACTATGTTTATTTAGCAACATTAGCATGAAAAAATTGAAACAATATACATAAACATGCATTGGTAAAAGAAAAATAGCGACTAGAGAAGCGTGGGTCATAAATGGAAATTGAAAAATATGCTACAGCTATAAAACTACACACAATGCCAAATTATAGTAAATTCATTCTTTAAATTATATGAAATAACTTGAAATTTAAGTTCAATAAATAGTGGAATATATTTACAAGTGAATTTTATTCCAAGAATGTATTTTAAAAAGATCTACCAAGTGCCGACAATCGAGACGAGATTGATCAGGAGATTAACTTAAGGGATTTTTAGTATGAAAATTTAATCTAGAATTCTGAGACAGACTATCCAAGATGTACTAAACTTATTTACGTACTTGAAGCACAATCTTAATTAATGTGATGATACAACGTTAATTAAATTTACTTTCTGTTTTGAGCTATAGATACTTTTACATTAGCGAATACAGTGCGTAGGCGAGATGTGTGTTGGTTATAATAAATATTTTGGGAATAATACTTTTAATTAAGTTACTTTTGTAATTAGCTATTATTTGATACACCACTTTCTCTAACATGACGTTTACTGGTTTTATCTTTAGCATATGATAAAAATACAAAAGAATAGAAAAAAATGTAAATAAAAACATGTAAGGACAAATTCTAGCTTTTATCGTGTTTGTCGGTTTTTGCGATTCCGCAAAAATCAAAGCACTATGCTTTGTAAACTGTTTTGAATAGTCGAAAAATAAATCGATTTAATTTCACTCTTTATAAAAATGACTACTATTAAATAATCGATGCATTAAATATCAGAAATCTCGAAAGCTTCTCAAAGACTGGCAAGACACGTCTTGCCTACTCATTCCTGCCGTTGGATGTTTTTAAGCCACCGGAAGGCCTCTATGCTTTACGTCTGTTTTCATATGATAACACGGAAATGTCATAGCATGCATATAAAACAAACGGTCTCCATCTAGGTACTGACTACGCCAGCGTTGCTAACGACTGACCACCGACCACCGACGGGTGATCGTTTCCACCTAAGGCCCCTTGGCTATGAGAAAGAGAAAAGTTTATATAACACATAAACTATTGATTCTCTAACCTTGTGTTGAAGTTGGCTAAACAACTAAACACAAATAAAGAGAAAAGGAAATCAAAACGCACAAAAGAAGGAACGTGGCAGAATAAGGAGTAAAATAATTAATTAACTTCGAAATGAGTTAAGACAGTACTAAAGTAAAGGAAATTAGATAAAGTTTACAAAATGCCACAATGTCCTCAATAAATATTTTGAAACCTCGGGCACAAGTTGCCGCCTAAAGGTCCATTAAAATCTTAACAGAACGATTACACAGAATGTTTAATAAACGTTTATAACAATTTTATCACTTTTAATGTAATCAGCGTATAAAAAAATAATTTTCACCTGTACTTTCTGAATATAAATGAAGTGTAGACTGCTTTACTGTGTAACTTTCATAGCATGTCCTGACATATTTTTATGTGGTATGACTGACAAACTGAGATCCATAGTGTTTTTCGAAATTATAGTGTAGTTAATTTAATCCTCATATTATTAGCTATCTGCTAATAAAAGTCCCGTCATTATCAGTTCAACGATTCCGATAAGAATTAAAGTAAACAAACAGTTCTGACGGATTTAGTAACTCACTCCATATAGTTTTCTCACTTGTAATTCTCGCATTTCCTCAACTATAACATGCGTGTATTACACATATTAACCTTCATCATG
Source organism: Phragmatobia fuliginosa (assembly GCA_932526445.1). Taxonomy (NCBI): domain Eukaryota; kingdom Metazoa; phylum Arthropoda; class Insecta; order Lepidoptera; family Erebidae; genus Phragmatobia; species Phragmatobia fuliginosa. Next base: position 16,631,577 of record OW052061.1, read on the forward strand.
ACTTATTCAATCTCGTGCTGAAAACTGCATTAAAATACGCTGCGAAGTTTCAAAGATCTCACAGCGGAATCTTCATTGTATGCATGTGTAAAAAATATTTGGTAGTCACCACAAGAAGTCTGTAACCATCGATTTTCTTGCAACTTCACGTATTCACATCTTCGTATTGCTATTAGAAGTTTAAACAATGTTTTTGTTAGATATATTCGTTCGTTTGGATAATACTATTAACGACAATTTTCTTTAGTGTTTATTATGTAGTATGAGTTAGAATAGCAAATAACGTCACGAGAATTTTTCCAACATTCTCGACTATTGTTTCGACCAGCTTAAAATCAAGTTGGGAGCTCTTCCGTCGAGTTGGTTAGCCATAGATCGAAGCGCAAATAAAAACTAAATTCTACTGTGGATAAAAGCAGTCCAAGAGTTTCTCCAAACTGATTAGTTCCATTTAAGTTAAATTTCAAAGTAGCCTTATGTCCTCTACCATAGGTTTATTATACCACTAAGAAAATTTCTACTATTTATAGATCTAGGATCGTATTAATATCACCCTTAGCTCAAGACTTAAATATCGTTAGTTAGGCACTTTTAAATTAAACGATGACTCTAATTCCTTTGTACAATTTCATTTTTTACTTGAACACATTGAATAAATTAGGAATATTACAATAAACGGGACTCATATTAAATTAACTCAAATAAGGTTTAAACATTTTACATAATGGTGTTACAATGAATACTATTCTGATTAAAATAAAGATTGTGTAGGTAGCAGAGCCATGTTGATTTCAGCACGAATGGGCAGGCTCAACCGGGGCACTACTGGTCAGTTAATATAAGAAAGTAGTGATGTAGTCTATGACTTAGATTATATAGATTGTTGTACCTTTTACCTGTGGCTCTATTACTTGTATTGTTTACGTAGTTAACTATTATATAGGTTTCTCCAAGGTGGTTGTTGTGGTGTTGTTTCTACTACAGTATTACTAAAATTATAAATATATTCCTTATCTCTCGTGCCCTAACTTGTTTATAAGCGAAATACCCAGTTAATATTGGTATCAACAAAAATGATGTACCGTGAAAGCTGCTGACAAGAAACGCACGAGTTCTCATAGTTGGTGCCACAGGTACTTGGGATTCAGCTCATGCTCACAGTCAGAGTGGGTGGTCTAGCAACAATAGCTGAAGGAATCGCCCCTCGGTTAACACTTATTGGTCCACATGTTTCAATTGATTCTTTAGCTGGTGAATGTAATTTCGGTGAGAATGCTCTTTTTGTGATGATACGAAGGCGAGAATATAAAACTTTCGTTTACTGTGATTTCTCGAGTCGAATTAGAGAATGAGTGTTGTTACAGCTCGAGTTTATATACCTAATACCAATGGTTTGTATTTCTTCTACTCTTCACTGTACCTTGACAATGTAAAACCAGGCACAAAAAGTGATAGATGAAAAGTTCTCAAAACAAGTGATAATTCTCAAAACTCATTAGAATTTAAATAGTTAAAAAAAGTTTACTGATGTTTGTACAAGTCAAAGTACTTTTTAGGGCGATATGAATTAATTGAGCAAAGTGCGATTTGCGATCAAGAGAATTAGGTTTCTAAACCTACATAAATGTTCCTTTTTTTTTACGAGGTGGGAAATCCCTTCGGATCCCCGGCTCCTCGGGGATACAGAAGCCAGGAGTATGTGGTGTTTCCACTAAAACCCACCCCGATCGCCAGACTCATCATCCCGAGGGAAGCCAGAGAGGCTTCCCCTACATACATGTTCCTAACACAAACGTTCAGCTAAGTTAATGGTGCAAACAAGAATATTAGTAATATGTAATCACATCTTTACCAGTATAAAGAATGAAAATCAGCTGCCATGGTGATTAAAATGGCTTTACTTGACTACTCTACAAATGACCGGTTAAGATCACAAAAAACCATTTTCAAGATGTAGAAAAAAAACCGGCCAAGTGCGTTTCAGGCCACGCATAGAATAGGGGTCCGTAGAAAATTTAATATCGTGTCCAATAGATAATTTATTTCAAATATTATTTTATTTCAAATATTATTTTACTTTATATTCGTTATTTTTGTACGAAGTTTTTCAATAAAACGTAATTAATAAAATTATCTATATTAATTATTTTCCTTTAAAGATTGTAACATGGACTCCCGCCATGTATTTTTTATATATATTTCGAGCAAATCGTTTAGCTTTTAGAGGAGTGGGACGCCCTATTTCAACAAAATGTACGCTTCAAAGTTAAATAACTCGCAAATGGATATCTTTATAAACAAATCGTTTAGCAACGTCTCAACGTTTTTAAAAGATACCTATCTATCGAATTCTACCCCACACTATAGGGTAGACACACAAAAAAAAATGATAATTTTATAACACTTTGTCGACATGATGAATTCACATTTTCATGCAAACTTTCACCTTCTAAAATAAACCGGAGGACGGACGGACGTACAAACATGACGAAACTATAAGTGTTCAGAGACGTGAACTACGGAACCCTAAAAAAGAGTAATGGCATAAAAAACCCAAGTACCCAATGATGTTGTGTAAATATATTTTTAGCATTCAACTCCGTGTGTACTAAACTAATAACCTAACAAATATAATGTACATTATATTTGATCTCGTAAGCAAACAATGTACAGACGGCGATCGACAGAACATTCGAAGGGACAATGAACCGCAATCAAACTTTGTGAAACTCACTTCACCCCGTTGCCTACTGCTCTAACATTGTTTGAGAGCATAAATTTATGGTAAACGTTTCTATGTAGTTAGATGGCATTTCTCAGTGAAGACAAACGATACATGATGGAGGTATGGCAGTGACTTTCGTTACATACTGTACTTTTAGATATGAATAAAATTTAAAGTTTTACAGATACATACGTACTCATAGATTAGTTTTGGCCTATCTGCCCCTTTCGATGTAATAACATACTCAAAAATCTTTTTATTCGAATTTCCATTCATTTCCATCAATTTATTATTTGTCGTTTACTATATTCTTACAAGTTATTTTTATCACTAACTTATGTTTCTTTTGTAAACTAACAAAATTAATTGTATTTTTTTGTATTTTATTCAATGTTTTATGAGCGAAGTAATGGAAATATATGTACATATAAGAAGCATTGTTGTAAAAAAAGTATCTCTAACAGTTTTCTCGGTTGAAATGCTGGTCATTATGCAAGATCTACGCACTTATAATGTTTGACAGTTTATATATACCTACTGTACATTGTTTATCAAAAGAAAACTATTTCGTCTGCCTTGGAGGTGCAATGCCGGGGTATGCGGCTGCTGTGCTTGAGGTTTTTGGTTCGATTCTCGAGTCGGACTAAATGTTTGTTTGCATGCTCTGAAAACATTTGTTTCAGAGTTTGGGTATTTTAAATTAACTTGCATGCATTTATAACAGTTGGCTACTCTCCATAGTACAAGCTCTGCTTATTTGATTAGAACGAGTAGTAGATGGCGTTGTCTTTCATGTACGATAAACAAAAAAATCTTCAAATAATGGTAATAGTTTTATCAGAATTTTGTGACATCAATAAAAATCCAATAAGATATACCGGTAACAATCAAATCATCTCTCGTACGTTCTGAAATCTGAGAATTCAAAGTCTTTGTAATAGAAGTCTTTCATGCTAACGAACCGTACAAATATTATAGTGATTTTCATTGGTCGATACGATATGACGAGCGGAAATGTATTGTCAAAATAGTTGACCGATGACATGGATTGTAACATACCGCGTGTCTAATTCGTTCCGAGATTTTCTTTTTATATGGATAATATTATTTATGATTTACGAAATTCTGGATTATCCTCTTCGGAAAAATACCGTGCATATTACTATGACCGCTAAGGATTGATAAATAATGTTTAGGATTGTTCAGAGTAAGTATCACTTGCGATGCCAAAAGAGATAAATTACTTTTTTTACAATATTTTGTAAATATGTGATAAGTACGGGAATACACGAGTGATCCGTATCGTAACTGATATTAAAAATGAGTAACTCATCAATATTGTCGCACTTACACGCTGAATCTAAACCGATTCAATTAAAATTTTGGCACTCAGATAGTCTACAGCCCGAGAAAGGATGAAGGCTGCTTTTTACCGCGACAGCCGACGAAAACGCAGGCGAAATCTAGTAGTTTCATAAAGTTAATTTTATTTTTCACTGTTATAACTTTAATCGAATGATTAGACATGGAACAGTTTTCAAGAAAAGCGATATAAACTCAAAGCGAATGGTCGTTTAATTGCATTCTGTCACTACTAAAATAAATTGCACGAGTGCACGACGAAACCACAGGTAATTAATCCAATGAAATAGCACAGATAGACTAAAAATAAGGGTATATTGTGTTGGCCTTTTGCAAAGGCTAAGTCGTAAATGTTCTTTTAAGCTCTACCATTTATGTGTGGTTTAAATTCATTACCATTAATATTAAAGGGAACAAAGCACAACCCTTAAATGGCTGTATTCTTGACGACTCAAAGGCTTTTCAACATGTTGGTATTTAAATGGAAGTAATTATTTATCATACTAAATCCACGTAAATAATTGAAATTTAATAACTATTTGTATGTATAAAGTTAAAAGGTTAACTATAAATCGTTTATGAGCAGATTATTTCATTGATTTTGAACAGAAAGGGAAGATAGTAAGGTTGGTTAGTAAAATATGGTCACGGTCACGGTCATGTGCCCTGAGTAAGGGCACATTGTTATAATAATATACTTATCATCTAAAAAAGTAACAAATGACTGTTAAGTTCTTACAATGGTCTAGTATTGACACTTCAAAATTATGAAAAAGAGACAACATTTTCACATGTGTGATATCAATTCACGGGTAAATTTTATTTTTCTGTGTTTCGGGAGTTTTAAATATCTTTTCTGCATAAATGTACCCCTGTGTCCGTTTTCGTCCCTCTGACAACATATATCCAAAGTTTTTTGAGCAAATGTAAAGACTCCTGCACGAATTTTATTTCGCAATTGTGAAAACCTACTGCGTTGGCGTAATTTTCAGCGAAAGGCTGTATCGGCGTTTGAATTCTGCTCGAATGTGATGAGATATTGAAAACGTGGAAAAATTAAATCGCTTCTGACCAATATATGATTAACTTTGGACTTTTTTTTTCAATAGTATAATAATTATACTATATAATAATTAAACTATAGTATAATAGTATAATTTATTAGTAGCCGACTACAAATAATATTGAGAATAAGGCTAGGAAGAAGTAGAATAGTATAATAATTATACTTATTCATATTTATTTTCAAGGGTAACAACGTACGAAGTACCTATATGCTTTCATATTCAGTAAGTAAAAATCTGATCATTTGATAATACAAACTAACACTTTTATATATTTGTATAGATTTGTTACTTTTACAGTATGGGGATACTGTCAACACTATTGGCATTGCATTGCCTAATAAGTATAAGATAACTACCAGCAGGTTATAGAAGAATATTTTTTAATGCCATTTTTATTGTCAACAAAATTCAAAACTTCAATTGCTAGTCGATGATTAATCTAGAAAGTTGGAGAGCTCAGATGTTTTGTTGAAAGGATTGGTACCATTGAAAGCGTGGTCTGATTTATTGCTTAATATCAATTTAATTAGTTTGAATCACTTTTTAAGAACTGTACTCTAAATAATTAAAAGAAAGAAAGCCTGAGTTTGACACGTTAACAAGATACTAAAGGTATTCTACTCAGTAAAAGGTATTTCGCTGTTTAAGACTGAAATGATGATTTATAAATCAAGCTTTCTTTTTCAAACATCACTTGTTGCTAAGGAAAAGGGTGGAGATATCCTTTTTCCTGAGTGGAGATTTATTTTCCTGATTACAAGAGACGACGTATGGTGAAGCGGCGTGAGCCACATAAACCTCAATGCACTATCAATCGAACTAAACATATTAAACATGACTGAAAGGTAGTCCTGTGCCAAGTGTTGTGGGTTCAAATCCTACACGGAATAACGCTTTGTGTGATCTACAATTGATTATTCTGAGTCTCGGTATACTTTATGTTTGTTTCTTGTAAAGTAAAGTCCCCGCGACACAGGAATATATTCGGAAGGATTTGTATTTAAGTAAAAACAAAAAATGTATACACAGAAATCTTAAATTAATCAATGATCTCTAGCTCCATATAAAAGAATCTAAAGCTACATAGCAACAGTATTGTTACTGTCACAAACTAAATTAGAAAACCAATATTAAATATCCAAACAATTCTGCTGTTTCTACATAAATGATTATATAATCCATGCCCAGATTAGGGCGTTGCGAGCTAATATTAATTTAAAATTAAATTATTAATCAAAACAGCTTAGTGATGAGTGCCTCCAAGTTGAATTAATCCCGAACTCGTACCTAGTTGTGAGAGCCAAGGGATTCGTTTCAGAACGCGATACCGATGAAATTACACGAGAAATATACACATATATATATATCTAACTGGCAGTGGTGAAGTTATGTTTGGTATGATCATGTATTTTATAAATAATCTTAATATAATAATAGTAAATATTTCGGCCATCTTACACACAACGCCATCTAGTCCCAAAACTTAGCAGAGCTTGTCATGGGTACGAATGTTTTATGTACATACATATATTCATAAAATGTGTGTTTTGTGCAAATTAAAAGAATTGTTTTTAGATAATATGTTCACAGAATAACATTATCCTTTAAAAGCATGACTTGCAGTGTAACATGTTAACAAACACTTTTTAAAAATATATATTCGCATATAAATTTTGAATGTACACACAAATTGCTAATTAATTCGTTTTTCGTATATACGTAAGCACCTAACAATGAGACTCAATTAAAATATCTAATGAATACGATCCTATTAGTTTCAGAAAGTAGGATATTGGCGTTATTTACTTACTGCTTCATGTCCATACAAATATGTATTATAATTTCTAAAGTAACTCTATCTATCTGCCTGTTATACTTTCAAGGCAAAACCGATTTCGATCCCCCCCTCCCCCCTCCCACATCTAAAAGCTAAAAGGCTGACTCAAACATTCTGAAAAAAATCGTATGGTGGTCCATATAATGAACTTTAAAATAAAACTATAACGGATTAGATGACTTTCTCAGTTCAGGAGTTCTAGAGGCTTAACTTGTAAAATGCGCTTCCTTGGAAAACGTCACACAAAATTAACGTAAACATAACAATTATCTATTGGATACGATTTTAAGTCCACGTGCCATTATAGGTGATTGAGGAACCCTTTCCTGTGCGTGGCCTGACACTTGGTCGATTCTTAAATTGCCATCTCTCTTCTTCCAGAGAAAGTTGAATAAACTTTACATTTAAACATATTTTTCGGATCACTTTGCGTCCAACGATATCGACGAGCTTGCCAATTTTACGTGGGTAGTAATCATACCTTGTTGAATATATAAATAGCAATACTTCAAATATTGTAACAAAAAAGAATTCCGAGACTTTCTAATAATAAAAACTAATGAGGAGAATACGAACTCGAAATAAATTTCTTAAACGAAAATAAATATTTATGTGATTTGCTGTTTTAATTTTTTATTATCAAAATCAGTTAAAATAAAAGTCATCAACAACCTATTATTTTCATACGTTCATTCATTTAAGGTCGTTCATTCATTTATGGTCATAATTTAAAAAAGAAATCTATATATTTCTTCAGATTTAAGCTGGTATACTAGTGTCCTAACGAGATTGAAACTAAAGCCCATGATAAAATTGAGGCATCTGTTTTTGTAAGAAGAGCGGATTAAAACTTAAACCCTTGGACAATGTAAAATCCAAAAAGGTATCAGAACTGAACAAAATATGACCTTTACATTTAATTATTTCCGTGCTATTTGTCCCTCTGTAGCGAGGACTTCAGAGATTAAAATTAAATTTATAATTAACTTGTGCCCGCTTAGTTACGCCCGTGTGTGTGCCGATTTTCACGGTAAATAATAGACTGTATCCTCTCTCAGGACCTTCATAGTAAATTTTATTCAAATCGAGTTACATACACTGAGCTATGAGGCTTTCATAAGTGATTGGTAAGCAACGGCTGCGCGTTCAGTACCTAGATGGGTGACCGTTTGTGGCATGATATACTTTTAGTTATATACTTTAGCTTCCGTGACTCGGTCACGTTAAGCAGTCGGTCCCGGTTGTTATTATAGGTAACAGTCGTGAAGCTTAGTTGGAGGCCTTAGGCCATCGAGCTGCATGCCAGAAACGTTGCTAATGGCATTTCATAATCATTGCCACCCCTGTGAAAAACCAACGTGAATAAATATTTGTAGCATGAAGCTAGGAATTTGCTTAAACAATTATTGACTAATTCAGTCTGCACTGAATAATGTTTTAGTAATTATCTCAAAGCGTTATAAAGGTTAATTAAAAGGACGACACTTAAAAGTCACCCTTAGACGTGATAAGATCTTAAAAACAATAGATTGCCACTTTTCGTTTTAAAGCTGGACCTTTTAGAAGCTCAGTCTAGGAGACGTTGTAATCAAAACGTTATGAATATTTGATGAAGTTGATGACCGAATAGAATTCTAGTTAAATTTAAAACTGTTTAAGCGATAATTCTATTTCGAAAGTCTGAAAATGGAAAATAATAAAATGTTGAAGATATCCTAGCAACAAAAGAAAAATATTTCTCCGTATCATCACCAACTAGTAGCATTACTCAAAAGACTGGCTGCATTGTCACGCTGAAACGCATTGTTAGGTAATTTTTGAGCTAGAAAAAGTCGGTCGATCAGTTAATTAGCCAGTTCCATGTAAATACTGTCAATCCGTTTTAGTTTCAATTATTTTAAATTATGTTTATCAGTCATTTCAATTTAATGCTGTGTTAAATTGTTGAAGACTTTGGACCTCACGGACGGTTTATGTACGTTATGTATGCCATCTTAATATGCAAAGAACATTCTGCCGAGCATATAACGTTGACAAATTGATAGTTTCTAAGGCAGGCTCAATTGCCTCAATGAATTTGACCTCGGACCATCGGGACAGGGGCATAGCTTCGTTCCTCATGAAGATACTTACATTCACTCCGCGTATTATCCAATCCGACCAATACATGAGATGCATTTGTTGCGTCCTATTTCGCACGGTAATTGCATTAAGAATCAAACAAGCTATTTCCTTTTAGAATCTTGAATAATCTTGTGATGATATTATCAATTATGTATCCAACAATATATATCAAAGACATTTAAATTTAATAGATAGAAGACACAAAAATCAAAAAGTCTACTGCTTGACTTGACCAAAATTTATTGCACCTCTTCATTCATATCCACACTACCCTACGGCATCTAGCCTAAGGCATTAAGTCCGCCATTATACTTTAGTGCATTAAGTGATGAAGTAAAAATTAAATAAAAATGGATTTAAGATTAGATTTAAGTTAGATTGGATTTATTTCGGTATTAAATGGAAAAATAATGCGTTGTTATAAGATGTAGGTTATAAGTAATATGATGAATATATAGACTGACTTTTTTTGACAAAATAAACTGAAACCGAAATCTTTCTTTTTAAAGACTATCTAATTATTCTTGTTTAAAAGACTTTTTTCCAAACATACAGGAAATGAACTAGAAAACACCTAGATTCAGAACAACAATTTATGAATAACTTGAATTCTAATTCTATAGACTGGACTTATGTAGCAGGACGACTCAACATTTCTTGTGACGCATTTAACTTAATGCGTTTATTATACAATTGTTTACAAATGTTGGTTTACCGGCAAAAACAGATATCAATGTAGGTACTTAAGAATTTATCACAAGATCAGATAAGGTTTAGGTGATCAAAGTTTCATAAACAGCGTTGTCACTCAAGAGTGACAGGATGACAAGGCACATCAGCCTATCACAGTTCACTGCTAGGCATAAGACCACTCCGATTGCAAGCGTCAGGTTCGATATTTGAACGTATAGATTACCGGAAACTTTTCTTAGGAATAGTATTTTAAAGCAGCGACAAATCTAGTCTGATCTCCTGATGGACATTTTTCTGCGAAGCTGTAATGGTTCAGAAAGTGACCGCTGAACGGTATCGGGAGAGTATCGAACCCGAGTGTAGAGGACGTTAGCGGGCGACTCTATATTTAGTGATATACAAGCTTACCAAGGTGACTCTACTCTGCCTGATGGAAAGCATAAAGTCTAAGAGTAAGGGTCACCTTCCTTATTGTGAGTATAGACAATGCAGAATGGTGACCCACACTATGGCGGCTTAGTGAGATTCTTCTGCATCATTGGGCCTCCGGTCTCACTGTCAGACAGGAAATACGACAACACTTATGCTGTCGCTTTTAATTGGTCTTCTGTGTGAGGGTAGTACTGCGTATGATTAAAACAAATTGAAAAGTCTGACTGAATTATGTGTTTGTTCTTCTAATGAAATAAAACAGTACCAACAAAAAAAATCCACCAAATCCCTAAGCTCAAAGGCTCTTAAATAATACCATAATGTTTAAACATTAATAAAATAAACGCTACATTTTTTCGAGCATAAAATACAGTTAACACGTACAAATTACAGTTATTATAAACACTTCCCGTCAAATAAGAATTCAAGGAGCGCGACCCCAGCTAAGTAACCAACCTTCCTATATATTTACAGGTATATATACTTAGTCTGGTCATAAATACTGTTACTATTAAAAAAGAACATTTGAGTTTTGAACCTCTCATACCGTTTGTTCGCCGTCGACAAACTATAGTACTTCTGGCCGATCTTAGAGGTAGCGCCGAACTAAGCGATATATCGGCGAACGAGATGACGGCGTTCGGGTGACGGATGTGCGATGGTATGTATCGCTAAATCAGGTGACGTCCCGGTGAAGGTGAACAAACAACTTTATTCGTTTATGATCAGTGATTGGTTTTCGCATTTTCCAGATGTATCATTATTTATGGCAAGATTTGGTATATATTGTATATACCACAGCAACAGAGTGAAACTGACTCAAATGATTGGTCACGAACACGGATGTAAATAAAAACCCTAGTCAAGAGGATCTCCTTTCCTTGACTCTTTTGTGCACGCCATCGAGAGCGCGACACTCTGCACAAGGACTGTTACGACATTTTTAAGAAATCTAAAAAAATTCACGAATAAGTTCTCTTCACTCTGAAACCGATGTAAGATAAAAACAAACCTGTTTTCTTTCTCTGTTATTTATAAACTTTGTGTTACCTATTGATAGCTTTACAACTTCTAACAAGGAATAATTTTAAATCTATGTTCGTTCATTTTGAAAAACTTTTAATTTGATATAACTTATAGACATTTCCAAACTGCCTCGTTGGTCTAGTGGTTAGCGTATGCGACTACTGATCTAGAGGTCTCAGGTTCAAATTCCGGGTCGGGCCAAAAAGTGTTTTTCTTAGGAAATAGCCTAATAGCAGCCCGGAGGTTGGAAGTTTGGCGGTGATTAACGGCCGTGCCTCGGAAAGCCACGGAGAGCACGTAAAGCCTTCGTCCTCGTTGTCATGAACATCTATGGAAATCTTTATTGGAAAGTTAGTGCCCTCAAATATACTGACAACTAGTTCAATCTTCGAATTTCAGATTTCCCTTAGGGTTGCAGAGGTCCGATGCCAGTTTGCCCGTGGAAAAACTGTCGTTTTGGTAGCCGACCCCAAATAAACTTGGGAATAAAAGCTAGGAAGATGATATAGACACTTCCATTTAATTATTGGTATAGATGTAGAAGTAAAACATAAAACCTTCTAGATAGAAAGTCCAAGCTAAGGCTTATTTTACTAATTAACCTTGACATTTCTTACTGCTCAAAACATTATAATCTTTTATAATTACGTTATGTATCCCAGGCATTAGTAAATTAAAAAGCATATATGCCTAAGGGAGGAATTTTGGTACAGCAACATCAAATATCTACATAATGTTATATTAAATTACTTGTAACATGTTACGACACCCGTCAGTCACCGTATTAGGATATGAAAGGGCATAAAAGACTATAATCGTAAAATAAGCTCTTAGGCAGATGGTATAAAAGGCTATTATCGTCTCTTCCTGGATTATCTATCAATAGGATGTTTATAACCAGCAATATGTTATTTTATTTAATGAGTCAACGTTCAAATTCACTAGGTTTGATGTAAGTTTAGGTTATCGCGTAAAAAGTAGATTTTTTTTTAAATCGGTGCTGTGGTTTTTGAGTTTATTGCGAACAGACAGACAAACTGACGAGGCGGAGAAGTTTATTTTATAATATGCAGTAACTCGAGGAATCACGATGGCGCCACTTGCCATGTAAACAAGTGCTCCGTAATTAAAATTAGTTAAAAATAGATATTTTAATGCTATAAGAACGAAACCGTATTAAATGTATAGTAAAAGTGCCAACCAATATCAACTAACGTTATCTCAGTGCATTAAATTCATTTAGTGAGCAAAATTTGAAAATAAATATTCCCGGTCAAATGACCAAAGTTGCTTATAGTGATTAGCATCGTTGAGATTCAAATTAGCGTCTTATTTGTTTGTCGCTATGATAGTTATAAAAAGGTTTAAAACTTCTGTAATTTAATTGTGTGTGGTATCATTGAAAAGCTTATAAATTGGACTAACTGGTGATACACTTAACACAACTGGACTCCATCGGTACCGTGAGTAATAAGTGAATATAATTTGAAAAAAAATGCAGCGATTTGCGTCCCTGAACTAGGGCAACCCGCAGTACGGCCGCTTCGCCTTCTACGCACACATACTCACGCCTACATGCACTCTGGTCATTCCGCAAACTGAGTTGCAATAAAATTGTTTTATTTAAAAAATTACATTAAAAGCAGTACCCGGACTCATAGTGTGATTTCAGTGTTTTTAAGTAAGACTAGTTAATTTCTTAAATACTGCAGTTTTCTACACATATTGAATTGTAAAGTAAATTCCACAAACTTGTGTAAAAATTGTAATTGATTCTATGTGGTAAGATAATAACGACAGTTGTGAAAGATAAGAATTCAAAACTATCGTTTTACCGCGTAATTAACACTAATGTCACAGTGTTGCCCTAATATAAACTCTGTATCTATAAATGTAATTCTGCCTTAATTCCTTTTCTTTTTCTTTTTGAATAGTGTATATTAATTCTACCAAATACTTTTCAAAGTTATAAGCCATGGAATCCCCCAACAATGTAACAATAAGAAACAAACAACTGCGTCGCTCCCTTTCATGCTCTCTTTTTCATGGCTCCAATGAATCCATAGACAGTTTGTCATCAGACCTAACCGTCAAAAGTATGTTGGATCTATCCACCAACGTAAAAAAAGATGAAACGATGGAACTCAAAAATACAGTTGACAGGCTGATGAAGAAAATTATGAATGCGGATCTTGAAATAGAAACACTTCGTTCAGAAAATATTTCATTAAAACATAGTTTAAAAGAGGAAAGAATGAAAACCGAGCAATTTAGAAAACTATATGTTACAAGTTTAAATTCAAATAGTACAATTTCATCGTCTGTAACAAGACGTACTAAAAAACAAATTGCAATTAACTCAGCCCGAAGAATTGACTTTGACAATTCTTATTCTCAAACACCTAAAGCTTCTATCAACAACCCAACTAGTGAATCATTCCAAGGCGAGATGAAACGTAATGAAATAAAAAGTATACCTACCGATAAATTGACAGAGAACACTAGAATCATAGGAAAAAACCCAGAACCTAAAGCTGCAACTAGCAGGATTGCCGGGCACGGAAGAATAATCCTATTATCCGACGAAGGGGGCAAAAATATAGTACAAGGATTGATAAAGAAACAAAATGAAAATAAATTTATTATTAATAGATACTCTATATCAGGCTTTAGAAAACCGGGAGCGACTGCTGATGAAGTGTTATCGCACTGTAACAGTCTGTCTAAAAATCTTACTATAAATGACAATGTGATTATTATGGCAGGTAGTAATGATTCAAATCCAATAAAGTTCTTGGCAGAAATAGCAGCGGCAATTAAAGCGTTAAAAGATTGTAATATTTTTGTTGTAAATGTTCGAAACAATGCATTTTTAAATGAGCACAAAATTAACTATCATTTAAAATTATTGACAGACCCTTATAAAAATTGAAACTTCATTGAAGTAGGTAGTCTTAACTGTATATTAACTCAATTAATACATAATATTAATACAGTCCAATATTATAATAAATTCCTTTCCTTCAATACCCATACTAAAAAAATAGACAGTGCCATCAAACTTGATCATTTACAAACTAAAATAAATGTAATAGAAAATCCTTTAGAAACAATAAGAACAACTGATCTAGTGAAACAACCTCGTAAGGGCACCATTCCATATTATTTCTTAAAAGCTGAAAAAGTACAATTACCCAAAATGTCTGCGGAAAATACCCCAGTCATTAATAAACCGTTTTTTCGTAACTAATAAGAAATATAATAGCAACAATTTCTCACTTCTTCATCAAAATATAGCGGGGGCTTTAAACAAACTACGTGATATTGAAGTGGTCATTAATGAATTAGCAGAATCTAAATTAAACATTGATGTCGTATGTCTCAGTGAACATTTTGTTAATAGTAGTGAAGAAAATTATCTCAAACTGAATAGCTTTTACCTTGGTGCAATATATTCACGACCTAATCAACGTAGGGGAGGAACATGCATACTGTGTAGAAATCACATACAAAGTTATGAATTAAAGGAAATTAGGGAATTTAGTGTAGACAAACACTTTGAGATTTGTGGAATTGAAATAAAGGCTATACATGTTGTCATATTATGCATATATAGAACTCCGTCATCAAATATAAGTATTTTTTTTGAACAGCTAAACAAGACCTTATCAAAACTACAACACAAAAAAGGTAAACTACACTCGGTTCCAAAAATTACGGGTCAGTCACAAAAATTGAAATACCTCCAGAACTGTAAAAGCTAGATCAATGAAATAAAAAACAGAATAAAGACTTTTTAGTTGCGCTTCTAATAGCATATTATTTAAACTGGTTGATGAAAAAAACTTCATTAGAAAAACAAAATTTAAAAAAATGACTATTTTTAAAAACAAAATTTTTGTTTCATGTCATTATGGATGCTTTCCATTTCTATTCTGTCACAAAAAAAATTATCGTGAACGTCTTCCACGTGCATAATTATTATTCTGTGAGGTGAAGCATGGCAGTCACGCTAGAGGAATGTACCAGAATCCTAACTTTTTTGGAACTTGGGCGGAGCCAGCGTGAAACAGCCAGAAACATTGATGTATCTTTGTCGACTGTTCAGCGGGTAGTCCAGCGGTACCAAGAGACCGGATCACACCTTAGAAGACCAGGAAATGGCAGACCAAGATGCACAACGGCCAGGGAAGACAGACAACTGGTGGCTACAATGCTCCGAAATCGTTTTCAAACTGCTGTTGGTCTAAAAACTCACTTTATTCGCTTTGGAGGTGGCAATTTAAGCGCTCAAACAGTAAGAAGACGTCTTGCTGAAGCAAATTTGAAACCATTGAGGCCCGCAAATGGCCCCAAACTGGAACGGGGACATCGAATTGCAAGACAGAGATACGTGCGCGAACACCTAAACTGGACACTAGACGATTGGTCTAGGGTAATGTTCACGGACGAGTCTAAATTCATGCTTTATAAGCATGATGGTAGGCAGTTGGTGTACAGAAGACCAGGGGAGCGCTTCCATCAAGCGTGTGTGGAGGAAAAAGTGGCGTACGGTGGAGGCTCCGTACAAGTTTGGGCTGGGATTTCTGCTGAGGCCCGCACCGAGCTGGTGCTCATTCAAAATGGAACTCTAAATGCAGAGAGGTACGTGGAAGAGATCCTCAATGAACATGTAGGTCCTTTCATGGCCAGGATGGACCGGCATGGCATATTAATGCATGATAATGCGCGTCCCCATACCGCCAGAATTGTACATGACTACCTTGAAGAGGTCGGTATCGAACTCATGCAGTGGCCAGCGCGAAGCCCGGACTTAAACCCCATCGAGCACGCCTGGGACGAGCTTCAGAGATGCGTGAAAGGTCGAAACCCCCCACCAATCACGCTTCCCGAGCTCATACAAGCACTGGTGGAGGAATGGGTAGGTATTCCTCAGCACCGGCTCCGAAATTTGGTGTACAGCATGCCTAATCGCCTGGAAGCTGTCAGAAGAGCTCGTGGAGGCAATACAAAGTATTAAATGAAGAAAGTGATGAAAAACAGCAAAAAAAACAATCATAAAAAAATGTAATCTTAAGAAAAATATGACTACTTTAGTTTTTTTTAATTTAAGATTAATATTGTGGGTGTAACTAAGTTTTATTTTATTTTTTATCTGTATAATTAAATTCTCAATTGAACAGTCTTCGTTTCATTAGGATGGCATACGTAGTTCGGGAGATATTCGGGTTTATGTGACTGACCCGTTATTTTTGGAACCGGCTTTAGTAATAGCAGGGGACTTTAACATAAACTTTCTTAGCACTGACAACAATTGTACAAAACTCAAGGAGCTCATTGTAAGTTACGGTTTAGACTATCACATTAAACAGCCTACAAGGCTAAATACTTGTATAGATAACATTATTAGTAATATCCCAAGTGTAATAGGTAGAACACATAATGTATGTTTGTCAGATCATAATACTGCGCAGACTATTACTTTTGATTATGGCTTAAAATCGATGCCAACGTACTGTTTTATGTCAGTGCGAGACATGAGTAGGTACCAATATCAACAAATTTATCGAGTATATAAGTAAACTATCTTTTTTTGAAGTTTACAATAGTACAAATGCCAACACTGCTTTTGATAATTTTCATGACACTATCACTCTATTTTATAAGCTATGCTTTCCGATTATAAAGGTAAAAAAAAAGTACACACATAATAAACTAAAGTGGATAACAAAAGGTCTTAAAATCAGCTGTAAGAATAAAAGGAAACTAAGATTTAATTATTTTAAAAATAAAACAAACGAAAATAAAACGAAGTTTAAGGCATACTCCGATATGTTAAAGAAATGTATTTACAATCTGCAATCATTATGTAATATAAAACACATCGCATATTCGAAAAACAAGGGAAGAGCTACATGGGATATAGTCAAACGCACTATAGGTACTGATAAGCCCAAAGAAGGTATTGACAGTATCGTCGACAACGATAGAACAATTACAACGGGTGCAGAGATTGCTAACGTCTTCAATAATTATTTTGTTGATGTTATAGAAAGCAATATAAATAAAAAAAGTAGTAGAAATCTAAATATCAAACATAACAACAAAAGCATCTTTTTAGAACCCACCAATCCGATAGAAATTTATCACACAATTAACTCATTAAAAAATACAAAATCGTCGGGGTACGATGAGATCCCAACAGACCTTCTAAAAAAAATATCTCAGTTTATTGCTAATCCTCTTTCATACATTGTTAATCTATCACTAGAAAAGGGTTGTTTTCCAGACAAACTAAAAATATCTATCATAAAACCTTTGCATAAAAAAGGACACAAAATGGATAAAAATAATTACAGACCCATAGCATTGCTTCCGATATTGTCAAAAGTTTTTGAGAGAATTATTTATAAGAGAGTAGTTTCTTTTTTAGAAAAATTCAATGTTCTTACCACAGAACAATATGGTTTTAGGAAAAATAAATCAACTTCACTAGCAATATATAATCTACTTAAGTTGGTTTCAAATAATATCAATGCAAAGATAAAAACTACGGCGCTATTTCTTGATTTAAGTAAAGCCTTTGATTTTGTTAAGCATAGTATTCTCATTGATAAACTGGAAAAAAGTGGCATAAGAGGTTCAGCTTTAGAATGGTTTAAATCTTTTCTAGAAAATAGAACTCAGATAACTAGAATAACTAAATTTGACGCTAAACTCAATAGTATTGTAGATTATGATTCCCATCCGCGACTTAATCATTTTGGAGTCCCACAAGGAAGTATCCTGGGCCCTCTTCTTTTTCTTTTATATGTCAATGATCTGCCACAAGCAGTGAACAAAAATTGTATCCTATTTGCTGACGATACCACTATTATCATTGATTGTAAGAATCAGGAAACATACGAATTAGACATACAAACCACCTTAAATAAGATCATTGCATGGTTAGAGTGTAACGCACTAAATATTAATTTAGGAAAAACTAAACTATTAAACTTTAAAACCCCAAAAAGTGACTATCTCCCTATTACAATTTCACACACAAATCAAGTGATAGAGCAAGTCAATAAAATAAAATTTTTGGGCGTAACACTTGACGAACATTTTACGTGGAAAAGCCATATTGAAGAAATATGTATGAAAATTAGTAGGTTTGTTTTCGCTTTGAAAGTATTGAGTAGTGAGGTATCAAAGTCAACTGCAATAACAGTCTACCACGCTCATGTTACTTCTTTGATCCGGTATGGTATTATTATTTGGGGTAATTCTACCGAAATTGAAAGAGTTTTTATAGTCCAGAAAAAATGTATTCGAGCAATTTTTAATATGGAATGGAGTTCATCCTGCAGACCTGTATTTAAAGATCACAATCTTTTGACTGTTCCTTGTATTTATATATATGAAATTGCAACATTTGTCAAAAATAACCCTTCACTTTTTGAATCTAAAATTAACTTCTGTAAACGTAAAGCAACACAACTTCCATTAAATATGCCAATACCCAGAATCGAACTGTTTAGACGAAATTGCGTGTATATGGCTCCCCTTATTTATAATACAATACCCAAATGGATTACTGATCTACCACTCAAAAAATGTTGTGCTGTGCTCAGGAAATGGTTGGTAGACAATTGTTATTATTCCGTTAAGGAATTCCTTCAAAAGAACTCGTGTCCATCACATCATTTTAGAAATGCATTGTAGTTGTTCATAATTATTTAGATGTATTTTCAAAGTATTACACTGTGTTATTGACTCTAATTTAGCTTATTAATTACTATTTAATTTAGCATTTAATGGTTTTATGTTACTACTTTACAAGAGATTGTAACTCTATATTTGCATGCCTGTTGGCGAAATGTGTATCGTGCCTATCATATTCTACCATCTTTTTTATCTGTACCACATTTAAGCAAATAAAGTATATTATTATTATTATTATTATTAACTAGGTTTAGTATTAGAAAGTTATATCTGTCTGACACAAGTGTATTGTAACTATTTTGCTTCAAAAGTAGTCTTCCTTAAGAACTAAAGGACTTTCATGCCAAATTTGATTGAAATCGGTGCAATGGTTCCATTGTGAAAAAGTAACAAACGTCCAGACAATAAGACAGATAGAGCTACTTTCAAATGTAATATTATTAAGTACTAAATGTAGCATCAATTATTCATCAGACAGACCGACAAAAAATTAAAACTAAGTTCATTTTTAATGTGTGTAACGCATTTCCGCTATTTAACATGCATTTAGTGAAAAAATATTAATTTCAAATTACTAACAGGCACTTCAATTTTATGTATTTGTGAAGATGAATAGATCTTGTATATCATTAGAAAAATATGTTTCTTTCTTCTCTCCCACCTACACTCTACACCCCTAACATAGCTCATATTTTACATAAGCAATTCCATACAGCCAGTGCATCTCCACGAATCATTTTTCACAGAGGCAGTCCCGTTAACCACCCATGATGTATGACCGGGTCCCGGTCCTTTGACATCCGGTAAAAGGCACGTCTTCGCTAACTGTGGAATTATTGCTAAGGGTCGCCCGAACCCACTTTACGTACGTTTACTGTTCTTCAATTATGTGATTTTCTTTAAGTGGTAAAGCCCTTTTCTAACTTATTCACTGTGACAATATTGATAAGTGGATTTTAATTTATTTGAATGTGGATTGCAGAGAAAAATATTGTTTTTAAAGTGATCAAGTAACTGCCTGAAATATCGTTTCAAGTCATCACGTTTCTCGGACTGTTTTTCAAGATTCTTAAATACGAAAGTGATCAAGTGGAGATATTTTTTTTAAAGTTGATTTTAGTAGCCACAATGTTTAAATCTTATGTAATAAAAATATTACTTTCTAACTAATGTGCAGTGAACAAAATTGGTTCTTCATTACACATGAGTGTTCCTTTATTGGAAATTGGAAAGCATTTGTTGTTTATTTTACTAGCTGTGTCCAATGTTAACCCGCAGTTATGTTGTAAATAGCGAGTAAAGCCGGGAGCAAAGCTATACTAAAATAAATTAGCCTAAGTTACTCTTTATGTCATCAGCTTCTGCCAGTGAAAGTCCCGTCAAAATTGATCTAGCCGTTCCAGAAATTAGCCGGAACAGACAGACGGACAAAAATAAAAAAAAAACGCCATTTTGATGTTAGTACCGTATATATTTTGATATGCATTTGGTAAAAGACTGTTAATTTGATATTTTATACAGTTTCTCAAATTTTATTTTGTATAGTGTGCCTAAAGTGACTCTGTCTGATGAAAAGCATGAATAGAATCTAAGAGTGGTGGTTAACATCCGCATTATGAGTGCACACAATGCAGCATGGTGACCCACACTGTGGCGATAAGTTATGGATATTAATCATTAAGTCCGCCAATGCATAAAATAAACAAATAAATATTTGGCTTATGATAATTGAGGAGTCATATGTAATTTACATTTTGTAATATTGCAGATATTGTGTGTCTAACCTACTACACGCTAATATCACCAAGGTTTTTATGAAGGTAATAATAATAATAATAATATATATAATAGGACTTTCCATTCCTTGATATCTAAATAGAGGATCGTTTGAGGTTCGAGCAAGCGAGATCCCCTCTCATCCCCCTTGTCTCTTCCCACGTTTGTCCGCCAGAGTACGGAACCAGCTCTTGTCGTGTGTTTAACAGCCCTCATCCAAAGTGCTCCTCCATTCATTGTGGTCATTGGCCAGTTCCTCCCACTCCCTGAGGCTGATCCCTAAAGCGAGCATATCACGCTTTATGCAGTCCTTAAAGCGCAACATGGGCCTGCCTTCCTACCCTTCTCTTAGCAAAAGCAACTTCTCAACTCAATCACTCAACAAAACGCGTCTTGGTAGTCGACATCCGATGCACATGCCCCAGCCATCGCAGTCCTCTCTGTTTAAGCATTACGGTACTGTTGGGTAGCTGTATTATAAGGTAATAATATTAGGTAGCAATTCTGTTTAATTCAATATTTTTGTGTAAGAAAGATGTCACAATATCTACTTATGTATGATTTTTTATTATGAATAGCTTACACAATGTCGGCCTTCGCTTACAATTGCAAGGACTTTGTTATCAGTGTTCTTACATTTCTTTTATTGCTAATAAAATTTCTTATGATGATTTTATTCGCTTCGTGTACAAGTTATTCTAGATATCATGGTTTGACGTCAAGTAAAATATTAATAATGACTGGAAAGACCTTTTTAGAGAATTCTTATGTTGAGAAGTACTTTTTCGAATTTACATGAAATAGCAAATTCATTCAGTATTCAGTAATTTAATGTATGTAGATTGATTAGTCTATATTGCTAGTTATGTTACTAAACAATATTTTATTTATATAAAACGCGTACGTTTTTGTGAAATAAATCATCATTGTATCATTGGCTTGTATAGCTCCTGTGAAGCTTTGAAAAAAAAAATTGAGGACGAGGTGAATAAAGAGAATTGAGTTAGCTTGGGCAACATTTGGGAAACTATGTCTAGTCTTCTTGTCACACTGTGCCTACAGATGACAGCCTTCAAACCGAAACGAGGACACTTAAGGTTAGGTTGGTCCACAGGAACAAAATCTCTCAGCGCGTGATGGAAAGGGTTATGAGATGGAGGAATGAAGTGATCCGTCAGAGAATTCAAGTCGTTCACTAAGCCCACAAGATTGGCAAGATAAAGTGGCAGTGGGCTCTTCATATTACCCTCAAAACTGAGACAAAAAATAGGGTAGAAGAGTTCTAGAGTAGAGAAATTCATATTTCAAAGAAATGACTTCGAAAACAGATAAATTCGTATTTGAAGAATCAATAGCAAAAAGAGTAACCTATTTCCAATTATGTACCCACGCTAAACGCTCTCGAAAAAATACAACATATCATATTAGGCTTACGTACCGTATATCGAAGTGTATCAGTATAGAAAAAACATTCCTCCATTTACTCGGAGACAAACGATGTAACATGACATAATACAGATGTAAAAGTGAATAATGTATCAATGATACGTGATCAATTGTGCAATTGTCTTCCCCTCTTAACATATTCTCCCCTTCTCTGCTGCGGAAGCTTCTATAGAAGCATTTGAACTATCTAAGTTGGCAATATATATTTCTATCAACGATGTTTTTCAATATCACATCCATATGCACGATGTTATAAGCAGGCTTATTCCATGGTCCTTTTGAATGAGGTCATGCACTGAGAACTGAGACAGAAGTTTATTAAAATAGGAAGAATATAAAAGCTAAAACAAGATATTTATATTGCTTATAGGGATATATCGAGAAGTGGAAGCAATTAGCTGGAGTTACACAACCCCAGCTGTAGAAAATAGAACACACGTAGGCTTAATGGGTATTCTCATACATTTGTGCTATTTACGCAAAAAGATATTTCCTCTTTTATGAGTAGGCTTTAACATATTCAACTTTATTTAAACCAGATACTAGGAATCCGTATGATATCAAAATATAATTGGTATCGTTACCACTTATATTTTTTCTAAATTCGTATTTAGAACACCTCTGTACTCTAAATTCGTTACCGAGTGTCACCACCCCTGACTAAGAAACAAACTATACTAAACGTCAGGGCCACAGCGATATAGTAGTAATTCTCATTTCTAAGGAGGAGTTATTTTCTACTTTCCAGCTGTGGACGAATGATGATGATTGATGAGAATAAGCGAAATAAAACTAACAGCAGCAAAAATAAAACCTATGCATTAAAACGTGGGTTAACCCGCAGGCGTATAATATATTAATTTTCGTTTCTATTATAAATATATTCTAACTACTTCTATTATGTTGGATATCAATGCCCATTCAGTGCATTTAAAAAGATAGTCGATATTGTCTATGAGTTCTCTATGATAAAAAAAAAAACAAAACAACATATTCATACATAAAAATTACACATACAACTTATTTCGAAATCGCTTTGAAGGATACGTTTATTCAAACAAGCAGCCCATTTCATTGTAAAATCTTTTTCGACAATATAATACGATCGTCCTAATCACTACGTTACGTTTCAAACTGGCATCAAAAAATACACAACCACAAATGTAACCTTCCCTTTATAAGAACATTTCAAAAGACACGTCAACCCAGTAACCATTTTAAAATGGGCATAAAGCTCGATTCAGACAAGCTTATTACGGCTTTAAACATCAAAGATAGTTAGTTGCGAATGAACCACATAAGCGAGATAATGAAAAGGACCAGTCGTTAGCCAACGGAACTCTAAACAGAGCAATGGGCCGCGATATGAAGAATGTTTCTATACACAAACTTTCCCTCATTACAAATCTACCCTCACTAATGACGACGGCCAACCTTTTTGCGCTATACTTGGCCATTCGTCTTCCAACTGGCGACGTGAGCAGACGATTTCACATTCCGTCCGACGTCAGAGCAAGAGATAAATGAATGGACTTTTCATTACAACACACCTCCGTCAATAAGGTGGGTACGGTCAGTTTTATATACAAAGGTCAAATCAACCTCGAGACTTAAAACAAAATCCTCGTTCTTACCGGAAAATGATATTACAATACGTACATTGTCAGAACAAATTATTGACCTTTGGATTCGGAGCTATTTGGCCCGTCATTCACGAGCTTTCCTTCACAATCAAAAATTTAAATGAGTTTCCTCGTTTCACGAGAAAAGCGTATTCCTTTTTTCTTCTAATGCCATTTGGGGATGGTATTACTCTTAAATGAATATTCATTCGGTGCGAAATCGTTTACGAGATAATAGATTGAGGTTCATATTAGGTTCGCAATGAATTATAGGTCTTCGCTCTGTATGCGGAAATTCGGTTGTTGGATTCATCAAAATGATTAATTGTTTTGCTCGGTGACTACTTACTGAATGCGAAATGTAAACCGACTGATGCCTGGATCTTACCTGCAAAAAAGTCAGTTTCATGAATATATTATAATGCTCTTTCATAAATTGAGGGTATAAGGACACGTTAAAAGAGAATAAAGCGTGACGTATGTAATACAACTGATGTACCCTATAAACACAACTTTTTTGAATAAAAATTATACTTGTTATGAAATCTATAAGATACATCATTTTAAATCAGACACAAATATTTCAGAAAATAAAAAAAGTAATGAGTTTTGGTAGTCATCACAATATCGAAATTTGCCAAGTTTCTTGGAAGAGTAAACGCAACCCTAGACGTCAGAAGTATACTTAACTATTGTGAAAAGAAATGCTAAAAAAATATATACATGAAGATGTCTTCGTCAAGAGCCGTTAGATAAAGATTACGCAAACGTAAATTTTGTGAAAGTCTTTTGTGAAATGATGATCATATGACCTTAATTGACTAAGTCGTTACATGAACACTGACTGATGACGATGTACATGTTGCATACAAAAGTTTTGACAAATTCTTACAGCAAAACTGACATTGAGTTGCACTGAGCTGGATGCGAGTAGACGAAGATCGAAGTAAGTGGCGTGCAATTGGAGAGGCCTATGTCCAGCAGTGGACTGCGATAGGCTGATAATGATGATGATAAAAACATTAACGTTTTTTTTTTAAATGTCAATGATTTCGAAGGCAAACGTCATAATATTTATAAGGCTTTTTTTTTCATTCCGAACGGCACCAATAGAAAATCCATATTTATAGGAATAAAGAACCTCTGAATCTTAACATAACCTATTTTTTTTTAAACCATCTACACAAATGCAAGGTTCTGCCTGCCTACGTACGAAAGTACACGAATATTTATACAATTTCCCGAGAGAACACACAAAAATTGAGGTCGTATGTAGTAGTTACAACTAACTTGCCTTTGTTGTTACAGTTTTCAAGTTTGAACAAGATCGTAACTCAGATTGTCTAAAGTAAAGTTTGGTTCCAACTTTTGTAGGATAGCTCCCAAAGAGTCATTAGACTAAGTCAAATAGACGGAATGACCGTCGCGAGGTCAGTCAAGCATGACTTTTTAGCACGCGATTCCCCCGTGAGCTATTACAAGGTTGTAAGAAGTCTGTTTACTCTGACAAAACACAATGCTTTTTTTACATGACTTTTAAAAATTTTGGGTTACATGACTTAGATGATGTATGAACAAACGGGAATTAAAGGCATCCACTGCTTAAAGGTTGGAAATGTCAGTTTAAAGTCAGTCTCTAACCACGGCGGAATTCTGCTACTGGGACTTTCACACCACTTTCTATTGCGATATTTGCGATAAGTCAACACTTTGTGTGATACACAAACTGTTGTTCTGACTCTGGGATGTTTCTTGTGTTCGCTTCATGTTTGCAATGACTCCTATGTCACAGGTGGATATGTAACGAACAGTCACCTTAGAAGAGAATATCACTGTCCTGAGATATTTTATAGTAGTTTATTTTTTCCTCCTCAAGAATCAATTTTAGAAGGGTTCGGGACCCAATAACCTCATCCACATCCAAACATTGGTGAAAAGCAACGAATAGGTAGTAGAGCCACTCTGATTTCAGCACGAATGGGCCAGCTCGAGTGGGGCAGTACTACCCTCACACAGAAGACCAACCTAAAAGTGATAGCATTCTTGCCCTCGTATTTCGTAGGTGACTGTGAGACCGAAGTCTCACCATTCTCCCGGCTTAACCAACCAGGCCGCCATGATATGGGTCACCATGCTGCATTGCTTACCCTCACAATACCGGATGGTGACCGGATTCTACTCATGCTTTCCATCAGGCAGAGTAGAGTCACTTTAGGTCACTTTAGTAGGCTTAAATATAAATAAATAAAAAAAAAGAATTATTTAATGCTGTGTTACTGTAAATCCGTAAACTTCAATCAAGCTGGCTAATTGTATTAAATTGTCAGTTATATGAAATTAAAACATGATTTAAATTAATAAACTTTAGCGCCAAAAGTATCCTTCATCAATGTCTCCTTTATGATCCTCTCACTTAAAAAGGCTGACAATATTACTACTTACCGTCTATCAGAGTATTTCAAAAGTCATTGAGAATTCATTCATTATAATACATTTTTGCTGGCAACATTAAAGTGCTTTTCATTTAGTTGACATGTCAAATGAAATGCTTATATTCCAATTTCAATGTTTATTTATTTTATGTTTTGTTAAATGGCCTGTTCTACTTTCTTTATTACGTGACTCTACCTGTCTGGAGAGAACGAATGGAATCAAGAGCAGTTGACACCCGCTCTATGACAGTCTGTAGTGATTCTTCAGCATCATTGAGGTCTGATACTCACCAACTAAACACGACAGCACGAATGCTGTCACTTTATATTCTTAAGAGGGTAGTACCGTCTCTATTGAGCCAGCTCTACTACCTTTTCATACTTTATTTTATTTATAATGGTTCTATTTCCAAAGTCAAATATTATTTTAGTAATAACTACACTCGGTTCCAAAAATAACGGGTCAGTCACATAAACCCGAATATCTCCCGAACTACGTATGCCATCCTAATGAAACGAAGACTGTTCAATTGAGAATTTAATTATACAGATAAAAAATAAAATAAAACTTAGTTACACCCACAATATTAATCTTAAATTAAAAAAAAACTAAAGTAGTCATATTTTTCTTAAGATTACATTTTTTTTATGATTGTTTTTTTGCTGTTTTTCATCACTGGAGGCTTCATCACGTGGAGGCAATACAAAGTATTAAATGAAGAAAGTGATGAAAAACAGCAAAAAAACAATCATAAAAAAATGTAATCTTAAGAAAAATATGACTACTTTAGTTTTTTTTTAATTTAAGATTAATATTGTGGGTGTAACTAAGTTTTATTTTATTTTTTATCTGTATAATTAAATTCTCAATTGAACAGTCTTCGTTTCATTAGGATGGCATACGTAGTTCGGGAGATATTCGGGTTTATGTGACTGACCCGTTATTGGTTTATGTGACTGACCCGTTATTTTTGGAACCGGCTATAGGTGCATATCCGTTATCGTATAGAAAGTTATTTATTTAGAAATTAGTAGGTACTGAATTGAAGGAATTCTTAATTTTAATGGAGAATTCGCATCCTGAAAGTCTTTAATACTTTATATTTGATATTTAAAAAAAAATGTGAGCCGTCACGGGACGCCTGGCAGATGTGAAATATCGCCATTATTTTGTAAAAGTAATATGCAGAAAAGAACATATTGTAATAGGAACTAAATATGTCATAATGTTAAAATAAAATATTACTAATTATTAAAATAGTAGTCTATATGCAGTAGTGTGTGCCACACCGTACACACTACTGCATATAGACTGTATATATATACCATCGTATAGCGTGCCGTGGCGACATGTGGCTATAGATGTTTCACATCAATAAATAATAAAAAAAGAAAAATCTAAAAAAAAAATAGCACCGAGTTGTATTTTAGTATGTTTTAATTAACTGAATGTATAGTACATTCTGTTATTTATTCATTGAATGGTAGAAGGATATACTAAGATGTATAGCGTGGTCAGTATAATAGGAGCACATCTCCGCGTCAAATCCTCTGGCGGCCGCGTGTCGCCGGTTGATAAGCAGCCGATGGGCTAGAACGGTAAGGTTCAAGTTGAAAGCGGTAGAGAGTTCCAAGTGTTTTACTAGTTAAAAGAAATATACTAAATAATACACTCAAAGAGACCTGGTACTAATACAATATTTATGTTTAAATATAGCGGCCAAAATGATTGCTAAGGCTACTGGAAAGCTTGAGTAGAATCAATGAGCAGTGGCCATCATCTTTATTGCGAAAATAGACAATGCACCATAGTGACCCACACTACTATGGCGGTTTTCACCCAAATTTCTTGTATTTGCAATGGACCACTTTCAAAAGTTTTTTTTTTTGTTTAATATAAATTTAATAAATTCACACAATATCACTCTTAAAAATAAAATATCGAATAAGAAGTATAGTTTCGGATAATTCATCCTGTTGTAGACGCATTGCAATCAAAGGAGTTTTTCAGCAGACTATTTCAAACAAAAAAACACTTCAGTTTTTAACTTGTACTGTGTGTACAGTACGACGCCTGCCGATGATAGCAACACACTGTTAACTAACCGTTGACCAACGACAGTTACGCTCACTGTATTCTGTCTATACAGTCGCCACTAACACTTTAAGTAGCATCCCTAGTTCCACTGTATTTACTATCACTCACCCCAAATACATTTAAAGTTGGTTCTATGACACTTAAGAGCTTCAGAATAAAAGATCAGATTACTTTATCAATGAGTTTAAATTCCGCTTAGAGACAATTGATTAAAGATGTATTTTCTAGTTCGTCGTTCTAAATTTGAACGTTGATATTAATAATAAATTATCTATTCGTAAGAACATTGTTATTATCTGTTATTTGATATATGACTAAAGAAAATTGTGAATTTAATAACTATCTATTCGTAAGAAAATTGTACGAGCCAACTAAAGGACTCTGCCGGACAACAGAACTAGGTACATACTTCTCAATCGAGGCAGAGCGGTCTTGGTCACGTCGAGGTTTCCACTTCGGTGGTAGGGGCTGACACAGCTCTCCGGACATAGAGAAGGAAATATTGAAATAAAAATTCGTCTAGCCAGTGTGGTATAATCTTTTCTTTTTACAAATATACAAGAAATGAACACAGAAAACACTCAGAATAAAAATTTGAGAATCTGATGATGATATGATTAGTGATTTCTGTAGTTAAAATTCTCAAAAGTTTTATAACATCATATTCATTTCGCCAAGTAAACTACAATGAAAATACATTTGAGGCACATTTTCCTATCTTATTAATATTTTCGGAGTACAAATCTTGATATAATTAAGTATTACTGTAAAGTTATGCATAGTAAACATTTGAGCGATTATAATACTTTTTAGGGTTCCGTAGCCAAATGGCAAAAAACGGAACCCTTATAGATTCGTCAAGTCTGTCTGTCTGTCTGTCTGTCCGTCCGTCCGTATGTCACAGCCAATTATTTCCGAAACTATAAGAGCTATACTGTTGAAATTTGGTCAGTCGATTAATTCTGTGAACCGCATTAGGGTTTTTACATAAAATTAGAAAAAAAACAATACATTTTGGGGGTCCCCATACTTCGAACTGAAACTCAAAACAATTTTTTTCATCAAACCTATACGTGTGGGGTATCTATGGATAGGTATTCAAAAATGATGTTGAGGTTTCTAATATCATTTTTTTCTAAACTGAATAGTTTGCGCGAGAGACACCCAAAGTGGAAAAATGTGTCCCCCCCCCTCTAACTTCTAAACTAAGAGAGTGATAAAACTAAAAAAAAAAAATATGTTGTACATTACCATGCAAACTACCAACGAAAATTGGTTTGAACGAGATCTAGTGAGTAGTTTTTTTTTAATACGTCATAAATCGTAGCACGCAATTTACCTTTCATCCAATCAATACACTAGTTTAAAAACATCGATGAAAGTTACAACGAACTACAAGAACTTTTATATGATGTTTACGGAACCCTTCATGGGCGAGTCCGACTCGCACTTGGCCGCTTTTTTTCGTGGAATAAGTCAATAGGCAAAAAACAAATAAGGTTCAGATAAAATCATGATGACATTAATAACGAGTCAGTTTATTTGAAATCACATCAAAAAAGGTAAATGTACCTTACTCAATAAATCATTGAAGTTTCAAGTTAAAGTCGTTATTAAATAATTTTCCACAAAGAAGTATATTTCTGCCATTCGTATTTCGTAATACTTTGTAATGTTTTCATAATTGACTGCGGTTACAACGAAACTTTTTTTTTGTGCCAAAGTTTCAGACACACAAACAAAAGTTTTGTTTTTAAACGATATTTTGTATTCGTTCTTTTTGGTATTTATTTCTTTATATATTTTTAGGGTTCCGTAGCCAAATGGCAAAAAACGGAACCCTTATAGATTCGTCAAGTCTGTCTGTATGTCTGTCTGTCTGTCTGTCCGTCCGTATGTCACAGCCAATTATTTCCGAAACTATAAGAGCTATACTGTTGAAATTTGGTCAGTCGATGTATTCTGTGAACCGCATTAAGATTTTAACATAAAAATAGAAAAAAAAAACAATACATTTTGGGGAACTGAACTGTGTCCCCATACTTGGAAATGAAACTCAAAAAATTTTTTTTCATCAAACCTATACGTGTGTATCTATGGATAGGTGTTCAAAAATGATGTTGAGATTTCTAATATCATTTTTTTCTAAACGTTTGCGCGAGAGACACTTCCAAAGTGGAAAAATGTGTGTCCCCCCCCCTCTAACTTCTAAAATAAGAGAGTGATAAAACTAAAAAAAATATATGTTGTACATTACCATGCAAACTACCAACGAAAATTGGTTTGAACGAGATCTAGTGAGTAGTTTTTTTTTTAATACGTCATAAATCGTAACACGCAATTTACCTTTTATCCAATCAATACACTAGTATAAAAACATCGATGAAAGTTACAACGAACTACAAGAACTTTTATATGATGTTACTTGCTGATACGGAACCCTTCATGGGCGAGTCCGACTCGCACTTGGCCGCTTTTTTAAGAAATAATTAGTTAAGTTTTGATAAGGGTAACCAACCTATTATGAATTTATCAGAAATGGTTACACTAAACATTTCTTCACGAATTATTAATTAGTGGTTACAATCACAGAGTTATGAGGAAAAGATAGGACGGGTGACATAAAAGGGACGTTCTGAATCGGTGTCAGTAACCCCAAAATACAACTTTAACTTTTTTATGTACACACTAGCTGAGTCGGTGTTACCAGCGGTTATTATTGTGAATCGCGAGTAGCGCCGGAGATCGGAGCTAGTCAAACAGATTAGCCTAAGTTACTCCTTAGGTCATCAGCTTTCTGCCAGTGAAAGTCCCGGCAGAATCAGTCCATCCGTTCCAGAGATTACCCGGAACAAACAGACGGACAAACAGACAAAAAAAATTAAAATTTCCTTTTTCGTGTAAGTATTTTAATTACTTTCATATGCATTTAGTAAAAAACTGTTTATTTGATATTAGGAAAAGACACTTCAATTTTATTTGTATAGACGTAAAAGTGAGTATCTATAAATAGTAACACTATTTAATAAACAACAGAACTCCATTGAATATATTTATAACATAAAAGAGCGACAATGATGAGAATTTTCTATTATGAAACAAAAGTGCATAAAAGTATTGCAACACCCGCGAGCAGTGAACAGCGAGAACAGCACGGCATAACGGACGTCCGGCAGACGAACGCCGGTTCTGAAGCCGGCGCCGCACCTCCTCGCCACGGCCTGATCGAATAGCACGACTCATTCGTACCATTAAGTATGAAATGACCGAGATAATATTGACTGAAGAAAAGTTCTAAATGAAACTAATGAATCATCACTACATAGTATAAAACAAAGTCGCTTTCTCTGTCCCTTTGTATGCTTCAATCTTTAAAACTACGCAACGGATTTTAAAGCAATTTTCTTTAATAGATAGAGTGATTCAAGATGAAGGTTTTTATGTATAATACATTTATAATATAGTAAATAATAATTTTAGAGGTTTCTAATGTGTGTTTTTTTTACGCTTACTTTGCAAACGCTGGCTGTACCCTACGAGATAAATCAAAATAATGTACGACAGTATTGTACCTCTTAAAAAGTCTACATAAAAGTCCGCGATAGTATATGTCTATCTCTTAGGGATAACCCACAATAACCATTTTTTTTTCTTTTTACGAGAAATAATGGCTTACTTACGAAGCGATTTTAAGCAATACAGTATTAATCCTTATCCAATTAAGTACCTTAAATACATTGTGTATTTAATATAGATTAATTTGGCCCTTTACAGTATGTAATTTAAATTAATACTTTTGTAGACATAACAGATTTAAAATGCAGGAACAAAGCGATTATGGCGGTACCGGCCGGGGCCCGTTAGTTGACGCTGCTGTCGATTTTTCACTATCAGTTAATAACTAAACACAATACTTTATTATGAATTAATTCTAAGGCGGTACGAAGTTCGGCGGGTCAGCTAGTAAATAATAAATAACAATTTAAGGCATATGAAAAACAACGTCATCTAGTCCCAAGCTAAGCAGAGCTTGTGCCATGGTTACTATACAAATGAGAGGGTTCTCTCTGTCCGCATCGTCCGGCACCTCAGCGAGGTGGGGCCCGACCTGTCGGACGCCCAATTCGGTTTCCGAGAAGGGCGTTCGACAGTCGACGCGATCCTGCGCCTGAGGGCCGTGACCGAAGAGGCGGTGAGAGGCGGTGGAGTGCTGTTGGCGGTGTCATTGGACATCGCCAACGCCTTCAATAGTCTGCCATTCGGCTGCATCAGGGCCGCACTCCAGTACCACGGAGTGCCAGGGTACCTGAGGCGGCTGGTGGCAGACTACTTAGAGGAGCGTACCGTCGAGTACGAGGACCGAGGTGGCGCCTTGAGACGCAGGGCCATGTCGTGCGGTGTTCCACAGGGGTCTGTCCTAGGACCACTCCTGTGGAACATGGGATACGACTGGGCCCTACGAGGGCGTCTCCCCCCCGGGCTGGGTGTGATCTGTTACGCAGACGACACCCTGGTCACGGCCCGGGGGGCAAACTTTGAGGAGGCGGCGCGCCTGGCCACCACGGGAGTCTCCCGGGTGGTAGGGCGCATCGAGGCGCTGGGTCTGCGGGTGGCCCTGGACAAGACGGAGGCCCTATTATTTCATGGGCCCCGTCGCGGTCCGCCCGCCGGCGCCTCGATCGAGGTCAACTCGGTCCTCGTACCGGTCCGGGCCCAGATGAGGTACCTGGGTCTGGTCCTCGACGGTAGGTGGCTCTTCGACGAGCACTTCCGACAGCTTGGCCCTAAGTTGGTGGGCACTGCCTCCGCCCTAGGGCGACTTCTGCCCAATTTGGGCGGGGCCAGTGTCCCCACTAGGCAGCTGTACACGGGGGTTGTCCGGTCGATGGCACTTTACGGTGCACCGGTGTGGGCGGCGGCTCTGTCCGCCCAGAACAGGGCGCGCCTCTGGCGCCCCCAGCGGATACTGGCGGTCAGAGCCATACGCGGATACCGCACGGTGTCCACAGAGGCGGCGTGTGCCTTGGCCGGAACACCCCCGTGGGATTTGGAGGCGGAAGTGCTCGCCGAAGTTTATCGGCGAGTGGCTGACTTCCGGGCGGAGAGCGGATTCCGCCCTCCGCCCCAGGACGTGCGCGAGTGGCGCGAAGCCGCTCGCCGAGCCACCATACTGAGATGGTCGCTCCGGCTGGAGACCCCACGCGCTGGCTTCGCCGCCGTGGGGGCTCTTCAGCCGGTCCTCGAGGAGTGGGCAGGGCGGCAGCACGGGACCCTTTCCTTCCGGCTGACGCAGGTACTTTCCGGGCACGGTTGCTTCGGAAAGTACCTGCACTCGGTCGCTAGGAGGGAACCGAGTCCCGCCTGCCACCACTGCGACTGCAGTGAGGACACGGCCCAGCACACGCTGGCGGTCTGCCCCGCTTGGGCGGCGCAGCGCCGGGTCCTCACTGCAGTCATCGGAGGGGATCTCTCGCTGCCGGCCGTCATAAGATCGATGGCCGGCAGCGACAGTTGTTTTACCGCGGTCGCAACCTTCTGCGAGGACGTAATCTTGCAGAAGGAGGTGGCGGAGAAGGCCCGGGAGGATGCAATCCAATCGGACCCGATCCGCCGCCGGCGCCCGGGGCGGCGTAGGCGCGCATACCTGCGTCTCATGCCGCCCTGAGAGTGGCCGCGGATGGGCGGGACGGGTTTCCCGTCCGTCCGCAGTGAAGGCCAACCGCGAGGGGGCGACGTCCGCGTGTGACCGGACGTTGCCTAATTAGAGAGTAAAATTTTGAGATGGTGCCCGCAACAGTGCGGGCAGGCGCCGGTTGGAGTCCAGAAGGAAATCCCCTCCCTGGACTCCTTCCATTACAAAGGCGCAGAGAGGGTCACACCGTGTGGTTTTAGTCGGTTCGAGTCCGACACACCACCCCGCCGTAACCCCCGACGGGGTGACGGTCCGCGGGGATTTCCACACGTTAAAAAAAAAAAAAAAAAAAAATGGTTACTATACAAATGATAAAAATATATGTTTACTTTGTTTTTACAAATACATACATATTACACCACACCACACATAGAAAGCACCCACCCAAACTCCGAAACAAATATTTGCATATCATATAAACATTTGGTCCGACCCGGAAATCGAATTCGAGACCTTTTGATCAGCAGCCGCATACGCTGACCACTAGACCAACAACGCAGTTAATTTGAAAGTATATTGAGACACATAATGTGTACTGTTATAGATTTATACAGATATTAAATCATGCATGTCTATATTCTTGAAGAGATTGATGCCTGAAACCTCATGCAACATCTTTTGTTACAGCAAATCGAAGTAGGTTCATATTACTAGCTATTATAGGGGATGTGTCGATGTTTTAAGTTTGTGAAACAACATTTACGGCAATTAGAGCATGAATGGGTTTTTACCTGACTGCAGCCATGTCAAAAGAAAGGGCAATAATTCTGCCAATCTATGAACCAATGTCAATAAGAGTTCGCTCTTTTCTTACCGTTTACTTAAACATTTACTGTGTAAAACTAAGGGTTGCTTCAGTATAGCCGCTTCCAAATATTATTCTTTCTTATTCTATTCCTACCGTTTGAAGATCGTTTAAATTCGAAAACTCGCAAATACCTACCGCAGATGATTTATGATACACATAATACTTAGGTACGTCACTATCATATTGTAATTATATTATATATCACATCGAACTAAGCAGTTAAGCTCTTATTCCTGTAAGTTATTCTTCTACTTGTCAAAAGACCCAAACTCGAAAGTATGTACTTTATCAGTTACACTTTAAAATATAACAAATCTTCCCACCCATATCATAAGAATCATCTATTCTCGCGATTGACCTCAATACGTCAATATTAAGTATTACATTTTATCAGTGACACATTCAAAGGCCTTATTCAATCACGTTATATAACGTGACATCATCTCTGTATTCAGTCCTCGCAACAAATCTACAATACGATACAAATCTAGCAGACACTCGCCAAACACAGCAGTATCTCCCCTCGTTTCCTGCGTCGTAAGTAACACACGTCCCGCATAAGTCCACAAACCCATTATTCGTATACAATAATAGAATTTAATGACGTGACAATACAGTAAAAAATGGCATGACTATTTGAATGACGGAATCGGGACCTAGTACAGTAAGCGTCAATCTGCCGAGAGGGAACGCTATTTCGGTCTGTATGGCATACACAAGCGGTCTTTGAAATTTTAATCGTTACATTCACCCGCTGGCACACTAGGCCGGGTGTACCCGTGTTCCCGACGAGATGCCTTCAAAAAGGATAAAAATGACAAAGTATGACAACAATCTCGCTTTACGTTGGGAAGATCTGTACGAAAAAACGTGACACCAAACGCGCTCAGGGATGTTGGCATTGTAACCACTAGTTTATACATATTTAATGTTCAGTTTATGCCTATCATTTGTAGTATGTCTACTTTTATACATCGATATAATTACACTTATTTTTTCGTATTTTATAGCCATATGACAATAATTAGACCGCTAAACTTTCATTCGATTGGCCCAAATAAATATATATATTTTTATTTAAGGACCTGCCAAAATGGTTCTTATTCTGCCTGTTGAAAAGTATGACTTGTATCCAAGAGTATGTGTAAGTGGTAACCATACTCATGGCGAATTGTAGACAATGTAGCATAGTGAGAACAATATGGTGGCCTATTCGGATGCTTCAATCACACATCGTCACAACGAACACAAGTCAAAAGGTTGTTATTCTACGAGAGGGTAATACTGTCGTCATACGAGCCGGCCTGTTCATAAGACAAACCTGGTTCTACTACCTTCTAGTGTAACCACGAAAAAAAGAAATTTGCACAAGAAGGCTGGCAGTAGTTGAATGTGAGCCATGGACCCAAAATCGAATAAAAGTGCTGATACATATGAAAGTTCTAGAGGTGATGAAACTGCAATATGTAACATATTAGTATATGCGACTAATATGAAGATGTACCATGTAATATTAACTGTTCCCAGAAATCTTACTTAGTCGCAATTTCGCTACTGTGAGTCATAGGGCAACTATTGAATAGCCTGCCTTAAAACTGTAACGAGGTTAAAGAGATACAATCAAACCAAGGGCAGATTAAGGAAGAGCACTGATAGTTTTATAACCCCTCTAAATATTATCTCAAAACAATACTTTTAGGGCATTGACAACTTTTTTTGCATGACCTTGACTTTAAAATATAAAGCACTTTGTTCTCTGTTATCATGATCATACACATTCTAGATAGCAAGTTCGTATATTTAGATAGTGCCACAGTAAAAAGACGTACCCGTAACTTCAATAAGAAGTGTTCTAAAAAGCTATTGTCTAGTAAGTTTCTTTAGTGCTTTTGTTAGATTAATGGCACTAAAACACACGGGACCATTTTACAAACTCATCTCATCTACGAAATAGAATTTAAACTAAAGAAAGTGTTTTATTAAAATATGGCTAAAGTTTTGTCATTTGGTAACTTTCAGTGCAGTGCAACTTAAAGTAGTGTGGCTTTATTTACTGGTGTAAGCGTAAGTACTTTTATACAGCTCTCCATTTTATATTTACCGTCACAATACAAATCAAATGTCCTGCTATTATTGTACAAGTTTGGCTTGAATATAGACGTCTCGTATTCTCGAATTTTCTTCAATATTGCAATAAGTGTGATTGGTTTTATTCCACAACTGGACATAGGCTACCATCACTGCGAAAAGAAAAAACCTTGAAATAAACCATATTGACTCGTCTGGTCAGTGTAACATTGTAAGTCAAAACCTCTATTTTAATACCACATTGTAATTTAGTATTTCTACCACTTTTTTATTTATTTTATTTTATTTTTAGGATTTTATATCGCAGTATAAATTAACTATTTGCTATATAAATCACTAACATAACACTACAATGACTACCAATACTATTGTTCCCCGGCATCCCAATGAGAGACGGCATAAACATGCATAGAGTATGTAGGTATGTATAGAAATACTAATACTACTCAAATATGATGTTAGAACATTTAAGATCTTTTTAAAAAGAAACCTGGACTTAATCTTCTTAATGACTAGTAACACGCAAGCAGCATTCAGCCCACTACGGATCTTAATGCTTAATATAACCTATTTCCAAGTCCTAGACAGGACATGAGTATTATTAGATTTTATGGATCCTATCCCAGTGTAATCCTCGGTTATGATCCCCGGGATTGAACTTTGAACGTTGAATGGTAAGTGAGATTAAGTCCCTATCGTTAGGTATCTATTACGTTGAAAAGTTTAACCAAATTGTTCAATGAAGAGCTGGATTTCGTATATCTTTTTAATCAGTTCGTATCTTTAATAAACAAAGAGAGAAAATAAAAAGTGTGAATCTATTTCAATCAATTCTATTTTATTTTAATATTGTTTTATATAATTTAGGTTATTGCTTGATTAGTTTGTGCTTAGTACAGATTCACAAAACTGAAAATATTAAACAAAACATATCAAATTAAAAGGTTTCCGGTAACATTGAATAATTAATTTTGCAAGATGTTTATGATATTCTAAGAATGTGGAGTGACGACTTTATTCTAATAGCATTCCATATCCTAAAACTCACATGTCACATAATCTGAATTTTAAAGTACCTATCAGAATAAAATAAACAAATATTGTATTACGGCCGTTGGTTGTTACGAATCTAGATCTCAAGTACAGTCTATACATATAAACTAGTAGAGTTCCGCTGTGTTACCCGTGGTTATTATTGTTGTTCGCGAGTAATGCCAACGAAGATAGTCTAATAAAAGTAATTTGTAATATCATCAGCCAATGAAAGTCCCGTCAAAATGGGTCTAAACTCAAACCGCCGGCTAGACAAACAAACAGACAGGCAAAAATTCAAAATTTGCAGTTTAGAATACGGTATATTATTATTTTCATATGCTTTTAATAAAAAATGCTCACTTATATATATTTCACACACTTATTACAGACACTTTAATTTTGTTTATTTGTATGAATATGAGATGTATAGTTTTTTTTTTTAGTATTTATTAGAGCGACGCTGATTTCACTACAAATTAAGCCTAGTCGGCCGGGCAGTACCCTCACACAGATGACCAACCTAATAATGACAACATTATTTCCGTCGTATTTCGTTCGTGAGTGTGAGACCGGAAGCCCAATCATTCTGCATCACTCTCGGCGTCCGGAGGCCGAGAGAGAGAGCTGCAGGATAACTGACCAAGCCGCCATGGTATGGGTCACTATGCTGCATTCCTGCCCTCACCAATAGAATGGTGACCCCCTGGATTCTACTCATGCTTTCCATCAGGCAGAGTAGAATCATAGTGACTCTAATCTGTCTGCTTGTAGGTTTAAATATATACATAAAAAAGCGGCCAAGTGCGAGTCGGACTCGCCCATGAAGGGTTCCGTAGCAGCAAGTAACATCATATAAAAGTTATTGTAGTTCGTTGTAACTTTCATCGATGTTTTATTAATAGTGTTTTGATTGAAAGAAATGTAAATTACGGTATATGATTAATGACGTATTAAAAAAAAACTCCTTACTAGATCTCGTTCAAACCAATTTTCGTTGGAAGTTTGCATAGTAATGTACTTCATATATTTTTTTTAGTTTTATCATTCTCTTATTTTAGAAGTTACAGGGGGGGGGACCAACATTTTGCCACTTTGAAAGTGTCTCTCGCGCAAACTGTTCAGTTTAGAAAAAAATGATATCAGAAACCTCAATATCATTTTTGAAGACCTATCCATAGATACCCCTCACGTATGGTTTTGATGAAAAAAAAATTTTTAAGTTTCAGTTCTAAGTATGGGGACCCCCAAAATTTATTGCTTTTTTTCTATTTTTGTGTAAAAATATTAATGCGGTTCACAGAATACATCTACTGACCGAGTTTCAACAGTATAGCTCTTATAGTTTCGGAAAAAAGTGGCTGTGACATACGGACGGACAGACAGACAGACAGACATGACGAATCTATAAGGGTTCCGTTTTTTGCCATTTGGCAACGGAACCCTAAAAATGAAACCTCCAGCGAAAATCTTTTCACAAATTGAATTATCTACATCAATATAATACTTTCGGGTGAAAAGAAATACCTATGAAGCGTAAAATACGCACCATCAACGTAATGATAGAAAAGTCACAAAGTTATTATAATACCTACCTAGTGTATGTATGTATGCCCTATTATCGGCAACCGTTGATCCGATTTTGATGAGATCTCACGCTCCGGAAATATGGGCTTCCATTCAAGGAACGTGAGGGGAGAGGTCTATCTGTTCGAGTATATTGATATAGTATAATATTATAACTTTGAAAGAAGTATGACCGAGTTCCATGCTCCCCTAAAATTTTATAAATTCTAATATCTAATATAAATCTAATATAAAATCTAAAAAACGACTGCACGGTTGGCCTAGTGGTTTAAGCGGTCGCCACGCCGCTCTCTACTGCGCCAAGTGTCGTGGGTTCGAATCCCACGCGGGATAACACTTTGTGTGATTCACAAATTATTGTTCTGAGTCTGGGTGTTCTTTGCGTCCGTTTCATGTATGTTTGTAAAGTGCCCCGCGACACAGGAATTCATATTCCTAATGCGGGAGTTGTCTTTTTAAAAAAAGAAAAAAAAAAAAGAAAACAAAAAAAAAAAAAAAAAAATATTCTAAGAATACGTTGTGTTTTTTTCCTACAGTACCTATAATTTTAATTTACACTACCTGCGTCCCGCGGTACCTTTGCTTTTCAATTTGATATTATGATATAGTTATGAGCAATTTTTTTCTAAGATAAAAGTAGCTAAAGCTATGGACAATAGCTGACGCTATAACGAGTACGCTAAAGTTGTTTTTTACCATTTACCAGTGAAAGTTCAATCAAAATCGAACCAGCCCTTTCAGAGTTAACCAAAACAAGCAGACGGTCCAAAAGTTATTTTTAAAACACAATCATAATTTGAAATTACAAACAGACACTTATTTTTTTTATTTCTATAGATAAATAAATAAATAATAAATGGTATAAAATTTAATTCAAAGGTATTTTTTTTTTAATGAAATCGGTTCACACTCAGCTTATGTATCGGGTAACATACTCAATAAATTACGACGAAATTCAGTACCCTATCTTTTTAAATCATGTTCACATCACATGAACATAATATTATAGAAATTATGTGAACGAAATAAGCCGTGAACTTTGAGTTTTTTAAATTCGGTTTCCATCTTTTGTTATTCATGTTTAAGCTGACTAGTGTTACCCGCGGTTTTGTTGTAAATCGCAGGTAATGCCGTCGAGCAAAGCTAGTCTAAGAAATTACCCTAAGTTACTCCTTGTATTATCGGCTATCTATTAGGGAAGTCACTTCAAAATGGGTCCAGTCGTTCCAGAGAATAGACGGAAAAGGCAGACAGAAAACTTTTTTTTAAATTTAACATTTACTTTACTTACATAAATTTATTTTCATAAAAACAAACATAAATTATATTTTTGTATTAAATAGTCCGTTAGCCAAGACACCGTTGACACATTGTGTAAAAAAAATTCTAAAAACTCGTGTAGCGTTGAAGAGTCGACGATTATGTCGCGTCTGCACACCACTACACGTCCATTTTAATGAATGTTAACCCCACATGACTTCAGAACAAAGGCTCGAGTGTATGCTACAAAAAGTTCCAACATCACCATAAACATTCCTCGGAATATTAAAAAAAAAATCCACAGCATTATATCATTTACGACAAAAAGTGACGACAACACGCGATGCCACTTCCAATGAGTGCCCACCTCTAATACTTGCCGCTCGTATACGTCCTGCTTTAAAATTCAAATCTTATTTACATTCAACCCCTGGCTTGGTGTCTCTGAAAATGGGTCTTAACTAACAGTGAAAACACTCCGCTGTGGGACTATTTTCGGCGCCCCTTTAGGACTGTTAAAATAGAATGTTCAACCCTGAATATAAAATTCAATGAACGTATCTTTAGGTTAACCTATATCCAATTCATTTGTTATCTAATATCTAAAACAAACAATTAAAATACAGAATGATCGAAAATTAATTTAGATACTTACTAATTGAAATTTCCTCTTTTGGGATATTTGTTAGGAAATTGAACTTAATATTTAGATTTAATAATACTGAGTTACAACATGGGATTTAAGTTTTGATTTTTATTACGAAAACCAGATCGTTATCGGAGTAATTTCATGACATTCAGAGTAATTGACCATTATTTAGTTTTCCACAGTTATTTTTGTTTTATAAATATTTGTTTTTTACTGAACTCGTTTAATGAACCATGAGGTAGAATTTTGAATAAGAGAATAGAATAGAGTGATGATAACTATATATCATGTATGTTCCACTGAAATGTGACGCATGACAAGTATTCATATTTCTCTTTCAACTTTACATTTACAAACTTTACATGCGTGATGCGAATCTCAACATAGTTCAGAAAGTTTGTAACACAGGTGAAATTGCTCATTTATTCAGTGTACATTTTTACAATATTTAAGTTTTTCTACATAAATTGTACATAATTTATTCTACATAATTTGTTATTTATTGTATGAAATCGGCAACAATTAGGCTTTAGGTACTTACCTACATATAGTTTGAGAACGATTTCAAAAGAAAGCCCGATGTGAATCGTGTTCGTTCTCAACACAACACAATTATACACCCCAATCCGACACTAATACAATTGAGATTGATTACAGTGATAAAGACATATTGAGTGTCATGTTACATTCGTCTTTCACCCCGAATCTCCCGTCTTTCTTCCTCCTTTCTACCAATAACCTTAAGGCTTGACCAATGAGAGACTAGTTAAAGGCTGATTAAATAAATGACCATCAATTTCTATTCAAAACTACTCTTGCTATAATCAAAAGTGTGATAGGAATTTTTAAATAAATATCTAGGTAAAACTATTTCTAGAAAGTCATATCTTATAATCGTACATTCTTAACTAGTTTTCCGCTGCATTGTAAAAACAAGCATTAATAGACAGGTAACCTTATAATGCATATGAATAATAAATACTAGCATTACACACACCTTTTAAGGAATAATATCAAGAAGATGATGTAGCTTACGAACAATTTATTTGTACAAATATCTCTGAGAAGACTCGCTTGAACTGGTTGACCTTGAGCGTCGCCATCTGAGACATGTTCTTTTGTTTGGCACACTCACACGTCACAGTCAATGGAACAGTCAGTTGATTTAACGAATTTATAATGTGTGTTAATTTAGTTCTAGAACTATTTTAAAATGGATTATAATTCAATCTCATATGTATTCTTTACGAACATGTTCAAATAATCCTTGCTAATAAGCTCAGGCAATTCTAGAATCTTAACTAAAGCTCGCTTGGGCTCGCTAGTCGCAGGCTTGCAATCAAAGGAACTGTGATGTGATTTGGAATGAGAAGGTGTACAACACGTAGAAAGGACCTTTTGAAAGTAGAGACGGAGTCAAGAAAATATAGAGATAAATAATAAAAACTATACAGATTAGGCTTTAAATCAAAAAAATAAGAAGTTGATAATTTATGATGACATAAAAATTTGTTAGATGTAAGAGCAATAACACATTGCAAGCCTTGTTAATAGCTTAAAATATAAATCAATATATAGGTCACGGTTTCAACAGTTTGTGTTGAAGTGGCAATAAGTTTTAAGTTTAATGAGGCTCAACTTGACAGGACTATTTTTCAAAACGCCTGTAGAATTCTTGGGCCCGTTCAAAATGTTGAAGCATTTAAATACGAATAGTTTGCTTAAATTTATAACCTCAAAACAAACAACATGTATCGATAGGGTTTTGTTTTTACTTGTACCAAATGAAAGCTTTTAAAAGTGCTTCTAACAATCTTTGGGTTGTTATTGAGTTTTAAACCCTTTTTAAATCAATCTAAGATATAAAGTTGTACGCTTCGTACTTATCCTCGAAATTATCAACTCGAGACTGTACCGACATATCGCCATAAGTACTTGTCTGCTGCTTTACGGAAAACGATCTTCCTATGACTAGACGGTGTGGATTGGGGTCGCATTCGACACAAAGGGTCCTCATTTTAAGTATTAAGTATTCATACAATAAGTACTAATAGACCTTGGTAGTTACTGTTCGACTGAAATATGACTTGCACAAAAAGACTACGTGATTCTAACATTTCAATAGACTCTTTAGAAAGATACAGACAGCAGGTAGCGACTCTAATTGAGGATTGTTTTGTTAAATTTACGTAGCAAAACATCTTGTTTGCTCTTAAAAATAATTCACGACCATAAGTAATTGTATGGTGTTTTAAAATACCATGGCCAATTCTAGACGGTACAAAATGACTTCTAAATTACTGAAACTCTAAGAACTGTCATGTTAAGTTTAAAATTAGCATAATTCGAAATTCAAATTTTGCAGATAGGTTCAATAAGGTTAGTAATTTAGTGATGTTACTACTCTACTTTTCAATGATTTAAAAGTAGAGGTAATTAGTAGGTATTAAAACAGAATATATACAAATAAATCAAATTAGTATTGGAAATAAATGCGCGTTAAAGCATACACGCTAATTACATTAAAAAAGGATTTTGAAACATTTTCGTCTACCTGTCTTTCTGTCTGTTTGTTCTGGCTAATCTTTGGAACGGCTGGACAGTTTCAATTACCGCGAGCAACACAGCGGGACTCAGCTAGTTATGATATAAATGTACATGTAACTCAATCAAATCGTTGGTTAATCATCACTCACAACAGTAACATGTCCGTTCAAAAATAACTCACTCGCATCGCATACGTTTTTAGGTTAGATTCTATTTAGTGTCTGTCACTTTACAGCTGAGTGGCAACCTGTCATCATGCGACTTGCGCTTTTCACACCTAATCTACGATCAGACGGTGTTTGTAACGCGCTTTTATTGTCGTGTTTTTATTGTTAATGTAAAGTTAAGACACTGGAAAACACATCATTTGTATATTTATTTCAATTAGGTCTTTGAAGACATTGGGTATAATAGGTAATGATTTATTTAATGAAACAAAATATTAAATTTATACAATTTCTAGACACAAAACAGCGAATTGCATCTAGAT
Source organism: Phragmatobia fuliginosa (assembly GCA_932526445.1). NCBI lineage: Eukaryota > Metazoa > Arthropoda > Insecta > Lepidoptera > Erebidae > Phragmatobia > Phragmatobia fuliginosa. Next base: position 16,676,077 of record OW052061.1, read on the forward strand.
AATCAAGACATCGCACAAATGATAATTGTAATATAATACCTAGGTACTTTTTTTTGTACTTTTAGTTAGTCGCAGATTAATTAACATAACTTGAGTAGGTAATTCACAAAAACGAGAAGGTAGTTAGGTATAGATAAAATGTAACAGGAAGAGCCTAGTCTCCCTATAATTTATTCCCGTCAATTCAATACAAACTTTACTAATGATAAATAATATATGACTATTTTGCAATTCTAACATATCAACATCTTAACAATAATATCATGCTTTAAATAACAATTTAAGTAGATAGTTCAAATTTATTTTCTCGGATATACCTGTCTATATTTCTTGATTTAATTGAGATAAGATTAAAGCAATAAAAATAATAATTAGGTACAGGACGTGAATTATTCAGTCATGATTAATAAACTGGCACAATTACACCGCTTCGCGCCGTCGAGACATCAGCGAAGCATCAACAAAACGTGCTTCGCGCTCGAGATACCTACTACCGGTGCGTTTCAAGCGCGTTCACCTGCGATCGAGGTGAAGGTCAAGATTCACGCGCCACACGAACCGAACGCGTCCAAACGCAAATGTCAATTTAAATACTGTCGGTATTCCCGCCATGCGGCCATCTTGAATTTCGGCTTGACCGGTTTTTACAAGAGACCCCGAAGTTAAAAAGGGCTGGAATGTCGACTCAACAGAGTCTTTGGTCATTGATATAGTGTTCTCCGATCATCCGCGATGCGTCTTACTATGGTTTAATGTGTAACTTTAACTATTTATGACAATAAATATATTACATATAACCAAAAATTTATGAAATGTTGTTAGCGTGATTATAAATGAACTAGGTTTCGCCCGCGTGTTGGTCCGTCATAACGGTAAATAGTAGCCTGTGTTATTGTAAAGATATGTAAGCTACATAATATATACGGTATTGTAAGGTTTAATCAAAAGAGCAACACATACATATTCACAAACTTTCGCGTTTATAATATTAGTGCATCTTATTTCATTAAAACGATTTAGTACTTCAAATCAATTCAGATCGATATCCCAATTTTAAATTGGTTTACCGTCTTGCTTAAGAATAATAATAAAAATAGTACTAGGTACGTCATAAAAAAAAATTAGGGCTAGTGCCAAAAGAAATTTACACGATATATTAGACCTTTTGACAGAAACTACGCTTAAAGTAATGATGAAGTGATTTACAAAAGAACATTTGGAAGTATAATTCTCGTGAAAATATTTTATAAATTATGTAATATGCTAATTACTTATAATTTTAGTAGTTTCAAACACGATTTTCAAATAATTTAAAGTGATGAAGTAGGCCTGAATACAATGTTGTGAGAAGCTAGCAAATACTTAATGCAGTTTATTTTTTACGTAAACAACCCAGACGTTGATTTACAAACCGGTTGAACGCCATCTAAAGTGGTATTTTAAAACTTAAATCTCTTTCCGCCCTTCTGAACCAACACAAAGGTACCAATTAAGGTTTATAATAGCCGGCACCCTTATAATTAATACTACAGAAATTAAAACTCGTGCAATAAACGCACAGCACTGTGCCTACAGATTGTAGAAAAAAAAACAATCGGAGCTTTGTGCTCTACCGAACAATAATTAAGAAGAAAAGAATTTTGTTTAAAACTTTTATAAAACTGTATTATAAAGTCACCCTAAATGTATATGTTTTAAAGTTTGGATTAGCAAAATTATGATTTTGGGGAGAAATTGAACAAGCATAGATGAATATTTAGAAGATGACGGTGAAAAAAAAATGCCTTGCAAGAAATTACGAATCAATTAATAAAGGGAAGTGGTAATGTTCGTACTTACGAGTGAATGTTTGATAAAAAAATCTATAAGTACAGCTAATATCACTCATAATAAAATTCAACCGTCTTACTTATTTACAACAAAGCAAAATTGTGTTTCTATTGAAAGTTTCATATGGGTAAATACATTTCAAGTAATTGAATACCTAACCTCTTCTTTAATGTACCTACGAGTGCATTCGGAAGGAAGGGTCGGAACTAATGTTTGTATGATCTGAAAATATTTGTTTCCAAAGTTTGATGTTTTTTTCCACTACATATTATTAAATAAAGTCCATCAGTCTCAACTCAAAACCCGCTATACCGTAATAAATGAAATTTTACACATAGTCTGAGAAAGGAACTACTTTTTATCGCGATAACCCATAGACGCGGGCGCAGCCACGATCAAAAGTTATTGTATGATATGTATGTATTTACAAACAAAGGTATGTTTATGTATGATTAAGATCTGCTTAGTTTGGGACTAAATCATAGATCGCGTTGTATGTGCGATGTCCATAATATTAGATTATTTTATGTTCTTAGTAGGTAAATAGAGTGCAACATAATCTCATAGCCGAGTGGCCTTAGGTGATTGGAAACAATCACCAAGGGTAAGCCACGACGGCGCGGTCGGACCTAGATGGGTGACCGTTTGTGGCATTATATGTAATGAGCGATTCCGTGATTCGGAGGTCACGTTAAGCAGTCGGTCCCGGTTGTTATCATAAGATAGCAGTCGTGAAGCTTAGTTGGAGGCCTTCGGGCGGCTTAAAAACATCCAACAGCAAGATTACGTAGCCACAACGTGTCTTGCCAGTTCCCAACCCGCACTCGGCCAGCGTGGGGACGTATGGCCTTAACCCTCTCTTGAGAGGAGACCTGAGCCCAGCAGTGGGACGTTATGGGTTGTTGATGATCATGATGATAATCTCATAAGGTATCCTTCCCTTGCTATTGACAAAATAAAATTTGAAAAAAAAAATGTTTGTAAAGGAAAAAAAAAATTGAAATCTACGCTACGCTATCTGAAATCATACTTAAAGAAAAAACACCTTATTTACATAAAATACATTTATTTAAATACAATCGTTTATTATTTAATTGATTAAAGGTGCCGATTTAATAATATCACCCGTAGGTACATCTCTAGTTACACCAGATTTTAAACGTCACCGAACTCACACTATTTAAAAAATAAAACACAAATCATACGCTATTTGAATCATCTAACGTAGGCGGCAAACGCCAACAAATATAAAATATATTCCCAGACACAAAACATAAACATCATATTCTTGTTCACCATGGTCTATAAAAAGTTGTCATTAATTGAAGAGCACCCACATACGATAGTTTAGTATGAATATAGTTTGATAGCGTAGGGGCGGGCGGGGGCAGCGCTCCCAGTTACTAACGAGGGGAAAAGTGCCTATTTCCGAGGCGTAATGACGTCGGGGCAGCCCTCCATCCCGGGCCAAACACCCACTGAGCTTGAATGGAATTGCAGATAATATTTAGACAGCCTTTAGACGTACAATGCTTTACACTAAATGGTCAGTTTACACGAAAAAGGTTGGTAGTAATAGAAGTAGCTAATAGAGGGGCTATTTGTTTATTTTCTTGTATCGATAAGATCGTCAGTTTTATAAAAAAATTGTGTGCGTAATGATTAATGTCGAATTGATAATTTAACGGGTATCTACGAATAATAGTCTACTAGCTGGTGATAAAAATGAAAAGTCCGAGTATATACAAACTTTGATTCCCTTTTTCACCCCCTTAGAGGTAGAAGTTTCAAAAATCCTCTCTTAGTGCTCGGCGACATTTCTCAAGGAATACACATGTCAAATTTCAGCTTCCTGCAGTAGTTTCGGCTGCGCGTTGTCTGTCAGTCAGTCAGTAACGGAACTGTTTTGTACTTCTATATATTGATCGATTAATAGTCTTAAATAATTGTTCCAAATGTAATGTTGTTACAATGTGTATTGAATTATCACACTTATTGGTACAGATATAATGCTATTTATTCTGTCGATAAATAAATATTCAATACGTAAAACGAGAAAAATTGTATTCTTGAAGTTCAAAGCTTTTATGGGTTACTAAAGTTACTAAAAAACATTATGTAATATAGGAATTAGCTAACATTTATTATTTAGTCTTGTGGAATAATTTAAACCTCTACATTTGTTTTACAAAAACTTATAACAAAGTTTTTTATTCGTTCTGAAACTAGTCTAGTCACGCTAGGGCCCGGTAATTTGTCTGTCAACCTCGCAAGACTTGTGACATACTTCTAGGATCCTAGTCTACCTCCACCAAATAACTCTGATGAAAAATTTCCGCATCCCGTGTGAACGAAGCTTAGCCTGAAAACAAAAGATTTGACAATCGGGAACAGTATGAAAAAAAAAAGTTTTAATCATAATCATTTCAGCCGAAAGAGGTCCACAACTGATTTCAGCACGAATAAGCCGGTTCGACCAGGGCAGTACTACACAGAAGACCATCCTAATAATGACAGCATTCAAGCTGTTGTATTTCGTTGGTAAGTGTGAGACTGGAGGCCCATTCATAGCGCATTATTCTTCAGGCCTCGGGAGGCAGGGAGAATGATGCAGAAACAACTGACCAGGCCGCTATAGTATGGTTCACAATGCTGCATTGCGAAGCCTCACAATGAGGATTGTGACCTATACTCCTGGATTCTATTCTACTATGGCAGGTTTAAATATAAAAAAACAAAATAATAATAACTGCTCCCAAGTTCTCTCAACAACCGGTCCTTTGCTGCCTTTAAAAACTTATTGAGTCAAAGCATTTGAGGTGAGATGGAAAGTAGCATCAGGGTATCAGAAAACCAGTTACAGATATTATTAGCATTACCTTATTACCTATTTTTGTGGTATTTTCCGTTGACCGCTAATAGACTATGACTCATTTTATATCTGGGTGTTCATACTTAATATAAGCGTAAAATCACAATTAAAATAAAAAAAATCGGCTAGGTGCGTGTGTGGCCACACATAAAATAGAGTTCCTCAGTCAAAGGGGATTTAAAATCGTATCCAAAAGATAATTGTTATGTTTACTTGTTAATTTTGTATGAATTTTTACCAAGGGTATTTTACAAGTTAAGCCTCTATAACTTCTGAACTAACTAAGTTATCTCGTTATAGTTTTCCTTTAAAGTTCATATTATGGATCACTATCATGAATTTTTCCAGATTTTATGAACCCGCCTTTTAACTTTTAAAGGAAAGGGGGTGGGGGATACGCCCTTTTGTCCCAAAAATGCTCTTTAAAGTTAACAGCAACCTTTTAATGTTTTTAAAACACCTATTTTGTTATACCCCACACGATGGGGTGGCTGTAAGAAAAAAAACACCCACACTTTACGTGTAGGGGAGGTACCCCAAACAAAAATATCATTCATGATTTTATTCTAGCACTTTGTCGAGTCATAAACTTTGGAAACTCAAAAAGTGCGAGTCTTATTAGCGTATCAAGATATCGTTCCTAACTTATATATTTATTGATACCACCAATACCACACCACAAATTTTTTTTTGTACAAAAGTAGATACAAATGTACATTTGGTATTACAATAGTTGGTCCTATCGCTCACGGCGATCTCCGCCAGACAACCTTTATACGGATATTGTAAAATTTTCAACAATGTAATTACCTCGCAATTTTTAGTATTTAAATTCAATCATTAGTTGCTTAAATATATTTTTGTAATTTAGCAACAAAAATACGAACCCGATTTAAACATTTCAATACAAAGCTGCTTTATTTGTGATGTTTTAAATGGAATATCAAATCAGACTAACCCTTTTAGAGTATTTAATTCTAAGATACAGAATACAGTCAATCATGGCTTTTAAAGATTAACAAAATTTATCTTTTGATCGTCCTTATCAAAAGGTTCCTTTGAATGTGACCAAAACGTCTAGTTCGTGTTTCTTTGAGATCTTTCGTCAGATATTAACATTAAAAAACTTACTTGGAATACAATAATGGAATCTGGCAGTTGAAATAAACAGTCCGGAAACAACAAATTGGTCGGACCCTTGTCTGTCCTGAGATTTATTTAAAAAGTTAGTGAACCAAAGCGTGTTTTTTAATCTGCATCTATCTATAAGAATAAATAGCGCCACGAAGTATATGTAACATCAAACGAACAGTATTTTATTTAATGCATATGAAATATATAATTTTTTGGTCTGTCTGTTTCTGTATGAGATTCAACTAGTAGAATATAAAGGGGATTTAAATAATATTTGTAGAACAACAAATTTGTGTTAGTATGTTTTCAACATTGACTCCGCGCTGGCGACCTTTACTCGGACGAAGCGAGGTGTACTTAACCTGTCGTTCTTGTCAGAATCCAAATTGTTCCTAATGCCTGTTATCAATCAAAGTGTCAGGACATATAGTCTACAATCTGATCTACACCGTGCGTAGTTGGTACTTAACTATTATTTTGTATGGTATGTTACAGATTATTTTTATATCGATTTCGATTAGTGAGTATAGGCTTTAATCGAACGCCATTTGGATTCCTGACAAGCTCGAAATTTCCCTTGGGATTTAGATATCTATTAAAATTTAGAGGCTAGCAATGAGACGGTTTCTGAATAGTTGATGAAAACGAGCATATATCACGTAAATAAAAACTTAACCATGAATAAAACTTAAATGAAGATAACACGTTAAATATTAGATATGGCAAGTAGGCAAAGTGCTAGCAAATCTAACTTACTAACATCTAATAATATATTATTAGTCACTAATAAAAACATCTAAATGAACCCGCTGGTGACATTTTATATGCATGAGGTAATCAATTATTTCAATCTTGATACTTGATTGTGGAGTTACAACAAAAAATACTGAACTGGAACAAATTATTCAAAATACCTATAGGAACATCACAATAAAAGTCGAGAGAGTAACGCAATCTCTTTCTAACGTGAATATCACTCATTTCTTTTTTCACCGCATCTGATTACAACAATGTACAGCTGGATTCAAGTACACAACAAAATATGTACATATATGATTGACTGTCTCGAAGGCGCAGAAGAAGTTTATGCGATTTCTGTGATTGACGTCTCGGATTCGATTCTCGGGTTCGACCAAATGTGTTTACGACCTGTAAATGTCTATTTGTTACGGAGTTTGTCGGTAAGTATAAATTAATAGGTATTAAAGTCAAGCTGATTTCAGCACGAATGGGCCAGCTCGACCAGGGCAGTACCACCCTCACACAGAAGACCAACCTATAATGACAGCATTCGTCTTTCATTGGTGAGTGTGAAACCGGAGTCCCAATCATTCTGTTTTATGAAACAGATGATGCAGAAACATCTCAGTGTGGATCACCATGCTGTGTATGCACTCACAATGAGGATGGTGGCCTCTATTTCTGAATTCTACTCATGCTTTCATTCAGGGAATATTTTAATTACATGTGCAGGTCAACGTAGGTCTTAGGTTCACTATGTAATTTCTTTAAGATTTTATACTGTATTGATAAATAGCAATAGCATTCTAGACCTAATCTTCTATCAAATAGTTGTAAGTTATTTTATAGGGTTTCTTTGACCACTGATACACTATTTCAGAAATATGTTAGGTTTCCTAATCTTTTTAAATACGTATTCCTAAGAAATGTAATAAACATTTCGTTCATTGCGGTAACTTCTTCGCGATAAAAGCATGATATTAAAAACAATCTTTATATATATAATTCTTATGTGAGTGTGTATGTCACTGAACTTCTCTCAAACGACTGGACCGATTTTGATGAAATTTTTTGTATGTGTTCAAGGGGATCTGGGAATGGTTTAGATTCGCAATTGGACCCGGTAGGTGGTGCTACGATCAAGTTCTGGAATTTTAAAGTTGGGCGGTACGAAGTTCGCTGGGTCAACTAGTATATTTATAGAAATGTACCCATAACATAATAAACTGCACAAAATCAGGAGAAGGAGAGCAGTAAATATATTTTTTGTTCTCTCAGATATTATTTTCTCAGAAAAATAATCAATACAAATAAATGAAATTGTAGTGTCTGTATATAATACAAAATTATTAGTTTTTTACTAAATTGAAACGAAAGCATTTTTTTATTAATATTATTATTTTTTTAGGTTACCAAAGTAGCTCTACACTGGCTGATGAAAATCAATAGTAGAATCCAAGAGTCTAAACGTTACCTACAACAAGTTTTTTTTTTATTGCTGTCTAAACAGATTAACAAAAAAAAAAAAATTGGTTTTAAGATTTTCTGGAAAGGCGGGAAAGATTTTGACGGGATTTGCACTGGCAGAATGCTAATGACATAAGGAGTAACTTAAACATTTTTTTTTTCGACGAGCTATGCTTCGCGCTTTACAAGAATAACCGCGAGCAACACCGCGGGACTCAGTTACTTAGTAATTTATTCCATTTAGAAAAAAATTACGATATCTATGCACCATAAATTTTATTTTATTTGGGGACCTGTTTAGACCAAAGAATAAGACTAATATATGTTTAGACAGAAATAGAACTTAAACATAATATTACCTACTTCATGTTAATGAATTCAAAAGAATCTTTAAAATCTTATAGAAGACAGTAGAGCCACACTGATTTCAGCACGAAAGGGCCGGCTCAAGGCAATACTATCCTCACATAGAAGACCATCCTAATAATGACAGCACTCTTGCTGTCGTATTTCGTTGGTGAGTATGAGACCCGAGGCCTAATCTTCTCCATCATTCTCCGGGCTTCCAGAGGCCGGGAGAATGACGCAGAAACATCTGACCAGGCCGCCATTCTGTGGGTCACCAAGCTGCATTGCTTACCCTCACAATGAGGATGGTGAGCCCTACTCCTGGATCCTACTCATGCTTTTCATCAGGCAGAGTAGAATCACTTTGTTAGGCTAAAATATATTTAAAAAAAACACGACTCTTGCCTAGTGGTTTAAGCGGATGCCATGCTGCTTTCTACTGTATCAAGTGTTATAGGTTCAAAATCTCACATGAGAAAACACTTTGTGTGATTTACAAGTTGTTTTGATTCTGGGTGATTTTGTGTCTAAAACCAGTCTGCCTGTCTGTTTTAATACAATTTGTCATGAAGATATTTGTTGCTTTATACTTAGAGCTACTTTTTACCGCGATAACCGACATCTATAGACCGAGAGAGTCTTGGCCAATATCTGTAAATAATAGTCATTAATTAGGGAGTACCCACATAGAATCGTTGTTTAAAAACAAAATTTTAGTCACTATTGGTATTCGATTTTAATCAGATTAAAAAAAGCGGCCAAGTGCGAGTCGGACTCGCCCATGAAGGGTTCCGTAGAAGCAAGTAACATCATATAAAAGTTCTTGTAGTTCGTTGTAACTTTGATCGATGTTTTTACAATAGTGTATTGATTGAATGAAAAGTAAATTGCGGTTGACGATTTATGACGTATTAAAAAAAACTACTTAAGTACTAGATCTCGTTCAAACCAATTTTCGGTGGAAGTTTGCAATGCAATGTCCATTATATATTTTTTTTAGTTTATCACTCTCTTAATTTAGAAGTTCCAGGGGAGGGGGACACACATTTTACCACTTTGTCACACAAGTGTCTCTCGCGCAAACTATTCAGTTTAGAAAAAAATGATATTAGAAACCTCAATATCCTTTTTGAAGACCTATCCATAGATACCCTACACGTATGGGTTCTTAATGCGGTTCACAGAATACATCTACTTATCAAGTTACAACAGTATACAGTTCTTATACAGTTCTTTCAATTTCGGAAAAAGTGGCTGTAAAATACATACGGACGGACCGACAGACAGACAGAGAGACATGACGAATCTATAAGGGTTCCGTTTGGATACGGAACCCTTATAGATTCGTCTTAGTATTATAACTTTAGTATTAAAATAGTCGAGAAGCATCAAAATTTCTTAAGTTAAATTTTAAATACTGGTCTGATACATATATATTATCTCACTAATATATCGCGCAATAAAAACATTTGGTCCTAAGTGACTTCCAAAACTGATAAGAACAATAATTAAAAAGTTTCTTAGTCTATAATATAAAATAAAGAACACACTATGATATAATAATATTGCAATAAAAACTGGTCATAAGAACAAATGCAGTATAAAAATGTTTGGTTACTTTTTTAATTATATCTTTTTACATAAAAGAAAGAAACGACCAATCTAGGTCCACTCGAACAGAACGTGTTGAGAATTCATCGGTCCTTAACCCCTAAACTTTTTCCAACTCCGTTTACTGAGGATAAAAAAGATATGGGTAGAGAGTTTTTGGTATAAAACTCAGATACAATAATGGTCACATTTCTTTTCAAAAGAACCATTGTATTACGAATTGCTGAAATTGAATTTATAAACCGCAACTAAATATAGTTTATATGAGTTTAAATATTAATCAATATTTATATCTAATCAATAAAGATAACTGTTACACAGAGTATTTCCAATGAATATTAATAAAGTTCTGGAGTGGAGACCGCGACTCGGCACTACGTTAGTGTAGGACGCCCACAGTCCAGGTGGAGTGACGATTTGCGCAAGATGGCTGGTAGGAGCTGGATGCGAGAAGCCCAACATCGATCAAAGAAATGTGCAATGGGATAGGATTATGTCCAGCAGTGGACTGCGATTGGCTGATGATGATGATGATTTCCAATGAACGTATCATCAATATCTATGCAAATTATATCTTTATTTTAACTACTAATTTGGCATTCATATTGCATAATCTTTTGCTATATCAGAAATTAGAAATTATACGGATACGATATTATTTTCTTAGCTTTTATTCCCAAAATTATTTGTTGTTGATGTTCATGACAAACGGAATCCACGGCTTAACGTGCTCTCCGAGGTACATACGGAGTAAAAAACCGTCAAAATTCCATATTCCGAGCTCTATGATGAATTTCTTGTAACAAAAATAAAACAACACTTTTGGTCTCACCAGGAATATATAAGGATACGATATACTCTTCCAACATTAAATTAATCAACAATCTATAATGTCTTACTGCTGGCCTCGGCTGCAAATACTTTCGATATATTCAATAACATTTAGGCAATAAAAAATTCCTTAATATTGGTTTTAAACTGTAAAGAAAGCTCGAGTTTGCTTAGGAAAAAATAAGTCTGTAGATTTGTAATCTAAAATTGAATATAAAACAGAACTAGATAGGGTATGGACAGAATAGTCCAGCGTAAATGTCTGTTTAGAGCACGTGCCATGGAGCTTCGAAGGCTTAGCTCTGACACTAATTCGCATTTGATTATGTTTCTAATTCTAGCACGACCTATAAATCTGAATTTAAATCCAAATTGAATACCAAACTAGTATTCGATTAATTCGATAGTGTGTATTTTTAAACTGAGTTGAGTATAGGTAATGTTACCTAAGACATTATTGAATATTACGACAAATCTAAGTTAACGTTAAAAATATAAAAGACGAGCTGGAACTCAAAACACAGGGCCGAATAATAACAGAATATTCAAGCAATATTTAGATTATAACTTGAAAGCATAATTTGCGTCTGTGAAACATTAGATTTTTTTTTAATAAAAGACAACTCCCGCATTAGCAATATAAATCATGTGTAGCAGGGGACTTTACAAACACACATGATACGGATCCAAATAACATGCAGACTCAGAACAACAAGTTGTGAATCACACAAAGTGTTGTACCACGTGGGATTTGAACCCACCACACTTGACGCAGTAGAAAGCGGTGTGGCGACCGCTTAACTCACTAGGCCAACCGTGTAGTCAAAATTTGAGTCAAAGTCAAATTGTTGTACTCAATTAAAGAAAATGAAACAGCCTGAACTGCGATAAAACTTGAGTTTAATTTTTAAGTTTCTAGAAAATTAAGTTAAAATACCTACATTCTCTGAGTGGTAACGACTATTGAAATACTTTTAGTATTTCAATAGTCGTTACCGCTATTTACAAATACATCCAGTACTAATTCTCTTATAATAAGTATACATATTTAGTATCTATACACATACCTAGTAAATAAATTTTAAGTGTCTAATTGTAACATCAAGTGAACAATTTTTACCAATAAACGGAACTTACATGATTTTTTTTTAAATTTTTGTCTGTATTATTTTTTAGCTAATCTCTGGAACGTCTGGACTGATTTTGTCGGGAGTCTCACTGGCTGATGCTGATCATGACATGAGGTATACCTTATGCCATGATCTCAAGTTATAACTTAGACAAATTATTTTCTGAATATCTTCGTTCCGCGATACACGCGGTTTACAACGATTACCGTCGGGACTCAGCCTCAGTTTAATTATATGCAAATGTTTTTTTTTTTTAATTTTTGTCTGTTTTATTTTTTGGCTAATCTCTGGAACGTCTGGACCGATTTCGTCAGGACTCTCACTGGCTGATGCTGATCATGTCATAAGGTATAACTTAGACAAATTATTTTCTGACTATCTTCGTTCCGCGATACACGCGGTTTACAACGATAACCGTCGGGACTCAGGCTCAGTTTAATTATTGGTAAATTGATGCTGGAGTTTCGGGACAACTTTAAAACTTATCTCGACCGAATTTTGTATGGAGTAGAAATAATTTAATAAGTAAAAAAGCTCTTTTACTTATTAACTTTTGTATATGTCGTAATACGTATCGACGACCGTGGATACGTATTATGGCAGCTTTTAAGATAAGCTGGGGGGTTAATTTGCACCTTAAAAACCTCTCGATGGCTCTTAGACGACCAACACAATAGCTGCTTGTCTGTTATAATAACTGTCATTATTTCAAGGGTTAGACGATTGTAATAAATAAAAGGACATAATTTCGGTCGGTCAGCGTTATCGTAATTATGTTACATATTGATCGTTTGTACTTATAGAACACAGTCAAGTACAAGACAACTCGACATAAAATATCAAGAATTACCTTACACAGATCCTCAGTTTGAGGTATTTTTACGAACGTGCAAAATAGTATTTATTTCAATTTATAAGGTATGTATTTCAATACCTTTCATAGTACAGGGATGGTATACTACACGTATACGGTGGTGATTCTGATACCCGAATCCCAATTTTACAGAAGCATCTCACTAAGCTGCATTGTCTGTACTCACAATGAGGATAGTGATCCCTTCTCTTGGATTTAACTCGTGCTTTCCATCAGGAAGAGTAGAGTTGCTTTGGTAGGCTGAAATATAAAAAATCCGGCAAATGCACACAGGCCACGTATATAATAGGGTTCCATCGTCATATACATTTAAAAATGTTTAGATCTAGCGGTGTAACTCGTTCGAAACGTAGACGGTATCGTAAATGTTTTTAAATAATTCTATCGCGAATAAGTCCCGTTTTACAACAGAAAACATTATAAATATGTAAGTACAAGACATATTACTAAATATGAAAACGTTTCCCAAAAGTATATTTACTTTGGGGGAACGTTCCTTACAAGGAACTTATATTTACTTTTAGATAGCTACGGTATTACAATGCCGCATTAGGTATCCACATGTAAGTCGAAGGACATAATAGCCGGCAAGGGGAGTCCTGACAGACAGTTCAAAAGAATACTAAAATAAATTCAAATAATGCTCGTTGTGAAGAAGGAAACTTGATTTTTTGCGACTTACCTAAAAGGGTATCTTAAGTACAGAATCCCACAGACATAATCGTGAAGGTACCGACCGTTCCCTTAAGGTGAACACTTTTATAAGCCTATCAAACCTTATGAGCACAATAAAACACGATTGTTTTCCATTAAAATCGACGTCCACCGTCTTTTGATCTAAAAAAATACGTTTATATGCGCTCTCTTGAATTATCTAATAATCTTCGCACGTTACGTAAATCGCTATTAATGAATGGCGATATGAACGTGCACTAAAATTTGGTGAACACAAACTACAGAATTTAATAGACACCTTTTCTATTGCAGTGTAAGAAGGCTTACAGGGACGAAAATGAAAACCTGCAACGTGTGACAGCAAAAATATTTCAAAGGAACCAAGGCTTACAACACATAGCTAGCATAGTGTGAGTAGATCCCCAAAATGGGGTGTTCACTGAGGAAAATAAATTTTATTTACATTTAAAAAGCGTAGCGGAATCTTTGTCAATTCACTCCCGTCCATCGGCAGGGTCGAGCGAACAAATAAAATGAGATCACAACAGCAGCCTGAAAGCGACAACAATGAACAGCGAAAGATCTTCTTTGCTTTAATTAAATGTAAATTGTTCGTACAAGCATTAAACATTTAGATGAGAGCGTGAACAATACTAATTACGCTTGCCATAGTCAATGGCATACGATAAAAACAGTCAGACAATCGAGCTCCCTTTTTAGGGTGACACGCTTCAGAAATTTTGGTTTTATATAATAAGAAATAGTTTTTAAGAAAGCTTTCTTTATTTTACCTGTGAGATTAAATGTAGGAGTGAAATAGTTTTATTGCTTTAAAATGATTTGATTCGCTTTTTACACTTTATTACCGTACTGTGTTTACATTGATTTTTAAAAATTTCTAACGTAAATAGAGTAAATAGAGCTGGATGCAAGAAACTCAAAATCGATCAGAGTGGTGTACAATGGGAGAGACCTATGTCCAGCAGTGGACTGCGATAGGCTAAGGCTGTGTTATTTACTACTATTATGTTCATCAAAAATAACGTTGACACTTTTTCGTTTGTTCAAGTGTTCTTTAAAGTTTTCGGCGGAAATGAGTGACCAGAATTTTTACCCAGGGACATAAACGTCATAGAATAAAATTCCATGCAACAATACGTAGTGTGCGTTACTAATATTTTTACATAATTGTTTTTTACATATTCATTACGATGTCAGGGTGCGTTTGAGTCGAGACGTCTGATCGAATTTGAATAACAAATGTCTGTCTGACATCTGCATGTCTCTGGCGGGGATTTTCACAGCGCCCTTCAAATCCTGGTTCAGGAAACAATACCGGTCCGTTATGGAAACTGAGGACAGGTCGTAACTCGGACTTATGAACATTTGTGACACAATAATTTCGTTGCTTTTTATTTGTGACTGCGTGCATGGGACCAGAACGATGTTAGGGTCAAATAAAGCTTAACAATGCGTGATCGTCATTGAATTTTAGGTTTTTGTTTGAAATTAAAACTCTTACTTTATATAAGAAATACAAGTGCGTTGCCGACATTTTAGTAATCGCAATCTTGAAAATAAGAGGAAGAGAGTTGAAGTTTCGGTAACCTCACTATTCCATTGACATATTCGGCAACATAGGTACAGCTGATATAATCATCATAAGATAGTGATAAAACACAAAGTATTATATGAGTATAATACAATACTTTGTGTCTTAACTCTTTGTTCCTTATTTTTAAGAAACTTATCGAAACCGACCTTGCACGCCGACCTGTATTCATTTACATTTAATCTGCATTTTATTTGAGTATGTTAGTTTAAACCGTTTTGTGCCTTAGAATATTAAGGCACAAAAGGGTTTAAACTAAATCTATCAAATCTAATTCTTGTGTATTTCTTTGAGTCATGTTGCTCATAACGAACTCCAACGATTTGCAGGTTTTTTTAAATGTTTGTTAATTGGAATTTCTAAAATAGGAGCACTAGCATCATGCTTGGACCACTAGGAGCCGAACATTATTGAAAAAAGATGAAGAAGCTAGTTGAATGAATAGAATTTAAAATCTCTATGTTCAACAAAGAGATTTTAAATTGTGATAACATATAATACCGGTTAGGACATCACAGTATTAAGTGCATTAAGAATGATTATAGTATCTATCGTGTTTGTAATTAATGTTTGCTGCAAAACTGATGTTTAACAATCAAGGCTAAACTTAAGTTAAATAACTAAAATATTTAACATATTTATTTCACAGAAAAAACACTATTTTAAACAGAGGACTTAAGTTTTATTAATTCAAAAGAAAAAAAACCGTATACATGTAGGTAAAAACGATTTATAAATAATCTTTTTACATTAAGTATGTACATTAATTTATTAAAAAGAATTTTATGCATTACCTAGATCCGTTTTAAATCACCACATAAGTTACAGAAGTCAACTACCAAAATATCTGACGCGGTATAATTGGTAAACTACACTGCCGCCTCGTGACTGTACCCGGCGATCTACATACCTACATTTATTAAAAAGGATTTTCTACATTACTTAGATCCGTTTTAAATCACCACATAAGTTACAGAAGTCAACTACCAAAATATCTGACGCGGTATAATTGGTAAACTACACTGCCGCCTTGTGACTGTACCCGGCGATCTACATACCTACATTTATTAAAAAGGAATTTATACATTACTTAGATCCGTTTTAAATCACCACATAAGTTACAGAAGTCAACTACCAAAATATCTGACGCGGTATAATTGGTAAACTACACTGCCGCCTTGTGACTGTACCCGGCGATCTACATACCTACATTTATTAAAAAGGATTTTATACATTACTTAGATCCGTTTTAAAACACCACTTAAGTTACAGAAGTTAACTACCAAAATATCTGACGCGGTATAATTGGTAAACTACACTGCCGCCTCGTGACTGTACCCGGCTATCTACATACCTACATTTATTAAAAAGGATTTTATACATTACTTAGATCCGTTTTAAATCACTACATAAGTTACATAAATTAACTACCACAATATCTGACGTGGTATAATTGCTAAACTACACTGCCGCCTCGTGACTGTACCCGGCAATATACATACCTACAATATCTAATTAAATGTAAAGTCTGCTAGTCAAAACCACGGGAGGTCATCGGTCTATACCAACAAATGCTGGACTTTTACGTCACCAACCGCGAGACACACGCCTCTTGAATACCAATAACAGAAGCCCACAACTCAGACTAATAATTAAATTTTCCACACGCATCGTTCAACGAATCGAAACGAACTCAGTGGCTAAACTAGACACAAACTAATACGTATAAAGATTCCATCGACTTATTTTGTTATAATAAATTTTGCTTGGTAAGGACCAATATATGAAGATTTAGTAGAAGGCTACTGATACATATTACGAACGACTTTCAAAAACAAGTTGAGCATTGTCATTCCTGCTGTTCCGTATCTTAGCTGTCTGAATTTTAAATAGTTTAAATGGAGAAATTGTTCCAGGTACAGTCCCTTATATTGTAGTTGCAGGCGTGGACGAGCATAACCCTCTTTAAATTCTTGCTAAACGATGCCCTCGAAGCATAGTTTGAGCGGTAAACTATGCTCAGATTTGGTTACGCTCCTGATTGACTTTAATAGCATATTAAAGCTCAGTATGACGTCTAGAATTTTTCACACTTCGGCTGAACCTAATCAATCTAATTATCTTTTTTGTACTGTTTTTTTACCACACCACAATACGCAAAGATTAAGAATACAAAAAATACATTTAAGTATAATTATGTAACATGACAATGACGTAAATGTGAAATAGAAAATAATAAATAGATCAGTTTGCAGTGCAAAAAGAATGCAACATAGTTAAAAATATAAGTGAATATTGCGATGAAATATTTGATAGAATTTTCCATGCCATATTTTACCTGTAAGGTATCGAAGAGCAAGGAAACTGGGGTCAGGAATTCTCAAGGCACCGATTAATTTCCAGGTACAGATAGCACTTCTGCTAACAGACCCGGAAGAACTTAGTCGGTGGAACAAATGAGGTTCAATCTGCTTTGCTATATTATTCAGCAATTCAGAAACATTTAAATATATAATATGATATGGTCTCCTTTATTTTAAGCGAACGATTCATAAGACTAAGCTGCGTAACTTTAAACTGTCCACACATCGTCAACAGTATGGAAAATAATATCGAATTCCTTTCCGAATTGAATGTCAGCATACCGAGTTAAACTACGGGCAAATTCTAATTGGTTGACAAGCAGCCTGCGACTTCTCAAGTTTTTTTTAATCGTGTCAAAGAATATATATACAAAAATATAAAACACCATGTGAGACAACCCGCCAAGGTTCACCCACACAAGGTCAGTTTTGTTAGCGTACAAACATTTCTAATTTTATAAGTATAAAATAGAATTTACAATTTAATAGTATATTAATATTTTATACAAAACGTATATACCTATACATTTCGCATAATACATACTTATGTATTCATAACGTAATAAGATATAGTATAAATGGTATAATACAATTCAAAATTTATGTAGGTAACTAGTTAACTTATGAGAAAAAACCAACGGCGTGAGATAACAATATTATAATTTACACATTTCTCATTTTATTTTTATAATTTTAATATTCCAAGTCTCACAGTTACAACTAACAACGCTACAAACGCTAATATACTTCAAGTCGTTAAGGCAACAAAGCGTACTAAATAAATACATACAGACAAACATTCTAAACACAATACCTAGTGGCACAGTCGGGTAAAAATACAAAAATAAACAGAAATAGGTATGAAATGAGAAAGGTCGTGAGATATGTAAAGATAGGGCAAATGGGGTCGTAAAGGCTGTTCTCTCCATCTATCCCAAAAGCAGAAAAGCCTGAGCTTATTATGTAGGTATGTAAAAAAATAAATGGCAACAATTTTTTCTATATGCAAACACAGAACCTGTCTACGCAATTCAGAACATAATATACTTTTGCATCAACTTAATCTAAAACTAATGACCCATCACGGGTTCTCATAGAAGTCATTTAAATTATTTGGTTACCTCTACTAAAATATACATGTATTACACCTATAAACATTTCTCATAAATCACTCTATCTTCAACTGAAAAGTGTATTAAAATCCGTTAACTATTTAAAAAAATCTAAGCTAACAGACAGCAGTCTCGACATCATTTTATACATGTAACAAAACATACCAGGTATAAAATTTCTTTTAAGATTTATGTTGCTAAAGATTTCTTGTCGAGTTTAGAAGGCACAAGTTATGTCGTAATAGGCCTCCGTCGCCATTTTGCAACATTATGGCGGTGATGAGACGGCAAATTGCTCATTTGTCTACCGCGACACTTGCAAAAGCGTCGAGATTTGCTCAGCGTACCTGAAGTCCGGTTTAGTAACCTTTCAAACATCGATATCTCACATTGACTACATAATTAAAACATTGATCGGTGTTCGAGAAGTTGTTAAATTTGAGATGGGTAGATACTATTTATTACACAATAAAAATTGCGATGTTGGTCGCAATACATATTTCGTTGCCACAAATTGTAATGAATACTATACGTATAAGTTGCTTTTTACCACGTTTTTTTTTATAATAACTAAAGAGCAGATTTATTTGGTGCTGCGGTTAAGCCGGTTGAGCGTAACAGACAGACAGACTTACTTTCGATTTTAAAACATAGATTCATTTTCGGGTACATACTAGAAAATGCAAGTATAATGCAACTTAAGCAAATTTGATTCTAATTTCTACATCACTAGGAGGAGCTTTGGCCTATGTCCATTCTCAGGCTCTAGATTATCAGTGTACCATCTTTCATTTAAATCAGTTCAGTAGCTTCGACCTAAAAGCGACCTAAACTCTTGATCAGCAGCCGCATACGCTAACCATTTATTTATTTAAATAGAAATAACATAACATCTATATGCTAAAGTGGGGTTAAGTTGGCAAAAAGTTAAAAATATGTATACTACATATTGCTGCACATTAACCATTTTCAAAAGTCAAATAACTTCAAAAGCAAATCTGTCTGTCTGTGACGCTTTCACGGTTAATACGCTGAACAGATTTGGATTAAGTTCAGTATAGATTGGACTTTGGATGAGGCTACTTTTTTGTTGCCAGGAAAATTGTCGAACATAACTATGTTCGACAATTTTCGACACCTTTACACAAAAAAATCTTAAAGCGATTAACTATTTTTTCGATATGGTATGCCTCGTTACAATATACGGAAGTAGACGTGATTACTATTAATATATACCAGTTTATTTCCTAGGTTTCAGGTTGCAATAATTAATAATTAGTTTAAATAAAGAGCTAGTAATTTACTAGTTTATTTCGGGTTGCCATAATTATAAGATTCTTTCTTCTCTTCGTCCTGTGACAAGAGGGGTACCACAGGGATCTATTTTGGGCCCTCTTTTATTTATTCTATATAGTGCTGACGTTACAAATTGCATTAAATTTTGTAAGTACCATGTGTACGCTGATGACATACAAATGTATGCATCTTTTGAGCCTACGCCTGATTCCACTCTAACAGCTGTACACGCAATAAATGAAGACCTTGACAGAGTTTTTAAATGGGCCCAGAAGAACGCTCTAGTTTTAAATCCTCTGAAATCTAAATTTGTGGTTTTGGGTAGTAAGAATCAAATTGATAAAATTACAGCAGCAAACCCTCAGATCAACATTGAGGGAAAATTAATAGAAAGAGTGTTTGAGTTTCGCAACTTAGGGTTAATCATGGATCCGAAGCTGCAATTTGAGTCTCATGTTAACAATGTTATGGGTAATTGTTTTTACCGTCTAAAAATTTTGTACAAAATACGACAGTTTCTCAGCATCGACCTGCGTAAGAACCTGGTTGATGCATTGGTGTTATCCAAACTCAATTATGGTGACGTCGTGTATGGACCATGTCTACTGAAGCGTACGGAGAAGCTCTTGCAGCGAATTCAGAATGCATGTGCACGTTTTTGTTTTGACATACCGCGTAGGAACCATGTTACACCATTCATAAACAGCAACAATCTCCTTAAAATGACATCTAGAAGGAAATTGCACTTTGCCACCTTGCTATTCGGAATAATAAAGAGCCATAAACCTAAATATTTATTTGATAAATTATGTTGGACACAGGATAGTTACATTTATCCTATTAGATCGTCAGTTCACATCCTGAGTGTACCTACTCATCGCACAACAGCGTTTAGGGGAAGTTTTAAATATGCGGCAACAAAATGCTGGAATGATTTACCTCCACCGTTGCGAAAATTAAATACAACTCTAACATTTAAGTCACATCTAAAAAAATATTTACTCAACCAACAAATGACTTAATGTCGCCGTGTGTATGTTATATATTTAGTTACCTCATCGTCAGCATTACTCCGTTTAATATCTTATTCATAGTAACCTAATATTCGTGTACGTCATTTATTTTGTTAAATTTCTGAAACACCAATTTCAAACTTAACATTAGTATACGCACTTATTACCTTCAGGTGTTGCTGAAAACCAGCGCTGTACCGTAAGTGGTGCAGCATTATGCTGAGCAACATCTATTTTTAATGTACACTGCGACGCAACCGCACAGCAAATGATCGTATTGTGTTTTTATTATGTATGTATTGTAAAATTGTGTTAGTATATACCTGTTTACATGATGTACACCATTATCATTACTATGAACGCAATGCCATGTAATACCAAATATGTTTGTAGTGACATTAAAATAAACGTATTTCTTCTTCTTCTTCTTCTTATAATTAGTTTAAATAAAGAACCAGTAGTAATATATATTTATAAACCTGTGTTTTTACTGTAAACGGGACTTATTCGCGATAATATTATAAAGGTTACGATACCTTCTATTTATATATAATATTATCGCGAATAAGTCCCGTTTACAGTAAAAACATGAGTATGTGTAAAAGTCGCGAAAGTCTAAAAACAGTTATTTATAAACCTGTTCAGACCCCAAATCTAGTCGCAGAGAGAACTTTTTATCAAGCATAACTGACCGTGACACGCACATACATACTTAAAGTGCTCAGTATACTCAATTACATTAGCCAACAGGTACTTTAATAGACGTGATTGATATCTTCAAGATATGCCACATTAGAAGTTAATTTAAAGGTAAATGTACTTGTGAAGATAATAATAATATTAATTCATTACTTTTGCAAGATATTGAAGGCTGAAACTGAGTCAACTAATCACAAAACTGTCAGAAAGTTTTTTAGTAAGAAATCTCATCTTTTAACGCTATTCACTGGAACCCGATCGGACTTATACAACGCGAGATACAGATAACTAAGCAATCTATTGGAAAAATAATGGGTTTTTTTACACCTATGTTGAAAATCTAACACACAACGCTATCTAGTCCTAAACTAAGCAGATCTGGAACTATGGAAACTAGACCATTGGTATAAATACATACATATACATTTTTGTAAACACTTATACATAGAAAACATCCTAAGTCCTAAACAAATATTTGCAGATCATGCAAACATCAGTCATCGGCGCCACCTAGGAAAAATTCCACACTAAGAGATGGCTTTTGAGTACCCCAGGTTTTAAGCTCATCTTTACCACGTGGAGAGCAATGACGTCACAATGCCCCAGAGCGCTCGTCCTGAAAAACGTTAATTGCACGACACCGACCGTGGCGAGGCACCCGCCTCTATCTCACATTGCAACCAACATTCCTCTATCCGCAACAAACAATAATGAACTTTATCGTTCTGGTCATAAACAGTAATGTTGCTCATCGCAATGAAGTATTTAATATACTTTAAAATGAACTACGCTTAGCACCTGAAGGTATTAACGATTAAAAAATGAAAATAAATACAGTAAACTTTGCAGGTAAAATATATTTTTCCCTGCCAAAGATTCAATATTATAAATAGGTTTTAGTAAAGTTTCGTTTCTCAAGAGGCTACTTACCTTTTTTACAGTTCAACAGCTTTTTTTATAATTTATATTGAAAGTATAACGATTTCAATGAGTCTTATTTCTTTTATTATTTTATTTCAAATTACATTTACAATTTTGATATTATATTGTAGTGACTTCAAAAAAGCAGCCAACCGGGCTTTGTGGTGTTCTTTCAGAGAAGTATATGTCCAGCAGTGGACTGCAGCGTGGTGATGATGATGAGCGACTGGCATCGGACCTCGGCAACCGTGAGGGAGAACTGAAATTCGGGGGTGGAACTAGTTGTCAGTATATTTGAGGGCGCTGACTGCCCAAAAACGATTGCCATAGATGCTAATGACAACCGGGACCGACAGCTTACCGTGCTCTCCGAGGCTCAGACCTATATCACTGCCAAACTTCCGTACTCAGCTGTTATTAAAAGATTCCTGTCAGAAAAACACTTTTGGCCCGACCCGACATCCTCTGATCAGCAGTCGCATACGATAACCACTAGGGAGATAAGATCAATTGTTTAGTTGAATGGACAAAATCTTAATATATATAAATCTCGTGTCACAATGTTTGTCCTCAATGGACTTCTAAACCACTTAACCGATTATAATAAAATTCGCACACCATGTGCAGTTCGATCTAACTTGAGAGATAGGATAGTTTAAATCTCAAATTATAGTCGCAATTTTAATTTATTGCTAATTATTGTCTGTTATTATTTGACAGTCACAATTATCTGTTAACTCCAAATGATTCTAACAGATGTCGATACCTTTCGACTGGGTTGAGTAAGTAATCAATCCTCAATTTTCACCCTTCTACGATCAACCCCTATTTTTTAGGGCGGTACGAAGTTCGTCGGGTCAGCTAGTTTTATATAAAAATCGATTTGAGACTACAAATCGCACACAAGTGCAGGTGACTATGCTTTTTGAAGAAGCCATGTTTCTATAAAATGTTTGTTTATCAATCAAACAAGTCAAAACGAAATTAACAGATAAATTAGAGACAGACAGATAGCAGTGATATACGTCATCTTGTTCTGATATTCCTTACATCTATACCAACTTCTCCCTTTGCAAAAAAAAACTTAAGTTGCTGTAAATGATTAAATAAAAGTCTTCAAAGTTCTGAACAAGTTATATTGGCTTTCAACTTAAGAGAAGACTAATCTAAAACAAAAAACTTATTTATTACCCTTTTTTTATCAAAACTCTTCCATTACCTCGATGTTTAAGAAGATTTTTAATACTATCATTTAATTAAAATATTGAATTTACAATTTCAAGAACGAAATTTAAAATATTTTGAAAAATCAACAACTGTCCTTGTAATATCTCTAAATTTCAGTTTTTTTTAAGGTATGGTTACAACTGCAGAACTGCACTGTAAAATACAACGACTATTTTAGTCTGGCATCCAGTTACATCTTCTCAATTCGTCCTTTTGTAAGTAAAACCGACTTACACATATCGCTAGCAGCTAATCTACTTACAATAAAACGAGGAAAAACACGTAAACATGTAACAATAAATATAAATGTTATGTTGAGACTGACTTGGGAACCTTCGCTGTCTTCAGTGGCGGATTAACCACGTAGCAAGAGTAGCAAATGCTACAGGCCCCGCGCATTTAGGGGCCCCGCGCTTCAACGATTTCTGACTGCTAAAAAGTATCTACTTAAATCGAATCGTAAAAAAGCGGGAAGTGTTGTGACACATGACATGTATTGCGTTCTTCCTGGCGATCTAATTACAATCAAAACAACATGATGACACTGTTAGCTTCCATAGCCTCTATGTTTTGAAGATTTGACCTGCCATATTTATTGTTTGAAATATTTAGTTTAAAAAAAAATTGTTCTATATATTTTAACATAATAGAACCATTTGCTTTTGTATATACATAAGTATATCAACAGTCTAAGTTCTAGTAAATGTACAGGTTGCTTTTTCTCTTCCATGACTCCAAGATGTTCTTTATAAATTACTAGCTGACCCGTGCCCACTTCGTTGGGCATAACTTAAATATAAAAGTTAGACATATGCTGTCGTGGACTTTTTTGTAGGCATTTTCAAGCTCCACATCTTTTCTCTAGAACTCAAAAATATATCTTTCATAGTTAAGGCAGCGTTCGTAAGAAACGCTTTCATTCCACCGTTTTTTCTCCGATTCACTTTGCAAAACGGACAACCACGTGAAAGCCTTTTTATTTTTCGGTTTTTTATGTAACCTATGACACTCAGCAATAATGTGGCTTTCTATTAGTGAAAGAATTTTTAAAATCGGTTCAGTAGATCCCGAGATTACCCCTTACAATTTAACAAACACACAAACTTTACTTCTTTATAATATTAGTATAGACTAGCTTTGATATTTTAAAAACGAATTTTTTTTTCGTGATTTCTTTTTAGCAGTTTGATGATGCGATAAAAACGTTTATTTGCAAATTAATTCGAGGACGGACAATGTACATGACGAAACTATAAGGGTTCTAACTATAAAGAATCCTATAAGTCGTGAACTAACAGAACAGAAAACTAAAAAGGAATGAAAATAGATGGAATATTTTATCTCACCTCATAGGAAATATTTTTCTGAAATCTCTCATTAAAGAGACAACGTATAAATATTTTTTTCAGATGATGCTTTCGCAGATGATTTGTAGGATAGCCTTTTTTACGCAGGGAATGCTTTTTCACTATCCCTTTAGTGGGGTATATGATGGGCGTGTGTGGGACTCCCGGAGGAACCGGTCTACCCCTAAAACCCACGGCGGCCTACATCAGCAGTTCGGACGAACACCAGGAACGCATCAGCGGCTTCTGGAGTCCCTCCTACCGTTCCCCACGACAGAGGTACATCCCGGGGCAGGACGCTGTCATGCCTCTTTAACGCTCTAGCAGTAACAGGCGCAAAATGACCCACCTTAGGTGACATCCCCGGACTGCACAGGAAGTGTCACCTCTCTCGTGTCGTTCACAGTGGTCACATCTCCATAAGATGTGGCTGCACCGACCTTTAGGTGATAATCGGGGTCCTAGCGACCTCTGCCACGTTCCTGCACTTCAGCCCTATCCCGATCTAGCTCAGCGGACTCCTTCTGGAGCATCATGTCCTCACGGAAGGAGACCGCGGCTTCCCATTCCTCGCTAGCATTGCCGCGATCAATGCTGACGGTGACAGGTTTCGTTCGATCTCTCTAACGAGGACTCGACACTCTTACTCCCACGCAGGGCAGTCTTGGCTGCGCGTTGGCTAGCATAGCCCGGAGTTCCGAGCCGTGCCTATTAATCCCGCAGAGAATCCAGGCTCGTGGTCCAATGCTGTCTCTTCGCCATTCTTACCGACAGAACGAATTTAGTCGTAGACCATCGTGTTCATGTCGGCCAAAATGTCAAAGGGTGGAGATCGCGCCAGGACCGTTGCCACCTCGTACGGAATCGTGCGGTAGCCTCGTACGACCCGTATGGCCACCAGCCGCTGCAGAGTCCGGAGTTAATCCTGACAGCGAGTGGAACCCGTCAGGTCTTCAGACCAGATAGGCACCCCATAGAGGACCGTTGGAGGATAGCCTGTGCGATACAGTGGTTAATGATCTTGGACAGTGAAAATGAACTTAGAAACACGATGAAGCCAAAACGCCTGAATCTTCTCACTTTGACGAATATTGAATTTGATTAAACTATAATGGCTGGGCTCGGTATAATCAAATGGATATTTAGTCGGGATCTCAATCCTTGGGAGGACATTGATAGAATAAGATGAGATGATCTCATCACTGATGAAGTAATGATACGCGCAGTATTTGCTTGATGCTCTGGATCACTTGCACCAGCGAGCAGTACGCATACGTACGGTGGCCCACACCCTTGAATTCTACTCATGCTTTAAATCAGGCAACTTGGCATTTTTCAAAAGAAAAATAGTTAACTCAGAGAGGTTGAATTAAATAGTATTATTATAAAAGCCTTCATTGTATCAAGATGAGGTTGCTTGTAGCAGCTGTAAGTACCGTCTTTAGGGAGCCGTAGCTCATGATTCGGAACCCTTATAGATTTGTCATGTCCGTCCGTCCTCGAATTACCATCCAAACGGTTAGTGCTAGAAAGATGAAATTTTGCACAAATTTGTGTTCTTATCACACCAAAAAAGTGCTGAAATAAAATCATGACAAATAATTTTTATTAAGAGTACCTCCCCAACACGTAAAGTGGGGATGTTTTTTTTTCGTTTCTACCAAATCGTGTCTCTCTCTCTCATTAGATATAATATTGAGAGGTTGCCTTAGCAACCTACGTAATCAAAAACCGGTTTTGAAAATGGGTTTTTGATTACGAGTTATTTAACTTTAAGGGGTATTTTTTTCTTAAAACAGGGCGTCCCTGCCCCCCCTCTTAATGGTAAACGTATGCCTCGAAAAAACTTTTAAAAATTATAATGGTATTCCATATGCTGAACTTTAAAGGAAAACTATAACCATTTAGATAACTTTTTTTGGTTCAGGAGTTATAGAGGCCTAACTTGTAAAATACGCTTCCTTAGAAATTTTCGTACAAAAATAACGAAAAAATAAATAAACAACAATTATCGATTGGACACGGTTTAAAAGCCACGTACCATTATGGGTAATTGCGGAACCCTATTCTATGCGTGGCCTAACACGCACTTGGCCGATTTTTAGAAACATAATATCCTGAAACTATGGAAGGGCCCCGCGCTAGAATTTGCTACAGGCCCCGCGCTGGCTTAATCCGGCACTGGCTGTCTTATTGTTAATATACACATTAGACGAGTGTTTAACATGGACTGGAGCAAGTTAATATCTCTACAAGATACCCACAACATATAAAACGTAGGAAAAACCCATCTGCCAAAATCCCTACAATCATTGACAAGTGAAATAGAACCTAAACACCATTAAGAATAGGATTCGTTGTCGACCAACCATGAAACCAATAAAACGAAAGAACGACGCAACAGATCCCGCGAATATGTTCGCAGGCTCACTCCGAGTTACTAACACTCGCAATTCATTTTGTGAACTGAATATATTATACCCTGATAAAAGATAAAGCACCTTTCGCCCTAGGCGTAAGGGTGAATATCAAAATGAACTGAAGTCGTAGAAATAAGTGAGAGTTTTCCCGCAGTTCGCAAATGATTTTCAGCCTTATATTGTTTACCAAAAAAGTCGAAATTCATATATATTAAATATCATTTTTCGAAATCCCAAATCGCGATCATATGGCAAGGCAGACGATAAATATGTTCGGTGTATTGAAATCCTACACTGTCATAAGGAGTCGTAAATTGATCTGAAAGAACTTAAGTAACTTTATTTGTTAAACTTTTATCACTTTTGAGCACACTTTTGGGGTTATCTGGACCAGGCTTTATCGCGAGCAAGGAAAGCAAATCCATGACAGATTTATTACTCTATAGTGTGCAGTGTGTCAGATATTTTTTGCATCAGCACTCTTTGATAAGGGTTCTTGGTAGGAATTAGAGGTAAAATAGTAGGGTTCAAGTGTAAACTGGACGAAAAACTACCTAAAGTGATGCTTTCTTGCTTGCAAGAACAAAAATATCTAAATCATGTAATTGACATGTTCAAGTGAAACTCCTTACACGTAGTTATTAAACGATATTGATAAAATGCTTAGATATATTTTTATCTTTTGTGTGTATTCATAAATTTTAAGGGCATATTCTCTTCGGTGTTAACGTCAATTTGGATCATACTATCAAAAGTACTAGAGTCAGTCGAGTTTGGAATTAAATAGACAAAATATGTGAATATTTATATAAACCCAACCTATAAATATAGAACTTACAATTCTGCAATACATATATCTTAGTAACTGTATAAACTATGGATTTGAGATTCCATAGTTTAAAAAAAAATACTTTTATGCCTATTATACACTTAGTAACACATCTTCCTTTTTTTACGCGGGGAATGCTTTTCGCACCGTACACTTCGTGTGGGGTAAACGAAGGGCACGTGTAAGACTCCCGGAGCAATGTGTCTACCTACTTAACCTTACCTGGCATCATCATCTTTCTAGCCTTAATTATTGTCAAGATTATTTAGGGTCGTCTATAAGTTCAATTGATTTTACCTAAATATCAGTTTTTACACAGAACGACTGGAATCTGACCTCTGCAACTCTCATGGCGAACTGAATTCTCGGGTTGTACTATGTACCTAGTTGTCAGTACTGCCCCATAAGTATTGCTATAGATGTTCATGACAACCAGATACAAACGGCTTAAAAAAAGTGTTCTCCGAGGCACGGGCCTGAATCACCGCCAAACTCCCGTGCCAGGCCTGTTACTAAGAACTGTTTTAAGATAAACCCAACAATACTTTTGGCCCGACCCGTAACTTGTACCCGAGACCGAGTCGGGCCAAAAGTGGATCGAGACCGTGGAAATTATGATATTATTTTTTAATTTAAGGTGTGCATACAGATAAGACTTTTGCCACTCCAAAAATAAAGATAAAAGTATTCCTCAGTGACCAGCATTGTGCGTGTTTTATGAACCTATAACCATTACAACAAAATTGATTTCAATTTTATGGTTTCTGCTCCCCTGAATCCAATCATTGTTATCGCTTTTGTGTGCTGTTAAAATATAATGAGTATGTACGCAATTTAGATTGTGGCCTAAATAATAATATCCCTTTAATTTTACCTGTCCTTTGTAGCCTTTATGTCAATAGAGTCTAGTATATTTTTTAACCCCGATTTTAACCCCGAAAGCAAAAAGGACTTACACGTTTGAGGTGTATGTATGACTGTCTGTCTGTCTGTGTGTGTGTGTCTGTCTGTGGCATTGTAGCTTCCGAATGAATGAAACGATTTTAATGTAGTTGGTAGTGTTCTTAGCTATTTTTGATGTAAATCGGAAGATATGTCGGGGTTTTTTTTTATCGTACATAAGTGTTTGGAAAAACTTCAGTTTGCCATACATTAAAAATAATAACTTAACACGTACGCCTGAATGATTCTAAACTAGGAAGATACTTCACTCTGGTATCATACTGATGAACATATATTATTAACTATTGGTAAACATAATAAACTTAAATTTGAAAGTGGCTTGGAAGCTTTCAAAAATATTTTGAACACTAGCTGAGTCCCGCGGTGTCACTGGCGGTTTTTGTTGTAATTCGCGAGTTACGTTGTGTTTCATACAAGCAGTCTAAATTGTTAAAAGTTGCTTTTTTGATGCAAGAACCGTATATTCTTTTCATATGCATTTAGTAAAACCTGTTTAATCGTTATTACAAATAGACACTTTAATTTATTTGTATAAGTAGATTATATACTATCCTGTCTAAAAGAAATAAATTGTCCTTATAAAGATAGTCAAGCGTGATCAGGCGTGTCTGGAAGGATGTAAACACATTCGCACAGGCTGACGCTCTCGGTTTGACGCTTGCTTATGGAGCCTTGCCAGAAAATTGATATTAAATAAATTGCTATCTTCTTGCCAAGTTCATAATATACTTATTCTATGGACAATTTGTTGGTAAAAATATTAACTTTGTTATGTTATGTTATATATACATAACATAACAAATAACAAAGTTATGTTATTTGTTATGTTATGAACATCAATTCTTTGTTTTAGGGCTCAGTACCTAAAGGGTAAAACGGGACCCTATTATTATTAAAACTCCGTTGTTCTTCTGTTTCCAGTCCTGTACCTCATGAGGAACCATAATAGGTAGACAGTTGAAATTTTCATTGATGACGTTTTTCTGTTACCGCTATAACAACAAATACTTAAAAACATAATTAAATATATATTTAAGCGGGCTTCTACAATAAAACATGACTTTTTTACTCGTTTTAGCTCGTTAATGATGACTGACACTAGTAGACGTAGACGACCACAGAACACAGGTGAAATATATAATAGATAATATTACGGAACCGTACCTGCACGTGTACGACTCGCGCTTTGCCGATTTTTATGGAATGAGTTTCCTTGAAATGTTAAAACCACCTTTATTTAAAAGGTGGTTTAAAGGTCTATTAATATCATTTTGCGGTTTATAAATTATTTTGTCCTCCATTGACTCCTATGTTAATAAATTAAAAGTTAAAATAACGATTAGTATAATGACCGAGAAAATAAATGGGGTACTTTGCATAATAATTTTATATTAATCGTAACGATTAAACATTTTTAACAGCCGACATCGAGTCCCCACTTTTTTTTCAAAATGAGATTTAGAATATTAATTAATACTTTAGCGTAGGAAGCTCATACGCGATGAGTGTGAGACCAGAGGCTAAATGAAGCAGAATCATCTCTCTAAGCGACCATAGTACAGGTACTCATAATGAATATGATACTCTTGAATTCTACTCATTCTTTCCATCAGGTAGAGCAGAGGTAGACTTCAAAGTAAGTAAGTTTTTAATGTGGCGAAAATTATAGCAATAATACATCTCATTGTACCGTCAACTACAGTCTTTCCAAAACATTTTAATCCATTCGAAAGTTGTCTGAAATAGATTGCTTTTGGCAATAAAGCCCTCTTTGTACATTAATGTAAGTGATTTCTGTTTTGTTTTGTGAATCTATAACACGGTATATAAATAAAGAGTTTTCTATCTATCTATCCTGAATATTCTCCAATCACCATGACAACGTATCACCTCGTTTTGAGAGCGCTCCTAACGGCCTCTACCAATATTGGAATTCTAGGTATCGGCATATTGAGCGAAGTCCAGTTCCGTGGCCATTTGGAGGGTAAGGCCAAATTAGCTTCAAAGAAGCTTGGTGTGCTTAATAGAGTGAGTCGGTATTTCACTCCGGCGCACCGCCTGCTATTTTACAAGGCGCAAGTTGCTCGTTTGCGACCTATTATATAAAAAAAAACGAAACACCATATAAACAATATCAAAGCTGATAATGTTCACTTTAGTAAGATTAAATTATTAAAAACAAAAACTATACTCGTAACATAATATACAATCGCCAGGTTGTTCAAAGTTAATATTTTTTAAATTTATTCCATTACCCTATAAATACATACAAAATAACACCCTTATTGCAAAGATTGTTAGGGTTAATACTCTATAAAAAGCCTATTGTTCAAAATGGTTTACTAGACTTGTAATGCATTAAACTTTTACGTGTGAGCTCATGTAAGGTGGTAATTAGTGAGTTCACGATAGGAGTGAACTGGATCAGCACACTAACTCAAATAATAACTATTAGCGTTGCCATTCGACGTGAGCACTTAGAACAAAGTACTTAAGTTTTTGACTTTTGGACGTAAATATTAGATTTTATTTTATTGCATAAAAATAGTTATTTTTAATCCATACTATTACGAGTATATAAGGCTGAAGAGTTTGTTTGTTTTGTTGAACACACTAATCTCAGGAACTATTGGTCCGATATGAAATATTCTTTCAGTGTTAGATCGCCCATTTATAGAGGAAGGCTGTAGGCTTTATATCATCACGGTAAGACCAACAGGAGCGGAGCACCAATGAAGAACATTTCGGAGCTTTTTTCGTGTTGAAAGCTTGTGCGCTGCATGCGGATCTGACAGAATTATTTCCCTTTGAAAGTTCTTAAAACAGTCTGCGACAGCATATGCCTATCTTTCAAGGTTCGCTCACTATAACCTTCTCTATGGGAAACAAATTTAGTTCCACGGTATAACATCACGCTACGGGTAATAGAAGAATGCAGACAGGGCTGCGTTGGGTCAGCTATTTCATTTATAAACGTTAATTAGTAAATAACATAAGAAATATATGAGCTCAACTAAATTGTGAAATCGATCACCCGACGCTGTCTGCCGCATGCCTCTTGGGCAAATGTCTCTCACAGATTCTCTCATATCAGACATCATATAGTGGATTGTGAAATTACTCTATGTGAGATAGGGAAGCAAGAAATACAATCATCTGAGGATAAAAATCACAGATCATAGAAATCTATGATCTGTGATAAAAATATATTAAAGTTCAACGAATAGTACCTAAAATTTATAAGAAAAAAGAAACAAATTGTTCTGTAATTAATTCGCAAATGTTTGATTCTAAGTAATAAGTTGACCGAGGATCTGACAATCATACTTCAGTGCTTCTCAACTCTCTGTCCGGGTTGGTACTACTCTCTCACTTGTTGTCATCCGAGACCGGAGGCCCAATGATGCAGAAGAATCTCAACAGACCGCAATAGTGTAGGTCACCATGCTGCATTTCTGCATTCACAATACATATGGTGACCACTACTCCTTAATTCTACTCATGCATTCCATCAGACAGCCACACAAGACACAGATGTTTGAATCCAAAATAGGTACAGCTTAACCCATAGTCTTACTTTTCCAGATACATACATACTAACGATAATTTACGTAGAGACATAAACCAAATAATCGTTACGCACAAATACATAGGTGGGAATCGGATAGAGTTAGCAATTAGGATCAGGTAACCAAGTCTTCAGGCAAGTCAAATGTAATCATTAATCCTATAGCTTGTTTTACCCTTTTTTAATTCAGAGCTAGTCCAGATAGGAAAAGCCGAACTCAAAAACTTAAAAGTTTAATAAGCCGAAGTGTTCATAATTGCAGAATAAATGATTTCCTTTCATTTCAATGACAGGAAGATAATTATTTCTGAAACCCTTTAACAGAACTTTTGAAACAGGAAGATTAAAGATCACTGGTTCCTGCAGATGTTATAATCTAAACAAGCGGATATAAAATTAGCTCGTGGAATTCCATGCAGTGGGGTTCTGAATGAAAGAAGGTTAAATGTCAAACTGTAACTGATTTATTCGCCACAGCTGTTGAAGTAGAAGCTAAAAAAATTGTTTCATTTTTGGTCACGCTGTCTTTTCTAATGCTATCACAAAATTGTTGTTTTTGGAACATGCATTTTAAGCTTATTTTGATTACAGAGAAGTTGGTATTAAAATGTGTAGATGTATCAGCATTGATGTATGTAACTACGAATTCAGGTGTATTTCCAAATAAAAATAAGAAGGTATTAATAACTGGTTACTCATACATTATCATGGAAAATAGATTATGAGCAAATCGTTTATTATTTATAAAATTTAATACAAAAAGCTGTGATGAAGTATCTTTAAATTATGTAGGTATAATTTTTAATTATATATAATTAAAAATTAACTAAGTATGCAGTGCATTTATTATAAAATTAAGTTTTACATATAAGTTAAACAAGTCTGCTCATAAGCTAAAATAATATATTATTAAGTTTTCACGGCCACCTTCCTTCTGGCAATTAAACGCAGAATTAAAATGTATGTCTTTAACTTTATATTTCATAGAAATTTGTTTTGTGATCGAATATTATCTGATGATTATAATATACAAAAAGGGTAGTTGAATGAGATGAGTAATACCTTGGACGGGAAAAGACTGAAGAAAACGAGTGAAAAACAATAATGAATAACTTTTTTTTCGATTTTTTTACTTATATGGGCCTACTAGCGACCGCCCGTGTATATTTCGGATATCGCGGAACGAGATAGCTTGCCTTTTCTCAAGATTTTGGATGAAAAATTGTCAAATTTAATTTAAATCTATGCAGCGGTTTAATTAAACAGTTAACAACAGACAGCTAAAGAGCGATATAAAATTTAGTTAATTGTATAATTTGTATCAAGATTTGTTCTTGAAATTCTTTGATGTGAAGCTCAAAAAAAAACAATAGCTTGGACCTTGGCTAGTTGTTACCTTGGACTTTATTTCCTTTTAGAAGTTTTATATTACCTGTAACAAAAAGAGAAAGAACTTGGTTTAGTGAAAATATACTTGAAGACATAGTCTTGGGATTTATTTAAAAAGTAAAGTAGTAAAGTAAAGTAGTGAAAATCCGATAATTTCAAAAAATTATCGGATTTTCACTACTTATACGCATGTATGCATGAATTACACATATAAACCTTCCTCTTGAACCACTTTAACTACTGATGAAAACAGTATTAAAATCCGTTGGGTAGTTTATATGATTTTAACTTCACTATGTAAAGATTGTACTTTTGTGAGTACGTATATTTAAATAAAGTTACCACATTTAGCACACAGACAAAATTACAACGATATAGGTACATATTGAGAATTTATTACTAAGAAATTTACAAATATTATTTATTTTTTACTTATTTATTTGCTGGTAAATCCTGAAAGAGATCATAAATATGTGAAATCATCGTGTGTAACAAACTCGCAATGTGTAGTACATATTTCTAAAGCTAAAATAATATAACTAAGAATATAATATTGAGTGAACCACGTGCCAAATGGTTTAACACACTAAAATATCAAGTCTATAGCAGTATTCAGCTTAAAGGGCAACTTTCATATTATAATACATACATTTATGTACTCTACGGACATTCAAACAGTTGAATTTATAACAGCTAATAATTATTAGTTTTACGATGAGCGTGCGCAATAATCACGACTTCAAATTGTTTACGGGTTTGTTAACCAAATACTTACTTACTTTGATTTAAATTTATTTGCATTCCTAATAAAATCGCAGAGACGTAACATATCACAAATTATGAACCTTTTAAAATGACAATTTTATACATTTATATATGTATTCTGCAAGTGTTTAGGTGTATGTATATATTGTATGCTTATTATTTAAAACTATTGTCTTTAATTTGTTGTTTAATATCCTACTAATGACTGCTGTTTTTACCAAGACAGCGAGGGGGTTTAAAGGTGATACGATAATAATAATAATATAGTTCGACTCCATGCATTCCTGCAATACCTAATTTATCCTTAATATCTACCCTCTCGGGCAATCAAGCACCATCCTGTTAATGGACGGTCAATTTAGGTGTCACCTCTGTATTATCTTTCTTGGGTAGAAATCTTTTCGGAAAATTACAACACCAATTTACCTCATTAGATGATCCACCAAACCTTTTTAGAAAAGTTATAGGCTGTGCATGAAATAATGAAATTTAATTCATTGTCTGTTAAAAGTTTTTTAGCTGTTAGCTTTTCTTTATACGGCTGCTAAGAATATAACCTGCAAAACTATTTAGTAGACAATAATATATCCTAGACTAGAAGATAAAGTGACTACACTATCAGTAAAACATGTGTGTAACGGTATTCATAGTGTTGTGACGATATTGATTCCCTCGTTATATAAAAGCGCGTGGTTCTATATAGGGCTGTCAACGAAGCTACAGATTTCCTGTTTGATATATAAAAAATAAAACAATTTAAGTAATATGCAAGTGTACCACTGAAAATGTTAGTCTTAGAATATTTGACGGTTTATATATGTTTTTATTGATTGATTTATTACTAAGCCGAGCAATAAAGGGAATTATAATCAGATAATTCTAAACCATTTCAGTCAGTTTTAACAGCTTTAGAAAAAGCACCCAAGTTTAAAATGGTTTTAAATTATACTGCATAAAATTTCATAGACTTAAAAATAAAATAATAAATTTTTATCTTTTGTGTGTATTCATAAATTTTAAGGGCATATTCTCTTCGGTGTTAACGTCAATTTGGATCATACTATCAAAAGTACTAGAGTCAGTCGAGTTTGGAATTAAATAGACAAAATATGTGAATATTTATATAAACCCAACCTATAAATATAGAACTTACAATTCTGCAATACATATATCTTAGTAACTGTATAAACTATGGATTTGAGATTCCATAGTTTAAAAAAAAATACTTTTATGCCTATTATACACTTAGTAACACATCTTCCTTTTTTTACGCGGGGAATGCTTTTCGCACCGTACACTTCGTGTGGGGTAAACGAAGGGCACGTGTAAGACTCCCGGAGCAATGTGTCTACCTACTTAACCTTACCTGGCATCATCATCTTTCTAGCCTTAATTATTGTCAAGATTATTTAGGGTCGTCTATAAGTTCAATTGATTTTACCTAAATATCAGTTTTTACACAGAACGACTGGAATCTGACCTCTGCAACTCTCATGGCGAACTGAATTCTCGGGTTGTACTATGTACCTAGTTGTCAGTACTGCCCCATAAGTATTGCTATAGATGTTCATGACAACCAGATACAAACGGCTTAAAAAAAGTGTTCACTTTAGTAAGATTAAATTATTAAAAACAAAAACTATACTCGTAACATAATATACAATCGCCAGGTTGTTCAAAGTTAATATTTTTTAAATTTATTCCATTACCCTATAAATACATACAAAATAACACCCTTATTGCAAAGATTGTTAGGGTTAATACTCTATAAAAAGCCTATTGTTCAAAATGGTTTACTAGACTTGTAATGCATTAAACTTTTACGTGTGAGCTCATGTAAGGTGGTAATTAGTGAGTTCACGATAGGAGTGAACTGGATCAGCACACTAACTCAAATAATAACTATTAGCGTTGCCATTCGACGTGAGCACTTAGAACAAAGTACTTAAGTTTTTGACTTTTGGACGTAAATATTAGATTTTATTTTATTGCATAAAAATAGTTATTTTTAATCCATACTATTACGAGTATATAAGGCTGAAGAGTTTGTTTGTTTTGTTGAACACACTAATCTCAGGAACTATTGGTCCGATATGAAATATTCTTTCAGTGTTAGATCGCCCATTTATAGAGGAAGGCTGTAGGCTTTATATCATCACGGTAAGACCAACAGGAGCGGAGCACCAATGAAGAACATTTCGGAGCTTTTTTCGTGTTGAAAGCTTGTGCGCTGCATGCGGATCTGACAGAATTATTTCCCTTTGAAAGTTCTTAAAACAGTCTGCGACAGCATATGCCTATCTTTCAAGGTTCGCTCACTATAACCTTCTCTATGGGAAACAAATTTAGTTCCACGGTATAACATCACGCTACGGGTAATAGAAGAATGCAGACAGGGCTGCGTTGGGTCAGCTATTTCATTTATAAACGTTAATTAGTAAATAACATAAGAAATATATGAGCTCAACTAAATTGTGAAATCGATCACCCGACGCTGTCTGCCGCATGCCTCTTGGGCAAATGTCTCTCACAGATTCTCTCATATCAGACATCATATAGTGGATTGTGAAATTACTCTATGTGAGATAGGGAAGCAAGAAATACAATCATCTGAGGATAAAAATCACAGATCATAGAAATCTATGATCTGTGATAAAAATATATTAAAGTTCAACGAATAGTACCTAAAATTTATAAGAAAAAAGAAACAAATTGTTCTGTAATTAATTCGCAAATGTTTGATTCTAAGTAATAAGTTGACCGAGGATCTGACAATCATACTTCAGTGCTTCTCAACTCTCTGTCCGGGTTGGTACTACTCTCTCACTTGTTGTCATCCGAGACCGGAGGCCCAATGATGCAGAAGAATCTCAACAGACCGCAATAGTGTAGGTCACCATGCTGCATTTCTGCATTCACAATACATATGGTGACCACTACTCCTTAATTCTACTCATGCATTCCATCAGACAGCCACACAAGACACAGATGTTTGAATCCAAAATAGGTACAGCTTAACCCATAGTCTTACTTTTCCAGATACATACATACTAACGATAATTTACGTAGAGACATAAACCAAATAATCGTTACGCACAAATACATAGGTGGGAATCGGATAGAGTTAGCAATTAGGATCAGGTAACCAAGTCTTCAGGCAAGTCAAATGTAATCATTAATCCTATAGCTTGTTTTACCCTTTTTTAATTCAGAGCTAGTCCAGATAGGAAAAGCCGAACTCAAAAACTTAAAAGTTTAATAAGCCGAAGTGTTCATAATTGCAGAATAAATGATTTCCTTTCATTTCAATGACAGGAAGATTAAAGATCACTGGTTCCTGCAGATGTTATAATCTAAACAAGCGGATATAAAATTAGCTCGTGGAATTCCATGCAGTGGGGTTCTGAATGAAAGAAGGTTAAATGTCAAACTGTAACTGATTTATTCGCCACAGCTGTTGAAGTAGAAGCTAAAAAAATTGTTTCATTTTTGGTCACGCTGTCTTTTCTAATGCTATCACAAAATTGTTGTTTTTGGAACATGCATTTTAAGCTTATTTTGATTACAGAGAAGTTGGTATTAAAATGTGTAGATGTATCAGCATTGATGTATGTAACTACGAATTCAGGTGTATTTCCAAATAAAAATAAGAAGGTATTAATAACTGGTTACTCATACATTATCATGGAAAATAGATTATGAGCAAATCGTTTATTATTTATAAAATTTAATACAAAAAGCTGTGATGAAGTATCTTTAAATTATGTAGGTATAATTTTTAATTATATATAATTAAAAATTAACTAAGTATGCAGTGCATTTATTATAAAATTAAGTTTTACATATAAGTTAAACAAGTCTGCTCATAAGCTAAAATAATATATTATTAAGTTTTCACGGCCACCTTCCTTCTGGCAATTAAACGCAGAATTAAAATGTATGTCTTTAACTTTATATTTCATAGAAATTTGTTTTGTGATCGAATATTATATGACTACTAGCTGATGCTCGCGGCTCTGTGCTCATCGGTTTCATTCTTCACCTAGGGGTATAATAAAAGTTTTCGTCCTGGTCTCAGACCTAATGAATAAACACACAAAATCTCAAAAGACTCGCCAAGCCGTTTCGGAGTATTATGGAAACTAACATTGTAACACGAGAATTATATAAACATACGTAGATGAATGATTATGTAGATGAATGAACGCACTTGGCTAGCGTGGAGACGTATGGCCTTAACACTCTCCTGAGAGGAGACCCGAGGCCAGCAGTGGGACGTTTATGGGTTGTTGATTGATTAATTGACGTAGATGAAAAATGAAGTTATTTTCTTATAGAGTAATATTCACTAAACTGTGAATTCAGGGAAGTTGTTAAAACATCTTTAATTTTCCCAACTACAAAAGAACTAAAATCAACTAAAAATGCTATCTACACTCCTCAGATGTTCTGTTTTAAATCACATTTCACGACCCCCACGAGATCACCAAGCCATTCATTCCGAGTCGCATTCAAAAAGCAAAACCTAACATAAATAATTTAGACCTAAACAACGAACAAACGCAAAGAAATATATCTACCGTAAATCCGAGACAGAAAAGGAAAAAGCTTAACAAAAAAATAACACTGTACGGACCCCATTCTTTAGGGTACGGGCAGTAGGTACAACGCGGAGTAGAGGTAAAGAAAATAATTGAAGGACATTTACTACTCACGGTGGTCGGTCGGGGACGTTCGGGTAATTCGGAACATTTTCTTTGATTGCCATCTCGAGGGTACCCTATTCACATCAAGGGGCGTTTGCCAACATCATTCTATTATTTTATGTATGTACCCGTCATAGGTATTAACAATGTCATTTGTTTGGTAATAGCATCGGTAGCAATGTTATGATATACATCTACTTTTATTGATATCTTTGATTAGAAATAGTTTTTTTTTTTCATTTATATTTCTAAGAAGTGTTCACATGTCGTTTTCTCTAATGGTATTAAAAATTTGATATATTTGCAATGGAAATTGCCTATGTCCAACAGTGGACTGCAATAGGTTGATGGTGATGATGATGATAAACTTGAAAACAAAAAGGGTAGTTGAATGAGATGAGTAATACCTTGGACGGGAAAAGACTGAAGAAAACGAGTGAAAAACAATAATGAATAACTTTTTTTTCGATTTTTTTACTTATATGGGCCTACTAGCGACCGCCCGTGTATATTTCGGATATCGCGGAACGAGATAGCTTGCCTTTTCTCAAGATTTTGGATGAAAAATTGTCAAATTTAATTTAAATCTATGCAGCGGTTTAATTAAACAGTTAACAACAGACAGCTAAAGAGCGATATAAAATTTAGTTAATTGTATAATTTGTATCAAGATTTGTTCTTGAAATTCTTTGATGTGAAGCTCAAAAAAAAACAATAGCTTGGACCTTGGCTAGTTGTTACCTTGGACTTTATTTCCTTTTAGAAGTTTTATATTACCTGTAACAAAAAGAGAAAGAACTTGGTTTAGTGAAAATATACTTGAAGACATAGTCTTGGGATTTATTTAAAAAGTAAAGTAGTAAAGTAAAGTAGTGAAAATCCGATAATTTCAAAAAATTATCGGATTTTCACTACTTATACGCATGTATGCATGAATTACACATATAAACCTTCCTCTTGAACCACTTTAACTACTGATGAAAACAGTATTAAAATCCGTTGGGTAGTTTATATGATTTTAACTTCACTATGTAAAGATTGTACTTTTGTGAGTACGTATATTTAAATAAAGTTACCACATTTAGCACACAGACAAAATTACAACGATATAGGTACATATTGAGAATTTATTACTAAGAAATTTACAAATATTATTTATTTTTTACTTATTTATTTGCTGGTAAATCCTGAAAGAGATCATAAATATGTGAAATCATCGTGTGTAACAAACTCGCAATGTGTAGTACATATTTCTAAAGCTAAAATAATATAACTAAGAATATAATATTGAGTGAACCACGTGCCAAATGGTTTAACACACTAAAATATCAAGTCTATAGCAGTATTCAGCTTAAAGGGCAACTTTCATATTATAATACATACATTTATGTACTCTACGGACATTCAAACAGTTGAATTTATAACAGCTAATAATTATTAGTTTTACGATGAGCGTGCGCAATAATCACGACTTCAAATTGTTTACGGGTTTGTTAACCAAATACTTACTTACTTTGATTTAAATTTATTTGCATTCCTAATAAAATCGCAGAGACGTAACATATCACAAATTATGAACCTTTTAAAATGACAATTTTATACATTTATATATGTATTCTGCAAGTGTTTAGGTGTATGTATATATTGTATGCTTATTATTTAAAACTATTGTCTTTAATTTGTTGTTTAATATCCTACTAATGACTGCTGTTTTTACCAAGACAGCGAGGGGGTTTAAAGGTGATACGATAATAATAATAATATAGTTCGACTCCATGCATTCCTGCAATACCTAATTTATCCTTAATATCTACCCTCTCGGGCAATCAAGCACCATCCTGTTAATGGACGGTCAATTTAGGTGTCACCTCTGTATTATCTTTCTTGGGTAGAAATCTTTTCGGAAAATTACAACACCAATTTACCTCATTAGATGATCCACCAAACCTTTTTAGAAAAGTTATAGGCTGTGCATGAAATAATGAAATTTAATTCATTGTCTGTTAAAAGTTT
This sequence comes from Phragmatobia fuliginosa, assembly GCA_932526445.1. NCBI lineage: Eukaryota > Metazoa > Arthropoda > Insecta > Lepidoptera > Erebidae > Phragmatobia > Phragmatobia fuliginosa. Next base: position 16,717,832 of record OW052061.1, read on the forward strand.
TTTAGCTGTTAGCTTTTCTTTATACGGCTGCTAAGAATATAACCTGCAAAACTATTTAGTAGACAATAATATATCCTAGACTAGAAGATAAAGTGACTACACTATCAGTAAAACATGTGTGTAACGGTATTCATAGTGTTGTGACGATATTGATTCCCTCGTTATATAAAAGCGCGTGGTTCTATATAGGGCTGTCAACGAAGCTACAGATTTCCTGTTTGATATATAAAAAATAAAACAATTTAAGTAATATGCAAGTGTACCACTGAAAATGTTAGTCTTAGAATATTTGACGGTTTATATATGTTTTTATTGATTGATTTATTACTAAGCCGAGCAATAAAGGGAATTATAATCAGATAATTCTAAACCATTTCAGTCAGTTTTAACAGCTTTAGAAAAAGCACCCAAGTTTAAAATGGTTTTAAATTATACTGCATAAAATTTCATAGACTTAAAAATAAAATAATAACAAAAAGCCACAACCCTAGGTACAGCCTAGCCACTCTTGTCTACCATAGTGCCGTTCCACATCGAACAATACAATATAGCGGCGTTGCGGTTGACACACCACCGTCATAATGGAGTAACGTAATCAAAAGAGAATTAAACCTATCCCAGTTTGGTTTTAGGCGGTTAGCGGCTGACAATGGCCCAGCGTACACCGAGTAAATAACAACACATTTCGGCGAAACTGTTTCGGTCTGATTCAAGGATGAAGAGCTTATCCTTGGCTGTTCTGAGCTAAAGGGCGAAGCTGCTTTCGAAATTTTAACGTCAAAAGAAATTGTGTTATTGATAGAAATATTTGTTTTTAGCTTTATATGGTATTTGGTAATAATAAAATGGATATTTATTTGGTAAGATAACGGATTTAAAGCCGAAAAGTCTGATATCCAACATACAAATTGATTATATATGAATTAAGGAAAAACTCCAACTTCTAGCTAGATATCCGCATTAACACATGGATACACAAAATTATAAAGTAGTTTAAAAAAAAAATAACTTTAATTACTAGACTACTTCAGTGGCGCACGGTCCTATTCCCGGGTCGGACCAAATGTTTGTGTGAAATGTTTTAATTATTGTGTGTCTTTTTATAACTGAAGATTTTTTTGTACGTGACCTTAAAATATGAATGTGTTAAAATTAACCCGGGGTAAAATAATAACTGTTTTGTATCTGAAAAAGACTACTGCTATTCCCCTTCAGTTCTCGGGTTTGTGTTTAGTTGTGAGTTTGTGTTTGTTCTCGGCTCTATACTTCTATAGTACGTGTTCATCTACAAAAAGACTGAGGTGTGGACGTGGACGTTGATAAAAGAGTTCTTATTAAATTATATGTAAACATAAACAAACAACACAATGTGACCGATTTTGTTATTTGAAAAACACCTGTATAAATTCTTACCTATCTACCGCGCCGTTCATAGAATCAAAGTCAGAAATAAAACGAATTTGTTTCCAATGAAGGTCAATCTTTGCCACTAAATTGTAGAGAAACTTTCGTCAAAACAATAACTGCAATAAAAAAAAAATGTACAATGTGTTTCAAATAAGAATAGGTCTGGATTTATGACTGACCACGGGAAATGTAGCGTTGCCTTATACACAAATTAATACTAAAATAAAAGATATATAGTTTGTTTTTTTTTTTAATCTGAATTAAATGACGACAATATCAGTGGTACTGATAATTGTTAATTCTCGTTTTTTTGCACACCATACAATTACATTCGAAGTTGTTGACAAATGCAGGACAAGGTGGCGGATTTCCAATCTTATTCTTATTTGAAACGCATTGTATTGGTATTCAGATTTACATTTTGACTGCGAGTACTATTTGCATGGAGTGCGGAAAAAAAACCTACCTAGTTAAAGTGTTACCTTAATCAAAACTTAACATTTAAACTGAAATTATGGAATTCTCTAGAGACAACCTCTTTACTCATGTTACTTTAATACACGGCCAAAAATAGTTGGTAACATCATTTGTTAGTACAATTAACGTAAGCGAGGTTTTAATTCAGGTATGAATGAATGCATGACTAACATGGGTTATGGAAAACTAGCTCTTAACGTGTGTATATTAGGGTTATTTCAAGTTAATATGGATGGACAAAGGTAGAATATGGAACAGACAATACTGAATACAGTCACATCAGAATGGTGCTATTATGGAATATGTAAAGCGTCCCGAGGGTGTCACCACTACGACTCGTCACGAATGTCGTTTTCATACCTGTTTATACTGACATAAGATCTAAAAAAACATGTTTGAAGTGTTACTGTTTATACACGAAACGAAATAAAGTTAAGACTTTTAGAGGAACACTTTATTATGTACATATATTGTCATGTATGTTTTTTTAAAGACAACACCCGCATTAGGTATATTTCATCCCGTCTTCCGGACTTTACAAACTAGTATGAAAGGGACTCAAACACCCAGACTTAGAACAAAAATTCGTGGATCACACAAAGTGCTCTCCCATGTGGGATTTAAACCCACAACACTTAGCGCAGTAGATGACAGCAGCGGACAGCTTAAACCACTAGGCCAACCGTGAAGTCAATACGAAAACATTTTTTTTAACAAAAACAGTTTTTATTAACTTAGAACTTTTTTACACGCTTTTTATTTAGAAAAAAATTTAACAAAGCGTGGGGTGCTTTCTGAAAATATTTCAATAACGTCGCCCCACGCTTTTTACATAAAAATATTTCCTACTTTGTAGATTAAAAGCGTGTTTGTTTTGTTTTATAAAACTATTTTTGTAAACATAAATTAACTGCAATACCTATGCTTAAATTAAACACATTATTATTATGTTTTCTGTGTATATGTATATAATATAATATAAAATATACATATATATATGTATATTTCTACAACTCTGTACCCTACAATAGAAAAAAACTATTTAAAATAATACAAATTAAATCGTACTAAGTAAGTATGTAAAAACATAGAAGTCTTGACCTTGACTGTGTAAACTAGTTGTGTTTAAATAATATGCTTTTAAGAACCTTATTTACTGAGTCTTGATGTGAATTTAGCACTTATTACAGGGTATTACGGGACGGAGTCGTCTGATTATAAAGTATTGCTCTCGAAAGTAGAATTGCTTCTACTGATAGTCGTTTAGACAACCATCGTAATCCACAATACAACTTTTGATGTGTCACCAGGGCAGGGAAAAGGAGAGACGGTTGTGATACTCAAAGTGTCCTGTATCCATCGTCAACGTGATGAGCCTGCCAAAGTGACTCCACGCTGCCTGATGGAAAGCATGAGTATAATCTTAGAGTAGAATCTACATTATGGCGACCTACTGAGATGCTATGCTGAGATCATTGGGCCTCCGGTCTCACACTCACTAACGAATTACGACAGCACGAAAGCTGTAATTTTAGGTTGGTCTTCTGTAAGTAGGGAATACCGCCCCATTCGAGCACAGTCTATTCGTGCCGAAATCAGCGTTGCTCAACAACCTTAAACATATACTACTTAATAGACCATTACTTGTAAAACTAGCTAAATCTTCCGACACAGTGAAAACCATTACTCGCCTGATTGCGAGATAATTTTTCCATTGCAGGTTTTCTTTAGTTTAATGCTGGTATTTTTTTTTATAGAAACAAGAAACAACGCTCATAGCCGAGTGGCTTTAGGTGATTGGAAACAATCACCACGGGTAAGCAACGACGGCGCGGTCGGACCTAGATGGGTGACCGTTTGTGGCATTATATGTAATGAGCGATTCCGTGATTCGGAGGTGACGTTAAGCAGTCGGTCCCGGTTGTTATCATAAGATAGCAGTCGTGAAGCTTAGTAGGAGGCCTTCGGGCGGCTAAAAAACATCCAACAGCAAGATTACGTAGCCACAACGTGTCTTGCCTGTCCCCAACCCGCACTCGGCCAGCGTGGGGACGTATGGCCTTAACCCTCTCTTGAGAGGAGACCGGAGCCCAGCAGTGGGACGTTATGGGTTGTTGATAAAGAAATAGAGCTTTTATCGGTATTTACAAGTAGATAAGCGATATGTATTGTAGTAAATAGAAGACAACAAATTAAACAGAATGTTTATTTGCAGAATATATTATTATATATAACATAATTTATTATAAACCAAATTGTTTTGCGAGTATTAGTTATAGACGACCCTGAATTCTTAAAGCGTCGTTCATTCGTTCGAGAATGAAGGCCGATGTAATTAAGGCTTGAAGACACTCAGGTTATTAACTCCGGCTTTATTTCAATAACGTACAATTTCGGTAAGCAACACACTAGAGCGTAATTAGGTAAGTATACGTAAAGCCAATTATTGTAACTTATAGGTGTTCATTTGATACACATGTTTTGTGTTAACTTCTCTACGACAAATGGGAAATTGGGTAAGCGAGGGGAAGGAGTTATTGTGTTTTCTGTGAAAATATCAAGTCATATATATTTAACTACCTTCATTCAATTGAAATATTTTTGTTTGTATGTTATGTAAAATCTTTATGACACGAAAAATTATTTACTTAAATGTTGATAGTTTTAATTGAGTTGAGTTGGTATTTCCTTCAATGAGCAATTAGTACTAAGTTTTAATCTTTTCAAAAAAGAACTTCATCCACTTTTTCATTGGTCACGTTTTTTAATTGATCTTAAAATTACAGCGACAATACTTGTAAGCGTAATTTAATGAACAATTTGTAGTCATTAACAAAGTAAAAGGCTCAATAGGTATTCGTAACCAGGATTTAACGTCTTAGTTCCCACTGCGAATGATGTCGGATCCTGTTCCGGAAATTTTCCCGAAACATTCCAGGGACAAATTCCAAAGTCGGGGAACAAAAGTTGGGCCGCGTTTCGCTTGAATGGGGTGGCAATTTCATTCCTATTTTATTCGTGTTAGTATTATTGTATTTCACAAATTTGTTTATGAGCTTTTCGATTTTAGGGAGTTGATTATTTCTGATTTGGTGAATATTCGTCCAAAATTCGTAGAAAAAAATATGTTCTTTGAAAATTTTCCTTAGGGTAAGAATAACAAAATAAGGAAGGGATTTTACTTATAGTGATAGTTCAAATGCTTACATTCTTAAATGATTATGATGATGATTGCATTTTCATGGCGTTGGGTAGAGATTAAATTTTCTTCTATATTATAATTTTGGATGTCAATTTTAATAGATTTCTGTCACGTTAGTTCCAAGATACATTATATTATATCGAGGAGTACTGGTTACCATACTCATTAATGTAGATAATGCAGTATGGTGACCCACACTATGGCAACCCATTGAAGTGTTTGTAAATCATTGGGCCTCCAGTCTTGTACTTACCAACAAAATACGAATACATAGTCTTTACAATGAGTATACATAAATTTTGCACTTTTTTAATTTGTGAGAGAGTTCATTATGTAATTTAAAAGAAAAATTATATATTGGTCAACTAATAGTTACACTCCTAAACAGATGAAAAATTAATAATCATGTACTGTACTAGCTTTTGCCCGCGGATCCGTCCGCGTGTATATCGGTTATTGCGGTAAAAAGTAGCCTATGTAATTCCCCAAGATTCAATCTATCTCTTTATCAAAATTTATCAAAAACGGCTTAGCCGTTTAGGGGTAAAAACATATCCGACAGAGTTATTTTCGCATTTATAACATAAGTAGGGATAATACCACTAAACAGTAATTTACACTGAAAGCGATTATTCACATAGGTATTATAAAATGAAACTTGAACAGAACATATTCTACGGATGTAAGTTAATTCTATAAGCGTATTATAATAATTCTACTAATTCAATTACTCAATTTCACTAAGTTCAATGAACAGTGTCTTTAAGTGTATTAGTTCAGTCATTCTGTCAATCTATTAAATAACAATTGTCTCTAAATCTCTTTGATGTGGTTCTATCTCAATGTGAAGTCAAGCAAGAAAAGGCCGACACTTAACTCCTCAATAATTTCTTCTTTTACTTCTTTATAAGTGACAAAACATAAAAGACATGACGAATCTTATAGATAAATCTCTCTCTGCCACATTATTCTTCCCACACAGTGGTGGGGTCAGTTTTCTTCGTATTTTTACTCCACTACGCCCTATTCCTCGCGTCGTCCTCGCAAACCTGACACTCTGACATATCCCTCAGAAATCTACGTTTCTCCAACTTATCTTCGGCCTACCTTTTACAGCTTACTCTCCTGCATTTTCCCGGCAATGTCTCTATCACTTTTTTTTTATTAGATGCCTACCAATGTGACTCCACTCTGCCTGATGGTAAGCATGAATGGAATCCAAGAGTGGGGGCCACCACACTGCCCGCGATGCAGGAAGTGTGGCGATGCTGACCCAAACTATGGCGGCTTTGTGAGATTATTTTTCACACTCCTCTTAAAGGACCCGGATCATAATGGGAAGGAAACAAGTGGGCATCACACACTTGGACTTTTCCGAACGTACTCATTTCGTATTTTATCGACCTAAGTGATACCGCATATCCACCTGATCATTTTTGCAACTTGGATGGTAAGTGACGATGATAACTTACAGATAACGATAATACTAAAAACAATGTTCTAGTTTAGTGTATTTGATTAAAATTAAATAGCGATAGGGGATAGGGAGCGTCAGGCCGGCTGTTGTCATTGTGATGCGATGTGAACGTATATTACGACTTTGAGGGTCTCTCATGCTGATATTATCAAATAAACTTTATTGTCTTTATTTATATACATATATTATAATATAATAATTTCATAGTTTTATCAGCTATACATTGTAGGCTTAATATTTACTCAATTACACCGAAGTCTAAGAAAGGGGAATAGGTAGTCCGGTTATAGATTTTAAACTAATTCTTGTTTGCAAAAGACAACTCATGTTATTCCTATCTAAAGATATTGTATTGCATGAAACTGGCTAGAGTATTCGTAAATACAGGCTTGTTAGGAATTTAACTTATGTAACTAAAGATTACGCTTATTACAGTTAATCGCCCCCCGTAACTGCAACCCAATAACCGTGGCCGCTATAATCTCGTACTAAGAGGACACGCAAGATTACATCAGCACCAGAATTATCACATCATCATCTTGTTTGTAGAATGATATCTTACAAAGCAAGGGCCACCAAGGAAATACAAGTTAAAACTAGGTTGCATGATTTAATATCATTTATAAAGTTTTTCACATCGAGTTTTACGCATGTTTTGTGCTATGGTTGTAGAAATAACATACCTGTTTTTGTTTTTCTGTTTGTGCAATTTTTTCTTTTAATTTATGCCTACCAAAGTGACTCCACTCTGCCTGATGGTAGGCATGAGTAGAATCCAGGAGTAGGGGTCACCATCCTCATTGTGAGAGCAGGCAATGCAGCATGGTGACCCATACCATGACGGCCTGGTTAGATAATTCTGCATCATTCTCCCGGCCTCCGGAGGCCAGGAAAGATGCAGAATGATTGGGCTTTGGATTGGGGAAGTTACTTATATGATAAAAAATATTAGGTAAAATCGGTAAAATATTTAAGTAAGTACATTTGCCAAGAACGGGATGATATAAAATTTCGTGTAGCCAACAGTGGGCTGAAAAGAAAGTACTCGATTGCTCTAGAAGACGGTTATGCTTATCTGAGAGGATATATCCATAGCCTAAACTGATTATTTGATTTTGTCGTCAGATGCATCTTTATTGCGAGTTATTGGACGGTTTCTATAAATTAAAAAAATGTAGTGGTCGTTCTTTCAAACCCTATCGTTTCTAAATTACTTACGAAGTCCTAATTTTGCATTTTACATAATTACATAATTTTACATATTTTGCATTTTACATAATTACATAATTTGTATGCTGAAATGCCAAACAAATAAATTAAATTGTAAAAACGAGTAGACCCGCAAGATTCTCATATCGACATCTGTTACTTACCCAATTCCTAACAATAAACCATTGTTCAATGCTATTTCGACGATTGGCATTCCTTGAACCGGGACACAATAGCAACACAAATAGCATTATTTTTAATTGTCAAATTGACCTAATTCATTGAATATCTTACAAGAACCGTGTGAATAAGAGCATCTGCTACTCACTCTATGGAAGTTGTATTAATTAGAGGATAAACTTGTTTCCAATTAATGACATGTAAAGGTTCAGCCTGATTAAAAAGTGATTAGAAATTTAGATGTTGGCGCAATCCCAACCCATATAAATTCGACCCAAATTTTGCGTTGAATACACATTGTGATCTGCATTCCATTCTCGTATTGAAGAGATATTAGGAAACACGAGTTAGTGAAATTGACTTTCTATGCTATTGGATAATAACAAAGAAAGTTGATATGGAAATTCATGTACTTTGTTATTACCTGAGCGTAAATGCGGGTGATGCTATGCTGAACAAGTAAATGAATACCTCAGTGGTACATTTATTATTTGTTAAAATGTAAAGTACTGTTCACAGGGAACTCGAGTTGATAATAGCAGATACGGAAAAAAAATACAAGTCAAATTATAGCTTAGATGGATCGATGACCTTTAACCAGTATAGTACACATATCTTATAAGTTATTAAAGCTAATATCGTACACAAAGCATTGTATAGCCATGAATTGTGTCGGTCTCACGACCGCGCGCCGCGTCACCCCGCCGCTGTACGCCCGCATTCAGATTCATTAACAAGGTTAACCATTGTTTATGATACATAACCCATACACACATTCTCTTAACTTTACACTGGATTAAATAAAACCAATTCAACCAGTCATAATAAATCATCGTCTTTAAAGGTTTACTTTTTAGACCAAAGCACATTTCTGTATAGTATAATACTTATTACATATCTAGCTCCGAAGAATATGTAAATAAATAAATATAAATAAATATCGCAGTTACAAAAGATTCATCAAATATGTTTCTCTAATAGACAAAATTAGATTTCAAACGTTTAAACGTCAGTAGTTGATACCGATAATTTCTACGTTCATATACTTATATTTCTGCTGGTAAACGAAGCCAAATATGATTTATTATGAGAAAAGTCTCAATAAACATGCTGTATTTGAAGTGTTTGACGTGGGTAGGGTATGTTTAAGAGAAAATATCATATATTTTAGGTTACAGATTAGACAAACATTCACATATATCAAGATTATGAACATATCAAGATAAATTTGACAAATATGGACATATTGACAGATCGTATGTCGATATAATTCGCCGACCCTCACTTTTGTGTCGGCGATAAGGTGCGAGAATTGATAAGAGAGGAGCAAAGTAACAACGCGTGAAAATTGACAGTGTGTGATCTCATTTTATTTTTGGTATGATCTTAAAAAATTAATTTAAACTTTAAAATAAACTACCATCTGTGACGAACCAATGCAGAGATATATGATCATTTCCTGTTAACGATGGGAGTAAAAGTAATCGATTTTTGGAACGCATCCAAATTTTTTCTTAAACTTTATTCTTGCGGCTGGCACTAGTTATCACTGAATGTTATTCGATTCCTCGTACGAAATTAATTCTAATTTTAAGATGTTACATTCGTTTTCATGTAGGGAGTGACACAAAAAATATTTTAACACTTGAAATGTTATAACAACAGTGTAAAGTTTTTTGGGAAATTGCGTAAACTAAAACATGAAATGAAAAAGAAACAGAGATATCAACCTGTATTTTGTCGTCTAGTCTCATATAAATCGAGGTATATTTTTAGATTAGTAGTGTTGACGGTTGAGAGGAAAGTGAAGGTCAACAGCATCACAATCATTTCAGGACAACAGCCTATACGTATGCATGAGTTACGCTTACTGTAATATTGTGTAGAAGTACATTCTTCGACTCGTTATTTTCAATGATATTTTTACCTTTAATGTAACTTTTAATAGCAGGTATCAAGCAGTAATTTTTTACAATGGTTATCGTGTATCGCGTGTACTTAAGTGGTCATTATTAGCTCGACTGACCATTATATTATCGGGAGCATATTTTATAACTTCGAATTATAATTAGTTCTTCATTTTTAACAAACTGTTTCTTGAAAGAATCATTGATGAATATATTCTATTCATTCATTAAATCATTTTTAGTTGAAAACCCATTAAAAGGAATAACGTATATATGACAAATTGTGTTCAATTTTAATTTTAATTTTATTTCAAAGTGATGGGCCTTTTAGATTACTGGTTAGCGATGCAGACAGCTAATCGTCGGTTCAATTCTAAGACTAAATCTGGGAATTCAATTCATATCACTAATCTAACCTAACTAATCACATGGGTGATTTGAGTCAACGTTTTTTCCGTATGTCTATTACATATGTATAAGTCTGTTTAACAGTACCTAAGTATATTCACCAGCGGTCTGTCTACCAGCAGTGAGACTAGTTCGAAGCAAATAAATATCCAGTTATTACGAGAGAAATCCAAAGTCTATTTAACATTCTAATTCCACTCATCACCCTCGATGTACAAACCTGATGTTTCTATAATGTATATGAATGAACCGAGTAGGTACACTTTGAAATAGACATTTTGTGTACGAAACCACTTCGCCTACGTTGCATGTTAATTTAGTAAAAATGTAAAGAAGATACGAGAAAATGTAAATTTGTAGCCTTCGCAAACCGTGTGAAACAAACTGAAGAAAATGAACATAAATAGGTATTAGGTTAACTGATAAGGCGATTCTCAATTACTTTTAAGAAAAAATACGTTTTACTAAGAAAATATCATGTTAATTTAGGGTTCTTTTCGTCCAGAACATTTTAAGGTATACTTAAGTATTTTGTAGGTTCTTTATTAGAATATTTATAAAAGTACCTACCTAAGCTGTTAAGGTTAGGTACTTTTTTTTATTTTAACCAGGTTTACTTCGAGGAACTGTCTAACGTTCAGTAAATAAATTTAATCGGTAGATCCTCTACGAGAAAATCTATGGATTAGTTAAGCAAGTGGAAGATACAATACAGTGTATATTGTATTATTTTAGTAGGTAGGTATATCAGCAAAGCCCTGTTTACATCATCTTTAGATTGACTTGTAGAAAATGCTTTAGGCATTTATTAGTTCGCACAGCATGTGAGAAAAATATTTGTGGTCAGTGATTTCTTATGTTATTTAAAATCTTTTATTCAGACAGACAGTCTGTAACAATATATGTCAATAGTCTATAACAAAATTGGGAACAGAAATAAATTGATTGTATTTTTAATATTATCAAAAATCTATCCATTTTATTGTATTCTTTGAATGTATTCTCTCTCTCTATGTCATAAATACATTAAAACAAATTTGTAACTCAATAAAACGGCTAATATTGAATTATCAAGCGAAAGATTCATCCGCCGAATATAATGATAAGTACGTTCTAACTAGACGTGAGCCGTCGAAGTATCAGTTTAGTAGTTGCTAACTAATTTACGTCAGTCGACGGCGCGAGAGTGGGGCGGGCGTGAACTTGTGATCGCTACTTATTCGTCCAATTATAACTTCTACCGCATTATAGTTACCCTTATAATTTATTTAAGGTTCAAAAATGTGACTACAGACTTTATAAAAACGTTGAGAGGTATACGGCCAGATGAGATTATAACAGAAACTGCAGAATCGTCTCAATTTTAAGTAAAAATACACTAGAAATATTGACATCGACACAATAGTAAAAACACACCTATTTTGTTCAGAACAATTACTAGAAAGAAAATTGCCTTTTAAAATAAAGAATATGTTCTAACAGAACAAAGTAAATCCTATTACAGACAGCGGTGAGTAAATATTGATCTTATTATAACAAGTAGGGAAGGATTATGTTTAAGAGCTTGCTAATTAGAGAGATAACCTCCTTAACAATCCAACAATCCTATACAAACCAACCCAAGACTCAATAAACAATCAGATCTATCCAGTAACCAAGATAAAAGCGTATTACGAAAATTCATTTACTACTCATACTGCGTACGAATGTTTACGTTTGTTTTCGTTATGAAAGGGAATTGTTTCAGGAATGTAATTCGTTGCTATTTTTATCATACAGTTATTTAGCGCGGTCGGAAAACCAGTTGTGTAATACTCCTCACGCTAACACAACACATAATAAAGTTACCAGGATAAGATAATTAAAAGAAGCACTAATAGCCATCAAAATCATAAAAAATATTGCCAGTAGAATAGATCGTAAAAAGTGTTTATTTAATAAATATTACACGTAGTATCTTTTACCTACGGAGGAAATGCGAGACCACGTAGAATAATGTCCCATCTACATTCTTCAAACATATAAAAGTACACAGTTTGAAGGTTTGCCGTATAAGGATCGATACATATTGAAAATGTATCACAGTGTGGTGATTTTTATAGCTTTAGTTACCTATGCACTTTGTCACAACTTTCGTTACTGTCAACGTAATTCCTGACGTTTTTATCTACAATAGAACGTTTTCTAAACAGGAAAATTAACTTACTGTATTACCAATTACATTTAATTTATCTAGCTTCCGATTCTAAAAGACTCTTTCAATTTAACTCGTCTGGTGTCAGGTTCAGCGGGTACTTTATGAGGGCTCAAGATGATATTGAACAACTTAATTTATCGGCTCCTGGAAAACGGACAGTTGGTTGAAGGCATTAGCTGGAAGGTTGTTTGTTTTTTTTTTCTTGAATTGGTAGCAAATAAAACTGAACAGGTCAAAAGATGTTGAGTTACTATCGTATTCCAAGACAACTTGCTTTGGGTTTGTAAGGAGCTTGGGAAGGAGTTCTGGTGATTTCACTACTATACTAATTCTATAATGTACATCAACTTAATATAACAACTAGGACAAACAAATAAGTTGCTTTTATGATAATCATCCTATCCTATTTCCTACTAATATTATAAATGCAGAAATTTGTGAAGATACTTATATGAATTTGTGTAACTTTCAAGCGAAAATACCGAACGAATTCAACTTTTCAATAATGCAGGTTATATGTCATAATAATATAGTACATACTTGATATTTACCATGATAACAAGCTTCAATTAGCTAGTTTTTAATATATCATTGTAGATAACTATACATCACGCTAAAAGTTACTGTAACAAATCTTCAGTCACGGTAGAGCTCGCCTCTTCCTCCGGGAGTCAGGGACACATCCGCGAAATAAGTTATAGCGCTATAAATGACAATTGTTCAATTTATAGTCCATTATTTTGATGCTTAGCCAAATTGAAGATAATATGCTTCATGTCCGCTGATGACGTCATTCAGGAAAACTTTCAGAACTGTGCTCATAGAGATCAAGTAATAATAGAACACAAATGGCTCCAAGTATGTTTGTGGTATTCGACTAACCGTTGTGTATACAGTTCATATACGTATGTATGTGTGCGCGTGCGGTCATATTCGTTTCCTGTTTAATAAGAGCTTTGTACGCTTGGATACAACCAAAGTATCAATATGAGATCTCAGAACAAAATACGAAGCGGTAACAAGAAACATTTTAATGTCTTTGATATAGAATCTTGAACCAAATGACGGGATTGGTCAAGGACTGAAAACTTAATACGATGCAATATACCTAATATGCACGACAGTTTTTTAGGAGTAACTAACTCGAGAGTAGTGTCATCATTACGTCTTTACATAAGACTATTATTCTATACAAATAATGAATTAATTTAAGAATTGTATAATGGAAACCGCATACAGGCATACTGCTTAATGCTTTAAGCGTTGTTTGTTGAACTATGTTTTACTATGATAAAAAACTCAACCTGTGATAATAATTTTATTTACTTCTTATACCTACTTACTTCAACTTGCAATATGACTGCTAAATTGACTTTTAAAATATTACAACTTTCTTTGTGAATACATATTACTATTACACATAGAAAACCCCCAAACTTCGTAACAAATATTTGCAGATCATAGAAAAATTTCATTCAACCCGGGAATTAAGTCCGAGAACTGAAGTCGCATACCATTGTCAAATAAGATTAATACTCTCCTAAGTTAAAATCGGTTAAAAAGAAGGTTTTAAAAATAATCACGACAGGTATGATTGAGCGGTTGCATATTACATGAAACATGACGATATGATATGGTTATTACTGTTGACAGACAATGCGTGACCAACCTGCCGGTTCCCGTGTGTTATCAAGATCTCTGTATCGAACGTGTTTGAACCTGTATGTCTATTTAAGTATATGTTATTGGTGCGCCAGCTACAATGGTACACGGTATTAAATTATTAGCTGATTCGTTCTATGATTACCTGATATTTTATCGTGTAATGTACGGCCTTATTATAAACGTTATTTGACTTTAAACATTCTTCATTGCGTTTGTTACCACACCAAAGGCTTTTTTTATAACATTCATACTGAAAACCATCTCGTCTAAACAGCCAAAATTGTTATAATATTTGAATATTCTACTTATGATAGCATAATGAAAATATAAATGATATCATGGCTAAAGCTTGTAAAAATCAAATGGTCAATCTTTAGCATAAGATTCTTAAACACTCGTATTGTTGTCCAATCCTTACTAATATTATAAACGTGAAAGTTTGTGTCTATGTGTGTTTGTTGCTATTTCACGAAAAACTACTAAACGAATTTGCATGAAACTTTACAGTAATATAGCTTATATATCAGAATAACACATAGTCTACTTTTTACTGCAATAATCAAGATACACGTGGGCGAAGCCGCGAGCGAAGGCTAATCATAAATAAAAAATACTAAATGTTGATTTTAACAGCGTACATCATATTAATGATACTACTGCGTAACACAGTAATGTAACCTGACTGAAGATTAATTATAGAAGACTGTAAAATAATATAGCTAGTGTACTTAATAACAAAGCTAGAAGAGCAGAAATCACAGGTAGTATGAAATAATAAAAATCGCCAACTGTAAAAGAACCACAAAGATATTCAAATATTAAAAACCAATTTACAATTTTTCAAAGAAAACTCAAGAACGAGACGTTTGGATTGCGGAAACCAGTGAATAGAAATTTAAAAGCTTTACTTGCGTTTACAATTCTCGCATGGCATATTGAAGTAGTTCATTCAGTAGAGGGTTGGTCCTGTGAAATTCTAATGTGCTCGGGGATTTATGGCCAACACGCAACATATAATGTTAATACAGCTTTAAGGAACCCTTCAACGCGTCAAGTTATAGGCTAAAAGCACAACGCTGTAAGATTCTTTACGAAGCTGTTTATAATCTGATTTTCAGCCTATAAAAGTTTATTACACTTGGACAATGATGCTACATAGCTGCTGCATTGGTCTAGAGGTTAGCGTAAGTCAGTGCTGATCATGAATTCTCGTTTTAGATTGCTGGGTTGGGCCAAAAGTATTGTAGTGTAGAAATTCGAAGGTGTGTCACAAACGTGCCTCGAAGAACATGCTAAGCCATCGGTCACGGTTGTTATGAACATCTATGGCAATCGTTATCGGTAAATATTGGTCAGAAATATACTGATAACAAGCCGAAAAATAATAAAGCAGACTTTGGAATCACATACTACTGGAAGTGAATAAGTAATTGTTCTTCAAATTGTTTTAATTACTTACCTAAGCACGATCTACGTTGAAAAATAAAATATAATAATGCACTACACTACAGTACATTTAATAATACACTGCTCACAATCAACCAACCCGTCTTCGTTTGATCACAAGTCGGTACAGAGAATATCAATTGCATATCCAGTATATCAGTCGCCACGATATTCTCAGAAATGTTTCTCATATTCACCACGCCGTTGTCTACAAAAGCGTTTCGAAAAGTCTAGCCCACGGGGATCGTCTCTATCACTAACAAAACCTTGTTTCAGTGCCTATGCTCTGCGAATAAATGCTATCTGAATATATTATCGGGCGCATTATGTACGATTCGCTTGAGGCGTGTATCTACCCGAGGCTGCAGAGAATTCAGTTGCGCACTCTACCAACTTCATCCTCGCCCGTTACAAAGACATCTCTTTTATAGTGCACAAGTATTATCAGCCGCCGAAATATAATACAAAATGTTCTTTGCATTTTTCACGAGCGTCGGTAATGGCTTTCGGGAGTAGAAATAAAAGTTGGGATTAAAACTGACGCTCCGAATTCATTCGAGATTTGAGGGGCTAGATCAGAGTTGGCGTGGGTAGAGAAAATTATTTATTTATAAGATTATTGCAACGAACTACATTTGAGATCAAAATTTTAATATGAGGCATTTTCTTTCGAATCTAGGTATAGTACGCTCGGATACCAGACTAAATAATTATTTACATTTGCGATTTTTTCTAAGCTTAACGATTACTACGAAAAACTATCGTTTATCGAAAGGTGCTTTTGTAGCCAAACTTTTAAACAATAACAGTAAAAATTGAGTGATACATTTTTATGTATTATTTTTATTACGTATGTGAATCTTACTCGTTCTCGTATCTTCAATATCGTATCGTTCAGATACTCTCACCTCTCAGAGACAGAATGAATAGTAACCTATATTTCCTCTTTACTCTCGAAAAAAGACTACTTTAATGATGAACGGTTGATTTACTGGAAAGATAAGTATTCACGATTAAGAAAACATACCTACAGCTACAGCATCTATAATTTTACGAGTACATACACTACTCGTAATGTATAAAACGACGTGGCAGTAATTACTGTTCTTAACCTTTAAGACAGAGTTTTCAAGAACCTTGGTTTCATATATTCGATTTCGAAACTACCTATATTAATATGGATTTCTTTATTCGATACTATATTAATAGCAGTAAATATGGTATAGAGTTTTTTATTGTGGAACAAACTATTTCGTTTTTATATATGAGCCTGCCGAAGTGACTCCACTGTGCCTGATGGAAAGTATAAGTACACAAAATACGAAAGTAGTGGTCACCATACGTAATATAAAAGCAGAAAACAGTATGGTTATGGCGGTGTATTTAGATACCTTCTGCATCATCAGGTCTCAGGTCACAAACTCACCAACGACACAAGACATGACAAATGTCTTCTATGAGAAGGTACCTACTGCTCCGATATAACCGGCCCATTCATGCTGTAATCAACGTCGTTCTACTACGTTCAATTATTTAAGCGATCTACGTTCTCGCGAGTTAAAATAGAAATAAAACATGTCGTAATTGGGCCGTCACAACACAAGGCTTATTTTAGTTTAGGGTTTCGTTCATCGAATATCAGAACACTAGTAGGTTTAGCGAAGCACGCTTAGTTAAGTTCAATTGGGGAACGCCAACGCGGGGGTGAGGCCCAACCGTTATTAATTACTGCTGTCGCTGACAACCGAACGTTGCTAAGTACCTATCGTTTCATAAAATAAACTACACACAGCCTTACGTACACATACATACAGAATGATATACGTACTTCGTATTTGATGCACAGGCTCGAATGTACACCTTCTATATTATCACAGCCCCTCTGTTATCACTGGTTACGTTTTAGGTGTTTTATTACCTTCGTGAGACAATTTATTTCTACTATAAACATGAACAGAAAGTTTATTGTTTCCAAAGTATCAAATCTAACATAAAAATCAATTTCATAATTTAGCATTAACTTTAAATATAAAGTTATACAATGCGACACAAAGAATAGTCATAACGAACAGTACCTATCCACTGATCCGTAGTCCACACCCAAAAGAAATAAATCACATTTGAAATAAGCGTCTAAAGGTTAAATGCAAACACGGTCCTAAAAAAATAAAGAACGTAAATATCGGTAAATATGCATGTAATATAAACGGGGTTCAAGGTGAATTTTCAAAGCCTATGTGATTTGTTTTATTTCATATCGCTGCTTTAAAACCTAAATAACAATTATTTTACATACATGATTATCTAAAGACGCCACAAGAAATCGAGCAATTGAATGAAAATGAAAGTGGACTAGTTAGTTTATTCATGAATTCGGCCCCAACCGAAATCGAATATCAAGTGGTTACTTACACATCGGCAGAGTTTTAAAGAGACTAAGAAGTTAAATAGAGCTTATCTGACTAAGTTACTGTAAGCTGAGCTGTATAAGTAATAACTAATATACATTATTCAAATCGAATTTTGCGATCTTATTTACTCAGTCGATCTTTTCCAACGGTTGGCTTCAATTTAGTAACTTTTATTCAAGATGTATTATTTTTAATAACAGTTCCGAGGGAGAAGAGTTTCTTATAAACAGACATAACTACCTGAGCTCCACGCGCCACGACCTCTTTTTATTTAGTAAAAATAAAAAGTTTTTTTGTCCCACTAACAAGTCTCGAAGCGACAGGGAACAGTTTTTTGTTGCGTGTTTTTATATGGTGACAATCATACATTTAAAACTTGATTTTATATTCTTTTTACATAATGATGATGTTTAAGCATTATTATTCCACATTGGTATGCGACAAAACCCGCTGTACACGTTTACTTCAATCGATGACATCACAAAATAAATCTGTCCGTCTACTGCCGAGGAATCGGATGGTGGGTCGCGCCCGGATCCGGTTGTTAAGCTGAATCGAAACTATTTTTATTGCTCTCGATGCTGGCATGAAACATTTTTAATTTTTAAATCATGGATGCCATCCAAACGTGGTCTTGGACATAAAATGTAAATAAACATTTCAATATTTAAACTGCAAACAGTTTCAAATTAAAAGTATTTTCATATTTGACAATCAATTTGTAAAGATAGTAAAGAGTAATGAATTCAGTTAAAGGAGACATATTTTGTTTTATAGCATTCGGTCTCCAGTTTCAACAAGTGTCAGAATTATATTGGAGGGTCGTTCCAAAAATGCGGATAAAAATGGTCACACGTGTGACAAACTGTTGGCCTACGTTCTATATTCGGTCCGTTTATGGTTCCCCTCTCAACTTTTCATAGCCTTATGTTTCCTGGTCAAAACAGTTGTAAATGTAGTAGCTATTTCATTCATTCTAGATACTTCCCACTTAGATATAAAACTTCGTTCGATACTTATTTGCTTGTCTGTGGATAAAATAATGCATGTCATGTGACCTTTTTACACAGCTGTTTTTTTGCCATATTTCTGGAATGGTTGGACCGATTATGACCAGACTTTCACTAGTAGAAAGCTGATGACAAAGGGACTAATTTAGGCAAATTATTTTAGACTAGCTTCGCCCCGCGGCGTTACTCGCGATTTACATCAATAACCGCGGGACTCAGTAAGTGTGTATCTAAATATGTACTATACAATGTTTAAATATTATAACTAAGACACTTCGAAGAAATATTTTTCATTTCTAAACTAAAAACTCTCTGTATAAACAGGCCGTTTAATACAAACTTTTCGCAATATAAACCAGCTGAACTTCGAGTCGTAGGGAGTATGTTTGTTTTGGTTATGCACTCTCTAATGCACACGTTTTAAGTTTGTTCATAAATAACTTGGATCGACTGACGCAAATGACTTTTGACCCTAGTTGCATACTAATGTTTCACGAAATTTAAGACGTATGTATATGTGTTAAGTAGAGGTAATAACTCACGATATATTTCGTAACTAATTAAAAGCAGATTACAAACTTGCTGGCTAGATTATTATTTACAAACTAGCTAAATTAGCAAGTCTAAAAAATTGTGTTAAATTACTCCTTAGGTCATCGACTACATGACAGTGAAAATCCTGTTAAAATCGGCACAGTCGTTCCGGAGATTAGCCTAAAGAAACAAACAAAAAAAAATAAAAATAGTTTTTTGGATATTTTTACCGTATATTCTTTCTGTAATGTCAGATACGAATATTGTATATATATGCATAGATAAGGTTAAAATAAATCATAGATTCGATAACAATATTCAATTTGAATTTCGAACCCAGTGTTGCCTCCTAAAAATAACCAATTCAAATGTTGTGGTAGCTAGATCGTTCGCACACTGAACTATGCGAATGTAGTCAAGAAAACATTTGAGAATTTCGTAACTATTAGGCGAGCACCTTGTGTACACACACATGTATGGGAATTAATGTAGGTATGTTGTAATCGAGTACTGGAACGGAAGATTTTACATGAGGAACTGGTTATGTTAATACAGGGTCTGTGATAAGTATGAGTTGAGCAGCTTACATTAAATTCGATAAAAAATTACGAACCGTTGGACTTATACCTATTTCAAATTGGCGCTTTTAATTGTTGCTTTTTTATTACCTGACCGGTGACTATTAATTTTGTCCAATGATGAATAATATGAAGAATTATTTCGGACATCATCTAGTCCCAAACTAAGCATAGCTTGTATTATCGATACTAGACAACTGATATAAATTAATAAACATTATTTTTTTTGTAAACACATACATATTACACCCAAACACCGAAAAAACATTTTTGTGGATCACACAAACATTTGATCCGATCCGGGAATCGAATCCGAGACCTCAAAGCACAATAGTGGCATACGCTGCGCCACTGAGGCAGGCGATGATGTTTAGGAAACAGCGAAAAAAAATTTTTCGGTCAAGGTTACGACTTGACTTCATAATAGGTAGAGCGTGCACACAGTTAAAATGAAGTTGTTCCTCTCGAGTCCTGAAGGTCAGTCACGTCGCCATTAAAACTTAAGATATGATTAATGACGAGTATAATATGTTCCGGATTATCAACTTCTAGCATTTGCCGTGGCTTCGCTCACTTATTAATACGATGCTTAACGTGTTTATTTAAGTATACAAACTTTGATTGCCTTTTTCACCCCCTTAGTGGAATTTTCAAAATTACTCTCTTAGTGCTAGTCTATACTCCTCAAGAAACAGACATGCCCAATTTAAGCTTTCTGAGCGTAGTCACAGCTGTGCGTTGTCTGTCAGTCGGTAACTGAACAGTTTTATATGCCTATATTAATGATTAATCTTGACAGCTGAAACTGAGGTTGTTAAGCGATACCCATCCAACACAAATCATCATCATCAGCAACTCATAACGTCAGACTGCTTGATTCATGCCTTTCTGGTCTAGTGGTTAGCGTATGCGGCTGCTGATCATGAGGTCTCGGGTTCGATTCCCGGGTCGGACCAATTTTTTTTGTGTGATTCAAAAATATTTGTTTCGGAGTCTGAGGGTTTTTCTATGTAAAATATGTATGTATTTACAAAAAAAAAGTATGTTTATGTATTTATATTACTTAGTTGTGTAGTACCCATAATACAGGCTCAGCTTAGTTTGGGACTAGATGATGTTATGTGTAAGATGTATGAAAAATATTTATTATTATTCATTACACTGGAAAATCCAGATCCCATTTTAATTTTCTCAGAATACGTTATGAACAAATATATTAGGCGAGTATATTATGATACTAACTCTATAAATATCCATGTAATACCTATATATAACCACCTAATATAAAACGTTATGTAACAATATTCATTTCTAGTATCTTAATACATCTTCAGTTAAAGGTCATGGACTCAAATGTAATGTAATACTATTTAATTATTCGCTTAATACGTAAAATTGTTTATTTACTACATTTGGCTGCACTATATTTCGTGGTCGGTGGTTAAACACCATCTAATACTCAACATGAGGCATCACTTTGTGTTAATTACAAATTGTTCTTCTGAGCCTGGGTGGTATTTGTGCCCGTTTCATGTGTATGTTTATAAAATCCCTTATGGACCAGATATATTCCGAATACCGGAGCATATTTTTGAACAACCTCTTTAAACCTATATTAATAGAATTTATGTCGATATATCGTCGTAATAAGCTTGCAATATTGTTTTAGGAATAAATCCTGTTAAAATATTGTAAGGGTTTTTAAATAAATAAATACCTACTTAATTAAAAATAAAATACATCACAAGATCTGGCAATACAATGTACGCTTTTTAATACCATAGATTTATTATACGTAGATAAGGAGAGTCATGTTAACACAGTGACATAGCTCCTGTTACCGATTATCTCTGATAGGAAAAGTATCATTAACAGATAGATAATATTCTCTTAATTTTCATATTTCATAGCATTTAGAGGCCTATGTCCAGCAGAAGACATCTTTCGGCTGAACTAATGATGATAGTCAACCAGTCCCTAACCGGCACTCGGTCAGCATGGAGACGTATGGCCTTAATCCTCTCTTATCAGGACACCCGAGTCCAGCAGTGAGACGTTATGGGTTTATGATGATAGTACCTATACTTAATCATGTTATTAAAATTGGTGGTGATTTTTATTGTATATCTAAGGCTTAAATACCTACTGAACCGATTCTCGTGAAATTTTGCACACTTTTCTCAAAGAGATACTTACTTAAATTAATTATTGTGAATGATATTAACACGAGCGAAGCTTCGTCATGAAAATAGTGATCTTATATGTTTTAAAAGTACGAATCTAATTAAAAACAATTGATTTTTTTTTCAATGTTTTTTCTGACATTAATGACTAGTTGCTCAGAAGAAACAGTTGAAAAAAAAGGTAACTTCTAATTTACAAATATTAATTTTATCAAATTCATAACGATGGGCTTTTCATTAATAAATGAAAATGCTCAATTTAATCCCGGTCTGATTGAAGTGGGCGTGACACAACTATGAAGGACAGTCGGACACAGTAATAATTACAATTAACGTTTATTTAATAAATTTTGAAATATTATAATGCCTTAATAGGTTTTTACATAACTTTTGTCTCCTTTTTGGAGTATTTTGTATAAGTAGTGTAAGAGATATCTATGCAAAAGTTGCACAACGTGTGTTGACAGTCCCTAACCCGCACTCGGCCAGCGTGCGAATGTATGACCTTAACCCTCTCCTGTGAGGAGACGCTAGCCCAGCGGTGGGACCTTAAGGGTCCTGGTATGTGCTGATGATACAAAGGTACAATACAATACAAGGCAACGCTGATTTCAGCACGAATGGGCCAGCTAGAGCGGTGCTCACAGAAAAGACCAATCTAAAAATGACAGCATTCGTTCTTTTGTAGTAAGTGTCGTTGGTGAGTGTGAGATGCAGAAACATCTTAGTAGACCACTATAGTGTGGGTCACCATGATGCAAACACAATGCAGCACGTTAGGGTGTAATGGTGACCACTCTTAGATTCTGCTCATGCTTACCATCAGATAGAGTAGTCATTCTGGCCGCCTAAATAAAACAAAGTTGTGTCTAAAAGCAGCATTTAAAAAATATAGGTAAGTAAATACTTATTTAGTATAAGAATATTTTATTTAAAGGGTAACTAAATTTACCTGTTACTTTACTTTTATAGTCAAGGTTTCTTTTTTCTGTTTCGTCAAAGCCATTTAATTTGGATATTACGATAAGTAGATACCTACCATTGACGTGAAACTGATGATAAACAATGTAAATGTATTGTCTTATAAATATTTACTCATTTTAAGACAAAATGTTTTGAAAAAAGGTATCAAAAGATAATTTAAGCTACAAAATGTAGGTTGTACACATTACACAAACCTCTGATGATACGTACACATATCATACCAACATTTCATCAACAACCCATATTGTCCCACTTCTGGGCTCGACTCTCCTCTCAGGAGAGGGTTAAGGCTATAAATCCCCACGCTGCCCGAGTGCGGGTTGAGGACTGAAACGGCACGCTGTGGCTACGTAATCTTGCCTTTGAAAGTTTTTAAGCCACCCGATGACCTTTCCAACATTTGTAGCTAGCTAAAAAATGTAGAGTATATATACCTACTGTATTTTACTAGATGAGCATCGCAGTGTTACTTGTCGTTGTTGTTGTCTCTTTCTCTTACCGCAGGGCAAAGTTGGTTGTTATATTATCAGATATTTGTCAGGGAAAGTGAAGTCAAAATCGGACACAACAAAATAATAATTGATATTTTGCTAAAATTACTGTAACTAAGTACTTAGGGTATTTCTTTCATAATATGCATTTAGTGAGAAGCTGTTAATTTGCAATTTCGGACTCTTTAATTTTATCTATTTCATGATTATCATCATCATCAGCCTATCTCAGTCCACTGCTGGACATAGGCCTCTCCCATTGCACAACACTTTGATCGATTTTGGGCTATCTATGTGTATCATAGATATTTTTGGCCTTTAACAGGTACAAAAAAATATTCTAATAATAGACTAATAAAGAAAAAATCTTTTACTTTTCATCTACTCTCTCTGCTCAATTAATTATCAATTCGTCTTAACTTCGCAATTTTCATCCTTATATTCATTAATTTAGCATCTAACCTAAACTCAGTAAATTAACTCAAGTTTCACTGTTTTTACAATTAACTATATAGTGTACGCGTACGTGCTCAAAGCACAAGTTACGTATCGTTATATTTGATCACAAAATCCCTGATGCTCCGGTAGTAAATTGGCAGAAGCACACAACACGTAACCACATTACAGCTGCTGTGTTGTTTGGTGCAGCTTGCACCAACATTTAGATTAGCTTGCTTTAAGTAATCACATGTAAGTGGAGTTGGTAAATTGGAACTAGGCGCTGCTGTTGTTTAACGTGTACCAAGTAACAACACTATGGTGTTGTTAGAATAGACCTATTCGTCAACAGCATTTCGTAATGTTGAAGAAATTTAGGCAATAAGAATAACACTTGTGTCAGAGACTGTACTTTGCAGCAAGTGTACCAACGAATCAACTATGTTTGACAATAGACTACAAGCAAATAAAGACGATTTCATAGACAAATATTTACTTTGCGTAATAATAAGAGTATACAAAGTTCATTGAACTCAATGACTAGAATGTTAACAAATACATGTAAGTAAGTACTTTGAAAAATAGTGTTGAGATTAGAAGGATATGGTTTTTAAAGTTGATAATTGTGATGACCTAAAATTAAGACGAAGTATCATATTATTTTCAATTGCCATAGATTTATAACGAAGAGTCCAAGGTACCGATTCTCTACTAATGTTATAATGTATGTGACTCTGTCTGCCTGTCTGTCGCACTTTCCCGTCAAAAGTACGAAACCGATTTAAATGGAATTTTGTATACTTAGGTATAGTCTAGAGTTCTAGAGCCTGAGAAAGGACATATGCGATGTTTTACCGCAATAACCGTCATGGATAGTAATTTTATATTAACGCTAGCAGACACATGCAACTTCGTCTCTTTCAAGTCATGTCTTTTGCTATGTTATTTATTCATTTATTACCTATTTAATTTTTTTATACTAGCGTATTATATTTATATTAGTTATTATTTGCATAGATGTATAGATATTAGTTAATTTAATACACTTTTACAACTCATGAAGGTACATATATAACTATATTTGTTCATGCATATGACTATTACATACCAACCAATATCCATTCTAAGCAAGTAACGTAAAAATTTTTAGAAGGATGAAACATTTCAAGCGATTGTAATAATAGATAGGTTATCAGTTTATCACTTTTTACTTTGAAGAAATAAATTTAAAATTTATTTTTTACAACTTCAATTCTAAATCGAAAAAACCTCGCACTCAAAAGAACGTCGAACATTTCCGCAGACATAATTCACCATCTTTATTTAGTTTCAAAAGCTTTTATTGAGCTCAGCTAAGGAATTTTTCACCCCTTAACTTTTTGTGCCAATCCAACACGGACTGACGGTGTCCGTCCTCAGAGTGAAGCCATTTTTTTTCCATCGAAGTTTTTTTCGACAAAAACAACAGACTATCGATTTTAACTTAGAACCCGATTTAAATTCGACTCCGATGGTTGCAGACAACAAATAAAATTAGGGATGCCTTGTGTTCTAACACTTTGTTTGTTTGTTCTTACACCTTTCTCCCCTCTACTAGCTTCGTACGCGAATTGTGCAAACTGGTCTTTGGTACTTTGACAGTAATTAAACAAGAGATGGACAACTTGAAGCGAATACTATATATACCGAACTATAAGGCCAGCGCAGTATACTAGGCAAAAACCTATGTCCAGCAGTGGACTCAAATTGTAATTATCGCATTTAAGATTGTTGTCTGGACTTTAAAAGAGACTGATCTCTGAGTCCAGTAAGGAAAGGCCGAACTCATCTGCTCGAAAAATAAGTTTAACTTGCAAAAGTGTTCATGTAACCTAATTGCAGAATAAATGATTTGATTTGATTTGATTTAACTACTAGAAACTGTAAATGATGATGAGTGAAAAAAGGCAAGTCTTCAAACCCTTCTTCAAAGTCTTCAAACCTTCACCCAAATTAATTAGTGAATGAATATTTTAGACTCATAGCCCATGAAATTAGTACCATCTAAATCAAATTGAAGTGTCTTTTTTAAACACACGATTTTAATTCTACTTACCACTATCGATGACTACGGAACCCTATTTTAATTTTTTTAGACTAGCTTAGTACTCCGGCGTTACTCGCAATTTACAACAATAACCGTGGGTAGCACCGCGGGGCTCATCTAGTTAAATATAAAACCCTAGTACCTACTAAGAAAGTTGAAAGTAACTAGGTGTTATCGATACTTTCAACTCCTTTTAGTTTCATATTTCGTAATAGCCTATTAAAAGTTTTCTTTATTCGTTATATCAATTTATTTCATGTCTAAATTAGGTAGTCTAATTTCGAGATTAGGTAGTTCATCCCATCATCACAACTTTAATAGTTCGGGCAAATGTTGGTATGTCCATACTATGACATCATCATGCAAGGACGTAACAAGTAGGTACATAAAGTCATGCTACCTATTTCGATGTCGGCGAAATCTCTTGCCAATTTCTGTACAGCCAGATAGATTTCAGGATACTGAAATCTAGCTTAGTATCATAACTAGATACCTATCAAGTATCGAAAGATTTCTACTTTTCTACAGTATATTCATGAATGAATATTAGTCATTTTTCGTACTGTCAGTCTGATTCAAAGCGGTCCCAATAACCAAACTGAGAAGGAGTGTCATTCACACGTCGCCGATCTGTAACTTACGAAATTTCACACCTTTTTACACGAGTCTTTCCCATTATATACAGGTTGTTTAAAATACATCAAACGGTTCGATTGTTGAAAATAAATGTAATGAATAATATTCGAAGAGCTTACTTTTTATATAATATTAAGATAACTAAATTGACTTTACTCCGCCTGATGGAAAGCATGAGTGGAATTCAAGAGTATGGGTCACCATCCTCTTTGTGTTTGCATACTTACAATGGAGCTTGGCGACCCACAAATAGGAATACGACAGCAAGAAAGCTGTTTTTTTTTTTGGTCTTTTGGGCTAAAATCATCGTGGCTCTACTACCATTATAACAGCAGTTAGTGGTGTATGAGGTTCCCAGAAACTCAACTCCTTTCTCATGGGCGAGAAGGCAAAGGTGTGGTTCATGCATCCACCGCCTTTATTTAGGCAGAAGGTTTAAACGGGTGGCAACACAGCTACGATTTCAGAGTTGCATTTCTATGAGCATGGAGACCCTTAGCTTCTTATTCATGCTTTATTCAGAGTTGTCTCTTCGGCAGGCTCATAAACAGAAAAAAAAACATCCCCAGTTTACGTGTAGGGGAGGTACTCTAAATAAAAATATCTTTCATAATTTTATTTTAGCACTTTGTTAACGTAATTACAACACATATTCGTGTAAAGTTTCATCTTTCTAGCACTAACCGTTTGGGCAGTAGGCCGAGGACGGACGGACGGACGTACGGACGGACGGACGGACAGACGGACATGACGAATCTATAAGGGTTCCGAGTCATGAACTACGGAACCCTAAAAAGTAACTGTAGTCTCTATGCATTATTCCATATTAGGTACTATTTTTTAAAATATTATTATAAGAGACAAGTCCCTATTAGAAATATACATACCGTCTAGCAGGGGACTTTACAAACATAAATGAAACGGACACAAAAAACATCCAGACTAAGAATATTAAGTAAACAACACAAAGTGTTGTCCCATGTGAGATTTGAACCCACAACAGTTGACGCAGTAGAAACCGGCGAGGCGACCGCTTAAACCGCTGGGTCAACCGTTCAGTCCTTTATTAATACCTACAGTTTTAATTCCTCAATTTACCGAAATGGTTATAAGCATAACAATTCTACTAATCAGTACAGTAAAGATCTAGGTATAATTATTGTTATTATGACAGATATCTAATGAATTAGTATCTATCTATATAAAGAAACGTTGGATTGTTGACCCTACCTAGTAGTAGGGCCCTATTTATTTTGACTGCACGATTGGCCTAGTGGTTTTAGTGGTCGCCACGCCGCTATCTACTGCGCTAAGTGTCGTGGGTTCAAATCTCTGTCTAAGCAGCACTAGTGTGATTCATAAATTGTTGTTCTGAGTCTGAGTGTTAATTGTGTCCGTTTCATGTATGTTTGTATAGTTCCCCGCGACACAGGAATGTATTCCTAATGCGTGAGTTGTATTTTAAAATGAAAAATAAAAAAAAAAAAGTGTAGTAGGGCGCTTTGACGAAGGTGTGATAATGGACAACCTCACAGAAAACCTTTCACCCCTACTTTCCTAAAGCAGGTGACTTTGGGTTACAGAGGTCTATTCCCGTTGGTTGTACACCTATTGTCTTAAGACCCATGTTCCCTGCCCTTCGTAGGTACTGGTAAACTTTATTGGTAGATAGGCAGTGATGACCTGTACTATATGCTTTTAAAAGAATTGGCTACTTACAAAAACGAGCAAGATTAAGAGCTCGAAATGTAGGTATAACATCACTAGAGCATAGTGATGTTATACCTACATAAGTAAGAAGCGAAGTAAGATCGTGCTACCTAAATTTATTCAACTCGTCTCTGCGGTTTTTCAATTCGAGGATGCTTCCGTATTCTACGAAGTGCCGCGTGATGAAGCCTACACAAGACTTTAATTAAAAATAATATTAATTATCGATGGAACCTTACAGCCTTATTCAATTAGACGTACGAAGTAGGCTTGTGCGTATATTCAACCTCTTTGTATATAATTAATAAACAAAGTACCTATAGATACCTTATTATAGGTATTATACGAATCGAGTCCATAGACCATATACTTTTTAATTTGTACCAATTTTTTTATGTATCGTCCAACGTCAAGTTGTTAATTGGTTCTGCTCCTCAAACCGGTCTTCAAATACTTGAGAGTGAAAGGGACGGTAAATCCGGGATGCTCCTGTGGTGACGTCATCCAGACGATAGCTTGATGTAATGAATAAACTAGAAATAAAAAAGAACGTAAAATCTTGGCCCTCAAAGGAGAAGCGCCCGCGCCGCTGTCTCAAAACCGTGAGATGTTTTTGAGAAACATCCTTTTTAATGACGGCACACCACGGCATTCACGTGTTCCTCAACTTTTGTAGTCTTCTAATCCGCCTTCATTATTAAATTAAAATAACTTTAAGTAATCCATTTATAAAAAAAATAATGAACAAAACATATGCAGAGTTCACAAATTAAACATTTCGCAGCATGAAAAACAACTCACCTTTGTAAAGAAGTTACGTGCGCGCGCAGGTGTATAGCACCGAAATCCCACAGGTGAACGTTATCCTGATTTTTGAAAATTTTAATAAATATTCAAAAACGGTCAACCGACTGTTTAAAGAAGACCTCCGGTTGACACTCGCTCGTGCGTTTCTGTTTAGCGACGCACCACGACACTACTAACAACACTGTTACAGTTTGTTTATAAAATTATGAAGCACTTATTAATAATTTCGAAGACCTCAACTGCGCATGCCCGTGCAACACGCGCCTTCTTTGAATAAGGTTATGTTTTAAGTTGTAAGCACTTCCTTTCGTTTAAACTTCACGAAAACACGGCACACGCACTTTACACTAGTTTCCTAGAATAATCTTATTGGAGTCAATCCGTGCTAACTTTTTTCCGAACGCGCAAATCACCCTTACAGCACTTTTAAAGTAGTTTTCACAGTATTTTTTTATTAGTAGGCACTGCTAAAAACCGACACTGTTGCACCTATCTGACGATATGCCGGCTCTACCTGTAGCAACCGAAGGCCGTGTACGTATAATAAACACTTAAAAACTCCGGAACCGGTAATAATTTGATTCCGCACGTGAACGTGACACTGTCAAAATAAAATTTCAACAAACACAGAAACACGATTTACTCACTCGTTTACAGTGAAACATCCCATATTTATACTGCTGTGAGGTCCGAGTGACAAATAAACGAATAGAAAAGAAAATAAACGAAGAATACTAAAGTCGTCGACTGTGAAGCCGAGCGTCCGACACTCCTGCTGAGCGCTGTACTAAACGCGAGAGGCCGCGCGACCCGCCCCGCCCCGCGGCCCGCTATTCTCCCGCCCGCGCCCTGCGACCCGCGCTCAAACAACGTATGAAAATAAAAGTAACGTTGAAAAAATCATAAGTATGCAGGGAGGAGCAGAGAGCATAGTTCATCCCTGAACATTGCAATTTGTCCGATTGTTTATTTGTGGATTTTAAGACGGCTGACAGAAGCAAAGCGGGGCGTAGCGGTGGCGGGCGGAAGGTATTCAATTAATCCGGCAACACGTGCGTGATGCTGCACCCTCCGTACTTTCCTAAGGTTATCATACGATTCATTGAGTAATATCGTTACTGACATTTAAGTCAACTTTTAAAGAACTTTGGGAAGTGTATATAATTAATACAATAACGCTTGATGTGTCTCTCAGCGCTTCTGAATTACTTTGTTTTGAGAAATATAAGGCCAGCGTCTCTAGATTGGGGTAGGTCAAGAATACGAAGTTGTTATCATTATCAGATTATCATTATGGTATGGGATAACAATTCTGTGATTATTGTAAACATTGTTTATTTAATTATAAACTACGTTACTCACTGTACATTGAAAAATATGTTGCGGTATACATACGAAAAGCAACAGCTTAAATAGCGTCATATAGACTGAGCGATCTATGAGCAATTGTTATGATTTTATCAAACTGATAATTTTACCTCTAACACTTTCGTTGTTTTGTTTTAACATCGTTTTATTGCTGTTTTAAATCACATTTACAAACTGATGTTATTTACTAAACAGATAGTACTAATGTCTTAGATGTTTACTGGTATTGACTGCCTTGTTGGTCTAGTGGTTAGCGTATGCGGCTGCTGATCAAGAGGTCTCGGGTTCGATTCCCGGGTCGGACTAAATATTTGTGTGATCCACAAATATTTCTTTCGAAGTCTGGGTGTTTTTCTATGTATGATATGTATGTATTTACAAAAAAAAAAGTATTTTTATGCATTTATATCAGTTGTTTAGTAGCCATAATACAAGCTCTGTTTAGTTTGGGACTAGACGATGTTGTGTGAAGTTGTCTGAAATATTTATTTATATTTATTATTTATATAGACCACATGAAACAAAAAGAAGGAAAACTTGAACAACCCTTATGCAACACGAATTGGTACAGTAGGCTCAAACCTTTAGAAGGAGAGTCCTATGTCCAGCAGTATACTGAAGAATTACTGTAGACACACCTCCAACACAGCCTTTTAATTTAAAAGGTATGCCAAGCTTGGACTTTCCCTGTTTTAGTCAGAAAGTTACGTCCTGGTTAGGTTTAAAGAATTTATTCTCACAAAGACTCCCAAGCCGATTAGATGAACATTTATTTGAAGTTAAAAATTACTACTACGTTTAATGGTCGTATAAGAACGAATTAATACTTAATTATGTACTTTCAAGTTCAAAAGAAGTAATACTGCACATACACACAAATAAATAAAATTGGAGTGTCTGTTTGTAATATCAAATGAACAGGTTTTTACAAAATGCATGAAAGTACATAGGGCTACCTCATCAAAAAAAAATTTAAAAAATTAATATATTTTTTTTGTTTGTCTGTCTGTTTGGCTAATCTTAGGAACGGCATTGCTGATTATATGGGGCTTTCACTGGCAGAAAACTGTTGACATAAGGAGTAACTTCCTCAGATCTTTTTAGACTTGCTTCGTTTCACACAATAAATTATTTAAAAAGTGTAGGAATCAAACCCACTACAATGTCGACCTCATAAACCTCATAAACCTAAATGTCAGTCCTGTTCTTGCGTTATACTATTTTAATAATTATTCTGTTTAGGGATTATTGCTATTTATAATTAAATAAGGGGAAGATCTATCTGAAGGGTGCCTCACTTGATGAATAGAAGACTAAATTGATTTAGAGAACGTTTAATATTTTGATTGGTTCCATTAAATTAAAACTCTTTCAAATTATTCAAACCGACTTCAAAAAAAAGAGAACGTCTCCATTTTTTGTTTGTTATGTTTATTTGGATTTTTATATGAAAAATGATGAAAAGAGATAAGAATGTGTCATAATATACTTACACGTGGTGATACTTCTTAACACTTTTGTAACGAAGTTTGGTAAGGTTTTTAAACCATATTTATTCCAAGTAAATTTTAGTTACATTACTTGAATTTCAAAGATTTATCGAATGTTATCCAACATGTACTTATTGCAAAACAACAGTTTCATTATACCTAATATTTTTCAACATTTGTCTGGTGGTCTATATCATCATCAGCCTATCGCAGTCCACCGCTGGACATAGGCTTCTCCAATTCCATAGCACTTGTTTATATCTTTGGTTTCTCACATCCAGCTCTTTAAAGAGTGATGCTTTGCGTTGTCAATACAACAAACAATAAACGTGATTTTCTTGCTCATTTTGCTCGATATTGGTAACAGGAATACCCTTAAAATGTGTAGATGTTATTCTTGGTAGCTAGCACTAGCTTTGGTGTTGGTTTTTTTATCAGTTACAGTCTAAAACTTTTCACACAAAATAAGTAGGTAAGTGTTGTAGATGGAAATATTTTTAGATCAGGAATGAACAGAATCACAAACATTGTTATACAAACAGGTTTTCCGACAGCCTCAGTAGGTATATTTATTAAATATCGTAACATTGTTAGAGTATAAATTTATAGTACTTGGTATATTTCAGCGCGATATTGAATATGTAGATTGAGTAATACAAATACCTAACAGAACTATGATCTGTCGTCACGATGCCTTATGACACGCTTAATAACAATACTAGCAGACCCACGCAACTTTGTCTGCGTCTACTTCTTGCCTGTGGCGTATGTGTGAAAAAAAAAAGGTTATAGTGAGCCAATTGTAACAGATAGACATATGCGGTCGCAGACCTTTTAAACTGACAAAAAAAACAGGAGTTTTTTATGTATGACCATGACCACCCATGACTTTTTACAGAGTAGTCCGTTTTATATATTTTTTTTATTCAAAAGGATATACTCCAAAGTTATTAAGTTTAAGTAATAATAGTACCTACATTATTTTCTGATTTTCACTTTTTTCGGTGGTATAATTTTTTCAAACTTTGTTTATGTGAACTTTCGCCGTTAACGCGGCACACGTATTTGAAGCTCACTAATTTAATACTATAGTCAATAGCATTCCTCGATGACTGAGTTATTCAAAACTAAAAAGAAAGAAAAGAAATCGGACTAGTAGTTCCTTAGATTAGCGCTTTCAACCAAACAAACTAATAGCAGCCCGGAGTTTGGAAGTTTGGCGATGATTCACGCCCGTGCCTCGGAGAGCACGTTAAGCCGTCGGTTCCGGTTGTCATGAACATCTATGGCAATCCTTACTGAGAAGTCAGTGCCCTCAAATATACTGACAACTAGTTCAATCTTCGAATTTCAGTTCTCCCTTAGGGTGGCGGAGGTCCGATGCAAAACTGAAATTCAGGTAAAACCGGTTGAACTAGTAGCTGACCCCAAATAAACTTGGGAATAATAGCTCGGAAGAAGAAGAAGATTTGCATTTTAATAAGAACCTTTCAAAAAAATCTCTTTTATTAAATAAAGCTTTAAATAGCTTGACTTTGGGACTACATATTGTATCGACAGGTAGTCAAGTCTGTCGGAGGTCAGTGTGTTAGTCTTACGTGGGTCACATGACTCAGGTAGTCAGGGGCGCAGACACCCATGACGACATACCGTCATGATTTTATCAGTTTTGTAAACACGGTCTTTCGGAAATTACCATCGAGGTGGTATCGAAGAATTACCATACGGAGGGATTATAACTAAAAATTATTCTTCATAATTTCATTTGAGTAAATTTGAAAACATATTACGTACCTACGTTTTATTTACATGTGAAGACTATATCTACATTATCTTCTTCTTCCTAGCCTTTATTCCCAAGTTTATTTGGGGTCGGCTACATTATATTACTATATCTACATTATATAGAAGATATTTAATATTTCAAATTCAGTAAACAAAATTTGGAAAAAAAAATTGACACCGGCGATAAGGTAATGATAATGTTATATATGTAATGTAATGATAATGATTAAAGGCAATAAACGTTTTGCAAACACACAGAAGTACAAAAATACAAACAAATACAATTACAATGTCTGTTTATAACTTAAAATTAACAGATTTTAACTTCTATTAAAAATCATATTTTAAAACTTGTCTTTCTGTCCTTTAATGGCAGATCGTTATAATAATAAATAAATAACTAATATTTCGGACATCTAATACACAACGTTTTCTACTCCAAAATAAGCAGAGCTTGTACAAGTATTATTTGTACTACACATATAACTGATATAAATACAAACATATTATATAGAAAACACCCAAACTCCGAAATAAATATTTGCAGATCATACCAACATTTGATTTGACTCAGAAATCGAACCCGAGAACTCTTGATCGGCAGCCGCATACGCTAACCACTAGACCAACGAGGCATTCGAATGTACACTCGGTTCCAAAAATTACGGGTCAGTCACAAAAATTGAAATACCTCCAGAACTGTAAAAGCTAGATCAATGAAATAAAAAACAGAATAAAGACTTTTTAGTTGCGCTTCTAATAGCATATTATTTAAACTGGTTGATGAAAAAAACTTCATTAGAAAAACAAAATTTAAAAAAATGACTATTTTTAAAAACAAAATTTTTGTTTCATGTCATTATGGATGCTTTCCATTTCTATTCTGTCACAAAAAAAATTATCGTGAACGTCTTCCACGTGCATAATTATTATTCTGTGAGGTGAAGCATGGCAGTCACGCTAGAGGAATGTACCAGAATCCTAACTTTTTTGGAACTTGGGCGGAGCCAGCGTGAAACAGCCAGAAACATTGGTGTATCTTTGTCGACTGTTCAGCGGGTAGTCCAGCGGTACCAAGAGACCGGATCACACCTTAGAAGACCAGGAAATGGCAGACCAAGATGCACAACGGCCAGGGAAGACAGACAACTGGTGGCTACAATGCTCCGAAATCGTTTTCAAACTGCTGTTGGTCTAAAAACTCACTTTATTCGCTTTGGAGGTGGCAATTTAAGCGCTCAAACAGTAAGAAGACGTCTTGCTGAAGCAAATTTGAAACCATTGAGGCCCGCAAATGGCCCCAAACTGGAACGGGGACATCGAATTGCAAGACAGAGATACGTGCGCGAACACCTAAACTGGACACTAGACGATTGGTCTAGGGTAATGTTCACGGACGAGTCTAAATTCATGCTTTATAAGCATGATGGTAGGCAGTTGATGTACAGAAGACCAGGGGAGCGCTTCCATCAAGCGTGTGTGGAGGAAAAAGTGGCGTACGGTGGAGGCTCCGTACAAGTTTGGGCTGGGATTTCTGCTGAGGCCCGCACCGAGCTGGTGCTCATTCAAAATGGAACTCTAAATGCAGAGAGGTACGTGGAAGAGATCCTCAATGAACATGTAGGTCCTTTCATGGCCAGGATGGACCGGCATGGCATATATATGCATGATAATGCGCGTCCCCATACCGCCAGAATTGTACATGACTACCTTGAAGAGGTCGGTATCGAACTCATGCAGTGGCCAGCGCGAAGCCCGGACTTAAACCCCATCGAGCACGCCTGGGACGAGCTTCAGAGATGCGTGAAAGGTCGAAACCCCCCACCAATCACGCTTCCCGAGCTCATACAAGCACTGGTGGAGGAATGGGAAGGTATTCCTCAGCACCGGCTCCGAAATTTGGTGTACAGCATGCCTAATCGCCTGGAAGCTGTCAGAAGAGCTCGTGGAGGCAATACAAAGTATTAAATGAAGAAAGTGATGAAAAACAGCAAAAAAACAATCATAAAAAAATGTAATCTTGTAACAACTTTTTTTAGTTAGTATAAATAATTCGTATTGGTAACGCAATAAGATGACGTGTTTAGGTGAGCGCCATCTTTATCAGGTTAGCGGTAGCTCTTACACTCCTTCTTCCTTGGTCTTAGATAAACTTTCAACCTCGAGTCGTCAGATGGCGTCATTTCTCCTAAATGTAGCACGGATGAGATTGATACTCTGTGGTAAATTGTGTTCTATGTTATCTTTGGTCACAAGTCTATTATTTGTCTATGGGAATCAGGTGATATTTTTTGGTTAACGAGTGGAGGGTAAGAGTTTTATTCCAGTGGGACCTTGAGATATAATATATATAAAGCGGGCCCTAATTCCCCGGAAAAAGCACTCTTAGTTCTACTGCGGTCCTAGGCGAAACTCTGCTCGTTGTAATATTGGTTCGTGAAGAATTCCTGGTGTTTAACCCGCTCTGCAAAGTGGTGAGAATTCTACTTTCTTTATTTAACTATATTTCCTTGTACCAGTCTGTTTGTGTGATTATGTACTTAGGATTGTGTCTCCTCTTTTTTCCTAGGGTTCCAAGGATTGATTCCAAGGATTGATTCCAAGGATTGATTCCAAGGATTGATTTCAAGTTTTGGTTTGAGATCTACCTCAACCAACGTTGGTCTACCTTCGGCTGTACCTTGGGTGCAATAGGAGAAGCCCATTAGCTGTGTGTGGGCAATCAAGCGAGCAGAGGTGCCCAGTGTAAAGGAGAGCCCCCTCTTGTACGACAAATCCCCAAGGACATAAGATGACGGACCTCAGGGACCACATCGGGGCTCCCGTATTAACTTCACTGACGTCTGCTCTTCCCGGTCGAGCCCCCAGAGATCCAGGGAAGCCTAAGTTATAGACTATTTGTATAGCAACCCTCTTATTTAGGATTAGATTTATATTTAGATATAAGAATCTTAGTACTATAATGTTGAACAACCCACCTTTGTAACTTTGTGTATTATCTCTAGTGTGTAAGAGGTGGATCTATTTGTGCTTCATGTGTGTAATGAATAAATGTGTGTGAGACTGAACCCATGTTTTCTTGGGGAATACCTGGCTACCCAAATCGACATATGCACACATATGAACTCTGTCTGTTATTCTCTCAGCTTATAGATACTACTTGTGAACAGGCGCCCTGGGATATTTCACATAGCTCTACTGACTGCGCACCGGTGAGTGACGCCCCCTGGTAGGGCTAGGGCCTTCTACTAACCCCCCTTTACCGGGGCTAGGGGTTACAAATTGGCGCCCAACGTGGGGCTTAGAAACCGAACCCCTTCTTTGTGTGTGTGCTGTGTCTGGGTGGTTTGGTTGTTTTTCAAGGAAACATCCGTCCGATACGTCCCAGGACGTTAATTGGTTTTGCGAGTGCAGTGCGCATATAATTAACTTTTGTTTGCATTTTTTCAGCGCATTTTACCACCTTTTAAGCGGCGTGCAAACTTTAAAATTCAAAATTAAAAAATAAATTTTTACACTGCAAAACATTTGGTAAGTTTGGATCATTATATTTTGGAATTCTATGTTTTATGTTTCTGTGTTTTGTCCTTTTTGTCTTGTTCGGTCTCACACATTTATATTTTTACCCCTTTTTGTCTGTTGAGGAAAAGTCACTTTGTGAGGGTGTCTTTTTTTCAACAATATATTATACTACCTACTTACAAAATAAGTAAGGAATTTATATTTTAGAACTTTGTATCAAGTCAATACTTGACTATAAACTTAATATGGTTGTTTAAACAAAAGGATTTGTTCTCCTTTTGTCTTGATAAATAATAATATAAATCTATTAAGGTAATTTAAATTCAATTTGGAAATAACCTTCTTGTGTTAGGGTAAAGAAAACTTTTTACAACTTGAAACTTGTGTTGTGTTATTGTTTTAAAGAAGCAATAATATAAGGTTAGTAACTTGTATTAACCAATAACTGTGATTAATTGTGTTCTTCAAACGCGTTAAATCATCAATTAGTGTTTTATTGTAACTGCTTTCAGTTGAACAGCTGGGAGGTAACATACTTAGTTTTTTTAAATTTATCTAAAATTTGAATTTGTGTAATTGTTGTTACCCTACAATTTAAATCTTTTTGTTTTAAATACTTTTACTCACAACTTATATGTGGTAATCTCACTACATCTGACTTTGTTGTATTTAAAAAAAAAAAAGAATTTGTAGTTACCTCACAGATTCGAACTTTTTTGGTTTTAAATAATTTTACTTTTAAATAATCTTACTCTTATCTTATGAACTTTGTTAGTTTTAAATCATTTTAACTTACAACTAAATTTATTGTTGTTGTTGATTGGTTAACTCAGTTAACTTCACAAAAATGTGTATTTAGATGCAATAGTCTAAGCTGTTCTTTTGTAATTAATATTTTTTCTCTCTAGTATATTAAAAAAAAAACTTAGTGCTGTTCCCTATCATAGTTGACATTAGATTGTAATAGTGAATTACCATATACTTTGAAAAGTATACTTTATAGTCTTAACAGTTATATACTGTAGATACTCACTTTAACCCTACTTTATATTGCTAATAGTGAGTTACTTTATGTACTACATATTAATACTGACTTGAACTATAACCATATACTGTAATTAGTGAATTAGTGCGGTGTAACTTTCTCTTTTGGCGCTGGGATTGACCGGGTGCAGTAACTTAGCTTGTATTAGAGCTATAACTTTTAAATCTTAACTTTGTATCTTAACTTTGAACATTACTTTAATCTTATAACTTGGAACTTTGGCTTTGAACTCTGAACTTAGATTTGATGTTGAGATAAACTTATTATTGAAGTGTCAACTATGTAACTTGTAATTTGAATCTTTAACTGTGAATTTATAACTTTAACTGAGAACTTAGAACTGTGAATTTATATAACTTTAACTGTGAACTTTGAACTTAATTTTTTTTTTGTACATCATGGCCCAGTTAGCTAGGTGTATAAATTATTTAGAAGGGAATAAACTTATTAATGCTTTATCTGCCATGGGGTTTTCAGTTGGCGCTGATGACACGGTGGCAAGTCTTGGGGATAAGCTGCAAACTGCATTGTCTTCTCCGGCGTGGCAGCATTGGTGCCAGCGCCTCTCTGTCCCTGCTTCTGCTGATATGAAGCTGTTTCTGACTTTATGGTTTGATTGAACTGAATATAGTTCGGTATTCAGGTGATCCTTTTGAATTTACTTTTTTTTGTGAAATTTTACCTTAGTTTTTTTGTTAGAATCTAGTCACTTTAGGTTGTCAATGTATGCTTAGGTGTCTTCTGAGATATGTCTGTTGCTAGTTCGTGGTTTCGATTACCCCGAACTGGTAGGTGTCCGTGACCAGTATGGAGCATCTCTGTCTGTGTCTATGTCTGCGGTCAGCGGTCACCTATTCTCTCTAAAGATGTATCGGTTAGGGAACCAATGCCAGCCCATGGTGACGGTCCTCACTACACCTCGCCTGAGCTGGTAGGGGGTCCATTGGACTCGTCTCAACGAGGCCACTACTTATTAAAGAAAAACTTTATTTCTCTGTACTTAACTGGTTAGGTTTACTTTGAGTTTACTGAACTGTCTGTGTCCTTATGCTGTACACTAGGGAACTTATACTTAGTCAACTTGAGTATAGACGCCTATTGTCTGGTGACTAGTTCTTATGTTATTTCCTCTCACAATTCTGCTGGTGGTGGGTATCAATTGGTGTGTCTGCAGTAATGGTTGGATATTTTGTGGTTGGTGACTGTGTGTGTCTTTGGCGAATTAAAACAAGCCTACACGCTGTTGTGTCAGGTCCCTTGTCACCTGACACAGCTGTTGATGATGATGTTATGGAGCTTTGTCTGTTGATGTGGCAGGACCATGCTAGTCCTGCACACAACTTTTATCTGCAAGTTGCAGTTATTCTTTTATGTGGAGTAATGCCCTACTTGGCTTACACACATCCTTCTCTGCATGTTGCACTTCTCTTCACTTTGTATAGGGGTATGACTGGCCTAAGGCTCTAGTCTACCCGTCTGATATAGTCTAGTTACAGCGGGTCGTGACTGTAACAAGTTCGCCAAAGACAACGCGCACTCATCGCCCGAGACATCTCGCCTGCTGGTAGATTACATCAATTTGATGCCTCACCACTAACTCCTGTCTATATGTTTAGGTCAGGCCTTCTTTTTTTGAACAGTTTTTAAAACTTAGATGTTATTATGTTAAAACTCTTGCTGTGAATTGTCTTAGTTTTAGCTTTAGAGATTACTTAGTGTCACTTAATTCTTTTGAAACTTTTAATAGAAATTAAATTTGGATTTCATTGGGACTTTGGAATAGATTCTGTTTTAGTGGGTGTTACTAACTTAGCTTCTCTGTGTAGTAATTTTTGATTTTTTTTGTTCTTTTGTTATATAGGCAATCTTTTGATTTCCTTCGCACCCTGCTCAGGAAATTTCACGGGGGAGGGGGTACTGTAACAACTTTTTTTAGTTAGTATAAATAATTCGTATTGGTAACGCAATAAGATGACGTGTTTAGGTGAGCGCCATCTTTATCAGGTTAGCGGTAGCTCTTACACTCCTTCTTCCTTGGTCTTAGATAAACTTTCAACCTCGAGTCGTCAGATGGCGTCATTTCTCCTAAATGTAGCACGGATGAGATTGATACTCTGTGGTAAATTGTGTTCTATGTTATCTTTGGTCACAAGTCTATTATTTGTCTATGGGAATCAGGTGATATTTTTTGGTTAACGAGTGGAGGGTAAGAGTTTTATTCCAGTGGGACCTTGAGATATAATATATATAAAGCGGGCCCTAATTCCCCGGAAAAAGCACTCTTAGTTCTACTGCGGTCCTAGGCGAAACTCTGCTCGTTGTAATATTGGTTCGTGAAGAATTCCTGGTGTTTAACCCGCTCTGCAAAGTGGTGAGAATTCTACTTTCTTTATTTAACTATATTTCCTTGTACCAGTCTGTTTGTGTGATTATGTACTTAGGATTGTGTCTCCTCTTTTTTCCTAGGGTTCCAAGGATTGATTCCAAGGATTGATTCCAAGGATTGATTCCAAGGATTGATTTCAAGTTTTGGTTTGAGATCTACCTCAACCAACGTTGGTCTACCTTCGGCTGTACCTTGGGTGCAATAGGAGAAGCCCATTAGCTGTGTGTGGGCAATCAAGCGAGCAGAGGTGCCCAGTGTAAAGGAGAGCCCCCTCTTGTACGACAAATCCCCAAGGACATAAGATGACGGACCTCAGGGACCACATCGGGGCTCCCGTATTAACTTCACTGACGTCTGCTCTTCCCGGTCGAGCCCCCAGAGATCCAGGGAAGCCTAAGTTATAGACTATTTGTATAGCAACCCTCTTATTTAGGATTAGATTTATATTTAGATATAAGAATCTTAGTACTATAATGTTGAACAACCCACCTTTGTAACTTTGTGTATTATCTCTAGTGTGTAAGAGGTGGATCTATTTGTGCTTCATGTGTGTAATGAATAAATGTGTGTGAGACTGAACCCATGTTTTCTTGGGGAATACCTGGCTACCCAAATCGACATATGCACACATAT
This sequence comes from Phragmatobia fuliginosa, assembly GCA_932526445.1. NCBI lineage: Eukaryota > Metazoa > Arthropoda > Insecta > Lepidoptera > Erebidae > Phragmatobia > Phragmatobia fuliginosa. The sequence goes on from OW052061.1 coordinate 16,759,504, forward strand.
GAACTCTGTCTGTTATTCTCTCAGCTTATAGATACTACTTGTGAACAGGCGCCCTGGGATATTTCACATAGCTCTACTGACTGCGCACCGGTGAGTGACGCCCCCTGGTAGGGCTAGGGCCTTCTACTAACCCCCCTTTACCGGGGCTAGGGGTTACAATCTTAAGAAAAATATGACTACTTTAGTTTTTTTTTAATTTAAGATTAATATTGTGGGTGTAACTAAGTTTTATTTTATTTTCTATCTGTATAATTAAATTCTCAATTGAACAGTCTTCGTTTCATTAGGATGGCATACGTAGTTCGGGAGATATTCGGGTTTATGTGACTGACCCGTTATTTTTGGAACCGGCTTTATGATTGGGCGAGCTTCGACTTGATTTGTTACCTTCGGTCGATGTCGTAAAGGTACAAAGAGAATGCCATTAATCGGGACACACATACTGATAATTTACCATAGCAAAAGTTAAATTGCCTATGCATTTAAGATAATATACTAAAATTACATACATTGGAATATAATGAACACGTATAATTGGCCTCTGCGTGAGTTGGTGAATTTTTGCTAGGTCATTATGGACAAAGAGTGAAAGTGACAGATTCTGACAAAAATAAATGCTTAGGTGAAAGTTAAGTGAAATAAGTATGTAAAATTTAAAATTTTGTATAAAACGCAGACTAACTAATAAAATTGATTAGAGTGGGGTTGGATGGGAGAGGCCTATGCGCAGCTGTGGACTGCAATAGGCGGATGATTTTAATATTTCGGATATCTGACAAACAATGCCATCTAGTCCTAAACTGAGCAGAGCTTGTACTATGGGTAGTTGGTAACTGATAGAAATACATATATTCTTTTTTTTATAAATACATACGTATACTAAAGCATCTAAACTTTGAAATAAATATCTGCAGATCATGCAAACATTTGGTCCGATCCGGGAATCAAACCCGAGAACTCAAACACAGTAGTTGCATTCACTACCACTGCGCAGTCAAACAAATAAAGAGGCAGTTGCATTAATATATCGGGCTTTCTATGCCCACCAACTCTTATGGCCGTTTTACACCACCATTCCCTAAATTTAAAAGCCACTTAGGATAGGTGGAGTACTTAACAGCTTTAGAGAAACGTTATTTTTCATTTTCGAATTGAACAGTCTAGTGTTCTTGAAATTTGTACTTTGAAAGTTACGAACTTATTACAAATGAATGTGTTACATCAAAATTGAAATTTATGGAAATCAGATTGTATTCTTTACACGGTAATTGAGTGTCAGGTTACGTGTGACTCGTTTGCTGCCTCTTGTAAACATTTGTCTTTCACTTTCTTGTCTTCGCACTCTGAATATCAACACGAATTTTATAAAGTTCGGTAACGTCGAAATGTATAGCTCACTTGCGAAGAATTTTTATCACACACGCCTTAAACATATGTATATACGAGTAAACCCTGTAATATTATCTCCAGAGGACTAGTCTACTATAGACCGAATAATTTTCTAAATTTCTCATCATCAGTATCAGTGGTCTTTGCAAAAACTAATTCTATTGTATTACATCTCATTTACAGAGAATTTCATTTAAAAAGTTACAAACATATTTCATAAATGGTATAAAGACATTCCTCAATAAATACATAAATATCATAACGTTATTTTTGATGTTGAATTGCGATAGATCGTCAACGACAAGTTGATGATCTATCGCAATTATCAATTTACGATTACAAATACACATAAACCGGTCACAATGAAATAACTTATAAGTATTATTTGTAATAAGTACGCTAACATTATTGAGCTTTGCCTGAAGATTGGTAATAATATGCTTCAGGATGACTTGGATAGTTGTAAATTAAATAAATTACACTTAATAAATAAACTTAATGTAACTTTATAAATTATTAAAAGTGATTCTGTAACTACAACTAGTTCAACAAAGTGACTATACACTGCCTTATGGAAAGCACCATCAAGACCTACCTACAAATTATAGCAATTTTGATTTTTGAGGAAGGATAACGGCTATTCTTTACCATGAAAACCGATATACATGAGGCCGCAGCCGTGGGTAAAACTAGTATGGAATATCAAGAAATTCATTCCTTTCTCTTAGATTTAGGCGGGTTATATTACTGACCACTAACCTTGTATACTAAGATTTACACGTTAATTTTAATAAGTAGATAAAAATCATAAATTATTAATTAACGTTCAAGGTTCATGGTCGCTACTTACATCACCATGTTTGTCGTGAATAATGTTTTTGTACAGTTTGTTAAAATATTACGCAGTCATCATTAACATAACGTGGCCTTTGCCATCTCTTATGCCTGCTACACACGTTTCGACAAATCGTATATAACATATGCTCACTACACACTCTTAGATTAGTCTTAGTCGTTCCAACTATGTAGACCGAACTGTGCAGATATATCGAATGTGTGTATTAAAAATCCTTTTAGATCGATATCTAAAAGGAAAGAAGGTGATCGTTGTCAATGTCGGAGTCGTGTGGAGCAACTAGCAGCGGTATGCACGGATAAGAAAGAGTATAATATGTAAAGTCAGTTGTCTAGTACTCATAGTACAAGTTCTGCTTAGTTCGGGACTAGATGGCGTTGTGTGTCAGAAGGCCAAACTATTTATTTTATTTTAAATAATAAGTTAGAAAACCTATGTAGCGGGCATTATATGTGCAGATCGTATCCACATGTGTATGAGAAATCGCTACAGACATCGTTTCAGACATCATAGGAGCACCAACAGCGTTCGATTTATATGTGCGAGCGGAAGTTGCAACGATTTGTCGAAACGTGTGTAGCGGGTATAATAACAGCTCATTACATTTTCATTGCCATCTTTTTATTAATCGTGTGCATAACCTTTAAACATAAAATACTTCATTCTTCAATAGAAATAGATAGACTCAATGCCAGTTTCGCAAGATAATGAAGTGTTAACATTTTAATTACTCATCTTAAAGATATTGTTGGGTAGTTGGGTTACACAACTTTTAATTTATCAGCTCATAACTATTTACTCAGTTATTCAAGCTTCTTGAATAAACCTTTAACTCACTATTTTTTACGAGGTATATTATAGTCTAGCTTTCGCCCACGTCCCGGCTTCTTGTACTTCGGATATCGCTTTAAACTGTGGGGACTTCCACATACAGCTCAACGTAAACATACAACAGCGCCATCTACCATTGAGGAAACATTGAAGTACGAAGAAAACACGTAACGATCTATACGGAGTAACTACTAATACTGAATCGCGAAGGTAACATTCTCGCGCCGATTAGCATATAGTATACAACATCCCAACATCGACTGTTGGGCACTAGCCATGATCACCTCGCCTGGTCAGAGGATCCTCCCTTTGTGTTGGAGGAACACGATATCCGTTCCTCTACAAAACGTTTTGGGGGTTAACATACCTACTCACAAATTATGTGGATTACTTCTTCCCAGCCGTAATTCCCTTATTTAGGATTTGCTATGCGTTTCTCTGAAGAAGCGTATCAGGAATGAGGTTATCCGTCAGAAAACTAAGGTCATCGACATAGCTCACCGGATTAACAAGCTGAAGTGGCAGTGGGCTAGGCATATTAGCCGCAGAACTGCTGACTGTTTAGGTAGAAGAGTGGAGACCGCGACTCGGCAAACGTAGTGTAGGACGCCCACAGGCCAGAGCGAGTGACGACCTGCGCAAGATGGCTGTCAGGAGCTGAATGCGAAATGCCCAAAATCGATCAGAGTGGTGTGCAATGGCAGAAGCCTATGTCCAGCAGAAGACTGCGGTGGGCTGATGATGATGATAGATAAATACAAATTAACGTAAATGTTTTGAATACTAAAACTATTCACTTCATCTTGTTTTATTTTACCTAATCTGCTATTTAAATTTATTCTACTTTGTTAATTTAATTTTTATAAAGTGGAATAACTTTAGATGGCGGATTTGATTACATCTTGCCATATTATAATGTTTTATACTTTTGAAAACTGCAACTTTTCATAACTATTGGTGTCATGTTTAAACACAGACATAAGTTTAACCACATACTACCTAAATGTAAATTTTATGATACTTTAATTATTTATTTGCAACATAACACTTTAACTAATACAAGTAACTAGAATTGTCATAAAACAGTGAGGATAGAATACAAAGAAGCTACATTATAAGTGAACAAACAATTAGACTTAAAATTACTCAACCTGCAAAACTCTAAAATTAAACTACTAGCCAAAATAAGTAACAAATAATAATACTAAATATTACGTGTTAGAGTTCGAACAATTTGAATAAGACTAGTGAAACCGAAAAGATACTTTATTTAAAAACTCCTATAACCACACTATAACCATTGTTAATGCTCGCCGAGGTCGCTGAATTAATCACTTGTATCCCTCTTATATTTGTCACTTAGTCGCTCAAACTACGGTCCTTAGGTAGTCCTTTCTGAAGTCTTTCGACACTAACGTAACAGCCATAGAACATGTCGATTATTACGTTTACGAGTAACGAAAAAAAATCCAATACGCGACTATCAATTCACATTCGTTACGTACGGGTACGGTAAGGGTTATTATCTTGTATCACAATGCAGCGAATTGAAGTAACAGTATTCTGGAATGTCAGTGATATGTATGTAATAACAATTTTATAGTCAATGTAGTATAGTACGTCAAAGCTTTCTTTCTAAGGCGAGATCTAACTCCAGCAGTAGACTGTTAAAGGATGTTGATAATAATAACCAAGCACGCACGCAGTCAGTAATAAAAAAAAAAAATAACTCATCCTATAAAATGAAATAGTCCTAAAATTGATTAACTAAATATATACCTACCTACATTAAAGTAGGCAAAGTGGTGTTCAAAAGCTAATAGAGTATAAAACACACGACTGCTTTGTATACTGTAATTAACATTGAACTTTTTGTGTACCTACGTATAAAGAAATGTTTTAACAAAATGCTCCCCTCTGTATTCTATCAATGAGATGGGGCGGTAGAATACTTACGCAATTAGTGGATGATGGTACTCGATTCAAAAATTATTGGGGCCGTGCGTCCATCATATAGGGGTATGTTTACATCAGGACAGTTGTAAAAGAATGTTATTTAAAGGGTTTAAGGCAATTTTCCAGAAAGTTCTTTTAAAACATAAAAATAATGTCTTTAAAATTATTGTTGTTTTTGTAGGGAGTAGAGCCACGCAGATTTCAGAATAATAAATATTTAAATAAATAAATTCGACCCCTTATAGGGCTTGGCGCTGATTCGCCCGGAGATGGCTAATATAGCTGATTTTCGGCGCAAGCTCCCTTGCTCAAAGTGGACAAGTGAGCTTACCGCTCTCATAATTATAGTAAATGGGTGCAAGTGGACGAGCTTTAAGCTCATCGCGCTTGGCGTCGAGGTCAGCTAAACGCTGTTCCTCAAATTCGCGGATTCGCTTCATCACGATCTCGCGCCATTCCGGTCGCTGTGCTGCCAAACTCTCCCAATACCAACCTAGAAAAGATAACATACGTGTTGTCGTATTTGGTTCATGAGTGTGAGGTCGGAGAGTTAGTGAGGAGAGTAGAGTCCCTTTAGCAGGATTTAATATAAAAATAACCAGACGTTCTCTGACATATAAATAGACAAAATAAAATGATCAAATCTATTCGGTATTTTGAGATAAATTTGAATAACAATAAATCATGTTTTTTAAATTCAACGTTCACGATATAAATAGTCGGGTGCGGTCGAGTCACAAACCAAATTGCAAAACTAAACTTTTTATCGACATAACTGCTGACTGTTGCGGAATGAAGTTGCGAGTTCTTTTTGCAAAACTTTATCCGGAACAATAATGTCGATGGCATTGGAAATGTCGGTTTCAACTTATGTCTCTCTTTGAGAATTTAGTTGTGATATTTTAATCTGTAAATCTTAGCGACTGTCTCTTGAATGTCATCATTTATTTGAACAATAATTAAAATAAAAAAAATTAGCCAAGTGTGAGTGGGATTCACCCGTACTCGAACTTGTTATGACGGCAACAGATTTTCATAGTCTGTAATAGTAACTGTCTAACTTTCACGGTTTATGAGATACAGTTTGGTGACAGACAGACAGACGGACGAACTGCGGAGGTTTATTGAAAATGAAACATAATAATATAAATACTAATAGTGATTTTCTTGAGTAAGTCGCTTTTGAGATGAGATATTCTATGCTACCTATACTTTTTGACCTCATATCAGCCTATAAGTAAGTAAGTAGTTATACTCGTCTGGTACACGATTGAAAGGGGCAGGTAAAGCCTTTCATAATAATATTTTCGTGATGATAAGATCCGACCCGTGATGAACGTGTAAGTAAATACTAATAGAATTATCCGACGAATAATGTCGCGACTGCAAGATTGCTGAGCCTCAGGACGGTTCGTAAAGTTGTAAACACCTGTGATTTCGGACCCAAGGCACTTGAGATTTATAATTTAAATTTTAAAAATGCTTGATATTGTTTTTTTTAACTTTACTACGGAACCCTATTCTATAGAATAGGGTTCATTAGTCACCCAAAAATTGGCCAAGTGCGTGTCAGGCCACGTATTCGAACCAAGGCACTTGAGATTTAGAATTTAAATTAAAAAAATGCTTTATATTGCTGTTTTTAACTTTACCTACCATTATGGGTGACTACGGAACTCTACTTTATAGAATAGGGTTCATTAGTCACCCAAAAATTGGTCATGTGCGTGTCAGAACATGTATACGTGGCAGGACACGCACTTGGCCAATTTTTGTGTTGTATTAGGTACAGTTGCAATGACAAGGAATACAGGATCAATAATATGTTATTGACACTAAAAAAATTGGTGTCAGTATCCTTTGATTTAAATAAATTATATAAAAATATGACCCCGAAATTTTGGAGTAAAGTTATTATTGTTTGTGAGAAGGGAAATTTAGGGTTATGGGCATTTTTTCGTGTAAAATCAAAACAAAAGGAATTATAGGCTACTTACATTGTGACACGAGAGTTTTATATACCTACTACTAGCTTTTACCGGTGGCTCCGCTTGCGTCTATGTCGACAATCGCGTTAAAAAGTAGCCTATGTCCTTTAAAAACTATCTTGGTACAAAATTTCATCTAAATCGGTGCAGTGGTTTTTGTGTTTATCGCGAACAGAGATACTGTCAGACGCGGCGGAGTACTTTATAATATGTAGTGAAAGAACGGGGTTAATTGTATCATATCACTGACTGTTAAAAAATAAAGTCTAGATTTTTTTATGTAAGGCCTTCACTGAAGTAGAGTCCACTGTTGTAGTTCCGTTTCAAGTAAAAAACGTTTTTCGCAGAGAACGGTCCGCTGGGGACCTTTTGATGCACGCTATATATGCCACTCATCTTTGGAGTAAGGCCAAGAGCCGTATCCTTACAAATCTTTGTGGTTTTTGATTGAGTCTGGCACGATAGCAGTTATTCAAAGAAACAACCAGGATATGGCATATCAACCGTATACACAAAGATATAAGATTTCCCGAGGGAACGATCTATTAGAATAGTTTTAGGGGACTGAACTTGCATCATATATCAATTATTATCTATATATTTTGTGTATTTGTTCAAATCAATATAAAAAGACCTTTTTAACTCAGCATATTCAGTCGTAGTAAATAGATTTCTCTTAGATATATGTGTATTTACATCACTTTTCATCCATTAATAAGATAATCAACTATTTAAAAACTAAATAAATAGGTATAATGATAGTTAATTTTTTCACCAAAATGTATACAAATAAATAAATTTGAAGTATCTTTATGTAATATCAAATAAACAGTTTTTATAGAAGTCGACCCCAAATAAACTTGGAAATAAGGCTCGGAAGATGACTTACTTTAAAATTTGTCTGTGTTTGTCTGTTTGTTCCGAATAATCTCTAGAACGAGTGAACTGGTTTTGACGTAAGCTAATGAATTGGTTGTTTTAGGCAAATTTTTATAGACTAGCTTAACTCCTCGGCGTTACTCGGAATTTACAACTACTCATACTCAGCTATACTCACATATTAAGATATAATTTAAGTCTACGCTTTTGTTTTTAAATTTTAGTATCTTTATGTAGTATAGGGGGAGTGATTCGAGGTAAAATTATATAAAAGATTATATACAATACCTTCATATATTCTATACCGACATTTCGAACCCGTTATACCGTTGGTGATCACGGGAAGACTGATGTCTAACTACGCATCTTTTAACAGATCGATAGCGTGGTTCAAATATTGACTAATTTTAGTTTAAGTTAGTCAAATTTAAAGAGCAATATAATTTAAAGGTACATACTATACAGTATAATAGAAGTTTAAATACTTTTAAAACATATGTTTAAAAAAATACCAATCGAATGTAAGAACCTCCTCCTTTTTGAAGTCGGTTAAAACTAACCAGTATTTTTCTTCATATCTCATGAAAATTGTTATTAAGAAACATATTTTATTATACGTATTACGTTGTAGAACCTTTATAGGTAGCCTGACATAAAACTCGTGACACTCAAGATTATTACACTTTCAAAGAAATATTTCCGCTTTAAGCCTTTTATTTATTTGTTTTAAACCTTTCAGAGAGCTGTAAAAGGCTTGAATGCTGACGCATATTTTAAGAATAGAGTACCAATTCAGTCCGTTATTTTAAATGCTTACTTTTTTATTTGCACACAAAAGTCCCCAGACGCGAATTGAAATAAATGAATAATAAAATACTGGAAGGCATTAATTGTTGAGTAAATACAATAAACATTTTTTGTTGTTTCTGTTTTAAAAAGTGTTTCACAATGAAAATGGAAGAAGTTCAGTGTTGTACGTTGTACACGCTACAGTGTAACGTAGTATGGTTCAGGTAAATGCATACATATTATTTTCATAAGTTTTAACGAATGACCGTACTAAATGCGTATACTTATCGATGTCTAAGAATCGATAAATATACGCATCTTTTCCCGTTAACTTACTACCGCGTCCAAAAAATAGGGTGACATTATATTTATTTTGAAAATTCTTTATTTATTCTTACAAATCAATTTCATCCTCTTCAAATGAGTCCCCTCCCGATGCAATGCACTTATGCCAACGGATTTTATAATTTATATAACAATAATAATACACATCTTCAACACGCCTGTCAGATTCTAAACCTATTGTATCCAGGCGGATGATACATATCGCTGCACAATTCATCGTGTTCATCACACAACTGTTTGCCCCGGCTGGGAATCGAACCCAAAACTTTTTTGTAGCAGTCAGGGTCATAGACCAACAGACCCGTCATCTATACAAATAAATAAAATTGATATGTCTGTTTGTAATTACAAATTAACAGCTATTTATAGAATGCATTTGAAAGAATATAATATGGTACTTACATCAAACAAGTAAGCATACGCTAACCACTAGACCAACGAGGCAGTCGTTGGTCTAGTGGTTAGCGTATGCGACTTCTAATCAAGAGGTCTCAGGTTCAAATCCCGGGTCGGGCCAAAAAGTGTTTTTGGGATTTTCTTAGGAAATTCCTAATAGCAGACCGGAGTTTGGAAGTTTGGCGGTGATTCACGCCCGTGCCTCAGAGAGCACGTAAAGCCGTCGTCGGTCCCGGTTGTACGAACATCTATGGCAAGCGTTATTGGGAAGTCAGTGCCCTCAAATATACTGACAACTAGTTCAATCTTCGAATTTCAGTTTCTCCTTAGGGTTGCGGAGGTCCGATAACAGTCGCTCCGTAGAAAAACTGAATTCAGGTAAAACCGGTTGAACTAATATCCCCAAATAAACTTGGGAATAAAATGGCTAGGAGGACTTACATCAAACAAGTAAATTTATGGTTTTTTGCTTCATGTGTCCATTTGTCTGTGTCTGTCCGTTTGTTGGTCTGTGTGTTTGTTCTAGATAATTCTCGAAGGGATGCATCGGTTTTGACGGCAATTATACTAACAGATTATATAAAGATTAAATTAGGTTACTATTTAGAGTAGCTTTGCCTTGCAACATTGCGGGATTCAGTAAGCTTTTGTAAGCTTTATCTAAAACTGTGTGCATTAAATTAAATGAGTAATTCTTGACTTACTGCTGAGGTTATCAAAAATACACAGTTGAAAAAAAAACAAATTCACTTTTTTCCTGTCATTTATACATTTTCATTCCGTAACTCCACACGTTCCCGTGCGACATATTTATTGTAATACATATGCAAATATAGGTACGCAGATCACATCTTGGTTCAAGTGTCTCATTAGATGCTCCTCATCTCAAGGGGCCATTGCTATATGATACCCACGATCGAGTGTAATATGGTATTGAGAAGCCAATTTGGTGCTTTTGATAGCTGTACCCGTAAGTATATTCCTCGACAACTTGTATTCCTTCAAGTAGTGAAATTTTTGTTCCTTGATATTGCTCTCGGTGCTTCAACATCTTTCCGGGAAAATAGTTTTTAGAATTGGTTTTAATTATATTTTAATTACAATATCTGTTAATATGATGATGTTTTAATTATAAATGGCTTTTTGATGGTTACCAGTAGTACTGTTTTAGTATCGTTTCTGTGTCGCCTAGTAGTGGAAGTTTAGTGACCATTTGCAAATAATATAAAAATTATCGCTCGGTGGTTAAGTGTGGTGATTTTCTAAACTTATGGTTAGAAAGCTCTAATTCTTCTGGAGGCTAAAGGTATTTGATATAGAAATATCAAATTTTTCCCTTAAAATAACAATATTTTCCCCCTGCCCCGGATAAATCGTGATGAAGCGTATATAGAACAATACAAACAGAAGTTGGTTTTTTTTTCATTTACTTTAGGATCATTTTTAAGTAACGAAGGACCGAATTAAGTGTTATTTACATTTTTACACAAAAAGGCAAAAGAAAAGATGTCAAACTCAATAATTTTGCAACAATCAACAACCCATAACGTTCCGCTGCTGGGTTCGGCTCTCCTCACAAGAGAGTGTTAAGGCCATACGTCCTCACGCTGGCCGAGTGCGGGTTGGGGACTGACAAGACATCTTTTGGCTACATAATCTTGCCGTTCGACGATTTTTAAGGCACCCAAAGGCCTACTGCTTAACGTGTTCTCCGAATCACGGAAACGCTCATAACATATCATCCCTGAAATGTTCACCCATCTAGGTCCAACCGCGCCGTCGTTGCTTAACCTTGGTGATTGTTTCCAATCACCTATGGCCTCTCGGCTATGAACACTTTTTTCGCTCTGAAATTTTGCAATAAAGCATGCAAACACAGACCGACAAGATCAAGGAGGTTTATAATCATGTATTGAATAAGTGAGAATTTATTCATAACATATATTATATTCCAATTAAAACATATCAGAAAAGGTTTATGTCAAAAAAAACTATTCTCATCTTCGTCAACATCCTTATTAATAACCTTACTAAAATGTATTGATTCATTAATCGAATGATAAACCGTTTTAAAAAGAAATATGAATAGTAATCTCAGTTTCTGTCTTCTTGATTATCACAACTCTCATTCAAAGGGAAAAATAAGATCTTAAAATAAAGTCAAACAGAATGGTTTCATATATCTTTTCAATCATATTGACGTGTTTGTTCTATTATTATGTTGCCCTTATTGCTTAAGCATACAGTCATTATTTATGATGTATCGCTTCAAACTCTTGAACAATCCTGAAAATTTACGCGTGTCTCAACCTATAAATTACTTAGCTAAGGTAGTTTAAGTTGTAACGGGTTAACACATCAATAAATAACCCCCCGTACATACTTATTCACCATGCAAAGTTTAATTTATATCCCCTGTTTCGGCGTACATGACACTCGTAATTCAGACCAATATTCCAACTACAATCGCTGCTTCAAAATCGTCACTTGCGAAACTGTTGCCACTCTAAAACAATTTAATTGAATATTGCATATTCAATTAAACTGTTCACATACGTTGACAATTTCGATTCGGATCTATCTACGGGTGACATTATTGCCCGAATTAACGCAGGGATGCACTCCAATGCAACTGCATCAGCATGTTCCAGCGATATCGGAGCGTATATTCATTACGCAATATTTTCCCCCTGCCCGGGATAAAATCGTGATGAAGCGTATATAGAGGAAAAAACGGCGAACTTCGTTTCACAAACAAAGCGCGCGACTGAAAGGGGCCTGTGAAAAAACATTTTCATTGTGAGTGCGAGTCGCTCGATTTTTAATCTTCCTCGGTGTCCCTCTGTAAGTTTATTGTGAGCTTTGCGACCGTCAATGGAACACGCGACCGTCATCGACTGTGTCTACACGAATAATCGACGTGACATTTTTAAGGTATAGATAAGTCGTGACAAGTATTGCGACGTGGGTCGCGTTGTCTTGCGGCGTCTCAAGCGATTACCGACAAACACTTAAGCAGATGTTTTACCGATTTACAAAGTGTAACGGCTATCCTAGTAGTTTAAGCGGTTACCATGCCGATTCCTACTGCGCCAATTGTCGTACAAATCCCATGTGGGATAACCTTGTGACTCAAAAATTGTTGTTATAAGTCTGGGTTTTCTTTGCGTCCGTTTCATGTATATTTGTAGAGTCCCTCGCGATACAGGAATTTATATTCCTAATGCGGAAGTTGTCTTTTTTAAAAATAAAGTAAATATAATTTAATAATAAACAAATATTTTAGAGCTTCGAACTGGTTGCTGGAGAGCAGGGAGGGAAACTCTCCAAAAACTTTTTGTTGTTTTCAATATTAAGTACAGCAAAGTTAAGTTTTCTAGTTCAAACAGGTACTTGAATGAACTGCCGAAAATAAAGTTCCTAAAGAAATAAAGTTCCAAAAGAATATAAAATATTTTGGAGAGACAGTAGTAGTAAATTATACATTGTGTTTTGAACTATTTGTTTATTTCTGTTTAAATGTCTAAAATCCTCAACTACAACAAAATATGAAGAATATTTTTAAAGTTATAAGGAAGATATTATTTGAAGGAGTTTCTTGAGTACTTATTATCATAATATCAATATTGAAATCTTAAACCTTCAGACCTATCTTAATGACCCTAGGCAGCCGACACCCTTGACCTAAAGTAGTTTATGAGCCGTGTCAACAGAACTGACTCTGTTATTATACTTGACCCCGAATTTTAAGCGGTATTATTATTCGTATTGTCTTGATTTACATTAATGCATAGTGACCTGAGAACGACCTTATATTTATCGGCTAGTTAATGGGATGTAGTTTTTTCGTTGTTGGCGCACCATGGCTATGGCTCTTAACTAAGTGGTAAGCAACGTTGGCCCGGGGACGGTGCCCGCAGCAGCAGCGGGCAGGCGCTGGAGAAGTTCAGAAGGAGATCCCACCCTGGACTTCTCCTCCTCCTAAGCGGAGAAGCGCGGAGAGGGCACACTGTGTGGTTTTTAGTCGGTTCAAGTCCGATACACCACCCTGCCGTACCCCCGGTGGGGTGACGGTCCATGATGATTTTCTACACATAAAAAAAAGGGGCCACCCTTCTAGCTGTAGCTAGCTTGTGGCATGATATGTTATGAGCGTTTCAGTGATTCAGAGGTCATGTTACGTATTCGATCCCAGTTGTTATCATAAGATAACAGTAGTGAAACTTAGCAGGACTCCTTCGGGCGGCTGAAAATCCAACAGTAAAATTCGTCTCGGTCACCGTGGGCATGTATGTCTTAACCCTCTCCTGAGAGGGAACCCGATCCCAGCAGTGGTATGTTATGGGTTGTTGATGTTGGCGCAGTTCCGTGATCTTTACTCATGGGATCAATTTATTAGTTATTTTATCATTAGCAATCATCACACAATAGCTAAAAACGATGAATCGGAATTTTGATTTCTATAAGTGACCGTTTCTACCAATTCGTTTTACATACATAGTTTGTTTTCTAGCTCTACGATATTCACTGTGTCGCCATTTATAGCATTTAAATAAATATATTTTATAAGCTACTAGCTCCCCCGCTCTTAGATCTACCCGCGTGTATGTCTATTATCGCGACATAATTCCTTTGTCCTTCTCCAAGGTCCAATCTATCTCAATACTGAAATCCATTCAAATCTGTTTAGCCATGAAATCTTAATAAATAAATAAACAAATATTTTGGACATCTGACACACAACATCATCTAGTCCCAAGCTAATTAGAGCTTGTGTTAATGGTACTAGACAACTGATATAAATACATTACACATACACACATACATACTTTTTTTTGTAAATACATTCATATTATACATAGAAAACACCCAGACTCCGAAACAAATATTTGTGAATAGACAGATAGACTCTAGAATCCAGTTTACAATATTAGCATGAATTTTTATATATATGTATAAAAAGTAACGCGAAATTATTCATGTCTTAAAGATACTTGAACTACAAATTAATTCGGTCCTAAATAAATTTAGGCCCAACAATTCAACAATCAATTCGTAGTTCTTATTCGTAGTCTTTAAAGATTATTGACACCAGCATATCATGATCCTTATGAGCCGAAGAACGTTTCCTCAGGTATCCTAATTTGCATCGATTACAGGGGGCAGGGTGGTCTTTAGATACTGGTCGTGGCATGTGTGAAAGTCAAGCCTCCACATGATGCCCATCATGTTTTATTCATGGTATTCAAGACAACACTGTAACGTGAACACTCCTTCAAGATATTGTGCACATTGATCAGTATTGTGGCGAATTGTTTGGGTAAACAATACGTATTGTGAGTTTTGAAAGCGGACGGTGCGATGTTCATCAGATATATTAGTATTGTTACGAATACAACAACGTTGATAAGATCGACGTCAATGATTTTCAATAATAGTAAAGTTTAAAGTGAGAATATAATTTAATTCAAAGATAAATCTATGTTATAATGAATTGCATCATACAATTAAGGCTGCCTTGATTTTAGACGTTAATGATCGAAGGTATACCAAAATAAATTTCTACTTTTTTTAAAACTTTTGTAATAGTTACATATATAGCGCACGTCTTTCTCTTCCTTTTACCTTCAAGCGGAGCGTGAAGAAGCATCTCACACAGGGTGTGTCATTAGCAGTGAGGATGGTGACCATAACTCCCAGATTCTGCTCTTGAGTTCTATCAAGCTGAGTACAGTCATTTTGGCAGTTATTTAAAAAAAAAAACTACTTTTGTAATTAACAGTGTGAAAAAGTCGTGAATTTTTTTTAGTCTGCAATTAACCACAACATTGCGTGCTAAGACTCGCCTGTGCATATTTTCTGTGGAAAAGGGGTCAAGAAAAGTGACATTAACTAAGTAATTTGTAACACTGCAACGGTTTAACTGGCTGTAAACATAATGGACTTTACATGGAATGAAACAACTCTTTACTCATTTATTATCGTTTAAAATTAACTCGTCTGACTTATTTTCACTGTATAACGGAAAATATAAATAGTTTATCAGTAATTCTTTGTGTTACTAAGAATGTTCGGAAATAAATATTCAGCAGTTTTATCATAGTAGAATCTGTAATTCTTCGTAGAGTGATGTATAACATACTTGGTTAAAAACCTGTTGTATGACTCAGAAGGCTGCTAAGTTAACTGAGATTAATCCGAAAGACTTGACTACATCAACGCAAACTCAATTTTTAACTATCTTTTATCTATTACCCATGATGTCTCACTCCTAGACTCTTTTGAGGAGAGGATTCATGCCATACGTCCCCGGTGCGTGTTAGGGACTTCGCAAGTTGAATGTTTTTAAGCCGCCCGAAGGCCTCCAACTAGGCTTCACGGCTGTTATCATACGATAACAACCCGGACCGACGTGGTCTCCGAATCACAGAAACCATCTTTATAAAGGAGAAAATATCTCATGCGACTTTCTGTAGCTATTATCTCAATGCTGAGTCGGTTTCATTTAAATTAACCGGAAATTTAACTACATTACATAAAACGAAATTCTGTAGATTACAACCTATTAATATATATTATGATTGTGCTTAGCATTGAAGACGAAGATATTTTTTTAATATGAATAATAACATCTTCTATATAACTCAAGTTCGAGAAAATCATTGGAATTAATTATTTAATACTGACGGATATCAAATCAGAGAGCTAACCAGCAATCCCAATTATACTTATATAAATAAACATTAAAGATATAGTCTGAGTACTCCACGAAACCTATTACTCAAATGAAATCGCATAATACAATGGTTTTAAGAAATAAATTTTGCCCAGTGGCACTCGGGCCGAGTCAAGAATTATGAATAAAACATAGCACTTCTTAGGACGAACGGCTATCCGTCTTTCCTTGTAAGGCAGTACCTATTTATTAAGGGCGTTATTGTACTTCCTGCCTTATGGCACATCATTCTGTGAAGCCCAAAGTGCCATTGAAGGAGGATTGAGAGTATTGTTGGTATTTTGGTTTTTGTTTCCTTGAGAACCGCGCTTGTAGTAGCGTAGTATAGTATATTTTCGTCGTCCTCTTGCGTTTTTATTCGCGTGCCTTCACGTCTTTCTGGATAATTTATTCAGTACTTAATATAGAATGTGACCTGGCGGAGCTTGTGAATACAATGTTTTTAATTATTGTTGAGAAATTATTACAATACTACTATTTTTTTTATCGCTTTTTTTAATCTAAGTACCGTATATACTTTCATAAGTATTTAGTATAAAAACTGTAATCAAATCAAATCAAATCATTTTTATTTCAAATAAACCAATACAATAGTACTTTTGAAACGTCAAGTAGTGAGTCAGTAGTCAGTCGTGATGCTAATTGTCTGTTCCACTTCGTAGATCCTATGGAGAAGATCAGACAAGAAACTCCACGGACACTCTTTTCCAACATTTTTGGTTAAATGGTTTAAGGCATTTTATTAAATGTGAAGACAATGTAACGACGCTGATATTAACACATGGAGTGCCCAAAAATAGTTAAACAATAATATAATATAGAAGTTGTGACATGACCAGCCCCGACTGGCAGCGCCCGTATCACGAGCATGACCACCATGCACCATCCATCGTCCACTTCAACCATATCGTAGGGTGCCGAACGTCCCGCTACACACGCCACCGCCAGCAGGACTTCTGAGCGAGCATGACATACTCACAACCGCCAGTCAACAAACAAACTTATGATACTAATGACTACAATGACTGTTTATTTGATATTACATGCAGACACTTCAATTTTATTTATTTGTGTAGATAATTCACCCCGAATTAAGATTCAGTACGCAGCATGCTCGCTCGAATGAGAGTATAAAATGAAATAGTAATGGACGATGAAAATCATAGATAATTGATTGATCGTTTCGCTTATTACCTTTTTAACAGTGTAGGAACTCGCGAATATTAAAAGTTTATTTATAATAAACAAACAAATATATATATATATATATATATATATATATATATATTTAATATAATAATAAATAAAAAAAAAAAACAACGGCCTTATTATTTTTTGTGAGGATATTCATCAACAGCCTTTAACAGTCCACTGCTGGACATAGGCCTCTCCTTTGAAAGAAGATGCTGGCCAGACGGGTTGGTATAGGGTTGGTTTCAAGTTTTCCTTCTCTTTGCATTGATGTTGTCTTGCGTAGTTTATCCCTTAGTCGAATTTTACGTCACCCCCGGGATGAATAGTAGTGGTGACACTCTGTATTGTGTGAGGATATTCCTTAGCATTTATATACATGTTTTTATTTTGAGTGGATATAGTATGAACCGTTATGAAGTGCTCATAGGCGAGTGTTTGGAAACTTGGCTTTAGGTGTTTGGAAACAATCACCGAGGGTAAGTGAACTAAATGATCGACCGTTTGTGGCATGACTGGCATGATATGTTATGAGCCTTCCCGTGATACGGAGGTCACGTTAAGCAGTCGGTTCCCGTTGCTATCATAAGTCGTAAAGCTTAGTTGGTGGTCTTCGGGTGGCTTAATAACATCCAACGGCAAGATTACGTGGCCGTAACGTGTCTTGCCAGTCCCCAACCGCATTTGGCCAACGTATGGTATGTGCGTATGGCCTTAACCTTCTCCTGAGAAGAGTCTCGAGCCCAGCAGTGGGACGTTAAGGGTTGTTGATGATAGTAGGAACAGAAATTAAAACCGAATAAATGTATATAAATTAATGTAAATTGCAGTGAATAAATATATTTACATGAAATATTCAGTTCCAATTATGAAGTCCTCTCATTTAAAAAGTTTTACTACTAACTATAAAAATTGGTCAAGTGTCAGACCACGTGTCAGACTACGCATAGGGTTGATAGGGTTCCGTAGTCATCGATACTGGGAGGTAGAATTAGAATCGATAATAGATATTTGTTGTGTTTACTTATTATTTCTTTATTTTGTACAAAATTTTCCAAGTAGGTGCAATTTATAAGTTAGGCCCCTATAACTCCCGAAATAAAAAGGTGTCAAAACCGCTATATTTTTCCATAAAAGTTCAATATATAGACTACTATTGTTAATTATTTTCTAGGATTTTTTAGCAAGCTTGTTTAGCTTTCAGAGGGGTGGGGGACGCCCTGTTTTTATAAAAAAACGCGCTTTAAAATTGAATAACACGCAAACGGATATCTCAATCGAAAAATGGTTGTAGCAACCTTGCGATGTTTTTAAAAGGCCTATCTAATGATACCCTACACGATGTGGTAGACACGAGAAAAAAAAATCATCACCTCTTTACGTGTAAGGGAGGTACTCTAAATAAAAATAATTTTTGTTTATCTTCCTAGCACCACTTAGGCAGTAGGTTTAGCAGAGGACGGACGGAAGGACATGACTAATATAAGGGTTTCGAGTCATGAACTACGTAACCCTGAAAAATCTTATATTGTAATGTCAAGGGAACCTAAATCGTAAAAGAAAAATAGAAATAATACAAAATGTTTTGATTGCTCAATCACCATCAATTTTAATTTATAATTTTATTTCATCTTTAGAAATGTAGCTTTAATTTATTATTAAAAGCTATTATTAGGTACATTACTCTAATTTTCATAAAATAGATAAGAAATATTTTACCGGCCTTGGATGACAAAATTTAACTGTAAGCTCCAATAAAATGAGACTAATCTTCAAAGACAAGTTATTATTTTTATGTTGTTATCTTAACGAATATTTGAACTGTTTCTATTGGCATTGTGAATGGGACCGACAACAGTAAGGAGACTTATACAACTACTATAAGGATAATAATCTGCGGGTAATGCCGTGGGTCACAGTAGTTTTGATAAGTCTTTAATAAATTTATAAATATTTTTTTATTTATTTCGATCAATAGACAATGATTGTTTTGAGACGGAAGCTTCATTCACATCATTCATTCAATTCTCAAATAAATTATTGTTGGTATGTGCCATAACATTAAAAATATAAATAACAAACGTATTATGAAAACAAACAATAGGTCTTCGTGGAGTTTTTTTTAAAGGAAGTCTACGTTCACGAGTTGGTTCTCATTGAGGAGCAGATGATGTTTATTGTCACTCTCACATACGTATTACGTATTTATGACACATACACATACGATTAGTAATGAATGACAGCGAATGAATGCATCGTTAATCTGGCGGATATACTACTGCCGATCAAGAGGTGTTGGGTTCAATTTCCCAGTCAGGCTAAGGAGTGTAATTCAGTTCTTCTGATTATAAAAATGGTTAATGACAGCCTGAAGTATGGTAGTTGCGGTCTTAAAACCTTTGCCTCGTATAGCACTTAAAGTCGTTGGTTCTTTGCTTGACTACTTCCCTGTCGTATCGGATAGCCATCCCATCGGATTATGAGAGTAAGGGAAATAGAGAGTGCACCTGTGTTTGCCCACACTCGTACACAATGTTTCGTGCACGCACTGTGGCCGATATTGGCTAGGAATACATCATAATTATTAGTCTATTTGAGTCACTTTGGATCTATAAATGTACTACGATAGTTTTAAAATAGATAAGATACAAAATAACTTCTACGTTTTAAACGTTTCGTTCTAACTACGGGTGTAACTTGAACTGTCACAATATGAATCATGATGGAGCATAACATATTTTTGTCCTATACTTAATCTGTTTGCAGCCATTTTCATAGAACTAGTAACCTAAAATTTTTATAACTTCTATACTTCTTTAATACTTAATCCAAATAGGATAGCTACGGTGCAATAATAGTAATGACTATTTAAAAGAGGTGTAAATATTTTTTGAGTTTTATAAAGAGCGATTATCCTTACTTAATATTATAAATGCGAAACTAACTCTGTCACGCTAAAAGTCCTGAACCTGAATGGAATTCGGTATACACGAGGACCTGTGTCACAAACTTAAAACATTTCTATCAAATCTATTACTAGCAAGGAACATCAGCAAACACTGGCATTAAACTACACGGCCAGTACAAATAGAATTACTATAAAACACACTGCACCTTATTCCAAGTCGATAGATTCAGTTAATTGTCACTGTTTATTACTTTTTCAAATTTGAAAGAGTAAACTTTAATTGAAATTCTATGGTGCACTCACCACAGAATTTGATGGATAAATGTAGTTTTGACTGGGTTTACTGTGAAAAATCCTGTTGCTATTGAATTGGAGTTGTTTTATTAGCCTGGGTTTCGAGACTTTATATCCGCCTGGTGCAATATGTTAGCAGCAAGTTTAAATAAATATATACATTTACTATAAAATGGTTATATAGTGATGAAAAAATTTTGTAAAATAAAAATATAAGAAAGTTTCTAGGCATCAGTACCATCAGTGAAGGAATAAACTACACCTATGAAGGATTTCTATGCAGAAGAATACTACTTCTTTGTTTCATTTTGTTCACTTGCGTTTGTCCGCAGCTTCGTCATATTTTTGCTGAATATTGCGATAAATAGTAGCCTATGTCCTCAAGAACTTTTGGACTAGATGACGTTGTGTGTAAGATGTTTGAAATATTTATTTATTATTATAATAAATAACTAGCCGAGTCCCGCAGGGTGTTACCCGCGGTTAATGTTGTTAATTGCGAGTAAAGCCCCGCAGCAGAGCTAGACTAAAACAATTAGCTTTAGTTACTTCTCATACAAACCATATATCAATACTTTATTGTGAACATGTGTAATGAAAGGTTAAGAGTCGTTATTGACAGTTATTGGCATTTTAGAAAGGTGTTCTTTAGCTTGTAAAAACGTCATGACTCTGCCAATATTGTCATTGCATAGTAAAAGGCAGGGAAAGTAACTGGTCCACATGTCGTTTTGATGTCAATGCGAGATGCAAAATTGAAGGATGAGGTTTTAAATGTTCTGAATTAACAAAAACGAGGTTTGACATAGGAAATAATAATATTATAATTTTAAAATCAAACTTTAAATGATTGATTTTTATTATATCCCACTTTTGAGTACATTATATTATTGACTTAAACGTGAAATCATCATTGTGTAAATTCAAAATGAGGCAATACACACAGATGACGTAATCAGGTAATGTATGATTGTTTAATTTGAAATTTGAAAACGAACTTTCACTTGCAATTGGGCTTTTGTGTTAAGGATAATTTCTAAACGTGTTACGCTGTTTATACTCTTATCTTCTTCATTTGCATTTTGACTACGAGTGGCAGTCTATGCGGCTGCTGCAGTACAGATCTCGGGTTTGATGCACTATAATATATCTTACGTAGCTGGCTGGTATCCGCCGAGACTGACCGACACGTTGTGATCGAAATCGGCTAGGAGTACATCATCGGAATTCAGCAGTTTTATTTAGTGAAGTTAGTCATTGAGGACGCAGCCTAGTGATCCATACGTGACGTGAATTTGTTGATGAAGTATTTCAATTTTATTATTTAAACCTGCCAAAGTGGCTTCTTCTCCGACTGATGGGAAGCATTAGTAGAATCCAAGGGTACCATACTCGTTGCGTATTGACCTGTGACCTTGAGTGACTTGCACTATCGCTATAATGACAATTGTGACGTTTCTGCTTCATTGGGCCTTCGCACTCACCAACGAAACACAACACCACGAATGCTGACATTTAAGGTTGGCCTTCTGTATTTGGGTAGTGGTGCGTCCGAGAGGGTCTTCGCACAGAGACGGAGCCCGCATCAGGAGTGGGCAGGCGCTGGGAGGAGTCCAGATGGAGATCTCACCCTGGATTTCTCCTTCTCCTAAAAGAGAAGCGGCCCATTTGTGCTGTAATCGGCGTGACTCTACTACCGTTAGACTACTTCCATTAAATGTAACAGTCCACTTCTGTAATATTTGAGATATGTAATTTTAAATTATGTTAGCGACAATTCGAAAAAACTTGAATCGTGTTTATCTTTTTTCGTTTATTGTTATGATGACCGAAACTGTATTCCCCAAGCTTATCCCTACCCTTCTCAATATTATGAAAAGTGTTTTTAGCCTTTCACATCGCCGGTAACGTTCAAAAATTGTTTCCGTCACAAATTGACAGACATATTAGCTGTACTGATGGAATTTGGATGGGTGTTGTCTTACAGGAACTTGGTCACTAAACTGTAAATATGCAGCATGTCACATGGCACATTCAAAAGTACATTTAACTTGTGGTACAATTAACTATGTAAAATCGATTTATTGTACTAGTTAGTGTTAGTAAGTATACTATATGATTTTTTTGATAGATATGACCTTG
The DNA here is from genome assembly GCA_932526445.1 of Phragmatobia fuliginosa. Lineage (NCBI taxonomy): Eukaryota > Metazoa > Arthropoda > Insecta > Lepidoptera > Erebidae > Phragmatobia > Phragmatobia fuliginosa. The sequence goes on from OW052061.1 coordinate 16,782,204, forward strand.
GTTTTAAAATGCGTATAAAGAGTCAGCTAGGTCATTTAGCCTTTGGTATAGGAATTTTAGCCGTAGAAAAGACCGCGGACCAGGTGGAGTGACGAATTGCGCAAGGTGGCTGGCAGAAGCTAAATGCGAGAAGCCCACAATTGATTGGGTGACATAAGGGAGATTATGATTCATTTAGTTTATAGATATTCTTTTCAAATTACAGACACTATTTTTTTATTTATCTGTATTAATAAGCGTCATTTTATTGACTAACAGGGGCTAATTTGAGACGAATAAGTCGGATTATAAAATACTTTTTTATACTTCACGACACATAAAAATAGGATGATATAAATGCAAATAGAAAGTAATTCAATATGAAATAAAGTGCCAAAATAAATTATTTTTAAGCACGCGTTCACAAATTTGCTGATTTGACTTACAGAATATATAATAAAAGATTTTATCGCTATGAAAACTAATGATGAATGTCTCTATTTGAGGGCTTAAAACATAATAATTTACTTTACAAGGTTGAGGGTGTACTGAAGTTTTTTTTACATTGGTACATTTTTAACTTATGCTTTAAACTGCGATAAGGTTCTAAATATTTTCTACACAGTGTAGTTTTTGAGAATACTTCATTAATAATTTCATTAATTTTATTTTATTGACATTTTTATAAAATACATTGGAATAATAAAATTGAGCTATAATTGTTGAACTTTTACTTCGACTGTCTCGGTGGCGCAGCGGTAGCGTATGCGACTACTGTGCTTGAGGTCTCGGGTTCGATTTCCGGGTCGAACCAAATGTATGTGTGATTCACAGATATTTCTTTCGGAGTTTGAGTGTTTTCTATCTATAATATGTATGTATTTACAAAAAAAAAATAACCTAATTCATTTATATCACTTGTCTAGTAATTATCATACAAGCTCTGCTTGGTTTGGGGCTAGATGGCGTTGTGTGCAATCTTGTGCTTAAAAAAAAACTTCAACAGTAAATGTACATACAACGTCATAGTACAGTATTGTTTTTCATTATATGTACCTAAATGTATTTGTGACCGTGTAACGATTCCCTGTGATGACGAATTATGACCACAGAGTCTCACCATCCCGATTCAGTTCGTGGTTGTCGTAGGGACCGTCGAAGTCCCTAAGAGAGGGTATGAGACCTAAGAGAGAGTCTGAGAAGAGAAGGAGCCCGCACTAGGAGCAGGCTGGCGCTGGGAGGAGTTCAGAAGGAGAACTCAACCTGGACTCCTCCTAAAACAGAAGCGTAAATAGGGCACACCGTGTGGTTTTTAGTCGGTTCGAGTACGACACACCGCCCCGCCGCATCAAAAACCAAGGCGGGGTGACGGTTCGAGGGGATTTCCACACGTAAAAAAGAGACTTTCGCAGTTTGCTCCAACTAGTAACGACTACAGTATTAAGCTGCCATAGTGTGGGCTCCATGTTGCATTGTCTGTACTCATATCATAATGAGGATCGTGACCCTACTCTGGAATGCTACTTATGCATTCTATCAGGCACAGTAGAGTCAATTTGATAAGCTTAAATATAGAAAAAAGAAAACCACCATAGAAAAGAAAATAAACAAGGCCGATGATGTATTGCTGCTGCTGCTGCCGCTGTAAAAACAAATACTTATAAAAACAAAAATTAAGGTGGTCTTATACACAAAAAACTTGATTTTTATGTCGTTTATTTGCTCGATATTAATAAATACAACAGGTTTCTACCTTGAAAGGTACGAAACCCTTCCTGCGAGAATTCAACCCGCACTTGGCCATTTTTTAAGAAGCGGCATAGCCTATAATACACGCAAATAACGTATCTTTCTATTTTTTTAAATATTTTTTTTTAATCGGTTCATTAGATCCAGAGATTACACCTACAACCTTATAAACTTACCTTAACCTTAACCTTTTTATTAGGGTTCCGTTGCCAAATGGCAAAAAACGGAACCCTTATAGATTCGTCATGTCTGTCTGTCTGTCTGTCCGTCCGTATGTCACAGGCACTTTTTTCCGAAACTATAAGATCTATACTGTTGAAACTTGGTCAGTAGATGTATTCTGTGAACCGCTTTAATAGTTTTACACAAAAATAGAAAAAAAGCAATAAATTTTGGGGGTCCCCATACTTAGAACTGAAACTCAAAAATTTTTTTTTCATCAAAACCATACGTGTGGGGTATCTATGAATAGGTCTTTAAAAATGATATTGATGTTTCTTAAATCATTTTTTTCTAAACTGAATAGTTTGCGCGAGAGACACTTCCAAAGTGGTAAAAAGTTGGTCCCCCCCCCCTGTAACTTCTAAAATAAGAGAGTGATAAAACTAAAAAAAATATATGATGTACATTACCATGCAAACTTCCAACGAAAATTGTTTTGAACGAGATCTAGTAAGTAGTTTTTTTTTAATACGTCATAAATCATAAACCGCAATTTACATTTCTTTCAATCAAAACACTATTATTAAAACATTGATGAAAGTTACAACGAACTATAAAAACTTTTATATGATGCTACGGAACCCTTCATGGGCGAGTCCGACTCGCACTTGGCCGCTTTTTATTAAATTAGTATAGGTAAACATAAAACCGCCAGAAGATCATTTCATCTTATAAACATAACAATAGAATTAAAACTCTTCACAAACATGTTGGAAACTGTAACATCTTCTGTGGGACACTTCAAACAAATATAAAGAAACACCAACCATCTGTTTTCTCACAATTTTATTAGAATACTACGAACAACTTTAGATCTATTCCACGAAAGGGTATTAACTTAAATTGTAAAAGTTATCCGCCAGTAGTGCTAATTTTGTTGTTGTCTCACTAAACTAAAATATCTCTAAATTAATTTCTTCTCTCATTTCCTTGAACTCACTGAAATGATGTTTTGCATGAATGTATTTAAGTTACATCTATTTTTAGTATGAAATTTCAAATTTTAGTTAATCCTTTACATTCGGATAATCTCGTTTAACAGAACAAAATTCATTTTTACACGCTTTTCATTAGCTTCACCGGTATGTTTGTTTGTATGTTTGTAACCGACTCCTTTGGGTGCAATTTTGACCAACTTTAAACGGCCAGATTTCGTTCAAACTTTCTAGATTTATTGAGGACCGATGACAATACACTTATTTGAAAAAAAAAGAAAATGTTTAAACAAATCAGTCTTTTTTTAGTCTTTTTAATATAAAAAAAAGTTTTAAAAAACTAAACAAACACGCTTTTAAACTAAAAGTAAAAAATAATTTTAATGTAACCAAGCGTGCGGTGCTTTCTGAAAATATTTCAATAACGTCACTCCACGCTTTTTACATTAAAATTATCACTGATTTGTCTAGTTAAGATTGTTAACAAGCAACAGAATTAGGACCGTAGTCTTGAACAAGCTCACAAAACAACAGCTTATCTTAAATTCCTTCGATTCATATTTAGAAATCGTTTTAAAATGCCAGCTGTAATCAAAGTGCTAAGTAGAAACAGTCTGAAGAGTCTATCGCCAACGGCATAATGTAAGTAGGTAACCTATTTCTGCAGACAATCTGCGGAGATGACGCGGCCTTATTACGTCTTGTGGGCTTCAACATTTTTCTACTCAATATATTCGTCTTTTTGGGTTGCTTCTGCGGTAAGAAGCATTAGGATTTCTTGAACCATGATACCGATGTACTGTTTTTATGTTTGGAGGTAAAAATGTATTTTAATTTAACTGTATTTATGCTCTCGATATGTCGTGTAACTGCCTCGTTGGTCTAGTGGTTAGTGTATGCGACTGCTAAACAAGAGGTATCGGGTTCAAATCCCGGGTCCGAGCCAAAAAGTGTTTTTGGGATTTTCTTAGGAAATTCCTAATAGCTAGCCGGAGTTTGGAAGTTTGGCGGTGATTCACGCCCGTGCCTCGGAGAGCACGTAAGGCCGTCGGTCCCGGTTGTCATGAACATCTATGGCAATCGTTATTGGAAAGTCAGTGCCCTCAAATACACTGACAACTAGTTCAATCTTCAAATTTCAGTTCTCCCTTATGGTTGCGGAGGTCCGATGCCAGTCGTTCAGTGGAAAAACTGAAATTCGGGTAAAACCGGTTGAACTAGTAGCCGACCCCAAATAAACTTCGGAATAATGGCTAGAGGAGGATGAGGTATTATCGTGTTAAAATATATTTTTATAATAGACGAATAGGTCAACAGGTCGAGCAAAGCTTTTCGAGGATATGGATTTCGTAAAAAAATAAAGATATTTTTTTTTTTGTTTGAATGTCTTCTTAGCATTTTATGAAAATTTTCAATCAGTTGGTAAGCTCATTAAAAAGGAAAAAAAAGTTTATATACGGCACATGTTTTATATTGATAATTATAATAGGGGATGAAATAGATTAGATATAATCAAATATATAAAAATTTCATGTAGCGGTGTTTGTAATCAAATGACCGATTTGTATGAAATTTTGTGTAGGTACATATCGGATAGGTCTGAGAATCTGCCAACATCTATTTTTAATACTCCTAGAACGCAAGTGGAGCCGCGGGCTATAGCTAGCAGGTAATATTATACTATCCTCACACATTTTACATATGACTGTCTGATTGCAAATTTGGCTGATCCTGTACTATAGTAACCGGAGTCTTAATAAAAATACATATTTATTTCTATATATGTACGATAAAGAATAAATATTTTCCCCTCATTATAGCACGTTTATTGTATACATTAATATTTTATTCTCAATACAATAAAGAGTATCCTACCAATAATCAAGTAAGCCGATCCATTTCCATTCCCTCGCATTTTATAAAATACACAAAGAATTCTCCTTTAACACTTTTATTTCTAAGTATTGATTAATATTTATTGTAGTCAGGAGAGGCAATCCAAGTGGGACTACGTAATTTACGGCATCGTCGGCGAACCAACCGACAATACCTTATTTACTATTAAATAAAATACGCTCATTGGATTATTGATAACAAACGTAAACCTTTTTTTAAATTCACAGTATATTTTTCTTCAATGAAGAATAATGGCAACCTTTTCGTAACATTGTTTTCGTATGGTATGTGCGAAGTATTCGTAGTAAGACAAATATTTGACACGATTTATAACATTCATCATCATCATCATCAGCCTATCGCGGTCCACTGTTGACATAGGCCTTTCCCATTGCACACCACTCTGATCGATTTTGGGCGTCTCGCATCCAACTCCTGCCAGTCGTCTAGTCGCATTTATAACATTGATGTGAAATATTAAATGCGGAGGATATAAGCAGCTAGCGGTTATTGGCGTGGCCATGCGTCAACATGAATTTCCTTCTGTTTTTTGTATTTGCTACGTCTTCTTTTAAGGTTATCAGAATATTGCTTTTTTAATTTCTTGTAACAGAAAATTTGTTAAACTATAATAAATAAATAAATTAATAACAAACATTTCAGACATCTTACACACAGCGTTATCTAGTCCCAAACTAAGTGGAGCTTGTGTTATGGGTACTAGACAACTGATATAAATACATAAACATATTTTTTATTGTAAATACATACATACATATAATACATAAAAAAAACTAAACTCCCAAATATTTGCAGATCACACAAACACTTGGCCAGTAAATAGTCAAACAAAGTAGTCGCATACGCTGTCACTGCGCCACTGGGGTAGTCAATGGTTAGTAAAGTCAATACAATATTGTTAACGAGACAAAGCTTAGAAACAAAGTTTAAACTTTTGATAAAATTTATGTAGGTATGTTAAAATGAATCTGTTGATACATTCATTAAAATCTGTTTAGTAGTTTAAAATACGAACACAAGTACAAGTACAAAATCTACCAAAACTATTACGCTTCCTTTTAACTTTGTAGTAGACGGGTAAAAATATTGCTGCATTTAGGTGATGTAAATGTAGAGATAATTTCGGCTTATAATCTTATGGCCAGTTAATCTCACTGTCCTAATAGCCTCTCCAATCATGGGACGGACCCAACCCGAAACTTACGGCATCCCTTACCGTGGCTCCCTCACCCTATCTGTTTTAGTTAGTCCAACTTACCTGATGGAGGGTTGGCGTCAAGCAGACGGCTGCCCATTAAAGACACCAGCCTAAACCCTTTGCAATGTTATTTATAGCACTGGCCACAAATAAAATAGGGTAAAAGCATAAACGATGATGAATTTGGTGGTCGCATCTTTGTTTTCTGGGCAAACTTTCTTTGACTTGGTCTTGATATCCTACACGACCATTGCAGGTTATTAGGCCAATTTATGAACAGAATTTTCGAAGGTACTCATTTAAGTTTTAAAATGTAGTAGGTACATTTTTATATAAGTTCATCTTTTTTTAAGCTTTAAACTTTTTTATCATTGAATGACTAGTTTTCACCCGCGGCTCCGCCCGCGTTTGTCTTGATTATTGCAGTAAAAAGTAACCTATGTGTTATTCTGATATATAAGCTGTATTACTGAAAGTTTCATCCAAATCCGTTCAGTAGATTTTTGCGTTTCGCGTTTATAATATTATTAGTAGTATGTCAAATGCAAATATTGGGCATATTTTTAATAGGAATAGAACAGACATAATATACTAAGTCTTGTGTAACTATTCTATATGATTGTTTGTGTTTACTTTGTAAATATGCCTTAATAAATAAATAAATACTACAGAAACAACCCGTCTGCTTAAAAGTAATAAACTCGAAAGAGAAAAACAAGTATCACAATATCTGTACACAATTGGACTGACTAATACATTGCTTTGTAAGCTTACTAAACACTTTATGGTGCACGCATGGTGCTTTCTGCTGCATGCATGGTCTATCGATTCTCAGGTCGGACCGAATGTTGGATCTGCAAATATTTGTTTCGATGTTTAGGTATTTTCCATGTATATTATGTATGTTTTTACAATTGCCCAATACCCACAGAAGGTATAAGCTTAGCTTAGTTTGAGACTAGATGATAATGTGTGTGTCCGTACTGGTGCTTTATTGATGTATGGACCTTAAAGACATTAAGTAAGAAACATGTTCATTTTGCATTAAAACAGACACTTCAATTTATTTATTTGTTTAAATGTATTTCAAAATTGTTCGTTTACTGTCATTAATATCTCGTCAATTATAATAGGGTTGTCGAGTTTATTTCTTGCCCTTACTATTGTATAATGAATTTATAATCTATTAGAAATTTGTTTACTTAGTTTTTAATGTAACCTTTTTAACAGTTTATATTTTTAGTTTATGTCCCTTCATATGTAAGGCATAACTCAAATTTATGGGCCTAGGGATTCTAGATACACTTACTTAAATAGGTAAAAATAATCATTCCAAAAATGTTCATTACGAACATTCTAGAAATAAAAAAATATATCTATAGTCAATTACGAGTACGTTTTTTTCATTGAATAAAATATGTTCGAACGTGGACCGAACATAATCTCTCGGATTTAAAAGATTATGCTCGGCCCATGTTCATTATTTTCTATTAAAAAAGTGTAAACTCAACACAATTATACCAATTAATACCTACTCGTAACGTGTCAGAGACAGAGTATTCTAAATAAAAAAATATTTCATTTATATATATATACACAGAATTGAAAAGTAGGTTGAATAAATTATTATCTTGACAAGTATTTACGCGATAACAAATTTCATAATAAATTAGGTACCGACATAAACCACGGGGGCAACATTAAATGGTGAAAATCACTAATTAACCAGCCGTCACTCGCGCGGGGTGCTGTCAGCACCCAATGCATGTTTGAACGTAAAAATGACAAATAATTTCTCTAGTTACACATCTGCGCGTCTCAGTACCTTCAAGTGATCTTTAAAACAGTCGATAAGGGGTGAGAGGGGTAGTGTTGTACCAGCGCTTGCAACGTAGGGACGTGTTAAATTTTGTATGGGGTGCTCACGACACCCCGCGAGCGCTCGTGTTATACTTTTGCGGAAGTTACTTTAGCAGCAAGGTACGTGTTTCCAATTATTTTGTAAAAGTAAATTATTTAATTGTGCCCTTACTTACTATAGTATAAATAGTGGTGTTTTTCGAAGCATATATTTAATGCTTTTTTAAATTTAGTCAGTTTTTTTTTTTTTTTTTTTCAGACGAGTTGACAAGAGCAAGCGAGATTAGCAGTTTTGTTAGAAGAAATAATATTGGATAACAAAGACAATGTTACAGTGCCAGCATGTATTAAGATTTTGTTCAAGAATGTAATCATGATTCTTTGTCAGAACAGGATGCTTCATGGGTTGATAAGTCTGAAACCAAGGATCATCCACGTTATTACATCGGAAAAGGTACAGTTACTAAGTGACACAAACTCAAGGGTCGTACTTCAATTAGAAGTCGCAATTTCAATTATCTACGATTGGAATACAACGCAATCACAACCTGACATGAAAAGTCCTGAATTTTTGGAATCATTGGGTTTGTGCCTGCTTCAAGGTCACCTTGAAAAAAGATCTTCACTACTAGGGGTACTCAAACCACTCAAGAGGATGTTGAATGCTCATAGATCAAACACCGAAGGAATGACACCAACAAAAACCAGCGCTGTATAGTTTGTCCGCGCTCCAAACGTTGAGTCACTGCAATTTTTGCAAACGAACCATGGCTCAAAAACACATGAAGTTAATTTGCAGTTCTTGTTAAGAAAAATAAGTTTTTTTAATTAATTTTGTTAATAAATCCCTATATTTTAGATTTACAATGTGAAAGTTTATGTTAAAAACTAAGAAGTTTTATTTATTTTTGGTTCTTTGAGGAAAGATCTCAATATTGTTTCTGAAAAGACTGATTACTATAATGTTTTGTACAACAGTAATAAAGAACATTATAAAAATTACGTTTTTAATTTACATACGTCATACAACACTAAATTATAAAATGCTATTATAATTTCATTAACTGATAATATATATATATTAATGTACATTGAGTGTGTGGGGTGGCTACAGCACCCCGCGAGTGCTCACGAGGCTAAAAACCGCGCGAGTGATCGAGGGTTCAAATGCTTTAGGTTTATAGGCAGTAAAAATCGCATTATCAAAATGATCCTTTTTGATGTCACGATTTAAAAAAAAAAATGCAAACGCAGTTCACAGAGGGTTTTCACAAATGGTTTTATTATCGTTTTATTATAAATTAAGGGAGCTAAAGATCGACTGATAGGAATTAGTAGACATCTTCACATGTGCATTAGTTCTCTGTAAATAGTTTAGATTGTCTTCATAATGACTGTAATCGTGTAGTGAACCTGTAATTAATACAATCTAAATCAGATGTTTATTAAAATACTCCGAATATCCATTAAACAAAATATTAACTTATATACCTATATAAAGTATTTAAATCTATGCTTACCATTTTTATATTTGTACCATGTGGTTGTCTTAACAATTAGGCAACAAGATGATTTTTTATTTTCGTTAATCATTCCTAATCATTCATTTCGTTTCTGGGCAGAAATTAACTATATAAAATACTATCCGCCCGCCCTATCTGCACACAGATTTTTCTGATTAATGTATAGCCTATGTCAATCACAAATAACGTAGCCTGCTATTAGTAAAATAATTTTAGATACAGAGATTACTCCTTGCAACTTCACAAACTTACAGACTTACCTCTTTATATAATAGTATAGATCAGATATATTGTGATTATGTATCGGGACTATCGTCGATAATTACTGCTACGGGCTGGACCTCGTTTTCGAGTATGTCAGTATTAATGACGCGCTCGACAATGCACTCACAAGAATTGGTCAGACTATTAGCGATAGAGATGGCGGACAACCGTGTAGTGATTTCATTAAAAAGTAGTTTGATATTATGCCGTAGATATTTTATATAAAAAATTTCAGATAAAAATATATATATATATATATATATATATAGTCAATTACGAGAATCAATTACTGTCGAGACAGTAATTGATTTATAAAAACAATTTTACATTTATTTATTACCAACTTTATGCACTTTTATGATATATATCGGTGGACTTAATGCCCTAGGCATTCTTTATCAGTCCATTTTTGACCAGAACAAGATATTATATATTATATATAATATCTTGTTCTGGTCAATAATAGCAAGGAAATTTGAAATATCTGCCAACTAAGTTAACCAAAACAAAATGATATTAAATGTATCTAATCTAATATCTTTAAAGTAGCAATTTTTATATATCAATATGTGATCTCAGAAACGGCTCTAACGGGTTTGTTAAATTTGGAATTTGGTGATTTGAGGTTTTCTGGGTTGAAACTCGATCTAGATTAGTCTTATATTTTGGGCAAACGCAAGTTTACGAGTTTTCGTGCATTTTTCTTTATTAATCTTAGAATGGCTTGCGACATCTATACTACTCTTTCAATAACTGTTCTTAGACTTGTGCGTCTTATACAAATACTCATGTTTACTGTTACCTATTCGCAATAAAATTGAAAAAGTTGCAATACCTTCTGCGGCGTTTCGGTCGTGGTTACGGGTAGACTGATGTGTTTTTCTTTCAGTAACAAAGTAACACTAAAGCTACTTGAGAGAATAGATGACGTAGTTAAACAAACAAACACGATGACCGAGCAATGCTCGGTTGCCCAGATACTATGAAATTAAAACAATATAAATTAATCCAAAACACCAACTCAGAACGCTTTCAACGCTGGAAAACTCGCAAGTAGCAACTATGCTGATGGGAGCTCGACCAAGATGGTTGTTAAGGTGAATACATAATGAGTACCGATGGTAGAACACCGAAAGGTATTGCAATTACATAAAGTTTCCAGCGGCCGAACTTACTAGCAATTCTCGTCGGCTAATTGATCGGATCTATTATTCAACGTAGAAACTTCTCGAAGGTGTTCAGTTTCCTGCTGTCACAGCTCTATGAATAATCCATCATCTTCATTATTTAAATATCATTCCATTCTGTTGGCACGAAACATAGAATGGTGCTTATCTCTCTATGGGTGCTTAAGTTAGGGTTTAAAAGATAATAGTTTTACGAACTAAAATGTAGATGTAACAAAGCGTGGGGCGACGTTATTGAAATATTTTCAGAAACTACCCCACGCTTTGTTACATTAAAATTATTTTCTACTTTTTAGTTTAAAAGCGTGTTTGATTAGTTTTTTTTAAACTATTGTGTTTTTTTTTCTAGACTAAATATTACGATACCTTCCACGTAAGTTGTTGTATCCCACAAAAATGACTTTTTTTCGTTTTTACTAAAACTATCCTAATTTTGCATTATTCCATGCATTCAAAGTGAAAAAATAACCAAAATACGTTTTTTTTTAGGATTTGCCAGTCGTATAATGTTGTAACTTTCGAACGAGAACGGACTACAGCATTGTAAGCTATTGCAAAGGTCCATCCATACCTTTGCAATAGCTTACGCGGGGTGAGTGCAGGCTCGTATTGGACGCGGTCGCAACCTTCTGCGAGGACGTAATCACGCAGAAGGAGGCGGCGGAGAAGGCCCGGGAGGACGACATCCAATCGGACCAGATTCGCCGCCGGCGACTCGGGCGGCGGAGGCGCGAACATCTGCGCCTCATGCCGCCTTGAGTGTGGCCGCGGGTGGACGGGACGGGTTATCCCTCCATCCGCATTATGTGGCCAGCCGCGAGGGGGCGGCGTCGGTGTGTGCCGGACGCCGCCTAAGAGAGGGTCGTCAACAGAGACGGTGCCCGCATCAGGAGCGGGCAGGCGCTGGAGAAGTTCAGAAGGAGATCCCACCCTGGACTTCTCCTACTCCTAAACGGAGAAGCGCGGAGAGGGCACACTGTGTGTTTTTTAGTCGGTTCAAGTCCGACACACCACCCCGCCGTAACCCCCGGTGGGGTGACGGTCCATGATGATTTTTCACACAATAAAAAAAAAAAAAAAAGGCTCGTATTGGACACATACAACAGACCACGCCGGACTTTCAACCGGCCGCACGCATGTACACTCGGTTCCAAAAATAACGGGTCAGTCACATAAACCCGAATATCTCCCGAACTACGTATGCCATCCTAATGAAACGAAGACTGTTCAATTGAGAATTTAATTATACAGATAAAAAATAAAATAAAACTTAGTTACACCCACAATATTAATCTTAAATTAAAAAAAAACTAAAGTAGTCATATTTTTCTTAAGATTACATTTTTTTTATGATTGTTTTTTTGCTGTTTTTCATCACTGGAGGCTTCATCACGTGGAGGCAATACAAAGTATTAAATGAAGAAAGTGATGAAAAACAGCAAAAAAACAATCATAAAAAAAACGTGTATGTTTGTTTGTAACCGAATGTCGAAATGAGTCCATTATGCCACTCAGGATTACTACATGGTCCAGCATTAAAAAGCTGCTCATGTTTCAGCGGAATAGTCATCATTGTATTATTGAATGTGATTTCTGTGAATTATCTATATAAGTAAATAAAATTGTAGTGTCTCTATATAATATCTATTATCAGGTTTTTACTAAACACTAATAATAATAGATAATAATAAATATTTCGGACATCTTTCACACAACGTCATCTAGTCCCAAACTAAGCAGAGCTTGTATTATGGGTACTAAACAACTGATAGAAATACATATACATACCTTTTTTTTGTAAATACATACATATTATAAATAGAAAGACACCCATACTCCGAAACAAATATTTGTGGATCACACAATGCTTATACGGTACTTATAACTAAATTGCATTTTTTTTTGACATTTTTGTTTCTCTGTCAGTTCGACTGATCCGATTTTGACTTTTACTGGCAGTTAACTGATGACATAAGGAGTAACTAAGGCTAATTTTTTCATACAAGCTTCGCTTCGCGGCGTTACTCGCGGTCTTAACTTTATACTTCTTAGAACCTATCTTGCACTGTACGGAAATAGATATAATTTTGTCTTTAAATGTGTTGATATTTGTTTTTCACTTATCCTTACTAGTATAATAATTGCGAAAGTAACTCTGTCGGTCTGTCCAGCTTTCACAGCAAAACTATTAAACCGATTTTACCGACCGAAAGTACTTAGGCTACTTATCGCAATAATCGTTCTTTATAAATTACCAGCTGTGTCCATAGGTTATTGTTATAAATCGCGAATAACGCCGCAGAGCGAGGCTAGTTTAAGAAAATAGCCTAATTTACTCTTTATGTCATCAGTTTTCTGCCAAAGGAAGTTCAGTCAGAATCGGTTGAGCTGTTCCAGAGATTTACCGGAACAACCAGACAGACAATTAAAAAAATGCCTTTTTAGGGTTCCGTAGCCAAATGGCAAAATAAGGAACCCTTATAGATTCGTCAAGTCTGTTTGTCTGTCTGTCTGTCTGTCTGTCCGTCCGTATGTCACAGCAAATTATTTCCGAAACTATAAGAGCTATACTGTTATAATTTGGTCAGTCGATGTATTCTGTGAACCGCATTAAGATTTTTACATAAAATAGAAAAAAATCAATACATTTTGGTTTGAACAAGATCTAGTGAGTAGTTTTTTTTTAATACGTCATAAATCGTAACACGCAATTTACCTTTCATCCAGTCAATACACTAGTATAAAAACATCTATGAAAGTTAACACGAACTACAAGAACTTTTATATCATGTTACTTGCTGATACGGAACCCTTCATGGGCGAGTCCGACTCGCACTTGGCCGCTTTTTGATGTTAGTACCGTATATATTTTGACATGCAACTGTTCATTAATATTACATACAGAAACTTTAATTTCATTTATTTATATTGCATAGATTTAGTTTGTTATGTATCTAGTTCAGCGTACAACGGATAGATGGCGTGACATGTTTTATGTTAATGTGGTTCTGATTGTGAATTTTCACATGACACATAACGCTATCTAGCCCAAACTAAGCAGCACTTATATTAATATGTACACAACTGATATAAATACTAAAACATACTATTTGTAAAAATACATTCATATTAAACATAGAAAACACCCAAACTCCGAAACAAATATTTGCGGATCTCACAAACATTTGGTCCGATCTGGGAATCGAACCCGAAACCTCTCGATTAGCAGTCGCATATGCTAACCACCAGACCAAAGTGGCAGTCAAACACAGAAATAATCGCGTGGGGTATCATTACATAGGTCTTCTAAAAACTTGGTTGGAGGTTGCTAAGACGATTTTTTGACTTGCAAGTTATTCAACTTATAATGGTATTTTTTTTGTTAAAACATGGTGTACCCCTCCATCTAAATGACTGACTTAACAAATCTGCTCCTTCATGATGGTAGACCATGTGATGAAATTTAAAGGAAAACTGTAACGGCTTGAATAACTTTATTAGTTCAGGAGTTATAAAGGCCTTACTTGTAAAATACACTCATTTAAAAAACTTCGTACAAAAATAACAAAATCTTTACTTATGTAATAAATTCGGAAGTAACTTTATCTGTCTATCTGCCCGTCTTTCACAACAAAAGTACTGAACCGATATTAATGAAGGGAACACAGATAGTTTAAATCCCGTGAAAGGACATAGGTAACTCTTTACCGCGATAACCGACATACACGCGGGCAAAGTCGCAGGCGAAAGCTAGTAATTAATAAACATAACCATAAATTATCAATTGGACACAATTTTAAATCTATTTACTATTGTGGGTGACTACAAAACCCAAAATTATATGCGTGACCTGACACGCACTTGGCAGATTTTTCATTATATTACGATGTAATAAAAATTGTTCAAGTGTGCCGTGTTTTAGGGTTCCGCTTTATTGTACGGAATCAAAAAAGCTAGGAGTGGTAGTAGTAAAAAATATAATCACAATTTTTCTCGGTAGGGTTTCAGAACGCAATATCTAATACAACCTAACTGGCATTAGTTGGGCTTATGGCTCCATTTATCCAGTCTGTAGTCTCAGAACAACTTTGCGACGTAACTTTAATTGAAATGTGTTTCTTATTCTACCCTTTAATTCACTTTTATTATTCAGAAGATATAATTTTCCTGGAACTCTGTATAATCTTTTTGGAAACTATACATACGGAGTGTTTTTGTATCAACTTTTGTGGGATAATTTGAGCAAAACTTATTTAGTCAGACAAAAGCAATTAATTTTTTTAACATATATTAAACAAATAGTTGAAAAATGTTATCACTTTAATTATATATAAATTATATATAATTTTTTGACTTTTGCACCCATCTACTGCACAATAATTACAAGGTTTCGGCATTACGAAGCGTAAGCGCGGGAAATGTGCTGAGTCGTTCGTTTGGCGGCCCTTAACATGGTAACCATTACAAATTCCTGTTTACACCATAAACCAATTTCAGGTAATACGTTCTCTATTCTTCGCAAAACTTCGATAATGTACCGATCTTCCAGATGATTGATCGCAAAGTGTCGTACATACTCGTACGAGTATTTGTAGTCTGAAATGAAATGACATCAGGCATATTTGTGATACCAATTTCACGATCAATATACTTGAATAACAGTTCAGGTGCGTTCAAGAGACCCTTCGCCTCAATGCCTGTTCCAAAAACTATTGTAGAACGAAATATAATGGAAAATAGGCTCAGACAATCATAACATTTATTAAGAAACTAAGAGGTTTACTGTAGAGTTAAATTTGAGTGGAGAAATTCGTTCTGTTTATTGTTTTTCGGTAATTGAAGAATAGTCAAAGCGTTCTTGACTCAGATTGAATATAACAATATCACCGATTTATCTTTAGTTTCATCGTTGATTGACTTTTTTTAATCTTATCTTTTATTCTTGTTTATTTATTAATTTTTATTAATTAAGACACGTGACACTCAAGTGTCACTGAAACATAGTTTAAGAATTGAGAATTACTCATATAATATTGAATTGCCTTGTAGGTCTAGTGGATAGAGTATGCGGTTAAAAAAAGAAGAAGACAGCCGTATTTGATGTTAGAAGTTAAAGAATACAGCAAAAGTAATTTGATACTATGAATATTATATAAAATGCTTATCTCGGTATGGCTGTTGTTGGGTTTCTGCTTCGGAAACAAAGTATGGTAAAATCCTCACAATACTTCATAAACCACGACGTACTATTTCTTCCTCATAGTCGAGGGAAAATGCACTTTATTTGACAAAACAAACAGAAACAAAATTTGTTTACAGACAAATTAAAATCATGACTTCCAGATATACAAAATTATATAATCGTTCAATAAAAACATGCGAAACAAAAAATCATGTAGAACATATTCACAATCAACTCTGATCAGTAAAGTATTAATATTTAAACCTTAACTGTTGTTTCGACTTCATTTATTATTGAAGTCGGGTCGGCTATGAACAATTCATGGGGTTATGCCAATTTATTGTGCACGGTTACATGAATTTGTAAGTTAAAGGTAAATGTAAAATTAAAGGGTTATTATTTTAAGCTTTCATAATTGTTGGGTTTTTTTCAAAGCCTTCATTTTTAAAGAAGTTTGAAGGTGCGGTATGGATACTTATTAATGCTAGTCTGATTTATGTACTACCAGCTTTTACCCAGAGTTGCGCGTGATTATCAATGATAGTAGTAAGTAGCCTTTGTCCTGCCTCAAGAATGTGAAATCAGTGCATTGGAAGTGCATATGGACAATATTTTAAGCTTAGATGTCTCACTTTGTAGGAAAATATACGATCCATTCTTCACGTAATAATATCTTGAGAATCAATTATCAAATTGACAACTTTGTATTGCTTTCACTCGTGTAAACTTGACACTAATTGTGAACTAATTCTGAACAGCTTCCCTTTCATTCTCAAAGTATCGAATTCCTTTTAAGTACAATTACGCTTAACAGAAACGATTAAGTGCTGGCTAACAAGTTGAACTATATTTCTGGTAGAAACTATGGCAATGAAAATGTTTTACTCCCTCGTCGAGTAATATGATACGAAAATTAATTGATCACCCTTATTTTGTTTAGCCTGTTAAGAGGTTAATTATGTTTTTATAAACGTCGTTTTCTTTATTGGTCGATTTCAGTCTTCAAAAATTGATACTCTCTTAGCATCTATATTTTTATTATTGTCGTGGTGATAAATCATGTTCTAGTGCATAGAGTATTGACAAACATTATTTTTTTATTTTGAGTTCGTGGTATACATTTGTCACACGGTAGCTTGGTGCCAAATTAGGCAGAGCCGCTATTGTAACCACTGTTTTGAATAACACTTTTAAACAAAACTCACTGTTGGTGAGCTCTTAAATTGTAATAGTAGTTTTAGAAATAAAATTGTTCAAAATATGCGAAATAACTTACAATCACCCGTGCCAGGTCGTTCATGGTGGAATGGTAAACCAGCATTGTCGTATTATATAGCAATGGCTACCTTTGCACCAGCAACGAGCTTTACAAGCCTACGGCCCAATTCCTCCATTGTCTCTGCCGCTCAGAAAAAAATAAATCTACTCTACTGTAGTGCAGAAGACACACGATGACCTTAGTGCAGAAGTCTTTCGTAATTCTAGCAGTTATAAAAGTAGATTTACTCATAGAGGTGGAATTGGACAACAATATGGACATTAATTTGTACTTCACTTGTGACTGATTGCATGCAAAAGGATGTAGCTGAGAGTTATTTGACGTAGTATAATCTTTTCTTCCTTTGAACTTCTCTGTGCGGGGAGATATTCCATTCAGTTTTGGTAACTCACGCGTTAGTCAAGTCAAGCAACACGGGATTGCTCAGACGTGTACTTTGAAGTCCTCTTATTCCATAGATATCGATTTAATCGTTCGGAGAAATTTTGTACAAATCTAACAGAGTTAGAATTTTACATTGAAACGTGATAAAGGATAAAAAGTAGTCATCGTTCCTCAGTTATACGAACTGAATGTTATCTGTAAAACTACGTCTGGCTAGTATAATGTACAGTGCAATCTTTTTCATCAGCCTACCGTCAGCGCAAAATAACATATGTTCAAAAAAACGTAGTAAATCTTATACACTAATATAATCTTAGGCTCAGGTGCTTTCCACCGGCTTACATTTACTGAGAAAATAGTCTTTGTTCAAGATTTACTGGTACCTATTCTTATGCTATTCTCAGTGAAGCGTATTTGCATACTCGAGTGGCGTAATGTAAGAAGCGGCACTAAATCTAGACAAGTAATGTAATGTTGTTTTCAATCGTATTTATTCATCACGTGGTATTTCCATACTAGTAGTTTTTAACCGAACTAGTGTTATTCATTTGAATATTTTCAAAAAGAATTAAAACTAACACACCCGTGTCTGTCTGTCCTCTTGTCTTTATTACAATTACTTCAAAATACTTGAGTGTATTTTTGTTATTTATCAAAAAGATTATTAGTTGATCTATAGGAGTTTGTCTACTTTTCTTAAAAGTAATGAATTATCCTCGTAATTGTGTCATTTTTCGTTAATGCTCCGTTCCTACATGTCATAGCGGGATCATCAATCATCATGAACAACCCATAACGTCCTCCTGCTGAGCTCAGGTCTCTTCTTAGAATAGGGTTAAGGCTTATATCCCCACATTGACCGAGTGCGGGTTGGGAACTGACAAGACAACGTTGTGGCTACGCAATCTGACCGTTCGATGTTTTTAAGTCACCAGAATGCCTCCATCTAAGCTTCATGACTGTAACCTTATGATAACAACCTTCTGCTTAACGTGACCTCCGAATCATGGAGACATTCATAGTATCATGCCACTAATGATCACCTACCCAGGAACTGACCGCGCTGTCATCGCTTACCCTCGGTAATTATTTCCAAAGCTTAGGACAGCTGGGTAATGAGTGCCTAATAGCAGAATGTTGTATCCATACTAATATTATAAATTCGAATGTAACTTTACCTGTCTATCTAAGTTGAGCTTTCACGGTTAAAACGCTGAACCGATGACAATGAAATTTGGCATATGAATACTTTGATTCTTGAGGGAAAACCTTTCCCACCCACTTTCTAACTTGATAACCAACATACACGCTGGCAGAGAAACACACTTACTTTTGGATACATAATTTTGTAGTATGGGTTTAGAACTAATTTCAAACCAACTATTAAATATTTATTTTGTAACAATACAAGCGTCACATGTCCACGATACATAAACTTTCAATTAAGCTAGTAATCAATCATTTTTCTTCGTGTCTTTTGTTAGTACTTTTTGAAGTCGGTGCTTATAACTTTTCTAAAAGTGTTTTACTGTTTTTGTATACGAAAGTTGTTTGGTGAAAGCTAAAATATTAGCTCTATATGGCATGAATGGTTGAATCAAGCGTTTTAAACACACACTAATATTTTGCATATTCTGCATGACACGATTCCACGGCTAAACCATTTACATTTCAATAAATTATTAGTTTTTGAAGTTACAAAAACTTGAGAAAATATTTATATTTAATTTTTAACTGAGTTCAAAAAGGAGGAGTATCAGTGGTCCATTGTATGTTTTTTTAACTATGTTCAACGTTACCGCTAATTTTGGACCGATAGCGAAAATTCTTTATCTTAGATTTATATCCAAACACTTATGATAAAATCATTTAATCTTAACGCGGTTTGTGGCTTAGCGTTTCTAATAACTTTCAACAAGATCCGTCTAAACAGCGAAAGTTCTTTTAGAAAGATTAATAATGCGTGTAGGCGAAAGGACAGTTAATGTCTACTTTGATTTAGGAGCCATTAGCAGTCACTTTTATGATCACTTCCTTCTGTAAACTGTTTGATATCTTGTTTAATAACCACGCTATCTAATGTGAAAGAAATTTTGTCGGTCACATTTTTAGAAACGTACTAGTATTATTCCATGATAGATTTATAACAAAAAACTGCAGGTAACACCGCTTCGCGAAGTTAGTCTTAATTAAAGACAACATGTCTCTTCTCATGTCATCAATGATCTTCTAAGTGAAAGTCTTTTAAAAATTGGTACTACTGTTTTAGAAATTAGCCGAAACAAACAGACAGTATTTTTTTTTTTTAAATTATACTTAATGTTTATTGTTTCATATGCATTAAGTAAAAAAATATTAACTTGAAGTTATAAGCATACACATGTTTTCTTTTAGTATTTAAACACTGAGATTTCATGAAAATTTCAATGTTTAAATAGGTACGTGTTACTAATAAACATTAAGATACAGTAACGCCTACTTATACTGGCTACGAAGGGTTAACTAGAATTATATATCTTCAACAAAAATAACCCGACTACGTATTACATGCTTAATATAATACTGTACGATTTAAATCACTGACACTGACACATTTTTGTCAGAATACTACTCCCTAACTATAGAAAAAAACAGACTGAATTGAAAATATATATGAAACTCCCCGCATAGTACTTAGAAAATTCGTGTATATAGCGTGTTCTCCATTTGTAATGTGGCTTACAATAGCCCTATGTATTCAGGTAGCGAGCAGGGGAGCAGAATAACCTCCTCGTGATTTCTCAGGAGATCTGTGTAGTGAATGGCGGTCTCTAGGCCAATGTATGGTTGAATAGTATGGAGACCAACTTGTTTTATTTCATTTGAATATTTTTGTTCCTTGATATGATATTGATTCCTTGAAATGATATTGTTGTCTTGAAGCAAATGTAATTGCGTAAAAATCTTGGTGGTTATGTATATGTGCATCATCATTAACTAGTTGCAGTACACGCTGGACATAGGCCACAAAATACATCGCGTTACACTTGACAACTTGCATCGTGGTGTATTTAAAACTGTCCGAATTTATCATTAAACGTTCATGTAACATCTCAAAAATAGTTTCGAGGTAACACAATACGTTTCTTAAATGTAAGTACATATTCTATTTCCAAAGAAAGGTGATTTCGTAGGAGTGACTGTATCAAAGTTGTTGCTGTTTATATTGTTATATAACTAAATAAACACATTCAAATATGCAACTCATTACCATTTTACAAATACAAAGCGAAAATACTTTGTAGCTTACCATAATGAAACACCCTATGTAGTGTTATTATTTTTCTCTGTTGCATTTTCAGTAATCAAAGGATAACTAGGTTCTTTGCAAGCACCAAGCTCTCTTTAATTTGGTTGAACTTACTGAGAAAAAGTAACTTGAAAATATTGTCTACAGCAATAAATGAGTCCCTTAATCGATCCATTTGACACCTTCCAATCGAAAAACATGAAGAATAATATCCCAATTAGTTGTAATCTTATCTAATTAAGTAACAAGATGTTTTTCTTCCTTGTTACGTGAAAAAATCCTGTCTTTTACTCGCAAACAAAAGTAGAGGACGGTGGACGTGTTTTTTTTTGCAGTGTTACCTTTCTAGAAATTTCCTCGTTGCAAAATTAATAACCCACCTTCATATTTCTAATCAAGTATACTTTGAGCTCTTAGAACTTCGACCTTATTGTCGACTTAACCATATTGTCGGTATCTTAACATCACGATCACGCCCGTCAAAATTATCCTATTGCTGAAACATTCAAATCGGAAATTCCTCCTTACTTAACCTTTCCAGCAAGTCCTCAGCTATAAAACCTAATGCGAGCAATATTCGTGCAAAACTATGTTTAACTTTTATTGATAAATATGGTTTATAAAAGGATGTTTTTTCAAAACAGCAAAAATGTTAAATAATAAGACCCTCTTCCACAATAATAATCTACTTTGACCTGAAGTACTCCTATTTCTTTACAAACCTCACGTATTAAAGGAAGCCTCTATCAGACAGTTAATTTTATACCAAATTCACGAAATTTCATTACATTAATGAAGCGAAATGCGTTTATCTCGACACAAGAGTGAAGCCTCTATTCAGCCCGAGTTCATTTAGTCAAGAATACGTTTTTGATGTTCATTTACAATCAACGTTAAACCTTACGTAACATTCAATTAAATGTTACAATTTATTTTAAAATGTAAATGAAGTGTATGAAATTAAAAAATAAAACATAAGAAATTCTGTGTTTGATTTATTCATTTGGTAAACGAAATATGTATTTTGTAAATCTAACACGACGCCAGCTAGTTTCAAACTAAACAAAACTTGTACTATGAAAGCTAGATTGACTGATAGAATACTTATTTACATACGTTTTGTAAATAATAATAAATATTTCAGACATTTTACACACAACGTTATCTAGTCCCAAACTAAGCAGAGCTTATATTATGGGTACTAAACAACTGATATAAATACATAAACATACTTTTTTTTGTAAATACATACTTACTTTGTTTCGGAGTCTAGGTGTTTTCTATGTATAAACATAGAAAACACCCAGACTCCGAAACAAATATTTGTGGATCACACAAATATTTGGTCTGACCCGGGAATCGAACTTGAGACCTTTTGATCAACAGCCGCATATGCTAACCACTAGACCAACAAGGCAGTCAAACATACATACATAGAGAACCACCAAACTTCGAAAAAAATATCTGTAAATTATACACATTTGCATTTGAACCCGAGACATTTAACACAGCAGTCGCATACATTACGCTTTGTTCCGCGGTGTTACTCGCAATTTTCCACAATAAACGCGCATAAGACTGCGGGACGCAGATAGTCTAGAGTTTAACGAGTTGAGTGCGTGATATACCGTCCCTTCTTTTTGCTTTTAAGTAATGACAGCTAAAGAGATGGCAAAAAGGGAACGATAGAGAGTCAACATTCTCTCATTCCAGAAAAGTAGCACCGAGCACGAGAGACAAAATATGAAGAATATACTGTAACTTCTTCCGACTTGTCTTCCGATCTTCTCTTGATACATCATCATCATCAGCCTAACGCAGTCCACTGCTGGACATAGGCCTCTCCAATTGCTCGCCACTCAGTTCGATCCTCGGCGACTCGCATCCAGCTCCTGCCAGCCGTCTTGCGCAAATCATCACTCCACCTGGCCTGTGGACGTCCTACACTACGTTTGCCGAGACGCGGTCTCCACTCTAGAACACGTTTACCCCAACGGTTGTCGGTCCTGCGGCTAATATGGCCAGCCCATTGCCACTTCAGCTTGCTAATCCTGTGGGCTATGTCGATCACTTTAGTTCTCTGCCGGATTACCTCGTTTCGAACACGATCCCTGAGAGAAACTCCGAGCATAGCCCTCTCCATAGCACGCTGCGTGACTTTGAATTTGTGGACCAGCCGTGCCGTGAGTATCCACGTTTCGGCTCCGTATGTCATGACGGGTAGGACGCACTGCTTGAAGACTTTCGTCTTTAGGCACTGTGGGATCGCTGATGAGAAGACCCGACGAAGCTTCCCAAACGCCGCCCAACCCAGCTGAATTCTCCTGTTCACCTCGTCCTCGAAGTTGTTTCTACCCAACTGCAAAGTTGCACAATTGCTATCATATCGTAATAGTAGGTAGTCATTTTTACAAAAATGTTTTATCTATATTTTTTTGTTTCGATATCAATCGTTGCTGATGGGTTTGTGTTTGAAATGAATTATAATTCGTTTGCTGTCTGAAACAGAGATTCTACAAGACTTAAAAAAATGCAGTAAACATATCAGTAATTAATGTATAGTTAAACCAATATGGTTATTTTAAATGTTAATTATGTATAAAGAAATAGAAGTGGGTTTTAAAAACATATGTTAAACACAAATAAAAACAACTTACCTAAAAAAATAACATAAATAGTAGTCATCTTAAAATTAGCTCTGAATCTGAATGTACTTATGAATCATTCCTTTACTTCGTGGGCGGTTTACTTATACTAGAGATCTGTTTTCCGTTGGTTTAGCTTGGATCATAGACTTCGGTCTGCGGCAGACGTGCTTTGAGCAGAAACTAATTGCAAGAGAGCCATACAACACCGATGTAGAAAAAACGGAAGAGCTCATCCCAATTAAAGTAAAATTCAAAAAACATTTAGAACGATATAAATAATTTTGAAACTCACGCATATTTTACCCGGGGTGCGGATGTATTTAAATTTTGTAAATATTATAGAACAACATGTAAGAATATAATTTACCTTATAATAGTTTGTATAGAATTTATGAGGATGAATACGGATATCTTCTTGGGTAGACCTTCCTTCAGCAATGGACAGCGCTGACGTTGGAGTAACATACCCTGACGTGAAAATCAAATGAGAAACGTGGATGTGTATTTTCAACATAGCCTCAATTTTCGTTAAGGTTAATAGCTTCGAATAACATAATACCTCTCGAAAAATATCTCCATCTTAGGCCCTTCCACTACATACTTTAATTCCATGTCTCAGTACCCTGGATTAAAGCGAAGATGTTTGGTGTAGTCCTGAATAACTAGACGTTGCTAGTATTCAGTTTGCAATAACATCGAAATAGATGACTGCTAGCTATCGATTACTTTGACTATCCTACCAAGAATTCAGCATGACTAGAGGATGTCACGAATTTCCTTGAACAGTAGTTTCGGATTCATCTATAAACATCAAAGCGCAAGGCACAAGCACAAATTACACAGAAAACTAAGTATTTTCTGTGAAATCTGTGCTTGACCAATGAATATAAAATCTGTTAGCTAAGAACTGATTGGGTATAATTTTAACAAAAAGGAACCGACTTCTAAGAAAAATTATTCCGAGTACCTATATGGCGACAATTGTGCCTATGATATTTGAGAGTTCCCTCGATTTCCTTGGGATCCCATCATCAGATCCCAATATGGTGACGATGGGACCACCTGTAAGCTACGCCCATTCCAATGCAAAAATATTTTTTGAAATCGGTTCATAAACGACGAAATTATCGCTGAACATACAGAAAAAAAGAACAAAGTTTCCGACGAATTAAGAACCTCTTCCTTTTTTTGAACTCGGTTAAAAATCTGATTAAAGTCACGTATTTAAATCAAGTATTTGAAACCGGGCAAAGAGTATTTAAAAGTAGATTTTCCTATGTAGAAAATTGAACTCACATTGCTCAACGCAGAGGTGCTAAACCAGTGCGACATCCGCCCAGTCGAAAAACAAAACAGAGAGTACTCCAGAGTGCTCCACATATATGTAGGTACTATTAAATATAAACATAACTACAACTAAGTACAGAAAACCTTGTTTGCAGAGCATTGGTCGACGCGGCAGCGTAGCATTCTGCTGAGCTCGGATTAACTCTTAGCTTGCAATTACAAATCGTGCTTCTAACAAACCTCATACACAAGCCCTTGTAATGGAAATGTAATTGCTCCCATTACTTGTGGCTGCATACAAATAAGTAAAGTATGGCGGGCCACACTATATCGGCTTAGTGAGATACTTTTTTACGCCACCTTTAAAGGACCCGGGATCATAGTGGGAAGGAAACACGTGAGCTGGTAGTGAGTTCCAGCTTTTGACTGCTCGGCACAAGAATGGAGAACCGAACCGATTTGTTCTAGTGCGTATTTCCTCTACCCTGAAGCGGTGACCTCAAAGTCCAGCACGTGTTGTCCTGTAAAGGAAGGGAGAAGGAGGGACCAGTTGGAAGAGCTCTTCAGAACACTCACCATGGTAAAGGCGATAGAGGACCGCCATAGAAGCGATGTCTCTCCGCAACTGCAGAGGCTCCAGGAACTCGGTCGAGAGCGTCAAGTAAGTATTGCACGGGTCCATCGTACTTTGTTAGATTTTATACTTTTATAGTGCAACACTGTACTAGTTTAAATAAAACAACAGGTTTCAGAAACATGCTCAAAAGTAAACCGTACGCAAGTGAAAGGAACTATCATATCTGTCTATTTGTTGATTTTATTTCAATGAAATTCGGCATAACTATTCGTTGAGGAACATACAGACATATAAAAATGTTGTATTATTACATTTTATGATGATGATAAATGAGAACGGAGGTCCAATGATGCAGACACATCTCAATAGGCCGCCATATTGTGGGTCACCATACTGCATTGTTTGCATTCGGGACAAATATCGTGAATTCATGAATTCCACTCATGCTTTCCATCAGTAAAACAAGAAAATGCACGGAACTTACTTTTCATAATGAAACTATCTCTATTGATCTGCGCAAAACCCCTCCTAGACAATACCATCCCTTTCTGAATAACATCGACGGTTAATTATTCCATATTTACTTTGGATTTGATCCGTTTATGTAGCAAGAGATAACGGCGTGGCCGCAGAATGTTTTAACTAGTTAGTTAATCCTTTGACGTTTAGCCGTGATGAGGACGGACCTATCACATCAAGCTTAAATTTATTCAATGAAACTTTAATATTATGATTAATGTATATAATTTGTGAGTTTACCAGTTTCAATGACACATATTTATCATTAAAGTATGTTTCATTATACAGCAGGCAGTACAGTTGTCTAAAACTAAAAAGTTATATGTCATTGCTTTACTTTTAGAATATAAAATGTTCTTAAGTGTTAATAATACTGCTCACCTACATGTTGACATACTATTCATAATTATGTGGAACGCTGTTTGTGAATATTAGTATAGAATAGTATGTAACAAGTTGTAATATCGACGTGTCCTAAATTTCACTATCGATATAAAGCTCATAAATATAAACTACATACATTGAGGCTTGAATACGTACTTTTTAATGCATTTCTCTGAAAAAGAAAAACAATTACTGAATCTGAAGCCGAATCAATTTAATAATGCATGGTTATATCTGTCTGTCTTTCTGACTGAGCTTTCACGGCTTAACCGATGCACTGAATTCAATTAGTTTTTTGATTCTCAAGGTTACTTTGATTTTGAGGAAGGACATAGGTAACTGTACCGTGATAAACGACTTACATTGCCGCGGGCAAGTCAAAAGCTAGCACTAAAATAAACCCACAACAGCAGTCGCTTAGACACTGGTATCATAACGTATAAACATTTTAAACCATAAATAATTAATTAATTAATCTGGGTGCTCATCAAATCTTCATACTCATAAAACAACACAAAAGGCCCAGCAAATACGTAACAACATGCAAGTAGATAATAAAATACAAATCCCTCTGTGGACCGTAATAAATAGACACAGTATGTGGTCGTGGCTGATTAGTATAAATATTTAGCAGGGGTTTGCACAAAACGGTCACCTAATTCAGAGAGCCTAACTACAGGAGAGTACAGTGCATTCTCTTACTCTGTAGTTTAGTAGATAAAAGAGATGTAATGAAGACCTTCTTATTTATGAAACAAAAGAAGCAGTAGTTATTTCACTTGGAAGGGAAACAACTTATCTGGAGATTCAGACCGAATATATTAATGGCGACGCACAGCATGCGTCGTCAGTGTCAATAAGCTATGTGAGAGTTATGTAACATACGGCTATGTAACATGTAATTGTATATACATGTCTTAAAAATCAATCGAATTTTCTTATATTTTTTTTAATAATTTTATTTTCATTTAGACTTCTAAAATGAGTACTTAATCTCTTATAAGGCTTAGATTTTTTAAGTAATAAACTTATTACTAGCATAAAATCAGTTATTCAAAATAAAATCATTTACCGACTACTGCATGCATTATTTACAAATTTACATAATACTACATAAACGCCATACATCAACATGTAACTTTACATTTCTGGCCCATCACGATAAGAGGCCAGCCCATTGCTGTCTACCGGACACGTTTCCGGACTCTTTCATTCACTCCATTGAATTATAATGTACTATTATTCCAAGCAAAATTGCACATTACTCTAGGCGTTAC
Organism: Phragmatobia fuliginosa; assembly: GCA_932526445.1. NCBI lineage: Eukaryota > Metazoa > Arthropoda > Insecta > Lepidoptera > Erebidae > Phragmatobia > Phragmatobia fuliginosa. The sequence goes on from OW052061.1 coordinate 16,809,864, forward strand.
TCCGTGAAATGGCGGCAATTTTTTTCATAGACTAGTTTTAAGACTTTCAATGAAATTATAGGATATTTTTTTTTGTCTTTAAAACCATTAGGTACTTTATCTTTAATCCTGGGGCGGTCCAAATGTTTGGACGATCTGCAAATATTTGTTTCGGAGTTTGGGTGTTTTCTATGTATAATATGTATGTATTTACAAAAAAAAACTATGTTAATGTATTACTAGACAACTGGTATAAATATATATCATTTGTCTAGTACCCATAACACAAGCTCTGCTTAATTTGAGTCTACATGATGTTGTGTGTAATTCGTCCGAAATATTTATTATTATTATTTATTATCATCAATCTAGCGTATTATTTATTTATACAACATTATTAGATTAGATTTTTTACCCCCACATTTGATTAGGGAATCGAATATAAAACCACAAATGTACTTTGTATAACGTGCTCGCTATTTCTATACTTGAAACTTGACCTATAGTCTATAAATAAATAAAATAAATAAATAAATAAAATAATTTTAAGGGGCCACATAAGTTAAGTAACAATTAGTGATATTTTCGTTTTCACCAACCTTTAGGGAACACCTAAGTGCATAGATTTTTCTTACAGTTTCGGGGATACATACGTTTGAGGGGAGCCCTCAAACGTATGTATATATAGTAGGGTGACTGCATAGTTAGTGAAAACAGACTTGAGTATTTGTTAACTATAGTAGTTAACGTAACAGAGACTCATAGTTAGACATTATATCACAAAATAGCCTACTACATGTAGCGCCGACCATTTGTGAGGATAATGTTGGTCACGCATTACACACCACAACGGGAGGGTTTGTTTACATACCTTTAGAACAAACCAATAGTAATATTATTGGCTTAGTTATGTTACAATCAAGGCTTCATTTGATATTGATTAGTGTAACAGTGTGTATCGTGTCTATGAGTTGATGGAAATTGATTTCCTTGAAGTTAAAGCTATATTAAAGCTTTGTTGAAAATAGACTTTTGGAGTTGATATATTAATACAAACTGTTTGTAGACTTTTGAGACTTCTACACATACATATGCTTCATCACAATTAGTAACAAGTTGATAGTTAAAAAAATCTATTACAAAAGCTAATTTAAAAAAAATTGCGTAAGTCCAACTGACTCGTGCACTTGAAACGTGTTATGAATTCTGGAATTTTTTCGAGCAACGGTATTTGGATAGTAGTTAGTTACATTAATTGTGTTTAGAAAGAGAAAAGTTGTGTTTCCTTTTGAGCTTCACGGCGTTAACCGCAGCTTTTGTTGTACCTTTCCAACAACAACTAGCTTAAAAAAAGTAGGCTTCAAACTCTTTATTATCCTAAGCTATCTACCAGTGAAAGTCACGCCAGAAACAGACAAAAAAAAACTTAATTCAAACTTCAGTTTACTGACTAAATGTCGGAAATCTCCGTCAAAAAAAAAGTTTCGTCAAAATAGGTCCAACTTTTCTAGAGATTGGACAGAAACAGACGGACAAATAAAAATACTAAATAGTTTTTTACGTAACGTTTCCATATGAATTTCAAGAGCTGTCAATCACGACCTTTATTATGATGCAGTCGAGAAAAAATGAGGTTAACATCTAGCGATGTACGATTCATGAACGTATCCATCTTTTATTGAGAAACATCTTTGGTCTATTCAAATAAAATTGAAATGTCTGTTTCTATTTTATAATTAACAGCTTTTCAAATAATGCACCAAATTTATTACGAAAGTATGACTGGATCGTAATCCCAAAAATCGCCTTTAGGAACGCGGTTGCAAATGAAACACGCCCAAGCGAGGATAATTTTTATTGACTTAGCTAGTATTTATACAATAGTCCGGAGTCTCTTAACATCGACATATAAAATTCAGCACAACGCCATCTATTGAGCTCAAACAAAACTATTGTATATTGATTATATTGAACATACCGCCCACCATGGCCAGAATGGCCATCACAATAAAGTAGTGTTGACAACTGATAAAAATTATGGATACAAATAACACATGATACAAATAACACCTACAACTACTTGATGGGCAGTTTCAGAACTAATGGACTGTATAACCTTAACATTATTTTATCTATTACATGGGTTGTTTCTATGAAATTCATCTTACATGACTAAACAAAATACAGATCAATCAAATTTGCAAACAATTACTTATTCTGCAACCGGTAACACTATCAATTTTGAAACAGGTCTCTTTATTATAGATCCCCTACAGCGCAAAGAAACAACTCGAGTGACCTTGTCCGAGCCAGTATGTTTCTCAACAATGAGACCGTAGAGCCATCTTGCCGGAGGTAGATCATCTTCCATCACCAAGACAACGCTTCCTACTATTGGCTCTGATACCTGGCGAGACCATTTGTATCTTTGGTGGAACTGAGCAAGGTATTCATTTGACCACCGACGCCAAAATTCTTGCACCATACGCTGTGTTAGATGCCACCTCTTTAACACACTAATGGTTGAGTTCTCGAAATTAGACTCAGGCACGAGCAATAAGGGTTCACCAACTAAAAAATGACCAGGAGTCAATGGGCATGGATCGTCAGGATTAGTACTTATCACGGAAATCGGTCTAGAGTTCAGGCAAGCCTCGATCTGAGCAAGCACAGTTGTCATCTCTTCAAATGTGAGAGTGCTGTTGCCTATGACTCGCTTTAGATGGTGTTTGGTGGACTTCACCCCAGCCTCCCAAAGCCCTCCGAAATTCGGAGAGTGGGGTGGGATAAAGTTCCAGTCTGTCCCGTTAGTAGCTAACCAGTCAGCAATATCGGGTGCTACACCAGACCTTTCATTGCCGAAAAGAATCTTCAATTCTTTATTAGCCCCTACGAAGGTAGTGCCGTTATCACTCCAAAGCTCCCGACAATGGCCTCGGCGAGCTGTGAAACGTTTAAAGGCCGCCAAAAATGCTTGAGACGTCATGTCGCTGACGACCTCTAAGTGAATGGCTCGAGTAGCCATGCACACAAACAGGCAGATATACCCCTTAGTGGAGTGATAACCGCGACCCTTCGTTGCTCTTACACTAATAGGCCCTGCGTAGTCCACGCCACTACGATAAAAAGGTCGGCTAGCATTCACCCTGGCAGCTGGCAATTGCCCCATTAACGGAGCAACACCTCGAGCAGTGTGTCTAATACAAGTAACACACTTATGTACATGACTTCTAACTGAACTTCTAGCGCTTACAATCCAATACTGATTTCTCAAATAATTTAAAACCAATTGTGGGCCACCGTGCAACGTGCGTTCGTGAGCATCGTTTATTAAGAGAGTCGTGAAATGCGACTTATGAGGTATAATTACAGGGTGTTTCATTTCTTCATTCAAGTTAGCGCGCTGCAATCTACCCCCTACTCTTAGTATTCCATGTTGATCGAGGTATGGATTTAACGAGGTGAGTTTACTTTTTTTATCTGTCTGTCCTGTTGTCTTCAAACTTTTTATTTCATCACTAAAATGATCTAATTGACACATCCTAATGCATGTAAATAACGATTCATTAATTTCTGTAAATGTAATGAGAGCGTTCGATTGTTTTTTGTTTTTAATCTTAAACTTTAAAAATTTTCTACAAATTGCTACTACTCTAATTAATCGGTTTAATGATGAAAATTTCAATATTATGTTGTTTTCTTGATTTTCCTTAATTATTGCATTTAATGTTACGTTTGATTTTCTCTCTTCTAAATTAGTTTCTTCTATTTTACCATAATTATAATTGATGATTTTATCTTTCAACCACTCAGGACCCTCTTTCCATAGTGTAAACTCTACGAATTCTGAACAATTCATACCTCGTGACGCGCAATCTGCTGGATTGTCCTTAGATCGAATATGTGACCACTGAGTACTTTCCATCATATTGAGAATTTCAGAAACCCTGTTGCCTACAAACGTGTTCCATCTACTGGGATGACCTCTCAACCAAGCAAGGACAACTGAAGAGTCAGTCCAAGCATGTATTTTGTCTTTACTAATACCCAAGGTACCCGAGACTTCTATAAGAAGTCTTGAAAGCAGCACGGCGCCGCATAATTCCAAGCGTGGTATAGAAACCACCTTGACTGGAGCTACCTTGGTCTTTGAGGCCACCAAACTAACGTGAACATCACCATTGCAATCTACGGACCGTATGTACACCACAGCAGCATAAGCGACATTGGATGCATCACAAAATCCCTGCAACTCTATTTGGCTGTCTGTTCGGCTGGTCTGGAACCACCTAGGCATGCAAAAAGAATTAATGTTGTGCAAACCATCCCTATAATCAAGCCAATCCTTTAATATACCATTGGGAAGCTCGTCATCCCAATCAATACCAGACAACCATACACGCTGTATAAGCACCTTAGCTGTTATGATCACAGGAGCGAGCCATCCTAGAGGATCAAATAATCGAGCGATGCCTGACACTAATTTTCGCTTCGTAACGGGCGTTTGCAGCTCCGGTAGGTCTACAGTATATTGGAAATTATCTGACTTTCTATCCCATGTCAACCCTAAAATCTTTACGATATTATCCAATTTAAATTCTAAATTTTCCCTTAAGTCTACTGTCCCCTTCGTAATTCTGTCTAAAAACTCTTTGTTATTACTAGACCATTTTTGGAGCTGGAAACCTCCACGACTAAGCAACTCGTTGATCTGTCGGTAAACAGCTTCACCTTCAGCGATCGATTCACAACCCGTAAGTAAATCGTCGACATAGAAATCATTAAGAACACGACTTACCGCCAACGGAAACTCTTCACCATCGTCAAGAGCCAGCTGCTGCAGTGAACGTACAGCAAGGTATGGAGCTGAGGATGTACCAAAGGTCACACGCAATAAACGCAAGTGCTTTAATTCAGCATCTGGGTCTTCGCGCCACAAAATACGTTGGTAATCTATGTCATCCTCAGACACCTTTATTTGGCGATACATTTTGACAATATCGCCGACCAGCGTTATAGGATGGCGGCGCCATCGCATAATGATTTGGCGTAAATCAGGTTGTAAGGTAGGGCCAACCATCAAGTCGTCATTCAACGAAACTCCATTGCATCCCGAACAAGAAGCGTCGAAAACAACCCTAACTCTTGATGTGCTTTTGTCATGTCTGAGTACTGCGTGATGCGGTAAATATACTGCATCTTTTCCCCTTTCTATTTGGGGAACAACTTCAGCATGCCCTAGCTGAAGGTACTCGTTGATAACATCACTATACTGAATTCGATATTCAGGATTCTTCGAAAATCTTTTTTCTAGCATGTGAAATCGTCTCTGAGCTATGATTTCTGTCTGACCATACCTAGACTTTGGGTTAGAGGATTTAAATGGCAGTCTTACAACATACCTACCAGTTGAGTCTCTTTGAGTCGTTGCAGCATAAAATTCTTCACACTGACGCTCTTCTTCAGTTAACATAACCTGGGTGCTTGAAGGTTGATAAGACTCTAACTCCCAAAATCTACGTAATAGCTCATTAACGTCTGTGCCTGCCGTAGCATGACAACATACTGGACTCGAAGTCAACGATGCGTTCTGGACTTCACCTGATAAAATCCAGCCAAGTCTGGTATTTTGAGCGACGGGCGTACCCGGCGGACCCTTAACCAAACCTTCCAACAAAACTTCGGCAACCACACCAGTACCCAAAAGTAAGTCTATCTTACCTGGAGTAGCAAAGGTTGGGTCGGCTAGTTCGAAGGATGAGAACGTTGACAACACTTGAGTGATCTTCCTTTCAGGCAAACGTGATGTTAGTTTGCTGAGGACATACGCATCGACATCTAAAACAAAGGTGGGATCTAGGCGTGATTGCATTCTAATTTTTACCATCCATCTAGAGGGCATTGGCGAGCCCTCATCATCGCCCAGTCGAAATACGTCGGTGCGAGCAGGTGTCTTTCTAAGGCCAAGTAGCTGTACTGCGGACTCCGTAACAAAGGAGACCTGCGAACCCTGATCCAACAGAGCTCGTAAAACCACAGCAGTACCGTTCCTTGACTCGACCTTGACCAAGGCCGTTGCTAACAGACTTTGGCTGTGAACATCTGCGAAACAACTGATGTTTGTGATACACTCGCTTTGAGTGGATGAAGTAGTTGCAGCAGCAACTACGACATTCTGATCTGCTGAACCGTCACTTGGTTCAGAAGATTTTGCGATTGTTTTGGGATGAATTAGTGTGTGATGTCTTTTCTTACACAGTTGACATTTAGTAGACTGACGGCACTGATAAACGGTATGATGTTTACCTAAACAATTAAAACACAAGTTGTTGGCTCGGACAAACTCGCGACGAGCGTCACAATCTTTCTTTGCGAATTGCTTGCAATGACACAACTTGTGGTCTTCAGAACATAAGACACAGGTTTGTGAAGCGACGTGAAATGATTTGACAGTGTTACTACGGTTACTATTATTTATTACATTATATTTGAACGGCTTAATATCTAAATTCTCAAGAGATCGGAATCTTGATTCTAAAAATTCTTTGAACTCCATAAAAGTAGGTAATTTTTCAGATGCACTAATTTCTCTTTCCCACAATTTACGTGATTCAACATCTAACTTTGCGCTAATCAAAAAAATAACTATAACGTCCCAAGAGCCTATGTCAATCCCGAGCGTGCGTAAGGCGTGTAAACAATCAACTGTTGTGTCTAAAAGATTCTTAATAGACGCTGAAGTTTCCTTGACAGGCGGTTGGTTTACAAATCTTTTTAAAATACAGTTTGATAAGTACTTTTTATTGTCGTAGCGCCTTGTTAAGAGAGACCAACATTCCTTATAATTAGAAGCTGTGACAGGGGTATGTCGCAGTAACTGCTCGGCTTCGCCCGTAAGATGGGATTTTAAATAATGAAGTTTCTGGACGTCATCTATGCTTTCGTTATTGTCTATAAGCGATAAGAACAAATCACGGAATGTATTCCATTCGGTGTATTGTCCCGAAAACGTGGGAAGAGAAATTTTAGGTAGTTTAACATTATAATTCATTGTTTCTTTTTGTTTACTAGTGCTAGGTTTAGTTTTAAGCTCTTTTAATTCACTTTTGTATAAAATGTAAATATCTTCTGTTTTGTCGTACATTTCATCTGTAAAATATGTATTTTTCATATCTACTAAAGTTGCTGTTTCAATAATTTTACGATGTGTTTGTACAAATTGTTGCCATTGATCTTCTAATGTTTCTGTTCTTGTATCAATATACGACTGAGTTAATCTGTCCTTTGGTGATTTTTTAAAATTAATTCTACCCTTTTCTATTATCCTTTGAGTATCTACTTGCAACTTTACTAAAGACTCCATTATAATTTCAAACTAAAGGCAAAATATTACAACTTATAATATTACTAAACTAAAGCAAAGCACACAAATTATTCTAAGTCCTAGAAACAGCAAAATATTTTACAAGTGTTTGAGACAAATGTGAACTCAATAAAAAATCGGGCATAGGTTCCCCGTCATATCACTTTTTACTTAAATATTCTAAGTCTACAAACTACTTACTACAAAATTACGCTATGTTCAAAACTAATGCTAATTTTTCTAAGTCCAAAACACTTAGCAAATTTACTTCAAAGTTAAACTACTGATACTTGATGTCTTCTACTGCGAAACGAAACTTTAAAAATATAATAGTTCAAAAGTACTCACAATTTATGTCTGTCAAACCTCAATCAAACACGTCACTTGTCACTTCACTGATCCGTCAGCACCAGTGGCGCCCTCCTGCGTTACCAAAGATACCAGTGGCGCCCTCCTGCGTATTCCGAAGTTACCAGTGGCGCCCTCCTGCGTATTCCGAAGCTACCAGTGGCGCCCTCTTGCGTCTCTCAAAGACTGCAGTGGCGACCTCTTCCTCAAAGGCGCTATCACCAGTTTCAAAGGCCGGTACTTGTACGGGCCTGAATGTTAGATCTTAGATCAATATTCCTTGGAGCATACGCAGCGCCCTCTATAGGAACTCTTGTCACGATGTCGACTGATCGTGTTAGCCACACGTTATCTTCTCCAATACCACACCACACACTCACACGTGATCACAGATCGGTGGTAATGCACTGGTATATCCGACTCGGATAGGACCAAAATGGATCGTAATCCCAAAAATCGCCTTTAGGAACGCGGTTGCAAATGAAACACGCCCAAGCGAGGATAATTTTTATTGACTTAGCTAGTATTTATACAATAGTCCGGAGTCTCTTAACATCGACATATAAAATTCAGCACAACGCCATCTATTGAGCTCAAACAAAACTATTGTATATTGATTATATTGAACAATGACACTTACTAAGAAATCCGTATATAAATTATTGTTTATTTTGTCCGTTTCTGGCGTGACTTTCACTGGTAGACAGCTTAGGATAATGAGGAGTATGTAGCCTACTTTTTCAAGCTAGTTATTGTTGTAAAGGTACAACAAAAGCTGCGGTTAACGCCGTGAAGCTCAAAAGGAAACATAACTTTTCTCTTTCTAAACACAATTAAAGTAACTAACTACTACCCAAATACCGTTGCTCGAAAAAATTCCAGTATTCATAACACGTTTCAAGTGCACGAGTCAGTTGGACAGCGTTACGTGTCACACAAAGCTTGCTGAAAAGTGTAATTTGTAGCTAATCCTTACCTTCGTCTGTTTGATGTAACATAGCTTCGTGTGTAACGTGCCGAGTGACGAGTGACTGGAGCACAGGGTAACATTTGCCAAGAGACGGAATTTTTACCAAAATTAAAAAGTGGGATGCTTTACGGGTTTCAAGCTGAAATTCTAAAGTGAAATAAATAAAGTATAACAAGTGAAACGTACATACTATTGATAGTATAAATTCAACAGAAACTCTACCTGTCTATTACACTTTGATGGTTAAACCACTGCAAAGTATTCAATAAAACTCCACATGGTAATACTTTAAAGTGGCTACATTTTCTCTCATATACACGGTCGAAGCCGCGGGTATTATATCACCAGTGATTCTTACTTTGTACTGCTAAAAGAACGCACAGGGACAAAAAGGTCAAGTACGTAAATGCTTCGTTCTAAATCGCGCTAAGAGAATTTCAAGTCATACGTTATGTTGTTGTTTTTGAAAGTGATGTGAGGTACCGCAAACCACCGACAAGGAAGAACTCCTCAACCAAATGAAATATATTTGTTGTATAATATTTCTACAGAAGCTTCAAAGCATTTGTCAATTTGTTTCTGTTATATGATGGTAAAACTCGGTTTGTTCTGATGATGCTCTAAACAGTAATCAGTATGTATATCAAATTTCACATAATATATATCATACATACACAACTTAAACAAGCACACATACGCACGCACGCATGTACACTCTTACACACGTTGTAAATACAGTACCAAGTAATTGGAATTTACATTCTTGTGCAAATAAAAATAAGTTTTTTCTTGGCTTTTTATTTAACAAAATCTTTTTAATTTTTTTATAAATAGAAACAGAAGGATGAAATTCATTGGTTATCGCGGTAGTGAGACATCTCGCCTGTAATGAATATTAAAGTAGAACTTATTTACCGGTGCGGTGGAATCAGATACCCTCGGGACACGGCTGTTTGATAACTACCAATTGTGGAACCTATACCCAAGTGTCAAAACCCCGTATGCTTGTCAGCAAGTAAACCGTTGTACCCGGTCACGCATTACAAAAAGATTATTTATTAAGAATCATTTCATGTTGTCTATAACTCTATATTATTTACGACTACCTTGTTGGTCTAGTTGTTAGTATATTCGGCTGCTGATCAAGAGTTCTCGGGTTCGATTTCTGGGTCGACCAGATGTTTGTGAGATCCGCAAATATTTGTTTCAGAGTCTAGGTAAACACCTAATCTGTACTACATAGTATGCATAATATATGTATTTACAAAAAAAAAGTATGATTATGTATTTTATATCAGTTGTCAAGTACCCATAAAACAAGCTCTGCTTAGTTTGGGACTAGATGACGTTGTGTGTAAGATGTCCGAAATATTTATTTTAAGTTTACGATCAAAAGCATTATCACAGAATATGTAGTTCCAATAGATCGGTACAGAAATTTGGTACAAAATGTTTTCTGATTACCGCGGTGTTACCTACGGTTGCTGCCATACATTTCAAAACAACAACAACCGTGGGGTCCGCAGGAAACGAAACCGTGTTCGAATTTTAGCTCCCGCTTAGGGTTATGGAGGTCCGATGCCAGTCGCTCATTGCAAGAACTGAAATTCATGTAAAACCGGTTGATCTAGTAGCCAACCCCAAATAGATTGGAATAATAAAGGCTAGGAAGGAAGACTAGGAACTATTTCGCTCGAATTGGAGCAGCCCAACTGGTAAATTCCTTGACTTTACAGAAGACTGCAGCCAAACAACAATCACTTTGATGTTGTTTTATTCCTATGAGTGAGTAAGGTTTCCAAAGAGTGCTTATGTTTTTCATGGCTTTCGTGGAGAGCTCATAGGTGCTACTTATGTTTTTCTGAACTTCTAAATGTATATTCGGTGATGTAACATACTAATTATCTCTTTATCTTTATACATATTGGATAATAGGAAGAACGGATGCTTGTTTAAACATCATCAACAACCCATAAGGGTTAAGGCCATGTTTCCCCACGCTGGCCGACTGCGGTTGGGGACTGGCAAGACTCGTTAAGGCTACTTGCCGTTGGATATTTTTAAGCCGCCCAAAGACCTCTAACTATTTTACTAATTATGATAACGACCGGTACCGACTGCTTCATGTGACCTCCGAATCACAGAAACTTTATGACATATCTAGTCACAAACGGTCACCCATCTAAGTACCGACCGCGCCGTGTCGTTGCTCAGACTCGGTGTTTCAATCTAATGAGCGCTTCAAAAAGCCAGTATATTATATATGTCGTGGATTTAGCGTGAACTAATAAATCGTTACCGGAAATGTCGTGGATCGATGCTATGGACACGATCGTCGGTAGAGGGGATGCAGCGAGGACTGGCGGAAAGATATGGCGGTGGTCATTCTACCTCGGACAGACTTGGCATACGCTCAGTACCAACGCACGTGTTTGTTTCCATATTGTAAAAACCGTTGGTAAATTAAAGTTATTTTGATTTAAATTATCTTTCGTTCGAGTACCCAAGTCAGTGTCCACATTTATCAAATGATCATGATGAAGATCCGATGTTTCGCATCGCATTTATATACTTATGTGAAAAGTCTTAAAGATAAATATTCTAGTTGATATTACTTTTGTTTCACGGAGTTGGCATAAATATGAATCACATATCCATACACACGCGAGATATACAAGAGTGTTTTGTATTTGTAGCTGAAAATAATAAGCAACAAGTCTGTATAATTCCAAAACGAATTTGTTCATCCGAAAACGGATGCCTTAAATGTAACGTTCACTTAAAGTTATCAAAGTTATACAAAGCTGAAGTGTCATTTTTGTTTACAAAGTAATTAAAAGTCTTCTTCTATAAGGAAATAAGTTGACTTTCATGGCAACTGAAATATTATTTGGTATCTCTCAGTGTTGCTCAAGTTATTTCTAATTAGCTTTTGCCGCGACTCCGCCCGTGGGTATGTCGGTGATCAAGGTAAAAATTATCTTGTGTCCTTACGCGAGAATCAAAGTTTCTATTTGATAAATTAAGAGGAGGCATAATTAAAAAGATTCTGAAGGAATGACTGCTGTGTCTAAATAGATATACGCAAACTCTTTCATTGTTTATTTTAAAGTTACGAGTATATGTATTTCACGGTAGCAGTCCCGACTGTATTTAAGAAAATAGGATCTCGTTAAATTTTTAATAACTACTATAATAACAAGCCAATCTAAATGAAAAAGCTCTAACAAAAACAAGATTGTGAACAAATACTATATGAATTTATCAAAATGGCGTCGTTATTTAGGGCACGTTAATGTTCTTTTTACGATTTGTTGGGTAAAACACGTTTGATGTGGACTCAGCTGCACCATTATTCAAGTACCTATCTAGTGTACGGAAATAGACTCCCATTGAAGTATTGACGCAAGTTCCGCTTGTAAATTAACTTTTTTAAATAGGTTATTTAGACTGGCTACAAGTACTTTCAGGCCAGCTGTCTCAAGAGGTTTTAAAGATTTATTAAAACAATTAGGGCGCTATTTATAACTTTAATGCGTAACTTTAAACATAATGTTTGCATAACTCTTAGGTATAATTTTCTACTTTATGTTTTTATATTGTCACATAAGTCTAAAAAAAATACTTCGGAAGTACTTCGGAACTTATAATAATTCAACTTATGTATATACTGACTGCCTGATGGAAAGGAAGAGTAGAATCCAGGAGTAGGGACCACCATCCTCATTGTGAGTGCATACAATGCAGCATGGTGACCCACACCATAACGGTGTAGTGAGATGATTCTGCATCATTCTCATGAGTGTCAGTGAGAATGATGCAAAATGATTGGGCCTCCGGTCTCACACTCACCAACGATAGACGACGAAATTCTAAATGTAGATGATTTTTGATAGATTTTAATTTCTGGGAATATTTTGTCTCAAGACAAACACACAGGAAACAGAAGGAGAATGTATAACTTGTATCCGAAGCTTAGATGCTTCGTGTCCTTATTTTTCCTTTGATTGATAAATAACAAGTTCAAATTTAGTTTTTTTAAATTTAAATTTTGCAACTTAAATGACTTTTTCCTATTACACTTTAATAACTTTTACAAACTGAACAAATTTAAAACTTTCGAGTTAGACCTCATTCTGAATGTCAATTTAAATCTTCTGACTCTTCAATATTTTTGAGTGATCCACGTCAAGTCAAATGTTGAAATTGAAGAACTCTTGAAATTCATTATCTTTGATATTTAAATCCTCATTTGTCTAGCAGTGATGAAGATTTTTACTTTTACGTCTTACACGCAACAGTAAAGATTTGAGATATATCTATACTAATCTACATTTGTATGTATATAAATTTTTCAGGTCACAATGATGGTTGCCATACACCTGCGAAGCAGCTTAATCGATTGTTATAAAATTTTGTGTATTTATTCTGTAGATCAGATTTTTTATATACGATCTAGGTAATAAAGAATGATACGGACGGGAGCGGATTCGCTGGGATCAGCTAGTAGATGTTACAAAGAGGTAAAGTTGGCGTGTTTGTTAGGTTCTAGGGGTAATTTATGGATTTACTAAATCGATTTAGCAAATTATTTTAGTATTTTATAGCTATGGTACTTGTCAGTATCTTAAGCTATAAAAAAAATTAAAGTCAAATCCGACATACAAGCGGAGAGACCCGCAAACCAAAGCTAGTTTGAAATGAATTACAAATTATTATTATTAGTATTTGATACAAAATTGACCTCTAATTTACGAGGGCTGCTGTATCTCACTTAATAATTATAAAATAAGCTTATTTTAGAACATGTCGTTATTAAATTACACATGTTTTACAAGATCAGAAATTCAAGGACTTATCTCAGACTTATAGCGTACTGTTTAGAACTAGTAATAAGCTACTAATATTAATAAAGCGTTATTGAATTCCACACAAGTTACACTACATAAAAGTAAAGAATCCTCTTAATGTAGTAGTATATTCCACTTCATTTTGTTTTCACAACAAAACGTGGAAGATGAAGTGGAGTGAGTAAATATAAGAGATCAAAATAAAGACGAATTTAGAACCTTCTTCTTGTTTAATTCGATTAAACTTACAAAGATAAACATAACCGAAAACCTTTTCGAAATTCAGATAAAAAGAAACATACCAAAGTGTTATCGATACAAATTACAAAATAATTCAGAGACGTTCCGTATTGGGGTCCGAACATCCGTCCACTGACTGGGGGAAGAGTAATTGAAATCTGTCATACTTCCTCGTCTGACAAATGACAGGCTGTCTGTCGATCATACCATATTGGTCCTATAAAATGATACCGGTCAAAGTTAAACGCGAACTTGAGGAAAAGTATTAGAAATGTCTATAACTTTTTTAAGAGGAAGTGCAAATCTTTCCGTGTTTTGTTTACGTTTATAAATTGTTTTTGTCACTATGAATATGAGTTTTGTTCTTCATCACATAAATAGTTATATATATATATATATATATATATATATATATATATATATATATATATATATATAACTATTTATGTGATGAAGATATATATATATATATATATGTATATTTATTTATGATTGATTTATTATCGACAAAAGTTACATATGTATAAAAAGAAATGTAACAAGGTAGGTATAGCAGAAACGATCCCACTTTATTTTTTCCGTTTGAATTGTTTTATGTAGATTTATACATACAAACATATTGAATAAAGCAAATTCTTAAGTAGTCAAAAAAACTGATTAAGTTTTTCTTTTATTAGAACTAAATTATAACAGCCTGGAGTTCGGAAAATAGGGTTTTAACCCTCGTGCTTGGAAAAGCACGAATAGCCGTCGCGACGGGTTTACGTACTAACGCATCGGTCCAGCCCCCCCCCCCCCCCCCAGATACGTTGCAAAAGCTTTTTCGTTTTCTATTATATTTCTCTATTATCTTGTTTCATTATCTAATGTCACTCAGTAACGTGATCAAAACAAAATATTGAGAATAGAGAAATAGGATAGAGAAAAGAAAAGAAAACGAAAAATGTTTGCACCTTGGCTAGGGGGCTGATCTCTCTGTACTAATAGTTAAAATCTAACTTATAATTGAAATGAACTAAACTGAAAGAAATATAGTAATGTGCAGTTTGATTTATGTATTTTGTAGAATATAATTTTATTTTTTTACGGTCATTAAATTGTGCATTTTTATATGTAGTCCAAGTATTTTTAGCTACTCCGATTCTTGAGGACACTCGACGAAAATCGAAACACGCGCAGGCAGAGCCACAGGCAAAAGCCAGTCTTAAATAAAAGAAACGAAACAATTTAATCCAAAATCTGGCAGTAATTATAATAATCTGCGTTACATTGCCGTTACAATACTCATTGTTCAACGAAATGTTGTTAAAGTATCAAAGAAAACTTTTAATAGGTATGAAGTTACCGAGAATTGAATAGAACTCCGTAATTGTTATATCAAGCCTGTTTCTGAGGTAATAGCATCGTAAAATATTCCTCCCAATATTATTTTGGGGGAGATTTTTCCTTTAAACTTATACAATTCAGCCACTGATGTAATTATAGGGGCCATTCGTTTATTACGTAAGGCAAATTAAGGGGGGTTACCAAATCTTATTCTTTCTTATAAACAGATGGGAGGGAGTCTTGATAGTTTTTACGTAAGATTACAAATATACGTGTAGTTAAAAATATAAGATTTAAATTATTTCATTCAACATGATTGTAATCGTTCCTAAAATTGTAACCTTTAATTTTAAAATTAAACATTTAAACCAGCTAAATGTGTATTCGTTTTTGATTCTCAAGATACAGGTGTAAACCTAGTTTGGGAATCAGAGGATCAACTTCTTATAATCTGGTCGTCATATGAAGGCATCTGACAATAAATCTGTAATAATCAATGTTAACAGCAATACTTTTTCCTTTAGATTCTAAATAGGAGGAGGGGAACATAAAATCTTATTATTCTTATTAAGGAGATAAGGGGGTCAATCAATCAAATCAAACCATTTTTATTTCAAATAAACCAATACAACGGCACTTTTGAAACGTCAAGTAGTCAGTCAGTAGTCAGTCGTGAAGCTAACTGTCTGTTCCAATTCGTAGATCCTATGGAGAAGAACAGACAAGAAACTCCATGGACACTCTTTTCCAACATTGTTTTTACAATTTTTGCTTACATTGTTTAAGGTATTTTATTAAATATGAGGACAATGTAACGATGCTGCTATTTACACAGATAGTGTTCAAAAATAATTAAACAAGAAGTTTAGGTCAAAAACTAGTACTTAAAATTGTCTTGCATAATAAATGAATGACCCCTATGTAAGTAGGTGTTTCTTTGTAAATAGATGCTCTTTATAAACAAGTTTTAGTTCGATATAATAGGTATAATGTTTAATTATATTTTGGGGTTTCACGTGAAATTAAATTTTAGTATATTTTGTTTTCTAATTAGTATAAGGGAACAAAGTATTTTGTTACAGAATGATTTTATGTTAAGTTTGAATTTGATGTTTTTGAGCTATGAATGAAACCTTTCACAAAATGTATAAGCATTTATCGTGGTTTAAGACTTTTTTGTTATGGAACAATTTAGGTGAAGACAAAAGGAAGTACTATTTTTAGCAGTCTATGCCAGTTTGTATGTTGCAACGTAGCATCAAAAGTACTAAACTGATATAAATCCATAAGATATCAAAAGATCCGTAATAATGGCTTGAGTGATAGCTACATATTTTTTGATATTTCTTAAAGTTTTTAGTTATTCGGTTGTATAAAAAATCGGGTACATAAAAAAATCATTTATAAAACTTTTGCCCATCTGGTTGTTCCCGTTAATTTCTGAAACGACTTTATAGAATCTGACGGGATTTCCACTAGCAGATGTCTGATGATTTAAGGAGTAGTTTAGGCTACTACTTTTACCAGCTTCGCCCCGCATTTTTAACCGTGATTTTAGTTGCTTATGTAAACTACTGTCGTTGGTAACACTGTGAGGTACAGCTAGTAGAACTTGTAGCGAGTTCCACATACTAAAGCACAAGGGAAAATATACAACAGTGTGATCTACTCAAAAACACTGTACCACAGAGTAACTAAACATGAATCGCGATAGATATTCTCGCGCCGATTAAGCATAAATACAACAGCCCAATTTCAACCGTTGGGCAGTGGCCCGTCAGGCATGATCACCTCGCCTGGTCGGAGGATACTCCCTGTGTGATAAAGAGACACGACACCCGCTCCTCCACAAAGTTATAACTAAAAGATGCATAAATATTCCTGTTTATACATGTATAAATTTTTTTTAATACTCCGTCGCCATTAAAACAGTTTGATAAAAGAATCTAATTAAATTCGTGCGTTGTCAAAACACTTCATCAGCATAATACGTGTTGAGTTTACTAACGAGTTGCCGTCTTTAGTCACTTCCTCGTAATGCAATAACATGAATTGTGGGCGTTTTGATCTGACGACTCGCTTCCATAATGTTTTCACTCATTTCTAAAAGTGTGCTTCTCGACTTACATCATTCATACTTAGGTACTGCCTAGTTGGTCTAGTGGCTAGCGTAGTTATGCGGCTGCTGATCAAGAGGTCTCGGGTTCAAATTCGGGTCGAACCAAATGTTTGTATGATCTGTAAATATTTGTTTCGGAGTTGGGGTGTTTTCTATGTTTGATATGTTTGTATTTACAAAAAAAAAGTATATAAGTATTTATATCGGTTGTCTAGTACCCATAGTACAAGCTATGCTTAGTTTGGGACTAGATGATGCTGTATATCAGATGTCCGAATTATTTAAAAATGTTCGAAATATTTTTAGTTCACGGAAGCTGCGTTTTGCAGCGTTGACCGCCATTGTCGTTATACCTTTACAACAATAACTGCTAGTAACACCGAGGAACAAAGTTAGTCTAAAATAAAATTAACTTAAGTTCCTCCTAAGTTTTATCTTTATCTATCTGCCAATGGAATCCTGTTAAAAATCGTTACAGTCGTTCCAAAATTAGCTGGAACCAACAGTTGGCAAAAATTTAAAAAACCGACCAAGTGCGTATCAAGATACGCAAGGGTTCCGTACGTCCCCACAATGGTACGTGGCTTTAAAATCGTGTCAATAAATAATTGTTAGGTTTGCTTATTATTTCTTTCTTTGTGCGAAGATTTGCAAGAAAGCGTATTTTAGAAGTAAGGCCTCTTTATACAGGCCATAGCTTTTTTAGTTCAGAAAGTTTAGCACCATTGTTATGTTTTGTTTTAAGAAAAGGGCCTTTAAACTTGAATAACTCGCAAACGAACACTCAAAGCGCAAAATCGTCATAGTAAGTAATCTCTCAACGTTTTTAAAAGACCTATGTAATGATTAACACCAACCGATAAGGTAAATCCGAGAAATACCCTAAATAACAATATTTTTAATGATTTTATTTTAGTATTTTGTCGACGTGATAAAAACACATATTTACACAAACTGTAATCTTTCTACCACTAACCGTCTGGACAGTAATTCGAGGACAAACGGACGGACGAGTTATGAACTATGCGCCCTAAAGAAATATACTGTAAGTGGGTACTGCAATACCGCAAAACATTCATATTATGTAATTAGTGAGAAACTTTGAATTTGAAAATGCTAATAGTTCATTCAATTTAAATTAATTTGAATATATTTATTTGCAAACAGTATTTCGGTTTGACTCATTTTATTGGTTGTACATTGTTTAGGTATTTTTTTAACTCACTGCGCAAGATGGAGTCATATTTTTCAATTCTATGAAAATAATAATCAAAACAATTGTTATTTCAGCATTTTAAAGCAAAATTTTGACAATGCTCTCCAAAATGTTTACAGCTGAGCTGAGTGATTTTTGCATGATTTAATTATGTTTCCCGTTAAAAGGTTTCCATTAAATTGTGGTAATATGAGATTCATTAATACTTATTACTTTAACCCTTACATTTACATTTATTAACTAGGTCACTCCCGCGGATTTACCCGCGGTTATTATATTGATGTAAATCGAGAGTAACGCCTAAGTAACTCCTGGAGCTTTCTGCCATTGAAAGCCAGATATACAAAATCTTTCAAAATCGCTTTTTGATGTCAGTACTTTATTTATTTTCGTTTGATATTACAAACAGACACTACAATTATATTTATTCGTATAGATATACATATATACATTTACATGACCATTTTATTTCAGATAATATTATTTAATACAATCATCAAAATATTAGCAACTCATGTTGAAGTACAACTACGTACACACAAACACCTCGTAATATTCGTCTAAAATTGGATAACCTCACATGATTGCCTCAAAACATATTTAAGCCAGCCTCTACTTGGTGCGAGCTCGCTTTGTCTCACTCCTGGCTTCATTACCAATTCTTAGTCATATACAGAGAATTCCCTTGCCACTCAAATTTTCCATCTGAAAGCGAAGACAACTGTATGAGGCACGGGGTGTCAAATGGAATATGTTACGATTGTGAATGCGAGGTGTCTGTCAAGAGCGTGTTAGTAGAGTGATAAGTGTTTCATTAATCAGGTAAATATGTTCGCCAGAGATTGATTAATAAATTAAATGTCAGTGATATAATATATGTAGAGTATGTGTATTATGCGAATTCTATTTGACATTTAGGAGTAATATTTCACATTCTAATCTATAGACGAGATCACATTGAGCCACAATCACGGCTGTCATGAACATCTATGGCACAGTTACGTTTAGCAGGGTACAACTATTTCCCGGGATAAATGTTATTTAAAAATCAAAAGCGAAAATCTTATCTTCAATTGCTAAAATTCAAGGCTTTTCCAAACTTCAAGGCTATTAAAATTACATTAAATTGTTTTCTGCTTTTTAAAGTTTCAAAAACATCTTTACTTACAACTATTTTGTTTTCTATTGCTTTTATTTGTTAATAATGCATACAATATTATATTGTTACATATCAAGTATTAGAGGTACGTTAGTAAATATGAACACAGAAATTAAATAAACAAAGCAACTTTTGAACGCATTGCGCTATCTAGTGTTGGCAAAAGAGAAACTGAGAAGTACATAAAAATGCTATTAGTTTCACGTTATTCGTAGAGATGGCGTTTAAAGAAATTCTTCTTGAAATGTTCGTTTCTAAGTATAATAAAAAGCGAATGTGTGCAATTTTTATACGAATGACACTGATAAATATTTTTTTACCATGAATAAATTTTAACCTAAAACATGAGCCTCACTTTGCAGATAATTATCATACGAGTCAAATGAATTAGTAGGTATTTAAAATTAGAAAAAAAGTTTCATTATACGAAATATTAATAAAAGTAACTAGAGCTCAGCTATTCACACATATGAACCTGTAATTTAAAAACATAAATCACAACGTGATTTCATGTCGAACATCCACTTTTTATAAATAAAACCGGGTCACTTGCCCCGGGCGGCAGTTTCATGGGGGCGCCAAATCCTTGAGACAAGAATTAGAAAAAAATGAAGCCTCTTATCCTACAACCTCATAGGTTTGTATCAAGTAATGGAATCTTAATAAAATATGTATGAAAAACAATCTTTTCTAATTCCATACGCCCAGTTAGTTTTTGAACTAAGTGATTTATGATCGCAGTAGTTTAACAAAAATGCTACTCATTGGCAGTTTTTTCTGAAACACTGAAGAGAGGGGGCGCCACTATCAAGATTTTTTCCTCGGTTCGAAAAAATCGTAGATCCGGGGCTGTCTGGCGGCCTAGAGTGATGCTTCTGGATCATTCCAACTCCGGTCTCACACTCGCCACCGAAGCACGACGGACGAACACTGTCAGTTTAGCCAACCCAAACTAACAGTATTCGTCTTCAGTATCATCTTGGTCGAGCCGGGCCGTTCGTGCTGAAATTGGCTCCACGTCCTTGAAACTTCTTATTATATTATTATTAATCACATACTGTTTTCGATGAACGTATTGTCAACATTATTGATGGGTACGAATAACTTATAACGCGAAAACGCATATCTACTACTTTCATACAACTTAATCTATATATTGAACATTAAATCCTTATTCTTCCTAGCCTTATTTGCAGTATTATTTGGGGTTGCCTGCTAGTTCAACCGGTTATACCTGAATATCAGTTTTTCCACGTAGCGACTGTAATCGGGCCTCCGCAACCCTAAGGGAAAACTGAAATTCGAAGGTTGAACTAGTTGTCAGTAAATTTGAGAGCACTGACTTCCCAATAACGATTGCCATAGATGTTCATGACAACCGGGACTGACAGCGTTACGTGTTCCCCGATGCACGGGCGTGAATCACCGCCAAACTTCCGAACTCCGGGCTGCTATTAGGAATTTCCTAAGAAAGACTCAAAAACACTTTTTGACCCGACCCGGATTTGAACCCGAGATCTCTTGATTGGAAGTCGGTGCAGTCGCATACGCTATCTACTAGACCAACAAGGCATTTAAATCAAATCCTATAACAAACATAATATCAGTGTTAAGAGCTACGGATAACCCTCAACTTTACTTGGGAATCACATGCTGATTTGATTTTCCTTTCCTAAGTATCCAAGCAGGCAGGGAGCCTGCTTGGATACAAGTCAAGTTGCAAACGTTTTTCGTTTTCTATTCTATTCTTTTTTTTTCTCTATTCTTTCCCTCTTCTTTTTTCTCTATTCTTTTTTTTTCCTTGGCCAATGTCACTCAGTCACGTGATCAAAACAAAATATTTGCCAATGAAACAAGAGAAAAGATAAATAGAATAGAAAATGATAAAAGTTTGCAATTTGGCAAGGAAGGATGCTTTTACCCGCTGTTCTGTCTGCTTACAAGTGTATATTGATTATCGCCATGTATAGCGGTGAAAATAATAGATAAAATAGTGGAAAGAGGATGTAGTCTAAAAAGCTAATTTTCACGTATATAAGACTTACATAACTTGTTAAACCTTACAAATTATATGTTCACAGCTTTAAAAGAAGACATCGGCAAAAGCCAGTTAATGGCACACTTACTAAAAACTATCCACTCGAACTTTAACTGCAAAAAGTCTACGCTAAAAAGAAATAAAAAAAATGCAGAACCATGTTTTTAGCAAGATCTCCCAGTCAAACTTTCCTCGAGTGCTGCGAAAAATACGCCCTAGAATTTTATTGCAAAGATCGATTTGCGCTTAGCAAGTCGAGGTCAGTCGCATAAGCCACTTAAAACGAAAACCTGAATGGGTGTCTAATATTTTATAAAAGTTTTCCTCAGTTCGGTGGACGGTGTGCACTTTATTTCTTTAGGATAACAATGAGGTGGTGGACGTTGACAGATTGCGATACTGGTGGGTACCTCGGCCGAGCTTCATTCCAATGTTTAATGATTATATGAAGAAGTTATTACAAGAAATTATTATAATGGAGTTGAGTATTAATTTGTATCAGCGTCAGGTGTAGCATCCATACTTATTTCATGACACTTTTTTATATGACCTTTGATAAATCACTTCAGTACCTACTTGATTCATATTTATTTGAAGCTCCTAATTAAACAAACCGTTCGGCCTTTTCTTCCTGTGACGAGCAGTTGAAACTGTGTTTACGATCCTGGTGTGATCGTGCTGTGAAAAAGCATCTCACTAGGGCGCCATACTGCTTGCATGCAAAGTGAGTGTGGTGGCTCCCACTTTGAGTACTCATGCTTTCCACCTGGCAGAGAGCACCTCGGTAGGCTTAAAAAAATATATATACAAAAACGTACTATTCTAAGATCCAAGTCTCCTTACGTCATTTTAGATAAGATGAAATTTTTAGGATCGGCAGTTTAACGTGAACTTAGAAAAAAGGAACTTAACAAATGGAAACTGAAAGCATTTTAAAATTGATTAAATGATAACTTACGACAAAGAAGGAAGGCTGGTGTTTTCATATTAAATGTTCAGTTCGTGTGTTGCTAAACGGCTAGAACGATTTTGATATTTTTTACAGTGTGTTTTAAAGTGGGTTCGCAAATGGTTTAGATTCTGTGACCCCGTATTGTATTGGTATTGTTATAAACAAACATAAACAGTTGCCAGACACTTTAAATTCGTAAAAAGAGGTAAAAAATGTAATTTTAGGAAGGCTGAATTTTAAATATATTATTCAGGATAATAGTTTAAAATATCATGAACATCTACGGCAATCGTTAACTGGAAGTCAGTGCCCTCAAATATACTAGGAACTTGTTCAACCTTCGAATTCAGTTGCGGCGGTTCGATGCCAGTCGCTCCGTGAAAAACTGATTTTCATACAAAACCGGTTGAACTAGAAGCGATGCCCGATCCCAAAGAATCTTTAGAATAATAATATAAAAGCTAGGAGGATGTGGACAATAGTTTAAAATATTTACCGAAGAGCCAGACAAAACTTACGGGGCAAACATCTTCCCACTTATTTTTTAAAAGTTCCATTGTGCGAGGGAGCATTAGAGCATTATTCAGCGCATACGTACAAGTAGAGTGCACTCCTACGCGTGAATATTTCTTGAACAACTTGTGGCTACCCTGAGTTACTGTTTAATTAGTTTTTAGTCTTTATCACTGTTCATATATCTGATGTTTCGGTTCATTTCTTGCCTAATATTCGTGAATGAAGAGTCTGGTAAAACTGGGACCTCCCTTAAAATACATTAAAACACGTATTAGTATATACCAGATTTACTCGTAAGTCTGAAAAATATAGTAATATCAATCATGTGAGCACTGGTAACGGGTTACATCAGGTGACACCAATACAGACGCATTAAAAACAGTTTAAGAGTAATACAATGTGGGACAAGAAATGAGATAATATAATCATTCTTACTGTTTATTGGTGTTAATTTTGACATTCTCACCTAGGTTTAGTTATCGCTAGCCAGAGGAACTGGTGACTTGAAGAACTTTGTTGGGATATACTGAATGAGGACCAAACGGATTACCATTTTTCGGTGAGTGGACAATTAGAGGTTTATTAAATGATTGTTTACCATAATACCAATACATTACAGTTGGCAAGTTTAAATAAATAAATTTCAAGTGTTTTTTTCTATCGGTCAATTTGTCTGTCTATTTGTTCCAAAACGGATGCCCGATTTTGACGCGACTTTCATTGGCAGATAGCTGAGGATATAAGGAGTAACTTAGGTTACTTTTTTAGATTAAAATTACCCTGCGGCATTATCCGCGATTGTTGCAAAGTTACAACTACAATATCACCATCTAGAACAGCGACCAATGTGGTTAGACTAAACAATTGAAATAAGCCTATTGTGAAAAAATATAATGTTATAACAGATTCTTTCATAGGTAAACGAAATAAAATACTGTGTCGCTTTCATTTTCGAGATAAACTAAAATTGTGAGGAAACGTGAAATATGACGCGCGTCTTATTGTCCGCGTAAGGCGCTTATTTTGTAGGCCTTATTTTGACTCCAGATGGCCTATTATAATACTATTAATTAATAAATAATAATAACAAATATTTCGGACATCTTACACACAACGTCATATAAACTAAATATACATACATATTAAACATAGGAGACACCCAGACTCCGTAACAAATATTAGTGGATCACACAAATATTTGGTCGGACCCGGGAATCGAACCCGAGACCTCTTGATCAGCGGCCGTATACGCTAACCACTAGACCAACAGTTATTGTCCAGTGAAAGTACATTTTTTTACTAAAGAAACTAGTACGAAACTATCCCATTTATTTTAGTTGTCAATCTTAATTTAGTTTACTGTTGTTTGATTATTTTACATTTTCTTGAACATAAACTACTCAAAATTTCACAGTCGTACTCTTCATCCAACGGTTTCTGTTAGAAATTGCTTGTTAGCTATCGCTAGATGGGACCGGACGGATATCCAATAAATTCTAATGATTTAATATATTATGCATACCCCACAGTCTTAATTAAATACCAAACTTAGATTTATTCTAACAGCTTTACGTTGCTTTAATACATATTGTTATATATTTTTTTTGAAATAAAAACAACATCAAACTAATTTTCCTATTTTTCTTAACATGATAAAAATGTAAGTTTAAGTAGACGCTATTTTGTTCTCCTTAAAATTTTAATGAGACAACCAGACATCCATTCCAACATGTAATTGTTTCATTTAAACTCATAAGTTAAAAACAATTGTTTAAATAGTAGTTTAGTTTAAATTCATAGATATATACTAGCAATACTCATCTTTAACATACACAACATTTACTTTTACTTAACTTACGATATCTTTCTTATGAATCTTTCTTTACTTTTTACATTCTAATACACTATTGCTGCATGAAGTTGTCGATTTTATCCCCTTTTATAAAATAAGAAAAACACGACTAAGATAAACGTACATCAAATTATATCAACATCGAACTAAGTGCAATCGGCTTGCTACAAATAGCGTTTTTGTGTCGCCTCGGCCGACGTGGTTTCTCGCTAAACGGTTGACTCAATTGCCTACAACGAAGTCACCGTACCATTGCCCCACACCCGCTACCAACCTATATACTCTTCTGCTTTACTAATGGCTCCATTTGTTCTTGTAGTTAAAGAAAAATGTTGTCAGTACTTTGGTTGCGACGATTTTGTTTTATATTTTACTATTTTTGTCCGAGGACCCGTCGGCGTCAATGTCGGTCATCGCGGTAAAAAGTAGCCTCCGTCCTTTCTCAGGTTTTGAGTACCACATTTCATTTAAATCAGTGCAGTGATTTTTTTAGCTTATCGCGAAAAGACAGTCATTATTTTACTATTATTTAATATTAAAAAGTTTGCTGAACCCTATTTGCATTGTGCATTTATCGGGTTTTGTCCACTACTATAGACAAAGTTACAACAGTAACACAGGACATTTATTATTTTTGTAACGTATTGAATTTGCTAGATATTGCTGATTGACAAGATGATGTGCTAGTGTAATAATTATTATTCTATTACATTATTGAAGCACTATAAAAGCACACATAAAATGCGCTTTGTCACAAATGGCTGTTGTAAAATGCAGCTTTTATTACTACATAAAATAGCAAACAGTATGTTGGGTGTTCTGAAATGCTTATTTTTTATTTGCACAGAAGATAGAAGAAAACACGTATTGAAATTAGGTTAAAAAATCTTCGAAGGCAGTCAGTACTTAATACAAAATTGATAAAGCAAATTACGTTAGCAAAATTGTTGTAGGGATACATTCCTGTAGCTTTGTATCATAACTTTTTCGTACTAGTTTCGATCGAGAACCATTAATAGGACCCCATAGTTTTCCCACTGGAACTTTTCAATCGCTTGATAAGAAGCTTGCGGAGACTGTTTGATATTTATTAACCGCAAGGAAACTTACTCGGTTTGTCGACGATAAATTGAGTTTGTTCATTATTCAATTGTCTCTGTATTTCATTTTAAACAAAAGTTAATAAGCTTTGTGGTTTTTGCACCGTTGATATTTTCACAAAATTATTGCTTTTGTTCATTCTTTTGTTAAATAAAATTATATCGAAAAATGAGTTTCAATACATATTATAAATATGGCAATACCCCGAGAAGGGGTGGCAATCACCCTGGGGTGGTTGCCACCCCTTCTAGGGGGTGATTTTTATTTTTCAAAATAACCTCGTATATTGATAGAAGGCCTAATTTTAAGCAAAAAATCATCTTTAAAGTTTTTCAAAAAATCCAATACTTTTCAAGTTATTGGCAATTGAAAATTCGCAATTTTTCACGTTTTTCATCGGTTTTTTGCAAATGTTTCCAAAAATATACGTTTTATCGAAAATTTTATAAAAACAAAATTGTAGCATGTAAAACAATGAACAATTTGGTTTTTTATAAAGTATTCTAAGTGCAATATTAAGCTAGTTATTAAAGATCAAAGCCGTTTTTAGGGTTCCGTAGCCAAATGGCAAAAAACGGAACCCTTATAGATTCGTCATGTCTGTCTGTCTGTCTGTCCGTCCGTATGTCACAGCCACTTTATTCCGAAACCATAAGAACTATACTGTTGAAACTTGGTATGTAGATGTAATCTGTGAACCGCATTAAGATTTTCACATAAAAATAGAAAAAAAACAACACGTTTTGGGGGTCCCCACACTTGGAACTGAAACTCAAAAAAAATTTTTTCATCAAACCCATACGTGTGGGGTATCTATGGATAGGTGTTCAAAAATGATGTTGAGGTTTCTAATATCATTTTTTTCTAAACTGAATAGTTTGCGCGAGAGACACTTCCAAAGTGGAAAAATGTGTCCCCCCCCCCCCTGTAACTTCTAAAATAAGAGATTGATAAAACCAAAAAAAATATATGTTGTACATTACTATATAAACTACCAACGAAAATTGGTTTGAACGAGATCTAGTAAGTAGTTTTTTTATAATACGTCATAAATCGTAACACGCAATTTACCTTTCATCCAATCAATACACTAGTATAAAAACATCAATGAACGAACGAACTACAAGAACTTTTATATGATGTTACTTGCTGATACGGAACCCTTCATGGGTGAGTCCGGCTCGCACTTGGCCGCTTTTTTTGACTTGTTAAAACCCTTTGCCTTTAATACAAAATGTATATTTGTATATGTAATGTACGAAAAAGCCTTATAACTAATCCCTTTACATATTTTATAACAACTAATGGCAAAATCCGTTTCGATGATGGTACTGGCCAAAACTCAATTTCAATAAGATTAAGTTTCTTTAAGAATTATAAATTAACTAGCTTTAGCTAATGCCGGATAGTTGCCTCGGACGGATACATGCCCCGGTTTTGAATACAGTATGTTAAGAATATAAGTTGTGTTAGCTCTTTACTACAATGAGTAGTGACCCCCCAGTAGACCTTAGTGACGCATAATCCATCGGAATAGGCGCATGTGTTTTGTCCGTGAGAGCAAATATCTTCCGCGGCGGAACTTTGACGGGCGTTATATTTATAATGGTAAATAATTTTTATTGAATATTTTTCTTGTCGATCCTCGCTTTAGTTAACTTTTTGTTTTTTTGCATGCATTAAAGCTTAAATAACATTGTTTATTATGTTTTATTGTAAAATAATTATTATTTATTTAATAAATAAAAGGGGCAAGTATCCACGTCAAAAAGGATAGTCGCCTTACTTACTTGCGCGGATAGTTGCCCCTAGAGAGACTTAATATTTTCAAAGAAGTAAAGACGAATTTTATTTTTTTGTTGTTTTTTCGAATGTATTGTGTAACTTGTTGTATTTAAAATAAATATCTACTTAATTGTTTTTTTATATATTTATTCTAGTTAAGCAAAATGTATTGTGTCAATATAAGTAAATAATCAAAATATCCTAGCATTCAGCAGTAAATATAAGCGAAAACCATGCGTGGTGCCGCGCAACATCAACTGGACAGAAGATAGCATAATACTTGCCTTGGAAGAATTGAGAGAAAAAAAAAGGTATTAATGAAATTTCTCGAGCCTACGGATTATCCTCTCGAACCTTAAGAAGACGTTACGAAACAAGTAACCGGCAACTACTAACTCTAGGTATATTTTAGGTATATCCCAGCACGAGGCAAGTATCCCCCGAAGCATTTTCCACGCCAGGCTACTATCCGCCATAGTAGGCAACTATCCCTTTTTTAGGAGGTGAAATAAAACGATATTTATTCAAAACCATTGTTAATTATGAATACAAAAAAAAGGCTATTAGAGAAGATTAAAGGCCTATGTTTTAAGATACATGCTAAATAATTTTCAGAAAGTTCATATTTTTGAAAAATAAAGCTTTTTCGAAAAGTGGGGCAGCTATCCGGCTTTTACCCTATGTCGGTTATTGCGGTAAAAAGGCTATTTCCTATCTCAGACTATCTGTGTACTAAGCTTCATTTAAATAGGTGCATTAGTTTTGCCGTAAAAGTCGGACAAACAGACAGACAATTCATTCTGCCGCATACTATTAAATATAAAAGGGTTAGCAAGGTTTAAATGCTAGTATTCGGTACTTTAGGCTTATTTATTGTACTCGTGTAATAATAAAAGCTTTATTTTTTCTGAGATTTTTTTAAAGCCTGCCTAAAGGTGATTTGAAAGGTAGAAGGAATCAGATCACGCGGCAGGTCACCTATGCGCTGGATCGACCAAGTGAAGTCCGCAGTGGGTAATCGTGTGTCTGACTGCGCGAGACAGTCTGCCAACAGACAGCAATGGCGTGAAATCGTTCAGAGAGCTGTGTCCGCCTCTGCTACCGACGTGGATGCCTCGACGTGACCACAACTGCTCTGTCAAGAGTGAAACGAATGAGAAGAAGAAAGGTTTTACATATTCATGATAACCGGGATCGATCGCTTAACGTATTCTTTAAGGCACGGGCGTGAATCATGGCAAACCTTCTATACTCCGGGCTGTTATTAAGAATTTCCTGTAAGAAAAACCCAACAACACTTTTGGCTCGACCCGGGATTTAAACCCGGGACGTCTTTGATCAGCAGTCGCATACGTTAACCATATGACCAACAAGGCAGTTAAAATTAATTATTGTTAAATTCTGTTTACGACGTTTTATTGTAATTAAACTTGTGACATTGCCGCGTTGACAGAATTAAGTATAACGCATGAAAACAGAGACGATGTGGTGCAAATACTCCATCACGATAGGTGGCTTATCTGAAATGGGCTAGAATACTTAATCACTATTCTCTTCAGGCAAAGCCAATGAATCTGATTAATTGCATTCAGAGTCAACGCAAATTCTCATCAACACAACTAGATTTCTGAATTATAGCATTCTGTAAAAGCATCTCACTCAGCCGCGATAGTGTTGGTCACTAAGTTGCATTGTATACGTTAACCATGAGGGTGGTGATCATCAGTCTCCGATCTACTCGGTAACGCAGTGATCCGCAATTTTTTTTTCGGAGTTTTCTGTATTTCTTTCGTATTTGCAAAAAAAATGTATGTGTAAATATATGTTTATGTATTAAGTTGTCTAGTACACTTATTACAAAGTTTGCTTGGTTTGGGATTAGATGACTTTTTGTGTTGGATGTCCGAAATATTTATTTATTATTTTGGCAGCTAGGTAATACCTAAAAAAATGAATAAATATCAAAGTCAGCAACATAATTTTATAGTTGTATTAGTTATTAAAGTCAGCCTTGCAACAGCGTAAAATGGTTCGCAGTTTTACGCTGTACGATATTAAAACATTCCAATTGCGTATTTTACGAGAAGGTTCAAAATTTCAAACGCGTTGGCCAGGCCTCAGTCTAAATGGTTTATGTTGTATTTTATTGCCCGTGTCGCCACCTAGCTTTTATAGGCGGTATATTATTCGCATTTATTTTGCTAAGATAAGCGGTTTTTTTAAGATATTTTTGTGGTTTGAAAGTTAACGATTTGTTTTGGTTTACTTTCTGCTCGCTGTTTCCTTACTCTACCCTAATGATATATAAGTAAAGTTCTGTAAGTTTTATAATCATGTAGTTGGGATTTTAAAATATCATAATGTAATTAGAGAGTTGTAAGTAGTTAGCACAGATTTTTTAGTCGTTTTTCGTTAGTGAGTGTGAGACCAGAGGCCCAATGTTGCAGTAGCATAGCGTGGGTCTAGACCGCCATAGTGTGGGTCACCAAGCTACATTGTCTGCATTCACAATGAGAATGGTGACCCCTACTCCTGGATTCTCTTCATACTCTCCATTAGGCAGAGTAGAGTCCCTTTGCAGGCTACACTTAAAAATAAAATATGGAATTAAAAAAATAATGAATTGCACGCTACTACCTTCCAGTTAATTCTTAGATTCTTAAGAGCTATGGAGGTCTAACTTGTAAAATCCGCTTAGGGACTTATAAAACTTCGTAGTAAAATAACGAAATAAGTAAACATAACATTATTATATATTGGACATGATTTTTAATCCACGTTAAATAATGGGTTATTATGGAACCCTATTCTGTCTGTGATCTGACACACACTTGGGCGATAACAAAAAATCGTCTTAGCAACGTCTTAATATGTTTAAGGGACCTATCTAATGATACCCTGTATAATGGGGTAGACGCGAGAAACTATAAGGTTTCTGAGTCGTAAGCTACGGAAACCAATAACAAAGAATTTTTTTACAAGGTTAAAGACGTAAATCATATCAAGTAAGTATGGTTAGTAAATGTTATTTTTTATTCAAAATCAAAATCAAAATCAAAGCATTTATTTCAAGTAGGCCAGTTACAGGCACTTTTGAATTGTCGAAACAAAAATGTAGCTACAGTCCCAGTCACAAGACATAAAAACTGTGAAAGTACTGTAGTTGCCCATTCCCTAGCGTAGATCTCTATGGAGAAGAACGGGCAAGAAACTCCATGGACACTCTTTTAAATCAAAATGTTTTTTTACAAAATCTTGGTTACATCATTCATGTTCAGATGGTACATTATGTGAGAACGATGTAGCAAGATGTATTAATATAGAATACCAACACTCTGCTATTAGTCATCTTCATTTTCTAACATTACTATTCTATAATATAAATTAAACTGCACATCTTTTAGTAACATAATTATTCATAAGTCCGTTGGATGTACACACATCACCAAATTCGCAATCATCGGACCGACAGTCTTACAAAATGAAGCAAAATTGACGGGAACACATCCATTTTTTAGGGTTCCGAAGTTCATAACTCGGAACCCTTATAGATTCGTCATGTCCGTCTGTCCGTCCGTCCGTCCGTCCGTCCGTCCGTCCGTCCGTCCGTCCGTCCGTCCGTCCTCGACTTACCGTCCAAACGGTAAGTGCTAGAAAGATGAAAGTTTGCATGAATACGTGTTGTAATTACGTCGACAAAGTGCTACAATAAAGTAATGAAATATAATTTTATTTGGGGTACCTCCCCTACACGTAAAGTGGGGATGATTTTCGTGTGGGGTATCATTAGATAGGTCTTTTAAAAGCAATAAAGGGTTTCCTAGACGATTTTTTGATTTAGGTATCCGTTTGCGAGATATTTCACTTTAAAGGGCACTTTTTTGTAAAAACAGGGCGTCCCCCCCCCTCTAAAAGCTAAACGGCTGGCTCAAAAATTTTGAAAAAAATCGTGATGCTGGTCCATTTAATGAACTTTGAAGGAAAACTATAACCGATTAGATGACTTTCTTAGTTCAGGAGTTATAAAGGCTTATATGGTAAAATGCGCTCACTTGGAAAACGTCATACAAAATTAACGTATTAATACGTAAACATAACAATTATCTATTGGATACGATTTTAAATCCACATACCATTATAGGTGACTGAGGAACCCTTTCCTGTGCGTGGCCTGACACGCACTTGGCCGATTTTTTTATTCTACTTTTTATTCGTACATAAAACAAGGTTGAATGTATAAAATATAGCGGCCATTAGCTTTAGCAAAAGGTTTATTCAGGATGATCCGAGTTTTGGAAGAAGCAATTAACGCTTCTGAATCATTGAGTAGTCTGCGAGGCTTAGTTAAGCTTTTAGACGAACCTTTCAACTTGTGTCTGTAAGTACACGTCTAATATGTATACTAACAACGCATTTGAATCTATCAATTTTATATAGGCTTAAATTGTTAGCACGAGACGGGTAAATGGAAGCCGTTTTGAACAATAAAATACATATGAGGTATGAAGGTTGGAGAATAGGGATTAGAGAAATTACGATTAACGAAATTGAGCTGGCCTAAAGGTAATAATTTAAATTAAATGTTATATTTATATTCAATTTTTGCATATAAACCGTTGTTACACATTTATATCTTTGTCTACTCACAGAAGAGAAGAAACAAGATGGGTAGATATAATATTTCTACTGTAAAACCATAAAGCAACATGTCTAATACGCAGGCATGTCTCTTTCTCAAAGCATAAGCCGAACTTGCGAATTAGGGTATATGCATTACACTGCTATGAAAAAGAATGTGGTTATGAGTGTGTGAAATTTAGATTTTTTTGTTTTAATTGTTATGTGTGAGTTCATAATGAGGAGTGATTGTTAGTCTAAAATGTGTGTGTGAAGAACATCCCCCGCCAAAATTAGACTGTTGTATCAGAAAAAGACGCTATAGCTATGGATCTAGTCTATGCATAAAATCTATGAATTAGGTGATTATGAGAATTCAGATTGATTTTGTAAAAAAGTAACCTAATTTCTAAATATGGTCCACTGCGGAGAATAATAATAATAATTTATTAAAAACTCATATTACTATACAAGTACAATGCTTTGAATACTTCAGTTTACATTTGGTTTTGACACAAAAGAATATGGTAATTGCATTCACAATGAGTATTTATAACTTCCAGCAGGTTGACATTGCGATGCTTAAACTAGGCTCCGAAGCCTGTACTATAAGCATCAGCCATCCCCCCCTGACAGAAATATAGTAGTTTCAGTAGTAGGTATATGATGTGGCTGTATGTCTAGTTTAGGGATGTGTGTGTGTGTGTGTGTGTGTGTGTGTGTGTGTGTGTGTGTGTGTGTGTGTGTGTGTGTGTTAATGTGTGTGTGAGTATGTGTGTGTGTGTATGTGGAATTTAAGTGAAAGAAGGATGTTATATCATCGTCATCATCATCACAACAAAGGCCTTTAATATACTGTGTCATAGACCTTTTCTTAGGAAAGATGTTTTGGCCTTATACATATACTACCACATACATAAAAAAAACCACACTGGCCAAATAGGTTTTCTTCCTAGCGTATAACAGTATAGCGTATAACTTCTTTCACTTAAAGTCCGTCATCACACGGACAAAGAGACGTACCTATATCAAAGAAACAACATAAAGGAAGGAGAGAGTACTTTCTCATTCCGAAGACATAGGGTCAGGTGTAGGAGATGTAATAATAGTAGATTAGTAGCCAAGGGCTGTAAGGCACCAATTGCAGCCCGAGGTATTTCTATAGTTCGAGGGTGTAATTGGTGCTTACACCCGAGCTAACTGTTCTGCTTTACATCTCGATTGTGAGGTAAGTAGAAAAAACCGGCATTATAAGAATAAAACATTTTATCTTCAGCTTCCATTTTCATTGAATCGGGAGTGCAGCTTATATCTTCTTTACTTGAAGAACGCATGTTTTTTCCTAATTATCACGTAATTATAAAGAAAATCCCAAAAAAAAAAACAATATTTATATTAAAAGTTTTCTATTCCCGGCTGTTTTCATTAAAAAGAAATAAGTAAAGAATTTTTAAATTGTTTTTTTCAAGAATAAAATTGAGCTTCGCCGTTCGATATTTAAAATTGAAGACTAATATACTCACACGAAGACAAGGCTGAATAGCAAAGCGACCTCTTTGGTCATTGGGCTGAATGCATGATGTCTTTGCCAGTATGATGGTTAGATGTACGCGAACTTTTTGAAAGGAAGAAGTGTTTTTTTTAAATTACTTACCGCCCTAGGGCTTTTCTAGCTACATTATTACCCTAGAGCGCTAATAAGTCACCTACAAGCCCCATTTGGAGGTATTATGAACCTACTTACCGAACATGAGAGATGTAAATGATATTTATTTCTGTAAATAAATCTTTAACACATATATCTACTTTTATAGACTTTACAGCTAGAAGGCGCCGGCATTTTCTAAGACTCACTCTGGAAGGCCGAAACAAACTACCGACGTGTCTTTTTTGTAAGTCTGTCTGGGTTGGATTATTGAATAACTAGTTTTAAGGCATCCTTATCGAATTTATAATTTATTATACTTTAAATGATTATAACATAATATCAATATCACTGTTAAGCGATCACTTGAAAATCGATTAAAGATATTGATGACATCTTGACTCAAAAGCCTCATCACTCGATTAATTAACATAATTAGGGGCTAATTATGTGTATTCTACACAAAGGTATTACCTATACCTGTATGTGAATAATGAATTATGGATGTACGCTCCGGGCTGTTCCAATTTCTGCGCTGTATAACATGACATTCATATCACAAATTTCCTTTGTTGAGACTTGTTTATTGTTTATGTGCTCTTAAAAATCCTTTATATTAGCTGAATACATTTAAAAAAAGTATGTATTGTACAATGGTCGAAAGCTCATAATAACTTTTATCTTGTTTCTTCTTTGATACATCAAATAATTAGAAAATATTCTGAGTTTCTCCGCGCTTAATTTCATTAAATTCGGTTTAGCAACCTACGAAATTTCTTGCGACATTTCTGAAGTTGAGAAGAAATGTCGCCTCCATGGCAGTCCTCTATCACTTATATCATGGAGAGTGTTCTGAAGAGCTCTTCCAATTGGTCCCCTCTTTCCATATCGCTACGGGACGATACGTTCTAGCCTCGGAAGCCACCGCTTTAAAGTAGTTGACATACACTCTCGAACTAAATCCGAGCAGTTAAAACCTGGAAATCTATACCAGCGCATGTGTTTCCCTCCTTCTTTGATCCCGGGTCCTTCAAGCGGGGCGTGAAGAAGTCTTACTAGGCAGCTATAGTGTGGGTCGCTAGCTACATTGTACTCAATGACAGTGAACACGGTAAGCACCACTTCTGATTCTGTTCATACTTTCCTGCCGAGTAAAGTAATTTTGGCAACTAATTTTAAGAAAATACATAGCAGTGTAAGTTCTTCAAAGCTATGAAACTTGATAATATTCCAAAGATTTATGGTAACATACTCTGGTTATGGACATATTGATACACATTATTGTAGTTTCATTAAAATCCATTCAGTAGTTTTTGTGTGAAAGAGCAACAAACATTCATACTTACAAACTTTCACGTTCATAATATAAATAGGATGCATCTATTGAAAAGCTGTTAATGTGAATTGATTTTTTTTTATTTGTGTAGAAATCATTTCATTTCAATAATTAATCTAAAGCAAAGCACTGTGAAAAAAAAGAGATTGAAGTAAAAAAAGTAAATACATAAATGCACTACTAAACGATGACCTTTTAAGACTGGTCTCTTTTTATTGATTCTTAATCCATTAGAAATAAAAGTTAATTTTATAAAGTAATGCCAAACTGGAGGTCATAATTCTTCATTTTCATGACCCTCTTGTTTCATAAGGCAATTAGCAAATAGATGAACACATTATGTCTTCAACTCTGCCCCTCACACACTCGACTCGTCATGAATAATCATCTGAATTAAGCTAATGCAGCAGTTATAGACCTATTCAACAAATACTCGTAGGTAATCAATTGATTATAATGAGCATTAATACCGAATATTATTGCCTCAAGGAACATATTTCTTTTGTACAAAAATATTAATTTGTACTTCTCATAGTCACTATAATATTCATTAAAATATTCTTTTTGATATAAATCCATACAAAATGAAATGAAGTGTCTGTGTATACGAGTTATATCCAATTAACAGTTTTTGACTAAGATATTTGAACTTTTCAAAAAATAGATATTGATTCCTGCGTCATATAATGGTCAAAGTAAAAGACGGCAATTAAACAAAAATGTGCTTGACCAGCACACATTTCAGATATGTGCCGATTATCGAGCAACTACGATTCCGGTTGTCATTTCCTTGTTGATATTAAGACGTGTTTATTGTGCAGTGTAACGATAGGTTTAGAATATATATAATGTAGCTGTAAGAGCATAACTGGGAGATACTATGAAGATACCTTAGTACGTAAGGTTAGAATAATAGTACAGTGATTAATTAATAAACATGGCTCCAAAAGAATACACGATCATTGTTCTTCGATATCCACCTATACGTTCGCCATAATTGTGGACCCCTACGACGGACCAAGCAAGAAGAATTAAGTTCGCTATAATATTCAAAAAAGAACTAGTCCGCTTATAAAAGTAAAAAGTCTAAAATTATTTATTTATTAAAGAAACAAAAAACCTCGTCTCAAAGCCTAATTTTATTAGAAATTGTTTATTCTCGCAAGTTAACAGCAAACTTAGAATAATTCCTTATCTGACTTTGTACGAGCTCGTACATGATTTGATGACTCCGCACTTAACATAAATATATATAGAATAACAACACATTTTACGAGTGGTGTGCAATATCGATCACTGAACTAAACACACGTCGCGTAGTAGTATAAAATCGCTGATTGGGCAACTTGTTACAAGTATTTTATTAGTACAAATAAATCGGGTTTACGTTAACTACAGCACACTCCTGTTTTATCTGAACTCTACCTACTACGGAGAAACCTCCACTGCTCCACCAGCTATCTGATGTCACTGTACAGACTTCGTGTGCTATTTGGTTGTAGACATTTGATGGTTTAACTACATCTAATTAGCTTTGAATCTTAAAGAAATTTGCTGTAGGTGTGTAACTATTACAAACGATCTATGCCCTTTTTTTTGCTTCTGATATAATTATATCAGAAGCAAAAAACTTCTTAAAAAATCCACGGAACGTTTATAATATTTGGTTAAAAGGAATGCTTGGCAAAAAAGCAATGTAAATTATCTAGCCACATTATAAATGATGGCTGGAAAAGAAAACTTTGTAGAAAAGTTCAATAAAATGTAATTTTAACAAGTGAAATAAAACGTTATTATTACTGGTAACTTTATAGAACAATGTACATTGTATTTAGTTTATGAAATTCAATATTTCCATTCAAACAATACGCAAAAGTTTGCAATTTCATGGCGCTTTGTGTGTATTATGAATCACGAAGTATCGTTGAAACATTTCATCGGCTTTGTACACAGAACATTGTATTGTTTTATTTAACTAACTTTACCGGCTGAAGCTTTGTAAGAGACTGTACAGATTGGAGTCATATCAACAAAACACGAATGCACCGTCTATTTAACAAACCTGGATTCTATTCAAACACGAATATCTGATTTTGATTGAAAGTACCTGCCTACTCAAAGTTACCTTTCCTACTTAGTTAGGGTTGCTAGTCACTTCACCGATCACTTACTTAATGTCTAATTAGTGATTCCAATTTACCATTGCTGATCATAATTAGATATAGCTGAGAGCTTTACTATTAAAGTATGAACAAAATTTGTTTAAATTATGTTAGTTGTGTCTATTCTCAATGATATTTAGATTAGATTAAATTATGGATTAAGATCAAAGTGAGTACGTGTCTGTGTGTGTGTACGTGTGGGTATGTGTATGCGTATCCATATGTGAGTGCGCGAGTGTGTGTGTATCAATCAGACAATTTGAAAATTTTCAATCAAATGTTTGGACTAGAAACATATGCATGTGGAAATTCCAAGATTTAAACATATTATATTACATATTTCATTAACATTTCACTGAGATCCATAGTATATTATCAATAAAAAGTAGGTAATAATCTTGTTTTAGCACCTTTTAAATAAATGCATACCGGAGTCAATAATTGGTAATCACGCTCTCTAAATTGTGTATTCCTCTAAGGATCGTAATTTACCGTTACCAATTTACCTTTTAGGATTACATAGATCGGCAGCGACATACTAAGTGTTACTGCAAATGTGTGGTTATTTTCAGTGTCAAATCGTTGAAGTGTACATCGACGGCACCGTCCGGTGTGATCCGGGGCTATGGGCATGTTTACTAAACGCAAATAACCGGCCCGGCCAGCTCCGACCATTGTGAGAAATATAGCTACTGTTTGTTAGCCGCAAAGAGTTAACCCTGATGAAATGCTAACAACGAACACTATAATAAGGACCTTTGATTATGAATAAATAGTTATAAAACTGGAATTTGCGTTATACTTATCGAATTCTTTTTCTTTAACTGTAATGACGAGGATAGATAAGATGTATCTATATTTATAATGCTCACCTTAAACTCTTTTTTAAACTCCAGTCGAAATTTATTTAAATAATATTGCCACGTTGAGGAAATAGTTTTCAAATATTTGAATTAAAATAGGCAGTGATTTAAATTAGTTATATGAAGCACTTTCAATGATTAAAAACCACCTCGCACATACTTAACAGTACTGTGTGAAAGAACTGGGGACATTTTTAGGGTGCCGTAGTTCATAACTCGAAAAACTTATTGTTTCGTCATGTCCGTTCGTCGTCCATGCGTACTCGACTTACCGTCCAAACGGTTAGTGCTAGAAAGATTAAACCTTTCATGAATCATCAAAGTGCTACAATAAAATCATGAAAAGTATTTTTGTTTCAGATACCTTCTCTGCACATAAAGTGTGGATATATTTTTTTCTCCCGTCTAACGTAGATTTGAAAACTAATAGACAGATAAAATAACTTCTCAAAGTAAAAGCCCAATTGTATTCAATCAAAATTTTGAATATGAACTTCCACATATTATTCTTCTACTCTACAAAAAACAGTAATTTAACTTAATAAAACAACAATTTGAATTATAATAACATGCCCAACATCAGTGGTAGGCATTAAAACAACACATTTTGGAAACTTCACGGTGTAACATGCTATTTCAAATATATATTTCAATTAACAGAGTTTACTTTTGAAACGTAAGTTAAATTCACAAAGCAATGTTTGAGGTGTATCGCCCGAGGGATAACAGGGTCAGACCGGGGCCATGCTAACTAAACTAGTTTCGGCCGTATATAACAACATTATGAAATACTATAACAATTAAACAGAAATTGACCTATCCAAATAGAACGTAGTTAGCTTAAATTGAAATCACAGTACAGCACACTGTTTAGAAATGTAGTAGAATTATATGTTCATTTGAATTCATATTTTGGTGGTTGTTGTTATAAAGGTACAAAGGTGCAGATAACGCCGCTGAGTGAAGCTAGTCGAAAACAGTAACCTATCATCATCAACAGCCTTTAACAGTGCACTGCTGGACATAGGCCTCTCCTTAGAAAGGAGGTTTTGGCCTACAATACCACGCTGACCAAACGGGTTGGTTTAAGTTTTCCTTCTCTTTGCATTGATGTTGTCTTGCGTAGTTTATCCCTTAGTCGCCTTTTACAATACTCGCGGGATGAATAGGGGTCCCGGTAGCCTATAACTTACACCTTAATTATATCATCAGTTGTCACTGCAAGTGTCAGACGTTAGCGGGAACAAACAGACAGACAAAAGTAGCGTATATCGTTTCATCTCATTTATAAAATTCTCGTGTCACAATGGTAGTAACCATACTCCTCTAAAACGGCTCGATCGATTCGTATGAAATTTTGTGTGTGTATCAGGTAGGTCTGACCATCGGTCAACATATATTTTTTATATGCCTAGGACGTGAGCGGAGCTGCGAGCATAGCTAATCCCTACTAATATTATAAATGCGAAAGTAACTCTGTCTGTCTGTCTGTTACGCTTTCACGCCTAAACCACTTAACCGATTTTGATGAAATTTGGTATGAAGATAGAACTGAACTTGGGAAAGGACATAGGCTACTTTTTACTGCAATAATCGAAATACAAAGGTGGTTCTAAAAATACATAAATCGTAGATATCAAAATGTATCACTGTTTATCTCCTGTCAAAACTTCACAGGTTGCTAGGCATAACACACTTGCATGGCAACCATAATGATAGTTTGTAAATGACTTAAAGACCAGTAGAACAGGGTAGATAATTTTTGAAAACAAATAAAATTATAGTAGGATGAAACCTATTGGAATAGGAGGAGAAAATTATAAAAATGAAAGGAAAAATAATTTACGGGCGATCTGAGTACGGTCGGGAAGGGGTAGGGGGGAGGTTTTCGGGTCCTATAAGCGGGGCGTGAAAAAGCATCTCGGGCCGCCATACATTATTGTCTGCATTCGCAGCAAGTGTGGTAGCCCCGACTCTTGGATTCTGCTCATGCTTTCCATCAGGCAGGGTAGAGTCACTTTGGATGGCTAAATATATAAAACAAAGGGTAAAAAACGGTTTATCTCGATTTCCGGCAAAACTACAAGTCCTATGGAAAAAAGGTAAATGGCAAAGTTGTAGGTAATTAAAAGATCTACAACTTTTTAGGGTTCCGAAGTTTATGACTTCTAACCCTTATAGATTCGTCATGTCCGTCTGTCTGTCCGTCCGTCCTCGAATTACCGTCCAAACGGTAAATGTTAGAAAGATGAAACTTTGCATGAATATGTATTGTAATTACGTCGACAAAGTGCTACATTTAAATTATGAAAAATATTTTTATTTAGGGTACCTCCTCTACACGTAAAGTGGGGATGTTTTTTTTTTCTCGCGGCTACCCCATCATGTGGAGTATCATTATATAGGTATTTTAAAAACATTACAGGGTTGTTAAGACGATTTTTTGATTTAGGGATCCGTTTGCGAGAATATCCACTTTAAAGGCAACTTTTTTGTAAAAACAGGGCGTCTCCCCCATCTAAAAGCTAAACGGCCTGCTCAAAAAATCTGAAAAAAATCGTAATAGTGTTCCATATAATGAACTTTAAATAAAACTATAACGAATTAGATGACTTTGTGAGTTCAGGAGTTATAGAGGCTTAACTTCTACAATGTGCTTACAAACTACAAACGTCATACAAAATTAACGCATTAATACGTAAACATAACAATTATCCATTGGATACAATTTCTAATCCACGTACCATTATGGGTGACTGATTAACCCTTTCCTGTGCGTGGCCTGACACGCACTTGGCCGATTTTTTATTTACACTTTTTTTTACATAACCTCAAATTATATGTGAAAAATTCAAAAAACCAAGTTTTTGGTTCTTTATTTTTATCTTTTACAAATAAAATTAATTTTAAACGAAGTTTAGTGAAAACTTACCTTTTTATGTCCCGAATACACTGTAATTTATTTGATTTGAAATATTTATTTTTTCACCCTATTTTGACACAATATCGAAAATTCACCCGTCAAAATACCTACTTTTTTCAAAAAATTGGGGTGTTTTCTGTTTGATGAAATTTACTTTCCGATGGTGTAATCCCTACTATAATATTATAAATGCGAAAGTAACTGTCTGTCTGTCTGTCTGTCTGTCTGTCTGTTACGCTTTCACGCCTAAACCATTGAACCGATTTTGATGAAATTTGGTATGAAGATAGAACTGAACTTGGGAAAGGACATAGGATGCTCTTTATCGTGAAAATAAAGGTAGAAGGGTTTGAAATAGGGGACGAAAGTTTGTGTCGAAGTTCTATAATATCAAACATAAAATCATGTAAGATTGTTTAATCTACCCTTACCGTGTAGCGCGATATAAACGAATTCCACGCGGGCGAAGCCGCGGGCGAAAAGCTAGTAATATATAAATTACAATTTAACGCTTCATTTTTATTTGTATAGATTTCATTACAGTTCTAGCCGTAGATTTGGCACTATAATGAGTTGATCGACTCATCTGTTGAAAGATATACTTCTTAGTCTACAAAGTTACATGGAACTTTCCAAATTAATTATTTAAGCAACAAAAAATGGGATGCTTCATAAATTGGCCTACATTTGTTCTAAATTCATTATTTTTATATGTTTAAAGTAAAAATATACAGTACTCACATTTTCCCACTTCTTCGCCCAAGTATATGTCGGTTATCGCGATAAAAAGTAGCCTATATCTTAGGAACTATCTGTGTACCAAATTTTATTAAAATCGTTGCAGTAGATTTGTTATGAAAACAGACAGACAGAAAGAATTACTTTCGCATTCATAATATAAGTAAGGATTACCGTGCTGCATCATGGAAAGACATAACGTATAAAAAGTAAACTCAGGTGAAAGGCACTGCTTCCCGTGTCTCAGTCTCAACGTTAATTGAAACGATTGATTGAGTGTAATACGGTTCGATGAGTAATATTACGTACTGTACTGTATCATCATTTTACGTATTGAATAAATCAATTTATTTGCACAGTTTTAATGTTGCGGAATATTAATAAAAATAAGAGCGTTTCAATTTCAAAAACAATGTACAAAGGCGTAAACACTGGGAGGAACATGGAGGAACGTGTGTCGCGTCCCTTCAACACAAACGGAAGATCCTCCAACCAGGCAAGGTGAGTGTGCCAGGCGCGCCAACCGTTGGTTTTGTACACTATATACTAATCGGTGCGAGAATTACTATAGCGCTATTCACGATTAGTAATTACTTCGTAACTCCATGGTTCAGTGTTTCTTCGGCAGTTCGCGCTGTTGTATGTTTTAGACTAGCGCTGTATGTAGAAATCGTCACACTGTGTATCTATGTACCTAAGTTAGCACAACGTAGATTTCAGTAGTAATATTTTTAATGTGAGCTTGCCAAAGTGACTCGACTCTGTCTGATGGAAAGCATGAGCTGATTCTCAGATTGGGGGTCAATAACCTCCTTGTGAGTGAACACAATGCAGCATGGTGACCACACGAATGTCTACTAGCAAAGTGCTTCGGCTTTCTTGAGCCTCCGGTCTCACACTCGCCCACGAAATACGACAGCACGTATATTGTAATTTTTAGGTCGGTCTTCCATGAGAGGGTAGAACCACTGGTCGAGCTGGTCTGTTCGTACCGAAATCAGCGGGGCTTCACTACCTTGATTGTGTGATACCTTTAATGTTACAAGGAATAACAATTTTTCTTTTTATTTATTTTAACCGTTTTCATTTACCTGACCTGACAATAAAATCTAAGTTTCAGGATTGATTGTCATAATGGACATGTAAGCTTAATTAATTAAATCAGTGCTAAAACCGTATGCGTCTGCAGTTTGATTACCACTATAAAAGCATCTTCGGCTTCTATTACCCTGGGGGTATTGTCTGGTACTCTTGAGAGTATTTGCCCCCCTTGCCAAATTGACAATACTAAAACGTTATTAGAAAACTAAAAAAATGTAAGGGAATGAAGGCACCTCATACCCTCAAATTCAAGGTGACTTTATTCTCTCAAACTCAAAACGAATATTTATAAAAATATAATATTACAAAAACAATCGTGTTAATCCATCATACAAATTGTTTGTGATAAAATAAAACAAGAACTTGCCACGATAACTCGACTTTTTCTTATTCATTTTATTAGTGCATAATTTCGCAAGGATACCAGAGTCAGTTCACTAATCATATTTCATTTTAATGAACCGAGACCTAAATAAGCACAGCTTTAAATGAAATCCAAACTGCAAATACAGTAGATAAACACAACGTTTTGAACAGTCCGCAGCTACATGTACCTACATATATATGTCTTGAAACTACTAGTAAGTAGGTATGTACATTAATTTCTTTGTCGTTTTTATACTCGTATATTTTGTACATAGAAACTAGCTAGCTCTTTTAATTTGGTTAGCTAGCTATTTAGTCTGTTTTCACTTGATTTTGTGAACGAACAACGAATGTCTTATAATTCGATGGAGCCGGCTGTACGCACGAAAAAACATGACTCATGCGTTAATTTGCGATAAATGCGAAAAAACATTATTTTGCTCTGAGGCGTTCCATTGAAGGCTTGAAGTGCAAGCGAGAGCGTAGAACGAGCGACAAAGAGGTACAATCAGTATTTTATTATTGACGTTGTCACGTTCCACTATCGTCAGTAAACCGACTTTACAGATAACCGATTTTTTTATTATTAATATTATTTAGTACCTACCTATAACCTTATTAACAATCAGAATTGTGTTCTTTAAATTGTGAGATAATAATGCAACTTTGCGTGTTAAGCTCTTGGGTGCGATCTTTATTTGCTATTTAAGTGTGTGTGTGTGTGTGTGTGTGTGTGTGTGTTTTAGGGTTCCGTAATTCATCACTCAGAACCCTTATAGATTCGTCATGTCCGTCCGTCCGTTCTCGAACTACCGTCCAAACGGTTGGTGCTAGAAAGATGGGACTGTGCATTAATATGTGTTGTAATTACGTCGACAAAGTGCTACAATAAAATGTCGAAAAATATTTTTATTTGGGGTACACGTAATGCGGAGATCTTTTTTTTCTAGCGTCTATTCCATCGTGTCATTAGATAGGTCTTTTAAATAAATTGCGAGGTTGCTCAATCTATTTCTCGTTTAAGGCATCCGTTTGTTTTATTTTTTACTTACGAGCGTCTTCAATAAGTCTTGAGTTAAGACTGAAAATAGTATATTTTCAATACTTTCATTGATAAACAGGATCAAATGGTTACTCTTAGAAAACTCTTAGAAAAAACTCTAAATTTTTCTTCTTAGGTAAATTAGTTAAATAGAATATTATTATAGGTTATTGATATCGGTCGTTAGTTAACTTATTTGGTTATTAGAGCGTTTCAAAACTCTAGAATAGCTTCGAAAAAAAGCGGTCAAGTGCAAATCGGACTCGTCCATGAAGGGTTTCGTAACAGCAAATGACATCATATAA
Source organism: Phragmatobia fuliginosa (assembly GCA_932526445.1). Taxonomy (NCBI): domain Eukaryota; kingdom Metazoa; phylum Arthropoda; class Insecta; order Lepidoptera; family Erebidae; genus Phragmatobia; species Phragmatobia fuliginosa. Next base: position 16,854,776 of record OW052061.1, read on the forward strand.
AAGTTCTTGTAGTTTGTTGTGACTTTGATCGATATTTTATAAAAAGTGTATTCTTGAATTTTCATTCAAGAATACACATCAAGAATACAGAAAGGTAAATTGCGGTTTATGATTTATGACGTATTAAAAAAACTGCTTACTAGATCTCGTTCAAACCAAATTCCGGCGGAAGTTTGCATAGTAATCTACATCATATATTTTTTTTATATACATATAAGCATTTGTCACCAACGTAACTTATTTAAATAAATATCCCAAATGCCCTAGTCACAATACCGTGTATCAGTTATTCTACTAGAAAAAATTAACTCCTATTTAAAAACCTTGTCTTTGTTGGTAACAAAACTATAATGAAATTCTAAACACGATTCATTTCTGCAAGAATGCTAACGAAAGACGTACCTTTTCAACTGAATTATTAAAATTAAACCGTTTTGCAAACCCATCTGCGGGGCACAAAGTCGTCGGTGCAAGAAAGTTATGAAATCCATCACAAAGGACAAAGGAGTTGTACCGCGGGGCATTTGCTCACCGTACGTATTTATTCTCGCCTAATTAAACATGAAACACTGAGAGAACCTTTATATCAACGAATTAAGCGATGTTCAGACATTATAATAACCTATTGTACGAGTTCATGAGTTTGGATTCATGACTTTAAAATCTTTGATCGGGTAAACTCTTTAGCGTCTTCTTTCCTTCATTTGATTTTGAATGATTTTTTTTCAATGCTGCTTGCATTGTATTACCATAACCGCGTAATATATATTCCTTTATGTTTAATGAGTCACAAGTGTCACAACTGAAATCCATTAATACATCGTTAACTCGATACATCGATAGATTTAATTTGTGTTTGATCGGACGACTGTTGCTGATTTACGATGAAACGTTTTATTTTTAAATATCCTAAATATTGAGACGAATAAAATAATGGCTTAAGAAGACATCACACTAATTTAACACAGGCCTCAGGTGTATAATTAGATAAATATTTTTAAGCTATGGATATAATTTTAAGTAGATCTATGTATGTTTTAATATCATCTAGAATTTATTTATTTATTTGTAACTTACTGAATTGTTAGTGATGATATACTTGCATCTTAAAAATAGACTTTTTGGTAGTGGGGTAAAAATAAAAAGTCGAACTACTTCAGTTTGACACCTTTCTAATTGAAATCACTTGAAATATCAAAGTGAAAACTTTACACTAAATGATTACATGTTTATAATAAACATTGTTAACGTGAGTTTAATCAGCAAAACATTATTTTAATACTCGAAACATGCTGTATTAATAGTAAACAGAAAACAAAAACTAAGAAAAATGTACATTAACTTACACTTAAGTACGTAATGTATATGAGAGCAGCACTACTATTTTCCACTTACAAAGAGTAAAACGGTCTCTTTGTCCATTTCAAGCCTCTGTTGTATTCAGTGAAACGGTTACTAGTTAATAAAGCGACCTCATTTTGTTAATGAGAGCAATCCACAAATATTTGCGTGTGCGCTGTTTATCAGTTAACTACTAACACTTTGCAATCAGTTCGGATGGCCGATATTAGTATGTATTCAAGTGTAAATTGATATTGTGAGCTTAGAGCTAAATACTGTGTGGTTTATGTGTGCCAAAATGAATGAAACTGTATTGTCGCCTGTTTATAGGACCATAACGACTAATGTCGTTTGTTGATAAGAAATGTTAGTTTGAATTTGGAAATGTATATAATTAGTCGATATTGAATCGACTTAATGTCGTTAGGTCTGAATATTCTAGGCTAGTCAAAATATCCATGAAATTAAATAAAGCCATAAGCAGATCCAATAAATTGACAACTTTTTCGTCTACTATAGTATACAATGACTTGTCATCTTTCTGGGTTTTATGTTAAGCACACCACACATTTGAATCACATTTCTTAAGTTACATAATCTTACTTCAAATCCCAAATACAAAACTGAATGCCATGCCCATTATAAAATACATGTGTCACAATGTTAGTTATCATTCTCCTCCAAAACGGCTGGACCGATTTGTGTGAAATTTTGAGTGCATATCGGGTAGGTCTGAGAATCGGCCACCATCTATTTTAAGACCCCTCGGGCGTGAGCGGAGCCACGGACATCAGCTAGTTATAATTATATATTTACTACCGTTAGCTAACACCAATATGCAACTTAATCCGTCTTTTTTGTAGCAATTTTCCTCGATCTCATTCTATCATAATAAAACGATGGAACTGGCAGTACCACCTCACTGTACCAAGTTTTACGATAAGTCGTTCACTGTACAGGCTGTCCGACTATGGAATGCTTTGCTAATGGCTGTAAGACGTGCCAAATCTTTGCCAGTATTTAAAAAAATGGTCAAAGAATTTTACCTTTCATCTTAATTAATATGTACCTACCTAAAACATTTTTATCTTTTTTATATATTAATTTATATGTATTTGACTGAAGCGCTCATAGCCGAGTGGCCTTAGGTGATTGGAAACAATTAGCGTTATACGTAGCCACAACGTGTCTTGCCAGTCCCCAACCCGCACTCGGCCAGCGTGGGGACGTATGGCCTTAACCCTCTCTTGAGAGGAGACTTGAGCCCAGCAGTAGGACGTTATGGGTTGTTGATGATTATATGTATTTGTATGTATGTGTCTATATATATATCTATGTGTATATATTTATCAGTGTCTAAATATTACTTTTGTTACTAATTTTACTTTTTTAAATCATTTAAAAACTCGGACCAACACTGATAATGTAAAAAAAGTATGGGAAAAAATCTAAATAATGGATATTTAGATTTTTTCCCATAGTTTTTTTTTCCATCCTGAGGTTGCCTGGAAGAAATTGCTTTTTAGAGATAAGGCCGTCAATTGTACATGGCCCTTATACTGAGTTATTCCTGTATGTAAACTATAATAACTGGTGTACAATAAAGTTTATTCTATTCTATTCTAAATATAAAACGCTCAGGTGTTAAACTTTTTATACCGATTAGCATTAAATACTAACATTATTAAATGAACGTGTCGAATGCGTGTTTAAAACTAAAACATAATAAATAAGTAACTTACCACTTTACAGTTATAGATAGCAAACATAGGTGAAAGTTTTTAATTTATTTATAATTGTTTTTAATTAATGCGAAAAACAGACTGACCTCAATATTTTGGAACTCATTCTTATGTACACATATAAATGCAACTTTCCTCCAATAAAGTTAATGTACTCTTAAATGTAAAAATAAAATGCATTAATCCTAATTTAAAAATCAACTTTTGTAGAGAATATCAGCAATGATATTCAATTTAAATCCAGTTCCATACTTTCAGTACAATATTAACAAAAATAAATCCGCTTAGCCACAGAGAGACTTGCGAAATAAAATATTCTATTAGCAAAATCCGTTGGCTCATAATTCACTCAGAGAGGTGCGCACCGCGGGCATGGCAGGTGGTCTTAATAAATACGAAAATGGCCTATCGCGGGGTTAGTAATAAATTCAAAAGGCAATCAACGCCACGGGGGCGGGTAAAAATATTAATAGTCGAGAAATAATTAAGTATTCATGACTTCCAACGTCGGTCGAGAATGGAGTAGAGCTGAAGCATCGGTTAAACCTAATCTGTGGAGATTGGGAGAAGCATTCGACGATATACCTCCACACCGCGGCACTCGTTGTCTACTTGCCAGCCCGAGTGATCACCCTGATCACTCAATGTCTAGAAACATTTGTAAGAAAGTAAAAATGTTTAAATGGCACAAGTAGTAGTTCATTTCGTTGTTTAGTTTTTTGCTAAAAAGTTGTATCTCACATCTTTTTCTTGCGCGTTAGTGATATATATACTCTCAAACTGACTTCATTGTGTATTTTAAACATAACTTGTACTGGACCAATATAAACGACCTTTTTCTTTGCAATGATGAGACTTAAGGATAATATAATTCATCCAAATAAATAAAATTGAAGTGTTTCTATGTAATATCAAAATATCAATTGTATTAAATGCATATCAAAGTAAATATGGCACTTACATTTAAAAGTTTTTTTTTAAGTTTTTGTCTGTCTGTCTTCTTGTCGGGTAATCTCTGGCACGTCAAGACCGATTTCGACGGGACTTTCACTGGCTGAAAGGTGAAGAAATTCTTGGCTAGCTGATTTATTTATTTATTTTAACTTACTGCACATGTTGTACAAAGACGGACTTAATGCCACAAGGCATTCTCTCCCAGTCAATCTTCAGGCGATGTAGAAATATGATGCGGTAGATAGATAGATAGCTAACTCTTTATTTGCACACTAAATTACAGAGTTACAAGAAAGGAACACAATGATCAAATATAGAGTGTACAAAGGGCGGCCTTATTGCTAAAAGTGATTTCTTCCGGACAACCTTAGGATGGATCAATTGTTGTAGAGAGACAGTAGTAGTTGAATATGCATTTTTGAGTTTAAGTAGGTATTACGGTAGATACTTACGGTTAGTGCAAGGACTGAATATTTTTACTTGAATAAACAGTAACAGCGGGTAACACCGAGGGACTCAGCTAGTATCTATAAAATAATATAAAATCAGTAGTTTTGTATATTAATCGTTCGTTGTATTAACTGCCTCGTTGGTCTAGTGGTTAGCGAATGCGACTGCTAATCAAGAGGTCTCGGGTTCAAATCTCGGGTCGGACCAAAAAGTGTTTTAGGGTTTTTCTTAAGAAATTACTAATAGCAGCCCGGAGTTTGGAAGTTTGGCGGTGATACACGCCCGTGCCTCGGAGAGCACGTAAAGCCGTCAGTCCCGGTTGTCATGAATATCTATGGCAATCGTTATTTTAAAGGTAGTCAGTGCCCTCAAATATACTGACAACTAGTTCAATCTTCGAATTTCAGTTCTCCCTTAGGGTTACGGAGGTCCGATGCCAGTCGCTCCGTGCAAAAACTGAAATTCAGGTAAAACCGGTTGAACTAGTAGCCGACCCCAAATTAACTTGGGAATAAAGGCTAGGAAAATGATCGTTCGTTGTATTCAATCATATTCATTAATTCGTAGTAGGTATCAGATATATAAGTAAACATATGTATCTAAATGTTTAACTATCTACTATTAATTATACAATCCTGCGTATCTATAAAGAGTAAATATTTATATCAGTAATGATCATCGCCACATTTAATTTAAGACCCGCCTGTCAATGCATATTGATCCAAGCTACTGGAAACAGATTTCCTATATAAGGCATCAATCAGTCGTTAATCCCCGGCGCAATATCCATAAAATTAACAACGGGAACACCGGGTCGTGGGTACCAGGCTTGCATGGTACGTGGTACGTAATTCTGGTGAAGCGAGTCAACGACAATGCCGCAATCGGCCTAGCAATCTGCATAATGGATTGGTCGGCCGAATGCGCCTCGTCCGGTCGCCCGGTCATTCAATTGTCACGGCCGCCAATGTGTCGCACCGTTATTACGGAATACGGTATTAATAATTTCATGGCGTTTGGCTCCAAAGGTTTTCATAGATATTATAAATAGTTTTGTTTCATTTAAGATTAACTAGCCATCGTGGAGGCACTTTTCTCACACAGATATTTTCAGACGAATGTGTACCACGCCACGCACAATCAAAATATTTAAAAAAAAATTAAGTTACCCCAACATAATCAGCTATCTGCCAGGGAATGTCTCGTCAAAATCGGTCAATTTTAAGTTTTTTTTTTTATTAAAACCAGTATTTATAAAGCTGTTGATTTAAAATAGCCAACAGACACTTAAACTTTATTTTTTCGTTTAAATAACCAAACGTTTGTACTGAGACTTTACTGCAATTAATTGGAGAATAATTAATTAATACCTGTTAACTCTATTATGTTCTTTATTCAAAAATTAGCATGTATACGTTGGAATTCTACGATAAATTTAGAATGTTCTACGTTTTTTATGACATCAAAGTAGTTAATTTATGAAACAAAAAGGTCTTATATAATATTTGTTTGAAAATAACTAGAACTATCGTTATCTTATTCACACAAAGTATTTATACCTTCTTCACAATTACGCAAGAAATTCGCATATAATACGTACAAGCATAAAACGTTATTAAAGTCGACGATACGTGAAACTTTATTCATAATATTGAAACGTAGCAAACGTATGTACAGCAAATTGTGCGAGTTAGTAATTTTGCATTTCAAATACAAAATGTGAAGTGACAGTGCAGATATGGAGCTTAGTTGAACAACTCCCATAGGGTATCTTTGCATATTTGACAAACTGTTTTGTCAAATTCTAATCATTTATTCAGAGGCAATGGCAACTGTGGCCTAAAGTGTTCTATTCCCCGTTACAAACCCACTAACGTCAGTGTAATTGATGTCAAATTGAAGTTTTGAATTAGTTAACTGCACCTATAGATTTATATACTCATATTATAATACAAATTCGAAAGTAACTCTGTCTGTGTGTCTGTCTGTTTATTTGTAAATTTTGTATGGAGATGCTGTGATTCTTTAGGAAGGACAAATATACCATTTACCGCAATAATCGATATACACACGGACGGAGTCACTGGCAAAAGTCACTTCACTACGTCGTCGTCACTGTTTGTCTGGCTGTTCGCGATAAATTCAAAAACCACTCCACCGATTTGGTTGAAATTTTGTACAGGACAAAGAACGCGATAACCGAGATAGACCCGGGCGGAGTCGCGGGCGAAAGATAGTTTAATATAAATATGACAGACATTACTTACTATAATAGGAATAGTTTTATATTTTCGGTCCTTACTTTATATGCTTTGGTTTTAGTTATAGTACTAAACAATATCTTTAATACTAACTAAATACCAATCATGCACAAGCATCACAACATACCGACATAGTGTGGGTCACTATATTGTATTGTCTTCATTCGCAATGAGTTTGGTGACCACTAATTTTAGATTCTACTCATGCTTTTCATCAGACAGAGTTGGGTCACTCTAGCAGGCTCACACAAAAAAAAACTCAAATTTAATGCAAAATGTTTTTTTGTTAAAGATAACTTTAACAATTAAGATGTTAATAACATTATCTTTCGTAGGATACGTTTATTTCTAAAAATCTTTGAATTCAATCATTTACATTTAAAGTTAATCAAAGCTACTACTATATGATTACAAAAATAAATATTAAAACTTAAAGGTGAACTCGAAATAGACAAATAGACCAGTGCTTTTAATGTTTGAAAACAAAATAAATTATAGTAGGATGAAACCCGTTGTAAAAGGAGGAGAATAGTACAAAAATTAAAGGAAAAATAAATTACGGGCGATCTGAGGTCGGGAAGGGGGCGAGGGGGGGGGTTTAAGGGAAAAAAATGGCTTATCTCGATTTCCGGCAAAACTACAAGTCCTATAAAAAAAATTAAATGGCAAAGTTGTAGGTAACAAAACGATCTACATCTTTTGCATTTACACTTTTTTCACATTACCTCAAATTTTATGTGAAAAATTCAAAAAACCAAGTTTATGGTTTTTTATTTTTATCTTTTACAAATAAAATTATTTTTTAACGAAATTTTGTGAAAACTTAGCTTTTCACGTCCTGAATACACCGTAATTTATTTGATTTGAAATATCTATATTTTCACCTCATTTTGACTGAATACCGAAAAAAAATCCTAATTTTCAATCGAAAATTCGTCCGTCAAAATATCAACGTTTTTCACAAAAATTGGGTGTTTTCTATTCGATGAAATCTCTTCTTTCCGATGGTGTAAAAATATATATATATATATTACCATAGTAAATCTTCTCAGAAAATGCCAAAAATGAAAAAACTCGAATTCGATATTTTTTAATCGTTATTGAGATATTTATTAAAATTTACACTTTAATCACTCGAAAAACGTAAGATTGCATGTTACAATGATAAACAAGATCGCCCGTAATTTATTTTTCCTTTAATTTTTGTACTATTCTCCTCCTTTTACAATGGGTTTCATCCTACTATAATTTATGTTCACTTTTTGTTATTTTAAGAGGTTTCTACCCTGGTCTAAAAAACAATTACCGTCTTTTAAAACAAGAGAAATAAGGAGGTGACGAATTCTTTTCCAATTAAAATCAAAATAATGCCGTCCACGAACGACATATGGTTTCAAAGTTCAAGCCAAAGACTGCCAACTATCTCGGTCTTGGGCAGTAAAGATCAAATTAGTATATTTTAAATAATTTTTCTTCTTACAAAGTTTACCTGCAATACCTTATTATAGTTCATAACTTTAACTCATTAGTAAGCGATTATAATGATAAAGCCTGTAAAAGACCATTAGTTACAATTACGGAACGCTCTGAGTAATACAGACTGCGAACAACATGTAGGCTTGCACTTTCGTAAGCCGGCAAGCCGAGACTGTCTGGCGGCAACATCTCACACCTCACAAGATGTACGGCTCAATAACGTCCCCTAATCTAAAGCCAGGCTTTCAACAGACACCAGAGATTTACTGCTCACATATTATATGTGTTGTGAAGTGCACAATAGGCGACATATTGATTTAAAGTATGATATAGAACGACAGAAACTTCTTGATAAGAAATTGTGCTTTCAGATTGAGTTGTATTGAAATATTTTTTGACTTGAACTGCTTTTAATGCATTTTTTAGCTGTATGAGTAGTTGAAAATTGCTTTGCTATAAAAATTTGATGTTTTTCCCATAGGAGACAAACGAGGAAATAAGTCATCTGATAAGAGTGACTGCTGTTATCCAGGAACCCTGTAACTTAACCAGTACCACAGATTACTGAATAGTTACCCAGTACTCAGTATATTTTAAGTGTAGGTACAAAGGTTTTTTCTGGAAGGTTTAGAAGTCATTCGATTCGGGAGCTATGATTTCTAATAAAAGTGTTATGTACTATTTGTTTGTTATTATAATGATTAAAAAATGAACATGAATAACATTGACGAAAATTGTAACATTTAAACGGCTATGATCGCGTGATCCAATTACTTCGTTTGACTAGGTTAGGCGGTATGTATATTTTTAATTTACAGATCTACATAATTATATTATCACACATTATATTAAACTAGCAGACTCGGTGACTTAGCGTGACAGCAGCGCCGCCTACCAGGTCAAATTGTATTTTAAATTATCTAGGAGCCCATTGATATATATTTTTTTTTATTAATCGGTTCAATAGTTTATGAGGAGCTAGATGACAAATACATGTACATAAGAAATACATTTGTTCAGATAAAGCACTGAACTTAAAGCATCATCAATCATTTCAGCAAGTAAATCACTGGACCAATTATTATCTAATTAAACAGTACTTATATATATTATATAGATATATTATATCACACATGAACCATATAAATTATCCATACTTATGAAAGTATACTTTCTTAAGTAATATGTAATATACTTATGAAAGTAATATACTGTACTGTAATATACTTACTTATAATATAATTTCGGTAATTTATAATATTTTTATGGACTAATATTATAAATTACTGAAATTCACTGTCTGTCTGTAAACCACTGTACTTTTTACCGAGTTTAAGTAAATAATTCATTAACAAACACATGATTATAATAAATTTGAGGTTCAATATATGATTTGAATTACATAGAACATAAAATGGACTAAATAGTACTCTTAAACCAGAACGCTACTAGCCTCAATATCGCACAGTGTCTCAACAATAAGATCTTATGTACCCCAGAATCATCATCAACTATTCATAAACTTCCTTTATGTCCCGACGGACTTTCTGTCACAGTAGAATAGCCCTACGAGAGCTTCCTTATCTTACAACAGACAAATGGATATTATGTGAGGTAGTAAACAAGTGAATTACTATCTGTCATCTGCTTGACGGACGTAGCTATTAACGTACATTGTGTCATGATTCTGAGAACACATATCTTGCCCTAAGCATTAAAGTTAATGGATTATTCATCTGTATAATAGCATGTAACGCTCTTAGCCAAATGGCCTAGGTGATTGAAATCGCCGTCGGTAAGCAACGATGGCGCGTTTAGTATGGGTGACCGTTTGTGTCTTTAAAACTAGTCCGAAAAAACTTAAGTTACTCCACTCCACAGCCGTTTCAGAGATTAGGCGGAACAAAAAAACAGACTTGCAATAAATTAAAAATTGCTTTTTAGGGTTCCGATGGGTATGACTCGGAACCCTTACAGATTCGTCATGTCTGTCCGTCCGTCCGTCCTCAACTTACCGTCCAAACGGTAAATGCTAGAAAGAGGAAACTTTGCATGAGTATGTGTTGTAATTACGTCGATAAAGTGTTACAATAAAATTATGAAAAATATTTTTATTTGTATATCATAACCTGTGTAATGTATTAAAACAATAAATAAAAATACTAATTAAAATTGATTAAAAATATATTAATACAAATAAAAAAACTAAAACAGAATAACATCCATTTCAAAAGCGGCGCAAAACAAGCGGGGCTAAAATATACAACAAGTGTAGGCAAACGTATGTATTACCTCTGTATATCCTTTGTATGTTAGATGCTTATTTATAGAAACCACTATCATACATAGTCACATTGTCATCAACAATCAGTTACAATGTGCTAATTGCCTGTTCTAATGAGATTAGGTTACTATATAACGTTAATAATTAATTAGACGGTACTTGTACTTACAACGATCATTAAGTAATTCAGTCACGGTCTCTCGTGCGTACAACAACGTTAATTGATTTGCAATATTGGATTGTGATGTCAAGGACCTTATCGAGATCAAGATGTTATGTATGTACTATATTGATGTTTCATTTTAGTCGATGAGTGATCGAGTGTGTTTAATCTGTGCGTATATTGTGCGATTAGGCTTAACTATGTCGATTATATTTGGAGGACATTTTGTTTCGTGATGCAAACTGGTAAATATGAAATGTTTTGCATGTTTATAATTCCCCTTGTGTCCTAACTCCTATGGAAAATAGTTAACGTCTTATTCTAAGACCTGCATAATGAACATACAAAAGTTCCTAAGATTCGATCAACCCGTCATTTTTACACATACATTAATAAATAGAAGATATATATGGCGTAGTTATTACGACAATTTCCATTCAATAGTAAAAATTATATTGTACACTATAAAACTTAGACGTTGATACACAAATGTATTAGTAAATTATTATCATGAAAGTTCCTAATACTTATATGCTATTTTCTAAATAAAACCCATAAAATGTAACATAGCTTTTTATTCCAGGGCTACAACAGTCTTCATTAAAAAAACTAATCCAGCAATTACACTTACAATGTCAGTACAGTAATTGAAGTCCATGAACAGAGCTGCCATTTCTCGTATGAGCCGGACGATAGAAAAACACAATGGAACCAGTACAATGGGTCCATTCAGTGGTCTTAAATGGCCACTACCAAATGGAAATTTTTAAAGCTCCGGTAACTATCCCTGACTACGTAACTAGATTTTTTCTGCACTTTGTTATGTGAGTGCTTTTTTAATTTATTTTAGTGACTGATGCTCGTTTTCACTAAGTATATGTATTCTTACTAGGAGCCCACTAACGTATAAAGGTATAAGAGCCACGCTGACTTCAGCACGAATGGGTCGGCACGACTGGGGCAGTACTACCCTAACACAGAAGACCAACCTAAACTGAGGGCATTAGTGATGTCGTATTTCGTTGGTGAGTGTGAGACCGGAGGCCATATGATGCATGCAGATGCATCTCACTAGACCGCCATAGTGAACCATGCTGAATTGTCTCATTCACAGTGAGGATTAAACTGAAGGTTGGTAATAACAAAAATATCACTTTTGATTACCTAACACTTTCTAAGGGGCTCCATATATTCAAGAGACTGGTAAAAGGGTCATAAGTGTTTTAGGGTAAAAGTAAGGTTGTCAGTTGAATGTTTTTGTCTAGAAGGGAAGTGATACGCTCCCAGCTGCAATGGCTCCCAATTCGTCAGCGCCGTAGTTTGCGTGCACTCACTTCTCTTTTCTCTTTTCTTAATTCCCCGTCGTTACCTGAGTATCTCGAACCCCACCTTCGTCTTCTTTGTTCTAATCATGATCGAAACCTTCGGTCAAGAAACAATATGCTTCTTCTGTGTCCCCCTCACACCTCCAACTTCATCAATTCTTCTTTCTTTGTACAGTCAGTGCTTTTGTGGAATGCGCTGCCTACCGAAATCAGGATGATCACAAACCGCCTCACATTCAAAGTGAAAGTACGCGACTTACTCCGTAATAAATTGGCAGAACAATCGTAAGTTTTGTATCCGACTGAGTACTTATATATTATATTTATATATGTATAAATATTCTATATATGTATGTTTATGTATTATAAAGTATAATATTTTATTTGTTTTACATATATATTTGTTTTTCTATATTTTATTTGTATATTTACTTTATATAATTCTCTTTCCAATTTTTTGCACCTACCGCACCATATTACTACATTACCCTAAGGTTGACTGGTAGAGAATGCCTCATGGCATTAAGTCCGCCTTTGTACAATATGTGCATTAAGTTTAAATAAATAAATAAATAATGAATGCTTTGGATGATAGTACCCAAGACAATTTTTAGAAGTAAGTACCGTGCAGGAGTAGTACTATACATTTTAAACGCGCTGGTAGTGTCTGTATATGAAACCATAACTCTTAAACTGATGCGTCCTATATGGTTTTCGCAAGTTAATGTGATCGAGACTGATTTTGTCTTAGTAAAAAGAATTAAAATTTGCTACTCAAAGTTTATTGCCAACTTGACTACTTCTGAAATTTGCTACTAGTAGTTGCTACTAGTAGTAGCCATGGGCTATGCAAATTTCAGATTTCAGAGGATATGAATACCGGTACTGACCAAAAATCTACGGTACGCTACTGATTATTCACCTATTGCAGTTCACTGAGAGACATAAGCTTTTCACATTGCAAGCCACTTCGATCGATTTTGTACTTCTCGCATCCGCCTTCTGCCGTTACCATAAGTAAATCGTCACTCCACCTGGCCTGTGAGCGTACTACCTACATCCTGATCTGAATTACTACAGATTTTAGACTAGTATATTTTAACAATAAAAAAAAACACGAATGTTATCTTAACGATCATGTATTAATTTAGCTTCAACATTAATTTTAATTTAGGGTTGAGACTTGTTCGGTTGAAATTAAACGAAAACATAAAGCTACTATTATTTTAACTCCTTTGTAGTATTACTTACTTCAGTTAAATGAAAGATGAAAATGAATTAATTAATGAAACAAACACAGCTATAGATACGAGTATATTTTTTTACTCCCTAATATTTATATCTTGCAAACAAAACTCCCGTGACCGTGTAAAACTCCTGAGAATCCTGTAAGAGCTATATGAGTTTTAGTACTTTTTGATTTTCATACTAGCGTTAGCCCGCGACTCGTCGCGTAGGCGCGACACAGCGTAACCGAAAAACTGAAATATAAAATAGAAATGTTTTTGGTTGCAGTGTGTGGAAATTACCAAATCACTCCACTCCAGGACGAAGAAGAAGAGGAAGTTATGATGAGTCTGCTGGCTGTGCTCTGTTGTGGAGCTTGTTAGTGCCACGGAGGTGTAATTTCAGTCAGTCGGAGTTCAATTTTCTAGTTCGCGTGAGACGGGTCAGTTGCTGCGTAGTGGCTGACAGTGTACTGTGCCTAGACGCTGATTACGCCGTAGAGGTAACCAGGCTGGAACGGTCGCTTCCTACGTGTGGTTATAATAAAAATATAAAATTTCTCTCCAACTCTAAAACTATCCTCCGACCAGGTGAGTTGATCTTCCCTGGCGGGCTACTGACCACGACGGTGGTGGACGCGAAAATCCCTTAAAGTCGCGACTCAGGATAAATAGTCACTGCGTGTAGTGTGTTACTCCGAAAAGCTCGTTATCCGTGGTTCAGTGTTTCTTCGGTTGATGCTGCTTTTCTATGATGCATTTGCGCTCTATGTGGAATTGGCCACATGTCAAAGTATTTCCATGTCACATTTAATTGAAATCAGCGCAGCGGCTTGGTCATAAAAGTGTGACAAAGTTAAGACTTTCTAATTTAAAATATTAAGCATGAATTTAATTTGTATACAACACCAGTTTAATTTTTTACTAGTTAAATGATTATTGACATACTATTCTAGATATATGTATAACTGCGAATTAGAAAAAAAATGAGAACTGTTACTTTGAAAGATATGACTGCGCACCTCCCTTGAAATCTTAAGCAGTATTTGTTTTTGGTAAACTATCTTCAAAACTGATTCCTGTAAGATCGTGTTTGGTGACTATTCCTAGGTCATATAGTAATTGATATAATTTATCCATTGACAAGCCTGGCCAGCTATCTCAGCATATTGCAGATATGAGTCTAGTATCGATCACGTAGAATTCGGACACTCTTTATCTCGTCGAGATTAAGATGTGATTATACGCATTGTAGCGATAAGTTTTATAATATATAATGTAGCTATATGTCGGTACCAATATGCATACCTTAGTAAGTAATTATAAGAGTAAGAAACCAGTGCCTAAATAATAAATATGGCTGCCATAGTGTATACCGTGGTTGTTATTCGTTTTGACCCATATCGACCCAGATCGCTTTAATTCGTGACCCCGACAATTGGACAAGCATGAAGATATAAGTTCGGTAGAGTGTCGAAAAATCTCCCAATGTTAAAAACCCTTCCGTCACTCTAAAAAAATAAAGAACATATCCAACAAGTTCACTTATATTCATTTTGTATTGTATAGTAGTACTATGCAAACATGTTCGATTATTCCCAAATGAGACTACACGTCAAGTCCCATAACAATGAAGCATCATGTATAATGCATGATAACATACAATAATCTACACTCTACACAGTATCGTACGAGTCTCAAGCCGCAGCTACATTAGGTAGTAATAGAATATGCCTCAGAGTACCTGTGGGCCTACTACTAAACAGACTGCATAAAGTTGCAGATAGGCAAGTTATTTAAAAATATTTTAATGAAAAAATAATTGACAGACACCTTTCGTTAGAATAGAAAAATATTCAACTTTGTTACTAATTTTATTGTAAATGCTCGTTAAATAATGAAACTAGACATACGATACAACTTCAATTAGTTTAACTCTTATGTACGTACGAACGTATGAACGAATGAACCTGGTGTTTAGACGTACCAACTAAGATACGAGTATTTCTATTACCGATTTAAACCCTTAAGTATAGGAGTTGCATTCATAGATATGTGGGTGAACTTTCGTATATTATGTTGAAATAAATGCTATTTCATACTATCACTCTTATTCCTCAATAATTGTGTTTTTTTTTGCAATTATATTGCATTATTACGAATGAATTACTATCACTAAACAGTAATGATAAACTGTAGTAACGTAATATAATAATAGATATAAAAACTTCACTTGTAAACTAAACATTCATTTAGCCCTAAATCTCAAAAATCGTAGGCTGGGTGAGTACTGACAAGCAAAACGAATGGAATTATATTAATATATGCTTTTATAAATAAAAATAGCAGAAGTCCTTTCTCAGGCCCTGGACAATCTGTGTAGAAAATTCATTTCAATTGTTTTAGTAGTATTGTCGTGAAAATATGACAGACAGACCGTTACTTTTATATTTATGGTATTAGTAAGGATATTATTAGTAACGATAACGATTAACGTTACCACTCTATTAGTTGATGGGACATTTATAGAATAAAATATAGTTGGCAAGAAGAAAACAAATATTATAAAGAATTTAGTCCGTGTTCTGTTCTATACAATTCAATAGTCTATTTTTCCACAGCCAGAAGTCCAGCTATCTGCAGGCGGATAACAAGCGTAAAATATCATTTGCGGAGTGTTGAATTCGAATGTTTCATCCTGGCTATGATGGCTCAAAACTAAGTGATTTTCTTGTTTCATAGTTTATTGCTCTCTCCGAGCTCCGTGTATGGAGTGCATATCAATTATTATGTATGCACTTTGGTATTTCAACGTTCGTTTGACGATGTTGGCATAGTTTTCGACTCGCATGTTTCAATTATTTACTGGAGATCTTTCCAGTTAGTAGTTTATAATTAGTTTTCGTATTATTTTTAGTCTATTTATGTGTGGGTATAACACATTACTCATTTTATATTAGTGCTCTATGTAGAAGATTTAAATGCTTCTGAAATTGTAGCGTTGAAATCTTATTAAAGTGCGGTTTTTTTCGTTTTATACAAAGACAGCTCCCACATAAGGTATACAATTGTATACAATATTTGTCGAGAACTTTACAAACATACATGAAACGGACACAAAGAACATTCAGATTTAGGACAGCAATTTATGGATCACACAAAGTGTTGTCTAAAGTGGCATTTAAACCCACAATACTTGGCGCAGTGCAAAGCTGCTAGCGCTCGCTAGCAGCTTTGCGCCATGTATTTTGTTTGATTTTGATTGTCTCTTCAAGGCGTTTATTGATACCAAATTTTGGTATTTTATGTCATCATCATCATCAGCCTATCGCAGTCCACTACTGGACATACACCTCGCCATTGCACACCACTGTGATCGATTTTGGACTTCTCGCATTTAGCTCCTGCCAGTCATCCTGCGCAAGTCGTCACTCCACCTCGCATGTGGGCATCCTACACTACGCTTGACGAGACGCGGTCTCCAGAACTCTTCTACCCGTGGGGGTAGAAGAGTTCTGGAGTGGAGACCGCGTCATCAGTCATCAGCTCTGCGGCTAATACGGCCAGCCCACTGCCACTTCAAGTTGTTAATGCGGTGGGCTATGTCGATGACTTTACAACAGTAGGCATCGCTTCAAGGCACAAAAATCACGTAAGTTCATGTAACGCATAGTGCGTGAGATATATGTCATTATCAGTATCACTTAGAGTTTTAAAACAATACATACGGTCACCAATAAGTAACTTATATTAATTTAAAATAATAATGATTAGTGGAATCTTGCTGATGTCCTCAAATAGGTAAGAGTTTTAAACATTTATATATAGTTACTACCGACTAAGATTTTGGTGCCAGTACAGTAATGAGAGCCTATTGATATCTATTAAAATATGTGGGAATCGAATAGATAACATTTTATTACGAAACACAGATAATAAGTTTGAGACATAATTTGATAAAGTTGGTAAGTACTGACAAGACTAGCTACTTTAGTCAAAAATAAAAACACAATATTAGAAACAGCATCTTTTTAAGTTGTATTTTTTAACTTTACAATTGCAACTAAGTGATAGAGGATTTAAAATAGTGATATATGAATGATGAGTAAAATTCTTCCTTGAAGTTTAAGATTGTGTGGTGCCTAATATGGCATATAGGCTATAAGCAAACTTCAGAATCTGAAAATAGAAAAAATATATAGTTAAGTCTACCAAAGTGACTTTACTCTGCCTGATGGAAAGCATGAGTAGAATCCTGGAGTAGGGATCACCACCCTCACTGAGTTGTGCAAACAATACAGCATGGTGATCCACGTTATGGCAGCGAAGGGAGATGCTTCTGTGTCATCTGGCCTCCGCTCTGACACTCATCATCGAAATGCGACAGTACGAATGCTGACATTTTAGGTTGTTCTTCTGTGTGAGGTTAGTACTGCCCCAGTCTAACCGGCTTATTTGTGCTGAAACCAGCGCCTCTCTACTACCTCAAACACACAATTTATACATAACTATATATCACTGTTCATAGGATGTTTTCCTAGTTCTCCTTGTCAAGTTTTTAGCAGATAGTTCTCAAGTCTTCGTTGAGATCAGAGTATGTAAAGCAGTTTTTCTTCTATTGGTGAGTAGGTCATGAGAACTTCTTTTAATACCGACACTTGCTATCAAGATCACTAGCATTCTAAAGATCACTAACTACACTTTGCATGGGTAATGTACATTGCCGATGTAAAGTTACAAAATTCATTTAGTAGAAACTAAATATTTTATAATATAAAAAATATATTACAGAAACAAAACTTTGAAGTGACAGCGGTATTACTCCAGATACCGTAGGTTCAAGGGTCCGCGACCAGCGCACCATGGCTATGAGGAGCAGACGACGAAAGCGCGGCGATATAGACAACCAATCGCTCAGGTACAACGAATACACTACCGATTGACTCTGAAGAAGTAAAATATCTTAATGTATTACTATTAATGTACTATTTAGTCTATGCAATAATGTATAATTACTTAGAGAGCTAGTATTTGCTAAATGTAAAAATAAATAAAAATGACGCAATAATATAATTCATATGTTTTGAGATTAAACCATCATCATTCTTGGTATGCTCCTGGTCATAGGGCTCTTCCTTCTTGCAATGAAGGTTTCAGTCTACTATACGACGTTGATCAGAGTAGTTTGTTTAGGGTTTGTTATAAGTAAGTATTCCTTTTATTAGCAGTGCTTTTATCCTACGTAATTTGCTTAATAATCGACTCTTAGATGAACAAAGGTGGTGACACTTCCTAATTCCGTATTCCGTATATATACGTCACCATACAGAAAATTTAAATTAAATAATATACTAAAAGACATGTAAGAATTGTCATGTCACCTTGTCGTTAAATATTCAAATTGGTTTCTTACCTCGTAATGTATTAAGGAGCCAAAGTAGCAATAGAGGAATACTTGAGTTGATACAATCACTAGTACAACGAAGATGAAAATGAATGGCACAGATAACATCGGCGTCTGAAATATGTAAATTATCGATTTAATGTCATAAATTGTCAATAACTGTAAATACAACACAGGCCGGCGGATCGGGCAGTAGCCATAATTTTTTTAATTAAATAAATAGTCTGTCATTTTTGGCAACTCATAGATTGAGTTCGTAATGGGAGATCGATTTTTGTTTTTTTCGGAAGACGGTCCCCATTTCATCTCATCAACATTTTTTTATCATTAAATCCATTACGACGAAGACTTGAAGACTTTAACTACTTAACATTGGTAGAAATAGCTGATATTCGGCCGATCGCCATTTCACTAAAAGAAGAAGAAGAAGAGTTCGTAATGATGGATCGTTTTTTGTTTTTTCGGAAGATATTTTTTCTTCTATAAATTCATTACGATAACGACTTGAAGACTAGAAGACTTTAAAATTGAAGACGTTAAATAATTGACATTGGCAGAAATAGCTGATATATTCGGCATGTTGCCATCTCCTCAAAAGTAGAAGAAGAGTTCGTATAGACATGTTTGAGTTTCAAACATAACTTATAAAATTTCAGAATTTCACACGCACAATAACACATTCTGTGTCCAGTGTAGTGATGGGTCGAGGGCGAAAACAAATACGGGCGGAAAGGCATAAACTTGGCAGATTGGGCATAAATGAGTTTACGCCCGAATAAATGCCCGAGCACTGGGCAGAAAAAACGAATACCTTTGTTTTGTGAAAAACAAATGTTTTCTTAATCTATTTTTTCTTAATTTAAATGAAAGTCAGTATGTTGTAAATTAAAACTTATAATTAATTATTAATTATACATTTTTGTAATTAAAATCACAAATAATCACAGTTCGTTTCATTATTTTTGTCGAAAATTCGTAAAAAATTAACAAATATAACTCTTTTAAATATGTATAATAATATTAACATTTTTAATTTTTGCATTCGATGTTATTTTTTATATTTTTAAATGTATTTTGTAGATTTATATATTTAAAAATGTAATGAATAAGTATTTTGATTTTAATAAAGAGAACAATAATAATAATAATAAGTGGCAGCTTGGCAGTGTAGAATAAAACGTATTGCTGAGTCCAGGACACTCATCGCCAAATTAATTGCCTATGAATCTGATAATACGCGACCGAGAGTCATGCGCTTTATGAAACAGGCATTTTTGGAGACTACCATCAGTCCTCAACAGTATACATATGTCAAGTGTCAATAAAGAGAATAATAATAAATCTTTAATTTCATTATCATCGTCATTTAAGTCGATGTTAGACGTTACATCAAAATATTCGGTTCGACTTATTAATTTGATTCTTATCATCATCAACATCATCGAAAAATCATCAAATTCTGAATCCGACTCGTTCAAGTTGAATAATGGTAGGTTGAGCAAGATCAAGTCTTAATTTAGAACATTTTTTATTTGATGCCCACCATTGTGACTCCACTCTGCCTGATGATAAGCATGAGAGGGGGCCACTTTGTGAGATGCTTTTTCACACCCCTCTTAAAGGACCCGGGTTCATAATGGGAAGGAAAGACGTGGGATGGTAGCGAGTTCCAGTTTTTAACCGCTCGGCACAGGTCTTTCCTAAACCAAGTTTTTTTCGGTATTAAGTCAAAATGAGGTGAAAAAATAGATATTTCAAATCAAATAAATTACGGTGTATTCAAGACATAGAAAGGTAAGTTTTCACAAAATTTCTGGAAAAAATAATTTTATTTGTAAAAGATAAAAAGGAAAAACCAAAAACTTGGTTTTTTGAATATATTGTATATATTATTTTAAGACTCTTCTACCCTGGTCTATTATGTCAGTTTTACATGTAATAGGTATATACTTATACTATCGACTATTGTTATCGAAACAAAAATACTGTGTTTATGTCACAGATTACTAACTAAGTATAAGATATAAAGAACTGCTATCATTTTAATACTCAGTTTGGTTTTTTTTATACGCCGATGACCATAGATTTAAAGAAAAAACTAAAATAGTAACATATTTATATCCAGGAATATATCATATTTTTTTGTTAATTAGTCCTTGCTGCATACACATATATTTACACACAATTTAAATTAATAAAATGTAAATTGAAGTTTTTGCCCAGGTAAAGGGCATTTATTCGGCATTTACGGGCATTTATCGGGCGCTTATTCAATGTGCCCAATCCGCCCGGGCAGAAACCCATCTCTAGTCCAGTGTAATGCGCAGGTAATTTAGGATAATACTTTGACAGAGCGGCACGATCTATGTGTCGCACTAATGAAACCTGTCTACTTTGTCAAACACTCAAGACTTAGATTCATAAATGTTTGTTTGTAATAGTATTTGTCAGTTTATTGGTAGTGCGCTTACTCGAATGTATGTTTGTTAGTGTGCGTCTGGTCTACGAGTTTATACACATACGTAGGGTAGCTCTATACTATGTATTTGTATGTACTTACAGAACTTAATCTAGATGTTATCATACATATACTAAGCGAAGATATTAAGAATTGATACGAGACTGCTGGAGCGAATACTTCGTTTACCTCTTTTGTGTACCTGTAAACATTATAATAGTTTTGTGAACACTGTTTTGGTGTTTTTAGTAACGTCACCCTTATAATTATGCAGTATTATGACATATCTACGTTTTATTGTATACTTATTAATCAAATTCAAATGTCGGTTTATTATTTATTTAACTAAATTTACTTTTTTTTTTTATTAAATGCATTTGAAAGCAAATACCCATGCTACTTTATAAAAAAAAATGATTGTCTCTTCCGGCTTATCTCTAGGCGGGCAGCACTGATTTTCACCGGACTGTCGTTGTTACCAGCAGTTGTTGTTTTAAAAACGGGTAACAAGGCGTGTTACTTTGTAAAATATTTATTCGAACAGATTTTTTTGCAGCATTTGTGTCTAATATGTTAGTTTAACTTGTAAACTAAGTTACGTGGTGACCTGGTGTCATCTAACAAAGGTATCTTATACAAAGATATATTTAAATTTATTTTATTTTACAACTTTATGCACTGTAAGTACAATGGTGGACTTAATGATACAGGCATTCTCTCCCAGTCTACAGTCGGGTGGTGCGGAAATAATTGAGAAGGTGCACTACATTTTTTTGGTATACAATATATGCCTGTGTCACAAGCATAACATAGGTACCAGTCAATCACCAATTATTCAAAAAACATGGTGTTTGAACTGAATACACTGGACACAATTTTTTTGTGAAGATATATTAAACTTTATAATTATAATTACTGTACAAACCACGTAATTTTATCAAATCGTTGAACTAAATATACAAGACGCTTCTTTAAATCGAGATCAATCATATCCTTGTATTGAGATCGCAAGACTCTTGTGTCTACATCCGTATCAAATAAACATTGTAAATGGTTCTTGATTATCTTCAATTGCACTACTGTCTGGGCGTAGTAAGCGGATATGAGACAGTCAAGAGCCAAATGCCCATACCCGATCCATAGCAATGGAACCACTTCGGAAGCCACTGCAATTGAGTATCTGTGGGCAATAAGAAATTGTATGCAATTGTTAGGGTTCCGTACCTAAAGGGCAAAAAACGGAACCCTTATAGATTCGTCAAGTCTGTCTGTCTGTCTGTCTGTCTGTCTGTCTGTCTGTCTGTCTGTCTGTCTGTCCGTCCGTATGTCACAGTCAATTAGTTCCGAAACTATAACAGCTATACTGTTGAAATTTGGTCAGTCGATGTATTCTGTGAACCGCATTAAGATTTTTACATAAAAATAGAAAAAAAAACAATACATTGTGGGGGTCCCCATACTTGGAACTGAAACCCAAAAATTTTTTTTTCATCAAACCTAACCCCACACGTGAAAAAAGTGTGTATGCAAAAGTTGTAGATCTTTTTATTACCTATAACTTTGCCATTTGACTTTTTTCCATAGGACTTGTAGTTTTGCCGGAAATCGAGATAAGCCATTTTTTTCCCTTAAAAACCCCCCCTCTCCCCCTTCCCGACCTCAGATCGCCCGTAATTTATTTATTTTTTATATTTTCCTTTAATTTTTGCAATATTCTCCTCCTTTTACAATGGGTTTCATCCTACTATAATTTATGTTCACTTTTTGTTATTTTAAGAGCCAAAAGCACTGGTCTATAGTATAAAAACATCGATGAAAGTTACAACGAACTACAAGAACTTTTATATGATGTTACTTGCTGTTACGGAACCCTTCATGGGCGAGTCCGACTCGCACTTGGCCGCTTTTTTTAATTGTTTTTACTCAAAGCCTTTGTATGAAAGTTTTTACTGTTACTTTCTTTGGACTTTCACCCATGATCGGTGTATCGGCCTATAGCCTATGTCCTTTCTCTGGCTCCAAACTATCTGTGTACCAAATTTCATTTAAATCGGTTCAGTCGTTTTTAGTGAAAGCCGGAGAGACAGATAGTTACTTTTGCATTTATAATAGTAAGGATATATATATATATATTAGTAGGGCCTAGTTTTCGCCTGCGACTCCGCCCTCGATTATAGCTCTAAACCACAACCAAATTTAAATAGTTGTTTTTTTTTTTATTTGATGCCTACCAATGTGACTCCACTCTGCCGGATGGTAAGCATGAATGGAATCCAAGAGTGGGGGCCACGCCACACTTCCCGCGATGCAGGAAGTATGGCGATGCTGACCCAGACTATGGCGGCTTAGTGAGATGCTTTTTCACATCCCTCTTAAAGGACCCGGTATCATAATGGGAAGGAAACACGTGGGATGGTAGCGAGTTCCAGTTTGTAACCGCTCGGCACAGGAAAGAAGAGCCAAACCGTTTAGTTCTAGTGCGTATTTCTACCACTCTAAAGCGGTGACTTCCAAGGCCAGCACGTGTGTTCCTGTAAAGGAAGGGAGAAGGTGGGCGTGTTACACTAACGCCATCTAGCCCCAAACTAAGCAGAAATTGTATTATGGATACTAGACAATTTATATCAATACATAAACATATTTTTATATGTAATACATAAAAAAAAACACTCAAACTCCGAAACAAATATCTGTGGATCAGACAAACATTTGTTCCAACCCGGTAATCGAATCCGAGACCTCTTGATCAGCAGCTGCATGCGCCAACCACTAGACCAACTAGGCAGTCAAATAATAATATGAACCTACTTGCGATTTGGAAGAGTACTATTACGTAGTAACTATTCAGTAATCTGTGGTACTAGTAAGAACCGAAGAAATTACAAAGAAATGATTATGATCTAAATTATACAGCAACTAGGTATGTTTTTTTTTTATCTTGCGATCAGTCACGTGACTATAAGCAGATGAGGTGTTTCCACGCTTTCCTTATATGTGCCTAGGTTCTATCGTACCTAATCGTCAAATATATCCCGCCGCTTTTTGAGCCGACGCCGGATGGTTTCAGGGATTGTAAGCTGTCCCGCTAGTTGGTTTGGGTGCTTTGCCTCATCTTGTATTTGAATTTGTTGACTTCTATTTCCTTCTTGAACATTGCTATTTTATTTTATTTTGTTCGGAATACCAACAGCTTCAATATTATAAAGATAAACATTAAACATAGTTAACAACAAAGCCATTTACAGGTACTCGCAGTTAGATACAAAACATTAACAAGGCTACGAATAGTAATAGTAAAGAAAAAAAAAAACAGAAGTAAAATGCAGAAAAGCAACAAACATAACAGACATTATTAATTTCGGGTTGAGAATACAAATGTGTCAAAACCAAAAATAAATAAAAAAAGAAACTAATAAATGGTTACGATCCTAGGATTGGGCTTAAGAAATGTTGTATCATATGCTTTTTGACAAATGAAGTCTGAGATCTAAAAAGCTCAAACTCGCTGCTAAATTTATGCATTTCAACATATTTACTTGCTCTAATAAGAAATGAATTTTTGCGGTAGTTAGTTTTTATGTCCAAGATTTCATGGACCACTGGTGCTCTTATGAACCATGGCGCATTCGATAATTGTTTTAAGATATAGTTTTGTACTCTCTGCATGATGATTATGAACTACAACTGCAACTAGGTATGTAAAAATATTTTTTACTGCCTTGATGGCGCAGTGGTAAAGTATGCGACTGCTGTGCTTGAGGTCTCGGGTTCGATTCCCAAGTCGGACCAAATGTTTGTTTCGGAGTTTGGGTTTTTTTCTATGTATTAAAGTCGTATGTATGTATAATACTCGTATGTATGTATTTACAAAAAGAAACATGTTAATGTATTAACATCAGTTGTCACTAAGCAGAGCTTGTTATGGGTACTAAACCATAACAAGCTCTGCTTAGTTTGGGACTAGATAGCGTTGTGTGTAAGTTGTCTGAAATATTTATTTATATATTATTATTAGTATTCCTTACCTGCCCCATGTATCAGTATTAAATGGTACATAAGAAGGAACTACTGCATTTGGATCCTGAAATCTTCTGACAAAGTGAGTTGCTGGCCAAAACAAACCACACATGGACACAGAAATATTCATGATTTTAGATAGCCGATGCACGTTTGTATTATGCGTTATTAAAAACTCTTCGTCTTTCTCATTCTTGGCGGCGAAAATTGGATCTGAAAATAATATTTAAATAGGTATTTAAGAGAAGAGTGTCTGATATTTTCTCTTCTTTAAATGTTTCTACGAATTATTTAGACTGATGTAGTATAATTTATTTACAGCTTTTTTACAAGCTGGAATCTAAACGGGAATTCTTGGCGGTTGTGGCAACTGCTGCCATTTTCACTTACTCTTTAGGTGCGATTAAAAAGAACTGTAGTTTTTTTTTCATGGGGTCTAGTTCGGGTCTGTTATAAAAGAACTAATAACTTCATTCTATGTAGGATCTTTAAGGGACTTGCTGATGTTTACTTGCATACCTTGGTAAGTTTATTTAAAATGTTAATAGTTTTTTAATCTGTTATTTTCTTACAGCCTCGCATACCTGTTTATATATCTTAATTATTATTATTTTGTTCGGAATATCAACAGCATAAATATTATTGGGTAAAAATTAAAGATATGAGACAACAAAATTATTCACAGGTATTCTTAAATAGTGGGCACGCTATTGCGTCGGTAAGACGCGTTATGGAGGATTGGCTCCAGAGGTATCACGGTAGCCTTTCATAACGGTTGACACAGTCATCATGATCACTGGCTTTGGAGATCATCTGTGTCTGAACCGCAAAGAGCCAACGCCTGAGTGCCACCACTGCAGTGGCCGGACCGGGGACACGTCGCTACGACGTAGGGAGTCTCTTACTCTATAGGATGATTGTGACCATGATACGGAGTGAGAGCGCGTGGAAATCCACCGTCTCTTTCTGTGAGCAAGTTATGCTTGCGAAAGAGATGGCGGAGCGAGACAGTGAGAGCTTCAGAACTCTCCTGGTCCGCCAAGCCCAAGAACGGGCCAGATACCGCAAGCAGTTCGGGCGCCGGAGATCGTTAAACGATCTCCGTCCTCCATAAGCGCAGGCCTGGGGGTGACAGATGAGGCCCTGTGTCACCCTAGCAGAAGCAGGCCGGGGTGAAAATGCGAGCGGAGATTAATTTCAAACTAGTGTTCCCACACAGAAGGAGGCCATCTACAAATTGTAGGTGACCCCAGATACGTCGGGGTTCCAGGGACTTCCTTTCGAGGGTATACTTGGTTCCTCGACTCATAGTACCCGAGGAGCGAGCGGTTTTTGTCGGTTCGAGTCCTAGCCACCAACATATGGTATCCGTGGGGATTTTAGCACGATTAAAAAAACAGAGGTATTCGCAAAAATAGTTACTCATCTTTATATTAGAAGGTAAACCACTTACCATTAATTACTTTGTTGATTTTAGCAATCCTCGACGTTTGTAAATTGAAAGTGAGAAGTTTCATAATTAAATTTGTCTGTGGGATCTCTATCATCAGACTATCGAAAACTTCATCCAAATTATTAAATCTCTGAAACAATGCAAGTGTCCCTTATTTTGTTTATATTATTTAAAAATTTGTGGTGTTGTAAAATAATATATTCTGCAAGCTGGCAATTTGTTATCGGTTTCAATAGATCATCTTCAACATGGCCACCACTGCATGGCTCCTTTAATTGGCCTCAATCATATAATATTTATCTTTCCATTTAGAAAATAAAGTACTTGTCCAATTGTTGAGTCATAGCCGTCGCTCGACTAATAATATCAAACTAGGTTGAAAATATAAACGGCATAGTAACAATAACCTCGAAGATAGTTAAAGAAAATCTAGAATAAATTCAGGGAAACAGGTATGGAAATACAAAGATTTTGATTTTATACTTTTAATAAATTGACCTTACTATTCACAAATTGGTAACAAAGTATTGTCAAAGTATTTGTAAGCCTGTATTTATTATTTAAGAAAATGAATAATTAGGTATATTAAATTAATATTAATTCAACATTAGCAACTGTTAAGTCTAAAAAACTTAATTATGACATTAAGTTTATAAATATGATTCTCATGTCACGTTTTTGTTCACGATGAACTCCAAAACTAGGTATCTGACTGATTTTCAAAACTTTAGTTTTGCTAGCGTACCTAAGATAGGATAGTCAACATCAAGCTTCAAATTGATTTAGAAATTAATATGAAGTTGCTCTCCGAGGGCCACCTAGTGAAAAAATAAATATAACAATTTTATTCGATTTATATCTCGTGTCTCATTAATATCTTAGGGTATCTAGGAAACAAAAAGAACAACGTTTGAAAATGTATCCCACCTGCGCAATAAATAACAAATGTTGTAGGTTGAATGAAACTGCCATCAAAAATGATATCAGACGATAAATCTCGTGGCAAATCCATTTCCATCTGTTTTCTGGCTTTTTAATAAGTTGAAAATATCCAGTCCAGGCTAATATTTTGTATAGTGCATTTAATGATTCGAATGGTTGGTTTCTTTCGTCACTCATTTCGTTTTATTTCTTATTTACTATTGAATATTTTCAAATAGGCAGTAGCCTAACTTACAATTTCACAATAACTACTAATTAATTAAGAATATATAAATACGTCTTGTAACAGTGCTTGTCCGAGCTTAAGTGATTGTTTACTTCAAACTTGACTTCGATTTTGGATAACTTTGAAGTGCGGTTGAAAAAACTTGACTGAAAGAAAACGTAAGCACTAAAACATTAATAAATAACTTTTTGATGAACACGAGGTAAACTTTCGTGTCAATTATTATTAAATGATTTTAAGAATGAAGTTTATCTTCATTTAATATTTACGTAATAGCAAAACTTTGTAATGAAAGTCAATGGAACGTTTATAATATCTTTATATACTTCTCTATAACTTTCTATGGATCTAGGATTCATTCAACTTCGAAACGACTTTTTCTATATCTGTAATAAAAGCATTTAAAAGTAATCTTGTTTTAATTTAAGGTATTTAGACATCAATGAAAATATTTATAAATTATATAAACTAAACTTACGAATTACATGTAGGTTTATTTCGGCAGAATGTATGTTCGTATAACAATATGTGTAAATGTGGTTAACCATGAGTTTAAAAATGTTTGAATCAAATGTATTGAATAATTCTCGTTTCTGTAATATTTTCTGTTAGTTAGTTTTTATTACTTCACAATTTTATTATACCATGATACCATGATATATTAAATATTTTAAAATATGCGTTTTGTAATCGATTCAGTTTTAAAAACATGTGCGGTAAAAAACATGCGCTATTTTTTTACTCAGTTATATTTACTTTTTATTTAGTAATAATTTGAATATCCTACTAACCTTATAAACACGAAAGTTTGTGTGTATGTATGTATGTATGTATGTATGTTTTTCTTTAGCGCAAAACCTACTGAATAACACATCTATTAACCACGATAACCTACACACGGGCGGAGCCGCGGTCAAAAGCTAGTTATTTAATATTTTTAGCACTTTTACATATAAAAACTTTAATTATTCAAATAAACAATCTTTAGTGCTCGAAATATGCCAAGGAGTTCTCCTTGTATATCAATATACAGATATTCTTCGGACATTATATTTATCCTTTTTAGCCTAAACAACGATTTAATACCTCAAAAATTTAGTTTTAGTTTTGACGATCGTACACCTTACTCACAGTCAGCTTTAAGAATAAAATGTGTAACTCCACAGTTATGTGTAATACAGCATACAAATTATATATCTCAAATACTTGAAGAGCTCTTGACCACGCAATTTACAATTAAAAAGAATATCCAATTAGGTAATTACAAGGACTTCTTTCAAACGGATAATGAATTATTTAGTATCGATTCTACTGCGTTGATTCCTTAGAGTTAATTACTTACTCGTCACTAAACATTAGAAATGGTCCAAAAAAATATCAAGAGTTTATTAACAGTACACAAGTTTAATAGCCTTGTTGGTCTGGTCTGGTTAATCAACAGCCAAAGTGCTAAGTACCAACTTAGCACTTTGGCTGTTGATTAAGAAGTTTCAGTTTCGATTCCCAGGTCAGACCAAATAAATGTCTGTATTATCATTTATAATAAACAATATAATCCATTTATATTGTTTATTATAAATGGATTATTATTATTATTATCTTCAAGTATTTGTTTCGGAGTTTGGGTTCTTTTATGTATAATATGAATGTATTTATATAATATTACATTTTTTTAAACTCTAAGAGCTTAGAAAGAAACATTCAATTCGTTTTAAAAACTTTCGGAGGATTAAAAAGAAAAAACTATATTGATCACTGACTTTAATTCGCTCACATCATGGTGCCAATATTAATCTTCCAATAAATTGTATTTTTCATTCTTTCCTTTTCTACTGTAAGTACTTTACTTTTTACCCTAAGTAAAATAGAAAGCCCTTATAACTTCATACTGTTGAAGCTCGCATCCTACAATCCTTTCATAATTCAAAATTACACTGCACACTACACTACACTATTTCAGCTCCCTCATATTCACTCTCAAAGCATCTGGTTTTCCAACACTCGTTGTTTATACTTGTTTTTTATTTTGTATTCCTTAATTTTCTTCGTTTGCATTGGTTGTATCCTAACGACCTAAAGGATCAAGACATCTGCGAGAGGGGCCTGTTAACCCATAATACCTACTGGTAGTATTCTCTTGCATATCCCTACAACAGGAACCAGTCTGTCACCATGTTACATGAATTTCCATAATGATTGTTGGCTGGTTGATGAAAAACTGCATTATTCGTAAACAAAGTCTGGAATAGAAGCTAGTATTGGATAAATAAATTGCATCCGTATTTGCAAATTGCCTGCGGCTTGAATGTAGGTCGAGTGCATTGATAGACCGTGATGGGTAGTCGATAAATATTTGTGTATCATTTAATTAGTGTTCAATTTAACGAGGTTCGAACTATGTTTATTAAGAGCCTCGCTCACTCAATATTCGCTACAAACTTTTTTAAAAATATTTGGTTAGCACACTTTATTTATTTATAACTCTAGGCACATTTGTACATCGGCGAACTTAATGCCCAGGGCATTCTCTGCCAGTCAACCTTAGGGTGGTGTAGAAATCTTAAAAGGTAGGCGTTCATAGGTTGCATTACAAAATATACGTGACTATATATGCAAAATACATACATTTTATACATAAATATATATAGGCATACATATACATACTCATAACTATACATACATAAATATACACTGTACCTATATAAATAAATTTATATTTTGTTCGTAAACTATAAGTATAAGAAGACAGGTTTATGTTTTGTACTTTCGTATCGATGACAATGTAATCTCCTTGAGAACGAGGTCCTTCCGGTACCTTCTTCTTAAATATAAAACTGTTTGTGGCCAAGTAGGAGCGCATTTCAGAGAAGAACTGCTTGATCGAAGAACGAAGAGTTGGCGAAGTCAGAATTATGGGATG
Organism: Phragmatobia fuliginosa; assembly: GCA_932526445.1. Classification (NCBI taxonomy): domain Eukaryota; kingdom Metazoa; phylum Arthropoda; class Insecta; order Lepidoptera; family Erebidae; genus Phragmatobia; species Phragmatobia fuliginosa. The sequence continues at coordinate 16,885,418 of OW052061.1, forward strand.
GACGTAAGATTGTTTTCTGAGCGAAGATTTCTGCTGTGCTGTGTATGTTAGACGACAGAAAATGGAAGTAGGGAATAAGGGAGGTAGGTGAGATGGCGAGGTGAGAAATAAAAACAGACCTCAAGCTCGCTGATTGCGGCGTTGGCGAATAGTTAACCAATTTATTTGTGAGCGTAAAGCAGACACGTAGTCATATTTGCGAAGATTAAAAATGAACCGAATGCAGTTATTGAGATGGTGGTCTAACTTGTTAAGGATTTTTACATTCAGGTCAAAATAATATACATCACCATAGTCGATCAGCGGAATGATGAAGGTCTGCATAAGCGTAGTTTTGGTTTCAGAAGGCAGGAAATTCTTGAGGCGATATACCTACTGTTCGCATGTTCCCGGTTACTTTCTGGCTCACATGAGTGAGCTCGCCAATTGAAAGTAGAGTCAATATGTAGACCCACATCCTTGACTACGGAGCTGAAAGATTGAATACGATTGGCGAGATAGAAGCGGTATTTAATCTGCTCATCATACGTGTGCTGCCAATAATGATCGCCAGACAATTTTCAAAAACTTCCACATACAGCGCAAGCTAAATATATAGAACAGCAACATCTACCGAAGGAACACAGAATCATACGGACGAACAAAAACACGGAATGAACTATACTGACTAACTACTAATGCTGAATCGCGATAGAGAGATTCTCGCGCCGATTAGCATGTAATAATATATAACATCCCAAAATCAACTGTTGGGCAGTGGCCCACCAAGCATGATCCCTTCACCTGTTCGGAGGCCTTTGTTTTGGAGGAACACGATTTCCGTTGCTCTACAATCAGCATACAGGTGATACGCACACTGAATTCGTCTTCTGTAATATAAGGAGCTGGAGCACGTTTTAGCTTCACTGTTCTAACGGGTGCGTAAACGTTATACAGTTCGATAATGTTGTTGTTAAAAACAACATAATGTATTTTCATAGAGACGTAATAACGTGGTCGATTTATGTATACCACATTTGAATTCACCAACAAATTTTTCGACGTTGCACTTGCAAATGTCGAAGATCCAAAAAATGAATAAACGTTTTGATTGTAAGTTTTACGAGACAAAGGTATACAACGGTCATCGACTAACGTCTTGCGTTCATGATCGATACCTGTGTGCTCTAGAAATGATATTTTTTTCCATTTTAGTTCTTGACCATAGAAGTATTGGATTACAATTATAGTGGTAACGCCATCTGTCCGTGGTGACAGGAACACCGTTAGTTTCTTAGAATTTCCGCTAGGTGGGGCTGTCGGCATCCATTTTCTACCTACATCCTAAATCATTATTCCCGCATCACACGCTCACACCGCAAGAAGAGTAATGCCTTGATCACACGTAAGGCGAGACAGTAAAATGTTGCTCGGCCGAGACAGTGATGTGAGCGCGTAGCTGCTCACTCGTGTTTTGAAATTAGCACCACAGTTCAGTTCTATAGAGACTTTATTGCCTTGATCACACGTACCGAACAAACGGGCGAGACAGTAAAATGTTGCTCGGCCGAGACAGTGATGTGAGCGCGTAGCTGCTCACGCGAGTTTTGAAATTAGCACCACAGTTCAGTTCTATAGAGACTTTATTGCCTTGATCACACGTACCGAACAAACGGGCGAGACAGTAAAATGTTGCTCGGCCGAGACAGTGATGTGAGCGCGTAGCTGCTCACGCGTGTTTTGAAATTAGCACCACAGTTCAGTTCTATAGAGACTTTATTGCCTTGATCACACGTACCGAACAAACGGGCGAGACAGTAAAATGTTGCTCGGCCGAGACAGTGATGTGAGCGCGTAGCTGCTCACGCGTGTTTTGAAATTAGCACCACAGTTCAGTTCTATAGAGACTTTATTGCCTTGATCACACGTACCGAACAAACGGGCGAGACAGTAAAATGTTGCTCGGCCGAGACAGTGATGTAAACGAGTAGCTGTATATAAAAATAATAATATATATAATTATAAAATTAAAGGAATTGTTAGAAAAAGAGCAACGCCGGATTTGGACAAGACATGGATGTTGAGATCTGATTTTGGTGCTACACACGATGATGGTTTGGTGGACACACGGCCGAGTATGTAAAACGGACGCCGATCTACTGTCTCGCCACTTCATCGACGCTATGTTTACACGTACCGAGTACTCGGCCGAGAGCACTGTCTCGCCCGTTTGCTCGGTACGTGTGATCAAGAAATATGTTTATACGCATCGAGTACTCGGCCGAGAGCACTGTCTCGCCCGTTTACTCGGTACGTGTGATCAAGGCATAAGAGTTAGTTTGTTCGCTAAATGGCTTGTCGCGTTACTGAAGCGACGCCCGGACCCCCGCACCGCAGGTTGCTCGCTAAGCGGCCCTGCAGCTCGTCGCGTTACGCCGCCCGCACCGCTGTTGAGTCTTAAAATTGTGGACTCCGCCACCGCGTCTCATATAGACAATAGATACATAGTTAACGAACCCGCATTATTCGCTGTGTACAATCGTGCCTTGCCGGCAAGATAGGGACGCTTTCTTTCTGACACGGACTGAACACGCGTCGCCATCTTGATTCGCAAGCCACACCCCGGTACGAGGAGCCAGGCCGCCTGATAAGGCCGCCAGGACTGGACAGCAGCTTAAGATCACCAAAGATAAGCGTGCTTCCATATTCCCCTACTTACCTAGCCTATCCGGCAGCCGCACAGTACTCAGCCACACAGATTTCAGGCAGTGCTAAGTCGCTGAAGATATACTCGCTCCCGCTTTATATGTTGGCGTCACTAATTTCTTCAGGCCAGTAGGTTGGCGCTACCATATAGCATTAAGATATCCACACAACATCATGTAATAATGAGACTTCCTTGAAAGTTAATAAACCTTTTACTCAATAATTATTACTCTTCAATTACATTCGCCAATAAAAACAGGTTATTGTAATTCTTTTTATTTCGTTTCATTTTTTCCTGAACCTACATAATATTAACCTGTGAGTGAACACTATTTATATTTATTGTTGTAATGTCCATGTTGTGATCTCATTAAGGAAGCACGAGCAATAAAATTTATTATTTTTCATGGCGCTGCGCAGACGACAGACTACCCGTGACGCACTTTTTAGTAAGTGATAATAGAACCTATGGATATATATGCAGTAACGCACATGACGCGCAAAAAGTCCGGCGCTCAAAAAATCCGTGTAATTCTGGCAGACTGCACTGAGCTTCGCCGCGCCGCACCGCACAAAATATGTGCGAAAAAAATTGAACGATTGCTCCAACGCGCGCTAACGCAGACGGAGCACACTTTAGCAATCAGCATATATTACAGATAAATAAAATTGTAGTGTAATATCAAATGAACAGTTTTTTACTAAATCAAATCAGAAAAGCAAATTTTAAAATATTTGGTCTGACTGTTTGTTACGACTAATCTCTGGAACGGCTTACCGATTTTAATAGGACTTTCACTGGCAGGAAGCTGATAATACAAGGAGTAATTTAAGTTTTTTTTCAAGCCAACTTCAATCCGCGGCGTTACTTGTGATTAACAATAAAATTATAACCATGGGTAAGAGCCACAGCACACTAGCTACTTTTAGCATCGACGATCGGCAACTAGTTGCTTTTTAGAAGCTAAATACGGCGACCGAACGCTCCACATCGCACACTTAAGAACGCCAAATGTGGAGATTGAGTCGCTTTTTAGAAGCGCAACACAGCAGCTGAACGTTACTCTCCGCAAACATTCGGATGCGGGTGGCATCGATTTGGTGTCGAAAAATTATAGACAACGCTACAGCCGATGCGATCCAGGCATCAGCAGTCGCTAAAACGCGCGTTTCCGATACCGCGTTCGAATGCAGAAAGTCGCTACTGATGCAATATGACGCGCGGTTTTGATATCGCGATCGAACGCAGGAAGTAGCTAAAATGCGATGCAGCATCGATGCAGTTGCAAAATCACCGATCTCCGATGCTAAAAGTAGCTAGCGTGCTGTAACACCAATGGATTCAGGTAGTCAGAAATAAATAACTAAATCTCATCCTTCATAAACTTCGGTTAACAAAGAAACATTTTTCTCAGAAACCATATTTGCAGCAGACAGTAAGATCGATAAAGATCTATTATTTAAAAGTATGAACCGATATGCATTATCTAACCAAATACCAAATGCATATACACTTGTATCACGATCACCGCGCTCTTGAGGCCTACCCCATACATCGTGAGGCGATACCAGTCTGAAACAAGGTGGCACTCATGTGTCTTTTAATATTAACACTTGGCGAAAGTGTTTGTTTAATATGGCTTTAACTGACATTATATCTATAACTTTCCATACCATTGTAGGTCCACACAAGTTACAGTATGTAGCCCTATCCCTGAATTTAGAATTCGATGACGTTTTTTCTTTCAAGTTTAGTTGCATTTCAAAAAATCTCGGGTCGGGCTGTTGTTGGGTTTTTCTTATAAAAATATCATAATAGCAGCCCGGAGTATGAAAATATAATTGTCTCGGAGAGCTCGTTAAGCCGTCTCGGTTGTCATGAACATCTCTGGCGATCGCTATAGGGAAGAAATTGCCCTCAAATATACTGACAACTAGTTCAACCCACGAATTGAGTTACCCTCTTTGGTTGTGTTGCGGAGGTCTGATACCAATCACTCCGTGGAAAAACTGATATTCAGAAAAAACTGATTAAACTAATAGACTAGGAACTGTTTTAGACTTTTTTGACTTTTACACAAACAATGTTTTGTTGTACCGAGGGCATTATTCGCAATAAAAATATTCAAAAAGTCGTGTGGCATTCGGAGACTGCCGCGGTAAAGCTATTGCATAGCTTTTTTTATCAACTTATGCAATTATATTTATTTATTTATTTTTCATTAAAGCAGTTTTTTTTTCTTTAGTATTAATTCAAGTTTACAAAACAATATACACTGTCTTTTTACCAACATACATTCTAACAATATCATTGCCAAACAATATAATCATCCTTATGACAACTAAACAGAGAACATAAGCCTAATATCTATGGAATAAAAAAACGAAATAAAAAAAGAAGAATCTAGAATGACTGTGTTGTCAGCACGCATGCGCTAATTTGCCTATAGAGCACGGAGCCGCCACATCCTTGTCACACTACAGTTAAAATCATATTCTCTATCCTTTTTTAGGGTGTTACGTTTTTTCGTTACGGAATTTCTTGATTCGGTCGCCGCGCTAAAAGTCCGCGATAAAAGCTATACAATCGCTTTAAAGTTACGATAGCTTCTATTTCCTGACGTTTTTTTTCTTGCCTTTTAGAAATTGAATTAAATAAACGTGAATTGACTCTCTAAATTGGTGTGTCCTAAGGTTATATATGAATAAATAATCTTTTGGATAATTAACAGTGATTCCATCGAACGTATAATCTGTACCCACAATATTCGAGTAATTATGATTTAATCGTATGACCTTGTGAAAACTGAATGATTTCTTAGGTAGTAATTATGTTAAACGCTGGTCTATAAAACCGACTCGTTATTAACAATGGGTAGGCTATACTCATTGGTAAAACTTAATACACCCACCAATATAATATGTTACATATTAAATAAAATGACCCACAAATATCTTTAGTTTGTACGCCATGAATGCTTATAAAGTATGCAGTTACGTATAGATTAACTAACTTCTGCAATAGTCACTTTGTTTTTCTTTTATTTAATACTAGAACCTAATATGAATACCCATCTGGTTAACGATGATTGGATAGTGACATATTGAAATGTAACAAGTGCACTAAAAATAAGTTTATTTTACTTTGTATACTTGGGTGATGTCACTCAGGATGTTCAGATGGTGTAAGATTCTAATAACTTCATTCATTCTATTCTATTATACTCTGTCCATTCGTTTAATATCTTTTTGACAGTTCAAGAAATTTCGAAAATAGTGACGCTCTCGCACGTCACCGATTCGATTTGAAATTAAAAACAATTTTATTGAGGAAGAACTTTCAATCGATTTAATTAAATATTTTTAGTTTTAATATTTATTATTCGTTAATTTGTTTTTTTTAATTATATATGAAATAATTAAAAGTATAAATGATAGATCACTAAATAGGAAATATTTATACATTTAAACAATACAACGGTGGTCTCATCTGACTAGTCTAGTTTAAATTATGAAGAAGAGTCTAATGGATAGATAGATTGTAATAATCTTATATTACATGATTCAATTGTATACCCAATATCCCTAGCTAGTTTGTTAAATAATTAAGTAATATGTCTTTTGGGAACGCGATGATGCAGGAGAATTTTTGATGCTTGTATGTAAACATTGTTTAAGTCAATATATATAATAAATGACTATTATGATATATAATTAGCCCAGAATAAAGAAAACATCCTAACACAGTCACTTGAAGGTCGGTTTAGTACCTAAGTACTATGTGGTTTTTCGAATGTATTTGCTCATAACTCTGGATTATAACTTTATTAACCATTTAGACATTATTAACCACGCGTTTCAAAGTTTAATTTTACTATCGTGTGCATAGTTACATTTTAAGTCAGTCGTCCAGAAATAAATAAATTAATGCAGTTACTGTTCTTAATTCTTTGTTATTTATTCTGTTCTTTGTTGCCAGGTTAAAACAATTCCCCTTTAATAAGGGAGAATCGTTATTCCGTTTACTGTTCCAAACGTTTAAGAAATCTGTCAAATATGGTTGGATTAGAATAGAAGGCCTTCAAAACGAAAGCTGAGGATATAACCGGGATCGAGATTGATTACATTAAAAAAAAACATTTTTTAGAAGGTTATAGTATTTTGTTGGCCCTTAAATAAAATAAGTATGTTGAAGAAATTAGTTTATTTTCTTTTCTCTTTAGTTATCAGCATATTTTTGTACTGTAATGTATCCTTACGGTCAAATATTTTTACATATAGCTTCCCTATTGCCCAACCTTGTCGTCCAGTAGCCTTCAACCACATTTTAGGCACATTTTCATCTTTTGGAAATCTGGAGGACAATAAAACATTTTTGACATCGCTTATATCGCCGGCCTTGTGGACTGGCACAATAAGGCCTTACTTCCAAAGTGAAAGAAAGATTTAGTTTGTTAGAATGTATGTTGGTAAAAAGACAGTGTATATAGTTTTGTAAACTTCAATTAATATAAAAAAAATGCATTATAAATAAAAAATAAAAAATTATAATTGCATAAGTTGATAAAAAAATCTATGCAATAGTTTTACCGAGGCAGTCCCCGAGTGCCACACGACTTTTATTAAATTAAATTAACAGTAACAATACTTACACAAGTTAAATTATTTTATAAAATGATCGATTATTTTAATCATTTAATCGACTTATCGATTTTAAGAACTGTTTTATAGTCTGTGATTGTTAGCTATGCACAGGGCACTTCACTACGCGTCTATAAAGTATGATATTACTGTAATACATTATTTTGAAAAAAGAAACGGTAATTTATAGGCGTGATGTGTCAAAAAGATAATAAAGGAATGGACAAGGTATAAGTTATTTTCAAGGCTTACTTACCATAGAATGAAAAATAAAACAATAAAACAAAGTTATTCGAAATTAATATTTTACGTTACACAGTAAGCATTTATTCATCTATCTAACACAGAACTTATAACTAGTTGTTGAACACATTAGAAAGGTGGCAACCACACTTGGAAATGTGGTCCGAATTCGATGAGCTTCTTACGAAGTGCGGCCTCGAAAACTGCGTCTCGAGACGCATCTCGAGGCGCTGATGTGTCGCGGCCGTGTTCGCGGGACACTTCACGAGCAGCTCGAACGAGTTTTGTAACTTGAGCCACGCTGTCACGCACCTCTTCCACTGGTAACTGTTAACATAGATTCAATATCAGATAATTTAGATTTTTATTGAAAATTAATAAAATATCTATTGTCTACTTTTTATCTACAGACGAAGCCTTTAGATAAACTGCTTTTAATTTCTATTAATTTGCGTGGAAACAAGAGAAGTGAAGGACATACATGAAAAAGTGTCAAGACTCAAGACACACTGTCCATATTATTATTAATAAATTTATTTTTATTAATTTATTTATTTATTTCATTTTTAAAAAGACAACTACCGCATTCGGAACTTTATAAACATACGAAAAACGGACACAAAGAACAGTCTGACTCAGAGTAACGATTGGAGGATCACACAAAGTGTTATCTAGTCTCGGATTTGAACCCACAACACTTGGTGCAGTAGAGAGTGGCGTGGCTGCCACTTAAGCCACTAGGCCAAATGTGCAGTCGAATAAATAAAATAGTTGTTGATGTTATCGGAGTAGATAACCAAATATAACTTACGTCATCACCCGAGGGTAGGCTGTGTGGATATATTCGGACCCATTGTCCCACTCGGCCTATGGCCTTGTTCCACTTCACGCCATTTCCCCAATGGCAGGCAGTCATAAAGCGACGTCTCGTTGCAGCAGTGGCATAACCACCACGCCACGACTCATCCACGCTCTCCGCTGATTGTAAAGACACATTCGATGTTGACTGCAATTATGAAAATAACAAATTTTAATTCTTATTAATTTTCGGAATCGGAACCATAGACTAATTGTGAAATCATGCCGCCTCTATATGGTGCCGTTCCAGAATCATCTGTATGATTCTTATAATAATTATTGTAATTATCAGTATTCACTCTCGCTTAAATAAAAATGAGAAAAACATCATCATTAGAGCAATTTCAAGTTTTCGTTACAAGGGGAAATATTTGAAATAGATTATTGAACGTTACAATATGAAAATATACCAAAGCACAAGCTATTATTTTTTTATTCATATTACAGACACACGTTTTGCTTTGGTTTATGAAATCCATTCGCATAATAGATAACTTGGGTGATTGTGGGTTTTTAAGAGCATCAATCATTATCAAAATTAAAATTATTGTCTGCATAAGATTCATATTTGGCCTACGTAAATATGATCACATCTCCGAGTATCGCATTAAGCTCAAATGGTTACCTATCCGCCTTCGCCGTAATGCCCATATTCTCTCTATTTTATACAGTACTCTGTTTCTTCCACATTCACCGCCCTATCTCAAACAACGCTTTGAGTTCTTACACAATTCACATTGTAGGCTCTTGAGATCGTCGGAGAATTTAAAACTGAAAATGCCTAGCACACAATTCACTGACAAATCGTTCTCGGTACAAGCAGTCAGACTGTGGAATGACTTACCTGAGGCAATTAGAAAGGCCAAATCTCTGCATGCCTTCGAAAAGAAAGTCACGGACTACTACCTGACATTGTAGAGGTTACTGGTTGATCGTTGCTGGTGTGTGATACGCAATATGCATGTTTGTGACACTTGCGTGTGATATGTTTGTATAATGTGTATGTATGTGTATATGTGTATGTATGTATGTATATATATATATGTGACGTGTATATGTAAATGTATGTTTTTGTAAGTATTTATAATAATAGTATTGTTACTGTAGATACATGTTATGTTTTTACTTTTTTATTAATTACATAGATTAAATCTACCCGAAATCGATTTCTTTAATATCCGTCCAAAGGTTGTCTGGAAGGAATCGCCGTGAGCGATAAGACCGCCTATTGTAATACCATATTGTTAAGTTCTAATAATATTAATATCTGTGTATAAAATTTGATACCTTATTGGTGTACAATAAAGTTGTAAATAAATAAATAAATAAAATTATTGAGTTTCGAAATCATATAGATTTAGCGTGGTTTTTGATAATAATATGATGTGTGTCTACAATTAAGTATTAAAGAAAATAAAGAAACCATAATTTTATGGATCTGCTAAGAATCTAATAATAAACTTGTCAGATAGTGTTAACGCTCTCTATATTGTAATTCATATTGCGTATAACTTTATAGAATAACGTAATTACATATAAAATTTTTCCTTTAATTATTACATCTATACATTTTCTTTCTATATATTTTCTTATTTTACTGTTAATTTCTAATTATCAAAGATCTTATTCCTTAAGAAAATAATATTTACTTTCAAAAATTGGCAGCATAACATAGAAACACCAATGTATTTTAATAAATGAATGAAAGTTTAAAAGTTTTTTATTGTACTTATCCATTGATAAGTTACCAGACTTGGTAATAAGTTACGTTCAAAGCAACATGACTGATGAAAGTCGTGTACGGCTGTACCCAATAATTCAATGTCAAGTACTAAGCGATTGAGTCACGTAAAGCAGTTCGGTATAATCTATTTTCAACTTTTCATTTAAATATTTCTGTCTTTGTATTCTATGATCGACCTTCGTTCTAAATATATTCACGCTTTCAATGAATGTATATTTCTGTTTTTATGTTTATGCCTGCCAAATGACTATTCTGAATGATGGAAAGCATTGGAGCATTGGAATATAAGAGTCATGGTCCCCTTGCAATGGCAGCCTACTGAAATGCTTCTTCATCGTCGAGTTTCAGGTCTCGCACCCATCTATGAAATACGATATCATGAGTACTGTCATTTAAGGGTGGTCTTTTAAACTGACCTGTTCGTGCTGAATCAGCGGAGCTCTACTTCCTTGAAATAATAAATCACTATTTATTTCAAATATTAGTAACAATTATTCTTGAATTGATATATCTTGACGTATCATACATTACGAAACTATTGGGATATTGACGATAATAAATTTCGGTACAATAAATAAATTAGCAGCATAGTAACTAGTAGTTAATTTTGCTACATTGCACTGTTCTGTAGTATGTAGTAACATTTGAGTAACAATAGAAAGCTGATACCCACGTTTTTGCAGAACTTAAACCTTAACTACAAACATTTTATGCAAGCCGTATTTTTTTTAATAATTGTATTAGGTATAACATGCAAAAGCATAATTCTCATAAATTTCCTTTCTAATAAATTAACTTTCGAGGCAAAGCCTTCAGAATCATGGTTACCTGCAAATCAACGCTATCGCCATGGTCGTTAGTTTTATGTCGTCCGCTCTGAGTCTCCTTGGTTCTTTCTGAAGTCTCCTGTTTTTGAATTTAGTAGTACCATTATGAAATTATTCTTAAATAAAATTTTGAAAAAAACCAAACAAAAGACGTTAAGTATCAATAAAGCTGATTTGTTCATACAGTTGTTATTTAACTTCTTTGTTCTCCTCATCTCAATATCAAGAGACGAATTAATCTTCTTTTGATATCCTACTTATATTATCGAGATACTGTATCACATTTTTTAAAAAGTTCGTAACATGCATTTCAATGTATAACTATAAGTAGTGCAAACAAAGTGATTAAATGATTTTAAAAATAAGTTTCTTGCATGCTGGAACATAATTTTGAAAGATTTATTTATATTTCTTAATATTAAGAAATATAATTATTATTTATAAAAGGTTACTAAGTATTTAATTCTTAGGCACATGGCATTAATTTGACATGTATGTGTATAAATGAAAAATCATTAAAATTTTATCCTGTTAATCGACGCTTTAAATGTCAAACATTGTATAAAATGTTTTTCACATCGTTACCTGAATACATACAGAAATACCTTTCTAGAAATCATTTCACAAAAAATAAGCGAATAGAAGATGATTTTAGAGAAATTTTAGTTTAGTGACGCAATAACAAAATTATCACCAATATTTATATTTTGAAACTGCCTCATTGGTCTAGTGGATAGCGTATGCGACTGCTAATCAAGGTTTCGGGTTTAATTCCCGGGTCGGGCCAAAAAGAGTTTTTGGGTTTTTCTTAATAAATTCCTAATAGCAGCCTGGAGCTTGGAAGTTTGGCGGTGATTCACGGCCGAGCCTCGGAGAACACGTAATGCCGGCGGTCCCGGTTGTCATGAACATCTATGGCAATCGTTATGGGGAAGTCAGTGCCCTCAAATGTACTGACAACTAGTTCAACCTTCGAATTTCAGTTCTCCTTTAGGGTTGCGGAGGTACGATGCCAGTCGCTCCGTGGAAAAACTGATATTTAGATAAAACCGGTTGAACTAGTAGGCGACCCCAAATAATATTTGGAATAAGGCTATGAAGATGGAAGATGATTTATATCTTGAAACTCATGAAATACGTACGTTGGTCTTCGCAGTTTCAGTTTGAATGAGTTGAGTAATAGGTTGTGTACCAGGTCCCTGAAGCGTAATACAATTCATTGGTAGTGCGCGTCGCCTGCGCAGGCGCGGTCCACGTCGCGAAGCGGTCCGCGCACGCGTCGTTTTGCCTGTCGTACCATTTTCCTCATCTGAACTGCAACTTATTGAAAATTAAGTTGCTACAAATATTAACAACTTTATGCTGTATTTTTTTAATGCTATATTGTGACTAAATTGTAATTTTAATGCTGTTTGTAATTGTAATTGTAAAATTATGCTTGGTCCGAAATAAACATGAAAAACTTTGGTACTTGAGAGCAGCGTTAAAAAAATTCGAACTCATTTCAGATCAGAACAAATATTGGAAATTATCTTCTACGAATTTTGATAGGGTTCTTGTAGTATATAATATTAATGTTAAGACAACTCAGAAACATACAACTATCACAGCATTAATAATAATGGATTAAATTTTATACCATAAAAGCTGCCGGTAAACCGGAAGAGTATAATTTATGAATTGAATGTAAGCGAGCCATTTAAGTACCTACCTATGGTTAATCAATGGCAATGGAGGTGCTTTTAACTTGGCAAGTCCAGTATGCTTCATAGGTAGACCCAGCAGATCAAACAGCTCATGGAGCATCGGTTGTTTTACTACAATATCAGCCTCGCAGTCTGATGCCAAGGCGGGTGAGAGGTTCACCTGAAAAGTTGTAACAAAAGCTTATTATTATTACACTCGTATACTTCAATTTTTTGTCACACATAACTGAGGTGCCGTATGGTGACGGATTAAGAATACAAAGTGTCACCACCCCCATTCATTCCATGGGTGTCGTAAGAGGCGACTAAAGGAACAAAATAAGCAGTTAACATCACTGCCAAGAGAAGGAAAACTTGAAACAAACCCATTACCAACCCGTCTGGCCTGCGTGGTATAGTAGGCCAAAACCTCCTTTTATAGGAGAGGCCTATGTCCAACAGTGGACTGTTAAAGGCTGTTGATGATTGATGATAACTGAGGACATTTTTCCAGACAGATATTTATATACCTACTTTATAGCTAGAATGCGTTAGTATTTTTTTTAAGACACTCTTCGGAAAGTTGCCGAAACAAACCACAAAGGTGTCATATTTTTTCTTAGTCTATAAGCATTAATTAAATATAAGCTATGCGAGTACAGCCCTGGATTGGCGTTTGAAGAAATGATTACAGTTTTGAGTTGGCCTACATACAAACGGCGAAAGAAATGATTTTAGTTTTGACGGCGGTTTATACAGACGTCATACAAGCGCAGCCATTGTGTGACCTAGTCGATAATAATCAAGATTAACGAGCAGAAGTGCAAGACAAGACATTTGGGTAGGTCGTGGAAACACTGAAAGCCACCAGAAAGATACTAAATATGAACTTAATTTTAAAGCCCTATACTCACATTCACATATATACATACGAGTATATTGCTAACTCAACCTACTCAACTAATTCTACTCTGTGATCGTTCGATTATGACATAATAACCCAAACATGTCCTTTTATGTATACCATTGGTAATAAGCATAGCTACACAAAAGATTACGTCACAGAGTGACGCAATCTTTTGTGTAGCAGTATTTTAATTCGTCACAAATTCGTGATAGTCTAATTGAAATGATTTTGAAACATTCAACATGTCGACTAAAATATTTTTTGTTTTAAACCACTAGGTACTGTAACATTTTTCAATCATGATCTCAACTGTATGATTGTGAAGCATGCTTAAAAAAATTTAAAGCCATAAATTGTTTATATTACCTCTAGCAGCCAAGGTTTCAATGAATCGTCTAATAATACATCGAAACCGTAGAACTCGAAGCAGTTCCTCGCTGGGGGCGTACCAGTAGCTTGAGCTAACAAAGTCAGTGTCACCAAGGCGCGAACTCTTTGCCACATCACCCACTCTGCTGCTCCCCATCGACCCACGAGGGCTTTTCGCACTTGAGTCAACGTCCACTTACACCCTGTAAGTTTGAGAAAAGGACCATGTCGTCATAATTATGTATACAATACACGACTGAAATTCGTTGTGTACTGAAGTGCCCCATGTTAAAATAATCTGCGAGGATCATTGTACTTATTCGAAGAAACGTTAGAAAGTTCAAATAATTTCACACTAATTGTATTTAAAGCTTAAGACATACGTGCTCATAGCATGCTCTGCCAAAGGGCCTGATTGAGACAATCGATTCTGAATATATAATAATTCAAATATAAATGTTTCAGGCTTTTACAGATAGGTGTAGTCCTAAATTTAGGGTTATATATTATTATATAGTGTTTTCCTAGCAATTAAATAGAAGTTTGTAACGTTTTTTTAAAACTATAAAGTAATAGTACATTGTTCACCGAGGGAGGAAAGGAACCGATTACTAGCGAGGGAGCAGTTTGTGGCCCGAAGGCGCAGCCTAGGGCCACAATACTCCCGAGTTAGGAATGGGACTTTCACCCGAGTGCTACACAGTGCTTTATACCACACCTGTGAGGAACATAAGACACAAAACGTAAGACACAATTTAGCTTAGAATTTGACATAATATTTATAAATATTTCGCGCTTCTTTTGTTTTTTTTTATTCTTCACAAAAGGATGTCAGTAACACGGAGATTTCATATTTAAATTATATGAAAACTCTTTGGGCAGGCGCGCGCCATAGTTAAGTTAACACGTGAGAAATGAAAATTCATACAACTTTCTCTCCCGCTAAAACACGTTAGAAATGGATTTTCATACATTTTTTCCTTCCGCTTATTTAGGTCAAGGAAAAGACTAACTTTCTCTTTTCATTTTCAGGGAATATTGACTACTGTTCCGATCAGGTGTAGTATAAACTTTATTTTAAAAACGAATTTTGATTTTTTTAGGTATAAAGTCTAATTCTAAGTCAATTAAAAGCAGTGGTTGGCTTACAGCAATCTAGTTTTATTTCACAGACTGATAGAATGCTGTAAACATGAAGAATGGCAACTGGATGTTTCTATTATGTTTAATAGTTTTGATTGCTGTTAATGGCATACATACTTTTTAACTTAAAAAAACAAGTATGCCATTAACAGCTTTTGTGCTGACCGCGAGAATGGCGTAAGCAACAAATGCATCAAAAATACTGTTTTAAGACACACCAAAAAAGACACTTATATTGTTCTAAACCCATATAACGTTAGTGTATTTTTAACGTTAGAATTATGAGACTTGGACCAATCGAAGCAGTATTTTTTTCTAAATAAATTAAAGTCAAAAGGTATATTTGATTTTATGAGACTTACAGTAAATATATTTTTCTCCGTCGATATATGAATATTGTAAAAAAAACTAGTTATCTTTGAATTTCGATCCCTATTCGAGTAAAACATATGTACGTACTTGAATATTGCTGTATTAACTCTGTCAGTAAATATATTTCTATGACGTATAGTTTGTGAGTAATATTTTTTTGTCTAAATTCGGAAAAGTTTTTGTCTCTCTTGAACATTTTATGTTTTGCGACTGACAGCAAATACGTTTTTCACCGTCGATATATAAACTTTTGCTGTACCAAATTATGTACTTCTCCGTTTACGTATTTTTGAAAAAGTATTCATTTTATTGCTTCACATATTAAGCAGTATCAATTGAAACTTCGAAAGCAAACGAAATTTTGTAATGTAAATAAATATTTTAAACATCTATAACTTGACTGCGTCTTTTAACAAGACAGATTATATTTTGTATTTTAAACTGGAAATTACAGCTTCTTCAAGGGAGTTGCAAGTTTTATATTTTAAGCGAAGCAATACCAAACTACTTTCGCACATATTCTTATGCATGGTCCTGAGTAAAATCTTAGTACACGTTTTGTTTCACTCTATTTTTACAATATGGAGACAGTTAAAGTTTGGTTTCCTAATATGCTTTGGCTTTAAATACATTGAATATATACTTAGTTTTGATAAATAAATTTTCTAGAAATATGTACATGTAATAGAACACGAGTTTTTGATTTATTAACCCAAAAGTTACTGTCATGTATTTTTAAAAAACATATATTTTATAGCGAACCGAAATAATAAAGATGGCTCCCATCGCGTATACTGTGGTTGTTATATGCTACGACACATAAGTTCCCTATACTTTTAAGATATTGATGTTGCCGGTTTGCAATATTATTTTATATGCTAAATGAAACAAAACCATAATAGAATGGAACACAGTATCGATAAAATGTTGCAACCACTCCTACCCTTATGTAATTAAACTGATTCCGAGTCGAAGTTAAAGCTATATTCACACTTGATCTAAGCTTGTACATAGGATGCTAAGGTCGAGCGGACATTTCTTCAGCCAGTTAACTAAATATAAGGCCTTCTTCTACACTCTTCATTCGTGCACACAAGATGTCTGGTATGTTCTATCACCAGGCACCTTGAAGAACATCTTAACACTCACCACTACCAATACGGTCCTTACATTCAGCGTATCGTGGGCCGGATTTGTTGAGCGATGAGTTGGTCAGGTGCCTGTAGCGGTTGTGGATATCCGACAGTGTGTATTTGTCTGTACCTGGGAAATTACGAAATTCTAGTGTGAGTACAAAGCATTGAAGTTTAACTGTGATATAGTATTAAGAATAGAATGTGCAGAAATGTCTACAGAATTGATCATTCTGGAACAATTCCAATAAAAGAAACAGTTGCCTTTAGGCTAAGTACACACGAAGTGTTTTTCTCCCGTGCCAGCTGCGGTGGTGGAACTGCGTTTTTTTTTTCTATACTCACGAAACCGGTTATTTGTGCGGTTACGCGGCCGTCGCGGTTGCGATCTTCACCCGCCACGTTTGCGGGCAATGATCGCAAGACAGGCGGTTGCAAGATGCGGTAATTTTCAGTTGAGGTTCAGACCACCATGGACACACACCAGAAACGAGCTGTTGCATTATATTTACTTCACAGAAGAATTAAAAGCCTCGCCAAGATACGTCGGCCGAGGTATACAAACATGTCACGATGCGGTCGCCCGCCAAGCGAACGAAGAGCGCGCGGGCGCAACCCGCCGAGGGCGCGGGCGACCGCAACCCGCGTGGTTTTACAGGTTGCCCGCCGGTGCAGCGGGAGCCGCAAACAACCGCGCACGCCGCGGGCGTAAAACGCGTCGTGAGTTGTGCTTTTTTTTTTAATATAAATCTGCATTCTACGGAAGCTGCGGGCCCGCAACCGCAGCGGGCACGGGAGAAAAACGCTTCGTGTGTACTTAGCCTTAATGATCCAAGGGAACGAGTATAATATACTTTCAAGTCAAATAGTGAGGAGTCATATTTAGAGATATCTTTGACTTCATCTTGATACTAAAGTTTGCATCATCTAGAGTGGGCTGAATATAATACGGTTATAACCTTTTTCTTACACGGGGAATGCTTTTGGCATCATACCCTTCGTAGGGCTAGCGAAGGGCTACCCACTAAACCCATACTAAATATACCTAGTGTCAGACAATTGTATTATACAGATAATACAGTTATCTTCCATAATAGGTATTAAACAAGAATTGAGTAGTAAAATTACAAATGTGTTTAAATCAGTATCACGAGCTGGTGAAGCTATACTACTGGGAACCTAGATCTTTTTATTAAATAAATAAAATGTTTGTTCAACCACACTGGAACGTATTTGATAAAAACGACATTACATACGTAGATATAATTATACATATCTGAATTATATCCATGAACAAATATTTTAAAATAGTATACTGCGAATATATTAGGTAACCAGTCATGACTTAAGTACCGAATCTTGCAAGTCCCTCCGCGTACATATACGCTGTGAGTGGCCTGTACCCAGGAACACACACGTACAGTCGCAGGTCAAATTTGTAGCCGGCGATCAGCAGAGGTCGCTCGATATACCTCTGTACCACTGCTGAAGTGCCACAGCTCATGTCGCAAACGCTCTGAAATCAAAATAATTATGTATTAATAAAAAAGTATTACAACAGTTAACTAGTATTCATAGACCAAGCTCTGATTAGTTTGGGATTTGGGTGGCGTTGTATATAAGATGTCCGAAAAAAAGTCAGTAATGTTTCTGTGTTAAGTAAGTTTTGATAGTACATTCTTAGTCACAGTAGATTTTTAATTATAATAAAATAATAGCGTCAAACGGCCATACTGGATATGAGATAAGAAAAATAAAAAAAATATTTATACTGGGTAATACATCTGTGTGAAACAACCTCTAAACCTCTTTCGTTTCGAGTGTGAGACCGAAGGCCCAATGATACAGAAGAATCTTATCACGCCGCCATAGCGTGGATCACCGTGCTGCGTGATCAAGGTATCACTTTGGTAGGCCAAATAATATGTCCTTTATATAAAATTCTCGTCATATATATAAAATTCTCGTGTCACAATGTTCGTTCCAATACTCCTCCGAAACCGCTAGACAGATTTGTATGAAATTTTGTGTGCATATCGGGTAGGTCTGAGAATCGGCCAACATCTATTTTTCATACCCCTAGGAAGCGAGCGGAGCCGCGGGCATCAGCTTGTATATATATATATAAAGACTGATTGTCTGCAAGCATGGACCCGATTTAACAAATACTATTTAAATTGCAAGGCCAGGGTATTTTAAATTACAATCAAAATGCAGTAAAGGAGTATGACGTGCTTAGTGGTATTCAGTTTTAAAATAAAAACCAAAATTTATTACTTATTTACTCGTTCGAGAAATGCAAATAGCAGTTGCGTTGCATTGATCAATAACATTCAAGTACCTTACCCCACGCAAAGAAGCAAATAATCGCATTTGAATTTTTTAGTGTTCACAATAGCCAAAACCCATTAATAATTATTTTACATTAATCAGATTTGTAAAATATTTAAAATTATTGTAAATGTTTTAAGTTTAAAATATTATTTTTAGTATATAATATTATTTTATAATTAGTTTAGATAACAATATATCCAACATTTTTATACATCATTAATACTGAAATGTATGAATTAATAATAAAATAAATGATTCAGACCACTTTTTGTCCGTTTTTCTTAGTTACAATAAACTTAATTCTATATATTCTATATTAAAAATAAATTAATAGACATAAAAATAAAATAAATTAATGCACATTGCACAATATTTTAAGTATCAAGGTTTAATAGATTAAACTAGTTGTTCCTAATTGTAATATAAAGTTAGCAAAAACTAAATCAAAAATGCAAGGTTGCAAAAAATAGATTTTTATGACTTTCAAACCAAGCTCTTTATAATAGCAATTTATTCTTTTGAACGTGTTTAATGATTTTACTATTACTATTTATTTCTATACTAACACTATATTTATCTCTACCACTGTAATTTAGACACTATGAGGAAACTACCTGAACTAGTATACTAGCATAAAGAACTATGACGAATAGAGTAACATTACATACACGGAACAGGAAAATCCCTCTGCCCTGGCTCTGAGCTACCGGTTTATGAATCCATACAGCATTGGCTTCATCATCTCTTCTCAGTCTCGTGCATTCTGACACCAGCTTGGCGTATTCCAAAGGCAAATGAAAACATGGTGGACTGAAAGGTGAAAGACACAAGGTCGTTATATGAAAATGGAGCGCAGATCTCTGTCTCTCTGTTGTTATAAATAAATCTATACAAGAAAAGAGACAACTGTTGCATGACACTGACCGCCTCAACTGTCGATATTTTTATGATTTTTAATATTACGTTTAGTATGTAGTAAAAATATCCAACAGCAAGAATACGTAGACACAACGTGTCTTGCAAGTCCCCAACCCGCACTCGGCCAGCGTAGGCCGCAGTAGGCCACTCCTGAGAGGAGACCCGAGCCAACTAGTAGGACATTATGGGTTGTTGATGAATGATGATAAATGAATTTATTATAAAAACAGTGTTACTAGCGAATGTTGAACGAGTTGTCAGTAAATTTGAGGGCACTAACTTCCCAATAACGATTGCCATAGATGTTCATGACAACCGGGGCCGACGGCTTTACGTGCTCTCCGAGGCACGGGCGTGAATCACTGCCAAACTTCCAAACTCCGGGCTACTTTTAGGAATTTCCTAAGAAAAACCCAAAACCACTTTGGCCTGACTCGGGATTTGAACCCGAGACCTCTTGATCAATCGCATAAGCTATTCACTAGACCAACAAAGAAGTAGAGTTTTTACTCAATGCATATTATAGTATATACGTTATTTACAATGACTTGACTTACAACAGTATCAGCAGGTAACATCGCGGGAATCAGCTAGTGTAAAATAAATCAATGAACATTACAATAAAAAAATTGGCCAAGTGTGATAAATAATGTTTACTTATTATTTCTTTATTTTTTACGAGTTTGTTGAGATATGTCTTTAGAGTATTGAGTTTTGGAAGTTTGAGTGTTCTATCATTTAAAAAGTCGAGGAAACATTTATTGTTATATACACAAAAAACAATAACCAAACACCTGAAATAAATTGTTGGCTTGTTCGCGTTAGGATAGATTCACTTAACGACCAGATTCACCTTGAGCTGATTTTATCAATAACTAATTAATATAATATGAAACAAGGAACAAAAATGTTCTTTTTTTAATTTTTAATTAGTCTAGACATCAGGGAATTACATTACAATCAAGGTTAAATGTAAAAGAAAAAACATCGGAGCACAAGCAATTAAAATATCAGTTTTGTTGTTTGTAATAAAATGATCATTATTGGCGTATCCTTGGCGGATGTCATAAAATCTATCTTTATTTTTGTGTATTATTTTTAAAACACAACTGCATTAGGATTAAAAATCCTGTGTTGGGGGGGACTTTACAAACATACTTAAATCGGACATAAAGAACACCCAGAATCAGAACTACAATTTATGAATCACACAAAGTATTTTCCCACGTGGGATTTAAACCTACGACACTTGGCGAAATAAAAAGGTGACCTCTTAAACCTCTAGTCAACCGTGCAATCAGAATCTCACTATCAATATTTACACTAATATTGTAAAGAGGAAAGATTTGATTGCATGTTTGAATTGAATAGCTTACAAAACTTCTGGATTGATTCATTTCATCATCTTTCTGCCTAATCGCTCAACCCTGAACCCTCTAAATTAGAGTGCTTGGAGGATTTTATTATTATTAAATATTGTGCCAAGGATCACCAATATTTTGTTCAGAAAATTAGTAATTATTCGTAGTCATCAAACGAAATACACAGTTATTATAATATATATTAATTGACCAAAGGGCTATTGAGTTAGTATTCTTCTTCACATATAGGAAACAGTAAGAATAAAAAAAGATTAAACACTGAATGTAATGATGAGAGATCTAGATTTATCTATTATTTAAGTTACATATTAACTCTTTAAATCTATGCAAATTTAAACATTCACGACGTAGCCCGTCGTGATGTCTCGAGTGTTCGCGCACCACTCCGCTAGTCCTCACTGCCACCCACACTCTGCTCGAATAGCTAGGCAGCATCATACCATATGGATATAACTGGAGTACGAGAGGGAATTGGAAGTCGAAAAATAAAATCCCTCGACAGCATGAATAACATCTGAATCGTAGTAAATTACGGTCAGGAAACTTTAAATTCACTTAACCCTACCTGGAATGCCACCACACGAACTGAAGTTGTAAATCAAATAGCCTACCTACCATGTACAATGCGACCAAGTTAGTAATCAAGGATTTGAAGGACAATTAAATTATAGCAACCATTATCACCGGCTCAGCACTATCACTGGTCAACTAACTCTTATGAATAGACTACCGATGATCCCAAATAATATGTGAATAATATATTTAAAAGGTTTCTATTTCTGATAAAAATATATTTTAACAATACCTAATGCAAAACTTAGTTAATTAGTAATGATTTAATTCTTGAAATCCAATAATACAAGTATTAAATAAATTAAAATCTAGTTGTAATTTATTTGTTCAATTATAAATAAATAATAAATAAATATTTTGGACATCTGACACACAACATCGTCTAGTCCCAAGCTAAGCAGAGCTTGTGTTATGGGTACTAGACAACTGATATAAATACATAAACATACTTTTTTTTTGTAAATACATACATATTATACATAGAAAACACCCAGACTCCGAAACAAATATTTTTTTTTGAATCACACAAATAATATTTGGTCCGACCCGGGAATCGAACCCCAGACCTCTTAATCAGCAGCCGCATACGCTAACCACTAGACCAACGAGGCAGTCGCAATTGCAAATTTTTGTTGTCAAGTTCATTGTAATTTCTACACTCTTTTTGAATTAATTAAATTTTGAAAAGATCACTAATACATAAGTAGTAATAGCTTATGACAATGTTATATAATAAATACTAACTTTTGTACAAGGTTCCGTCTGCGTGTTTGTCCGGTTATCGCGGTGAAAATTAGCATATGTGCTTTCTCCGTCTCTCCTACCAAATTGTTAAGGTAGACAGTGAGAGGTACTTTTGCATTTACAACACTAGTTTGCTTACCTATCTGTCTATCTTTCACAATATTTTTTAACCCAATGTAAGTAAAGAATTTCTCAGATTCAATATTACTAAAATTTAAAAACAGAATTTTAGGATGCCAACTACCTACGAACCTATGAACGAAATATCTATCCCCTACATAGTTCTTATAGCTTTTCGCTCAAAATACGTTTCTATAATTTACAACTGGACGTAGTAGATGACATAAGTAAAAAAAATAATATTCTACAAGAAAGGACGCACAATTGTGTTTTTAAAAGCCATGTAAAACCCACAGGTGTTCCAAAACATAAAAAATTCACCAACCGTCATTGCCGATAAGAATTTACATGAAATGTGGATGTTCACAAGTGGATAACTGCCTGACGCATCATAAAACATCGTCATTATACATATTTTCACGTGTTGCGCATGCAATGTTTGCCCATACTCATGCTAAACTATGTTTAACTTTTTAAACAGAATTAGTTACAGAAATACATCTATAGATAAGGTAATAATTTGTATTTTAACCTTGCTTTACGATTTATTGTAATTTACTTCAGAAATATGTAGTACTACCGCTTATTTCTTTGTTTGCCAGTGCAAGGAAAATAGCAGTAGGAAATTACCAACGTGAGAGGTAAAATATTGGCATTGCGAATAAAAGACACGTCGTTGGCCAAAGAAAAAAAAAATACTTGGTAAAATCAACTGAAGCCATGGTATTTTTTTAAATTACAGTTCGAATATTTTCAAATTAAATTATTATGCACACACAATAACAATTGAATATCCATTGCAGGATAAAATCATGCAATACTTTCTAGCTAATACAGTACCGTTTGTTTGAATCAAACACACAAATTTTCTTTTTAATAAAAACGTATCAATTACTTCTATCTTTTTTGCACCAATTGACGCTTCTTTTTACCCGCCTGCGTCAGAAAGAGGGTAATGATTTTCGAGCGTATGTATATATATTCGTAAATATATGTATGTATTTATGTCCATTTCTTTAGCACGTCCTACAATCCAAAGGATTCGACAGATTTTGACACATATGTAGTGACATAGGCTAGGGACAAATAATACTTTGTTAAGACGGGCAAAGGACTATCAACTAAAACTACATTGTCACTTCATGTAGTGCATAAAGTGTTTAGTAAAATTACAAAACAATGCATTAGTCAGTCCAAAACAAGCCTCTTTTTAAGCTCTGAAGTTTATTACTTTTCAGCGGCCGGGTTACTTGTTTCTATAATAATATAATTTTTATAAATGAAACTATAAAAATAAGACTTGATCAAGTAAGTTTTGTAGGTCTTGCAATGTATACTCAAATACGAAACGAAACTATGACATTGATTCCTTTTTCTTTGTACAATCGTCACGCAATCATAGCGGTACCACTTGGGGTAATTTGTAGAAACATTCCTCATTAATATTCAAAACAATTATTTAATATTACCGTGAACTTTCGTTTTCCATAGACGTGCAGGAATGTTTAATATGACCTTTAGAAAGTTGGCAATGCTTAGGTGGCGGCTGTCGTCTACTTTACAATGAAATCGCGAATTCTTCAATATTAGTCAGAAATAACTGTTTTAAAACAATTTCGTTTTAATTTGATTTAGTTTCATCAACTTTGACCGCGATAAACCTTCGCATACTTTTCAAGTAAACTTGAAAATAAACAAGTAGTTTAAATAAATTTAAACCAAGCAATTTGACTGTCAAGAGTAAAACCTTGGATACTAATTATTTTCAACCAAATAAAAACTGCATTTACAAATTGTTACCTACTTAGAATTTATGAGTAGATGTGTGCAGTAGTGTTACCTGCAGTTATTGTTGTAAATGTAGTAGGCCAATACCTCCTTTCAAAGGAGGTGCCTATGTCCAGCAGTAGACTGCTACCTATGTCCAGCAGTAGACTGTTAAAGGCTGTTGATGATGATGATTGTTGTTGTAAATTGCGAGAAAGCCGCGAACGAAGATAGTTAAAAAAAAATCTATGTCCTTATGCCATCACTTACGTGTAAAGCAAGATAGAACAGGAACAAACATACTAACAGAAAGCCCAACAATTTTTTTTATGTACCGTATACACTTTCATATGAATTTGATAAAAAAAAACATTTAAAATTAAAAAAGACCACTGTTATTTATTTGTATAGATCGTAACTTGTCGTAATGATTTGTTAGAGTATTATACAATTTTCAAACTTCCTAGTCAAGTTACATTCTACAACCATAAACGTTAATAGAAATCTGAGTGGTAGTAGTAGGAATGAACGATTGGAAGAATTAGGGAGTATGATTTAGAGTATTATTAAATGAAGTCGCACTACTCAGCTAAGGATTTAGGCTGATTAAAGTTTAAAATTGTTGATAACAATCTTTGTTTTTTGAGCGCTCCTAATTGGAAACAATCACCGAGGATAAGCAACGACAGCGCGGTCAGTACCGTTTTCGGCATAATAGGTATGTTATGAGCTTTTCCATGTTTCGGAGGTCACGTGAAGTTGTCGATCCTGGTGGTTATCAGAAGATAAGAGTCGTGAAGTTTAGTTGGAGTTAAAATATCCCACGGTAAGATTTACGTAACCACAACGTGTCTTGCCAGTTCACAGCCCGCACTCAGCCAGTATGGGGATGTTATAGCTTTAACCCTCTCCTGAGAGGAGTCCCGAGCGCGGCAGTGGGACATTATGGGTAATTGATGAATTAGTTCTTTGTAGCATGGAATCCACGCCGTGATGATGAACTTTGAAGTTATTAAGTTAAAGTTAAGTAGGTATAACATAGAGTCAAAAGTTAGTAGTTAAATTCTCAGTTTTGTCATGCATTTTTTATTTTATAATACGTATTAATAAGTGTTTAGCAGCACAGCACATTTTTAGCAAAACAACATGGTGAATTCAAAAGACTTACTCGCGAGACTCGTGTTCTGATTGATGCTTTAGATATAACTTATTCTATGGTCGCATTGACTTCACACAATGAATGTTTCGAGCTCAAATACTTTTTTCATCGGCGTATTGCAATAAAAATAACTAATGCAAAGTAATGCCGTGTCACACGCGAGGGTGCGCGTGGTTTCATTCAAATAACCGATGACGCGAAGATATTGACTCACGACCCGGACCGAGGTGCACGAAAACACAATCAACAAAACATTTATAAATAGCATTTGGGACAGGTTTAATGAAATACACTGCTTTTGTTTAAGGTACACAAACTAACCCCCCGATGTTCATTAAGGTCAATGACAAAATTTATACATATTTCAAGTAACCCACAAAAATCATACTATTTTCTTTTGTTCCTCGTAACAGCTTATCGAGCTTATAGGAATTGCATTAGTAATTTATTTTGATTCAGTAAGAATTAAATAAATATGAGAGTTAATACATACTGTTAAAAATAAAATACGCTTTCTATGCCAAAACAATTGCGCTATGAATAAACTGCCATGTCAAAAACTATTACCGACTGTGTTCTCATTTATGGTATTACTTAAGAAATAGGCCCTGTTAAAACTTCATACACAAGTTCCACATACCATTTGCTAGTATTAAATTTGTGATTTGGGGGAACTTTTATGATTGATGCATAGACTACGATCATTTATATTGATCGAGTTATATTGACTTCCTGGGCTTTGTTCGAATTGAAATCTTTTTTGTGAGGGCTATAAATCAAAATTGCATTTGCGTTTCTGTATATTTACATTTTTATGTCAACAACACGCACACAAAATTCGTACGGTTAAAGTTTCTACATTTATAAATTCAACATTTTGAAAAAATAAAACAGTTTCAAGTTAGACCGTATCTTATCTAAACGAAACGGTACGGTTTCAAAATAAATGGAAATAATTAAACAAAAGAATCATAATATAATTGTAAATAAAATATTCATTGGATAAGCAACATATAAATTAAACAGTTTATATAATTGTAAATAAAACAGTTTAATACCAATCATATAAATTAAATTCAGGCCGGCATGAATCCACGTGTATTAAAAAGTATTTTTAAAGTAAAAACCATTTTCAATATCATAATGAATAACTAAATAATCTATTCTAAAAAATTACGAAAATTAAATTAAACGAATAACGAGTAATTAAAAACGAATAAAAATATGTTCGATGTTAATCAGTGTTTATTGCCGAAATAAAATTCAATATTCTTAATATTGCGTGATCTAAAAATATATTTTTAGGAACACTGTAAGCTATTTGTTTTGAGAAAAGTTCTTGTTTAAAAGTCAGTGCTGAAAGACAGAGAATTTTCTTATCAAGCAGATATAACGTTAGTTAAATGATTATTTGGATTAATAATATATATTTAAACATTAGTTGGGGCTACAGGAGTGAATGATAAAAGTTACGCCTACTGGGAAAGTGACGAGTTATGTCGCATTCCGTTTTTTTTTCATGCGGAAATCCCGCCAGATGGATTTTTAATGTCGTAATAAACTAAAGTTGGTATATTATTGTATTAGGGACGGGCCGAAACCGTCAAATCCGGCTGAATAGATAGCTTAGGGAAGGACGCTTCGGAGTCCAGTTGGTGGTGTCTAAGAGATTTCCTGCACAGATCAAACGACTTTTATAAAAATTGCTTTAACTGGGTAATACGACTCGGTAAATCCATGACAAATTGCGTGTCTTTTTATCCTTCGATCAACAACGTTCGTAAATTGTATACCATTCTATAAAAGTTGCATTGTTTTTATATTTTTTTAATAATGATAGCGTGACAGTGTTCGTGTTTTTGCAGATATAAGAAAATGTTACACAAATCAATAGCTTACACGGACACACCAAAATTGAATAGTATTAATGTGTGTACAACCGTATTTTACGTAGTAGTACGTTTTACGTACAGTAGATGAGAATCAGAATATAATATAATTTAAAAATAATTTATTATTATAATTTTGCCAATTATTTGTCTGTAAAACTAATTGTAATGAAATAAAAAAAAACTCACTTGTACTTTATTTAATTAATTAACATTTAAACGAACCGGTCTCTCCCTATGATACTACTAAAGGCGTAATCAAAATATAATATCATTTTAATTTTTGATAGTGCCATAGAACAAAACCGCTCAGGGTAATCTTAACTTAATTAAATAGTGGAATAAAGTTTATCTGTGAAATTTCGCAATTAAAGTTTTTATATAGAGAAGGAGTCCAGAATGCATTTTTATTGCACTTAAAAAATACATTAAATCAATAATAAATCTTTACGCACGCTACCATGTAGTATATGCCTCACACACGCATTACTCTTTTGTTAAATTAACATTGTAGCGAAATCCGTGATCACAGAAGTATAGTCTTTGACACTAAAACCTCAATGTTGCCACTTTTAATTCTACTTCATTGTGGTCATATTTTGACCACTGAGCGACCATTAGTAAGATATGGAACATATCATTATAAACACCAACGTCAAACATCATTCAATCATCAATTATTATCGTGTGAGAATACCATTAACGTGGACTTTTTTCAGTTTTACGTGGATATTTGAAACGGCTGAACCGTTTTGTATGAAATTTTGTGTACATATCGGGTAGGTCTGAGAATAGGGCAACATCTATTATTCATAACTCTAGGACGCGAGCGGAGACGTGGGCATCAGCAAGTATTGTATAACTAAGACGTTTTCCTGGTCGTAACGAACTGCTGAGAAGTAGTTTAGTTCAGAATGTACTACAGTACTAATAATTAAGAAAACTTTACCTGAAATCGTAAATAGCTCCGTAAACCCTCTTCATACATCGAAGAAGTCGCGAAAGATTGTCCTTTCTACACAGAGATCCGCCTTTTGGTATATGGTTCATGAACTGCAACCAAATATGTAATTCATTCAAATAAAAACTCATTCGTTTAAAATAAAACTTATAGGTGACGTATTCCAATTCCAAAAATAAGACCTAAAAAACTAAATCCAATCAAATTATAAATGAGCTCCTCAAATAAAAATGAAAAGAAGAAATTTTAATTAGCAGTCCATCATACAGGCCTAAGCCTTATTTCTAGAAAGTAGAAAGCAAATCGAGGGACACGAACATAGTCTGAAAGTGAATAATTACATTTACTAAGGCAAGTTACCTTGGTAACTTATACAAAGTTGTGCTTCATCATCATCATCATCATCATCATCAGCCTATCGCAGTCCACTGCTGGACATAGGCCTCTCCAATTGCACGCCACTCAGTTCGATCCTCGGCGACTCGCATCCAGCTCCTGCCAAGTTGCAAGTTGTGCTTCGTATACTTAAATTAATCATTTCGCTTTGTAAATATTCAACTACTAAAAGTGATGTATTAATTCGTTTTTTTTTATATAACGCCTGCCAAGATGACTTTACTATGCCTGATGGAAAGCATGAGTAAAATCCACAAGTGGGGGTCGCCATACTCACTGCAAATGCAAGCAGTATGGCGAACCACATTATGGCGGCCTAGTGAGATGCTTTTTCACGCCCCGCTTTTTCAATTATTCTTTTTACTATTATTTTTATTATCGTATTCAATTATTTTTACTATCAAAATGAATTGTGTAACAAATACGAGAAATGAGAGCAGAAAGCAATAAGATATTATTAATTAACCTTGATAGATTATAAATATACATTGATTGACTGCCTTGTTGGTCTAGTGGTTAGCGTATGCGGCTGTTGATCAAAAGGTCTCGGGTTCGATTCCCGGGTCGGATGAAATGTTTGCATGATCTGCAAATATTTGTTATGTAGTTTGAGTGTTTTTCTATGTATAATATGTTTGTATTTACAAATAAAAAAGTATGTTTATATAATTTGTCTGGTACTCATGATACAAGCTCTGCTTAGTTTGAGCCTAGATGGCGTTGTGGGTAAGATGTCCGAAATATAATAAAAAACTTACTTCTTAAACTAGTGTAAGCATATCTAAATAATTACTGCGTCGTCACAGGCGTGGGCGTTAAATTATGAACCTCTTCCGTTTTTTTTCGTCAGTTAAAAATAGTCCCCTTTATTTCCTCTTTGTAACAGAGGCAGATAGAGAGGTAGAGGAGGTAGGTTTTTCACAGAGACAGGTGATTATATAAGCATGCGAGTCTTTAGAATATTTGTATTGAGATTAAAGACCGTTTTGTATGGACAAAAGACACCACTGGTTCGCTACTGCTGTCCGCGGGCCTGTTTTTTTTTCTTTATATATTAGTAAATTTCTAAATATACATTATAACTATTGGTGCCGTTGCCACAAACTAAGACATGAGAGCTCTATATTAATCGAAGTTTAATACTCATGTTTAGTAGTGTTTTAGATATTTTAAACCAGTTACCTGCCAGTCTCCTAATGTTTTGTAACTAGCTGAAGGGAAAGCGCTTGACCTCCACCAGAGATTCCATCGTTCCTCTAACCCAGTATTGTAGCCCTGATAAAGACGCCACCCACGTTCGGCACACACCTGAGGAAAGGGTTATTTTATTTAATACATTTACTGTCTAATAACGTTCGTAATAGCTAATATTAAAAACCTAATAGACACGATTCGAATATTAGACAAGGAATTTCTTCAGATCAGAGGATGCTGTCACCCAAGGAAAGGAAACTCACGCAGTTCATGATTAAATGTCCCTGTCTTGATGATTAAACCTCACCAACTCTGTCGTTTATAAAATTTATCGTATTAAAACCGCAATCCTGTGATTTTCTCTGATTACTTCTGTTATGTACGCAGTAGCTATAACTGTTTTCAGTTACATAAAATAATTAATATTATATAAATTGAAATATCCTCATCTTCAGCCTATCGCAGTCCACTGCCGGACATTATGCCTCTACAATTGCACGCCACTTGGTTCGATTTGAAATATATATTGATCGAATTGAATTTTTAAAACTTAAATGTATGCTATGAAACTCATTATCTTAGGAGTAATCTATCCAATAATTTTAATGTAAAAAGCGTGGGACGACGTTTTTGAAATATTTTTAGAAAGCACCAAACGCTTTGTTACATTAAAATTAATTTCTACTTTTTAGTTTAAAAGCGTGTTTGTTTAGTTTTTGGTTTTGTTTAGACTATTTTGTTTAAACATTTCTTTTTTTTTTCAAATTAGTATATTGTCATCGGTCCTCGATAAATCTACGAAGTTTGAACGAACTCTGGTCGTTTAAAGTGGGTAAAAATCGCACCCAAAGGATTCGGTTACAAACATACAAACAAAGGTGAAGCTAATAAAAAGCGTGTAAAAATAAATAAAATTGAATTGTCTGTTTTGCAATTTCAAACAAACATGTTGTTTACATGTGGTGTCAGTGGTGTAATGGTGATAATAATACATGTGGTGCCTACATTTAAGTAACTGTTACATTATGGCATATTATGAAATTTGTAATACTCTTAATGTGAAAATGTAAATATAACTGTTGGCAGAAACCAGGTGTACCCTCTAAAGGAAGTCTTTGGAACCCCGACGTGAACGCTATCTATGGCTTGCAAATGACCCTCTCCTATGTACAACCCCCAAGTTCAAAAGCTGTATCCAAAGGAGCGCGGACGCTTCGTAGCACTTGCGTCGCCACTCTGGCCTGCTCTTGCTAGGGTAACAGTTGGTCTCACCTATCACCCTCAGGCTTAAGCTTATGGAGAACGGAAATCGTTTAACGATCTCCGGCGCCTGAGTCGTCTGCGGTACCTGGCCCGTTCCCTTAGAAATCTCCCGATCCCGATCCGCCATCTCCTTCGCAAGCATGACTTGCTCACAGTAGGATATAGCGGAGTTCCACTCTCGCTCCGTATCATGGCAGCAATCATGTTACGGAGCGAGAGAATCCCCATTCCGAAGGCCACTACGAGGTAACTCCTCGGAACAACCCACTCTGGACATTCAGCCAGCGTGAGGAGCGCTGTATCGACGATTCGGTCACCGCAGTGGTGGCACTCAAGCGTTGGCTCTTTACCGATTAGACACAGGTAATCTCCGAAGCACCCCTTTCCAATGATCACCTGTGTCAGCCGGTATGAGAGGCTGCCGTGATGCATCTCGAGCCAATCCTCCATAACGGGTCCTACCGCAGCAATAACGGTGTTCAATACCTTTAGGCGAAATTTAATAAGTCTTGTTGAGGCTTACTCACTATTGTAGTGCTTCGGGCATATTTGCTGATGCGCATGTAGACAACTGATCTGTCGTAATACGCAAGAAGACAGTGTCTGTAATGCTGCGTTTTCGTGGTAGTAGCACAGTATTTAAAAAAAAACATATGAGAAAGAACGAACTCGGCTATTCAATATATTAAATAAAAATATTTATTTATTTATTCAAGTCACTTCACAGAACTCCTTGTACAGACGGGGAGTCATCGACTGTGCCAAATGTAATTTTATTGCTTCTTTTTTATGTTCTATTAAGTTTTCTGTAATACTCTTGGCGTATGTGTGTAGTAATATCATTCATTTTAATATTATTAAGAACTAATAAATTAAAAATTAAAATAAAGGTATACCTAATTGTATGAAATAAATGCAATTATTATTGTTATTGTTATACTGACAGACGATTGTTGTATGTGTTATTTCTGACTGAGACTGTTTTGTATCAGAATAAGACGCTATACCTACTCCTCTCCGGTCCTCGGGCCTGTGTGCCTCTATGATTCCAACAATACAATACATTATCGACGTCATTTCACGACTTAAGTCTGGTGAGCGCCTCAAAAACAAATATATAGTATTCTTTATTAGAGTGACATAAATTCCTTTTCCTTTCAATAATCTACCTCATGGTACTAGTAACCTTTCTTGAATAATTAGACCACCCAATTACAAAATAAAAGAGTTTCGAAGTATAAGCCCACATGCATCAACCTATTAATAAAAAAAATGTACTAAAAAGACTATTCTCAAATGATTAATAAAATAAGACTCAAATTGTCCAAGATTAATTAAGATGAAGTCGTACATAGAAAGTGCAAAAAGTTGGACCGTAGGTAGTTTTAGTTTATTTTTATATACCTATAGGTCTTCTGTTCGTGTGTTTGTAATTGAACTCCTTCTAAACGACTGGAATAAAATTTTTGTTTGTGTTAAAGTGGGTCCGAGAATAGTTTAAATTCGCAATTCGACACGGTAGGCGGCCTGCCATCAGGGTCTGGGATTTCAAAATTGGGCGATACGAAGTTTGCCGGGTCAGCCAGTATATTATATTACACAGGCTGACGAAGGGGTATGAATAATAGATTTTGCCGATTCTTCAGACCCACCCGATATGCTCACCAAATTTCATAAAAATCGGTCCATCCGTTTCGACCTACTCGAAATCAAATAAGCTGAAGAAATTAAAAATTATGATATACTATTTTGAAAACTAAGATTAGCTAACTAATTTTATAGATAATTATATTATAATTTTCAGATTTATAAAGAGTGCTAGCCAGCTATTTTCTACAAAAAAAAAAAACTAATTGAGAGCCCGCGGTGTTATCCATGATTCTTGTTGAAAATCGCGAGTGACGCAGCGAAGTGAACCTAGTGAAAAACAATTAACCGTTACTCCCTATTTGTCAGTGAAAGTCCCGTCAAATCGGTCCAGCTGTTCCTTAGATTGATACAGATACAGACAGACAGACTGACAAAAAAATCTTTTTTTTTTTAATGTAAGTGCCGTATTTACTTTTAAATAATATACATTATGTAAAAACTGTAGATTTGTTATTCCAAAAAGACACTTCAATTATGTTTATTTGTATACATAGATTTAATCAAATTCCAATTGGAACCATGGTATTGTCAATTATTATTTTATTACTATTCTATAAGTGTATAGCTATAGTGTGTGTAGCTATAAAAACTAATTATTTATAACTATATATTGTTGTAAAATATACCTTCACCAACAAACTGGGTCCTGATCCGTTATCATTAAGCCTGAATATGAAGGGCTCATCGTCGTCAAAACTGGTGTCCATCACTCCAAATTTATCCTGCAATCATGCTCTGTGTATCTCTCAACTAAAATAAACGCTGATCTGACAGAACCACATTACTCTTCGACAGTCATCTTCAGGTCTTTAAATTGAACGTATTCTTTTAGGTGAACGCGTGAATCGCATGTCGGGTTATCATTGCCATTGAAATATTCCGCAACTTGCGTTATCGCTTTGAAAAACACGTTAGTTCGGTAGACAATTTGGTGCGGGTCGACTGACACCCTCGGCCGCCCGCCCTATACTGTCTACGTTTCGTCTGAACCTACGCTGCAAACTGATTCCCGACCCCCAGTGATTTATAACTCCCTTCGTGACACGAGCCTTCTGTGAAAGCAATGTAACAACGATAATGCATTTTGTTAGTCTAATGACGCAACAGCTTTTTATTTTTAGGAGAACAAGTTCGATAAAGTTGAATAGCATTGTAAAGTTTTAAGGATTTTGGTCTTTACACGATTTGTTAATTTTATATCAAATCTTGTAATACCGAGATGTTAGTGTAAATATTCCCATCGGTTATTCTGTACAATGGAAGTAGCAGACCCTTTTTTAATCAGAAAAAAATATATTTTAGTGGAAAACTAAAATAGAATTTTTCTGATTAATGTTTCTTAACAGGCGGTCCCTCTCTTTAGCAGCTTTTACGAACTATGTTCAAAGTACAGATCTGTAACAAATTTTATAAACTTTATGAATTGTTATTATACTCTTACTTTAATGTCAATAACATACAACTTAGAAATCAATTGTCTATTATCCTAAAAGTATGAGACTTATGACAAAAGAAGATCGTAAAAATTAATAGGAGATAGATATGTTACAAATAAAAATCCACATCCGTGAATTTATCTTTTACTCTATAATAGTTTACTATAGTCCAGATACCAAGATACCAATTTACTATAGTCTAGACTAGGTCAGACCCGCGGTGTTAAGCGATTCACATAATGGCGACGCGTCCAGCCGCGTAGGCGCGGGGCAGCAGATCCCGCGCGCGGCGACGGAGGAGCAAATCTGGCTCTTCGAGCAGATTTTACCGCGCCTGACGGCTTTGTACGCTTACCGCACCAAACTAAAGGATACTGCCCATTTGGTCGTCGTCGTCTGTATTCTTTGCATTTCATATCCCGTGTTGTGTTCAATTTCGTATATAAATCTACACGTGTCCAGATCCATCGTGAAGAAGTCCTTAAAGTACGAAAACAGGCGCGATACCGCGGAGCGTAGTGTGTGTCTTGCTGCGGTCCGTCCTGTGCCTCCGCGTCTGGAGGCAGAATCTGCTAGCGGGACGTGCTCCCGCGCCGTGCCGCGTTTTCGGTGTATTGGACCTGGCTTGTTTTCTATACTAATCGATGTACATTGCATACAATATTAAAATCTGCTA
This sequence comes from Phragmatobia fuliginosa, assembly GCA_932526445.1. Classification (NCBI taxonomy): domain Eukaryota; kingdom Metazoa; phylum Arthropoda; class Insecta; order Lepidoptera; family Erebidae; genus Phragmatobia; species Phragmatobia fuliginosa. Next base: position 16,920,487 of record OW052061.1, read on the forward strand.
CTCCGCGCCAGGCGACGGAGCGCGAAGCAGTGTGTGAATCGCCTTACCTGCGAGTAACATCGCGGGGTTCAGATAATCTAAAAAGAGATAGATACTCCTTATATCATCAGCAACCTGCCAGTGAAAGTCTTATCAATATCAGCTTCCTTTATAAAGACAGACATAGGAATATGCCATACGAATTCAATTACACCTTTGTAAACTGCTATTTAGTTGAGACATTCTCAATTATATAACAGTTTACGAGATATAACCTAACCAATTTTTTTACTCACTGAATGTTTGCTGATGTTTAGTCATATTATTTCGCAATGTACAAAGGTTGCAAACCTTTGTACATTGCGAAATATGACTTTCCGTAAATTGTAAATAATAAAGTTTCGAAATGTAGTATTACTTGGGCCATCTGTTATGCTCGTATTCATATGTGTATTCGTAATCTATGTATACTTACAACTCCTCTATCTATAAAGCAACCTCCCTTAATACTCCCCCCCTTAATCTACTTTGTAGTAACACCTATATAATTAAATTTATGGGCATTAAACTTTAATTGAAACTCCTCCCGCATTTCCTGTAACCTAGATTCGTAAACATTGCGTGTTTCGCGATGTAACAATATATAAAGGCCTCTTTAAAAACATTTAAACCGACGTCAGTCGTTATCCAATATCGAATAAATATAAAAAGAACAAAATATTTGGTTAATAAACATACAAAGGCTAAAGGTTGCGTGCTTTAAATGTTCATCATTAAACTTATTAACGAGTAAAATGAAAATAGCGTTTGGTAATATTTTTAATTGTAATTGATACCAGGTTATTTATGAATTGGGTGAGATCTCCATAAAGTATATTGAAATGAATAGCACCACACTTCGTTGTTCTTCTTTATAGTATATATTTTTACTATACAATGTGGGCCAAAAGAAGTCATCCGATGTTGTTTGGCTCTCATTTTTTTCTAAATGAAAACCTTCGATTCTGTTTTTTGATTATGTTTATTTGAACCTTTAGAATTTTATTGGTCAAGTCAAGAAGATGATATCGGCCAAATGGGCGCCTCCACAATTGATTGCTATACGGGCTCGTTTTATGGTATTTTTCATCACTTCGGGAACTTCGGGCGACAGATTCTCGCACTCGTGTCGAATGTTGTCCTTGAGGGCTTCCAGGGTCTCGGGCTTATTCACATAAACACAAGACTTTAAATAACTTTACAAAAAAAAGTCTGAAACGGTTAAATCGGGCGATCTTGCGGGCCAGTGCAAATCGCCAAAACGAGAGATAAGTCGACCGGAGAACGCCGTCTTTAGAATATCGGTTGTGGTTTGCGCAGTGTGTGCCCTTGCTCCGCCTTGTTGGAGTCCATTGGTCGTTGGAGCCCACATGTCCTCCAGTTCTAATTTTTTCAATTGCGGTAGAAAAAACTCGGTTAATATGGCTCTGTAGCGCGCACCGTTCACTGTTGTCGTTTGACAAGCGGCGTCCTCGAAAAATAATGGCTCGATGACTCTTCCAGCGAGAACAGCGCGCCATGCAGTTACTTTGAGCGGTTGTAATGGCTCCTCGTGCATCACTCGTGGATTTTCGGTCCCCAAAAGCGATAGTTTTGCTTGTTCACGTACCCGCTGAGGTGGACATGAGCCTCATCGCTCATTATGATTTTGGTCAAAAAATCGTCCACTTCATCCTCGAGATTGAGGATCGCATGGGCGTAGGTTACACGGTTTGGCGGTCAACAGGCAGCAGTTGATACACGAACTGGACTTTGTACGGGAACATGCGCACGTCTTTGACCAAAATTCGCCTTAGGGACGACGGGCTGATAGCTAATTGCGAGGCACGGCGTTTGGTCGATGTTTCAGACGACAGCTCGACATCCTCGGCAACAGCGGCGATATTTTCGGCAGAATAGGTGCTCCGGAGCCGGCCACTCCTATTTGCATTTCGTCACGACATCAGATTTGAAAGGCTGGGTCAATTCCATACAATCCTCTTATAATAGATATCCCATTTTTCAAAGAAGGTCTTAAAACACCACAATACAAGCTAGTAGCTGAGTGTCAACAGAAAATGATGCAAAATCATAAAAAAAGACCCGATTTCACAAACGCTGAAAGTTTTCCGCACCTTTCCACACTAAAAAACGAATGACAACACTTTGTGCAACGGCGGTCAGCACTTATTGTTCACTCATGATTTTAATACACGCGTGAAGCATATTCGTAAGGTCTCCGCTATCATATCCTCAAGCCACAACCTTCAAAACATACATGCCCGTCATCTACGGCGTTTGTCTCCATCATATTTAAACTGCTTTCGTATTGCAATGCTATAGCAATATAATAAAGCTGTAATTCAATACCAGATTATTATAACGGCCATTCTTGTGTATTAGGTGTATTAGGCCTGTAAGAAATTGCTTTTTAGCGATAAGGCCGCCATTAGATGGACTCCTAAATGTAAACTGAATGAAATGGTGTGTACAATAAAGATTATTCTATTCTATTCTATTAGGTGCTTTTAATTGTAGTGGTATTAATTGCGATACAGTCTCAACAAACTAATATTCGGGCTTGGTTCTTGCATGTAGCCATTTTCAACCAACTAAATCATGTCACAAATATTAAACAGAAAACTCTTGATTTGATTATTTCAGATCTTATTACTGTGCAATGTCAGCAGCTCATGACTCGCTTTCTAGGATCGATCCCTTGCACCAACGAAACTGATATATCGATCGTGAATGGCAAGACTTAGGGAAAATTGAAATACTCGTATATTAATCTTGTATAAGACCGACCATGAGGCCATTTCAGAGGATCTTTATGAAATTAGAAAACTAGTTCATTGTTCATTCAAACAATCATCAGACATTGGCTGGTTTTCGGACCTGACGAAATGCTCCGATATCAATTTAAAATTAGACAGAGTTATGCTAAATTGAATAAACTAATCATTAAATATGAGTGATGTTCATTCGGTAAATACCAGAAACAAACATAATCTTTGTGTTCACGTCACTCGTCTCCACAGAGTAGGCAACTCGTTCATGGGACAATGTATACGCTTCTACAACAAACTCCCTATTGCTATTAGAAATTTGCCATTACGGAAATTTAAGAATACCATTAAATCTAAGTTATCCGCAAAGGGGTATTATACCATAGCAGAATATATTGATGATCAAACCGCCTGGGATTGAGCTGCCCATTCTGCACATGCTGTTTATTTTGAATGTTTAAATTTATGTTGATGTGACGATAATTTATAGTTAAATTTACATAACATATTTAAAAAAAAAAATATTTTAATTTGTTGCTATTGTTGACATTTTTTAAATTATTATAGTTGTGACATAATTGTAATTATCGCTTTTATATATGTCTTTTGCATTTAAGAATATTGTCTGGACTTTAAAAGAGACTGTGATCCCTGAGTTTGTTTCGTCCTTTCTTCTCAGGGCTAGTCCAGTTAGGAAAGGCCGAACTCATCTGCTCAAAAAAAGTTTTACTTGCAAAAGTGTTCATGTAACCTAATTGCAGAATAAATGATTTGATTTGATTTGATTTGATATGTATGTCAGAAAAAAAGTCGTTGAACGTCGCTATCCACCGTTCTTAAACAAGACCCTCAATGGCATGTTAAAAGAAAAAACTAACAAACATTCTCGATTCAAGAGGCACCTAGATCCAAAGGATAGAGTGAGGTATAAAGTATCGAGTAAATAATGTTCAAAATTAGCTGAACAGTATTATAAACTATATATTGTTGATATAGAAAGCAGAATACCAAATAAATCCAAATACTTCTTTCATGAAGGTTAACAGCTTGTTCAATTTTCTTTTTTTTTATATTAGCTGCCAAAATGACTTTGCCCTGCCTGATGGAAAGCATGAACAGAATCCAGAAGTGAAGGCCACTGTGCACCACTGGTGCATCACCAGGCCTCCGTCACTCGCTCAATGCGACGCGCTAAATGCCTACCGCTTGGCGTATAGTTAACAATACAACCCACAGAGGGCCGCCAAACGTCCGCCTGAGCACGTTTCCCGCGCTTGTGCTTGTGCAGCAAATGGGTGTGAAAGTCAAATGATATAGATGAATAAATTATATAAATGAATTACATACAGGAGTTAGAAAAAGTAATTTTAAATAATTTTGACAACGTTTAATGAATTGGCCTGGTAGCACGATATTACAACTTTTAAAAACCGTTGATATTCCGTCGCCTTGCTCCTGTTTTCCATATGATTATTTGTTTAAATATTTACGCGTTTTAGGATATTTTCAACTATAAAATTTAATAACAGAGAATTTAGAGAAGAAAAAAAGAATATAAATCTAAGAAATATGGTCGAATCGCAACATTCGTTTTATTACAATAATTTTATCATAGGTAGGTAGCCCTAGCGCATTCTTACGAGGACGCGCTGGCTCGTGACCCGCACGGCGGGCGACACAGTATCGACTCTTTGTTCGCGTACTTATGGTACATTTCTTCTCGTTCTGAGTGGCAGGTATTATTAATAAGATATTGTAGGCTATTATAGCGTAGGTATTTTCGCTTTTGTATGGGAGTGATGTATCTGTTACGTAGTAACTATTTATTAATCTGTGGCAGCACTGTGACCCACACTATGGCGGCCTGGTAAGATGCTTATTCACGCCCCGCTTGAAGGACCCGGGGTCATAGAAGGGAGGAAACACATGCGCTGGTAGAGAGTTCCAGGTTTTAACTGCTCGGCACAGAAAGGAGGAGCCGAACCGTTTAGTTCGAGAGCGTATGTCAACCACGCTCGCTTCTGTCAACCCGGTGGCTTCCGAGGCCAGCACGTGTTGTCCTGTATAGGAAAGGGGAAGGGGGGACCAGTTGAAACAACTCTTCAGAACACTCTCCATGATGTAAGCGATAGAGGACTGCCATGGAGGCGACAGTTCTTCGCAGCTGCAGGGGCTCAAGGGACTCGGTGACTTCGTTACTGTCGATAATGCAGATTGCTCGCCGCTGCAACCGATCGAGAGCGTCAAACAAATACTGGGCAGATCCATCGCAAAGATGAGAGCAGTACTCCACGCACGAACGAACCTGGGTCTTGTAAAGAAGACACAGATGCCTGGGCGCGAAGAAACGTCTCACGCCATAATGACGCTCTCCATGTATTCACGCAGGTTGAGAAGGGAGACTTCTCGGTAGAGATCGCGCATACCTGTGTTTTCTTGGCGTTGAACTCGACCAGATTCACATTTCCCCATTGAGAGATGCGGCCAAGAACCAGGTCAAGCTCAGCGACAAGCTCCTGCCGTTTTTCCTCAATGTCTGCTAGCTTGGCTGTAGGGTGTCCAAAATTTAGGATGCTTTGTTAATTATATACTTAATTATCAAAGCATCCTAAATTCTGGGGTTTGTAATGAGCCCTTGTATTTTACAAGGGTATTCCACAGACCCCAGATCAATATATTTGTATTTAACACCTAAATTGTAACTGAATTAAAGTGACATCATTGTGCGTGTTGTATCCACCTATTATTTAAGCCCGTAATGTACAATATGAACATGTTTCTTGTAATGAATTATTGTACTTTATAACTGTTGGTGAATCAAATAAATAAATAAAGCTATTTGTTTTGAATATCTTTACAAATACGACGAATAAATCAGGCATGTCACATTAATTCTGGTGGTAGTTATGTCGAAATTAAATGTGGCTTTCGTAGTGGAAGTTAATCCTGATTGCTCGACAGTTATACATAGCTAATATCTAAACAAGGCGTCAACTATAATTACCCGTGGTGAAAAGCCACCCACCCACCATTAGATTACTTATTAACAATGTAGTTTATACTAAAAAATATAAGATATTATTTTCGTGAATTTACTTTTACTTCAAGGATACACTTTTAGTACACTGTAGGATTTATTTAGACTATAATAAATTAAAGTCTATTTTGTGTTCAATAAAAATAGTAAAATTAGATATATCTATAAAGTTTTGCATAAAGGTATGCTTAACCTTTACTCCTTATCATTTAACAGGTAATATATATAGTGGTATAATAAACGATATAAACTCACAATCATTGGCAAAGTGCAAGGTCGGCGAACTTACAGTCAGGCAACTATGACGTCACTGTACTAATAATATCGCAAATGAGCATGATGTATTTACCTTTTTTCATGTAATCTATTGCTCATTACTCATAATGTTAATTTGAAATACCAATACCAAGTCGATATTTTGCCAGATATATTTTTACATTTTTGCTAAATTTGACATTAATCCAAAAACAACTAAACTTTTTGTAAAACATCCAAAAAGGATTTCATGCATTAGCCTCATGAACTCATAGCTATGTTATTTTTCTTTTGACGAGATGGTTACCAGCAAAGTCAGCTATTTTTGCCAGTTTAGAGTAAGTAACTATTTAAAGAAGTCTTGAAATTAATGATGAAAAATGCAAGTAATCACCAGGAACATCGTTTTTCAGTATTTAATTTTTGTACTTCTGTCTATGAAATATTCATATTTCAAGTAATAAAAAAAATATAGTTTTAAAAAACTAAACAAACACGCTTTAAACTGAAAAGTAGAAAATAATTATAATCTAACAAAGCGTGGGGCGACGTTATTGAAATATTTTCAGAAAGCACCCCACGCTTTGTTACATTATAATTATTTTCTACTTTTTAATAATAAGTTTTGTAATATTTTTATTTTATTTTTTATTTTTCGAATTAGTGTATTGTCATCGGTCCTTGATAAATCTACAAAGTTTGAACGAAATCTGGCCGTTTAAAGTGGGTCAAAATCGCGCCTAAGGGCCACCGCACACTAGCTACTTTTAGCATCGGCGATCGGCGATTTGGTGGCTGTATCGATTCTGCATCGCGTTTTAGCGACTTCCTGCGTTCGATCGCGGTATCGGAAACGCGCGTTTTAGCGACTGCTCAGATGCCAAATCGATGCTATCGGCATCCGAATGTGTGCGGAGAGTAGCGTTCAGCTGCTGTGTTGCGCTTCTAAAAAGCGACTCAATCTCCGCGTTTGGCGTTTTTAAGTGTGCGGTGTAGAGCTTTCGGTCGCCGTATTTAGCTTCTAAAAAGCGGCTAGTTGCTAGTGTGCTGTGGCCCTAAAGGAGTCGGTTACAAATATACAAATAAACATACAAACAAACATACAAACGAACATACAAACATACAGGTGAAGCTAATATAAAGCGTGTAAAATATAATATTATTATTTATTTCAGTCGTTAAATTTCACTTCCTTTCAGATAGGTAAATCTTAATAAGCGCGAAATTACTTATGAGAAATTGATAACTCCGTTGCTCGCTAATTAAAAAATATTAAATAAAAGTGTAATAAAAGATATTATGTTTTTTTTGTACGTAATTTCTATTTATTTAATTTAAACGGCAAAAGTATACAAACTATGCAAAATCTCTTAAATATAGGAAGTTCTACCACATGAAGTTCTACCCAGATACAAAGATTAACAAGAAATAACCAAAGGAATTCCAGTACAGTTAAATTACTTGTCTAGTACCCATAACACAAGCTCTGCTTAGCTTGGGACTAGATAATGTTGTGTGTCTGATGTCCAAGATATTTATTTATTTAATATTGTTATGTTTTTTCGCTCTTTTCCAAAGCAACCCTGTACCCTTCGACTGTCTTCATCATAATTTCAAATTTAAACCTCAAATAAGGTGCTGGTCCATGTTCTATATCTTCAAAAAATTTACATTTTCGTGGAAGCGTTGATAATGCCGTTTTTATTGAGCGTAATGGTATCCTGCAAAATAAAGCAATAATAATAATAGCTATAATGACAAAAATTAAACAATGTTCAACTATAACTTTTTTAAAGACAATTCTGCATTAGATATCTCGTATTCCGGAGTACACAGATAACGTTACAAAGAAAGAAAGAAAGAAAGAAAGAAAACATGTTTATTCTGACATATACTGGACAAAGCTATACACGGTTTAATAACAAATATAGAATAAAAGCAATATTCTGCCCTGTGCTATGCCAGAAAAGGCGCCTATCTCAGCATATACATGAAACGGACACAAAGGACACTCAACTCATTTGAATTCATTTGTGTATAACTTATAGTGATATCCAACGTGGGCTTCAACCCACAACATTCATCGCAGTTTGCGACGGCCCAACGCGAAACTTTGTATACCGTCTCAAAAATAGGTAACCTTTAAGAGTAGAGTGAACAGGTTTCTTTTGGATGGGCGTGTACCATCTTCGTCTTCATCTACACTTTCCATCAGGTGAGATGGAAGACAAACGCCAACACATACACGTACAACAATAAAAAGAAAAAAAAGAAAAAGGATCAGGGAATGTTCGATATTAAATATTCTGTTCACCTTTGAGTACTGACGTTGTTTAGTCATATCATAAATGATGACGTGACGTATCCCAGACGGCTTAATAAATAATTGAAATTAAATATTTTTATTTACTGATTTGCACATTATTTATGTGTTTTATGATCCGCTTATTATTATTCTATCAAGTTAGTACAAAAACAACAACATTTTCATATGAAATCACTATTTATTTGGTACAAATTATATAACCTATATTTCGCTTACCTAAAAAAATATATGTTTTAATCTTGGCTACTATGAATTATTTGGACTTTTTTTTGGAAAATTTCTTATATTTAAAACATCAGTCTTAGATAAAATATTGCTTAGGTAGCGATTGCTTCTCAAATCACATAAATATTTTGGAACAAACTACTTGTTGTCTACACAGTCCACGCATACTGTTTTTGAACAGCCAAGACAAATAGGCTTGCGACATTCAATGCAATTGTACTTAGTACGTCTTTTGAGTCTTGATGGGCAGATTGTGCAGGTTTTTTTCGCTGCTTCTGTACTCTCAGGGGGTATTGTTTCAGGTTCCGGGGGCCTATTTGGACCTAATACGCGTGCGATTGTCAATCGCAATTCTCTTGGTAATCGATGATTGTATACGCGGCGTTTCAGGTGCGGCAAAACTAGACTGTAAGCAAGGTTCTGAAGAAATTGAGCTCTAGGAATATCACGGACAGCAGTGCAAGTCTTGTACAGAGCATAGGCGTTGACTCCACTCAAATCCAACAGTCTGAAAAAAATTGCGAGAGGCCAACGTCTGGTTCTACGATTTGATGAATAATTGGAACATTTTTTGTCAATTTCATCAACACCTCCTTTTGTTTTATTATAATCTATTATTATTTCCGGCTTTTTTGAAAGTGAATCCAATTGCTTTGTGTGATGCATTGAAGATATCAATAATACTGCTTTTGACTTTTTAGGGACATATGAAACAATAGTGAAGTCTTTCGTAAAACCGTGTAACGATGATCCAGGCTGGCGAGTTTTAGATGCTTGAAATTCGGGTGGGATGTGTCTTTTATTTTTTTTCAAAGTGCCAAGATACGTCAAACCTCGATCTTTCAACTGCTACATCAATTCTATGGAGCTGAACCAATTGTCGGCTGTAATATTGCGATTGGTTTTTTCAAAATCCTTACACAATCGTAATACAGACTGAGTGGGTATGGCGAGCTTTCTCTCGGTTTCAGCTAGTCCCAGCCCATCGGAGTCTTTTCCATGGTAAATGTATGCATTATATACATAAAAAGTTTGTGCATCACACACAACTAAAATCTTCAGTCCATACTTGGCTGGCTTCTTGGGCATATAAATAATAAATTTGCATCTGCCTCTAAATGGAACCAACATCTCATCTACACATAAATAAGGCCCGGGAGTATATGCCTTCTTGCAATTGGCAATGAACATTTGAAAAATTTCTGAAATTGCAGCCAATGGGTCCATTTCAAGGCGTTCTGATCTAGTATTACTGTCATCGAAACGAATGTAGTTCAAGAGGGTGAGAAATCGGAATTGAGACATCACGCAACGAAAAATTTCACGTCCAGAACCATCAGTAGCAAAAATGAATTTTTGATTCATCATCAAAAAATCAACTTTTGATTATCTACTAAATTACCATAAAGAAGAGAATATATTTTTACTATTAAACTTGCAGTTTTGTTCATTGACTTTATTTAATAGATGATGTTAATATTTGGTATGCACAAAATGAGAAATACCAAATTATCGACATACATGTCAATAATTAGCTTTTTCGTGGTTTATGTATATGACGATTTTGTAATTTATTTTAGCTTCAGTTAAGGTTTAATGTGTGAATAAATAATAAACAAAGCTGCTATACATTGCCATTCCAAATGCTGACACGGTGTCGATAAATGGTATAAAGTTGTGTTAATAAATGGTAAAATGCCAATTATATGTATTTTAGTATCATTGCGTCCAAGAATCGTTGCGTTCCAAAATGAAACCAAATTGCAATAGATCAAACAAAACTAAAGATAAGATAAAGAGGGAGAAAAATATCAATGAATCTTTATAAAAGCCTTACAGGCTACGTAATGGTATGGCTAAAACTTTCGAAGTGCCACGAACTACATTAATTTATCACATCAAAAATCCTGATCATAATTCTCGACCAGGTACTATATTAACCGAAGGAGAGGAAAAGGCATTAGAAAATTGGATTAATGTGTTGCAAAAAAGGGTTTCCGAAGAGAAAAGAGAGAGAGAGTTAATTTAGTAAAATTTTCTTCCCAGGAGGCAGTACAAAATGCTTTTACACAGTTTGTAGAATCTAGATCACTAGAGTTCTATTGCAATCGTTCTATGACCTTCCTATTAGATCGCAGCAATGTATAGATAATAAAGTAGATATTTTGATTAAATAAAAATGTTGAATGAAAAAAAAACGAATTTCTATTTTTCAGTAAAAATCGGCAATTTCATAATTTAACCCCTAATATTAATTAAAGAGATAGTAGACCTGATTTTTTTACTTTTTGCTACTCTCCTACAATAAATAATAACCAAACCAAATAAATTTCTGATCTGTCTGAGGTGTCAATAATAGGGATATCTGCTATGTCGATAAATAGGAAAAGCACGTCAATAAATGGGTAAATCGCGTCCTGTATATTTAAAGCCGAAAAATAGTGTTTGAAGACGTTTTAAACTTTTTTTTTTTCGCCGGTAACATTAATTAATAACTAATCTACCTACCAACGATAACAATTTTCTTTGGTAACTTTGGAAATTCAGAAGTCTTGGTAAATTTTAAATGAAAACTCTTAGAGTGTCAATAATTGGGACCTTTACCCTATGTGTTGGTATGGTAATGTAAGGTATATTAAACTCGTGATAACTTTTGAATGATATGTCTGATTCGAAAAATTCTAAAAGTGAAGTACCTGTAGGTACTGACTGACTTGATTATAAATACAATTTATTTGTATAAATAATATCAAAGTAGTAATTCTTATCCTTAGTTTGTTCCGACGTAAATATTGAATATTTCACAATAAATAAGTAGTTATTGTGACATAAAGCAGTGCTCTGACGGGTGACTTTTGTCACTGCGACAAAAAAGTTTTTGTCATGTCGCGTCGCGTCTTAAAATCTGCGTGCGCACACGGTGAATGACAGTCACGAAACATTTTTGTAACTCCATGGTTCATTTAACGATATGCATTTGGAGGAGACAGTCATTATTTGCGAATTCATACGGCGTAAAAGTTTTCGAATGAGTGTAGAAAGTTTTAATGAATTACTGCATATTTTCGAAGTATTCACCACATAGTTTAGTACACTTTTCCCTTCGCTCAAACCACAAATTATAACATTTATTCCACTTTAAAGAAGGGGTATTTAAAATGTTTTGAGATTCAATATTTAAACACATTCGAATATAGAACTGTTCCAAATTCAAAACTGCCGTTAAATATGGAAACGACAGAACTTAAAAGGCATGCCTAGTATTTATCATATGTCAGAATATTCTTTTAATCTTTTCTCGTAAAGTGCTGGTCTTCTTTCCACTTCTTCTATATACTATATATATTTGCTTATCGCCAGCGGGCATCAAAAGTAAGCGGAGAGCGGGGCACGGAAAATGGCGTTAGGATAAACTATTTTGTAGGGATTTTTGATTCGATTCGAATCAGTACATGAAGAATCGATTATCGAAAAAAACGATTTCTAAAGGATCGATTCTATATCTTTGCCGTATTTACAATATAAATATAAATCCATTTTATGAAAAACAAAAATATTCATTTTTTTTTTTTTTTTTTTTTTTTTTTTTTTTTTTTTTTTTAATATTTAAGCCTGCCAAAGTGACTCTACTCTGCCTGATGTATTAAACAATCTGTGGGATCTCTTATCAGTAAAATCATCGATTTTTTAGTTCAAGGAATTCGATTATAAGAATTATTTTTATTACCTATCAAATTAATACATTCAGCTAATATTAACTATTGTTAATATTTTTTTATACCAACACAAAAATCGACAGTCGATTTTCAAGGATAAAAATCGATTCAGTACAAAATTCAATTTTTTGGGCCGAAACATTGAATCTTCGATCATTGTGTCATTCTCAAAATTAAATAACATCTGGTAATCTTTCAACCAGTGTTAAATTAAACAAATTATATCATATTTCATTTTCTCTAAAACAATTCAAGCTCTATATATAATTTCGAAGAAAACCTTGAATATTTTATTAGAGCAACTTCAAGGCATACTGCTTAGACCCTTTATGATAATGTGGTGATTGAACGCTAGGAGACACTTCTGTTTTGATTACAATGCTATTTCAAACAGAATCCCCTGTTGTCTGAAAATATAAATAAAAAGTTAGTCATTTCCGCTTTCCGCTTTTGGCTTAGGGCAGAAACTGTTTGGTCACCCGTGCGCGCGCTTGTATCTAAATCAAGCGGCGCGGTGACAGTTTTGTCGCAGCCTTGTTCGCAGGCACAAAACAGTTTTGTCATCCGATTGTCACGTCGCAACGTGCGCGCATCTCCATATAACTCTACAGACATAATGAAAGTGACAAAACAGTCACAGTGACAAAAGTTTCCCGTGCGCGCAGGGCCTAACTATAATACCTAGTTAGAAATACGATGTCACGGACTTTTTTTGTAGATATTGATATTCTCTATAAAAATGCAGTACCTACATCACTTTGTTCTATTGTAAATCATTTTCGCAGCGTTCGCAAAATAGGGCTTCTTTCGGGTATTTTTTTAACATCTTGGATACACTTTCGATGTTTTCATACGGACCCCTAACTTTTTTTTAAATATTCTATAGCCTATGTTCATACGGGATAATGAACGATTCTAATAGTGAAATAATTCTTCAATTCGCTTTTGTAGCTTCGGAGCCTATTCATTTTAACAAACAAACAATATATTTTTTTCCTCTTTATTGTATTTAGTATAGATATGCATAAATCACAAAAGAATTAGGAACAATGCTGCATATTAAATAATATTATTAAAAATGCCAAGGTTGGCGAGGATTAATTCATGTGGTAAAATTTAAGGAATTTACGGTGAAAAATTAATAATGTAAAGGACGGTGACATATATCCGATTGCATAAATTTTTAAAGTGTCAAGTGTGGACATTACAATTAAATTAATTTAATTATTGTATTTTTTAGAGATAAAAAGCGTTGAATAAAATTATTATTCTTTTTAATTTGAGTTTTTTTAATTAACTTGTCGAAGTAATTCATAACGCAACTGTTTTAGAATCAAGGTTAATATATGAATAACTAGATGCGCTCCGCCTTGTTACCCGCATATTTTCAGGATAAAAGTAGCCTATATGCTATATTTGTGATTATTCAGAGTGTCGGCTTCCAAATTTTAGCAAAATTGGGGCAACCGTTTGAACGGGAAGAAGTAACAAACTTACACACACACTCACAAACTCTGATAGATAGATAGAAAACTCTTTAATTGTAAACCTTATATAATTACAAGAAAGAACATGAAATTACAGATCCTACTAATCCTATCCTACTAATATTAGAAACGCGAAAGTTTGTGAGTATGTGTTTATGTATGTTTGTTCCTCGTTCACGCAAAAACTACTGAACGGATATTAGGATGGCACCGTTTAACAGTCGCATTAGTAGTACATTGGAATTCAATTCTCTTTTTACAACCTATATTAGAAACTACAAAACGAATCTAAATACCCGTGTATGAATTAGAAACGTTAACGTTTTAATAATTTTATTTAATAGATTTAAATTTCACTGTTCTTACGGATTGGAATTCTATAAAATCAACCATGAAATTTGAGATTTTTTCCTCGTATTAAGGTATGCAAATAAATCACCGTATGATAGCCAAGGGTTTGATTCTGCAGCTAACATTGCTAGACAACGTCTTAGGGAAACTGCAGAAAAATACTGATAGTATTCGTAGATAATGATTTTCATATGATATAGTTTATTGGTGATTAGCCATGATAGATTATTATTACGTTGTTGTGTTATTGTTAATATTTTGTGCGATTATTTAATTCCCTTAATGATAGCTGTCTTGTGAAAAGGAATCGTATAGATATTTTGCAATAATTATAAATTATTCACTTGTTAATAAATTGTGTTCAATTAACAATGGATGTTTGTGAGGATATAAGCTTAGAACAAAACGGTTTTTATATCACTACTGTTTGGTCACTGCTCTGTTTACGCTTGATTACTGCTGATCGGCCACTGCCCTGATATCAGTCTGAAATTCATTCGCAGCAGCTGATAGGACTGGTATGTCAAGGCCAGAGGCTATTGTATGAATTGCTGTGTCACTGCCCTTATGTTAGTTTGAAATTCATGTGCAGCAAGTGATAGAACTAATATGCCAAGGCCAGAGACGTTCAAGTTACTTTGAGAGCGAAGTACAGGTCAGTCGGGCTGTGTTAGATTATGCGGAAAAGTTCCGTTTTTTTCATTACAATAACTAATTTGTTTTGTTTATTGAACACGGATGAAAACATCCCTATAATGATTACAACCTTCTATGCACAACATTCAACACTTTCGAATCAAAATATTATCAAGATTATTGCAATTTACCCGTCTACTGTTCTTTCATTGTTATCTTAAATCTTTATTTAGAAAAATCACGAGACTTATTTACTAATTATACCATTGTAAAACTAAATATGTAATTTAACTAAAGATATTTACAAGTTTCATGGTAAAGTACAAATTTTAAAAGTATTTTACAATCGATAAACTTATTTACTTCATATGCCAAAAGGTCTGCAAGTATTTTATTTGTAATTTTATTGTTTTCCTATAATTTTCAAGAGGGGAGAGTACTGTGGTAATCCGTGTCAATGCACTTAGCATCCGTTATAAATTATTGCATTGTATAAAGTTCAATAACCAAACGCACACACGCACAGACACGTTACACAGAGTTATAATATTTAAGTCAGTACATATTGTTAATAAAATGGGTTGGAATTAGAATCTAGTGTTGATCACTTGCTTCCCCGTCCTACTAGGTCGTCCGTCGTAATACTAAGGCTACACCCACACAGCAGAACCCACAAAAATATCAAATGTAAATAATATTGTGTTTGTGATAAAATCTGCCACTGTCAAAAGGTGAGGTATCGAAATTGTATCTCTAATTTATAAGTTATTTTTGTAGCTTTCTGTCTCCAAAGTTTCTTAATATTTATTCAATTTGTGCTAATTGGTCACTGTATTAGGGAAATTTATTAGGGAATAAAAAAATTACAATAACAGTTTTGTTCAGGAGTGTACATGCGCTAAAGTTCGCAGAGCCTTATGAACTGAACTCATAACATGTGTTTTGACTTTGCAACCTAGATTTAACATTATCGGTTGTGTTGATCATGAGTTAAGTTATTGCCGTGCAGTCTTGAAACGAGTTGTTTAAAGCCTTTTAGGAGACATGACGAAAAACTTGGCTCTCTTCATAACGGACATTGTTTATGACTGTGGAACTCATAGCTCATAGCATAGTTTGTTTCGTTTTTAAGTAAATATATGGCTAAATATAGCGGCAAAGGAAAGGGATGTACCAATTACTTATGGTTTTACAATTTGGAATGAATTTTTTGAATTGATGGCAAACAACCTTTTAACACAAAAATATCAAATATTATTCAATAATAGAGGATTCAACACCAGATATTTCCCACATTGACCAATTGACATTCATGACATAACTTTCAAGCTTTTTTCAGTCTATCCCAAATGTCGATCACAAATCACAAAAAATTGCACATCCTATCAAACACACATTAGTGTATCCGACTTCAGAGGCCAGTTGCATGATAATCCCTCAAACATGTCTGGCATTTACAATGGATTACAAAATAAAAGAACTAGGTACTCAAGCAAAATACATACCATGCTCCGCTCATTTGCTTAACCTAGTGGGTGAATGTGCCGCTGTATGCTAAGTGCATTCAGCGGCACATTCACCCACTAGGTGGCATAAGCTTGTTAGTTCTTTAGTCTCCTTCAAGATATTAACCCATTTTGTACAGCATTAACTCAAAGATAGGAAACTCAACAAGAACAAATACTCCGTGGTAATAAAATTAAAACTACTGTCAAAATCTGTTACACGCTGGTTAGCTTGAGCAGATGCTTGTAAAGATTAAAAGATTCATTTTCAGTAATTCTCGATGTTTTGATTGCTATCGAGACCAATCCTGAGCAAAAATGTTCTACTGTATGTAAACCTAAAGGCATAAGATAGCAATTAGAAAGACTAGAAACTTATTGGTCCTTTAATCTCCTTCAAGAAATTTACACATTTCGTACAGCTTTAACTCAAATATGGGAAACTCTACAAGAACAAATACTCCGTGGTAATAAAACTAAAGCTACTGTCAAAAATTCATCAGATATACGCCGGTCAGCTCGAGCAGATGCTTGTAAAAGATTGAAAAAGTCATTTCCAGAAGTTCTCGATGTTTTGATTGCTATTGAGACAAATCCTGAGCAAAAATGATCTACTCTATGTGAAGATAAAGGCATAGGATTGAAATTGGAATGACTAGAAACTGCTTTCATAATCGTATTTAGGGGTTTCATTTAGGTCCACTTAAACAATACTAACAAAAAATTACAGTCTGCTGATATTGACATTTGTACAGTTATACGAATGTATAATTGTGTGAATTAAACTCACATATTTCTGCAGAACTCAACGTTCGATCCGCCTATGATGACCGTGGTTTTTCAGAGTCTTTATATACATAATTATTTTGCCGTAAAGTGGACGGTACTTTGTTGAAAAAACCAGTCAAAAAAAGTCAAGTCAACAATTCATAATAATTTATTAAAAAATAGTAACGGTCACTTTTTGATAGATAGCCTGGATATATTGTTCTAATCATAAATATGCGTAAAAATTTGGTTTTTAGCAATAACTCGATGAGTGCACTAACTCTGCAGCTGGATCTTAGATTAACCAGAGGTAACTCTATTAAATTGTTTTAATGTCAAATTCTTCCATCTAGATAAATATACATACATGAATTAACAAAAGGAATCTCAGTACAGTTTATATCAATATTTTTTTCTTGGCGGAACCTTTTCTCTCTTTTCCAAAGCGACCATACACCCTTCGACTGGCTTCATCGTGATTTCCAATTTAACCCTCAACTTAGGTGCTGGTCCACGTTCTCTATCTTCAACAATTTTAAATTCTCGCAGAAGCGTTGATAATGCTATTTTTATTGACATAAAGGCGTACTTGTATCCTGCAAAATAAAGCAATAATTATAATATTAACATAAATAATAGATATTTATGAATATTAAAATGTCACATTTTTGATTTTTAAAGGTAACTCCCGCGTTAGGAGTAGGCACCCTGTGTCGCGAGGGATTTCACAAATGTACATCGAACAAAGAACACAGACGGCCAGAGAAAAATCAGTTGTAGATCACTCAAAAGTGATACCCATAAAATAGACCCATGAGGTCAAAAAATAGACCCATGTATTTTTTGACCTCACAAGACTTTACGCGGTACAAAGCAGCGTAGCGAACGCTTAAACCACCAGACTAACCGGGCAGTCAAATCGGATGTTCAATATTTACTTTAGTGACAATTTTGTTTGTTGTTTGTCGTGTAAGTCCGGCAGGCACCCCTTCTTTCGGATGAGCACCATTTTCCCCATCTTCTACAATCTCAGAAACTGTCCCTGCTCAAGGCATGCTCTGAAAAACTCTTAGTCGGGGATCAAGATCTTCTACATCTAGAGCCAGGACCCATGCTCGTCTTGAGATGTCCTAATTAGTTTTTTTCAAGCGACCTCAGGTCATTCCCGCTAGACGCCTCAAACGCTAAAAGGCGGAGTCTACAGTTGATTTAATTATTACAAGCAAACACATATTGTTTACAACATAATTCTTTCACAATAGTATGTCAGGTAGAAATTTCGAAAAAAAAAATTATAACTCGTTTGCAGTTATATAAACAAATGCCCTGCCGTCCTCATATACAAATGTTTTAAGCAAATTAATAAGTCAATGCACTATTGGACGAAACCATACGTGCCGTCTCAAAACTCTGTAACTGTTTTTAATTACAATAACTAGCTGGAATTCCGTAACATCTCTAATGTATACTATTGCGTGTTTACCCAGGGAGCCAATTAGACGACACGTTGATTGTAATATTTATTAATGACTACATTATGACTCTCTTATCTCTGTAAGACTCCGTATTGACTCCATCTTATTTAACTTAAACTAAAGCTTATATACAATGTAATATGTGGACAGTTTTAGGTGGGGCGCTACTAAGAAATATTATTTACTTAATTGCTTAATTGACAATATGTTATTTGTTCTTCCTTATTTAATAATTTATAATATTACTACTGTTTTCCGGCACGTACGTTAACTTGAGTAAAACAATTATTTAAACACGTAATCGTGTAAAGATCTAAACTACTATTTTGCTGTGGCTTCGCCACATATACACTATCAAGTTAGCGTACATTCAGTGTCACATTTTTTTTATTATGTTTAAAATATAACAAAAATAAAATTGACACATTTTCATACAAAAACCTAGCTCATTAAACATATTAATATGATCACTGTAAATTATTATGATACCTTAATTTAGTATTATTTTTAATACTGAATATAACTTTTACACACAGTTTTTATTGCTTGTTGTATAGAGTCTACCCGTGATCATGAGCGGTATAAAATCGTATCGTGGCCTTTACTCATATAATTTTTTCAAGAAAAAGTCCCACTAGACAACAAAACCATGACTATCTATAGTTTTAGTAGCTGTGTTTTTAATTGCAACATGCACACAAAACGACTGACAAAAATACAGTATTTTGTCAGTCGTTTTATCCAGCTGGCCCTGTAATGATTTTTCCAGTTTTGAGAGGACTTTCATCGAAAGACACTTGAAGGAAATAATTTTAACAAAAAGGAACCGACTTCATAGAAAAACTATATGGAACCACCTGTAAGCTACGCCCATTCCAATGCAAAAAGAATTTTTGTAATCGGTTCATAAACGACGAAATTATCGCTGAAAATACATAAAAAAGAAATTAAAAAAAAGATTCCGACGAATTGAGAACCTCCTCCTTTTTTTTGAAGTCGGTTAATAAAATAATAAACAAGAAATTCATTAAAAAAAACAAATGTTGAAAATTGATTTCATGCGGTTGAAGCTAGTTTAAAATGAAATGTATCGAAAGACAGCTGGACTTGTTTTTGAAGGATTTCGAAGCAGTCAATATTAATTAGCAAGATTGCGTAGCCACAACGTGTCTTGAAAGTCCTCAACTCACAATCGGCCAGCGTGGGGACGTATACATTTGACATACATTTATAGCGTCCACATAAAATAGTCTGTTTCAGGACAGCAGGTTCCCCTTCTCTATTGTTTAATTTTTTTTTCTTTTATGTGTACTTAAGACATTTAGTTGCAGTTTAAATTCGAATAATATAAGAATTACCCAAATAATATTTGTATGTATGTCATTTATTTTATGTATACATAAAATAAGACGATGAAGATGACATGAAGATGACATAACATCACAACATAACAAGTGACTTCTTCGCAGATCTGTAGAAAAACGCCTCGATACTGACAAACTGAACCGAATGGTTACAATAAAATATAAAGGCTCTTATTTAAAGAGGCCCACTTCGAAATTAAGCGTTTTATCTGCCACAGACTAGGAAATGTGTTAAGATGTTTAGTTATTAAGAACCCCATTATTACTAAGAACCGCAAAAACCGCATAATCACCAAACAATTAGAATGGATAGAACATACTTAGACACAGTCACACTACTTACTTCTACTTTATTTATACAGCCCCTAGACGTAACCAAGTATCATTGTTCCTCCCAAGATTTGTACATAATGTTAGTGAAACCAAAGATTGAATTTAGAATAAATAGAAAATGATTTAAATAACTTATGAAAATACTTTCATCTTGGGTGCATTTAAGAAGAAACCTATGTAGAAATAAGTGAAGTGAAACTAAAATGAACAATAAATGAATCCAATACGTACCAATACAATTTCTGGCTCCGTGACTAAATGGCATGAAACTACATTCATGTTTTAAATTCAATCTTTCTGGCAGGAATCTGTCAGGATCAAACTCCTCAGCGTCAGGGCCCCAATATTTCGGGTCACGATGTATCCCCCATATTGAACACACTATACTTGATCCAGCAGGTAACACGCGACCAGATGCTGAAAAATATTTAAATACGTAAGAACATTAGCAAATCCATTTTCACGAAGATTATTATTAACTAACCGTGTCCTACGATATTACCCTCAGGCAAGCAACATGGTAGAAAGTAGCCATACGCGGGCGTTCCTATCTGTCAAAATATAAGCCCAAATGGGCTCACGTTTTGCACTCTTAAAACTAAGAATGTGTTTATGTGTGTGTGAATTCAGAATTTATACAATTTAACTGTCATATATAAGTTCATTGTAACAGGTGATTGTTTTTGTATGTGAGTCTAAAATTATATTTATTTGTGAAGACGCGGTGCGGAGACTTCCGTTTTTTATTATAGATTGTTTTTGTATTTTTTTTTATGACACCTGTCAAAGTGACCTTACTATGCCTGATGGAAAGCATGAGTAAAATCCACAAGTGGGGGTCTCCATACTCACTGCAAATGCAAGCAGTACGGCGAACCACATTATAGCGGCCTAGTGAAATGCGTTTTCACGCCCCGCTAGGACCCGGGATCATAGTATGAAGGAAAAACATGGGCTGGCAGTGAGTTCCAGTTTTCAACTGCTCGGCACAAGAAGGACGATCTGAACCTCTTAGTTCTGGAGCGTATGTCTTCCACCTTGAAGGGGTGACTTCTCTGGCCAGATCGTGTTGTTCTGTAGAGGAAGGGAGATGATGGAATAAGTTGAAAGAGCTCTTCAAAACACTCCCCATAGTAAAGGCGATAGAGGACTGCCATAGAGGCGACATATCTTTTCAACTGCAAAGGTTCCAGGAACTCGGTGGCTTCACGACTGTCTATGATGCGAACTGCTCGCCTCTGCAACCAATCGAGAGCGTCAAGCAAATCGCAAAGATGAGAACATTACTCCACGCAGGAGCGAACCTGGGTCTTATAGAGAAGACACAGATGCTCCAGCGAGAAGAACCGTCTCACCTTGTTTAGCACGCCTAGCTTCCGCGAGGCCGCCTTTGTGACGCTTTCTATGTACTCCCGTCGGTTGAGCTCCATGCCCAGGATACCAAGTAGTGGCAGCTGAATGCTCTAAAAAGTAGGAAGGGGAAGAAATGGAGACGTTTTGGTGGTGAGTGCGCATACCTGTGTTTTTTTGGCATTGAACTCGACCAGATTCTCATCACCCCATATTGAGAGATAACGTTCAGAACCTGGTCGAGTTCAGCAACAAGTTCCTGTTGTTTTTCCTCAACATCCGCCTATTTAAATGTAGGATGTCCAAATTATTGTCCATGCACTGTGCTGTCATCTGCATAGCAATGTATGTTGCCAAAGGCTAACATGTCATTGATACGCAGAAGGAACAGCGTGGGCGACAAGACAGAGCCCTAGGGTACGCCTGCGTTTATCTGTTGAAAATCAGACGCCGCGCCGTCACAAAGGACTCTAATGCGGCGCTGGCGCATGAAGGCGGCAATACAGCTGCACAATTTAGTGGGCAGGCACCGTATGCTGGCAGCTTAGAGAGAGGCAAACGGTGCCAGACCCTATCAAATGCCTTGGCCATGTCTAGGCTGATGGTGAGGTTCTCTCCAAACCTATCTTAAGCCTCACCCCACAGGTGCGTAAGGTACGTATTATAAAAATGAAAGTAAAAATAATTTACGGGTGATCTGAGGTCGGGAAGAGGAAGGGGCTTAAGGGTAAAAAACAGTTTATCTCGATTTCTGGCTTTTGAATCGCAAACTATATTATAGTTGTGTTTTGATCTCGATAGAGGGCGTTGTGCCTTGTTTATGTATCGCGATAGTGTTGTACTCAGTGTTGTATTATAAGACTCCAGTGTATTATGTTTGAATGAGAACCAGCCCGAGGCGACAATACAATATTTTAGAGAAAGTGACAAGTTGTAGTTTCATTTACTCCACTTAGTTGCCCCTCCAGTGCAATTGTGTTGTCCCATTGAATACCAGGCAACTCTTGTATTTACGACCGGCAAAACTATAAGTCCATTGGAACAAATTTAATTGGCAAAGTTGTAGGTATTAAAAAGATCTACAACATTTGCATTTACACTTTCTTTACATAACCTCAAATTTTATATAAATCGAAAAAAAATATTTTTTTTTGTTTTTTAGTTTTATCTTTCACAAATAAAATTATTTATTCACGAAATTTTGTAAAAACTTACCTTTTTATGTCCCTAATACCATAGTAAGGTATTAGGGACATAAAAAGGTAAGTTTTTCTTCTCAGAAAATGCAAAAAATGAAAATACTCGAACTCGATATTTTTTTATCGTTATTGAGTTTTTTTTTTTAAATTTACACTTTAATTACTCGAAAAACGTAAGATTACATGTTACATTGATAAACAAAAATATTGCTAATCGAAATATTCTACTTTCATTAACAAACAAATAAGTAAATAAAATCTAAGTCATTTCTGCTGGGGATCCCTGCAGGTCTTCTTTGTATGCAGTTTGACAACCGAAAATAATGAGTGGCAACGAGTCTGACCATAAAGCATCACACCATTGCAAGTCAGAACGGCGTTCATTTGACGATGGAAATGCTCTACCATGCCATTGTTTGAAATGTTCGAAAATGATTAATAAATCAAGTTTGCATAATGAATTGAGAAGTTGTGACTCAAACTGTCTACCTTGATCTTACGTAATGGATAATGGTGTGCCATACCTACAAAACCAGCCTTCAAGAAGTTTTTGAACCATGGTAGATTCATTGATGTCTCGAAAGGGAAAAGCTTAAGGATAGCGTGAGAAACGATCAATGATTGTGATGCAATATTTGTATTCGCGAGAAGATGGTAATGGTCTGACGATGTCAATATAAATGTGATCGAATCTACTGCTAGGTAAAGCGAAGTTACCTACTGGGGTATGTGTATCAAAAAATCAAAATCAAAATAAAAATCAAAGCATTTATTTCAAGTAGGCCAGTTACAGGCACTTTTGAATTGTCGAAACAAAAATGAAAACTAAATGTAGCTACAGTCCCAGTCACAAGACATAAAAACTGTGAAAGTACTGTAGTTGCCCATTCCCTAGCGTAGATCTCTATTGAGAAGAACGGGCAAGAAACTCCATCGACACTCTTTTAAATCAAAATGTTTTTTACAAAATCTTGGTTACATCATTAATGTTGAGATGGTACATTATGTGAGAACGATGTACCAAGACGTGCACGTTAAAAGTGTCCATAGTACAACAAAAATACAATTCAAAATTAAAATAATTAATTCAAATAAGCCGTGGCAACTAAGAGATGACCAGTGACAACTGACAGCGCCCGTTCACGAACATGACGCATGGATTAGCACCATTCAACTCAACCATTTTGAAGGGAATTAAATGATCTGACACACGCGCCACCATTAGCGTGACATTTGAGTGGGCATGACATACTCTCAACCGCCAGGGCAGATTCAAGTCAAGAAAAGACGTAGGTTTCCAGTGAATGATAGCTTGAATAGCTTGCTAGTATGTACTAGGAAGCTATATTGTGTGAGTACTATGTAGTACTCACACAATATGGGCTATGCTATTATATAATACTAAAGAGATTGAATCTATACAATGCAAAGAAAGTTGTACAATCTTCAGCAGCTCCAACAATACCATTTAATGCTATCAATTTATGCGCCCCTGTCCTTGTGAAGCAGGACCAGAATTGAGCCAAGCATTTTTATCAGCGATATAATCGCACAACTTGTAATATGCTTGCTTACATAGTGTGCGTTTAATGCATGTTTTAAATTTTGTCTCATTCAGTTCAAGAATACTTTGTGGAATTTTATTATAGCATCTCAAACAGTACCCCATAAAAGAAGAGTCTACTTTAGCGAGTCTAAAGCCTGGCTGAACTAGTTGGTCCCTATTTCTAGTACTGTAATTATGTCTGTCAGGGATAAGTAAATAGGGGTATCTCCATTTACTTCAAAACCTAGGTGTTTGGCGCTTAACTTACTTTTATTTTTGACCCTCGCATAGAAGACAAAACTAACAAGACAGCATTCGTGCTGTTGTATGTCGTTGCTGAGTGCGAGACCGGGTACTTGCGACTCTTTTATGGACCAGCTCTCCTTTTCATTGCTAATCATCCTGTGATTGTTTTAAAAGAACAATAACAACCTCTGAATATCACGACGCTTAGCTAGTTAATAATAAAAACTAGATGACTCAGTGAACTCGTGCTGCCTTACAATTAATAAATGTGGTTTGGTTTGGTTATTAATGGCCACAAACTAATAGCAGGACCACCTACAAGGTCAAATTTTATTTTCAAACCATCCAGGAATTTATTGAAATATACACACGAAATTTCATTCTAATAGGTGAAGCTGCTGAGATGTAATAAGGTGACAAACAGAGAAGAATTATCTTTATTAAGGTAACAGATATAATGGCTACTTACGTAGTTTAATATCCTCCAAGACTTTTCTGATGGTGGCAGGAGCCGGAGGAAACAACCTTAATGACTCTTTGATCACTCTCTCCATATATTTTAATTTCATTAGGTCTTCTTTCACAAAAGAGCGATCCGAATCACCAAATACATCGTATATTCTGTAAAAATACTTTTCTGAGTGGGCTTATATTCAGACAGATAAGTCCTGTAGTGATGCCGTCCTACTGAGAAAAAGTTGTCAAATTATTTAATGAGCATAGCTACGGGGGATTTTGGTGTTAACCAACTCCCTCCACCCTCTGAAATATTTATACGTTATTGATATTTAAATTTAAAAATTGCGAAGTGTGTAACGTAACTTTTTACTTATTGAATTAAATTGCATTTTCTATTCCCCCTCTGTTGTGAGCTACTACGTTCATCTGCCGTCATCATCAATGGCAACACACACTGGTCTAAAACTCTTGTTTTGAAACACTGTGGTATTTGGTAAAAGAAAATATAGTACAGCTTCACGAAAGCTATCTAGTCGAGTTGGATTTACCGATTTACCTCTTGCTCTAAGTTGCAATTACCTAGCTCGATAGTCTATCTTAGAAGTATGTAATCGACAACAATCACTCTGATTCTTCAATTATTTCTGGAGTGGTTGTGTCCAGTACCGCGTCGTATAGTTTCGGCGGTATACATACATCTTTGAACCTCAAGAGCGCTTTACCCACTCTAGTTCAATAGATATCCAGTTTTGATGATGTTGAGTGTAGATGACTCATAAGAATAGCCAATATATTGAATGACTCATAAAAGAGATATGTATGTTCAAATATTTATCAGAAATAACTTCACGCATTCCCGAGATAAAAGGGTCTTAATAGACAGACAACAACGTGATCTTATAAGGTTACCGTTTTAAGCTATTGCATAGCTTTTATCGCGATTGGCGGGCTTTGAGCGCGGGGACCGAATCAAGAAATTTCGTAACGAAAAAAAACCTAACACCATGAAAACGGATAGAGATATGATTGTCACTGCAGTACGACAAGGACGCCACATGCGTCTCCGTGCGCATGCGTACTGCCGCCACTGGTCGTTATCCGTTGCCTTGACAACACAGTCAATTTAGATTATTATCCCTACTAATATTATAAATGCGAAAGTAACTCTGTCTGTCTGTTACGTTTTTACGCCTAAACTGCTAAACTGATTTTGATGAAATTTGGTACACAGATAGTCTAGATCTAGAGTCTGAGGAAGGACATAGGGTACTTTTTACCGCGATAACCAACATATACCGCGGAGCCGCGAGCGAAAGCAAGTTTTAAATATTTGTTTCGGAGTCTGGGTGTTTTCTATGTTTCGGTTTAAAGATATTTATTTTATCAAAAAGACAAATGTCACTTATATGAGAATAAAACATTCATTGAAATAATTAACCCGATACAGGTGGGTATTTACAAAAATTAATATTGACCAACCACGTAACTTGAGATGCGAGTTCACTGTAGTCAAAGTCGTATGTATGGCTCAAGTTAAGAGCGACAAGCGATTCGATTTTTTATTACTACTTAGTATTATTTAAAATGTGATTGTGTAGATTTTTTTCAAACATATTCAGTGAGGTCGCTTTCCTAATGTCTGATGGAAGTGCATTGTATAGCTGTGCTCCCCCAAATGACAAGGAGTTTCTGCCACAGTTAGTCCTTATAGACGGTAATACTAAATGATTAGGTCTACGAGATGAATATTTTTGTGTGTTTCCTTTTGTTGTGAAAGTGATATGTAAATGTATGTATTTGTGGATAATTTTATGTATGAGTATGCATGTGTTATATTATAAAGTTGCTGGATATTCATTAGTTTGGTTTCCTCAAATATAGTCTTTGTAGGTGTTAAGTAGTCATAGTGATATAACATTTTTATTATTTTATTTTGTAATGTTTGGATCGGTTTTATATTAGTTTTAGCTGCACTACCCCATATTTCAATGAGGTACAGTAAATGAGGTTTTACAAGTGCATTGTATATAAGCGGACGAGCATGTTGTGGGATGCATCTTGTCATGTTGTGTAGTGATCCTATTATGGATGAAAGCTTGCTTTGTATTCGCTGTATGTGTGCACTCCATGTCATGTTTTTGTCCATTGTTAAGCCAAGGTATTTTTCTTGAGTAGTTTTCTTAAGCATTTGTCCATTTATGGATAGATTATCGTGATTGGCGAGGTTTTTATTTTTAGCACAAAAAATTATATATGATGACTTTGTAATATTAATTGTTAGAAGGTTATATTGGAACCAATTGTGCAGAACGTTTAAATAATCTTGAGCTTGTTGCAAAATTAAGTTAAGATCTTGACCAAAATAAAACATACACGTGTCATCTGCATACAACGAGACTTGTCCAAACAAACTTAATTCAGAGATGTTATTTACATAAATAAGGAATAATAAAGGCCCGAGTATTGAGCCTTGTATTACCCCGCAAGTTAAAGATTGAGAAGAACTTTGATGTTTTCTAATCTGTACAACTTGATGTCTATTAGATAAATAAGACTGGAACATATTATATGCCGTTCCAGTGATGCCAATACTCGGCAACTTTTTCAGTAGCAAGCTATGACAGACTGTATCGAAGGCCTTTTTTAAATCAATAAAAACGCCGACTGCAATTTGTTTTTGATCTATTTTAGTCTTTATAGTTGTTATTAAGTCTACGGTTGCACCAAGTGTATTTGACTTCGAAAGAAAACCGTACTGTTTTTCATATAAAAAGTTGATTTTTGTTAGGTACTCATCCAATCTTTTACACATAACGTTCTCCAATACTTTGGCAAGTATTGGCAGCACTGAGACTGGGCGATAGTTTTCTGGTTCAGATTTTGCACCATTTTTGTATATAGGACTAATTCTAGCAATTTTTAAACTGTCCGGAAACGTACCTTCGGTTAGTAATCTATTCAGACATTCCGTTAAATTTTGAAGAATTAAGTTCTTGATACATTTTAAGGCCTTGGTACTCGTGCCGTCAACACCTGTACTTGTGTTTGTGTCTAAGCTGTCAATGATTTTAGATATTTAGTTGGCCGTGCATGGTGAAAATTGAGAAAAAGTGTATTTTCTTGTGTTCGTGTTAGTATTAGGTGGAGTATATGCGTCGCTATGATTGTGAAATGTTGATGGAATATTTTAAGCTAATTGTGTTCCTATACTCGCAAAGTAGATGTAAAATATCTCACAAATCTGTTTAGGGTTTGAAACTACTTCTCCAGTTCTTGATTTTAATGTTGGGGGAGCACAGCTATTCAAGATTTTGTTAGTTGAGAGTGTGTTTATCAACTTCCACATCTTCTTTGGTTTGCTGTACTACTTCATGAACTCTCCGTAGAAGTATTTGTCTTTTGTATTTCTTATTGTTTGTGTTACGTTGTCTCTTTTTGCTTTGAAGTTAGCTCGTAATGTCTCATCTCCGGGGTTTTGCTTAAGTTTAATCCATAACTCGTTTCTTTCATTAATTTCGGTTATAATTTTTCTGTTTATCCACTCTTTTTGGGTTTATTGAAAAATTTTAAATTTTATCGTTTTGCTCTTTGCTAGCATTTTCTTGATTAGATCTTCCAGTTCATTGAATTCATGCTGCGTTCTATCAAATATTTTTTTTTCGGTCAATGTGTATAATTTTTCATAATTAATCGCATCGAATTGATATCTTTGTTTTTGAGGTGGTTGTACGTGTTTTATTTCTACATATATATTCTTGTGATCCGACATAGACGAGTCTATGAGTGCAAAATGGAAATTATTTTCTCTCAGGTTAGTGTCAGTCAGTCAGAATCTCGGATTTCGACGCTAGCAGTCTACGAAGTAAGTATTTATTCATATTTAATTCTAAATGCATATGATTTTTCAAACTTACTCTTGATACAATTTTTTCTGCACTTCAGGATACTTGGCCAGAAGCTGGATGGTATACCCAGTCGCGTAAGCAGATGTATCTGTGCCAGCTGCCACTAAAGTCAAAATTTCTTCTCTTAGCTCAATGTCGGTAAAACCTTTTTCTCCACCAGATAATTTAATCAATAGATCCAAAACTGTTGCATTTTTATACAATCCCAAATCTAAAAACAATAAGACAATATTCAAATTTCTACATTAAAGCTATAAATGATCCTTATTGTCTTAGTCTAGTATTTCAGGAACTTTATAATACGTTATTTGTATAACTGCTAGTGGTTAAATAATAAAGCAATAACAAGAAATAAGAGAAATGTAAACCAACCTAATCCGTGGTAAACCTCTGTTTTAGATTTTTTTTCATTTTCTTGTTGTTGTCTCCCTTTCCTTATGACCTATTAAAAAAAAATGTATAATATTTACATTCAATATCAATTCCATACCATTGAAAAAAAAATACATTTTAAAATTCTATCATTATATCACTTAGATTGTGTTGTGCTCGTTAATTTATAAAATTTTAATTCGTCAAACATGCACCTATACGAGAATGCTAAACTGTTTGCTTAGTAAAATATGTATGTTAGGTTCCATTTCAGTATCGATACAAAATGTGCATTTATTCAGATTGGACTTTTATCTTTTCTGACATGATTAAAGATACTATAGTCGTCACAAAATAAGAAACCCGTTTTGACATTTGTCATTTGACATGCCGCATGTAAGAAATTGAAAAATCAAATTCATAATCCTATTTAATTACTATGTTACCCATACACTATCACAACGCGTATCATAAATAAGCATCAAGTTTAAATTTATATTGATAAATTGCACTCAAAAACACGAATTAATCGTATTAGTTATGCCACGATGACAAATGTCAAACCGGGCTTCTTATTTTGTGACGACTATAGTAGTAGTAGGTACCCAGTAGTTGAAATTCGACTATGATCCATTTATTTTTTCCATTTTATTTGCTTTTAGCACTCGTCTTATTCTTCCGTTAGCACTGTTTTCATTAACAGACCTCTGAAGACAATGTTCTCACTTCGCATATTAATACATAGATATAAGTCCTGTCATTACTTTTAGCATATTAAATGTCTCTAAAAAATAGAAGTTGGGTTTGAATAAAAATCATATTACTTACGTCATTCGTGTAGTTGTATGCTAGGTTTATACATTCCTGAAGCCTCTTGTATTGAGGCAACAAACTGTAAAGCCAATCGGGTTGAAGCCATACATGAAACATTCTCTGAGTAACTAAGTCAAGAATGATGTTTAAAGCGTTTGAATACGGAGAATGGGGACTATCTTGAGCGTTTATTTTCATTCCTAATAGTGTCTCTGTACAAGAAATCACATTATTTAAGACCAATATCACAATTTATACAATGTTACTAGGTGACTATCAAAGAAAAAGAAGTAGAAGCAAAAGTGATTAGAATCGCTTAGAATGAGTGTTTCGAATTTTATAATAGACTAGCCGTCCGCCCGGCTCCGCATGGGGATTTATAGATATTTAATAAATAATTAAAATTTATAAATTATAACACACTCTTGGCAGACTTTCCATGCTATGAACAGTTGATTATGTCTGTTTTTACAAAACAATCATTCCAAGTCATTCACTTGGTAAATAGTTAAACTTCCGGGTTCGGACAGAGGATTTTTAACTGAATAAAATACAACTTAACTAATGTGCTTCCGATTTAGAGGCTTTCAATGTGATAATATAAATTCTTAAAACTAATTACAATTGTCTAGACGTTCGTTAAAAAAACTCTGAGAAGCCGTATCTTATTCTGAGAGACACATCCGTTGGCAATGCTGATCCAGCGGAGTAGTCAATCTAAAACAGAAGGTACAGGGGGATGCGTAACTAGTTATAATAGATGTATGTATACACATAAATCACTTCAAACTTATAACAGCCCTCACAATTTGTGTTGGTGCTTAATAAAATAGTGTATACTATAAAGATAATTTTGATATCATTACACAAATAGACAGGACAATTAGCTAAATTATAAATATATTTGTAGCTCCAAAGCGGTGAACGTTATCATGTCGACATCTATACTATGGCAACTTAGGTTGCTGGTGGATGATGTACTCCCGTGTATTTTGATTCAGTCACCTGGGTGTTACGTTGAGAGATATTGTGGTCCTTATGTTCTGCCCCGACTAAACAGGTGTTGAGAGTAACAAACCTTCAATATATAATTTACTTGTATTAAATGCGAACTTTCTTTTTATAATTCAAATTAAGGGGTTTGTAGTTATGTATTATGCAACTGATGTCGTTGCCCTAAAAATTGAAAGGTATTTATAGTGTTATATTGAGTGTTAACTTCATCAATGGTGGTTAGCGGTAGAGCAAAATCGTGATATCGAAATTCGTGACCTAATTAACAAAAATAAGAACAAAAAAAATCTGAGACTACCGCCACGCTGGCACCATGATGTGCGTAAGGGTGACCAGTTTCCGGTTGCCAATAGCTCCGTGGTCCTTAACTTGAACCTTAATTAATCATGTTCATTCGGAAATTAAGCTACTAAGAACAGATAGAACTACACAAATTATTTGAGCATTATTGGTTTCCAGAGATGACCTAGTAGGTACGCAAGTTTATTGATTCTTGAATAGTATGCAACGCTTCGAAAGACTGCTCCGGGTCCCAACAAGTTTCGTCAGCAGCCCGTGGTTTCCGCTGCTGGGCTCGGGTCTCCTCTTGGGGAGGATTGACGCCGTGCTTAACCGCACTGATTGTGGACTTGTGGAACGCATTGTGGCTGCGTGATCTTGCCGTTAGATGTTGTTTTTCTGGAGGGCCTCCAGTTGGGCTTTGCGGATGCTTTCTTGTGGCGGCAGCCGGGACTGGCTGCTTGGCGTGGCCTTTGGGTCGCGGGGGCGCTCGTGGCGTGTCGTGCCACGGGTGGTCGCCCGTCCGGTTCTGGCCGCGCCGTCGTTGCTTGCCCTTGGTGGTTGTTTCCGGTCGCCTGGGGCCTTTGGGGTAAAGACGATGGGAGGGAGTGCGTGTCTTTCATAACTCGGCATCTCTTGATGCTCATACCTTAATTAAATCCCTCAAGAGGGCTGTTTGCCTATTTGGTGCACCGAAGCGTGTAAAAGCAGACTAAAGTAGGTGTTATATAGGTGCAAACTTCAAACGGTGTTGATGTAGGCATAGTGTACAACATCACCTTATCGGTACTGGTTCCGGTAGGGCTAACGCTAAAATGTCTGCTCACAATAGTAGAGAACAAACCAAACAAAACTTCTGTAAGTTCAGCTTGCCTTTAATACCACTAGATCCAAAGTAACAGGCTACTCCCATGCGGAATTAATGCCTTACAAACGAGCAATGTAGAATATCAAAAGACTATATGACAGAGGTAGAACGCTTCATCCAAACAGTTACAGTTAGGACATTGAATATCAGCCCATGATTAATAATTTTAAATAAGACATTCCACCGAACACGTGGTGCTCACACGAGATGATCCGCGATAACTATGCTCGTCAACGACCATGTTCCATTTTCAAAGAACTTACGAACGAATGCACGAACAATAATCATCTAGGGTTGGGATAAAATTATTGTCACCTGTGATCCTTGTCTATGACTTATGACATGAAAGTAATTGACTAAAATCAATCATTCAATCGCGTTATTATTATTTAAAAGTGTCAATGATTCCCATCCATCTGCGGTCACCGGTCGCACGCGCCAGTGCCCGGAGTTGCGTCAGTGTCTTACCTTCACACACTTAACAGTGTTGCCAGCTAAATAATCGATACGCCGACATATGTATTATTTTTGTTCAACTTACCAACGGTAGAATCTAATGTATAGTTACATAAGAAAGGTATCAGATTAATTTTTCCCTTATCGGTGCAACTTGATAGTTTTTCAGTAAGTTTCTGACTATTTTCAACAATTTTTTGCACAAAATTCTCTAGCATTCGGGGACTGAAAGCTGGTACCGTGATCTTCCTTCGTCGTCTCCAAATTGAAACTGTAAAGAAGAAACCTATGTTAATAAATGTACTAAAAACGTTATGATAAAAATAGGATATAATGAATTGTATTGACTGATGTATTAGCTAAAGATTCATTTCCAAGTTGCTTAATAAACTTTGTTGGTATTGAAATATGTTGGTATTTATTAAATACATTAAGGTGGTAGTCTCGGAGCACCAAGATTTGTGATTGTACCTACATTTATATTTTGAGTACCCTAAAAAGTCAATGTTTCTAATATTATTTTTATGTTATTGCCAATATTAACAAACTTCACTAGACACATAATATGAAAGTGATGTAAAATTGAAATGATCTTAAAAATATCTACGAAAACTCCGAAACGATGGTGTATGTCTTATCCTACGGATAACCTACAGTAATTTTTTATATTTTTGATAACTTTTTCATTGATTTATTTGTTGGTTATACTTTCAAAGTAATGTTGAACAATGTAATATTGTAACATTAAATTCTTATCATAGATGCTGTAGAATTTTAGGCGTTTCATGTAGAACAAAATTGTCTTTATTAAAGTATCATTAAAATATTGATTTTATAATATATCAGAAATAATAAAAAAACCTTTCTTTTTAATTTTGGAGCGATCCTACATGTTTCATTGGGATTTAATTGATGTTTTTCGGGCATTTATGTTTTATTTATACCTTTTTTCATATATACCTTTTTCATATATACCTAATAATCATGACAAAAAATATTTAAATTTTATTATAATATGATTCTATAATTTTAGAATTATATGCGGAGAGAGAGCGTGGTATATTTATATATGATGTATTATTAAAAATGTGAGTGAGATAAATCTCTCGCTCCCACTGATTTTTCTATTTTTCTACACGCGCGCATGAACAGAGACCACAATTATTCAATTATTATTATATTATATAAAAATTTAAGAGTGGATAGGGAGAATTGGACAAGAATGAGAAACTTTCGCTTGACGAAAATAGTCCCATTGAATCTAAATAGAATAAGACAGGATCTAAAAATACGACCCATGTGCTCTAATAAAACCATACGTTTTCTAATAAGAGCAAAAGAGATAGAGATTTAGACATAAATGAGACTCTTGCGCTCGACGAAAATATTAAGGACACAATCATGCGCTTGTTTTTCTATCTCGCAGAGTGCAATGAGTAAGACTGTAGCAGAAATTTTAGATTCGATTATTTATAGTTTCTGTGTGAAAAAAAATGGGATCGTTGTCTTAAACATGTTATAATTGTATAAGACAACGAACAACCACATCGCTTACAGATTTAAAAGCACGATATCATACAACTTGCTTTAAAAGCTTCACGGCACGGCATTACAAGAAAAACAAGAATGAAAATGAAAATAAAAATAATACCGAAAAAAATGACATTTTATTTAACAAGATATTTGATGATGATGACGATAATAATTTAAAAAGACGTGTAAACATATAGATAACAGCGGCGAATTCAAATTTCAGCTTTTATCTTTAAAATCGTTAATGAGTGAAGATGATAAAAGCAAAATAGAAACTCGTACTTTGCTTCGACATTTAAAGAAAATATGGTGATGATATTTTTATCTTCCGTAAGCAAGGTAAAGAAATATTGACAAAAATGTTATGGATTTCCAAAAAAAATTAGCGATTGGTATATTAAGAGTGAGGACCTCGGTGAAATGGCAAAGAAAACAATCATCACTGTATGTGCAGAAATAATTCAGGATAAAATAAAGAAAACTCTTTACGAAACAAAAAGTTATCCACAACCGGACTAATTCCTTGATAACGTTTCATCAGAAATACTTCCACTATTAACTTACTTTTTACATATTTAAATTATTATAAAACGATGAAAATATCATCTTAGATGAATGTCCTGTTATCCCAAAAAAATATATATAGCCCATTGTATTATTTCAGCACTTCGTC
This sequence comes from Phragmatobia fuliginosa, assembly GCA_932526445.1. NCBI lineage: Eukaryota > Metazoa > Arthropoda > Insecta > Lepidoptera > Erebidae > Phragmatobia > Phragmatobia fuliginosa. The sequence goes on from OW052061.1 coordinate 16,955,464, forward strand.
CTAAATCCTTCATATCGTGTCTTCAACTAGCTGTTGGAACATACGATCAAGATAGGTTATCAATCTACTAAGCAAACTGGGTGTTTGCAAATCATACCATAATATTCAACTTCATGAAGCTTCATCGACAATTTATCCTCAGAAGACTACAATTACTGATGCTTTCGTTCAATAATATGTCTTTGATAATACTGACCTAGATGGTATATTAAATACTGTACCTATGTTATTATTAAATACTGCTTTACATTATACCGCAACTAAAACTCACTCAATCATCAAAAAACATGTCATATATTCGGGCTATTGGATCTTATATTTCTATCTCTTACGCTCGCATTGGAATAATTGTGGTCTCACTCACACGTAGAAAATTAGAATCAGTAGGAGCGAGAGATTTATCTCAAATATCACGCTCTCTCTCTCTGCTAGTGATGTATTATTAATTTAATATAAATGTCCCACCCCCCTTTTTTATTTTTTCGTGCGGTGACCCCCGCGGATGCCAGATTTGAGATTTGAGTTATCGAAAATCGAACTGTAAAAATTAATTTTGTGTTTTGACCAAGAGAATCGCCACCAATGGCTAACTAAAGAACGAACAACGAATGTGATAATTATATAATATAATATATTATTTATTTATTCTTTTTTTCTAACATTATTCTTCTGTTATATATTTGATTTGAATACAGAAATTGAGTATGTAATGAATTACATCATTGCTTAGTTACTATCGACTTTAGCTCACTTTTATTTTTGTATCCAAATGTATTACAAAAATCCATAAGTATGAGATTGCCGACTTTCTTGGAGACGGGAAAGTAATATGTGGGTCTAAAATATTGTTTCCATCTGCATCATTGGCTGTATTGAGATGTAAAATTACCTGGTGCGAATATGCTTCCATTACCAATAGCTATTCGAAAAAATCTGAACATATCATCCTTCTCTAGGCAAGTCTTCAGAATATATTCCATGTCCACGGGATTGACGACGACTACAAAAAAACATAACCATTAGTTACGAACAATAAGTTACTTTTTAGGGTTCCGTAGCCAATTGGCAAAAAACGGAACCCTTATAGATTCGTCATGTCTGTCTGTCTGTCTGTCTGTCCGTCCGTATGTCACAGCCACTTTTTTCCGAAACCATAAGAGCTATACTTTTGAAACTTGGTAAGTAGATGTAATCTGTGAACTGTGTGTGTTTTTTTTTCTGTTTTTCACATAAAAACAGAAAAAAAAAAACAATACATTTTGGGGGTCCCCATACTTGGAACTGAAACTCAAAAAATTTTTTTTCATCAAACCTATACGTGTGGAGTATCTATGGATAGGTATTCAAAAATGATGTTGAGGTTTCTATTATAATTTTTTTCTAAACTGAATAGTTTGCGCGAGAGACACTTCCAAAGTGGAAAAATGTGTCCCCCCCCCCCCTCTAACTTCTAAAATAAGAGAGTGATAAAATAAAAAAAAATATATGTTGTACATTACCATGCAAACTACCAACGAAAATTGGTTTGAACGAGATCTAGTGAGTAGTTTTTTTTTAATACGTCATAAATCGTAACACGCAATTTACCTTTCATCCAATCAGTACACTAGTATAAAAACATCGATGAAAGTTACAACGAACTACAAGAACTTATATATGATGTTACTTGTTGATACGGAACCCTTCATGGGCGAGTCCGACTCGCACTTGGCCGCTTTTTATTATATTAAAACTGCGATGCCAGATAAATATATTTTAAAGGTGGTCGTAAGGAGGAAGTCAACACAGTAACACTACAAATTATATTTATTTAATTAAATATGGAACAAAACTAAGTTTCCGTATAGCCAACGGAGAGACTTGGTACTGTTATGAAATACATAAAGGTTTTTATTTTGTATACTTACCATTAATTAACTAGTAAGTGTGAATCATTATTTAAAAAGTGATAGGAAGTCGTAAGTGAATTCTGATTTAAATTAAAGATAATTCACTGCTGATATAAATATCGTACCACTATTTCATAATAGATCTTAATTAACTGTTACAAAAACTAAGTAAGATATTATGAAAATAAAATAATCGACACAAAATTAATAAATCCTGTATTTTTTTTTTCTTTTTCCTACTGCAATAACATTGTTGGAAGTATTAATTCCGCGAGGCTGATATTTTGCCTTCCTGACTCCTACAAACACGTGTATTATAATTTTCATTCCATTTTATTTATATTAAAGATGAATGATACGTAGTGAGAAACGAACCAACAGAATATGACAGGCTTTATTCAACAGTAAAATACGACTTGATAAATAATACGTTAAGATAGACTCCATAGATTAATATAGAGCCACAGATAAGGTAACACGACCAGAGAGATACCAAACATGAAAAGGCGGAAATTATCGCAATAATTGTAAACTGTAAAGTATCCAAACTATAGAATATATTATTATATAGGTTATATTTGTCAGTGGTAACATGCCTCCCGGTAGTTTTAATACAATTGTACTTAAGTATTGTACAACCATCGAATGACAATGATAGTAATAGTGCGTTCACCCTATTAATTTTGGGGTCAAAATTTATTAATTACTCACGGACTTACCGAAGTAAAGTAGGTATCCGAACCATGCTGCTACAACGCCGTCATGTTTCATACTTGAATAACTGCCATCTTTAATTGAGCTCATGATAGCTGAAAATTACACAGGGCTAATTAGAACGAAAGAAAATAATTTAATAGTAAATTAATCGTAGATACTTTATCCCTAGAACTACACTTAAAAAAATATCAACCCATCTAGACTTTAACAAACGCTGGTAAAAATAAGTTTAGTCTTCTTTTATATGATACTAGCTGACTTGGCGAACTTCGTACCGCCTTAGAATACTAATTTATAAGAAAGTATTGTGTTTAGTTATGAAATTATTCAACATGAAAGCGCATTTTTTTTTCATACCAGTTTTGCATACTATTTTGGCATACCAGTTCGAAGGGTGTATGGCATGTTTGTTGTTTACGCGCAGAACAAATATTTTGGCGAATACGGCGTAGACACATAACGAATAGCGCATAACGCAGTGTGGTGCTGCCATTATAAACATGTATTCGCATTGAGTGTGCGTGCAAGTGCGTGCCGGGCCTCGCATGGAATAGGGTTCCGTAGTCATATACAATAGCAAGTGGAATTAAAAATATCGTGTCCAATAGATAATTGTTATGTTTACTTATTAGTTCCTTATTTTTGCATGAAGTTTTCCAAGTAAGCGTATTTCACAAATTAGGCCTCCAGAACTCTGAACTAACAAAACTATCTAAGCCTTATAGTTTTCATCACATGGACTGAAATTTTGTTTATTTTTAGATTTTTTTTATCTTTTAGAGAAGGGTTTTTAAAGTTAAATAACTCGCAAACGGACACCCAATAAAGATATCGTCTCAGCAACCTCTCAATGTTTTTAAAAGACCTATCTAACGATACACACAATGGGGTAGATGCGAGAAAAAAACATCCCCAGTTTAATTGCGGGGGAGGCACCCCAAATAAAAATACTTTTCATGTTTTTTTTACACAAATTACACATTATCGACGTTGTAGAAGTTTCGAGGTTTATTTAACCCAAAACCACTAACAATAATTACTGTGTTGAGCGAACACATTTGTTCCACACATAACTCAGAAACAGATTGTAGGCAAGTTGACTCGACCGCAACAACGTGATAGAAATTCATATCCATGCAAAGTTTCATCTTTCTAGCACTAACCGTTTTACCGTCCAAACGGTCCAAAAGTCAAGGACATACGGGCGAACATGGCGGATCTATATGGGTTCCGAGTCATGAACTATTGAACTTTAATAAATGATTGTAACATCATGCTTATATCCGTTATAGGATAGGCAGAGCTTCAAAGGGTATGGGTACTTATGTAATGATGAAAAACTAGATTGTTCTATTCATTTAAATACTTAACAACGCCAATCACAGTTTTAATAAATTTAAGGCCCCACTGCTTGTGCAATGAGTGAGTAACATTATTAGTGGCGTATAAGGTTAATATTTATTATATCCCTTGGACGAACTATTGAGACATCTGATCGCTTGCTGACCCGTGGGGTTACTGGGCCTTAGAATGTGCCAGCTGGATGATGTACATAAGCTGGCTACAAACTTAAACTTACTCTCAGTATTTCCAAGGACGCGATGCATGTGGCCAATGATGGGAAGAGATCCTTCAACCTGTGGAATTTTCGCCGCAAGCCGATATAAATTTCTCCTTTTGTACCAGAACCAAAGGATCCAAACAGTAGGTGTGATAAGTACCAACCACCAAATCATTTTGACACTGCAACAAAAAGAGAAAATTTTAATAATAAAGTTCGTAATTCTACTAGCATACATATGTGTACGTAGCTGTGAACATAAAAAAGATGAGCACGACAATATGAGTATTTTTTTATTTCGGTTTTGTCTTTCGGTTAATAGGATAATTATACTTTTCAACGATAATATTCTTAGAATGTATGTTGGTAAAAAGACAGTGTATATTATTTTGTAAACTTGAATTAATGAATCAAAGAAAAAAAATTCTGCGCAAATAAAAAATAAATAAATGATTATAATTGCTTGTTGATAAAGAAAATATAGTTTTAAAAAACTAAACAAACACGCTTTGAAACTAAAAAGTTAAAAATAATTATAATGTAACAAAGCGTGGGGCGACGTTATTGAAATATTTTCAGAAAGCACCCCACGCTCCCAGAAATCTTTTTGTTATTCATTCTGGTGAATTGATTGCGGGTATTCCATTTATGTTGTAGGGTAGATATTTTTAGTTTGACCTTGCAAAGATCAGCTTAGAGCTTTCTAAGCTTCGAGATAATATCGCAGAAAAAATAATTGTACTAGTACAGAAGGCTCACTCCGAAAAGTAAATTAAAGAAATAGAGACCCTTGGCATCATAACATTATGTTCAACTCAGATCGTACAGCGCTGAATCACCTACGATTATATTTACCTACAATTATGTCTCTTTTTATCTTGTAACTCTTATCTGTTCTGAAGTAATCAGGTTTGTCTCCTTTTCAAAATAATTTAAATATATAATAAAAACTTTTTCTCTAGTACTTTAGTGAATAAACTACTTTCCAAATAAACATAAGGTAGTTGTTAGTAGTACTTAAATTATAATGAATTCGCGCATACCTACTTACATTTGCGATACTCCACGGGAAGCTAGTCGGGCCTGATATTACTCGAAGATTACTGTAGGTACTTTTATCGGCAAATGAAGCTTTAAATGTGTTCGCCAACAAACTGTCATGCAGTTTGGCGAAATCATTTAATATGTTTAATATGTACCAAAATGTATCACATCTGTTATAAATAAATAATAAAAAAAAAAATATCACATCAAAATATCTGTTCACATCGTTTAAACGTTTCGACGCGATCAGATTAGTTCCTACCTGAAACCTTTTATTCAGACATCCGTAAACAGAACAATATATATTTTATATGGATTAGAAGATGAAGGTTTGTGATTAGAAGCCATTGTGGGTATCGAAAAGCTTAACAAAAATTTCAATAATGCGCGAGAGCGAAGCGGCGACGAACGCGACGCGTATCGTGCGTAAGCGACAGCCCCGCCGGCCTGCCTTCCTTAACAGGCAGGCGGCCGACTATACCTTAAATGCGAAATGTCACTCCTCACACCCCTCTGATAATTTGCTATGGTAGAGTAATTATTTTTAAGAACAACCACACGATTTTCCAATCACGGGTAACAGGTCTCCATCTCGTCCCGTAGAATTTAAGTTTTCTAATCAGTGGTCACGCTACGTGATTCTGATTTAAAGGTGTTGAATTCGGAAATAAATTAGTAGTGACACTGACTCCGCCCAAGTTGGGCAAAAGACGCCCAAGAACGGAAGCAGTGTTGATCAGCTTCAGAGCGCGCTGTCGGAAGTGCTCGTCGAAGAGCAACCTGCCTGGTCCAGATACTTCATCTGGGGCCTGATCGGTACGAGGACCGAGTTGACCTCTATTGAGGCGGTCTCAATGCACCCGACCACCAGGAAGACTCCTGGGGTGGCCAGGCGTGCCGCCTCTTGGAAGGTCCGGTGCGCGAAGATTTTGTTGCACCGCACGATAAGGCCGACCCCAGGGGTCACTATTTATTTTTATTACAACCTAATTATGTAATTGTGAACAAAGAAAAACACTTTACGCACCTTGAAGATGAACTATTAGACGAGCAATACGAACCTCAGGTAGAACGGATCTTTAGTGAGTTGAGAGCCCCACACGGCTAATTGCTTGTTGGTTTGCGGTAAATGTATTTTATTCTGTCATACACTGAGACTATTAACATAAACAAGTAAATATGGTAAACATTAAATCTCACAATATGTGAAAGTTAAGTTTTAAATCCACTTGCAGTGCAACACAAAATGAGTGAATGAATTTATTACTGCTTTATTTAAGGAAAACTTAATTTTTTATACCAATGCAATATTTTTTCAAGTTCATATAATTTTAATCTAAACACTAGCTGCCCGCCCCGGCTCCGCACGGGGACATATAGGTTCTTAAAAAAAAAAAAATTGTGTTATAAAAAAACATTAAAATTTATAACACACTCTTTGCAGACTTTTCATGCGCAGTCGATGTTTTGACAAACCAGTTAAATATTTAAAATCGTTTATTTGTAAGTTATGATAGTTGTATGTATATATATAAACACATTCCACTTCAAACTTATAACACCCCTTACAAAAACGACGAGTATTATAGTGTGTGTGTGTGTGTGTGAATGTGTGTGTGTGTGTGTGAATGTGTGTGTGAGTGTGTGAGAATGTGTGTGTGTGCGTGTGTGTGAATGTGTGTGTGTGTGTGTGTGCGCGCGCGTGTGTGTGTATGTGCGCGAGCGTGTGTGTGTGTGAGTGTGTGTGAGTGCGTGCGTGCGTGCATGCGTGGGTGCGTGCGTATGTGTGTGTATGTGTGTGTGTGTGTGTGTGTGTGTTTTTAATAGGCATTTGTAAAGAGATATTTATTCACAAATCACTGCTGGGCTCGAGTCTCCTCTTAAGAGAAGGTTAAGTCATACATCTCCGCGCTGACCGAGTGCGGGTTGGCGGGTCTGGCTTATCTTGTCGTTGGACGTTTTTAAGCCGCCCGAATACCTCCATGTGAGCTTCACGACTGTTATCTCATGATAACAACCGGGACGGACTGCTTAACGTCACCTCCGAATTACGGAAACGCTTATAACATATCATGCCACAAACGGTCACCCATCTAGGTACTGACCGTGGCGTCGTTGCTTACCCAGGTTGGTTATTGTTTCGTATCACCTAACGATACTTAGCTGTGAGCAATTTACTATCCAGAAAACATAAGCTTTTAAATTAATTGGATCAGAGTTTCTCTTGAAACGATATATTATTATTATGTTTTATTGTGTTGCAGCAAACTGAACTGATTATCTAGAGGTCTGAACCACGATAAACCAACAGCTGACTATGACTAAAACATTAATTTCAATTCTGAGATGTGAGCTTGAAACTTGTTGATCGTTAACGTGAAAACTGTTTTACCAGAAAGTCATGTGAATGATATTGGCAGATCAGTTGAGATCATCGGTATCCCCTTCATATTAACTAGTAAACCAGCCGATGTTAACAGCCAATACAAAAGTGTCCTTCAACTCCTTATTAAGCAAATTGTTCTCATTGCACTTGCAGCGGGTGCTTAAATTTGTCAAAAGTGTGATTGTGCTTTTAGGTATTGCAATAATAGCTCTTTGACGCTGTATCTACCCTATGAACGATATAGGTATGATGTTACACTCATTTACACATACAGGAACCATTAGCCAAATTTTAGGTGTTTCTATCTGTTGTAAATAAAACCATTAGTCACTTAGGCGTTGTTTCTTATTTTCTTTTTTATGTAGTCTACCAAAGTGACTGTACCCTGTCTAATGTATGATCCTACATGAGCAGACTCCAAGAGTGTGGGCCACCAGTCTATAAAGTATGGCGGCGAGTCTCCTTGTCAGAACTCCGCCGTGGGACTTGGAGGTGAGACCCCTTGCCGCATTGTATCAGTAGTGCAAGGAGGCGTGGGAGTTGAGTCTGAGTCACGGTATTATTCTATATTATAATACACGGTATCATATTATGGTATTATCACAGAATACATAATAGTACCCGTACAGAAGACTCACTCCGAAAAGTAAATTAAAGTTATAGATACCCTCGGTGTCAAACATTAAGTTCAATTCAGATCGCACGGCGCCGAATCACTACGTTTATATTTACCTACAGTTGCGTCTCTTTCTATCGTGTAACTCTTATCTGTTCTGACGATGTCTGTTCGACCGGCGTGTCTGACCCGGTAGGCAGCCGGCCGACTATACCTAAACTGCGGAGTGACACCCCCCTGGTATTATTCCATACCGACAGTGATTTCGTTAGCGCCTTGAGATGCACTTTGCGACATATCCCTACCTCCAAAGCATCTTTGAATCCACGGGATGGAAGCAAAATAATTCCCCATACGATCCCAAACTGCTGACGAATAGTGCCATAATCGTTGATTTTCTGCCACAGGTGATGACGAGAGAACGCAAGAACCTTGACTTCGTATGTCTGGTATTTTGATGGGCTGGAGTACCATCTGGGTAAAGTCATGCGTGAAAACAAACGCGCGGACGGTTCGAACAGCGTGATTGGTTCTGGAAGATCCTACCTAGGACTCGTGGTGGGCGTTAAAGTCTCCCATAACTACCAGTTCATCGGTCAGAAACTATTCCTGCGTTTTAAGCGCTGCCTGACTCTGGTGATCGAAGAGACAGGTGGTGTCACAATCTCCAGGAGCTAAAAGATGGAGATGGATGGTTCCTAAAGGTAGCGCACACGGTGACAACAAACATCCACCCTAACGAAAAGACATACCCCAGCTTCAATCCTCGAGTAAAATAATAATAAATATTTCTTTTTTTTTTACATTGGATAACCTTTTGGCTACATTGGATTTTTTTTTAACATGTATTATTGATAATTCACTTGTATGTTGTTGTTTGTCATTTCTATTTTTTTTTTGGTATTAACATTATTGCATAATAAGTCAATTTTTATTGACATGTTTCAAATATTTATCGCACTCTTAGAGAGTAGCATTTTTATAAATGGTTTTATTATTGTATAACTGCGAACATGTGAATTGTAAATGTGAGCACTTTGTAGTCACTAGTAGCATAAGTTTGTTTGTTGAGTGGCGGTTGTGAGTATGTCATGCTCGCTCAAAAGTTCTGCTGGCGGTGGCGTGTAGCGGGTGGTTCGGCTCCCTACGATATGGTTGAACTGGACGATGGCTGGTGCATAGGTGATGCTCGTGATACGGACACCGCCAATCGGGGCTGGTCATCTCACAACTTCTATTTATTGTTTAATTATTTTTGGACACTACCTGTGTAAAATATCAGCATCGTTACATTGTCCTCACATTTAATAAAATGCCTTATACAATGTAAAAAAAATTTGTAAAAACAATCTTGGAAAAGAGTGACCATGGAGTTTCTTGTCTGTTCTTTTCTATAGGATCTACGAATTGGAACAGACAATTAGCTTCGCGACTGACTACTGACTACTTGACGTTTCAAAAGTGCCGTTGTATGGTTTATTTGAAATAAAATGGTTTGATTTGATTTGAAACACCCGGGTTAGTAGAGGTATTCCGTGTCGGCAGGGCGGCTATTTTGTGACTTTCTAAGAAAAAGAATGGTCGTCCGTTGTGTATCTATGTGTTGGTATGGTAATGTAAGGTATATTAAACTCGTGATAACTTTTGAATGGTATGTCTGATTTGAAAAATTCTAAAAGTGAAGTACCTGTAGGTACTGACTAACTTGATTATAAATACAATTTATTTGTATAAATAATATCAAAGTAGTAATTCTTATCCTTAGTTTGTTCCGACGTAAATATTGAATATTTCACAATTATTAAGTAGTTATTGTGACATAACTATAATACCTAGTTAGAAATACGATGTTACGGACTTTTTTTGTAGATATTGATATTCTCTATAAAAATGCAGTACCTACATCACTTTGTTCTATTGTAAATCATTTTCGCAGCGTTCGCAAAATAGGGCTTCTTTCGGGTATTTTTTTAACATCTTCGATACACGTTCGATGTTTTCATACGGACCCCTAACTTTTTTTAAAATATTCTATAGCCTATGTTCATACCGGATAATGAACGATTCTAATAGTGAAATAATTCTTCAAATCGCTTTTGTAGCTTCGGAGCCTATTCATTTTAACAAACAAACAATATTTTTTTTCCTCTTTATTGTATTTAGTATAGATATGCATAAATCACAAAAGAATTAGGAACAATGCTGCATATTAAATAATATTATTAAAAATGCCAAGGTTGGCGAGGATTAATTCATGTGGTAAAATTTAAGGAATTTACGGTGAAAAATTGTTAATGTAAAGAACGGTGACATTTATCCGATTGCATAAATTTTTAAAGTGTCAAGTGTGGACATTACAATTACACTAATTTTATTATTGTATTTTTTTAGAGATAAAAAGCGTTGAATAAAATTATTATTCTTTTTAATTTGAGTTTTTTTAATTAACTTGTCGAAGTAATTCATAACACAACTGTTTTAGAATCAAGGTTAACAAGAATCAAGGTTAGACCTCTAAATATGAATAACTAGCTGCGCTCCGCGGTGTTACCCGCATATTTTCAGGATAAAAGTAGCCTATATTTGTGATTATTCAGAGTGTCGGCTTCCAAATTTTAGCAAAATTGGGGCAATCGTTTGAACGGGAAGAAGTAACAAACTTACACACACACTCACAAACTCTTGTAACATCTTTTTTTTTAACCTTAATTCTACGAGATGATAACCCAGTATTCAGAATAGATTTTATGTATCTGTAGCGCCATCTTTGGTAAACCGTAACTATTTCTCCGCTGTCTGCCAACTGCATTTTTGATTTGTTTTCACTAACGAAGCGAGAGGTGGCGTTCATGTCATTTGTTAAACAAGGTTTGACCAAAAAGATCTTCAGGTCTATGGTACGTATTTAATCTGTGTTCTGGTTTGTCTTTGGAAATCGTATGAGGTTGTTTTATTTTATAAGAGGGTGGGATTTTTATTCCAGAAAAGTCCTTGAAATACAATATAAAAGCCAGTATTAGTTCCTCGAAGAGACCATTCTCTGTCTCTCTGTGAACATACTGTGATTCTGCCCGTCGTAATAAAAAGTTGTGAAGAAATCTCTGCTGATCTGTCCCGCTATTGAAGTGGTGAGAAATTGAATTCTTTTTACTGTATTTCTTCGGTTTATTTGTTTGTGAGAATATTTGCTTAGGATGTTAATCTTTTTTCTAGGGTCCAAGGTTTTGTCCAAGGTTTTGTCCAAGGTCTTGTCCAGATATCCGTCTAAGGATTTGTACATCGGTTTCCTTGCTGGGCCTACAGTGTGGCAGTCTCGAGAGCCGCCTGTTCCGCGGTAGCACATCTCCTGCCAAAGAGGTTTTCTTGGACTCTGTGTGGGTGAACTAGCTCGCAGAGGCCTACGGCCTGAGGGAAGACCATCCGCACGTACCACGCTCATCCTAGACTTGCCACAGGATCACGTATGGTTTTTATAATCTAATAGTCATACCTCTGGTTAATATCTTATTTTTGTTCACCGGTTCTTCCGAGACGGGCTAACGAACCTTTGCATCCGGTCTACTGGGTGTGAAGTTCAACTCTCACTACCACCTACGGACGGGGCCAGCTTGAAATAACCTAGATCAATAAGATCATCTTTGTGTTGAACAACCCACCTTCATAACTTTGTATACTTACTAGATTTTAAGCTGTGTTACTAATTGTATTTTGTGTCACATATGTGAATATATTTGTGTGAAACTGGAGAGTGGTTTTCTTTGAATTCCCTGAATTACTGCAAGGCACACAAGGTTAATCTTCTGTGAGTTCAAGGCGCCCATTAGTATCTCAACATAGTATCTCAACTTAGTATCTCAACTTGGTATTTTAATTCTGTACCTTAACTTTGAATCAATATTATAATCTTATAATTTGGAACGTTAACTTAGAACTTCAATTTTTTTTTCTTCATCATGGCCCAGTTGAGTGGGTGTATTAATTACCTGAAGAAGGATGAACTCATTAATGAATTATCTGCCATGGGGATTTCAGTTGGCGCGGATGACACTGTGGCAAGTCTAAGGAGTGAGTTGCGAACTGCTTTGCGGCTCAGCCGGCGTGGCAGTCTAAAGCCCAGTACCGCCTCTTCTGCCTCTGCTGCTTCGGAACTGCCTCTATGCGAGCCTAAGGTCCAAGAACTGGAGAGTGTTCTTTCCTCAGGTGACTTTGTTTCCAATAAATCTATTCGCCGTAAGGTGACTCTCAGAGCTAATTATATACTAGCCAGGTTGGCAAGGTGTGGTCTTGACTGCCCTGAACTGGCGGGTATCCGGGACCGGTTAGTTAAGGTGCTGTCCATGTCTGAAGCGGTGACTGACTCTGACTCGGATGGCTTGGAGGAGGAAGCAGCTCCAGCTAAAGTGGCTAATGAACAGCACACCTCTCCCGAGAGGGTAGGAGACCGTTCGATGCATCCCAAAGTAGCTGCTAACGACTCAGCCCCAACTTTACTGATCAAGGATAGACCAATCAACTTAAATTCTTTCAACTTAAAATTTGATGGCTCTTCTTGTGTGAGGGTTTTTATTGAGAGACTAGAGGAGCTTAGATGCGCTCGAGAGGTCACTAAGGAGAAAATCCTAATTGCATTCTCTGACCTGTTGGAGGGTCCAGCTCTGTCTTGGTTTCGTACCAACAAGGAGGACTTCACCTCTTATGAGTGCATGTTGGAGGAGTTGAGGGAGAACTTCGATCTCCCCGACTACGACTATCGTCTCCAGAAGGAAATCAGACAGCGTACGCAGGCCCGATCCGAAACGTTGGGGAACTACATCTCCTCGATGCAGGCCATGTTTGCCAGACTCTCGTGCAGGATGCCTAGCGAGGAGCAGCTAGACATTCTGATGCACAACATCCGACCTGAGTATATGAAGGAATTAGCTCTGCATGACGTAAGGTCCATATTCGATCTAAAGCGATTATGAAGGCGTCTTGAACTTGCTCGTACTAGGGCAGAGGCATTTGACGAACCGGCTTTGGACAAAATTAAAATCACCTCTGACTTACATCCAACTAAGAATAAATCGTCTCTAAAATTCTCTCGACAGATATCGGCTGTGTCCAGACCATCCCCTTCGAGCGAGCCTCAGTGCTTCCGCTGCGGTGACCATGACCACCCTACCGCACGCTGCACGCAGTCGAGGGAGGTGGTGTGTTTCCGGTGTGGTCGAAAAGGTGTCAGAATCCCGGATTGTCCCCGATGTAACGTCTCGCCAAAAAAACGAGTAAGTCAGGGCCTTGCAAGGAGCCTACCAGTCGGTCTGTCCGTTCCTTCTCTGTTCGGTAATTACTCTGGTAAGGTCCTGTTTAATAAACGGGATAATGATATTAGACCGTATTTAGTGGTAAAGGTCCTGAACTTAAATGTTCTGGGCTTACTAGATTCAGGTGCGGCCTGCTCTGTGTTAGGCAAGGGTTCGCACCGCATCTTTTTGGAACTAGGGTTTGAGCTAGAAGGCATCAGCCCCACCTTTAGTTTATCTACAGCAGACGGCTCTAGTCTGTCGTGTATGGGCTGTATCTCACTTCCTGTTGAATATAATTCTGTTGTCAGAGTTATTAAATTCTATGTTGTCCCAGATATTACTACCGCCATGATATTTGGCGTTGACTTCTGGCAACAATTTCATTTGGGAAATAGATTGACCACTCGGGATGTCAATCTATCCCACTTTAGTGATTGTAGTCCTGTGGAATCACTGGCGCTTAACCATGGTCTGGAGGATTACGACAACTTGTCGGCTGATCAAAAGCGGATTATAAACAACATTATTGACAAATTCGAAACGATCAATACTGATAAAGTAGGTCTAGGCCGTACATCTCTTGTGCACCATGTCATTGATACGGGTGACAGCAAACCAATCAAGCAACGGTACTATCCGCTCTCTCCCTGTAAACAGAAAGCCCTGGAAGAAGAACTGGACCGGATGTTGGAGATGGGAGTAGTATCCCCTTCTCAGTCTGCGTGGAACTCGCCAGTGGTGATGGTGGAGAAAGCGAATGGTGACCTAAGACTCTGTCTTGATTCTAGGAAGCTGAATTCCGTGTCAAAAAGCGATGCATATCCCTTACCCTACATAAATCAAATCCTAGACCATCTCAATAATGCCAAATATCTATCATCTATAGATCTAAGTGCTGCTTATTGGCAGATCCCTTTTGACTCACCACAATCTGCTGAGAAGACTGCTTTTACTGTCCCTAGACGGGGTTTGTTTCAGTTCAATGTTATGTGTTTCGGGCTCGTCGGAGCTTCTGCTTCAATGCAGCGCCTCATGGACCGTCTATTTGGCCCAGAGTTTGACAACAGAGTCTTCGCCTTTCAAGACGACATCATCGTTGTGTCCAGCACCTTTGAGGAGCATGTGGATCTCCTACATAGAGTCCATCAGCGCCTCGGAGAGGCCGGCCTCACGATCAACATGAAAAAATCCCGTTTCTGCCGAAGCGAATTAAAATACCTCGGGTACTTTGTTGATAGACACGGCCTTCGGACTGACCCGGGTAAAGTTGATGTTATTCTCAACTATCCCACTCCTTCCAATCCTAAGGAGGTGAAGCGTTTCCTGGGCATGGCTGGGTGGTACCGACGTTTCATCAACAACTTCTCTAAGATCAGCAGACCTTTATGCAAATTAACTTCTAAAAATGTTTCTTTCATGTGGACACCCGAAGCGGAAGAGTCTTTCAACCTCTTGAAGTCCGCTTTGGTCTCTGCTCCTATTTTGAAAATGCCTAATTATTCTTTACCGTTCAGGATTCTTAGTGACGCATCCTCCTACTCGGTGGCGGCGGTCCTCACACAGACACATGAGGGTGTCGAACACCCGGTCGCGTATTGCAGTCGTTCTCTTAACAAGAGCGAGGTCAACTACAGCACCACTGAACGTGAGCTGCTAGCTGTGATCTTTGCATTAGAACAGTTCAGACAATACGTGGAAGGTCAGAAATGCACCGTAGTCACGGACCACGCTTCCTTATTGTGGTTTCACAAGTTAAAGAATCCGACTGGTCGTCTCGCCCGCTGGAGCATGAGGTTGAGTCAGTTTGACTTCGACATAGAGCATAGGAAGGGTAAGGATCATGTTGTTCCCGATGCTCTGTCTCGAATACAGATTGGTGCATTGCATACCAGCGACACCAAAGATTCCTGGTATCTCCATACTTTTAACAGTGTGTTAAAAAACCCACGAAAATTACCGAACTTCGACATTCGTAATGGTGCACTATATAGGTTGTCAAGAAATAAATTTTCCTTGACATCTGATTTCAGTTGGAAACTAGTGGTACCTCAAGAGGACAGAGCCTCCCTGCTCACCAAGTACCATGACCACGTCATGAGTGCCCATGGAGGCGTTTGGAAGACCCACAAACGACTGGCTCTCAACTACTACTGGCCTAAGATGTATCAAAGCGTCAAGGAATACGTGGGCAAGTGTGAAATTTGTAAGCAGTATAAACCTGTGAACACTGCCCGTCCTGGTCTCATGGGAAATCCAAAACGGGTGTCGAAACCTTTCGAAGCCATCTCTTGTGACCTTTTGGGCCCATTCCCTACCTCTAGCAAGGGAAACATACATTTAATCGTGGTCTCAGACTACTTCAGTAAATATGTCATGTTGTATCCTATACGGACTGCTACAGGCATAGCTGTTGCGAGATTCATCGAGAAGAATGTCTTCCTAGTACATGGTGTCTGCAAAACAATCTATATGGACAATGGCCCTCAGTTTGTGAGCAAACCATTCAAGGACCTCTTAGTGAAATATAGTGTGCCCAACGTCTACTATAATCCAAGGTATCATGCGCAGACTAACCAGGCAGAGAGGGCCATACGCAACGTAGTTCAAGGGATCTCCTGCTATGTGAAGTCTCATCACAGGAAATGGGACGAAAACCTTGCTGAACTGCAGTGTGCCTTAAATACTGCAGTAAGCGAGGCAACTCGTTTCACTCCCTATTTTCTTGTTCATGGCAGGGAATTCATAGGAGACGGTATCCTCTACAGACAGGACGAGATTTCCGCTCATCCCAACTGTATTTCCGTCGATAGTCCTGAGCCCTTCGGAGAGAGGTTGCAGGAAATACATCGTATTTACGCCCAAGTGCGCAAACACTTGATTGTGGCTCACAGGCGTAATGAAAAATACTATAACCTCAGAAAAAGACATATAGATTTGAAGGTTGGACAATTGGTCTACAAGAGAACGCACTACTTATCTAACAAGGATAAAAACTTCACAGCCAAGTTAGCCCCGAAATTTATGAAATGCGTAGTAACGGCGAAACGTTCGCCTTTAGTCTACGAATTGTCTGATCTGGATGGTAGGAGTCTAGGTGCCTACCATATCAAGGATATTCTGAAGTACAGTGGGGAGGAGCCACTCTCTGTTCCTGATCCACCTTGTATTGCTTCTGTACTTGTGTCTCCTGCGTCACTATGAGGCTCGCTGCTTCACAAGGTGCGCTTTTCTTCACAGCTCACGCCTCTCTTCGGTTTGTCCTCCGTATAGTAAGGCGTGCAGCAACCTGAGTTTCTTCGGGTATTGAAGTGGATTCCCGGTCTTATTGGGTGTTACTAACTTAGCCTTACTGTTTTGTAATTTTTTAGTTTTTTTTGTTCTTTTGTTGCATAGGCAATCTTTTAATTTCCTTCGCACCCTGCTCAGGAAATTTCACGGGGGAGGGGGTACTGTAACATCTTTTTTTTTAACCTTAATTCTACGAGATGATAACCCAGTATTCAGAATAGATTTTATGTATCTGTAGCGCCATCTTTGGTAAACCGTAACTATTTCTCCGCTGTCTGCCAACTGCATTTTTGATTTGTTTTCACTAACGAAGCGAGAGGTGGCGTTCATGTCATTTGTTAAACAAGGTTTGACCAAAAAGATCTTCAGGTCTATGGTACGTATTTAATCTGTGTTCTGGTTTGTCTTTGGAAATCGTATGAGGTTGTTTTATTTTATAAGAGGGTGGGATTTTTATTCCAGAAAAGTCCTTGAAATACAATATAAAAGCCAGTATTAGTTCCTCGAAGAGACCATTCTCTGTCTCTCTGTGAACATACTGTGATTCTGCCCGTCGTAATAAAAAGTTGTGAAGAAATCTCTGCTGATCTGTCCCGCTATTGAAGTGGTGAGAAATTGAATTCTTTTTACTGTATTTCTTCGGTTTATTTGTTTGTGAGAATATTTGCTTAGGATGTTAATCTTTTTTCTAGGGTCCAAGGTTTTGTCCAAGGTTTTGTCCAAGGTCTTGTCCAGATATCCGTCTAAGGATTTGTACATCGGTTTCCTTGCTGGGCCTACAGTGTGGCAGTCTCGAGAGCCGCCTGTTCCGCGGTAGCACATCTCCTGCCAAAGAGGTTTTCTTGGACTCTGTGTGGGTGAACTAGCTCGCAGAGGCCTACGGCCTGAGGGAAGACCATCCGCACGTACCACGCTCATCCTAGACTTGCCACAGGATCACGTATGGTTTTTATAATCTAATAGTCATACCTCTGGTTAATATCTTATTTTTGTTCACCGGTTCTTCCGAGACGGGCTAACGAACCTTTGCATCCGGTCTACTGGGTGTGAAGTTCAACTCTCACTACCACCTACGGACGGGGCCAGCTTAAAATAACCTAGATCAATAAGATCATCTTTTTGTTGAACAACCCACCTTCATAACTTTGTATACTTACTAGATTTTAAGCTGTGTTACTAATTGTATTTTGTGTCACATATGTGAATATATTTGTGTGAAACTGGAGAGTGGTTTTCTTTGAATTCCCTGAATTACTGCAAGGCACACAAGGTTAATCTTCTGTGAGTTCAAGGCGCCCATCTAATTCATGCTCTCTGACATTGGCTACCCGGGGAGTAACCTTTCTTAAAATAAAGTGTTACACTCTGATAGATAGATAGAAAACTCTTTAATTGTAAACCTTATATAATTACAAGAAAGATCATGAAATTACAGATCCTACTAATCCTATCCTACTAATATTAGAAACGCGAAAGTTTGTGAGTATGTGTTTATGTATGTTTGTTCCTCGTTCACGCAAAAACTACTGAACGGATATTAGGATGGCACCGTTTAACAGTCGCATTAGTAGTACATTGGAATTCAATTCTCTTTTTACAACCTATATTAGAAACTACAAAACGAATTTAAATACCCGTGTATGAATTAGAAACGTTAACGTTTTAATAGTTTTATTTACTAGATTTAAATTTCACTGTTCTTACGGATTGGAATTTCATAAAATCAACCATGAATAAGAGATTTTTTCCTCGTATTAGGGTATGCAAATAAATTACCGTATGATAGCCAAGGGTTTGATTCTGCAGCTAACATTGCTAGGCAACGTCTTAGGGAAACTGCAGAAAAATACTGATAGTATTCGTAGATAATGATTTTCATATGATATAGTTTATTGGTGATTAGCCATGATAGATTATTATTACGTTGTTGTGTTATTGTTAATATTTTGTGCGATTATTTAATTCCCTTAATGATAGCTGTCTTGTGAAAAGGAATCGTATAGATATTTTGCAATAATTATAAATTATTCACTTGTTAATAAATTGTGTTCAATTAACAATGGATGTTTGTGAGGATATAAGCTTAGAACAAAACGGTTTTTATATCACTACTGTTTGGTCACTGCTCTGTTTACGCTTGATTACTGCTGATCGGCCACTGCCCTGATATCAGTCTGAAATTCATTCGCAGCAGCTGATAGGTCTGGTATGTCAAGGCCAGAGGCTATTGTATGAATTGCTGTGTCACTGCCCTTATGTAAGTTTGAAATTCATGTGCAGCAAGTGATAGAACTAATATGCCAAGGCCAGAGACGTTCAAGTTACTTTGAGAGCGAAGTACAGGTCAGTCTGGCTGTGTTAGATTATGCGGAAAAGTTCCGTTTTTTTCATTACAATAACTAATTTGTTTTGTTTATTGAACACGGATGAAAACATCCCTATAATGATTATAACCTTCTATGCACAACATTCAACACTTATCAAGATTATTGCAATTTACCCGTCTACTGTTCTTTCATTGTTATCTTAAATCTTTATTTACAAAAATCACGAGACTTATTTACTTATTATACCATTGTGAAACTAAATATGTAATTTAACTAAAGATATTTACAAGTTTCATGGTAAAGTACAAATTTTAAAAGTATTTTACAATCGATAAACTTATTTACTTCATATGCCAAAAGGTCTGCAAGTATTTTATTTGTAATTTTATTGTTTTCCTATAATTTTCAAGGGGGGAGAGTACTGTGGTAATCCGTGTCAATGCACTTAGCATCCGTTATAAATTATTGCATTGTATAAAGTTCAATAACCAAACGCACACACGCACAGACACGTTACACAGAGTTATAATATTTAAGTCAGTACATATTGTTAATAAAATGGGTTGGAATTAGAATCTAGTGTTGATCACTTGTTTCCCCGTCCTACTAGGTCGTCCGTCGTAATACTAAGGCTACACCCACACAGCAGAACCCACAAAAATATCAAATGTAAATAATATTTTGTTTGTGATAAAATCTGCCACTGTCAAAAGGTGAGTTATCGAAATTGTATCTCTAATTTATAAGTTATTTTTGTAGCTTTCTGTCTCCAAAATTTCTTAATATTTATTCAATTTGTGCTAATTGGTCACTGTATTAGGGAAATTTATTAGGGAATAAAAAAATTACAATAACAGTTTTGTTCAGGAGTGTACATGCGCTAAAGTTCGCAGAGCCTTATGAACTGAACTCATAACATGTGTTTTGACTTTACAACCTAGATTTAACATTATCGGTTGTGTTGATCATGAGTTAAGTTATTGCCGTGCAGTCTTGAAACGAGTTGTTAAAAGCCTTTTAGGAGACATGACGAAAAACTTGGCTCTCTTCATAACGGACATTGTTTATGACTGTGGAACTCATAGCTCGTAGTTTGTTTCGTTTTTAAGTAAATATATGGCTAAATATAGCGGCAAAGGAAAGGGATGTACCAATTACTTATGGTTTTACAATTTGGAATGATTTTTTTGAATTGATGGCAAACAGCCTTTTAACACAAAAATATCAAATATTATTCAATAATAGAGGATTCAACACCAGATATTTCCCACATTGACCAATTGACATTCATGACATAACTTTCAAGCTTTTTTCAGTCTATCCCAAATGTCGATCACAAATCACAAAACATTGCACATCCTATCAAACACACATTAGTGTATCTGACTTCAGAAGCCAGTTGCATGATAATCCCTCAAACATGTCTGGCATTTACAATGGATTACAAAATAAAAGAACTAGGTACTCTAGCATACCATGCTCCTCTCATTTGCTTAACCTAGTGGGTGAATGTGCCGCTGTATGCTAAGTGCATTCAGCGGCACATTCACCCACTAGGTGGCATAAGCTTGTTAGTTCTTTAGTCTCCTTCAAGAAATTTACACATTTCGTACAGCTTCAACTCAAATATGGGAAACTCTACAAGAACAAATACTCCGTGGTAATAAAACTAAAGCTACTGTCAAAAATTCATCAGATAAACGCTGGTCAGCTCGATCAGATGCTTATAAAAGATTGGAAGAATCATTTCCAGAAGTTCTCGATGTTTTGATTGCTATTGAAACAAAACCTGAGCAAAAATTATCTACTCTATGTGAAGGTAAAGGCATAGGATTGAAATTAGAACGACTAGAAACTGCTTTCATAATCGTATTTAGGGGTTTCATTTAAGTCCACATAAACAATAATAATAATAATAAGCTTTTTATTTCATGCAAAAAAAAGTAAGATACATACAAAGTTTAGAGAATAAAAAGAGAAAAGACAGAAAGTGATGTGATTTACACGTATTTCACTCTCCTTTTCGTAAAAAATTAAAAAGTTTAAGTCTGGATAATAATATAAAAGTTTGTAAAGGTGAAGGCCTCCTCTAAAGAATACCATGCGTCTCTGTCTTAAGCTATTTGCGACCAGCAGGTACCAGCTATTTTATTCAACTCATCTTCCCATCTCGTGTGGGGTCTGCCTTTGAGACGTTTGCCGATCGGACCCTTCCACATTGTTACCCTGTTGGTCCATCTCTCGTCCTTTAGCCTCGCTACGTGTCCAGCCCACTTCCATTTTAGTGTTTTAGCGTAGGTTAGAGTATCCTTCAATTTGGTGGTTTCTCTAATTCTTGTGTGACGAAATTTTTGCATCTTTTTAATGTTGAGCATGCTTCGTTCCATTCCACGTTGGCAGGTAGTGATTTTACTTTTAAATTTGGATGTAAATTTCCAAATTTGACATGCGTAGATTAGTACATCATGACTTTTGTTTTGATATTTGTTGGCAAGTTACTTTTGAAAATCTCTTTTAAGGACCAGTACTTGTTCCAAGTATTTTGTACTCTTCGTTCTGCTTCAAGTTCGTTTTGTTTTCTGTTGAACCCCATTTGTTTTCCGAGGTATAAGTATTTCTTTGTGTATTTCAGAATTTCACTGTCTACTGATATTCTTCTCTGTAGACTATTTGTCATGACCATTGTTTTCGAAAGAATCATTTCTAGTCCTACTTGCTTACTAGCTGTGTTTAGTGAATCGGTCATGTTTTGTAATTGTGTGCTAGATTCTGACAGCAGAGCTAAGTCATCTGCGAAGCGTAGGTGGGATAAATACTTGCCATTGATATTTAACCCTGTCTTTATCTAGTTTAATCCTTTTATTATTGACTTTAGGAAAGATATAAATAATTTTGGAGACAGTGGATCACCTTGTTTCACGCCTCTTCCGATGGAGAACGTAGGACCAGTTGATTCTAGTTTTATTTTTGCTGTACTACCTTTGTAAATGTTTCTGATTATATCTATATATTCTTGTTCAACTTTTTGATCTTGTAGGGCAGTCCATATACTTGAATGTGACATGGTATCAAAAGCTTTTTTATGATCAATATATGCAATGTGGAGTGTTCTTTGCTTCTCTTGGTATTTTTCCATTATTTGTTCTAGAGTATGTATATGATCTATTGTTGAAAAGCTCTTACGAAAGCCCGCTTGTTCAATTGATTATTTTGCTTCTATTGTGCCACTTATTCTTCTGTTAATTATGGAGGAAAACAGTTTGTAGAAACATGAGAGTAAGCTTATAGGTCTGTAGTTTGTGATATCTTTTGAGTCACCTTTTTATAAATTAAAATTATTTCTGACTCTACCCACTGCGAGGGTGTTCCAGCAGTTTTTAGTATAAGGTTAAATAAGTGTGTTAATGGGAGAGTCAGTAGCGTCCAGGCAGCCTTTATAGCTTCATTTGTAATGCCGTCTAGTTCTGGGCTCTTATCTAGCTTTAGCCTTTTTATTTCTTGTGTGACTTCTATTTCAGTTATTGGTGTTAAGTTTCCACTTTTATTTGTAGAGTTAGTATCATTTGCGCTGCTATGGCTGGTACACTCGTTCCCTTGTGCTTTATAGAAATGGATTTCTACATCTATGATTTCTTTTCGGTTGTTTACAGTTTTGTCCTTACAGTTTAAGCTATCTATCCAATATTTATTTGTTCTTAGTTTTTAAAGGCTTTTTTTGAGCTTCCTGCTTTTTCTAGATGTTTTTCGATAGTCTTGGATCTGTAGCTTTTGTAGTCGTGTTTAATGTATTTACTTATTAATTTTTATAGTGCTGATAGTTCATTCTTAGTGGCTCGAGTTTGACCTATTTTCGCGTTTAAATCACCCATTATTACATAGTTCTTGTTAGCTTGGTCTAGGGCTTTATTGAAATTTGAGTAGGTGTTAATCTCTTCTTCACATGTTCTTTCAGTCGGTGCGTATATTTGGATTATTGACAATCCTCGTATGTTTAAGTTCAATAATGCTACTCTCTCATTTATGCCCATGAAACTTTCAATTCAGTTCTTTCGGGTTTTTTTTTTTTTTTTTTTTTTATATATTTAAGCCCGCCAAAGTGACTCTACTCTGCCTGATGGAAAGCATGAGTAGAATCCAGGAGTAGGGGTCACCATGCTTATTGTGAGGGTAGGCAGGGTAGGCAATGTAGCATGGGGACCCCTACCATGGCAGCCTGGTTAGATTATTCTGCATCATTCTCCCGGCCTTCGAAGGGCGGGAGAATGATGCAGAATAATTAGGCCTCCGGTCTCACACTCACCAACGAAATACGACGGCAAGAATGCTGTCATTATTAGGATGGTCTTCTGTGTGAGGGTAGTAGTGGCCGGGTCGAGCCGGCCCATTCGTGCTGAAATCAGCGTGGCTCTACTACCTAGTAGAGCCGACTGCATGTTTTCCGGGTGTGTGTCCCGTGTGGCATAGTATGAAATTATCATATTCTTCTATCCAGGTGCCCGTCCTCCTTATTTCACACCATCCAATTATGTCGTCTTGACTCTAATGAGTGCTTCCCTAAGTTCGATTAAGCGTTCATAAGTAGATAGAGTTCTGACGTTGTAAGTTACAATGTAGAGCTGGTCTTTCTTCTTTTTAGTTAAGTATTTTTTGGGGTTGTGTGTCATTTTTAAGTATTGAAGAAGTTTGAAATGTCTTCTTTAGAGGGTTTTTTTTTTATCTTGATCTTACACGGTGACCAGCCGGATTGGAAGATGGTTTTCGTTGTTTAGTTGAAATTGGTTCAATGCTGTATCGTTGAGGAAGAAGGGAGTTGGTGGCTATGGATGTAATTTGTACAGTTATACCAATGTATTATTGTGTGAATTAAACTCACATAATTTCTGCAGAACTCAACGTTCGATCCGCCTATGATGACAACCGTGGTTTTTCAGGTTTTATATACATAATTAATTATATTGCTGGGAAGTGGATGATATTTTGTTGAAAAAACCAGTCAAAAAAAGTCAAGTCAACAATAAATAAAAATTTATTAAGAAATAGTAACGGTCACTTTTTGATAGGTAGTCTGGTAGATATATATTGTTCTAATCATAAATATGCGTAAAAATTTGGTATTTAGCAATAACTCGATGAGTGCACTAACTCTGCAGTCGGATCTTAGATTAACATGAGGTAACTCTAGTAAATTGTTCTAATGTTAAATTCTTCTATCTAGATAAAAATACATACATGAATTAACAAAAGGAATCTCAGTACAGTTTATATGAATATTTTTTTTCTTGTAGGAACCTTTTCTCTCTTTTTCAAAGCGACCATACATCCTTCGACTGGCTTCATCGTGATTTCCAATTTAACCCTCAACTTAGGTGCTGGTCCACGTTCTCTATCTTCAACAATTTTAAATTCTCGCAGAAGCGTTGATAATGCTATTTTTATTGACATAAAGGCGTACTTGTATCCTGCAAAATAAAGTAATAATTATAATATTAACTTAAATAATAAATATTTTTTTTTGAGGTGTGTTTTGGACCTCCCTGCTTTTCCCCGTTCATGAAACAGGACCTTATTGTACTACATTACATTTACTATCTTAATTAATTTAATGTTATTTGGGTTATTACCCGATGTTGCTGTTGTTTTTGTCTATTGGTATATATTTACATTTTTTATACTTATGTACATACGTATAAACTCTTATCTTACTTATTTTTTCTTACATTTATACTTAACCAACTAGTAGTCGACCCCAAATAAACTTGGGAATGAAGGCTCGGAAGATGATTTAAGCCCGGTTTCCACCGCGAAAGGGTAATGAGCGAGAAATGGTAAGCGGAACGGACTCCTT
Organism: Phragmatobia fuliginosa; assembly: GCA_932526445.1. NCBI lineage: Eukaryota > Metazoa > Arthropoda > Insecta > Lepidoptera > Erebidae > Phragmatobia > Phragmatobia fuliginosa. The sequence goes on from OW052061.1 coordinate 16,980,422, forward strand.
TTAAACAAAATAGGTTTGCATTTCCACCAACAAAGAGTTTTGCCACTGCGAGCGGATAATGACAGAGCGGACTCGGCGGAGCGAGACGAACGGAAAATGAGAAATGAATCAACTCTTTGTTGGTGGAAACACATGTATGCAGTTTTGTATTGCGAGGTAAAAGGAGTCATTATTGGGTCCGTTCCGCTCGCGGTGGAAATCGGGCTTTATACTTAACCATTTATCTCTCTTTTAAAACATTTGTTATTGTGTACTATAGTCTAATAACACTTATGTTATCTACTGTCTTAATACAATACAATTTAATTATTTAAGTGCTTCCCATTATTATGGGGTTGTCTATGATTTATTTTATATTTAAGGATAGTATTATGTACTTTGTGTTTATTGTAGTGATGTCATGTCCTGTGTATAATTTGTGTTGTTCGGTAACGCCAAGACGTAGCATGTAGATGTTGTTTACACGTAATATTTATGACCTGTGTATCCATTTTTGTTTTTTAAATGTAACTCCCGCGTTAGGAGTAGCACCCTGTGTCTTCACAAATGTACATGGAACAAAGATCACAGACGGCTAGATAATAATAATTTGTAGATCACTCAAAGTGTTTTCCCATGTATGTTTTGACCTCACAAGACTTTATGCGGTAGAAAGCAGCGTGGCGAACGCTTAAACCACCAGACTAACCGGGCAGTCAAATCGGATGTTCAATATTTACTTTAGTGACAATTTTGTTTGTTGTTTGTCGTGTAAGTCCGGCAGGCACCCCTCCTTTCGGATGAGCACCATTTTCCCCAACTTCCACAATTTCAGAAACTGTCCCTGCCTCATCTAGAGCCAGGACCCATGCTCGGCTTGAGATGTCCCAATTAGTTCTTTCCAAGCGACCTCAGGTCGTTATTCCCGCTAGACGCCTCAAACGCTAAACGGCGGAGTCTACAGTTGTTTTATTTATTACAAGCAAATACATAATTCTTTCACAATAGTATGTCAAGTAGAAATTTCGAAATAAAAAAAGTGATAACTCGTTTGCAGTTACATAATAACAAAAATGAAATTGACAAATTTTTATACAAAAACCTAGTTCATTAAACATATTAATATGATTACTGTAAATTATTATGTTAAGATATGTCGGCGCGAAAAATTTACTTATGATTTTGAGCATTTCAGTTAGTTAACAATCAATATTTTATTATGTTACAATTGAAAATGTCTCTTGTGTTGATAAAAGGTTTACTTGAATAAGTTATTTGATTATTAGACGCCTAAGCGGAATGCTATGTATATTCATACTACACTCGGTTCCAAAAATAACGGGTCAGTCACATAAACCCGAATATCTCCCGAACTACGTATGCCATCCTAATGAAACGAAGACTGTTGAATTGAGAATTTAATTATACAGATAAAAAATAAAATAAAACTTAGTTACACCCACAATATTAATCTTAAATTAAAAAAAAACTAAAGTAGTCATATTTTTCTTAAGATTACATTTTTTTATGATTGTTTTTTTGCTGTTTTTCATCACTGGAGGCTTCATCACGTGGAGGCAATACAAAGTATTAAATGAAGAAAGTGATGAAAAACAGCAAAAAAACAATCATAACAAAAATTTAATCTTAAGAAAAATATGACTACTTTAGTTTTTTTTTAATTTAAGATTAATATTGTGGGTGTAACTAAGTTTTATTTTATTTTTTATCTGTATAATTAAATTCTCAATTGAACAGTCTTCGTTTCATTAGGATGGCATACGTAGTTCGGGAGATATTCGGGTTTATGTGACTGACCCGTTATTGGTTTATGTGACTGACCCGTTATTTTTGGAACCGGCTATATATTCATACTCTTAATTGCAATTAAAAGGTTCTTACTGTCTTAACAATTATTGTAAAATTAAATGTGATTTAATAAGAATGTTTGTAAGCAGAGAATGGTTGAAATTAATAGTAATCTCAAATAATTGTGAATAATAAACATATCTGTCAACTTCCGCTTTTGCAAGTGAGTTATAAAAATGTACGGCTAATCACAGTAATTCTAATTATTTAATTAAAGATTTATCATGTCATAGAATGAGGCATAACGCATCTAATTGTTTGTAACGTTTATACAAAATCAACGACATCTGGGATTTAGAATATATCCCTACCCTCACTAACATTTCATATCCGTTGATTTTGTATAGACGAGAAAAATAAGATTGAAGAGGGATGACTTCGTTCGAGTGGGGCACGAGGAAGGACGAGCTGCAACAAGCTAAGTGTCTAGGCATCTTAATTATCGTTGTTAATAGTTATATCGCAGTTAGATAAAAGTAATAAGGTGTTTCATTTTGTTGTGTGATTGAACTCTTGTGTACCGACAGGTAATTAAATAAAAAGTTGATTGAGTGGTGATTTCTTTGTGTTTAATTTATGAGTGATACTAATGAGATGAGAAGTGACGTCAGCGAGGCTCACACTTCCTAATAATCGTTCCGCGCATCCTGCACCGTTAGATACTATTATTTAGTATTATTCTTAATACTGAATATAACTTTTACACATAGTTTTTATTGCTTGTTGTATAGAGTCTACCCGTGATCATGAGCGGTATAATATCGTATCGCAGCCTTTACTCAGATAATTTTATCACGAAAAAGTCCCGCTAGACAACAAAACTATGACTGTCTATAATCTTAGTAGCTGTTTTTAAGTGCAAAATCTATTGCTATTAATCGGATCATGCTGGACAAAACGACTGACAAAAATACTGTATTTTGTCAGTCGTTTTGTCTAGCGTGATCCCTCTAAAGATTGTTCCGGTTTTGAGAGGATTGGCAGACGCCTTCGCCGGCGCTTTCATCGGCGCTTTCGCCGGCGCCTTAGCCCGTTCCCCTGTTTCTGGGGAGCCTCAGGGGCCGGACCAGGCCGCCGCCGCGTACGACAGCGGACCTGCCTCAACGGGGAGTTCGGTCGGCGCCGCCGCAGCCTTCGGCCGCTGTGATGCCAGAGGGGGACGTACCACTGGGGGTGGAAGTAGTCTTACTTCTAGACCGGCCAGGTGACCGTCCAGCACGTGGTGAACCGTCAGGTATCAGCGCATTGGTTGGGGCAGGCTGGGGCAGGGCCCACCGCGGGGACGGTGAGGAGGTGGACCGGCTTCACGAAGAGTACCGAGCAGCTCGGGAAACTCTGAGGCTGGCCACCTGCCGCGCCAAAGACGCAAGTCGAGTGGAGATGCTGGAGAGTCTGGAGCGTGGCCCTGGGGTCGGCCCTACCGTGCGGTGGGCCAAAAGCTCCGCACACCGCCCCCCCCCCCCCTTACGGAGACTCTCCAGCCCAGCTTCCTGCAGGAAGTGGTCGAGGGCCTATTCCCGCAGCGGGCGGAACACACACCCCCGTCGATGGCCCGTCGTGGTCGTCGTCGGGGCAGCGTGGATGATGTTCCGCCTGTCAGAGAATCTGAGGTAGGGGCGGCTGTTCTACGGATTCGGTCCAAGAACACCGCCCCCGGGCCGGACGGGGTTCCAGCCCGACTGGAGACCCCACGCGCTGGCTTCGCCGCCGTGGAGGCTCTTCAGCCGGTCATCGAGGAGTGGGCAGGGCGGCAGCACGGGACCCTTTCCTGCCGGCTGACGCAGGTACTTTCCGGGCACGGTTGCTTCGGAAAGTACCTGCACTCGGTCGCTAGGAGGGAACCGAGTCCCGCCTGCCACCACTGTCATCGGAGGGGATCTCTCGCTGCCGGCCGTCATAAGATCGATGGCCGGCAGCGACAGTTGTAATCTTGCGAGGACGTAATCTTGCAGAAGGAGGTGGCGGAGAAGGCCCGGGAGGATGCCATCCAATCGGACCCGATCCGCCGCCGGCGCCCCGGGCGGTGGAGGCGCGCATACCTGCGTCTCATGCCGCCCTGAGAGTGGTCGCGGATGGGCGGGACGGGTTTCCCGTCCGTCCGCAGTAGTGGCCAACCGCGAGGGGGCGGCGTCCGTGTGTGACCGGACGTTGCCCAAATAGAGAGTCAAGAGTAGAGATGGTGCCCGCAACAGTGCGGGCAGGCGCCGGTTGGAATCCAGAAGGAAATCCCCTCCCTGGACTCCTTCCAATACAAAGGTGGTGGAAAGGTGAGATCTTTGGGTGAGACATCCTCCAGGATGCTCATCACCTCACTCTCCTTCTCCTTTCTGCCTTCCTTGCTTATTTGTGTTTTTATTTAAATTCAATTTATCATCTTCCATAATAAGACCTACGAGTGGGGGAGAAATACAAGGTCGACCCGGGCAGAGATCCCCCATTACCCGGGCAAACGTAAGATTTTAGCCAAACCGAGGGGTCCGCAGGTACCTCGGCTTGGAGTGCGCTCGCAACTGAACTTCCCATCAGCCATGCATCCCCTGGCCACGCACCAGAGCTTAAGATTCGGGGTAATTTTTATAGAGGTTTTCTTCCTCGCGGTCCAGGCGGTTAAGCCAAGACCCACACCCCCGATTAGAGCATTCTTCTCGGGGCTACGCTACGCCGACGGTGGCAGGAAGACTACGTCACCTTGCCTGCTCTTTCTCCACCGCTACAAGCGGGAGAAACTCCGACCCGTAAAGGGTCCCACCGTGTTTTTTAACGAGGTTAACCTCCTTCTTGTTCCGAAGAGCGAAGAGCCAGCAGGGGAACCGGCGGATGCGCCCGCCCAGCTGGACCAGGCCTTGCCCGGGAGCCGATGATGGCTCCTCTCCTGCCTGAATATTAGCCGTTGGCGGTAATCCTCTCCTCCAGATGACTACCGCCAACGTTTCCAAGGTGCACCACGTGGAAGTTTTCTAGCCAGCACCCCGCCAATACTGTACCTGATGCAAACTATCATCCAAATTCAATTATCCGCCTGAAAAGATGGCTTTTAGTAGTAGTAAGGTAGGTTACAAACTTGTTAGCGTAGATGGGCCAACAGAATATTTGACACAATTCCTTTATAGATACCTGACTTTATACTCGTAGATGTAAGCTGACCAACAAGATACCTGAACCTGCAGTAGAAAATATTATTTCGGTTTAAGAAGATGACATACTTTCCGCGAAGGGACTTCTTGGCAGATCTGTAGAAAAACGCCTCGATACTGACAAACTGAACCGAATGGTTACAATAAAATATAAAGGCTCTTATTTGAAGAGGCCCACTTTGAAATTAAGCGTTTTGCCTGCCACAGACTAGGAAACGTGTTAAGATGTTTAGTTATTAAGAACCGCATTATTACTAACAACCGCAAGAACCGCTTAATCACCAAACAATTAGAATGGATAGAAAATATTTATACACAGTCACACTACTTCTACTTTATTTATACAATCCCTAGATGTGACCAAGTATCACTATTCCTCCCAAGATTTGTACACTACGAATAAATAATAAATTAGGAAGTCTAACTCGAAACAAATTTCAGACAAAAAGTGGCCCAACTTGAAACCAAAACGACTTATGAAATAAAAACCAATCTTAACCAAGGTTAGAAATGGACATTGTTTGTGATTGGTTGGAATTCAAAACAAAAGCAGGGATTGGTTCATGCGCTTGCTGCAATGTCTGCTATGACAGCATCGTGAACGATGTTATGTAATAAGTCGACCGGACAGTTAATAAAATAATAAAACAATATAATTTGAAATAAAATAAAATTGTATAATTTTTATATTTTTTTGTTGTAATAAACGCTATGTCCCTCGAAATATAATAATTTTATATTTTTTTTGCCTAAAAGACATTAAAAAAGAATATTTTTTCTCAATATTTATGGATAGGTCTTCAAAATGATACTGTGGTTTCCAATATCATTTTTTTCTAAACTATTTAAGTTTGCGCGAGAGGCACTTCGAAAGTGGTAAAATGTAGTGAAGACGGATTCTGAGAAATTCAACGATTACACATTTTATAAAAAAACATAAGATGGTCATTATTTGTATGGTGACTGTTTTTCCGCAGTATTACTAAATCCATTTTTCTTTAATTGGGATAAAATAATTTTAAACGAAATATTCTTCACAACTAGTCTTTTATTTCTGCGTTCTAGATTTCTGATTAGTGATAGTCGTATCACTGCTAAAATAGATTTTTTCGTAGTTTATGTTTTAACATGTGTGTGCTAAGTGGCGGTCAGAGCACTTTTAATATCTCATGATGGTATATTAAACCCTTCGGGTGCCTGGTGGGTCTGACAGACCCATCACTTCAAAACTTCGACGATATGTTTTTATTTTTTTAACCTAACGCGTTGCGCTTCTCAGTAGCTTCGCGATATGAACTATCAGCCATTTTGTCACCTCTTCCATAATCCGCGACGCACACGCATTCAGATAAGAGGTGTTTTATGTGCGCTCGGGTCTCAGGGACCCGACCAGGCACGCGGCGTAACTTTTATTCCGTAAGTACTTACTTTTGTTTTTTCTTGTTTATTATGTTTTGTGTGGTAAATTGTTTACGAAAATAATATTTTATCAGTTAAAAATGGTTAGTAACGAATTTTGAAATCTGTCAAGCTTTAGAGAGAGATTTAGAAGAATATGAATACGAAGATGAGGTTTTTGATGTTAGTGGAGATGAATCAGTCTACTTGGATGTACCACATGGGTAACATAGTGCTGAGGAAGTAGCAGAAGTCCATGCTGAACCCAATAATAGTGAAAGTGATGACAGTGATGTTGAGATGTCGCAGCCATTGAGTAATTTATCTCACGCGTCGATTATTTTTTCTTTTTATAATTTAGCCTACCAAAGTGACTCTACTCTGACTGATGGAAAGCATGAGTAGAATCCAGGAGTAAGGGCCATCATGCTCATTGTGGGGGTAGGCAAAGTAACATGGAAACCCATATTACCATGGCGGCCTGGTTAGATAATTGGATAAGTGTGAATTTTTGTTACGTAAAATATGAGAATTTTAAATTATGTAATAATCATTTTGCAAAAAACTTTAGTTTTAATTTTTCCAATCATATAATTTAAATGTCAGTGAAAATTAATAAAAACCCTGTATTTAGCTTTCTGACTCGTTAAGTAGGTGAAAACCAAGCATTTTGTTTACGGGTCTCACAGACCCACCAGGCATGCGAAGTGATTTTTAGGTACCAGGCACCCGAAGGGTTAATATTGGCATAACGCTTAATACTTTTTCTTCAAAAGTATTGATTTCGTCTGAAACAAGTCTATTTTCAAAAATTATTAGTGATGATTTTATTCTCCTGAAAATAACATAGATGATCAATTTCAAATCTAGGAAAGACGGTCTTTATTTAAAATAGATACGTATATACAGCTAAATTAAAAATATTGAACCCAAAGATTAGGTGTAAAAAAATAACAGTCAAACCGCAACAATTTACGTTTTATTGCCTTAAATGCGTTTGAGGTTCTGCAGTATTTGTTTTAGTGCTGCTCAGGTAAATCACATACTTTAAAATTTGCAGAACGTGAATTTTCACCAACCCAAAAAATTTAAACATGCTATAATTCCACTAAACAGGGAACTTATTATTTTCAATGTCATAGTAATTCTTACAAGTGTAAAAAGCCGGACCATCATTACATATCGATTGTAATCTTTCATTAGTGCTGTTTTCATTTTCTGTAGTATTCCTTGAAGATGTTAGCGTTTCTTCGAGACGAATCATCCGCGTAAAAAAAGTTTCATTTCAGATTGGATAATAAATATAATTATTTTAATAATAAAACAGTAAGTACTTATTGTACAAACTGGTACTGCAGTTTTGTGTGCATCGACAGGAAAACTAAAAGAAAACAAATTATGCAAAATACATTAACGTTATAAAATTATCAAAATTAATATACCTATTTTTTAAATATTTTATCGATATTCTTTTCAATATTTCACCAAGAAAAAAATTCAATCAAAAATTTACTGACTTCATGTTGCATAGTGTTATCCATCTCGGTTTGATAACATATTTGCAAATCATTAAATATAATTATAATTATGCTACTACTTACTAGTGAAAAGTGATCCCTGGACATTTTAGCCTTGCTCCTGCGCCACTTCACTGGCATGATTATTGACAACACAATAATAAATTGAAATGTGACGTGTGATCGCTGGCAAGAAAAATGTCCGACTAATGACGCGGTGGACACGACTTTTAAGCACCGCCTATTTGGACACGACTTTTGTTGGGTCATTTTTAGAGCGCAGTTAGACTTCCTGACTTATTATTTATTCGTAGTTTGTACATAATGCTAGTGAAACCAAAGTTTGAATTTAGAATAAATAGAAAATGATTTAAATAACATATGAAAATACTTTCATCTTGGGTGCATTTAGGAAGAAACCTATGTAGAAATAAGTGAAGTGAAACTAAAAATTAACAATAAATGAATCCAATACGTACCAATACAATTTCTGGGTCCGTGACTAAATGGCATGAAACTACATCCATGTTTTAAATTTAATCTTTCGGGCAGGAATCTGTCAGGATCAAACTTTTCAGCGTCAGGGCCCCAATATTTCGGATCACGATGTATCCCCCATATTGAACACACTATATTTGATCCAGCAGGTAACACCCGACCAGATGCTTGAAAATAAAAATTTAAGAACATTAGCAAATGTATTTTCACGATGTTTATTAATAACTAACTGTGCTCCACGATATTACCCTCAGGCAAGCAACATGGTAGAAAGTAGCCATACGCAGGCGTTCCTATCTGTCAAAGTATAAGCCTAAATGGGCTTATGTTTTGCACTCTTAAGACTAAGAATGTGTTTATGTGTGTGTGAAATTCAGAATTAATATAATTTAACAGTCATATATAAGTTCATTGTAACAGGTGATTGTTTTTGTATGTGAGTCTAAAATTATATGCATTTGTGAAGACGCGGTGCGGAGACTTCCGTTTTTAGTGTTCCGTTGCCAAATGGCAAATAAAAGTGGCCAAGTGCGAGTCGGACTCGCCCATGAAGGGTTCCGTATCAGCAAGTAACATCATATAAAAGTTCTTGTAGTTCGTTGTAACTTTCATCGATGTTTTTATACTAGTGTATTGATTGAATAAAAGGTAAATTGCGTGTTACGATTTATGACGTATTAAAAAAAAACTACTCACAAGATATCGTTCAAACCAATTTTCGTTGGTAGTTTGCATGGTAATGTACAACATATATTTTTTTTAGTTTTATCACTCTCTTAATTTAGAAGTTAGAGGGGGGGGGACCAACATTTTTCCACTTTGGAAGTGTCTCTTGCGCAAACTATTCAGTTCAGAAAAAAATGATATTAGAAACCTCAACATCATTTTTGAACACCTATCCATAGATACCGCACATGTATAGGTTTGATGAAAAAAAAAATTTTGAGTTTCAGTTCCAAGTATGGGGACCCCCAAAATGTATTGTTTTTTTTCTATTTTTATGTGAAAATCTTAATGCGGTTCACAGAATAAATCGACTGACCAAATTTCAAAAGTATAGCTCTTATAGTTTCGGAAATAATTGGCTGTGACATACGGACGGACAGACAGACAGACAGACAGACAGACTTGACGAATCTATAAGGGTTCCGATTTTTGCCATTTGGCTACGGAACCCTAAAAACGGAACCCTTATAGATTCATCATGTCTGTCTGTCTGTCTGTCCGTCCGTATGTCACAGCCACTTTTTTCAGAAACTCAAAAAGATGTATTCTGTGAACCGCATTAATCTATTAACACAAAAATAGAAAAATAGTAATAAATTTTGGGGTCCCCATACTTAAAACTGAAACTCAATAAAAAATTTTTTATTCAAACCATACGTGTTTTACTCTATCTATGGATAGGTCTTCAAAAATGATATTGAGGTTTATAATATATTTTTTTTCTAAACTGAATAGTTTGCGCGAGAGACAAATCCAAAGTCGTAAAATGTGTCCCCTACCTGTAACTTCTAAAATAAGAGAATGATAAAACTAAAAAAAACTATCTGATGTATATTACCATGCAAACTTCCAACGAAAATTGGTTTGAACGAGATCTAGTAAGTAGTTTTTTTTTAATACGTCATAAATCATAAACCACAATTTACATTTCTTTCAATCTAAACACTATTATTAAAACATCGATAAAATTTACAACGAACTACAAAAACTTTTATATGATGTTATTTGCTGCAACGGAAACCTTCATGGGCGAGTCCGACTCGCACTTGGCCGCTTTTTTTTACTATATATTGTTTTTGTATTTTTTTTATGACGCCTGCTAAGGTTATCTTACTATGCCTGATGGAAAGCATGAGTAAAATCCACAAGTAGGGGTCGCCATACTCACTGCAAATGCAAACAGTAGGTACGGCGAACCACATTATGGTGGCCTAGTGAGATGCTTTTTCACGCCCCGCTTAAAGGACCCGGGATCATAGTATTTTTTTAGTGTTAGATCATAGTTTTTGACTGCACGGTTGGCCTAGTGGCTTAAGCGGTCGCCACGCCGCTTCCTACTGCGCCAAGTGTCGTGGGTTCAAATCCTACGTAGGACAACACTTTGTGTGATTCACAATTTGTTGTTCTGAGTCTGGGTGTTCTTTGTGTCCGTTTCATGTATGTTTGTAAAGTCCCCCGCGACACAGGAATTTATATTCCTAATGCGGGAGTTGTCTTTTTAAAAGAGAAAGAGAAAGAGTATGAAGGAATAACATGAGCTGGCAGTGAGTTCCAGTTTTTAACTGCTCGGCACAAGAAGGAAGACTCGAACTTCTTAGTTCTGGAGCGTATGTCGTCCACTCTGAAGCGGTGACTTCCCTGACCAGATCGTGTGATCTGCCATACTTTGGGCTTCACCTGTATGGGATGCTTCGGGATTTTTTGTCCTTTTTTAAAATTTAATGTTTATTTCTTGTGGTAGGCCCATGAAGACATCGGTATTTTGGGTGTAAATGGCCCTGATCATGTAATCGTCGTCGCCATCGACGAAAACGTCTTTGAGGACGACGAGCGGATCCTTATTCTTCATGGGCACTACCACAAGTCTATCGTCATTGCATTCGATTTTCTCCCTCACTCTGTTGCGTTCCACCTCCGTGTCGCATACTAAAATGATGGTACTGTTTTTAGCTTTTCTGGTCTTACTAACCTTAAGACCGGTACCCCTGGCGTCGACCGCTTTCTTCACCCTGACGAGAACTTCATCGGCAGTCTCACAACTATCCGTGGAGGTGACCGCCACCGAGTGAAGTGCCGGTCGGCGCCCGGGTCCGGTTGCTGCGGCTCTGGCGTAAGTCATGGGGATCGAGTCCGGGAGGCTCTCGGGCATTTCTCCCTTCACCGCCTCGCTGATGTGCGACTTGGTCTCCATGACGATGTCTCTAGCGACAGTCCCGACCAGGTCGTCGAGCTGGGACTGCGCTCGCACCACGATCCCCTCGGTTGCCACGTCGATGTCGACTTGGATCAACTCGATCTTCTCGTGGATCTTGTATACGATGTCGGCGCTTCGTTCGTCGTTTTTTGTGTCGAGGTCCACGTGAAGACCGAGTCCTCGATCTCCCCAAGTTTTGCCAGCAGCCTATCCTCTTTTACGGATGATACGGCCGCCACGGCCGCAACCTCCTGCGCAGGAATCGTGGCCACCGCAGCTGCGCCAGCAGCCCTGGACCCCTCCTCCTCCAAGCTCTTCTGTCGCTTGCTTATCTCCAAGAGTATGCGAAGATCCTTGTCCGCCTGTACCTCCAGGTAGGATTTGATATCTTTCCTCATTTGAGGGTATTGCAGGACTTTTGAGGGGATGTCCTCAAATGTCTTCATCACCTCCTGGAGTAGAAGGTCACTCGACCGGCCAGCGTAGGCGTTCTGCTGCCTTTTATATTGTTCCATGTTGTCGAGTGACCTTCGCTTCGTTTCGGGTCTTCGAATGAAAGCTCTTGCTGAGGCCGGGAGATTTTGGAGGTGTTTGGACCATGTTAGGTGCGTGAGTGAGGGAGTGTGTGGTATTGTGTTTTCTGTTTACGACGGGGTAAATTGTCAGTTTTAAGGTGTATGTTTAACCCTGTATAGGGGGTCGTGTGTCGATATTATACTATAAGCCACAACGGCGGTAGTTGTAATTTTTTTGGCTCAATCGCTTCACTGCGCTTGGGTATAAAAAGGAGCACTTTGTTGTACCGGCACGCATTTCTAACGAATGCGTCGCAGAGTGTGGATCATTGTCTTTGGACATTTAGTACTACTCTGTTAACAGACGTGGAGAGCTGTCTTTGACAAGCTAGTACTGTCTGAATTGCGGTGGGTGCGTGGAAAGCTGTCTAACAGCTAGTACAGCCCTATGTGACCGCCCTTGCTGTATAACTAACTGTAATTTGTTTAGATTCGTTACTTAATTAACGGTTGTTTGTGTTTAATTGCATTTCTAAGATTATTTTGTAATTAATGAAATAAATTGTTTAGAATTAAAGTAAATTGTTTAGAATTATAATTCTTTTTATTATTTTTCACTTCTGGACTCTAATATCAGAAGTGGGATACGACTCATTTGCTCACAAATTATATTAGACGTGATACCTACACAAACAACCGTTGATATCAATTAGAAATGTCACGTTCATCAAGGTCACCGGAAAGGTTGGTTAAGACGCCGCCTCGTTCTGGGCCTAGGTGTGTCATGTCAGGTTTGCCAAGACCACGTGATAGGTCAGTTAGGACACCACCACGGTCTGGATTAAGCTGTGGCCGTCGCAGTTCATCACGACTAAATCGTAGGCATAATTTAGGATCGCCTCACGATGGAACGTACGTACATGTCACGTAGTGGTGAACATCATGACTCGCGTGAACGTAGTTGTGACGTTTCCGCAATGACTGAAATTTAAAACAAAAATACTGCTAGTATTTCGCATATTACGACATTAGTTCGGAACAGCATATTAGATAAAAATGTTTCCGGAGGCCAAGCGATTGTTGACGCGTAACTATTACGTTTCAAATTTTATTATGATCCAGCTGTTGAGGTGTGGTGCAGTGGACAGGGCTAGGCATGTGAACCGCTGAGATCATCTCGGGTGTTTCTCTCGCGAGTATCTGCTTATTTGACAGCTAGCTCAAAAACCTGGTTAAGTGAATTGACTACGAACGATCGCTCATAGTCCAATTTTATTAAGGAGTTCGTCGTTATGACAGCATAACTTCACTCAGGTTCTCCATGTGGTAATAAACACCACGTCCGGGGAGTTTCCATCATACGTAGAGTATGCGCGTCGTTCATTGTTTAGATTACGAGTAATGAACGCTTTAAGCAAAGACCTTATGGTTCAAATAGTGATTTATGGCATCAATGATTAATAGGTGCGCGCAACGGCTAACGTCAAAAGAAAGTCTAGTTCTCTTTGGGTTCCTAACTAAAGCCTAGTCATAAGTTTGTCAATCGTATCTCCAATAAATCTGTGCTGTCCGGTAGATGGCCTACAGGCGAAGTTTTGGCTGTCCTAATAAGTTCGCCAAAATGTTTGTTGTGGCCATTGCGAAAAATGTTGATGATGGGGTCACGCACGGTGGTGTTAAGCCAGCCGTCTGTTATTTCTGTAAGACAGTAGGGCATGAAGGGTTACTGTTTTGCCAAGGCCCGATCTGGGTCCCAAGATAGTAATGGTAACCAAAGCAGACTTGTGTAGAGAACCAGCCGTGATACAGGGTAGGTACATAGACTATATCAGTCACGTTCTGTATCAGTGGTAGCTTGCTTCTCCGGTTCGCGTAAAGAAATTAAATGCTTTTTGAAGGGTAGCGAAAGAGATTTGTTGCTTGCGAGTGTCCCTTTAACTGTCGAATTTGGGAATATGGCCCTTGAAGTAGATTTTGTCATGGTGCCCGGCTCGTGCATACGCTTATTGTCATAGGGACAGACGTACTAAGTCGCGATAACGTCACGTTTATTCGCACGAAAAACTGACAGTACTTGACTCGCACGTCAAAACTGCGTATTGAGGGTGGACGCTGTAGGTGTTAGCAATCCCCACAAGTTTGCCAGACATTCAAATCGATAATCAGTTTCGGTAATGAATAACCACCGACCACAAGAAAAATAAAATGGAAAGATAATTAACGACGTGAGTACATAGAAATCATAAATTAAATGGCTGCAGTAACAATTGTAAACGATTTTAAATCTTTTTTAGTTATTAAACGTGTGGTACCTACTTTAATTAAATAAAAAAAAGAGGAATACGGGTTCTTCACTTTGTTTCGTTGTTCGTACTCTTGACAACTAGTAAACATTATGCCAGGCGATAGAAGCTGCCGTGCCTTGTTCAGGAACAACGCAAAGCGAAGTACAGTTCATCAGTGCCGACACGGTAATGAGTGAAGTCACTGAAAAGTTTGTGAGTTGTAATTAACACTACACTGGTAAGATCAAATCATATTTTCATGTCGAGTTGTGATTTATTTGCACATAACTTTGATGGGTATTGTATAACAATCGTGTGCGCATTAAAAACGATCGTGGCGATTGATAGCGCGTATAAGAAATTACCTATAGCTGGTGTAAAACTGTGGTTTGACGAAAGGGTTAGCAGTTATCATAGTTGATCAAATTTTAAGTGTCAGCGGTTTCATATTACGAATATTTTGTTTGACGTGATGGAAATGTTTTTATAATTACCCCACCTGTACATAATAAACTAGGCGTTCCTTAATACAATTACGCATTGTTTACCGAATGTGTGATGAATAAATGGCAATGGCACTTATACTGGCTGTCTATTGCAACGCTAACCTGTTTCCTGAAAGCCCAGTCACTTTTCAATCGATTTAAATAAAATCAAACGAAGTTGCACCAAGGCACCAAGTATGCCAAAACATAGTACCCACCACGTTGTGATTAGTTGGATTTATTTTCGTTTGTGGAAACAAAATAAATACGTGTCCAAGAAACGATTTGTAAATTGAAATGAACATGTAACCCACACTGTTACTGGGTCTTGTTGCTCCTCAAATGTAATCTTATTGGTTTTGTACAACCTTGGGAACATTGGTAGTGTTAAAGAGTTCTCTTATGAAAAAGCCATACATCTCGTATTTCTTAATTACGCTGTCAATGTGTTTATAGAAATGCAAAGTATTGTCACCATCTTAGTAGTACGTCTACTTTTTTGCTATTATTGAAGTTGTGAAAACATTCTGAAAGGCTTTAAATACCCTCACTAGTGTCAGACAACAGTATGTTGTATATGAAACTATTAGTAATCGTCAGGTTAGACCGAGCTAATGTAGGGTTCCAGCACTGGTTAAATCGAGTGCCAAGCGCTAATAAGGAACTTGACGATTTTTATGGTTATTGTAAGTGATAGTTTCAAATTAAACTTGATCCGTAAAGTGCGATTTTAACCGCTTCGTTGGTCCAGTACTTACTGTATACAACTACCGAACAATCGGTTACAGGTTTAATTGTTGGACAGAAATATTGAGTACTTCTAATTACAGATGTGCTGGTTGCGACCCGAAGTTTGAAAGTTGGGATCAAAGCTCCGTGACTACAGAGTCATCGGTCCTAGGCCTGATCTCTTTTCGGTCGTGTTGGGTGGCCGTCTCACCGGACCAAAGGAGTGCACCTGTGTTGGAGCGCGCACTTGCGTGCTGTAGTGTCTTCTGTGTGGTTGGCTTGTCTCCATTGGGGCTGGCCGCCGTGACCAAGATTAGTCATCATATTGCTGTTCTATTGCAGACGAATGACGGTGAACGTACGTGAGCTGAGCGCAGGCTGCAACCTGTGGCCTTCACGCCGCTCCGTGAGGTGTGGACCTGCGGTCTGCACGCCGCTCCCTGAAGCACGAACCTTCGGTCGGCTCGCTGCCTGCTGAGGCGCGAACCTGCGGTCTGCTCGCCGTCTGCTGAGGCGCGAGGCGTGTGGCGGTGATGGGAGTTGTCCCGGCAGGCGGTGGTCTGCTGGCAGGCTTGGTCCTGGAAGCCGTGTTCATTGAATACGTACCAGGAGGTGTCCTGGCAGGCGGTGGTCTTGGAAGCACGTGTTCTTTGAATACGCATCAGTTGTCCCGGCAGGCGGTGGTCTGCTGGCAGGCGTGGTCCTGGAAGCCGTGTTCATTGAATACGTACCAGGAGGTGTCCTGGCAGGCGGTGGTCCTGGAAGCACGTGTTCTTTGAATACGCATCAGTTATCCCGGCAGGCGGTGGTCTGCTGGCAGGCGTGGTCCTGGAAGCCGTGTTCATTGAATACGTACCAGGAGGTGTCCTGGCAGGCGGTGGTCCTGGAAGCACGTGTTTTTTGAATACGCATCAGTTGTCCCAGCAGGCGGTGGTCTGCTGGCAGGCG
Source organism: Phragmatobia fuliginosa (assembly GCA_932526445.1). Classification (NCBI taxonomy): domain Eukaryota; kingdom Metazoa; phylum Arthropoda; class Insecta; order Lepidoptera; family Erebidae; genus Phragmatobia; species Phragmatobia fuliginosa. The sequence continues at coordinate 16,996,699 of OW052061.1, forward strand.
TGGTCCTGGAAGCCGTGTTCATTGAATACGTACCAGGAGGTGTCCTGGCAGGCGGTGGTCCTGGAAGCACGTGTTCTTTGAGTACGCATCAGGAGGTGTCCTGACAGGCCTAGTCCTGGTAACACGTGGTGAACCTGTGAACTTGTACAAGTTCGAGTATGAGTAAGATATGATGGATGAAGATGTGTGCACACATTTGAGTAAAACGTTTTAATTTGAGTTGTGAAAGTGTGATTTTTGTATGAGGGCCTTGAATGTGTAATGAGTGAAAGAATAGGCACTGGTGTATGTCCTCACATATAATTAACCACTTGTTTCTCATTCAGATTGCACTGATGACAACTCTAACGACAACTCTAACGACAGCGTCGTGGTGAGCCTTCGGAGGCTCCTAAGAATTCTGCTGCAGCCGGGGACGGCGCACGGTCAGGAGAGGCCGTATAAGCCACAACGGCGGTAGTTGTAATTTTTCTGGCTCAATCGCTTCACTGCGCTTGGGTATAAAAAGGAGCACTTTGTTGTACCGGCACGCATTTCTAACGAATGCGTCGCAGAGTGTGGATCATTGTCTTTGGACATTTAGTACTACTCTGTTAACAGACGTGGAGAGCTGTCTTTGACAAGCTAGTACTGTCTGAATTGCGGTGGGTGCGTGGAAAGCTGTCTAACAGCTAGTACAGCCCTATGTGACCGCCCTTGCTGTATAACTAACTGTAATTTGTTTAGATTCGTTACTTAATTAACGGTTGTTTGTGTTTAATTGCATTTCTAAGATTATTTTGTAATTAATGAAATAAATTGTTTAGAATTAAAGTAAATTGTTTAGAATTATAATTCTTTTTATTATTTTTCACTTCTGGACTCTAATAATACAACTAAAAATTTATAAATAAAAGGTTAAATAAAAAATTTAAAAGCTTGAAATCAAATCAATTTTGATAATTACTGCTCTAATTTGAGCCGGTCTATTATTTAAAGAGGTGTATAGTGCCTCTGTCAGTTGGTTAAAATTACGAAACAATACACACAGAATAAAAGTAAAGTAAAAAATCTAATAAAATCAAAAAGTTCAAATAAAAATCAAATAAAATAAGTTAAAAGCAGATTAAAATATACGTCAATGTCAGTATTAAAGTTTTGCTCTAAAGAGCCGGTCTATAATTTAAAGAAGTGTATAGTGCCTCTGTCAGTTAGTTCAAAGATATGAAACAAAACACACGAAAACAAAATCAATTTAAAATTAAAAGTAGTAATTTCACTTATGTATAGGCGTTCCTACGGCCTGTAAAGGGGTCGTAGGTGTCCTTTGTGCCTAAATATGGTCGGAAGTCACTATAAGTCAAGTTTGGTAAAAAGTCAAAAAATGTTGTGTGCCCCTGCTGCCTCTGTACCCCTGAAAATCGATATACCCAAGCGAAAACGGGAGGGTAGGCGGGCCCGTTTTTGAAAATCTATCCCTCGGATTTCAACGAATAGTGTCTTTCGACGCGGCTAAATTAGCCCTATTTAAATATGCAAAATTTATAGTTTTAGGCCAAAGGGTTGCCAAATAATTGTCGAAAAACGTTAATTTTGATAATTTTTTAATGAAAATATCTAAGTTTTCAGGTCTTCCTGCTCCGATTGTAAGTCGGACAGTGTTCAACCGGTGGTGGTGTACAGCAAGGGTGTAGATGCAGTCAAAAATGACGAGCTCCGGGTAGCGAGCGGCTCGGATCGTCGGGTAAGTACTCTTTAAAGTTATTTTTTTATGATTTTCAGGTACTTTTTAAGTGTTTTTGATGGTTTATTCAGGTGTTATGTGGTGCAGCCCCGAATACAAGGTACACACGTGTAGACAATGCTCTCGCCTACAATTTAAAATCAAAAATGTTCAGTTCGATTGACAAACGTCAAAGATGTCAGCGTTTGGAATGTGTAAAAACACAAATGTGTCAAAAGTCCCGAAAATTCCCTAGAAAATGTCAATAACACAAACAAAACAACGTTTTAGTATATATATATATAACTATGTATATCTAACTATGCCTATCTCAACTGCCAGAAGCTTCAAGTCAGTAGAATATAAAACTTCATTTTTCGAAAATGTATCGTCTCACCTTGTTTAGTACGCCTAGCTTCCGCGAGGCCGCCTTTGTGACGCTTTCGATGTTTCGATGTACTCCCGTCGGTTGAGATCCCGGCAGATATCCGGGTTAGGTACGTATTGTAAAAATGAAAGTAAAAATAATTTACGGGCGATCTGAGGTCGGGAAGGGGAAGGGGAAGGGGTTTAAGGGTTTTAAGGGTAAAAAACAGTTTTTCTCGATTTCTGGCTGTTGAATCGCAAACTAAATATATTACAGTTATTTTTTGATCTCGATAGACGGCGTTGTGCCTTGTTTGTGAATCGCGATTTTGTTGTACTCAGTGTTGTATTATAGGAAGGACTCCAGTGTGTTATGTTTGAATGAGAACCAGCCCGGGGCGACAATACAATATTTAAGAACAAGTATCAAGTTATAGTTTCATTTACTCCACTTAGTTACCCCTCCAGTGCAATTGTGTTGTACCCTTTATATACCAGGCAACTCTTGTATTTACGACCGGCAAAACTATAAGTCCATTGGAACAAAGCTAAATTGCAAAGTTGTAGGTAATAAAAAGGTCTACAACTTTTGCATTTACACTTTCTTCACATAACTTCAAATTTTTTATGAAAAATTCAAAAAACCATTTCTTTTTTGTTTTTTATTTTTATCTTTTACAAATAAAATTATTTATTCACAAAATTTTGTAAAAACTTACCCTTTTATGTCCCTAATACCATAGTAAATCTTCTCAGAAAATGGAAAAAAAATACTCGAATTCGATATTTTTTTACCGATAATGACTTATTTATTTAAATTTACACTTTAATTACTCGAAAAACGTAAGATTACATGTTACATTGATAAACAAAAATATTGCAAATCGAAATATTCTACTTTAATTAACAAACAAATAAGTTAATAAAATCTAAGAAATTGCTGCTCCGGATGCCTGCAGGTCTACTTTGTATACAGTTCGACAACCAAAAATAATGAGTGGCAACGAGTTTGACCATGAAGCATCACCATGGCAAGTCAGAGCGGCGCTCATTTGACGATGGAACTGCTCTACCATGCCATTGGCGTGAGGGTGATATGGTGTAGTTCGAAAATGATTAATAAAGCAAGTTTGCATAATGAATTAAGAAGTTGTGACTCAAACTGTCTACCTTAACATTACGTAATGGATAATGGTGTGCCATACCTATAAATCTAGCCTTCAAGAAGTTTTTGAGCAATGGTAGATGCATTGATGTCTCGTAAAGGAAAAGCTTCAGAGTAACGTGAGAAACGATCAATGATTGTGATGCAATATTTGTATCCGCGAGAAGATGGTAATGGTCCGACGATGTCAATATGACTGTGATCGCATCTGCTAGGTAAAGCGAAGTTACATTCTATACATTCTCTACCCTCCACTGTTTAATATCTCTGTTTATGTTGGGCCAAACGAACTTTTGTGAAACCAGTCTGGTAGTGGTACGAATGGAAGGATGGGATAAAGAACGGAGTGAAAGGAATGCTTGTTTACGAAAACACAGAGTACTAATATTTGGAGTTCATCGTCAAGTTCTTGTGACTCTGCAAGTCCGTTGAAATCAATATGGGGTGAAATGGTTTCTATACGTGAAAATGCGTCCGTAACAGTGTTTTCTTCACCACGCGTATGTCGTATATCTGTGGTCAGTTGACTAATGAGATCTAAATATCTGAATTGACGTGGAGAACATATTTCTGGTTTTCGTTTTAAAGCAAAAATGAGTGGTTTGTGATCGGTGAAAACAATGGAATGTTTACCTTCTAACTAATCTGTAAAGTATTTGATAGATTGGTAAATTACTAAAAGTTCTCTATCATATGTGCTGTAGTTTGATTGTGCCTTAGGGAGTTTGTGAGAGTAGAAAGAAATTGGTTCCTAACCACGATCAGTCTGAAATAAATCTTTGAAACTTTTGCGCAGTGATGCAAAATCCGAAAGCCATTTTAGGAAATTCGAATAACCCTAAAGGAGTTATAACGCTTATCTGATTTGATTTACAATATCAATTTTGCTGAAAATGTTGCAACCTGTTAGTGTAAATATGAAGTCCTCCATATTTCTTAGTGGGCATTCGTCGGGTTGTGACACCAGAACAACCTGTGTCTGCGATGGGAGCCTCTGCATTCATATTATCTTGACAAGACGCGGTGAAGCTGCAGATCCTCCCAGACGTTTGAGATTACAAATCGCAAAAAACAGAAGGCTTACGATCACGGATTTCTTCCTTTTCTAGTAATTTTCGAAGCTGCTCCTCTTGAAACGCCGTGAAACGGGCGATAATACCTTGTTTTAAGATTGTATAAGGGTTTTTTGTTGAATGCTCATCTAAATCAATAAGGTATTCCACCTCGTGGTAAAATTTTGTCTCCTCGGTGGTGATTGCCACCAGCATGAACTGAGCTACTCGATCGGTTACGAATTTTGGCATCTCTACTGCCACACGTTCTACGGAAGGACCCATAGCGGACCCATGACGGGAGAGCCATATCCGTTGCTTTCATACATCGTTGTCTTTAAAATCGAAAGATCACCAACTTTGGGTTCTTAGTTAAAAAGAAAATTATTGAAAAAATGAGAAATATTTGTTTTAATAGAATATTAGAGATTTTGACACGCAAGTAATTTTTTCTCATTACCATGGTAACCTCGCCAGCCGTTCCGATCGGCTGCCTGTACCGCTACACTGAGCGTTCAGAAGTTGGTGTACTTGATTTTCATGTGCAATCAAAATAATCGGTGAGTGTTCGCTTTTCCAGAAGCTATTCCGTAAGCAGTAAAGTAAAATTTAAAGTTTGTTAGGGTTTCGTAGCCAAATGGCAAAAAAACGGAACCCTTATAGATTCGTCATGTCTGTCTGCTCTGTCCGTCCGTATGTCACAGCCATTTCTTTCCGAAACCATAAGAACTATACTTTTGAAACTTGGTGAGTAGATTTATTCTGTGAACCGAACTAAGATTTTCACATAAAAATAGAAAAAACAATATATTTTCTTTTCTTCTACTCCTTTGGGTTCGATTTTGACCCACTTTAAACGGCCAGATTTCGTTCACAAACAAATTAGTATTTTTCTAAAATAATTGTTTTAAAAAACTAAACAAATAGGCTTTTAACATAAAAATAGAAAATAATTTCAATGTAAAAAGCGTAGGCCGACGTTATTGAAATATTGTCAGAAAGCACCCCACGTTTTGTGTGTGCGGGTCCAAGTGGGTCAAAATCGCACCCAAAGAAGTTGGTTACAAAACAAACAAACATACAGGTGAAGCTAATAAAAAGCGTTTAAAAATTTAAAAACCATTTAATATTTTACAATTCTATTCTTGAAATAATACCAAATTTTGATATACCTCAGCTTCCTAATTACTACAAATATTTAAAGGTGTCTGGGGGGATTATTGGCCCTTCGGCAATCCGAATTTTAAGACCCTTTGTATGCGGCCAGACCAATGTCTGGCCGCATACAAAGGGTCTTAAAATAGTACCTACCTTACATAATATGTATAAAATTTAGGTTTGCTACTATAACGTAGTTAACCTATTTTTTTCACAACTTTCAAGACGTCTGGCAGAAGTAATGGCCCACGGAAAGTGTCTGTCAGTAATGAATTTTAATTTTATATAATATTCTTGATAAAATATGTAAATACTAGCTTTGCACCTATAACGTAGGTAAGTAAGGTTTTTATCCATCTGCACTTCGCGCTATCTCAGAAACAGCCCCGCTTTCAAGCTAATGGGTACACATACATCTTAACAAGACATTGTACTAATAATCCTGAAAATTTCAGCTTTGCACTAATGACGTAGGTCTGGTGGCTCTGGGCTCTTGGTCCATGAGTTAGTTTGGCGCACTGACGCGACTTGTGCGGTTATAACTCAGTTAACGAATCGAGTGGTGCCAGTTCTATTACTATAAGTACTATTGATTAGTTTAAAAATTTTGCGTAACGCCATTAAATGCGCGACAAAAAAATCTATCCAATTATATATAAAACGTCACGTGTCCATTTTTAAACTTTCGAGGTATTGAAATAGAGAGGTATTAAAGTATTAAAATCACTCAACTGTATCCAAGAAATATGTATTATTTTAGGGTTTACAATTGAAGTGTGTTTTTGTAATTTCAAATAATTAGCTTGATTGACTCTCGCATAGAAGACAAAACTAACAAGACAGCATTCGTGATGTCGTATATCGTTTCTGAGTGCGACCAGCTCTCCTTTTCATTGCTAATCATCCTGTGGTTGTTTCAAAAGAACAATAACAACCTCTGAATATCACGAGGCTGAGCTAGTTAATAATAAAAACCCCTGCGTCTCATGCCACTCTAAGAGTGGCCGCGGATGGACGGGACGGGTTTCCCGTCCGTCCGCAGTAGTGGCCAACCGCGAGGGGGCGGAGTCTGCGTGTGACCGGACGTTGCCCAATTAGAGAGTAAAATTTGAGGTGGTGCCCGCAACAGTGCGGGCAGGCGCTGGGAGAAGACCAGAAGGAAATCCCCTCCCTGGACTCCTTCCAATATACAGGCGCAGAGAGGGTCACACCGTGTGGTTTTAGTCGGTTCGAGTCCGACACATCACCCCGCCGTAACCCCCGACGGGGTGACTGTCCGCGGGGATTTCCACACGTTAAAAAAAAAAGTTAATAATAAAAACTAGATGACTCAGTGAACTCGTGTTGCCTTACAATTAATAAATGTTGTTTGGTTTGGTTATTAATGGCAACAAACTGATAGCAGGACCACCTATTAGGTTAAATTGTATTTTCAAACCATCCAAGAATTTATTGAAATATACACACGAAATTTCATTCTAATTGGTGAAGCTGCTGAGATGTATTAAGTTGACAAACACAGAAAAATTATCTTTATTAACATAACAGATATAATGGCTACTTACGTAGTTTAATATCCTCCAAGACTTTTCTGGCGATGACAGGAGCCGGAGGAAACAACCTTAATGACTCTTTGATCACTCTCTCCAAATATTTTAATTTCATTAGGTCTTCTTGCACAAAAGAGCGATCCGAATCACCAAATACATCGTATATCCTGTAAAAATAACTTTCTGAGTGGCCTTATATTCAGACAGATATGTCCTGCATTGACGCCGTCCTACTGAGAAAAAGTTGTCAAATTATTTAATGAGCATAGCTAAGGGGGAGTTTGGGGTTATGCAACTCCCTCCACCCTCTGTAATATTTATACATTATTGCTATTAATAAAATTTCAAGATTGTGAAGTGTGTAACGTAACTTTTTACATAATGAACCCAATTTTCCATTCCCCCCCTGTTGTGAACTACTACTTTCATCTGCCGTCATCATCAATGGCAACACACACTGGTCAAAAAACTCTTGTTTTGAAACACTGCGGTATTTGGTAAAAGAAAATATAGTACAGCTTCACGAACGCCATCTAGCCGATTTGGATTTGCCGCTTTACCTCTTGCTCTAAATTGCAATTACCTAGCTCGAAGAAGTATGTAATCGACGACAATCACTGTGTTCTCAATTATTTCTGGAGTGGTTGTGTCCAGTACCGCGGTGAATTGTTTTGGCGGTATACATCTTTGAACCTCAGAAAGAGTGCTTTACTCGCTCTAGTTCAATTGATATCCAGTTTTGATGATGTTGAGTGTAGATGACTCGCTGGAATAGCTAATATATTGATTGACTCATAAAAGAGATATGTATGTTCAAATATTTATCAGAAATAACTTCACGCGTTCCTGAGATAAAAGGGTCTTGATAGACAGACAACAACGTGATCTTATAAGGTTACCGTTTTTTTCTTATTAGGTACAAAACTAAGTAGATGCCCACTGAGTATGATGGAATCGAATTTACTTTTAAAGAACTTCTATGACATCTTCTTTACCTTTTTTTCTTTACCTGTTTTTTTTTATATTTACCTCCGAGTGCGACCTCCGTGAATTAATATCGCCAGTTATTTTAAGAAGGGCAGAAACTACTATGACCTAGTCTAAAACCTGACTGAAAATGACTGTGTAAGTTATTAATATAAATGAATTCGAAGAACTGCTTATGGACGCAGGCTTCTAGTACTTCGGAGAGGAAAGTGCTTGAAGGTTTTTATGTATGACTGGCTATAGAACTCCTTAACTTTACTCAGAATCTCGGATTTCGGCGATAACAGTCTACGAAGTCAGTATTTATTCATATTTAATTCTAAATGCCTATGATTTTTCAAACTTACTCTTGATACAATTTTTCCTGCACTTCAGGATACTTGGCCAGAAGCTGGATGGTATACCCAGTCGCGTAAGCAGATGTATCTGTGCCAGCTGCCGCTAAAGTCAACATTTCTTCTCTTAGCTCAATGTCGGTAAAACCTTTTTCGCCACTAGATAATTTAATCAACAGATCCAAAACCGTTGTATTTTCATACAATCCCAAATCTAAAAACAATAAGACAATATTCGACTTTCTACATTAAAGCTATAAATGATGCGTAATGTCTCAAACTCTTGTATTTCAGGAACTTTATAACACGTTATTTGTATAGCTGTTAGTGGTTAAATAATAAAGCAATAACAAAAAATAAGAGAAATGTAAACCAACCTAATCCATGGTAAACTTCTGTTTTAGAGATTTTTTCATTTTCTAGTTGTTGTCTCTTTTTTCTTAGAACCTATTAACAAAATGTATAATATTTACACCCAATATCATTAATCCACTTAAAATGCATACCGTTTAAAAAATAAATACATTTGGAAATTTTATCATTATATCATTAAGATTGTGTTGTGCTCGTTAATTTATAAAATTTTAGATCGTCATACATGCACCTATACGAGTATGCTAAACTGTTTGCTTAGTAAAATATGTATGTAAGGATCCATTTCAGTATCGATACAAAATGATAAGTATTTATTCAGATCAGACTTTTATCTTGTAACACTTGATTTTTTTAGTAGCTTAAGTTTTCGCAAATAACATTAAATATTGAACTGTGCAGCGCCATCTTTTTGAGATTGTGGTTATCTATGTAGTTGTCTGAACGATTGCAATGCAAATAGTTCACGGTATGCGCCAGATGGCGCTCACTTCTGAAATAACTAATTTATTGAAAGCTAGTTGAGTAATGTCACTTTAGTATATATTTATCCATAGCATGTTTTGATTTTTCGTTTGACGTTTGAGTTGAGTGGGGTGTGAATGTTCTAGAAACTTCCAGTAATTTATGTATAAATTGAGATCTCCCAATCAAAAAGAGACATTCCTTGTTTTACCTGTCGAAGTGCTGAAGCTTTTTTTTTTATCTGGAAGTATATATACTTAATTAATCTTCAACATGGGGTGAAGCCATGTTTGTTCGAGCCCACATTATGTGGTAAGTTTTCGAAACCTTAATTTTTTACTTTGTCGTGTCTTTAGGATCAATCTTAGGAGTATTTCTTTTGTTTGTAGGGCTCAACGCTAAGGCTGAAGGAATCCCTTTAGCCCAGTATTCTTCTTCGATGTTGGACCCGTCTGAGGGGGTTGGGTGATGCTTCGGTGCAGTGCTGATGCCAGACACTGTGGCCATCAGCTGTGCCTGGAGGATCGCGATACGTAAGCTTCTGTCTTTCTCTTCTCCTGGCGGCTGCAGTTCGTTTCCCTTCAGACCATCTCGGGTCTGCAAGGCGGTTTATTGTTAAAACTCTGATTTAACCTGTCTGACCTACAGAAAGTTATACTTATTTTATTTAGCTTTTAGGAACAAACAGTACTTTGCCCCTGATTCTTGTAGTAACTTACCATTTGTTTGTAGTGTGGAGGGTTCTAAAAAGACCCCACACACCATATTTTTTTAATTAGTATAAGCTGAACCTTGTAATTTAAAGGAGAAACCCGAAATCCATACAAACTTGGGCCTGGCGTTACAGTGCTAGAATTTGGGCATAAATTACAATACCTGTGTAGATTTCACGAGCCCAATTTTCAGGTCTCCTAGCAATGGCCAAATTGGTAAAATCAGCTAATGTTTACATTTTAGGAGTTTATTGTTTGAGTTATTTTAATAAAAATTGGCCAAGTGCGTATCAAGCCACGCATAAAATAGGGTTATGTACTCACCCTTAATTAAATCTTGCCCATTATATGATTGTTCTATTTGCTTATTATTTATTTATTTTTGTACGAACTTTTCTAAGTCAGCGTATTTCATAAGTTAGGCCTTTATAACTTCTGAAATAAAAAAGTTATCAAAACTGCTATAGTTTTCTATAACATGAAAAACACGATTTGATACATTTTTGTTTTTCTATGGCATAGTCACATTAATATAAAAATGCAAAACTTCCCTTTCATGCTATATTTAATGCTGCCAGTTGTAGATATTTTGAATTGCCGCCATTGTAAGTAGTTGTGTCACGAATCGCTGGCCAGACTCTATTTATATTGATTAAAATACCTATTAAAACAATCATTTATACTAAAACAAAGGAGTATTATTTATTTATAACAATATCGATTTCCACTAAATCGATCCTAATTTAGGAATGCTACGCTTGTGGAGCTGGTTACGTATATTGAAATAAGTGTTGTACAGGTTTACAAAGATTGATTAAAACAATAGAATTCTACTTATTTTCTACACTTGGCCATTGCAAATGAAGCTAAGATTCGATAGGTTAATCAAGCAAAATAGACTAATTTTTTGGTACATATCCCATTCGTGTAACGCTTAGGCCCAGAATCGGGTTTCTCCTTTATTTTTTTAACAACCTACATTAGGTTGATTATATTATTATGTTTGTTATTCCTAAGAATAGTATAAGCTGAAACTGGTACCTTAAATTTATTTTCTAACAACCTACATTATGTAAACTGCAATTCCTTAGGTTTTAAAATATATTTATGTGATACTATTTAACAGTGGTTTTCTTTGAAGTGTTCCCTGAATGTCCATCAACATATGCACACACACCTTTAGCTTATATATCCCTTTGTTTTTTTTATTCTCTTTTTTATTTAATTCTATTTGAAGGCGCACTGGGATTCATGTTCTACTGCTGACCTTGCCGGTGTGCAATTCCCCCTTAAGAGGGCTAGGGGTTACAAATAATCCCCACTTGAGAGGGCTAGGGGTTACAATATTTTCTGACATGATTAAAGATACTAGTAGTAGTCAGTACCCAGTAGTCGAAATTCGACTATGATCCATTTATTTTTTCCATTTTATTTGCTTTTAGCACTCGTCCTTCGTATATAATTAAACTTCATCTTTCTTAATCTTCCGTTCGCACTGTTTTCGTTAACAGACCTCTGAAGACAAAGTTCTCACTTCGCATATTAATACATAGATATAAGACCTGTCATTACTTTTAATATATTAAATGTCTCTAAAAAATTGAAGTTGGGTTTGAATAAAAATCTTATTACTTACGTCATTCGTGTAGTTGTATGCTAGGTTTATACATTCCTGAAGTCTCTTGTATTGAGGCAACAAACTGTAAAGCCAATCAGGTTGAAGCCATACATGAAATATTCTCTGAGTAATTAAGTCAAGAATGATGTTTAAAGCGTTTGCATACGGAGAATGGGGATTATCTTGAGTATTCATTTTTATTCCTGTTAGTGTCTCTGTGTAAGAAATCACATTATTTAAGACCAATATCACAATTTATACAATGTTACTAGGTGACTGTCAAAGAAGAAGAAGTAGAAGCAAAAGTAACTAGAATCGCTAAGAATGAGTGTATAAAATTCTATACTTACTGACATTCACATTGAAGAATGACTAAAAATTAATTACACTGACATACAGCTCCTTCAATTTTATAATAGACTAGCCGCCCGCCCCGGCTCTGCATGGGGACTTATAGATATTTAATAAATAATTAAAATTTATAAATTATAACACAGACAGACTTTCCATGCTTAGAACAGTCGATTATGTCTGTTTTTACAAAACAATCATTCAAAATCATTCACTTGGTAGTTAGTTAAACTTCCGGGTTCGGGCAAAGGGTTTTTAACTGAATAAAAGACAACTTAACTAATGTGCTTCCGATTTGGAGGCTAGCAATGTAATAATTCAAATTCTTAAAACTAATTACAATTGTCTAGACGTTCGTCAAAACAACTCTGAGAAGCCTTATATTATTCTAAGAGACATATCCGTTGGCAATGCTGAGCTAGCGGAGTAGTCAATCTAAAACAGAAGGTACAGGGGGATGCATAACTAGTTATAATAGATGTATGTATACACTTAAATCACTTCAAACTTATAACAGCCCTCACAATTTGTGTTGGGTCTTCAATAATTTTGATATCATTACACAAACATACGGGAACAATTAGCTAAATTGTATATGTATATTACCTATAAAGTCGACCAGTGAGATGAGTATCCTTATCAGTCTGATTGATCAACCATGCCCTGGTAAATAACTGGAGATCATCCGCGTAAAGAAAGTAGATAGATAACTAGTGATGATGTTAATAAAAACAGTGAAAAGTAGGGGAGAAAAGGGTAGTGGTACACCGACTGTAGTAGTATACCAAGAAGAAATAGAGTTTTCAATACTGGTGTGCTGCCGGCGACCAAGCAACTTATTGCAAAACTAGTCAATTGCAGTTGGAGATAATCCTCAACTCTCCGCTTTTTATGTTCAAATCACGATCGAAGTCTTCGGTCAACTAATAACTTACTCCTTTTATGCCCTTCACACACCTCCGACTTCATCCATTCTTCCTTCTATGTGCAGTCAGTCCTACTTTGGAAAGCATTGCCTGCCGAAATTAGGATGTCTACCAACCGCTTAACATAGATAAAAGTGAGCGAACTTTTTCAGGGTGAACTGGCAGTACAGTCACAACACTAGTGCCCGTCAGTGAAGTTTAGATTGATTTAATATAATATATGTATGTGTATTTATTAATATACAAAGCGCTAAATAAATTTGTTATTATTATTTATTATTATTTGTGTATACTAGTATTAGGTACTTAATTTAGGTTTATCTCGTAATTTCATTATTATTGTAAACTTTATCCATGTGCAAATATTCAGTCCTTGCACCTACCGCATCATATTTCTACATCGCCTGAAGGGTAACCGGGAGAGAATGCCTTATAGCATTAAGTCCGCCTTTAAACAACATGTGCAGTAAATTTAAATAAATAAATAAATATAGACAGTAGAACGTCGAAGTCTACGGTGTTGAATGCATTGCTGAAGTCTAGGAGTGTCAGAACTATAAGCTCACCATTCTCCATGGCAGATCTGATGTCCTCCGTAATGTGGCTAGTCCACATTACGGAGGTTGTAGTGGTACTGTGCCCAGGTCGGAAGCCAGATTGGAGAGGATTTAGTAGTTTAATGTACTTGGCGCTGGATAATTTTTGTTTTGTTCTGTATGTGCTTTGCACTTATGTATATTTTATCATTTATTGATAATTTCAGTTGTTGTTTTAAACTTTTTCAGAGCGGGTTTCCTGTACTGTTGGGGGTGTATGGAAGAAGATGAAGATTCATGAATGATGCCGGAATTTTGAATATATTCATTAAAATCATTACTGAGATATTCTCTTCATCTGAGATATTCTATCAGTTCTTATTCTTTTTATTTTAAATCAATATGTGTTTTATACTAACACTTTAAATTGTTTAATACTTTAAAGAAATATATGAATACTTTCCTGGTATAATCAATCACAAATGTGAGAAAGTCTCGTGCTCCACCAACTGACTTTACTTCTAATGGCCCTCAAACATCAGAGTGTATAAGTTCCAACACTTTATTTGCACGAGAGGCTTCTTAAGGAAATGGTAGCCGAGACTGTTAATCTTCTTGACAAAATTCACACAACATATTTAGCTTCTTTTCATTCAGATTAATACCTTCTGTACATTTATTAAGTTTGTTCAAATCAGATAGGTTGAGATGGATCATCCTTTGATGCCATAAGTAGCTATCACTTTCAGCCATATTACGCATGCTGATAAAGTTTTCAGATTGAGACGATACACGTTGTCCACTAACTTGCAGGTCACAATTTCTTCTTTGAGTTTCTGAAATATTTTACAGCCTTTGTTGTTAAACTGTATAGAGCATCCTTTCATTATAAGCTGACTCACTGAGCTAAGATAAGGCAATACGGATGCTGGTAATCGGGGGTGATGATTCATCGTAAAGCCAGTCTTGACTCATATCTTGAATCAACAAACCAACTATTAATATCATTAGTTGTAGATGCTGAAAATACTGCAAAATATCCAGTTTCTTTCTCCGTCTCTTTATTAAAGTCCTTCCTTTTATATCGGCAGTTCTTACTAATATGACCATACTTGCTGGATTTGAAACATCGTGGACCTTTGTTTAGTTTTGTGTTTTAAGGTGACTTGAATTTATGTTTATTGTTATTTTTACTTGCATATAATGCACCTGACTCGGAGCCCTTTATCTCTTGCAGGATCTTAGTCTTTACTGAATCTGCTGTTATCGGCACACCAGAACTTCCAAGGACCATTATCATTGGTTTGAACACATCCGGCAAACCAGCAAGGAGCAGTGTGCCCAACCACTCGTCGTAACTATCAAATGAGAAGTTTCGGAGTTTATGTGCCGTAGTCATTACCCTATTAAAGTAATCTTCTATATTCTGTCAATTTTCTAGAGTAATTGTAATCATGTCTTTTAGTAATCCTACACGACGTGTCAACCCTCGTCGTCAAATGCCTTTTGTAAGTTAGTCCAGACTTCTTTAACCGTTTTCGCTTCTTGAATATGTATGTAGTTTGTTGAGTCAACCAATAATATAATTTTTGTTTTCGCTTTTAAGTCCAGCTTCTTGTCAACCACATCACTATTATTCACAATACAAGACCAAAGGTCCTCATGTTGTAAGTATGTTTGAACGGCAAATCTCCGGGTATTTTAATTGTCACGTCCAACTAACTTTTCAATGAGAGTCATTGTATTTAGTAGTCATTTTAGATGAACAAATGTTATTTGCAAACCACGTTTTTCCAAAGTGAGGTTAGGTCGCCCCAGTGCCCAACGACTTTTTTTTTCAGATCTATTTTCTCTCAATTTAAAATCGAAACAATCTGGGCCCATAACCCGTTATCAGAATGTGGTTGTAATTGTATAAACATTTAATTGTTGAATAAATTTTATTGTTAATATAGCAGCGATTACAATTGGAACAGCCAGTTTATTAAAAAGTTTAACAAGCAATCCCAATAAATATCAACATCTGAAGCTGTACACGGCCTTATGAAGTATTTTTCATTCTACGGCATTTAAAAAAAAATAACTCTGACCCCGCTAGTGAGTTTAACAATGAATTAATGAGGATACCAAACACTTAACAACCCTAATTAGATAAGTTTAATCGAACGTTTACATTCGACGATTATTGCAATTTACTGTTGCGCTAAATATGAACAGAAATGATCTGATGCTGCATCTGTAACGATTTTCTCTAGCTAGATAATAGCCTATAACCATTCGATACACTCAGCAACGGGATTAACTTAATCCTATTGATGAGTGTACGAAGCAGTATTTGGTCATACTCATTCCGAAAATCCTTTAGGTATAGATTTTGAAAAACAATATACACAACAGTCCATAAAAGACCAAGTTAAATTTTTATTTAAATATTTAACAAAAAATAATAATAATAAATATTTCGGACATCTAGTCATACACAACGTCATCTAGTCCCAAACTAAGCAGAGCTTGTGTTCTGGGTACTAAACAACTGATATAAATACATAAACATTTTTGTTTTTTATTTTGTAAATACATACTTATTATACATAGAAAACACCCAGACTCGGAAACAAATATTTGTGGATCACACAAATATTTTCCGTCCTGGGAACGGAAAAAATGTTAGAGGCTAAAGAAAGGGTTAGGCAACAGAGAGATGGTGAAGTTGAAATCGACCTTCTAGAAGGAAAAATCGTATATGCCAATTAAGTTAATAAAAGAACAAGCATAGATAAGCCACTGTATATCAAAGCGAAAGTTATAAATAAAACATGTAAAAATATAACACCAACACAGATTGGTGACAGAACTAAAGTCCCTGTTAAAAACTTAAAACGCCCGCCTCAGTAGTGCACATTGATGATAGGAATGCCGGCGGTGGCCTTTCTTCTACAGTCCCTCTAAGTCCAAGGTAGTCGGAATATACTTCCTGTTATAGAAGGCTAAGTTTATCTACGATCGGACCAATGGACTATGATTAAAGTTTTAAATTTAGAAGAGATACACATTGTTCTAAATTTTGTGGTTTCCAACTATGAAGAGTTTAAAAACCTAGTAAAGAAAAATGGTAAATATTCGCCTTACTTACTTAATATCATAGCACATATTGAATATTTACGAGAGAAATAAGACATAAACAGAAATATTAGGTAATACAAGGTCTAATTAATCCATTGAGTTCTCTTATCAAAATAATCACGGGAAACCTGGATCATAGTGATGCATTGCGGTACGATAACATTACATCGGAACTTAGTCACAATCAAATTGTTATCAAAGATAAATTAACATTGGTATCTCAGATGTAAGACAGTTTTATTACTACTACTGAAGTTTTAAATCAAAATTCCATTATTCTAGAAGAAAGGTTAAAAGCAGTTGAACCCATGTATAATGAAGTAAAGTCAAAAGTAAATCAGTGTTCGTACACCATTTTCACCTTAAGCTTATTAAATATATTTGCGAGTAATATCCGTATAATCTTTTAAAGGTTAAAAGCAAGTGAAACCCATGTTTAATGAAGTAAAGTCAAAAGTAAATCAGTGTTCGTACACCACTTTCACCGTAAGCTTATTAAATATATAGTAATTTCCGTACAATCTTTGTAAGATGAGGAGAGATAGAAACTGCTCTTGCATTTAGTAAAACCTCTATACTACACCCAAGTATTGCTAACTCTACCGAATTGTTATAACATTTGAAATTAGCACTGCGAACTTAATATATGCCGCAACGGAGAAAAACCTAGTAAAATTAGAAGAAATTATTATTGTTAAAAATTATCTTAGGAATAACCAGATTATGTTCATATTAGAGATTCCACTCATAGATAATTTACAGTAATAACTACTAGAAAAATTATTCGTTACCAATTTTTCGCGAATCAGATAATAAAACTGTGTCCATTTTACTTAAATATCCGTACATATTAGCAAGGGGACTGAAATACCTGCCGATCGTGAAACCATGTCAACAACTTCACGCTGGAGACCAATTCCTGTACGCTGATGACCAAGTGCCTTACCCAGAACTAACCTGTATAGAGCAGCTCTTGAAATTCGATGATAACCTCACATGCTGTAAATCAACCACAGATTGGTATTAAAGCATTGATGTATTAAAAAACCCTAGATACACACTCAGCGTCGCAAAACCGTCCTCATAAAATAAGCGCACTATTGAAAACGGTGCTCATATTTCAAATAGTCTCGCGTCGCTCGCGTCTCTGTGCGCTCGTTAATAATGCTAAGTGTTCGATGCGGAATTGTAAAAATATTACGTTAGGAACGTTAAAAAAGGATGGGATATCGTATTTTCGGTGAGTAAAAGAGTTTGTTAATTTGTTTTTGTTGTTTTTATGACTAAATATCGGAAGTAATATGTGATTTTGATTTAATTTGTCTAAAACTTCACTCAACGGTCCAAGTATAATACGACAAATTTCAATGGCCGCTTTTTCAGTGTAAGAACGACTATTACACAACCTTTTATTTTAGTCGCATAATCCAAACGACCCTGTTCTGAATTTAATGGAGTCGATTTTTTTTTTATTGTGTTTAATTTTTTATTAATAAGTTTATTTAATTTGAACTTTTTGTATTTAGTTTTTAATAAGTATGTATACGTTACAAAATATATAATAATATTATTATAGTTATTAATCGAATTGCAAAAGGAAAGGAGGTCGTCCAAAGGGTGTTATTATTAAAGTTCGTAAATATTATATTACCTATTATATCGATTAATTAGGGGACAACTTATGGGTTCGCGAGATACAATTTTTTTAAGCCAAACAGTGCATGCGTCGTTTGTTCTGAACATTTTTTGGACGAAGATATGAATGTCACTGCTAAAGGCATAAAACGTCTTCTTAAAACGGCTGTTCCTAGTATAACGGTAAGTAGTCGTTAGCCAGAAAAATAATGAATTTATCAAATAATTTCGTACCTACATTCAAATAATATAATTATTTTTTACAGGATATGTCACTGATATGATATGAAAAAATGAAATAAATGATTTTAAGAGTTAATATTTGTTTCATTGATGTACACATGTCCTACCCAAAAACATATTTACGCTCAGATATAAGTATAATTATGGGCTTAGAACACAATTTAACTAACTCTTAAAATACTAACTCAATGTATTATAATAAAAAAAAATATACAAATATTCCTCTTCACTCCATGTCCTGTCCTGCCGGCTAGCTTCGGTCATAAAATTTGATTGGTCATTGTACGCTGCTTTGTAATAAAAACTTTAAACAATGCGCGTAAGGTTGAATGTGCAAAAGATGTGTTTATAGCTTAACTAAAACTACCCACATTGATATTTTTATACATCAATGACTAAGTAGGATAGTTTCGTATGCGGCTTTTGTTTGAGACTGTGCATCTAGGGTTTTTATATATCAATGTATTAAAGACATAAGGATACAACCACAAGTTGGATACTATTTACTAGACTACGGACCGTTCTCACGAGCACCTGTAGTAATGAAATCAATAAACATCCTGTCTTCGGAGCTTACACACTAACCCTAAAGGAGTCATGCAAATTCGAGATACAGGGCATCAAAATTCGCAGTCACCAAATCCTGTCAAAAATGAAATATATGTCTAGTGAATTAAAGCAAAGTGAGTTCTCTAAGAGTGATTTTAAAGGTCAAGAACTAGAACAATAAGAAAAGTAATATAAATTATAATTTATATTACTTTCCTTGTTGTTTAATTTGCGTTCTCTTAATTTTGATTTTTTTTTACGTAATAGGTTAAGAGTGTTAATGTGTCAACGAAATCATCGGAACTTTATTCAAAATGTACATCCAGATTATTTCGCTCTCAGGGAAGAGGAGTTATGCATCCCCTTGTACCTTCTGTTTTAGAATAACTACTTATCATCAGCTGCTGACTCAGCATTGCCAACGGATGTGTCTCTTAGAATAAGATAAGGATTCTCAAAGTTATTTTGACGAACGCCTAGACGTTTAAATATTCTATGTAGTTTAAAGTAATGAAGACATTACATTGCTAGCCTCAAAATCGGCAGCACACCAGTGTATCCGCCGAGATGGCGTAACGTTTTTGTGTACTGGCAACCCTCAGACGCGCGTGTGGCGCCGCGTGTTGAAAAGTCGAACTTTACAAGTGTCATTTGTCACGAACTAACCGCGCGCGTGCTTATTTGTGCAATTCGCAAATATTTCCGCAAACCCCGGTCCTGCAAGTGAGAAAACGACCCACAATCAGCTCAAGAACCCGCATCGCTGGCCAGCTGAATAGCGAAGCCCGCGACCAGCTCCCGACACGTGTCCACGTGTTCAGCCCACGTTCACCCGGCAACAGGTGAGCCCTCTTCTTACCAATCCTAACCCCCATATCATATTCTTTTTTTTTTTTTTTTTTTAACGTGTGGAAATCCCCGCGGACCGTCACCCCGTCGGGGGTTACGGCGGGGTGGTGTGTCGGACTCGAACCGACTAAAACCACACGGTGTGACCCTCTCTGCGCCTTTGTGTTGGAAGGAGTCCAGGGAGGGGATTTCCTTCTGGACTCCAACCAGCGCCTGCCCGCACTGTTGCGGGCACCACCACACAAGTGTACTCTCTAATTGGGCAACGTCCGGTCACACGCGGACGTCGCCCCCTCGCGGTTGGCCTCTACTGCGGACGGACGGGAAACCCGTCCCGCCCATCCGCGGCCACTCTCAGGGCGGCATGAGACGCAGGTATGCGCGCCTCCGCCGCCCGGGGCGCCGGCGGCGGATCGGGTCCGATTGGATGGAATCCTCCCGGGCCTTCTCCGCCACCTCCTTCTGCAAGATTACGTCCTCGCAGAAGGTTGCGACCGCGGTAAAACAACTGTCGCTGCCGGCCATCGATCTTATGACGGCCGGCAGCGAGAGATCCCCTCCGATGACTGCAGTGAGGACCCGGCGCTAAGCCGCCCAAGCGGGGCAGACCGCCAGCGTGTGCTGGGCCGTGTCCTCACTGCAGTCGCAGTGGTGGCAGGCGGGACTCGGTTCCCTCCTAGCGACCGAGTGCAGGTACTTTCCGAAGCAACCGTGCCCGGAAAGTACCTGCGTCAGCCGGAAGGAAAGGGTCCCGTGCTGCCGCCCTGCCCACTCCTCGAGGACCGGCTGAAGAGCCTCCACGGCGGCGAAGCCAGCGCGTGGGGTCTCCAGCCGGAACGACCATCTCTGCATGGTGGCTCGGCGAGCGGCTTCGCGCCACTCGCGCACGTCCTCGGGCGGAGGGCGAAAGCCGCTCTCCGCCCGGAAGTCAGCCACTCGCCGATAAACTTCGGCGAGCACTTCCGCCTCCAAATCCCACGGGGGTGTTCCGGCCAAGGCACACGCCGCCTCTGTGGACACCGTGCGGTATCCGCGTATAGCTCTGACCGCCAGTATCCGCTGGGGGCGCCAGAGGCGCGCCCTGTTCTGGGCGGACAGAGCCGCCGCCCACACCGGTGCACCGTAAAGTGCCATTGACCGGACAACCCCCGTGTACAGCTGCCTAGTGGGGACACTGGCCCCGCCCAAATTGGGCAGAAGTCGCCCTAGGGCGGAGGCAGTGCCCACCAGCTTAGGACCAAGCTGTCGGAAGTGCTCGTCGAAGAGCCACCTACCGTCGAGGACCAGACCCAGGTACCTCATCTGGGCCCGGACCGGTACCCCATATCATATTCTACCTTAACCTCAACCGTTGCTGTACTGTCTGCACCGTCAAGGTGTAGCCAATACATATTGGTCCATCCCGAGCCGGTCATAACGCGCACTAACCTGCGTGTTCTGAATCGGTGTCTATTAATTACAGTCCACTTTCTCTCTTCAGCACAATTATCACCCCCCCAGGCCTTATAAAGTACATTTCGATACATTTTCCAACCTTTACATACCTCCCATTTTCTTATAATAAAACATTATTTTCACTCGGCTCAATTATATCTTATTATATCTCCTTCTGGTATTGTTATATACATCCAACATACCACACCTCAGCTCTAAGGATACCTATTGTCAATATTTCTCAACAAATTCCACATTTTTATAATACTTTTTCATTGTAATTTCATCGCACCTTCGCAAGAAAAATAAAATAAAATAATAGTCATATATCCCTATTTAAAGTTAATAAACACATATTATAGGTTATTATTAGTTATTCTGACCATAGTAGGCATTGATTTCAGCTCATTTAGTTTATTTAAAGCTTCAACCAAGAATTTATTAACTTATAGTTAGTAGTGAATCTACCTTATATCTAAAAATATAAAACTTATATTTGAATTTCTTGTCAAATCATCATAACCTTATTAAAGGATATCTAAAGAAGGTTCCCCAGTGCATTACAGCATAGTTTCAGCTCATAAAATACAGAATTTAAGTTATCTGAATCTGTATAATCATCTGCGGTAAACTTCATACATTGTATTTCTTTGTTACTTTTAATTTCTTTCAACTCATCAAACGCAACGGTACTGCTTTGTTGACAATTACACAGTTGCAATATATATTTTATTTTGAAATTGTATTTAGGATTTCAAACCGATTGGGTAATTGCATCGTAGGTTTGAGTTTATATCAGATCATTGACATAACTATTTAATACAAAATACAAATAATTGTTGCAATAACAATTGAATTATTCTTGGTTCTTATAGTGACTTCACAACTTGTTAAGGCTAAGCCTACTAAACCCATATTTAAATATTTAAGGCACATATACCAACTTATAGTTTGTTTACAAAAAATTAATTAATTAACTTACGGTTTTAGTATTTACCTCTATCAACTCATTATCTAATACATACATTTATAATACAACACACCTATTACTAATACAGGGTGTTTCAACATACAGGCTGATATTAGTTTCTATTCGCATACAATATTTTTTTGTTTTCTTTTTTTTGTTTGCACTTCGTTTTCCTTTTTCAGCTCACCCCCCCAAACCCCCTACAGCTCACCCCCTCAATCCCCCTACAGCTCACCCCCTCAATCCCTCTACAGCTCACTCCCTCATTCCCTCAACATGCCTACCAAGTGTCAGGCAGCCATCTTTAGGGAGGCCTGTAAGGCCATAGCTGCGTTGCATAAGATCGCAGAAGACCTTGTCGGTCCCAAACCGAAGTCTACACTGGATGACTTCTACGGTCGTTTCGCCGATCTGAAGGAGTGTAAGCAGAAGTTAGACGCAGTATATTATGAGATTCTCGACTCGGCTGACCTCACTAGTGACCAGGAACAACTGTACACACAAAATCACTCTAAGGCCAACGATGACTACACTCGCATCATGGTCATTCACCACAAACTTAGGGCTATGCCTTCTGCATCAGCCCAACCCTCAGCTCCTTCTTCAGCACAACTCCCGGCCAAGTCTTGGGTACCAGCAACATGCTTGCCCAAGATTGAGTTGCCCCGGTTCAGCTCACGGGTGGAGGATTGGCCATCCTTCATCGCCATCTTCAGGAGCCTGACTGACGACATGGCGACGCTCACAGATGCGGTCAAACTGCACTACCTCCTTTCTTCCCTTTCGGGTGAGGCGCTCAGCATGATCTCGCACCTAAAAATAACGGATGAAAATTACCCCATAGCCTTAGACATCCTGTCTAAGCGCTTCGACAATCGGAGGGTCCTTATTGATAGGTTTGTGGACATCATACTGGGTCTGCCCACCATACACGCCCGCTCTGAAATCCGACGATCCTTCCTCACCCCTCTGGTGTCAGCTCTTTCTAATCTTGAAAACCTTAACCTGCCCATGAACGACAGCAACTACGTATTTGTCTCCATCCTAATACGTAAGCTTAAAGGCGACCTCCGTACCCTCTTCGAACGCAAATACGGTTCCTGTCGGCAGCTCCCTACCCTCAAGGATCTGGTCCCGTTTTTGGAGGAGCACGCTCGCTGTGTGGACAATGAACGGTCAGCACCAGCACCTACTCAGCCCTCTCATTTCCAACAGGCTGCTCCCACTCAGCCCATCCGCCCGCGTCAGATCGCATACCCCACATTCCGCCCAGTACTTCAGCCCACGCACTCCAGCCATGTTCGTCAGTCGAACCCTCAAGCCCTCCGCCCTTCCTACACGTCTACGCCTCTGCCCACACCACCCGGAGCAGTTACCCCTGAGCCCCCTATGCAACGCTCCTCCCCCACGTCCAATATGTACTGCCCATATTGCAGGAGCCGAGATCACAGGTTGATCGCGTGTCCCAAGTTCAATAACCAACCAGTTCAGGGTCGTTGGGACTTCATTGAAGCCCGCGACCGCTGCTGCCGCTGTCTGGGTCCTCATTATGAGACCGAGTGCAAAAGCACCGGGACATGTCGGCACTGTGGTGATTCACAGCACCACACAGCTCTTCACCGCCAGGATGATGTTCCCCACGCAATGCGTTCGGCCGCCCGGCACCTTCCTCCCCATCTTCGAGCTCAGCCCAAACAGCGCCCCCCTAATAGGCCCCAACACATCTCCGCCCACGCCGCACAGGCAAACCCCCCATCAACATCCAGCTCTCCACCCGGTTCTCGGTCACCTGACCACAAGTCTCAGGGAGGTCACCGTCGGGCACAGTGACTACCTACCGCTCATCGTCCCAAACTTACTCGCTCAGCTCACACTTCAACACCCACATTTACTCATTCTGCTCACGCTCCCACACCCAAATTTACACACTCTGCACACGCCTACACACCCAGCACACATTCAGCACATACCTCACGATTGAACTCAGCACCTCCAGCACTGGATAGTAGACTTAACTCCGCACTTTCAAATGATACACCTGTTCTATTACCCACTGTTTCGTTAAGAGTGTCAGACGTGCATGGTCATTTTCATAAGGCTAGAGCATTGTTGGATTGCGGAAGCATGATAACCTTGATAACTCAGCACATGGCGAAATTATTGAAACTGCCCACCCAACCATCAACCCTGAAAATCGCAGGGGTTGGTAATCAGCACGCACAAGCCTCAAAGGCGTCAGTTGTGATTACATTTCAGCCCACACGTATCGATAGCCCAACTATCACAACAACAGCTCATATATTGAAGCATGTCACAGGCTGCTTACCCCTAGAGAAGCTCCCAAATACGGCTCACATCGCAGAACACTTACCACTCCAATTGGCAGATCAAAATTTCCACACACCAGCCCCAGTTGACCTGCTGTTAGGGTCCGACGTTCTCGGCCAAGTATTGGACGGGACTAGGGTGTCTTTAGGCCCCGGGAAGCCCATAGCCTTCGGCACGATTTTTGATTACGCTCTGTTAGGACCCATTGAAGATTTTTATCCCCAGCCTGATAATCAGGTTAACTCACTTCAGGTTACCAGCCCTCAGCTCGATACAGTAGACTCAACTCATGACATACAAAAGAGTCTTGAGAGGTTTTGGGAGTCAGAGGAACCCCACTCTCACGCTGTCACTAGTACACTGAATGATCAGTGTGAACAAATATTCAGCTCTACTACCACGCGTCAACCATCAGGTCAGTACATGGTGACGTTACCCTTTTTACCTAATGCTCCATCGCTAGGCAACACTCATGGTATTGCGCTACGTAGGTTCCTCAATTTGGAAAGGAAACTGCAATCCAGCCCCTCACTCCGCTCCAAGTATGTCGAATTTATGGACGAATACCTTAGATTAGGACACATGTCACCGTGTCACCCAAACACTTTCACTGATAGGCCCCACTTTTACATCCCTCACCATGGCATATTCAAGTCATGCTCCGACAAACTCCGCGTCGTGTTCGACGGCAGCTGCACGAGTTCAAATGCGGTTAGTCTGAACGACTGTTTGCACACAGGCCCAGCCCTTCAATTAGATATAGTCGACATCCTCATGTCTTTCAAGACTCACCCTGTAGTGTTCAGCACAGACATTAAAATGATGTTTAGGAATATCCTTATGCATCCAGATCACCGGCGGTACCAACTGATACTGTGGCGATCATCCCCTGACAAGCCTCTCCTCACATATTCATTGAATACTGTGACCTATGGTCTAAGGTCTAGTCCCTATCATGCAATCCGCACATTACTCCAGCTGGTTGACGACGATGGTCACCGCTACCCCACGGCCGATATCGTTGACGATATCCTCACAGGTCACGACTCCATAGAATCTGCCCAAGAACTCCAGAATGACTTAATTAGTCTACTCGCCCTCGGTGGCTTCAAGCTCAGCAAATGGACGTCCAATTCACCTCAGCTCCTTGAAAGATTTCCCGATGACCAATGCGACATGCCCAAGGATTTCGATATCAGTCCAGATCCTAATTCCATCAAAGTGTTGGGTGTGCGATGGATCCCTCAATGTGACATGTTCACCTATCATATCTCTCTGCCCTCAAAACCCCTTGTCACAAAACGGTCAATTCTCAGCACAGTTGCGTCACTTTATGACCCCAGTGGGTGGGTCACCCCCGTTATCTTCCGCGCTAAACTCCTTCTACAGAGGCTGTGGCTCCTCAAAGTAGGGTGGGATGAGCCCACTCCCCCTGACATCAGCTCCGAATGGGAATCCATCTCTCAAGATCTTCCCCAGTTATCAACTCTTCGCCTCCCTCGACATATCTGCACTAACAAGGTATCCTCGAACTACTCCCTCCATGGGTTTTCTGATGCATCCGAGAGTGGGTTTGCTGCGACAGTCTATCTTCGTGAGCACACTCTCGATGGTCAAGTAAATATACACCTGATTCTTGTCAAGTCAAAGGTCGCCCCAATTAAGAATCGTCTCTCAATTCCCAAGCTGGAACTTTCAGCTGCAGCCCTTCTGGCCCAGTTGATGTCACGTGTATCAGCACAGTTATCCGCCCATTACCCTATACACCACAATGTCTGTTGGTCCGATAGCACTATAGTCCTAGCGTGGCTCAATACTCCCCCTCATCGTCTACAGGTGTTTGAAGCCAATCGTGTGGCCAAAATAAACTCCAATTCACCTCAACTTGCGTGGAGACACGTACCCACGAACCTCAACCCAGCCGATTGTGCTAGTAGAGGAATATCAGCTTCAGCCCTTTCTACTCATCACCTCTGGTGGTCCCCTTCATGGCTCAAGGATGATCCGGAGTCCTGGCCCAAGGTGCCTCCAGCTCTAGGCCACCATGCTTTACCAGGTCTCAAACCTAAGCACGTACCCTCACTGATAACAGTACCTGGTATAGATATAGATCTGCTCACTCGTTTCAGCTCTCTCGACAAGCTAGTTGGTGTAACTGCTTGTATTCAACGTTTCATCTACAATTGTAGGCACAAACCAGATGCACGCCGCTCTGGTGTCTTGTCAGCCCATGAACGAAAGGAGGCTCTCTTGTTCTGGATCCGCTCTGTTCAACATAACGAGTTCTCCGAAGACATCCATCGTATCAAAACAAATAAGTTGTGTACGACTAGGATCGCTCGTCTAGCTCCCTTCCTCAAGGATGGCCTGCTGAGAGTTGGTGGTCGACTTTCCAATGCTCCAATCACGTACAATGCCCAACACCCGCTCATTCTACCCACCTCTAGTCCCCTCGTAGACCTCATCATCGACCACTATCACAAAATCCACTGCCATCCTGGCGCCGACACATTACACGCTATCCTGCGTCAACATTTTTGGATATTATCAGCTCGTAGGGTTTTCAGACACCGCGTATTTAAGTGTATCCGATGTTTTAGATATCGCGCTCAGCCTCATTCCCCGATCATGGCTGATCTTCCGCCAGATAGGGTAACACCTCAGCCCGTGTTTAGTCAGGTCACCACAGACTTTGCTGGTCCGTTCCTAGTCAAGTCCAGCACACTGCGAAACGCGAAGCTACTAAAAGCGTACTTTTGCATATTCGTATGTCTCTCAACAAAGGCGGTTCACTTGAAACCGATCTCAGCACTCACCACGGAAGCCTTTCTTGCTGCACTACAAAGATTTATCTCACGTCGCGGCATTCCGTCCCTTATCCGCTCAGATTGCGGTACAAATTATGTAGGCGCTAGGAACCACCTTGTTGAAGTTCAGCACTTCCTTAACACAAATAACGACGCAATTACCCACAAACTCGCTCGTCAGCACATAACATGGTTACTCAACGTCCCCAAGGGACCCTGGTTTGGCGCATTACACGAAATTAACGTAAAGTCAACGAAGCAGCTGCTGTACCGCGTAATTGGTGAGCAGCGCTTCACCTTTGAGGAGTTCTCAACCCTCTTGGCGAGAATTGAGGCTGTACTCAACTCTCGGCCCATCAGCCCAATGTCCTCCGACCCTCTAGATTTCGAGCCCTTGACGGCCGGCCACTTTCTCATCGGTCGGCCTCTCACAGCTCTCCCCGAGGAGCCCCTACAGGACAGACCACTGCCCTCCCTTAGACGTTTTCAGCTCATCAAGGCTCTCGCTCAGCGCTTCTGGACCCTCTGGACCAACTCCTACCTCCATACCCTCCAAACCCGATCCAAGTGGCTCTCCCCATCCTCTCCTCCTCGAGTTGGCGAATTGGTGCTCATCAGGGAGGACAATCTACCGCCCCTTCAGTGGAGACTGGGGAGAATACTCCGCACAATCCCCGGGAAGGATGGAGTGGTCCGAGTGGTGGACCTGGATACGGCCACTGGTCATCTGCCGAGACCTGTCTTCAAGATCGCCAGGCTCCCAATGGACTCAGCTCAGGACGATGGCTCTGTCCCGGCCCCCCAGGATGTATCCGCCGAGATGGCGTAACGTTTTTGTGTACTGGCAACCCTCTGACGCGCGTGTGGCGCCGCGTGTTGAAAAGTCGAACTTTACAAGTGTCATTTGTCACGAACTAACCGCGCGCGTGCTTATTTGTGCAATTCGCAAATATTTCCGCAAACCCCGGTCCTGCAAGTGAGAAAACGACCCACAATCAGCTCAAGAACCCGCATCGCTGGCCAGCTGAATAGCGAAGCCCGCGACCAGCTCCCGACACGTGTCCACGTGTTCAGCCCACGTTCACCCGGCAACAGGTGAGCCCTCTTCTTACCAATCCTAACCCCCATATCATATTCTACCTTAACCTCAACCATTGCTGTACTGTCTGCACCGTCAAGGTGTAGCCAATACAACCAGTTAAGTTGTTTTTTATTGATTCTAAAAACCCTCTGTCCGAAACGGAACTTTAACGGGGTACTGTCTGATGTTGTTTTGTTTACTGCCTCGTTGGTCTAGTGGTTAGCGCATGCGACTGCTGATCAAGAGGTTTCGGGTTCGATTCCTGGGTCGGACTAAATGTTTGTGTGATCCGCAAATATTGTAAAAATATGTATATATAATTTAACTGTTTATATATAATTTACAAAAAAAAGTATGTTTATGTATTCATATCAATTGTCTAGTTACCCTTATTAGTCTAGTCGACAAGTTGAAAATGGTACAAAATAGAAATACTGCTCTTAAAATTATGTGCGGTAGCTCATTGGATTCGGATGACGCCTAGAAAAATGTGCCAAAAGCGTGTATTAACACATAAAAAAATGCAAAAGTTATAAACAATTAAAGATGAAAAAAAAAGCATTTCGTTTTTTGCCAATATTTCATAAACTATTAATATTAAAGAAATTACAAAAAAAAAATCTAAAAGAAGAGGAAATTTGCAATAAAAAACTCCTAGCTCCCGGAACTCTATCTCCATTATTTATAATTTTAATTTAACGCTGAAAATAGGTCTGCGCGCGACATTTTTAGGTTGGACGCGTGGCGTCAAAAGCGAGTACGTCACATTAATTAACTTATTTAAGGTATAGAATATTTGTTTTTAAAGCTATAACATAAAACAGTTTAGGTCTCAATTCTGAGGAGACGAAAATAGCTTAAAATTATCAATAGAGAGCTGATAAATATGTCCAACAGTAGCTGATCACTGTAAAGTGATGACGAATAAAACAACGCTATAGAAGGATCAACTCTCCTAGCACGTCAGAAATGAAGGTAAAATGTAGGGAAAAATATGGGATTGAGTGGGAGGAGACTCAATATGTGTTCGTATTTACAAGATAATTTCATTTAGCTCTCTCAATAGCACTTTAGTGAATATATGTATTATTTTTGTTTAACTTACCAACGGTAGAATCTAATGCATAGTTACTTAAGAAAGGTATCAGATCAATTTTTCCCTTATCGGTGCAACTTGATAGTTTTTCAGTAAGTTTCTGACTATTTTCAGCAATTTTTTGCACAAAATTCTCTAGCATTCGGGGACTGAAAGCTGGTACCGTGATCTTCCTTCGTCGTCTCCAAATTGAAACTGTAAAGAAGAAACCTATGATAATAAATGTACTGAAAACGTTATACTAAAAATAGAATATAATTAATTGTATTGACTTATGTATTAACTAAATATTAATTTCCAAGTTGCTAAATAAACTTTGTTGGTATTGAAATATGTTGGTATTTATTAAATACATTTAAGGTGGTAGTCTCGGAGCGTGAAGATATATTTTGAGTACCATAAAAAGTCAATGTTTCTTATAACATTATTTTTATGTTATTGCTAATATTGAAAAACTTCACTAGACACATAATATCAAAGTGATCTAAAGCGGAAATGATCTTAAAAAATATCTACGAAAACTCCGAAACGATGGTGTATGTCTCATCCTACGGATAAATTTGTGGGTTATGCTTTCAAAGTAATTTTGAACAGTGTAATATTGTAACACTAAATTTTTATCTTACAGCAAATTCTACTGA
This sequence comes from Phragmatobia fuliginosa, assembly GCA_932526445.1. NCBI lineage: Eukaryota > Metazoa > Arthropoda > Insecta > Lepidoptera > Erebidae > Phragmatobia > Phragmatobia fuliginosa. The sequence goes on from OW052061.1 coordinate 17,026,751, forward strand.
ATTTTAGGCATTTCATGTGGAACAAAATGGTCTTTATTAAGGTATCATTAAAATATTGATTTTATAATATATCAAAAATTTATCAGCGAGTGTTCGCCCGTGGCGTGTAAAGCCGCGGTGAGTTCCTAGTACAAGAAATCATCATTTCATTAATGTGTGATGTAAGACAGGTGGGTTCCATAGAAAATACTATTTTATTTGACAAAAGAATAAATACAAATAAATAGTTTTAAAATTTAACACACAACGCCGTCTAATCCGAAACTAAGCAGAGCTTGCACTATGTGTACTAGACAGCTGTCTAGATAGTCGTCAATATGAATTGATATTAGAAAAATATTTTTTTATTTTAAAATACATACATTTTTGAATATTGGGAGAACACTGAATTTTGGGATCGCATGAACTCGTTTTTTTTGCAAATTATTTCTTCATACTAAAATGCTCGATTCGAATTGAACTTTTGCCGCTTAAATTAAATGATGTTTAAGCTTACATTATGACTGAGAGTAAATATAAACCTAAAATGGTAAATCTGTTCTTTGTACTTTTTTCTTGCGTCTGATAAAATAATTATTTAAAAAAATGCAAGATACTAGAGAGAGACTCTCAAGACTTTAGCTCACTTTTATTTTTGTATCCAAATGTATTACAAAAATCTATAAGTATGAGATTGCCGACTTTCTTGGAGACGGGAAAGTAATATGTGGGTCTAAAATATTGTTTCCATCTGTATCATTGGCTGTATTGAGATGAATATTACCTGGTGCGAATATGCTTCCATTACCAATAGCTATTCGAGAAAATCTGAATATATCATCCTTCTCTAGGCAAGTCTTCAGAATATATTCCATGTCCACGGGATTGACGACGACTACAATAAAACATAACCATTAGATACGAACAATTAATTAATTTTTATGATATTAAAACTGGGATGCAAGATAAATATATTTTAAAGGTGGTCGTTAGGAGGAAGCCAACGCAGTAACACTACAAATTATATTTATTTAATTAAATATGGAACAAAACTAAGTTTCCGTGTAGCCAACGGAGAGACTTGGTACTGTTAAGAAATACATAAAAGTTTTTATTTTGTGCACTTACCATTAACTAACTAGTAAGTTTGTATCATTATTTAAAAGGTGATAGGAAGTCGTAAGTGAATTCTGATTTAAATTAAAGATAATTCACTGCTGATATAAATATCGTACCACTATTTCATAATAGATCTTAATTAACTGTTACAAAAACTAAGTAAGATATTATGAAAATAAAATAATCGACACAAAATAATAAATCCTGTATTATTTTTTTCTCTTTCCTACTGCAATAACATTGTTGGAAGTATTAATTCCGCGAGGCTGATATTTTGCCTTCCTGACTCCTACAAACACGTGTATTATAATTTTCATTCCATTTTATTTATATTAAAGATGAATGATACGTAGTGAGAAACGAACCAACAGAATATTACAGGCTTTATTCAACAGTAAAATACGACTTGATAAATAATACGTTAAGATAGAGTCCATAGATTAATATAGAGCCACAGATAAGGTAACACGACCAGAGAGATACCAAACATGAAAAGGCGGAAATTATCGCAATAATTGTAAACTGTAAAGTATCCAAACTATAGAATATATTATTATATAGGTTATATTTGTCAGTGGTCACATGCCTCCCGGTAGTTTTAATAAAATTGTACTTAAGTATTGTACATCCATCGAATGACAATGATAGTAATAGTGCGTTCACCCTATTAATTTTGGGATCAAAATTTATTAATTACTCACGGACTTACCGAAGTAAAGTAGGTATCCGAACCATGCTGCTACAACGCCGTCATGTTTCATACTTGAATAACTGCCATCTTTAATTGAGCTCATGATAGCTGAAAATTACACAGGGCTAATTAGAACGAAAGAAAATAATTTAATAGTAAATTAATCGTAGATACTTTATCCCTAGAGCTACACTTAAAAAAATATCAACCCATCTAGACTTTAACAAACGCTGGTAAAAATAAGTTTAGTCTTCTTTTATATGATACTAGCTGACTTGGCGAACTTCGTACCGCCTTAGAATACTAATTTATAAGAAAGTATTGTGTTTAGTTATGAAATTATTCAACATGAAAGCGCATTTTTTTTTCATACCAGTTTTGCATACCATTTTGGCATACCAGTTCGAAGTGTGTATGGCATGTTTGTTGTTTACGCGCATAACAAATATTTTGGCGAATACGGCGTAGACACATAACGAATAGCGCATAACGCAGTGTGGTGCTGCCATTACAAACATGTATTCGCATTGTGTGTGCGTGCATGTGCGTGCCGGGCCTCGCATGGAATAGGGTTCCGTAGTCATATACAATAGCAAGTGGAATTAAAAATATCGTGTCCAATAGATAATTGTTGTTTACTTATTAGTTCCTTATTTTTGCATGAAGTTCTACAACTAAGCGTATTTCACAAATTAGGCCTCCAGAACTCTGAACTAACAAAACTATCTAAGCCTTATAGTTTTCATCACATAGACTAAAATCTTGTTTATTTTTAGATTTTTCGAGCCAGCCTTTAATCTTTTAGAGAAGGGTTTTTAAAGTTAAATAACTCGCTAACGGACACCTAATAAAGACATTGTCTCAGCAACCTCTCAATGTTTTTAAAAGACCTATCTAACGATACACACAATGGGGTAGATGTGAGAAAAAAACATCCCCAATTTAATTGCGGGGGAGGCACCCCAAATAAAAATACTTTTCATGATTTTTTTACACAAATTACACATTATCGACGTTGTAGAAGTTTCGAGGTTTATTTAACCCAAAACCACTAACAATAATTTGTGTGTTGAGCGAACAAATTTGTTCCATACATAACACTCAGAAACAGATTGTAGGCAAGTTGACTCGACCACAATAACGTGATAGAAATTCATTACCATGCAAAGTTTCATCTTTCTAGCACTAACCGTTTTCCGTCCAAACGGTCCAAAAGTCAAGGACGGACGGGGAACATGGCGGATCTATGTGGGTTCCGAGTCATGAACAATTGAACTTTAATAAATGATTGTAACATCATGCTTATATCCGTTATAGGATAGGCAGAGCTTCAAAGGGTATTACTTATGTAATGATGAAAAACTAGATTGTTCTATTCATTTAAATACTTAACAACTCCAATCACAGTTTTAATAAATTTAAGGCCCCACTGCTTGTGCAATGAGTGAGTAACATTATTAGTGGCGTATAAGGTTAATATTTATTATATCCCTTGGACGAACTATTGAGACATCTGATCGCTTGCTGACCCGTGGGGTTACTGGGCCTTAGAATGTGCCAGCTGGATGATGTACATAAGCTGGCTACAAACTTAAACTTACTCTCAGTATTTCCAAGGACGCGATGCATGTGGCCAATGATGGGAAGAGATCCTTCAACCTTTGGAATTTTCGCCGCAAGCCGATATAAATTTCTCCTTTTGTACCAGAAACAAAGGATCCAAACAGTAGGTGTGATAAGTACCAACCACCAAATCATTTTGACACTGCAACAAAAAGAGAAAATTTTAATAATAAAGTTCGTAATTCTACTAGCATACATATGTGTACGTAGCTGTGAACATAAAAAAGATGAGCAGGACAATATGAGTATTTTTTTAATTTCGGTTTTGTCTTTCGGTTAATAGGATAATTATACTTTTCAACGATAATATTCTTAGAATGTATGTTGGTAAAAAGACAGTGTATATTATTTTGTAAACTTGAATTAATTAATCAAAGAAAAAAAAATCTGCACAAATAAAAAATAAATAAATGATTATAATTGCTTAAGTTGATAAAAAAAATATAGTTTTAAAAAACTAAACAAACACGCTTTGAAACTAAAAAGTTAAAAATAATTATAATGTAACAAAGCGTGGGGCGACGTTATTGAAATATTTTCAGAAAGCACCCCACGCTTTGTTACATTAAAATTATTTTCTACTTTTTAGTTTAAAAGCGTAATTGTTTAGTTTTTTAAAACTATATTTTTTTTGTAGACTAAAAAATTTTTAACTTTTTTTTTGTTTTTTTTTTTCGAATTATTGTATTGTCATCGGTCCTCGATAATTTTACAAAGTTTGAACGAAATCTGGCCGTTTTAAGTGGGTCAAAATCGCCCCCAAAGGAGTCGCTTACAAACAAACATACAAACAAACATACAAACATACAGGTGAAGCTAATATAAAGCGTGTAAAAATGCCTTGCAATAGTGCCACTCGCCTTTTTAAGGCGCCACCGGACGCAATTCGTTGCCTTGACAGCACAGTCATTCTAGATTCTTCTTAAAATATATAATTGTTATCTACTTTGTACTACTACTTGTAATTCATAGCGTCCGTGACCTTCAGTACCGTCTATTGAATCTTTGTCTTTTTTTATTCCATAGATATGCTGTCGTTTCGATATTTCCCGGCAATTTTGAATTTGGAACTGTTCAGCTCTCTGCTTTGCTTAGCTTAGTTTGGGACTAGTAGGCAGATGTCCGAAAATATCAAAATATCCGAAAATATCATACTTCAGTTTACCTCTCCAAAATCCTTGAAGCCTGTGTTCTTAAGCAACTCTCTCAGTTTATTTATCAAAACAACCTGCTCAATCAGTATCAGTCAGGTTCCCGACCTGGACATACTATAGGGACAAAACTGCTTATGGTGATACTTGATATTAAGGTGGCGATGGAGGTAGGCAAAATAATTATACTAACTTTAATCGACTTCTCAAATGCCTTCGACGCGGTGAACCACAAGATCCCGCTTTAAAATACTTTCTCATTTCATGTCATCAAGAAATGGGAAAGTATTCTATAGCAGGATCTTGTACTTGTGTGGATCTTAATAATATGTTGTAGCGGCTCACTAAAAAGAGGGTTGATTGACTGTGTGATAATTGCTTATCTGTATTAGTTTTGACAATGATAATTAATAAACATACAAATAAGTTCAATAACGTTTCTTAAAAACGTTTACTGATTCATTCTGTTTACAATTGATATTTTAATTAAAAAGGTACTTAAATTTATTAAGTTTATAGAAACCACTATCACTCTGGATTCAAATCACTCGTGTTTTATCACTATAACGCATAGACATTTTACGGTCTCGCACTCAACTATAATCATAATGCAAGGCCATTTTCAGTTTTCGAGCTTTCTTACTAAGAAATTTACTGCCGGGGGTTAGGTGGTCACTAACTTACACATTCACTCTGATATCAGCAGTAGTCAGACCTCGGCATGCATGCTGAACTGATGCTTTCGTTAGAACAACTTTTGATGTATGTTAAAAAGATTTTCTCCTTTATTAACAGGTATCCCAGAAATCTTTTCGTTATTCATTCTGGTGAATTGATTGCGGGTATTGCATTTATGTTGTAGGTTAGATATTTTTAGTTTGACCTTGCAAAGATCAGCTTAGAGCTTTCTAAGCTTCGAGATAATATCGCAGAAAAAATAATAGTACCTAGTACAGAAGGCTCACTCCGAAAAGTAAATTAAAGAAATAGAGACCCTTGGCATCATACTTGGCATCATAACATTATGTTCAATTCAGATCGTACAGCGCTGAATCACCTACGATTATATTTACCTACAATTATGTCTCTTTTTATCTTGTAACTCTTATCTGTTCTGAAGTAATCAGGTTTGTCTCCTTTTCAAAATAATTTAAATATTTAATAAAATCTTTTTCTCTGGTACTTCAGTGAATAAACTACTTTCCAAATAAACATAAGGTAGTTGTTAGTAGTACTTAAATTATAATGAATTCGCGCATACCTACTTACATTTCCGATACTCCACGGGAAGTTAGTCGGGCCTGATATTACTCGAAGATTACTGTAGGCACTTTTATCGGCAAATGACGCTTTATGTGTGTTCGCCAACAAACTGTCATGCAGTTTGGCGAAATCATTTAATATGTACCAAAATGTATCACATCTGTTATAAATAAATATTAAAAAAATACACTCGGTTCCAAAAATTACGGGTCAGTCACAAAAATTGAAATACCTCCAGAACTGTAAAAGCTAGATCAATGAAATAAAAAACAGAATAAAGACTTTTTAGTTGCGCTTCTAATAGCATATTATTTAAACTGGTTGATGAAAAAAACTTCATTAGAAAAACAAAATTTAAAAAAATGACTATTTTTAAAAACAAAATTTTTGTTTCATGTCATTATGGATGCTTTCCATTTCTATTCTGTCACAAAAAAAATTATCGTGAACGTCTTCCACGTGCATAATTATTATTCTGTGAGGTGAAGCATGGCAGTCACGCTAGAGGAATGTACCAGAATCCTAACTTTTTTGGAACTTGGGCGGAGCCAGCGTGAAACAGCCAGAAACATTGGTGTATCTTTGTCGACTGTTCAGCGGGTAGTCCAGCGGTACCAAGAGACCGGATCACACCTTAGAAGACCAGGAAATGGCAGACCAAGATGCACAACGGCCAGGGAAGACAGACAACTGGTGGCTACAATGCTCCGAAATCGTTTTCAAACTGCTGTTGGTCTAAAAACTCACTTTATTCGCTTTGGAGGTGGCAATTTAAGCGCTCAAACAGTAAGAAGACGTCTTGCTGAAGCAAATTTGAAACCATTGAGGCCCGCAAATGGCCCCAAACTAGAACGGGGACATCGAATTGCAAGACAGAGATACGTGCGCGAACACCTAAACTGGACACTAGACGATTGGTCTAGGGTAATGTTCACGGACGAGTCTAAATTCATGCTTTATAAGCATGATGGTAGGCAGTTGGTGTACAGAAGACCAGGGGAGCGCTTCCATCAAGCGTGTGTGGAGGAAAAAGTGGCGTACGGTGGAGGCTCCGTACAAGTTTGGGCTGGGATTTCTGCTGAGGCCCGCACCGAGCTGGTGCTCATTCAAAATGGAACTCTAAATGCAGAGAGGTACGTGGAAGAGATCCTCAATGAACATGTAGGTCTTTTCATGGCCAGGATGGACCGGCATGGCATATTAATGCATGATAATGCGCGTCCCCATACCGCCAGAATTGTACATGACTACCTTGAAGAGGTCGGTATCGAACTCATGCAGTGGCCAGCGCGAAGCCCGGACTTAAACCCCATCGAGCACGCCTGGGACGAGCTTCAGAGATGCGTGAAAGGTCGAAACCCCCCACCAATCACGCTTCCCGAGCTCATACAAGCACTGGTGGAGGAATGGGAAGGTATTCCTCAGCACCGGCTCCGAAATTTGGTGTACAGCATGCCTAATCGCCTGGAAGCTGTCAGAAGAGCTCGTGGAGGCAATACAAAGTATTAAATGAAGAAAGTGATGAAAAACAGCAAAAAAACAATCATAAAAAAAATGTAATCTTAAGAAAAATATGACTACTTTAGATTTTTTTTAATTTAAGATTAATATTGTGGGTGTAACTAAGTTTTATTTTATTTTTTATCTGTATAATTAAATTCTCAATTGAACAGTCTTCGTTTCATTAGGATGGCATACGTAGTTCGGGAGATATTCGGGTTTATGTGACTGACCCGTTATTTTTGGAACCGAGTGTAGATTACACATTTAAAGGATCGAAAAGATAAAAAACAGTTAAATCAAAAATAAATAAATTGAGTTCTTACTACGCGAAATGTCAAATTGAGTTCTTACCACTAGAAATGTAAACTTACTGCCTCGTTGGTCTAGTTAGTTAGTTAGTTAGCGTGTGCGACTGCTGATCAAGAGGTCTCGGGTTCGATTCCCGGGTCGGACCAAACGTTTGTGTGATCCCAAACCATTTGTTTCGGAGTTTGGGTGTTTTCTATGTATAATATGTATGTATTTACAAAAAAAAAAGTATGTTTATGTATTTACATCAGTTGTCTAGTTACCCAAAATACAAGCTCTGCTTAGTTTGGGGACTAGATGGTGTTGTGTGTCCGAAATATATATAAAAAAAAAAGTATTAATGGCGCCAAGTATGTGAATTTCCGTGGAAGTGTATATTGTATAGAGTAACAAGATAGGAAACAAAGTTTTATGTATGTGTGGTGTGTGTGTTTGTGCATGTTTCATTTCATTTCATTTATTCAATAAACAATTTTAACATTGTATGTGAATTTTAGTACAATTTAAAAAGTTACAAATAATAGCACAGATCAATAATTACATAATAAATAACAATTAAAATAAACATTCATGCTAGCATTTTATAGTTCATTCAGTCATTCACATGATCATAATAATGATAATAAAATGTCAGATACAAAAAAAAGGAACGCCATGCATCAACAAAATACATAAAATTACAAATAAATTTAAAAATTACAAATTTCAAATAATAAATTTCATGGAAATGTCACAAAACAACATAGCAATAAAACACCGAATAATAATGTCATATCATATAAAAAATAAATTAATTAAAAATATAGATTTCTAAATTAGTTCACAATGCAGCAACAGAATAATAACATTTTTCTAACAATAACTTTCTTAGTTCAATTAAAAAATTTCCTTTACCAAATGTTTTTTTTAGCTCAAGTGGTAATTTATTGAATATATTGACTGAATTGCAACATGCGCTATGCTTTACGACATCAAGATGTGGTTTAATTTGGGTGCTTAAATCTTTTCTCCTAGTGGCCTCCCTTATCCGTTTTTCATCTTCATTTTCGTACTCATGAATATATTTAGTTAAGTGAGAGAGTAACACCAATATATATAAACTGGGAACGGTTAATATCTTTAGTTCCTTAAAGTATGGTCTGCAGGATTCTGGTATCTGGATTCGTTCCATTGTTCGAATGGCTCTTTTTTGTGCGACTAAAGCCTTATGCACATTTTGTGCATAGCTTCCTCCCCAAAATAGGATGCTATATCTTAATTTTGACTCAACTAAGGCAAAGTATACCATTCTTAAATGTTCAGTACTGACTTCGTTCCTCAAACTCCTGAGTACGTAGCAGGCCGAACTAATGCTGTTTGTTAAATGCATCAACTCCTCTTTCCAGTTTAGTCTTTCGTCAATATAAACACCCAAAAATTTAACCACTGAGGTTTGGCTTATGTTTTCGCCATTTATCTTAATGTTTAATATGTCTTTTTTTCTTGAAGTTGAACGAAAGAGAATAACATTTGTTTTACAAATGTTAACTTTTAGGCTATTTGCAGAGAACCACTTGCAAAAGGTATCCAAGGTCTCATTTACAACAACATTAAGACTGTTTATGTCTCTAGCCGACACTACCGCGTTAGTGTCATCGGCAAAAACTACCAACTGAGCACAACCGTTGCTAGTTGTGTTTACATATTGTATCAAGTCGTTAATAAATATTGTAAAGAAAATTGGACCCAGTATTGAACCCTGGGGAACACCAACCCGTATTTGTGTCATTTTGGATTTACATGTTTCTTCACAGATTATATTTTTATTCGTATCCAATGCATTAGCTGCGGTCGATGCATTTTTTATCTCGACAAACATTTTTCTGTTGACTAGATACGATGTAAGTAGCTCGAGAGCCTTACCCCGTACACCATAATGATTAAGTTTTCCAAGCAATAATTTGTGATTCACTGTGTCGAATGCCAAACTTAAATCCAAAAACACTCCGGCCACCCTTTGCTTGTCATTCATTCTGCTCACAACATCTTTTATAAGCGTGTATATTGCATCTTGTGTCCCCACATATTTTTTATATCCAAACTGTCTATCACTCAGAACTTGGTTTCTGTAAAAATGACTTAACAAACGTTCCTTAATCAGTTTTTCTAAAATTTTTGATATAGTAGACAATAACGAAATGGGTCTATACATTTTAGGGTCAATAGTCATGTGTATGTGTGTGTGCGTGTTTGTTTGTGTGTGTGTGTGTGCGTGCGAGTTTGTGTATGTGTGTGTGTGTGTGTGTGCGTGTATTGTGTGTGTCAGTATAGTTTATATATATATACGTATTTAAATCAACTGTCATGAATAAGATTTTCTGTGAAATCATAATTTTGCCGCAGCAACCAGCCCAGAACCGCATACTAGCATTTTATTTTTGATAAGGGATATAAATTCAGCACCCTATTCAACTTATTATTTAAATTTAGACCCTGGTAACCGAAAAACCATTGTGCATTTAGCCACGGTACGCAATACATAAAGTTGTCGCACTGTCAAAACATCCCTCATCTTGTATAGGTCATCTCGTGGTAAAATGGTAGGAATGAGCTTGCCTTCTAATTCCCTCCTGGCGACCGAAAGCAGGTACTTCCCGGAGCAAACATGCTTGAAAAGAACCTGCGTCAGTCGGAAGGAAAAGGTCCCGTGCTGCCGCACTGTCCACTCGAGGATGACCGTCTGGAGCGGCGAAGCCGAGTGGAGTCTCCAGCTGGAGACTTCGTGCCACTCGCGAAAGTCCTCTGGTGGAGGTCTAAAACCACTCTTCGCCGGTAGTCAGCCACTCGCCGATAAAGTTGGGGAGCACTTCCGGTTCCAAATCCCAAGGGGGTTTTGGATCCCACGGGAACGGAAGCAGTGTCGATCAGCTTCGGAGCGAGCTGTCGGATGTGCTCGTTCAAGAACCACCTGCCGTCAAGGACTAGGTCCAGATACTTCATCTGGGGCCTGATCGGTACGAGGACCGAGTTGACCTCTATTGAGGCGCCGGGGTGAGGCCCACGACGGGGTCATGGAACAGAAGGGCCTCCGTCTTTTCCAGGGCCACCCGTAAGCCCAGCGTCTCAATGCACCCGACCACCAGGGAGACTCCTATGGTGGCCAGGCGCGCTGCCTCTTGGAAGGTCCGGCGCGCGAAGATTTTGTCGCACCACATGATAAGGAGATGCTTGAGACTCTCCAGCATCTCCTTTCAGCTCTCCTCTTTGGCGTGGCAGATTCAGAGTATGCCGAATCTCGCGATATTCCTCATGAAGCCGGTCCACCGTTCTCACCGACCCCGCGGTGACGTCGCCGACTACGTGTGAGGGACCTCCGGGCACGAACACAGGCCGCACGGAGGTACGCCAACTCCTGGGACCACCAGTAGACCTCCTTCCTTGGAGGCCGATGCCCACAGACGCGGGGGAGCCGTTAATAAACCAACCAGAGGTTACGCGTGTCTTGTTCAAGTCTTTGTCAGTAAAAACTCACCTTTGGGGAACTTATCGCAGCTACGTCTGCAAGGGTCAGAAAAGTTGTTAACGTTATGAAAATACTCAGAGACGCTGCTTCGGTGGCCTTGGTTAGGACTGTCTACCAGACTCTCTGTGAATCAATTATATCCTACTGCATTACAGCCTGGGTAGGCACTCAAATCACACACCTAATAGGTTTAGAAAGGGCTCATCGTGCAGTGTTAAAATCGATAGTAAAAAAATCTTTTAGGTTTTCAACTACGTCATAAGGCTTTACATACTAAAAATTACACTCAATACACACAAGGAAGTTATCAATACTAAGGAGTTACAAGACATGATCAACAGACGGGTTTACAAACTCCCTCTCCTTAAGGTTAAAACCATGTTTGCCAAGCGTTGCTGTGCATATATAAAATGTTTTGTCTTTAATAATAGGTTTAACAAAGTACGTAGCCTAGTTGGTGTATCTTCTCGTGAAGCTAAATTAATAATCCAGAGTGAACTGCTTGCTTGCACTTACGAGTACGACCAGAAAGCTTTTTAAAATCATTGTGTTAATCTGAATGGATAATTGCTGCTGTTAAAGCCGTGATTAATATTTCTTACACCTTAAAAATTGCTGTAATCAGACAGAATACTTTTATTTCAATTATATTTAGGACCGTTCTTTTATTTATTTTAATTTAATTTTATATTTTTCTTGATTTAATTGTTAAATTGAAGAGACTTTAATATTTTAATTTATTTCGGAATCGTACTTATGTATTTGTTATTTTAAATGAATTTATTTACTTTCAAGTTAATAAATTTTGGTTTTGAGATGGATTATTTGGTTGGTATTGTATTATTTAAATATATTAATTATATATTATTATTTTTTAGTCTTTATATATAATTATTATTAGGTGAACCACACGTTTGTTGACTAGGAGAGCAATGATTGACATAATTGTATGCCATCTCGAAACTATATGTGAGTAAAGCTTTCTACAGGACAGGCTGAGACTAGTGTAGGGAGTTTTGGTATGTTTAGGCCTAAAGTTCATTTTAAATGGAAACCTTTTTATTGCATCTGTTACTGTGCTATTTTGCAGTTTGGTAAATAAAGAGTATTATTATTATTATAACCTAATTATGTAATTGGGAACAAAGAAAAACACTTTACGCACCTTGAAGATGAACTATTAGACTAGCAATACGAAGGCCTGAACCTCAGGTGGAACGGATCTATAATGAGTTGAGAACCCCACACGGCTATTTGCTTGTTGGTTTGCGGTAAATGTATTTTATTCTGTCATACACTGAGACTATTAACTTAAGCAAGTAAATATGGTAAACATTAAATCTCACAATATGTGAAAGTTAAGTTTTAAATCCACTTGCAGTGCAGCACAAAATGAGTGAATGAATTTATTACAGCTTTATTTAAGGAAAACTTAAATTTTTTATACTTATGCAATATTTTTTCAAGTTCATATAATTTTAATCTAAACACTAGCTGCCCGCCCCGGCTCTGCACGGGGACATATAGGTTCTTAAAAAAATCTTAAAATGTATATTATGAAAAAATATTAAAATTTATAACACACTCTTAGCAGACTTTTCATGCTTATATATGTATATGTATACATATAAACACATTCCACTTCAAACCTACAACACCCCTTACACTTTGTTTTCGGGCTTAATAAAAAAATTGTGTAATTCTGCGAGGATGTAATCTTGCAGTAGGAGGTGGCGGAGAAGGCCCGGGAGGATGCCATCCAATCGGACCCGATCCGCCGCCGGCGCCCCGGGCGGCGGAGGCGCGCATACCTGCGTCTCATGCCGCCCTGAGAGTGGCCGCGGATGGGCGGGACGGGTTTCCCGTCCGTCCGCAGTAGTGGCCAACCGCGAGGGAGCGGCGTCCGCGTGTGACCGGACGTTGCCCAATTAGAGAGTCGAAACCGAAGTAGGTGCCCGCAACAGTGCGGGCAGGCGCCGGTTGGAGTCCAGAAGGAAATCCCCTCCCTGGATCCTCCTTCCAATACAAAGGCGCAGAGAGGGTCACACCGTGTGGTTTTAGTCGGTTCGAGTCCGACACACCACTCCGCCGTAACCCCCGACGGGGTGGCGGTCCGCGGGGATTTCCACACGTAAATAAAAAAAAAAAAAAGGTTGGCGGGAGTAGCAAGACATGTAGTGGCTAATCTTGTCGTTGGACGTTTTTAAGCCGCCCGAAGACCTCCATGTAAGCTTCACGACTGTTATCTCATGATAACAACGGGGACCAACTGCTTAACGTCATCATCATCAGCCTATCGCAGTCCACTCCTGGACATAGGCCTCTCCCGTTGCACACCACTCTGATCGATTTTGGGCCTCTCGCATCCAGCTTCGCCAGCCATCTTAGCGGCTAGGGCGCGCGGGCGCGTCCCGCCCGCAGTAGGTACCTAACACTAACTAAAACGAAATCACTCTCTAATCTGACTTTCTGATGGGTTATCAACCAACGCTTAAATAATAATAGTATCCTGTGCACTTGTTATTTTTTTGCGTTCGTATAATGAAATCATTCATCGTCTTCAATGAAATTCAAGTTTATTTTGCGCCGGGAATCGAACCCATAGCACCGTGCGTCTGAAGTCTTAAGCCTAGACGTGAGCCTACGCCTACGGTTTCCTGATTAGCAATGCCGATTCGGCAATCTATTCACATTCGCTCTTCTTACATACCGTTGGAGAGCCACGCTTCGGCATGAATGAGTCGGTTCGACCAGAGTGATACCACGGCCTCACAGAAAACCGGTGTGAAACAGCGCTGACGCTGTTTGTGCCGCCTATAGTATTGCGGTTATCCATTGGCGACGGTAATCGCTTACCATCAGGTCATACTTCAGCTCGTTTAAACCCTATTCCATAGAAAAAAATACAAAATTTCCAATACAAAATGCGAAATTTGTCCAGGAAACCTGCGGGTGCATCTAGCCGTAAAACTTTGAATTACTTTGAATTTTTTATTAATTTACCTAAACACAGAGGATTCGCACTGTAACGGCATGTTTGGTGCGCTTTTGTCGGCGAATATCAAAGAATCGTGGTCTTTGAGTTTATGCTACAAAGGGTTTCCGATGTCATGTCGTAGGTATTTACCTATCGATACGTCATATCGGCGGCGTGTTTCAAAGAACTTTAATTCCCTAATATTATAAATAGGTACGAACTAGACCAGTCGGTCTTCAATGTTAGCACAGTCTGGACAGTTGCGTGGTGCATTATAATTTTTTTTAAGGGACTTTCACGAACGTTTTGTGTTATAATTTTCCTTTTTTATGTAGGTATAGTAAGTTAATTGTTTATTTTTTCGTTTTTTATTCTCTTATCACCTAATTTGTGTTATTTTTAGAATAGGTACTTATATTTTAACAGTGATAGTGATTATTTATAATGTTTAGTGCGAGGGAATACGGCCAAATGATTGTGCTATGGTGTAGCCCGCGGAAATGCATCACGGGCTTTGCGTATTTACCGTGATAGGTTAGTCATCACGGCTGCCAATCAGAGAGTTTTGAATAGTGAGAGGATTACATCCCAAAGGCATGGAGAAGGCCAAGAAGTAGATCTTCGAGTGGACGAACAGGTCTTGGCTCTTGTTGAGAGAAATCCTCGGGTTGGAACACGAACTACGGCAAAGTTAATTAGAGGTCATGGAACCCCAATATCGCATCAAACAGTGCATAAGATTATAAGAATAAAAATCAGCCAAGTGCGTGTCAGGCCACGCACAGGAAAGGGTTCCTCAGTCACCTATAATGGTACGTGGATTAGAAATCGTTTCCAATGAATAATAAAATTGTTATGTTTACATATTAATGCGTTAATTTAGTATGACGTTTTCCAAGTAAGCGCATTGTAAAAGTTAAGCCTCTATAACTCCTGAGCTAACAAAGTCATCTAATCCGTTATAGTCCTTTAAAGTTAATTATATGGACCACTATCACGAATTTTCCCAGATTTTTTGAGCAAGCCGTTTAGCTTTAAGGGGGGGGCGCGCACTGTTTTTACAATAAAGTGGCCTTTAAAGTGGAATTTCTCGCAAACGGATAACTAAATCAAAAAATTCTCTTAGAAACTCTTTATTGTTTTTAAAAGACCTATCTAATGCTACCCCACATAATGGGTTAGCCGCGAGAAAAAAAATACATCCCCACTTTACGTGGAGGTACCCCAAATAAAATATTTTTCATAATTTTTATTGTAACACTTTGTCGACGTAATTACAATACATATTCATGCAAATTTTCATCTCTCTAGCACTTACCGTTTGGACGGTAAGTCGAGGACGGACGGACGGACAGACGGACATGACGAATCTATAAGGGTTCGAATTCATAAACTTCGGAACCCTAAAAACTGAACAGAATTTACAGGCGATCTGAGGTCGGGAAGGGGGAGAGGGGGGGTTTTAAGGGAAAATATGGCTTATCTCGATTTCCGGCAAAACTACAAGTCCTATGGAAAAAAGTTCAATGGCAAAGTTGTAGGTAATAAGAAGATCTACATTTTTTGCATTCACACTTTTTTCACATAACGTCAAATTTTATGTGAAAAATTGTAGTTTTGCCGGAAATCGAGATAAGCCATATTTTTCCTTAAACCCCCCCCCCCTTCTCCCCCTTCCCGACCTCAGATTGCCCGTAAATTATCTTTCCTTTAATTTTTGCAATATTCTCCTCCTTTTACAATGGGTATCATCCTACTATAATTTATTTTGTTTTCAAACATTATCGGCACTGGTCTAATTGGGGTATTATAGTTTTAGCGGACTTTTTAAAAACATTCTTGTGTAGCGGAGGACTTTACAAACATACATGAAATGGATTTAAATAATACCTAGCTTTAGATTAACAATTTGTTGTACACATAAAGCGTGGTACCATGTGAGGTTCGAACTCACAACACTTGGCGTTGTAGAAGTGGCGTGGCGACCGCTTAAACCACTAGACCAACTATGAAGTCAAATAATTGTAAATGCATTGTAGTTAAATGAGGAACTTAGATGACTGCTTCGTAGAAATCAATGTTACCAATTAGCTTTTGCCCGTGGCTCTAACTGCCTGCATGACGGTTATCGCGGTGAAGATTGTTCTGTGTTCTTTTTCGAGAATCGAAAAGTATATCTATGCAAGATTTCATTGAATTACCTAAGCATAAAAAATCGTATCCAATAGATAATTGTTATGTTTACGTATTATTGCGTTAATTTTGTATGACGTTTTCCAAGTGAGCGCATTTTAGCAGTTAACGCTCTAGAACTCCTGAACTAACAAAGCCATGTAATCTCTTATAGTTTTTCTTCAAAGTTCATTAGATGGACCACCTCCACGAATTTTTTCAGATTTTTTGAGCCAGCCGTTTAGCTTTTAGAGGGGGGGGGGGGACGCCCTGTTTTTACAAAAAAGGGCCTTTTAAAGTGGAATATCCCGCGAACGGATACTGAAATTAAAAAATTGTCTTAGAAACCCTTTATTGTTTTTAAAATACCTATCTAATGATATCCCACTCGATGGGGTAGCCGCGAGAAAAAAATTTTATCCTCACTTTACGTATAGGGGAGGTACCCCTAATAAAAATATTTTTCATAATTTTATTGTAGCACTTTGTCGGCGTAATTTCAACACATATTCATGCTAAGTTTCAACTTTCTAGCACTTACCGTTTGGACGGTACGTCGAGGACGGACGGACGGACGGACGGACGGACGGACGGACGGACAGACGGACATGACGAATCTATAAGGGTTCCGAGTGATATACTTCGGAACCCTAAAAAATAATAAAATAAGCTCAGTTTGTGCCATTTCTGGGTCAACCGAGGCTCTCGCAGAATTAGGTAAGTAGCGTGAAGTCACTAGGTAGGTATTTTCGTTAATAGGGAACTTTACCGACGCCGCGACGCGTAGGTAGTTAAATTAAATAGCTTGAAGGCATTGACCTAGCTACTGAGTGCGCGCATACATTGCTGGCTTCGGAATTTTTTTTTAAAGACAACTGTTTGTTTTTTTTAAATTAGTTTTGGGGTGCTGAAGCTGCATCTTTCGTTTTCGGAAGTCGTCTGGTTACACCCTGTATATTATTACTATGTTTTATTGTGTTGCAGCAAACTGACCTTATTATCTAGAGGTCTGAACCACGATAAACCAACAGCTGACTATGACTAAAACATTAATTATAATTCTGAGATGTGATTGGAACTTGTTGATCGTTAACGTGAAAATTGTTTTACCAGAAAGTCATGTAAATTATATTGGCATATCAGTTGAGATCATCGGTATCCCCTTCATATTAACTAGTAAACCAGCCGATGTTAACAGCCAATACAAAAGTGTCCTTCAACTCCATAATAAGCAAATTGTTCTCATTGCACTTGCAGCGGGTGCTTAAGTTTGTCAAAAGTGTGATTGTGCTTTTAGGTATTGACATAATAGCTCTTTGACGCTGTATCTACCCTATGAACGATATAGGTATGTTGTTACACTCATTTACACATACAGGAATCATTTGCCAAATTTTAGGTGTTTCTATCTGTTGTAAATAAAACCGTTAGTCACTTGAGCATTGTTTCTTATTTTATTTTTTTATTTAGTCTACCAAAGTGACTGTACCCTGTCTAATGTATGATATTACATGAGCAGACTCCAAGAGTGAGGGCCACCAGTCTATGAAGTATGGCGGTGAGTCTCCTTGTCAGAACTCCACCGTGGGACCTGGAGGCGATACCCCCTGCCGCATTATATCAGTAGTTGAGTCTGAGTCCTGAGATTACAGAAAACAAAACTTGGAAATCCCAGCACCACCAGTTCCTCGTGGAGGAGTAAAAGAAACTGAGCCCATCATTTCGGCGGCAAGACCCTTTATGGAGGAATATAATTATAGAATAAATTTCACCATGAAAAAGTAGTTATTGTGACATAACTATAATACCTAGTTAGAAATACGATGTCACGGATTTTTTTGTAGATATTGATATTCTCTATAGAAATGCAGTACCAACATCACTTTGTTCTCTTGTCAATCATTTTCGCAGCATTCGCAAAATAGGGCTTCTTTCGTTAGGGATTTTTTTTTACACCTTGGGATACAACTTCGATGTATTCATACGTACCCCTAACTTTTTACCCCTCCTAAGTATTCTATAGCCTATGTTCATACGGTATAATGCCTTGATAACGACTGCCTTGTTGGTCTAGAGGTTAGCGTATGCAGCTGCTGATCAAGAGGTCTCAGGTTCGATTCCCGGACTCAGACCAAATATTTGTGTGATCCATAAATATTTGTTTCGGAGTCTGGGTGTTTTTCTATGTATAATATGTATTAAGGACCGACCACAGGTTCGGTTTCGGTTTCGGTTAGTTTCGGCCAAAAAATCTAGTTTCGGCCGTAGTTTCGGTTTCGGCTAATAATTGGACGAACCTTCGGCCCCGCCGAAACTAGGTGTTCGTGAATTGTCGCGCATCATTCGGCTAACTTCGAGTGAGTGTACGTGATTATCAGTTGAGTTTGCTAGCCGGCGCGATCGTGATGATTTGAGCTTATGTGGTTTTTCTCGCGCAATTAATATTACTTTATTATAGGTAAGTATTTGTTTTTACTTAATGATGATGAATGTTTAATATTTTTATGATATTCGTTAGAGTATTGTCCTACAGTGGAAAATAAATAGGTTGTAAGTTGTACTAGAATATAATTCATTAGATATTTTACTTGGTTCTGTTGAGTTATTACCTAGAACTTATACAATACTAATATAAGTAGAAATTAATGTAACACTTAAAAGATGTGTGAAGATACCTGTGATGTTTGATTCAAACATATTTATTTGAAATTATTTGTAATTGTTGTTGGATTAAATTTTGTACCCATTTTTGTTATATACTTTAATTGTTGCATTTTATATTTTACACGTGTTAACTGTCTATATATATGTGTAAAAATACAATAGATTTAACATGTTTTATACATTCAAATAAGTTTCGGTTTCGGTTTCGGCCGAAAATTCTGTTTCGGTCGGACACTGATATGTATGTATTTACAAAAAAAATGTATGTTTATGTATTTATATTAGTTGTTTAGTACCCATAATACAATTCTGCTTAGTTTTGGACTAGATGACGTTGTGTGTAGGATGTCCGAAATATTTATAAAAAAAAATGAACGAATCTAATAGTGAAAGAATTCTTCAAATCGCTTCAGTAGCTTTGGAGCCTATTCATTTTAAACAAACAAACAAACAATTGTTTCCTCTTTATTGTATCATGTTTAGACAAGCATAAATCACAAAAGAATTAGGAACAATGCTGCATATCAAATAATATTATTAAACATGCCAAGGTTGGCGAAGATAAATTCGTGTTGTATAATTTAAGGAATGTACGGATTTCGGGTACAAAAATGTTGGAGTAACTATCAGAAACTTCTGTAAGATCTGTGAAATTGTTAATGGAAAGGACAGAGACATATATCCGATTGCATAAATTTTCAGTGTCAAGTGGGGACATTACAATTACATTCTATTAATTTGATTATTGAATTTATTAGAGATAAAAATCGTTGTTTAAAATTATTATTCTTTTTAATTTGAGTTTTTTTAATTAACTTGTCGAAGTAATTCATAACGCAACTTTTTTAGAATCAAGGTTAATATATGAATAACTAGCTGCGCGGGATATTTTCAGTATAAAAGTAGTCTATATTTGTGATTATTCAGTGTCGGCTTCCAAAATTTTAGTAAAATTGGGGCAACCGTTTGAAGGGGAATAAGTAACAAACTTACACACACACTCACAAACTCTGATAGATAGATAGAAAACTCTTTATTTGTACACTTTATAATTGCAATGCAGAAAGTACATGAAATGACAAATATATATATATATATAATGTACCAAGGGCGGCCTTATTGCTAAAAGCAATCACTTCCAGGCAAACTTTGGATGGATCAAAATGATATAGACAGTTGACGGTGCAATGAATTATGAAGGATTCCGATTAGCTAATGAATAAAATCAGAAATACATAAATCTGCATACATATACAAAATATTAGATACCTACTTAAACATATCACCATATGTGCATACACAAACCTACTTAAATAACTATAACTACTCAATTATATCACATAAAATGAAAAACATTCAAATCATACCCTTATTCGTAGTTGACTCAGTTATAGTCGTATAATATTCTATAACATTTTTTCTAAAACTACCTATAAACCAGTGCCGATAATGTTTGAAAACAAAATAAATTATAGTAGGATGAAACCTATTGTAAAAGGAGGAGAATATAACAAAAATTAAAGGAAAAATAATTTACGGGCGATCTGAGGTCAGGAAGGCGACGAGGTTTACGGCAAAACTACAAGTCCTATGGAAAAAAGATAAATGGCAAAGTTGTAGGTAGTAAAAAGATCTACAACTTTTGCCTTTACAATTTTATCACATAACGTCAAATTTTATGTGAAAAATTGTATTTTATTTTGTTTTCAAACATTATCGGCACTGGTCTAATTGGGGTATTATAGTTTTAGCGGACTTTTTAAAAACATTCTTGTGTAGCGGAGGACTTTACAAACATACATGAAATGGATTTAAATAATACCTAGCTTTAGATTAACAATTTGTTGTACACATAAAGCGTGGTACCATGTGAGGTTCGAACTCACAACACTTGGCGTTGTAGAAGTGGCGTGGCGACCGCTTAAACCACTAGACCAACTATGAAGTCAAATAATTGTAAATGCATTGTAGTTAAATGAGGAACTTAGATGACTGCTTCGTAGAAATCAATGTTACCAATTAGCTTTTGCCCGTGGCTCTAACTGCCTGCATGACGGTTATCGCGGTGAAGATTGTTCTGTGTTCTTTTTCGAGAATCGAAAAGTATATCTATGCAAGATTTCATTGAATTACCTAAGCATAAAAAATCGTATCCAATAGATAATTGTTATGTTTACGTATTATTGCGTTAATTTTGTATGACGTTTTCCAAGTGAGCGCATTTTAGCAGTTAAGCCTCTAGAACTCCTGAACTAACAAAGCCATGTAATCTCTTATAGTTTTTCTTCAAAGTTCATTAGATGGACCACCTCCACGAATTTTTTCAGATTTTTTGAGCCAGCCGTTTAGCTTTTAGAGGGGGGGGGGACGCCCTGTTTTTACAAAAAAGGGCCTTTTAAAGTGGAATATCCCGCGAACGGATACTGAAATCAAAAAATTGTCTTAGAAACCCTTTATTGTTTTTAAAATACCTATCTAATGATATCCCACTCGATGGGGTAGCCGCGAGAAAAAAATTTTATCCTCACTTTACGTATAGGGGAGGTACCCCTAATAAAAATATTTTTCATAATTTTATTGTAGCACTTTGTCGGCGTAATTTCAACACATATTCACTTATTTATAACCTCAAACTTTATGTAAATAATTCCAAAAACCAAGTTTTTGGTTTTTATCTTTAGATTTTGTAGTCGATCAAGCTTATCAAGTTGTGCTTCAGTGATATTTAGATAGCTGACAACGGTATAGTCTAGAATTGGAAGAAGAAGTGTTTGTGCAAGTGCCGCCTTCGTTGCAGTCGGAAGAAAATTACGTAGTCTTCGTAGAGATCCGGCAGCAACAAATATCTTCTGCTGATTTGTCCAGTTAACTCTTGAGACCACCCCAAAACTGCCAGTAACACACACCTGCGTCTTTAGAGGATTAACATTCAGTCCATAATTATGACTCCATTCGCTAATATGCTTTAGGTCAGCATTTAATGCGTTCAAAGCTTCCGGTAACAAGCTAACCAGAGCTAATGTATATATTTGTAAATCATCTGCATATAGATGGTAGCAAGAACTTAGTTGGTTAGTGAAAACAGAGGAAAGTGAAGGAGATATAACGCCACCCTGTGGGACACCAGCAGAAATACTGCACCAGGAGGACGTTGAGTCTTCAATGCAAATATGTTGCCGGTGCCCAGATAGGTAACTATGAAACCAATCAATTGCCCTTGGAGATATGTTAAGAGACCGTAGTATACCAAGCAGAATGTAAAAATCTAGTGTTAACGCGTTACTAAAATCGAGTAGCGTGAGTACTGTGATCATTTCACTATCCATTCCTAATCTGATACTATCTATAATGTGTACCAGCGCAGAAGTCGTACTATGACCAGTACGAAAGCCAGGAATCAAAGAAGAATATTAATTTTAAACAATGGTTGGGAGCCGAGATAGAAGAAAGATATGTGAGAGTTTTAGTTTTAGTATTGACATCAAAGTAAGACGAGGTGTACCGAAATGTTTGTTAAGTGAGTCAAAGTTTAAAATTTTAGGAATCTTGACGAGACATCCCGAATCCCAATATTCTTAGAAATTTCCAGGCTTTTACTGGATCTCCGTTTTCTACGGAAGAGTGAACATGTTGGCATTTCTACTCATTTCATTGCAGAGATTCCTCATATATACATATTTTTCTAGGTAAGCATCTGTTGGTCGACGCTTGTACTTACTTTTCACCAAGAATTTTTTGGACAAAATCTGTCGTATCTCCTCTGTAAGCCATGGAGCCAGTAAATGTTTGATTTTGAAAGACCGCAAGGGTGCGTGAATGTTATAAAGTTGAATTAAGTTTTCGGTGAATCTAACAAAAAAGACCAGTTGATATTGCGTACATCCTCGTTAAGTTTAGCATGATCAATTGCACTAAAATTGCGTTGCATAAGAATTCTTGGCTTTTCTTCCTTGAGTGGGCGGATAGCATAAGAAAGAAAAATCAAGTTATGATAAGAGAATGCATCAGCTCGATGACTGATGACATGATCAGTGGAAAAGTCGAATGGTATGTAAAATGTAGTAGATATGTGTAGGTCAAATATTGCAAGCTAAGATTTAAGGTACCTGAATAATCGGTGACATGCAATTTGTTATTATTGTATATCACCGATAGATAGCTTCTTCTCGCAATTCCATCCGCGTGGAATAGTTACTTTGGGCTAATGCTAACTTCTTTTAAGTAGAAGATAAAAATATTTTTTAATAAAACGCACGTTTAGGACATTTTTTAATCATCAAAAGGACATGTAGTCCACGCTATCTCCTGGAAATTTTCCGAGTATAATGTTCTTGATTCCGTCAACGCAGCTTTTTCTAGCTCCTAATATCGTCTTTAGACACATCCATTCAGTCTTTTTTTTTCTATATAGACTACATTTGGGTAGACTTTGGAGATTAGGTCTTCAATATTGGTAGTTTTTTCACCCAAATCACGATCGATTTCCATTTTGTTTTTAAAATGAGGTATTTTCCCGTTTCCTATTAAAAGTTACTTTGAAGGAAAATTTGCACTACCTCCTAAATGTGCTCTCATATTTATACCAATATAGAAAGCCTAAAGTTATTTTGTTTGGATGAACGCGCTAATCTCTGGAGTAGTTCCTGATTTGAATAATTCTTTCAGTGTTTAGATTATTACTAGGCATGCCTTTTAAGTTCGCTCGTTTCCACATTTCCCGGTAGTTTTGTATTTGGATCTGTTCTATATTCGAAATTGTATAAATTTTGATTCCCAAAATAGTTGAAAGTATGAGGATTAATGCTATTGTTTAGTCACAGCGTCGATTGGAATCTGTCAGGTTACGTATGAAAATGAATTTTCCTAAGGAAAATGTTCGTGCAATAATTTTCTACTTTAATAGAGGCCTGACACGGCTTCAGTGTTTTGAAGAGCTAACATTAACAGTATTCAGTGATGAAGCCCCATGTCTGCAGACTGTCGAACGCTGGTATTTAGAATTCCAGCGTTGACATACTAGTGTTAGTGACAAATCTCACGAAAGATGCCCAAAATCCGCCCTCACTGAAGATAATATCATTGCTGTGAGATAACTAATTCACGGAGATCGTCATGTGATGTATCGAGAGATAGAGGCTTTATTAGGCATCTCAGGGACAACCATTCAGAAGATCTTGCATGAAGCGCTTGGTGTGAGAAAGCTAGTTTGCCGTTGGATACCGCATCTGCTTTCCGACGATCAAAAGGCGGCCCGCGCCAGATAAGGGATAATTCTGCAAAGGTTCAACCGAAGAGAGTCTAATCACGACTACGACATCATCAGTAGTGACGAATCTTGGATCTATGCCTATGATCCTGATTCCAAACAACAATCTACAATCTGGGTCTTTCAAGACGAGCCAAAGCCGACTAAAGTTGTTCTTTCTCGAAGCACTTCAAAGAAGATGGTGGCTACGATCGTTGGAAAAACCGGCCATGTTGCGACTGTTGCACTTGAAGATCGTAGAACGGTTTAACGCAGAGTGGTATACCACAGTTTGTTCATCACAAGTCATCGCCGAACTTCGAAAATCTAACTCAAAGCGACGGTGTGACCTCTTTGCGCCTGTATTTTGAGAGGAGTCCAGGGAAGGGATTTCCTTCTGGACCCCTCACAGTGCCTCCCCGCACTGTTGCGGGCACCATCTCGTCTGAAAGTCTCTAATTGGGCTTCGTCCGGTCACACGTGGACGCCGCTCCCTCGCGGCCGGCCACTACAGTGGATGGACGGGAAAACCCATCCCGTCCACCCGCGGCCACACTCAGGGCGGCATGAGGCGTAGATGGGCGCGCCTCCGCCACCCGGTTCACCGGCGGTGGATCGGGTCCAAGTGGAGGTCGTCCTCCCGGGCTTATCCGCCGCCTCCTTCTGCGAGATTACGTCCTCGCAGCAGGTAGCGTCCGCGGTAAAACAACTGTCACTACCGGCCATCGAGCTTATGTCGCCCATGCGGGGCAAACCACCTGCGTAGGCTGGGCCGAGTCCGTACTAATAATAATAATATCTTTTTAGCAACAGAAAGTGGATTACAAAGCACTGTATAGCCCTGACTCCCAAAATAGTGCTAACTGTGTCTTGGAAGTCAGTTCCATAACAAAGGCTAAATAAACAAACCATTAGTTACAGTATTAGACAATAACTTTAAATAGTTAGTTATGTTTGTGTGTCAATGTGAATGTTATGTGTGTGATTGTGTATATTTTGCTGTTTATTTGAGGCTGTGAGTTAGGAGCTGTGTGTGGTGAGTGTGTGTGTAACATTATTCAAGGTTTCATTATTTCACTATATGTAGTAAGTATTCAACATCATTGTTCACGGGTATAACCAACCCCGTAAACAGACAACGATTCTCGTAACCAATCAGACCAACAGGGGATGACGTGATACAGCGTCGTTCCCATTGGTCTAATAATTGTTCCCTACCTCCCTACTTTCCTCGAATAATGTACAAATAATTATTTCGCAATACAGACTTCAACTTAACTTTCTACTGAACACTCGTTTTATTTAGCACCTAAAAACGCAAACCTAAGTTCAGCACACGGGCTACCAAGAACCCAATAAACTTAATTCAAGTGCCGACAAGCCGATACAATCATCATATGTCAGTTCCATAAGCTACAATTTACCGATTTGTTTTATTTTAAACTTAGTTAAGTTTTTAGTTTTATAAATTTAATTTAATTTGTTATACAGTCTTGGTGCAAGATTACTGTAGGCTTGCTGTGCAAAGGGGAATGCCCACCGACCATAGACACTTGGGCCCTAGGTGCACATACATAAACGCATATGGAAATGATAATAATATGTAATTTATAGAAGAAAATAGTAAAGGAATTGATTTAACATAAAGACGGAATAGTTAAGTTATAGATGGATTTAATTGTCACAAATCAGTATTTTAACAATAATTTTGCTTAAATACAACATATACATTATTAAGTTTCAAGTCCATTTTTTACAGAGTAGCTTTGTTGTGCGGGGTTATCCATGAACGTTAAAAGCTAACCACATTTTAATCAATTTACGTAAAATAAAACGAAGTTGCACTAACGTAAGTACGCTGAGACATAATACCCACACACGTTGTGATTAATTTATTTATCTTTCTTTGTGGAGAAATAGACACTTGTCACATTATAACAAGGTACAGTGTGTACACCGAGTTTCTAGATATGTTTCTCCGTAAATGTAAAAATTGAAACGACCATTATTAAACAATGAAAAAAAAAATTAACAACAAGCAATAGTTGATGATCAATTACATTTCTAATTTTTATTTTGATAATTCGATGAATGGGCTATTCTTTTATATTGGTGGTTGATGAGAGCAAATACACCGAGAGTTTAAAAACGTGTGTTGTAACTATTCACAATACGGCGAAAGGGTGCGTGGACAGCAGCGCTAGTCCTTACGGAGTCTGTATAAAACAGGTTGAGTTGAGAATCATCCGCCGGTAGACTGTACGAGGTACTATGTCACATTATTTACTGCTAATTGAATCAGTCAACTGCGTTATGACATCGAGTGGCAAACGTTTAGGTTCTAAAGTTATAATGTTGAATTTATTTTATAGTTCCGAGTAGGTAATACGAAAATGACTACAATTGTAATTTATGGTTCAAAGAAACTTCTTTGAACCATCTTTAGACAGCGTATATATTTAAATACGTAGTTTGGACTCCAAACTGGAACTTCATATTGCAAATGTAATCTTATTGGGTTTACACAACGTCAACAACAAATATAAAGAAAGATTATGATAACGCGAAACATATTGTATGTTTGTTAATTATGTTTTAATATGTTTATAGAAATGCGAAGTATTGATACCGGTAAAGACTACATGTCTATCGATCTTATTAGTACGTCTACTTAGGCATGCCATTGTTAAAGTTATAGAAACATTATGAAAGGTTTTAAATACCCTCACTAGTGTCAGATATTAAATTAACTTTAAAAGTGTTGGTTTGCGAGACATTATGTTGTTTGTGAAACGATAATTATTAATGGTCAGGTTAGACCGAGCTAAAACAAGGTTGAAGCACTAGTCAATGCGAGAGTACCAAGTAGTGTTACATAAAGATAAGACTAGCTATTTCGGGTGTTCAGTTTTAAGATCTTAAACAAAAACATTGTAGCACACTTGATCGTAAAGGTGTGACATTCATATGTGATCACGAGTGCATGTTCATGAGGACGTTACAAGCCAGCACAGGCTATTGTGATCTTTCTCTTCCTGACAGAGGTGCATAATGAAACGTCAGCACTAGTGATGGTTTTGACTGCTTCGATAGGCCGACAGTTAGTGTATGCGACTACTGTTCAATATAGGTTTCGGGTTCGATTTCTGGGTTAATAATACTTAGTATTTTTAATTATAGATTTGCTTATCGCGGCCCGAAGTTTAAAAGTTGTAATCAAAGCTCCGTGACTCGAAGAGTACAAAGAATCGCCGTTCCTACACATGATATCTTTCGGGTCATGTTGGGTGGTCGTGTCATCGGACCAAAGGCGTACACCTCTGTTGGACAAGCACTTGCGTGCTGTAATGTCTTCTGTGTTTTTGGTTGGTCACCATTGGGACTGGCCGCTGTAGCCGAAAGGTTTAAATGATGACAATTATGAGTTTGGAGTTTAATAACGAGAAAGCCTTGTGGTCAAGTTACAGACAATAAACTACGCAGACGTCACCATCTTTTTGTTATAAAGTTTTCCCAGGCAACAGGTATATTAGATTCGGGAATGCGAGGAACTTACAAAGTCGTTAAGGTTCTGCCTGGAGATCGCTACGTCTGGTGACTATGGTAAAACACAAAACACAGCTCATTATATGATTCTAGGGAAAGGTGAATAGTGCCCTGACACCTGTTCGTCATGTTGTGAGTATGTGAAGCATATGTTGGTCGATGCCGACATAGCATGTTGGTTGAAGCCAACTGTTTTCCCTAATTGTGTTGGTTGTAGCCACCTATATCTGTCTGATCGTATTACCCTTAGTATATTGGTTGTAGCCAAACTGAGCCCGCGTTTTCATTGATTAAAGCCGATGTAACGCTTTGGTAAACGATAACATTTTATTGTTATATGTAAAATTTGTGTTAACCCACTGTTTTTGACAATTGTGTTGATTCTAGCCAGACTGAGCCCGCGTTTTCATTGGTTGAAGCCGATGTAACACTTTGGTAAGCGATATCATTTTATTTTTATGTGTTAAATTTGTGTTAACCCACTGTTTTCCCAATTGTGTTGATTCTAGCCAGAGTGAGCCCGCGTTTTCATTGGTTGAAGCCGATGTAACGCTTTGGTAAGCGATATCATTTTATTTTTATATGTAAAATTTGTGTTAACCCACTGTTTTTCCCAATTGTGTTGTTTGGTTTGGTAGCCAGACTGAGCCCGCGTTTTTATTGGTTGAAGCCGATAAAAAAATTGGTAAACGATAACATTTTATTTTTATGTATCAATATGATTGTGTGTGTGTGTGTGTGTGCAAGATTTTTATATCAGTGTTAATTAATCAGGGCCCCGATTCACCAGTGGCTGCATTTAGTCAGGCGCTATCAATGCCAATGCTTGAAGTGGAGCCCCAGCAGGATGCCGAATATTTGTATTTTTTTTTATTATCATTTTTTATATTATTTCACTAGCTGCGTATTTTCAGGATAAAAGTAACCTACATATACTACATACTAATTTAAAAATGAGTTCTGGATTATCACATAAATCCAAAACAAATTTTTAAGTTAGCCATTTACAATTACATTCTCTTCGTTACAAACTATCAATAAAGTTGCTATGTAAGTGTGTTATGCATAGTAACCTTTTTCTTTTTTTTTCCCGTGCAGAAATCCCCCCGGATGCCACCCAATTGTGGCTATGTCGGACTCGAACCGAAAATTAAAATAAAAATAAAACTAAAAAACCGCACGCCTTCTCGGGCACTAGAAGTCGGGGAACCAGGTGCACCCTCGGAAGGAAACACCCTGGGACCCCGAGGTACTACGGGCCATCTTGGTTAGCAGACGGCCCCCTACTGTGCGAATGTTTCTATTCTAAAACTCCGATGTTTCTATTCTCCTGTCAAATACAGGTATACTTGCCACCCCGGTCTGCTTTTGCTAGGGTGACAGGTGGATCATTTTGCGGTCTTCGGTGCCTGAGTCGCCTGCGGTACCTAGCCCGTTGCCGGGCCTGGCGGACCGGGAGGATTCTAAATCCCTCCCAACCCTGTGAAGTTTTGACAAGAGATAAATAGTGATACATTTTGACATCTACGACTTATGTATTTTATAATCACCTAGCTTGCACCTGTGTATCTCGATTATTGCAGTAAAAAGTAGCCTGATTAGTTGTTTCTACATTGTTCAATTTTCGATTTTTTCATTGTTCATCTTCTTTGTTCAATCATAATTATACTTGTCCAGGCGTCGGGGTCAACAACTATGGCGAAATTATGGGTCGAAGCGAATCACAATCACAGTATATATGATGGCAGCCATGTTTATTATTTAAGCATTGGTTTGTTACTCGTGGAGTTGCTACTCGTGCTGTGGAGCTCGTCAACACGATCGCTAAAATAGTTACTGATAATACACAGAGTCCTAGTATCCCAAGTAGAAAGACTGATAAAACCTTGGATTACACCTGGCATTCTGAGATGTATTCTTCATCGCGATAATTTATATCATAAAACAACTAGAACTTCCTGTACTGAGTTACAGAAAGTTACCTACTTGCGCTACAGGACTTTTTGTAATAATTTGCTCAAGAAACTTAAACGCGAGTATGAGCGAAATAATTTGAAAAACACCGTAAAAATCTAAAGCTACATGGAATTTATTTAAAAATATCACCAGTTTTCAGAAAAGGGGAACCACAGCGAACGAGCTTCTCTCTTTGTTTGTCGTCCCTTCTACATCAGTTGAAGCTGTAAATAACTTTTTTGCAAATATAGGGAAAAATCTGGCATCTCAAATCTCTCAGGGGCCAATAAGGAATATAATTTTCAAACCACTACGGATTGGCTAATAAATAGCTCACAGTAAATCTTGAAAAAACAAAAGGAGATGGGGACTTTTGGGCCCAAATGTAATAAGTTGAGGTATGGCTCAAAAAAAGGTTATATTTTTCTATATCAAAATGTGATAAATCTCCTCAATTGACAATCTGGAAAATGAGAAATCCATTAATTAAATTAAGGTTACGAATTAATCGAATAGCGATTCAATTATAATCGATTAACGTTACAGAGATTACGAAAGTGCTTTATTATTTACATAAATGCTTTCACCAGATGATTAATTCATTTAAAATAATTAAATCTATTAGGATTAAAGTATTAAGAGTTTAAACTAATTAAATATCTATGTAATTAAAAATAAATCTATTCACGTTTACTAATCGATTATTGTATTTTTGACGTGACATCGACACTCGTTTCGTATCGAATTATCGATCGACACTGAGAACCCCGCCTAAACGTTGAACTTGACTGACTTGTTATTTTGGATTCTACGAACGGCGTACCGATTGGATATTGATTAACATCATGGATCGTTGTGTGAGTTGTGACATAGCGACTAGTCGCTGTAATACACTGGGTCGTCAAGTTTTGGATGATGAAATTATACTCAGTGTAATTCGACAATGGCTTGCACCATAGTCTGTAAGTACTAACTCAATTCCTGTTTATTAGCTCACCAGCGTCTACCACACTGGCTTACAATCTTTAGTTTTATATATGTATGTTTTCCTTCACCTATTTTCTATGTGTAATTATTCTAAGATATTAAGTAAAGATATGTCAACATTCAAAAGCCACTTGGATATACATTACATTGAACTAAGTAACTATCGGGAAGAGTAAATTAAATCAAATCATTTTGTTCACATAGAACGTAGGTATTGTACAATAAAGTTGTTACAAAAATATAGTGAGCCGGGTACATTCTGCCTAAGTAAAAGAATATAAAAAGTAATCATGTTATCCGTTATTAAAAACCTTTTGGATCTTATAACAATAAACATGAATATATACCTATGGATATGTATGTTTTCCTTCACCTTAACACAATCAAAATAATTTGTATAGATAGGTCGACATTCAAAAGCCACTTAAATATACATTACATTGAACTAAGTAACTATCGGTCAGAGTAAATTGAATCAAATCATTTATTCACAAAGAATGTAGGTATTGGACAATAAAGTTGTTATAAAAATATAGTGAGCCGGGTACATTCTGCCCAAGTTACAGAATATAAAAAGTAATCATGTTGTTTGTTATTAAAAACCTTTTGAATCTTATAACAATAAACATACATATGTATGGATATGTATGTTATAAGTAGTATTATAGGTATTTTTATATTTTATATATTATAGTAGTATTATAAATAGTATGTTATAAGTAGTAGTAGTTATAAGTAGATATTATTATATAGATAGGTCAACATCGGGTAGAGTAAATTAAATCAAATCATTTATTCACATAGAACATAGATATTGTACAATAAAGTTGTTATAAAAATATAGGGAGTCGGGTACATTCTGCCCTAGTTACAGAATATAAAAGTAATCATGTTATTTGTTATTAAAAACCTTTGGGATCTTTCAGGTAAACAGCAGTGACCATGTTTGCCAAGCTTGCTGGGATTTGGCTCAAAGTTCACCTCTTAGTGAACATAGACATCCTAGCCACCGTAGTGTTTGTCTCCGATGTGGACATTCTCTTACATCCTAAGTCAGCCATTTACTTCACACTGGCTCACCTCGTAAATTGAGAATTTATAATGTTTTTCAAGAGTGGATTATGCCTAAAGCTGTAAGTTGAATTACACACTGAGTTTACATTGTGTTTTATAAATGCTTTTGTTCTAATTCAAATTATTTTATTAAATACAGATAGGATCATGTATTGTTTATTGCAAATAGAAGTAACCGGTCACAGATGCC
Organism: Phragmatobia fuliginosa; assembly: GCA_932526445.1. Lineage (NCBI taxonomy): Eukaryota > Metazoa > Arthropoda > Insecta > Lepidoptera > Erebidae > Phragmatobia > Phragmatobia fuliginosa. The sequence continues at coordinate 17,058,702 of OW052061.1, forward strand.
ATACTTGTTGGTTGGCTGCGGACAGAGCTGCTGGCAAGGCAAGGCTGTAGGCAAATGGACTATAGGCTGCTGCGCCCATGTTATGTCAATGTTATGGTATCTTAGTTGGGCTAGGTGCCAAGAAAATATGGTACCACAAGTACAGTTCCTAGATGACGTTCTTGTTTTAATTGAAGATGATAAATATTAATAAAAACGATTTTCATTTTTAAACATCATCTCCTTCCCACTCTACAAAATATATAGGTAATATTTCATACTATCTAAATTATATTAAAAGAAAATCCCGACTTCTAAGCGTATTAAAACAACCTATTTCTTCTTGTTTACCAACGTAAACAAGAAGAAATAGGTACATGCTGTGCAATCGAAGGATAAATATGGTTTATAAATGGTTTTATATTTTTGAAATCAATTCTTAAAACCCTTTATATTGATACCCCACACGATCAGTTTGGAGGAAAAAGATATGGGTCGCCCATAACCTTAAGGCACCCAAAAGCCGCCATTTTTACAATTTTAATGTAGCCAGTGACACTCGCAAGGTTAAGACGAATAGATTGACGTAAGAATCATCAAAATCGGCTTACGCGTTTGGTCTACACAACGCCAAGAAATACATACAAATATACATATGTATACTGATAAGCCCATTATCTTCTTTCGGCAGTCGGGTAAAAAATGACAATCGCACTTCAAAAATCGGCTGTTACGTACCTAACCTCACTTTTCCTAAACACCTTTTACCTCTGCTCTCAGATTGCCAAAATCTGAAAATTATTCAGTGATTGTTTGTTAATATAGTAGCTATCAATCGACACCAATTTTATCTTTTTACATCTAGGCCCAAAATTGTATGAAAGCGTATCCATCTCCTTTATTACGTTTTCTCCTAGAATTGCATCACAGCCTCCCTCTTCTTTTGCCCTTGATGTTCACCTGTGTGCAGCTAATGCCAATAAAAATTGTAATTGTACTAGTATTAAGCGCACAGACTTCATTAAATACCTTGGCGTGTACGTGGATAGTACATTGTCCTGGAGGGAGCAAATTCGATCTTTGGTACCCAGAGTACGAAAACTAATAGTTGTATTTAAACACCTGAGGTCATCTGCAGACTTACAGACACTGAAAATGGTTTACTTTGCTCTTGCTCACTCTATTCTGACCTATTCTATTGTTGCATGGGGTGGTTCTGTGAAATCCTTAACATTAGAGCTGTCGCAGCGGGCTGTACTGAAGGTTATGTTGCGTAAACCTATGCGTTTCCCAACTAGGGAGCTTTATACCTTATGTAAAGTACCTACAGTGAGACACTCCTTTTTGCTTAACACTGTATTACGCAAACATGCAGAATTGCCGTTTGATGCTGTATCCATTTCCCATATACGAAGGTCAGACCGAGTGTGCCATATTAATTTTGCTAGATTGGAGGTCCTTATGCGTCAGTATTATTTTGTTGGCCCTGTTATATATAATCGGGTTAATAGAATACTAACTGTTTATCCTCTTACAAGTAGGTCTTGTAAATTGGTTACAAATGAGTGGCTGCACATTCTGAACTACGGAGAGTTGGAAATCATGGCTAGGCCGCATGATTTTAGATAGATATAGCAGAACTCCTCTGAATATACTCCACCTACATAGTATCATATACACATGCACGAACATACTCACGTACACACACATACACACACGCACACACATACATGCACACACACATATACAAACACATATACACCTAGTACAGTATGTTTCTATACCATCTCTTAAATATGTTTTTCTTCTTATTTCATTTAATGTAATTTGTATACTTTGTTTAAATATTTTATGTAACTCTGACGACACAGTTTTTAACTTATTCTTGTGGTTTAAATAAAGATTTTATTATTATTTATTATTACTCTTAGATTACAGTATATTAGCATTGATGTATTAAAAAACCCAAGATACACACTCAGCGTCTCAAAACCGTCCTCATAAAATACGAGCACAATTGCTCCTTTTTCAAATAATACGACAAATTTCAATGGGCCGCTTTTTCAGTGTGAGAACGACTATTACACAACCTTTTATTTTAGTCGCATAATCCAAACGACCCTGTTCTTATTCAAAACTTCGGTAGTAAAATTTGATTGGTCATGGTACACTGCTTTGTAATAAAAACTTTAACCAATGCGCGTAAGGTTGAATTTGCAAAAGATATGTTTATAGCATAACTAAAACTACCCACATTGATATTTTTATACATCAATGACTAAGTGGGACAGTTTCGTATGCCGCTTTTGTTTGAGACTGTGCATCTAGGGTTTTTATATATCAATGTATATTAGGCATATTTATACCGACATACGGCTACCTCATTTATCCTAAAACATATCGTTACAATGCCTATAATAACATATGGATCTCTACGAGATAATAACTGTTCGAATTCTACGTGCTTGATAATAGACTCATTTCTGAAATATGCTGGCCAAGCTGATCTTAGTATAAATTCCATCAATTACTTCAAACAATATTGTTGTTCATATAATTATATGACATAGGAATATCTGACACTAGACATGACAACAATGACTCAACCCAGTCCCGCCCGTGAGCAGTATAATCACACATACAATAAAATGTTTGCTGCGATAGCACTACTGTTTGAAATTTATGAAAATATAGATGTGTTTCGTACTACCAAAAATCATGAATGAAACCTCAATATTTTTTCAATTTCTTTTGTGTAAGTAGTAGCTTGATAGTATGAGCTATGTTTCTATAGAAACATTATTAGAAATATTTTTGTTTATAATACAGAAAAAATAAAATGAAAACATGAGATTTACATTGTAGAGTAGGCAATATTTAATTTAATTATATTTTATTCTAGATTGGTTTATTTATTAACAAAGACGATAAGAACCTATAAATACTGATTAAGTCCGAATAACAACATATCTAACAACCATGGAAATAGGTTTAAACTGCATAAGGCAATTCACACACTGGCCACGCGCCCACGCGCGTAGGCGCGTGGCAGCAGATCACGCGCGCGGAGACGGAGGAGCAGATCTGCCTCTTCGAGCAGATCTGCCTCTTCGAGCAGATTTTACCACGCCTCCGCGCCTGACGGCTTTGTACATGGCCCGCACGAAACTAAAGGTTACTTTCCATTTGGTCGTCGTCGTCTGTATTATTTCCATTTCATATACCAAATTGTTCAATTTCGTATTTAAATGTGTTTCCTGCTGCGGCCCGCCCCGCCTAAGCGCGCGGCGGCAGAATATGCTAGCTATACGAAATTCCTACTAGTTATAAACAACCACAAAATTTGTCCGTGCCTACTCCGCCTACTGCTCCAGTAGTAGAAGTTGTGAGCCAGTCACAAAATAAACTGCTTTTCGTGGATTGTGTAGTCAAGTGATTTAACAAAACAAAAAAATATTTTACACTGAATGGTTTTAATATAATCGGAGATTTTTCATTGAGTAAGAGAATTTATGAAAATAAAATTTCACGTTTTCTGACAAAAACTTTAAAAAAAGTTATTAAATAAAGAAAACTGTCCAAGGCAATGCCTAATGCACTCGCCAAGCACAGGAAAAGGTTTTAGACCTTGTCTATTCGTAAAGGTAGAAGAGTCACGCTGATTTCAGCACGGATGGGTTGGCTCGACCGGGCAGTACTATACTCACACAGAAGACCATCCTAATAATGACAGCATTCTTGCTGTGTGTGAGACCGGCGGCAAGGGGCCATAGTATGGGTCATCATGCTGCATTGGCTACCGTAAAAACGAGGATGGTGACCCCTACTCCTGAATTCTACTCATGCTTTCCATCAAGCAAAGTAGAGTGATTTTGATAGGCTTATATATATTAAAAGAACTAGGTTTGGTAAATAAGACTTCAATGATAAGAAGAACGCATCGATTAGATTAGAAAACCTTGAAAACTCATATGAACTGACCTCATAACATGTGTTTTGACTTTACGACGTAGACTTAACATTATCGGTCTTGTTGGTCATGAGCTTCCCGCTCAATTTTTAGAAGAGTTAAGTTATTGGTGTGCAGTCTTCAATCGAGTTGTTGTCAACGAGTGTTAAAATTAATTTATCTGACTGCAAAGGCCAGCCGTATGTTAATGCCGCAAACATGTCTGTCATTTACAATGGATTACAAAATAATAGAACTAAGTATGTCCTGTAGCAGAATATATACCATACTTCGCACATTCGCTTAACCTACTGGGTGAATGTGCCCCTGATGCACTCAAGAAGCTTGTTGGTTCTTTGGTCTAAATCAAAAAATTGTAACATTTTCTACAGCTTTAACTTAAAGATGGGGAACTCTACACGAACAAATACTCCGTGGTAATAAAACTAAAACTACTGTCAAAAATCCATCTGTTACACGCTGGTCAGCTCAGTAGATGCTTGTAAAAGATTGAAAAAGTCATTTCCAGAAATACTCGATGTTATGATTGCTATTGAGACCAATCCTGAGCAAAATCATTCTACTGTATGTGAAGCTAAAGGCATAAGATTGAAATTAGAACGACTAGAAACTGCTTTTATAATCGTGTTTAGGGGATTCATTTTGGTTCACATAAACAATACCAACAAAAAAATACAGTCTGTTGATATTGACATTTGTACAGTTATACAAATGTATAATTGTGTGAATTAAACTCGCATAATTTCTGCCGAACTCAACGTTCGATCCGCCTATGATGACCGTGGTTTTTCAGAGTCTTTATATACATAATTATTTTGCCGTGAAGTGGACGATACTTTGTTGAAAAAAACAGTCAAAAAAAGTCAAGTCAATTCATTATAATTTATTAAGAAATAGTAACGGTCACTTTTTGATAGATAGCCTGGTAGACATATATTGTTCTAATCATAAACATGCGTAAAAATTTGGTTTTTAGCAATAACTCGATGAGTGCACTAACTCTGCAGCCGGATCTTAGATTAACGTGAATTAACTCTATTAAATTGTTCTAATGCCCAATTCTTCTATCTAGATATATACACGAATTAACAAAAGGAATCTCAGTACAGTTTATATTAATATTTTTTTTTTGGAGGAACCTTTTCTCTCTTTTCCAAAGCGACCATACATCCTTCGACTGGCTTCATCGTGATTTCCAATTTAACCCTCAACTTAGGTGCTGGTCCACGTTCTCTATCTTCAATAATTTTAAATTCTCGCAGAAGCGTTGATAATGCTATTTTTATTGACATAAAGGCATACTTGTTTCCTGCAAAATAACGCAATAATTATAATATTAGCTTAAATAAAAATATTAATGAATATTAAAATGTCCCTTTTTTGTTTTTTAAAGAAAACTCCCGCGTTAGGTGTAGGCACCCTGTGTCACGCGGGATTTCACAAATGTACTTGGAACAAAGAACACAGACGGCTAGAGAAAAGTAATTTGTAGATCACTCAAAGTGTTATCCCATGTATGTTTTGACCTCACAAGACTTTACGTGGTAGAAAGCCGGGCAGCCAAATCGGATGTTGTTCAATATTTACTTTAGTAACAATTTTGTTTGTTGTTTGTCGTGTAAAGTCCGGCGGGCATCCCTTCTTTCGAATGAGCACCATTTTCCCCAACTTCCACAATTTCAGAAACTATCCCTGCTCAAGGCATGCTCTGAAAAATCTTAGTCAGGGATCAAGAGCTTCTACATCTAGAGTCAGGACCCATGCTCGGCCTGAGATGTCCCAATTAGTTCTTTCCAAGCGTCCTCAGGTCGTTATTCCCGTTAGACGCCTCAAACGCTAAAAGGCGGAATCTACAGTTGATTTATTTATTACAAGCAAATACATATTGTTTACAACATAATAGTATGTCAGGTAGAAGTTTCGAAATAAAAAAAGTGACAACTCGTTTGCAGTTATATGAACGAATGCCCTGCCGTCCTCATAAACAAATTTTTTGCAAATTAATAAGTCAACGCACTATGGGACAGTTCAAAAAAATTTATGACTCGATCACAAGTTTTCAGCAGTCATTAACCTTCTATAATGAACAATACGAAAATATGAAGGCTATTCTTGAGGAACGATCCACAAAACTACAGCAAATAGAAAAAGAGAATAGTATGCTGCACAACAATGTAAACCAACTCACGAAACGTATGAACCTGTTAGAACAACATGCTAGGTCAACTAACATCGAAATATAATCCATACCAGACAATAGGTCCGAAAATCTAGTTAGTACTATAATGCAACTGAGTAGAGTTGTAAAGTGCGATGTCAAGAAAACTGTACACTAATACAACTCTGAACTAGAATTGCTAAAAAAGATACACAGACTAACAGACCACGTTCCGTACTGGTTAAGTTCGCTAACCCACGTCTACGAGATAATTTTCTTGCTGCCACCATGAAGTTTAACCAGACGAACCCAAGTAAGAAGCTGAATACCAGTCATCTGGGGATCAGTGCAGAAAAACCTCTTCCAACGTCGTCGAGCATCTTTCCCCTGAAAACAAGGCTTCGCACGCAGCTTCGCGTATTCGTGCTAAGGAACTCGGACGGACGGACTCGCTTTTAAGTTCGTCTGGGTTCGCAATGGTAGGATACTGATGAAGAAATGTGAGTCATCTGCAACTTTTGTAATTAATAACTTAGAAAAACTAAAGGAAATAAAATAATACAAAACTCATAAACAGTTAGCGATTGCATGATTTCTGTTTGTAGATTACAGCATTCAATACTTCACTGAATATTTATTATCAAAATGTAAGAGGCCTCAAGACTAAAACCACCCAGTTTTGCCATAATATTGCGTAATTATGATGTTGTGGTCCTGACAAAGTCTTGGCTTAACAGCGGTGTCTTAATTCTCCTTTGATAAAAGAAGACCCTTTACACCCTGCAGTCGATTTCTGCGTACCAGCGTCGACTAGCTATTTCTTGCAACCGTCATATACAGTTAAACCTAGGTTTTTCAGGGCAGAAAAGGTTGTGTCACACTTAAATTCATTGAACTGGATACAAGCCTTCCGTCATTGCGATACACTCGACGACGTACTGAATAAATTCTACAGTATACTCAAAAATACAATTAGCCAACACATTCTTTTGAAAACATCTGGACGTGCTAAATATCCGTCTTGGTACCAACGAGACCTCATATCAATTATTATAGAAAAATACAAATATCATAAAAAGTACAAGAAACATCATAACCCTTTAGAATATGAGATGTACATCCAGCTGCGTAATAGATTTAATGTTTCTTTTAAGTGCTGTTACAAAAAATATATAGATCAAATGGAAAAATCCATTAGATCTAACCCAAAGCTACTGTGGTCATTTATCAAAAATAAAAGGAAAAACAGCAGTTCCTATCCCGAATAGATAAATGAAGATATAAATGAAATTTTGTGACAAAGTCGTCTGCAATAGCAGCGACATATGTAATCTTTTTGCTGGAAACTTTTCAAAGTGTTTCAATATCACAAAAAATACACAAAAACGCATCCTCAACGATGCTGCCACGCCTTCGTCTGTTTTCTGTAATCTTGTGTTGGGGGATGACGAAATATTTATAAGATGAATCTAATTGATTGAATAATGAATCTCTTTGATTTCTCTAGATGAATCTAAAAGCTCAGGAAGCGATGGAATCCCACCTGTATTTGTTAGACGTTGTGCCAAAGCACTGGTATCTCCGTTAAACTTAATTTTCAATAGGTCATTGAAGGTAGGTATTTTTCCGAATAAGTGCAAGGAAGCTCTGGTTGTACCCATTTTCAAGTCAGGGGATAGGAGCTTGGTTACTAATTACAGGCCAATTTCGATTTTGGCTACTCTGGGCAAGACGTTTGAAAAGCTTGTCACACAGCGATTGTCTTGGTACTTAAAACAGCATGTCACTGAATTTCAACATGGCTTTATAAAATCTAGATCCACAGGCACTAATTTAATCAGCTTCACAACCCGTTTATGCGTGAGCGTTGATGAATATGTGCCTGGGGACGCCATTTACACGGACTTCAGTAAGGCTTTTGACAGGGTAGATCATTCAATCCTTCTACAAAAATTAAACAGAATGGGAGTGGGGGGCTCTATGTTACAGTGGTTTGAATCTTACCTTTGTGAAAGAGAGTCTGAAGTAGTAGTCAATGGGTACTCTTCTGATAAGTACAGAGCTACCTCGGGTGTACCGCAGGGATCGCATTTGGATCCTATTATCTTTAACGTATTCATCAATGACATATCTTTATGTTTTAAGCATTGCAATTTCTATTAAAATTATGAAACCCATACGTAGGGATTCAGACGCTATATTGTTGCAGGAAGACATAGATTCGTTTTCACGCTGGTGCAGGATAATAGAATGTCTTTAAATACAGATAAATGCTTCCATATGCAATTTACACGCAATAAAAACAAACGAAACAACAGGTACACCATTGATGGCATTCCACTTCAAGATACAAATAAGATTCGGGACCTCGGCATTACAATATATGCAGGCTTAAAATTCGATATTCATATCGGTGACACAGTTGAGAAGGCTTTTAGAGTACTGGGGTTTGTGTTACGCAACAGTAGAGACTTTAAAAATGTATCCACTAAAATAATTTTATTTAACTCACTAGTTAGGCCCGTGCTAGAATACAACTCCGTAGTATGGAATCCTCACTACGAGGTATACACAATTCAGTGGACGTCATCAAAGCATTTAAGGTGCAAAAAAAATGTGTGAGAGCAATTTGTGGAGCGGGTTATATGGATAGCTGTAAACCTATATTTAAGAAATTCAACATCCTGCCATTACCGTGCCATATTAGAGAGCTATGCATATTTGTGCGACAACACCCGAAATATTTTTCCAAGCATGAAGATGTTTCCAAACGAAATGTAGCATCTAGAGACAGACATAAGTTACATTTTCCCCGATGTAGGCTCCAAATGTATGAGAGGAACTCATAAGTAAATGCTATAAAGGTCTACAATAAATTGCCAAATAGGTTTAAAGAGCTACCGGTAATTAAATTTAAAAAAGACTTGACGCAATGGCTAAAGGAGAAATGTTTTTACGATTTGACTGAATTTATGTCATATCGTGAGAAAGGGAAGTAACATTAAAGAGTATTGGTATTATTATTTTTTAAACCAATTTTATCATTTTGACATAGACAATATCCATGAACAATATATAATTAATGTACCTAGTTTTAAATGTTCCTGAATTTATTTGACGAAATTTTAATTTCCTTGTTGACTTACCGAAATGTTTATTTTGACATTGCATGCAATAATTAATTTAATTTAGTTCATATAGATAATTTCTTATTAAATAATTTCATTTTAATATACCTAACTAATATTTGCATACCATGTATACTGGTAGAATGTAAATGGGACGTGTTTAATTTTAAGATCACACTTTGTACACCTACATTCTGGCAAATAAATGATTATTATTATTATTATTATATAATAGACGCCTTGAAACCGTACAAAAGCGATTTCTTTATCACCTTTGCTGCAGTGATCTCAATGCTGTCATTGCCCAGTTACACCGAGAGGCTCAAACACTACAATGTGTGCACACTTAACAGCCACAGACGGTACCTCGATGCTATTTTTCTTTATAAGTTGTACAATGGTTACATCGACTGAATGAACTAGTGAGTAGTCTAGCTAAAAATATACCACCACGGCTGCCGAGGATAGGAGCCTATGGTCCATTCTCTGTCCGTTCGGCAAAATCAAACCTGGGTCATTACGCTGCTGTGCCTAGACTCTGCAGGCAATACAACATGATGTCCAGGGCTGAAGGCTTGGACCTTGGTGCTTCACTTTTAAAATATAAACAAGCGTTGAAAAGTGTTTTCTCAATGTGTTAACAAGATTGCTTACATGTTAAAATTGGTTGTAATCTATGAAAACTTTCTGTATTAATAAGGCGTTAAACATTATTATGTTTAACGCCTTATTAATACAGAAAGTTTAAATACCACTTGTTGCTAATGTGTGCATGCTGTGGTCTCCTTTAATTAAAGGAGTACACCGAAAGATTACTGTAATGCTTTTTCATTTTGTGTAATAGTTGTGTATGGCCCTTGTTATAGATCTTTTAACCTTATAAATAAATCAATGAATAAATTAAATGTATCGAAAGACAGCTGGACTTGTTTTTGAAGGATTTCGAAGCAGTCAATATTAGTTAGCAAGATTGCGTAGCCACAACGTATCTTGAAAGTCCTCAACCCGCACTCGGGCAGCGTGGGGACGTATACATATGACATGCTATAAATGTTTATAGCGTCCACATAAAATAGTCTGTTTCAGGACACCAGGTTCCCCTTCTCTATTGTTTTTTTTTCTTTTAAGTGACATTTAGTTGCAGTTTAAATTCGAACAATATAAGATTTACCTAAATTTATTATTTAGTTTTAGTTTAGTGGTTTAGATGGAGTGCAGATCACGTCTTGGCAAACATAGTGTGAGACTGAGTTTGACGAAGGGGACGACTTGCGTAAGAGGGCTGGAATGGTCTAGATGACCGGATTCTGTGGTGTACCTAGGTAAATACCTGTGTTCAGCAGTGGACTGCAACGAACTGATGATGAAGGGTTATTTTTTTTCATAACCTGTTTTATACCGCTCCTATACTCCTCCCCTCCCCATTTCAACCCTGTTTACTACACCGTAGGTTTCTTAATAATTATAAACACCGTAGTAAACGAAATAATTGTAATTTTGTTCACATTACAGTGAATACATTGTACGAGGTAACAGTGTGACGACACACTCGCAAAGCAATGACGACTTAGCGCGGCGGCGGGGTCGGCCACCTGCGCATCTCGTTCCCCGCGCGTCCTGCTCCCCCCTCAGGAAGTACGCTCCGTGTTAGTGTTGTTAACATACTCCCCCCCCCTCCTTGGAAACTATGTTTCCATGGAGCTCATGGGAATCTCCTGTGGGCAGAACGCAGACTCGACTCTTGTCAACGCTCTTTTGACGATGCCCTTGGACGTATTGATGTCCACAACTCTGCAGACTCCATCAGGTCCACTGTACATTTTGTTAATGCATCCCAGGATCCACTTCATCGGCGGCAGCTGATCATCCTTGATGACGACCATGTCTCCAACCCTTATGTTGCTTCCACGGGATCGATGCCATTTCACCCTCTGCTGTACCTCAGACAGGAACTCTCTTGACCATCGTGCCCAGAAATGTTGTCTCATGCGCTCTAGCTGCTGGTATCGGTTAATGGAGATCTTGGTTGTGACCGGAGACGGTAAGGCTGACAAAGGACGCCCGATAAGGAAGTGCCCGGGTGTAAGAGGAGTGAAATCGCCGGATCCGCTGACAACGGTGTCAACGGCCGCGAGTTCAATATTGCCTCAATTTGCGTAAAAAGAGTAGTGAGCTCTTCAAATGTTAAACTTGTGTTGCTTGCAATACGTTTTAATTGAAATTTTGCCGCCTTTACGCCAGCTTCCATGATGCCACCAAAATTAGGTGCATTACTTGAAGCTGGTCCTCCTCCTCACCGACCCCGCGGTGGCATCACCGACTACCGGTGAGGGAAAGCCAATACTGTACCTGATGCAACCTATCATCCAAATTCAATTATCAGCATGAAAAGATGGCATTTAGTAGTAGTAAGGTAGGTTACAAACTTGTTGGCGTAGATGGGAGAATGAATACACAATTCCTCTATAGATGGAAGCTGACCAACAAGATACCTGAACCTGAAGTTGAATAAGTGTTTTGGTTTAAGAAGATGACATACCTTCCGTGAAGTGACTTCTTGGCAGATCTGTAGAAAAACGCCTCGATACTGATAGACTAAACCGAATGGTTACAATAAAATATAAAGGCTCTTATTTGAAGAGGCCCACTTCGAAATTAAGCGTTTTGCCTGCCACAGACTAGGAAATGTGTTAAGTTATTAAGAACCGCATTATTACTAAGAACCGCAAGAACCACATAATCACGAAACAATTAGAATGAATAGAAAATACTTATACACAGTCATACTACTTCTACTTTATTTATACAACCCCTAGACGTAACCAAGTATCACTATTCCTCCCAATTATATTCAACCCAAGATGAAAGTATTATTATGAAAATACTTTCATCTTGGGTGCATTTAGGAAGAAACTTATGTAGAAATAAGTGAAGTGAAACTAAAATGAACAATAAATGAATCTAATACGTACCAAAACAATTTCTGGCTCCGTGACTAAATGGCATGAAACTACATCCATGTTTTAAATTTAATCTTTCTGGCAGGAATCTGTCAGGATCAAACTCCTCAGCATCAGGGCCCCAATATTTCGGATCACGATGTATCCCCCATATTGCACACGCTATATTTGATCCAGCAGGTAGCACCCGACCAGACGCTAGAAAATATTAAAATACGTAAGAACGTTAGCAAAGGCATTTACACAAAGTTAATTAATAACTAACCGTGCCCCACGATATAACCCTCAGGCAAGGTATGACAATGTAGAAAGTAGCCATACGCAGCAGTTCCTATCTGTCAAAGTATAAGCCTAAATGGGCTTATGTTTTGCACTCTTAACACTGTTTATGTGTGTGTGAAATTCAGAATTAATACAATATAACTGTCATTTAAAAGTTCATGGTAACAGGTGATTGTTTTTGTGTGGGAGTCTAAAATTATACGCATTTGTGAAGACGACGTTTTTTATTATACATTGTTCTTGTATTTCTTTTTATGACCCCTGCCAAGGTGACCTTACTATGCCTGATGGACAGCATGAGTAAAATCCACAAGTGGGGGTCGCCATACTCACTGCAAATGCAAGCAGTACGGCGAACCACATTATGGCGGCCTAGTGAGATGCTTTTTCACGCCCCGCTTAAAGGACCCGGGATCACAGTATGAAGGAAAAATATGAGCTGGCAGTGAGTTCCAGTTTTTAACTGCTCGCCACAAGAAGGACCCGAACCTCTTAGTTCTGGAGCGTATGTCTTCCACTCCGAAGGGGTGAATTCCCAAGCCAGATCGTGTTGTTCTGTAGAGGAAGGGAGATGGTGGGATAAGTTAGAAGAGCTCTTCAGAACACTCCCCATGGTAAAGGCGATAGAGGACTGCCATAGAGGCGACATCTCTTCTCAACTGCAAAGGTTTCAGGAACTCGGTGGCTTCAGGACTGTCTATGATGCGAACTGCTCGCCTCTGCAACCGATCGAGAGCGTCAAGCAAATACTGCGCAGATTTATCGCAAAGATGAGAACATTACTCCACGCAGGAGCAAACCTGGGTCTTATAGAGAAGACACAGATGCTCCGGCAAGAAGAACCGTCTAACCTTGTTTAGCACGCCTAGCTTCCGCGAGGCCGCCTTTGTGACGCTTTCGATGTACTCACGTCGGTTGAGATCCCGGCAGATATCCATGCTCAGGATACCGAGCTTATCCTGTAGTATTTTTTGTTTTTATTTTTATCTGTTACAAATAAAAATTATTTATTCACGAAATTTTGTAAAAACTTACATTTTTATGTCCCTAATACCGTATTAAATCTTCTCAGAAAATGCAAAAAATTTAAATACTCGAAATCGATATTTTTTAATCGTAATTGAGTTATTTATAAAAATTTACACTTTATTTACTCGAAAAACGTAAGATTACATGTTACACACTGATAAACAAAAACATTGCAAAACGAAATATTCTACTTTAATTAACAAACAAATGAGTTAATAAAATCTAAGTCATTTCTGCTGGGGATGCCTGCAGGTCTTCTTTGTATGCAGTTCGACAACTGTAAATTATGAGTGGCAACGAGTCTGACCATGAAGCATCAACATGGCAAGTCAGAGCGGCGCTCATTTGACGATGGAAATGCTCTACCATGCCAATAACTTGAAGCTGATGTGGTGTAGTTCGAAAATAATTAATAAAGCAAGTTTGCATAACAAATTAAGAAGTTGTGACTCAAACTGTCTACCTTGGTCTTATGTAATGGATAATGGTGTACCATACCTACAAATCCAGCCTCCAAGAAGTTTTTGAGCAGTGGTAGATGCACTGATGTCTCGAAAGGGAAAAGCTTCAGGGTAGCGTGAGAAACGATCAATGATTGTGATGCAATATTTGTATCCGCGAAAAGATGGTAATGGTCCGACGATGTCAATATGAATGTGATCGAATCTACTGCTAGGAAAGGGAAGTTACCTACTGGGGTATGTGTATGACGCCAAACTTTAGAACGTTGACATTCTAAATATTCTCTACTCTCCACTGTTTAATATCTCTGTTCATGTTGGGCCAAACGAACTTTTGTGAAACCAGTCTGGTGGTGGTACAAATGGAAGGAGATATAGGTAAGAATGGAGTGAAAGGAATAATTGTTTAGGAAAAGACAGAGTGACGAATAGGCGAAAAAGTAAAATTCTAATATTTGGAGTTCATCGTCAAGTTCTTGTGACTCTGCAAGCCCGTTGAAATCAAATGGGGTGAAATGGTTTCTATACAAAATTGCGTCCGTAACAGTGTTTTTTTCACCACGCGTATGTCGTATATCTGTGGTGAATTGACTAATGAGATCTAAATATCTGAATTGACGTGGAGAACATTTTTCTGGTTTTCGTTTTAAAGCAAAAATGAGTAGTTTATAATCGGTGAAAACAATGAAATGTTTACCTTCTAAGCAATCTCTAAAGTATTTGATAGATTGGTAAATTCCTAAAAGTTCTCTATCATATGTAGTGTAGTTTGATTGTGCTTTAGAGAGTTTGTGAGAGTAGAAAGAAATTGGCTCCCAGCCACGATCAGTCTTTGAAAAAATCTTTCAAAAATTTGCGCAGCGTTGCACAAACCGAAAGCCATTTTAGGAAATTCGAAAATTATTCGAATTATTATTATATTATTATTATTATTATTTCTTAGTGGATATTCGTCGGATTGTGACACCAGAACAGCCTGTGTCTGCGATGAGAGCCTCTGCATCGATATTGTCTTGATAAGACGCGGTGAAGCTGCAGATCCTCCCAGTCGTTCGAGATCGCAAATCGCAAAAAAAACAGAAGGCTCACGATCACCGATTTCTTCCTTTTCTAGTAATTTCCGAAGCTGCTCCTCTTGAAGCGCCGTGAAACGGGCAATAATACCTTGTTTTAAGATTGTATAAGGGTTTTTAATTGAATGCCCATCTAAATCAATAAGGTCTTCCACCTCGTGGTAACATACTTTGTCTCCTCGGTGGTGATTGCCACCAGCTTGAACTGAGCTTCCAATATTGTAAACCATATAGTGGTTTGGTCGGCTACGAATTTTAGCATCTTTACTGCCACACGTTCTACGAAAGGACCCATAGCGGACCCATGACGGGAGAGCCATATCCATCGCTTTCACTCATCGTTGTTGTTGCGGCTTGGGAACAGTCCTTATTATTTTCCTATCCAAATATCGTTACCTAACTTCCCACTTCCAACTACCCCTTGCACATGAAGCGAATTCTAATCAGCGCCATCTAGTGCGCAAGAACTAGACAGTTCCCTAATGGCCGCGTAGGGCGAGTCACGTTGTCGCTCGTGAAAATATCTAAAATCAATGGAAATAGACTGATCAAAGGTGTGAAAACCGTGTACATTTCGTTTGGAGTGTGATCCCCTGCCTGTGCTGTGTGGGACTCTTGTCTGAACCAACCAAACGTGCTCTGATAAACCGGGTTCGTGGATGTGCTTCCAACTGGTTAGTCCTCCCAACCATTTCCCGTTTCTGAACCAGTTCGTTTGTTCCTTGATATCACTTGATTTAGACATACGCTAGAAAGGTACCCTAGGTTACCGCCCGCTGTGAACCAACCAGCAATCGCTCATTCACCAACAGTTGTCTTTAAAATCGAAAGATCACCAACTTTGGGTTCTTGAGTGTGCTGCGCGAACAAAAAACGTCGAGTTTAGGTATTTACGAGCAGAGTTGCGCGGCAGCGCCGCTAGGCAGCACCGTTGCCGCTTCCTACGTGAAACATTTTATCTAAGATATGTAAAATAATTGTACAGAGTAGGCTCCACACAGAGTAATTCATATCTCCTAAATATTCAGTCGCTATTTATGAAAGTTTTGTTTAAAAGTAATAATTTCTAGAATCTTTAAATCATCATTTTCATGATCAGCCTATCGAAGTCCACTGCTGGACATAGTCCTCTCCCATTGCACACCACTCTGATCGATTTTGGACTTCTCACATCCAGCTCCTGTCAATATAAATATATCATCTATACAGGATGTCCCAGAAAGAATGGGTAATCCTAAAGCACTTAGTAGTATAGCTATTCGGCGTACAAAAAAAAACCCCAAAAAAAAAATCCAATTTTTGCCCAAATCTTGAAGTTATCTTATTCCTCACAAACAATCTTATTAGAAATGCAGTAAATAGTATGAGTGCCTATTATACTTTTTTAGAAAAAAAATCACATGAAATTTGATCAAAAATAAATTATGTCAAAATTTGAGATTTTTGTGAAAAAAATATGTATGAAAAACTAAGCAGCAACTATATTTAAAAAAATAGTATAATACATAATTTCATCCATAGAGAGAAAATTAAAGCTTCCTTTTTAGCGTAGTAAAGGTCGTGTGATAATGTTATTTCACTATTTACTACCTGAGTGTGGCCGAAGTATTTTTTTGTTAATTACGAGACAGAGATAGGTGAATAAATTCAGTACTAAAGTACAGTGTAAGCGAGCGAGAGAAGAGTATATTATTATTACATTGTACCTTATCTCTCTCGCGCCATGGCACATAACAATGGCAAGTATTTGGTGTGTCGCTTGACTTGTTCGGTATCGCATGTGCAGTTCTTTGTGATTGTCAATCAGTGTTAAAACGACGATTTCTGGCTAAACAGCCAGAAGTCATCGTTTTAACTAAGAGTCCAATGAAATCATTGGACTCTTCGTTTTGCTCACTGATTTGGACTTTAGTTTGGTGATTTTACGACGACTTGGCTTGTATCTGGACTGGTTTCGTGTATCAATATACGGCACAAGAATACGCAAACATGCACTTTATTTATGGTGAATGTAGAAGTAGCGCAAGTGCTGATGCATTCCTATATAGGGAAAGATACCCTACAGCGCGTCATCCAGATTACCGCGTATTCATAAGAGTGTACAGATGTTATTCGGAAGGTAGAATGCATAGGTGGTACGAGCACTGGGAGAATAGCTATGACAAGGGGCCCACATCTTATAAAGCCCCTTTTACATGTTTTTTTTTCCAAAATTAGAGGCAGTAAGACGAAGCTTCCGCTCCTGAAGCCATTCCATCGAATCAGCTTGTAATACAGTGCGCCGTTCAAGTGCGTGACGATCCTCATTGGATAGCTGTAACAGTATTTTTGCCATATGCGTAGAGTTAGCAAAGTTGAAATCGGCTTTACTAAAATCAGGCCTAGGGCAAGTTTCACCGTAGTCTTTATCACCAATGTCTGTATTGCTGTTGATAGAAAATGATTTTGTAAGTCTGCATTTTAAATTTGCTATTCGTTTGGTATTACGTCTCATCTCTAACCTTTTAATTTGTCGATTGGGACTTTTCAGAAAAAAATTCTTGCTAATGTATGTTTGTGGAATTTCAGGATTAAATGAAACAACAGATGTAGCACACCGTCCTGAGTATGATTGTTTAAGTGAATAGTTTATTCGCCATTAAATTTTTGTCATTTTTAATCAATCGACAAAGTATTTTCATTATGGTGGCAACGACCGGATCTGATTTTATTTCACCAAATACGTTTTTATCAGTTTGATGGCCTTCATTTATGAGGATGTACTTGCAAAAATAAGACTTGCACGAGTTGTGATCGCGGAAAACGTGAATAAATGCATTGAAAAGGCTGCCTACCGAAATCAGGATGATCACAAACCGCCTCACATTCAAAGTGAAAGTACGCGACTTACTCCGTAATAAATTGGCAGAACAATCGTAAGTTTTGTATCCGACTGAGTACTTATATATTATATTTATATATGTATAACTATTCTATATATGTATGTTTATGTATTATAAAGTATAATATTTTATTTGTTTTACATATATATTTATTTGTTTTTTATATATTTTATTTGTATATTTACTTCATATAATTCTCTTTCCAATTTTTTGCACCTACCACACCATATTACTACATTACCCTAAGGTTGACTGGTAGAGAATGCCTCATGGCATTAAGTCCGCCTTTGTACGATATGTGCATTATGTTTAAATAAATAAATAAATAAATAAAAAAGGCCTTGTTTTAAATCTATGACTTTTTCAGCGAAAGATTTTTGATTTTGAGAATCAATGTGATTTATGGCACCTTTCACGGATCGCCGTAAGCGTAGCACGTTTTGGAGCTGTATTTTTGGCGTTTTAATTGGTAACATGTCTTTCTTGATAATTCATCTAGTCTTGTACAAAAGTTTCTGAGGAGGTAGTTAGAGCACTCTATCTTTTCGACAATAAGTGCGGCATACGGTTTGGTATCCAGAATATTTTTGTAGGTGCTGGAATCACCATCAGCTATGAGTTTAGAATAAATAAGACCTTGAGTTGCTTTTGAAGCCTTCTACTATGGCAGTTGACTACATACCGCTAGATGAAAGAGTGTAATTTTTATATCATACATGCTCATTTACTTCAAGTTTGTGCTTCTGAGCTCGCCCGCAGGCCATAGAGTTTTTATTTTTAACAGTCATGCATAGAACTTTTTTAGTTTGTAGCCAATGATATCTGTAGCTCCTGACAAAGTCGTATAGTTTTTCCTGTATGACCTCTTACTCCAATACGCATCAGATACAACTGTTCTCATCGTGTATGTACGCTATCTGCATTAACGTCACCATTTTTTTCAGCCAGTTCAAATTTTTATTTATTTGCTTCCTCTATGCTATTTTCTTTGGCCAGTTCCATGAGTTCACATACTTTAGCATGACATTTGGCATAAAAATGTTTTGACATGCAGGGTATATCAAGAGAAGTTGTGACTTGCTCCAGGGCACTAAATCCCATACCTATACAGTGCCAGTAAGTATAACCAATGACATATAGACATGATACACAATACAATACTGACATAAGTCTAAAAAAAACTTCAAAACAAAATCGATCTCATTAATATTAGTAATTAGATACATTCTGCTTTGAAGTTTTTTTATTATATTGTGAATTTAATTAGAGCAATGTTTTTTTCAGCGCAATGTGCAATGTGCATCAGGCGTTTGTGTTAAAAATTGAAAAGTCTTAATATTTTTGATTTATACTTTTATATTAAATTATACAACGCGGATAACCTGCACGATGTAAATACAAATATTGTCATATGAAAATTATTGTTCTAGACGTAAAATCTACTATCTTTTCGAAGAAAAATGTTTTTAAGATTTCATCTGACACACAACATATATGTATCGTTTTTTAATTTCATATGTATCTGTTTCAAATTCCAACATGCCTAAGATCTTGTTCAAGGATCGACCTAAACTATACAAATACTTTTGATGTATTTAATTAATGCAGCGCATAGTACTACTGATTTGAAAATACGTAAAATTCCACAATTTCGTGCAGTACCTTCTTGAAAAGAAATTTATTGAAAAAATGAGAAATAATTGTTTTAATAGAAAATCCGAGAAATTATGACACGCGAGTATTTTTTTCTCAATCCCATGATAACTTCGCTAGCCATTCCGATCGGCTGCCTGTACAGCTACACTGAGCATTCAAAAGTTGGTGTACTTGATTTTCACGTATAATCAAAATAATCGGTGAGTGTTCGCTTAAACGCAGTCCAGAAAAAATTAAAGTTCTTTGTCTTGGCTAAGTCCCGTGCCAAGAAATACCAAGCGCGCGCCTTTTGGTGTTAGATGTTCGGATAAGTAAATTGGGGTATCTACATTTTCTTTAAAACCTAGGTGTTTGGCGCATAACTTACTTTTATTTTTAATATTAAATGACTTTGCGGATTTTCGAATATTATTCTTCAATAACGTGGATTTAGTGTGCACAACAATCGGTGAGCTTTTTACGTTAGCTGACTTTGGTTTGATACGGTATATATCAGCGATATTAGATTTTTGAATAGCACAGTCTAAGATTTCAGAGAGACTTGTAATAAAACCAATCTTCTTTGGTTTCATTACTTGTTTTTGTAACATTTTTAATTTCAAAACTGAATTTCCTGTCATTCACTTGCATTTCTTCTATTTTATTTTCTAAAATAATCATATTCCTGTCTTTCATCACCTGTAACTCCAGCTCCACAATTCTCTTTTTAAACTCCTCGTTTTGTGCAGCGAGAAAAGATACTATATTTTCAATGTTATAGTTAGATTGCTTTATTTCTTTAAGAGCCATAATATTCAGTTCCTTTAGTTCATTAGCTTGTGATAGAAAATTAGATGTCATTAGTCATTTGAGTTGAAATCGAATCTTCCATATCGGCCCTGGATCTCTATCTGCTTTATGATACAAAGTCCTGTGAGATGGTATGTGACAGATCTGAATCGGAGGCAGATCTATTTATTGCCGATTCCATTGATATCCAGTGCTCGGAGCTGGTTAGAATTGTACTATCGGTATTTTTGTTCTCTTAAGCGGCATGACACCAAAATTATACCAAGGCAATATAAACTATTTGCAGGTATAATAAATAAGAGATAGGACTAAGCTTTCTTAATTAGCAAAAGTTTTTAACTCTGACCTCCTCCTGTATATACTTAATATTTAATTAATATAATATAATACTTAATTACTACCCGGTCACATTATCTAGAGACCTGGCGTCGATGACGTCACGTCGCGTCAATATTTTTGTCTGCCACCCTTTGCTTCACTAGATTCCAGATATATTCAATCGGATTTAAGTCACAAGAATAGGGTGACAGACGTACTATTTCCTGACCATTCTCTTTTATTAATTCGTCGACGACGTATTTTTTTGGAGGCTTTGTCCTTAAAATTATCGGGTACAATTCCTTTTTCGTCATATTCTCGTTAAACGGAACGTTATTGTCACGCAACCAGATTTTCATAACAGATTTGAGTGATGCACTCGTGGGTGCTTTTATTGACTGAGTTGAATGGTAAGGTGCATTGTCAATGATGACTATACCGTTCGGCGGTAATTAGGTAGCAACTTTTCTTTTTGTTTTGTTCTTTGTAATAATAAAATAAATATATTCAAATGTAGATCTCTTTTATTTATTTATTTTATTTAAGAACTTTATGACCTGAGAGTACAATGCACTTTGTTTGGGAATAGTGAAACAGACATGAAAGAACTAAAAGTTAAGAGAGATTATGGAAATAAAGAATTAAATATGATATATCTGTGATTTATTCATACAAAATGCATACACTCATACATACAATATACATATATATATATATATATATATATATATATATATATATATATATATATATATATATATAAATATATATATATATATATATATATATATATATATATATGTAAAGAAAAAATATATTTTTCTCTATTTAAATTTCAACACTATTTTTTTATTATCTGTGGTATAATGATTTTGGTTTGTCAATGGCTACGCGTATTACATACATTGTTGAAATTGTTAAAAAAATACTTTAAGTGATTTAAGAATCGACATCAATAGTAATAAACTTTGAATGTCGTTTCTTTTGTTACAGGTTTGTTAATTAGCATAATTTATTTTATTTGTTTATTGTTTGCAAATGTAGATAAAGAATTACTTACTTTTGTTACAGAAAGAAACCATTGTTTTTATTTGACGGTGTCGATCTGTCAATCACTAGAATAATATCCTTATAAAACGACATTCATTGTCTTAAAATGGAAAAGTGCAAGTTCACATTTCAAGCAAAACCAACAATAGACGGAAAGTCTAACTATATTGCCATAACCTCAATTGTCACACAAGATGACAAAGTTTTCCTGATTCCTGAAGAGTATCAATTGGTATCATTTCACAAACATGTTCAAAGCTCTAAAGCTTACGCTACTATCAAAAATACATTGAAAAAAAGGCACCAAAAAAGAAGTGTGTGGATAAAAATGACAGAAGATTTATTGAAAACATACTCTGATGAAGATAATAATATGATTTTTCAAGACCAATTCCTTGAGGAAATTACTCAAGAAGAAATGGCTATTGTTAATAAAAAGAATTCAGAAGATTCCATTGCAAAAATTTTGGAGAAGCTAGTAGAAAATCAAGAAAAAAAAGAAAAACAAAGCATAAAAAAGATAGCCGACAGGTTTGTGATTGAAAAATTCAATGGAAGAAATTCAAGTGCATGTTACTGGATGGAAGTATTTGAAACAGAATGTGAAAGATTTGATTTAATAAAAGATGAAGAAAAAATTGAAATTTTTAGATTATTTCTAGAGAAATCATGCATGGATTGGTATTCTTCCATGATGATCAAGCTTGGTTTACAATCAGAATGGTCAGAATGGAAATCAAACTTTCTGCAAACATATGCTAGTAAGGGCTGGACTACTAGTAGGTATGCATTATCTTTTAAGTATCAATCAGGATCTTTATTAGAATATGCTATTAAAAAAGAAAAACTTTTACTTGAAGTAAGAAAAACAATTGATCAAGGGACCCTAATTGACATAATTGCTGCTGGCTTACCAGATTTTATAACTGATAGGATCAACAAAGAAGAAATTCTACAAACAAAAGACCTATTTAATGAACTTGGTAAGTTAGAACATTTAATTATAAAAAAAAAATTATTTAAAAAGAAAGATGATTCTAAGCCGATAAAAGAAAAATGTAGCATTTGTGAAAAGTTAAAGAAAGGAGTGCGCTATCACTCAGAAGATTCGTGTTGGTTCAAAACAAAAATAAATTATGAAAAAGATAAGAAACAAATAAAGCTCATTAACAATTCAGAATTAGAATGTGAACTACAATGTGAAGAGCAAAAAAACTAGTGGTGCCGCCATTAATTAAAGTAAAATTAGTATTGGACAAAAATATTAAGGTATTTGGAATCTATGACTCAGGCTCTAATGTGTCATTGATAAATTCAAGACTGTTAAAAATAAAAAACAAGGAATCGAGCATCCCTAACAATACTAGTTTAAAAACAATTAATGGCGTTAAAAAGGCAAGTGGCATGATTTCACTAGATATTACCATTTTTGATGTTGAGAAAAAAATGGATGTCTTTATAATTGACAAGGAAAATTTCGACCATGATTTTTTAATTGGACTTGATTGTATAAAAAAGTTTTACTTGATTCAAAATGAAAACTTAGAAATAAGTCAGAAACTTCCTGTACAAAGAAATAGTGAAATAGTTTCTAAGGAAACAAAGGAATCAGATATTAAAATCTCTAAGGAAATAAAACCTATCAATTCAGTAAACTTCAATGAAAACTTCAGTGAGAAAAACTTCATAATCTGTATAAACCATCTGGACTATCAAAAACAAGCTATGATTGATGATTTGATATTAAATAATAAATCTATATTTGCAAAGGATAAATATGACATTGGAACGGTATTAGATTATGAAGCACATATTGATCTATTAGTTGAAAAGTACTGCAGTAAAAGACCATATCGTTGCACAATGGAAGATAAAAAAGAGATTGAAAATCAGATTGCAAAATTATTGGAAAGAAATCTAATAGAAGAATCATATAGTCCGTTTGCAGCTCCAGTTACATTGGCTTACAAAAAAGATGAAAACAAAAAATCAAGATTATGCATAGATTTTAGAGATCTGAATAAAATTGTTGTCCCACAATCACATCCATTCCCACTTATTGAGGACCTTATAGTAAAAACCAGAGATTGCAAGTTTTACTCAACCCTGGATTTGAATTCAGCTTTTTGGTCCATACCTCTGCGGGTCACTGATAGACACAAAACTGCTTTCGTCACACAAGATGGACATTTCCAATGGACTTGCTTGCCTTTCGGGTTGAAAACCTCACCAGCTATATTTCAGAGAATAATGTGTAACATAATACGGAAACACAAGCTCGGAGAATTCACAGTAAGTTACATCGATGACATCCTATTATTTTCAAAGTCTTTCCCAGATCATATCAAGCATCTAACACAGTTATTTAAAGCAATTAAAAGTGAAGGTTTAAGACTGAAATTTTCTAAATGCACATTTGCAGCAGACTCCGTTAAATATCTAGGTCATATAATACAGAATAATTCTGTTAGACCTCTGAAAGATAACTTGATATCAATAAAAAACTTCCCAACTCCAAAAACGCAAAGAAATGTTAGACAATTTTTGGGAAAAATTAATTTTTATCACAAATATGTGCCAAACATAGCTATAAAACTGGATCCATTGCATAACCTTTTGAGAAAAGGTCAAACATTTAATTGGACTAAAGCATGTCAAGATTCATTTGATGAAATGAAACAAATATTATGTTCTCAACCAATATTAACCATTTTTAATCCTAACTTACCTATCCACATATACACAGATGCTAGTATACTAGGAGTAGGAGCGGTCCTGAAACAACCACAAGAAAACAATGATGAGAAACCAGTAGCATACTTCTCAAAAAAATTGAATGATGTTCAAAAAAGGAAGAAGGCTATCTATCTGGAATGCCTAGCAATCAAAGAATGTGTAAAGTTTTGGCAGCACCTGTTGATAGGTAAGAAATTTACCGTCTTCTCAGATCACAAGCCGTTGGAGAATATGAATATTAAATCAAGAACGGATGAAGAACTAGGAGATCTAATGTACTATCTATCCCAATATGATTTTCAAATTAAATATTCTCCAGGAAGATACAACATCGAAGCTGATTGTTTAAGCAGGAACCCAGTTTTAGAACCAAATGAAAACCTCGACGAACAATTAAAAGTAGTCAACATAATAAAACTAGAAGATATTTTACAAGATCAAGTTAAAAATGAAAATATACAGTGCAGAAAAGAGAAGTTAATATCAAAAAACAATGTTTATTACAAAAAAGTTAAGAATAAAGAAAAAATAATTATCTCTGAGGAATTCAGTTTAAAACTTATTAAAAAAGTACATATAGACCTAGGTCATATAGGAACTAAACAAATGCAAAGAATGATCAGCTCATTATACTCAGCAGAAAACATGATAAAAAACATAAAAAGAATCTGTGAAAGTTGTATAGTATGTATAAAAAACAAATCAAGAGGAAAAAATAAATATGGATTAATGTCCCAATTGGGTCCTGCCACAAAACCTTTTGAGATATGTTCCATTGATACCATTGGAGGATTTGGAGGTTTAAGGTCTACAAAGAGGTATTTACACCTGCTATCAGATCATTTCACTAGGTACGCATATATCTTGACGTCAAGTACGCAAAATGCAAATGATTTCATCAAACTAGTGAACTCTATAGGAACTGACGACATCGGCATGATTTTCTCAGACCAATACCCAGGTCTCAATTCTAAGGAATTCAAAAAATTTTTAGATGAAAAAGATATTCCAATAATTTTTACTGCAGTAAACTCGCCTTTCTCTAATGGCCTAAACGAAAGACTGAATCAAACGTTAGTCAATAAAATTAGATGCAAGATCAACGAAATGGAAACAAAAGTAGCATGGACAACGATAGCACAAAATTGTGTGAAAAACTATAATGAAACAGTACACACTGTCACTGGGTATGCTCCAAATTATCTGCTAAATGGCACAGATGTTACGATTTTGCCAAATGAACTGAAACTTAAAAAAAACGAGTATGATTTAATTCAAGACAGAATCAAAGCTCTAGAAAATACAATCAGATCACATAATTACAACAAAACAATTTATGATAGAAATCGAAAACACATAGACTTAAAAGTTGGTGATGTAGTTTTTGTTGATAATGGAAACAAATTAAATAGGAAAAAACTCGATGAATTGAGAATCGGACCCTACAAAATCGCAGAAAAAATATCAAACTCAATATACAAAATAAACACTGGACATAAGAAATCAGAGTCAAGCTTTTTTCACATCTCAAAATTAACTCCAGTTCCTGCACTTGAAATACCATGAGGAGGATGCATGAGAAGTTGTAATGTTTTATCTTCTCTTTGAGGGGGAGATGTAAAGAAAAAATATATTTTTCTCTATTTAAATTTCAACACTATTTTTTTATTATCTGTGGTATAATGATTTTGGTTTGTCAATGGCTACGCGTATTACATACATTGTTGAAATTGTTAAAAAAATACTTTAAGTGATTTAAGAATCGACATCAATAGTAATAAACTTTGAATGTCGTTTCTTTTGTTACAGGTTTGTTAATTAGCATAATTTATTTTATTTGTTTATTGTTTGCAAATGTAGATAAAGAATTACTTACTTTTGTTACAGAAAGAAACCATTGTTTTTATTTGACGGTGTCGATCTGTCAATCACTAGAATAATATCCTTATATATATATAAATACATACAGTACATATATACATTTATTTTGTGCTCACATGAACACGAGTTAGTTTGACGCACTGGCGCGATTTGTGCGGTTATACCTCAGTTAACGAATCGAGTGGTGCCAGTTCTATTACTTTAAGTATTATGATTATATAGTCCAGTAAAAAAAAATGGACACGTGACGTTTTATATATCATTGGATAGATATTTTTGTCGCGTTACGTAACTATAGTCCAGTCAATTAAAGCTTAACTTTGCCATTTTGGTTGAACACCTGCAACCAACGCCAAAATTTCCATAAGTCTTCTTAGATTAATATACTAAAATTGCATTGCAAAAGGTTTCAAAAACAACTTTTTCATCTATATCATATATGCAAAATTAAAAAATGATACTATTCTTTTTTTTATATATTTCAATGAAGTGATACTACATGTTTCATTGGGATTTAATTAATATGTTTGGGACATTTTTTTTACCTTTTTTCAATTACCTAATAATAATAATAATAATTTTATTATATGACTAGCTGACGAGCAAACTTCGTACCTCCTCAGAATAATCATTAAAATATTGTGCTTATTTATTAACTGATACTGATAAATTGACAGCAGTGCCACCTAACGGGCGCCGGCCGGTACCGCCACAATCGCTTTGTTCCTGCATTTTAAATCTGTAATATCTTCAAAAATATTAATTTAAATTACATATTGTAAAGGTTCATATTAATCTATATTAGATGCACAAAGTATTTAAGGTACTTAATTGGATAAGAATTAACACTGTATTGCTTAAAATCGTTTCGTAAATAATCCATTTTTTCCCGTAAAAAGAAAAAAAGTATTGTAGAACTTTTTAAGGTGTACAATACTGTAGTACATTATTTTGATCTATCTCGTAGGGTACAGCCAGCGTTTGCAATGTAAGCGTAAAAAATGCGTATATTTACAACATCACATTTAAAACCTCTAAAATTATCAATGTTTCTCTATTATATTATCATGTATTATACATATAAACCTTCCTCTTGAATCATTCTATCAAGTAAAGAAAACGGCGTCAAAGTCCGTTGTGTAGTTTTAAAGCTCGAAGCATATAAACGGACAGACAGAGAGTGGAAGCGACTTTGGCTTATACTATGTAGTGATAATTTGTTGACTATGTTAGTTCTAGGAATGTATGACTATGTTAGTTCTAGGAATTCACCAAACACGCGCACCTGCATATTCACTACCCATTACGATCTCACTAAATATGTATAATTAACATTTCCACGTTTTAAAACAATTTAATCACATTTTTATTGCTGATTTGTATCCTAGTGAAAGAAATATTGACTGGCCAGTTTTATTGTTACATTCTATTACCTACTTTAGCAAACCGAAAGAATATTTTTAATTAAAGTGTAATTGTTATTAGCCTTTATACATATTATTGTATATTTATAGCCGTTAAACCTATTGTAATTAGTACGTTTCGTCACAAGATGACAATTATGATTTTATTATAAATTGTACCTCATGTAAGTGAACTGTTGTTCTTATGAGAAATAAAGAGTCTATAAACCCTTAATTTAATTTTAGTTTTTTTATTCCATTGGATTCAGAGCAAAATTGCGTTTGAAACGTATATTTGCAGTATATATTACCTGAGCTATTCTAGCTCTCCATGTACCTGAGCTATTATAAATTTCATTTCAGGGGGACGTTTTTAATAATACATCACTGGCGGAGAAAGAGCGTGGTATATTTATATTATTCTCTCTACTACTAAACTACTCTCTTGGTCCCACTGATTCTATTTTTCTACGCATGCGCATGAAGAGAGCATGCATGCGATTGAGACCACAATTATTCCAATGCTAGGGAACAATGGATGTCGGATTGATTTTCAAGAAAACTGGAGATGAACTACACGGAATGGCTGATGCTGATTGGGCTGGATGCAAAATAGATAGAAAATCTTTCTCTGGATACTGTTTTAAGTGTGGAGGCAGCTTGATCAGCTGGTCTTCAACCATACAAAAGTGTGTGGCCCTGTCGACAGTCGCGGCGGAGTATGTTTCATTGACACACGCTACCAAAGAAGGCATACTTTTGAAAATGCTGTTCAAGGATCTTGGAATTGTTACAGAAAAAATAATCATCTACTGTGACAACCAGGCTGCCATGAAGATTGCATCAAATGATATGGTTAATTCTGAATCCAAGCATATGGACCTAAAGCTGCATTTCATCAGGGATTGCATACAGAGAGGCATAATAAAGCTCCAGTACAAATGCTCCGAAGACATGGAAGCAGATATATTCACGAAAAGCCTATAATCAATAATCTGCTTGCTTATAATCAATAAAATATATAAAGAAGATAACGTGTTTCTCTGCGAGCCATAACTCCAACAGAGATAACCGTTCCAGACTTTTTTGTGGGGTTTTTTGAAGTCCCGTGTTTATGGACAAACGTGGACAACATTCGACACGAGTGCGAGAATCTGTCGCCCGAAGTTCTCGCTGAAGTAATGAAAAATGCCAGAAAACGAGCCCGTATAGCAATCGATTGTGGCTGCGCCCATTTGGCCGATATCATCTTTTCGACTTCACCAATAAAATTCTGAAGGTACAAATAAACATATTCAAAAAACAGAATCGAAGTTTTTCATTTAGAAAAAAATTGAGAGCCAAACAACATCGGATGACTTCTTTTGGCCCCCCTTGTATAAGAACCTCAGGTGGTCAGGAGACTTTTCATTGTTTAGGAGGTATAGCAGTGTACACACCAGCAAGTAGTGTTTGATATGAAGGAACTCCAATCAAATGTAAAAAAATCTTTAGCGCAATTAGCATCTACAACAGATATCACTGATGAGATTTATGATGAGAGATTGCCTTCTGGATTAAAAAACATCACCTATGCAGATCCTAGTAAACTATGTTTAGGCATTTCACCTCTTATATCACCATCGTATATAACATTTCTATCAGGCATATTTCATTTTTATTTTTCCAGCCAATCGCGAGATATAGACGAAAAAGTTGTTTTTGCACCCTTTTGCAATTTATTTGCACCCTTTGCCGGTAATGCAGCACCCTGCAATTGTAGTATATTAATCTACGAAGACTTACGGAAATTTTGGCGTTGGTTGCAGGTGTTCAACCAAAATGGCAAAGTTAAGCTTTAATTGACTGGACTATAGTTACGTAACGCGACAAAAAGATCTATTCAATGATATATAAAACGACACGTGTCCATTTTTAGACTTGCGAGGTATTTTGTATAAGCGACGATATTTAAAATCACTCAACTGTATCCAAGAAATATGTGTTGTCTTAGGGTTTACAATTATGGTGTATTTTTGTAATTTCAAATAATTAGCTTGGTTGACTCTCGCATAGAAGACAAAACTAACAAGACTATGTCGTTGCTGAGTGCGAGACCGGGTACTTGCCACTCTTTTATGGACCAGCTCTCCTTTTCATTGCTAATCATCCTGTGATTGTTTCAAAAGAACAATAACAACCTCTGAATATCACGAGGCTGAGCTAATTAATAATAAAAACTAGATGAGTCAGTGAACTCGAGTTGCCTTACAATTAATAAATGTTGTTTGGTTTGGTTATTAATGGCAACAAACTGATAGCAGAACCACCTATTAGGTCAAATTATACTTTCAAACCATCCAAGAATTTATTGTAATATACACACGAAATTTCATTCTAGTTGATGAAGCTGCTGAGATGTAATAAGGTGACAAACACAGAAGAATAATCTTTATAAGGGTAACAGATTACTTACGTAGCTTAATATCCTCCAAGACTTTTCTGGCGATGACAGGAGCCGGAGGAAACAACCTTAATGACTCTTTGATCACTCTCTCCAAATATTTTAATTTCATTAGGTCTTCTTTCACAAAAGACCGATCCGAATCACCAAATACATCGTATATCCTGTAAAAATAACTTTCTGAGTGGGCTTATATTCAGACAGATATGTCCTGCATTGACGCCGTCCTACTGAGAAAAAGTTGTCAAATTATTTAATGAGCATAGCTACGGGGGAGTTTGGGGTTAATCAACTCCCTACACCCTCTGTAATATTTATACATTATTGGTATTAATAAAATTTAAAGATTGCAAAGTGTGTAACGTAACTTTTTAAGTAATGAACTAAAATGTATTTTCCATCCACCCCCTGTTGTGAACTACTACTTTCATATGCCGTCATCATCAATGGCAACACACACTGGTCAAAAACTCTTGTTTTGAAACACTGCGGTATTTGGTAAAAGAAAATAAAGTACAGCTTCACGAACGCCATCTAGCCGATTTGGATTTGCCGCTTTACCTCTTGCTCTAAATTGCAATTACCTATCTCGAAGAAGTATGTAATCGACGACAATCTGTGTCTTCAATTATTTCTGGAGTGGTTGTGTCCAGTATCGCGGTGAATAGTTTTGGCGGTATACATCTTTGAACCTCAGAAAGAGTGCTTTACTCGCTCTAGTTCAATAGATATCCAGTTTTGATGATGTTGAGTGTAGATGACTCGCTAGAATAGCTAATATATTGATTGACTCATAAAAGAGATATGTATGTTCAAATATCTATCAGAAACAACATCACGCGTTCCCGAGGTAAAATGGTCTTATTAGACAGAAAACAATGTGATCTTATAAGGTTACCGTTTTTAGATTCCTACTGAGTATGATGGCATCGAATATACTTTTAAAAAACTTCTATGACATCTTTTTACCTGTTTTTTTTATATTTACCTCCGAGTGGGACCTCCGTGAATTAATATCGCCAGTTACTCTAAGAAGGTCAGAAACTACTATGACTTAGTCTAAAACCTGACTGAAAATGACTGTGTAAGCTATTATTATAAATGACTTCGGAGAACTGCTTATGGACGCAGGCTTCTAGTACTTCGGAGAGGAAAGTGCTTGAAGGTTGTTAGGTATGACTGGCCATAGGACTCCTTAATTTTACTCAGAATCTCGGATTTCAACCATAACAGTCTACGAAGTCAGTATTTATTCATATTTAATTCTAAATGCATATGATTTTTTAAACTTACTCTTGATACAATTTTTCCTGCACTTCAGGATACTTGGCTAGAAGCTGGATGGTATACCCAGTCGCGTAAGCAGATGTATCTGTGCCAGCTACTATTAAAGTCAGCATTTCTTCTCTTAGCTCAGTGTCGGTAAAACCTTTTTCTCCACCAGATAATTTAATCAACAGATCCAAAACTGTAGCATTTTCATACAATCCCAAATCTAAAAACAATAAGACAATATTCGACGTTCTACATTAAAGCCACAAATGATGCGTAATGTCATAAAGACTTGTATGTCAAGAACTTTACATAACTGCTAGTGGTTTAATTATAATAAAGCAATAAGAATCAATAACGTAAATGTGAACGAACCCAATCCATGATCGACCTCTGATTTAGAGAATTTCTCATTTTCTAGTTGTTGTCTGCTTTTCCTTATGGCCTATAAAAAAATGTATAGTATTTACATCCAATATCATCAATACAATTGAAATGCATATATTGAAAAAAAAAATCGTTTGGAAATTATATCATTATATCACTTAGATTGTGTTGTGCTATTTGTATTTACAAAAAAATAGTATGCTTATATATTTATATCAGTTGTTTAGTACCCATAATATAAGCTCTGCTTAGTTTGGGACTAGATGACGATGTGTGTAAGATGTCGGAATTATTTATTTAGTTAAATCAAGACCTGTCATTACTTTTAATTTAAATGTATCTAAAAGTATATATTTTGATTTAAGCAAAATCTAATTACTAACGTCATTCATATAGTTGTATATTAGGCTTAAACATTCCTGAAGTCTCTTGTATTGAGGCAATAAACTGTAAAGCCAATCGGGATGAAGCCATACATGAAATACTCTCTGAGTGATTAAGTCAAGAGCGATGTTTATAGCGTTTGAAAACGAAGAATCAGGATCATCTTGAGCGTTCATTTTCATTCCCGTTACTGTCTCTGTACAAGAAATCACATTACTTAATACCGTAGTTACAATTTATACAATGTTACTACGTGACTGTCAAAGAAGAAGAAGTAGAAGCAAAAGTGACTAGAATCGCTAATTATCCGATATCATTACACGTTTATTTTCATATAGGAACCATTAGCTAAATTGTATGTGTATAGTACCTATCTTCCGTACATAAAACCGATCAGTCAGATCAGTCAGATTGATCAACGATGCTCTGGTATATATATGGAGATCATCCACGTATAGGTGGTAGAAAGAAGATATAATTGTGTTAATAAAAACAGTGAAAAGTAGGGGAGAAAGCACGATGCCTTGTGGTACACCAACTGTAGTACTATACCAAGAAGAAACAGTGTTTTCAATACTAATGCGCTGCCTTCGATCAAGCAGGTGGATGCGAAACCAGTCAATTGCAATTGGAGATATGTTGAGACCGTTGAGACGCTCACGGGCGGTTTCCAACCCTGGGAAACAGACAGCACTACTAAAACTGTTATCTGGTCTCCTTTTCCAGAAAATGGTCAATGACAGGAAAACTGACTTTGTTGCAGTATGGATAGAAAGAATTCGCTTTTACAGCTGCTATGCTCCACCAGTTTCTCTATTGAACAATTTTAAGATTTCCTGAATCGGCTAATTGCAGATGCGCGACAACACTTTCCTGTTGCAATAGCCGGTGATTTAAATTCCTGGGCAGTAGATGCAATTCTTTCTTCGGACGTAGTCTGGAGTGTTATAAATAGTTTTGCAACGGAAGTACTACTGAACCTACGTGCGACAGAGAGAAGACGTGTTGATGAAAATGATTTTTGCTACCAGAAGGAAGAGCAACAGCTAGATCCTCTCTCTGCAACGTAATGCTTAACGGCGGGCCTGTTGGGATTTAGAGGCCGGCAAAAGAGGTGTTTTTAGTCGGTATAGGTACCACACCGAGACCGACTGGCAAAGCGTTCCACAATCGAACTGCTTGTACAGAAAAAGAGTGGTCGAGGAATCTAGTAGTATGACCTGGTATTCCAAATTTCAGGTTCTCCGATGATGTCAAAAATTTGTAGTGTGTGTCATGTAGGAAGGTAAAGGTAGCGTGGAATAAGTAGATTGAACAGAATGTTGTAAGGAAGAGAGAGAATATGAGCATTCTGGCGAAGGCGGATAGTTAACGACTTGAGCTGTTTAAGAAATGATCATATTTACGTAATCCAAATATGAATCTTATCCAGATATTGATTTTGAATAAGAGTCAAGGTGCGTTGTCACATTTCCGGTCTTATTTGTGATGATATGCTCATACTTCCTTTGAACTAGTAGACTTTTAACTAGATTTTGTAACACTGCAAACTCCACGATAACATAAAACAGTTTAGGTCTCTATTCTGAGGAATAGCGGCCGATCATTGAAAAGTGATGATTAATAAAACAACGCTACAGAAGGATCAACTCCCTTAGCATGTCAGAGATATTTTATTTTAGCTCTCTCAATAACACTTTAGTGAATATATGTATTATATCTGTTCAACTTACCAAAAATGGAATCTAATGCATAGTTACTTAAGAAAGGTATTAGATCAATTTTTCCCTTATCAGTGCAACTTGATAGTTTTACAGCAAGTCTCTGACTATTTTCAGCAATTTTTTCCACAAAATTCTCTAGCATTCGGGGACTGAAAGCTGGTACCGTGATCTTCCTCCGTCGTCTCCAAATTGAAACTGTATAGAAGACACCTATGTTAATAATGTACTGAAAACGAGAAAGAAAAGTGGAAGCTGATCCGAGCCACACTACCCAAAAATTAGCGGTATCGTTTAACGTTACCTTGCCAAGAATATTGACTCATCATCATCATCATCAACAGCCTTGAACAGTCCACTGCTGGACATAGGCCTCTCCTTAGACACGGGTTGGTATAGGGTTGGTAATATTTCCTTGCGAGGGCGTCTCCCCCCTGGGCTCGGCGTAATTTGCTACGCCGACGACACTCTTGTGACAGCCCGGGGGCGACCTTCGAAGAAGCGGCACGCCTGGCCACCACAGGAGTCTCCCTGGTAGTCGGGCGCATTGACGCGCTGGGCTTACGGGTGGCCCTAGAAAAGACGGAAGCCCTACTTTTCCGGACATGGTTGCTTCGGAAAGTACCTGCACTCGGTCGCCAGGAGGGAATTGAGTCCCGCCTGCCACCACTGCGACTGCAGTGAGGATTCGGCTCATCACACGCTGGCTGCCTGCCCCGCATGGGAGACGCAACGCCGGGTCCTCACTGCAGTCATCGGAGGGGATCTCTCACTGCCGGCCGTCGTTCGTTCCATGGTCGGAAGCGAGAGCTCATTTACCGCGGTCGCAACCTTCTGCGAGGACGTAATCACGCAGAAGGAGCGGCGGAGAAGGCCCGGGAGGACGACATCCAATCGGACCAGATTCGCCGCCGGCGACTCGGGCGGCGGAGGCGCGAACATCTGCGCCTCATGCCGCCTTGAGTGTGGCCGCGGGTGGACGGGACGGGTTTTCCCTCCACCCGCACTATGTGGCCAGCCGCGAGGGGGCGGCGTCGGTGTGTGCCGGACGCCGCCTAAGAGAGGGTCGTCATCCGAGACGGTGCCCGCATCAGGAGCGGGCAGGCGCTGGAGAAGTTCAGAAAAGGAGATCCCATCCTAAACGGAGAAGCGCAGAGAGGGTACACTGTGTTTTTTAGTTGGTTCAAGTCCGACACACCACCCCGCCGTAACCCCCGGTGGGGTGACGGTCCATGATGATTTTTCACACATTAAAAAAAGAAAAGAAAAAGGGTTGGTAATATGACTCATTTGCGTAAAATCAATAAAATATATAAAAAATGGGTGTCTCATGATTTGACTGATCTGCAGAAAGAAACGCGTGTTGAAACTTGTGATTCCTTGTTGAATCGACCCAGAAATGAAGGAATATTGGATCGAATTGTGACATGCGATAAAAAGTGGATTCTTTATGATAACCGTAAGCGAAAAATGCAATGACTGACCCCAGGTCAATCGCCGCAACAGTGTCCTAAACCAAAGCTTACCAATAAAAAGGTAATGGTAACTATTTGGTGGTCTCAGCATGGTTTTATTCACTGTGACTTTCTACGATCTGGTCAAGCAATAACGGCATATATCTACTGTGATAAACTCCTTACAGTATTCGCCAGACCTTGCTGCAACGGACTACCATTGTTTTTGTGATTTGAATAATTTTCGACTTGATAAAAAGTTTTCTTCTCAGGAGGCAGTACAAAATGCTTTCACACAGTTTCTAGAATCTGGATCACTAGAGTTATATGGCAAAGGAATAAACCTTCCTATTATATGGCAGCAATGTATAGATAATAATGGTTTATATTTTGATTAAATAAATATGTTAAATGAAGTAAAAACGAATTTCAATTTTTCAGTAAAAATCGTCAATTTCATACTCTAACTCCCAATTTTATAATGAATAGTATTGACTTATGTATTACTAAAGATTCATTTCCAAGTTGCAAGAAAACTAGAAATGAATTACTTGTTGGTATTGAAATATGTTGGTATAGTTTTTTTCCTTACTAATATTGTAAACGCACAAGTTTCTGAGTATGTATGTTTGCATTACTTCTACATTCACCATAAATGAATTGCATGTTTGCGTATTCTTGTGCCGTATATTGAATACGCGGCATCTTGATACACAAAACCAATCCAGATACGAGCCAAGTC
This sequence comes from Phragmatobia fuliginosa, assembly GCA_932526445.1. Classification (NCBI taxonomy): domain Eukaryota; kingdom Metazoa; phylum Arthropoda; class Insecta; order Lepidoptera; family Erebidae; genus Phragmatobia; species Phragmatobia fuliginosa. Next base: position 17,094,860 of record OW052061.1, read on the forward strand.
GTCGGAAAATCATCAAACAAAGTCCAAATCTGTAAGCAAAACTAAGAGTCCAATGAAATAGCCAGTAGTCGTCGTTTTAACACTGATTGAAAATCACAGAGAATTTCTTCGTTAGTGTTGTGCTAGATTTTGACAAAACTACACCCCTGTCATGGATTATCATAAAGCTGCACTGCTGCTTGCTTTATTGATAAAGCGTAAATATCAATCGCGCCAACGACGGTACTAGTTACATCACATAATCAGTTCACGCCTTACGTTTGGAGAGCATCATTCATTATTTCATATATTGCAAAGATATAACAGATTTTTTTTTAACATTTTGGAATGACATATACTACATTTCAAGAGCTTTTGTCGTTTCTGGAAGCTAGTTTACGACGAACAGATACACATCTAAGGAATGTAATTAAAGCAAAAAACTTTATGCAGAAACATTTTTTAATTAAGTAGGTATTTAAGTATTGTGCACCTAACCAAAATTGTTTTCTGAATAAACATAATCAGGATTTGCCACCTCCATAATTCACATGAAATGCACAATAGGGCTCTAAATCACACTAATATTACAAACTATCGGCTCCCCACGGTTTTACCAGCAGTCATCCAGAATGTTTGACGTAAACATCTATCTGTCAGTCCGTCCGTATTTCACATCCACTTTTTTCCGAAACTATAAGCACAATACTGTTGAAACTTGGTAAGTAGATGTATTCTGTGAACCGTATTAATATTTTCGTACAAAAATAGAAAAAAAAGCGGCCAAGTGCGAGTCGGACTCGCCCATGAAGGATTCCGTAGCAGCAAGTAACATCATATAAAAGTTTTTGTAGTTCGCTATAACTTTCATCGATGTTTTAATAATAATGTTTTAATTGAAAGAAATGTAAATTGCGGTTTATGATTTATGACGTATTAAAAAAAACTACTAAATAGATCTCGTTCAAACCAATTTTCGTTGGAAGTTTGCTTGGTAACGAACTACAAGAACTTTTTTCTGATGATACTTGCTGCCACGGAACCCTTCGTGGCGAGCCCGACTCGCGCTTGGCCGCTTTTTTATTATCGTTAAATCTTACAAACTAATTTATTTGGTACACAATCAAAAAGAAATCGCTATCCAAACATATCTTCTATTAGAGATTCAGAGTTTTGTGTACTCGGAGAGTCCTCATCCATCCTCCCTGGTCGAGTGTCATCTTCGACAATTGGATTGGACTGATCATGTCTAGAGCGAGGGCTAAATACTGCATCCAATGTCGATTCGTCCAAATTTTCTAATCTTTGTGTGCTACTGTAATGATTCGTTGTGTACGAATATTCGACGACTATATGCAAAGAAATGACATTACAATGACACTTAGTGACATTACATATATTTTTCGGTAGTGTTTCATTTTTGCTACGATATTGGAAATTGTAACCATTGAAATAGTTATTTATTTTGTTGAAATATTTTCTTATTTCTTATGTTGTTATCATACAACATTGCGAATTAAAGGGTTAATGGCATATTTTATTTTATTCTGCTACCGAATCGTGTCCCTACTATAGATTTAAAAGGGAAGTGTATAATTTTTTTATTTGTAAACCAAACCACAGATTACAGAATACTGCAATATCATTGCAAATCACACACATAAGTAATCAAAGTTACAAATCGAAAAACTATGGACAACACTACAGCCGACGCGATTCAGCATCTGAGCAGTCGCTAAAACGCGCGTTTCCGATACCGCGTTCGAACGCAGAAATTCGCGACTGATGCCAGTAGCAGCGACTTAGCATCTGAGCAGTCGCTAAAACGCGCGTTTCCGATACCGCGATCGAACGCAGGAAGTCGCTAAAACGCGATGCAGCATCGATGCAGTCGCCAAATCGCCGATCGCCGATGCTAAAAGTAGCTAGTCTGCGGTGGCCCTTAGATAAAATTATGTAATATACCATTTTTAAACTGCTCAAAAACAAAACGAACTCAAATGCTCAAAAAAAAAAGTTTAGCTTGCAAAAGTTTTCATGTAACCTAATTGCAGATTAAATGATTTCATTTCATTCCATTAACTGTGCATCTTTTCAAACAGTTATCCCATTAGGTTTTCATGCATTTCTTTTTCACAAAAGGCTCTCAAACTTTGTCATATTTTTTTTTATATAATTTCATGTTCAAAATTGAAGTTGATATTTTTTTACAATAGGTACTCATACTATTTAATGCATTTTTAATAAGATTGTCTGTGTCTGTGAGGAATAAGATAACGCCAAAAACGAAACAAATGTCATTAATTTGCGGCCGTGGTGTAGACTAGACTATTCATTCTTTCTGGGACAGCCTGTATATGACGGCGCGTGATTATGTACCACAAATTACAATACTGTTAATAATGATTTATTGTAATCATAACTCAATGTATTTGTTTTGTTTTAGTAGATTCTGTAATCGATATTGAATGTATTTAAATAAGAGCGAATAATTTCCGATTAGGGTAGTTTGTGTTGCGCCACTAGTAATAGCGGTCGGTCATTCTACTAACGGCTACCACACTAGGTGCACATGTGCTAACATATTGGCTCTTAACTCGTTTCAATCGTCTTAATTAATCGGTTATGATTTTACTTCGGGGAAAAACGCATTAATACAACAATTATCTATTGGATACGATTTTAAATCCACGTACCATTATGGGTGACTGGGGAACCCTTTCCCGTGCGTGGCCTGACACGCTCTTGGCCGATTTTTTTTGCATTGGAACGTTTGAGTTTTTAAGAAGACTGTTAAGAAAATTACCCTAGGTTATTTTTAATACATTATTATCAGGAGATAACTTTGAATTTTTGTGGAGATTGTCCCTGTTTCTAATACAATGAACTAAGCCTGGGGTCATCCACGGTTAAATAATACGGCATTTTCAAGAGACTCCAGTTGTATATGTATGTTTTTTTTTGGATGATAGTAAACAGAAGATCTGCAGCGCGACCACAGTCCAAATCCTTGAGGACTAAGGAAAAGTCCATGCTATCTATTTCGTTTTCAATGTGTTCGTAATTGTATCGGATTACCTTTAAAGGTTGTAAAATTATTCTTTTCTTTATTTACTCGAAAATGGTTAGTAATATAACTTTCCACTACTATGACAGTAGCTAAACACTTGGTTTTCAATGGCTCGCAATCCAGACAGTTGCCTTGCAGACCTTGCGACCGAGCAGATAGTAAACGCAATGAGGCTCTAAGGGGGAGGTATATCCTTGAATTTCGATCGTGACTGTTAGGTTTAATGTCGATATTAATTTAGCCAATCAGGTCAACATTAGCAAAATACTTCAGTTTGGTCATTAAACGATACGATACGATGATACACGCATATAACCATAGTGTCACCTATCGAGCACACAAGACAATTTTTGAATTGTCTTGTGTGCTCGATATACTATGTATAATGTCATATATCACGACTCGTTCGTTCTAAGTTTTGTTGTCCGTAGTCGCATTAAAATAATATCCCTGTAGATAAGGTATGGGGCCAGGAACCCTAAGCCAGCACTTTGTTAACCTTTAACTACCGACGTGGGGCATGTGAGGCCGGGGCAGGTTGACACTTTGTTAGATTTATCCCTTCCCCGTGCAGGAGACCTCTGTACTCTTCAGTAGCTGCGAGTTTAGTTGCACCGACGCCATTGAATGTGGTAGTAGTGCCAGCGAAAATAATTTCAATAAGTTATTTCAACTTGTAATTCCGACGCGGCCTCACAGGCCCAACGTCGGTAATTACGTGACTTTTTGCTTATGATACAACATAAAGGCAACATAAAATGCCATGTTACAGAAATCTCAAAAAAAAAATGATGTAGCTGGGACGTCAAAAGGTAAACACTGCTTTTCTATAAATAATTCACGCCTTTCCAAAAGACTACGATATAAATCTTTTGGATTCGAATAATGAAACTTTGATTGAAAACTTGATTGCAGAAGACTCCAGCGGATCGGAAGTAGAGGACATTGGAAACGATTTTATACCAGAAATTAACGATCGCGATACAGGAATCTGATGTATACATCTGTAATATCTGACAATAAGGCTACAACCCAGCCCCAAACACAGGCGAAAATTATTTAGCCGCCGATCGAGACGTTGGCTTATGACACTTTTTTATAGAATTTTAGTCATAAGTTCAGACAATATGTTATATTATAATATTATATGTTATATTATATGCTATATTATATGATGTGCATATGAAATAAAAGACTGATCGTGTATTTATAAAACAATTAGCTAAACGATTAGTATTGGAGCATACAAGTCGCAGAGAAGGGTAGTCAACTTACATTTGCCTCGATAGCTTCGTATGAGCTTGGTAAGAATACTCGGTTCTGATATGCCAGATACAGTTCAAGGTTAAGCCAACGAAGAAAAAACAAGAAAAATATGTGCATCTTGTTCACCTATAGCTATATAGAAAATCCATATATCACAGTGCGCTAAGCAAACATGCCCTGATTGTGTGTGACTTTGTTCTTGGACATTTTTTTTTATTTGAAGCTTTCTAAATGCTGTTTATTATATTTTCTAGTAGATTTAAGCCTAAAGTATAAGAGAAAGTATTTTTTGTAGTTCCTAAATTGTGAGATTTTTTTTGAAATTAAAATTTTGTCTGGTAGTCATTTTTTAGTTAAAAAACATAGCCAAAGGAATTAAGGTATAAAATTACTAATGGTGTGGAATGTTGTAGTTATACGCAACGGTTAAGATTGAAAAAATGCGTTTATTGGTAATAATTGTTTGCGACTTCAGTGGACTGTAAATTTGCGGGTTTTACATAAGGGATTGTGCGGCGGCACATACATGCACGTGTTTTTTTTTTTTTTTTGCTATGTTAATTATATTCAAAGGTGTAGCGGAAATAAATTTGAGGCATGCCACTGTTTCTTTATGTATCATTTAATATAACTTTCCTTATGTAAGTCATAAATGTACTTTTAGTGGTGATAAATACATATATGTCACAAAGTTAAATGTGGTGCTATAAGAACGTGCGATTCTAGACATAACTGCGTTTTGGCCATATGATGTAGAATGTGATGGTACATTTAGTAATTGCATGTGCCGGGTACGATAAATAGGAGTATTAAATCCTACTTTTCCGACTAGTGTAGGACAGTCCACTCGGTCACGTACTATATCAAAGAGAAGCCGCATATATATATACGCGAACATTCTAGTTTAATAGATCACTTCGAAGTTTCAGAGTCATGTAGATGCGCGCCGGAAGAGTGCTTAAGGCTCACTTCTATGGACAGTCTCAAAATGATGACTCAAAACATTAGAAGTCTTTCAGCAAATGTGTCAGGCTTTTTGACGTTATTGACAAGAATGTCTATTACAGTGGATATTATTGTTCTCACTGAATGTTGGCTGACATGTAATCCCAATATTAATGCGTTAAACGGATATACGTCATTTGTAACGTCGAAAAGTCTAACTAAAAATGATGGAGTTGTGATATACATCAATAACAAACTATCTAATATTACTGTTACTGATATCAGGGATGCAAATTGTCTTCAAATACATGTGGGGAGTGATGTTTGTGTTCTTGCAATGCATAGACCCCCTTCATATAGAGACATTTTGAACTTTCTGTGCTCCATTGACCAGGTCTTGACTACAAATCGGGCAGTTGGAAATTTGATGATTATTGGAGACATTAATATAAATATTGCTGATGAGTCTAGAGATGCAAGAGTTCATGAATACTTGAATCTTAATGCTAGCCATGGGCTACTCCCAGCTCATTCTAGAATCACTCATGGCAAAACTTCTTTGGACCACGTATTTCTGAGGACAAAGCTGAAGGCCCTGACCATAGTTATCGATTCCACAATCACAGATCACAATGCTGTTCTAGTGACTCTTGATAAATCTAAAGTCGATAACCAATGCAATATGAAAACAAGAATTGATCACACAGAATTAGAAAATCAGCTACGGAAGTGTAACTTTTCGTGTATATATGAGTGTACAGATGCGAATGTCGCAATGGAATACTTTGTAAATAACCTGAAAAATGCCTTGGAACTGAGTACCTTTATTCTTTCTGTACCTCATCGCCTAAAAATTATCAAACCTTGGATTACCCCAGGGGTTTTACGGTGTATGAAAAATAGGGATAAAATGTACCTGAAATTAAAACGCGATCCAAATAATTCAATTCTAGCCACGACTTACAAAAGATACAGGAACTTCTGTAATGCCCTTCTAAAACACCTGAAAAGGTCATATAATAAAGTTCAACTGTCCAAAGCCCAATCAAACCCCAAATTGATGTGGAACATTATTAGAGATATCACTCATTCCAGGAAAATTAAATCGACAGCAAGTGATCTGTTAAAAGGTAAAAGTACACCACAGGAATCGATTGACACTGTTAATCAGACTTTCGTCAATTTGGGAAAAGAGTTACCAAATAGAATAGAAATTTCAGCACAACAAAACATTAACCACACTAATGATTCGTCAACAGATTCGCCCTGTCATTCACTTGTATTCCTAGAAACTGATAAGAGAGAATTTGAGAACATGATTTTGTCTTTGCGCAGTAACTGTGCAACGGGTATCGACGGCATTTCATCTAACCTGCTAAAACAATATCGCACTATTTTAATACCCCCATTAACATTTATATTTAATTTAAGCATAAATAGGTGTCTTTCCTGATCTACTGAAAAGAGCACTTGTCCTACCTATCTTTAAGTCTGGGGATAGAGAGCGCATCAACAGCTATAGGCCAATTTCAATACTACCATCGATATCAAAAATCTTAGAGAAAATTATGAATAACCGTCTTAAAAAGTTTCTCCACTCAAATAGCATTTTAGCAAACAATCAATTTGGTTTCCGCAATAACACGTCTACCAACGATGCATTTCATGACTTGACAAATCATGTAGTAACTATATTGGATAAAGGCGAAAACTGTGTTGGCATCTTTTTGGACATGGCTAAGGCATTTGATGCGCTGTCTATACCTTTACTTAAGCGGAAATTAGAAAGGATTGGAATAAGGGGCAAGCAATTGGAATTGTTTAAGAATTACCTAACCGATCGTACTCAATCTGTGAAGATTGGTGAACATGTTAGTCGGAGCGTCCCAGTTGAACATGGGGTCCTCCAAGGTAGTATTCTTGGGCCCACACTGTTTCTTGTTTATATAAATGAGATGTGCAGGTTGGAACTGGAAGATGGGAAACTGCTGGCATTTGCGGATGATACAGCATTAATTTTTAAAGGACATACTTGGAATCAAGCTTTTAATGCTGCTCAAACTGGCCTTAATAAGGTAATAAATTGGCTTACTTTGAATTCCTTATCGATTAATGTGGACAAGACCAAATATTTGACATTTAGCATAAGGGATTCGTGTGTACTGACTGGGAACAAGTTTTCAATAATCGCTCATAATCACATAGTAAATACTCTTATAACTTGTGACTGCCCTAAATTAAACAACTCTACTTATATAAAGTATTTGGGAGTGATCATAGATGAAAGGCTTAGTTTTGCACACCACATTGATCATTTAACAGGACGAATTCGAAAACTTATCTTTATTTTTAAGCATTTGAGACATGTCGCTGATTCAAAAATTTTAAAAACTGCTTATTACACCTTGTGCCAATCATTGATAGGATATTGTATTTCTTCATGGGGTGGCGCCGCAAAAAGTAATTTAATACGATTGGAACGAGCGCAGAGAGCGGTGTTGAAGGTGTCGCACTTCAAGCCTTTTCGTTTTCCCACTAAAGACCTGTATGACCTCTGTAAGGTGCTAACAGTACGACGGATGTTTATACTGCAGGTTGTACTGAGACAACATTCATTAATCTCGTCAACTTCGGCACCCTCGTCTGCGCGAAGAATCAGTTTACCACTTAGTGCCCCTCATAGACAACCTGCAGCCAAAGATTTTTTTGCTTTCTTGGTCGGTTCCTGTATAACAAAATAAATAGGATTCTATTGATAGGTAGTAGGACGAAAAATGACTGCAAAATCGTAGTTACTGAATGGCTTTATAAACTGAAATATGACGACACAGAAACTTTAATTCATCCACTATCTTGAAATATCCACTCATTATATTATATACAAACATAATACACAAACACACACACACAAACACACACATAACACACACATAACATTCATTTTGTTGCAAGGATTCACTGTTACTAGAAATGTATTTGTTATGGTTTTCTTAATTTAATATACCTTTAAATTGTTTTTTTTTAACTTACTAGCAAGGATAACTCTGAATATAGTTCCAGATGTGTATATTTGTAAGCTTGCCTAAAGGTCGCTGGTACTTATAGCTCAGGTATTTCCTAATTTAAGTACCAGCAGAACATTTCTGGTGTAATAATATACAAATACTTGCTAAATTATTCAGCATGAACTGGAGATGTATTAGAGTATATAATTGTAAATTGTAATATAATAATAATAATAAAAGATAAGAGGCTCACGTTAGATGGCTGGATCAAGGGTCTGATGCAGAAGGCAGTCCTTCTTAACACGGCACTTATAGGCAGTGAGGAGGTTCCTGCCTTTGGAGCCCTAACCACCGGTTTCTTGGTCCCTGTACCCGAAGTCGGTAGTCTACTATTTTTTATATTTTTAAATGTTCTTTTTAATTTTATATTTAAAATTGTAATTTATATGTAAATATTATGAAATAAATAATAATCATAAATATCCATCAATGATCGTCTGTTTTCTAGGGTAAGTAGGTTATACATTCGACAATTCTTTACGTAGTCCAAGTTAGGTTTTATGAATTTTAAGTTAAGGTATTTTATGAATTTCTTTTGAAGATGTTCTATTTTATTAATGTGTATTGCATGATATTAATAAAGAATACTGTACTTCTGATATACCTGATAGTATATCGCTGCTGGTTTATTTTTTTCGTAATAGTATAGTAGTTAACATATTTTCATTCGGTGAAATAGTACGACAACATATAGTGCAATTTGATGTATGCGTCTGTAGTCTGAATAATTGTTAACTTATGCTTAAGTTTTAGAATATAATATGTTGAATGTAGAAATTCGTGGTGAATATGTAAGTTTAATGAGTGAGTAATTGTAATATACTGTGTGGTTATGTGTAGTAATATAATTGTGTATGGGATTATACGCTGCTTGAGGTTACAGACATTGTTACATAAAGACTCAATGCAACAGGTGAAAAAAATGAAAAAAACACGTGTGGCATTCGGGGACTGCCGCGGTAAAGCTATTGCATAGCATTTTTTATCAAATTATGCAATAATTATAATTCATCGAATTTCGCGGGATGTGCATTTACATTGATATAATATCTTAAATACTTTCTCTGCGCGGCATTAATGTGTACACAAAAAACATAGGTACTAAAATAGTACACGTGCTTCGTTTAATGGTTTCTATTATATACATAACTAACTAACTAGCTGATGCCCACGGCTCCGCTCGCGTCCTAGGGGTATGAAAAATAGATAGTGACCGATTCGCAGACCTAACCGATATGCACACACAATTTCCTGAGAATTGGTCGACCCATTTTGGAGGAGTTTAATTATATTAATTACAAACACCGTGACACGAGAATTTTATATATAAGACTAAGCTGATCCAGCGAACTTCGTACCGCCCAACTTTGAAATCCTAAACCATTCTCGAACCTACTTGAACACACACAAAAAAATTCATCAAAATCGGTTCAGCCGTTTAGAAGGAGTTTAATAACAACGAAAAGTAGCATTGATTTTTATATATATAGATGAAAAATGAATTATATATCGTTAATAATGAATACCGATAATTGGAGGTAGTCCAGATGTCAGGCTGTAATGAAGTCATTGTTTTATGTCAGTTTTACCAAGTGTAAATTGGCCATTCAATCGGGTGCCATTCATCCACAAAATTCGGTATTTTTGTGGCATCGTACTCCTAGACACTTGTTTTATTTATTTTAATTAGATTTAGAGGCGTTTTTACCATAAAACATTAACAAAATTAACATTTTAAGTATTTTTTCCTTGTTTTTTTCTCACTTCTTGTAGTTTTGGCCCATGATTGTGAAAAAAAGGTATGGCGCTATAGCTGCCCATTATTTTAAAAATATGTCTGGTATGTGTCGTAAAAGGCGGCTAAGGGATAAACTACGCAAGACAACATCGACGCAAAGAGAAGGAAAACTTGAAACCAACCCTATACCAACCCGTCTGGCCAACGTGGTATAGTAGGCCAAAACCTCCTTTCTAAGGAGAGGCCTATGTCCAGCAGTGGACTGTTAAAGGCTGTTGATGATGATGTGTGGATTTTAAAAAGGTATAATAAAGTGTACTTAAGCAAGCAATACAATGAAAGAACGAAGTTAGGTCGAAGCTTGGTCACAGAAACATTGCAGCTATACATAAATAGGGCATATCAATAGAAAACGAGGTTATTTCTGGTTAAAAGTCGTCGGTCCGTCTGGTTAACATACCTTTTGATCGCCTAAAATTTTTCGTAGTTCACTCAGGTAATTAATTATCTTAAAATAGTAATAAATAGGCATATCATTTAAAGAAGATTCTGCAACTTTCTCAAAATATTGTAGATGTTTTATTTAATATTCACTTTATTATTTATTTGTTTGTTATTTATAGTAGTCTATTTCGATTTGTAATATATTTGTTTATCATTGTAACATGTAATCTTACGTTTTTCGAGTGATTAAAGTGTAAATTTTAACAACATTTTCATTTTTTGCATTTTCTGAGAAAATTAACTGGGGCAATATATTTTTTACACCATCGGAAAGTAGAGATTTCATCGAATAGAAAACACCCCATTTTTGTAAAAAAAAGGTGAGTTTTTGACGAGTGAATTTTCGATTGAAAATTAGGATTTTTGTTCGGTATTATGTCAAAATGAGGTGAAAAAATAGATATTTCAAATCAAATTATTTACGGTGTATTCAGAACATAGAAAGGTAAGTTTTCACTAAATTTCTTGAAAAAATAATTTTATTTGTAAAAGATAAAAAAAAACAAAACTTGGTTTTTTTAATTTTCACATAAAATTTGAGGTTATGTGAAAAAAGTGTAGAGGCAAAAGTTGTAGATCTTTTTGTTACCTACAACTTTATCATTTTTTTTTCATAGGATTTGTAGTTTTGCCAGAAATCGACATAAACCGTTTTTTACCCTTAAAACCTCCTCCCCCCTACCCCTTCCCGACATCGGATCGGCCGTAAATTATTTTTCCTTCCATTTTTATAAAATTCACCTCCTTTTCTAATGGGTTTCATCCTACTATAATTTATGTTCACTTTTTATTATTTTAAGAGGCTTCTACCCTGGTCTATAGGTAACTTATCGTATATTTTAGTCGTAATTGTTATGTTGATATTAAAAATATTCAGCAAATAAAAATCGATATAACAATAATGATAATAAATATAACTTCATTAAATAATGCATCACATTCAAAATGATGATGATTGATATTTTTTTCAATTTATAGTTTACTTCTACTCAGAATGAAGAGCCGCCCGTGGTCATAAATGCTAGTGGTTCTGTTGTTCGCATTTTGGGTCATATACTTTTTATCTCATATGCTTACAGTACATTTTTTGTACTTCAAATCTTAGATCACACACACTATACGCATTCATATTAAGCTCAGTATGAAATAAAAGTTGTTCAGAGACACACGCTTGTTTTTTAGTTAAAATACTTAACAAAACATTTATTGTAAATTTCACCTTGTTCTTAAAAATGTTGCTACAGAGGTATACCAGTTAGGTCATTACACTGACATGATAATTTAATTATTTGTGTTTTGTAACGAACAATATAATACACTTACGTTTCCACTGAATTAATAAGAGCCCAAAATCACATAAGCGCTTTCATCATAAAAAATAAATCTACAAAATTACAACAACTTTTACATTCAGAGCTTAGTTAAGATTTGTCGATATATATTGAGACTGTTGTGTGACGTATCTAGTTGTATGTTACACTTCGAATCGATCGAAAAACGGACCACTAAAGCTGGCTGGCTAACTAAAGAAAGAACATCGAATGTGATAAAATTATCACAACATTTCCAATTCAAATATAGTCAATAATTACGATATTAAATAATATTACATAATAACTTGTTTATACAAGTTATTATGTAATATTATTTATATAGTATTTTGTTTATACATTAATCAAAAATTGCGTATGTAATGAATAACATCATTGCTTAGGTACTATCGACTTTAGCTTACTTTTAATTATATCCAAATATGTTACAAAACTATAAAAATTTTTGTTAGTTTGAGATTGCCGACTTTCTTGGAGACGGTAAAGTAATATGTCGGTATAAAATTATTCTCCATCTGCATCATTGGCTGTATTGAGATGTAAAGCAGGCACCACACTTCGCTATGCGCTATTCGTTATGCGGGTTACTCGCGCGCATACGGCGAAGTGTGGAGAGTATATTCGTTTCGTTTACCATAAAAATGACAATGACACATCTCTACAACACACATATTTGCCTTATTTGATGCTTATTTGGCATACCAGTTCGAAGTGTGGATGGCATGTTTGTTGTTTGCGCGCATAACTAATATTTGGGCGAATACGGCGTAGACACATAACGAATAGCGCATAACGAAGTGTGGTGCCTGCTTAAAATTACCTGGTGCGAATATGCTTCCATTACCAATACCTATTCGAAAAAATCTGAACAATTCATCCTTCTCTAGGCAAGTCTTCAGAATATATTCCATGTCCACGGGATTGACGACGACTATAATAAAAACATAACCATTAGATATGAACAAGAAAATAATATTTATTTTATTTTAAAATTACGATGCAAGATAAATATATTTTATAGGTGGTCGTAAGGCGGAAGTCAACGCAGTCACACTAGAAATTTATTTATTTAATTATGAAGGTACTGCATGAAATTATGAAATTTGACGTATTTTCAAATCACTAGTACTATGCGCTGAATCAATGAAATACATCAAAAGTATTTGTAGAGCTTAGGTCGTTCCTTGCACAAGTTCTCAAGCTTATTGGAATTTGAAACAGATACATATGAAATTTAAAAACGATAAATATATGTATGTAATGATATCTTAAAAACATTTTTCTTCGAAAAGTTAGTAAATTTTACGTCTAGAACAATAATTCGCATTTCGCATGAAAATATTTAAATTTACATCGTGCAGTGCCCCCACTTTGTTTAATTTATTTTAAAAATATAAATCTAATGGTAATAAGACTTCAATTTTTAACACAAACGTCTGATGATATTGTACATTGCGCAAGAAAAACATTGCTCTAATTAATTACTGAGTCTGAAACTTCATAACAGAATAGATCTAATTACTTATACTAATTTTTTAGACTTATGTCAGTATTATATTGTGTATTGTCTGTATTTCATTGGTTATACTTTCTGACAAATAAGAAAATATGGAAAAAAATCAAATATCGAGTCGAATCCTGAACAGAGTAATGCAAACGCAGAGCAAAAAATGTAAGAAATACAATACAAACGTACAAATGCAAATAGGTGAATATCTCATATAATGTTATTGTAAATTCAAGGTTCCATTCGCAATTACTCGTCAGTTGCTAGATTTATTATAAACTTTACAATTTATTATCTGTCCTTTCTTTACTTACTACATTAATCTTATTTCAGGCTACTTTTCGCAGGAATTCAAAAATCATCGGGTAATCAAGATGATAGAAAACTTCTAAACGTAAATATTTATAATAGGTATAATAGATATATATATATACCTACCCTTATCAAAGTCATTTTATTAGGTCTATGTTTTTCAGGTTACATGTAATCTTATGGAGGGAGATCTCATAGTAGAAAAGGCACACGAATTTAAGCAAAGCCACAATAAATAGTTATCGACTTGTAGATTTCGGATACCTGTTCGAGCCAAGAACTTGCTCTCCACAACTCTCCATTTGGTCGTAACTTTAGTAATTTAAAATTACTGGAGAATATAGAAATGGTTTTCATTCCTCCTTTTTCATGGTATGCAATATGTAAAATGCAAAATTAAGATTGGAGAATTGTAGAAAACCTAGAAACATGGGATTCAGTGCCCTGGAGCAAGTCACAACTTCTCTTGATATACCCTACATGTCACAACATCTTTATGTCAAATGTCATATGATACCGATGATAACAGTTGTATCTGATGCGTGTTGGAGTGAGAGGTCGAACAGGAATAACTATACGACTTTGTCAGGAGCTGCTGATATATTGGCTACAGAACTAAAAAAGTTCTCTACACGACTGTTATAAATAAAAACTGTATGGTCTGCGCGCGAGCTCAGAATAGCAAACTTGAAGTACTTGAGCATGTATGATATAAAAATTACACTCGATCATCTAGCGGTATGGAATCAACTGCCATAGTAGGGGGGCTTCAAAAGTTCAAAAGCAACTCAAGGTCTTATTTATTCTAAATTCATAGCTGATGGTGATTCCAGCACCTACAAAAATATTCTAGATGCCAAACCACTTATTGTCAAAAAGATAGAGTGCTCTAACCACCTCCTTAGAAAATTTTGAACAAGACTAGATGAAGATTCAAGAATGAAAGATGTTACCAATTAGAACGGCGAAATAAAGCTGTGCGATCACAGCTCGTGCAAGTCTTATTTTTGCAAATACAACCTCATAAATGAAGGGCCATCAAATTGATAAAAACGTATTTGGTGAAATAAAATCAGATCCAATCTTTGCCGCCATAATGAAAATACTGTGTCGATTGATCAAAAATGCCAAAAATTTAATGCCAAATAAACTATTCACTTAGAAAATCATACTCAGGACGGTGTGCTGCATCTGTTGTTTCATTTAATCTCGAAATTCCACAAACATACATTAGCAAAAAATGTATCTGAAAAGTCCCAATTGACAAATTAATGGTTAGAGATGAGACGTAATACCAAATAAATGGCAAATTTAAAACGCAGACTTACAAAAATCATTTTCTATCAACAGTAATACAGACATTGGTAATAAAGATTACGGTGAAACGTGTCCAAGGTCTGATCTTAGTAAAGCCGATTTCAACTTTGCTAAATCTACGCAAATCGACGCTTTGCTAAATCTATATGGCAAAAACACAGCCTTCCAATGAGGATCGTCACGTACTTGAACGGCGATTGAATGGTTTCAGGACCGGAAGCTTAGGCTCACTACCTCTAATTTTGTAAAAAAAAATGTAAAAGAGGCCTTATAAGATGTGGACCCCTTGTCAAAAATCTTCTGAATACTAAAGGTGATTGGAGTCATTTTAAATACATTCATCACGGGAAAAAACATGAACCGCTAGCTCTTAATACTCTAAGTATATATTAAAAGAACAAGAAGGATTTGATTGGAATATTGTCAAATGCGGCTTATTTGTCGATCCAAAATTACCGTTTCTAGCTGCAAGCCCTGATGGTTTGTAAAAGATGATAAAATTATTGAGGTGATATGCCCCTACTCAGCAAAAGAAATTAGCGTAGAGGAAGATATAAAAAAAGATATATTTTTTTTTGGAAAGGGTCAATAGTGGAATTTTTTTTCTTAATGAAAATCATGGCTGGTTCTACCAGGCTCAGGGCCGAAGAAAAGTTAGAATGGTTTTATTTTAATTATTTTTACCCAAAATTATAGATTCAAGACTGGACAGAAAATGGAAATTAAGGAGCCTGTTTATATATTGAAAGCGCTCAAAAAAAAGAAAAGGTCAAAAATAAACGAAAAATAACAAATAACGATAGTATAACGATACCCAAATATCGTAAATCTAACAATTAAATATTTTATTAATGTTATTGATGTTTTTCATTTCTGATTTGCTTACTCTTTTCCAGATATCAATCATTGTGAATGATTAAATGGATAGAGACTATTATGGTAACTATTGAACTGTCGTCCAAAGCTTTGAGTACGACACGAATCGAGGACAAAATGTCCTACACAAACAACATAGAGACAAGCGTGCAGTTCTTTACCTCAACACTTCTCAAAAGTTATGAACCGACGTGCCCTACCATCGGCCCTAAAGCCTGAGTAAAAGTTCCTGGTGGGAGCTGAAACTCGAAAGACTACGCAAAAAACTCAGGACACTTTTCAACAGAGCGAAAAACAACAAAACCGAGGAGGACTGGGAAAACTACAAAACAGCACAAAAACACTACAAGAAGCGAATCAGGCATTGGAGTAGAGAAGGCTTCCGCAGCTTCTGTAGCAGTGTAAACTCAACAAATAAAGCTGCCAGACTAAAAGAAAGTTCTGTCAAAAGGCAACTTGAACCTTCTGGGGTCCCTGAAAAAGGACGACGGCACTTATACAACAACAGAAGAAGAAGCAAACGCAGTGCTACTAGAAACCCACTTCCCAGGTAGCAAACCAGCGCCTGGCACATAGCAAAAACAATAGTAACGGCGGAAAAGACAGAATGGGCCCTGAAAAGCTTTCAACCGTTCAAGTCAGCAGGGCTAGACGGTATCTTCCCGGCGCTACTTCAATGGCAACTAAACCAGGCAGTTAGACATCTGACACCGATCTATAGAGCCTGCCTGGCTTTTAAATACATTCCGAAACAATGGAGAGAGGCAAAAGTGGTCTTCTTACCAAAACCGGGAAAAGACGACTACACTCAAGCCAAGTCCTTCAGACCAATCAGTCTAACATCCTTCCTTCTGAAAACATTAGAAAGGCTGGTGGACCGACATCGACACCGACCGACAACATGCCTTTAGGAAAGGCAGATCAACAGAGTCGGCACTACACGCAGTGGTCCACAAAATAGAGTCGGCAATCACGAACAAATCTTCAACACTCGCAGCCTTCATAGAAGGGGCGTTTGACAAAACTATGCACTTAATAGCATTAACCACGCCCTAAGAAAATACAATGTGGACCAAGTCACCAGAGGGTGGATTACCGAACTGGTTGGCAAAAGGGCGGTTCAGATAGTGGAGAACACTACCACACGTGCGAAGGTTTTTTTTTTTGTTTGTTTTTTTTTTTTGTTTTTTTCATAGACAACTCCCGCATTAGGAATATAAATTCCTGTGTCGCGGGGGACTTTACAAACATACATGAAACGGACACAAAGGACACCCAGACTCAGAACAACAAATTGTGAATCACACAAAGTGTTGTCCTACGTGGGATTTGAACCCACGACACTTGGCGTAGTAGGAAGCGGCGTGGCGACCGCTTAAGCCACTAGGCCAACCGTGCAGTCGAAGGTAGTTAGAGGATGCCCCCAAGGGGGGGGGGTCCTTTCGCCACTTCTCTGGAACATAGTAGTCGACAGTCTCCTAAGGAGACTAAATGATAGAGGATATACTACTATTGGTTATGCTGATGACCTAGCAATTCTGATAAGTGGAAACGCTGAGAACGTCCTATGCAAAGTCATGACCTCAGCCTATTCATATTGTGGAAAAATGGTGTGACGAACATTATCTGTCAGTAAACCCGAAGAAAACAGAACTTATCCTTTTCACCAACAAGAGGAAGTTACCAGAACTACAACTACCAAAATTATTTAAAGCAAAACTCTCCCTATCTAGACAAGTGAAATACCTGGGCGTAATCCTTGACGATAAATTAAATTAGGCGATTCATATCGAATCCAAAACAAAGAAGGCCTGCATTGCTTTCAATCAGTGTAGAAGAATAGTTGGTAAGAGATGGGGTCTTAATCCAAAGATCACCCTTTGGTTATACACAGCAGTAATCAGGCCCTCAATAACCTACGGTTCAATTGTGTGGTGGCCCAGGACACAACTGAGCACAGTGAAATCCAAGCTCCAAAGCTTACAACGACTGGCAAGCTTGACAACAACAGGATGCATGAGAACAACTCCATCAGCCGCATTAGAGTATCTCCTGAACCTAAGACCACTAGACCTGATGATACAGGAAGTGGCAAAGGCGGCACCCCTGAGGTTGAGATCTCTGGGCTTATGGAAATCAAATGTAACAACAACACACTCCAACATTCTCCAAATATGCATCAAGGAGAATCCGCTCCTTGAGGCGCCTATGGACAAGATATTGGGGCATCTTTGATCGAAGATACGACATCCAGCTATCCGCAGAAAAAAACGACTACTCCGGCACTGGGGAAGTCAGGATCTACACCGACGGCTCCAAAACCAACACTGGTACTGGAGCTGGTGTCTTCTCAGACGACTTAAACATCAAGATAACAACAACACTAGACAAGCTAAATACAATCCTTCAGACAGGATGTGGGCGTTTTTCAAAATTTTGCTCAGGACTATTTTGCTATGTCCTACGAGTTTGACCATTGATTAAAAGGCAAAAATGTAGGAAGTGAGTATCAAATTATTTTATGTTAGGGTAAAATGTTTAACTTACTGTAAAAAAAAAGATAAACATAAGACTTAAGCGGAAAACATATTTTAATATTTAATAAAATACCAAATATTATCCTACTTTTTTATGTGTCCTTCATAATATCCTGGATTTTGATTACGTATTTTGGGGACATATAAGCTATATTTAGATATCTTTAGTATTACTCGAATGAAATAACTCATTTTATTTGTTTTTAAATAAAATATAATAAGGTTGTAGTATATTTTTCTAATATAAATACTGAAATTATCGGATTTAAAAAACTGGCCACAGCGGACAGTCCTGTACGTAACGGCATGATTTTATAAAGAATAACAATAACATTGTCTTTGGCTCTAACTATTTTTAATCAATGCCATATCGACAATGTTTTTATCATTCATTCGTTCTTTTCCTTTGAATTAAAACTGAAGAAATTCAATCGTCAACACTTGCGGTCCGTGACGTACGTAACGGGTCAGTTTGTTTGTCCGGTACGAACATTGATTTTGAAAGGTAAGACCCACAAATTTTATATACTACTCGTGTTAAATTATAAGTAAATATGTTGTAGATAATGAATGTGTACTAGTAAACTACTATAATCAACTTTTTTTATACCAAAGAAACATGTGATGACAAGTCCGCGTTATACGTAACGTCCAGACGTGACGTGATTTAGTATGAAAATAAATGGACATCCTGTACGTAACGGAGCAAAATTTTGAAAAACGCCCATGTATTGGCATTACCAGAGCGGCACAGGCGGTTGCTGCCAGAGACATCAGTGACCTCAACATCAAAATCGTCACTGATAGTGCCTCCGTGCTCCAGGCCCTCCGTAACAACACAATAAACTCGGCCCTGATAATGGAATGTCACAAGGCACTCCAATCCATTGCGACAACCAACAGAGTAACTCTGCAGTAGATAAAGGGACACAGCAACTCAGTGGATAACGACGCCGCAGATGAACTGGCCAGGAAAGGAGCAAATAGAAAAGTGCAGGGTCCCGAACCTCTGCTGCCGATTCCTCAGACCCAAATTAAGACATGGCTGCGCGAAGGAATCCAGAAAACACACTTGACAGAGTGGATAACTAGCGAAGGATGTCGGCAAACTAAGAACGCCGTATCAGTTCCTAACAAGAAGCTTGCCCGCACCCTTATCAGACTGAACAGAGACAAACTCTGTAAAATTATAAGAACCCTAACCGGACACTGTCTCCTCAACAAACACCTACACACGATAGGAGTAACAGATAGCCCTCTATGCAGAGGATGCATGGAAGCAGAAGAAACGCCACAACATGTCATTATGGAATGCAGCAGTTTGGCCGAAATTCTACAGTCACCGGCAACATTTCTGGAGGCCTGCAGCAATCTTCGGAGGCTGCATTCCTTCTGGACCAACCTAGGCTGGCTGGAGTGAATGGGAGGTAACTCTTCACGCACAATGGTCCAATAATTAGGACTAAGTGCGGAAACCGCCCAGAAAAACTAACTAGCTAACCAACTAATTATGGTAACTACAGTGCAACAAAGACAATTAATGGGCGCCAGGCATGCGTCACGGATTAATCAAATAGAAGGGATGTCGTAGACACAATACATAGCGTCTGCGTCCTCTGGTACCGTGTGGCATGCGTCATAGATTAATCAAATAGCATCTCTCTCCATTACCATCTAATTTAATCTTAGTGTTTGTTTATTCCATAAATATACTCATATTACTATTATGTTTCCTGTTTAGTTGTCAATAATAGTGTTAGAATGTATGTTGGTAAAAAGATAGCGTTTAGTGCTTTGTAAACTTGAATTAATATCAAAGAAAAAAAAATACTGCATAAATAAATATATGATTATAATTGCTTAAGTTGATAAAAATGCTATGCCATAGCTTTACCGCGGCAGTCCCCGAGTGCCACAGGTTTTTATTCTGTGCACTAACCATTAATTATCTAGTAAGTGTGCCTCATCAAAAATAGGTAGGAAGTCTTAAGTGAATTCTGATTTAAATTAATGATAATTTACTGCTGATATTAATTTCGTACGACTATTTCATAACAGATCTTAATTAACTGTTACAAAAACTAAGTAAGATATTTTGAAAATTATTGTCATGCTACAATAGTCGACACAATAATAATAAATCCTATATTATTATTTTTCTTTCCTACTGCAATAACATTGTTGAAAGTATTAACTCCGTGAGGGGGATCGAGGAATCGATAGCACAGGGTGCATCCTAGTTTGGCTTCCTGACTCCCACAAACACGTATATTATAATTATAAAATACTACATGATAATTAATAAGTAAAGATAGAGTCCATTAATAAAGAGCCACAGATAAGGTAACACGACCAGAGAAATACCAAACATGAAAAGGGGGAAATTATCACAATGATTGGAAACTATGAAGTACTCATACTATAGAATGTAGTAAAATAAGTAAAATAATATAGTTTAAGTTATATAATTTGTCAGTGGTAACATATCTCCCGGAAGCTTTAATATATTTGTACTTTTTTTAAAATATTGTATATCCATCGAATGACAATGACAGTAATAGTGCGTTTACCCTATTCATTTTGGGGTCACAATTTATTAATAGTAGCCGAGGATCGAACTAAGTGGCGTGCAATTGGAGAGGCCTATGTCCAGCAGTGGACTGCGATAGGCTGATGATGATGATGAATTTATTAATTACTTACCAAAGTAAAGTACGTATCCGAACCATGCTGTTACAACACCGTCGTGTTTCATACTTGAATAACTGCCATCTTTAATGGCACTCATGATAGCTGCAAATTAAACAGGGCTAATTAGACAGATATCAAGTTAATAGTAAATTAATCGTAGATACTTTATTCCTAGAACTACACTTTAAATAATATCAACTTATCTAGACTTCAACAAACTCATATTTTTGGTAAAAATAAGTTTAGTCTTCTTTTATATGATTTAGATGATATCTGAACTACACAATAAAAATATACCGGCCAAGTGCGTGTAGGGTTCCATCACGGATCATAGAAACAGGAGATTAGCTTTGTACACAAATTTATTCGTGTTCAGATGTCTCCGCGTTTCTCCCACTTACTTCACTAACACAAAACCAAAAATTGTAAGCACGGCACACACGCTCGTATTTCTCCCGCACACAAAGAAACTTACAGAGACACCAATAAACCCACTAATATAACACATGCGAAAAAAGGGCGGCGCTTCTATCTGTAGTTACGGATTCCGAATAAACACACATGTGCAAGTTCTGCAACTAGTGATGTGAAGTGATAATCATAGAAAAATATCTAATGAAATTCAGTTAGCTGTATTATCTGCTTTTTCTCCTAAAGATTTTATTGAGTATGAAAAGAAAACTAAACAGGAGTTTCCCTCGAATATACTCTATACAAGCGATGTTTTATCTTAATTGGCATATTTACTAATTAACTACCAAAAAACTGGATATCATCTTCCGAATCTAGACTAGAACATAGGTAAAACTGCAAGAATTTTATTTTTAAGGATTTTATTGACCAGTAAAATGTAAATATTTTTTTAAAACTTGCCGCTTAGACAGTTTAGGTGTTGCGTTCTTAGTTAAGTAGTGTAAGATCGTATAAAATATCGACAATCATAAACATCACATCACATCTCTAACACAAAAGCCGGCAGCGGCTGCTTCCCGAAACTATCGTGTGAGTGAGAGTATCAATAAAACACTTTTCCATTGCGCAATTAGACCAGCCGATTCATTGATCGATTTGTACTAAGCAAGCAATGGTTTTAGTTTCTAATGAAAAGGATTATCTTCGTATTTCATCATGTTTCTAAAATGTTTTAATGAATTCAGTATGAAAAACTATAATATTATAGTACTTAGATATGAAATGAGATGCCATCTTTCTTTTAATTCACAACACAGCTGTTATTTTTGCAAACAAGCAGTGAACAACGCGGCATTATGTCAAAAATCAGGAGCAGTGAAGACGTCGCAAGTTGACATTCGACTAATGTCCGAAAATGGCATCAAGCCGCTTTGAGGCCAGATGCGTTCGCAAGCGTCACGCCTCAATTGCATATCTCCCTGTATTTCTATGATCTGTGGGTTCCATAGTATTTATATTAATGGATTCGGCGACCTATAACCACAGAATACCTAATAGTACCAGTACAGAAGACTCACTCTTAAAAGTAAATTAAAGAAATAGGGACCCTTGGTGTCATTGCATTAAGTTCAATTCAAATTGCACAGCGCCGAAGCACCTATGATTATAATTATTTACCTACAATTAATTAATTAATAATCGTTTATTTTCGTACCACAATATAGTATAGAAACATTACATTTAAAAATAAGAATATTACATATACATATATGAACATTACGTTTAAAAATACACATATTATAATTTGCATAATATTGTGGAAGACTGGTGCTTAAGCTAAGCTCGAGGCTTGTGTTTCAGGACACCAGATCTCCCCCCCGTACATTTTTACATTTAGTTTACAAAAATGGGGCATAATAAATATTAATGATTTAATTTTTACTCGATTTAATACATACGTTACTTTGTAGTTTTGTCTAATCTATATATTAGAATGTGTGTGAATGTGCCTGGATGTGAGCATGTGGGTGAGTGCACGCAGGCTTAGTTGCATTCGCGTCACTAGGAAACACTATATCATTATAGAAAGCATTGCTTCGGTGTCGTCGTAGTTAAATTTTTTCAAATACTCAATCAACGCTCTTTTACACATGGCCTTTGTGAGGTGGAAAATTGGTAAAACTCTGTTGACCCTATTGTATAGGAAGCCGCCCACGTACCAAAAAAATCGCTTCGAGAATTTTGTTGAGAATTTAGTGCGTTGAACAGGGTTGAATCTACGTTTGCCACCGGAGGCAGTTTGGCTATAGGTTAGCAATGAGTGTTGTTTCAACAGCGTGTCCAGAATGAACAGCTGTCGCACCGTTAAGACATTAGTCTCCTGGTACAATAATGCCGTAGGAAAGCGGTATGGTTTATAAAATGTGACCTTCAATACAGCTCTTTGTGTTCTCTCAAGGTAAATTAAAGTAGATTTCGGTGCTCCACCCCAGACAGTGATGCAGTAGGTGAGTGGTGACTAAACGAGAGCAAAGTAAACTGATTTCAACCATTGAGTGTCCAGGAATGTCTAATCGTTTTGAACAAAAACATTAATTTACGCAGCCTAGTACTTAGCGAGTCTATGTGTTCGTGAAATCTTAGAGTACCATCAATGACCACACCCAAGGACTTGGTGGTATGTGTTTTATGTAAAGGAGGACAAGAGCATCCAGTGCTGTGCGGTTGAGGGCAACAGTGGGCCAGTATCGCATAATGTGAACCCGCGTGTCGAATTTGGCGACTGTCTTTTAGTGAAAAAGTGATTGCGTCTCTTACTATCGTGTAACTCTTATCTGTTCTGACGTAATCAGGTATCTCTTCTTTTAAAAATAATGTTAATATAGGTATAAAAACTATTTTTTCTCTATTACTTTACTTTAGTGAAAAAATAACTATAACTCGTGCGAGCTAAGATGGCACCTGGTTCAAAACGAAACATGATACCGTTCCCCCGCGTGATACCCCTCTGTCGCCCTGCGAGTAGCGTTAGTATCACTATTACCGTTGCAAGAATCTTTCCATAATAATTTTAGTTTATTACGTATTACCTAATGTCATATAAATCACTCTACGAATTTATTTTATAAATATATCATTGGATTCGTCTGGATAACCCAATTGTTTTAAGAAAGGTCACACGATAAAAAACTAGCATGACGACTATGAGACGCAATAGTTTAAAATAAAGAATATCCATACACATATGATTTTTAGAGACTACGACTACGATACATGACGATTTTAAATTGTATTTTATAACCATTTTTCAGTTCCTAATTTCATTTAAAACGATATTAGGTATTACCTAATATAATTTAAATCACTGCACGAAGAATGCATTCGGGTAAATAATGAATGAGGCCTGTTTTCTATTGGTATGCATATGTATTTTCTTAACTCGGGTAGCAAAGTACCACTTAAGATAAAGTAGTATGTTATGAGAAACTATTTGAAACAAAATAAATGTTGAAATTTAAAAAAACTAGAATAAATTATATTTTTCTTGCACTCAGTACTTTAAACGACTGACATTTGAGTCAGGTGCCATCTTAGGTCGCACGAGTTATATCGGTACTTTTGTCAACAAATGACGTTTTAAATAATATCACATCGAAATATCTGTTTGCGTCCTATGTATTTACGTACGACACCAACGAACAGATTAGTTCCTACCTAACACCTAAAATATTTATTCAGACATCCGTAAACAGAACTATATCTTTTACATGAATTAGAAGATCGAGGTTTGTCATTAGAAGCCATTGCGCGAAAGCTCGAAAAGTATGAAAAATTACATTAATGAGCGAGAGTGACGCGGCGACGAACGTGACGCGTATCGTGCGTAAGCGACAACCTACCGGAATGGCCTGCGCTGACAGGCAAGCAAATAGTTTAGGAACTTTTACTTTTTGAACGAGCAAGAACATGTATCGTCTATTATCTATACTAATATTATAAAGAGGAAAGATTTGATTGTTTGTTTGTTTGTAATGAACAGGTTCCAAAACACTAGACCGATTTAAAAAAAAATGTAACTATTAGAATCGTACATTATCCCTGATGGACATAGGTTATAGAATAATTTAAAAAGTGGATTCCTAACTTTTTATAAAAACTATATATAAAAACTAGGTATAAAAACTGCGATAATGTTACGCAAGGTGTTAAATAGATACCCAATAAAAACACTATTTTGCGTATGCTGCGAAAACTGTTGACAGTAGAGTAAACTGATGTGCTACATTTCTCTGAAGACATCAATCTCTACAAAAAAGTTTGGGATACCAGAATATATGTACATATTATATCTATTAAAGTTTTGTCACAATAACTTCTTTTTCATGGTTAAATATTCAACAATTACATCCGAACAAACTAAGGATAAGTATTTACACCTTGGTATTATTTCTTATATAAATATATAAATACAAATAAATAACTTTTAATTCAAGTTCATATCATTACCTAAACATTTTTCAAAATCAAAATTTAAGAAACAAAGTTTACATGTAGGGGAAGTCCCCAAATAAAAA
The DNA here is from genome assembly GCA_932526445.1 of Phragmatobia fuliginosa. Taxonomy (NCBI): domain Eukaryota; kingdom Metazoa; phylum Arthropoda; class Insecta; order Lepidoptera; family Erebidae; genus Phragmatobia; species Phragmatobia fuliginosa. The sequence goes on from OW052061.1 coordinate 17,120,485, forward strand.
CATTCATGTTTTTTTTACACACGTTACACTTTATCAACGTAATAGAAATTTATATCCATGCAAAATTTCATCTTTCTAGCACTAACCGTTTGGACGGTAAGTCGAGGACGGTCGAACGGACATGAAATATCTTTATGTGTTCCAAGTCATTAATGACTCATTCTTGACTAATTAAGTGTAACTTTAACCTTCATGGGGTAGGCAGAGCTTCAAATAGATTATGTAATGATGAAAAATTAGATTGCTCTATTCATTTAAATCATTGATTTACCACTAGCCGTAGATCGATCATTAACGCTCAAAAAATGGGACAGAAAAGTAGTGCACAAATAGCGACGCGTGCACTCCTTTCCCCCAGTGTGTGACAAGGCTAGACGCCGCGTTGTCGCCTCAATACGGTGAAGTTTGTTCCCGTCATACCGAATGGAGCCGAAAGTCACCGATTCTAACACTCGAGCCGTATAATCCGAATGAATTACAAAGCACTACGCGCCGCTATAGATAATATAACGGCCAGATGGCTATTGTATTAGACGGGTTGTAATACATCGATATACCGTTATGTAGGAATGTATAGTTAGTTGGTGACAAATTCTCGGCTTGTTTTTGTATGACGCGCTCTATCTACGGCTAGTGGTAAATCAATGATTTAAATACCTAACAACGCTAATCACAGTTTTGATGAAAAGACCCCACTGTATGTGCAATGAGTGGGTTACATTATTATTGACGTTTAAAGTTAATATTCATTATATCCCTTGGACGAATTATTGTAGATTTCGCTATGTTTGTATAATATCTTTTGAGACATTTGATAGGCTTGCTGACCCGTGGAGTTACTAGGCCTTATAATGTGCCAGCTGGCTGATGTACGTAAGCTAGTTACGTACGCTAGCGTCGCAGGCGGACGTAAGCATGCTTCTTTCACAGGCGTGGCGGCGCGGTAGCGGGATGGGCGGCGCGCGGCCGCTACATTCCATTAAGGGTCACAGCACACTAGCTACTTTTAGCATCGGCGATCGGCAACTAGTCGCTTTTTAGAAGCTAAATACGGCGACCGAACGCTCTACACCGCACACTTAAAACCGTCAAACGCGGAGATTGAGTCGTTTTTTAGAAGCGCGACACAGCAGCTGAACGCTACTCTCCGCACACATTCGGATGCCGGTAGCATCGATTTGGCATCTCAGCAGTCGCTAAAACGCGCGTTTCCGATACCGCGATCGAACGCAAGAAGTCGCTATAACGCGATGCAGCATCGATGCAGCCGCAAAATCGCCGATCGCCGATGTTAAAATTAGCTAGTGTGCTGTGGCCCTTATTGTGTATATATCTGTGCATTTAGGCGACATGGGATGGCTTCAAAAATACGAGTGACAGAACTTCTAATGTCAACTTACCGTTCTGTGGCTTTGAAAATAGCCAAATTTAAGAGTATATAACATATTTACATATTTATCTACACTAAATCATTAGAAAAATGACTTTCGCCGGTTATCGATGCAGGTTCATCGACTTATTTTAAACTTGTTTTATACTAGCTTTTGCCCTCGACTTCGCTCGCGTGAAAGTCGGTTATCCCGGTAAAGATTGGCTTATTCCGCTCCTCAAGAATTAAAGTATCTACATGCCAAATTTCACTCATATCTCTGGAGCAGCAGTTCGGCCATACATAACATAACAGACAGACAGGGATACTTTAAAATTATACTATTAGCATGTAATAATATCTTTAGTGTTTATAATATATATCGTAGACCTCACCATGTCCTTAGGTGAAAATCTGAGTAAGCATTATATTTTATTTACATTACCAAGTACATACAAACATAAACTTACACTCAGTATTTCCAAGTACGCGATGTATATTGCCAATAATGGGAAGAGATCTTTCAACCTGTGGAATTTTCGCCGCAAGCCGATATAAATGTCTCCTCTTATACCAGTAACGCAGGATCCATACAGTAGATGTTATAAGTACCATCCACCAAATCATTTTGACACTGCAACAAAAAAAGATATTTTTAATAAATAAGTTCGTAATTCTATTAGCGTACGTATGTGTGAAAACGTAGCTGTGAACACAAAAAGATTTTATGTTTAATGAGCACTACAATATGTTTTTTTTTTTTTTATATTTAAGCCTGCCAGAGTGACTCTACTCTGCCTGACGGAAAGCATGAGTAGAATCCATCAGAGCACCATCCTTATTGTGAGTGCATACACCACAGCGACCCACACCATGGCAGCTTAGTTCGACTGCCTTGGTGATGTAGAGGTTTGCGTATGCGGCTGCTGATCAAGAGTCTCGGGTTCGATTCCCGGGTCGGACCAAATATTTGTGTGATTCACAAATGTTTGCTTCAGAGTCTGGGTGTTTTGTATGTATAATATGTATGACGGCGCGTGATTACGTACCATAAATTACATTACTGATATATTGGAATTATAACTCAATGTATTGGTTACGTTATAGTTTTAGTCGATTCTGTAATCGATATTGAATGATATTAAATGTATTTAAATAACAGCGGATTATTTCAGAATAGGATAGTTTATGTCGCGCCACTAGTAATAATGGTTGGTCATTCTACTGACGGCTACCGCGTGAGGCGCACATGTGCTAACCTATTGGCTCTAAACTCGTTTCAATCTTGTTAATCGTATAAGATTTTGCGTTAATTTTTAAGATGTTTAAATAATACGACATTGAACAATACAAGTGTACACTTATTTTGAAATTCCTGCCGTTGCACCGCCCACGATGAATAGCAACAACTAAAACCGCTGTGAGGTCTCCCCTGGCGCCCCGACATGTATGTATTTACAAAAAAAAGTATGTTTATGTATTTTTATCAGTTTTTAGTACCCATAATACAAGATCTGCTTAGTTTGGGACTAGATGATATTGTGTGTAAGATATCCGATCTCCGAAATATTTACATAACCTAACTTCATAAACTAGTGTAAGCATACCTAAAGAATCAAGAGTCAATGCCAAATAACAAAATTCGTAAATTACGTAAAGCGTTTCCCGGGTCGGACCACATGTTTGTATGATCTGCAAATTATTGTTTCGGAAATTGGGTGTTTTTTGTGTAAAATAATGTATGTGTTTGCAGAAAAAAAAGTATATTTATGTGTATATGTATATCAGTTGACTAGTTCCCTGATAGTCACAAGTTAGTTTTTTTTTCTTTTTCAATTAAAATTATACTGTCCACCTCTTGCATGACAAGAGTCTTTTTCTTTCTTATTTTTTTCTCATAAGTGCTTGTTTAATATTTGTTCTTCATTTATTTTTATTTATAGTGTGTGCAAATTCTTTCGGCAAGTTTTAAAAATATGTTTATAGTTTTTGCGTCTTTTATCAATAGATGTGTTTCTTCTTGTACCAGCTGTGCCCTAAGGCGTTGCTCAGCTTCGTACCGTATTGCCCCGAATACAGGCACTCAAAAATCACGTGGAGTTATAGTATAATATAGTATAAAATAATGATATTTCAATTAAAGAATGATAAAAAATGTTGCAACATTAATAATAGGTACTTAAATTTATTAAGTTTATAGTAACCAATATCACTGGAATCATATCAATCACTATTATGCATAAATATTTTACGGTCTCGCATAATGCAAGTTTTGATTTATTTTTGAGCTTGCTTGAGAAGAAATTTACTACCGGGGGGTTAGGTGGTCACTAACTTACACATTCACTCTGATATCAGGTAGTCAGGCCTCGGCGTACACGTAGTGATAACAGCAGATGTTACTGCCGTTAACAACTTCTGATGTATGTTAAAAAGATTTTCTCTTTTATTATTAAGTATCCCAGAAATCGCAATGTTATTAAATATATTCTGGTGAATTGATTGCGGGTATTACATTTATGTTGTAGGGTAGATATTTTTAGTTTGACCACAGAATACATAATAGTACTTGTACAGAAGACTCGCACCGAAAAGTAATTTCAAGAAATAGGGACCCTTGGTGTCATATAATTAGGTTCAATTCAGATCACACATCGCCTATTCACCTACGATTATATTTACCTACAATTGCGTCTCTTTCTATCATGTAATTCATAAATGTTCTGACGATGATATGGTTGTCTCCTCTTAAAAATATTTTAAATCTTAATTAACTACATTTTGTATACTATTTTACTTTAGTGAACAAATTACTTTATAAACAAACATAAGGTAGTTGATAGTACTACTTTAATTAAAATATATTTGCGCATACCTACTTACGGTTTCGAAACCCCCGCAGGAAGTGAGTGAGACAGGTCTAATATTACTCAAAAACAATCATGCCGACATACTATAATAACTCTAGGTACTTTTACTACCTACATTCGTACGACGCGTACAGATTAGTTCCTACCCAACACCTAAAAAAATTTATTCAGACACCCGTAACAATATCTTTTAAATGAATTAGAAGATCGAGGTTTGTGATAATAATATTGTGAAATTGTTAAAAATAATCGTCCAAGAGGTGGAGCCTGGTAATCTGTGACACAGGGTTTTCCTACTACAGACACCAGCCTCTCACAAAGGAACGACAATGACTCAACCTGTATTGTGCCGATACCAAAATTGTACTTTTCTTTTTATATGAGAGAAACGAATAAACTATTATTACTACTTATTACTGGCGGTGACTGAGTGTGCGCCTCAGTTGATACCCTGCGCAAAGGTGCTCTAGTCTCGGTTGTAGAGGGGAGCGCTCCGGTTTTTATTTTTAATGGGGCCAGGAAGCTTTTTTACTTGGGGATTTTAAGGGTGAGGTTTTAGATATGGGTTTGCCATCTTCCCACTCCCCAATACTACGCCTCACATTTGAGGTCTGTGATGGTGGTCTCATTGGTCTTGTTCTGACAGCTTCTGGATCCGCGTTATCGAGGGAAACGTTCGTCACTTTTTTGGCTGGTATCTTGAGTTGCTGTTTGTTGTGCAGGTCAAAAACTGACATGTCTTGGTCAGTATTGTTTAAGATAGAGGAACTTCGACCCGGGGGCATTGCCGAATTGATTTTTTTCGGATTTTCGGTACCTAGTTTACGGTAACTTGACTCATACAGGCAAAATAGAGTTTCTCTTGACATCCGTTCTACAAAATTTGAGTTTTGATGTTGCATTTTACAAAATCACTTTCTAGTTCTTGACAAAGATTGTATTTGGTCATGTCTGAAGGGTTTAAGTAAAACAATAATCTAAAAAAATATTTTCCCAATATTCCATCGCTAGCGGTAAAGATATATGTTGAAAAAGTTAAAATTTGCTAAAAACATATCAAAATCTAATAAATTAACAATTATAAAAAGTCCTAGAAGACTTAAAGGAGAAGAAACTATCAAGTGACTAACAAAGTGTTGCCTAATTTGATTACTCTACAAAATTATTAACGTGTTAGGCCAAATACAACCTTTATTAGTTTTGTTATTGTGAATCAAAGAAAAACACTTTACGCACCTTGCAGATGAACTATGTGACGAGCAATACGAAGGCCTAAACCTCAGGTAGAACGGATCTTTAGTGAGTTTAGAAACCCAAAGGCTATTTGCTTGTTGGTTTGCGGTAGATGTATTTTATTCTGTCATCCACTGAGACTATTATCTTAAACAAGTAAATATGGTAAACAATAAATCTCACAATATGTGAATGTTAAGTATTTAATTCACTTACAGTGCAGCACAAAATGAGTGAATGAATTTAATACTGCTTTATTTAAGGAAAACTTTCAATTTTTATGTGCAATATCATTTCAAGTTCATATAATTTAAGTCTAAACACTAACTGTCCGCCCCGGCTCCGCACATATAGACTCCGAACATATAGGCTCTCAATAAAATATTAAAATTTATAAGTTATAAAAAATATTAAAATTTATATGTAACATATAATTTTTTGTTGTTAAAGCCGCGTTTTCACAATAAGAGTTGGCTCGGATCATTTTTATGAAAACAAAATGGCGACAACTAAAAAAAGTGGAGTGAACGTGTCACTGTTAGGTTTATAGAACTATATGAAGCGGAAGAAGTGTTGTGGAATGTTCGATTAAATGACTATAAAAATAAAGATGCTCGAAATGCAGCAATACTACACCTTATTCATAACCTGAACCTTGGACTTTTGTCTCAGATGTTAATCAGCAGCAGATCAGTCGATGACATCTTGATTGTGCAAGGAGACAAATAACCACAATAAGAGTGTACTGCTATCGTGTGTAAACCACTATCCGAGTACACTCGTATAAGGCCGACCGAGTCAACTCTAATTGTGAAAACGCGGCTTAAGTTATCTGTAATTGTCACAAATAACTGAACTTTGCAGCGCCATCTTCTTGTGAATGTAGCTCTCTATTTGGTTATCTGAGCGAGTGCAGTGCAAATAGTTCACCATTTTGCGCCAGATGGCGCTCACTTCTAAAAAGATCTAATTTATTTGAAGCTCGTTTAGAAATGTCATTTGATATATGCTATCTGTGACATATTGTGGTCGTATGACATTTATGTGAAGTGGGGAATGATTTTTTCTGGAAGTTTCGAGCATTGATGTATTAAAAAACCCAAGATACACACTCAGCGTCTCAAAACCATCCTCATAAAATAAGAGCACAATTTAAAATTGTGCTCCTTGGCATGCCTCCCTTGGTCTGCAAGGTGATCCCATACCTTGGCAGTCCTATTCTTGGTCTGCAATGAGTTACTGGGAGATGGCTACTGAGAACACGAGCCTCCTTGTGCTCGTGGAAGTCTCCAGCAGACTATCTTGAGTCTGTAAGATCAACCTGTGAAATCTGTACTTACTCTGATCTACTTGCAGACGGATTTATTTATTTTAAATGTATAAACCTAACTTTATACTTTTCTCTGACAACCCTCCTTTGTTTTTTTTTGTGTAATGAAACTACTGTAAATGAATCTGAATATTGTAAACTCTTATTACTGTTGAATAAGTAATCTCACGTTAAGCAACCTCTTTGTATTTTGTTACTGGCAGGTTTTTTATAAAGTTTGAATTATTCTTTAAGAACGATATGTATTTTAAATTAGAAAATTGTGTAATGAAATATATTATTCCGTTGATTTTTCTAGAAGCAAAAACATGTATCTGTAAATTCTAATACTGTATTAAAATTCTGAAATATGGATTCTATTCATCAAAGTTCATTATTTCCTGTAGTGAAGCCACATCTACCGTTCTAGAGGTTATGGGCCCAGCACGATATCAGCATGATACCAGCAGAAAATTGTAACATGAAATTACGAAATTGAAAAATGAACAAAGTGAAGAAACTATGTGAGTAATGAATATTTTATTGAAGATATAGAAAAGAAAGGACGAATTATTTTAAAAAAAAAATAAAAACATTTGAAAAATGAGACCAAGAGGAGGAGACGGAGGTTGATGTTCTTCGTGAAGCTGATGAGAAATGAGAAGGAGACGGAGGTTGTTGTTTTTGGTGAAGCTCATGAGATAAATGAGGAGGAGACGGAGTTTTGTTGATGCTTTGGTAAAGCTGATGTTTTTAATGATCATGATGGAGGTGATCATGAAGTTGTAGAAGTGGTGATGATGGATGTCACGAAGGTAATGGTGGAGTAGATAAAGAAGATGAGATGTAGATGGATGTTGTTGGAGGTCACGATGGAGATGAAGATAAGTGATGATGGAGGTCACGATGGTGTTGATGGAGGTGATGAAGATTAAGTTAGTTGGTGTTATTCTCTCGTTATAATATATATATGTATGTTATTAGGTCTTTTTAGGTATTTTTATTCTAAATATTTGTGTAAGTATGCTAGTTTAAGGGGGTGAGAGATTATAGCAGAGTCGCGCAGTGGAAGCGTGTGTGTGAAATTGTTGTAAAGGGAAAATTAATTTCATATTTTGTTATTCAATTAATTTAAAAAAACGGAATATTTTTAGATACATTTTTCACAGAATTTTTTGACAGAATTTTTGATATTTAATTTTTTCCTTTATAGTGTATTTTTGTATTTTAAGGTTTGTTATATTAAAAAGGTAAATCTGTTGAAAGAGTATAGTACTGTTTGGTGTTTAATAATTTTAATTGTGGTTGGTTATTATAAAAAGTTTTGGTTTTTGTTGAAAGGGTTTGAGATGATATGATGAATGTTAATGTTATGAATGATTGATTTGATTTGCTGTTTGTTTAGTGAAGCTGTTTAGTGGAGCTGTTTAGTGGAGCTGTTTAGTGGAGCTGTTTAGTGGAGCTGTTTGTTGGAGTTGGAGCTGTTTGTTGGAGTTGGAGCTGTTTGTTGGAGTTGGAGCTGTTTGTTGGAGTTGGAGCTGTTTGTTGGAGTTGGAGCTGTTTGTTGGAGTTGGAGCTGTTTGTTGGAGTTGGAGCTGTTTGTTGGAGTTGGAGCTGTTTGTTGGAGTTGGAGCTGTTTGTTGGAGTTGGAGCTGTTTGTTGGAGTTGGAGCTGTTTGTTGGAGTTGGAGCTGTTTGTTGGAGTTGGAGCTGTTTATTGGAGTTGTAGGAGTTATTGGTGTTATTGGAGTTATTGTTGTAGGAGTTATTGGAGTTATTGTTGTAGGAGTTATTGGAGTTATTGTTGTAGGAGTTATTGGAGTTATTGTTGTAGGAGTTATTGGAGTTATTGTTGAAGGAGTTATTGGAGTTGGTGTTGTAGTTGGTGTTGTAGTTTTGTTGGAGTTGGTGTTGTAGTTTTGTTGGAGTTGGTGTTGTAGTTTTGTTGGAGTTGGTGTTGTAGTTTTGTTGGAGTTGGTGTTGTAGTTTTATTGGAGTTGGTGTTGTAGTTTTGTTGGAGTTGGTGTTGTAGTTTTGTTGGAGTTGGTGTTGTAGTTTTGTTGGAGTTGTCGAAGTATTTATTGGAGTTGTTGGTGTTTGAGTTTGTTGATGTGGTTATTGGAGCTTGTAAGAGTTTGTTGTTATAATTTCTAAATTGTTGTTGTCAGGATATAGGTGTTTGTAGTTGTGGAAGTAAGAATGTGTAAGAATGTTTGAAATCTTTTTTTTGTTGCTTAACTGAGATTAAGGGGGTGTGTTGAATAAGTAATCTCACGTTAAGCAACCTCTTTGTATTTTGTTACTGGCAGGTTTTTTATAAAGTTTGAATTATTCTTTAAGAACGATATGTATTTTAAATTAGAAAATTGTGTAATGAAATATATTATTCCGTTGATTTTTCTAGAAGCAAAAACATGTATCTGTAAATTCTAATACTGTATTAAAATTCTGAAATATGGATTCTATTCATCAAAGTTCATTATTTCCTGTAGTGAAGCCACATCTACCGTTCTAGAATTACAATTCATTTATTTATAAAATATATGGTGTGGAATGTTGTCGTTATACGCAACGGTTAAGATTGAAAAAAAATGCGTTTATTATGTTATTAGGTTTTTATATAATAGCTCTTTGACTCTCTATCTACCCTATGAACGATATAGGTATGATGTTACACTCATTTACACATACAGGAAACATTAGCCATATGTTGTAAATAAAACCGTCACTTGAGCGTTGTTTCTTATTTTATTATTTTCATTTAGTCTACCAAAGTGACTCTACCCTGCCTAATGTATGATCCTACATGAGCAAAATCCAAGAGTGAGGGCCACCAGTATATAAAGTATGGCGACGAGTCTCTGTAACGGAACGCATCCATAGAGCAACTGTCATTGAACTGACAGTTGTGAAAGGCATTCCGTCTTCCTCTTCCTTTTTGGCTCTAATGGTGTACGCACGTATTTTATAACAATTAGTGAAATACAAGTGGAAGCTAAACATAGACTCTTTCATTTAATAAAATCCAACATTACATGGCGCAGCCGGTGTAGAAGGACGCACACGAAGCCGTTTCGAGAAAAATCAAGGTACTTATAAACCGCATGGTCGCATGGCCGCATGGTCGCTTAAGCAGCTTGAGCCTTTGAAATCACACATAATACAGTGAACATCTATCAATCATTGCATAATTTTAAATATTTTAAAGTGCCACAACAATATTTTTAGTAAATTTAAAAAAATGGTTGACGAAAAGTCCGAAAACGCAAGTGGGTTTGGAAACCACATGGGCGCGGTTGAGTATCGTATGCCACAGAGCCTCGATCTTGACGATATCGAGAAATGCTGGCCACGCTGGCAACGTTTCAAACAAGGCTTTAACATATTTATCTTGGCTGCTGGGTTTGAACGCTTGTCGGAGGCTAGGAAGGCTGCAATATTGCTGAACTGCGATGATATTCTAATTTGTTCTGAAACCGAGGAAGGGCACGATGCAATATTAAAAAAGGTATTTGAAAGAGCTAAGGAAAATAATGTTCGCTTTAATAAAAATAAATTTCAATTTAAAGTAAAAGAAGTGAAATATTTTGGCCACATATTTTCAGCTAAGGGAATGAAAATTGACCCAGAACGTGTAGATTCCATTACTAATATGAAAAGTCCCACTAATAAAAAGGAACTACAAATATTCCTTGGGATGGTGAATTATTTAAGAAAATTTGTACCTAACATGGCTGGTATTGCATCACCACTTCAATTGTTATTAAAAAAAGATGTTACATGGTTGTGGACTGATGTGCATGAAAATGTCTTTAATAAAATTAAGAGAATGATAACTGAAGCACCAATTTTACAAAATTTTGATACACATTTGCCCATTGTTGTTCAATGTGATGCCTCAAAGGATGGCTTAGGTTGTTGCCTTATGCAGAATGGTAAACCAGTTTGTTTTGCATCTAGAAGTTTAACTTCTTTCGAGAAGAATTTTTCCCAGATTGAAAAAGAATTATTAAGTATAGTTTGGGCTACTCATAAATTTCATTATTACTTGTATGGTCAAAAATTCACCATTATTAATGATCATAAACCCTTGCAAAGTTTATTAAAAAAGCACTTGCATGAAGTTCCCTCACCGAGATTACAAAGATTAAAACTAAAATTAATAAAATATAATTTTGAATTTCATTACTTACAAGGAAATTTTATGTATATAGCAGATTTGCTATCACGCTCTTACCAAGAGCGTAAAGATGTAGATGACTCATACATGTATGAAGTGATTCATTGCATAGGTCTTTCTGATTATTTAGAATGCACCGAAGAACAAAAATTACTTCTAATTAATGAAAGTAAAAATGATAGTGAGTTGTCACAATTAAGTGAATGTATTAAAAATGGTTGGCCTAATAATAAAAACATTCCAGATTGCTTGCATAGTTATCATAAACTAAGATCTGAACTATCTGTTGATAATAACTTAATTTTTTATAATGAAAGATTGATTGTTCCTAAAAACTTAAGATTGTCATTTCTGAAAACTTTACATGAAGGTCATATAGGAATGTCTAAGATGAAACAGTTGGCAGGAAAATTGTATTATTGGCCTCAAATTGATAATCACATCGAAGAATTTGTTAACAAATGTTTTTCTTGTCAAACATTTCATAATAATAATATTAAGGAGCCACTGTTATCACATGAAATACCTACTTTGCCATTTTTTAAATTAGGAATAGACATAATGGATTTTAAAAATAATAGCTATTTAGTAAATTATGATTATTTTTCAAAGTGGTTGGATATTAAATTAATAAGAAATAAAAGTGCCAAAACCATAATCAACACTTTAATAGACTTATTTTGTAATTTTGGCATACCCAACGAGATTGTTTCTGACCATGTACCTTTCGACTCCAGAGAGTGTAAAATATTTGCTAAAGAATGGGGATTTAAATTTACTTATAGCAGTCCTAGGTATCCTCAATCTAACGGAATGGCTGAAAGAGGAGTACAGATTGCTAAGAAAATGTTGTTAAAATGTTATGAAGATAAGACTGATTATCGTGTGGCTTTGCTTCAGTACAGGGCTTCACCCGTATCAGGCACAAATTTTTCTCCCAGTGAATTGTTAATGTGTAAAAACCTTAAAACAAAGTTAATTGTCAATCGTCAATACTTGAAACAGAAATTAAATCATGAAGTCAATGAACAATTTAACAACACACGGGTAAGAAATGTAAGAAATTATAACAAAACTACTAGATTCAAAAAAGATTTTTTTATAGGACAAGATATTTGGTTTAAAAAGGACGTCCATAAGAATGTATGGATGGAAGGTAAGATAGCCCAATTAAATGGCTATAGATCTTACACTGTATTAGATAAGAATAATGTTAAGTATATAAGAACCTCTTTCCACATACGACCAGCATAAGCTTTGTGTTTCACCAGGTGTCAACACTCCCAGCGTGAAGGTCACTCACCACTCCTGGTTGAATAGGTAGTTTAAAGTTTTGTAAACAATGTTAATCATTGTTCTCCAATAGTATGATTGAATGTATACCATATTGTCTAGGAAGTCTTGAAATATAAATTTTGAATAGAGTGTAATCAAGTAATTAAGCATAAAATTGTAAGCATAACATTGTAAAAGTATAGTACAGATAATTCATTGTAAATGTTATAACAATTCTTTCATAGTAAGATATTATTGTAAGAGCGTTTTTAAAAAAAAGTCGTGACTCTTTGAAAGATCATAATGATAAAAAGTACCTAAGTACTTTTCTTTTGAAAGGGGATGATGTAACGGAACGCATCCATAGAGCAACTGTCATTGAACTGACAGTTGTGAAAGGCATTCCGTCTTCCTCTTCCTTTTTGGCTCTAATGGTGTACGCACGTATTTTATAACAATTAGTGAAATACAAGTGGAAGCTAAACATAGACTCTTTCATTTAATAAAATCCAACATTACAGTCTCCTTGTCAGAACTCCACCGTGGGACCTGGAGGCGAGACCCCTTGCCGCATTATAACAGTAGTGCAAGGAGGCGCGGGAGTTGAATCTGAGTCCTGAGATTCGAGAAAACAAAACTAGGAAATCTAAGCTCCACCAGGTCCTTGTGGAAGAGTGGAAGAAACGGAGCACTGGGCACGCCATCATTTCGGCAGTAAGGCCCTTTATGGAGGATTGGCTCGAGAGGCATCGCGGGGCATGAGTCATCATAATACCTTATTGTGGTATTATGATGCCTCATGCCCCCATACTAAGGTATTATTCCATACCGACAGTGATTTTGTTAGCGACTTCAGATGCACTTTGCGATTTGTCTCAATCTCTATCAGCAATAGGGATGGGCTGGAGTACCTGTCGGGTAAGGTCATGCGTGAAAACGAATGCGTGGACGGTTCGACCGGCGTGGTTAGTTCTGGAAGATCTCAACCAGGACTCTAGGTGGGCGTTAAAGTCTCACATATCTAGGGTAAGCACAGGATAGATGTCCCACTTTTTGAAATATCCTCCTAATTTAAAAAATAATAATTTCATATAAATAATGTCTATGAATTTACCTAGTTTATTCCTTTAAGTTTAACTGTTTTGTATTTTCGGCCCTAAAAATTACAGATTTTGCAAATTTTTGGTTTTTGTGGAACTCCTTTTTTGAGGATAGATGGCTACCCTTATGGATAGGTGCCCCACCATGAAAATACTAAGAGGGATAGATGCCTTTGGCGCGGGATAACAAACTTTTATGAGGTTTTGAGAATACTTGGCGTTTTAGCAGTAGAAAGCTACTCCTGAAACAGAAATTGTTTAAAAGAAACATGGGCCTAATAATGAAAATTATTTTCAATTGTCATCGTTGTCATGTAATTCTACATAACTTGAGATCAAATAACCCAGTGTCTGCTTCGTTTTATTTTTAGCAGCTTAACGTCTTTGCAATGTTCTTGATTGAAATCCCAAAATGTCGGGATATTTCGTTTATCCCTATATTATTGCTGTCCATTTCGTCGGAAGCTGAGTCGACTGCAATTGTTCTTCATATCTTACTTTGTTAGTATATTTCACCATGAGTAAGTAGTTATTGTGACATAACTATAATACCTAGTTAGAAATATGATGTCACAGATTTTTTGTAGATATTAATATTCTTTAAAGAAATGCAGTACCAACATCACTTTGTTTTTTTGTCAATCATTTTCGCAGCGTACGCAAAATATTGCTTTTTCGTGTATTTTTTAACAGGTTTTCATACAGACCCCTAACTTTTTTTAAAATATTCTATAGCCTATGTTTATACGGGATAATGAATGATTATAATAGTGAAATAATATTTCAAATTAGTTCCGTAGCTTCGTAGCATTTTAAACAAACAAACAATCAATTCTTTCCTCTTAATAAAGAGGATATAATATAATAATATTGAGTATAGACAAGCATAAATAACAAAAGAATTAGGAACAATGCTGCATATTAAATAATACCTATTATTAAAAATGCCAAGGTTTGTTACTCTTTTATGTAAACGGATTTGTATGAAACTTTAGAGTTATACTCGTATTTAGATAAACTAACTTTGAAAGCGTAAAATTTAAGGAATGTACGGATTTCGGGTACAAAAATGTTGGAGTAGGTATCAAAAACTTATGTAAGATCTGTAAAATAGTTAATGTAAAGGAAGGTGACATATATCCGATTGCATAAATTTTCAAAGTGTCAAGAGTGGACATTAGAATAACATTAATTTTATTATTGTATTTTTTATTTTTTAAGAGATAAGAATCGTTATATAAAATATTATTCATAAAACGAGTTTTTTTAATTAACTTGTCGAAGTAATTCATAATGCAATTGTTTTAGAATCAAGGTTAATATAATATGAATAATTAGCTGCGCCCCGCGGTGTTACCCGCATATTTTTAGGATAAAAGTAGCCTATATATGTGATTATTCAAAGTGTCGGCTTCCAAATTATAGCAGAATAGGGCCAACCGTTTGAACGGGAAGCAGTACACACACACTCAGATGGTATGTTGAAGATGGTATGTAAATAAGTAGTAGATATATGTTGATATGTGTAGGTCAAATTTTGCAAGCTAAGATTTAAGATACCTGAAAAATCGGTGACATGCAAATTTTATTATTGTATGTCCGCGTGTAATAGTTACTTTGGGCTAATGCTAACTTTAATCTGCGACTTCTTTTACGTAGCAGGTAAAAAAAAAGGACGAACTAATAAGGAACTAATTTAATCTACATCACGCTTTTATCAGTAAGAGTAGAATTTTAAAATGTTTGGTAAACGTATTGGATTTTATAATCTTATGTGATGTAGATTGTAGGTTATTGTTAAAAAAAAACTCGTAAGTAATGTTATTTTAAAGTACTTCTGCTTACACGTTTTGTTTTCTGCCATCAGAAGCAGATATTGATTGTCATCACAACCAGATCTTGATAGGGCAATATACAGAAGCCCGCACAAAAAACTCTTTGGCGTAGATCTATTCCTACGTGCTTAAATGTTTGCCCCTGGATCTTATTAATTGTTATTGTGGTAACAATGAATAAGACTCAGGGGCAAAAATTCAACGATAACTCCGGAAATTGAATTATTTTAAATTTTTTAACTGTCTGGTGAAAGATAATCGTCGTCATTCCTCGTCGAGGTCCTGTCCAAGGCAAGTAGTCAGGAAAGAAAACAGTTATATTTCTACCACGATAAATACCAAAAATACGCAAGACAATGTATTAAACCATGTGATTGGCAACAGGGATTTAACTCAAGGTATCAGGGAAACTAATTAAATCGCAGACTACGGCGGAACTCTGTGCTATTCACCCGTCCAACCGCCTCAATATTACCGACCGAAAAAGTGGTATGAGATTTTTGATTGACACGGGAGCGAATATTTCAGTTATCAGCAAGCCACAGAGATATTCATTTACACAAAATGAGCAATATATACTGTTTGCCGCTAATTGTACAAAAATCAAGACAAAAACTTGGGAACACGGAGATGTTTTATATGGAACTTTGTTATAGAGCAAGAGCCCAGAGCCGCCAGACCTACGTCATTAGTGCAAAGCTGAAATTTTCAGGATTATTAGTACAATGTCTTGTTAAGATGTATGTGTAACCATTTGCTTGAAAGCGGGACCGTTTCCGAGGTAGCGCGAAGTAAAGATGGATAAAAACCTTACTTACCTACGTTAAAGGTGCAAAGCTAGTATTTACTAATTTTTTTAAGAATATTATTTAAAATTAAAATTCATTACTGCCAGACACTTTCCGTGGGCCATTACTTCTGCCAGACGTCTTGAAAGTTGTGAAACAATTATGTAAACTACGTTATAGTAGCCAACCTAAATTTTATACATATTATCTAAGGTAGGTACTATTTTAAGACCCTTTGTATGCGGCCAGACCAATCCGGAGGGCCAATCATCCCCCCAGACACCTTTAAATATTTGTAGTAATTAGGAAGCTGAGGTATATCATCTTTGGTGTTATTTCAAGAATAGAATTGTAAAATATTAAATGGTTTTTACACGCTTTTTATTAGCTTCACCTGTATGTTTGTTTGTTTGTAACCAACTCCTTTGGGTGCAATTTTGACCCACTTTAAATGGCCAGATTTCGTTCAAACTTTGTAGATTTATCGGGGACCGATGACAATACACTAATATGAAAAAAAAAACTAAAAAAATCAATGGGTACACATACATCTTAACAAGACATTGTTCTAATAATCCTGAAAATTTCATCTTTGCACTAATGACGTAGGTCTGGCGGCTCTGGGCTCTTGGTCCATTATCATCGATGTGACGCAACCGATTATTGGAGCGGATTTTTTAGAGCATTATAAGTTATTAGTCGATAACTTATTGATAGGGTAACTGAGCTGACGACGGCTGTGGCCCTAATCAGATCGAAGCAGCAAACAATTCGTACTATTGACATTAGAACGAATTCATTTATTACTGAACTATTAAAAAAATACGAGGATATTAGTAAACCTTTTTCTCTCCGCAATACTCCAAAACACAAGATTAAGCACCATATTATCACAAAAGGACCGCCTGTATCAGGACGTGCAAGACCATTAATAAAAATAATAAGCCTTTATTTCATTCCCTTATTAATAGTACCAAAATTTCATTTAACAATACAATGTATTTGATTAAAGTAGATATTTTTTAGTAATCTATTAATTCATTATTGTTGATTCAAACATGCATTACACAATTTAAATTAAATAAAAATGTTTCATATATATATAATATATAAGATTCATTATATGTATATTACTCAAATAAAGGGAATCCCTGTGTGGGTGAAGGCCTCCTCCAGTAAATAATAATAATAATAATAAGTACATCCCGCGAAAGTTTGGGGGTCGTGGATTTTTAAATATCAAGACCCTACATAATCGCGAGATATACAATCTCAGAGAATATTTTCTTAATACTGATGTGGAAGTGCATCGCAATGTTTCACTCCACTCGCTCTGGCTAAAGAGAATTGGCGCAAACCTGTAGTACTTAGTACTGATGATCGCAAGGAGGTATGGAAGGGTAAAGAGCTTCATGGTCGGGCTTTGGGGCCCGATATAGACTTTAAAGCATCAACTTCCTGGCTGCGGTATGGTGATCTCTTTGGAGAAACCGAAGGTTTTGTTTGTGCAATTATGGACTAGGTTATCATGACGAATAATTATCGTAAATATATCCTGAAGGATGGTACGGTTGACATATGTCGGGCATGTCACCGTCCCGGGGAATCTATCAGGCATATAGTTTCTGGTTGTTCTCGTCTTGCTAACGGTGAATATTTGCACAGACACAACCAAGTAGCCAGGATCGTACATCAACAACTTGCCCTTAAATACAAACTTGTGAATTTGGAGGTGCCATACTACAGGTATGAGCCCGACCCAGTTCTCGAGAATGGTCGTGCTACATTATATTGGGATTGATCTGTTATCACAGACAGGACTATTGTTGCCAATAAGCCTGATATTGTGGTGATAGATCGATTAGAGCGCCGCGCAATGATTGTCGATATCGCTGTTCCTCATGACGAGAATCTCGTGAAGGTTGAAAAACAAAAACAAATAAAATATTTGGATTTATCTCACGAGATTGTCGATATGTGGAATGTCGATTCGGCGATCATTGTTCCGATAGTCGTTTCTGTTCATGGTTTGATAGCCAAGAGCCTCGACTAACACCTTAAGAGGCGCACGTTAGATGGCTGGATCAAGGGTCTGATGCAGAAGGCAGTTCTTCTTAGCACGGCACGTATAGTGAGGAGGTTCCTGTCTTTCGAGCCCTAACTCCTGTGAGGAAGTTCGGTGTAGTGAATATTCTATTCTTGTACTCATCATACCTATGATGCAAGATGTCCGTGTTATTACTAGTACTAAAGAAGTGTGATGTGTGTGTGTGTGTGTGTGTGTGTGTACTTTGCAATGGACGGATTACAAACACATGTGGCGACAGGTGAGTGAAGTACTGAGTACCTTAATGTTAAGTGTTAAAAAAGTATTTTGTAGGATCCGAAATCTATGGCGGATTTTTGGATGAAAGATACTTGCTTATCTTATATAGGACACATGTTGGTATAGAACTCAAGACTAATTCACCAGCCTATTTGCTTACTTTCTGAAAACCTGTTACGAAGCGCTAGTTTTGTTACTTATATTACAATAAATCGATATGCAGGTGCCCACCCACATAATAATAATAAAAAAAAAAAATTAGGTGTATAATGGCACCCAAGAATAGATTCCTTCGATAATATTTATTCGAAGAGACCCTAATAGCAAACATTAATAGCAAGTATTTGAAAATGGAACATTCACAACGAACTACAACTTATAGTATTAACTAATGTAAAATAATGTGGTGGACAGGTACCATCTTGTTGATAGTATATTGCACTGTATACCTTAGGACATCTTTAACCGAATACTGTCTTTCAAGATACGTGGTTTCCTAGTTACAGAGGGAGGGTTATATAAAATTGTACAGATTGTAGATATCATCCTATGTTATACCAAGTTTTGATGTATATTAAACATACCATACCTTAAGTGCCTTTAAAATTATATAATAGAAATAGAAAAATATTTTGACAGTATAAATAAATTATATTATTAGACTGTGTTATTGAGTAAAGATTACTTAGTGAAAGTTCCTTCCCCTTAAAATTTACAATATGCGTTTGGTATTAAATACGCGTAGGCAAATTCACGTATTGACGGACAGACATTATCTATTATTTGTTTTCAAAGTACCTCCCTTTATTTTATACAATAAATAACATAATAATAGTAAGATAAAGTTATAATGTTCCAAGGTTGGTAGGTGGTAATATGATAATATAAAAATAAATTAAAGAAATTCAAAATGCGTACAAGCCCTGGAGTTGCATTAAGCTGACAGACAGCTGACAAATTGTTATGTTCAAGAAAACTAAATTGATCTTGCATTGCCTTAGATATTTGCGATTGGGAGGGTAGATGTGAATTGATGATTCATCATCAGCCTTCAACAGTCCACTGCTGGACATGGGCTTCTCCTTGGAGAGGAGGTTTTGGCCTACTATACCACGCTGGTTGATATAGAATTGATGATTAATGATATTTATTTCTGTATAAGTGAATCTTTTACAGATATTTGTATACGTTGGACTTGGTTGTCATTGACGTATGTAAACTACGACGGCCTATTGAATTGATAGTGTTTGATAGAACCCTGACAGATGGGCTAGAGGACACGAGTACTATTCTATTTTAGAAAAAACCATTGGATGCGGGCTTTGCCCAGTTTGAAACCAATTAAGGAGATTTATAAGTTACTAGCTTTCGCCCACGACTTCGCTCGCGTGTATGTCGGTTATCGAGGTAAAAAGTAGCCTATGTCCTTTCCCAAGTTCAATTCTATCTTCATACCAAATTTCATCAAAATCGGTTCCGTGGTTTAGGCGTGAAAGCGTAACAGACAGACAGACAGAGTTACTTTCACATTTATAATATTAGTAGGGATTAAACAAACCGGTGACAACTTACCGATCACTGATAAACCTAACATGGGTAGCCTTAATTTTAGTAAACTATTTATTAATTGTAATTGAAAGTTTTGAATAATAAATTACTTTTTTATTAACTTTGTTATTTAGTATTAAAAAAAAAAAAGAAAGAAAACGTTCATCCTAATGACATTGCAACACAGTCAATTAATATTTAAAGAAATTAGGAAATTACATGGCATTGCATTAAATAGTAAAAGGTAATTATATAATCAAGTATGTTACAAATTAATTAACAACTAGTAGTACTAGTAGTCTTTTTAGTACTAGACTTTATATCAACTCATTCTTATTATTCAACAAAGGGGTCGAGAATAAAAAAAAAAAGAAAGAAAAAGAGAAAACATAATGACAGGTGAGACCTGTATATACATAATGACGGGCGATGCTTGTATATATATAATGACGGGCGATGCTTGTATATACATAATGACGGGTGATGCATAATATAAATTCAAACTCATGTCATTATTGACACAATCTGATATATATAGCTGAGAAGCTTCTAGAACCTTATTATTGTTATTATTATTGTTATTGTGAAGAGAGCTATAGTAAGTTGTACTGGTTCCTTAAATATATTTCATTATACTCCAAGACGTGTTTGATTCGGCTGCTCACGATCCCAAATACATAATGACAGGTGATGCCTGAATATATGTACATAATACATAAAAACAGGTGATTATTTATTTATTTATAATAGTACCAGTGCAGGGGACTCGCTCAGAGAAGTGGATTGGAGAGGTGGGAACCCTTGGTGTCGTTACATTGGGTTCAGTTCAGATTGCGCGGCGCCGAGGCACCTGCGATTGTATTTGCCTGCAATTGAGTTTCTTTTTATCAAGTGGCTCTTGTCTGTTCTGACGTAATCGGGCGTCTTCTTTTGAAGGTGGTTTCAACATGGGTATAATAGCTACTTTTTCTCTAGCATTTGCTTTGGGCAACGGGTGACGTTTTGAATGGTATCACATCGAAGTGTCTGTTCGTTTCGTATGTATTCACGTAGGAAACGAACAGATTAGTTCTACCTAGTACCTAAAATCTTCTATTCAGACATTCGTAAACAGAACTTTAACTTTTACATGAATATGTGTGTATCGAAAAGTATAAAAAAATTCAATATTGCGCGAGAGCGACGCGGCGACGAACGTGACGCGTACCGTGCGTGCGTAAGCGACAACCCACCGGAATGGCCTGCGTGGCAGGCAGGCGGCCGATTATACCTAAAGTGCAGAGTGACATCCCCCTGGTACATAAGTCAAACTGTGAGGTTACCAAATGTCCGGTAGTCCGGATGCAGGTAATGCCTGTAAGGACTTCCTAACGTAAAGTACAGATGTCTGTAAGTACATGAGGATATGCGACGTAAGTATGATAAATGGAAATTTTACATGGATGGCGCCCGTAGTAAGAAGTTTTGTATTCGAAATATTAAGAGAATTTTATCCAACAGTTTCTCGTGTATGAGATTATCCCATTTACGGAAGAGCACATCGTGATTCTGGATCAGTTCTATAATGATCAGTGTAGGGTTCCATTTGTCAATCCAGCAATATTTGGTCGTGTTGCCTAGCTCGGATAATACCGGTGGCATTGGAAAGTTTTCAGAGATTCTGAAAGGAGGCAGATTGTGGTTCGTGAGTTAGGTGTAAGTTTGCCATGGATGACTAACTGTGTCTCAAGAAGTGTTCATCAGTTGTTGGTTAAGTCGTCTATTAGACGTCTGGCAAACAGCGCTATTTGTTTTAAGACGTAATACCTTTTGAGACGAATATAAATAAAATAGTTATGGTGGTTTCTAAATTATAACAAAATCGTTGGAATTATTAGCTGTACGAATGTCGAGACCAGCCAAAATAAATAAAATTTATTTACAGGATGAGAACCTCGGTTACATGTTGCCTATGGTTTACATCTTATTTTGAAGCTTTTGTTTGGGTAGTTTAAACTACGTACAACAAAACTTATTCACTACGTACTGCGTGTCTGGCGGAATGGGTGGTCTTCCAAAGTTCACTGCTTTGGGCATGACCCATCGCAGTTCTGGCATCTAGTAGTGGCAGTGATAGTGTTATATTATCGTAATAAAATATATATAAATAAGTTTTATCACTAAGACTATTTAAAACTAAATTATTATTATTATTATTCTAAAGTGCAAGAGTGAAATCTAAATATGACTCTTTTAAAGTCGAAATGAGCCACGTGTTTCAGTCACTTTACCGTAAAGTATCTAACTTTACAGCACAGCACACTAAATATAAATAAAATCGGCCAAGTGCGTGTCAGGCCACGCACAGGAAAGGGTTCCTCAGTAATTTAAAATCGTATCCAATAGATAAAATTGTTACGTTTACGTATTAGGCCTCATTCGCACGACATTTTTTTTAACGGACGTTAAAAAAGCCTTCATATTCAACAAATGCATTCCCAAGTAAACTCTTTAGCAAAAAAAACGGGCACATAAGCAAAGAACTATTTTTTAGTGACCATATGTTTGTTTGTCAATTTTAGGTATTTTTATGCTCAGAATGTTATAAATTAATTAGGAAGGAATAGTTTCCATCAGTTTTATCATAACATTTAAATTAAATTATTGAGAATTAATGTTTAAGCTCAAAACACTATTATTGTACCTGCTCGCTGAATAAAAATGAAACGCGTTAATTTCTTTCTTTTTATTGAATACATTAAAAGCAGATAAAAGTTTAGTATTGAGTGTGACCCCCTCTTGCTGAAATCACGGCTTGCATTCGTCTGGGCATGCTAGCAAGTTTAACTTTTATGGTTTCTTGGGGAATACGTTCCCACTCCGCGGTAATGACATTCTTTAGCTCTCTGATGGTCTGCGGAGCCGGCTGCACTGAACTCACTCGTCGCATCAGAACATCCCAGACATGCTCTATGGGATTGAGGTCCGGATTCTAGCTGGCCAGTCCAAACGACGAATTCCGACTTCTAGCATATACGCTTCCACATCGCCAGACCGGTGGGCGCGAGCGTTGTCGTCCATAAAAATTGAGTTTTCGTCAAGAGCGGTTAAAGCGGGTTGTGCATAAGGAATTAGAATTTCCGTTATGTATCGGTATCCAGTCAGTGTACCGTTTTCGATGAAGACTAACTCCGTACGATCCATAGAATTTATTCCTGCCCAAAACATAACAGAGACACTCCATAAAGTGTGATTTCTTTTAAACATGCCTCTGCTAAGCGTTCTCCTCGTCTACGTAGCACTCGCCGACTTCGGACTTCACCATCCAGGGATATTCGGGCTTCATCGGAGAACAATACCCTATTCCAGTCTTCATGAGTCCATGACACACATTCTTCATGAGTAATCTAGGGCCGCGTGCCGGGCGATGACTGTGTATATTAGCAGCGAGAAGCCTCCTCCTGACCATCCATAGATTAATTTGCACATTTCATACTTCTTCGAGTCTGTTCTTGAGGTCCACATAAAAAGATTTGCGATTTCTTAACGCTTGACTAACTAGAAAACGATCATCCCGTGGTTCGGTACATGTCTTTCTGCCAGAACCAGGCCTTCTCTTGACGGAACCGGTCTCTTGATATCGCTGCCAGGTCCTTTGAACTGTCGACCGACTCACATTTAGCCTCTGAGCCACGAAGCATTGGCTGCAACCTTCTTCAAGCAGCGCAATAATTTTGCTCGCTTTTATCAATTTATCTACCATTTTCGAGATTGCTGAACAGCAGTAACAATACTTTTAAATGTCAAGGACATTTAAAAGTATTGTTAGGGGAATAACACACGGCACCGAGGCGGTAAGGTCGGCGAGAGTCGGTGAGAACACCGCTCGACCGCGCGGTCGGTCGGTGTACGTGTGTAATGCATCAACGGATTCAGTAGATCCCAATCAAAATCAAAATCAAAATCAAAATCAAAGCATTTATTTCAAGTAGGCCAGTTACAGGCACTTTTGAATTGTCGAAACAAAAATGTAGCTACAGTCCCAGTCACAAGACATAAAAACTGTGAAAGTACTGCAGTTGCCCATTCCCTAGCGTAGATCTCTATGGAGAAGAACGGGCAAGAAACTCCATGGACACTCTTTTAAATCAAAATGTTTTTTACAAAATCTTGGTTACATCATTCATGTTGAGATGGTACATTATGTGAGAACGATGTAGCAAGACGTGCACGTTAAAAGTGTCCATAGTACAACAAAAATACAATTGAAAATTAAAATAATTAATTCAAATAAGCCGTGGCAACTAAGAGATGACCAGTCACAACTGACAGCGCCCGTTCACGAACATGACGCATGGATCCGCACCATTCAACTCAACCATTTTGAAGGGAATTAAATGATCCGACACACGCGCCACCATCAGCGTGACATTTGAGTGAGCATGACATACTCTCAACCGCCAGGGCAGATTCAAGTCAAGAAAAGACGTAGGTTTTCAGTGAATGATAGCTTGAATAGCTTCCTAGTACATAGTACTCACACAATATGGGCCATGCGATTATATAATACTAAAGAGATTGAATCTATACAATGCAAAGAAAGTTGTACAATCTTCAGCAGCTCCAACAATACCATTTAATGCTATCAATTTATGCGCCCCTGTCCTTGTGCAGCAGGACCAGCATTGAGCCAAGCATTTTTATCAGCGATATAATCGCTCAACTTGTAATATGCTTGCTTACATAGTGTGCGTTTAATGCATGTTTTAAATTTTGTCTCATTCAGTTCAAGAATACTTTGTGGAATTTTATTATAGCATCTCAAACAGTACCCCATAAAAGAAGAGTCTACTTTAGCGAGTCTAAAGCCTGGCTGAACTAGTTGGTCCCTATTTCTAGTACTGTAATTATGTTTGTCACCTCTTTTGCCAAAAAGATGAAGATTTTTCCTGACGTACATTATGTTTTCGTAGATGTATTGACTATGTACCGTCATGATGCCAATATTCTTAAACAGTTCCCTTAGAGAATCGCGCCTACGAAGATTATATATGGCTCTGATGGCTCTTTTTTGCAGAATAAATATAGACTCAATATCTGCAGCCCGTCCCCATAACAAGATGCCGTAAGACATTATACTATGAAAGTAGCTGAAATAGACCAGTCTAGCGGTATCTGCATCAGTAAATTGACGGATTTTTCTAATAGCATATGCTGCTGAACTTAGCCGCCCCGCAAGAGATGTTAAATGAGAACCCCATTGTAGCCCTGCATCAAGCGTAATCCCCAAGAAAACAGTTTTATCTACGAATTCAAGTTTCTCTTTATTCAATATTATATCACAATCACTACTCTTAACATTCGGTAAAGCAAATCTTATGCATTTGGTTTTTTTTTCATTTAATACCAAATTGTTTGCTGTGAACCAATTCTGGACTTGAACTAGGGCATTATTCACGTCATCTAGATTTTGGGCCCGTCTATTTATCTTAAAAATTAAGGAAGTGTCATCAGCAAATAACACCATATTTTGAGGTTGATTTTTTAATAAATATGGTAGATCATTTATATATACTAGAAAGAGGAAAGGACCCAATATTGAGCCTTGAGGAACCCCCATTTTTACTTTTAAACCCTGTGAATTTACACCATTTATTTGCACATATTGTTGTCTATCACTCAAATAAGATTTAACCAAATTCAGTGCAAGTTTTCCTAGTCCGTAATGCTCAAGTTTCAAAAGTAATGTGTCGTGATTTACGCAATCAAATGCTTTGGAGAGGTCACAAAAAATTCCTATGGCGTCTTGGGACTCTTCCCACGCAGTAAATATATGCTTTAATAAGGTTACACCGGCGTCAGTTGTACAACGTCCCTTGGTGAAACCATACTGTTGATCATGTATGATTCTGTTGGTGTTAAAATGATCGAGCATTTGATTAAGCATTACCTTTTCAAAAACTTTGCTAAAAACTGGTAACACGGATACAGGTCTATAATTATTAGTATCTTTACTGTCCCCGGATTTGAAAAGAGGTATTACTTTACTGAATTTCATTAAATCAGGGAAAACTCCTTGGTCAACACATAAATTAAAAATTAAAGCTAAGTATGGGGCTATAGTCTCAAGTATGGATGTACAAACTTTGATAGACATTCCCCATAGGTCTTCGGTCAGTTTGATTTTTATTTGCCGGAAAGCCTTAATAACTATCATAGGGTTAATGTGTTTAAATTTAAATTCAGCCAGGCAGCTAGACACATTCGCCTTTAATAAATCAATTGAGACATCAGGTGAGGAATTAAGAGCCTCAGTAGTTTTTGATGGTATATTGGTAAAGAAATTTACAAATTCTTCAGCTACTTCCTGATTTGAGCTTTTAGGACCACATGCTGTATCTAATGTGTAGCTAGTGTTACGTATTTTCTTCCTGTTAGTCTCGTTATTTATGACTTTCCAAACTGTCTTTATTTTATTTTAATATCAATATCACATGAGATCCGCTTCACCGCCTACCGCCTTACTGATAGATATATATTAAGATAATTTAATATTACCTATATTATTATAAGATAATAATTTAATAAGAATTGAAAAAAAAGTTGGTTATAGTCGATAATAACATAACTATATAAGTTGTTTTCTTTGAAAACCAGGCTCAGTCAAAAATTTGAATTTGGAAGGTACTCTTATAAACATTATGGCACTTTTATAACTGGCCAGTAACATGTTTAAATGATTAAAACCTTTTTGGTATTTTATTTTTTTCAGCCAGGAAGAAAATCGAACCCGCCGGTTTTTTTTGCAAATGAGTGTATATATTCACACGACAGCGTATTTAAAACACGACGCTATTTTATCGAGCAGTGTTGCATTTTCAACTTTGGGCGTTGAAAATAGACCATATATTATTATGCAACTTCATACTTGAACGCTTTTTTAACGTCCGTTAAAAAAACTCTCGTGTGATTGAGGCCATAATGCGTTAATTTTGTATGACGTTTTCCAAGTCAGCGCATTTTACAAGTTAAGCCTCTATAACTCCTGAAATAACAAACTCATCTTATCCCTTATAGTTTTCCTTCAAAGTTCAGTATATGGACCACCTTCACGAATTTTCCCAGATTTTTTGAGCCAGCCGTTTAGCTTTTAGAGGGGGGGGGGACGCCCTGTTTTTACAATAAAGTACCCTTTAAAGTGGAATATCCCGCGAACGGATACCTAAATCAAAAAATTTTCTTAGAAACCCTTTATTGTTTTTAAAAGACCTATCTAATGATACCCCACACGATGGGGTAGCCGCGAGAAAAAAAAAACATCCCCACTTTACGTGTGGGGGAGGTACCCTAAATAAAAATATTTTTCATAATTTTATTGTAGCACTTTGTCGGCGTAGTTACAACACATATTCATGCAAAGTTTCATCTTTCTAGCACTTACCGTTTGGACGGTAAGTTGAGGACGGACGGACGGACGGACGGACGGACATGACGAATCTATAAGGGTTCCGAGTGATGAACTTCGGAACCCTAAAAATAAGGTTAAAAATGATTAAAATAATGTGACTTAAGACTGACTTATATCTATCTCTATCTGACATTCTCCTTTGGCGTGGAGATGCTGTTACTTAGGGGAAAAGTTATGGGCTGCTTTCCACCGTGGCAATCAAAGTACGCGTGGGCAAACTGGTTTTGATGCCTAATCGAGTGCTACTTCTGGTTAGCTAGTAGATAGGGTTTTGGCGGTTTCCGCAGTTCCCTTTGACTTGTCATTGTCAGCCGAGGTTTTTGGCGGTCATTGGTTTAATTCATCAAGGTCAAGTTCAAGTTTCGGAAGCGGAAGCGAGGAAATCTATACAGGGTGGTGTGTTCGGTTGCAGCATTAGCGATCCGTAAACGTCTTCTATGTTTTGCCTGCCATCGGTGCAAAAGCTACACTACTTAAAAAGTAATTTGTCGGGAGAACCGGAAGTATTATTTCGCAAGTTTTCTACAACTGAAGCTAATTATAAGGAAGCCTGGAACCAGCTGGTTAAAAGATATAACAATAAAAGATATAATTGTAATCCAATAATGAAGATTTTATTTACACAAAAACATATGCATTCCAAATCGGCGCATTTGATAGAGGAGTTAGTTGATACAACCTCCACGTGTTTAAAGGCTCTAAACAATCTCAGCGTGAAAACTGAAACCTGGGACATAATAAAAAGTTATTTAGTTGTGTCAAAATTAGATGCGGAGTCTATAAAACAATGGGAATAAAAAAAATTGTACTTGCAATGATCTACCCCAATGGTCAGAATTGAGAGAATTTCTTGAAACACGGTTTAGAACTTTAGCAATGATTTATAGTAATAAAACCAGAATTGCACATTCTAAAAGCGTGGCTAAACCTAAGGTTTTTCATTCGAAGTTTACTAAAGAAGGAAAAAGAAAGGAGTTCAAATGTGCGTTATGCAGCGAGGAACACTATCTTTATAACTGCAAGAAATTCGCTGATATGTCTGTTAAGGACAGACATGAGTTTGTACAGACAAATAAATTATGTTTTAATAAATTAGGTTTGGCACCATCGCATCCTGTAAACAAATGTCGGCAGTCCTCGTGTTGTAAAAGGTGCGGGCGGCGGCATCATTCCCTTCTGCATTCCGAGAGAAAAGAAGCGGCCGAGATGATGACGCACAACCTGTCTGGAGGTAAGCGTAATTTCGTAGCCCATAATGAACATGTTTCAACCAATTTTTCTAGAGAACGTCTTAACTAGGTATTAGTAGAGAGTAAAAATGGCTGTCAGTATCTTTTAAGGACGTTGTTAGATCAAGGGTCTCAAGCGTCATTTGTTACCGAATCAATTGTACAACTATTAAAACTTACGCGTAAATCAGTCAGTGGTTGGGTGTCAGGGATAGGAGGAGATACAAAGGGAATAAAAAACCAGGAGGAATTGATATTTTTCTTGGTGCTGAAGTATACAGTGATGTTTTACTGGACGGCGTTATGAAACACCCCACATATAATTTATTAGCTCAAAATACAATCTTAGGGACCACCAACCATTCACCAACAGAAAAACATAATATAACAAGCTTATATGTTCAATACAAAGAAGATGAAATCCTTATATTATTTTGGGAGTTAGAAAATGAGCCAAACACGGTACAGAAAAGATTATCTAGAGAGGAAGAAATATATGAAGAATTTTATGAAGCAACGACAACTAGAGACAATGAAGGAAGATTTATCTATAGTGAAATTGCCTATGAAAAGCGATAGTCCTAAGTGTCAAAATGGAGGATTTATGGAAATAGCATCCAGAAGATTCAAACTTCTAGAAAATAAATTTTGCTAGAAATAGGAAATTTTGTGAAGAGTATCATAGCGTTATGAATGATTAAATAAGATTAAATCATATGGTGCAGGTGTCTTCTAGTGATATAGATAATCCTAAAAGTGTATATCTGCCTCACCACGGTGTTGTCAGAGAAGACAAAGATACTACGAAACTTAGAGTAGTTTTTGACGCCTCGTTTAAGGGTGTAAACAACACTTCTTTAAATGACGATCTGCTAGTGGGTCCTAAGCTACAACAAGACTTACGTCATATACTTATGAGGTGGCGGGTTCATAGAATTTATATTACCGCTGATATCGTCAAAATTTATAAAATGGTGCGTGTAGCAGATGAAGATACAAATCACCAGAGACTGTTATGGAGATCATCGCCTACAGAACCAATCACTCATTATAAATTATTGTGATTAATATTCGGTACGGCCCGCGCACCATACCTTGCTGTAAAGTCATTACAAAAGCTGGCGGATGATGAAGGCTTAAAATTTCCTGTTGCGGCTAAAATTACAAAGAGTGACTTCTATATGGATGATTTGTTGTCAGGGTGTGATAATGTGGATAACGTCGTTCTATTATGCAATGAAATGAACAAAATGTTGAGTTGGGGAGAGGGTTTGAGCTACAAAAGTGGATAGTAATAATAAAAATGTGTTGAAATACATAGGTGAAAATAAGCAAAGTGGTCATGAGCTTCCTCTAAAACTTGGCAGTTTGGTTAAGGTGTTAATTGGAATCGTGGTTTTGTATATTCTGTCTATTTAATAGAACCTAAAGAACAGGTAACAAAACGTCAAATTCTTTCTGAGGTAGCCAGACTTTATGATCCGTTAGGATGGATAGCACCAGTTGTTGTGATAGCAAAAATTTTCATACAAAAATTATGGGTAGCAAAATTTGAATGGGATGCCACAGTAACTGGAGAGATTTTAATTGAATGGCTACGTTTCAGAGAAAATTTGATTAATATTAAACAGGTTACGATACCACGGTGGTTGCATAGTTCTCAGGCTTCTAGATTAGAGTTACATGCTTTTGCAGATGCGTCTCAGACAGCGTATGCTGCGGCGGTTTATATTTGCGTTATTGAAGAAGGCAGAGTGTACGTTAACTTGATAACAGCTAAAACTATAGTAGTCCCCATTGATAAGCGAATCACAATACCAAGACTAGAGCTCTGTGGTGCAAACCTAGCGGCGAAATTGATTTATGAAACAGCTCAAGTAAAGAAAATATGTACGCATGAACAGATTCTACTATGGTACTAGCTTGGTTGAAAGGTGGGGCAAATCGGTGGAATACTTTTATCAGCAACCGCGTGTCTGAGATATTGTCCATTCTAGAATTCACGCAGTGGGGTCATATCACTACTGACACAAACCCGGCTGATTGTGCGTCTAGAGGTTTACAGGCCCCCGATTTGTTGAGAAAATCTCTTTGGTGGAATGGCCCAAATTGGTTGTCTGCACTAGAGCTAAATTTAGAGTTACCTTATGTCGAGGATATCCAGGCAGAAGAGAAAGTAAGAGTTTTAACCGCTTTAATACAAACTGAAGAAGAATTAATTTGGACAAAATTTTCTGAATTATCTAAAATGTTAAGAATTATGTCGTATATAATATAATTTTAACAAAAAGGAACCGACTTCAATGAAAAACTATTCCGAGTACCCAAATCGCGACAATTGTGCCTATGATATTTGAGGAGTTCCCTCGATTTCCTTGGGATCCCATCATCAGATCTCAATATGGTCACGATGGGACCACCTGTAAGCTACGCCCATTCCAATGCAAAAATAATTTTTGAAATCGGTTCATAAACGACGTAATTATCGCTGAACATACATAAAAAAAATAGATTCTGACGAATTGAGAACCTCCTTATTTTTTTTGAAGTCGGTTAATAAGTTAATAAGAAGATGGAATGTGAAACAAAAGGGCGATTTAAAATATTCTACATAGTTTATTACTACAGAGGAAATCAATAAACTTTACAATTTTATATAAGGCAAATTCAAAATATAGCATTTAATCAAGAAATAAAGCAATTAAAGTCGAGTTAAAAGTATCTGTTTTTAAGAAGATTCAGATCCTTAATCTTTATCCATTTTTAGATGAAAATGAGATTTTAAGAGTTGGCGGACGTATACCTACATCAGTCCCATGTTGGATATAATACGCAACATCCAATAATATTACCTGCTAGGAGTCATCTTAGTAGATTAATTATTATTGATGCTCATGAACGAACAATGCATTGTGGCCCACAAATAATGCTTAATTATTTGAGGTCTAAATACTGGATAGTACGGACTAAAGATCAAGTAAAGAAATGTTACAGGAGGTGTGTTACTATAAGATATTCCAAGAACAATTCCGTTCAATTAATGGGTCAATTACCTGAAGTAAAATTAAAATCTAATAGATCTTTTAGATCCGCTGGTGTGGATTATGCAGGACCCATTAATATAAGATTCTCTCCCGGCAGAGGAGCTAAATCCTACAAAGGGTATACTTGCCTTTTTATTTGTATGGTCACCAGGGCTATACACTTGGAGGCTGTGACAGATATGACTGCCAAGGGCTTTGTTGCGGCTATCAGGCGCTTTACGGCGAGAAGAGGCCATTGTCAAGATCTCTATAGTGACAATGGCACTAACATTGTTGGAGCTGATAAGCAGCTAAAATATATGCTTGACAGTGCCAAGTCTAGCATACCAAATGAGATAGCAGAGTTGTAAACTTTAGAGCGCACTACGTGGCATTTTATGGCCCATGGGCCCAATTTTGGAGGTCTGTGGGAGGCCGGTATACGTAGTACAAAGAACCATATAAAGAAAGTAATTGGAGTTAGTACACTTACATATGAAGAGGTTTAAGCATGTTTGAACTCGCGGCCTATAACTTTATTAAATGATGATTTGGCAAGGGGTATAAATGAGACTCAAAGTTGATGTGATAGTCTCTGGTAGTATATTGTAGTATAGTATATTTAATTGAATTAACAATAGCACTTATATACTAAAATGATGCGTGCCTATAATTACTTTACTTAATCTTTGACTGTATCTTATGATATGTGGCTTATCTAAGAACGTGTACTAAAGTAGGAAGTATTGTGGCTACACAGGTCCCCCCCTTTTGAAGGGATAATTATTATAACAAATCTTAGTAAATACATTCTTTCAAAAATTTACGGTAGTTAGTTCAGATAATCTTCATTTTAAATTAATAATATATACATAACCTATAATATATAATAATAAACATAACCTATGTCCTAACAATCTTAACATCACGGGGTAGTTCCTAGATAGTGAATATAAACTATGTCGATAACAATCATATTAATACAAATTAATACAAAACAAACATATGACCGAGAGTTGCGACCTTCACTTGTCAGCACTTTTTACGAAGTATACAATAATCACATTAATTATAATATTTCAAGGTTACGTAGTCAGCAAAATTATTATAGTATCGTTTAGTGAATTACATACCGATAAACTTACTTGA
Organism: Phragmatobia fuliginosa; assembly: GCA_932526445.1. Taxonomy (NCBI): domain Eukaryota; kingdom Metazoa; phylum Arthropoda; class Insecta; order Lepidoptera; family Erebidae; genus Phragmatobia; species Phragmatobia fuliginosa. The sequence goes on from OW052061.1 coordinate 17,153,165, forward strand.
TCAATACGTGTGGATTTATGTAAACAGCATTTTAACAATCTGAACGTTCTCTCCTGGGTAACGACAGTATTCGAGTGATATCATGCTTTAGCTGCGATCTGAAATCATCGTAATACGTCTTTATTTTGCTCAAACACCTTTCCAGGCCTTGTTTAATTCTGAATCATTCTGCTGAGCACGACATTTCTGGACGTAATCTAGCGTTGAAGGCATAGAGATTACTCCTATTATTCGTGATAAGGCGTCAGAAATTCCTTTTGAGTACTGTGCAATTAAGGCACGATGCCGCAAGTTCCTGTGAGTCGGAACTGTATGCCGCCAGTCCCCAGTGAGTCGGGGCTGAAGTCCGCTGATTCCTGTGCGTCGGAATCGCTAGCGGTGTGCGGTGCTGCGGTGAAGTCCCCAGTGAGTCGGGGCGCTGATGAGGCCGAAGGGGTAACCAGGTTGGAGCAGTCGCGTCCTGTGTGTGGTATCCCTGTTGAGGCCGAGGCTGCTGGTTGGCTGAGACTTGAATAACGATCATTGCTATTTTTGGAGAGCGACGATAGCCTCACTGCGTGAACCATAAACGTGGCTGGTCCTTTATGCAATAGTGCCATACTAGGTTACTATTTAATCTTCTTCAGAAGGCACGATTAGTTTCTTCATTGTAAAATTTTCGGTATCTTTATTGTTCGGTTGTCAGTTTCTTCATTGCTCAGTTGTCGGGTCCTTGTTCAAATTTCGGGTTCTTTCTTCTTTTTGTCGCCATGTCGGTTTCTTCATTCTTTGTTCTTTTTTCGGGGTCCTTTATGCATTTGCCATGTCCTTGTTCATCTTCTTTATTCGTTTGTCGGGTTCCTTGTTCATTGTCGGGGTGCGGTTCGGTTTGCCTTATTGGCGTCTTCATCCATCTTGTTCAACTGTCGGGGTCACCAGTTTGCCGATGATTTGGCAAGGGGTATAAATGAGACTCAAAGTTGATGTGATAGTCTCTGGTAGTATATTGTAGTATAGTATATTTAATTGAATTAACAATAGCACTTATATACTAAAATGATGCGTGCCTATAATTACTTTACTTAATCTTTGACTGTATCTTATGATATGTGGCTTATCTAAGAACGTGTACTAAAGTAGGAAGTATTGTGGCTACAATATTGATCCACTTCCTTTGACACCCGGCCACTTTCTGGTTGGTGAACCTTTAGTTAACGTAGCTGATGAATCATATACCATATGTAAAAATATAACTTACCTTGAAAGATGGAAGTTAGTACAAAAAATGGTCACCGATTTTTGGAACAGGTGGTACAAGGAATACTTAGTGAATCTTAATCAAAGGCATAAATGAAAAAAAAAACCAAACTGAACCACAAATCGATGACGTTGTCATAGTAAAGGAGGACAATATACCACCTTGTAAATGGTTGTTAGTAATAATACGACATTGTACAAAAACATGTCGGACCTGATCGCCTTACCAGAGTTGTCTCCATTAAATGTAGAAATGGTATCCTTAAGCGTCCTATGAGTAAGGTCTGTGTCTTAAATCTACTTTTTGTTAACCCTTTCTTGTTTTTTTATATAAATACTTATACTTGCTTACAAAATTGTACTATTTAGTTTTAATATTAGAGCATATTTAGTTACTATATCTAAATATTTTTTTGTAATAAGTTTCTTTTCTACAATCAAATGTACTAGTTAGAAATATAAGAGAGTGATAATGTATTTACGTTTATATTAAGTTCGTTCGAATCTTTAGTTAAGTACAACTATTTAAGTTTTAACTAGTTTCATATTAAAGGACTGCGTCCTTTGGGGGGCGGAATGTTCACGCGAGTAACATATCTAGGGATCATGTTTAAAATCTAAGTACAACCTATGATGTGACCAGTTGTCAATAAATATTTGCACCAGATGCACGTTCGTTTAACTAAAAATTCTGCCAGAGCAAAAAATCACCTTATCGCCGTGATCACCGACTGGACCGTGACGGCTCCATTTACAGTGTTGATTACGAGTACATTCTGATTTCGGTACTTCTATTGTTCCCGTTGTTAAAAGTAATGGGGAATTAAGAATATGTGGCGATTATAAAGTCATGATAAAAACGTGATTTCTATCCGCTCCCACGCATTGAAGAATTATTTGCTAATTTCAGTAACGGGGAGGAATTTTCGAAAATAGATTTACGCCATTCATATGAACAGTTACTATTGGACCCCGAGTCACAAAAGTTCACCGCGATTACCCCACATATAGGTACTTTTGCATATCGCAGGCTACTCCGTCTTTACCATAAGGACACACGGGGCCTGTGCCCAGGGCCTCCGTCTTATGGGGGACCCCCAAAGAACCGACAATTTCTCAAAAACACATTTACTTATAAGCATATATACATTTTACAAGAAAGAAACAAAAATATGAATGAGGAATAGACGAAAAATACCTATACCACTGATTTGAATAGATCGTTAAACATCGAAATGAATTCAAGACTTACAAGTACTCTCAAGGTATAGCTAGGAATAAATTGAAACAACCTGTTGTAACGAAACCATAAGTTGCATTGATTCAAAAATTTGCCTAACGCCATCTATTGATTATCATTGTGACTTTTAATTTTTTTAAATTTTATTTGATCATCTTTAGAGGATTCAAATTGTAATAAAATCGTGTTCAATTGACCATTGTTTTTTTTCTTATTAGTTTACTACTTTCATACGACAGTATCCAAATAAGCCTATTTCACAGTTAGGTCCCTATAACTCCTGAAATAAAAACGTTATCAAAACCGCTATAGTTTTCCTTGAAAATTCAGTATATGGATTACTATCTTGATGAATTTTTCTATTTTTTTTTTGATCCAGCCGTTTGGGTTTTAGAGAGAGGGACGTGATTGATTACGTAATTTTCGATCTTATAAGTTTAGTGAAAAATCTATGTAAAATATTATGTGGCACAAATCAGAATTCAGCAGATGATCATGTCATTCTTATATTGTATTTTTATGGGTCGAAAGTGAAATAGAAACACAAATATAATTAAATTATATCAAACTGTTTTTGATAAGCTAATTGTCTGTTCAAAGGCGTAGATCCGATGGAGAAGAACAGACAAGAAACTCCATGGACACTCTTTTCCAACATTGTTTTTACAATTAATAATCATTACAGTACTTACACAAGAAACTAACTTTTACTAGTATTTGAATAGAAATAGTTACATTAGATTTCCAACTCTAACAAGTTAATTACTTACAATACTCGCAGTTCTTACTTTACAATTTGATAATAACAATGTAACAATATAGCAAAGATCACAATAACATTCCTTCAGAGTTACCACGACGAGCGCCGAACAAGAAATGTGTTAAGCACAGGCGCGCGCCGCCTTTTATACCCTAACTTATGAAATATCTAATAGTATATTATTCTTCTTTTCTTTTATTTTATATCTAAAATTCTATTTTAATGATGCTAGATTAAAATTGCATGGTGTAATAATTAATACTATATGTAGATCGAATTGACAATAGAGTAGAATATTGAAGATATCTTAATAAAAACAAGATTATTTTAGTAAAATTTAAGTATAATATATTTGACCATCTGAGCAACGCGTTTGTTCTTCTACCGTTTTAGGGTTCCTTAGTTCATGACTCGGAACCCTTATAGATTCGTCATGACGTCCGTCCGTCCTCGACCTACCGACCAAACGGTTAGTGCTAGAAAGATGAAACTTTGCATGAATATGTGTTTCATCACGCCGACAAAGTCACGCAGAAAAATATTTTTATTTGGTGTACCTCCCCTACTCGTAAAGTCAGGATGCTTGTTTTTCCTCACGTCTACCCCATCCTGTGGGGTATCATTAGATAGTTCTTTGAAAAATATTTAGGGGTTGGTAAGATGTTTTTTTTACTTATATGAGATCTACAACTAAGCTTCACGACTGTTATCCTATGGTAACAAACGGAACCGACTGCTCAACGTGACCTCCGAATCACGGAGAGGCTCATGGTAACATGCCACCAACGGTCATCCATCCAGGTGCCAACCGCACTTGCGTTGCTTACCCTCGTTGATTGTTTCTAATCACCTGGGGTAACTTGGCTATGAGTGCATAATGTATGCAATCTACCCATAATAAATGATCATAGTATAAAGATGTTAGTATAATTCCCTTTCTTACTTTCCAAAAGGGCCCCCTAATTCTTGTGTGCCCAGAGCCTCCCGAATAGGTTAAGACGGCCCTGTTCGCAGGACACCTTATGGTTTATCATTGTACTGGAAAAGTTCCAAAAATTAATCTAGGAGACGTTGCGTGGTATACCGGGGGTCTATGGGCTGTACTAGAGCGATTACGTGACATGGGACTTACCGTCAAATTAGGAAAATGTGCATTCTTGCAAAAAAGTGTAAAATATTTAGGGTTTTTTATTGACAAGAAGGCATTGCACCCTTATCCATCTAAGCTTGATGCGATTTTCTTATTACCCACATCAACTGACGTCACAAAACTAAAGTTTCCTCGGGTTAATTAATAACTACGGTAAATTTATACCTAATTTGAGCTCATTATTAAATCCATTACATAATGTTATGAGAAAAGACGTACAGTGGAATTGGGATTGATGGGAATTTCAATAGCCATAAAAAGAATTATTGTGTGTTAAGGTTTTAGCCCATTACGAAGAGGGAAGGCCGCTCGTGCTGACAGTAGATAGCAGTGCGTATGGGTTAGGCACCATCTTGGCACATCGATACGAGGACGGCACCGAGCGCCCCATCACCTGTGAGTCGCAGATGCTGTATAAACAAACATTACCAATATCTTTTTTTATTGGCGTGTTTTTGAAATTAAATTACAATTGATGGAGTTACTAAAGGTTACTGAAAACTTTAGTTATTCTATCAAAAAGGAATTTGGTTTGGACAAGTGTGCAGTCATGTATGTAAAAAATCGGCCAAGTGCGTGTCAGGCCACGCACAGGAAAGGGTTCCTCAGTCACCTATAATGGTATGTGGATTTAAAATCGTATCCAATAGATAATTGTTATGTTTACGTAATAATACGTTAATTTTGTATGACGTTTTCCAAGTGAGCGCATTTTACCATATAAACCTTTATAACTCCTGAACTAAGAAAGTCATCTAATCGGTTATAGTTTTCCTTCAAAGTTCATTAGATGGACCACCATCACGATTTTTGTCAGATTTTTTGAGCCAGCCGTTTAGCTTTTAGAGGGGGGGGGACGCCCTGTTTTTACAAAAAAGTGCCCTTTAAAGTGAAATATCTCGCAAACGAATACCTCAATCAAAAAATCGTCTAGGAAACCCTTTATTGTTTTTAAAAGACCTATCTAATGATACCCCACACGATGGGGTAGCCTCGAGAAAAAAAAATCATCCCCACTTTACGTGTAGGGGAGGTACCCCAAATAAAATTATTTTTCATAATTTTATTGTAGCACTTTGTCGACGTAATTACAACACGTATTCATGCAAACTTTCATCTTTCTAGCACTTACCGTTTGGACGGTAAGTCGAGGACGGACGGACGGACGGACGGACGGACGGACGGACGGACGGACGGACGGACGGACGGACGGACAGACGGACATGACGAATCTATAAGGGTTCCGAGTTATGAACTTCGGAACCCTAAAAAGGTGTTATTATGGAATCTGAAGGATTAGAACTTTCAGATTAAACAAAACTTAGGTCTCTCTCTGCCACCGATACCTACAAATATCTAGGCTTTTCACAATCCTTGGGAATACCTAAAATCTGATTTGAAGCAAACGTTGCGGGAACGCTTCTTCGGCCGCCTGAAAAAAGTCCTTAAAAGTCTTTTGTCAGGGGGTAACAAGGTGCGAGCCTACAACGGTTGGGTCATGCCGGTTCTGATGTATTCCTTTGGTATACTTAGATGGCCTCAGACTGAATTAGATGCCCTTGACAGGAGAGTTCGTACCTTACTGACTGCATTCCGAATGCACCACCCACGTTCATCAGTTATGAGATTGTATATCCCGCGAAAGTTTGGGGGTCGTGGATTTTTAAATATGAAGACCTTACATAATCGCGAGATATACAATCTCAGAGAATATTTTCTTAATACCGACATGGGGGTGCATCGCAATGTAGTTAAAGTGGATATAGGATTCACTCCACTCGCTCTGGCTAAAGAGAAATGGCGCAAACCTGTAGTACTTAGTACTGATGATCGCAAGGGGGTATGGAGGGCAAAGAGCTTCATGGTCGATTTTAATGGGCTTTGAACGGGCCCGATATAGACTTTAAAGCATCGACTTTCTGGCTACGGTATGGTGATGTCTTTGGAGAAACCGAAGGTTTTGTTTGTGCAATTATGGACGAAGTTATCATGACGAATAACTATCGGAAATATATACTGAGAGACGGTACGGTTGACATATGTAGGGCATGTCACCGACCCGGGGAATCCATCAGGCATATTATTTCTGGCTGTTCTCGTCTTGCTAACGGTGAATATTTCTCTGACCCAGTTCTCGAGAATGGTCGTGCAACTTTATATTGGGATCGATCATCACAGACAGGACTATTGTCGCCAATAAGCCTGATATTGTGATGATAGATCGATCACAGCGCAGCGCAATGATTATCGATATCGCTGTTCCGCATGACGAGAATCTCGTGAAGGTTGAAAAAGAAAAACAAATAAAATATTTGGATTTATCTCACGAGATTGTCGATATGTGGAATGTCGATTCGGCGATCATTGTTCCGATAGTCGTTTCTGTTCATGGTTTGATAGCCAAGAGCCTCGACCAACACCTTAAGAGGCTCACGTTGGACGGCTGGATCAAGGGTCTGATGCAGAAGGTGGTCCGCCTTGACACGGCACGTATAGTGAGGAGGTTCCTGCCTTTGGAGCCCTAACCACCGGTTTCTTGGTCCCTGTACTCGAAGTCGGTGGTCTACTATTTTTTATATTTTTAAATGTATTTTTTATATTTATATATTTAAAAATGTAATTAATATGTTTATTGAATTGAATAAAGAGAATAATAATAATAAAGCCTTTTTATTTCCCATAAACCTTATAAGTAAGTAGTACAATATGTTTTATAAAATCTTAATCTATGTTAGTAATTTAAAGCTAAATAAATTTAATGTTAGTATGTATTTTATTTTGTATTATAGGAACCCCTTAGTAGGGTATAGGCCTCCTCCAATTTCTTCCAGTTCTCTCGGTTCTGCGCTAGATTCATCCAGCTTTTCCCTGCCACCGATACTATGTCGTCCGTCCAACGTTTTTGTCGTCTGCCCACGTTTCTTTTTCCTTGTGGGCCGGTCCATTTTGTGCTTTTGAGAGTCCATCGCTGGTCATCGCTTCTCGCTACATGGCCGGCCCAGCTCCACTTTAGTTTTAATGTTTGGTGTAACGCATCTGTCAGTTTTGTCTTTTTTCTTATTTCTTCACTTCTAATTTTTGTAATTTTCCTTAAGTGTAGCATGCTTCTCTCCATTGCTAGCTGACAAGTTCTGATTTTATTTGTTATTATTGTTGTGAACGTCTAAGTCTGGGAGCCGTAGTTCAAGCAAGGCAGAATACAGGTGTCCATGATGGTCTTTTTTATTTTTTGGTCGTAATTACCTTTTAGTATTTCCTTGTGGGCCCAGTATTTATTCCAGTTGCATGTGATTCTTCTGTTAACCTCGTCTTTATTATTGGTTTTAGAAAACGATACCTGCTTTCCTAAGTATACGTACTGGTCTACATAGACAAGTTCAACATCGTCTAGCATGATTTTCTCTTTTTTTTTGAGTTTACTTTTTTTGTTCAGTTGGGATATCATATTTTGTAGCTTCTTGTGAGTTTCAGAAAATAATACGAAATCATCCGCAAATCTCAAATGGGTAAGACGTTCGTTGTTGATTGGGATGCCATCAGAGATCCAGTTCAAATTGGAAAATATGCACTGCAAGACAGCTATAAACAGTTTTGGAGACAGTGGGTCTCCCTGCCTGACACCTCGGGCTATGTTGATCTTGTCACCTCGAGATTCCAGCTTCACTCTGCTCACACTATTCTTATAGATGTTTTTTATAGTTGTGATGATCATCGGGTCTATGTTACAGTTATGGAGAGCTTGCCGGATAGAGTTATGATAGAGACTGTCGAATGCTTTTAGGTAATTGATGAATCCTATATATAAGTTTTGTTGAATTCGGAATATTTTTCAATGACTTGTTCAAGCGTATGGATGTGGTCTATAGTCGAAAATTCGGAACGAAAGCCTGCTTGTTCCACTGGTTGCTCACTGTCGATTATTGAGCCAATTTTGCTATGTATAATATATGTAAACAACTTATACACGCTTGATAGCAGACTAATCGATCGGTAGTTAACGATGTCCAGTGGGTCTCCTTTTTTATAGAGCAGTATTATATCTGAATTTTGCCATTGCTCTGGTATTATGTCTGTGCTTAGAACCATATTAAATATGTGTGTCAATGGCTCACCTAGTAATTTTGCTTCTTCTATCAATGACTCGTTCTTTATACCATCGGGGCCTGGGCTCTTTTCTCGCTTCAGCTTTTTAATATTTTCTAAGACTTCTCGTTCTGTTAAAATTGTTTCACTGTCTGTAAAATATTAGTTTCTAAATAACAACTAATGTCAACAATAAAGTCATGAGAACATGTGGTTCAGTAGAGTATAGATTTTTATAAAAATGTCTTTTCTTGATTTTGTTTCTCTTTTTCCGTTCTTTAAGCTCTTGATCCAGTATGTATAAGTAGTTAAAAGCTTGTATGCTCGTTTATCACTTCTATAGCGAGTTATGCTATTTCAAATGATTTTTTGCCTGTGCTGTTTGTAGTCGTTTCTTATTGATTTGATAGTTTGTTTAAACAGGACCGATAGTTGTTTTTTCATTTCGTGAGATTTGTTTTTTGTTTTAATAAGTTTGGTACGCCGTTGGATCAAAAGTTTGGTTGTTTCGGTGAAAAAGTAGCAAATAAGATCGTTGTTCTTGTTTGCAGTCTCCGATTTTGTGCTGTCAATTAGGTAGAGTTCGAATTTATTATAGGTTTCTTGAAAGTTATTCTCATGAAAGTAGGTAAGATCCGTAATGTTAGTTTTCAGTTTAGAAAGGTATGTTTGTATTTCTTCATCTGTTTTCAGCGACGATACCAAGTTTTGGAATTTTTTTCTACACTTTTATGGATTTTTTAGGACTAGTGTTGCTCTTACTATTCTAAGGTCTGATGGAAAATCTACGTTGCTTAGAACCTCTATATTTGTAATATTTTTAGGATTACTACAAATGATAAAGTCTATTTCATTTTTATTTTTTTCGTATGGTGAAATCCAGGTCCATCTTTGGTTATTTTTCTTTTTGAAGTAAGTATTCATGATGGATAGTTTTATTCAAGTTCATATTCTATTAGTCTTTCTCCTCTTGTGATTCTTCTCCCGTACCCGTATTTCCCCATGATAAGTTTTTCGTTGCTTTTCGGATTTCCTATTTTGGCATTGAAATCTCCTATTACCATGATATTTTTGCAGTTTCCTAGTAAACTGTGAGCTTCTTGTATGTCCGAGTCTGTTGTCGGTGCATAGACTTGAATTATGGCTAACTCAGTATCGCCAAATTCCAGTTGAATTAATAAATAAAATATAGAATAAAGTAAAAATTTGTAATGTTTTTCTTATATTCTTTCTTAATGAGAAATCCCACACCATACTGACCGGGTGTTTCACCCATGTAGGATAGTATGTGATCGCTATATTCCTCTACTTCACATCCCTTATTTCGGCTAGGACAAGTATGTCTATGTTCATGTTTCGGATAGCATGTATTCAGTACAGTGTACAGTTCAGTGTATTTTTCCGTGGTCGAGAATGTTCTGACGTTGTAAGTTGCAATTTTTAAATTATTATTTTTTGTTTTAGTTTTAAGAATATTTGGAGGGTTTCGGTCATACTCCTCCAAGGTGACCAACCGGGTTGGAAGATGTTTGTAGTTTGTTTTATATAATGTTGTAATGCTGTACAGATTTTTGTGTGAAAGGAGAAGGGCCTTAATTGTTACAAGTTTTTCTCTCTATTTTCCTACTCTAGTGATATGTTACTGGCATTTTTGTTGACTAGGAAGTTCAGCATGCTTGGCTTCAAGACTCCTTCAGAAACGCTATTAGATCTACGTATTGAAGAGTGGGTTTTTAATATTTTGTTCTTTTTCTTGACATGTGTGCTAGTGTCACTTTGTATTGAAGAGTCGCTTGTCGGTGAGGTAAGGAGTTGCCTTTTATGATTTGGCTTTAGTATGACTAATTTATCATATTTTATTTTAACTATATCACCCTTCTCTTTTTTATAGTTTTAGTTGCTCTTGCAATTCTTTCCTCTTTTCTAACACCTGTTTTAGATAATCCTCTTTGAAATAGTAGGGTGTGTTTTTAGCGCTCCTTTTTGCTTGAATATATTTATTTTTGTGGTAATGTGGTAAGGTAATGTGATTGTCATCATCACTGTTTTGGCACTGTTAAATTAATTTATTGTTTTTGTTCTAACTTTGTATGTATACTTCGAACAGTTATACACGACTTTCACTGTATATTTCACTTCTTATTCCCGTTTACATATTTTATTTTACACCAGAAACACAGAGCCGATGTTATAATAATAATAATAATAATAAAATCTGTTTATTTCAAAATATATATATACAAATCAGCTGTCCATGTACTTAACATTTATGCTTTATGTTGACAAGGGCATTGCGTCTACCCTCCCTCCTCTCAAGAACAAATACTTTGAAATGCAAAAATTATTGAAAAATAGCCACAGTCGCATTTTGATTGACAACCTGCTGTATTATATGTTGTTCTTATCATAAATATGTGTAAAAAATTGTTTTTTGGCAAACACTCGATGAGTGCACTAACTTTGCAGCCGGATCTTAGATTGACATGAGGTAATTATTTTCTATTAAATTGTTTTAATGCCAAATTCTTCTATCTGGATAAAATACATACATAAACTAACAATCTCAGAACAGTTTATTTTATTACTATTTTCTTGGAGGAATCTTTTCTCTCTTTTCCAAAGCGACCCTACACCCCTCGACTGACTTCGCCGTGAGTTCAATTTTAACCCTCAACTTAGGTGCTGGTCCCTGTTCTCTATCTTCAACAATTTTATACTCTCGTAGAAGCGTTGATAATGCTATTTTTATTGACAGTAAGGCGTACTGGTACCCTGCAAAATAAAGCAATAATTATAAGTTTAAACTTAAATAACAAATATTTATGAATATTTAAATGTCACATTTTTGTTTCTTTAAACGGAACCCCAGCGTTAGGAGTAGACATCCTGTGGCACAAAGGCTTTTACAAATTTACACGGAACAAAGGACACAGACGGCCAGAAAACAATAATTTGTAGATCACACAGTGTTATCCCATGTAGGTTTGACCTCACAAGACTCAACGCGGTAGAAATAAATATTTAAATTAAAATTTTTGGACATCTTACACACAACATCATCTAGTCCCAAGCTAAGCAGAGCTTGTGTTATGGGTACTAGACAACTGATATAAATACATAAACATACTTTTTTTTTGTAAATACATACATATTATACATAGAAAACACCCAGACTCCGAAACAAATATTTGTGAATCACACAAATAATATTTGGTCCAACCCGGGAATCGAACCCGAGACCTCTTGATCAGCAGCCGCATACGCTGACCACTAGACCAACGAGGCAGTCTAGAAAGCGGTGTGGCGACCGCTTAAGCAGTCAATTTGGATGTTGTTCAATATTTTCTTTAGTAACACTTTTGTTTGCTGTTTGTCATGTGAGTCCGCCGGGCATCTCTTCTTTTGGATGAGGACAAATTTCCCCATCTTCCACAATTTCATAAACTGGCCCTGCTCAAGACATGCTCTGAAAGGCTCTTAGTCGAGGATCATGAGCTTCGTCATCTAGAGCCAGGACCCACACTCGGCCTGAGATACCACCGAGTCCTTGAGTGGTATTTTTTATTTTAACTCTTGAATCGATCACGCTACACACCACAGGCGCTAAAGACCCTACAATCAAATATCAACTGTAGTTGATTTATTTATTACAAGCAAAAACATTTTGTTAACAACCTAACTTTTTCACAATAGTATGTCAGGTATACAGGGCGTGCCTTAATCGTGGTTCACCGTTAAGAATTTGATTATCTAGTTAGTTTACTATAACGTATTACAATTTTATCCATTTTTACGCAAAGGTTCCTTAAATATATATTTTTAGTTATTTTTTAACGATATGTGTACGTCTTGTTACAAATTTGGTTGTAATTTTAACAAAAACCATTATTTTTTCCTATTGATTACTGATAATTACTGCCGAATACTAGAGCTATCGTTAAATAATATGTTTTTAATGTAAATTTAAAGCTTTTGAAGAAAACAATTGGTTTTACTCTACTTTTAATCCAAATTTTTAACATATCATGCTAATAAAGAGCTATTTTTGTAAAAAATGTACCATTCATTTAAAAATATGCCTACTAAATACTAATTTCAAAATGGTATCACAATACAAATTTATCCTTTTGTTTAACAGAAAGATATCCAATTTTAATTGAAGAAAAGAAGTTTTTCATTAAAATACATTTTAAAATTTAATTGGGTTAATATTATTACAAAACGTATTAAATTCTATAAAACGGATAAATGTAACTTTTTATTTTTGAAATATGATTTTAGTCTGACAAAACTGGTTTTGAAACCACAAATATGTCACAGGTAAAAAAAGCCTGACCCATTTTTTACCTGAGACGTGTTTGTAAACAAAACATCTATTGAAGCTCTCGCCAATCAAGTAACGCACGGTACAAGTGATAAGAAAAAGATATGGTTAATGAATGCTATCCCTTTCATTCATAACGTTGCAATCTCCACAAATCTCGAAATAATCTCGACGATGAGAATTAAGATAGATATAAAGAAAAATGTAAACTCGCACTTGTTAAAATGTAATAAATATTGTTTAAGCATCCCGCGACGGAACGGCTCACGATAAGGTAAAGATTCGAAGAAGCTTAGTGACAGAAAGAGACAGGCGATCGAAGCTTCTAGAACGCCAATCAGAGCAGAACAGACGTAGAGTTAAACAGAGAAGGAAAGAACAATAGGCATGTTGGCGGGCTATAAACATAGGATGAATTAGTCTATTGAGCGGAGAGTACTACGGACCGTCGAACGGAAAGGATCAACTACCCTCCTTTTCGTTATCGTACGGGCCTTAAAAAATTGCGTAAGTTTGATTTATTTTATAAAATAAACATCAACTTCGCGCCCAAGTGGGTAGAACCACTTGTATGGGGATTGTCCTTCTCAGGACAACCGAAGGGCTGGGGCCCACGCCGCGAGGAAGAAGTCATTAGACTCCGATCAAACTGCTGTCTCCATCGCCGTGCGCCTCGCGGTGCCCAGCCGCGAGGCGCACGCCACATCATCATTGCATCAACCCCATCATCACTCGTCTAGGGGGCGGCCGCGCACGACGTAGAGCCACAGGACAAGCGACGTAGATACGAAGAGGGTCTTCGTATCTACAACTCCCTTTGTGAAAAGGGAGTACTGTCGCGGGGACTGCGGTGCTGGGTCAGGGCCTACTTCCTAGTGATGGAAATCTAACTCGGCGAACGCAACGTCGCCGAGGAAGGTCTGAAAATCCTCCACGCGGTAGAACACCACTTAGACGCCGATGATGATGATGGCCAAAGAGTTGCCAGACACCCCACAGGCCAAGAGAACACGAGAGGATGACTCGGCCGAAGACCAGCCGAAGAAGAGAGCCGACCTCGAGAGGTCTGTCTTAGGACCACTCCTGTGGAACATGGGATACGACTGGGCCCTACGAGGGCGTCTCCCCCCCGGGCTGGGCGTAATTTGTTACGCCTATGACACATTGGTCACGGCCCGGGGGGCTAACTTTCATGAGGCAGCGCGCCTGGCCACCACAGGCGTTTTCCCGGTGGTCGGGCGCATCGAGGCACTGGGTCTACGGGTGGCCCTGGATAAGACGGAGGCCCTATTATTCCATGGGCCCCGTCGTGGTCCACCCGCCGGCTCCTCCATCGAGGTCAACTCGGTCCTCGTAACGGTCCGGGCCCAGATGAGGTATCTGGGCCTGGTCCTCGACGAAGTGGCTCTTCGACGAGCACTTCCGACAGATTGCTCCTAGGTTGGTGGACACTGCTTCCGTCCTAGGGCGACTTTTGCCCAATTTGGGGGGAGGGGGGCAGTGTTCCTACTAGGCGGCTGTCCGGTCAATGGCACTTTACGGTGCACCGTTCTGAGCAATTGAATAAGTCAACATTTTGATCAAGAATGAGAATTTCATTGATGTATGTAACTGCACGTGACAATGATTCGAACTGAACAAGGTTAGAGTTTTCGCAAGGTGGTAAGCGCCCATTCTCTGGTGCTAGTAGATTCTGGTTGCATGTAATATATCATAATAGACGGAAAAAGAATATATTTTAAATGATGTCTATCTAAGAAAATTATCGGCTGCTACTAGCTCAGTACAAAAATGAGTGAACTTATCTATTGGTTAAAACGGCGGTCATTTTAAGTAATTTATTTCGTAGATCATCTAAATGTAAGTTATGTTTGTCTGTGTCTAAAATACATATTAAAATGATTTATTTCCGTACAAATGTATGGGAAAAGTTTTTTGTGATTTCTGACATTTCTAGTACTCAAGCCTCAGTCGTTCCAGTAAAGACTTTTGATCCTTATAAGAAACAGGATCGCTTAGCATCAAAAAAATGACCATTTTCTTGCTGGCTGTACATTTTTTCCAAAATCTGTAAATGCAGTTCAGAATTTCTTAAAAAAATATTGATAGTCTCTTAAAAGCGTTTTTCTGTAACTATAACGGTTAAGGTACCTACCCTTACTGTCCCGTCTCAAAAATTCATCCTGTATAAAATAGAAGTGTTTACCCGAAACTGATTGAAACACTAGCTGAGTTCCGCGATGTTACCCGTGGTTATTTTTGTAAGTCGCCGCTGAGTGAAGGTAGTCTTATTTATTTATTTTTATTATTTTATTTATCTTAGGGAAGCTTACAGTAATAAACACTTTAAATAGATTATAGAACACTATCTGCGGACATCAAATTTATTTGCATATAATTTTCATACGGTTAACTTCGGATCGTGCAATATAACTTTTATTAAATGAATAAAATCATATATTCAGGTACCTTAAGACAGATTTTTTAATTTAAAATTCTTAGCTACCATTTCTATGAATCGATTTCTTCAGATGATCTTATACTATACTCTTATACTATTTTTGTAATGAAACTAGCCTTTTTATGTGTTATTTATAATTTTTTTGTGTATTTGAAGTGGTTAACAGAGGGGTGCATATATCCCCTGAGAGTGGCCGCGGATGGGCGGGACGGGTTTCCCGTCCGTCCGCAGTAGAGGCCAACCGCGAGGGGGCGACGTCCGCGTGTGACCGGACGTTGCCCAATTAGAGAGTACACTTGTGTGGTGGTGCCCGCAACAGTGCGGGCAGGCGCTGGTTGGAGTCCAGAAGGAAATCCCCTCCCTGGACTCCTTCCAACACAAAGGCGCAGAGAGGGTCACACCGTGTGGTTTTAGTCGGTTCGAGTCCGACACACCACCCCGCCGTAACCCCCGACGGGGTGACGGTCCGCGGGGATTTCCACACGTAAAAAAAAAAAAAAAAAAAAAAAAAAAAAAAAAAAAAAAAGGGGTGCATATATCATTATCAACTTATCTGTTTGTATACGGCTGCCCGGTACGATTGACCATAAATAGGTAAGCAACCTAGGTGTTGCATGTTGCATATAATATGTATTTTCCACTGACGTTTACTTCGTTTGGTTAAGAAGCTAGTGAAGTTTTGAGATATTTTTTTTAAATTTATGATACTGATATTTAAAAACATTTTTTTTTCAAACTCATATGGATTCAGATCACAAATATATTTTAATTAATAGAATAAATTTTTCATCCAGTTAACAGATCGGTGAAGGTCGACGGTAGGTCGGATCTTAGACTGTCACCACCCCTATTCATCCTGTAGCTGTCGTGTAAAGTGACTAAGGGATAAATTACACACGACAACATCACTGCAATGAGAAGGAAAACTTGACACAAACTCTGTATTAACCCGTCCAGCCAACGATGTATAGTAGGCCAAAACCTCCTTTTTATGTTAGGTCGAATCTTCTACTATCTGTATTCTTAATCCGTCACCATAGAGACAGTCCACAGAGTCATTATATATCTAAATATTTATCAGACACGAAACCAACGAAGAGCAATTCTGTTTTTATCAGAAAACTAACTGGCCCTGCGTACTTTGTACCGCTTTAGTCGATTCAACGTCACTCAATCAAAAACTCAATCTGACATAAACATACTTTTTTTTGTAAATTTACACATATTATACACAGAAAACACCCAGACTCCAAAACAAATACTTGCGAATCACGCAAACATGTCCAAGTGGTGACGGATTAAGAATACAGAGTGTTACCACCCCTATTCAGACCGCGGGTGTCGTAAAAGGCGACTGAGAGATAAACTATCATCAATGCAAAGAGAAGGAAAACTTGAAACCAGCCCTATACCAACCCGTCTGGCCAGCGTGGTATAGTAGGTCAAAACCTCCTTTCTAAGGAGAGGCCTATGTCCAGCAGTGGACTGTTAAAGGCTGTTGATGATGATGATGACTATGTAGAAATAAGTAAATTATAAAGTCAAACTAAAATGAACAATAAATGAATCTAATACGTACCAATACAATTTCTCACTCCGTGACTAAATGGCATAAAACTACATCCATGTTTTAAATTTAATCTTTCTGGCAGGAATCTGTCGGGATCAAACTCCTCAGCGTCAGGGCCCCAATATTTCGGGTCACGATGTACCCCCCATATTGAACACAGTACGTTTGATCCAGCAGGTAACTCCCGACCAGATGCTAAAAAATATTTAAATACGTAAGAACATTAGCAAATGCATTTCCACAAACTTATTTACTAACTAACCATGCCCCACTATATTACCCTCAGGCGAGCAACATAGTAGAAAGTAGCATTACGCAGGCGTTTCTGGTTTATTCCAGTAGAGATCAGTTCAATAACTTCTTAGACAGCATAAATGATGCTTTCAAAACCTAACAAATTAAAATAAAGTACGGTTTTTGAAAATAGGATGAACAAGTACTCGTTTAAAGACATCGGGGAAAACTCCTTTGGTTAAGCAAAGAGTGTAAATTTAATAGCCGGTAATGGCTGGCATTCGCCCATCTCGGGCTTAAAAAGTGATACTGGTATCTCGTCGTAGTCAACAGCACAGATACTTTTTTAAACCACTGATGATTGTATCGATTTCAGGAAAATCAGTTTCCAACAGCACCAGGGAGTGGAAATTTATGATGTTGTTCCGAAAGTCTGATCGTGTACTGCTTTGTTTATGTTGAATTTTCTGGACTAACCTAGTCCAGAAAATTCAGGCTCTGACATTGCAAAATAGTTGTTATTGTAATTGACTGCCGACTTTTGATCACTACGCATGTTTATAAGATCTCCCGCGCCATTTACAGATTTAGTATTCAGGTGACCTATCGTATCCTTCAAAGTAGCCAAGTAGCCCTCAGATCAGCCTTCACTCTCTGGAGCTCCAATTGATCAAATTTGCGTTTTACCACCTTCATAAGGTTGTTACAGAAGTTACGGTATCTAATATTAATTATTTTCGCAACGTAATGTCGGGTTGTAACCGTATTTTTTTTGTAATTTTATCCCGGTTACAAATATATCTCAAGAAACCCGGGGTATTGACCCGGTTTGATTATTCTGTTTCGCAGAGAAATATTCTTTCCGTCGCTGAATTTGGTTACCGCACTTGATAACGTAGAAACTAGAAGTTCCACGCTTGGTTATGATCGTTGTTGTTCAGAATGTTGGTAAGATCGATTTTTTCTAAGTAGTTAACTAAAGACGGTAAATCTATATGCTTTAAGTAATTTTAGGCTTGATACATGGACGTGCGGTATCGATACACAATATAACAGGAGCATAATCCGTAACATAGATAATACACTATATCTGATCCGTAACAAATGAGTCAAGTATCAAAGTTGTGGAGTACTTGTTTGATTTTAATAGCACATGATCGAGGCACCTATCAAGTTTC
Source organism: Phragmatobia fuliginosa (assembly GCA_932526445.1). Classification (NCBI taxonomy): domain Eukaryota; kingdom Metazoa; phylum Arthropoda; class Insecta; order Lepidoptera; family Erebidae; genus Phragmatobia; species Phragmatobia fuliginosa. The sequence continues at coordinate 17,171,401 of OW052061.1, forward strand.
GTGGGCAAGAGATGGAAGGGGATTAGGCCATGAAAAGCGGTTATATCTAAGTTTTTTTTTATTTATTTAAAAACAACATTTTACAAATGACAAAAAAATAAACATCTACTCGCCAAGCTGTCAAGCTTGTTGGCGAGACGCGCTCTTATCTACATATTTAAATACATATCTACGTGTTATCACAGAATACATAATAGTACCAGCACAGAAGACTCACTCCGAAAAGTAAATTAAAGTTATAGATACCCTCGGTGTCAAAAGATTAAGTTCAATTCAGATCGCACAGCGCCGTATCACTACGATTATATTTACCTACAATTGCGTCTCTTTCTATCGTATAACTCTGAACTGTTCTGACGATGTCTGTTCGACCGGCGTGTCTGACCCGGCAGGCAGCCGGCCGACTATACCTAAACTGCGGAGTGACACCCCCCTGGTGTTATGTCTGTTTCCCTCTTCATATTTCACTAACCTATCCTTTCTAACAAAAGAGCCTTTAGTTGTCTTTAGTTGACATGGCCTCAACTTAGGCAATTGTCGCAACATGCCAATGTCATTAAAATACGAGGAACCACTTAAAATGACATTCTTTCACCGTAGTAATTATTTACTCTTGAGTATTCACCGTAGTGGTTATCAGTACCTACTATTAGGACTAATATTTATGTTTATGTCACCAGCTAGGACCGCAATAGTAGAAGATGAAATTGATGTCAGTGTATCGTTTAAGAAGTCTAGGAATCTTTCAATGTTTCTGAGGGAAGGCGATCTATATATTACTACGATGGCTATATTTACGCGCATCCTCTCGGTATCGACAGTTGTACGAGGCTGGTGAAGCGGGTAATAATCCGAAATAAATGTGGGTAATCAATGTAACGTCAAAGAAGTGTAGCCATTTAATTTAGATATAAATGTAACTTTACGTAACCAGCATTCGGTGAGAATAATTACATCACATTCAATGTCCATAGAGCATAAAAGAACACTTAAACTGTCGAAGTTGTAGATTATACTTTTGACATTTACTTGGATAATATTCAGTGTAGTTTTAGTATTATCTTTATGTTGAAAGCATTGATTAGGGGAGCATATTAAACATTGAGACACCTGTAAGGCTTCTATCGAAGCCGCTAATTCATTTATGTAAAATAAAAGAAGACGACGATTGGATATGGTACATGTGATTTAGGTTTTTAAACCATCCAGGTATGCTGCTGAGATATAACTAGTAAGGTGACAAACACAGAAGAATGATATATATTAAGGTAACAGATATAATGGTGACTTACGTAGTTTAATATCTTCTAAGACTTTTCTGATGATAAAAGCAGCCGGAGGAAACAACCTTAATGACTCTTTGATCACTCTCTCCAAATATTTTAATTTCTTTAGGTCTTCTTTCACGACAGTGCGATCCGAATCACCAAATACATCGTACATTCTGTAAGAATACGTTTCTGTGTTGGGCTTATATTCAGACAGCGCATTTATGCCGTCCTACTGAGAAATAGTTGTCAAATTATTTCATGAGCATAGCTACGGGGGGTTTTGGGTTGACCAACCTTCTCCATCCTCTGAAATGTTTCTACATTATTGATATTAATAATATTTAAAGATTACAAAGTGTGTAACGTAACTTTTAATTTAATGAACTTAAATGTATTCTCCATTCCCCCTCTGTTGTGAGCGACTACTTTCATCTACCAACATATCATTTGGTACAAAAAAAAATAGTACAGCTTCACGAACGCCATATAGTCGAGGTGGACTTGCTGTTTTACCTCTTGCTCTAAGTTGGAATTACCTAGCTCGATAGTCTATCTTAGAAGAATGTAATCGATAATAGTCACTCTGAGTCTTCAATTATTTCTGGAGTGGGTGTGTCCAGTACCGCGGTGAATAGTTTCGTCTTAGAAAGAGCGTTTTACTCGTTCTAGTTCAATAGGTATCCAGTGTTTATGCTTTCCAGTTTAAGATGACTTTCTAGGATAGCTTATACATAGATATGACTCATAAAAAAGATATGTATATTCAATTATTTACCAGATACAACTTCACGTGTTACCGAAATAAAGAGTCTTGATAGACAGACAGACAACAACGTGATCTTATAAGGTTACCTTTTGTTTTTAAGGTACAAAACCCTAAAAACACTAACTACTGAGTATCATGGAATCAAATATATTTTAATGTAGAGTAAGTGTGCTATATCTTAAATTAGGAATCGTATGTGCATCTACCATGTTTGGCTCTGCATCGCCCTAAGGTCGACCGGCAGAAAATGCCTACGGCATTAAGTCCGCCTTTGTACACCTGTACATAAAGAATAAATAAAAAAAAAAAATATATTTTAAAAGAACTTCTAAGAAATTTTTTCAAATGTTTTTTGTATTTAAAACAACAAAAATGACTCTACTCTGCCTGATGGAAAGCATGAGTAGAATCCAAGAGTAGGGATTATTATTCTGAGGGTAGGCAATGCAGCATGGTGACCCATACCATAGCAGCCTGGCTAGATGATTCTGCATCATTCTCCCTACCGCCGGAGGCTGGTAGAGGCCTACATGACCAGCGCTTTCTTTCGCTTTCTTCTTATGAACTAAAAAATTGATCGATTCTTGTATAGTCTCACAAGACGTATTGTTTTTCCGACGTGCCATTCACATCGAGATTCCATTACATACAATAGAATCTAAAAATACATACACAATAATTTTAGAAAAGCAGAGTTCAAAATTTTAGTGAATCGGATAGTGTGTTTATTTAGTTTCCGCAACAGGTATTTAAAAGTGTGCCATTTTTTTGTAAGCCTGACCTCGAGAGGGAGCGCGTTCTATAGCAGAACTGATTGTATTAGGAAAGAGAAGAATACAAAATCAAAACGCTGATTGGGACCTCGCTGAATTAATATCGTCGGTTACTTTAAGAAGGGCAGAAACTTTACTATAACCTAGACGAAAACCTGACTGAAGAGGACTGTGTAAGTTATTACTGTAAACGAATTTGGAGAACTGCTTATGGACGCAAACTTCTAGCACTTTTGAGAGGAAAATAGTTGAAAGTTGTTATGTATGACTGTCCATAGAACTCCTCAATTTTACTCAGAATCTCGGGTTTCGGTAATAACAGTCTGCTAAGTCAGTATTTCGTATTTTCTTATTCATATATAATTCTAAATGCATATTATTTTTCAAACTTACTCTTGATACAATTTTTCCTGCACTTCAGGATACTTGGCCAGAAGCTGAATGGTGTACCCAATCGCAACACCAGAGGTATCTGTGCCACCTGCCGCTAAAGTCAATATTTCTTCTCGTAGCTCAATGTCGGTAAAACATTTATCTCCACCAGATACTTTAATCAATAGATCCAAAACTGTTGCATTTTTATTCTCAAATCTCAAATCTAAAAACAATAAGACCAAATACAACTTTCTACATTAAAGCTACAAATGATGCGTAATATCTCAAAGTCTTGTATTTCAGGTACTTTATAATGTTACGCGTTATGTGTATAACTGCTGCTGGTTAAATAATGAAGCAATAAAAATAAAAACATAAATGTGAACTAACCTAATCCATGTTCATCCTCTGTTTTAGAGAATTTCTCATTTTCTAGTTGTTGTCTCTTTTTCCTTATGGCCTATTAAAACAGTATACATCCAATATCACCAATCCACTTGAAATTCATTAGTTGAAATACATTGAATTTTATATCACTTATTTTCTGTTGTGTTCGTTAATTAAAAAAATAGTTCGTTAAACATGCACCTATACGAGTATGCTAAACTGTGTGCATAGTAAAATATGTATGTAAGGTAGATGTAAGGTCCCATTTCAGTATCGATACAAAATTATCAGCATTTATTCAGATTAGACTTTTATCCTTTTCTGACATGATTATTGTTGATACCAGTAGTAGTGGTACACAGTAGTCGAAATTCAACTATGATCCATTTATTTTTTCAATTTTGTTTTAATTTCAGCACTCGTTCTTCATATATATTTAAAGTTTATAAAATTTCTTACTCTTTCGTTCGCACAACTTTTGTAAACAGACCTCTGAAGACAAAGTTCTCACTTCGCATATTAATATATAGAAATAAGACCTGTCATAACTTTTAACATATTAAATGTACCTAAAAAGATAGAATTTGGGTTGGACCAAAAATCTAATTACTTACGTCATCTATGTAGTTGTATGCTAGGTTTAAACATTCCTGAAGTCTCTTGTATTGAGGAAACAAAGTGTAAAGCCAATCGGGTTGAAGCCATACATGAAACATTCTCTGAGAAATTAAGTCAAGAGCGGTGTGTATAGCGTTTAAATACGGAGAATCGGGATCATCTTGAGCGTTCATTTTCATTCCATTGAGTGTTTCTGTACAAAAATCACAATATTAAGACTGTTTTCACAATTTATCCAATGTTACTACGCGATAGTCAAAGAAGAAGAAGAAGCAAAAGTGACTAGAGCTAAGAATGAGTGTATAAAATCATAAACTTTCGGTGATTATCCTTACTGACATTAAAAAATGACTTAAAATTATTTTACACTCACTCACAACTCCTTCGATTTTATAATAGACTAGCTGCCCGCCACAGCTCCGCATGGGGACTTGTAGGTATTTAACAAAAAATAAAATTTATAAATTATAACACACTTTTGGCAGACTTTCCATGCAAGTGACAGATAAAGAAACTGATAATAATTACTATGGGATGATAAAGACAAGAGTACGTAAAAATAACAACATTAACGCATAAGGAAATTTTAAACCCTACTACAAACATAACTAGTCAAAACCAACGCCGTATATTCCGAATGCAACTTCCAACCTTAATGCCACCATAACTTAAATACCACCTTCATAAAAAGACAGCCTATCTACCTCCACTAGGGATGGCGATCTGAGATCGATTAATCAAAGAATCGATTTTTCGTTTTAAATAAATCGATTTTGAAATCGATCTTGGTCTGAATGGATTCAGTGAGTCGATATTTTACCCTTGAAAATCGACATTAGTTTTTTTGGTTTTGTTAAAAAATTTTTTTACAATAATTACATTAGCTGAATGTAATCGTTGTTACAGCGTTGCCGGTTAAAGGTTTAATTACTCAAAAACTCGCGAGATGGCTGTGTACTTAGTTTCGTCGCTTCTCTTTAGTAAAAAAAAGTTACATTTGTAATCTTTCACTTTGTTTATTATGATTAAAGAATAGGCTGGATGGTTAGCTACCAAAAATAATAACAAAAAAAAAGACTTTATTCTCTCTCTGTTGTTTATGAACTGTATGAGTACCTTCCTATCTAATCGTTAGTGCTTCGTGCTGCCGCCTATCGTAGCACTCCATCTTGTGGACTCGGAAAATTGACATTACGAATTCAATCATTTTTCCTGCTCAAGGTACTGATCTGATATTTTGAAATGGTAATAAAAATATTTGTTACTAGCTGACCCCGCAGACTTCGTACTGCCTCAATCGATAAATAGAAGACCTTAACTTTTGTATAAAATAAACTTAAAACAAACAAATCCATAATTAATAAATATAATTAATTAAAAAAATGCAATTCATTTTTTATATATTCACCTTTTAAACCTCTTCTGGACTTCCATAAATAATTAAAGACCAAAATTAGCCAAATCGGTCCAGCCGTTCTCGAGTAATGAATAGCAATTAATTTTTATATATATAGATATATTATCGAATTCCCTGAACGAAAAAATCCCTTATTTTACTGATAAGAGAACCCAGAGATAGTTTATTTTAGTATTTTTCTTGTTTTTCATTACATGAATTTATATATACGTTGTAAATACAATTTGAAATAACATCGATTTTAAAAAAGAACGATCTTTTAAAGAAATCGATCTTTTGAACCTCTTTTTTTTATAGATTTTTTACGATTAGGATTTTATCGATTAGGTTACGATTCGAATCTATTCAAAATTCGACCTTTTTTTTTTTTTTTTTTTTTTTTTACGTGTGCAAATCCCCGCGGACCGTCACCCCGTCGGGGGTTACGGCGGGGTGGTGTGTCGGACTCGAACCGACTAAAACCACACGGTGTGACCCTCTCTGCGCCTTTGTATTGGAAGGAGTCCAGGGAGGGGATTTCCTTCTGGATTCCAACCGGCGCCTGCCCGCACTGTTGCGGGCACCACCTCTAACGTGTACTCTCTAATTGGGCAACGTCCGGTCACACGCGGACGCCGCCCCCTCGCGGTTGGCCACTACTGCGGACGGACGGGAAACCCGTCCCGCCCATCCGCGGCCACTCTCAGGGCGGCATGAGACGCAGGTATGCGCGCCTCCGCCGCCCGGGGCGCCGGCGGCGGATTGGGTCCGATTGGATAGCATCCTCCCGGGCCTTCTCCGCCACCTCCTTCTGCAAGATTACGTCCTCGCAGAAGGTTGCGACCGCGGTAAAACAACTGTCGCTGCCGGCCATCGATCTTATGACGGCCGGCAGCGAGAGATATCCTTCGAAGACTGCAGTGAGGACCCGGCGCTGCGCCGCCCAAGCGGGGCAGACCGCCAGCGTGTGCTGGGCCGTGTCCTCACTGCAGTCGCAGTGGTGGCAGGCGGGACTCGGTTCCCTCCTAGCGACCGAGTGCAGGTACTTTCCGAAGCAACCGTGCCCGGAAAGTACCTGCGTCAGCCGGAAGGAAAGGATCCCGTGCTGCCGCCCTGCCCACTCCTCGATGACCGGCTGAAGAGCCTCCACGGCGGCGAAGCCAGCGCGTGGGGTCTCCAGCCGGAGCAACCATCTCAGCATGGTGGCTCGGCGAGCGGCTTCGCGCCACTCGCGCACGTCCTCGGGCGGAGGGCGAAATCCGCTCTCCGCCCGGAAGTCAGCCACTCGCCGATAAACTTCGGCGAGCACCTCCGCCTCCAAATCCCACGGGGGTGTTCCGGCCAAGGCACACGCCGCCTCTGTGGACACCGTGCGGTATCCACGTATGGCTCTGACCGCCAGTATCCGCTGGGGCGCCAGAGGCGCGCCCTGTTCTGGGCGGACAGAGCCGCCGCCCACACCGGTGCACCGTAAAGTGCCATCGACCGGACAACGGGGCATGGCCGCATCGCAGATGAGCGTTAACGCATCGGCGAAGCGACCAGCCCCCACGTCGACCTCCTCGGTCGGGGCCTGCGGAGACAGCCAAGAGCAAACAATGGCCGCCTCCTCTAGTAGGTCCCTGTCCAGCTTGGCGACAGCCCACCGCGGAAAACGGGAGGGACGCCGCGCCGCGTGACCCCTACTGGCGTCCTGGGACCGGGAGAGCTCGAATCGGATATAAAGGTGATCCGAGAGCGTCTCAACCTCATCCAGGACACTCCAGTTCCTTACTCGTGCGGCGACTGCAGGGGTAGCGAACGAAAGGTCCACTATCGACCCCCCCTGCTGTCGCACGCACGTGTTGGTGGCGCCCCTGTTCAGCAAACAGAGGCCCACCGATGCCGCCCATTCTTCCACGGCTTCGCCCCTGGCGTCCGTCGCCGGGGAACCCCACGCAATGGACTTTGCATTGAAGTCCCCCAGCACGAGGACGTGCCCAGACCCCAATCGCCGTATCGAGGTCTCCAAGTTGTTGAGGAAGACCTCGAAGTCGCTCAGACTCCGGTTGGGGGAGAAATATACACCATAAATGGTGATTCCCCCCCATTCGACGGCAACATATCCAGTACCCTTGTCTCTTAGTGACAAGGGCGGGGAATGAGCCGCCGTGGAGCTGACGACTGCCACGGAGCCGTCCCAGTCACCCATCCAATTTGGACGGGGAGGGACGAAGTAAGGCTCCGCGACTACGGCAACACCTACAGACCACTGCGCCATGGTTTGCAGGAGGAGATCCTGCGCCGCGGCACAGTGGTTGAGGTTCGTCTGGACCAGGAGGTTGGAGACTTGATCCATTACTGGATCGTCTCTACAACCCCCTCCATGGGCGACGACGTCGCCGCCTGATCGACGTCGGAGGCAGCCCGGGTCGCCAGGCTAGCCTCCGGCGTCTGCCGAGAGGCGCGGGGAGGCTTACAGCCCCCCTGCCCCATCTGGTGGTTGGCGGGCTTATTGCCCGCCGCACACATCGGGCAGTGAGGGGCGGCAGAGCAGTCTGCCGCCTTGTGCCCGGTTCGACCGCAGCGGAAACAAAGTTCGCTGCAGTCGAAACAGCTCTCGCACTTGGTGCGAGTGTGTCCCGCGACGAGGCACTTGTAGCACCTCATCGGCCTCGCGGCCAGAACCGTGATTCTGGCATTCACGAAGCCGACGAGCATGCTCCCGGCGTCGGCCAAAACTTTGGCCGCCGCCACGGGACAGCTGACCCACACCGAGCCGAGGCCTCCCGGGCCCGGCCGGGCATACGCTAACCACTAGACCAATGAGGCAGTCAAATACATACTAATATTATTAAGATAACTACGAGAGAAGTAAAGCGAGTTATAAAAGAATGGCTACTACCTAAATCTCTCATACGATGAAACTGAACTTAATCTTACGCGTATTACGGGCAGTAAAGGCTAAGGATAACATACACATATACAGACAGACACACATACGTACGCACACACAAAAACACACTCTCAACCATTGTCGCATAAACACAATTACTGCATAATTATACTCAAAGAGGCTTTTATATTATTTAGTTGTAATTTTTTTTCTTGAATTATTCATTAACTTTATTTTATTATTCTATTACAACATTTTAATGGTGCTATTTCCCGTTGAAAAAAAAACGAATAAAACAATCTTCTATTATGTTAATCCCTAATATTTAAAACTTCGGTTCACTTAAAAACATTTTATTTCTGGTATTGAGGAGTTTTTTGAACGACAGAATTAGTACCAATAAATATTTCAAAATCTCGCCCTGGTTGCCGCGACACATGCCTCGAGCTTAGTGCGGAAACCGTCGTTAAGTTCAAAATGTGATGTCGCTTAAGTATTTAAATATATTATTATGCATTTTCATTTTCAAATTATACATTTTTTTAGTATTATACATTTTCAAAATTCTCGGACATGTTACGGAAATTGGAACTGTCAAAATGGTGTACTCTGCGCTATGCCAATCAATAAATAGTAAACTGTTGCGTAAGTTCCTGAGGTCGGACGAGTAAAGTGCACCTACTTGAAGTTGAAAGGGATCGGAAAGCACACGAAGCTGCAGTACGACCCCTAAATCTCAATAAGGACAAACGTACAAAGGGTAATGTTTGTTTGATTAGCTCCTATCACACAAACTTTCACTAAGATATTCCCCCCCCCCCTCCTTCCCTCTCTAGAAGCTAAATAGCTGGCTCAAAAAATTAGAAAAAATATACATATTGAACTTTCAAGGAAAACTATCATCATCTTCCGAGCCTTGATTCCCAAGTTTATTTGGGGTCGGCTACTAGTTCAAGGGGTCGGGTTTCAAGGAAAACTATAAATAATAAATAAATAATTTGGACATCTGACACACAACATCATCTAGTCCCAAGCTAAGCAGAGCTTGTGTTATGAGTATTAGAAAACTGATATAAATACATACTTTTTTTTGTAAATACTTACATATTATACATAGAAAACACCTAGACTCCGAAACAAATATTTGTGAATCACTATACTTGTAAAATGCACTCACTTGGAAAACGTTGTATAAAAACAAAGAAATAATATCCCGAAAACGTCAAGCGTGTAAGACTTGTCTATTCGTGAAAATCTTGGACTCTTTACTTGGAAGTGGTCTAACGCCTTAGGAGTGCCCAGAACATCTTGGATTCGTATTCTTCACAAAGATTTACATTTATATCTGTAGAAAATTCAAATTACACAGGAATTAAGGCCTCAAGATCGCGCTCACGCGCTCAAATATTCGAGAGGAAATGCAAAACATTTCACAAAACACCTGTGAGGCCGTCATGGAAAATTTTCGCTCCAGGTTGCAGCAGTGTCAAAATAGTCAGGGGTGCTGCTGGCTAGAAAACCTCCACGTGGTGCACCCTGGGCGCTGGCGATAGCACTGTTCCTCCTCATTTCCTCCGCGTTATCTGGAGGAGAGGATTATCGCCAGCGGCTAATATTCTAGCTGGAGAGGAAGCCATATCATCGGCTCACGGGCAAGGCCCGGCCAGCGGGGTGGGCATGTCTGCCGGATGCCCTGCTGGCTCTTCGCTCCTCGGAGCATGGAGGAGGAAACCTCGTTAAAAAAACCGAAGGTGGGACCCTTCATGGGTCGGAGTTTCTCCCGCTGATAGCGGTGGAGAAAGGATGGCGGGCTCGGCGTGTACTCACACTACCACCGAGCAGGCAGGGGGACGTAGTCCTCTTGCCACCGTCGGCATAGCGTAATCCCGAGAGAAGTGCTGTGGTCAAGTCTCGCGGCTTTGATCGGGGACGTGGGTCTTGGCTTAACCGCCCGGACCGCGAGGAAGAAAACCTCTCTAAAAAATTACCCCGAATCCCAAGTTCTGGTGCGTGGCCAGGGGATGCATGGCTGATGGGAAGTTCAGTCGTAAGCGCACCCCAAGCCGAGGTACCTGCGGTCCCCTCGGCTGGGTTAAAAATTTTCGCTTGCCCGGGTATTGGGGGATCTCTGCCCGGGTCGACTTTTATTTCTCCCCCACTCGTGGGATTATTATGGATATTGATAACGCAAAATTAAAGGAAATACGGACTGGAAACTCTAACGACATAACGGCAAGGAAAATGGACAAGGAACGCACGACGGATAAAACAAATGCAGGGAAAGAGAGGAAGGGCATCCTCAAGGGAAGCTCTTCTTCGATAGTGGACCTAGTGTCCAAGGAGGCGGTGGTGGCACTCGGGCCGCCCACCTCGGTGGGGCTCCCAGTAGTCAAACGGACTGCTGGGAGCCGAAGAGGAAGAGGAGGAAGATCCTCGGAGCGCATACGCTCCAAGTCGGCGGTGGCGGGCAGGAGCGATGGTGCGCGCCCGGAGCCGATGGAGACGGAGATGCGGGCGGGCGATAGCCTGAAGCGTCTGCACTCCGAGGATCTGGACAGCGAGGCAGAGACGCCGGTCCCGAAGCGCTTCGGCACCGACGGTTCGCCGGCCCCTGTCTCGCTACAGACGGACTCCGTATTCTCGGAATCGGAGGCCTATAGGAGGAGGCGACTGGAGTATCAAGTCGCAGCGGAGGAGGAGATCGCCACTCTCCTGCTTAAGGTTCGGGAACCGGTGGAGGGAGAACCCCCCCAAGCCCCCGTGTCCGTGCAGGAGAGGGCGAGTGCCGCGGTGGCCATCATTAACAAGGTGGCCATCAAGTCGGTCAACCTAAAGGGCGTATTTGTGAAGGCCCTAAAGTACTCCTCCTCCGCCCTGTCGGAGGTTGTGGGGAAGCTGTGCGGGGACATGGCGCGCCTCGACGAGGCCAACACCCGCCTGATAGCCCAGATGGCTGAGCTGAGTGCGCAATTCGCCCAATTCCGGGCTCAGCGTGCTCAGCCGGAGGCCCCGGCCCCGCACGGGCTGTCTCAGCCGGAGGCCCCGCCCCCCCCCCGGGCTGTCTAGGGCAGAGGTACCGGCCCCGCCCGGGCCGTCCGGCCGGCCGTCTGGGGCAGAGGTTCTGACCCCGCCCAGCCCGTCTCGGGTAGAAGTCCCGGCCCCGCCTGCGCCGTCTCGGCCGGAGGCCCCTGCTGGCGGCGAGTTCCCTGACGCCATGCTGCGTCAGGCGCTCGACGCTATGACGCGGATGTTGGACGGGCGACTGGCCGGCCTGGAGGCGAGGCTTCCCCCCGCGCCGGTTGTCCGCCCCCCGCTCGCGTCGCAGCGCCCCCAGGCTGCCGCTCCGTCCGCGCTTCCTCTGGTAGGAACGCGCGTGACCTACGCGGCGGCGACGTCGGCCCCGGCCCCCCCCCAAAATCAAAAGGGGCCGAAGAAGGGGGCCGCGAAACCGGCCCAGGCGCCGGCCAAGGTACCGGCCAAAGCGCCGGCCAAGGCACCGGCCAAAGCGCCGGCCAAGAAGGGGCCTCAAACGGCGCCCCCAAGTGGAGCGGACTTCCCCCCGCTTCCCGCTCCGGCGCCTCCGACGGGTTCCTCGGGACCAGCCCCCTCTAACGAGGATTGGCAGGTCGTGGGGTCCTCCAAGAGGCGGGGGCAGCGGCAGCGAAAGCGGGCGAGGAAGGGGCCCAAGGCGCAGCCCAAGCCCCGCCGTCTCCGGCGGCGGCCCCTAAGAAGAGGCCGCGGAAGCTGCAGCCGCCAAAAACCGCGGCGGTAGTTGTTACCGTGTCGCCGGAGGCGGCCAGCGGGGGGCTAACGTATGCGGCCCTCTTTAAGGGGGCCCGTCCCGGTCTCGCCTCGGAATTTGGGGCCGCGGGGATGAGGCTGCGCCGTGCCCAGACGGGAGCTCGAGTATTCGAGTTCCCGGGGGCTGAGGGCGCCAAGACGGCCGATACTTTCGCCGAGAGGCTGCGGGAAGTTTTTGCCGCTCAGGACGGTGTTAAGATCGCCAGGCCCACCAAGTGCGCTGAACTGCGCATTTCGGGTCTGGACGACTCCATCACGTCGGAGGATGTCCGCGATGCAGTCATGGAGAAGACTGGCTGCACCGCGGGCACCATCCGGGTCGGCACCGTCCGTCCGGGCCCGGGAGGTCTCGGCTCGGTGTGGGTAAGCTGTCCCGTGGCGTCGGCCAAAGTGTTGGCCGACGCCGGTAGCATCCTTGTCGGCTTTGTGAATGCCAGAATCACGGTTCTGGCCGCGAGGCCGATGAGGTGCTACAAGTGCCTCGTCGCGGGACACACTCGCACCAAGTGCGAGAGCTGTTTCGACTGCAGCGAGCTTTGTTTCCGCTGCGGTCGAACCGGGCACAAGGCGGCAGAGTGCTCTGCCGCCCCTCACTGCCCGATGTGTGCGGCGGCCAAAAAGCCCGCCAATCACCAGATGGGGCAGGGGGGCTGCAAGCCTCCCCGCGCTTCTCGGCAGACGCCGGAGGCTAGCCCGGCGACCCAGGCTGCCTCCGACGTCAATCAGGCGACGACGTCGTCGCCCATGGAGGGGGTTGTAGAGACGATCCAGTAATGGATCAAGTCTCCAACCTCCTGGTCCAGACGAACCTCAACCACTGTGCCGCGGCGCAGGATCTGTTCATGCAAACCATGGCACAGTGGTCGATAGGTGTTGCCGTAGTCGCGGAGCCCTATGTAGTCCCTCCCCGTCCAAACTGGATGGGTGACTGGGACGGCTCCGTGGCAGTCGTCAGCTCCACGGCGGCTCATTCCCCGCCCTTGTCACTAAGAGACAAGGGTACCGGATATGTTGCCGTCGAATGGGGGGGAATCACCATTTATGGTGTATATTTCTCCCCCAACCGGAGTCTGAGCGACTTCGAGGTCTTCCTCAACAACTTGGAGACCTCGATACGGCGATTGGTGTCTGGGCACGTCCTCGTGCTGGGGGACTTCAATGCAAATTCCATTGCGTGGGGTTCCCCGGCGACGGACGCCAGGGGCGAAGCCGTCGAGGAATGGGCGGCGTCGGTGGGCCTCTGTTTGCTGAACAGGGGCACCACCAACACGTGCGTGCGACAGCAGGGGGGGTCGATAGTGGACCTTTCGTTCGCTACCCCTGCAGTCGCCGCACGAGTAAGGAACTGGAGTGTCCTGGATGAGGTCGAGACGCTCTCGGATCACCTTTATATCCGATTCGAGCTCTCCCGGTCCCAGGACGCCAGTAGGGGTCACGCGACGCGGCGTCCCTCCCGTTTTCCACGGTGGGCTGTCGCCAAGCTGGACAGGGACCTACTAGAGGAGGCGGCCATTGTTTGCTCTTGGCTGTCTCCGCAGGCCCCGACCGAGGAGGTCGACGTGGGGGCTGGTCGCTTCGCCGATGCGTTAACGCTCATCTGCGATGCGGCCATGCCCCGCGTTCGTGGCCGTCGGCCTCCTCGGAAGGAGGTCTACTGGTGGTCCCAGGAGTTGGCGGACAATGATAATGATAAATGATAAATGATATTTATTTCTGTAAGTAAATCTTTTCAGACATTTTTACAAGTCGGACTTATAGCTAGAAGGCGCCGGCATTTCCTACGACTCACTCTGGGAAGAAACGCCGAAACAAACCACAGAGGTGTCTTTTTTTCTTTTTTTTTTTAAGTCAGTGTACAATATTAAAGAGAACTATGTGAGTGCAGTATAGGGTCTGGGTTGGCCTTTTGAAGAAAGAACCATAGTTTTGAGTCGACCTGTCCACACAGACGGCACACGGGCCCCAGCCATCGTGTAGCCTAACCGATGTAGTCAGGATCCACAACCCGGAACACGACACTGCCTCCAGCAGGACACTTGAGTAGGCCGTGGAAACACTCAAAACCACCAGAAAATTACTAAAATATAAACTAACATTACAAGCCTACTCTATACTCACATTTACAAACTTACAAAAAAACAAAAAATAAATAAAAAATAGTATACAATTCAATTTGAACGAAAAACTAAACAAATTAGAATAAATGAAATACAAATTAAAACAAAATTTAAATGTTCATCACTTGTGGGAGCGAGCAGCATCACTCCCAAGCAAATTTATCATTTAAAAAATCAGTAACTGTGTAGTAAGCTTTATCACACAGTTTCTGTTTAACCAAGGACTTAAATTTGTTAATACTTAATTCATGAAATTTGCTTGGAATCTTATTGTAGAATCTCACACCCTGACATCGAAAAGACTTGCTTACTTTTTGTAGTCTAGTCGTTGGCAACACGAGTTTATCTTTATTTCTAGTGTTTATATTATGAATGTCGCTAAACTTTGTGAATGAATGTATATTTTTCTTAACATACACTAGATTTTCATATACATATTGAGATGCGACTGTCATAATACCAATTTCTTTAAACTTATCCCTCAGTGACTGCCTATAACTGAGATTATAAATTGCGCGAATAGCTCTCTTTTGCAACACAAAGATACTTTGAATGTCAGCAGCATTTCCCCACAACAAAATACCGTATGACATTACACTATGAAAATAGCTAAAATACACCAGTCTTGCGGTGTCTACATCAGTTAATTGGCGAATTTTATAAACCGCGTATGCTGCAGAACTGAGTCTATTCGACAAGCCATCAATGTGTGGGCCCCACTGCAATTTAGAATCTAGAGTTATACCCAAAAACTTAGTGGTGTCCACAAGATCCAACTCCTTTCCATTTATCAGAACATTAGTTTTAACCTGCTTAACATTAGGTGTAAAAAATCGAATACATTTAGTTTTTTTCTCGTTTAAGAGCAAGTTATTAACGTTGAACCAGTTCACGACCTTGGAGAGAGTGTTATTCACATCGTCAGTAACTAATTGCTGTCGTTTTAGTCTAAATAAAAGTGAGGTGTCATCCGCAAATAGCACTATCTCCTGATTATCTTTTATCAGATTAGGTAGGTCATTTATATAAACGAGAAACAAAAATGGGCCGAGAATTGAGCCCTGCGGAACCCCCATAGTGACCAGAGACCCGAGGGACCTCTGTCCATTAACTTCCACTCTTTGGGTCCTATTACCCAAATAAGAGATAAGAAGATCCAAAGCAGTATTCCTTATTCCATAGTGATGCAATTTCCTGATCAATGTTTCATGAGAAACGCAATCGAATGCCTTGGATAAGTCACAAAAAACACCCAGCGCATCCTGTTTATCCTCCCAGGCACTAAATATATTTTCCAATAGTTCAACACCAGCGTCACTTGTCGAGCGTCCTCTTCTGAAGCCAAACTGTTTCTTGTGTAGAATTTTGTTTGCGCTAAAGTGAGTTTGTAACTGATCCAGTATAATTTTTTCAAAAATTTTACTGAAAGTAGGTAACACCGAAATGGGTCTATAATTTGTAGGATCGGACGTGCTACCCGCCTTGAACAAAGGAATGATCTTACTGTGTTTCATTAAGTCAGGAAATACACCACACTCAATGCACTTATTGAAAATTAAGGCCAAATCTGATGCAACTACGTTAATAATTGATTTGGTTATTTGTACAGAATTACCCCAAAGGTCAGAGGTTCTCTTTACACTAAGAGCACTGAACGTTTTAACAATATCTCTATCGGTGATACAACTAAATCTAAACTCAGTATTACAAATGTTAATATTTTCTTTCAATAATGATTCTGCAATAGTGGGGGACGAATTCAATGACTCTGTGGTCGAAACTGGAATGTCTGTGAAAAATTTTTCAAAAGCTGTGGCAACGTCTAAATCGGAATTTATTTCTTTATTATCAATTAAAAGACTGTAATTATTACCTTTGTTCTTTACTTTTCCAGTTTCGGCATTAATTATTTCCCATGTCATTCTAATTTTATTTGAACTATTACTAATTTTAGATTTTAAGTAATTAACCTTTGCGAGATGACATATTTTTTTAAATAAATTGGAATATTGTTTAACATATTCTCGAAATTCTACACTAGTGTTATAATTTCGTTCTTCATAAAGCTCATAAAGCCGTGTTCTACTTTTAAATATTCCAACCGTGGCCCATTCACTGAAGGTTGTAGTACCCCTAACTGATAACTTCTTAGGAGTAAAAGTTGACTCAAATTCTGAACAATACATGTTAAAAAAAGCATTATATAATTGATTAGGATCATCATTATAACCCAAGCTCGGCAGTTTACTAAGCAGTTTATTTTTAAAAATTTCCATACGAGTTACAGTTTTAGGTACCACAGTAATATCTCGTGTTACCACTATTTTATTTTTTATATCAAACGCACACATCTGTCCACAGTGATCAGAATGTAGTTTATTTATTATTCCTTTAGTGTGTGGCAATAGGTCAGTAAATATATTATCTAAACACCTGGCTGTGGTGGCAGTGATCCTGGTAGGCTCCAGAAAGATGTTATCAAGGTTGTATGATCTAAATAGGTTTTTAAACCTTGAACTCAAGGATGTATCTTCTAATATGTTCACATTAAAATCACCACACACAACTACATTTTTGTTTGATTTACATACTTTCTGCAAGACTTGATTCAAAGTTTTTTCAAAACTAACATACGATGAGGATGGAGGCCTGTATACACTCAATACAATAAGTTGCTCTAACTCCACACATGCTATCTCTATTGTCCGTTCAACAGAGAAGCCCACAATATCAGTACGGTTCTTAAAACTAAAATCCTTTCTGAGCAAAATCAATGAACCGCCATGTACAGCATGCTCCCTGCAGAACGAACTACCTAATTTGTGATTACTGAAATTGAACATGAGCTGATGACTTTTTAGCCAGTGTTCTGTAACACAAAAAATATCAATTTTGTCACAGCTCATGAACAATTCAATCTCTAGGTGCTTACTAGACATTCCTTGAATATTTTGATGCACCAGAGTAAAAGTGTTCCTTTTAGGTGTTTCTGATACCATTCTATATGGTATATATAAGCTAGAGGTTGCCTCTATTATATTACATTTAGTATTTATCTTATTATTTTTAATTAATTTACAATGATTGAACTTTCCACTAGTGTTCAAATTAATAGTGCAAGAGGCAGTCTCTATTGTCTTAGGACCTCCGTGCGGCCTGCGTACGTGCCCGGAGGTCCCACACCCGGAGTCGGCGACGTCACCGCGGAGGCGGTGAGGAGGTGGACCGGCTTCACGAGGAGTACCGAGCAGCTCGGGAAACTCTGAGGCTGGCCATCTGCCGCGCCAAAGACGCAAGTCGAGTGGAGATGCTGGAGAGTCTGGAGCGTGACCCCTGGGGCCGGCCCTACCGTGCGGTGCGTCAAAAGCTCCGCACACAGGGCCCCCCCCTTACGGAGACTCTCCAGCCCAGCTTCCTGCAGGAAGTGGTCGAGGGCCTATTCCCGCAGCAGGCGGAGCACACACCCCCGTCGATGGCCCGTCGTGGTCGTCGTCGGGACAGCGTGGGTGATGTTCCGCCTGTCAGGGAATCGGAGGTAGGGGCGGCTGTTCTACGGATTCGGTCCAAGAACACCGCCCCCGGGCCGGACGGGGTTCCAGCCCGAGTGATGGCCCGTGCCCTCGACTACATGTCGGACCACCTCAGGGGAGTGTTGGACGCTAGCCTGGCGTCCGGACGCTTCCCTGAGCGTTGGAAGTACGGGAAGCTGGTGCTCATCGAGAAGCATGGCCGGCCTGCCGATTCGGTCACGGCCTACAGGCCCATCGTGTTGCTGGACGAGGCGGGCAAGTTGTTTGAGAGGGTTCTCTCTGTCCGCATCGTCCGGCACCTCAGCGAGGTGGGGCCCGACCTGTCGGACGCCCAATTCGGCTTCCGGGAATGGCGTTCGACGGTCGACGCGATCCTGCGCCTGAGGGCCGTGACCGAAGAGGCGGTGAGAGGCGGCGGAGTGGTGTTGGCGGTGTCCTTGGATATCGCCAACGCCTTCAATAGTCTGCCATTCGGCTGCATCAGGGCCGCACTCCAGTACCACGGAGTGCCAGGGTACCTGAGGCGGCTGGTGGCAGACTATTTAGAGGAGCGTACCGTCGAGTACGAGGACCGAGATGGCGCCTTGAGACGCAGGGCCATGTCGTGCGGTGTTCCACAGGGGTCTGTCCTAGGACCACTCCTGTGGAACATGGGATACGACTGGGCCCTACGAGGGCGTCTCCCCCCCGGGCTGGGTGTAATCTGTTACGCAGACGACACCCTAGTCACGGCCCGGGGGGCAAACTTTGAGGAGGCGGCGCGCCTGGCCACCACGGGAGTCTCCCGGGTGGTCGGGCGCATCGAGGCGCTGGGTCTGCGGGTGGCCCTGGACAAGACGGAGGCCCTATTATTTCATGGGCCCCGTCGCGGTCCGCCCGCCGGCGCCTCGATCGAGGTCAACTCGGTCCTCGTACCGGTCCGGGCCCAGATGAGGTACCTGGGTCTGGTCCTCGACGGTAGGTGGCTCTTTGACGAGCACTTCCGACAGCTTGGTCCTAAGCTGGTGGGCACTGCCTCCGCCCTAGGGCGACTTCTGCCCAATTTGGGCGGGGCCAGTGTCCCCACTAGGCAGCTGTACACGGGGGTTGTCCGGTCAATGGCACTTTATGGTGCACCGGTGTGGGCGGCGGCTCTGTCCGCCCAGAATAGGGCGCGCCTCTGGCGCCCCCAGAGGGTATTGGCGGTCAGAGCCATACGCGGATACCGCACCGTTTCTACCGAGGCGGCGTGCGCCTTGGCCGGAACACCCCCGTGGGATTTGGAGGCGGAAGTGCTCGCCGAAGTTTATCGGCGAGTGGCTGACTTCCGGGCGGAGAGCGGATTTCGCCCTCCGCCCGAGGACGTGCGCGAGTGGCGCGAAGCCGCTCGCCGAGCCACCATGCAGAGATGGTTGTTCCGGCTGGAGACCCCACGCGCTGGCTTCGCCGCCGTGGAGGCTCTTCAGCCGGTCATCGCGGAGTGGGCAGGGCGGCAGCACGGGACCCTTTCCTTCCGGCTGACGCAGGTACTTTCCGGGCACGGTTGCTTCGGAAAGTACCTGCACTCGGTCGCTAGGAGGGAACCGAGTCCCGCCTGCCACCACTGCGACTGCAGTGAGGACACGGCCCAGCACACGCTGGCGGTCTGCCCCGCTTGGGCGGCGCAGCGCCAGGTCCTCACTGCAGTCATCGGAGGGGATCTCTCGCTGCCGGCCGTCATAAGATCGATGGCCGGCAGCGACAGTTGTTTTACCGCGGTCGCAACCTTCTGCGAGGACGTAATCTTGCAGAAGGAGGTGGCGGAGAAGGCCCGGGAGGATTCCATCCAATCGGACCCGATCCGTCGCCGGCGCCCCGGGCGGCGGAGGCGCGCATACCTGCGTCTCATGCCGCCCTGAGAGTGGCCGCGGATGGGCGGGACGGGTTTCCCGTCCGTCCGCAGTAGAGGCCAACCGCGAGGGGGCGACGTCCGCGTGTGACCGGACGTTGCCCAATTAGAGAGTACACTTGTGTGGTGGTGCCCGCAACAGTGCGGGCAGGCGCTGGTTGGAGTCCAGAAGGAAATCCCCTCCCTGGACTCCTTCCAACACAAAGGCGCAGAGAGGGTCACACCGTGTGGTTTTAGTCGGTTCGAGTCCGACACACCACCCCGCCGTAACCCCCGACGGGGTGACGGTCCGCGGGGATTTCCACACGTAAAAAAAAAAAAAAAAAAAAAAAAAAGTGTCAAAATAGTCAATGATCACATGTAATTTATAAAACATCAAATCCCCATTTATGTACTTTAATAATAATTAAACAGTTTTTATATCACATAACTAATTTCATTTAAATTTTATCATTTGAAATATAAACGAACTTTTGGTTCACCCTATACATACAAAGGTTACTCTCTGATGTTGTTTGTAACATAGCTTCTCTGTTCTTGTTGAGGTTTTACCATTTTACTTTTGCCACTATATCTTTCTTCTCCTAATTGGTTTCTTATGTTTGAAATCTTTTATTTACCTAAGGTTTTGCTTGTCTATTTAAATATAGACTATTTGCATCATCACATTTCCATGCTTGTATGTGACGAGATGATCACACTTCCTTTTAAAGAAGGTGTTTGCGATAACTAGATTTTGTGACACCGTAAACTCCACGATAATAGTTTAGGTCTCAATTCTGAGGAGACGAGAATAGCTGGCTAGCTGAATAATATCGATAGAACGCTGATGAATATGTCCAACAGTAGCCGATCATTGTAGTGATGATGAATAAGACTATAGAAGGATCAATTCTCCTAGCATTTCAGAGATGAAGGTTTATTGAAAGGAATAATATGGGATTAAGTGGGAGGAGGATTTATGCTATTAGAAACCCACGAAGTACAAATATACAAAATAGTGATGTCGCTAAAGAGTACGAATTCCTCAGGATAGGATGGAATATCTGCCGTGTTCATAAAAAATATGTTAATGTTTTAATAGCACCGTTAACACATTTAATTAATTTGTGTTTATCTTCGTGCGTGTTTCCAAGGGTTCTTAAGAACTCTCTTGTTGTAAGTATTTATAACATGGGGGAAAGGAACAGTATAACGAATTATTGTCAGAAATCCTACAGCTACACTACATAAAGCGTTTAAAGTTTTAAATGTCCGTCAACTTTTCATCAAAAATATTGTCTTAAGGACAACATACTCGAAAAAAATGCACGAATGTATCCAATAGACAAGCAAATTATACTATACTTCACGTACCTGCATGTAATACTAGTTTTACACAGAATTTCTTTCACTTCTTAGCTCCCTTACTTAATAATCGAAAAAGCAAAATAAAGCCTCTAAAAGATATGTCAAAGTTTGCCTGTAAAAAGGCGCTGGATGAGTTTCTGAGTAACTTGGATTATGAACGAGCTGAATGTTTTATACAAATTCAAAAATAGTTAATTTATATATATGGCCAACGTGTTAAACATTTTGATAAAAAACTTACATTAAAAAAAATAGTATGTGTATATAATGGGTACGTAATATTATATATTATACTTTACATTGCACACACCTAATTGTGAAACAAAAGTAAATGTTATTGTTTAAAAAAAGCGGCCATGTGCGAGTCGGACTCGCCTATGAAGGGTCCCGTAGCAGCAAGTAACGTCATATAAAAGTTCTTGTAGTTCTTTGGAACTTTGATCGATGTTTTAATAATAGTGTATTGATTGAATGAAAGGTAAATTGCGGTTTACGATTTATGACGTATTAAAAAAAACTACTTACTAGATCTCGTTCAAACCAATTTTTGATGGTAGTTTACATGATGATGTACAACTAACTAAACTAAACTATTCAGTTTAGAAAAAAATGATATTAGAAAAGTCAACATCATTTTTGAAGACCTATCCATAAATACCCCACACGTATGGGATTGATGATAAAAAAAATATGAGTTTCAGTTCCAAGTATGGGACCTCCAAAACGAGTTGTTTTTTTTCTATTTTTATGTGAAAATCTTAATGCGGTTCACAGATTGCATCTACTTACAAAATTTCAACAGTATAGTTCTTATGGTTTCGGAAAAAAGTGACTGTGACATACGGATGGACAGACAGACAGACAGACAGACAGACCTGACGAATCTATAAGGGTTCCGTTTTTTGCCATTTGGCTACGGAACCAAGTATGCAAACTTTCTACACAGATTTAAATTGAAACGTCTAGATTGGTTCGTTAACTTTAAACCAGCGTAGGGTCATATCTACTGGAAAGGACTTTAAAACTTTTTTGAAGAAAATTAGAAATTTAAAGAAAATTGGTTTAATTAAAAAATTGGTTTTAACAATAGACACAAGCTTTATGCAAGGGTTTTTTTGTGTTTTATTAAGGTGTATTACCTCCACGTGCCCTTATTTAGGATTCTAATCGGTTCAGCATAGATTTGATTAGGGTTATTAAAACATCTTGCGGAATATTGTCCCATTCTTCTGAAAGTGCTGTTCTTAGTTGTGCCACTGTCGTAGGCACAGGATTTTTCGCATATACAGCTCTTTTTAAATTGACCCAAAGATGCTCAATAGGATTAAGATCCGGGCTGCGTGCTTTCCAATTCATTGTACGTATCCCAACCTCTTCGCAATATTGTCGAACTTGTGCAGCAGCGTGTGGCCGGGCATTATCCTACATTAAAGTAAAATTTTCGCCATAAATCCCATGTAAGGCACCACGTAATCTTCTAAGATCTCTGTTATGTAGCGATGTGCAGTCAAACCCCCTCTACTACCGTTTTGACGGACCATGTCTATGAACACAAGTTCTGTTCGCCCGTTCATCCATATGCCACCCCAGACCATGCACGAACCGCCTCCAAAGGAACACGCTCCTCAATGCAACTTTGAGCATATCGCTCCCCACGTCGACGATAGACTCTTTTGTGACCATCTGCACCATATAAACATGTCCTACACTCGTCTATGAACAATACGGAGGCCCATTGCTCATCTGTCCAATTTAGGTGATCACGCGCAAATCTTAAGCGAGCTTGTCTGTGAGCTACAGACAACTTTGGACTATTTGCTGGTCTAAAAGGGGTGATATCCGCTTCCTTTAACCTTCTTATTGTTCGTGCACTAAAGTTTACTCTACGTACTTCGTTAAGCTATGTTTTGATGTTGACTGACGTGAGGAAACGATTTCGCAGGGAAGTTGTAACAATAAATCGGTCATCACGACCGGTGGTTACTCGAGTTCTGCCTGTACCAGTCTCTTTTTGTAAGAACTTGTCTCCACAAACCTTCTGTATATTCTAGAAACCGTAGACTGGTTTAAATTTAAATTTCTAGCAATCGTTCGTTGATCCAAGCCCTCCCGCACCAATGCTACAATTTGAGCACCTTGTTCGGACGAAGTATCTATATTATGGTTCAGAAACTCTCGAGGAGTTAAAAAACTAACCCAACAATTCTGCTGGTAACAATAATTCAATTGTCAAAAGAATAAGAATCAATTTTAAAAATTTGCTATAAATAACACGCAAATCTGATACTACGAGTAAATTTTGTTTTCCCGGCTATATTTATTTGTTTTACTGCAGTTCTATATTTAAATATTGCTTTTTTTATGATTATGGGCCAGTATCTCCATATTTATATAATTTAATCTAAAAAGTTTGCATACTTATTAAAAAAATAATTTCAAAGTAGGTAATCCTGAAGTTTGATGCAGTTTATGAGTCCGTCAGTATAGTTTTAAATATGTAATGCACTTTTAGACCAGGGTAGGCATTTTACAATAATAAAAGTGAAAAAAAAATTGTAGGATGAAACCCATTGGAAAAGGAGAATATTATAAAAACGAAAGTAAAAATAATTTACGGGCGATCTGAGGTAGGGAAGGGAGGGCGGTTTTAAGGGTAAGAAATTTCCGGCAAAACTACAAGTCCTATGGAAAAAAGTTAAATTGCAAAGTTGTAGGTAAGTAATAAATAGATCTACAACTACAATTACACTTTTTTCACATAACCTCAAATTTTATGTGAAAAATTCAAAATACCATGTTTTTGGTTTTTTATTTTTATTATTTACAAATAAACTTATTTTTTCACGAAATTTAGTGAAAACTTATGTCCCTTAAGTTAATTTTATGTCCCAAGTACACTAGAATTTATTTGATTTGAAATATGAATTTTTTCACCTTATTTTTGCTTAATATCGAAAAAGTACCCTAATTTTCAATCGAAAATAAACCCGTCAAAATATCAACTCTTTCAAAAATATGGTGTGCTTTCTGTTCGATTAAATCTCTACTTTCCGATGGTGTAAAAAAGAAATATAAAACCATAGTAAATCTTCTCAAAAAATGCAAAAAAAAAACGAAAAAGAATCTAATTCGATATCGATTTTAATAGTTATTGAGCTATTTATTAAAATTTACACTTTAATTACTCGAAAAACGTAAGATTACATATTACTTTGATAAACAAAAACATTTTGAATCGAAATATACTACTATAATTAACAAACAAATAAGTTAATAAAGTTATTATTTCAAATCAAATCAAATCAAACCATTTTATTTCAAATAAACCATACAACGGCACTTTTGAAACGTCAAGTAGTCAATCAGTAGTCAGTCGTGAAGCTAATTGTCTGTTCCAATTCGTAGATCCTATGGAGGAGAACAGACAAGAAACTCCATGGACACTCGTTTCCAACATTGTTTTTACAATTTTTGGTGACATTGACATTTATTTAGTAGAACATGATGTTTATTAGAACATCTACAATATTTTGAGATAGTTGTAGAATCTTCTTAAAACTATATGCGTAGATGCCTATTTATTACTACCTATTTAGATAATTTAATACCTGAGTGACCTACGAACAATTTTAGGCCATGAAACAATATATCATAAAGAAGTGGGCTCGGCGGGCTTTTTTGATTTCAACAGCTTCATTCGCGTGCATTTGTTATATGTGTGGTGTGTAGAGGTAGCGACATTACAAGAAACCAACGCGATCAAGTGCGGGTAGATACAACTAGAACATCACGAAGGCGACGCTAAGGTCACATCAGTCTACCCGTAAACACGAGCGGTATAACCCTTTCGAAACGTCAGAAAAATAGAAGGTATCGTAACTTTTTTAATTTTATCGCCAATAAGTCCCGTTTATAGTAAAAAACATGAGTGTAAAAGTCGCGAAAGTCTAAAAATTCCATTCTATTTTCTTTGTAGCTCTCTAAATAACACTAGTGAATAAATGTATTACTTTTGTTCAACTTACCAACGATAGAGTCTAATGTAAAGTTATTTAAGAAAGGTACTAGATCAATTTTTCCCTTATCAGTGCAACTTGATAGTTTTTCAGAAAGTTTCTGACTATTTCCAGCTATTTTTTCCACAAAATTCTTTAGCATTCGAGGACTGAAAGCTGGTACCATGATCTTCCTTCGTCGTCTCCAAATTGAAACTGTATGGAATAAAACTATGTTAACAATATATTTGAAACGTTATAATAAAAGTAGGATATAATAAATTGCATTAAGTTATGTACCAGGCCTTTTAAAATAATAAAAAGTAAAACAAAAATATAGAAGGATGAAACAGATTGGAAAAGGAGGACAATATTGTAAAAATGAAAAGAAAAATAATTTTCGGACTATCTGAGGTCGGAAAGGGGCTTATCTCAATTTCCGGCAAAGCTACAAGTCCTATGTAAAAAAGTTAAATGGCAAGTTTGTAGGTAATCAAAAGATCTACAACTTTTGCATTTACACTTTTTTCACGTAACCTCAACTTTTATTTGATAAATTCAAAAAACCAAGTTTTAGATCATTTATTTTTATCTGTTTTCACTTAATTTCGTGAAAGAATAATTTACTTATTTTGAAAAGAAAATAAATATACCTACTAATATTAATATAATAAAAAATAATATATTTTTTGATAAATATTTTGATTTATTTGTAAAAACAAATAAATTATTTTTTCATTAAATTAAGTGAAAACATACCTTTTAATGTCCCGAATACACTGTAATTAACTTGATTTGAAATGTTAATTTTTTCACCTTATTGTGATTTACCGTCTTTTGTGAAAGACTCACGGCACTTCATACAAATCATAAAAGATCTGACGTTGGAACCGGATTACGTCATGGTAAGCTTTGTCGTCGCTTTTCACCAATGTTCCAATAAAGGAGTGCCTCAACGTCGTAAAAGACCTGCTGAGAGACAACGAACTGCCGTTCAACTATATGGATCTACTTGAACACTGTTTAGGTGGCAACTATTTCATTTTCCAAGGTCAACATTATCTCCAGGTTGATGGTGTCGCGATGGGAAGTCCTGTAGCCCCAGTACTTGCCAACTTCTGGATGGAACATTTTGAAGGGAAGGCTTTAAATCTCGGCCCGAATACCGTTAAGCTATGGAAGCGATACGTGGCTGACTCCTTCAGTATCGTCAAAGGAAACACACAAGAAGTGGATCAATATATAAAACATCTTAACTGAGAGAAATAGTTGCCATCTAAAAGAGACTGTGATCCCTGAGTTTGTTTCGTCCTTTCTTCTCAGGGCTAGTCCAGTTAGGAAAGGCCGAACTCATCTGCTCAAAAAAAAAATTTACTTGCAAAAGTGTTCATGTAACCTAATTGCAGAATAAATGATTTCATATCATTTCATTTCATTCATAACTCTATTCACCCCAAAATGAGGTTTACATATGAAATGGAGACGGATATGTCGTTGTCCTTCTTATATGTTAAAGTAACCATGAGATCAGATGGGTCCTTGTCACACTATGTGTACCGTAAACCTACTCATACAGACAGATACCTACACGCCACGTCTCATCATCACCCCCGGCACTTGCAATCTGTTATGACTTCAGTCAAGAACAGAGGTTACGATCTCTGTGATACTGAACATTTAGAACAGGAGCTAGAACATGTTCAGGAGGTACTCAAAGGTAACGGATATCAAGTGAAAAGATGACGGAAGCAACCGAAAACAAGACGCAAGTATCCAGAAGTGAACAGGCAACCAGCCTATATGCCTTATGTCAAGGAAGTTACGGACAAGATCGGGTCTGTGTTTAAGCTGAAAGGGTCAAAGAGCATATCGCTGCTGTGAAGAACCGACAGACGAGCAAATCAGCGATTGCAGAACATGCACTCGATGCAGGCATCAACCACTGGATTGAATTTCACCGAACGCAAGTCCTCTCCACCGAACGTCACTTTTACTCAAGAGTTGTACGTGAGGCGACTGAGATTAAAAAGCATAAAACTTTCAATCGGGAAGATGGTTTTAAATTATCTACAGCGTGGAATCCACTGTTAAAAAACATACCACCTCGCTTTTCTGCGCAGTCGGTTAAACACCAGAATAGGGACTCATCGGTTTGCTTACAGAATAGGGACACTGTTAGCGTGGTATGTGACGGTACATGGCGACACAAAAACATCAATAATATCGAAAATGTATGGTAGGTAGATGAAGAACCTTCTACTTTACGGATTCGACGACGGAGGGCGTGCGCCGATGACTACGGCCAGTGCAACCTGGTCGAAACGTCAGGCAAATCAGAGGTATGTAATACCCTTAATAAGTGATCGCGTTAATTTCCGTAAAAATAATATTAATTATAGCGTAATTCAGTAGTACCTAAGTAGTTTGTAGACTTAGAATATTTAAGTAAAAAGTGATATGACGGGAATCTTTGCCCGATTTTTTTTCACATTAATCTCAAACACTTGTTAAATATTTTGCTGTTTTAGGTCTTAGAATCATTTGTTTGCTTTGGTTTCGTGTAGTAATAGGAACATAAGTTAACAGTTTTAACTTGTTTATTTTTACCTTTACTTTGAAATCATAATGGAGTCATTAGTAAAGTTCCAAGTAGATACTCAAACGATTATAGAAAAGGGTCATCATCATCAGCCTATCGCAGTCCACTGCCGGACATAGGCCTCTCCCATTGCACACCACTGTGATCGATTTTGGGCTTCTCGCATCCAGCTCCTGCCAGCTATCTTACGCAGGTCGTCACTCCACCTCGCCTGTGGGCGTCCTATACTACGTTTACCGAGACGCGGTCTCCACTCCAGAACTCTTCTGCCCCAACGGCCATCAGTTCTGCGGCTAATACGGCCAGCCTACTGCCACTTCAGCTTGCAAATCCGGTGGACTATGTCGATGACCTTAGTTCTCTGACGGATCACCACATTTCTGATACGATCTCTCAGAGAAACGCCGAACATAGCCCTTTCCATAGCACGCTGAGCAACTTTAAGCTTATGGACCAACCAAACCGTAAGTGTCCAGGTCTCGGCTCCGTATGTCATGACAGGTAGGACGCACTGATTGAAAACTTTCGTTTTTAGGCATTGTGGTATCGACGACGAAAAGACTCGACGTAGCTTTCCAAACGCTGCCCAACCCAACTAAATTCTTCTATTCACCTCATCCTCGAGGTTGTTTCTACTCAACTGCAATGTCTGCCCAAGGTAGACATATTTTTGAACAACCTCGAGAACGGTATCGTGTACTGCAACCGGTTCCGGTAGAACATGTTCATTGAACATGACCTTGGTTTTGTCCAAGTTCATCCGTAGGCCGATGCGCATAGAAGAATCAGCCAGGTCAATCAGCATCGCCAATCTACCTGACAACGCTGCAGGGACTCCAGAACAGACTAGATCTCAACCGAGTCGAAGGCCTTCTCCATAGTCCACGAATGCTAGACACAGGGGCTGATTATATTCCTGGGTCTTCTGTATAATTTGCCGCACTGTGTGTATGTGGTCTATGGTGCCGTATCCGCTCCGAAATCCGGCCTGCTCCGGTGGTTGAAATTCGTCGAGTCTTTGCGCAAGACGTGACAAAGATATCGGGACCCTAGGCGTTAAAAGATAAAGTTCAATTCAGATCGCACAGCGCCGAATCAACTACAATTATATTTGCCTACCGTTGCGTCTCTTTCTATCGTGTAACTCTTACCTGTTCTGACAATGTCTAGTCGACCGGCATACTCGTCCGGGCAGGCAGGCTGCCGACTATACCTAAACTGCGGAGTGGCATACCCCTGCTTCTACCCAGAGATTGTACGAACACTTTTGACCCCCGATTTTGCTCGATCGCTCTTTCGATGGTGAGAGTATTGGAGCACCGGAGGTCGTGTCATCCGACACGACCTCCGTAGCTCCAATACTCTAAATCGACGATATTAATTTTTTACCTGGCGCGAAAATGCTTCCATAACCAATAGCCATTCGAAAAAATCTGAATATATCATCCTTCTCTAGGCAATTCTTCAGAATATATTCCATGTCCACGGGATTGACGACGACTACAATAAAAACATAACCATTAGATACGAACAATAAAATAACATTTCTTTCATTATATTAAACCTGCGATGCAAGTAAAATATATTTTAAAGGTGGTAAGAAGTCAACGCAGTTGCACTATTTTTTTCTTTTTTTATTTATTTATTGCGGATCACCAACAAATGATACACACATCAAATATGAATATAAAGAAAACAAGATACATGCCCTATCCTCATTCAGACATAGGTAATCACAGCTAACGAAGGATAATTAGTACCATCTAAATTAAAATTAAACTAAAAGAATATAATAATAATAAAGAAAAAAGCCACTAGTTAAAAGAGTCATAAACAACCTAAAATAGCAATTCAATCATTTTGTGCACTTACCATTAATTAACTAGTAAGTGTGCATCATATTTAAAAAGTGGTAAGAAGTCGAATGGGAATTCTGATCTAAATAATTTAGAATTGACTGCTGATATTAATTTCGTGCCACTATTTCAAACAGATCTTAATTAACTGTTAAATAGTCGACGCAATAATAAATTAGTAAAATCCTGTATTATTTTTTTCTCTTTCCTACTGCAAAACTATTCTTGCAAGTATCAACTCCGTGAGGGGGAGCCAGGAATCCATAGCACAGGGTATATCCTAGTTTAACTGCCTGACTCGCACAAACTCGTATATTATAATTTTCATTTAATTCCAATCGAATGGCAATGACAGTAACAGTGCGTTTACCTTATTAATTATGGGGCCGCAATTTAGTAATTACTTACCGAAGTAAAGTAGGTATCCGAACCAAGCTGCTACAACGCCGTCGTGTTTCATACTTGAATAACTGGCATCTTTCAATGAGTTCATGATAGCTGCAAATTAATTAGAAAGATAATAATTTAATAGCAAATTAATCTTAGAACCTTTATCCCTAGAAATATTCTTTAAAAAATATCAACCCAACAAACACATAATTATGGAAAAAATAAGTTTAGTCTTCTTTAAATGATATGTGAACCACACAATCAAAATATACCAGCCATGTGCGTGTAGGGTTCCGTAGTATTTATATTAATGGGTGCGGTGGCCTATAACGTCGTAATAATTGGCCCGATAATACTCGCAAAGCAATTAATAGTTTTTCTTTTGTTGATGTTGTGTGTGCTACTACCGTATTTTTTTACATGTCTCCAAATACTGCCTTCTGACTAAAAAGGGGTGGGGACTACAATCAGACTCAATTCACCACTATCAAGCTAAGCCGCAGAGGTGCGCTTTCCATCGGCTTATATCGACCTAAGTTTGGCAGTGGGTGAACGGCATGGGATTTTCAAGTAGAGAGTTCACCTGAAGGCGCTAGGAGGGTAACTTCTGCTCCGTATTGTTTATCGTAATAAAAATATAAATAATGCTATTTTGTACTTAAAACCTTATATAACGAGTATTGCAAGGTAGAAGAAAATTTTAACTACAAAAACTTTGTGTTCAGACAGATGCTTCTGAAAATAACATAAAACTAAAGTGTTTAAAATTATCGAAATGTTGATGATATTGTGTCAATTTTTAACAAGACCATCATAATGTGACGATCTTATACTCATTGATTCACTTTATTATAGTTCATCTTATGTAGATCAATTTTATTATAATTCAAAAAAACTATACTATAAAGTCATTCAGTCCATTATAAGGACATTGTTCATTATTAGTAAATCAACGGTACTAAATCGTGTCTGCGTCTTCATCACGACGCTTTCAAGTCAATCTATCAAGTTTGGACCTTAGGTCACGTTAGAGGGCACTTCTAGTACCAATACATGAAAGTAATGAAAATTTTGAAATTTATACAAAATGCCCTTTCTTATCAGAATCGGCAAATTTTAATACAATAAAAAAAATTGAAATAAATTAAATCAACAACAAAAAAAGAGTATGTCGAATGAGCAAGAACATGTACTGTCAGTTATCTATATCTCTCATACTAATAATATAAAGAGGAAAGATGTGATTTGTAATGAATAGGCTCCAAAACACTGGACCGATTTGAAAAATTCTTTCACTATTAGAATCGTACATTATCCTTGATGAACATAGGCTATAGTATGCTTTAAAAAATATGGCCAAGTGCGTGTTTGCCCACGCATAAAATAGGGTTCGTAGTCACCCATAATGGTAGGTAGATTTCAAATCAATAGTTTTCCTTGAAAGTTCAATATATGGACTACTATCCTGATTATTTCAGATTTTTGAGTCAGCTATTTGGCTTTTGGTTTAGAAGGGGGCAGGGGCACCCTATAAATATCTATCCTATCTATCCCTAATAAAAATATTTTTCTTAATTTTATTGTAGCACTTTGCCGACGTATGCAAAGTATGTATAATCTTTCTAGCACCAACCGTTTGGGCGGTAGGTCGTAGACGGACGGACGGACATGGAGAATCTATAAGGCGATTAACACACGGCACCGCGCACCGCCGCGGTGGGCGGTGGCGGTTGAGCGGATTTTGTAGCGGTGCACCGCGCGGTAAGGCGGTTCTCGCGCCTTACCGCGCGGTTGGAATTAAACGTGGTTTTGACCATTTTGATTATAGACTGAAGTGGTGGCAGCAATCTGGCTTTTATTTTATTTACTTTACGCACAAATACATGCATCAGCGGACTTAATGCGATTTTGTTTCTTAGAAAAAAAAAAAGAAGATATTGGGTTCATCCATTTTTACGAAGCAGAACTCTAAATAGGGCATTAATTTTATTCTATAAAAGTTAGACACAACATAAACTTACATTTTTTAACTATACGCGAATATCCTTTTTAGGGTTCCGTTGCCCAATGGCAAAAAACGGAACCCTCATAGATTCGTCATGTCTGTCTGTCTGTCTGTCTGTCCGTCCGTATGTCACAGCCACATTTTTCCGAAACTATAAGAGCTATACTGTTGAAACTCGGTCAGTAGATGTATTGTGAACCGCGTTAGCTTATGCAGCTATAAATTTTGGGGTTCCCCATACTTAGAACTGAAAATCAAAAAATTTTTTTTCGTCAAACCCATACCCATCTATGGACAGGTCTTCAAAAATGATATTGAGGTTTCTGATATCATTTTTTTCTAAACTGAACAGTTTGCGCGAGAGACACTTCCAAAGTGGTAAAATGTTGGTCCCCCCCCCTGGTAACTTCTAAAATAAGAGAATGATAAAACTAAAAAAAATATATGATGTACTTTTACGCAATTTACATTTCTTTCAATCAAAACACTATTATTAAAACATCGATGAAAGATACAACGAACTACAAAAACTTTTATATGATGTTACTTGCTGCTACGGAACCCTTCATGGGCGAGTCCGACTCGCACTAGGCCGCTTTTTTTTAAATTGCAACACGTCCTGCACCAACGATGATTTTTAATTGAAAATAAAGCACTGTATTTCTACTCTGTATAATTACAAATACAGTGTTATATTATGTACTACATTGTTCTGCTCAAACCGCTTAAAACACAATTTCATTGGTGTTCATTATGCATGCCTTTTATTGGTTTACATATAAGAACTATATTGTGTTGTAATGCTTTTTTTCAGTGTTGTATATGTCTAGTATTGGCGTGTAATCAATAAATAAATAAATGAGCCGCGCGGTTAAGCGGCGGCCCGTGTGTGAGGCACGCCCAACCGCGCGGACGTCAGCACGGTTGGGCGGTGGCGGTGAAAACACAGCTGGACCGTGCGGTCGGTCGGTGTACGTGTGTTAATCGCCTAAGGGTTCCAAGTCTTGAACTACAGATTCCTAAAAGAATCCGTATGAAAACTACGTAAATGTTAAAGGTGTTAAAAGAACCCAATAAAATCCCTATTTTGCGTACCTACGTTGCGAAAACTGTTGATAGTAGAGCAAACTGATGTACTTTCTATTGAAGACATTATATTTTAGTGTCAATAACTTCTTTTTCGTGGTTAAATGTTGAACATTTGCATTACAATAAATTACTTTTTGAATTATTCAAAATTAAAAAAAAAATGAAATTTTAGTAACAACTCTTTGAGACTCACGGTTTTATCTACGAGAGATAGGTACACATATATACATATATACACATGCAATTTGGCTAATGGTTCCTGAATGTAAAAAAAAATCGGCATGTAAAAAATGAAAATGTTTTACTTTTGACCCACAATAATTACCACAAAGGAGCAATAAAATCATTTAGAAAATAATTCGCTTAACATCAAGGTGTGGGCCAGAACGGGTTGCCATCTCAGCAAAAAGCTACACGGTGTCCGTGCAGATCGGACCCGTCTTGAAAAGGATCGCGTATACAAGGTGTCCCAGTAGCAATGGATAATCCTGGAGCGCTTAGTAGTACAACTATCTGGCGTACAAAAAAAATGCCCAAAAAATATCAATTGGAGCCCAAATTATGAAGCTTAAAAAAAAAACACTTTTTTTGTTGTCCTTACTGTACTTACATGTACACCACGGCGGCAAATTAATGAAATTTGTTGCGATTTTGATGTTTCCTCACAGACAATCTTGTTAGAAATGCAGCAAATAGTATGAGTGGATATTGTACTTTTTAGGGTTCCGTAGCCAAATGGCAAAAAACGGAACCCTTATAGATTCGTCAAGTCTGTCTGTCTGTCTGTCTGTCTGTCTGTCTGTCTGTCTGTCTGTCCGTCCGTATGTCACAGCCAATTATTTCCGAAACTATACGAGCTATACTGTTGAAATTTGGTCAGTCGATGTATTCTGTGAACCGCATTAAGATTTTTACAATTTTTTTAAAAAAAAACAATACATTTTGGGGGTCACCATACTTGGAACTGAAACTTAAAATTTTTTTTTTCATCAAACCTATACGTGTGGGGTGTTCGTACATCTATGGATAGGTGTTCAAAAATGATGTTGAGGTTTCTAATACCATTTTTTTCTAAACTGAATAGTTTGCGCGAGAGACACTTCCAAAGTGGAAAAATGTGTGTGTCCCCCCCTCTAACTTCTAAAATAAGAGAGTGATAAAACTAGAAAAAATATATGTTATACATTACCATGTAAACTACCAACGAAAATTGGTTTGAACAAGATCTAGTGAGTAGTTTTTTTTTAATACGTCATAAATCGTTACACGCAATTTACCTTTCATCCAGTCAATACACTAGTATAAAAACATCGATTAAAGTTACAACGAACTACAAGAACTTTTATATGATGTTACGTGCTGATACGGAACCCTTCATGGGCGAGTCCGACTCGCACTTGGCTGCTTTTTTTAGAAAAAAATATCAACTTACATTTTTTACATGAAATTTGATCAAAAAGAAACTATATGACTAATTTTGAGAGCCTTTGTGAAAAAAAAGTATGAGAACCTAAGGGGCTAACTATTTTAAAAAATGCGCAGTTAATGCAGTTTACAAAATGGATAATACATAATTTTAGTTAACGTAAATATGCAGTGATTGTTATTTAGATGCAACATGAGTGAATTCGACTGAATAAATCTTGTCTTAAATTGTAATAATAAAAAGCTTTGTTGTAGATAAATTCATCTTTATTTTGTAAGAGGTGTTCAAATTGTCTGTCATCAACTCGGATACAAGCTCGACATCTTCTGATAAATGCTCTTTTAAAAGCACGTGTTCGCATTGTGCGATTTAGATTATGAAAAAAGATGGGATTAAACATACATAGAGATTTAGGTTTTATATATTAGAATATTTAGAACGAATTATAAGGAGTTTGGTCTAACAATTTATGTATAGGCATTAAAATATTATATAATTAGAATAAACATCAGGAATTTGAGTATATCAAATCAAACCAAATCAAATCATATCAAACTTTTTTTTATTTCAATGTCAAGTAGTCAGTCAGTTAGTCAGTCGTGATTCTATTCGTCTGTTCCAAGGCGTAGATTCTATGGAGAAGAACAGACAAGAAACTCCATGGACACTCTTTTCCAACATATTTACATACATATTTTACATTATACACATATCCATAAATCAAACATTATAAATTATTACAAAACTTAGAGAACATTTTAGTAAAAAGAAATACACAAAAGTGAATGGCATATACTTAGCTTTTAAATCTATATAATATCCTCAGTTACTGGTTGAATAGTAGAGAGCTCCGTACTGGTCCACGTCTCGACAAGAATTCTGTCTGTCCAGTCGGAACCCTCGCTTTTATAGGCGACGACAAGCAAGTTTGACACATGTATTTTAATCAAGTACCTTCATCAAGGTACATTATTTTCAGAATGTGTTTAAAGTAAACTATTAATACAAACATATATCAATATTTATATAAAATATATAGTTAAAAGTAATAATGATTACATTACCATTACTAAACAGCGTTTATAGGCAACGACAAATGAGTATGTATTTTATCAACTACCGTCATCAAACAATTTGAAACAACTATTGACAAACATATATCAATATTTATACAAAGTATTTAGTTATATTAATAAGTACATTTACATGAATCTAACACGTGCGTGCAACTGCGTGCGGGGCCACGCATAGAATAAGGTTCCGTAGTCATATAGCAAGTGGAATTAAAAATCGTGTCCAATAGATAATTGTTATGTTTACTTATTATTTCGTTATTTTTGCATGAAGTTTTCCAAGTAGGCGTATTTCACAAGTTAGGCCTCTATAACTCCTGAAGTAACAAAACTATCTAAGACCTTATAGTTTTTATCACATGGACTAAA
Source organism: Phragmatobia fuliginosa (assembly GCA_932526445.1). Lineage (NCBI taxonomy): Eukaryota > Metazoa > Arthropoda > Insecta > Lepidoptera > Erebidae > Phragmatobia > Phragmatobia fuliginosa. The sequence goes on from OW052061.1 coordinate 17,207,329, forward strand.
ATCTTTTTTTATTTTAGATTTTTCGAGCCAGCCGTTTATCTTTTAGAGGAGGGGTGACGCCCTGTTTTTGTCCTTTATAGTTAAATAACAATTGTCCTTTAAAGTTAAATAACTCGCAAACGGACAACTCATAAAATAAAAATTAGCCAAATGCGTGTCAGGCCACGCACAGGAAAGGGTTCCTCAGTCACCCATAATGGTACGTGGATTTAAAATCTTATCCAATAGATAACTGTTATGTTTTCGTATTAATGCGTTAATTCTGTATGACGTTTTCCAAGTGAGGGCATTTAACAAGTTAAGCCTCTATAACTCCTGAACCAACAAAGTCATCTAATCTGTTATAGTTTTCCTTCAAAGTTCATTATATGGACCATCATCACGAATTTTTCTAGATTTTTAGGTAGGGAGGTACCCCAAATAAAATATCATAATTTTATTGTAGCACTTTGTCGACGTAATTACAACACATATTCATGCAAGGTTTCATCTTTCTCGCACTTACCGTTTGGACAGTAAGTCGAGGACAGACATGGCGAATCTATAAGAATCGAATAACACGAAACCCTAAAAATCGTCTTAGTAACCTCTCAATGTTTTTAATACCTATCTAATGGTACCCACATAATGGGGTAGACGCGAGAAAAGAAAATCCCCACTTTACGTGTAAGGAAGATACCCCAAATAAAAATGACTTTCATGGTTTTATTGTATCACTTTAACGACGTGATAGAAACTCAAATCCATTCAAAGTTTCATCTTTCTACCAAGTAACATCATGCCTATATCCTTCATATGGTAAGCAAAGCGTCAAAGAGTATATGTAATGATGAAAAACTAGATTGCTCTATTCATTTAAATACCTAACAACGCTCATCACAGTTTTGATAAAAAGCCCCCACTGCATGTGCAATGAGTGAGTAACAGTATGATGGTACATGAGTAGTGATGGCGTAGTGGCGTTTAAGGTTAATATTCAAATCCCTTGGACGCATGGGCTAGACTTCGATATGTTTGAATAATATCTTTTGAGACACCTGATGGACTTGCTGACCCTTAGGGTTACAAGACCTTACAATGTGCCAGCTGGCTGATGTAAATCTGATGGACTTGCTGACCCTTAGGGTTACAAGACCTTACAATGTGCCAGCTGGCTGATGTAAATAAGCTGGCTTCGTCCGCTAGTGTCGCAGTTGGGCGTAAGCATGCTTCTTTCACATGCGTGGCGGCGGCGGGATTTCATTGTTTATGTGTGCATTTAGGTGTCATTAGATTACTTCGGAAGTGCTTGTGACAGCACTTCTAATGTCAACTTACCTGTTCTGTGGCTTTGAAAATTGCCAAATATAAGACTATATAACATATTTCCTTATAAATCTACACTAACCCCCATCGCAAACTAGGCGACTTGTCGCCGCGTCTTGTCACCGTGACAGTCTTTGTTTCTTTCGGGCTTCTCTGACGCCTAGTGTGTGGAGCTTAGAGCAAGTTATATGAAATTTGTCGGCCGCAGCATGTCGTCGCGTCAAGTCGTCGAGCTGTCGCTGTCGCGTGTCGATTAGTGAGCGCGTAGAAAAATGACTTTTGTCGGTTATCGACACAGGTTCATCAACTTATTTTAAACTTGTTGTATACTAGCTTTTGCCCTCGACTTCGCTCGCGTGTAAGTCGGTTACCCCGGTAAAGATTGGCCTGTCAAGAATTAAAGTATCTACATGCGGAATTTCACTAATATCGCCGGTGCAGCAGTTTAGCCATAACATAAGTTTGGCCGTTTATAATATACTAGCTTTCGCCCGCGGCTCCGCCCGCATGTGTGTTAATTTTTTTAATAAAAAGTATTCTATGTTACTTCTAATACCTCCAAGAATATGTGTGCAAAGTATCATGATGATCGGTTGGGTAGTTTTCGCGTGAAAGCGTAACAAACAAACTTACATTCACATTTACAAACAAACTTAAACTTACTCTCAGTATTTCCAAATACGCGATGTATGTAGCCAATAATGGGAAGAGATCCTTCAACCTGTGGAATTTTCGCCGCAAGCCGATATAAATTTCTCCTCTTGTACCAGAAACACAAGATCCATATAGTAGATGTTATAAGTACCAACCACCAAATCATTTTGACACTGCAACAAAAAAATATATTTTTCAAAAACAAGTTCGTAATTCTACTAGCTTACGTATGTGTACGTAGCTGTGAACACAAAAAGATTTTATGTTTAATGAGCACTACAATATGATTATTTTAATTTTATATTTAAGCCTACCAAAGTGACTCTACTGACTGACTGAAAGTGACCTGACGAAAAGCATGAGTAGAATCCAACACTAGAGACCACCATCCTCATTATGAGTGCATACAATAAAGCATGGCGACCCATACCATGGCGGTATAGTGAGATGTTTCCTCTGCCTCTGGAGGCCGGAATATTTGGGCCTCTGGTCTCACATTCACCAACGAAATACGACAGCACGAATGTTGTCATTTAAAGTTGGTCTTCGGTGTGAGGGTAGAACTGCCACAGTCGAGTCAACCCATTTGTGCTGAAATCAGCGTGGCCATATTACCTATTAATATCAATATCCAGTACATAATAAGTTAAAACATAAGTTTGTCTGCCTTGTTGTTCTAGTGATTAGCATATGAGACTGCCGAACAAGGGATCTCGGGTTCTATTATCTGGTCGGGTCATTATCGCTAGGTTTTCATTACGAGAAATTCTTATTAACAACCTGTGAATTCAATTCACCCTCAGTGTTTCAAAGGTCCGATGTCAGATCAGTTCCTTTAGCATTCACTATTCTGCAGCTTGTAAATAGATGACCTCTTTCCTGAGTGAGGACAATGTTCCCTTTCTGACCCCTAAAATTAGAGCGTACTCTACGGCACATCGCGGCGCCACTCTTTTCTACTTCTTCAAAATATGCAGATAGCCTATGCTCATGGACAATATGGGTCTTTCTGTGATCTCGGGTCATCGAGTTGTCTATGAAATATGAACCGTGACAATTGTAAGCCCTTAACTATATAGACGCAGACATACTGTAATAATAACCAAAACAGTAACCATCACCTTTTTAGGGGTCATTTTTGGTTTAGGGCATTGCTTTGGTGCTGAACCAGGGTCAAACCAACTTGCTGAGCTCTTTTGATTGTCGAACAGTTTTTTGTCGCACGTAACAATTTTTAGTTTTGACAACTTTTTAGTGGGTAAAAAATTCAATTCCCGAGAGGCAGTACAAAATGCCTTTGAAGAGTTTGTTGCCTCACGTCCAGCTGATTTTTACAAGAAGGGCATCAATAAACTGCCAATGCGTTAGCAAAGATACGTTGATTGCATGGGTGATTACTTCGAATAACAGAAATAAAAAAGTTTGAAAAATAAGTACTTTTACTAATTGCATACTAATTGCAAAACGGCAATTTCATAGGTAAAGACCTAATATAAGTAGTAGGATAATTAAATAAATATTATATAATGTATCATCTTAAAAGTGTGTTAAGTTACTTTTGTATGACTAGAAATTGAAAAAATCGGCCAAGTGCGTGTCAGGCCTCAGGAATGGGTTCCTCAGTCACCCATAATGATACGTAGATTTAAAATCGTATCCAATAAAACATTGTTATGTTTGCGTATTAATGCGTTAATTTTGTATGATGCTTTACAAGGAAGCGCATTTTACAAGTTAAGCCTCTATAACTCCTGACCTAACAAAGTCATCTAGTCCGTTATAGTTTTCCTTTAAAGTTCACTATATCGGCTCGCTCAAAAAATCTGGGGAAATTGGTGATGATGGTCCCATCACCAATTTCCCCAGATTTTTTGAGCGAGCCGTTTAGCTTTTAGAGGGGGGGGGGGGGCATAATACAAGCTCAATGCAAGTTTGGGACTAGATGACGTTGTGTTTAAGATGTCCGAAAAACTTATTTCATCATCATCATCAACAGCCTTCAACAGTCCACTGCTGGACATAGGCCTCTCCTTAGAAAGAAGGTTTTGGCCGACTATACCACGGTGGCCAGACGGGTTGGTATAGGGTTGGTTTCAAGTTTTCCTTCTATTTGCATCGATGTTGTCTTGCGAAGTTTATCCCTTAGTCGCCTCTTACGACACCCATGGAATGAATAGGGGTGGTGACACTTTGTATTCTTAATCCGTCACCACACGGACAGATATTTCAATTAAAGAATGAATAAAAAATGTTGCAGGAAAAACACATTAAATAATAGGTTCTTTAATTTTTAAGTTTACAGAAACCACTGTCACTCTGGATTCAAATCACCGGTGTTTTATCACTATTACGAATAATCGCACTCAAAGATAAACATAATGCAAGGCCGTTTTCAGTTTTCAAACTTTCTTAAGAAGAAATTAATTGCCGGGGGGTAAGGTGGTCACTAACTTACACATTCACTCTGATGTCAGCGGTAGTCAGACCTAGACATGCACGTACTAACGACAGCAGCTAATTCTTCCGTTAGAACAACTTCTGTTGTATGTTAAAAAGATTTTCTCTTTTAGTAATAGATATCCCAGAAATCTCAACGTTATTCATTCTGGTGAATTGATTGTGGGTATTACATTCATGTTGTAGAGTGGATATTTTTAGTTTGACCTTGCAAAGATGAGCTCCGAGATATGATATGGTAGGGTAATTAGTTTTAAGAACAACCGAACGATCTTCCAATTATGGGAAACGGGTCTGCAGACCCGTTTCCCATAATTAGAAGATCGTTCGGTTGTTCTCTTCGAATTCTAATTGGAAGATCTCTTCGAAGACTTAAATTCTAAATAGGCTAGGATGGATCCTAGCCTATTTAGAATTCAAGTTTTGTAATCCAGTGGTAACGATACGTATTTCTGATTTTTAGGCGTCGAATTCGGAAATAAATTATTTTACAATTAAGAATTTTTATTTCCTTCAAGACTACTGACATGTCTTGGTCGGTATTGTTTAGGGCCGAGGAACTTCGACCCTGGGGGCATCGCCAAATGGCTTTTTTCGGTACCTAGTCTACGGTAAGTCTAATCATTCAGACAAAATAGAGTTTCCCTTGACATCCGTTCTAAGAAAATTGCATTTTGACTTTGCATTCTAGAAAATCACTATCTAGTTCTTGACACGCATTATATTTGGTCATGTCTAAAAAAACCTTTGAATATTGACTTGAAAGGAAATTAAAAAAACTGGCTTTTGCCCTCGATTTGGTAAGTCGACTATTTGTTTGTAAATATTGGTGGGAGAGCTAAGATTTTAAAAAAAATTTACACTCTTCAATATACCCCTAAGAACCTTGGTAAATTGCAGATTCATCGAGTGGTTTTTCGGAACCAATCATTCAAAGTTATCAAAAATCAAAGGAGCAACATTTTTACCCTTAAACTGTATAATTTTCATAAATGTAAAAAAAAAAACTTTACGTACTTTACTTTTTTCTCAGTTTTGCACCAGTCCATCTGTAAATTCGAATAGTGAAAAAAATTATTTTAATTTTAAACAATTCACAAAAAAAATAGAGACTTATTCTCCAAGGAATATAACAACCTTTGTATGTTCGCGCAGATGAGTGTCGTCTAGGCATAATAAAAAAAAACAAATTTAGATTTAGAAAAAATTGAGAATTGAAAAGATTCGAGGGAATTTCTTTTTGTTTTCAAGATGTATTTATTGGATTTTGTAACCTTAGTTTTCTGTTCGACTATTGGTTGCTGAGATATCGCTGGTTGAAGATGAAAGGATGATTTTTCATTAAATTTCGGATATCTCTTGCCGAAAACCGAATCGAAGGTAAATCAACAAGCTATCAGTTCCAAATAGTCACTTAATCAAAAAACAAATTCTGAGCCCGTGAAGCCTAAAAAAAGAAGGCTAACAATCTGGAAAATCTTTTTTTCACGCCATTTGTTTGAATTTCGTTGAAACCGTTGCTTGTTAAAAATTTTGACTTTAATATCTGAAAAGCAAATATCGCAGCTACGTCTGTCTGCAAGGGTCAGAAAAGTTATTTACGTTATGAAAATTCTCAGAGACGTTGCTTCGATGGCCTTGTTGAGGACTGTCTACCAGAGTTTCTGCGAATCAATTAAATCCTACTGCATTTCAGCCTGGGGAGACGCTCAAATCACACACCTAAAAGGCTTAGAAAGGGTTCTGCGTGCAGTGCTAAAAACGATGATAAAAAAAACTTTTAGGTTTTCAACTACATTATTGTATAATGAAACTCAAGTACTGAGCGTCAGGAGATTTTACATACGTACTAAAAGTTACGCTTAACACACACAAGGAAGTTATCAATTCTAAGGACTTTCAAGACATGATGATGATGATGAACGGACGGGTCTACAAACTCCCTCTCCTTAACGTTAATACCATGTTTGCAAGAGCGTTTCTCTGCATATATGAAACCTTTTGTCTATAACAGATGTAACTTCACGTGAAGCAAAATTAATAATCCAGAGTGAACTGCTTGCTTGGACTTATGACCAAACAGAAAGCTTTCTAAAATCATCGTTTTAATCTGAATGGATAATTGCTGCTGTTAAAGAATAGAATAAAATAAGAATAGAATAAAGGTTTATTGGTTTCAGTATTACAGATTTGTAAAACAAATACACAAAAACTATAATACCGAAAGCAAAAGGTCCAAGCGTCAGCTAATGCCTGGGATTCACGTGGATTACCAAGCGCTGGTTTTGACTCCCGTTTACAAATGTAACTTATTTTAAAATATTATAATATAAAATTATTTCATGATCATACATTACAAAAGGTATTAATTAATAATAAAGTCGTAATACCTTACAAATTGCTGTAATCAGACAAAATACTTTTATTTCAATTAGGTTTATGACTGGATTGCATGTGAATGTTACTTATACAGAATTTCATTTATTTTAATTTTATTATATATTTTTCGTGATTTAATACTTACATTTTTAGGGTTCCGTAGCCAAATGGCAAAAAACGGAATCCTTATAGATTCGTCATGTCTGTCTGTCTGTCTGTCCGTCCGTATGTCACAGCCACTTTTTTCCGAAACCATAAGAACTACACTGTTGAAACTTGGTAAGTTTTTTTTTTTTTTTTTATTCTTTATTCACAAATAATTTACATTTTTTTACAATGTCTCTATTCCCCAAAATGTTCTAACAGTTTGTAGGCGTTCCGCTCAATATATAATAATACTTATTATGTACTTTAATGGTACGTTTTAAACTATTACTACAACGGTATACTAGCTAAAAATAAACAAAATATATCTAAGAAACAAACAATACATAAATTTGTATAACCTCAGTATTTTAGTAGATGTAATCTGTGAACCGCATTAAGATTTTCATATAAAAATAGAAGAAAAACAACACGTTTTGGGGGTCCCCATACTTGGTACTGAAACTCAAAAAAAAATTTTTCATACGTATCTATGGATAGGTCTTCAAAAATGATGTTGAGGTTTCTAATTTCATTTTTTTCTAAACTGAATAGTTTGAGCGAGAGACACGTCCAAAGTGGAAAATTGTGTGTGTCCCCCCCTGTAACTTCCAAAATAAGAGACTGATAAAACCAAAAAAATAATATGTTGTACATTACCATGTAAACTACCACCGAAAATTGGTTTGAACGAGATGTAGTAAGTGTTTTTTTTTAATACGTCATAAATCGTAAACCGCACTTTACCTTTCATTCAATCAATACACTATTATAAGAACTTATAAATGATGTTACTTGCTGCTACGGAACCCTTCATGGGTGAGTCTGACTCGCACTTGGCAGCTTTTTATTATTTTTATTTATTTCGGAATTGTACTTATTTATTTGTTATTTTGAAATGATTTTTTTAATTTATTTTATTTTAAGTGTATAAATTGTGTTTTTTACCCTTAAAACCCCCTTTCCCCTTCCCGACCTCAGATCGCCCGTAAATTATTTTTCCTTTCATTTTTGTAATAAATGGAAGTAGAAAAGGAGGAGAACTCCTTTTCCAATGGGTTTCATCCTGCTATAGGAATTTGAGTTTCGGACCAGGGCTCGCAATTGCGACAAACTATCAATAGTAGGTAGCCGAACGAAGATTTTGCATAACAGTGTTTTTTTCTTGGGTCCTCGCATATTCAGGAGCATAGTCAGAATAGAGAGAGAATTACGCCACTTGTTACTTGAGTACTCGGTCAAGGACTTTTTAGAGGAGACTAAATGACTGATAATGAGATAATGTATGATGTATTGTATAGTTTTTAATTTGCTTTTGACATTTCCATTTCATTTGATTGTTATATTTAATCCATTTATTTTTAACTTATAAATATTGTAAGCCCAAATGGCAGGACGTAGCTGACCTCAATATTTTGTAATCATCATAAGTACCTATGATCCACAATAAAATAATTTGAATTTTAATATATATTATTTTTTTCTTTTTATTATAATAAATGGCTTCTATCCTGGCCTCTTAGTATAGAATTATTTATTCATTATGACTTGTATAAGATTATTTACTTTTTTAGTCGTTATATATAATTATTATTATGTGAACCACACGTTTGTTGACTAGGAGATGATTGATATAATTGTATGGCATCTCGAGATCAAATGTGAGTAAAGCTTTCTACAGCTGAGACTGGTGTGGGGAGTTTTGGTATGATTAGGCATAAAGTTAATTTTAAAAATTAGTTTTATTATTATTATTACAAGCTAGTTATGTTATTGTGAACAAAGAAAAACACTTTACGCACCTTGAAGATGAACTCTGTGATGAGCAATACGAAGGCCTAAACTTCGGGTAGAACGGATCTTGAGTGAGTTGAGAACCCCACAGGGCTATTTGCTTGTTGGTTTAAGGTAGATGTATTTTATTCTGTCATACACTGAGATTATCAACATAAACAAGTAAATAAGGTAAACATTAAATCTCACAATATGTAAAGGTTTAGTTTTTAATTCACTTGCAGTGCAGGACAAAATGAGTGTATAAATTTATTACTGCTTTATTTAAGGATAGCTAAAAAAATTATAATGCAATATTTTTTAAGGTCGTTAAATTTTAATCTAAACACCAGCTGCCCGCCTCGGTTCGGCACGCACATAGTTTCTTAAAAATATATTAAATCGATGTATTTGACAAAACATTTAATCATTCAAAATTGTCTATTTGGGAGTTATGATAGATGTGTTTATATGATACATATAAACACATTCCACTTCAAACTTATAACACACAATACACTTTGTTTTGGGGCTTAGTATAAAAATGTATAATATTGAGGGTTAAAGTATAATATTGCCGATCCGTACTCAAATTGAAATTCGTTTTTTTTTTATCACTTAACATATTTACATAATCAAACTATCTACCATTATTATTTATACAGTGCTGCTATCTAATAGGAAGGTCATTATGCCTTGCGATGGAACTCTGGTGATGTGGATTCTACAAACTGTGTGAAAGTATTTTGTACTGCCTCCTGGGAAGAAAACTTTTATGGCGTAAAAAATTGTCCAAATCACGAAAAAAATGGTAGGCTGTTGGAGCAAGGTCTGGCAAATACGGAGGGTGACGAATGGTTTCTAATTGCAATTCCTGTAGAAATAAAACGGTTTCTCGTGCTGTATGAGGTCGAGACCTCATTAATCATGCTATCGTTATCGTTATCGATTCATGAGTCGGGGCTGTTTCACCGCAAGTTTTGCTATCATTGTTCGGAGTTCGGCACAGTAGACATCTGCCGTTATTGCTTAACCAGATCGGAAAAAGTTATAGCGAACAACACCATGCTGAGACCACCAAACAGTTACCATTACTCTTTATTGGTAAGCTTTGCTTTAGGACACTGTTGCTGCGTTTGACCTGGGGTCAGCCATTGGATTTTTCGCCTACAGTTATAGTAAAGAATCCACTTTTTATCACATGTCACAATTCGATCCAATATTCCTTCATTTCTTTATCGATTCAACAACGCAACACAAGTTTCAACACGCGTTTCTTTCTGCAGTTTAGTTAGGCTCGGTTTGCTTCCAGCATATCTTTCAATTCAATTCAACTCATTCACATGTGTAAGCGAGGAAGAAGTCTTCCACGTGGTTCGTGCTTCTAATCAAAATTTTCATCACGAAAGCGTTTAAACCAAAATCGCACGGTGCGTTCATTAGCAGGCCCCTCTCAAAACGCATCATTGATATTGTGAATTATTTCTGCAGCGTTAGTTCCGCGTCGGAACTCGTATTCAAAAACACTCGAATTTTCGAAGTATCTATCTTTCTTGTCTAAGCTGAATAAAAAAAAAACAACTGAAAGTCGATAATGGAATTTTGCACATTATTTAAAAGAAGAACCTCATATGTACGATTCGAAAAAAGTTTCACTCAAATATCTCTGAAGGTTCTATGCCAATTCTAAGTACCTATTACAATAAAATGGTACTTTATTTTACAATAAAATATAACTTTTTTTAACTCCCGACGTAAAAACGACGGGTTGTTGTTATAAGTTTGACGTGCCTGTGTGTGTCTGTCTGTGACCCGAACGGAGAAACCGATTTTGATTTCGTTTTTGTTGTTTGAAATGTGAATTGTTTGTTTGATGAAAATCGGTACTATCAGTCGGGGGTTTTATAAATTTTTAATTTTACTTGTTGTTTTTTTTTGTATAATTATTGTTATATTTTTATATAATAGGTATTAAAAGAGAGAAGGTTAAGGCTATTCATCTCCACGCTGGCCGAATGCAGGTTGGCTGGACTGGCAAAACATGTTGTGGCTACGTAATCTTGTTGAATGTTTTTAAAACGCCCGAAGACCTCCAAGTAAGCTTCACGACTGTTATCTTATAGCAACAGCCGGGACCGACTGCTTAACGTGACCTCCAAATCATGGAAACGCTCATAACATATCATGCCACAAACGGTCACCCATCTAGGTACTGACCGCGCCGTCGTTGCTTACCCAAGTTGGTTATAATCCCTCAGAACCACACATCGGTAATCGTTTCCTATCACCTAATAATATTTAATTTATTGGATCAGAGTTTCTCTTGAAACGATATACATATTATTATTATGTTTTATTGTGTTGCAGCAAACTAAACTGATTTTCTATTATTTTTAAATATAGAAAGTTACTTTGTTAGTTCTTTAGTTACAAAAAAAAATGTTACACCGCTCCGTGCGAAACTCACTGTGTACAAGACATACATCAGGAAACATAACATGTTTCAACAATTATGGACCCATCTCAGTATTATCGGGCCTGTCAAAAATTTTGGAGAAAATAATAAACAATAGATTAATTAAATATCTCGAGGACAACCACTTGCTTTCGCAAAACGGCTTTAGGCAAAAAAGATCAACTGATCAAGCAGTACATCACTTAACTAATCATATAGCTAGTAACCTGGATGAGGGAATGCATACAATCGGGGTTTTCCTAGACCTTGCCAAGGCTTTCGATAGTATATCTTGTAGCATACTATTACTTGAGATACTTGGGATAAGGGGAACGCAACCTCGCTCTTTTTTCAGCTACCTCAGTGATCGCACTCAGTGTCTGAAAATTGGCTCTTACATAAGTGCTGAGGTCAGGAACACTGGTTATGGTTTTCCCCAGGGTAGTTCGACAGTTATATATTCTGCACACAATTTTAAAACAGCATGCTGAACTTTCCTTTAGTAATTCATACCGTTAGATAAGAGAAGAAAGGACATAGTATGTACCAGGCCTCAAACTAGTCATAGATTCATTCATAGATTTTATTTATTTTTAGGACCACTATTGTACAACAGAATTAATAAGGTACTAAACATTTACAGCCTAAACAATAAAAATTGCAAGATCACAATAACAGAGTATATAGGTAAATTAAACTATACAGACACAGAAAACATTTTAGTAATATTTAAGTAGTCTTTATCAGCCATTATCATTTGCTTTTTTGGTAGACACATTTGTAGTACTTAATTTTTACTTTTAATTCACATCTTTTATATTTTAATTATTGCATAAATTAGTAACAGGGAAGTAACAGCTCAATTCTGAGTCAAACAATCGCCTGAAACACAGGTTTACCCTATTTCAGGCAAGCAGCTATTTAAGTATTTGAGCTTAATTTAACTTCGTGAGACGGATAAGCTCCAACTTGTTCGTGCGTGCAAATGACTCACAAGCTCGCCACCTGCGCGAGCTCGCACTCTACCATCGGCGCCCACCGGACAGGCATGGCCTATGACGAGACTTCGTCTCCGTGGCAACTCCTACTGGACCATCCCCAACACCTGACCTGGCGCTGGCTGGCGGGCTCTCCTCGGGGTCCCCACCCCTTGGAGCTCGACCTCGCTAAGCACAAGAGGTGAAATAGAACTAGACCTGGGCGTAGCTAGTTTGGTCGACCTGCGGGGCGCACCCGCAATAGCTTGACCGCGTTAGAGACGCCCCCACACCGGACTGACACCCCGGAAATACTAACAGGCCCAGACTTCATTTATCTCAGGTTTTAGTGGTAATTTCACCTCATACCTCCCATCTTCGCGGTTCTTGTAGACATGTAAACGTCTTCGCAGTGTTGATCTTCAGATGATAAGCCTGATTTTTTCGCTTGAATATCCTCAATCTAATTGTGGTGATATTCCGCGTCGGCAGGGTGGCATATTTGTGTCTTCGTAAGAAAAAGCATGGTCGTCCGTGGTGTCTCAAGGTGTTGGTATAATATTATAATATAAGGTATATTAAACTCGTGATAACTTTTATGTCGTGGTATGTCCGATTTCAAAAATTCTAAAAGTAACTACCCGTAGGTAGTGACAGAGACTTGAATATAAATACAATTTATTTGTATAATAAATAATACCAAAGTAGTAATTCTTATCGTTAGTTTATTCCGACGTAAATATTGAATATTTTACCCTGGAAAAGTATGTAGTTATAGTGACATAACTTTAACACCTTGTTAGAAATGATGTCACAGGCTTTTTTGTAGATATTGATATCCTCTATAAGTTCAGTACATCACTGTTCTATTATTAATAATTATTGCAACGTACCCAAATTAATACTTTTTGGGTATTTTTTGACACCTTGGGATACATTATCGATATTTTCATATGGATTTCTTATTATTTTTTTAATATTCTATATCCTATGTTCATTGGAGATAATGAACGATTCTAATAGTGAAAGAATTTTACAAATCAGTTCAGTGGTTTCGGAGCCTATTCATTTTAAACATACAAACAATCAAATCTATCCTGTTTACTATATTAAGATAGACAAGCATGAATCACAAAAGAATAAGGAACAATGCTGCATATCAAATAATATTATTATAAATGCCAAGGTTGGCGAGGATGAATTGATGTTTGTAATTCTTTCATGTAAAATCTACTAAACGGATTTATATGAAACTCTACAGTAATACTCTACTAAACTTAAGCAAAAAATTTAAGGAATGTTCAGATTTCGGGTACAGAAATGTTGGAGGAGCTATTAGAAACTTCTGTAAGATCTGTAAAATTGTTAATGTTAAGGATGGTGACATATAGCGGATTGCATAAATATTCTTAAAACTGTGGACATTACAATTACAATACTAATTATAGGTTATAATATAACTAGCAACACTACCAACAGCAAGAATTTCTCACTCATTTTTTTTCCAAACTAATTTATTTTCGTAATATACAGACCCATCTAAACTCATAAAAGAGATATGAAAATTAAAAAAATATTTCAAAATTTAATTTAAAATTGTCGAAATTATTCAGAACGCAACTAGTTTAGAATCAAGGTTAATAAATGAATAATTTAAGACGTGACGTAACAAAAGTCCTTTTTATTTCATTTAAAGCTAGTATTAATCATTATAATTTTATTGTTAGGGTTCCGTAGCCAATTGGCAAAAAACGGAACCCTTTTAGATTCGTCAAGTCTGTCTGTCTGTCTGTCTGCCTGTTTGTCCATCCATATGTCACAGCTACTTTTTTCCGAAACTAACCGCATTAATATTTTTACATAAAAATATAAAAAAACAAATGTTGGGGTCCCCATACTTAGAACTGAAACTCATTTTTTTTTTAATCCGAACCATACGTGTGGTCTGTCTGTAGATAGGTCGTCAAAAATGATATTGAGGTTTCTAGTATTTTTTTTTTCTAAACTGTAGTCGACCCCAAATCATCTTACTAATGAAGGTTCGGAAGAAATAGAAGAAGTCTATCAAATAAGTAGCAGTGATAGCATTCTGAGGAATACGACAGGCGATATAAGCGCATCAATACAGGAGACAACTCCGGTGCACAGTTCTTTAGAACTTAGAGTATTATGAGCTATTGGTTCATGTTTCTTCCCGTGCTGAATGGATTTAATGTGACTCATATCACCTTTAGTATTCACAAGATTTTTGACAAGGGGTCCACATCTTATAAGGCCCGGTGAGTATCTGCGTAAAAGGTTACGCAGATACTCACCGGGCACGGTTGCTTCGGTGAGTATCTGAATAGGATCGGACTCGAGGAGACGGCACAATGCCACCATTGCGCAGCCGACAGGGACTCCACCCAGCATACGCTGGAAGACTTCCTTGCCATCTGAACGCGAAGTCCTTGTCGGCCAAATTGGACGAGACCTGCAATCATTGCTGCCATGCTGGCGGGTGAGAAGGGCTGGGGCGCAGTGGTCTCTTTCTGTGAAGCTGTAATGCTCCAGAAAGAGACCGCTTAACGGGTTCGGGAGAGGGCCGATCACGACAAGGACCGTCGCCGGGGCTGCAAGCTGCCAGAGAAAGGGGACCTCGGGCAGCAAACTGTTGCTGAAAGTTGTTGAAAAAAACAAAGTTGCTGCAGCGGGAGGTAGGATGGTGGCCTGGTCACAAAATGTGATCAGGCCCCAAAAATATATAATGATTGGCCAATAGGCAGGAGGAAGCCTCTGTGGTTTCCTCTACGATGGAACCTGGATAGGCGCAGCGCCGATCCTGAGGATGACCTGAAATAACATGGTCCGGGTCCTCCTCAGAGCCGGGCACAAAAAAAGAGTACATGACAAACATATACCTATTATAAATATTTACCTTTTGAAGATAAAATATTTACCATCTTGATTAAACGATGACTTTTGAATTCCTGCCAAAGGTAGCCTGCAATAAAATTAATGTAGTTATGGAAAGGAAAGAGAATAAATTGTAAAGTCACTACATAGTATAAAACAAAGTCGCTTTCTCTGTCCCCATGTACACTTCAATCTTTAAAACTACGCAACGGATTTTGATGCCGTTTTCTTTGATAGATAGAGTGGAAGGTCAAGAGGAAGGTTTTTATGTATAATACATGCATATTGTACATCTTAAAAAGGTCTACAAAAAAGTCCGCAATGGTATATGTCTATCTCTTACGGCCTGGCCACGAGTTTTGGTCTTAGCGAAAAGCGGAGCGGCGTCGGTGAGCGGTGCGTTTTGCACGCCACGAACCCTAGTAGCGGTTAGTTGCAGCGGCGACGGTGGACGTATTTAGGTAGTCGAAACGTGTTAAAAATCATGGCGTTATAAAAATTATCCCTTCTGTTTAGAAAAAACTTTTTTTTTTTTAAATATGATAGAATGAGTGCACGAACTAAATAAAGATCGGTATTTAGATGGTGGATTTAGTGACCTATACGAAGGTCCTACCTATAAGAAGTAATTGATGTTTCCAAGTGTTTTGCTAAGTAGGTACTTACAGAGAGAAAAAACTTTAAAAACTTGTCAACTACTTACATTGCGTATAAGACATACTAGTAGTTTCGTGTGAAGTTATATCTACAGACAAAACTACTGATATGTAAACTGTTTTGCTAATTAGGTACCTACTGACAGAGAAAAAAATTAACTTTTAAAACTTGTCAACTATCCACCTACATTACGTAAACATACCAGTAGTTTTGTCAACATATCAGTAGCTTCGTTTGGTAGGTACCTAGGTTCTATGTTTTTGTGTTATCAATTTAAATTAAACGTAAGTACCATTATATTCCGGAAAACATTGTTTAATTTCTTCCCACAACCTTTTTATATTTATGTTGGGGATATTTTGACATCCACATAGGCGGTCTATTTAAAATTTCTGTTATAAAAGCCTCGGTATCCATTACCGGCATAAAATCGTGTAAATTTTTTTGTTTTTATTTAACGCCGCTGAGTCCGTCACTCCTGCACCGCTGTCCACGCCGCTCTGTTTCGTGGCGTCGCACATACTAACTTGTGCCTTTGTTCCTGCCGCTCTCCATACCGCTCGCCGCTGTAGCAATTCGCTCGGCAAAAATCGCTAGCTTTTTCGCTATGAGCGGCGACTCGTGGCGTGCCTCGTACATTTTTATACTTTTGATATTACCGCTCGGCGTTTTGCTCTTAGCTGCCGCTCACAGCGTTAAGGTCGTGAATGGGCCGTTAGGGATAACCCACAATACCCTATTTTTTTTATTTTTTTTACGAGAAATAATATCTTATTTACGAAGCGATTTTATGCAATACAGTATAAATCCTTATCGTTAAGTACATTGTGTATTTAATATAGATTAATATGGCCCTTTACAGTATGTAATTTAAATTAATATTTTTGAAGATATTACAGATTTAAAATGCAGGAACAAAGCGATTTTGGCGGTACCGGCTGGGGCCCGTTAGTTGACGCTGCTCTCGATTTGTCACTATCAGTTAATAACTAAACACTATATTTTATTAATAGTTAATATTCTAAGGCGGTACGAAGTTGGTCGGGTCAGCTAGTTTATAATAAATCTAGCAACTGACGAATAATTGTGACCGGAACATTGAATTTACAATAAAATTATAACAGTAACATTATACATACCTGTTTGAGATATTTACCTATTTGCATTTGTACGTTTGTATTGTGTTTCGTACATTTATTGCTCTGCCTTGGCACTGCTCTGTACAGGATTCGACTCGACATTTGTTATTTTTTCCATTTAATATTATTTGCCAGTAAGTATAACCGATTATATATACACAATACAATACTGACATAAGTCTAAAAAAAACTTCAAAACATAATCGATCTCATTAATATTAGTAATTAGATCCATTCTGCTTTGAAGTTTCAGACCTGGTAATTTAATTAGAGCAATATTTTTTTCTGCGTCGTGTGCAATACCATCAGGCGTTTGCGTTAAAAATTTAAAAGTCTTACTTTTTGATTTATATTTTTAAAGTAAATTAAACAAAGTGGAAACCCAAATTCCAACATTACGTAGATCTTGTGCAAGGATTGACCTAAACTATACAAATACTTTTAATGTATTTAATTAATGCAGCGCATAGTTCTACTGATTTGAAAATACGTCAAATTCCACAATTTCGTGCAGTACCTTCTTAAGGCAATATGCAGTTGATGTAAAAATATTACTAAATTAACTAATATAGCCTAAATACATACATAAGTATAAGAATAGATACATATAAAAATACATACGTAAACACATACACACATATACAGGATGGACCAAAAGTTCGTTTACATTTAAAATTATGATTTAAAAGAAATTAGCTATGTGAAATAAAAACTATTTATTTATTATTGAAGTACACAACTGGGATTTCATTTTTAAAAATTACATTATCCATGAGTGATCCTTAACTATTTTGACACTGCTGCAACCTGCAACGAAAATTTGCTATGATCCTCTTCGAAACAGGTCTATACCAAATTCTTCTACTTAGTCTAAAAAAAGAAATACATTAATTAACAAATGGAATCTCACACACAAGGAACAGTTTTTACTGTTATTTCTTTTGTGTAGGAAATATCTCTCTTTTCCAAGGCGACTCTATACCCTTCGGCTGCCTTCATCATGATATCAAGTTTAACCCTCAACTTAGGCACTGGTCCGTCTTCTCTATCTTCAACAATTTTATATTTGCGTAAAATCGTTGATAGTGCCGATTTAATTGACATCAAGGCGTACTGGTATCCTGCAAAATAATAGTTAAAGCACAGGTAGAGGGCACTTCAATCGATATTCAACAGTCAATGATAATACTTAATAAGAGTATATTAGCCATAGAAGTATTAACACAATATTGTCTAATCTGTTAGAAGTGGCATATCTCTTCGATTTGATAGATTAAAATGACTGACGGTCCTAAAATGTTAAACATTAAAATGTGTTCAAAGTTCTTCATAAGAATATTCCAATCATACATTTCATTTCAACCAAAATATTTAAAAGAAAAGTTCATGATATCATTTTGTAAACTGCTTTTTTGCTGTTAGTTTTTTTTTTTTAATTTTTTTTTTAGAGACTTATTACACAGTAATATGTTAGTCTCATCGTATTTGCTGTTAGTTAAAACTCAGTCTATGAAACAGAAACTCAGAAACCAATATCATGTACATCTGTATGTGTGATATACAATGATTTATGCACATTATAATCGCAACTAATGTTTAAATTAAATACTAGCTAACTACTTTAGGCGATTCTCACACTGCACCGCGCTCCGTCGCGTAGGGACTTCACACACCGGCGACGCGAACACACGCGTAGGCGTGGGCAGCCAATTGAATATTTGTTTTTAAATTTGAAACAAAATATGGTGAGTTCTGAACACCATAAATAATTTATTTCTATTGGAAATTCAACTTAAAAATAATTTATCAACAAGTTAAACAATTGTTAACTAAAAAAATTTTCCCGAGCAAAAGTTTTTCGCTTCATAGAGCCTTTCTTACATACATAGTTATCAAGATCGCGCCATAAAAGTTAAAAAAATATTTGTACTTTGTAATATTTTTTTTTACTTTACTACATTACTTTGATTTTTCAGTTTTTGTACAAGTTCAAGCCTAAGTCCAAAAGAATGAAATAAATAAAAAAGATGAAATAATTTTTCAAATAAGAGCCAAGTGGCTCCAAAACTACTGAAATGAATGCATTTCAAACAAACAAACATTCAAATCTTTCTTCTTTTCAATATAAGTATACACATATAACAAAGTAAGGAAAGTTCATAAAACTATTAACTTGTAGACGGCATTATTTACTTTAATATCTTTTAGTCTTCACGAAATTATGCTTTATTCCTACGATTCCCAAAATAATTTTATAGGGTTCCGTGCTTCAGAAAAACCATTGTGATATGTAGAATTACAGGTTGTCTACCTGCTCAAAGTTTAATCTTTCTAGCACTAACCGTTTGGACGGTAAGACGAGGACGAACGGAAGGAAATGACCAATCTATCAGTCATGAACTTCGGAACCCTAAAAATATTATAATGATTATAAAGGGTAATAAAAAGATATTCGAAGCCAGGATAATGATGCAGAAACAATTCACTCACAATGAGAATGATTACCCCTACTCTTGGTTTCTACTCATGCTTTCGATCTCTCCTCTCAAGTTGACGAGACCCCAACACGCACTCGGCCCGCGTGTGAACGTATGGCCCTAACCCTCCATATATATTACATTAATATATGTACCTATATTCCAAGTATTTGTTTCATATCCTGAGTTATAATTTTAAGAACCTATACAAATATTTTATAACTAGCTTTCGCCCGCGGCTCTGCGCGCATGTATCTCGATTAATGCAGTAAAATGTAGCCTATTATGTCAATCACTACATAGTATAAAACAAAGTCGCTTTCTCTGTCCCCATGTACGCTTAAATCTTTAAAACTACGCAACGGATTTTGATGCCGTTTTCTTTAATAGATAGAGTGATTCAAGAGGAAGGTTTTTATGTATAATACATGCATAATATAGTAGATAATAATTTTAGAGGTTTCTAATGTGTGTTTTTTTACGCTTACATTGCAAACGCTGGCTTTACCCTACAAGATAGATCAAAATAATGTACTACAGTATTGTACATCTTAAAAAGGTCTACAAAAAAGTCGGCGATGGCATATGGCTATCTCTTAGGGATAACCCACAATAACCATTTTTTTATGTTTTATTTTTACGAGAAATAATATCTTTTTTACGAAGCGATTTTAAGCAATACAGTATTAATCCTTATCCAATTAAGTACCTTAAGTACATTGTGTATTTAATATAAATTAATATGGCCCTTTACAGTATGTAATTTAAATTAATACTTTTGAAGATATTCCAGATTTAAAATGCAGGAACAAATCGATTTTGGCGGTACCGGCCGGGGCCCGTTAGTTGACGCTGCTATCGATTTGTCACTATCAGTTAATAACTAAACACTATATTTTATGTAATAAGAATTGATATTCTTTTCTAAGGCGGTACGAAGTTCGCCGGGTCAGCTAGTCTGTTATATAAGCTTAATTACTGTAAAGTTTACAAACCCGTTCAGTAGTTTTTGCGTGAAAGAGCAACAAACATAACTACATACTCACAAACTAATATTAGTAAGAAAAATAATTTTAATTAATTTGGATTTTTTAATTAACTTCCGTGCATTCGCTAAAAGACATACTTCGAAAACTCATCAACGTTCCATTAAACCTCCTCCGTTTGAAATCGTTTATGAAAACGGAATATTTGTGCTCATTAGTCAATAATAGAATCACTTAATATAACTATATATGAATTTGATACGTACCAACACAATTTCTTGGTCCATTACTAAATGGCATGAAACTACATGTATGTTTTAAATTTAGTCTCTCTGGCAGGAACCTGTCTGGATCAAACTCCTCAGCGTCTGGGCCCCAATATTTCGGGTCTCGATGTATCCCCCAAATTGAACATACTACACCTGATCCAGCAGGTAACACCCGGCCAGACGCTAGAAAACGTTTAAAGGTTAATTTTAATTTAAAAAAAAATGTGGTCATTACAGTTAGTAAACTGTCATGAAATCTTTAGCAGGTTTTAACAAAAGTTTTAACTATTGAACTGGTGAAAATCCTAATAATTTATTACCCAAGTTTGCCACCAACTGCGCATATCAAGCATGTTTGTATCGTGAATATAATAATAGTTTGATTGTTATCTTTTTAAGTTGTACAAAGAAGTCATTGCTTCATACAAGTTTTAGCAATAGTATGTACATTGAGAAGTATAATAATAAAAATTGTGCAAGTACATGTCGGGCTACACATAGATCAGGATTCCGTAGTTTTAGCTTTACGAGTATGTAACTGTAGTTTTACGTAGTAGCACCTGGATTTAAAACCATATTCAATAGATAATTGTTATGTTTACTGATTATTTCGTGGTTTTAGTACGATGTTTTTCAAGTACCTAAGCGTATTTTGCAAGTTAGACCAATATAACTTCAGAAACAACAAAGTAATCTAAACCATTATAATTTAACTTAAAGTTTAATTTTATTTTAATCCAATTTTTTCAGCTGTTTCGAATCAGTCGTTTAGCTTTTATAAACGCCGTGTTTTAACAAAAAGTGTTAATAAAGTTGAAGAACTTGCAAATCGATACATAAATCAAAAAAATGTTTCAAAAGACCTATCTAATGATGCCCCAGAAAATGGGGTAGACACGAGAAAGAAAAACCATCCCCACTTTAGATGTAAGGAGGTACCCTCAAAAACTTTTATTGGTCGTGATTTTATTTATGCACTTTGTCAACTTGATAAAAACACACATACATGCCAAGTTTCATTTTTCTGGCGCTATCCATTTCGAAGGTCACACATGACGAAACTATAAGGATTCTGACTGGTGGACTACGGAACTCTAAAAAATATAATATAATTGTGACTTACGTAGTTTTGTATCCTCTAAAACTTTTCTGATAATGAGAGGAACCGGAGGAAACAACCTTAATGACTCTTTGATCACCCTCTCTAAGTATTTTAATTTGATTAGGTCTTCTTTCACGAAAGAGCGATCCGAATCACCGAAAACATCGTATATTCTGTAAAAAATATTTTCTGAGTGAGTTCATATTCAGACTGAGGATACTATCATCGGGTTTGACAGTATTTGGAGATCTTGGAATTATATACGTTATTAAATCTATATAAATAAAAATAAATTGACAAATATAACTAAGTGCAGAACTCGAGAACCGAGAAAAAATGAAAAAAAATCGAGAAAAATAATGAAAACAACACTTGAAAGTAATGTGAATTAAAAATTCTCTCCGATTTTGACGGAACTTTCGCTGGCCGATAGGTGATAATATAATGAATGACTTGGGCTACTTTTGTTTGAGACTAACTTGGCCCTGTGTGGTTGTAATGATACAACAACAACACGGGTAACATGGCGAGGCGCAGCTAGTAAATATATAAAGGTAAGTTTTATAGGGATTCAATTAGATTAGCTGTCCTCGAAGTTAATCATGGTATTATATTATTATTATGAATCACTAAAACCAGTTCTAACACAACAAGTCGTAGATTGTTAAAGATCCCACAATGATTATATTATTGGTTAAAAGTATTTCATGTTACACTAGCTGAGTCCCGCGGATCGGCCCGCGTGTATCTCGATTATTGAATTATTTAATTTAATTTTCTTGTTATTCGTGGTTGATTTTAAATGCATGGTATTTCACGAACTTACTCTTGATACAACTTTTCTTGTACCTCAGGATACTTGGCTAGAAGCTGGATGGTATACCCTATCGCGACAGCAGAGGTATCTGTGCCAGCTACCATCATAGTCAATATTTCTTCTCTTAGCTCAACGTTAGTGAAACCATTTTCTCCGCCAGATAATTTTATCAATAACTCCAAAAATGTTGCATTTCTATACCAGCCAAAATCTAAAAATAATATAAGTTTAAATCTTTCTTTTCTAAATTTAAATCTGTTTCTTCTTTCTTTTATCTTTTACATTCATTGAAACTTACAAATATTCGTCATTTTCAAAGTTTTTTGTGAACTTTAAAATGTTATTACACATTTTAGTAGTTAGAAAATGAAATAATTACAAGAAATAACATAAATGTGAACTAACCGAATTCATGATCAACCTCTGGTTTAGAGGATTTCTCATTTTTTAGTTCTTCTCTCTTTTTCCTTATGACCTATTAAAAGAAACAAAACATTAACATCCAATTTGCCACGTACAGATCATCAAAACCATGAAGAATATTACACACATACAAGATACGCGAACAAAAAACCTAACCCTATGCAGTCGGATGATAACTGTGTTGTTATATATATAAAAAAATGACAAAATCAAACTTCATTTTATTTCCCTACCAGTACCACTAATTAAACAATCATCAATTTATTTATCTATCATCAACAGCCTTTAACAGTCCACTGCTAGACATAGGCCTCTCCTTTGAAAGGAGGTTTTGGCCTACTATACCACGCTGGCCAGACGGGTTGGTATAGGGTTTGTTTCAAGTGGGGTGCTGCTGGCTAGAAAACCTCCACGTGGTGCACCCTGGGCGCTGGCGATAGCACTGTTCCTCCTCATTTCCTCCGCGTTATCTGGAGGAGAGGATTATCGCCAGCGGCTAATATTCTAGCTGGAGAGGAGCCATCATCGGCTCCTGGGCAAGGCCTGGTCCAGCGGGGCGGGCGTTTCCGCCGTTTCCCCTGCTGGCTCTTCGCTCTTCGGAGCAAGGAGGAGGTTAACCTCGTTAAAAAACCGAAGGTGGGACCCTTCATGGGTCGGAGTTTCTCCCGCTGGTAGCGGTGGAGAAAGGAGGGCGGGCTCGGCGTGTATTCACATTACCATCGAGCAGGCAGGGTGACGTAGTCTTCCTGCCACCGTCGGCATAACGTAGCCCCGAGAAGAATGCTCTGATCGGGGGCGTGGGTCTTGGCTTAACCGCCTGGACCGCGAGGAAGAAAACCTCTATAAAAAATCACCCCGAATCTCAAGCTCTGGTGCGTGGCCAGGGGATGCATGGCTGATGGGAAGTTCAGTTGCGAACGCACCCCAAGCCGAGGTACCTGCGGACCCCTCGGTTTGGCTAAAAATTTACGCTTGCCCGGGTATTGGGGGATCTCTGCCCGGGTCGACCTTGTATTTCTCCCCCTCTCGTGGGTCTTATTATGGATACTCTAAATTTAAAAACAAAAGAAAACGGATTGGAAACTATTAACAACGAAATGGCAAGCTCAATGGCAAACGTAAGCGAAGAAGGCAAGAAGGAGAGTGAGGTGGTGAGCATCCTGGAGGATGTCTCATCCGAGGAGTTGAGGGTGATGATGGACACGCCCATCTTGGAGGGGCTCCCAGTAGTCGAACAGACGACTGGGAGCCGAAGAGTGTCGGAGCGCCTGCGCTCCAAGACTGCCGCGGCGGACACGGACGGCTCGGTGCCAATGGAGTTGGAGCCGATTGACGTCCACAGGAAGCGCGAGCTCGCCGGGAAAGACGACGGTGACGCATCCCAGCCGAAACGCAGAACGGCGTCACCCTCGCCGGTCCCAGGCCCGTCAGGCTCCGTCTTCAAGCCGGAGACCTACCGGCGCAACAGGGTGGACAAAGAGGCAAAGGCGGAGGAAGAGATTGAGGAACTCCTGCAGAGGGTCAAGGAGTTGATGACGACGGCGGGAGACGTACCACAGGCTCCTCCCTCCGTGCAGGATAGGGCGAAGGTGGCGGTGGACGTGATCCGCCGAGTGGCCACCAAGTCCACAAACCTGAAGGGCTCCTTTGTGAGGGCCCTTAAGGACTCTTCCTCCGCCATCACGGGGGCCGTGGACGAACTCGTCGGAGACGTGGCTCGTCTGCAGGCGGCAAATGACCGCTTGACGGCGCAGGTGGCCGAACTCGGCTACAAGTTCGCCTGCTTTCAAGCGAGTCATCCCGAGATGGTGGCCACTGCCCTGCCCCAGCCTGCCCCAGCCCCAGCCAATGCGGCGATGCCTGACGCCCAGCTGCGCCAGGTGCTAGTCGCGGTGGGGCACATGCTGGATGGTCGCCTGGCGGATCTGAAGGCAATGCTGCCTCCACCCCCAGTGGTACGTCCGCCGCTGGCATCGCAGAGGCCGAAGGCTGCGGCGGCGCCGACCAAACTCCCCGTTGAGGGAGGTCCGGTGTCGTATGCGGCGGCGGCCGCTGCCCCGGCCCCTGAGGCTCCCCAGAAACAGGGGAAGGGGGCCAAGGCGCCGGCGAAAGCGCCGGCGAAGGCGCCGGCCCAGACGCCAGCAAAGGCGCAGGCGAAGGCGTCTGCCAAGGCGCCAGCGAAGGCGCAGGCGAAGGCGCCGGCAAAGACACCGGCCACAGCGCCGACCAAGGCGGTGCCGGAAACAGGAGAGGAGTTCCCCCCTCTCCCCACTCCAACACCCCTGCCGGGCACCTCCACATCTGCCGCTGCTAACGACAGCTGGCAGGTCGTGGAGAGCTCAAAGAGGCGCCAACAGCGGCAGCGGCAGCGGGCCAGAAGGGCCACCGAAAAGGCAGCCGAAGCCTCGCAGCCACCGCCGGTGATGACAGCTGCCACCAAAAAGAAGCCGCGAAAACTGCAGCCGCCTAAAACCGCGGCTGTAGTGGTGACCGTCACGCCGGAGGCGGCCAGTGGTGGACTGACCTATGCGGCTGTCTTCCAAAAGGCCCGGGCCAGTCTTGCCAGCGAGTTTGGACCGGCAGGGGTCAGGTTGCGCCGCGCCCAGACGGGAGCTCGAGTCCTCGAGTTCCCTGGAGCAGAAGGCGCAAAGACGGCGGACAAATGTGCCGAGACGCTGAGGGGCATGTTTGCCGAGTTGGATGGCGTCAAGATCGCCAGGCCCACGAAGTGCGCGGAGCTGCGTATTTCGGGCTTGGACGATTCTGTGACGGCCGAAGATGTCCGCGATGCAATCCGGGAGAAGACCGGCTGCAGCGCGGATAACATCAGGGTCGGCACCATCCGCCCCGGTCCAGGCGGGCTAGGCGCTGCATGGGTCAGCTGTCCCGTGGCGTCAGCCAAAGTTTTGGGCGACGCCGGAGCTATCCTCGTCGGCTTTGTGAATGCCAGGGTTACGGTCCTGGCTGCGAGGCCGATGAGGTGCTTCAAGTGCCTAACCGCCGCCGGACACACTCGCTCGAAGTGCGAGAGTTGCTTCGACTGCAGCGGTCTATGTTTCCGCTGCGGTCGACCGGGGCACAAGGCGGCAGATTGCTCAGCTGCCCCCCACTGCCCGGTGTGTGCGGCGGCGAATAAGCCCGCCAATCACCAGACCGGGCAGGGGGGCTGCAAGCCTCCCCGCGCGTCTCGGCAAGCGCCGGAGGCCAGCCTATCGATCCAGGCTGCCTCCGATGTCACTAGTGCGTCGGCACCGACGCCCATGGAGGAGGTTGTAGAGACGAACCCTTAATGGATCAAGTCTCCAACCTTCTCGTCCAGACGAACTTGAACCACTGCGCCGCAGCGCAGGATCTCCTCCTGCAAACCATGGCGCAGTGGTCGGTCGGTGTGGCCGTAGTCGCGGAGCCCTACTTCGTCCCTCCCCGTCCAAACTGGATGGGTGACTGGGACGGCTCCGTGGCAGTCGTCCGTTGGTCAGCAGGTTCACCAGTTAGCAGTGAGGAGGATAGTGGCCCCGATACACCCCTTAAATTTAGGTTTATCTGTGTCATTATTTCGTTTCATTTCTTTAAGATTTCATCAACAAATATTTAAAGATTATTATCCATCACCTTAATTGATTTGTATGTTGCATTAGTTAATTTCTATTAATGTATTTCTTTTGACATGTACTGCTAGCTTTTATATTTGTCGTCCATATGCCCAAAAAATATACACAAAATAACAATCGTACGTTTGAGAATGCTAGCAAAGTTTTTTGGAGGTGCAACGTTATAAGAATATATTTGAAATAGGCTTTCATCTCTTTCTATAAATAATAGTGTTATTATATCTCCTCAATTCCAACATACTCGTACATAAATTATACCTTAAAAAGGATGTTGAGTCAAAATACTTACGTTATCGGTGAAATCGTGTAGCAATCGTATACATTTCTGATGTGTATTATATCGGGGAAACAAACTGTACAGCCAATCGGGCTGAAGCCATAGATGAAATATTCTCTGACAAATTAATTGTAAAGCGGTACTCATAGCATTCAGAAACGGAGAATCCGGATTATCTTGGGCGTTTATTTTCACTCCCATTGTTGTCTCTGTGCAAAAAGTCTTAATAATTATGATTATCATCGCAATACCTACTATATTTCTGTGTGTAACAAATTCAACTAATATTTTATTGACGATTAGTTCAAAAGTATCCCTCTGTCTTGACCACAGCAAGTTACATGGCATACAAATACCTATATCATTATATTTTTCTATATCAAACATCTTTTAACGAGCAATTCATGAATGTTTATTTATTTATTTAAATATTATATACATAATTGTGATCTCGGTAACGACTAACAATTTAGGGGAGAAGAATCGATTCGTCTTATGTTTAAAAAAACGGGAGTTATCGATTTTTTTAGAATGATGGCATTGTAAAACAATAAATAGTAGTAACCGAGCAAAGCTCGGTCGCCCAGGTACTCATTATATCAAATACGGATGAAATCACAAAAAAAATGTATTTTTAATTCTATAAAATTGTACGGAACCTGTAGCAGCTGTCGATAAATGCAACTTGACAGTCTACTAATATATTGCCGTTCTATGAAAGTCTATAAAAAGATTGATAAATTTAGTAACTTTGAACAAATTGAATCCAAATTATGGATGGAAATAATAAATGACAATGACAAATGGATATGCCTAGAAGTTGTACAGGAAACTGCTGATGTAAATAGTTTAACTGCAATTAGTCTTCCACAACTTTTTTAGTATTTACCGTAAGTATACCGTGTCGCGGTATTAATAACGTCAACTATGTAAGCACAATATAAAGGACAGTGTGTGTTCTACCCTGTGTACTGTATGTATTTATATATGTTTTGATATCCACCATAAACTTTGCGAAAATAGACCATTCTTCTTATTCCAACTTACCACAGACTGAATCCAACGTGTAGCTACTCAAGAAAGGCCATATATCAATTTTCCCCTTGTCGGTGTAACTTGATAGTTTTTTAGCAAGCTTTTGACTCTGTTCTCCAAATACTTCAAGAAAATTCTCTATTATTCTAGGACCGAAAGCTGGTACCACTATTTTTCTTCGTCGTCTCCAAATTGAAACTGTTTAAAAGAACTTTTGTTAAACATATCTCAAACTATGAATATGATTTAATTGAAATATGAGAATAATTAGTTAGATCACTGATTGCATCTACGTTTTATTGATTAACGAAATATTTAAGTCTTAGGTGCTATATAAACTTTATTGGTATTGAGTTTTTGATAAAACAGTACGTTTAAATTAGATATATTTGGCTTCATTATATAATAGAATACATTTAAAATGATCCGTTAAGTACTGAATTACCCTACGGAGAATGACCAGTGGCCCATAACTAATAGCACCAACAATAGAACAACGCAAGGAAATATTAATTTTATGAAGTTACCTGTATGATATTTTGACAATATTTCAATAAACAATACTTTATATTTAGGCAACCTTATTGTCACAACACAAGTTCTATTTTATTTTGTTCCAACATTATTCTTTATCGTATATGTGATGTGCATTAAGAAATTGCGTATGTCATAAATAACATCCTTGTTTACAATGGACTTGCCCGCACTTGGTTTTTTTAATCGAATGTGTTACGAAACATTCCACTGTTACATATAGAATGCGTGACATACTTACCTTTTCCTTATTGTTGAACCTCCAAATTACTCGCAATTCGCTCACATTTGTTCTTAACCTTTAACTACCGACGTGGGGCCTGTGAGGCCGCGGCAGGTTGACACTTTGTTAGATTTATACCTTCCTCGTGTAGGAGACCTCTGTACTCTTCAGTAGCTGCGAGTTTAGTTGCACCGATGCCATTGAATGTGGTAGAAGTGCCAGCGAACATAATTTTAGTAAGTTATTTCAACTTGAAATTCCGACGCGGCCTCACAGGCCCAACGTCGGTAGTTACGTGACTTTTTTGTTTATGATACGGGCAACGTAAAGTGCCTTGTTACAGAAATCGCATAAGAAAATTGATGTAGCTGGGACGTTAAAAGGTAAACTGAGTTCATCTATACATAATTCACGTCTTTCCAATTTTTTTTTTTTTTTTTTAGTTTTTTTTGGTATATTGCATGAGAGAATTTTTGTCATAAGTTCAGTCAATGTGTTTTATTATATTATATGTTATATTATATTATTATATGTTAAATTATATGATGTGCATATGAAACAAAAGACTGATAGTGTATTTATAACGATTAGTATTGGAGCATACGATTACGCAGAGGAGGGTAGTCAACCTACATTTGTCTCGATAGCTTCGTATGAACTTGGCAAGAATACTCGGTTCTGATATGCCAGATACAGTTCAAGGTTAAGCCAATGAAGAAAAAACAAGAAAAATATGTGCATCTTGTTCACCTATAGCTATATAGAAAATCCATATATCACAGTGCGCTAAGCAAACATGCCCTGATTGTGTGTAACTTTGTTCTTGGACATTTTTTTTATTTGAAGCTTTCTAAATGCTGTTTATTATTTTTCTAGTAGATTTAAACCTAAAGTATAAGGAAAAGTACTTTCTGTAGTTACTAAGTTGTGAATTTTTTTTTGAAATCAAAATTTTGTCTGGTAGTCATATTTTAGTTAAAAAACATAGCCAAAGGAGTTAAGGTATATAATTACTAAGTTAAGTAAAGTTGATGATTATTTTTATCTTTTTTTTAGCTATAACATCCCAAATTAACAATACAAACTATAATTTGATACTCAGTTTACATATTTTCCACACTATTCAATGTTATACTTGCGGCCTCTCAGGCCCTACGTCGGTACTAGCGTGACAAAAAATCCACGTCGGTAGTTAAAGGTTAAACACGCTTTTAAATGGACGTGACATGCATCTACATTGATATATTTACATTGAACGTATTCTTATTTCGCACCTATTTCGTAGAAATATCTAATCCCGCAGCTTTGCGAGCGTTACTTTGAATTTTTAATCAGTACAGTATGTTACTTTACCGACTAGGCAAAGGCACAATTTTTCTAACGGATAGTGCCTACTGCAGTGATTGTAAAATTACCTGGTGCAAATATGCCCCCGTTACCAACAACTTTTTTAATAAATCTGTGGAGGTCATCCTTCTCTAGGCAAGTCTTCAGAATATGCTCCATGTCCTCGGGATTAACGACAACTATAATAAAAAACATAACCATTAGATACGGACAGTAAAGTAACATTTCTTTTATTGATTGCATGTGAAATTAAATGTTTGAAAGGTAACCGTAGGAATTAAGTCTCCGAGTACCCTGGCACTGCCCGGCAGATCTTGACCGACTTTGGTGTGTGTGGTCTCAGTGTATCAGGGACTTTACAAACATACATGAAACGGACACAAAGAACACCCAGACTAAGAACGGTTCGCACAAAGTGTTTTCCTATGTGGGATTTAAATCCACAACATTTGGCGCATTAGAAAGTGCGCTTAAACTAAAAACAAGGCCAACCGTGCAGTTAAATAGTACAATAAAGCTAAAGTGTTTGTTTGGTTGAACGCGCTAATCTCAGGAAGTAGCTACTAGTCTGATTTGGAGGATTGTTTTAGTATTATATAGCTCAGTTATTGAGGAAGGCTGCAAATCATCGTGCTATGACCAAAAGGCCAGTAGTCTATACTAATATTATAAAGAAGTAAAGTTTGTGTGTTTGTTAAATTGTAAGAGGTAATCTCGGGATCTACTGAACCGATTTTAAAAATTCTTTCACCAATAGAAAGCCACATTATTGCTGAGTGTCATTGGTTATATATAAAACCGAAAAATAAAAAGGCTTTTATGTGGTAGTCCGTTCTGCAAAGTGAATCGGAGAAAAAACCGTCTAATGAAAGCGTTTCTTACGAACGCTGCCTTAACTATGTTAGATATATTTTTGAGTTCTAGAGAAAAGCTTGAAAATGCGTACAAAAAAGTCGACAACAGCATATTTCTAACTTTTATATTTAAGTTATGCCCAACGAAGTGGGCACGGGTCAGCTAGTATCGTTAAAAAGTGCTGCAAGAACGGGGGGAAATTATGTCTTTTGAGAACTTTCTTTAATAATAACAACAAATAATTTGTGAAAAAATTGATTTTGTTTATATTGTTCCATGAAATTAAAACATTCAATATAAGAATTATAATACTTTTTGTTATATACAAATTCATCTGCATCTACACTAATATTATAAATGAGGAAACGTTGTATTTTTGTATATATAAATAAAACTACTAGACGGATTTTGATAATTCTTTCATCATTATAATGCTTCATTATATTTCAGTAACATATGCTATATTTTTTATCAGAAAAACCAAGGTATGAAAGAAATTGGCATAAAGTGACTTTCATCGCATGCGCTGCGGAAAAGATGAATGATAGAACAAAAATATGTTCTACAATATTAAAGAACATAATAATAACTATAAAAAACCTAGCGGTATCATTTGTCCGGCTATTGTAATTATGTCACAATGACTACTTCTTCATGGTAAAATATTCAATATTTACGTCTAAACAAACTAAGCATAAGAATTAATACCTTGGTTATTATTTCTTATTTAAATTAATCACTTTATATCCAAGGCCATATTATTGCCTATAAATTATTTTTTGAATTATTCAAGTCGGATATACCATTCAAAAGTTAGCGTGAGTTTAATATTTTTCAAAATTGAAATTAAAGAGACAACGCTCGCGCTCCAAGTGACTAACCGATTTATTTACAAGAGATAGGTACTATACACATACATTTTGGCTAATGGTTCCTGTAAATGTTTTGAATTTATAGTTAAATTTCTTTAGGTCCCCGGGCGGAACCGGGGTGGGCAGCTAGTATTAAGAATATTCACTGTAATTAACAGGCAATCGAAAGATACTCTAGGCGATTGTGACAATCATATGAAAGTATTTTATATAGTCGATTGAAATCATGGAATAGTACATTTAATAATAATAATATAGACTTTATTGTACACCAGAAAAAAATACAGTTAGGGCTTAGAACTAGCTACATATGTAGGTACAAGTGGCGGCCTTATCGCTCGTAGGCAATCTCTAGGCAACCATGGGATTTAGAATAAACATAGGAAAAAGTATAGGGTAGTGTCTGGTGTATTAAAAGTAGGTAAACGAAGACAATACATTACAGTAGTGAAAGAATATCATATAGTTTTATAATAATGCATAGTGTGGATTATTACATAAATACAAACACGGTATGAATGAAATATTAATTACGTAGATACCTAAATGAAGGAATGCGACTTAATTGTCTAAGAAGAGAAAGCAGATTAAGGGACCTTGGTGACTCCCAGGTAAAGCTCCTTTACCAGTCTCTTGAAAGTAATAGTTGTTTGTGCACGTCTTGTAACTGGTAGGGTATTCCACAACCGAACAGCTTGGACAGTGAAGGAAATGTCAAGAAATTTGGTAGAATGCCCAGGCATTTTTAATCTCAGGTTCTCTGAGGACCTCAGTAATTTGTTATGTGACTCATGTATAAAGATGAAGCGAGATTTAAGGTAACGTGGTGGTAAGAGGATTAATATAGTACTAGTCAAATAAGTAGTATCATACATTGCATTTATTTATAAATAATAATTATATTAATATTTAATATAAAATAAAAATTATATAAAATAATAATTATATTTTAACTCATTTCATCGAAAAATCCACCTTTATTCGCCTATACACTATTTCAGTCAGTGAACTAAAATGGTCTGTTTATCATCTGCCTTTGCGTTGCTAACTACAAGCTCACATTGTCTATGCACCTCGGGCTCATGACGTTGGCACTTTGGGTATAGTGTGCAAAAAAGAATTACTACAAAAACTGTCAAATTTGGAATTCACTATCTCAAATCATCATGATCAATCAATCAATGAAAATAATAGTAGGAAAGGCGTCACATTCCAGCGAGGGGCACAAATAGTGTGACCGGGTTGTATATATAGAATTAATGATGTTAGTTAAGCATGAAGTAGTTAAATAAATCGTGGTAGACGCGAATAACGCCGTGGAGCGATGCTAGTCTAAAAATATTACCTAAGTTACTCCTTATTTTATCAGCTTTTAGCCAGTGTAAGTCACGTTAAAATCAGTCCAGCCGTTCAAGAGATTACCCGGAACAAACCGACAGACAGACAGATAGACAGACGGTTTTTTTTTAAATTGCTTTTTTGACACGTGTTCCAATTACACTTTTATATGCATTTAATAAAAAACTGTTAATTTGATATAACACTACAATTTTATTTATTTGTATATATTGTTCCTTGTTGTAATCTTTTCTGTATCGTCGTGAAATGGTGTTAGTATTTAAATAATGTATAACCGTTTGATCTAAAATGGTTGACACGCTCTCTACTGCGCCAAGTGTTGTGGGTTCAAATTCTACACGGTATGACTTTCTGCGATCCACAAATTGTTATTCTGAGTCTGAGTGTGATTGTGTCCGTTTCTTGTATGTTTGTAAACTCCCCCGCCTCACAGGAATACATTCCTAATGCGGGAAACGTCTTTTAAAAAAGAAAAGTGTCAGTGGGTATATAGCTACTTATAGTTTAAAGTAGGTGGGTTTACCCTGTTAATTTAAGGGTACACCCACGTAACAATTACTTACGGAAGTACAGTAAATGTCCCAACCATCCTTTTACAACGCCATCGTGTTTCATACTTGAATAAGTGAATTCCTGAAGTGATTTCATGATAGCTGTAAATTACATAGAGCTAATTAAAAACTTATTAAATGGTAAAATTGTCAATTCATCGTCAAACTGCACCAAATAATCATCACCGCTCACTAACCTCTCCTGATTTTAACACAAAGCAATTGAAATAAATTCATAGGTTTGTTTATACTATGATACTTCAATTTTCTTTAGTGAAATGGACAGTTTATACTAGTTTTTCGCATACATGTAATAACAAGTTAGATAGATAATTATTTTTTATTAGTTGGCATAGCTCTTATCTCTTTCTAAATACGCCTGAGTTTTCATTATGAGTTTAATTAATTACTAGTTACTAAATTTGTTACCCACCATTCTAACAACTACCATTATTAGAACTGAAATCTAAATGAGCTTTTTTGTGTAATGTCGCTTTGCAATAAATGCTTGACCAGAGTTATACCTTCTTGTTACTTGTCACTGAGTTAGTGCCCAAACCTCTTAAGCTGGAAACACATTATCGGACGCGGCTGACAGCCGCGACTGATAAGTGTGCACAGACTGCACAGTCTCGTCAGTCGGTCTTGTGCCAGATTTCTGTCGGACGTCCGAACGCTCAAG
Organism: Phragmatobia fuliginosa; assembly: GCA_932526445.1. Lineage (NCBI taxonomy): Eukaryota > Metazoa > Arthropoda > Insecta > Lepidoptera > Erebidae > Phragmatobia > Phragmatobia fuliginosa. Next base: position 17,241,584 of record OW052061.1, read on the forward strand.
GTCAGTCAAAGGTCACGTCCACGACTTACGTCCTATAGTTTGCACAGCTCAGTGTATGTTCATACTCTAGATCACGGCTATCAGTCGCGTCCGATAATGTGTCTCCAGCTTTCCTCAGAGGGGGGACTCAAGAGGAGGTAGTAGAGCCATGCTGATTTAAGCACAAACAGGCAGTTCGACCGGGGTGGTAGTACCCTCGCATATGAAACCAGTTGAGTATAAGATCGGATGACCAATGATGCAACAACATTTCAATAGGCTGTTAAAATGGGGATCACCATACTGTACTGTTGCATTGTCTGCATTCTGAATAAGTATGTTGACCACTCTTTGATTCTACTTCTTTCATACTTTCTTTCAGGCAGAGAAGAGTCACTTTGGCTAGCTCGTATACAAAAAAAGCTAGGTTAGCTAGCTAATGATTTTCGAGTAGGGGATGTCCACACTAGGCGGTGAACCACCTGTTCACTTACCCTCCTGTAAGCTAAGTATCGAAGTGACCCTAAAGTTGTAGTTTCTTAGAACAAATTTAAATAATAATTATTTTTACAATTTTATTTAACTGTTCATTACGTACTTATCTGTATAACAGATATAATAGATATTTATTATACTAATTGCAGTGCAGTCTGTATAATAGATATTTATTATACTAATTGCAGTGCTGTCTGTATCACGACCTTAATAATATTAATTAATGACTTGTTGTACATTAGAATTGACAAAGACTTATATTTCTACTTTATTACTAACAACTTTAAAATTCCTCTTAAATATGTATGTTAAACTGACAGGCCTTTAACAAATTATTTTTCGAAGCAGATACGAGACAACTGATATACCTACATAAAAATATACAATATTTTAAACTTTCATGGTCAGTAACATTAAAATTGAAATCTGCGGGATTGCTACCACGTGCCTTTTTTTAATGAGTATCCTATATTTCGACACTGTTGCAAGCGCCATTATCACGGCGCTAGCAACAGTGTTAAAATACATTTATACTTTTAAATACCAACACACATACATTGACATATAGCAATCGAGCATGATTAAAAAGAGAAACAGACAAATTCAGACATTTAATTTTATAGAAAATCATTCTGTCTTATTTTTTCATTAAAATAAAAAAAGTATATTTTTAATTGTATTTTTCTTTTACTTTTTTTACGTTTATTTTTCTTCTACAAAACAATATTTAGTACGAATAAACTTACTCTCATTATCTCCAACTAGGCGATGTGTGATGCCAATGATGGAAGAGGATCCATCAATATCTGGAATTTTCGCCGCCAGCCGGTACAAATTTCTTCTCTTGTACCAGAAATACAAGATCCACACAATAGGTGTAGTAAGTACCAACCACAAAATCATTTTGACACTGCACTAAAAAAAAATTTAAATAAATAAGTTGGTAACTCAATACGTAAAGTTGTGAACTGAAGGAGAATGCGTGTGTGAGCTGTGACAATATGCATGTCAGCTCAAAGACAATATGCAGCAATTTATATGGTCATTTTCCTCAGGTCGACCGTCAAGCAGCGCACTAATTCCACTTAAGTAAATAGCGGGTCGTAGAGTTCATGGTGTTGTTAAAACACATCCTTCTTACTACGAGGAAGCGGTAATTACACAGCGTGAATTTTTCTAGCATAAATAACAATTATGTGTATTAAAATTTAAACGCAATTGTTTTATGGCAGTAGTTTCTAAATCATCACACTTCATCTGTAAGGATACATGATATACAAAACGAACAGATGATATAAAGTATTTGGAAGTTTTTAATGTACACTCGTTGCAAGAATGGGTCAGCTCGACCAGGGCGGTTCTACCCTCGCATAGAAGACCAACGTACTCGTAAAAATGACAGCACTCGTGCTGTTGTATTTCGTTGGTGAGTTCGAGACCGGAGGTCCAATGAGACTGTAGTATCTCACTACACCGCTATAGTGTGGGTTACCATGCTGCATCGTGTGCACACTATAAAGCATGGTGGATACACATCAACACCCTTGAATACTGCTCTTGCTTTCCATCAAGCAGGGTGGAGTCAATATGGCAGACTCGATACTAATAATTTCACCCACAAGTATGTTTGATTTCAATGAAAAAATAAAGTGAACCAGAATTACAAGGGATTTTTGCAATTAAATAAATAAATATTTCGGACATCTGACACACAACATCATCTAGTCCCAAGATAAGCAGAGGTTGTATTATGGGTACTAGACAACTGATATAAATACATAAACGTACTTTTTTTGTGTAAATACATACTATACCTACATATTATGCATAGAAAACACCAAAATTAAAACATCCTTTTGCCTAACTAAGTAATAACCATTTTCAAGGTTTAGAATTCAATGAAAATCTTACCAAGAAAGTTATAGTTATTTCAAAACCAAACTAAGAATATTAAATTTCTAATAAGTACAAATACACAACAATAATTGATCCAGTCAATTAAAGCTTAACTTTGCCATTTCGGTTGAACACCTGCAACCAACGCCAAAATGTCCGTAAGTCTACGTAGATTAATATACTAAAATTGCAGGGTGCTGCATTACCGGCAAAGGGTGCAAATACATTGCAAAAGGGTACAAAAACAAGGTTTTCGTCTATATCTCGCGATTGGCTGGAAAAATAAAAAAAAGATTCTACTACAAAATTGTAGGAAATTAAATCCCCTACAAAAAATTAGCAACGTATTTTCACGTATCTCTCATAGTTTTTGCACTAAATCCATTTAAATGTGCAAAATTGTAAAAATATTATTTATTTTTTCCATTTTGAAGCAATCCTACATGTTTCTTTGGGATTTAATTAATATTTTTCGGACATCTTTTTTTATTTATTTATACCTTTTTTCATATCCCTGATAATCTTGACAAAAAAAAACATTTCAATTTTATTATATGATACTTTCATCATCATCATCATCATCATCATCAGCAGCCTTTTGTGGTGACAATTTGTATTCTTAATCCGTCACCACATGGACAATTTATTTTAATTTTATATTTTTTTTATTCAGCGCAAATTTGCAAATTTTCAAATCTGCGAGGTTGGTCATTTAATGTACGGTAAGCGTTTAATATGCCTGATAGAAATGTTATATACGATGGTGATATAAGAGGTGAAATGCCTAAACATAGTTTACTAGGATCTGCATATGTGATGTTTTTAAGCTATTGGATAGCTTTTATCGCGGGCTTTGAGCGCGGCGACCGAATCAAGAAATTCCGTGACGAAAAAACCTAACACCCTAAAAAAGGATAGAGAATATGATTGTAACTGCTGTGCGACAAGAATGTGGCGGTTCCGTGCTCTATAGGCAGATTAGCGCATGCGTGCTGCCGCCACCGGCCGCTATCCGTTGCCTTGACAACACAGTCATTCTAGATTCTTCTTCTTTTTTTATTTCGTTTATTTATTTCATTCTAATAAGATAGCTTAGATTACTATTATGTTCTCTGTTTAGTTGTCATTGTCTTTCGGTTAAAAGGATGATTATATTGTTTGGCAATAATAGTGTTAGTATGTTTGTTGGTAAAAAGACAGTATATATTGTTATGTAAACTTGAATTATTATCAAAGAAAAAAAAATACTGCTATAAAAAATAAATAAACAGTTATAATTGCAAAGGTTAATAAAAAATGCTATGCAATAGCTTTACCGCGGCAGTCCCCGAGTGCCACACGACTTTTTTTTAATCCAGAAGGCCCTCTCTCATCATAAATCTCATCGGTGATAACTGTTGTAGATGATAATTCCGCTGCAGATTTTTTTACATTTGATTGGAGTTCCTTCATATCAAACACTACTTGCTGGTGTGTACGCTGCTATGCCTCCTAAACAATGAAAAGTCTCCTGACTATCTAAGGTGCTTATATTACGGTCAGTATTATCGAAGACATATTGAACGAAAGCATCAGTAATTATAGTCTCCTGAGGTTAAATTATTGATGAAGCTTCATGAAGCTGAATATTATGTTATGATGTGCAAACACCCAGTTTGCTTAGTAGATTGATAACTACATCGTTCCTGTTTTGCGATAAATGTATGTTCCAACAGCTAGTTGAAGAAACAATATGAAGGATTTAGGACGAAGTGCTGAAATAATACTATAGGCAATAGTATCTATTTTTGTGACAACAGGACATGCATCTAACACGATATTTTCATCATTTAATAATAATTTATGTATGAAGCAAGTTAATAGTGGAGGTATTTCTGATACAACGTTATCAGGGAATTTGTCCGGTTGTAGATAACTTTTTGTTTCATAACGATTTTCCTTTATTTCGTTCTGTAAAATTTCTGCACATACAGTGATGATTATTTTCTTAGCCATTTCAATGGGGTCCTCACTCTTACCATACCAATCAGTACAATTAGTATGCAATCTTGAGAGGATTGCATACTTTTCACAACAATTGTTGCATCTTGCGTTTTCTTCATACAAATAGAACATAAAAATGAGGCATTCATTGTTTCCTTTCAATTGAAAACCGTGAATCAAATTTTATTTTGTAAAAAATCACTTTTGGACAGTTAGATGCACAAAAGTGAAATATTCCTGAAAAGACAGTTTGGAGTATAGTGACAGTAAGTGACAAACAGTTAGTTGAGCATTTTGTGCTGCAGTCTTACTCATTGCACTCAGCGAGATAGAAAAACAAGCGCATGTGTGTGTTCTCAATGGTACTACTTTTGTCGAGCGCAAGGGTTTAATTTTTGTCTAAATCTCTATCGCTTTCTCTCTTATTAGGAAACGTATGGTCTTATTCGAGCACATGGGTCCTATTTTTCGATTGTATCCTATAGATCTTCAATGTGACTATTTACGTCGTCTCATTTCTGTCTTTTTCTCCCTATCCACTCTTATATTTCTATATCTTACGCTCGCATTGGAATAATTGTGGTCTCACTCGCACGCATGCTCTCTTCATGCCCATGCGTAGAAAAATAGAATAAGTGGGACCAAGAGAGTAGTATTGTAGAATAGTAGTAGAGAGAATAATATAAATATACCACGCTCTTTCTCCGCCAGTCATGTATTATTATAAACGTCCCCCTGAAATGAAATTTATACTAGCTCAGTAAATGGAGAGGTAATTATAATATACTGTAAATATACGTTTCAAATGCAAATTTGCTCTGAATACAATATAATAATAATAATTATATTATCACTACATAGTATAAGCCAAAGTAGCTTCCACTCTCTGTCTGTCCCTATAAATGCTTCGATCTTGAAAACTACGCAACGGAATTTGAAGCCATTTTCTTTACTAGATAGAATGATTCAAGAGGAAGGTTTATATGTATAATACATGCATAATATAGTAGAGAAACATTAATAATTTTAGAGGTTTTTAATGTGATGTCGTAAATAAACCCATTTTTTTAAATAAACCCTACGAGATAGATCAAAACAATGTACTACAGTATTGTACACCTTAAAAAGGTCTACAATACTTGCTTTCTTTTTATGAGAAATAATGGCTTATTTACAAAACGATTTTAAGCAATACAGTATTAATCCTTATCCAATTAAGTACCTTAAATACTTTGTGCATCTAATATAGATTAATATGCCTCTTTACAGTATGTAATTTAAATTAATATTTTTGAAGATATTACAAATTTAAAATGCAGGAATAAAGCGATTGTGGCGGTACCGCCGGGGCCCGTTAGGTAGCACTGCTGTCAATTTAGCAGTGTCAGTTAATAACTAAGCACAATATTTTAATGATTATTCTAAGGCGGTACGAAGTTTGCCGGGGCAGCTAGTCATATAATAAAATTTAAATGTTTTTTTTTTTGCCAAGATTATTAGGTATTTGAAAAAAGGTATAAATAAATAAAAAAAAACCTGAAACATATTAGTTATATCATAACGAAACATGTAGTATCACTTCAATATGAAAAAAAACGATTAATAGTAAAAAGTTTTTAATTTTGCACCTTTAAATGCATTTTGTGCAAAAACTATGAGAGATACGTGAAAATACGTTGACACTTTTTTGTAGGGAATTTAATTTTCTACAATTTTGTGCTAGGATTTTTTTATATATTTCCAGCCAACCGCGAGATATAGCTAAAAAAGTTATTTTTGCACCTTTTTGCAATGTATTTGCACCCTTTGCCGGTAATGCAGCACCCTGCAATTTTATTATATTAATCTATGAAGACTTACGGAAATTTTGGTGTTGGTTGCAGGTGTTCAACCAAAATGGCCAAAGTTAAGCTTTCATTGACAGGACTAAATGGGATGTAGAATGTGTTTTCAAAAAAAAAAATCACATTATCACTGACTCTTCCCCCTTTTTACGCGGAAACTATTTTAATCTCGGACTATCTGTAGATTGTGCTTGTAAATGACCCCTTCTTTATGGAAACCATGATGTTCCCTTTTTACCCTATAAATGATCACGCTTACTTATACATATATACATTGTTACACAATGTCACTCCTTAATTCTAAGCTGTTAAACAGTGTATACAATAATTGCTTGTGATGAAGCCCCTAGTCTTGTAGTTTTCTAGTTTACATTGAGCCCACTGCTCGACTCTGCAGGTATCTGTTTTTTCGATACAACTAATTTTAAATTAACCCTTATAAAGTATACAAAGGATTAGGGATAGGTTGCCTATCAAAAATTAGCCACAATTACCTGCAATTAATTTTAGTATTATTAATTCGATAATGTAATTTGCAGCTATATGTTTTTTAATGAATTTTACGACATTTGAAATACGAAATGGCCGCAGAGGTTGCTATGATATCAATGGACGATTCTCGCTCCAGATAAGTGGAAGCGCAAGAGAGAAGATGCAGGCATTGTCATGTGCTATGAACAAGAAAACCTGTTTACCTGTTTACAACTGGCAACACTTACGCTGCGGCTAACTGAGAGCTGGCAACCATTTTTTTTTTATTGGTGACATATTTTGTTTTGAATGTTCTAAAATTAATGAAAAACCAAGTTACATTAGCGAATTAATTATACTAAAATTTATTGCAGGTAATTGCGGCAATTTTTTGATAGGCAAACTATCTCTAATCCATTGTATACTTTATAAAGATTCATTTAAAATTAGTTGTATTGAAACAGATAGCTGCAGAATCGAGCCGTGGGATCCTTTACTACAACTGACTTTTCCAAGTTGTAACGGTAAGTCACGGTAAGTGAGTCAACTACTTAAATCAAAGTTGTAAAAAAAAACTCTGTGGTTTATGTTAGTGGTTTATGTATGTGTATTGTGTTATGGTTTTATTATTATTACGGATGCGTTCACAGCGTGTCTGGAATATTTGTGAGTTATTATATTACCAGAATGAGGACTTAACCTCGATAATCCGTGACAATGTATTAGATTTGCCCTTTAACTATTCGCTGTCTACAAAATACTTCCTTAAGTCCCTTTCAAAACATCTTGATTTAATAATAATTCTATCGTTAGTAATAACAAGATGTGAATTTTCTACATTTGTGGCATTTTTTACATTAGAGAATTTTTATCGTATAAGTTAACTATCCTGTAATTATCGGAAAAGAGTTTACAGTCATGAATCACGTCTAGATCTCATACATATTCATTTCTCGGAAGCATTTGATCTTTTATTCGATAGGTAAATCAATTTGGGTCAATCTGTTTTTTTCGGATGAAAGTCACCAATGAACATTTCGAGGGTTGAGGTCTAGTATATTTATGTACCAGGCGCTCGAGAGCAGATTGAAGTTCCTCCACATTTGTGGTTGATTCTACAGTTGCAAAATCATGTCATCACCAAGACATAAAAGCTTAGAATGTTTGAAGCATTTCGAGGTCATTGATAAGTATGACAAAAAGGAGAGGCATGATAAGAGAATCCTGAAGAATATTTATTTATTTATTTTTCTCCTTACAATTAGTCAGGTTACAGTTTGTTCTAAGCATAATAAAACATTTTGCACCTAAAACTAATGTGAGAGACTGGTGCCTGATGTGGATTTGTTAAAATCTGTATTACAGGTCACCAGGGCCCTCCCGCTAAGTGTAATATAATATGAGAAATAACTAATTGCTAAGCACATTAAAAATATCAACTTAATCTAAGTAAGATAAATACCTCCCATAAGAACAAACAACAAATACAAAACACAAAAGTGTAGAAAAGGATCAGTGAAATGTTAATAGTATAAAATAATAATATGTCGGCGAGAATGTTTGTTTAGCCAAATTGTATGTGTATTTAATTGTGTGTGTATGAGTGTCCAATATTGGTTAATTCCCACTGCCCAACTTCCTCTTGGCGAAACATACGGTCAAATACTAAATCAGAGGTTTTAAAAGATTCTCCGTTTTCTGGTAGTCTAAAGTCTTATGATAGTCAAGAACCACTTTCTTACATCTCAATGTAGTTAATGGATAAATCTCCAAAGCGCTATTCAGCTTGTTATAAAGGTACGATGCGAGAAAGCAGAAAGAACTATGAGAAAGTGCCGTGTTAAATTTCCTGGTCATACACACCCTACCATTTCGTCTCTGTGGACATCAGGTTTGCAAGGCATTAGTTTGTGTTACCGAAGTATGGTATTGAGAATGAAGGTCTGTCTTACAGTTAACACCTCCCAACCTCTGTAAAGTCGAGTCGTTGGAAATCGATATGGGAGACCTGCACCCACCTTCAAAATACCACGCTGTGTCCTTTCAACTTATAAAATACGTGTTTTGGCAGCACCTCCCCACGCAGTTATACGATAATTAATTAAAGAATCTCAAAGCGCGAAGTAAATCAGTTTGATAATCCTTCGATTAGCAGTATATCTTGGTCTTAAAGGTATACATCATCTTTTGTAGCCGTGAAACCAGGGTGCGAATATATGGTTCAAAAGTAAGTGTTTGGTCAATGGTAATACCTAGATACATAACCACTTCAGTTCTTTGAAGACTGGGACATAAACACTGATGGAGGGTCGTGCAATTGTGGGCCCTAATGTCACATGACTGTGGCAGGAGGTTTTTCTTTAGAGCATATGTAATGTATTTGGTTTTTGATATATTAAGTGTCAATACGTTATTTTGCACCCATTGTTTGACTACGTTGAAGCCATACTGAGCACTTTTGAAGATCTCTTCCCAACTATCGCCACTGAAAAATAAAGCGGTGTCGTCAGCGAATGTAATTATTTTGCCGTTGCCGATTTTCAGCTCACACAGTACGTTTATATACACCAGAAACAAGGTGGGTCCAAGTATACTACCCTGCGGTACCCCAAATTCAATGGATATCTCGTCGTTCAGTCAATCCCCTATTTAAACCCTTTGGCGTCTCTCCGTTAAATAGCTCGCCATCAACTCAAGAGGCATTCCTCTAACACCAAATCCCCCAAGCTTCTCCAGGAGGTGGGGAACAGAAACTGTGTCAAAGGCCTTGGCTAAATCCAAGAATATTGTCAGACTTTTTTTTTTGCTCATCCAGCTGTTTTATGACCGAGGAAAGCAGTTCATGTACTGCATCACTAGTCGACCTACTATGTCGGAATCCATACTGAGAACACGATAGGAGTTTATTGCTCTCAAAATATTTTATTAATCTTCTATTTATTTCTCGTTCTAAGATTTTAGACAACGTTGGTAGGATTGATATAGGTCGAAAGTTATTGAAACAGTCTTTGTCCCCGGTTTTGACTATTGGTTAAATGATAGCAGTTTTAAAAGCTGATGGAAAATCCCCTGTTGTCAATGCCAAATTACAGATATGTGTGAGGGGGAGTGTGAGAACACTGGCATACATTTTCAATATCCCTCCACTAATCTGATCAACACCAACTGCACATTTATCCCTCAGATTTCCAATCAGTGCATTAATCTCAGTTTCATCTGTAGGGAGCAAGACAAATGAGTTCGCGGAGGCAGTTTGATAACGCTGGACATACTCGGTAGATATGTTAGATGTCCCGGAAGTTATCCGTAAGGCTAGTTCTCTACCAGCATCAGCAAAAAAACTGTTGACATTATTGACACTCTGGTGCGGATCGCCTTCCCCGATGAGATTCAAAAAATGATCTGTTACAATGTTAGTGTTGCTGATTCTCTTGATAACATTCCATAGTTGCTTTTGTTCTTTACCTGCAGTTTCGATGTCGTTTCTATCGTAATGTCTTTTAGCTTTCTTTATAATATTGTTGCAGTAGTATTTCGTCTTCTGGGTTCTTTTTGTATTTTTTATACAAATTGTCTCTATTCCTTGCAGCGTAACAACCCCCCTGTCATCCATGGTTGCCTAACGCTTTTCCGATTCGGAGTTGTAGTCAAGCTGGTGGACTTTTTTATGGCGTCTGAGAGAAAGGTTACCAATAAATTTGTTGCTAGGTTGACATCGTCACGCTGTAGTATTGGTTGCGGATCAAAATAAGAGATTTCATTATCAAGTGAAACGTACTTTATTTGATATTTCACGCTATTACAATAACTCAGACAAGATCCTTGATTCAAGCTTAGAGCCACACTGTTGTGATCCGTAATAGAAGACTCGATTAGATACAAGTAGCATCTCTTTTTGTTTTTATAATCACATGATCAAGGCATACCCGTCTGCGAGTAGGAGATGTATGGCCAGGGAGCATGCAGTGACCCGCGAGCATATTCAAGTACTCATAAGAGCGACGATCAGCACTCTCGGGTGAAAATATCAATATTAATGTCACCGCAAAGGTATATATTTTTGTAATTCGTCAACACTGACAGCAATGCATCGTGAGAATTGATAAAATTTGTCACGTTGTACTGATTTGGTGGCCTATAGATACCCAAGATACATGATTCCGTGCTCAGCTTCAATAGAAGGCAATTAGCATCACTAAGATGTGGTTCCTCAAAAGTGATTTTCAGACACTTATTGTAGTAAATAAGAACACCCTCATTCTGAGTTCTGTGGTTTGTAGTTTTGATATAGTTGTAGTTTACTAGATTCGAAATAATTTTGGATGGAGAGAGCCAACAAGAACCAATACATCCCACCGCACGACAACTCCGATCTCTGGAGCAGTGCTGACAAATTAGATATGTTGCAGTTAATACTACGGATATTTTGCGATAAAAGATTGATCGAGCCTTTATCCTTTAGAATATGATTCTTTACATCCTCAGTCGCGCAAGTTACATTTTTCGCTACTCGTAAAGCATCCAGATCAGTTCCCAATAATTCAACGTTTTGGGTCATATTTACAGTTTAATGGAAATGTAGATGAAAGAGTCATGTATACAACATAACTCTTTGTTTTGAATATTAAGACAATACTTAGATCTGAAGCCAACGAAGGTAGCATTTTGATGCATAAATAAATTAAAGGAGGATATAAAATTCTCTCAAATAACTTCGTGTTCGCCATTATGAAACAATGGAAGTTTGTAGAATAAGGCAATCCAGGAATAAGTGTTACGTTCTTGGATATTGTGTGTAAGTGTTGATAAACATTTAAATATAAGTTTATGAGAGAAAAAATAAAAACTAAAAATAACATGCAACACATAAATTACAAAATAAATAAAAAAAGGCAGTAAAACGTTGAAATGACAAGCTGGTTTCATAGTTTTAGATAGTCATAATGTAAGTTTCTGTAGTTCCATTTCATTTTTGATACGTACTGGTATTGAATTCTCTGTTTTCTTCACATATATATTTCCAAATGATGTCCAAGTCGCAGCAAGTTTCTTTTCTTTAACACTTGTACGAGCTATCTAAAATATTTTTTTGTCAAGTTTTGACAAGTATACAGATATAAATATTTGTTTCACGTTACCGGGTAAGTTAATGTGACCTGTGTTAAATTGCGGCTCCTTATTCTCTTGTTTCTCTTTATTGAATAATCTGAATTTCGAGATGAACACTTCTTTACGCTCCGTGGAAGCAAACTCAACCACAACAGATTCAGACTTTAGACGAAATACGTCTTTAATTTCTGAGCCTTGTATATCTGTTGGAAGTCCCAACGTAGAACCAATTTCCTGAACCATATTTTCTAGTAACCCTTTACTTTCGTTTGTTTGTTTTGGAAGGTTACGTACTTCAATCGGTGTGCAACGCAGGTGTTGGAGAAAATTAACATGAGGTTCTAAGTTACTAACTTGATCCCTCAGATCTATATTTTCCTTTTCAACATAATTTATTTTTGAGAACAGTTCTTGATGCTGAGAAGAGATTTGTTCCACAGATTTCTGCAAGTCAGAATTTTGATTGATAATAATATTTTAAGCACTATTTAATGACACGAACTTATGTTCCTGCTGCTTCTTTAGTTCCATTATCATATCTTGAATATTCTAAATAGAATCATCGTTTACCTCTCCAAAGGTACGCTTCTGACGTTTAGTTAAGTTAAAGTAATTGTCTTCCAAGTCCTGTTTGTTTGATGTATTCAATGCCGAATCCGACTTGTAATGTAGATTTGGTCGGTTCGTGTAACTTTAGTACAGATGTATTAGGAGAAGATCGTTGTACAGACATCGTGATAAAGATTTTTGTTTTCTTTTTTTTTTTTAATCACAAAAAGAGGTTTAATGAGCGTAGTCAGTCTTGAACCGCCGACTTTCCAACAGAAGTCAACATACGCACAAGTATGGACGTATGGCGACGAATTTAAAGTTCAGTATGTAAGAACTTTTGTACAATTAGCAGTTGACTAAAGAAGTTATGAATTATATCATAAAGTTGGGTAGTTTGATTATCACTCAGACTAATGGATCCTCACTTGAAAAAAATATTTGTTATTAGAACATATTATATTGCTCACAGTTACTACACTTCACTAAGTCTGCTATCGTATCAGGCAATTAACAACACAATGTTTACTTAGATTGATAATATAAGCTGAGAAAAACACTAGAATAGTTTTTAATTAGGAGCACAATGAAAACGCGTCCGTTCAGTACACTTGTCGAGCGGGAGGTATGTATTACAACCTAACTAGAAATACAGTTGTTAATTATTGAACCACCGCTTGGGATCTCTTTTCCGACCGATGGGATATAATTTATAGATGCGGCCCATGCCACGGCTGACATGACCCATGGCCCATGTAAGACGACAATTCCTCAAAGGTGAGGTTAGTGTTCCTTATCCGAGTTAAATGATGTTAATCATCAGAGAGCAAGTGAGAACTTAAATTGGATAAATTAGTACCCATAATACAAGCTCTGCTTAGTTAGGGAATAGATGACATTGCGTGTAAGATGCCCGAAATATTTAATTATCAGCGTATCAATTATTTTCGCTGGCAACACTGTTGAGTATCTGTAGATAAGACACTGACGAAACACCGGGCACTGGCGCGTACAACCAGTGATCGCAGGGATGGGAATCATTGACAGTTTAAAATCATAATTATGCGATTGAATGATTGATTTTAGTCGATTACTTTCATGTCATAAGTCATAGACAAGGATCACAGGTGAAAATGATTTTATCCCATTCCTAGATGATTATTTATTATTTTTCATTTCAGGTACATCGGAGCTGAGTTTTATTACTTCTGTAAAGGCTGATGCCCTTTCTAAAAGGAACGAAGGACCACGCGTCCATAAATCAGCTTCAGCGACTTGTGTTGGACTGACGCCACGTGATGCTAAATCTGCAGGGTTTTGAATGCCCGGAACATGCCTCCAAGACCTGTCAGTTGTCAGCTGTTGAATCTCTGCGACACGGTTTGACACAAACTTTTAGATTCTGTGACAAAGTATCACATCCATCCGAGTACTACAGAAGAATCAGTCCAATAATAAATGTTTGTGATTGTGAGCCATAAAGCTTCTATCGCTCTCGCGCTCAACCTGGCAGCCAATAAGACTCCTCATAATTCAAGACGTGGAATGGTCTGAATTGTCACTACAGAAACCTATGTTTTAGCGCATAGCAAGTTAACTGTTACTTTACCTGAACATGTGATAGAGCGCAAGTAAGCACTCACAGCGTATGCACCTTGTGATGCATCGCAAAATGTATGCATTTCAATTATAGCCTCGGAATTGTTGCCAAAAACAAATCTCGGAATGTGGAAATTAATTAGGCTCTTAAGTCCTGACACAAAAGAAAACCATGATTTTTGACAAATAAATAAATATTTCGGATATCTTACAGACAACGTCATCTAGTCCGAAACTAAGCAGAGCTTATTACGGGTACTAAACAACTGATATAAATACATACATATCATACATAGAAAAACACCCAGACTCCGAAACAAATATTTGTGATTCACACAAATATTTGGTCTGACCCGGGAATCGAACCTGAGACCTCTTGATCAGCAGCCGCATACGCTAACCACTAGACCAACAAGGCAGTCTTTGGGAATAGCATCATCCCAATCTAACTTTGAGAGCCATAAATTTTTAAGTAAGTACCTATTATTTTTGGTATAATTGTGCACAAACTTAACAACTCGAGAGGGTCAAATAATCTAGCTGAATTTGAGAGAATCGACCGTTTGGTCGCTACAGATGAACCTTTAATATCGACAGGAACGTTAAAGGTATCCGCGCGTTAATCCCATATGATTCCCAAAGCAATAGATTATTTTATATATATATACTAGTTGACCCAGCGAACTTCGTACCGCCTATCTTTAAAATTCCAGAACTTGATCGCAGCGCCACCTACCGGGTCCAATTGCGAATCTAAACCATTCCCCCCTGAAAGATCCCTGAGAGATCCCCTTGAACACACACAAAAAATTTCATCAAAATCGGTCCAGTCGTTTGAGAGAAGTACAGTGACATACACACGAACACAAGAATTATATATATAAAGATATATATATATATATATCATATATATATATAAATATATATAACGCCTGCCAAGGTGACTTTACTATGCCTGATGGAAAGCATGAACAAAATCCACAAGTGAGGGTCGCCATACTCACTGCAAATGCAAGCAGTATGGCGAACCACATTGTGGCGGCCTAGTGAGATGCTTTTTCCGTGAGACCGTGCCTAGTGAGACCCGGGATCATAGTATGAAGGAAAAACATGAGCTGGTAGTGAGTTCCAGTGTTTAACTGCTCAGCACAAGAAGGAAGACCCAAACCGCTTAGTTCTGGAGCGCATGTCTTCCACTCTAAAGTGAAGAAGACTTCCCTGGCCAGATCGTGTTGTTCTGTAGAGGAAGGGAGAATGATTCGAGTACTGAAGTCTAAATCTTTAGGTATTAATTTGCTAGTGTTATCTTTCAGGACAGAACCGACGTTAGGACGAATCTTACGCAAAGGCAAGTGTGCTGAATGAAGAATTTCCATTATTGAATTTATTGTATAACATACTCCTTTGAACTACTTATGGTGATGACATAATCGATATAAAAATCACGTTTTATTATAATCTTGCTAGAAGAAGAGCTAGGTTTGAGGAGCCAGCAGACACTGTAACTATCGGATTAGGGCTGGCTGACGCGTTTTCACTATTAACAGTTGCTTCAAGGCTAGTAGGTAAGTTGCTCGTGAATGGTTGCACGTTATTTTGTATTTCATGCCGTGATTATGATGATGATGATGACTGCGATTGACGTGGTTGAGTTGGCTGGGCAAGTTATTTGGTCTATGAAGTAAAGTATTGATGTCCTTTTGCAGACGCGGCAACCCACGAGGCGGTATTGGTACGATAGATGATCATTACGTAAGCAATTACTACATATTTTCCATTAATAAACCTTTGAATTTCGCTCTTCAACAGACATACATTTAAATTTATTACAATCGTATAGTTTATGATCTTACAGGATAAACAATTACCACGGGTAACTGAATCCAGCGGAGAAGAAACAAATGATTTAGACCTATTGAAATTGATACGATTTTCGACCTTATTAATTTGATTTGTCGGCGTGGACTATTTATTAATACAGTTGTAGTTTGACGAAGAAAGTTAAAAAAATCGTCTAAAGTATGGGTCTCTAATTTGATTCGATGATAAGCGTGTCCTAACTATCGGTTGGCTAGCCTAACGACTTTAAAGCTCTTACATTTTTGGAAATTGTATCAACCAAGTTACGTAGGCTCCGGTCGGACTCCTTAGACAGCGCCTCAATCGGAAATGTGCGTATTTTATATATATATATATGTATATAATGTCATTAAATAATAGACGCTCATTATTATACCTATCGCAAAGCAACGACCAAGCAGTTTGATAATTATTTGCCGAAACGCTAACCGTATCAATAACAGCTAATGCGGAACCCTCCAAATATATTTTTATATTATGAAATTGACTTATATTGTCTTAACTCTCATTGTTGTGAATAAGAGATAGGCATATACCTCGAAACTGAATCCATTTACTAGTGTCACCACTGTAAGGAGGAATTTTCAACGGCGGCAGTTTAACGTGATTCGTAATAGAAGCGGAACTGCCGCGGCATGAAGATTCGTCTCCCTGTTTTAAATTGCTACCATTATTAGCTTCTAAAATTCCTGAGCGGTTCTGATCAGCTGGAAGAACTGTTTATCTGTTTGTTCCCTTTCTTTCATCTGTTTTGATGAATCGGAATCTAATCCCTCGATTTTACTTTGAACTTCATCGAAAGTGTAACTTAACTCTTGAAATTTACTTAACCTTAACTAATTATAAATTAATTTGTTACCCTCAGTTATACTATCGAGACATTTTAACGGGGCTAAAAACCTTTCAAATAATGTTATGCTGCTCCTTATTGTAGCCCTTTGCTATAAAGGTCCTGTTATTCGATGTAACAAAAGTCGCAAGTAACAAAACAAGTATAAAGTTATTAAAAGGAATCCAACCTCGTAACGGTGAGTCGAACTGATCGCTGACAATAACAGACTTTAAAGATGTTCACAAGTAGATACCGGGCGGCCGGGCGCTGCGAGTGCTGCGACACAGTGTCACTCGATGCGCTTGCTGGAAACGGCTGAGTACAGTCGTTGGCAAGGCACTTGTTCACGCCGGCTCATTCACTGATATGTTTCCTGAAATAGTCGACAGTTACGTTTGAGAATCTATACTTAATTTATTTCTTCATTTGATCGGGTCCACAATAATTCTAGTCTTATACAAAAATTACATTAAAAAAAATCATTACAGTCTAAAAGTAAATAAAAAATAAGTATTTACATCATAAAACAGTTCAATCATCTTCAAAATTTGTCCAATCTCGTTATTAGAGAGTTACAACTTTACAACAAGATTTGTTAACAAATATGTATAGGTACCGATTACATACCGATCGAAATCTCAAACAGTAACTGCACCGAAACTATCGCAGTTGATTAACACAAGGTGAAAACAATTATTTTTACAAGGATAAGATTATTTTTATTAGAAACGTATTTCCCTCGGATCCAGTTATCAAGGCAAGATATAACTTAGGCGATTAACACACGGCACCACGCACCGCCGCGGTAGGCGGTGAAGCGGATCTCATGTCATATTGGGATCTATTGAATCCGTTGATGCTTAACACACGTACACCGACGGTCGAGTCGTCAATGTACCTACGTGCTCTACTCAAGCGATAATTAAAAACTCGTTTAGTGTAATTTAAGTGGTGTCCTGCATAGGGTCGTAGAA
Organism: Phragmatobia fuliginosa; assembly: GCA_932526445.1. Lineage (NCBI taxonomy): Eukaryota > Metazoa > Arthropoda > Insecta > Lepidoptera > Erebidae > Phragmatobia > Phragmatobia fuliginosa. Next base: position 17,259,175 of record OW052061.1, read on the forward strand.
CATTGTTTGAGATATTGAAAGCTTCATCTCCGATAAAACAATATGGCACGGAATTGGTGATGCCAGTAATTGCAGAGGAGTTTGGTATTTTAAGAGATCCATCTTGAAGTTTTTTATAAAAACTAGTATCACGGAACACTGTAGAATCATTAAATTTCCCATAAGCACTGATGTCAATATATACAAATTATTATAATTAGAATCACATATAGCCAGAAGTAAGATGGAAAAATAATGCTTGTAATTGTAGTACAGCGATCCATTTAGAGATGGTTTGATAACACGCACATGTTAACCGTCTAAGGCACCTAAAACATGAGGAAAGTTGGCTCTTGAATCAAATCCTTTAGATATATTTAACCACATTTCTGTTGTCGGTTCGGGAAAACACTCAATTTTCATGACATCCCATAATGCATCACATAATTTTTCCAAAATATTTCGTATGGTTGATATACCGAGTCGATAATTGTAATGCAGGTCGGTAAAGGAACACCCCGTGATAAATGATAAATGATATTTATTTCTGCAAGTAAATCTTTTCAGATATTTTTACAAGTCGGACTTATAGCTAGAAAGCGCCGGCATTTCCTACGACTCACTCTGGGAAGAAAAGCCGAAACAAACCACAGAGGTGTCTCTTGTTTTTTTTTTAAGTCCGTGTACAATATTAAAGAGAACTATGTGAGTGCAGTATAGGGTCTGGGTTGGCCTTTTGAAGAAAGGGCCATAGTTTTGAGTCAACCTGTCCATACAGACGGCATACGGGCCCCAGCCATCGAGTAGCCTAACCGATGTAGTCAGGATCCACAACCCGGAACACGACACTGCCGCCAGCAGGACACTTGAGTAGGCCGTGGAAACACTCAAAACCACCAGAAAATTACTAAAATATAAACTAACATTACAAGCCTACACTATACTCTACTACTCACACTTACAAACTTACACAAAAAAAAATACTATACAATTCAATTTCATCTAAAAAATAAACAAATTAGAACAAATGAAATACAAATTAAAACAAAAATTAAATGTTCGTCACTTTCAAATGTGGGAGCGAGCAGCATCAATCCCAAGCAAATTTGTCATTTAAATAATCAGTAACTGTGTAGTAAGCTTTATCACACAGTTTTTGTTTAACTAAGGACTTAAATTTGTTAATACTTAAATCATGACATTTGCTTGGAATCTTATTGTAGAATCTCACACCCTGACATCGAAATGACTTGCTTACTTTTTGTAGTCTAGTCGTTGGCAACACGAGTTTATCTTTATTTCTAGTGTTTATATTATGAATGTCGCTAAACTTTGTGAATAAATGTATATTTTGCTTAACATACACTAGATTTTCATATACATACATATTGAGATGCGACTGTCATAATACCAATTTCTTTAAACTTATCCCTCAGTGACTGCTTATAACTGAGATTATAAATTGCGCGAATAGCTCTCTTTTGAAACACAAAGATACTTTGAATGTCAGCAGCATTTCCCTACAACAAAATACCGTATGACATTACACTATGAAAATAGCTAAAATACACCAGTCTTGCGGTGTCTACATCAGTTAATTGGCGAATTTTATAAACCACTTATGTTGCAGAACTGAGTCTATTCGACAAGCCATCAATGTGTGGGCCCCACTGCAATTTAGAATCTAGAGTTATACCCAAAAACTTAGTGGTGTCCACAAGATCCAACTCCTTTCCATTTATCAGAACATTAGTTTTTACCTGCTTAACATTAGGTGTAAAAAATCTAATACATATAGTTTTTTTCTCGTTTAAAAGCAAGTTATTAACGTTGAACCAGTTCACGACCTTGGAGAGAGTGTTATTCACATCGTCAGTAACTAATTGTTGTCGTTTTAGTTTTAGTGGCCAGGTATCTGAAACATATTTTATTAAATTACAGGACGCTCGCTACAAATAAAGTGGACAAACCTTTGAGACGCATTCATGAAGGAGTGCCGAAGGCAAAAAAAAATTAAGAGCGGTGCGGGAGCTAAGAAAAATAATCAATATCGATTTTATAATCAATTGTTATTTTTAAAACCTTACGCTGGAAAAAATGAAAGCCAGTCCAGTTTGTCTGCTGGAGATGATAAATCAGTTAGGGGAGGGAATGAATCAGTTGGAGGACCATATGAAGACAGATCCTTAAGTACGAAAAGAAAGAAATCTGATCCTTCTGAAGAAATGACTCGAGAATTAATCGACACCCTGAAATCTTCAATGAGCAAAAAAGTACACGAAGAAGATCCTGACCGACAGTTTATGCTCTCGTTGATGCCTGATTTCAAGAAAGTACCCGATTGATTGAAGTCAATCGTTAAAATAAATTTAATTAAATGCATATCACAAGCTCAGGATGAAATGTATAATTATAAAGAACCACTACTACCCTGTACTACCCTCACACAGAAGACCATCCTAATAATGACAGCATTCTTGCTGTCGTATTTCGTTGGTGAGTGTGAGACCGGAGGCCCAATCATTCTGCATCATTCTCCCGCCCTTCGAAGGCCGGGAGAATGATGCAGAATAATCTAACCGGGCTGCCATGGTAAGGGTCACCATGCTACATTGCCTACCCTCACAATAAGCATGGTGACCCCTACTCCTGGATTCTACTCATGCTTTCCATCAGGCAGAGTAGAGTCACTTTGGCAGGCTTAAATATAATAAAAAAAAAAAAAAAAAAAAAACCAGGTGACGCTGAAATATCCTATGCTAATAATCAAAAACAGGGTTATTATACGAACTTTATATCAAATGCACATAATTCTAGTCGCTATGAAGCAATGCAATATAACCATCAAAATGAACAAGGGACCTCTGCTGTCGGAATTACAGAAGATATACCAGCAACACCAGCCACGGTTCATTCAAACATTACTGATGAATTGGAGATTTTATCACTTTTTTAAAGCCATAGTGTGTTCATTGTAGGAAAGACTGTGATTATGTAAATTAGTTTTAGGTAGATATAAATATGTGATTGATCGCGTGATAAAGAAAATAACTGTGATTATTACTGAATAAGAATTTAAAATAACTAATTATAATAAGATACAAGTACCTACAACAATTAAAAAAAAATGTGAGCCGTCACGGGACGCCTGGCAGATGTGAAACATCGCCATTATTTTGTAAAAGTAATATGCAGAAAAGAACATATTGTAATAGGAACTAAATATGTCATAATGATAAAATAAAATATTACTAATTATTAAAATAGTACAGTACACACTACTGCATATAGACTGTATATATATACCATCGTATAGCGTGCCGTCGTCGCCAGGCCAGAAATCTGTTTTACGTGCGGCTATAGATGTTTCACATCAAAAAACTTCTTTGGGCTATGAGGGAACAAAAAACATGAACATTGTTAATAAGAATTAAAAAATAAAGACTGAGACAGATTCAATAATCAGGATTTACTAAAGGAATAAAAATATTAAATTAGAAAATGTGTCTTTTCTTCTTCACTTTTTTTTTTTTTTTTTTTTTTACGTGTGGAAATCCCCGCGGACCGTCACCCCGTCGGGGGTTACGGCGGGGTGGTGTGTCGGACTCGAACCGACTAAAACCACACGGTGTGACCCTCTCTGCGCCTTTGTATTGGAAGGAGTCCAGGGAGGGGATTTCCTTCTGGACTCCAACCGGCGCCTGCCCGCACTGTTGCGGGCACCATCTCAATATTTACTCTCTAATTAGGCAACGTCCGGTCACACGCGGACGTCGCCCCCTCGCGGTTGGCCTCTACTGCGGACGGACGGGAAACCCGTCCCGCCCATCCGCGGCCACTCTCAGGGCGGCATGAGACGCAGGTATGCGCGCCTCCGCCGCCCGGGGCGCCGGCGGCGGATCGGGTCCGATTGGATGGAATCCTCCCGGGCCTTCTCCGCCACCTCCTTCTGCAAGATTACGTCCTCGCAGAAGGTTGCGACCGCGGTAAAACAACTGTCGCTGCCGGCCATCGATCTTATGACGGCCGGCAGCGAGAGATCCCCTCCGATGACTGCAGTGAGGACCCGGCGCTGCGCCGCCCAAGCGGGGCAGACCGCCAGCGTGTGCTGGGCCGTGTCCTCACTGCAGTCGCAGTGGTGGCAGGCGGGACTCGGTTTCCCTCCTAGCGACCGAGTGCAGGTACTTTCCGAAGCAACCGTGCCCGGAAAGTACCTGCGTCAGCCGGAAGGAAAGGGTCCCGTGCTGCCGCCCTGCCCACTCCGCGATGACCGGCTGAAGAGCCTCCACGGCGGCAAAGCCAGCACGTGGGGTCTCCAGCCGGAACGACCATCTCTGCATGGTGGCTCGGCGAGCGGCTTCGCGCCACTCGCGCACGTCCTCGGGCGGAGGGCGAAAGCCATTCTCCGCCCGGAAGTCAGCCACTCGCCGATAAACTTCGGCGAGCACTTCCGCCTCCAAATCCCACGGGGGTGTTCCGGCCAAGGCACACGCCGCCTCTGTGGACACCGTGCGGTATCCACGTATGGCTCTGACCGCCAGTATCCGCTGGGGGCGCCACAGGCGCGCCCTGTTTTGGGCGGACAGAGCCGCCGCCCACACCGGTGCACCGTAAAGTGCCATCGACCGGACAACCCCCGTGTACAGCTTTTCTTCTTCACTTACCTCAAGGTCACAAGAAGCTTTTCTTCCGGTAAAATACAAGGACGCATGTTCGTATTTACTCCAGAAATTGATTTCCTTATCTTTGCCAACAAATAATCAAATGAAGGAATGGACATTCGCGTAGTTAAAAAACTTATCTGCATGTTGTCTTAAACTTTTAAAGAATAACATGAATACACCATTTAGAGTTATGCTTCGTAAAAATGGATGAACCCAATATCTTCTTTTTTTTATCTTTTTACTCCAAAAAAGCCAGATTGCTGCCACCACTTCAGCATCCATTCTTGCGAGTGTCTGTGATCAAACTGGTCAAAACCACGTTAAATCCATCCGCGCGGTAAGGCGCGTGAACCGCCTTAACGCGCGGTGCACCGCTACAAAATCCGCTCAACCGCCACCGCCCACCGCGGCGGTGCGCTGTGCCGTGTGTTAATCGCCTTATTCCGGGATATCTTACCTTCCTTTTTTTTTATGTTTGGAAAATCATCATGGACCGTTACCCCACCGGGGATACGGCGGGGTGGTGTTTCGGACTTGAACCGACTAAAAAAAAAAAGTGTGCCCTCTCCGCGCTTCTCCGTTTAGGAGTAGGAGAAGTCCAGGTTGGGATCTCCTTCTGAACTTCTCCAGCGCTTGCCCGCTCCTGATGCGGGCACCGTCTCGACGACTTCGACAACCCTCTCTTAGGCGGCGTCCGGCACACACCGACGCCGCCCCCTCGCGGCTGGCCACATAATGCGGGTGGAGGGAAAACCCGTCCCGTCCACCCATGGCCACACTACCGCCGCCCGAGTCGCCGGCGGCGAATCAGGTCCGATTGGATTTCGTCCTCCCGGGCCTTCTCCGCCGCCTCCTTCTGCGTGATTACGTCCTCGCAGAAGGTTGCGACCGCGGTAAATGAGCTCTCGCTGCCGGCCATGGAACGAACGACGGCCGGCAGTGAGAGATCCCCTCCGATGACTGCAGTGAGGACCCGGCGCTGCGTCTCCCATGCGGGGCAGACCGCCAGCGTGTGATGAGCCGAATCCTCGCTGCATATCTTACATTCCTGCGTCATCCATATCACGTCACGTCATCCATAAATATGTTTGGTATTCCGGTGCTCTTAAATAAGTTTGATTTCTTTTCTGCTCGTTTATAAATTTAGCTTTTACAACGAGTATTATGTATTAAATCTTCAAAATTAACAGCGCTTGAACGTGCCGTGCCGTAGGGCTCTAATGAAAATTTATCTAAGTTTAATATTTATTTTATTTTATTTTTTATTTTACAATTGAAGGAAACTTACAGCAAGTTTATTGCAGTATACAAACCTAATACGAAAAAAGAAGGCCAGTTAAAAGTTTTCACAGATAGAACAAGTAGAACTATATAAATAGAGAATGTACATATACATTCACACAACACAATGTCAATATAATAATAAAATAATAGATCACGTATGTCCTCCTCCCGCGCCCTTGACCCCTCTATGTTATTTAGGTCGGTTTCTTCTTCTTCTTCTCTTCACTTAGTCCTTTAAGTGGACCATTGTACGTGAGGACGGCCATCACTCCAGCCAGCCCACCTCCCTCCAGAAGCGGATAAGGTCTCCGAGTCTGTCCAGACAATCCGAAACAGATTTAGGAGATCCATCTCTTGACCCCTCCTCGTCCAGCTGGGTAATGGTGAGCGTAGACAATATCCGTTAGAAATTTATTTATATTTATTTATTTATTTTAAACAACTGCTCACTACACTTACCCAACACGTGTAGTATGTCATTACAGCAGTAGTGTTTTTGTCCTTAAACATTTAATTCATAGTCGTCTGATCTCAAGCCAGGCAAGGCCCGGGCCACTGATAGACACACTTCCAAACAAATGTACATCATCATAATAAGTAAACTAAACCCAGACACAGAAACCTTAATAATAAAATTAAGCAATAAAAACTTATTTGAGCAATCGAAACTGAGATATTCGCGAATAATCGATATTTATATCCTTTACGGACACGATAGCATTTGTGACTTTTGAGACAATATTTAGGATGACAAAACTTAGGTTTATAAATACCAATTTACAGTTTATTATATTTCATTCCGAGGTGAAACCCCTACTTTTTTCATTGGAAAATAATTTAAACAGTACGAAATGGTTGTTATAGATAGCCAGTCATAGTAGGGGTTTCACCTCGGAATGAAAGATAATAAAAATACATTTGTTTCGAAGTGTGTCTATCAGTGGCCCGGGCCTTGCCTGGCTTGGGATCAGACGACTATGAATTAAATGTTTAAGGACAAAAACACTACTGCTGCTGCTACTACTGCAAGACGGTAGGGAGTAGCCATCTACGAATAAATAATAAGTCAGGAAGTCTAACTCAGAACAAAATTTCACACAAAAAGTGGCCCTACTTGAAACCAAAACGACTTATGAAACAAAAACCAATCTTAACCGAGGTTAGAAATGGACATTGATTGTAATTGGTTTGAATTCAAAACGAAAGCAGGGATTGGTTCATGCGCTTGCTGCAATGTCTGTTAAGACAACAGAGTCATAGTACTGTGGACGATGTTATGTAATAAGTCGACCGGACATAATATAATAATAAAACAATATAATTGTATAATGTTTATATATTTGTTTTTTTGTAATAAACTCTATGTTCCCCGAAAAATAATTAATTTATTAAGTTTTGGCCTAGAAGACATTAAAAAAGAATCTTTTTTCGCAATGTAGTGAAGACGGATTCTGAGAAATTCAACGATTACACATTTTATAAAAAAAATGAAATGGTCATTATTTATTTGTCCGGTGACTGTTTTTCCGCAGTATTGCTCAATCCATTTTTCTGTAATTGGTATAAAATATTTTTAAGTGAAATATCCTTCACAGCTAATCTTTCATTTCTGCGTTCTAGATTTCTGATTTGTGATAGTCGTATCACTGCCAAATTTTTTTTTTTTATAATAATAATTTTTTCACACAAAATAATGTGTACACAGTTGTCATTGAGTACATTTAATGAGGGTCACAGACCTTGATTTAACATCATGCGAATGGCAGTAACAAAACAGCTATTTTCTGTTTATTTAGCTATTAGGTAGCTATCACATATCGTTGAACATGACTGTTTAATCGCATGTTTTTAGAACAAGGGTTTTTAGAACAATTTTTTTCGTAGTTTATGTTTTAGCATGTGTGTTCTAGGTGTATTCAAATCAAATTTAATATCTGATGATGGTGTATTTATTAGCGTAACGCATAATCCTCTTTCTTTAAAAGTGCTGACTTCGTCTGAAACAAGATTACTATCAATTTTTTTTCTTGGTTCCTCTGCAACACCATCGATATAGTCAGTGATGATTTTCTTCTCCAAGAAAAAAAATACAATCAAAAATTTACTGACTTCATGTTGCATAGTGTTAACCAGATGGTTAACACTATTATATTTAATTATATTTAATTATATATCTAATTATATTTAATTAAAATTATAATTTTATATATCTAAATATATCTAATTATATTTAATGATTTGCAAATATGTTATCAAACCGAGATCGGTTTGATAACATATTTGCAAATCATTAAATATAATTTTACATTACTAGTGAAAAGTGATCCCTGGACATTTTAGCCTTGTATGGCTCCCGCACCACTTCACTGGCATGATTATGGATAACACAATAATAAATGGAAATATGACGTATGATCGCTTGTAAGAACAATATCCGACTAATGACGCGGTGGACACGACTTTTAAGCCCCGCCTACTTGGACACGACTTTTGTTGGGTAATTTTTACTTATTATTTAACTTATTATTTATTCGTAGGTAGCCATACCTAGGCATTCCCCTCTGTAAAAGTATAGCATAAGCCAGAAGCCTAAGTGATACACTGTTAGGACATAATAATATATTCGTGTGTGTGTAAAATTATGGTTTTTTTTGTTAAATTTGTCATGTGTGGTAGTGACCACCTAAACTAAGAAAATTTCCATAAATGTTGTGTAGTTACCAATGTAGCACCGTCAATGCAACGATCGCAAAAAAAGCGCAACCATCGCTAATTGTTTCATTAACATGCTAATTATCAGATCACACCTACTGAATGCGCCCGCTCATTAAATTATTATTTTTTAATACAGATCATTTAATAGGTGAACCACGTGAGGAGATAATTATGCCATACAAGGTTATCAACTACTACGTACCTGTGATTTTAATGAACTATTATTACTAGAGAAATAAATAAGAAAGAAAATTGGAATTTATTAAAAATATATACACGAATATACAGAATGGCAATAGAGGACTAGGAGGGCCGTCTCCAAAAGACATGGGAAGTAACGGCACGGACGAAGAAGAAGAAGAAGAAGATATAGGTAATACATAAACTCTACTATTACTTTCATTTCTACTGATTGGTGTCATATAAATATAAGCTTACAATAATATATTGGGGATAGGATACATGGATACATACTTAGATTAAAGGTTGTGGTAGTTACACTATTTATAACTCAAGAACGGTGGAACCCATTTGGCTGAAAATTATTGGGGAGGTAGCTTCGAACCACGAGACAAACATAGGTATTTTTTGTTCTGTTCCTTTTTATAAATATTTAAGCCTACCAAAGTGACTCTACTCTGCCTGATGGAAAGCATAAGTAGAATCCAATAGTGGGGGCCAACTTATTGTTAGAGTATACAATGCAGCATGGTGACCCATACCATAGCGGCCTGGTCAGATAATTCTGCATCTTTCTCCCCGCCTCGGGAAACCAGGAGAATAATGAAAAATGATTGGGGCTCCTGTCTCACCCTTACCAACGAAATACGTCAGCAAAAATGCTGTCATTATTAGGATGGTCTTCTATGTGATGGTAGTACCTACTGCCCCGGTCGAGCCGGCTCATTCGTGCTGAAATCTGCGTGGGTCTACTACCAGATTTTTCATACACTTTTTTTACGAGTATATTTCACGCCTTCGAATGTCGTTCAACGTCTAGCGACAACATTGACCAGTTTTTTACCATCCGTTTGCACGAACTGCACTTCACTCGGAGATGCCACGTTATTACACTTTAGAATGTTTCATCGAAGAATTTTTAACAATGGAAGCAAGGCGATGCGGTTCCTGGCTATCCGTATGTGCGTTCTACTGCTGCTCTTGGTCGTATGTGCCTATACAGTTCATCTAAAGAATGAGGAACGCTTCTATTTGCGATTATTGCTGGTAAATGTGCTTGGGACAAAGTCATTTGAGCTACTACGAACTGTTAGTGGTACAATATTCAAAACATATCGTGCTGCATGTGAAGAACTCAGTTTACTAGAAAACGATACCCATTGGGATACAACAATGATGATGCAATTATCTCTGTATCTCCAAGTCAGATACGCGCATTATATGCTATCGTCATTTCGACATGCTTTCCATCAAACCCGTCTAACCTGTGGCACAAATACAAGGATAATATGGCAGCAGACATTTTATATCAAATTCATGCCAGTTCAAGAAAGCCCGATCAAAAGATGAATGAGGATATACATAATGACTTTCATCATCATCAACAGCCCTTAACAGTCCACTGCTGGACATAGGCCTCTCCATAGAAATAATGGCTTTGCTCTTGACTTAATACATGTGTTATCAAATCTATGGTGCTATGTGAAGAAACTTCAGCTGACAACAAACGCGAGAGCTGCATTGCTGAACGATACATCTGCTAAGCATTTCTCTGAGCAATTGCTGGCTATCAGTAATGATCGCGTACCTGTCGACGAATCGAATGAATTGATTTCATTTCTTCTTAATTTTTGAAACTTTGTCTTATCTTATGACGAACTCATCAACATAGTATTCCCAAACATCATTACTAACCACAAAAATCATGAATGGTTGAGTGAGCGAGCAATTTTAGCGGCTAAGAATAAAGAAGTCTCTTTCCGAGGATACCGATGATCCAAACCGAAACGCCGTTTGAGATTAAACGACTTCAACACAAGGCCAATCTTTGAAAGTCTGTGGTCTGAATCTAGAAAATTCATGTTTTTCAAATTAGTCAATCACTACATAGTATAAAACAAAGTCGCTTTCTCTGTCCCCATGTACAGTCAGCGTCATAATGATATTGGCGTTCAAAGTGATCAAAATGATGTGAAAAACATTAATTCAATTTGAGGTTGGCACGCAAGGTGCTCAAATTGTTGTACGCATTCAAAGTGGTCAAAAGATCTTAGCAAGCAGTTGTCAATAATATGTTAGCTAACAGAGTGTTCATATTGATGTTATCAAATAGGTTGTTCATTGGTTTCTAAGCATGCAAACTGGTCAAAAATATCTTAGCAATAAACAGAAACCAATTTTTCATTGGTTTCTAAGCATGCAAACTGGTCAAAAATATCTTAGCAATAAACAGAAACCAACGTTATCGCCCACAGATAGAGTATACTTTGCAGATTCATTATTACTTTTAAATGTTTGTCCTTTTTTGTCTTCAATACCTTTCTCATTCATTTCTTGCATGACGTAATTGACATGTCTTTTGTTTCGAATGTTATTAAAAAACATAGTCCAATATTCTATTGAATCATAGGTAATCTACAATAATAAACTGAGAAAAGGAGTATGGATGTAGGTATATAAATGAGATAAAACCAATTGAAATTTCTTTGATAAAAAGTAGAATTAATGATACGATTATTTATTTTCGGGTAAAAATTCTCATTTGATTCGTCTTCTTGACGAGTACTTTGACACTCTAAGATGGTAACCAGGGTCTGATGATGGAGCTGGAAGGTGGCCATAGGAACTCCGTAATTAGACGCAACCCCATCGAAATTGGGCTAATTTTATTCGTCTTTACGAGTACTTTGATACTATATGGTAACCAGGGTCTGATGATGGAGCTGGAAGGTGGCCATAGAAGCTTCAGCAAATGAGTCGATGTGATTGCGTTTTTGGTTTTTTGTATAAGTTACATATTCATCAACTGTTCGGCTTTGTAGAACGTTTTTTAATGTCCTACAATGTACGCAATGTATCTTGTCATATCGTAAAGCTCGTAGGATTCATTCAAGCTACACGCCGGGTACAGAAAGTACCTATTATAATCGAACGGTCAAATAATATTAAATTTTTACGCAGTTCATTATAAAGTCGCTCGTATTGTCTGTCCGCTCTGATCATTTAAATTACGCAAGGTATTTAAACGCGGTTTTCATCATAATTAAAGTAATTTTTAGGGAAGATTTATTAGTGTGATTATATTAGTGTACTAGATGCGCCCCGCGGTGTTACCCGCGTATCATTATGGTTGCTATGCAAATGTGTTATGCCTAGCAACTTGTGAAGTTTTGACAGGAAATAAACAGTGATACATTTTGACATCTACAATTTAATGTATTTTTATAATCACCTAGCTTTCGCCCGCTTATCTCGATTATTGCAGTAAAAAGTAGCCTATGTGTTATTCTGATATATAAGCTATATTACTGTAAAGTTTCATCCAAATCCGTTCAGTAGTTTTTGCGTGAAAGAGCAACAAACATACACACATACACACATACTCACAAACTTTCACGTTTATAATATTAGTAGGATAGTAGGATTAGTAGGATTAGGATTATATAGTAGGATTATTTTAGTGGAACTCATATAAAGTCAATGTTTCTTAAAAACATAATATTTTTTATATTATAGCCAATACTGACAAAATTTTACGAGTAACATAAACTAAAAATAACCTACAGTAATAATTTAGAAATTTTTAATATAATTTTTTTAATAATTTATTTGTTAATTTAATAAACCAACGCATATTTTGAATAGGTGACTCATTTCTGCATTCTAATTCCAACAATAAGCTTCTCAAGTAAATGGCTTATTCACTTGCCTTACAAATATTATAGTCATAAATTCAGCGTCTGTGCTAGATTAAGCTAATGTTGGTTGTTTTTTACACTTAAAAGATATGACACTACCACACTTCTTAAATATGTATCCAGTACAAGACTTACGGTCAACACAATATCATATTGTGTGGACCGTAAGTCTTGTACTGGATATTTTCATATTCATGCCCATTCAGCATTGACATAACCCTTAAACGAAAAAACCAAAATGCTTGATTTTTTTCAAGTATTTTAAAATATGTTTTAAATGTTTCCAATGTGTTTCATTGTAATTATTATTAAACTGGTTCTAGTAACAAACATCATAAAATATATCTGGGCGGATTAACATAGATAAATAAACTAAAGTTCCTATTAATTGCTGGTAAGGATACTGAGTACAATGAGTGTCTCTCTTCTCTAGCCTCAAATTTACTTCCATTGGTGTACTGAGTGGGTTACAATTTTTCATGATAAGCCTAGCTAATAAATGATCTACAAATTGTTCCTGATCTACAAAAATCTCATTATTGTTTCATCTGACTCTCATTCCTAAGCATTGTCTAATATTTCCAAAGGCTTTTAATTTAAATTTAGATTTTAACTTAGTTTTAAGGTATTCAGTTTACAATTACAAAAAATAAATAAAATTGTCCACATACAAGGCTATATATCATCCTGAAATTATCAATATGTTTAACAATTAAACAAGGTTCATTGATTGACTTCCTATACCCCAAGGTTTGTAAAAAATCATCCACACGTTTATTCCGTGCCCTAACTGATTCTTTCAATCCGTAGATTGCCTTTTAGGGGTCCGAAGTTTATGACTCGGAACCCATAAAGATTCGTCATGTCCGTCTGTCCGTCCGTCTGTCCTCGACATACCGTCCAAACGGTAAGTGCTAGAAAGATGAAACTTTGTATGAATATGTGTTATAATTACGACAAATATGTGCTACAATAAAATTATGAAAAATATTTTTACTTGGGGTACCTCCCCTACACGTAAAGTGGGGATGATTTTTTTTCACGCGGCTACCCCATCGTGTGGGGTATTATTAGATAGGTCTTTTGAAAACAATAATGGATTTTTAAGAGGATTTTTTGATTTAGGTGTCCGTTTGCGAGAAACTCCACCTTAAAGGGCATTTTTTTTGTAAAAACAGGGCGTCCCCCCACCCCTGTAAAAGCTAAACGGCGCTAAAAATCTGGAAAAATTCGTGATGGTGGTCTATATAATGAACTTTAAAGGAAAACTGTAGCAGATTAGATGACTTTGTTAGTTCAGGAGTTATAGAGGCTTAAGTTGTGATAGGCGCTTCCTTGGAAAACGTCATAAATTAACACATTAATACGTAAAAATAGCAGTTATCTATTGGATACGATTTTAAATCCACGTATCATTATGGGTGACTGAGGAACCCTTTTATGTTATATTCCCTCTTTCTTCCTCTAACATCTTTAGCGGGCTTAGTACTCTGTATTTTTTTAATTCTCTTACACTGCCAAGTGTTTCACCTGAAAGACTAATGTCTATGTTTGGTTCTTCCTATGTACTGTCCTCATTCTTACTTTTTTTAATTTATTGTTCAGAGTCCGAATTATCAGAAGATGACTTATGTTCTATGCTAATCACTATAATCAGAAGATGAGTTATTGTTATCATTTATTACAGCTTGCATATTATCCCGTAACGATTCCCAAATCGCATTTACGTTAGGATATACGTAATAGGATAGGATTTACGTTAGACTTTTTAAGGTATACAATACTGTAGTACATTATTTTGATCTGTCTCGTGGGGTAAAGCCAGCGTTTACAATGTAAGAGTAAAAAATGGGTTTATTTACGACATCACATTAGAAACCTCTAAAATTATCAATGCTTCTCTACTACATTAAGCATGTATTATACATATAAACATTCCCCTTGAATCACTCTATGTATTAAAGAAAACGGCATTAAAATCTTTTGTGTAGTTTCAAAGATCTAAGTATTCATAGGGATAGACAGAGAGCGGAAGCGACTTTGTTTTATACTATATAGTATATAAAGGTATTCAAGACAAAAAAGGACAAACATTTAAAAGTAATAATGAAACTGCAAAGTATACTCTATGTGTGGGTGATAACGTTGGTTTCTCTTTATTGCTAAGATATTTTTGACTAGTTTGCATGCTTAGATACCAATGAACAACCTATTTGTTAACATAAATTTGAACACTCTGTCAGCTAACATATTATTGACAACTGATTGCTAAGATCTTTTGACCACTTTGAATGCGTACAACAATTTGAGAACCTTGCGAGCCAACATAAAATTGAATTATTGTTTTTCACATCATTTTGACCACTTTGAACGCCAATAGCATTATGACGCTGACTGTACCAGGTAAACCAACAGTTCTGTTGGGAGCAGAGCTCTTTACTCAGTCTCATCCGAAGATAGACTCTCCGCACAAAATAGTGCTAGCTCTTTTAAAGGGTAGGCCACGCCTCCTTATCCCTCCAAACAGCTCTGTTCAATGGCGTACGGAAATACGTCACGTGTTTACTCGATACAATTTACAAAAAGGATTTAAATCTAATTAGTGTTACATTTAGAATTCATCAAATAATCCAACAGGAATTATCGTAAAGTTATAACAGTGTTTTAAGAACTATAATTTAATTACAATATCAAAACATAATCTCAATATTGATTTCAACAGTACCCACATAATATCGAAACCGGTTGCAAAATTTATATTCTCAACCAACTCCGACATATATAATTAATTAACTTAACATGGGATACGCATTTAGACTATTCGGTAGCCGTAATTTTTTGAATGCCTTCCTCAAATAAATTTCGCACGTCTGTTAATTTGAAGGTTTTATTATTTTGAGCTACATGCCCCTTTACCTGCGCTTACATCAATTCGATAGGGTTCAGCTCGCAGTGGTAAGGGTGCAGTCATAAAACCGTGAGCCCATGTTGTGCTGCCATTTCGTCTACAGCGTACATAATCAAAGACTCGTAAAACAAACGTGACAACAAACACAACGTTACAAAACTTTAACAAAAGCCCAACAAAATAACAAAATATGTCCTATGTATGGTCGATTCGCAATGAAACAAGATATTAGTGCAGTCAGACTGGGAGAATGAAGCCGAATGACAAGATAAACAAAATGGCGGCACGAGTGCGCACAGCTTGCCAATACAGAAAACTATCTAGGCTCTTTTATTATAAGTTTTGTTTTTAATATAAAAAATAAAAATATTAACTTTTTATAAAATAAAGCAGCGGTTACTAATTAATAAATAATTATGTATTTATTTAAATAAAAATCAATAATTTAGTCTTTTATTGGCACACCAATATTTTGATTACATACACATAAATCGCGATTGTTTTTCAATTTTTGTATTAATCACTACACTATTAAATGTGGTTTCATTAATTGCGTGCGTTACCCCAGCAAAAAAGCAAAAAAAATTGGGCCTTAGAGAGATGAGAGTATAACAGAAAATTAGTGTGTTCTGAGGTGTAATTTGTTACAAATAGCAAAATTTGTGCATGTAGTAGTTTAAAAGTTATTCGACAAAAACACTTTTTGCTGGAGTAACGTTTCAAACGTTACCCCAGCAAAAAAAAATTTTTTTTAAGCGTTTCAGACCCAAACGAAATACACGAATACATAGATTTTGTTCCGTATTAAATGTTAGCAAACAGCAAAATTTGTGTGAGCTGTGGTTCTAAAGTTATTGACAATTTTGCTGGGGCAATATTTCGGTCTTGTCTAGAACTTGAAAATGGCTGAACGCAGAGGTTTGAAAAAAATACCATCGATAGACCTTCTTTTGCTTAAATTTGTCTAATCATTGGTTTTCAAATTGTTTGATGAACACCGATGTAATAAAATGGTTTTAAAAATCAGTAAAAACTGTTTTGCTAGGAAACCAGTATACTTACAATCAAATAAAAAGCTGTAACATATAGCCATGGTTTACATTTATAATGACTGTAAATTTGGAATTAGTAACTTTAAGCAATATGAAGATATAAGTAAATATTATTAATTTTAAATGGTATATTTAAGTCATCGAATACGCAGTTCCTATTAAACAAGGAAACATGGCAAACTCTAACAAATTTAAGTATATCATCAACAAACAAGCCTGTAAATTTCAGCTATCAATCACGAATATTATAAAAGTTATATGTAAAACAAGAATGTAACAACATTCTCCTATAACCCGAGCAAAATTAAAAGGTTACGTGAAAGCGACCGCGCCACACATTTAAATATCTTCGTAAATGAACGGCTTAGTATCAGGTATTTTGTACAGTCAACAGAATATTTTTATCAGATTGTAATTTAAATATTTAAACTAATTTTAAAACCTAAAATTTTTTGTTTCATACAATTTAATGCTTCATTCGAATTCAAATTAATGCAAAACAAAATATCATAACTCAGTTGGGAATAGTGTTTTATAAAACATTATAAAAATTACAAAATTTCATATAGTATGCTATATTTTTTCCTTTTTTTGTTCTTGTTATGAGAAAAATAATAAGTTACATTCACCGCGACACCATGGAAGCAACAGGAAGGCAACAAATGTAATTTTAAAAAGAATTATGCGTGTAAAATACTGAACACATTTTACAAGGAAAGGACAAGGAAAATTTTACAAGAAAATGTTACTAAACATTGTAAATATTTATTTAATTCATTGTTAAAAAAAACAAAAAAATATCTAAGTTAGTATCTAAACATGTTGAAATTACTCAACTATCTGTGATTTTTCTAAACATTTATGTACTTATGTGAGCGTATAAGACTGATTTTACATAAAAAAAATGAATCATACTCAATTCAATATTCTTGTCACACGGACCTAACTTTTTTTGTTCGTAACTGTACCAACAAAATATTCTATTATACCATTCATTTCAGATGTCAGCCGAATGTATGGCGCGGTCGCTTATACGTAACCTTTTAATTTGGTCGGGTTATAAGAGAATGTTGTTACATTCTTGTTTTACATATAACTTTTATAATATTCGTGATTGAAAGCTGAAATTTACAGGCTTGTTTGTTGATGATATACTTAAATTTGTTAGAGTTTGCCACGTTTCCTTCTTTTATAGGAACTGCGTATTCGATGACTTAAATATACCATTTAAAATTAATAATATTTACTTATATCTTCATATTGCTTAAAGTTACTAATTCCAAATTTACAGTCATTATAAATGTAAACCATGGCTATATGTTACAGCTTTTTATTTGATTGTAAGTATACTGGTTTCCTAGTGTACCGGCTTGTGTCGGCACGTGAATTAAGTTTAGGGTTCTTGGTAGCCCGTGTGCTGAACTTAGGTTTGCGTGCCGACACAAGCCGGTACATGTGGTCCTTCGAGCCGGATCATACGAATCAGCATCCTGTGGATCTCCTGGTTGTACCTGCTGTTGCTGAACCAAAACGCATACATCTAGAGCGAAGGCAACTGGAGGCTAAGCGCGCATTGGACGAGAGCTGGATTGGCTGTTCATCGCAAGTCATACGCAATTTGGTGAGACCAACCATCCTCTCTTCCCCAATCACCTCCTAGTTCTCTTTGTGATACCTGTACCTAACCTGATTTCAGTTAGATTTGCCGCATCGGAGTCTCGAACTGCTTATATCATCTAGTCCCGTGGCTGGTGATATTACGGCTACACGTCGTTCAAGCCTTCTACTGTAAGTACTCCTATTCTTACTACCCACCAAAATGACGACGGAAAGTGCTAAGTCCGGCGATAAATCTCCTCTCGTGTTAGATATCAACAATGCTACAAGTAAATCACGCGATAGGTCTCCTAATCTTGGGTGTGCCGATCCTACGGCACTTCGTGACCTTGTGAGAAAACGCGGCGTCATAAAAGGTAGGCTTACCAAGTTTTCCAACTACTTAGATACGTTGGAAGACCGTGATAATTTAAGCTCGTCTCGAGGTCGCATAGACTTAAAATTACGCATCAAAGGCGTCACTAGTTTGTGTAACGAATTTAACGCGATTCAAAGCAAAATTGAAGAAATCGTTTCCGATAGTGAGATACCTGACCAACTAGATAACAGAGAATCATTCGAAACCTCATACTACAGCCTCTTAGCCCGCGCGGAAGACATGCTAACCGATGACGAGGTCACTGACGGTACCAGCAACTATCTCTGTAGCGAACAATCGCAGTCGGTTAAACTTCCAACTATTTCACTACCCACCTTTGACGGATCGTATGATCACTGGCTGGAGTTTAGAGACACTTATTTATCGTTAGTACATAATTCTAAACGCATCAGTAATATACAAAAGTTCCACTATTTAAAATCGTCTCTAAAAGGCACCGCCGAATTAGTCATTAATTCTGTAGAATTCTCTTCTGGTAATTATCAAGTCGCATGGGAATTATTGCTAAATAGATTTAATAATAATAGACTTTTAGTGCATAATCACGTAAAGGCTTTGTTTAATATAAACGCATTAACAAAAGAATCCCCGTCCAGCATTAGAAATCTTATTGACGTAATATTAAAAAACTTACGCGCATTGAATTTACTTGGCGAACCTACCGACTCGTGGGATACGCTTGTGAATTATTTGATCGTTTTGAAGTTAGATAGGACAACAGAACGCGAATGGGAGACGCGTAAATGCACACTAACATCGGGCGAGAATAATTCTAAACGCATAATCAAAGTGCATGAATTGATTAGCTTCCTTAAAGACAGAGCGGATGTGTTGGAATCGTTGCATCTGTCACATAATAAACCACAAATACAAATTGAAAATAAAAAACACTATTCACACAACACATCTACCTGTAATGTGTCGACACATAAGTCTAACGATAGCCGTTCGTCTCGCTACAAAAGAACGTGCTTAAAATGTAACGCGAATCACCAACTTTATTCTTGTCAGAAGTTCATTGATAGTGACTTAAGTTCAAAGCTAAATTTAATTCGCGAGAACAAACTATGTGAGAATTGTTTACGTTCGGGTCACACTCCTAATAAATGCGCGTTTGGGCCGTGTCGTAAATGTAATCGCAAACATAATTCATTAATTCATAATGAAAGCGGCGAGAGTTTAGTTACGTTGCATTCCAATAATACGACTGGCGGCCTAGCGAGGAGTGAAGTCGTGGGCGCATCGATGACACCCTCCGGCCCCGCCGCCTCAACCGTCGCGGACTCACGCCCTATTCAAGTAAGCAACGCACAAATGCATAATAATTCTATAGATATGCACTCAGTTCTATTATCGACAGCTATCGTAGAAGTGCCTGACGATCACGGTGTTTATCATCGGGCACACGCACTACTTGATAGTGGCAGTCAGCGGTGTTTTATAACAAAATCCTTTTGTAAATTAATTAACGTTCCCGTGATAAATTCTTCTTATGTAATTAAGGGGGTAGGCGATTCGGTGATACAATGTTCGGAGACTTGTGACATCGAAATTAAATCGCGATTTGATAATACGTTCAGAACACGCATTAATTGTTTTGTATTATCACAGATAACGTCTATATTGCCGGCCTTATGTCCACTAAACGCACAATTCTTGATTCCAAACAATGTAAGTCTTGCGGATCCACAGTTTTTGGAATTAAAAAATATAGACATTTTAATAGGCGCAGATAGGTTTTGGGACTTATTATTAGAAGGCAGAATGAGACTGTCCAGCGGTCCCTACCTACAAAATACTAAGCTGGGCTGGATTATCTCTGGCTTAGTTAGTAATAATACGCAAAATGAGAGGCGCGTTCATTGTAACTTTAGTAGTTCTATAGATTCGCAACTTCGCTTGTTTTGGGAGGTCGAAGAGCTTCCTAAGGTTAGGGATACGCGGACTCAGGAAGAGCGTGCATGTGAAGATCATTTTCTTCGTACTACTACGCGCAATAGTGAAGGAAGGTTTTGTGTACGCATTCCATTTAAGGAGTCACCTGATCTTCTAGGCGAATCATATACGCAAGCTGAACGACGCTTCCTTGCATTGGAGAAACGTTTACAACGTTCTCCTGACTATAAATTATTATATACGCAATTTATGCAGGAATACCTGTACTTAGGTCATATGAGTCCGGTGGACTCTTATAGTCATCCGTGCTACTTCATGCCGCATCACGGCGTATTTAGAGAACATAGCACTACAACTAAGCTGCGTGTCGTCTTCGACGCAAGCGCAGCATCGTCTTCCGGCATGTCTCTCAACAACCTACAACTTGTTGGGCCTCCTATACAAGGTGACTTAATATCCATTCTTCTCCGCTTTAGACAGCACAAATATGTTGCCTGCGCTGACGTCGAAAAAATGTTTCGAAATTGTTTAGTAGCCGAAGATCAGCGCCGGTTTCAAATGATTTTATGGCGTGAGGATCCATCTGCGGATTTATCAATTAAACACCGTTACATATGGTACCGCGTCCGCGCCTTTCCTTAGTGTAAGATGCTTAAAACAGTTGGGAGTTGAGTCTTCCAACCCTGAGGTTCAACGAGCTATTTTAGAGGACATATATGTCGACGATTTTTTGTCTGGTAGTAACGATAAAACGATATTAATACAGCTATGCACTGATATAAAAAATACATTACAGTCTGGTTGTTTTTCCCTTCGAAAATGGGTTTACAATTTTCCATATAATAATGACCAAACCGACTATTCAAAAGAAATTAAATCCAACGAAAATATCAGCTCTAAAACGTTAGGACTAGGCTGGAACAATGTTCGCGACGTATTTTATTTTAATACACAGTGTCATAATAACAATGCGTCGGTAACAAAAAGGGTTATTTTGTCTACCATTTCACAAATGTTCGACCCTCTGGGCTTGCTAAGCCCTACGATTATTCTCGCCAAGGTGTTGTTACAACAATTATTTCTTCTTAAAATAGGTTGGGATGACACGGTTCCATCTGGCGTCGCGCGAACCTGGAACCGGTTTGTTATCTCTCTACAAGCGCTCAAAACAATAAACGTTCCTCGGCACGTTATAGGCAGCGAACCTATGTATATGAAGTTGCATGTTTTTAGTGACGCATCGCAGACGGCCTACGGCGCTTGCATTTATGTGCGCACTATAAATATAGATAATACAATTACCGTAAGATTGTTGTTTTCTAAGTCTCGCGTCGCTCCATTGAAACCACTAAGCGTACCGAGACTAGAACTTTGCGGTGCACTGGTGGGTGCTAGGGTACTCGAGAAGGTACGCAGTGCTTTACGTTGTGAGTTCAGAAACACAGTATATTGGAATGACTCAACCATCGTGTTAGGCTGGTTTCGCATGTCTCCAAACAAACTTAAAACGTTTGTTCAAAATAGGACGGTGGAGATTCATGAGCTCACACAAGATGTACTTTGGCGCCACGTGAGTGGCAAAGATAATCCTGCCTTTTCATTCATAAAATGCGGAGTGGATTACTGCGGGCCAGTCTTCATACTGAATCGTAAGGGTAGGGGGGCTAAAACATCGAAAGCGTACATTTGTTTGTTTGTATGCTTTGTGACGCGTGCAATACATTTGGAACTCGTCAGTGATCTCACTAGTGAAGCATATTTATTGGCACTTAAACGTTTTATTTTTCGGCGCGGTAAACCTAAAGAAATATATTCCGACAATGGGCGTAATTTTGTAGGGTTGATGAACGATTTCTCTGACTTTTTACGTAGGTGCGATTCTGAAATCAAAGATTACGCGATTAGTCAACGAATTGACTTTAAATTTATTCCGCCTTGTTCGCCTCATTTTGGTGGTTTGTGGGAGGCAGGAGTAAAATCTCGCAAGTTCCATCTTCGCAGATTGGTAGGAAATGCACACCTTACCTTTGAGGAGTTTGGTACAGTGCTATCACAAATAGAAGCAGTTCTAAATTCCCGACCACTTTCTCCGCTTTCTTCGGACCCCCGAGACCTTTCTCCCCTCACTCCCGCTCATTTCCTGGTTGGTCGATCGCTGACTGCGCCAGTATGTGACGACGTCAGCGACATTCCCGAGCATACGCTGAAGAGATATCAAAGGGTGGAGCAAATTCGCCAACATTTTTGGGCTCGTTGGTCCAAGGAATATGTGTCTGAGTTGCAGGTGCGAACAAAGTGGACGGAGAACAAAACGGAGTTGAAGGACAACTCACTTGTCCTTATTAAGGACAGCAACCTTCCGCCTTTGAAATGGTCAATGGGTCGAGTACTTCGTTCCATCCCAGAAAAGGATGGAATTTCAAGAGTCGCAGACATCAGGACGGCTTCAGGCGTTGTACGACGGACCTTTGCCAAGATCTGTCCTCTCTTCGATGATGACCACGAGGGGAAGTGAAGCTGCTGCACGCTTTATTTTGAAAGCGCCTGCTTTCAAGGCCGGGGGCATGTTCACGCGTATAACCAACCCCGTAAACAGACAACGATTCTCGTCACCAATCAGACCAACAGGGGATGACGTGATACAGCATCGTTCCTATTGGTCGAATTATTGTTCCCTACCTCCCTACTTTCCTCGAATAATGTACAACTAATTATTTCGCAATACAGACTTCATCTAACTTTTCTACTGAACACTTGTTTTATTAAGCACCTACAAACGCAAACCTAAGTTCAGCACACGGGCTACCAAGAACCCAATAAACTAAATTCAAGTGCCGACACAAGCCGGTACACCTAGCAAAACAGTTTTTTCTGATTTTTAAAACCATTTTATTACATCGGTGTTCATCAAACAATTGGAAAACCAATGATTAAACAAATTTAAGCAAAAGAAGGTCTATCGATGGTATTTTTTTCAAACCTCTGCGTTCAGCCATTTTCAAGTTTTAGACAAGACCGAAATATTGCCCCAGCAAAATTGTCAATAACTTAAGAACCACAGCTCACACAAATTTTGCTGTTTGCTAACATTTAATACGGAACAAAAGCTATGTATTCATGTATTTCGTTTGGGTCTGAAACGCTTAAAAAAAAATTTTTTTGGTGGGGTAACGTTTGAAACGTTACTCCAGCAAAAAGTGTTTTTGTCGAATAACTTTTAAACTACTACATACACAAATTTTGCTATTTGTAACAAATTACACCTCAGAACACACTAATTTTCTGTTATAGTCTCGTCTCTATAAGGCCCAATTTTTTTTGCTTTTTTGCTGGGGTAACGCACGCTCATTAATTTACAAAATGATTCTTTGGGAGTGGCGGCAGGCGGGAACTTTCAAAAAGCGCGCGAGTGCAAATTGAAAAGATTAGTAATTTAAGTGTTTAGCATGAATAAAATAAAGCGTAGTTAAGTAATAACATGAATGTCTGACAAGTTAAACCATCATTTTGAAAATAAATTTCGTTACCGCGGGAAAACTGTGAAACGTTTGACTCGTATAATGGCCGCAAAAGAGCCAATGCTTTACATGTTTGCTGATACAATATGAAATGTGTGCTAAAACTATGACTCTCATATGCTGTAATTGAGAAAGAAAATAAATGAAGCAAAGTGAAAGTGCTATGTTTGTTTAAATAAAATAAGACTTGACTTAAAGTGAACTCGGTGATGTGAAAATTAAGTGTGATTCTTCATCCCGCCCGCCGCCACTAGAACAGTTATTAAAAGACAAAAACACTTACAAACCTATATATAAATATATAAAAAATACTATCAAAACAATTTAAAAATGAAGCAAAGTGAAAGTGCCATGTTTTTTTAAATAAAATAAGACTTGACTTAAAGGTCTTAGTTACCAGGTCATTAAATCCCAAAAAAAAAAATTTTTTACAAAATGACAGTAGCTAATGTCAAATGTGTAATCGAATGGTAAGTCGTGGTATAGACGTAAAATTTACTAACTTTTGGAAGAAAAATGTTTTTAACATTTCATCTGACACACAACATATATGTATCGTTTTTAAATTTCATATGTATCTGTTTCAAATTCCAACATTACGTAGATCTTGTGCAAGGATTGACCTAAACTATACAAATACTTTTAATGTATTTAATTAGTGCAGCACATAGTACTACTGATTTGAAAATACGTCAAATTCCACAATTTTGTGCAGTACCTTCATAAGGCAATATGCAGTTGATGTAAAAATATAAATAAATAAACTAATATAGCCTGAATACATATATATATAAGAATAGATACATATAAACATGGGCGTACCCAGCATCTGGCCTAGGGGGGGGCAAGTCAAATTTTTTAGGTCGGATCGTCCGCGGCTGTTTTGTCATACACACTACTCAAACACACCTACATGAAACATTAGGTATATGTAGTGTGCCTTCCAAAGAGAGAGAGACTCCTGAGAGTACGGCGAAGAGGTTAACAGTTGGGGGTATATGCCAACCGCTAGGGCAACACAACGTTAGCTCACGTATAAGAGCAAAACCATTATGGACGTGACTCAAGAGAATATATTACCCCAGGAGGGTACCGGCGGCGCCGCGGACGGAGAATACCTCGGCACTCCAGCGTCAGCCACAGTAATAGGAGGTCAGTGCCCAGGTACGAAGAACTTGCTGCTTCCAGCGGCCTTAAGTCCGGGGACGGAAGTGGCCACTGGCGTGCAGTCCCCCAAAGCCAAAAAGAAGAGTAGGAGGAAGAAGGGTCAGTGGGCTACACAGATGTCGCAAGCGACAGTATCGCTATCCCCTGCGCAGGAGAGGCAACTGCCGACAGCGGCCCCATTATCGAGCGAGACGTGGGTCCCTTGATCGAAAGACCAAGGCCAGGAAAATAGTAGAGACGGTTCAGTCAGAGCGACGGGCTTCTGCTCACCGCCATCGACTATTCAAAGGGTTATGCCGCGACTTCCAACAACAGCGGCTGTCACAGTCTCCGTACCTCCTGGCTCGGAGACGACAATAGCCAAGCTGATGGAGAACGCGAGGGCCAACATTAGAGTGGGTGATCTTGGCATCACAGGTGGTCTCCGCACCAACTGAGCTATGACCGGCGCCCTGATCACCGGGAAGGAAAGCGCCGCTTCAGCAGACAAGCTGGCAGCACGCCTGCAAGATGTTTTGTCTGACACGGATGCTATAATTGCGTGTCTGTGTAGGGCAGGGTCCATCACCTGTATGTCTATACAGGTGATGGACCTCGAGGAGTTAATCACTCAAGCTGAAGTCACCAGGGCTGTAGCAGCGGTGGAGGAACGTGCAATCTCCGATGTCAGAGCCGGAGACATACGTGCCTCCCCGTCACGACTGGGCACGGCCTGAGTTCGCTGTCCACTTGCCTCTGTTCACAAAATAATGAACGCTAAACGGTTACAGGTGGGCTGGGTTTTGGCCAGGACAGAGGCACTGCTAGCACGCCCGTTACAGTGCTACCGGTGCCCTAAAAAGGGACACGTGAGAGCTAAGTGTCCCAACGAGACAGGCCGGGGTGCGAGATGTTACGTGTGCGGTGACACAGGTCACGTGACACGAACATGCACAGCGAAAACGCCGAAATGTCAGTAAGTTCTCGGTCTGATCGGACCTCGGCCGTCCCGCGAATCATCGGCTAGGGAGCAAGAAGTGCTCCTTGTCGAGAAAAAAGAAATGGGGGCCGCAGACGGTAACCGCCCCAGCCCGTGCTGACACCAGTCAAAACTCATCGGCTGCATTAGGGACACAGCTGGAAATCAGTCCGGTATGGAAGCTTAAAAATTCGCATGCATCCATAAATTCTTACAGGGCAACATGAACCACTGCCGCGCATCACAAGACCTGCTTATGCAGACGATCGCTGAGCACTCGTTTGCCTTAGCGGTGTTGGCGGAGCTATATTACGTCTAGAATTATCCCCGGTGTTTGGTTCGGATGATGGAACTGCCGTTTAAGAGCGTTCTAACCCTCGGCTAAGTTCGGTATTCTTAGTCCGCCATGGTCGCGCGCGGTTTTTTGGCGATTGCACCGTGTATTTTGCCAGTGTCTACTGCGCGGTTTATTTAAAAGTTAGAGCATAAGGCCCCGTTTATACTTTGATTAGTAATTAGGCGAGTTCATACATGTTCTGCGAGATTTCCAGGGGGGGGCAGCTGCCCCTCCCTGCGCCCCCCTGGGTACGCCCATGCATATAAAAATACATACGTAAATACATACACACATACCAAAATGGACCAAAAGTTCGTTTACATTTCAAATGATGATTTAAAAGAAATTAGCTATGTGAGATAAAACTGTTTATTTATTATTAAAGTACACTACTGGGCTTTCATTTTTAAAAATTACATTATCCATATGTGCTCCTTAACTATTTTGACACTGCTGCAACCTGCAGCGAAAATTTTCAATGACTTTCTACGAAACAGGTCTATACCAAATTCTTCTACTTAGTCTAAAAAAGAAATACATTAATTAACAAATGGAATCTCACAAACAAGGAACAGTTTTTACTGTTATTTATTTTGTGTAGGAAATCTCTCTCTTTTCCAAGGCGACTCTATACCCTTCGGCTGCCTTCATCATGATTTCAAGTTTAACCCTCAACTTAGGCACTGGTCCGTCTTCTCTATCTTCAACAATTTTATATTTGCGTAAAATCGTTGATAGTGCCGATTTAATTGACATCAAGGCGTACTGGTATCCTGCAAAATAATAGTTAAAGCACAGGTAGAGGGAGTACACTTCAATCGATATTCAACAGTCAATGATATTGCATAATAAGATTATATTAGCCATAGAAGTATTAACACAATATTGTCTAATCTGTTAGAAGTGGTATATCTCTTCGATTTGATAGACTATAATGACTGACGGTCCTAAAATGTTAAACATTAAAATGTGTTCAAAGTTCTTCCTAAGAATATTTCAATCATACATTTCATTTCAACAAAAATATTTAAAAGAAAAGTTCATGATAACATTTTGCAAACTACTTTTTTGCTCTTAGTTAAAACTCAGTCTATGAAACAGAAACTCAGAAACCAATATGATGTACATCTATAATTTAGCGATAAAAAATGATTTGTGCACATCATAATCGCAACTAATGTTTTATTAAATAAGTACTAGCTGAGTCTCGTCGTGTTACATGCGGTTATTGTTGTAAATCTCAACTACGTAAAAATTCCCTAAGTTACTCTATATGTCAACCTACCGGTGAAAGTCCCGTTAAAGTCAATTCTGACGTTCCAGCAAATGGCTGGAACAAACAGACACACGGGTGGACAGACAGACATACATTTGAAAAATAGCTTTTTGGGGTAGTATCATTTAAATTTTCATTTTCATTTGGTAAAAAACTGTTCATTGGATATTACAAACAGTCACTTCAATTTTATTTTGCGAAATATTCGGTAAGAAAAAATAGTTCATTGCGTGTTTTCGTGGAAACAATTTAGTTAGCAATCAATTTGAGTGCCTCCGTGGGCTGCTGCTGTGCTTGAGATATGGGGTTTAAATCTTGGGTAGGACCAATATTTTTGTGTAACCGACGACAATAACACACGAATACTTTTACACGGTTTACTGATGCCAGTAAACTTTGATTATATACGTGTCTAGATGGAGTGTTGCGCTGCATTCGCAATAAAAACAACAGGCCAGATTTTGCAGGGCTTGTGTGCATGTTACACACACATGCAAGCGTAGCCTACGGGCGCGCGCATGACGTGGGAGCGTTCTGAGTGATACCAGCCCTTGAATGTTTTCCATAAAAGGAGGGAAAATAATTGTGTATTGATTTTGAGATTTATAAGTAATATGTATTAAATTTAGAGTCAGTCAATATGTATTAGAGTTTTTGCTTTTGAGTTACTAGGTAAAATATATGTTGGTGAAAAAGGGAATTGCTATTAAAGCTTATTTATTCTTAATACTTAACAACAATTTGGTAAAAATATACCCTGTGCCTTAGAAAGTAGTCTAAGGTTTCGGAACTTTGAAAGGCGGACGAAGGAAAGCCAACTCACAGAGGCCTTTAATTAAGTTAATATACAACATAGTTATATTTAATTTAATTACTATATTTTTAACTAGATGTTCACCGCAATTTCTCATAAATCTTGTTTTTATATCGTTCTCCTTAAGAACTCAGAGAAGGTGTAGCTTCCGATTAGTAAAGGAATATTCAGAATCGGAAATTCCGGAGATTACCGCGTTTAAACAAACAAACAATCTCTTCAGCTTAACGTCGTACATACTACTTCCATTATCAGCATCCATGGAGCGGCGAAATCGACACGCAGATTTTAAATAAAATAAACAATATCTACCACCACAAAAATATATTATATATACATAATATATGATATGTATTATCCAGCACTATAGTTAAATTGAATTGGCTTGAATTCTCGAAATATACTTTTTCGATCATGATTGAACATTTTGTAAATTGGCTAACACTCACATGGGAAATTTAAATTCAATTACCAGGCTACCCTGTAAACATTCCGTCAAAATGGTGGTCGAACTTTTGATAAAATTTCACTGAGTTAGTTTAATTGTTTCTTTACAATATAGTTATTTAAAGTTTACTTAACGATGACAGGTATGTTTTTAGTTGATTTCAATCGTCCTAAGTAATTCTTGTACACTTTTATCATGCAAAACGTAATTTTTACACGCCACTCGATACGTGTTTATCGTACAATGACAGTAAGCTAACAATTAAGTCTAGCAATTAAAGACTATTTTTTTGGACGTTTGGACGTTCGAACTCTCTATCTAGACATGTTTATAATCAAAGCCAGTAAAGTTCAGCTATTTGTAGTTAAGCGCTGCGCACCTGTCCTGCTCATATAGCATTTCTTCCTTATTCTCTGTTTTGTTTAACAGATAATGTAGATGATCACAAAAATAAATTGAAATTCAAAAGTCAAAAGTTTTCAGCGTACACCAAATAGTGATTTTATTGGGTATTTTTTATACCTCTGGTTACATTATCGAAGTTTCCATCCGGATCCCTAACTTTTTGAAAATATTCTATAGCCTATGTCCAAAAGAATGAAATGAATAAAAAAGCGGCCAAGTGCGAGTCGGACTCGCCCATGAAGGGTTCCGTATCAACAAGTAGCATCATATAAAAGTTCTTGTAACTTTGATCGATGTTTTAATAATAGTGTATTGATTGAATGAAAGGTAAATTGCAGTTTACGATTTATGACGTATTAAAAAAAACTACTTACTAGATCTCGTTCAAACCAATTTTCGTTGGTAGTTTGTATGGTAATGTACAAGATATATTTTTTTTAGTTTTATCACTCTATTATTTTAGAAGTTACAGGGGGGGGGACACACATTTTTTCCACTTTGGAAATATCTCTCGCGCAAACTATTCAGTTTAGAAAAAAATGATATTAGACACCTCAACATCATTTTTGAATACCCCTTAATAGAACACGTGTGGGTTCGATGAAAAAAAAATTTTTGAGTTTCAGTTCCAAGTATGGGGACCCCCAAAATGTATTGTTTTTTTTCTATTTTTATGTGAAAATCTTAATGCGGTTCACAGATTACATCTACTTACCAAGTTTCAAAAGTATAGCTCTTATGGTTTCCGAAAAAAGTGGCTGTGACATTCGGACGGACAGATAGACAAGACGAATCTATAAGGGTTCCGTTTTTTGCCATTTGGCTACGGATCCCTAAAAAGATGAAATAATTTTTCAAATTAGAGCCAATTGGCTCCAAAACTACTGCAATAAATGCATTTCAAACAAACAAACATTCAAATCTTTCCTCTTTTTAATATTAGTATAGACTATATCTCTATCTTGCCTATCTATATATATCTATTATATCTTTCCTTACTTTGTTATAACAAACTATTGTTGTTCATAAAACTATTAACTTGTAGACGGCATTATTTACTTTAATAGCTTTTAGTCTTCATGAAATTATGCTTTATTCCTAACGATTCCAAAATAATTTTATAGGGTTCCGTGCTTCAGAAAAACCATTGTGATATGTAGAATTACAAGTTGTCTACCTGCTCAAAGTTTCATCTTTCTAGCACTAACTGTTTGGACGGTAAGTCGAGGACGAACGGACGGACATGACTATCTATCAGTCATGAACTTCGAAACCCTAAAAGTAATATAATGATGAAAGGGTAATAAAAAGATATTCGAAGTCAGGATAATGATGCAGAAACACCTCACTAGACTGCGATGGCGTGAGTCTGCATTATCTGCACTCACAATGAGAATGATTACCCCTACTCTTGGTTTCTACTCAAGCTTTCGATCTCTCCTCTCAAGTTGACGAGTCCCCAACCCGCACTCGGCCCGCGTGTGAACGTATGGCCCTAACCCTCCATATAATATACGTTTCGATTTATATGGAGGATATAGAGAGATTATATGGAGGATTTATATATCGGATTTCGTTAATATTGCGCGACACGGTAAGGGTGGATTAAACAATCTTACATGATTTTATGTTTGATAGTAAGGAACTTCGACACCAACTTTCGTCCCCTATTTCAAACCCTTCTACCTTTATTTTTGCGATTAAAAGTATCCTATGTCATTTCCCAAGTTCGGTTCTAACTTCATATCAAATTTCATCAAAATCGGTTCAGTGGTTTAGGCGTAAAAGCGTAACAGACAGACAGACAGAGCTACTTTTGCATTTATAATATTAGTAGGGATTACACCATCGGAAAGTAGAGATTAGAAGATAGAGACAGAAAAGAAAAAAGTAGATATTTTGACGGGGAATTTTCGATATTAAGTCAAAATAGGGTGAAAAAATGAATATTTCAAATCAAATGATTTACAGTGTATTCGGGACATAAAAAGGTAAGTTTTCACTAAACTTCGTTTAAAAATAATATTTTTTGTAAAAGATAAAAATAAAAAACCAAAAACTTGGTTTTTTGAATTTTTCACATATAATTTGAGGTTATGTGAAAAAAGTCTAAATAAAAAAACGACCAAGTGCGTGTCAGGCCACGCACAGGAAAGTTTTCCTCAGTCACCCATAATGGTACGTTGATTGGAAATTGTATCCAATGGATAATTGTTATGTTTACGTTTTAATGCGTTAATTTTGTATGACGTTTTCCAGGTAAGCACATTGTAGAAGTTAAGCCTCCATAACTCCTGAACTAACAAAGTCATCTAATTCGTTATAGTTTTCATTTAAAGTTCATTATATGTACCACTATCACGAATTTTACCACATTATAGGGTAGCCGCGAGAAAAAAACAACATCCCCACTTTACGTGTAGGGGGGTACCCTTAATAAAATTATTTTTCATAATTTTATTATAGCACTTAGTCGATGTAATTACAATACATATTCATGCAAAGTTTATACATGTATATTCATGGTAAGTCGAGGACGGAGGGACGGACGGACGGACGGACAGACGGACATGACGAATCTTTATGGGTTCGAAGTCATAAACTTCGGAACCCTAAAACGTTGTAGATCTTTTAATAACCTACAACTTTGCTATTTAACTTTTTTCCATAGGACTTATAGTTTTGCCGGAAATCGAGATGAACCGTTTTTTACCCTTTGTTTTATATATTTAGCCATCCAAAGTAACTCTACCCTGCCTGATGGAAAGCATGTGTAGAATCCAAGAGTCGGGGCTGCCACATTTGCTGCGAATGCAGACAATAATGTATGGCGGCCCAGACTATGGCGGCTTAGTGAGATGCTTTTTCACGCCCCGCTTAAAGTACCCGAAAACCTCACCCCCTACCCCTTCCCGACCTCAGATCGCCCGTAAATTATTTTTCCTTTCATTTTTATAATATTCTCCTCCTTTTCCAAAAGGTTTCATCCCACTATAATATTATTTGTTTTCAAAAATTATCTACCCTGGTCAAATAAATGACATATAGACCAGTAGGTCTATATGTCATTTACAAACTATCATTATGGTTGCCATGCAAGTGTGTTATGCCTAGCAACCTGTGAAGTTTTGAGAGGAGTTAGACAGTGATACATTTTGACATCTACGATTTATGTATTTTTATAATCACCTAGCTTTGGCCTTTGCATCTCGATTATTGCACTAAAAAGTAGCCTATGTCCTTTCCCAAGTTCAGTTCTATCTTCATACCAAATTTCATCAAAATCGGTTCAGTGGTTTAGGCGTGAAGCGTAACAGACAGACAGACAGACAGAGTTACTTTCGCATTTATAATATTAGTAGGGATTACATTAATATATGTACCTATATTCAAGTATTTGTTTCATATCCTGAGTTAGAATTTTAAGAACTTACACAAATATTTTATTACTAGCATTCGCCCGCGGCTCGGCCCGCGTGTATCTCGATTATTGCAGTAAAAAGTTCCCTATTATGTTAATCTGTTATATGTATAAGCTTAATTACTGTTAAGTTTACAAACCCGTTCAGTAGTTTTTGCGTGAAAGAGCAACAAACATACCTACAAACTCACAAACAAAATAATAAATTTGGATTTTTTAATTAACTTCCGTGCATTCGCTAAAAGACATACTTCGAAAACTCATCAACGTTCCACTAAAACTACTCCGTTTGAAATCGTTTATGAAAACGGAATATTTGTGCTCATTAAGGCTCGGATACACGAGGGGACAAATTGTTCCTCAACATGACGCGCAACACTATATGTACGTGACGCTGCGACGTTGCATCGAGACCTGCAACATTTCCCTCGACATTTTGAGGAGCATTTATATGACGCGGGACATGTTGCCAGCTCCCGTACTGAGACCGGGCGCACGTATTGCGCGTCAGTGCCGCGCAGATTCGTATGCGTATGAAGTAATGCGTCTTGCTAAAAGCAGAATGCTCAAGATGAATTTTCTATATATGGGCAGTATGTAGCGTCAGAGCTACGTGAAGTGAAAGATACAAATTTCATATCGATGGCAAAATATTACATAAATAATATCCTACTTGATGTACGTTTGGGGAAATACCATTCCGGCCATAGTAGCCGGTCGACTGAGCATCACGGCTATAGTGCTACATCCAGCTATGTCAGTCCTGAGCATGTAGATGAGAATAGCCAGCCAGCAGGGCAGCGCAATACTACCGCCGGTAATAATAGTATTAGTCCGGAGATATAACCCTGTGGCGATCAGCCACGCGGCATGCGACAATTTGAATATGCGCGCCCTCTGCGCTCAATTCGCTCTTAGCACTGTATGGTCGGTGGCGTGTGCCGGCCGACCAATCAGCGCTCAGAGTGAAGCGTCTTTTTAGGATTGAAGTCACGATAACGTGGTGAGGATTCATATTTTTTATAATTCGGGCTACAGGCATATTCTATTGTTTCAAACACTTCAACAGTTATAATAGTTATAAGTGACTCGTATTAAACTGTTAACAAGTGTTTATATCGTTTGACTGAGCCTTGTTTAAAGGGGGTACATCATTTACTCCAAGAAGTACCTTTGAATGGTATATACCAGTTTGTTGCTATCCGAATTGGTATAGAACCATAACCCCATAGCACAAATTATTTCAGAAATGAATTCATCGAACGAGCAACAATAATTACTGTTATTAATATTATTAAGCCTTTTATTTTGTATTTCTAAGTTGTTGATTTTAGTTCGAATAAAAATGATGATAAAACTTATTCTCTAAGTATATATCCTGGTATAATCCTGGTCAGAAATTACCCGTATTCGTGGACGAGCACCTAAATCAATCTGGAAAGAAACTCTTTTATTTAGTTCGGCAGTTTGCAAGGCAGTTTGACTATAGGTTTTGCTGGTCTGCTAATGGCAACATCTTCCTACGCAAGCAACTGGGACATAAACAAATACTTATTAAATCTGAAACTACCCTACAAGAGTTGAACAAAATCAAATGACTATCGTCGGTATTGATGTTATTAATTAACTTATTCTGTCAATTTTAAATTTTTTGCATGTACAATGTTCTCTTCTTTATACTGCATGACATATCTTCACATATTATGTTTTAATGTTAAAATTTATTAACACTTACAGTATTATACAATTCAAACTAACACAACTCCAATCTACACACACGTATATTTCTTACCATACAATCAAAATTACACTTACACACACCATAGGACATAACTATAACATTTTCATTTTAATTTAATCCTAACCTAATCCTGTTTTAAAAGCCTATTTGCTTGCTCAGGTGCGACTATCTTGTATTTTTGGTTTTTCTGTATGCTACAACATTGAGTGTTGCTCATTTTACAAATGGCTAATTTGGTTAAAAATATTATGACTGACTTAGACAATATTGAAATCGCAAGGGCCCATTCGTGTATTCCGGAACATTGCAATAAGTATTTTGTTGCTTTGAATGGATCCACTACTGTTCTTCATCTCAATATACGTAGCATAGAAAAAAATTTTGACGAACTATTAGCATTACTCTTAATAATTAAAGTTAATTGCGATGTGATTATATTGAGTGAGTGTTGGCTTAGCAAAATCATAGACTTACCCATTTTGGAGGGGTATAGTTCTTACTATACGAAGCAGACAAAAAATCAAAACGATGGTGTAGTTTTATACATTAAAAATGTATTCAACACAAAGTAGAAGAGCCTGTTTTTATGAATGGAAACTGTCTCACCTGTCAAATTAATAATGAATTAGCAATAATAGCTATCTACCGATCCCCTTCATACAATATAAAGCTAGGGCATGAACTCTTTCTACAAAGTCTGAACAACGTATTTACCTCCCTTAATAAGTACAAAAATATATGTCTCATTGGTGACGCCAACATAGATATCGCACCCTCCAATATAAATGAATGGTCAGCTAATTATTTAACCCTAAACGCCAGTCATGGCTTTTTACCTGCTCATCATTTTCGGACAAGAATAAAATCCTGTATTGACCACGTTATCCTGAAAACCAATAAAACTACAACTGTACTTATCTTACATTCTCACATAACCGATCACCTTCCAATACTTGTAAAAATTGATGACACCAAACCGCTAAAACAAACTGTACCCGCTCACAAAATTTCTAAGATAGATTATCCAAGTTTAAAAACAGATATAGAACAGCAAGATTTTTCCGAAGTCGTGAGTACAGATGACCCTAACGTTGCTTCCTCCACTTTGATAACCATAATTCAAAATATTATTAATGTACACACCAAAGTCATTGAAGTTCCTAAAGTGAACAGAAACCTTAAACCGTGGATCACCCCTGGTTTACTCAGGTGTATTCGTCACCGCGATAGACTCCACAAAAATGCACGGGCATCACCTGATAATATAATCCTGCAAACAACCTACAAAAGGTACCGAAATCATTGCAATGACCTTCTCAGAAAACTTAAAACATCACACGACAAACACGAACTAAATAAATCAAAACATAATCCTAAAGTACTATGGAATAAAATAAAAGAAATCACAAACACAAAAAAGATATGTGCAGCCCCTATAGAATTGCTGAATACTAAATCAAGTCCAAAAGCGTCAATTAACAGCACATGCCATTACTTTGCTACAATAGGAGCTGAACTGGCATCTAAGATTCCTGCAATTTCGCAACAGCCTTTTAAACAAAGTTCTTCTAGTAATTCCTTTGTTATCCTCGATGTGGACGAATTAGAGGTGGAGTCCACCATCATGAACCTTAAGTAGGATAGCGCAACTGGTTGGGATGGAATACCGTCAACCCTACTAAAGGTTTGCCGCAACACTCTTGTCCCTTTAATAACGCATATTATTAATATTTCCATTGCCAAGGGAGTGTTCCCAGAGCCGTTCAGGAGGGCCCTTGTTCACCCTGTATACAAGGGCGGGACCAGAGACTGTGTCAGCAATTATAGACCCATATCGGTACTCTCAGCTCACTCCAAAGTTATGGAAAGGCTAATTAACGGTAGATTATTAAATTATTTAAGCAGGTACAATATTATAGCACCCAACCAGTATGGGTTTAAGAAAGATATTTCTACCGAAGACTCGGTTGTTGATCTAACTCAGTGTGTATCGGAAAAACTTGATGACAAACTAAAGTGCGTCGGTATCTTCTTAGATCTACAAAAGGCGTTTGATACAGTCTCTGTTCCCACCCTTGTTAACAAATTAGAGTCAATTGGTATTCGTGGTAAAGCTCTTGAACTCTTAAAAGATTACCTTCAAAACCGAAAACTGGTAGTTAAAATCAACTCATGCCTAAGTGACGAAGAAACTGTGACATACGGAGTTCCACAAGGCAGCGTGTTAGGACCAACACTTTTCCAAATATACATAAATGACCTATGCATGCTGCCGCTATATAAATCACAAATATTCACGTATGCTGATGACACTGCGATTGTGGTATTTGGTAATACTTGGAGCGAGCTACAGAATGTAGCAGAACAGTCCCTAAAAACTATTATGAACTGGTTGCAATTCAACCTACTCACCCTAAACCTGGCCAAAACACAATTCATTCCTTTTCACATGAATAGTAGGAACAAAGCTCCACCAAAATTTATAATCACAGCACACACGTGCTCAGACTTCAGTTCTTGCTCATGTACGATGCTTACCCGTGTTGCCCACACGAAGTACCTAGGTGTAGAGATTGATGAGGGATTGAAACGGTATAATCAGGTGGATAACATTGCTTCAAAAGTAAGAAGTTTTATTTATATTTTTAAACCTCTGAGACGTTGCGCGGACACTGGCATATTAAAAATCGTTTATCTTTCTCTCTGTCAGTCCATTATAGGCTACTATATGGGGAGGAGCTGCTAAAACCAAGTTTATTTTCGTGGAGCGGGCTCAAAGGGCTGTCCTTAAGGTGATGCTTGGAAGACCATTTAGATACCCGACTACTGAGCTATATGCTGACTGTGAGACAGCTATTCATCCTTCGAGCCGCTCTCAGAAAACATAAAATAATTCCACCACCTGACCTTACAAAGCGCAGAGCAAAAAACTTATGCACAACTGTACGCCATAGAACTGCATTCGCGGGGCGTCAGTTTAACGTTTTAAGTGCATCAATTTACAAAAACATTTGTAAAGCCATTCAGATAACTGAGTTAAATCATCATAAAGTTAAAATTAAAATACAGGGTTGGCTACATGATCAGGACTATGCTAGGACAGAGGAGCTATTGCATCTCCAGCAGTAGGTCTGTGAGTTGCAATTAAATACTTGTACTGTTCAATAGCTGTTCGCTGTAGCGCAAATACAAAAAAAAAAATACATCCATACACTACTTCACATACATTACATGCACACCTCCAAACACACCCATACATTTCATATAATATACACAGCCTCACCATCACATTCACAATCACACACACATACATATTTCTATTCTTACTGATCCTTCGTTGTAGAAATAATAGTACGGTATGTTTTTTAATTGTGATATCTACAATTATATTTCTGTAATGATAAAAGACAACATACAGTGACAACAGAGCACTAGGTCCTAAGTCACAGGATTACCTAGTTTAGGAGTCAGGGTTTACCTTATCTGTATGACCTTTAGCTAATAATTTGTGTATCCTAGTTTTAAGCAATTTCAAAGGTGTTTGTATGCATAAAGATTTTTATTATTATTATTATATGTAAATCCCTACTAATATTATAAATGCGAAAGTAACTCTGTCTGTCTGTCACGTTTTCGCGCCTAAACCGCTTAACCGATTTTGATGAATTTTGGTACTCAAATAGTTTAGAACCTGAAAAAGGACATAGGCTACTATTTACCGCGATAACCGACATAGACGCGGGCGGAGCCGCTGGCTAAAGCTAGTATATAATAAACTTATTCTATATGTATATATATATATATATATGTATGACGCCAATTCCTACTGCGCCAAGTGTCGTGGGTTCAAATCGTGAATAACACTTTGTGTGATTCACAAATTGTTGTTCTGAGTCTGGGTGTTCTTTGTGTCCCCCGCGACACAGGAATTTAAATTCCTAAAATGTAATAATAATAAAAAATGTATTCACTTTTACCTTTACAAAAGATTTCAGATAGCCGAAAATCACTAACAATATTGACTTTTGTTTCTCGTTCTCGTAAATAATAACTCATCCACCACCAAGAAACTGTGACATACGGAGTTCCACAAGGCAGCGTGTTAGGACCAACACTTTTCCAAATATACATAAATGACCTATGCATGCTGCCGCTATATAAATCACAAATATTCACGTATGCTGATGACACTGCGATTGTGGTATTTGGTAATACTTGGAGCGAGCTACAGAATGTAGCAGAACAGTCCCTAAAAACTATTATGAACTGGTTGCAATTCAACCTACTCACCCTAAACCTGGCCAAAACACAATTCATTCCTTTTCACATGAATAGTAGGAACAAAGCTCCACCAAAATTTATAATCACAGCACACACGTGCTTAGACTTCAGTTCTTGCTCATGTACGATGCTTACCCGTGTTGCCCACACGAAGTACCTAGGTGTAGAGATTGATGAGGGATTGAAACGGTATAATCAGGTGGATAACATTGCTTCAAAAGTAAGAAGTCTTATTTATATTTTTAAACCTCTGAGACGTTGCGCGGACACTGGCATATTAAAAATCGTTTATCTTTCTCTTTGTCAGTCCATTATAGGCTACTATATGGGGAGGAGCTGCTAAAACCAAGTTTATTTTCGTGGAGCGGGCTCAAAGGGCTGTCCTTAAGGTGATGCTTGGAAGACCATTTAGATACCCGACTACTGAGCTATATGCTGACTGTGAGACAGCTATTCATCCTTCGAGCCGCTCTCAGAAAACATAAAATAATTCCACCACCTGACCTTACAAAGCGCAGAGCAAAAAACTTATGCACAACTGTACGCCATAGAACTGCATTCGCGGGGCGTCAGTTTAACGTTTTAAGTGCATCAATTTACAAAAACATTTGTAAAGCCATTCAGATAACTGAGTTAAATCATCATAAAGTTAAAATTAAAATACAGGGTTGGCTACATGATCAGGACTATGCTAGGACAGAGGAGCTATTGCATCTCCAGCAGTAGGTCTGTGAGTTGCAATTAAATACTTGTACTGTTCAATAGCTGTTCGCTGTAGCGCAAATACAAAAAAAAAATACATCCATACACTACTTCACATACATTACATGCACACCTCCAAACACACCCATACATTTCATATAATATACACAGCCTCACCATCACATTCACAATCACACACACATACATATTTCTATTCTTACTGATCCTTCGTTGTAGAAATAATAGTACGGTATGTTTTTTAATTGTGATATCTACAATTATATTTCTGTAATGATAAAAGACAACATACAGTGACAACAGAGCACTAGGTCCTAAGTCACAGGATTACCTAGTTTAGGAGTCAGGGTTTACCTTATCTGTATGACCTTTAGCTAATAATTTGTGTATCCTAGTTTTTAAGCAATTTCAAAGGTGTTTGTATGCATAAAGATTTTTATTATTATTATTATATGTAAATCCCTACTAATATTATAAATGCGAAAGTAACTCTGTCTGTCTGTCACGTTTTCGCGCCTAAACCGCTTAACCGATTTTGATGAATTTTGGTACTCAAATAGTTTAGAACCTGAAAAAGGACATAGGCTACTATTTACCGCGATAACCGACATAGACGCGGGCGGAGCCGCTGGCTAAAGCTAGTATATAATAAACTTATTCTATATGTATATATATATATATATATATATATATATATATATATATGTATGACGCCAATTCCTACTGCGCCAAGTGTCGTGGGTTCAAATCGTTAATAACACTTTGTGTGATTCACAAATTGTTGTTCTGAGTCTGGGTGTTCTTTGTGTCCCCCGCGACACAGGAATTTAAATTCCTATAATGTAATAATAATAAAAAATGTATTCACTTTTACCTTTACAAAAGATTTCAGATAGCCGAAAATCACTAACAATATTGACTTTTGTTTCTCGTTCTCGTAAATAATAACTCATCCACCACCCTTTCTTTCGTTTCATCTTTTTTCCCGATATAAGAATGTACGCAGCACTACACAACCGCTTCGGGCGACATCCGTCACTGGCTAGTGTGTACAGCATGTCCCGCGACAATTTTATCCCCGAGACTCTTTCACGTTGTTGACGAGCGTCATGTTCGGGGACATGTTGCACAATTTTCCCCTAGTGTATCTGAGCCTATAATCAACAATGGAATCACTAAATTTAACTATATATGAATTTGATACGTACCAACACAATTTCTTGGCCCATTACTAAATGGCATGAAACTACATGTATGTTTTAAATTTAATCTCTCTGGCAGGAACCTGTCTGGATCAAACTCCTCAGCGTCTGGGCCCCAATATTTCGGGTCTCGATGTATCCCCCATATTGAACATACTACACCTGATCCAGCAGGTAACACCCGGCCAGATGCTAGAAAACGTTTAAATGTTAATGTATCATTTAAAAAAAAAAGGTCGTTATAGTTATTAAACTGTCATGAAATCTTTAGCAGGTTTTAACAAAAGATTTTAACTATTCAACTGGTAAAAATCCAAATAATTTATTACCCAAGTTTACCACCAACTGCGTATATCAAGCATGTTTGTATCGTGAATATAATAATAGTTTGATTGTTATCTTTGAAAGTTGTACAAAGAAGTCATTGCTGCATCATACAAGTTCTAGCAATAGTATGTACATTGAGAAGTATAATAATAAAAATTGTGCAAGTACATGTCGGGCTACGCATAGAATAGGATTCCGTAGTTTTAGCTTTATGTAACCGCAATTTTATGTAATAGCTCCTGGATTTAAAATCATATCCAATAGATAATTATGATAATAATTACTGATTATTTCGTGGTTTTAGTACGAAGTTTTTCAAGTAAGCGTATTTTGCAAGTTAGACCTATATAACTTCAGAAATAACAAAGTAATCTAAACCATTATAATTTAACTTAAAGTTTAATTTTAATTTAATCCAATTTTTTCAGCTTTTTCGAATCAGTCGTTTAGCTTTTATAAACGCCGTGTTTTAACAAAAAATGTTCTTTAAACTTGAAGAACTTGCAAATCGATACATAAATCAAAAAATGTTTTAAAAGACCTATCTAATGATGCCCCAGAAAATGGGGTAGACACGAGAAAGAAAAACCATCCCCACTTTACATGTAAGGAGGTACCCTCAAAAACTTTTATTGGTCGTGATTTTATTTTAGTACTTTGTCAACTTGATAAAAACACACATCCATGCCAAGTTTCATTTTTCTGGCGCTATCCATTTCGAAGGTATAACATGACGAAACTATAAGGATTCTGACTGGTGAACTACGGAACTCTAAAAAATATAATATAACTGTGACTTACGTAGTTTTGTATCCTCTAAGACTTTTCTGATAATGAGAGGAACCGGAGGAAACAACCTTAATGACTCTTTGATCACTCTCTCCATGTATTTTAATTTCATTAGGTCTTCTTTCACCAAAGAGCGATCCGAATCACCAAATACATCGTATATTCTGTAAAAATACCTTTCTGAGTGAGTTCATATTCAGACTGAGGATCGGGTTTGACAGTACTTGGATATCTTGGAATTATATACGTTATTAAATCTATATAAATAAAAATAAATTGATAAATATAACTAAGCGCAGAACTCGAGAACCGAGAAAAGATGAAAAAAAAATCGAAAAAAATAATGAAAACAACACTTGAAAGTAAAGTAAATTAAAAATTCTCTCCGATTTTGACGGAACTTTCACTGGCCGATAGGTGATAATATAATGAATGACTTAGGCTACTTTTATTTAAGACTAACTTGGCCCCGTGCGGTTGTAATGATACAACAACAACGCGGGTAACATGGCGAGGCGCAGCTAGTAAATATATAAAGGTACGTTTTATAGGGATTCAATTAGATTAGCTGCCCTCGAGGTTAATCATGGTATTATATTATTATTATGAATCACTAAAACCAGTTCTAACACAACAAGTCGTAGATTGTTAAAGATCCCACAATGATTATATTATTGGTTAAAAGTATTTCATGTTACACTAGCTGAGTTCCGCGGATTTATTGGTGTAAGTTTAGGTCTAAAAACATTGCCTTTGTTACTTTTTGTGTCATCAGCTTTCTGCCAGTGAAAATCCCGTCAGAATCGGTCCAGCCGTTCCAAAGACTATACGGAACAAA
Organism: Phragmatobia fuliginosa; assembly: GCA_932526445.1. Lineage (NCBI taxonomy): Eukaryota > Metazoa > Arthropoda > Insecta > Lepidoptera > Erebidae > Phragmatobia > Phragmatobia fuliginosa. Next base: position 17,301,789 of record OW052061.1, read on the forward strand.
CAGAGGGACATAATTTTAAAAATTACTTTTATGTAGTAAGTATTGTATAAACTTTCATATGCATTTAGCAGGAAAACTTCAATTTTATATAATTTTTATAGATATAGATTTTCTCTTATGTATATCACAGCGTTACAGTTATTAATTTTATTCGAAAAAACCTAGAAAAGAAACTAACGTGGCTGTAAACGGCAACCAGATCGAATGTAATGTAAACTTTTTTAATAAAAGAACTCACTAATTTATCAATTAACAGTAATAATTTTGTAATAAATACTGGTAAAATTTAATTTTCTTGATATTCATGGTTGCTTTTAAATGCATGGTATTTCACGAACTTACTCTTGACACAACTTTTCTTGTACCTCAGGATACTTGGCTAGAAGCTGCATGGTATACCCCATCGCGACAGCAGAGGTATCTGTGCCAGCTATTATCATAGTCAATATTTCTTCTCTTAGCTCATCGTTAGTAAAACCATTTTCTCCGCCAGATAATTTTATCAATAACTCCAAAAATGTTGCATTTCTATACCAGCCAAAATCTAAAAATAATATAATTTTAAATCTTTCTTTTCAAAATTTAAATCTGTTTCTTCTTTCTTTTATCTTTTACATTAATTACAAAAATTCGTCATTCTCAAAGTTTTGTGAACTTTAAAATGTATTACACATTTTAGTAGTTAGAAAATAAAATAATTACAAGAAACAACATAAATGTGAACTAACCGAATTCATGATCAACCTCTGGTTTAGAGGATTTCTCATTTTTCAGTTCTTCTCTCTTTTTTCTTATGACCTATTAAAAGAAATAAAACATTAACATCCAATTTGCCACGTAAAGATCATCATAACCATGAAGAATATTACACACATACAAGATACGCGAACAAAAAACCTAACCCTATGCAGTCGGATGATTACTGTGTTGTTATATATAAAAAAAGAAGTGACAAAATCAAAATTCATTTTGTTTCCCTACCAGTACCACTAATTAAACAATCATCAATTTATTTATCTATGATAAGCAAGATTGTTCAATTTAGTAAATTTTTCTATATCGGTTTGGTCAAAACATTTTGAATTACACCGACAACCATACACTTCAGCTTTATCATCATCAACATTCTAGCGGTCTTCCCGATTGTTTTCAAAATTTGGACTTGGAGCCCGGGGTCCGCTTTCCGGCTCTTCTTCCTCCACTTTGCCCGGTCTTCGGCATACTTGGTAGTGAGACCCATTATGACGTTAAGCCAGCACACATGGCCAGGCGGTTGCAACAAAACGTGACTGCGCAGGCGCAGGTGGCTACCCTTCATTTTGTTTGCGATTTCACGGACATAAAGGCTGCCGTGAATGCGGCAGTTGCTCACACGGTCCTTTCGCGTGACTCCGCACATCCACCACAGCATATACATCTCCGTGACACGTAGCTCTTGCTTGTGTTGTTCCAGCTCCGGCCACGCGTCACACTGATGTAAGAAGACAGGTCTTTTTTTTTTTTGTTCACGGGGTGGAAAAACCCCTTCGGATCTCCGGCTCCTTGGGGAAACAGGAGCCAGGAGTATGTGGTGTTTCCACTAAAAAACACCCCGACGATCGACCTCTGATGCCCTGCTCCGGGAGGACCCGGACCATGTTATTTCAGGTCCTTCCCGAATCGGCGCCAGGATACATACCAGGCCCTATCCTGGGGAAACCTCTTCCCCTCTCCGTCCCGACCTCGTGTTCAGTGCAACCAGGCCCCTACTCTTCCCAAGAAGTCAGGCTTTGTGATAGTTTTATAGACCTGTCCCTGTCTACCTACCTGTCACCAGCATTTATAGAGTAAGAGCCCAGAGCGATCAGACATAACTTATTTTCACATGGATGAAACCTTAACTACTCAGTAGCGTCTAATGTACTTTTAATACCTGCGTGCTTGTGGAGCTAGCCCTGTGACACCTGGGCAGGTACCAGGTGAGAAAGGTAACTAAAAATAAGAGTTATCTAACTTAAATTTGTAATGCTGATCTTTATATATATTTTGTAGAATATTATTCTAAACTAGTTTCGTAAAGTGTCAGACACTTTTCATTGACCAGAACTGTTGTCAGACGCTATAAAGGTATATTTGTATATTTGTTGATGGAATCTGTTAGTTTTGCCACCTGGAACATTGGCACTGTGACTGGTTGTGCGAATCCATCCATGAATCCATTTCCAGGCGAAAGATGGCGCTCCTATAGGAGACTCAGTTGAAAGGCAGTTATGGTCCAAGAGCCCAGAGCGATCAGACATAACTTATTTTCACATGGATGAAACCTTAACTACTCAGTAGCGTCTAGTGTACTTTTAATACCTGCGTGCTTGTGGAGCTAGCCCTGTGACACCTGGGCAGGTACCAGATGAGAAAGGTAACTAAAAATAAGAGCTATATAACTTAAATTTGTATGGCTGATCTTTATAAATATTTTGTAGAATATTATTCTAAACTAGTTTCATAAAGTGTCAGACACTTTTCATGGACCAGAGCTTTTGTCAGACGCTTTAAAGGTCGACAAAAAATTAATGAACTTTACTTATTTTTATATGTCTGATTTTTAACTATGTTAATGAAGTAACCAATACAAAGTTATATTTCATCAGTCAGACAAATTCGAGTGACTAAACATCCCCTAAATACAAAAATTATTCAGCCGGGAGTGCGATAAAAAACGACGATTTGCTTAATAAAAGTGTTTAGGCATTACAAAGAACGATTGAAAATAATTATATAAATAATTACCTATCATCGCTAAGTAAACTTTAAAAACCATATTGATAAGGAACAATTAAATTAATCAAATGAAATTTTATCGAAATATCGAACGCCATTTTGACTGCGTGTTTACAGGGTTGTCTGTTAATTAAAGTTAAATTTCCCATGTGTCTTAGCTAATTTAAGAAAATTTTGAATCATCAAAAATATTTGGATTTAAGATATTACTATAAGATAAAATTTGATAATATCCACCGCGATGTCACATCTAAACGAAAACTGTTTATAATACAAATTAAAAGAGAATGTCATTAAGACTGTATGCTGCCTGCTGTATATAACATAATAATAAAATTAAATGAATAGTGCATACTAACAAAATTAAATGCCTCTGTGAGATGGCTTCGGCCTCTGGCACGCCTTTCAAAGTACCGCAACCTCAGACACCCTTCTAAGGTACAGGGAATATTTTTTACCAAGTTGCTGTGAAATATTAAGAATAAATAACCTTTAATAGCAATACCTATTGCACTAAAATTTATTTTACAATAAAATAAAGATTCTTCCGTATAAAATAAAATGGCTCGTCATATATTCACTATCCCAAACATGCAATAAATGAATTCACTTTAATAGTTATTAATTAACAACTTAATGAAGCTCATCTTATTGAAATAAGGATGCAAAAATCTTGGATTGAAATTAGTAAGTATTTTCAATATATTTAATTTTTTTATTCAGCATGCGTATAGTGCTCTCGCGCTCGCACTCTCGACTGAATAATTTTTGTGTTTAGGGGATGTTTAGTCACTCGAATTTGTCTGACTGATGAAATATAACTTTGTATTGGTTACTTCATTAACATAGTTAAAAATCAGACATGTAAAAATAAGTAAAGTTCATTAATTTTTGGATCCATTCGCACAACCAGTCACAGTGCCAATGTTCCAGGTGGCAAAACTAACAGATTCCATCAACAAATATTTAAGGATTATTATCCATCAGCTTAGTTGATTTGTATGTTGCATTAGTTAATTTCTATAAATGTATTTTTTTTGACATGATCTGCTAGCTTTTATATTTGTCGTCCATATGTCCAAAAATTACACACAGAATAACAATCGTACGTTTGAGAATGCTAGTAAAGTTCTTTGGAGGTGCAACGTTATAAGAATATATTTGAAATAGGCTTTTATCTCTTTCTATAAATAATAGTATTATTATATCTCCTAACTTCCAACCTTAAAAACATTGTAAATAACTTGAAAAGATGTGGGTTCAAAATACTTACGTTATCGGTGAAATCGTGTAGCAATCGTATACATTTCTGATGTGTATTATATCGGGGAAACAAACTGTACAGCCAATCGGGCTGAAGCCATAGATGAAATATTCTCTGACAAATTAACTGTAAAGCGGTACTCATAGCATTCAGAAACGGAGAATCGGGATTATCTTGAGCGTTTATTTTCACTCCCATTGTTGTCTCTGTGCAAAAAGTCATATTACTTAAGATCGTCATCGCAATATCTACTATATTTCTGTGTGTAACAAATTCAACGAGTATTTTATTGACGATTAGTTCAAAAGTATCCCTCTGTCTTGACCACAGCAAGTTAGATGGCATTCTACAAATACCCATATCGTTATATTTTTCTTTATCAAACATCTTTAAACTAATAAAACTTGAATGTTTATTTATTTATTTAAATATATACATATTTATGGTCTCGTTAACGACTAAAGAATTTGGGGGTGAAAAATCGATTTAGATTAGTCTTATGTTAGAAAATACACGAGTATTCGAATTTAAATAACAATGACAAATGGATATGCCTAGAAGTTGTACGGGAAACTGCTGATATAAAATTGTTTAACTGCAATTAGTCTTCCACAACTTTTTTATTATTTACCGTAAGTATACCGTGTGCGGTATTAATAACGTCAACTATATAAGCATAATATAAAGGACAATGTGTGTTCTACACTATGTAATGTATGTATTTATATACACCACAGATCATAGAAACACAGGAGATTAGCTGTGTACACAAATTTATTCGTGTTCAGATGTCTCCGCGTTTCCCCCACTTACTTCACTAACACAAAATCAAAAATTGTAAGCACGGCACACACGCTCGTATTTCTCCCGCACACAAAGAAACTTACAGAGACACCAATAAACCCACCAATTAAACACATGCGAAAAGAAGGCGGCGCTTCTACCTGTAGCTACGGATTTCGTAAAACCACACATGTGCAATTTATGCAACTAGTGATGCGAAGTGATAATCATATAAAAATATCGAATGAAATTCAGTTAGCTGTATTATCTGCTCTTTCTCCTAAAGTTTTTATTGACTGTGAAAAGAAAAATAAACACGAGTTTCCCTCGAATGTACTCTATACAAGCGATGTTTTATCATAATTGGAATATTTACTAATTAACTACCAAAAAACCGGATATCATCTTCTCGAATCTAGACTAGAACACAGGTAAAACTGCAATAATTTTATTTTTAAGGATGCTATTGACCAGTAAAATGTAAATATTTATTTAAAACTTGCCGCTTAGACAGTTTAAGTATTGCGTTCTTAGTTAAGTAGTGTAATCTTACGGTTGCATATTTTTCCATTACGGCCTTTATTAGTATTATTAAATGGTTATTCATTGGCGATTGATCGTGTTAGTGAAAATTTATTGGGACCAGAATATTGTGCTATTTTTGTTGGGAACCAGCTTGGACCCCTTCCTGTCGCATTTATCCACATTTCTTTAATTTTTGGAACCTTCGGATAGCTAAAATTTTGAAATAAAATCAAGGTATAAATGATGCTTGAGTACCACAATAAATTAAAAATCTTAATTTTATCTACACTTTTTTTACGTTTACATAATAAAGTATAATATTACAATTTATTTATATCTTTAATAATCATTCGCACTTAATAGGATCGTATAAAATATCGACAATCATAAACATCACATCACATCTCTAACACAAAGGCCGACGGCGGCCGCTTCCCGAAACTAACGTGTGAATGAGAGTATCAATAAAATACTTATCCATTGCGCTATTAGACCAGCCGATTCATTGACCGATTTGTACTAAGCAAGCAATGGTTTTAGTTCCTAATGAAAGGGATTAATTTGGTATTTCATCATTTTTCTAAAATATTTTCATTAATTCAGTATGAAAAACTATAATATTATAATATTTAGATATGAAATGAGATGCCATCTTTCTTGTAATTCACAATACAGCTGTTATTTTTGCAAAAAATCACTGAACAACGCGACATTTTGTCGAAAATCAAGAGCAGTGAAGACGTCGCAAGTTCACATGCGACTAATGTCCGAAAATGGCATCAAGCCGCTTTGAGGCCAGATGCGTTCGCAAGCGACACGCCTCAATTGCATATCTCCTGTAGGTATTTCTATGATCTGTGATATACACCATGTTTTGATATCCACCATAAACTTTGCGAAAATAGACCATTCTTCTTATTCCAACTTACCACAGACTGAATCCAACGTATAGCTACTCAAGAAAGGCCATATATCAATTTTCCCCTTGTCGGTGTAACTTGATAGTTTTTTAGCAAGCTTTTGACTCTGTTCTCCAAATACTTCAACAAAATTCTCTATTATTCTAGGACTGAAAGCTGGTACCAGTATCTTTCTTCGTCGTCTCCAAATTGAAACTGTTTAAAAGGACTTTTGTTATACATATCTCAAACTATGAATATGATGTAATTGAAATATGGGAATAATTAGTTAGGTCACTGACTGCATCTACGTTTTATTCATTAACGAAATATTTAAGTCTTAGGTGCTATATAAACTTTGTTGGTATTGAGTTTTTGTTAATACAGTACGCTTACATTAGATATATTTGGCTTCATTAAATAATAGAATACATTTAAAATGAGCCTTTAAGTACTAAACTACAACAACAAACAACAACGCAAAGAAATATTAATTTTATAGGAAGTTACCTATATTTATTACCATTATAATATTTTTACAATATTTCAATAAACAATACTTTATATTTGGGCAGCCTTATTGTCACATCACAAGTTCAATATTTTTTTGTTCCAACATTATTCTTTATCGTATATGTGTTAAGCATTAAGAAATTGCGTTTGTAACAAATAACATCCTTGTTTACAATGGACTTACCCGCACTTGGTTTTTTTTAATCAATCCCCGAATCCAAAATGAATAGAATGCGTGACATACTTACCTTTTCCTTATTGTTGAACCTCCAAATTACTCACAATTCGCTTACGTTTGTTCTTAAAAACGCTCTTATATGGACGTGACATGCATCTATATTGATTTATTGATATATTTACATTGAACGTATTCTTATTTCGCACTTAATTCGTAGAAATATCTAAGCCCGCAGCTTTGCGAGCGTTACTTTGAATTTTTAATCAGTACAGTATATTACTTTACCGACTAGGTCTGCCTAGTCGGTAAAGTAATATACTTTTTTCTAGGGGATAGAGCCTACTGCAGTGATTGTAAAATTACCTGGTGCAAATATGCCCCCGTTACCAACAATTTTTTTGATAAATCTGTGGAGGTCATCCTTCTCTAGGCAAGTCTTCAGAATATGCGCCATGTCCTCGGGATTAACGACAACTATAATAAAAACATAACCATTAGATGCGGACAGTAAAGTAACATTTCTTTTATTGAATGCATGTGAAATAAAATGTTTGAAAGGTAACCGTAGGAATTAAGTCTCCGAGTACCCCGGCACTGCCCGGCAGATCTTGACCGACATTGGTGTGTGTGGTCTCAGTGTCTTAGGGACTTTACAAACATACATGAAACGGACACAAAGAACACCCAGACTAAGAAAAACAATAAATGGTTCGCACAAAGTGTTTTCCTATGTGGGATTTAAATCCACAACATTTGGCGCATCAGAAAGTGCGCTTAAACTAAAAAACAAGGCCAACCGTGCAGTTAAATAATACAGTAAGGCTGAAGAGTTTGTTTGGTTGAACACGCTAATCTCAGGAAGTAGCTACTAGTCTGATTTGGATGATTCTTTTTGTGTTATATAACTCAGTTATTGAGGAAGGCTGCATATCATCGCGCCATGACCAAAAGGTCAGTAGTAGCGATAAAAAGTGCTGCAAGAACGTGGGAAAATTATGTCTTTTGAGAGCTTTCTTTACGAACAACAACAAATAATTTGTGAAAAAATTGATTTCGTTTATATCCTACTAATCCTACTAATATTATAAACGCGAAAGTTTGTGAGTATGTATGTATGTGTGTATGTATGTTTGTTGCTCTTTCACGCAAAAACTACTGAACGGATTTGGATGAAACTTTACAGTAATATAGTTTATATATCAGAATAACACATAGGCTACTTTTTACTGCAATAATCGAGATAAACGGGCGAAAGCTAGGTGATTATAAAAATACATTAAATCGTAGATGTCAAAATGTATCACTGTTTAACTCCTGTCAAAACTTCATAGGTTGCTATGCATAACACACTTGCATGGCAACCATAATGATACGCGGGTAACATCGCGGGGCGCAGCTAGTTGTTCCATAAAATAAAATTATTTAGTATAAGAAGTATAATACTTTTTGTTATTTATATACATCTGCATCTACACTAATATTATAATGAGGAAACGTTGCATTTTTGTATATATAAATAAAACTACTGGACGGATTTTGATAATTCTTTCATCATTAGAATGCTACATTAACCTTCAGTAACATAGACTATATTTTTTACCAGAAACAATCCAGAAAAGGTACTGTCTGATGTGGTAAAAGTAGGTAAACGAAGAAAAAAAGATAAGAAATTACAGTAGTGATAGAATATCATATAGTTTTATAGTAATGTATAGTCTGGATTATTACATAAATACAAACACGGAATGAATGAAATATTAATTACATAGATACTTTAATGAAGGAATGCGACTTAATTGTCCAAGAAGAGAAAGCAGATTAAGGGACCTTGGTGACTCCCAGGTAAAGCTCCTTTACCAGTCTCTTGAAAGTAATAGTTGTTTGTGCACGTCTTATTGTAACTGGTAGGGTATTCCACAACTGAACAGCTTGGACAGTAAAGGAATGGTCAAGAAATTTGGTAGAATGCCCGGGCATTTTTAATCTTAAGTTCTCTGACGACCTCAGTAATTTGTTAGGCGAGTCATGTAAAAAGGTGAAGCGAGATTTAAGGTAACGTGGGGTAAGAGGATTAATATAATACTAGTCAAATAAGTATTATCATACATTGCATTTATTTATAAATAACTAATTAAATTATAACTTATGTATAAATTATATTCTAAATGTCCGTGTGGTGACGGATTAAGAATACAGAGTGTCATTACCCTTATTCATCCCGCGGGTGTCGTAAAAGGCGACTAAGGCGATTCACACACTGCCCCGCGCTCCGTCGCGTAGCGCGGAGTGGCAGATTTTAATAATGTATGCAAGTACATCGATTAGTATAGAAAACACGCCAAAAACGCGCTACGACACGTGAGCGCGTGCCGCTAGCAGATTCGGGATTGGCTGCCAGCGTGGGCGCGTGGCCAGTGTGCGAATCGCCTAAGGGATAAACTACGCAAAACAACATCGATGCAAAGTTATGGAAAACTTGAAACCAATCCTATACCAACCCGTCTGGCCAGCGTGGTATAGTAGGCCAAAACTCCTTTCTAAGGAGAGGCCTATGTCCAGCAGTGGACTGTTAGAGGCTGTTGATGATGATTATAACTCATTTCATCGAAAAATCCACCTTTATTCGCCTATACACTATTTCAGCCAGTGAACTAAAATGGTCTGTTTATCATCTGCTATTACGTTGCTAACTACAAGGCCACATTGTCTATGCACCTCGGGCTCATGACGTTGGCACTTTGGGTATATTGTGAAAGAATGAATAACAACAAGTTAGTCAAGCATGAAGTTGTTTATTTTATTACTAGCTGAGTCCCGCGGTGCTACCTGCGGTTGTTGTTAAATAAATAGTGGTAAACGCGAGTAACGCCGTGGAGCGATGCTAGTCTAAAAAAATTGCATAAGTTACTCCTTATTTTATCAGCTTTTAGCCAATGTAAGTCACGTTAAAATCAGTCCAGCCGTTCAAGAGATTACCCGGAACAAACCGACAGACAGACAGATAGACAGACGGTTTTTTTAGGGTTCCGAAGTTTATGACTTCGAACCCTTAAAGATTCGTCATGTCCGTCTGTCCGTACGTCCGTCCGTTCGTCCTCGACTTACCGTCCAGACGGTAAGTGCTAGAAAGATGAAACTGCATGAATATGTATTGTAATTACGTCGACAAAGTGCTTCAATAAAATTATGTTCGTTACCAGTAATTTGGCCAATATTTGAGCACATATAGTTTTTACCTTTGTTGTAAGTAGATGCTCCTACTATGTTGTACCCACTGAGGCTGTTGTTTTTTTTTAAATTAGCTTATGTTCTAATTTTTAATCACTATAATTTGTATCAGTCCTCTAACATGGTGTATAGTATATTAGTGGCAGCACCTTACCCCCATATCAGGTTTATAAACATTAAAACTATGTAAACATTGGCGATTTGAAAAGAATGGCCGCGAGTTTTTATTGCCATGTTCTTTTCTCCGGCTTTACCTATTGTTTGCGAACATGGCATAAATGTACATGTAGAATCATGACCTGTCACAAGAGATGTATTGCATCCTAAGTGAATAAAGAATTTTGAATTTGAATTATGAAAAATATTTTTATTTGGGCTACCTCCCTTATTCGTAAAGTGGGAATGTTTTTTTTCGCGGCTACCCCATCATGTGGGGTATCATTAGATAGGTCTTTTAAAAATAACAGGGTATTTAAGATGATTTTTTGATTTAGGTATCCGTTTGCGAGAAATTTCACTTTAAAGCCATTCTAAAAGCTAAACGGCTGGCTCAAAAACTCTGTAAAAATTCGTGATAGTGGTCCATTTAATGAACTTTAAAGGAAAACTATAACGGATTTGATGACTTAGTTAGTTCAGGAGTTATATAGGCTTAACTTTTACAATGCGCTTACTTGGAAAACGTCATACAAAATTAACGTAATAATACGTAAACATAACAATTATCCATTGGATACGATTTCTAATACACGCACCATTATGGGTGACTGAGGAACCCTTTCCTGTGCGTGGCCTGACACGCACTGGCCGATTTTTTTAAATGACTTTTTTGACGCGTGTTTAAATAATACTTTTATATGCATTTAGTAAAACACTGTTAATTTGATATTACATACAGACACTTAAATTTTATGTATTTGTATAGATTATTCCTTTCTGTATCGTCGTGAAATGGTGTTAGAATCTAAAATGGTTGACTCGCTTTCTACTGCGCCAAGTGTAGTGGGTTCAAATTCTACACGGATATGTGACTTTCTATAAGACTTTCTGCGATCCACAAATTGTTATTCTGAGTCTGAGTATGATTGTGTCCATTTCTTGTATGTTAGTAAACTCCCCCGCGTCATAGGAATACATTCCTAATGCGGGAAACGTCTTTCAAAAAATAATAGTGTCAGTAGGTATATAGCTACTTATAGTATAGAGTAGGTGGGTTTACCCTGTTAATTTAAGGGTACACCCACGTAACAATTACTTACGGAAGTACAGTAAATGTCCCAACCATCCTTTTACAACGCCATCGTGTTTCATACTTGAATATGTGAATTCCTGAAGTGATTTCATGATAGCTGTAAATTACACAGAGCTAATTAAAAACTTATTAAATGGTAAAATTGACAATTCATCGCCAAACTGCACTAAAGAATCATCACCGCTCACTAACCTCTCCTGATTTTAACACAAAGCAATTGAAATAAATTCATAGGTTTGTTTATACTATGATACTTCAATTTTCTTTAGTGAAATGGACAGTTTATACTAGTTTTTCGCATACATGTAATAACAAGTTAGATAGATAATTATTTTTATTAGCTCTTATCTCTTCCTAAATACGCCTGAGTTTTCATTAAGAGTTTAATTTATTACTAGTTACTAAATTTGATACCCACCATTCTAACAACTACCATTATTAGAACTGAAATCTAAATGAGATTTTTTTTTGTGTAATGTCGCTTTGCAATAAATGCTTGAACAGAGTTATCCCTATATACCTTCTCGTTACTTGTCACCGAGTTAGTGCCCAAACCTCTTAAGGCCCGCGACACCAAGCGTGAGAATTTGTGATTGAACACCCACATACATATTTTACATGCACACAGACGCATCGCGCACTGTCGCATACATACCGTAGCAAGCAATCACCGACTTTCGGTTTTTTGCTTATGTTAAATATCCATCAACTGTTCGCCTTTGTAGAACGTATTTTAATGTCTTACAACGCACGCAATGTATCTTGCCATAACGTAAAGCCCGTAGGATTCATTCAGTACAGAAAGTCATAATACTTTCTGTATACCAATCGAATGGTCAAAGATTATAAAATAATTTTACACAGTATAAAATAAATTTGCTCGCGTGCATTGTCTGTCAACTCAGATCGTTTTAAATACGCAAGGTATTTAAATACGGTTTTCATCATAATTAAGGTTACCTTTTAAAGACGATTTATTAATGTTATTTTATTATTTTAAAGGAACACATAAATAAAGCCAATATTGACAAAAGTTTACGAGTTACATAAATTAGGAATAACCTACAGTAATACTTTTTTAATTATACTTTTTTAATATTTCTTTATTATTTTATTTGTGAATAATAATTTCAAAGTAATTTGGAACAATGTAATATTAATCCTTATCATAATAAATACTGTAGACATTTAAAACAATTTTATTCTACATGAAATATGTAGAATAAAATTGTTTATTACACAATATTATTTAAATAAATATTTTATAATACGTCAGAGCGTTCATCCAGGTCGCACCCGTAATTGGCCGTAATCTTACACTAGTGACTCTCAGTGTAAGATTTTATTATGTCAATAATGTGTGATTAACGATACATGGTCTTATAGGCATTTAAAAAACATTTAAAATTTGACAAATTATACCCTCCTTTAAAACCAATCTATCCATTGCTGCAAACATCATGAAAATTGGTGCAGTAGTTTTTAAGTTACGTTATGTTTTGAGTTTAATAGACAGGTTGAAGAGGCAGAGGACTGTGTTTTTTTTTTAATATATTTAATGCAAACGGCTTATTTACGCAATAATGTTACTAAAATAAATGTGAAAGTAACTCTGTCTGTCTGTTTGTCTGTTACCTTTTCACGCGTAAAACGCTGAACTGATTTTGATCAATTTCAGTATAGAGATATATGGGACCCCGAGAAAGGACATGGCTACTTTTTACCACGAAAATCGACACACTCGCGGGCGGAGCCATGGGCTAAAGCTAGTAAAACATAAATACGACTAGCGGTTTATACATACGTATAAAAATGAAATACTAATCATCCAAGACCAAACCATTGAGTAGTATTACTTTCCATCATCAGCTGAACATCTTGAAAGATACGACTAAAGGTAACACACATATACGAAAGTAACTCTGTCTGTCTGTCTGTTACGCTTTCACACCTAAACCACTGAACCGATTTTGATGAAATTTGGTACGAAGATAGAACTGAACTTGGGAAAGGACATAGGGTACTTTTTATCGCGAAAATAAAGGTAGAAGGGTTTGAAATAGGGGACGAAAGTTTGTGTCGAAGTTCCTTATTATCAAACATAAAATCAGGTAAGATTGTTTAATCTACCCTTACCATGTCGTGTGATATCAACGAATTCCACGCGGGCGAAGCCGCGGGCAGAAAGCTAGTTTATAATAAATAACAATAAATAAATATTTCAGACGAATGACACAGAATATCATCTACCAAATATTCGTGTGATCCGCAAATATTTATTTCGCAGTTTATAATACATAAACATACTTTTTTGTTATAAATACATACATATTATACATAGAAAACACCCAAACTCCGAAACAAATATTTGCAGATCATACAAAAATTTGGTCCGACCCGGGAATCGAACCCTAGACCTCTTGGTTAGCAGTTGCATACGCTGACCACAAGACCAACAAGGCAGTATGATATATTACAATAATAAATAAACAACTATTTCGAACATCTTACACACGACATCATCCAGTCCCAAACTAAGCAGAGCTTATATTATTGATTCGACAACTGATATAAATACATAAACATACTTTTTTTGTTGCTTACCTATAGAATACACCCAGACCCCGAAATAAATATTTGCGGATCACACAAATATTTGGTCCTACACGGGAATCGAACCTGAATCCTTACTCAAGCAAAGTAGTTGCATGCGCTACTACTGCCCTCATCATTACGAAATGATGGCTACCAGCTCAGATATTGCGTCTGGAATAGCATTACAAAATAAAAAAATATATAATAACTATTTATAACGTGCTTATAAAATTTTAGGGTTTCCCTATGAACTAACACTGAAAACAGCCAACACCTAAAAAAAAAATTTTGTGGATCTCATAAACATTTGGTCCGACCCGTGAATCGAACCCGAGGCCTCAATCGCATATGCTACCACAGCGCCACCGAGGCAGTCATATAAAATGAATTTTAATAATCGGTCCACAATTGACAGAGTAATCAATGAATGTACAATAAAAAAAACACAAATAATACTCCTTTTTTGAAGTTGGTTAATAATAATTTAAAATATAAAGATTGGTGTGTCTATTCTCAGACCTACCAAATATTATCAAAAGTTACACACAGTCACGTCGTCGTATGTAAACAATCAAATCTCTGTGTGCGTGACAGTGCGTGTGGAGCTAAAAACGAGCGTGCGCTCGCCTTGAATATTCGGAGAACACTGAATTTTTGGATCGCGTGAACTCTGTTTTATTGCAAATTATTTCTCCATACTAAAATGTATGGAACTTTTGCCGCTAAAAATTAATGATGTTTAAGATTAAATTATGACTTTCTGGTGAGAATTAATAGAAACCTTAAATGCTTAATCTCTTTTTTGTACTTTTTTCTTGCAACTAATAAAATATTTATTTCAAATAAAGCAACATAATACTAGATTGATTCCAAACAGAAAAGGTCGATTTCGGTGATTTTAGTCACTGTTGATGATTTTTTTCTCGAAAATAAATAATCGTATTAGTAACTTTACTCGGTTTCTCTATAGATTGATTTATTAAGAAACTGAGATATTTTTTTTACTGTCAAATAATGAATTAATTTGTTTCTCTTGTCATAACCGTAAGTGCTTTTTCGAGCAATTATGGAAACGATACCCTTAAGCTGGAAACACATTATCGGACGCAGCTGACAGCCGCGACTGATAAGTGTGCACAGACTGCACAGTCTCGTCAGTCGATCTTGCGCCAGATTTCTGCCGGACGTCCGAACGCTCAAGGTCAGTCAAAGGTCACGTCCACGACTTACGTCCGATAGTTTGCACAGCTCAGTGTATGTTCTTACTCTAGATCACGGCTATCAGCCGCGTCCGAAAATACACATTTTCGGACGCTTTTCGGATGGAAAGCTGGAGACACCTCCAGCTTTCCTCAGAGGGGGGACTCAAGAGAAGGTAGTAGAGCCATGCTGATTTAAGCACAAACAGGCAGTTGGACCGGGGTGGTAGTACCCTCGCATATGAAACCAGTTGAGTATAAGATCGGATTACCAATGATGCAAAAACATTTCAATAGGCTGTTAAAATGGGGATCACCATACTGTATTGTTGCATTGTCTACATTCTGAATAAGTATGTTGACCACTCTTTGATTCTACTCATACTTTCTTTCAGGCAGAGTAGAGTCACATTGGCTAGCTCGTATATAAAAAAAGCTAGGTTAGCTAGCTAATGATTCTCGAGTGGTGGATGTCCACATTAAATAGGCGGTGACCTGCCTGTTCACTTACCCTCCTGTAAGCTAAGTATCGAAGTGACCCTAGTCCGATTAAAACCCTAGAGTTTTAGTTTCTTAGAACAAATTTAAATAATAATTATTTTACAATTTTATTTAACTATTCATTACGTACTTATCTGTATAATAGATATTTATTATACTAATTGCAGTGCAGTCTGTATCAAATATGTATGTTAAACTGACAGACCTTTAACAAATTATTTTTCGAAGCAGATACGAGGCAACTGATATATACATAAAAACATACATTATTTTAAACTTTCATGGTCAGTAACATCAAAATAGAAATCTGCGGGATTGCTACCATGTGCCTTTTTGTTAATGAGTATCCGATATTTCGGCACTGTTTGCTTTTACTTTTTTTAACGTTTATGTTTCTTATAAATAACAATATTTAATACAAATAAACTTACTCTCATTATCTCCAAATAGGCGATGTGTGATGCCAATGATGGAAGAGGATCCATCAACATCTGGAATTTTCGCCGCCAGCCGGTACAAATTTCTTCTCTTGTACCAGAAATACAAGATCCACACAATAGGTGTAGTAAGTACCCACATCAAAATCATTTTGACACTGCACTAAAAAAATATTTTAAATAAATAAGCTGGTAACTCAATACGTAAAGCTGTAAACTGAAGGAGAATGCGTGTGTGAGCTGTGACAATATACATGTCAGCTCAAAGAAAATATGCTGGAATTTATATGGTCATTTTCTTCAGGTCGACCGTCAAGCAGCGCACTAATTCCACATAAGTAAATAGCGGGTCGCAGAGTTCACGGTGTTGTTAAAACACATCCTTCTTACTACGAGGAAGCGGTAATTACACAGCGTGAATTTTTCTAGCATAAATAACAACTATGTGTATTGAAAATATAAACGCAGTTGTTTTATGGCAGGAGTTTTGAAATTCACTCACATTCACACTTCATCTGTAAGGATACATGTTATACAAAACGAACAGATGATATAAAGTATTTGTAAGTTTTAATGTACACTCGTTGCAGGAATGAGTCAGCTCGACCAGGGCGGTACTACCCTCGCATAGAAGACCAACGTACTCGTAAAAATGACAGCACTCGTGCTATTGTATTTCGTTGGTGCGTTCAAGACCGGAGGTCCAATGAGACTGTAGTATCTCACTACACCGCTATAGTGTGGGTTACCATGCTGCATCGTGTGCACACTATAAAGCATGGTGGATACACATCAACACCCTTGAATACTGCTCATACTTTCCATCAAGCAGGGTGGAGTCAATATGGCAGACTCGATACTAATAATTTCACCCACAAGTATGTTGGATTTCAATGAAAAAATAAAGTGAACCAGAATTACAAGGGATTTTTGCAATTAAATAAATAAATATTTCGGACATCTGACACACAACATCATCTAGTCCCAAGCTAAGCAGAGGTTGTATTATGGGTACTAGACAACTGATATATATATAAATAAACGTACTTTTTTGCGTAAATACATACTATACCTACATATTATACATAGAGAACACCAAAATTAAAACATCCTTTTGCCTAATTAAGTAATAACCATTTTCAAGGTTTAGAATTCAATGAAAATCTTACCAAGAAAGTTATAGTTATTTCAAATCCAAACTAAGAATATTAAATTTCTTATAAGTACAAATACACAACAATGGGATGTAGAATGTGTTTTCAAAAAAAAAATTCACATTATCACTGGCTCTTCCCCCTTTTTACGCAGAAACTATTTTAATCTCGGACTATCTGTAGATGTAGACTCTACAGCTTGTAAATGACCCCTTCTTTATGGAAACCATGATGTTCCCTTTTTGCCCCATAAATGATCACGCTTATACATATACACATTGCTACACAATGTCACTTCATAATTCTAAGCTGTTAAACAGTGTATACAATTGTTTGTGATGAAGCCCCTAGTCTTGTAGTTCTCTAGTTTACATTATTCCGTAATAGTATAAGAGCCCACTGCTCGATTCTGCAGGTATCTGTTTTTTCGATACAACTAATTTTAAATTAATCTTTATAAAGTATACAAAGGATTAGGGATAGGTTGGCTATCAAAAAATTAGCCACAATTACCTGTAATTAATTTTAGTATAATTAATTCGATAATGTAACTTGCAGCCATATGTTATTTGATGAATTTTACGACATTTTAAATATGAAATGGCCGCAGAGGTTGCCATAATATCAATGGACGATTGATATCATGACAACCTCTGCGGCTTGCTCCAGATAAGTGGAAGCGCAAGAGAGAAGATGCACGCATTGTTATGTACTATGAAAAAGAAAACCTGTTTACCTGTTTACACCTGGCAACCCTAACGCTGCGGCTGAGAGCTGGCAACCATTTTTTTTGTAATTCGTGACATTATTTTGTTTTGAATGTAGTAAAATTAATTAAAAATCATATAGCTGCAAGTTACATTATCGAAGTAATTATACTAAAATTAATTTAGCAGGTAATTGCGGCTAATTTTTGATAGGCAATCTGTCTCTAACCCATTGCATACTTTATAAAGATTCATTTAAAATTAGTTGTATTATAAAACAGATACCTGCAGAATCGAGCAGTGGGATCCTGTGCTATAACTGACCGTTCCAAGTTATAACGGTAAGTCACGGTAAGTGAGTCAACTACTTAAATCAGAGTTGTAAAACAAAACTCTCACAGTGGTTTATGTATCTGTATTGTGTTATGGTTTTATTATTATTACGGATGCGTTCACAGCGTGTCTGGAATATTTGTGAGTTATTATATTCCCAGAATGAGGACTTAACCTCGATAATCCGTTGATCCGTGACAATGTATTAGACTTGGCCTTTTAACTATTCGCTGTCTACAAAATACTTCCTTAAGTCCCTTCCAAAACATTTTGTTATTACTAACGATTGAATAAAAATTCTATCGTCAGTAATAACAAGATGTGAATGTTCTACATTTGTGGCATAAATTTGGAATTAAAGCATTAGTGGATTTTTATCGTATCAGCTAACTATCCTATAACTATTGAAAAAGAGCTTACAGTCATTAATCACGCCTAGATCTCAAACATATTCATTTCTCGGAAGCATTTTATCTTTTATTCGATAGGTAAATCAATTTGGATCAATCTGGTTTTTTCGGATGAAAGTTACCAATGAGCATTTCGAGGGTTGCGGTCTAGTTTATTTATTTACCAGGAGCTCGAGAGCAGATTGAAGTTCCTCCACATTCGCGGTTGATTTTACAGTTGCAAAAATTTTCATGTCATCACCAAAACATAAGAGCTTATAATGTTTAAAGCAATTCGATGTTATTGATAAGTATGACAAAGAGAAGAGGCGTGATCAGAGAATCCTGAAAACTATCACTGGGTATGTCAACCTAGCTAGAAATATAGTTGTTAATTACCAGCACTTGGGATCTCTTTTCAATATATCCTTACCCTCTCATTCTGTAACTTCTGCAAAAGCAAACTTTGATTCATGTGATCGAATGCTTTTCTATAGTCTGTGTAAATCACATTCACCTGATTACCATTATCCATGATATCTTTTTGGTATTCCGGTGATCTTCAATAATTTTGACTTCTTTTTGGCTTTTACAACGAGTATATAATGTAATAAATCTTCAAAATTAACAAAGGGTATGAAACACAACTCAGCGCTTAAACATGTCGTGCGGTAGGTTTCTAATGAATATTTATCTGAGTATAATAGACCACGTATGTCCTCCTCACGCACCCTTGACCCCTCTCTCGCCCAGCTAGGTAATGGTGAGCGTAGACAATATCCGTTGGAAATTTATTTCTATTTATTTATTTATTTTAAACAGCTGATAGGGGGGTTAAAGGTCGAGAGTTCAAAATTGCTTCGACCTGTAAGACGACAATCCCTCAAAGATGAGGTTAGTGTTCCCTATCATCCGAGTTAAATTTTGTCAGTTTGTTTAGCTTGCAACACTGTTAAGTGTCACACACACACACACCGGGCACTAGCGCGTGCGACCGGTGATCGCAGGGATGGGAATCATTGACACTTTAAAATATTAATTACGCGATTGAATGATTGATTTTAGTCGATTACTTTCATGTCATAAGTCATAGACAAGGATCACAGATGACAAAAAAAATGATCCCTTCCCTAGATGAGTATTTATTATTTTTCATTTCAGGTACCTCGGAGCTGAGTTTTATTACTTCTGGCCAGGCTGATGCCTTTGATCTATGGAAATAGAATCATCCCAATCTAACTTTGAGAGCTATAAATTTTTAAGTATTATTTTTGGTATAATTGTGCACAAACTTAAAAACCCGGGAGGGTCAAATAGTCTAGCTGAGTTTGAGAGAATCGACCGTTTGGTCGCTACAGATGAACCTTTTATATCGACAGGAACGTTAAAGGTATCCGAGCATGGATCCCATTTGTGTCCCAACGCACTAGATTCGAGTACTGAAGTCTAAATCTTCAGGTATTAAGGTGCTAGTGTTATCTTTCAGGACGGAACCGACGTTAGGACGAAACTTACGCAATGGCAAGTGTGCTGAATGAAGAATTTCCGTTATTGAATTTATTGTATAACATAGGTCCTCCTTTAAACTATTTCTGGTGATGACATAATCGATATAAAAATCATGTTTTATTACGTTTGCAATTCTATTATCATTGCACTCGTTAGCGAGCTGAACTAGGCACCGTATACTTAAAAACGGGGCAGAAGATGCACCGTATGTAATTGTATTAAGTTGGTATATTTTAATTGGCTGATCCGACTGCTCACGCCATGAAATCATCTGGAGCTGACGTTGTTCGGGTTTGACTAGAATTTGTCGGTAGGTAAATGTTCTCCACGTCTGCAGTTACTACATATTTACTCCCAAACTCCTATACTATGTAAACTGACGACGGCTGCCGCTGATCTTCACAGTTGGAATGTCGACGGCTACCGCCGACGCGTCGACGGCTGCAGTTGTCTGTGCCGTTGACAACATGCCGTTCGTGTGTATGAGCACTAAATCGCAGTAATATGGAGAAGAGGTCGTCCTGGACTATTGGTCCCACATATTGGATATCCTTAAAAGACAATCCTGACGATGTTTTCGACGACGCATCGAAAAGATCAATGTCTCCTGGGCGAAAGAAGGCCGGATCCGCCAATTGGAGGTTGCTGGGTATATCCAGCTCATTCACGCGGATTTCCGCTTGAGGAAGAACGTCGGTAATAACTGTTAAGACATAACATGTCACATCACAGCTGTACGAGCTCGTACTCGTATTTTAAATATATACGTATATAATGTCATTAAATAATAGACGCATATTATTATACCTATCGCAAAGCAACGACCCAGCAGTTTGATAATTATTTGCCGAAACGCTAACCGTATCAATAACAGCTAATGCGGAACCGGAATTTTTATATTATAAAATTGACTTATATTGTCTAAACTCTCATTGTTGTTGTTAGTGGGATTACGTGGGGAGCGAGTGAAACTCAGTACGGTTAAAGACACACTGATTTATTGTTGTAATGTGATGACACGTGAGGGGCGTGACACACGCACACTTTTACATACACAGTTGCATACATACATAACAGTCCTCCCCTTATTTCACAAAATAGTTTTAATTACAAAAAGGGTTTGTAGTCGACTCTTGGAATATTGCGCAACAGTCTATTCGGGCATCTCGATTCCGAAATATCCAATGAGTGACTTACAAAAGAAGGAGAACATGGCAAGCCTGATACACCCCCTGCCTCCGGCACTGTCACCTCCTCTTGGGGCCTGCTCGTTGACGTTTCACTATGACATTCAAAATCATCAAAGTCACAATGTTCGGAGTTATCGTCTTTACATAATATGATTTGATTCTTGTGTTTTTTTACATCACATAAGACATTGAGGTCAAAAATTAGGTACAATACCTTACCAAGTCTTTGTTTTATGACACCTTTGCACCAATTAAATTTAGAACTATTTATATATTTCTTATACAAAACTTTATCGCCTGGCTTAAAAACTAACTTATTGTTTCCTCTATAACATTTAATCTGCGAACACTGTTGGCGTTTAACATTATTTGTTAGGGTTGTGGGCGAGGCGGACGGTATTGTATTGCTAAATAAGTCTAACCGAGACCTTAGTTTTCTTCCATACACTAGCTCGGCTGGTGAGAAACCCGTGACAGAATGTATTGAGTTTCTATAATCAAAAAGGTATTTTAAAATATTTAATTTACAGATAGTTTTATTACGTGACGAAAGAATACTCGATTTAATTCCCTTTTTAACAATTTTCACGTAACTCTCAGCCTGTCCGTTACTGGCTGGGTTGTAGGCCGGGGAAGTCATATGAGTGATACCATTTAATTGGCAAAAATTTGCAAATTCAAACGATGTAAATGAGGTGCCATTATCGCTAACGATTGTATGAGGTAAACCGTATTTCGACATGAAATCGTATAATTTCCCTATGACTGCCGAAGAATTCGTCGAACTGGACATATCATATACTTCCACCCATTTGGTATAAGCATCCACCACAACCAAAAACATCTGATTACTAATTGGACCCAAGAAATCTATATGTATCCTGTAAAATGGAATTGGCGGATACTTCCACGGAGCGAGCGGCGCTCGGGCTGGGGACGGGCGTAGTTGTTGACATATCTCACAAGAATTTATCATTTTCTCTAGAGCCACATCTAGGCCCGGGAACCAAAAACGCGCCCTAGCTTCCGCCTTGGTCTTTACAATTCCTAAATGCGACTTATGCAACTCGGATAAAACTTTTGTGCGCAACTTTTGAGGTATAATAACTTTATGCCCTCTCATTAGACAGCCGTTCTCGAATGAAAGTTGCGTTTTACATAAGTGATACGGTTTAATGTGTAAGTCTGATATGTTACGAGGCCAACCGTTTAGAACGTAATTAATGACGGTTTTTAAAGTGAGATCTTTACTGGTTTCTTCGCGCAACTCGTTCACGGTAACCGGCATGCTACCTTCAATAACAAAATTGACGTATGCGGCGCGATCGATGGGCGCGGCGGCCGCAGCGGCGTGTGCTTCACAGCCGTCTGACCCCTCCGCGTTCCAGCGGCCGTGTGCGCTCGCATCTAGACAGCAGTTCAGACTCGCGCGCGACAAATAATCTGCGTTGTTATCGGCACTACGTATATACTGTATTGTATAGTTATATGCGCTTAGAAACATTGCATATCTTTGCAAGCGATTTGCCGATACCTCTGGTATACCTTTATGCGGTCCAAAAATAGTGACCAGAGGTTTGTGGTCCGTACGTAAAATAAATGGGTCGGAACGCCCGTATAAATATTGATGGAACCGCCTTATACCAAATATGATAGCCGTTGCCTCTTTTTGAATCTGCGAATATCGCCTTTCCGCCGCGTTAAGCGTCCTAGATGCAAATGATATTGGCCTCTCTAACCCGTCGTTGTCTAATTGCGACAATATCGCACCTAGACCATATGGTGACGCGTCCACGGTCAATATGATTTTGGCCTTTGAATTAAAATGTGCTAATACTTGTTCAGACGTTAAATATTTTTTTATTTCGACGAACGCCGCGTTGTGCACACCGGACCAGCACCATTTTACCCCTTTTTTTAACAAGTCATATAACGGACTAAGGATGCTTGATGCTCTTGGTACGAAATTTCGGTAATAATTGACAAGTCCTAAGAACGATTGCAAGGTGGTCACATTAGTGGGAGTCGGAGCGTCTACGATTGCCTTCACTTTTAATGGATCTTTTTTTAGTCCATGTTTATTTATCACATAGCCTAAATAATTAATTTCGTCCTTAAAGAAATCACATTTCTCCTTTTGTAACGTTAGTCCCGCATCTTGAAGCCTTTGTAAAACTATACATAGTTTTTCCATATGCAGGTCGGCAGATTCCGCAGTGATCAATATGTCGTCTAACAGACACAACACTCCATCTAAGCCAGACAACACCGATTCCATTGCGCGTTGAAAAATTGATGGCGCGCTGGAGAGGCCAAACACTAAGCGAGTGTAATTAAACAACCCACGATGCGTATTTATACATGTAATCTTTTGGGACTCCTCGTCTAGCAAAAATTGGTTATAGGCCATAGATAAGTCTATTTTCGAAAACTGTTGACCACCGTGTAATTTTGAAAATAACTCATGGACAGTGGGCAATGGGTACTGTTCTATTTCTAATTGTTTATTTATAGTAACCGAATAATCTGCACATAATCTGACTGAACCATTACGCTTAAGCACCGGAACAACAGGTGACGCGTACTCTGAGTACTGAACCGGTTTTAACACTCCCAAGCGAACCAAACGATCTATCTCCTTATCAACTTTGTCGCGCAAGGCAAATGCTATTGGACGCGCTTTAAAAAATATCGGCTTAACATCATTTTTTAATTTTAATTTAATATGATAATCCTTAAAGGTGCCAAGCTTGTCAGAAAAAACTTCAGGGAAACATGACTCTAATTTTTTTATTATATTTTGATTGACATTAAGATAGTTGCAAAACATTAACTTTAATTTAAATTTTGAAATAAAATCTCTGCCGAGCAGAGGCGGGCCGCCATCACGTATAACGTACACATCTAGTGTGTGTGTGCGTTGCATGTACGTCACCGGCAACTGTACATAACCAACACAAACCATTACATTTCCCGTATAACTTACGAATCTTTTATTCGACAAAATTAATGGTATGTTATTAAAAAAGGTTTTATATGTACCCACAGATATTACTGTCGTGGCTGACCCGCTATCAATTTGAAATTGAAGTTTTTTACCGTTTATTGTTACCATTTCTGTCATAGGTCTCCCGCGATCCGAGCTAATATTAAATAAAGACTTACCATCGTCGTCCTCGCTCACATCACCTGTTACTAGAAAATTAATTTTAGAACACATTTTACGTAAATGACCCACTTTGTTGCATTTTTTACATTTATAGTTCGCGAACCGACATTGTGACGATTTATGATTTTTACGCCCGCACACCGAACACTTTTCTTTTCCGGCACTAACGGATTTAGCACTATACTGCTCCTTTGCAATTTTGTATATTTGAGATTGGTCTCCAGAAACAGTAGCAGTGGCGGCGGCGCCTGCGCGCGCACACCGCACGCTCTCCGCCAATTCGACTGCTTTCGCCAAGGTCAACGTTTTCATGTCCCGTGCGAACAGTTTCTCACGTTCTGGACCCGCAACCATTCCCATCACAAATCTATCCCGCAGCATCTCGTCTACATTTTTAAACTCACAATGCGCAGTGAGTCCGCGTAGTCGCGCCGCCCATTGATTGTATGTCTCACCCGCCTGCTGCGATGCCGTGTAGAATTTGTGTCGTTCACTAAATCCACACCGTTTTGGGGCCAGGTGGTCATCCAGTAGCTTTAAAATGTCGTCGTATGGAACCTCCTGAAGATCTTTAGGCAGGGCTAGATCACCTGCCAACTTGTAGGTCCCGTCGTTGAGTGCGCTCAAAAGAACCGCTCGCCTCTTGATCCCCGCCACGTCGTTTTTGTCATTTATATCGTTAGCAATGAACCATTGCGATATTCTACCTTTATAAGTCCGCCAATCCTGCACGTTGTGGTCAAATGTAGATAATATCCCAACCGTGTTAGCCATTTTCTAACGAAAGTATGAGTATTATTTTCAAATGTGGGTATCCTCGTCGCCAATGTTAGTGGGATTACGTGGGGAGCGAGTGAAACTCAGTACGGTTAAAGACACACTGATTTATTGTTGTAATGTGATGACACGTGAGGGGCGTGACACACGCACACTTTTACATACACAGTTGCATACATACATAACAGTTGTAAATAAGAGATAGGCACATACCTCGAAACAGAAGCCATTTACTAGTGTCACCACTGTAAGGAGGAATTTTCAACGGCGGCAGTTTAACGTGATTCGTAATAGAAGCAAAACTGCCGCGGCTTTAAGATTCGTCTCCTTGTTTTAAATTGCCACCATTATTAGCTTCTAAGAATTCCTGAGCGGTTCCGATCAGCTGGAAGAACTGGTTATCTGTTTGTTCCCTTTCTTTCATCTGTTTTGATGAATCGGAATCTAATTCCTCGATTTTACTTTGAACTTCGTCGAAAGTGTAACTTAACTCTTGAAATTTACTTAATCTTAAACTTAACTAATTATTTATTAATTTGTTACCCTCAGTTACACTATCGAGACATTTTAACGGGGCTAAAAACCTTTCAAATAATGTTATGCGGCTCCTTATGGTAGCCCTTTGCTTTAAAAGATCCTATTATTCGATGTGGGTGCAAGTAACAAAACAAGTATAAAGTTTTAAAGTAATTAAAAGGAATCCAACCTCGTAACGATGAGTCGAACTGACCGCTGATAAGTTTTAACAGATGTTCACAAGTAGATACCGGGCGGCCGGGCGCTGCGAGTGCTGCGACACAGTGTCACTCGGTGCGCTTGCTGGAAACGGCTGAGTACAGTCGTTGGCAAAGGCACTTGTTCACGCCGGCTCATTCACTGATATGTTTCCTGAAATAGTCGACAGTTACGTTTGAGTATCTATACTTAATTTATTTCTTCATTTGATCGGGTTTTCAATAATTCTAGTCTTATACAAAAATTACATTAAAAAAAATTCATTACAGTCTAAAAGTAAATAAAAATAAATATTTACATCATAAAACAGTTCCATCATCTTCAAAATTTGTCCAATCTCGTTATTAGAGAGTTACAAACTTACAACAAGATTTGTTAACTAATATGTAAAGGTACCGATTACATACCGATCGAAATCTCAAACACTAACTGCACCGAAACTATCGCAGTTGATTAACACAAGGTGAAAACAATTACTTTTACAAGGATAAGATTATTTTTATTAAACCACTTCCCTCGGATCCAGTTATCAAGGCAAGATATAACTTATTCCGGAATATCTTGCCTTCCTGCGTCATCCATATCACGCCGGGGTCACCATAAATATGTTTGGTATTCCGGTGCTCTAAGTTTGACTTCTTTTCTGTTCGTTTATAAATTTAGCTTTTACAACGAGTATTATGTATTAAATCTTCAAAATTATCAAAGCGTATGAAATACATACAAGGCAGCGCTTGAACGTGCCGTGCGGTAGGGCTCTAATGAAAATTTATCTAAGTTTAATATTTATTTTATTTTATTTTTTATTTTACAATTGAAGGAAAACTTACAGCAAGATTATTGCAGTATACAAACCTAATACGAAAAAAGAAGGCCAGTTAAAAGTTTTCACAGATAGAACAAGTAGAACTATATAAATAGAGACAGTACATATACATTCACACAACACAATGTTAATATAATAATAAAATAATAGACCACGTATGTCCTCCTCCCGCGCCCTTGACCCCTCTATGTTATTTAGATCGGTTTCTTCTTCTTCTTCTCTTCACTTAGTCCTTTAAGTGGACCATTGCACGTGAGGACGGCCATCACTTCAGCCAGCCCACCTACCTCCCTCCAGAAGCGGATAAGGGCTCCGAGTCTGTCCAGACAATCCGAAACAGATTTGGGAGATCCATCTCTTGACCCCTCTCTAGTCCAGCTGGGTAATGGTGAGCGTAGACAATATCCGTTAGAAATTTATTTCTATTTATTTATTTATTTTAAACAATTGCTAATTACACTTACAGTTACCCAACACGTGTAGTATGTCATTACAGCAGTAGTGTTTTTGTCCTTAAACATTTAATTCATAGTCCTCTGATCCCAAGTCAGGCAAGGCCCGGGCCACTGATAGACACACTTCCAAACAAATGTACATCATCATATAAGTAAACTAAACCCAGAGACAGAAACTTTAATAATAAAATTAAGCAATAGAAACTTATTTAAGCAATCGAAACTGAGATATTCGCGAATAATCGATATTTATATCCTTTACGGACACGATAGCATTTGTGACTTTTAAGACAATATTTAGGACGACAAAACTTAGGTTTATAAATACCAATTTACAGTTTATTATCTTTCATTCCGAGGTGAAACCTATCGTGCTGCATGTATTGTGAAGAACTCAACTCAACTCAACTCAAACGATATCCATAGGGATACAACAATGATGATGCAATTATCTCTGTATCTCCAAGTCAGATACGCGCATTATTTGCTATCATCATTTCGACATGCTTTCCATCAAACCCGTCTAACCTGTGGCACAAATACAAGGATAATTTGGCAGCAGACATTTTATATCAAGAAATGAATGACGATATACATAATGGCTTTCATCATCATCATCAACAGCCCTTAACAGTCCACTGCTGGACATAGGCCTCTCCTTAGAAATAATGGCTTTGCTCTTGATCTAATACATGTGTTATCAAATCTATGGTGCTATGTGAAGAAACTTCAGCTGACAACAAACGTGAGAGCTGCATTGCTAAACGATACATCTACTGAGGATTTCTCTGATCATTACCGATAGCCAGCAATTGGCTGGTTATCGGTAATGATCGAGTACCTGTCGACGAATCGAACTCATCAACATAGTATTCCCAAACATCATTACTAACCACAAAAATCATGAATGGTTGAGTGATCGAGCAATTTTAGCGGCTAAGAATAAAGAAGTGAGACTTCTTTATTCTTCCGAGGATCAGCTAATAAATAAATAAAATACTTTGGGAACATAGTGCGTAGGTATGTGCCTTTTATTTCAATATTAGATATAGAAGCTTTCAATAATCGATGTCGTTTATAATGAATACATATATTTAATGGATAAATTAAATGAATTACGAATGCATATTAGTTCTTCATTTAGGTGAATTTACAAATTTGCATCTGCTACGAATTGTAGTAGTATAATTAAGTACGTAGACACCGAACGGGCAGCCTATAACAAAACAAACATTTGTATGGATAACAATTAATACTTATAAATAATTACTTCGACCATTCAACATTCAAAGCCATGTACTTAGTCCCAAATAAAGCTTGTATAGACAACTGATACCTACATGTGTATAGCTTTTTTTGCCATTACATACATATTATACATAGAAAACACCAAAACACCGAAACAAATATTTGCAGATCGTACAAACATTCGGTCCGACCCCGGAATCGAACCGAAAGTACATTAGTCGCATACACTACCGCTGCGCCACCGAGGCAGTCAATTATATAAAAGTTTATAACTATTACAATTGATCGTGATCTAAAAAAACAACGGAAATAAAGTACTGAACGATTTTTTTATTAAAATATTTGTAGAAGTAGCTACGAAGGTTCTTCTTAGATTGAATCAATCAATCAATCAATCAAAGCATTTATTTCAAGTAGGCCAGTTATAGGCACTTTTGAATTGTCGAAACAAAAATGTAGCTACAGTCCCAGTCACAAGACATAAAAACTGTGAAAGTACTGTAGTTGCCCATTCCCTAGCGTAGATCTCTATGGAGAAGAACGGGCAAGAAACTCCATGGACACTCTTTTAAATCAAAATGTTTTTTACAAAATGATGGTTACATCATTCATGGCAATTATATGCCGAGTTAATCTATAATTTAGTAGCTGAGGATCGCGGCTCCGCTCGCGTCCTAGGGGTATGAAAAATAGATTCTCAGAACTACCCGATATGCACACAAATCGATCCAACCGTTTCGGAGGAGTATGACAATTTTATATATAAGATATAATTACATTAATTAGCCTTACCATTTCAAACAGTGCGTAATTAAACTCATAGAGACCATGCGCCGTGAATATAGGCCTCTGATGTAAAAGTTGCATAGATAGCTGCATCGCCTAAAAAATATAAAGAACAAAATACCCTCCTAAAACTTAAAACAAGAGAGCGGTAGTACTGTAATATGGATAGTGATCAAAATCTAAGTCACCTTTTATCTATATTTTTACGTGTCAATTTTTTATTTTACTCAAAGTTCATAAAATTTACATAGACTAAAAAAACTGCAGATTAAAATAGTCGGAACCAAGTGAATGAATAAATTGATGGAGATAGGATCATCATCATCACATCACTACATATCTACTACAAAATTATTTGCCTTATTTTCAAATCATATCAATTACAGTAAGTTAATGAGAAAATTGGTAGTTTAGGGGCCTAGTAATCATATTACAACATGTTTAGAAAATTTTACTTTTTTTGGTATGTATGGCCCTTTGATTATAAACATGTATATAATCAAAGGTATGGCCATTATACCGTTTATTATTATCACCTTTGGTCTGACAAACTAATTCTTAACTTCCCCTTCGTTAATATTCATACCACATATTTTTAACAAAAGGATATTACAATTATTTTCATTGTACAGCGGGCCTTATTCGCGACTAAATAATTTGAAAAGGTTATGATACATCTTATTCCTGACATTTCGAACGGGTTATTCTGAACATATTGAAACACAGTTCTATCGTACGGATTTTATGATTATATACATTCAGTAGAGCATTATTGTAAACTGACCTCAGAGGTTACCGAAGGACTGAAATCACTACTCATAATCTCATGCAGAATAAATGACGTTTGCCTCGCCTGTGAAAGAGGGAACATCACACTTCAGTGCCATACATTTGAAATATTAAATTCAAAAGACCATAAAAGTATTCTTACCTCACGCATTACATGTTCGCAAAAGTAAACGATTAAAAACACTATGCAAATACCATATGCAGCTTGCCAGAAAACGTAAATGCAAAAGTCGATGTATTTCGGTAGATCGTGAAACAATCCTGCCGAGGTCGCTTCAAGGAAGTAAAACAAGTACAAGATGACATATATAAGGGACACCAACGTCGTGATGAGCAAAATAAAACCAAAGACGTCATTAACGCCGACGACCACTTTATAGAACATTCCGTATACTTTAGCACATGACTTTATCTTCTCACTTATTAACTTATCTTGTAGAGTTTCTGCTCGGTGAACATTTGTAGGCATCCTGCCCCTAACGAAAATTTTGTATTCCCAAGCTTTATGTGAATTTATTTCAGCTAATACTTTATTTGCATAACGATATCGATTTCTCAGTACACTCAAGAAATAGCAGTAATACGATGTAACAATAAGTGCCAGGGTATCGGAGAATACTGCTTGGTACACTCTTGCGGCTGGTATATCTATATTCAAATTTTTGAGTATCAACCATATGGAAAATAATCGGAGTAATTGGACGATTACCAGTCCGACGTATATGCTTGACGCAGAACGAGCGTCTCTGTTGTAATCGACCTTTTCACCCAAATTTTCTAATGATTTGTCCGCGTCCATTATTATCTTCACAATACTAATATTGCCAAACACGCCGAATGGCAACTTCCACATAGAGAGAACAGCGTAAACCAGTGAGGTGATTTTCTCAGAGTCGTCACCGTATCGTCGCATTTTCGTATCGAACATGTTGCGAAGAATTGTCTGATCATCAATGTGAGCTTTGTATGTGCAATATAAATACAGGGAATTCCATATGACATAACAAGAAAAGCCAATTGGACTAAATCTGGACACAATGCCACTGTCAGTGTTCACCATCTCAACGACTGCTATTCCTGTTAATTTCCTTAAAATCTTCGAGACATACAATGCTTCTACTAAATTGTTATATTTTCTTAATGTCAAAGATTTTTTGAAGCGTTTTTGAAATTTTTTCACATGTTGCTTTGCCGATAATGATTTTTCGAAGTAGTTCATCGTAACGCTCGCGTTGTATCCTTTCCCTAAGGTCCAAGAAACAATGGCTCTATCCCAGAAAAATTCCACTCATTGCTTACGTATTACGAATGGTTCATAATGGGTAATTTCATTAAAATACTGAAATTAAGTAAATGAAACAAAATGATGGTATTCGCAGTATATCCACTGGATATTTAGTAATTTATTTTTCCTGAACGTTCACATTTACAGTGATAATCTACGTTATGAACATCAGAGGCTTTATATTGTCATAAACAATAAAGAAAATAGGCATATTATGTACAAAGGGACATTAAGGTATCATTTGAAAGTATCATTTGAACCATTTATAAGCACTATACAATTTTACACGATGAAACCTTACAAGCACAATGGTAGGTATACTACTTTTATAGTAAGTATGGTAGTTTCGCTGCATTGCAATAATAGTTCTATATAAACATTATACTTTTATAAATAACTAACTAATAATATACAATATAAATGTGATTGTGCTTTCATAATTCTTAGAACAAATAATATATACTATTCAAGTATCTATTGCGAGCTTGTTTTACTTGTTTTCTGTTTCTTTCTTACACTTTACCGTCATCTTACCCACCAGAAGCCTTCAAAAACAGATGTTTGTAGCAATTAAAACTATGGTACAAGATTATGTAAATCATAGACTTATTATGTAGTACAACAAGTTTCCAAGTATTAGCAACAGTTAAGGTAAGGTACATAATTATGTTATTGTTTATGGCACAAATATAGGAAACGGTAACATTGCTGTAAAAATATATATATATGTATATTCTTTACAAAAACATTCGCAGGCATGGATGCAATGGTAAAGATAGATATGACACAATGTATTGTAGCCATTATAGCAATTCACAGTAATATTGGTAACCATTTATACCGGTCCTATTTGTATAATTGAGATTTTTGTTCGTTCAAATACCTATGTGAGATTTTGTGTTTGTACTTTAAACTGAATACCAATGTTAAGATACAATTCAATTTTGAGATCATAATAAAACGCACTATATTTATGTATTATATAGGGTGAGTGAAAACACACAGAACAACCAGTTGCGTTCATTTACTTATGTTTTTAAATAGGATTTTTAACCTTAAAAAAAGTAACAAAATATAAAGCTGCCCCTTATACTTAGATCTATTCGCGAATTATTTTAAGGCAGCCGCTCATAATCTATTCGTATAAACACTGCCAGAGACGCGACATATTGTTGTGTAATACATAAGTATATTATCTAAAATGGCGATTCGTATTATAATAACACAGAGTAAGTGTAATAGTATACACAAACAACGTAGCAGTGTACATTTTTAGGAGATTATATTAATTGTGATGGCTATAATTTATCATTATTATGAATTAAAATAAATCTATATTATAACTGACATTATTGTAAGATCGTGAAATGGCATAAAATTCGTACTTTATTTAAAATAAGCACATGCTTGTCATACCAACGTATCCTAGACAAAAATATCGCAACAAGCTATTTCAATTAACATTCTACAAAATTTGGATTTAACACTATTCTTGCATAGCTATATGAAATTTTAGGGAGAATTACAAGATTAATAAATTCAAATATTTTAAAACTACGGTCTTTTTATTAAAACAAATCTCTATGCATACTTATATTAGTGTAAAATATCGACAGATTTTGATGATTAACATTGCGGTGATAAAATTTATTACTATTTGAATCAAGTGTTATAATGGGTGTAGTTAAAATAAATTCATTTGTTTCGTGGAATTTAAAGTTTAAAACTGAGTCAACTAATCACAAAACTGTCAGAAAACGTTTTTTAGTACGAAATCTCATTTTTCTAACGCCATTCAATGGAATCCGATCGGACTTACACAACACGAGATACAGATAACTAAAGCCATATACCTATTGGAAAAATAATGGATTTTAATTTACTACTCGCATTAATAAATATTTTATACGAACAGTGTTTGAACAAAATGTTATAAAACCGACATAATTAGAAGACATTTGTACAAATGAAGATGCAAAGGAAGAAAAAGAGTAGCTTATTTACATTAACAAAGGTTATGAAATTCAGAGACATGGTGTACAAATGCTCAGCAAATCACAAATCGTGCCCAATTCTAATTCATTATACTCCGTATAAGCTTGTCTAATTTAAAGCTACCTTTTAAATTCATCTATTTTATAATAGTAACTCTGAAATTGTCGTTTTTGATTCGTAAGGTTCGATTTGTAAGGAACTCAGACCACTTCAGCGTAGAATAATTTCACAAACCTATCACTCCTACAAAAATAAAGTTTTTATATAGACAAGTACCGAAATATTGATGTTTAAGGACTATTCTGTTGTATGATTGTGTGATATAAGAAATTTCAGTAAAGATTTTACTATCATATCAATATATTAATCATGCGCCTACATTTTCGATTTGTTAATACACCCAAATAGATACAATATGGGTAGGTTTTATGTACTTTTCTTTTCATTGTTATTTATGTATATATGTTGAGGTACTTTTATGTTTATTTCAGTTCTTTATAACATTACACTCACATGGTCGTTAACGCATTATACTCAATTCACTTATAAAAACTCACATTCATAGATATGATATGCATATACGTTAACATTGCTGTTCTTGTACACAAACCTGAATCAAATACAACTTCATAAATGATATTTTCTTATTATTTCGTCAATTAACGGCTTTATAAGCATTTCTTCATCTACAAATATTCGTAACACTCGATATCTCCCTACTCATACTTTTCTCCTGAGGTAACTTCACAATCATAGCTCAATTTTCACTTTCACACAGTCGGGCAATCAAATCGAAACTCGTAATAAACTTACCGCCTATAAATCATTAGTAAAAATAAATGCTTAATGTGGCCTTAACTTGTCATAATAATTCCTCAGTATTTTATGAATAAATAATATTTAAATATTCGCTTAGTAATACCACGAAAATATGATCGACAATTAAACCTTACAATTGATGTAATTTAACTGGTGCTTACACTAGTCGCCAGATGAAATGTTCAATAAATAATATGAATAGCTTTTGTGAGAAGATAGTTTTTAATATTTTTCTGAAGGTCACTTATCCCTAGGTAATGACGTAACACCACACCACCCACAAAGGAATGCAGGCCTCGACCTCTAATATTCTATAGTTCATTGTAGAGTCAAATGGCACAATCCATGTGCCCACTACACGTCTCAACATTTGAATCTAATATATTTTATTTATAATTTCATTATATCTATATTACACCTAATTAATTATTGCAAAAATGTATATTAATCTCTTTTAGTCAATCGAATAAGCGTTTAACTGGCACTGTCAAGTCAGTATGCAGTGTTATAATAATTAATAATTTGACGTGCAGTGGCCACACAGCTCATGATTCCTAGTGCTGTTTAATGTAATAGAGCACCAAATTTCGTCAAAATTTTAGACAAAAGATAGAAACACTAGATACATTTAAACAAAATCACTCACACACCGTCCAAGCAAAACAATATTCGTAAACAGTCACGCAGACCTTTCAACAATAAAATTATTTTAAAAACATTTGCAAATACATTTTCGTAAAGCTCGAGTCTAATATAATTAAAATCACATCTCATTAAATATCTTTGGGTACAACCAAATAAAATTATTCATTTATAGCTTACAAAAATATTAAAAAAAATATACAAGAATGTCGAATATATGTAGTTTAGGGAAGTTGTATGTACATCATATAACCATTATGTCCATTGAGACACATGGGCTACAGTCAGCAAGTGATCGAGGAAATACACGATACACACACAAGTTCCAGTTATGATATTCGCGTAAGGGTCGGGTCTGACCACTCTGTCAGCCGCCTCGAAAATATTTCCTTTGAGTAGTGAACGTTTTTCAGAAGTCAGTCAATGATTCCGAAGCAACATTATTATTGCGGTGGTTGAGATTCATCGGTCACAGCAGATCTTGGACGTGAGATGTATCGAGGTTAGTGATGAGAGTTTTAAGGAAGGTCATTTCTCTACGCGCGTTCTCGAGAATGACGCGCGGGTCCTGTGACGTACAGCGGAGACAGTTGGGAGCGAACACCATGGCGAGGTTTGCGGAGTCCATTTTCGTTTGGCTTACAACTTCGGGTGCCGTGAATTGTTGTAAGAAACTTATTAGATAGGTGAGTACCTAAAATAAGAAAAACCATTATATTCCTTTCAGATAATATCATGTAGTATCGCTGATAAATAATAATATGTAATAAGTATGTGTTACGGATAATAGTGCACTTTGAGTATACCTTATCTATGCAATTGCATATTAATACTAGTAAGTAAAATCTGTAATCGCACCTATAATAAAAAAACTTAACCCTCTGTAGGGCAGCACATTATTTTTTTAAAATAAGTTGTTAAAAAGGATTATCTTAATAAATAAAAATACACGTGTTTCTGGAAAAATCTGTTTTTTTTTATTTATGTGAGAAATTCTAATTTTAAGGGAGTGTGACATATATGTGACACTGCATCATAAGGGTAATTTAAGACAGGTGAAACTGTTTGAAACAATTGTTGTGTTTATTAAAACACAGAGCAACACCACATTTCTCGCACATCGTCTGTGACACACCAGAACATTTAGGAAATTTGCAGCGTATTCTCTTTTCTGTCCAAACAGGCCAGTGTCCGGTCTGATCTTGCCTGATTGCGATTGAAGGAACATGTTGTGCTGGACCTTTGTGTCGTTTTGCTTGGATTTCGTTTTCGATAGATCGACGGTTCTTTACCTTCGATGCTACATTTAGCTTACATAAAGTTGTTGCAACTTCAAGCCGAAAATCAGCAGAGTTCAAACGTTTATCTTGTAAACCATTTGCCTTATGAATTCTTTTATAAAGAAGCCATGCGTTTGCCATGCTCAAATCCAATAAATGGTAAAACATGCGAACTTGCCACCTTTTACTGCGATGCTGTATTTTGTAACGTCCCATAATACTATCGATTAGATCAACGCCACCCATGTGCCGATTGTACTCTCCAACAATATTTGGACGATCAATTGATATGTATTGCTTGGTCTTCTTATCATACCTCTTCACCTGTGCTTTGGGCGATTCTCCTACAAAACTTGATGCCAGATTGACCACCTTGTTATCTTTCCAAGCCACTGTTGCTATATCTACGCCGTTGACATCAGCAACATACTCAACAGAATATACTCTGACTTTTTTGGACATTTCTTTGTCTGAAGGCAGCTTGCAGTCGGGAATCCTGTTTTTACGAATAGTACCAAGACTCAGTATACCGTTCTTTGACAAGTATTCTAGCAGTGGCAAACTTGTGAAGTAATTATCAAAATACAGTCTGAAATTTTGATTGCGAGGTATTTCTCGTGATAGACGCATGACAACATTTGAAGATGCACCTAGTTCACGAGGCAAGATTTGGGAACTGTCATTGAAATGTATAAAACGACGAATTATTTCAAACATCTTTACGGGCATTATTTCCTGAATCAAAGGAGTCCCAATGGTGCTATTCCAATGATGAGTAACTCGAGGAAGATGAATCAAAGACATGATGTACACTATGCCAATAAATTGTTGAATGTCTGTTGTTGTAACCCGAAAACTATTATTGGGATCCTTTTGCACAATGTATGTATTAGTTTGTGTTGCAATGGAATCAATCGAATCTTTCGGGAACAACAATAAGAAAATCTGAATCAGCGTGTCAAGCTCTAAAATTGTTGCTCATTCGAAAGCTAACTTTTCTTCTTCCAACGTAAGTTGAGTTTTTGTGGCCTTGTAGTATGTATTACAGATGGGATTGGTTGCGATCCAGTTGGCACAGCAGAAGTAGATGGTGACGGATCAGGTTGACTGTCTTCTAAACTACGAATAATCTCATGAAGACTTATTTTATCATCTTCATTTTCATCGTCAGAAAACTGATCTTGTTCCATCTCATTTACCTCTTGATAATCTGGATCTGCAACACTGTCATCATCATCTTCCATGCCATCTTCACTGTCATCGTTAGTATACAACATCTCGGCTATTTCCCCGTCCCGAAGAGGTTGTAACGTCATTCTAAAAAGGAAAACAATAGAATCATATTATATACCTCATAACACAGGAAATCTTACCCACATTAGGCAATGTGACATTTCTGGTACAAACAAAATAAAAAGTCAAACTCATCGAAGGCACTCAATAACATAAAAATCAAAGCTACACCACAAAATACATTTACTCACCTTATGAATTTTCGACAAATGCACGGTATTTATCACGTTTTTCTATTTTTTACTTATTTTCCAAAAGCACGTAGGTACGAGTAGGTAGTTCAAACGGATCGGCCGCGGATTATCTGCTGTCACGCGGCAATAACTCCATCTACATTTTTTATGTTAAACGAAGTCGATAAATTGGTTTGTTACACATAAGTATCATTGATTCAAAATGGGTTTGCAGAAATATTTTAGCTTTGATAGACTGAGAATCGGTTTGTGACATAAATGTCACACGGCCCTACAGAGGGTTAAATTAATTCTAAAATATTCTAAATTTATGTAGATACGAAAATGACGAAAGCGTGTCCCTAAGTAAAAAAATAGAGCTGAAAAGACATTTCTTCTATACATGGACATATTGCTAAATGCATTAGTATCTCTATCGACAATACTCTAGGATCGATTAAGAGCCAATAGAAACCACTTAACACATTAACTATTACTACAAAATGTTGACCATAAAGCGTTTCACAT
The DNA here is from genome assembly GCA_932526445.1 of Phragmatobia fuliginosa. Classification (NCBI taxonomy): domain Eukaryota; kingdom Metazoa; phylum Arthropoda; class Insecta; order Lepidoptera; family Erebidae; genus Phragmatobia; species Phragmatobia fuliginosa. The sequence goes on from OW052061.1 coordinate 17,340,002, forward strand.
ATTGCTTCCACCCAGTTATTTTGCTTGCATAGTGAAGCAACCTAGTGAGGTTACTTGGCAGTATCAAATGATAAATAATAAATCTTTTACGACGCAGCCAAAGTCGTGGACAGGCCGTAATGCACAGACGTACGTATCTCCGTCGATACGCATCCCGCTGCGTATTGCAGCCTCGTGGCCGAAACCGACATCAAATTTCAAATTTCAGTGTTTCAGTATCAATAAGCGTAAGTGTAAAAGTCTCAGTAAGTGTGTAAAAAAGTGTAAGCAGGTGGTGTAAGTGTAAGTAAGTGTCAGGTTGTGTCCGGTAAGCGGCTGTAAGTAAGTGCGTGCACTAACGAGTCGGTTGATGGGCGGCAGGCGCAGCAGCGCGCGCTCGCACTGCGCGAAGTCGGTGCCGGCCGCCACGCACGCGCCGTACAGCGCGTCGGGGATGAGCGGCTCGTACAGCTCGCGGTACCACAGCTTCAGCAGGCTCGCCGGCGCGTGAGCGTCTGACACAAAAGGGTTACCGTCTTACTTCAATATTTACATTTTTGATAACTATATACTTTATAGTTATACTCCGTGTGGTGACGGATTAAGAATACAAAGTGTCACCACCCCTATTCATTCCATGGGTGTCGTAAGAGGCGACTAAAGGAACAAAATAAGGAGCTAACATTACTGCCAAGAGAAGGAAAACTTGAAACAAACCCTCTACCAACCCGTCTGGTCAGCATGGTACAGTAGGCCAAAACCTCCTTTCAAAGGAGAGGCCTATGTCCAGCAGTGGACTGTTAAAGGCTGTTGATGATGATGATGATACTTTATAGAAATAAAAAACTTTGTCCAGGATCACGTTAGTCTTCATTTCTTGAAGCTTAATACAAATTCTCTTTGACTAATTATTTTTGATATAACTATTAGTAACGGCATTTACACTCGCAAAGGTTTAAAATACAGTGAACCCCGGTAATACGGCCCCTGTCTAATCCGACACCCACTGTAATCCGACATGTCTATTATTATAAAAAATGTTTTGAAAATATTCACTAATGCATTATTGAAGAGGTTTCAATGAAAAGTTATAATTTTTGTAAGTTCTATAAAAATTAATAACGTTAATTTTATAATGAAACACGTTTTGTTTAATCTACTAAATACGAAATACATAATGAAGTAAGATTTAACTTAGAAATCTTATTATTGGATTTGTTATTTGTCAGATTATAAGATCCTCTTTAGGAGTTCTTAGGCAGTACTCTATAATCCATCAATTTCGATAGTCCGCCACTGAATTGCAAAACGTTTGTTGGATTACCGGGGGTCCACTGTATACTGAAGTTTTTAATTGACACTACAAAATACTTAAGTTGATTCGTGTTAAGAAAATAGAGATGCATCGGAAAATATAACATAGATGTTAGTTACTACCTATATGAGATTGGACTTTTAAAAAATAAACAGTGATTATGTTTAAAAAAACATGTCAATTTTATTACTCACCAGTCAATGTAGAAACATCAGGCAGCTCCCAGTTATCTATCTTTGATTTCAACGCATTCACTTCGTCTACATCAGCCGATACCCTAAATATACCCTCCGTTTCTCTTCCGTTGAGTGCCAATACTTGCTGCGATAAGGCCACTTGTACCCAGGGAAGCTGACGGTTCGGAAACCGTTCCTTTTGTAAAGTCATCACTTCAGAAAGGGTGTTCCCAAACATTGATTGGCGGAAGATTTGTATCTGTGGGTGACAAGTTCTACACTTATTCGTTTGTTTTAATGGTATGTTAGCAACTACTATTACGTCTGTCAAACAGTGAGTAGAAAATAATTACATTAACACTACAACACACAAATAGACTAAACTTCTCTTCTTCAAAGTTTGAAACCAACTTGATGGTCTGTTTCAATAAGTTTACGAAGCTAGTTATATTTATTTTAGTATTCACTCTTTATTCTTTCTATTCTTTACTAGCTTTCGCCCGCGGTATTTCGATTATTGCAGTAAAAAGTAGCTTAAGTTTTATTCTGATAAATAAGCTATGATACTGTAAAGTTTCATCCAAATCCGTTCAGTAGTTTTTGGGTAAAAAAATAACTTTGAAAGTTTTTAAAAAAAAACAACTTTTGTGATTTTTCTAGTGTATAAATTTATGCAAATTATTAAAAAGATTGAAGAAATCAAAAATTCTAATTAAAGTACTTACTCTAGCTTGGTCTATATCATCTGTGGTAGGTTTTCTAGGCTGTCTTTTTCCTCCAAAGCCGATTCTTTCTAACCGTTTACACGCCACGCCAGCATAATGTGAAACTTGAACATGGATAGGCCATTTGCCAACCTGGAAATTTAAAGGTATTATCGTGTAACGGTAGTATCGGTATTATTAGGCAAACATCGCGGTGGTTTAGATTTTTAAACAATATAAGTTTAAAAATGTAAACCTCTGCGATGTTTGCGTCGTATGAAAAAAAATATACGGCCTAGTAGAAGCATCAACTCAAAGGATGCCTAAGGTATTCTTAATTTTTATTGACGTAAACTGTCGGTTTGTTAATAAAAAATGGAAAAAAACTCAAGCAATTTAATTGCAAAAAAAAATCACTCTACAACACTTGGAATGAAATTATTTACATAAACATATATTGGAATTTAGATTTTTCGGAATTGAATAAAATTTACATCACTTCAATAGCAAAATTTACCTCAGGAAAGGCATCAGCAAAAGCAGGGTCTCGGTGTCTATTTACATAGTTGGTGAGCGCCGGTTGGAATGTGGGCGAAGGAGGTACGAACGCTAAGCAAACCGCCAGGAGCTCCCAACCGCGCAGTAACGAATCTCGGAGGGGGTTCTCGGTGGTCTGCCTGCATAGCTGCACGTACAACTCGTCACGAAGTCTGCAAACAATCCAATAACTTTAATCTTACTAAGACAACATTGCATAAAAGTTAATGTATTCAAAAATGTAATTAAACGATACAAAAACATCTCTTTTGAAGCTGTTTTTTTATGTTAAAAGAATTTATTTAATTTTATAGATTAATGAAAACCAGTTTTTACTCGCGCCACCGATAATCGCAAGTTCGAACGGGGAGGATATACCCTCGCAAAGAAGATTAACCTAAAATACTGCTGCTGCTGTATTTCTTTAGCTAGTGCCAGACCGAAGGCCAAATGATGCAGAAACATCTTAGTAGGCCGCCAAAAATAAATAAAAAGAAAGTTTGCCTAATATCCTTCTGTCCAATCATCAATATCAGCTATTTGCAGTGACCTCTCCCATCGCACGGCTCATACTAAATAATGAAGAGTACTTACTTTTCATTCGCGAAGGTGGCGTGCAGAATGTCCTGCGCGACGGAGTTGAGCGTCATGCCGGGGCGCGCCTTGCGGTCGCCCATGTAGATCTGCACGAGCCGGAACAGGTCCGTGGCCGCCTTCTTGTGCGCCTTGTCCCACTCCGCGCCCACCATCGGCGCGCTGATCGACGACGACGTCCACGACAATAGATCACGGACCGACGCCTGCCGGGTACACATCACCTTATGTTACTGTACATATCCACAGTGCCGATTTCATTAAAAATACCAATCAGTACATTTTTAGCAAGCCTAAGGTATACTCACTAACATACCTAATTCATTTGATATCATTAGTTTATTAAGTAATTTTGTATGCAACAAATAATTAACATCAAGTTACGTTTATATTTAGGGAGCCGTGTACGTGACCAGTACAATTATGGTCCTTCGAGCCGGTTCGACCCGTACAATCTGCATTACATACTACAAAATGAAGAAACTCGTACTCTTAGAAATTTCATACTACGGAATAGGTACGCAATTATAATACAGTTTTCATCAATAGCTAGAATGATTTAAGATAAAAGTTTATATTTATAACTAGCTAAGTCCAGCGGTGTTGCCCGCGGTTGTACCCTTATAGTAATAATCGCAAGTAACTTTTCAAAAAAGATGAAATATCATTTCTACACACACCTTCCTCCTAAAGATGCCTTTATTGAAATTGAGGTTGTCCTTGGCGAATATCTCGATGTCCTGCTCGAGCGGCGGGTGCGGGGGGCGCGGCGCGTGCGCGCGCACAGGGCTGTACAACGCGCCGCCCTCCTCCGCGCCGGCCGCGCACCCGCCCGCACACCCGCCACCACCCCCGCCCAAGGACGACGTCTAGAACCGACACAATATTGTCTTAATCTTTTCATTATCTTATTTTTTGGGTCGGCTAGCAGTTGAACTGGTTTCGCCTGAATATCAGTTTTTCCACAGAGCGACAGGAAGCATCGGAGCACCGTAACCCTGAGGGCGAAGTGAATTCGAAGATTGAACTAATTGTCAATAACGATTTCTATAGATGTTCATAAGGAGCGGGACCGAGGAGGCAGGATGTCAAACATGGCCAAAGAAAAACCCAACAACCACACACAACACATCCAGAAAACCAATCCAAGACCTCTTGATCAGTATTGCGTGTTTATCCCAGGGAGTCAATTAGACGACACGTTGATTGTAATGCTTTAATAATGACTACATTATGACTGTAAGACTCTGTATTGACTCCGTATTGACTCCGACTAATTTAACTTAAACTAAAGCTTATATACAATGTAATATGTAGACAGTTTTAGGTGGGGCAGTACTATGAAATATTATTTACTTAATTGCTTAATTGACAATATGTTGTTTATACTTCCTTATTATAATATTACTATTGTTTGAGGGCACGTACGTTAACTTTAGTAAAACAATTATTTAATCACGTAACCGTGTAAAGATCTATACTACTATTTTGCTGTGGCTTCGCCCATAGATATTCCCCCTCTAAAGAGAAGAAACATCCTTATATTACTATACTATTATATATATTACTATTATATACTATTGTTGTATAGTTCTGATTTATATATTATAATTGGAATCTAACCGTCTGGTGGGAGACTCTACCAGAACGTGTCCTTTTTTCTGTTTGCTTATCTGCTTGTGAAGATTCTGTTATCTTGTCTCCGATTGTTCGTTCGCTTATGTTATGAAAGCTTTCGAAAATAGTTTTCCTGAATTTGAGTGGTATAAAAGGGCGTTGTTTTCCTGTTGATATATCGCAATAAATCTTAATATTTTCATTTGGAAAGTGTATTAATTCTATTTTTAATGATTTATTGGCTTTTAGTCGTTTTAACTCGCTATCATTCTTTTGATATTTTTCTACCTCGTGCCAATCGATTGCAGAGGGTAAGGTTATCGTCTCGATAACTCGAGATAAGGCATCGGCTACCACATTCTTGTGGCCACTGATGTGCTGGATATCCGTACTGAATTGTGATATATAATCCAGATATCTGATTCGTCTAGGGGTATCATCCAATGATGGCTTCTTGTCGAAAGCATGCATTAGTGGTTTGTGATCCGTGTAGACTGTAAATTCTCGTCCTTCTATGAGTCTTCTGAAGTGTTTTATAGCCATATAGATTCCTAGCAGCTCTCTATCATAGGTAGAGTATTTTGTTTGGGCTTCACTAAATGATTTGGAGAAAAAAGCTATTGGTTCCCATTTTGTTTTTCTTCGCTGCTGTAGTACAGCGCCTGCGCATTTGAGACTAGCATCTGTCATTAACGCTATTTGTGCGTTGCTGTCCGGATATGCCAATGTCGTTAATTGTCGAATGTCCTGCTTGCAGCGTTCAAACGCGTGGTTTGATTCAGTATTCCACTGGATAACCGTCTTATCATTTTTCTTACTATTAATTAAATATTTATTTAACGGTGCCTGATGCTTTGCTGCGTGTGGAATACTGCTTCTGTAGAAATTAATCATACCCAAAAAACGTCGTAACTCATTTACCGTTTGTGGTTTAGGGTAATTGTTTATAGCTTGAATCTTTTCCATAGTAGGAGTCAACCCTTGGCTCGTTATATGATAACCGAGGAAATCAATCTCCGACTTGGCGAATTCACATTTGTTTGTATTTATTGTTATGCCGTTTTTATGTAGGCGCTTAAACACCTCCTCTAAGTGTTCATAATGTTCCTTAAGGTTATTTTTCTTGTCAGCGATAAATATGTCGTCCACATATACAAATACGTAGTCCAATTCTCTGAATATAGAGTCCATAAATTTTTGGAAGGACTGTGCTGCATTTCGCAACCCGAATGGCATTCTGATGAATTCAAAAAGTCCAAAAGGGGTTATTATCGCTGTTTTCTCTGGTTCAGCAACGGGCAGTATGTGAAAAGCTTTCTTTATGTCTATCTTGCTGAATATTCCTTTTCCGCTTGCTACATACGTGAAATCGAGTAGCCTTGGCAGCGGGTACCTGTCTGGTACTGTTATTTTATTTAGTGCGCGGTAATCTCCGCATGCTCTCCATTCGCCATTCTTCTTCTTGACTAAATGGAGTGGCGATGCCCATTGACTGCTTGAAGGACGGCATATTCCCATGTCCATCATATCTTGGAATTCTTGTTTTGCAATCCTGTATTTGTCAGGAGGTAATGGACGTGCTCGCGTAAATACTGGGAAACCCTTTGTTATTATTTGATGCTGTACTCGGTGCTTAGTCTGTAGATTCATTGATCTAGGCTTTGTAATATTTTCATATTTCTCTAATAATCCCTTTATTGGTTCCTGTAGAGAAGCGTTTATAGATCGCACGGATGCAATTTTTGTTCTTACTATTTTGGCAGGCGTTTTCAGACCTGTTTTTTTATCGATCAGTTTTTTTCCGTGTATATCCACTAATAACTGATAATGATTCAAAAAATCAGCTCCCAGGATTGGCATCTTGACATCGGCAATGGTAAATGTCCATTTAAAGCTTCGGCGTAGTCCTAGGTTAAGCGTTAAAGTGCGTTCCCCGTATGTATTTATAGGGGTCCCGTTTGCGGCGAATAATTGGTATTCGCATGCTTGTTTGTGCTATTTATAACCGAAATGTTAGCACCCGTGTCGACTAAAAATCTATAACCACTGTTTGAGTCAGTTATAGTTAGACGGTTTGCTGGGTGGATAGCACAGAGGCCCGTCGTATTCTGTGCTAATTTTAGTTTTCCGATGGCCTGTTATTTTTAATTGTATTCCATGAACAAGGCTTATTGCATCTATATGAATCCTGCTTGAACCGATTATGGAAATAACATAACCCATTATGTGAGTTTCTGTGGCGCGACCTTGACCGTGAATGTGGCGTATGTCGTGTTTGGTATTTGCTGCGTTGCATAGGTCGATTCTCGCGTATGCTGCGTAATGCATTTATTTCTATTCGCATGGCTTCAAGTTGTGACGTTATGTTTGTAACTAGGTTAATGTCAACCGCTGTTTCTTGAATATTCCTTTTGTTGTAGGTCAAGTTCTCGTATATTTTATCGGCTAACTCGCTCAAGTTGTCTAACGACATATTGTTTGTCACCGATAATATCGCTGTTAGCGAAGCGGGGAGTTGCCTTAGCCACAGCAGGCGAATAGTGTCGTCGTTTATTTTTCCACATCCAGCTTCTTTCATTTTTCTCAGGAGCTGGGAAGGCTTCTGGTCTCCAAGGTCCATTTCTGCTAGTAGTCTGTGGAAACGTCGGTGTTCGCTCTCTTCGTAGCAGTTTATTAGACGTTCCTTGATGGTGGAGTACTTGTTTTCGCTGGGTGGGTTAGTTAATATGTCACTGACTTGATGGACGACCTCTTTTGGTAGTTTGGATATTACCATGTTATATTTGTAATCTTCGCCCTGTTTTTGTGGTGCTATTATTGCTTCAAACTGGGCGAACCATAAACGTGGGGAGTCTGTCCAAAATTTAGGTAGTTTGTCTGTGACCGTGATAGCAGCAACTGATTCGCACCCAGTGTCGCCTCTTGAAGGAGTTGTTGTTGGAGCCATTTTTGGGATGTGATAATTTCGTAATGCTATTGTTCTCTAGATTCACTGCTGAACACCATATAGGGTTCCGGTCGTCCCGGTATTATATCAGCACTAGAAACCAATAGATCACGTCGGTGTTACCAATTATTGCGTGTTTATCCCAGGGAGTCAATTAGACGACACGTTGATTGTAATGCTTTAATAATGACTACATTATGACTGTAAGACTCTGTATTGACTCCGTATTGACTCCGACTAATTTAACTTAAACTAAAGCTTATATACAATGTAATATGTAGACAGTTTTAGGTGGGGCAGTACTATGAAATATTATTTACTTAATTGCTTAATTGACAATATGTTGTTTATACTTCCTTATTATAATATTACTATTGTTTGAGGGCACGTACGTTAACTTTAGTAAAACAATTATTTAATCACGTAACCGTGTAAAGATCTATACTACTATTTTGCTGTGGCTTCGCCCATAATCAGCAGTCGCATACGCAAACCGTTAGATCAACAAAGTATATTCAAAAATTTGTGTTATAGTAAAAATTGCTAAATATGACCTCAAAAGTAAAACCACTTGCCCTTGTCCATATGTTTAGAGCAATGTCATTACATATTGTGCGACCCAATTTCATGAACAGATTTCACGCGAGCTTGACATCTTTAAAACGAAAGGTAACTCACTCTATGAATCCCGGGTGAAGGCTGCCTTTCTCTATCGAATCCCACGAAAGTGTTGTAGTAGGAGACTCCGTGGTTCATGTATTCGACGTCGACGGGTCGATGCGCGTGCGTGTAGGCGTGCGGCAGGTAGACGCCGGAACCGTCGTCATCGTCGGGCGTGCGCGCGCCGCCGTCCGACGACTCGTTGTCGGGCTCGTGGCCGGACAACGACCGCTCCGAGCCCGACCGCGAGTGCGAGCGCGACGAGCCCGACTCGCCGTCCGACCCCGACCCGCCGCCGTACCGCGCGCGGCCTGGCCGCACACATATAACGGTCAAAACTTAAGTACGGCCAACGAGAAGCGATTCTAAATGTAAACAAAATAGCAGGGGTGCGAACTTTTTGATAGTTGACTTACATATTTAAGTAGGCAATATAGTTTTAAAAGTTGTCATATAGACAACCAAAAAAAAAAAGTTTTTATTTCATCATCATCGTCATCATCAGCCAAATCGCAGTCCACTGTTGGACATGGGCCTCTCCCATTGCACACCACTGTGATCGATTTTGGGCTTCTCGCATCCAGCTCCTGCCAGCCATCTTGCGCAGTTTTTATTTTATATTGTATAATGTAGATTTAAATTAAGTAAGTAAATTCTGTTGATTTCACTCAACGTACTTGGTTGTGGCTCCATCATTAACCACTCTTTACAAAAGCGCAGTCCTCGTAGAAGACTATAGACTAGCTATTTATGTAACGTCCATGTAGTATGTCATTTTTAGAGTGTATTTACAGTAACAATAGGTGTGCAACCATACTCACTCGAAAATTACTCGTTATTTCCGTTTATTTACAAGCAAAAGAGTTTCGAATATGGTCAACGAACTTCAATAATTAGTTACTTTAGTTCATCATCATCAGCCTATCGCAGTCCACTGCTGGACATAGGCCTCTCCAATTGCACGCCACTCAGTTCAAAGTTCAGTTACTTTAGTACAAGCAAAATATAGAGAATATAAATAAATATTAATAATAAATAAATAAATATTTGGACAACTTACACAACATCATCTAGTCCCATAGTAAGCAGAGCTTGTGTTATGGGTACTAAACAACTGATATAAATACATAAACATACTTTTTTTTATGTAAATATATACACATTATACATAGAAAAACACCCAGACTCCGAAACAAATATTGTGGATCACACAAATATTTGGTCTGACCCGGGAATCGAACCCGAGACCTCTTGATCAGCAGCCGCATACGCTAACAACTAGACCAACAAGGCAGTCGATATATAAAATATGTAACATATAGATATGTAACATACATGTGTTTTTTTACTAACCATCCCAGAATTAAATGATCAAAACAAATAAAAAAATATACCGAAAAGGATAGAGAAAATGTAATCGACATTACAATAAATTGAACTCACTCGACAATTTAGCCTGTTGTATGATGTAGTCTTGAAGTGGCAACAAGTGTTGCATGCCTCGCAAATCCCAGTTACAGTACAGAGGAGAGCTGCCGCCTTCATCTTCTTCTTCCTCGCCATCTAGACCACCGTCGTCAAGGTCCACCGGCCTTTTGTGTCCTGAAAGTTGAAATAGTTCAATTAACTGTTTTTATATCTGGGATTTAACATTTTTCCACGAACATGTTCGCGGCACTATCAAGTTACACTACAACCTAAATACATGAACACTTTTCGTGTTATCATCGAAGTATCCAATGTTATTATTGTCCATGTGGTGACGGATTAAGAATACAGGGTGTCACCACCCCTATTCATCCCACGAGGGTGTCGTAAAAGGCGACTAAGGGATAAACTACACAAGACAACATCAATGTCTTTGCATTGATGTTGTCTTGTGTAGAAGGAAGGTGAGAAGAAGAAGGAAAACTTGAAACCAACCCTTTTTTTTTTGTGGAATGTGGTGTGGAAATCCCCACGGACCGTCACCCCGTCGGGGATTACGGCGGGGTGGTGTGTCGGATTCGAGCCGACTAAAACCACACGGTGTGACCCTCTCTGCGCCTGTATATTGGAAGGAGTCCAGTATGTAAGGACGGTATTTCCTTCTGGACTCCTCCCAGCGCCTGCCCGCACTGTTGCGGGCACCACCTCAAATTTCGACTTCCTAATTGGGCAACGTCCGGTCACACGCGGACGCCGCCCCCACGCGGTTGGCCACTACTGCGGACGGACGAGAAACCCGTCCCGCCCATCTGCGGCCACTCTCAGGGCGGCATGAGACGCAGGTATGCGCGCCTCCGCCGCCCGGGGCGCCGGCGGCGGATCGGGTCCGATTTGATGTCATCCTCCCGGGCCTTCTCCGCCACCTCCTTCTGCAAGATTACATCCTCGCAGAAGGTTGCGACCGCGGTAAAACAACTGTCGCTGCCAGCCATCGATCTTATGACGGCCGGCAGCGAGAGATCCCCTCCGATGACTGCAGTGAGGACCCGGCGCTGCGCCGCCCAAGCGGGGCAGACCGCCAGCTTGTGCTGGGCCGTGTGCTCACTGCAGTCGCAGTGGTGGCAGGAGGGACTCGGTTCCCTCCTAGCGACCGAGTGCAGGTACTTTCCGAAGCAACCGTGCCCGGAAAGTACCTGCGTCAGCCGGAAGGAAAGGGTCCCGTGCTGCCGCCCTGCCCACTCCTCGATGACCGGCTGAAGAGCCTCCACGGCGGCGAAGCCAGCGCGTGGGGTCTCCAGCCGGAGCGACCATCTCAGCATGGTGGCTCGGCGAGCGGCTTCGCGCCACTCGCGCACGTCCTCGGGCGGAGGGCGAAATCCGCTCTCCGCCCGGAAGTCAGCCACTCGCCGATAAACTTCGGCGAGCACTTCCGCCTCCAAATCCCACGGGGGTGTTCCGGCCAAGGCACACGCCGCCTCTGTGGACACCGTGCGGTATCCACGTATGGCTCTGAACGCCAGTATCCGCTGGGGGCGCCAGAGGCGCGCCCTGTTCTGGGCGGACAGAGCCGCCGCCCACACCGGTGCACCATAAAGTGCCATCGACCGGACAACCCCCGTGTACAGCTGCCTAGTGGGGACACTGGCCCCGACCAAATTGGGCAGAAGTCGCCCTAGGGCGGAGGCAGTGCCCACCAACTTAGGGCCAAGCTGTCGGAAGTGCTCGTCGAAGACCCGAAACCAATCCTATACCAACCCGTCTGACCAGCGTAGTATAGTAGGCCAATACCTCCTTTTCAAGGGGAGGCCTATGTCCAGCAGTGGACGGTTAAAGGCTTTTGACGATGATTGATGATCCAATACATGATTATACTAGGATACAGTCTTCATCATTCGCCCTGTTTACAGTTCGTTTTATATGTTTGTTGTGATACTTATATCATGTACTAGATATTCTGTGCACTATAAAACAAGGAATAGAAACAATCCTTGGAAAAATATGATGATGATGATTTGTTTTCAATTGATATTTGAATTCGGTCTACCTTACCTGGGACAGCTTGTTCTACAAATATTGATAGTCAATCTCATAATATACTCACGTCTCGATTTAGTACGATCTCTGGGCGCAGTAGACCTGTCACTCAACCGTTGGTTGTGTTTCTGCACGTTAGGCTCCGTTAGAGGAGGTTCTAAGTTCACGCATTTAAGTTTGTAATTCACTGTGGAAAACAAAAAAGTATCTAGATGATAGTTGGCTGTGAGTGAATATATATTTTACTAACTGAGCCCTACGGTGTGTTACGCTGCTGTTGTACCTTTAGACGGGGTAAAGCTAGTCAAAAAATAGTCTACTCCTCATATATGCCAGTCAGAAATTGCTTGGCTTGGGAAATGCCAAAACAAATGGACAGACAAAATTTTAAAAATTGATTTTATAAGTTTTTATGTGTCGTAATTACCACATAATTCAATAAAAACAGTTACTTTATTTATAACTCGTGCGACCTAAGATGGCACTTGACTCAAATGTCAGTCGTTTAAAGTACTGAGTGCAAGAAAAATATAATTTATTCTAGTTTTTTTAAATTTCAACATTTATTTTGCTTCAATTAGTTTCTCATAACATAGGTACTACTTTATCTTAAGTGGTACTTTACTACCTGAGTTAAGAAAATACATATGCATACCAATAGGAAGCAGGCCTCATTCATTATTTTCCCGAATGCATTCTTCGTGCAGTGATTTAAATAATATTAGGTAATACCTAATATCATTTTAAATGAAATTAGGAACTGAAATATGGTTATAAAATACAATTTAAAATCGTCATGATAAGCCTTTTAATCGTAGTCTCTGAAAATCATATGTATTTGGATATTTTTTATTTTAAACTATTGCGTCTCATAGTCGTCATGCTGGTTTTTTTCGTGTGACCTTTCTTAAAACAATTGGGTTATCCAGACGAATATAATGATATATTTATAAAATAAATTCGTGGAGTGATTTATATGACATTAGGTAATACCTAATAAACTAAAATTATTATTGAAAGATTCTTGCAACGGTAATAGTGTTGCTAACGCTACTCGCAGGACGACAGAGGGGTATCACGCGGGGGAACGGTGTCATGTTTCGTTTTGAGCCAGGTGCCATCTTAGCTCGCACGAGTTATACTTCAATACTGTTATATTAAAACAACAAACACACTTCAACTTAATTCATTTGTTTAGATTTTATTAGCTGTAAATATGTAGGAAATTATTTAATACTAGCTGACCTGGCAGGACTTTTTTATAAAATAAACTTCAAACAAACAAAAGGAATTCATAATTAATAAAAAAAATGCAATTCATTTTTAAATATACACCTTTTAAATCTTCTCTGGATTTCGACAAATAATTCAAGACCAAAATTAGCCAAATCGGTCCATCCGTTATCGAGTTTTAGCGAGACTAACGATCAGCAATTCATTTTTATATACAGGGTGTAAAAAGACTGATATCAAAAACTTGGAGGTTGCATTCAGATCATGATACTGAATATGTTTAGTGAAAAAAAACCGCAAAAAATATGTTAATTTATTTAAGTTCTTTTTTGTATTTTTCTGGTTACATACACATAGTACAACATAACAGGACCCTAACAAACTAATTATCTTATTTAGAAAACCATAAAACTAATAAAATCAATAAAACTGCAATGTATTTTACAGTAAAATCAGGTGGCATAGGTCATTGCACCTAGACAACAACCGTCCGCGCGCTGTTCAATGACCGCTTCGCTCGCCCTAGTAATTACCTACTAACTGATAGTACCTAGACAGCACAGCCTGCCGTAATTTTACTAACAGAACTTGTAAGAAACATTAGTTCTAAACAAAATGCAAGATATTGAAGTAGGTAGGTTAGATACCTATTAAAAATGAATAAAATGTCGTAAACAATTGTTTATGTAGATAAATTTGTATTAGGTAGGTACAAAACTTTATTTTCCTACGTTATTAAATTCTTAGGTAATGGTATTCATTTACTTGATCCCGCTGGATAACTTTAAACTCGACGAGGCTCGACCAGAGTGATACCACGGCCTCACTGAAAACCGAAACACCCCCCTCCCCTATTCCATAAAAAAAATACAAAATTTCAACTAGGCGCACATGTTCTTATTTTTAACCGAACGGAAAAATAATAATATTGTTTTCGTGCTGTTCGTATAAAATTTCTTATACAAAACGCAAAATTTGACCAGGAAACCAGCCCTAGAACTTTGAAACTTCTATCATTTCATTAATACCTAAAGACAGTATTCGCGCGTATTGTCGGCAAACATCAAAGGGACACACACTCGCCTTTCGGCGGCGCGGCGGCAGTATATCAAAGAAGTAAGAACTTTAATTTGTCTAATATTATTGTTATGTATATCGTAATTCGTATTGGTTACTGCCGTTACTGGCTACGACGACTAGTCGGTCTTCAATGTTTGTACTGGCCGGACGAACTTTCGCGAAAGTAAATTTTTGTCGTAGTTTTTTAGTAGGTTATGCTCCTTTTACCTAATTTTAGTGTTAAGTTATTCTTATTACTTTTATCTTTTATTAAGACAGTGATGTGATTATTTATAATGTTTAGTGCGAGGGAATACGGACATATGATTATGTTATCTTGTGAAGCCGGCGAAAATCCATCACGGGCCTTGCGTATTTACCTTAGAAGGTACCTGAACCGTCTGAAGCTAGAGACATCACTGCTGACTTTCGACTTTTGATTTTCGAGTGGAAGAACAGATCTTGGCTCTTGTTGAGAGAAATCTTCGGGTAGGAACACGAACTGCGACGTAGTTAATTAGAGGTCATGGAACCCCAATATCGCATAAAACGGTGCATAAGATTTTACAAACAAAATCAGCTGTGCTATCACCATTAAGCCATTTCTGGTTCGACCGAGGCTAACGCCGAATTAGGTAAGTAGAATACAGTCATTAAGTAGGTATTTTCGTTAATAGGCAACTTTACCGACGCCACGATGCGTAGGTAGTGAAATTAAATAGTTATAAAAGGCATTCACCTTCCTACTCAGTACGCAATACATTGCTGGCTACTGAAATGAATAAAAATCTTGCCACATTGTTTTTTCCGGCTACGATTTTTTTTAAGGACAACTGTTTGTTTTTTTTAAAAGGTTTTGAGGTGCTGAAGCTGCATCTTTCGTTTTCGATAGTCGTCTGGTTACACCCTGTATATAGATAGATTAATTTAGAAGATCTTACACAGGTAGGTTGGATGGTTTACACTGTACAAAAATTTATTGATATTCAAGTAAAGAAACCATTTCATCTGTTGGTGTTATATTATGATTAATATAAAAAGAAATTGGGTCACTTACCCGCTGCAATGTTATCTTGTTCATTAGCAGAGGACAGCCTCATAAAGTTATGGTGTGGTTCGTGTGAGGCGCGGTGTTTACTGCTACTGCCTGATGACAATGAGTTTTTGCTTGATGTATATCGTTCTGGTTCTGCTTGTTGACGTCTGTAATATAATACAAATATGTTACAGACTTCCTTACAATGTCTGTATGTAAAGGACATTTTACTGTTTTGAAGATTTTGATAATAATTATAGCGGCAGTTTTACAGCTATTAGAGTCAAGTTGGCTTCAGCACAAATGGACCGAGACGGTAGTACTACCCTCACACTGTCTTGCTGCTGTCATATTTTGTTGGTGAGTATGAGGACTGGAGTGGCATCACACTAGGCCGACATTCAGTGGGAATGGTTACCCTCAATTCTTGGATTCTATTAAGACTTTCCATCAGGCAGAATAAAAATAAAATTGCTGCTAAGAACTAAAAAAATTACTATTTTTAGTTTTTACCTAGTAAAGTCCCTAGCTGGATGCCAGTTAGCCGTAGCTGCATTGTGACGTAAATCAAGACTAGTCTGCCGAAAAGGTTTGTCCACACTATACACTGCTTGCTTCTCCGGATACCTGTCCATGCGTTCCAATTCTGCTAATCTATCCTTGTCTAAATGCCTGAAACAGAAAATGATATAAATAAAAATTCTGGACATCTAACATACAGTTTCAAACTACTTGTACTTTAAAAGCAAAATTAATTTATAGAATAGTTATATACTGTTTTTGTAAAGACACATATATGCAAGACGCAAGATTTTCATTAAGCAATCGCTGACGCCTCTATTCTCTCGTTTGATTGGCTAATGGCACTCAGTCACGTGATCAAAACAAAATATTGGCCAATCAAACAAGAGAAGAGAGACCTCAGAGATTGCAGAATGAAAAAAGGTTTGCAAATTGGCTAGGTGGCCAAACCCTCCTTTCTACAGAGACGCTTATTCCCAATAGTGGTCTGTTAACGAGAAACATGGAGAAAAAGAACTGATGTACTCAATCTCCTTTAGCCTTATTCACTCGGTGAAGGCCTCGTAAGCATTTGAGCGTACTCTGGTTAAGCAGGATATAAGGCTCACCAGCAAATAGGTTATGCAGTTGTCGCCACAACATTAAGGACATAAATGCAATTAAAGATTAATATATTGAAAATAGCAAATAAACTAAATATGTTGAGAATGGTCAAAGAAGGGGAATAACCTGTTTTATTTTATACACACAACAATATAGGTCAATGAACGAGTGCATTACATTTACTACATATATAAATAAATATAGAACAGTATATATTGATGGATCAATTAAATTATTTAGAACACAGGTTCTAAATGTCATGTCAACCAGTAAGCTTTCATTTTAATATAGGTGATAATAATAAAGAAAGTAGGCCAAAGCAATACATTGGGTACAAAGAACCTTGGCTATCGCTATAAACTTTTAACGCAAGACCATTACTTTGAAATTGTTTCCTATTTATTATTAGTAGCTATATTTACACGTCGATTCCATGGTTTATGCTTTTCGTAAGAGAGAAGATCCATTTAGTTATTTAGTAGCGACTATCACCAAATACTTAAAGAAACTTAATGTCATATTGTTGTTATTTTTTGTTTTTGTATTTTTATCACAACCAAAATAAACTTAACTGCTCAACTGATGGATCTCGTCGGTCCGTCGTTATAATAACCGAAAGTATTAATCTCACCTGTCAGAGAATCGTTCTCTAGCATGTCTGGACAGCTGATGAGGTCTCTCTAAGCTGTGCATCACTCTGGAACCACCACCAGCTGCGTCAGTTGCTAATGAAATCGATGATACTAGCGAGGGACGAGCCGCCGACGTCTGTAGACAATTCAAATCGTTGATTACTGTTACTTATTGTTTTATTCTTTATTACAAAATTATTTTACGTAAACTTGAAATACTACTAAATACAGAATTTTTCAGACTACACACCTTTTAATGAACTTCTATAGCCAAGTTGACTTTCTACAGACGTAAAAAATTATAGAAAACGAGTGTATGGGCATGTTCTCACTCAACATTAGACAATGTAGGTAGTAGAGCCACGCTGATTTCAGCACGAATGGGCCGGCTCGACCCGGCCAGTACTACCCTCACACAGAAGACCATCCTAATAATGACAGCATTCTTGCTGTCGTATTTCGTTGGTGAGTGTGAGACCGGAGGCCTAATCATTCTGCATCATTCTCCCGCCCTTCGAAGGCCGGGAGAATGATGCAGAATAATCTAACCAAGCTGCCATGGTAAGGGTCACCATGCTACATTGCCTACCCTCACAATAAGCATGGTGACCCCTACTCCTGGATTCTACTCATGCTTTCCATCAGGCAGAGTAGAGTCACTTTGGCAGGCTTAAATATATATAGGGTAAACTATACTATTGTTGGCATCTCATCAGTCATTGGCACTTTGCATTTTAAATACAAATATTAAGAATTGCACTAACAAAAAATTCATGGAAATCTGTTTTTCAAATTCTACCATGTCGACATTATGGGAGTTCAACTGAATCTTTTTAAAATGTATCCTGGCAACACGTATAAAGAAATCATAACGCGGGCTACTCGCACCGGTGATTGTTACCGCCGTTTTCTAATAAGATCCAATAAGGCATAAGGTAAGATTATACATCTTTTATTTCGAGTTTATCATGAATTTGATGTTGTGAATAGTTTTAATATGTTTAGTTTTGAGTTAAATTATCGTTTTGAGTGTATTTTTTCACATTATATCCATTATAACCTAAAATTAAGTAATGCCAATGAATAGTGTGCTTGATTTCTATCAAAGTATAAATAATTGGCACCTATGCCAATCATTAGGTTACATATTACAGAATTATTATTAAATGTTAAGCTTTTAAAATAATCAGATTGCTTTTAAATACACAAAAATATTTTAAATTTTGTCAAACTCACTTATTAACCATTTCTTAGCACTGCCAATCACTGCATTAAAGTGTGCTAATTATTATACATTACTTTAGTGCCAATCATTGCAATTATGACTAAGTGTCAATCATTGTACTATTTGTTGGTGCTAATGAATAGTGTGTTAGCAATAAATGCATTTTTTACTTTAAATTACAGGGAAAATAAAATGCCAAAAGTAAGTGAAGGTGGTTTTTATGTGAAAAAATATACCGAAGAAGATATCATTAAAGCTATTGAGGCCGTGCGAAATGGTATGCCAAAGAAAACTGCATCTACAAAGTTCGGTGTGCCACGACCTACACTGCAGTTTAGACTAAGTTCTCAATTTGTTAAATCTAGACCAGGGCCCACTACAATCTTAACAGAGGACGAAGAGAAGACCTTAGTAGAGTGGATAATCGCTTGCAGCAGAAAAGGATTTCCAAGACGAAAAGAAGACATTTTGTTAAGTGTCGAACAGTTTTTGACAAAAACACCAAGACCAAATTGTTTCATTAATAATAAACCTGGCGATGGATGGTATCGCCTGTTTCTTAAAAGGCATCGAGATATTACAACCAGAACTGCTGAAGCTGTTACAGCAGCCAGTGCCAATGTTTCTGAATCTAACATACGACAGTGGTTCTTACAAATTGAGCAGTATTTAAAAGATAGTAACTTGTTTAATATTCTACGTGACGGATCCCGTGTTTTTAACGGAGATGAAACTAACTTCCAATTATGCCCTAAAAACACTAAAGTATTAGCAGAAAAAGGTTGTAAAAACGTCTACGAGGTAGACCACGCCCAGGCTAAATCTTGTTTGACAGTTATGTTTACTTTTTCTGCCAGTGGTGATACTACTCCGCCTATGGTTATTTATCCATTGAAAAGAATGCGAGTAGATATTAGGACTTCTGTACCATCACATTGGGGATTAGGCCTATCTGATAATGGATGGATGAATAAAGAATTATTTTTTCAATACATCAATAATATACTATATCCATACTTACTAGAAAAGAAAATTCAATTCCCGATTGTATTATTTATTGATGGACACAAAAGCCACATAAATTACGAGTTAAGTGAGTCTTGCAAAGAAAAAGGTATTATTTTAATAGCTCTTTACCCCAATGCTTCTCGCATACTACAACCAGCTGACGTTTCTGCGTTCAAGCCAATAAAGAACGCTTGGAAATAAAGTGTTTTGGACTGGAGACGCAAAAATTTGACAAAAATTTTGACCAAAGTCGACTTTGGACCAATTTTGACTACAGCTTTAGAAAAATACATGAATCAGTCTTCTATTATAAATGGTTTCAAAGCATGTGGTCTATATCCTTGGAATCCGAATGCAATAGACTTTTCAAAATGTCTAGGAAAACCTTCTAGTAGTGAAACTTCTAGCAGTGCAACTTCTAATAATCAGCAATCTAATTCTGAGCAACATAATCCCACCATGGCTTTAGAAAAATTTGAAAAAATAGTAGGACCATCTATTTTAAAGAATTTACAACCACATTCAGTAATTAAAAACCCGTTTCAAGATGCTTTGATAAAAGTTTTCAATTTTTTTAAATCAGAATCTACTATCGATGATAGACAAGTTGAACAAACTAATATAAAATTCTCAATACTTGAAGATATGTCGATTCCACAGAACAATACTAGAGTTCTTATGCATACTTCAGAGGACTTAGGATGGCCTAACTCCTCCGAGAACACAAACACTCAGAAGGATGAAGACATAGAAACTGTTTCTAATCCAAGTCAAATTATTAATATAGAGACTCCCGTTCTCTTTGACGATTCTTACACTGTTGAATCGAATTTAAATCATGATATTTCAATCTTAAATGAAAATGTACTTGAAAATTTAAGCGAATTCAA
Organism: Phragmatobia fuliginosa; assembly: GCA_932526445.1. Classification (NCBI taxonomy): domain Eukaryota; kingdom Metazoa; phylum Arthropoda; class Insecta; order Lepidoptera; family Erebidae; genus Phragmatobia; species Phragmatobia fuliginosa. The sequence goes on from OW052061.1 coordinate 17,360,201, forward strand.
TCTAATCGATAGTTTTGGATCAGAATCAAACGCAATTGAGATTGCAGATATAGATTGTGAAACCGAATCTCCATTTCACTACTGTTCAACATCTTTACCTATATTAATTAATGGAACGGAACTTACTCCTGAAAAAGTAAATTTCAAGAATAGTTTATTATGGCCGAAGACACCCGTACGGAAAAGTCGACAGATTGAAAATAAACCAGTATTCGTATTGACTAGCAACAAATGGTTAGAAATAGAAAAAAGTAAAATAGACGAAAAACAAAAAAAAGAAGATGAAAAGCTAGAACGTAAACGACAAAGAGAAGAAAAGCGGACTAAAACTAAAGTCAGTACAAACAACAAGAAGAAAAGAGTACAACAGAATACGAAAAATATTAGTATTGTTAATCCAAAGGCTAGTAGCGAAAATGATGAAAATGTATTACTAAGTTCTTTTAAAATAACTCCAAAGGACCAACAAGAAACCATTCTGAAGGATATGAGCGTAGAACCTTCATCTGTGAAAGACGTTAGACCATATACTGCTATTAATGCATCTAAAGAAAACATAAAGCTTAATGATTCCAAACCCCTAAAACAGAAAACTGTACCTAAGATTAAAGTAGAGTCACAAATACAATTAGCTAAGCCAAAACATAACGACAGCGCAACATCACCAAATATAATCACTCGCTATAACTATGCTCATACTGTTAATAAAGCAAAGGATTTTCTACTGTCTAAACCTTTTAGGAAAGTCTTGCAAAGAAAAGACACTTTCAGTAATGAAAAGGAAATCTCCGATTTTTTAGAAGAATATGAAGATGATTCTGCCTAATAGTTCCTAATATTTATACCTCTAGTAAATAAGTTTTGTTGATTTTTATGTTAATGTTTATTACCTGATGATGACTGAACATGTCCTCAAGATAAAAACATAAGTTTTTATTTAAATATTTAGGAATAGTATTATTAAAACTGTTAATTAATATTAAGTGCCAATGACTGATTGCTATGTGATAATAACTGTACTTTTGATGCCAATGACTGTACTTTTCGGAACATTTTTAAATTTCATTAATTTTTGTTTATTAAACTGTGTTTATCTAAATGAATGTGTTTTTATTTCTAAATGAATAAACTATTAAAACGTTTTAAGAAGATTAAATTAAAATCTGACATCTAGTTTAATTTTTAAAAATAAATCTTGGCTAGATAGCCTTAAGGTGCCAATCATTATACAGTTTACCCTATATATATATAAAATAGCGACTAGATGACGTTGTATATAAGATGTCCAAAAAAAAGCATTAAGTCATGGAGTCTTATATATATCTTATATAGAATATTAGCCTATAATACAAAATAAATAAATACATAGGCTATATTTTGTCGCGATAACCGACATACACGCGGGCAAAGTCACCGATAAAAGCTAGTTACACATACAACCTTCCTCTTGAACCACTCAATCTATTAGTGAAAAAATCTCTAAAATATAGAGCTGCGAAAGAAGCTTTAACTCCAGCAAAACTACATTGATAGCAGTTAAATCATTCAAGAAAGCTATTTTTATGCATCTAACCTCATAAATAACCCATTCAACCATGTGTAAAATGGTGTCAAGTTTACATTGTGAGAATTGGATCTGTTGGTCTTACAATTGGATATTTACATTAACAGTTGCTAACATCTAATTGACACCTATCAGAAGCGCAACGGATGAATCACCCTCGTAGAAATAGGCCCTTATCTGAACTCGAGTGTAAGCCACTTTCGATAACATTTCATCTAATTTATTTGGCGCCTACCACATCCAATTACACACTTCTATCGGAAGTGTGAGAAAAATGGTAGTAAAGTTGTTATTGAGCCGTATTTATAGAACAGATGGCTACAAAAGTTATCGCACAAACAGTGTGTGTAAACTTTCGCTAAAACTTATACTACAAGTCAATTACATTTCTGGGAAAGCGATTCTTGTTATACCGCCGCGGAGCAAAGCTGCTCTAAAATAGGAGCTACGTTCCGCCTTGTATCATCAGCTATCTACCCAAGGGAGTTCCGTCAATATCGGCTTAGCCGCCCCGCAGTTTAGCCGGAACATACAGACAGACAAACATAATTGCTTTTTTGATATAGGTAGGTATTGTATAAGCTTTCATGAGCATTTATTGGTATATGCTGATATTTTGACATTACAAACAGACAATGCAATGTCATTTATATGTATATGTATAGATTGTTTTCTACCTGCAAGAATGGTGTTGGTTGTGGTTTTTGCAGGGGACTACTCGGGCTTTGAGGTGAAGCTGACTCACAGGATGATCCACCGGCTGATTGCTGTTTTAACTGTAAACAATTTATTTATATGATAATCTTATCGAATACATAGTTACTTTCTAATGCACTAATTAACAGGTGACTAAAAGCGGAAACTACAGAGGAGAAGAGCACTTGAAAGAGTAGGAATACTTGAAACATGGCTTAAACCTCTTTTCTAAAGACAAACCTATGTCCAACAGTAAAGTGTTAAAGACGGGTAAATAATTTAAATAATTAAACTGATAAACATTCACATAGTACCTACATAGGAATAAAGAACAAAATAAAATGATTACCTTTCTTCTAGTCAATGGTGTACTTTCAACCGATTTGAAATACTTTTCGTGCATAGAGTCATCAGAAGCGTCTTTACGAGGAGATATGAAGCTGCCGCTACGGTTCAGGCCTGTGAAGATATTTGCAAAATATTGTCATTGTAAAAAGTGTTCTGGATAACAATCACTTAATTGTAAACTGGTATTGATAATTACAACACATGTTTTAAATAAATTATGTAAGTAAATGAACAAGTAATGTTACCTGTATGTGGGGACCATTTCTCAGTTTCGTGGACAGGCACTGCACTACTTCGTTTCCTTAATTGGGGGGTACACACGGAGGGATTACATACAGCTGCACTAAGTTCCTATAACCCAATTTACATAATATTATATTACCTATCAATTTTCTGCCAAGTTAAGAATTAGTTTAGTTAGAAGATGTTATGTTCTTAGTGACAGTCTAACAATAGAGTTTTTACTCTTCAACATAGAATATGTTTTATTGATGTACCTGTTTCCGTCTCTGTTGGGCGCTACTAATGCTGCTATCCGAAGACCGACCAGAATCTGTGTGTCGGCACAACTGCGTGGACCCATCTTCACTTAATCTACCACGCCTGCTTTCACCGCTGTTTCTAATGAAATATGAACATCAATGAATGAATGAAATAAGAATCAATGTATTTACTTTTTTAAACAAGAAATAGTGAGTGTGTGTATCACATAGTATCTCTAGGTCGACTAGGTGTAGGAAGTCTAGGCATTTATTTAGTATTCCCAGTGGTCAAATTTATGTAACATTGAGTTATCATACTTAAAATGTATATTGCTTTTATTATATTTACAAATGTTGAATTATGTTATTAGTATGTCATGGATACAATAGGCCCTTTTTAGGGTTCCTTAGTTCATGTCTCGGAACCCTTATGGATTCGTCATGTGCGTCCGTCCGTCCTCGACTTACCGTCAAAACGGTTAGTGGTAGAAAGATGAAATTTTACATGGATATGTGTTTTTATCACGTCGACAAAGTGCTACAAGGCACCAATGTTGTAATTTTAGGTTGATCTTCTGTACGCGGATAATACCGCTACGGTTGAGCCAGCTCATTCGTGTCGAAACAAGCGTGGCTCTACTGGCTTTAAGAACTTTTAACAGCAGTAAGTAATATTTCTCACCTATGATGGTAATGTGATCTCCTAGTTCTCACGGGACTAGTTTGCGTGAGCGTCACAGTTTTTGCATTACTCGGCGAAACTTTGCTCACACTCGCGTTTGTACTGTTACCGTTGCTGCTAACTGGGTCTATGGCAGGTACCTGTTATGAAATAATACACATGTTATATAATACTGTGAACCCATCTCAACTTTTATACTTTAAAACATGTTTAAGAGCAATAGAGAGAATAAATCCTCAAGTCATCTGCAGGTGGCAGAAGTTTTATTGTATTACTTTCAGCTAATTACAATTAACTGGACAGAACAGTTGACAAGAGCGAGTGTTTGTCACTGGAAAATTGTAAATGATGTTAGATTATAATCCATCTTGTGAGTGAACTTCTAAAAGATTGAGAATCAGAACAATTTTGTTTATTTTGCAATCTGGGAGGGCTCAAAAATAAGCATGATGGTTTACTTTATAACTCAATTGATCCTCATTGAGGCGGGTGTAGTTTTCAGTTAACATTCTTCATATACATTTACAATCTAAGGTGATAAATTTATAATCCAAAAAAGTCTTTACAATTTTCTGGGGACAGATACAGATTTGCATGCCCTGTTTACACATTTCTCAGTGGATTAGGCATAATCCTTATTATCCTTACTTACATTATAAATGCGAAAGTGTCTGTCCATTAGGTTTTCAGGCCAAAACTACTGAACCAAATTAATGAAATATTGTACACAGTAAACCTGAGGACATTGGCTACTTTTACCACGATTCACGCAGTCGGAGCCAGGGGTCTTCAATATATGTGTAATAATAACTCACCTGAAGCGCTCATAGCCGAGTGGCCTTAGGTGATTGGAAACAATCACCGAGGGTAAGCAACTACGGCGCGGTCGGACCTAGATGGGTGACCGTATGTGGCATGATATGTTATGAGCGTTTCCGTGATTCGGAGGTCACGTTAAGCAGTCGGTCCCGGTTGTTGTCATAAGGTAACAGTCGTGAAGCTTAGTTGGAGGCCTTCGGGCGGCTTAAAAACATCCAACGGTAAGATTACGTAGCCACAACGTATCTTGCCAGTCCCCAACCCGCACTCGGCCAGCGTGGGGACGTATGGCCTTAACCCTCTCTTGAGAGGAGACCCGAGCCCAGCAGTGGGACGTTATGGGTTGTTGATGAATAACTCACCTGAGGAGCAGGTTGGTTGATCTGCGTCTGTGTAGACGTTTCTCGTCTTTTTTGAGGGTCTGTATTTTGTTTTAAAGTTTGTAACTTTGCTAGCGGTATGATATCACAATCCGTAGGTCTATGCCAAACAGTTGTCTAAAAAAGTAAATTTCAATTATGTTAATTGATTAAACAGTGTAAGCTTTGTTAAGTACATGTTCATAATTGAATAATTACCTGTGTACAAGCATTATAATAGTAAAACCTATGTGTGTTGATATCAAAAAGTTCCCACCATTGTGACGAGTCCGTGCGTTTAACTTTGACTCCCTATAACAAAAGAAGTTTTTATAAACATAATAAATAGTATGACAAGGAAGAAAAAACACTGGGAGTAATAAACATTTGACAATTATTAGATTTAAAAGCAAGGTGAAATGAAGGGTGATAACAGAAAAGACACTTGTATTATGAAGGGTAGTGGCAATGAGCATCTACTCATATATTGAGAAAGTTCAATGTGATGAGTTGTATACTGAAAATAGTGGTTCCAGTACCATTTACAATAGTGGCTGTGTTATACAAATAACGACAGGAACATAACTGTAGCAGACAGTGAAGTGTGCGGAGTTCAAACATTTAAAAGCATTTGACTACAATCCTCACAACTTATATTATAAATGCGATAGAAATCTGTCTTTTTGGCAGGGGGGTGTCACTCCGCTGCCTGCCGGGTCAGACACGCCGGTCGAACAGACATCGTCAGAACAGTTAAGAGTTACACGATAGAAAGAGACACAATTGTAGGTAAAAATAATCGTAGTGATTCGGCGCTCTGCGATCTGAATTGAACTTAATCTTTTGACACCGAGGGTATCTATAACTTTAATTTACTTTTCGGAGTGAGTCTTCTGTACTGGTACTATTATGTATTCTGTGTTTTCGGTTCGGTTTAAATGAAATTTGGTATACAGTTAGTCTAGACTCTGAGAAAAGACAAAGGTTACTTTTACCAACATAAACACAGACAGGGAGGAGGGTGAAACATAGCAGTCAATAAATAGCAAGTTTACAACACCTCAACTACTCATGTACTTTAAAATGTTCTGGTAAATATATCATTTCTCTATCTTATTCTAATTGCTTTTGGCACTTTCTTTAAAATTTATGGGATTTTTACAGTCACTCTTTCATACACAGAGATAAGGCTTATTTATATAACATATGGGCATTTCTCTGTAAGCTCGTACAGGTCCCATACAAATGCTGTCCTGGCAATTTTTTTTAACATTTGCTAAAAAACTGTGTTCCTTTTCGAAGATAATAAACTAATAATTAAGTATATAAAGAGGCCCACTGAAATTATTTATATTTTCCAAGTTATTAGCGATTTTCCAAAAAATCATGACAGGGGACTGTTAAGTCAGACAGAGGACTGTTGTACTTTAGAAAAAAGTCATATTACATTAATCAATTATTTATTCTTTTTATGAAATATTTTCGCATCAATAATAAATAAAACTTCTTTATGAAAAGTGAACAGAAACAACAACTTTCTATATAAATATCAGGTGTTTTACATCGTTTAGCTTTAGGTACTTCTAAGCCAATGAGATTAGATTTTTTGCCGGGTCTAGACAACGACTTTATTTCTTTAGGTATCCAGTGCTTGTACTTTTAAAGAACACTACCAGTTACAAGTTTTTTAAAGATTTGTCTCTCTGGTACATTTCAATGTGGAATAATTTTCTTTTAACTGCTTACTAATGTCGCCAAACAACGCTTTCTTGACTACTTATACAAAATACACAGGCCCCTGTTCTTTTTTTTGGTCAGGCTCGTCTAACATTTTCAACATCTTTGTCTTAGGCGTATCTTCAACGTTCTTTTTGTTTTTTTTTCTAATCTCGCTATTTTTTTTGTACTTCTTAAGTTTTTTCTCTAAGCGTGCGATCTTTTCATTTCTTTCCCTGTTAAACTTCTGTCGTCGCTATTTGGCTTCTATTTTTCTTTGCTGTAGACTAGCACTGGAAAATTTGCTGCAATTTCAGGCAGGGGACTGTTGCCAGGGGACTGTGTTTTTAGGCTAAATTTCACAATATTTACAAAACTGATATAAAATAGTTTTTTAAGAATATACCGATCAATTGAGACATAAATAATGCAACAATAATCTTTATTCGGATATTATTAAAGTAATTAAAATACATATTATGACTTACCAGAGGACTGTGCGTGGTAGCGGTACAAGCGCTTGTTCACCTCACAAATGACGCTGTGACACTTAACAAAATGGCATATCAACGCCGCATTCGGCAAGGTTGCTAACTTCAAAGCTATTACGTTTAGTGTGACTTAAAAAAAATATCGTAAATATGATAGTTGTTTTTAATTATGAATTTAAATATTTGGCAGGGGACTGTTTAAAAATTCTAGGGACAAAGTTTACAGGAGTCTAATAATTAAATAAATTTCGTAATAAAACCTTGTTTTACGAAAATAATATCATAAACTTATCTTCTTAATGATATTGACTTCCTAATACTTCATTTATCACTCACTTCTTCGTAAATCTCATTTGTAGGTGGAAATACAGTGATGGGGACAGCCAGGGGACTGTATTTTTAGAGCTTCTATCGCGTCTAGAAAAAAACTGAAAATAGTTATGGTTCTAAATACAAAGGGTCCGTAAAGTTTCGGAATTAGAGTTTCATTAGGAGTTGGTTTTTTTTAAATCATTTAATAACGTCTTGAAAAATTCGGTCTGGACAGCCGATTACGAGTTTACAGAGAATCGCCCATATGCTTTAATATTGTGTCATTGCTCATGTGATAGCAATTGTTTGAAACTATGTTCTATGTTATTTAGGTCAGTTTCAGCACTTAGTCCCTTAGGTGGACCATTGTATGTGAGGGTGGCCATCACTCCAGCCGGCCCACCTCCCTCCAGAAGCAGATAAGGTGTCCGAGTCTATTCAGGCATTTTGTTTGAAACTATTTATGTTGCCTAGGTTTTGATAAATAAGTTTGTGTTTGTAGATTTGTTCCTGATAACTCATAGGTCATCATATTATAATACAGTTGGAGAAACAGAAAAGTCATAAGATAATGTTTATCTTATATGTAACTATTGATTTCACTATATATTAATAATTTATACAACATATAACTAAACCAATAAAATAATGTTAGTACATTTAAACCTAATACTATTTCTAAGTTGATAATGATTAAAACTAAAAAAAAAAGAAGTATTAAATATCAGTGACCATTTGTAATATTTTAACTATCTTATACATTAATTGTGTGCAATGGGAGAGGCCTATGTCCAGCAGTGGACTGAGATAGGCTGATGATGATGATGATACATTAATAATATTACAGCACAGTGATGTCATATTAAGTAAATAATATAATTATACTTTATTATAATATATTTTTTATTAGACTATTAAAACAATCATAGATATGAAATGAATATCAGGACAGAAGTTAATATTGCTTAACTACAGTCACTTTATTAGCAGTTACATCCTAATTTAATAATGATTTAACAAATTTGATACGTTTATAAGAATTCGCAAGATAAACATCACATCACTGACTTTCAGTTTATATAAAGGAAGAATCCTGACTTAAAGTATTCAAGTTAAAAAATAAACAGGAATATTATGAATATATAAATTAGGAAGAAGTCCTACCGGCAAAAGTACGGAAGTATAATATAAATGTTCATAGTATACCTCTGGTGGATCCCAAACGCATTCGCCAGTGGTTAGGTTAGCATACATATGCTCCTTTGTCTTCGGCTCGATAATCTCCACCCATTCCACCCTAGAATAAAACATTGTCCACGTCCAATTTAACTATCACTATTCTATCACACAACATCAAGTCGACCACGAATTCAGGGCGTGACATTAGCGATTTCCGCGTACTTTATTGATTTTGCAACTTTCAACTACGGAAATCGGAAACGATTTGTCAACAATTAAAACAAAACATTAAAGTATAAAATTACCTTTCCGAAGACATTTTCAGTAAATAACATTAACTTTTCAAAACTTCACTGACACATTGTAAAATAATATTTGACCTAAAATATGGATGAGATTAGTCGGAAACCATCCATGTTGAATGTTTACTTCATTGATGGGTGCGTTTGTGTTAGAGTTCAAACGTCAGATAGATAGTGGTGCATTCTGTCTTCATAGAGAAGTTCAAAAGATCATAAATATTTATTATTAGCTATTAATACTAAAAGTTTTATTATTATAATAATTATTATTTCGTCACATTGTGATGTTGTTGGGGACTATTGAAATTTTATTGCAGTTCCAAAACATTAATGTCCCTCTGCTGGGCTCGTGAGTTCTCTCAGAAGAGAATATATTATATTTAAATGTACTTGTAAGGTCAGGTAAAAAGGGTGAGGTGATAATAAATAAAATCCAATTAAACCAAAGGAGATTTGCAATGATTCTGTTGTTGACAACACTAAACTTATACTATATACACTGAAAATTTGTTGTGTGATTATTTCTGGAGTCTCCTTTGGTCGGGTAGAAAGTAGAATAATCGCACTAAAATGAAATTGGAATGTAGAAATTAATTTTGTGAATTTTAATTGTCTTTTATTTAAAATAATAATCAATTTATCACTTATGTAAATTGTCGTGTTTTTAATGCTTTACCTATAAACACAATTGTTTTGTTTTATAGGAACAATTTTCTATAGATTTTTGTTATGGGTTTTTAAGTAATAAACAAGAGAATGTCGCTGCTGTGAAAACTGACACGCAACATCATTAATTAAAGTCACCACAAAATAAGAAGCCAGTTTTGACATTTGTCATCGTGTTTTTTAATCAACGATTAAGTCGTGTTTTCGAGTGTATTTTTTCAAAATAAAGTTAAACTTGATGCTTATTTATGATACGCGTTGTGGTAGTGTATGGGTAACATAGTAATTAAATAGGATTATGAATTTGATTTTTCAATGTCAAAATCAAATTCATCAATACACTATCTAACTATTTTAAAATTAAAGTATGTTTACAATTTGACAGTTAAGAAAAATAAATCTAGATGAAATTACATTTGTTTCCGTCAGCGTGGAGTTTTTGTATTCATGACCAGGCTTATCATTTTATGATAATATTAACATGATGAATTGGTGCGTATAAAATGTACAAGAATCTTTCATGACATCGTTGTAATGTTGTCTTGCCTTCCTTAGATTATAGACAGACTAGTTGACCCAGCGAACTTCATACCGCCCAACTTAAAAATTCCAGCACTTGATCGCAGCGCTACCTACCGGGTCCAATTGCGAATCTAAACCATTCCCAGATCCCCTTGAACACACACAAAAAAATTCATCAAAATCGAGACTCACTCACACGAGAATTATATATATAATATATATATAAAGATATAGTGTGTTATCTATGATTATAGAGCATTTATTTATCCAAGGTGTCTTCACTCTACTTCACTCATTGTGACAGTTGGAGGTGCGTTTGTAGAGTATCTGTGAACTGTGAAGGAACTCGCAGGAAAGTCTCGGTTTATATATCAATAGCCATAAAACAAACTGCAATATTATAGTTTTGAAAATATTTGAAAAAAAAATTAGAACCCTACACCCTTTTAAATTTGGTTTCATTGATAAAATTTGGTATCCTTAATAAAATTGTCACGATTGTAAAAAACTTATAGCTATCAGTTAAACGCTGTTCAGTTCATGAAGAAGTATATTCTGTGGAAAAGAAAAATCGATTTCACTCACTCGACAAATTTTAAAGGGGTTTTCCAAATATTTAATAGAAAACAAATCAGTAAGTAAGTAGGAGTAATATTTTATTATATACATATACTCATATTACAGTTTTTTTCCAATGTTGCGGACTCTGACTATTAACCTTATCAAATGCCGGCCGACTATAATTGCTGATTCATATATTAGTAAACACATAAGTTCTTCGGCGTGCAGACAGCAGTCTAAAACAGCAAAGCCATCAAAAATAGTTATGGGTCAGTAACAACGACAATATAAAATAAAAATACGTATATTACTTAGTATTTGTACTCTCATATACTAAGCAACAGGTGTGTTTTTAGCCATGGCTGAAGATAAGTCAAATTTCCTACTTCCAAACAACCAGAAATTTGTAGAACTGGATAGTTCACAGGCGTTCAACAAACTAACTAATAAGGAAAAACTTTATGCACACTATTTGAGTCAGGTTAGTGAATATCGTCTACCATTGTTTTGTTATACCTAGAACTGGCTTCGTGGAACTATTAGGAATAATCCCTACTAATATTATAAATGCGAAAGTAACTCTGTCTGTCTGTTACGCTTTCACGCCTAAACCACTGAACCGATTTTGATGAAATTTGGTATGAAGATAGAACTGAACTTGGGAAAGGACATAGGCTACTTTTTACCGCGATAACCGACATACACGCGGGCGGAGCCGCGGGCGAAAGCTAGTCTACAATATTTATAGACATAATAAAATGTATACCAACTATAGTTAGTAGAGCCACACTGATTTCAGCACAAATGGGCCAGCTCGACCCCTAAAATTATAGCATTCGTGTTGTCATCTTTCAATAGTGAGTATGAGACGGAAGGCCAAATCATTCTGCATGAATGATGATTCATGCTCACAATGATGTAGAAACATCTCACTGCCATGGTATAACTCACCTTGCTGCATTCAGACTGAGTGAGTATGCACTCAGAATGAGGATAGTGGCCTCTACTCCTGGATTCTAATCATGCTTTCTATCAGACAGAGTAGAGTTACTTTGTTAGGCTTCTATATATATAAAAAAAGTTTCAAACCAAAAAAGTAGTCTATTTGGACAATCTATTTGGTCACTTGTCAGGTTTATTTACCAAGAAATGCTGCAATGCGTTTCAAATAAGAATAAGATTGGAAATCTGCCATTTTGCCCTGCATTTGTCAACAAGTTCAGATATTTTTGTATGGTGTGCAAAAGAATTCACAATTAAAAAACCAATTACAAATTTTTATTGCCACTGATGTTGTCGTCTGAATCAGATTTAAACAAAATGTAAATGATAACATAAAGTCTTTGCCATGCATTAATTTTAATATTATTTTCTGTTTATGCCAATTATAAATTTCCAGTGACGTTAGTCAGAAATTCAGTTCTATTCTTATTTGAAAGCATCATAAATATGTTAAGAAGAGCTGGCAGCTACCTCGGACAAAGAATTAGCTATTCAAAGGGGGAATGCTGCCAGTATCTTCGGAACCATGCCTAAAGGGACTCCTTTTAATAATATATTTTAGTTATAATATTATATTTTATTAAGGTTTTTAGTTTTAGGTTCATTGTTTTAGTTTATAACCAATATTGTACATACATTAAAATAAAGAATAAAATTTCATAGAGAAAAAAAAACAAAGATTATGGATAATTTATATGTCATAATTAAATATTACAAATATATAAATAATATACAATTGAAATGATTTTAACAAGATAAATTTACAGTCATTAATATAAAATATGTAGCATCAAACTAGTGCAATTTGTCTTTTTTATTATTATTGCCTTTTTGCCTTTTACATTACGCATTTATTGTTGTAAATCTGAGGAACACCGCAGACCAAAACGAATCTAAAAAAATCTGCCTTAGTTACTCCTTATGTCATATTCTAACTGCCAGTAACATTTCGGTCTAAATTCGTTCAGGCCTTGTTACTCACTCAGTCACAGTCACTCAAATGTTAGTTTAAAAACTTGTTTTTTTTATGGAAGTACAGTATGCACTGCATATTCATAATATGCAGTTGTTAAAGCACTGTTCATGTCATATGATAAACTGACACTTAAAACTTATTTATTATTACAACTTAATCCTTCTCTTATTTAATAGTGAAAATGCAAAAACAAAAATTTTAATGTTACAAAAAAAAGTATTCTGTCTTATTTTAATATATGTATTACTTAATATGTATTAACAATAATTTATAATTTTCAGTCTGCATGGAATGGTGGGCTTATTGTCCTCATGCAAACAAGCCCAGAGTCTCCAAAGATCTTCTCATTGCTACACAGAATCTTTGTTGGAGAATCATTACAGTCTTTAAGAGAGGCTACTAGTAAGCAAGGCGTCAGTAATGATGATTTCCAGGTAATTGCAGTTATTCCTAAGAATTATAATTTCTATATAAAGTAGCCTATGTTCTTTCTCAGGCTTTGGGTTATCTGTGTTCCAAATTTAATTTATTGGTTCAGTAGTTTAGGCTTGAAGTCAATTGCAATTAAAATAATGCAACTAATATTTTTAATTGTTGCAACAAACAATTAAAACTAACAATTAATAATCATGTCATCATACCAGCGACGATTGCTAGAATCAGATATTATTATTATAGTGCATTCATAAAGAGATAATAAAACTTAGGGAATGTTCTTTTTTAAAACGTCAGGCCACATATAGAATAGTTTTCCGTAGTCACGCATAAGTACGTGGATTTAGAAAGTTGGGTTAGTCTTTATTATGTTTGTACAATGTTTTCAAAGTAAGCTAATTTCACAAGTGAGGACTCTATAACTCCTGAACAAAATGTAATATTCAAAGTGTTATAACAAACGTGTAATTAACAAACGTAAAACCTTGCACCTGTGCAGTTACAGACTGTCATAAGTTCAATAAAAAATTAAAAATGGCATCTAAATAAATACTAATAATAAAAAGACCACCCAGCGCGTTCAACGCCGGTGGTCGGCGAGCTATCTCTTTCACATTTTCTAAAGTAATATATCCTCATCTTCTTCTACGATAATAATAAGTTTGTGCATTTGTGATGCATTTAAATTTCAATGTTGTGACAATAGACATAAAGGTTTAAATAGATTGACTACTAAGCTTACAGACTGTCTTTCCATTCAAATTATTAAAGTTATTAGTCAAGTGAGAGCCATACCCTGTGCCAGTCCTCCATCTTCTACTTCTTCTATTTGCCTAATTTAAATTAAATTAAAGTTTAATTGCAGAAACAATGAACAATTGATTAATTGTTAAGTGCAAAACTAACAGTTAACAATTAGTTAATTGTTAATAAACAATTAACTAATTGTGTTTTACAATTGTAAAACAGTTAACTAATTGTTAGTTGGTATTTTACAATTAATCAATTGTTAATTGTTCCTGTGCAATTAAATTATGCCCAACACTGCCACATACATACTCACACCTACATAGAAATTAATGATCGTCTAACTTAAATAAACTTCATACATACATTAAACTTTGTAACATAATTAAAACTTAAATGTGTTATTGCTTGAGTTTTTGTTATTTATACAATATGTACCTTTTCAGTAAAGTAACATTAAAGTCACAAACTTTAGGCATTACACTAAGACTACCAAACTTTACCTCTATTTCGTCCTATTTGTCGACATAGATAATGCCCCCACATCCTATGTAGATAAATTATCTTTACTATTTAGTGGTTAACTTTTTTAGGCATTTCTCGTTTATGCCGGTGGCGTTTTCGCTAATAGTGGAAACTATAAAGGATTTGGAGATACCAAGTTCATTCCGAATCTTGATATGGGGACCTTCGAGCTTATTGTCAAAGCGTCCAAAGCTTACGAAAATGATGTTCAGCACATGACAAAACTTTGGCAGCAGATCCAGCAAGCTATATATAGCATTGCACCAAGGCTCACCAGCCTCGGGCTGGCTGATAAGGTTTGTAAATAAGTTACCATTCGTTCATTGTATTTATTGGTATAGTCATTCTTAAAGTTTCCTAGAAAACTCAAAGAATTCAATTCAGAGAGGAAAAATATGATATATGATAAAAAAAACAGTTTTAGAACTTTTTTTAATTCATTTGCAGAACAACTTCACTCGCATTAATGTCTCATACATTTATAGATTTGGCCATTCTATTTAGAGAAATACATGGTAACAGGTGTTCTAGACCAACACTCAATTCTATGAAAGGAGCTGAGCCGAGCAACTTCGCCATTAATACCTGAACTGCCATCCTTTATAACATCAGTAGTCTATGTTTAGAGTAATGCAAAATATTTCATGTAAATTACACAGGGTGTTACAACATATTTCTCAAGTAACTGCACCGAGGAGGACTCGAACTTAGTCAACGACTGGATGAAAACCAAACGTATAGAGGCATACATTTGTCGCACGTTCAAAACAACAAGCGATGATGGCTGTAAGTATAAACATATTTAGTTTAAACATATATGACTACACAGTAGGCCTAGTGGTTTAAGCGGTTGGCATGCCTCATACTACTGGGCCGAGTATTTAAGGTTCAAATCCCATACGGGACATATTGTGTGATCCACAAATTGTTGTTCTGAGTCTAGGTGTTCATTGTGTCCGTTTCATGTATGTTTGTAAAGTTCTCCACGACACAGGATGTATGTTACTAGTGCGGGAGTTGTCTTTAAAAAAAATATCATCAAGATAATCATCAGCAGTGTTTAATAGACCACTGCTAAGAAAGGAGATTTTGTTGTACTATATCTGTTCCGACGTGGTGATGTTGTCCTGCGTGGTTTTCTCTCTTTGTCACCTGTGTGAAATGCTTCTGTATCATTCGGTCTCCGGTCTCACATTCACCAACAAAATACATCAACATGAATGCTACATACATTTAGAGTTATGGTGTCAAAATTTTGACACATTTGTTTTATCTGCAGTGCCCCTGTATACTATCCATTTGGCAAGTGTGGAGTCGTCAGCCAAACCACCTCTAACTATGGACGTAGAAAAATACAAGGGTGCATATTTCCAAGTGACTCGCGGTGACTACTCGCCACTGCTAAATCGCGTTAACGAAAACTTAACTAAAGCAATGGGGTACGCTGCGAATGACAACGAGAAGAATATGCTTCTGCACTATATCAATAGTTTTAAAGATGGAGATCTCGGTGAGCATAAGGAAGGAAGCCGGTACTGGATTAAGGACAAGGGACCTATTATTGAAACGTAAGTGTTTAGATATGTATTTACTAGTTAACTCATAGTAAAAAATGTGTCAACGTACTTAGGCAATTTTTTTTCCACAAACAACAGGGTTCCGTAGTCACCCCTACTTGTAGGTAGATTTAAAATCATGTCCAATAGATAGATTTATTTACTAATTGTTACTTCTTTACTTTGAAATTTGTACGAAGTTTTCCTAGTAAGCGTATTTTACAAGTTAGGCCTCTATAACTCCTGAACTAACAATGATCTAACTAACAATAAACTAAAAAAGCTACGTAAGTCGTTATAGTTTTCCTATAAAGTTCATCATGTGGACTACCATGATGGGGACGCCCTGTTTTTTTCAAAAAACTGTCCTATAATAATAAATTAACTAGGTAAATTACTCGCAAACGGATACCTAAATCAAGAAATCGTCTTAGCAACCTCTTAATGTTTTTAAAAGACCTATCTAACAATACCCAATGGAGTAGACGCTAGAAAAAAAAACAATCTACGTTTGTAGGGGAGGTAACCCAAAAATTTATCTTTCTAGAATTAACCGTTTGGACGGTAAGTCGACGACGGACGGACGGACATGACATATCTTTAAGGGTTCCGAGTAATGAACTATTTCAGAATTATAGTATGTACTAATCGAATGTATATAATATTTTGAACAGATATCAAGGCTTTATAGAAACGTACCGCGACCCGAGCGGGCAACGTGGGGAGTTCGAAGGGTTCGTCGCTATGGTGAATAAGGAAATGTCTAAGAAATTCGGCTCATTAGTGGACGGAGCCGAACGATTCATTAAGATGTTGCCTTGGGGTAGCGATCTCGAGAAAGACACCTTCTTGAGACCCGACTTTACTAGCTTGGATGTGCTGACGTTCTCTGGCAGCGGCATCCCAGCTGGAATTAACATTCCTAACTGTAAGTTTTTTCAATTATTATTTCTAAATAAATACATATTATAAATAAATTACTCCCGGACGGAACCAATGATCATGTTCGTCATGTACAAAGATTTATTATGGGTGCGAGTTGAACACATGACCTCTAGCTTGGCAGGCACTAGACCAACTAACCCAATCCATTCTTTTGATCCTATATACATTATATTGGTTTTCAATCATTTTACAATTCCTAGTGTTGCATATCCTTACTAGTCCTTATTAATATTATAAATGCGAACTGTCTGTCTGACGCGCTTTCACTACTGAACCGATTTAAATGAAATTTAGTACAGAGATAGTCTAGAGCTTGAGCAAGGCTATTTATTATCGCGATAACTGACGTACAAGCAGGTGGAACCGCGGATGAAAGCTAGTATGAATTTTTTTTTTACAGATTGAGAATATCTAGATAACATAAATGTACAATTTAAAACTAATTTCATATGTAGAAACGTAAGCTGTATGTGTTTTTCAGACGACGAGATCCGTCAAAACGAAGGCTTCAAGAACGTGTCGTTAGGGAACGTTATCCCGGCCGCGTACAAGGAGTCTGTCATTCCATTTTTATCAAACGCTGATAAGCAACTTTTGGAGAAGTACCGGGTGGCTGCTTTTGAAGTAAGACATTTACAGTAGTATTTCAAGTTAAATATAAGAAATTTCAAATAAAAAAGAATGCTACTTAAAGGAGAAACCCGATTCTGGGCCTAAGCGTTACACGAATGGGATATGTACCAAAAAATTCGTCTATTTTGCTTGATTAACCTATCGAAATCTTAGCTTCATTGGCAATGGCCAAGTGTAGAAAATAAGTAGAATTCTATTGTTTTAAACAATCTTTGTAAACCTCTGCAACACTTATTTCAATATACGTAACTAGCTCCACAAACGTAGCATTCCTAAAATAGGATCGATTTAGTGGAAATCGATACTGTTATAAAAAAATAATACTTCTTTGTTTTACTATAAATGATTGTTTTAATAGGTATTTTAATCAATGTAAATAGAGTCTGGCCAGCGAATCGTGACACAACTACTTACAATGGCGGCAATTCAAAATATCTACAACTGGCAGCATTAAATATAGCATGAAAGGGTAGTTTCGTATTTTTCTATTAATGTGACTATGCCATAGAAAAACACAAATGTATCAAATCGTGTTTTTCATGTTATAGAAAACTATAGCAGTTTTGATAACTTTTTTATTTCAGAAGTTATACAGGCCTAACTTGTGAAATAAGCTGACTTAGAAAACTTCGTACAAAAATAAAGAAATAAGCAAATACAACAAAGTATAATATGTATGTATTTACAAAAAAAAAGTATGTTTATGTATTTATATCAGTTGTCTAGTTTGGGGACTAGATGGCGTTGTGTGTAAAATGTCCGAAATATTTATTATTTATTATTATTATTAATTATCTATTGGGCACGATTTAATTATGGGTGAGTACATAACCCTATTTTATGCGTGGCCTGACACGCACTTGGCCAATTTTTATTAAAATAACTCAAACAATAAACATAACCTAAAATGTAAACATTGTCTGATTTTACCAATTTGGCCATTGCTGGGAGACCTGAAAATTAGGCTCGTGAAATCGTCATAGATATTGTAATTTATGACCTAATTCTAGCACTGTAACGCCAGGCCCAAGTTTGTATGGATTTCGGGTTTCTCCTTTATTATATTGGTACCTTATGTTTATGTTCATACAAATAGGGATCACACAATATTAGCTATTCAAAGTTACCTATAGTACAACTGAAATATACTTAAAGTGAATGTGAATAGCAACCACAAGCCAGTTATAGGTAGTATAGCCACGCTGATTTCAGCACGGATGGGCCGGCCGGGGCAGTACCGTACTTCACACAGAAGAGGTTGGTCTTCTGTGTGAGGGTGCTAAGCTGTTAACTAGGAAGGTATGCCCTAACTAAGTAAAATAAATGTGTTTGTTCTCGTCTGTTTAAAATAGGTACAAGTTGGTTTGCATGAGCTGCTGGGCCATGGTAGTGGAAAACTTTTAATGGAAAATGCCGATGGAACCTTTAATTTCAATAAGGATAGTGTGAAGAATCCTCTCACTGGTAAGATTTAACATTCATTTCGTATATACTATAATTCGCAAGTGCCACTTAATGCCATTCACGAAGCTATGAAATTCGTACAAAGTAAAAGTTTGATCAATCAAATGAAACGATGTGCCTTTACTGGTAAACTGCAGTCTTAATAGAATAAAAAGAAATATGGTTTTGAAATTTACGTATGTATTTGTAGGTAAGGAGATTGAGTCATGGTATACCGCAGGGGAAACCTATGATAGCAAGTTTACTACGCTCGGTTCGGCTTTTGAAGAGTGCCGGGCCGAAGCTGTTGGTCTATACTTGTCGTTAGTGCCGGAAATACTGAAGTAAGTACATTGTCTATGCACACTGTATGTTGTAATTAAGGTGATGGAATAAAGCACTTATGTATCGACTACTCTCACTCGTTACATTCGAATTATAGAAAGCATTATCGTGTATAATAATAGTCGAGTTGTATTCACTTTAGGATATTCGGGTACGAGGGTCAGGAAGCTGAAGACGTGACGTACGTGAACTGGCTCAGTTTGCTGTGGAACGGGGCCGCGAAAGCCACAGAGATGTACCAACCTTCCACTAAGACCTGGCTGCAGGTAATTAGAGAGTCCCTACTTTACGATAGTTTAATTTTTACAAAGCCAGGTGAATCCTGCAGGCAAAAAATAAGAGTGTGCTTCAGAGTACACGACTGAAATAAAACTTAAGTAAACAAGACAACAGACCTGCACCGTGTCTTAGATATACGAACTGACTATGAGAGAGAAAGAGAAAGAAAATGTGTTAGCGCCTTGTGATCTCTTGGTCCTGCAGTAACTAAAGAAATGTAACTCTCTCTCTCTCTATCTATTTTCACTAACCTATATCTATCTCCCTTTGAACGTTCATTCGCCTCATCCGATCACATTTTTGGTAACGCTCGTGACACGCATTTACCAGCTTACTCCTAAAGTCAGCGTACGTAACAGAGGTATAATACAGACAAATATTTTTTTCTATCGACAAATGCAGCAACGTCTATAACATTTTTATAGTTTAGTTCCCAACTAACATTATTATATTGTAATTAGGACTTTAATACAGTTTTCAACTTTTTATAAATATTAAGTTTAATGTAAATTCCCATCTAGTCATATTGATAATTTTGTAGGCACACGCTCGGGCCCGCTTCGTGCTGATGCGTCTGCTGGAGTTAGAAGGCGACGGCATGCTCACGGTCACAGAGTCCGAGCCTGGCAAGAACTTATTGCTCACACTCCAGAAGGATAAACTAGCCACGCAGGGGAAGAAAATCATAGGTGCGTTTCATACAATTCTATAACTTGGTGGTACTTATAAAAAGATAAATACTTGTAAGGCACAAGTGAATTTGTTTCGAACCTTTATGTACTTGTATTTTGTGCAAGTTCAAAATAAATAACTTATCCCGGTCCCTATTAGAGTAATAACGCTACAATATTGTTTTGAAGGTGAATTCCTAGTGAAGCTGCAAACAATAAAGGCGACGGGCGACTTCGCGGCCGGTGAGCAGCTGTTCGCGAAGTACAGCCAACTCGACGAGCCCTGGGGCCGCTGGCGGAACATCGTCATGATGCACAAGCAACCTCGTAACATCTTCGTTCAGCCGAACACGATCCTCGCGAAAGGTGATTTGTTAAGACATTAAATTTCAGACACCTTCTTCGAGTCATTGGCTCATTTGCATTTAAGTAATACGCAGACAAGTGATCGCCTGGGTCAATACCGTAACGGGCCAACGCCTCAGTGCCACTGCGATGGTCGAACCGTGGTTAGGCGGAGCAATTTCCAAGGAAGTCATGCTTGTTAAAGAGATAGTGGAGGGGAACTGGAAGTGTTTTAGAACTCTCGGTCCGCCAGACCTGGAGACGATCCCGGTACCTCAAAAAATTCAGCCGCCGGATGTAGCCGAACGATCTCCGTCCTCCATAAGCGTAAGCGCTTCACGTTCATCGGAATCCCCACTCAGGATTATCTGTACACGATAGGTAAGATGTCCGGGGTTCCACAGATTTCCTTTCTAGGGTACACCCGGTCCCTTGGGAACCTGAGACGGTGTGTGGTTTTGGTCGGTTCGAGTCCGACACAGGTAATGAGATTCTGGACAGACAGGGTTTTTTATTTCATAGAAAAGGTTACCTACTGTTGAAACTGATTATAATCCGGGACTAAAAGGTTATAATAATATATATTTTTTTATTGTAGGTGATGAAATAGAGTTGAAACGTTATCCTGCAAGCGCAGAGGGCATGGTCGCATCCTGGGTGGAACGCTTCCCCAACACTGACGTGGATGACATTCTGGAACAACTTGCGGAGCGAGATAGCCAGTACTTTGCAGAGCTAAAACCGATTACTGCCGCCGCGTAGTTTCGAACCTATAGAATGTGACTAAAAAAACTGCCACACTATGTACTAAATGTTTTTTGTTTCTATAATACTTTTTGTATTGGAAATAACTAAATATGAAAAAAATTACCCGTGTTTTGTACATTTTAACGTCTTCCCCGCCTAGTACATTTTAACCCCTTCCCCGCCTAGTTAGGGTTCCGAAGTTTATGACTCGGAACCCTTATAGATTCGTCATGTCCGTCCGTACGTCCGTCCGTCCTCGTCTTACCGCCCAAACGGTAAGTGCTAGAAAGATGAAACTTTGCATGAATGTGTGTTGTAATTACGCCGACAAAGTGCTACAATAAAATTATGAAAAATATTTTTAATTGGGGTACCTCCCCTAGACGTAAAGAGGGGATGTTTTTTTTTTCTCCCGGCTACCCCATCGTGTGGGGTATCATTAGATAGAACAATATTAATTAGATAGAAGATAAAAACATATGCCGCTGTATATTATTGTCATATACATAAAATCTGCCAAAAAAAATCGGAATTATGGGGGGATTAAGACTACCTCACTTAAGCCCCCTTCACCACCAAAACCCTCAAATTCAGGTGACTCGTTTCGAAATCCAACCCCCTCTGACTCCTAAGCAAATAAAGCTATGTAAGCCGTTATAGTTTTCCTTCAAAGTTCATAATATGGACGACTATAATGATTTTTTTCTGATTTTTTGAGCCGGCCGTTTACCTCTAATATTACAAAAAAAGGCACTTTAAAGTTGAATAACTCGCAAAAGGATACTTTAATCAAAAATAGTATTAGCAACCTCGTTTTATTTTTAAAAAACCCATCTTATGATACTCCAAATGATGGGGTAGACGCGAGAAAAAAAAACATCTCCATTTTATGTGTATGGGAGGTGCCCCACATTAAAATATTTTTCATGATTTTATTATAGCACTTTGTCGAAGTAATTACAACACATATAAATGGAAAGTTTAATATTTTTAGCAATGTCGACACCTAGCTGTAAAGTCCGACATGTAACAATTTACGAGATTAAAGTATTAGTAACAATTGGTGTGTGTACACCTATGTGTTGACTGTTGCGGCCGGACGTCAGGCTAGCGTCATAGACCTCCCTGAAGGTCCCGGGCCATCACTCGGGCAGGTATCCTGTACAGCCCGGTGACCTCAAGGCACCCTAAGGTAAGGATGGAACAACCCAGGATTGAGTACCAGCCTTTCTAAAATCTCTAAAAGGATGAAGTTGGATCAAGAATTTTAACCGAAATGATGGATAGTGGTTATCAATGTCTTGGAATCCTGTCGTCCGCGGGTGCCACACCTCGCGCAACACGAAAGCGTCACTAAGCTCATAACACCAGTTCCATGTGACCACGAGCAGTATAGTCCGCTCGAAACGTCTGATTATAGACGGCATGGTAACCTACTAAATATCGCGAAAAGGTCCCGCAATTCGATATATAATAATACTAAAGGAGAAACCCGAAATCCATACAAACTTGGGCCTGGCGTTACAGTGCTAGAATTTGGGCATAAATTACAATATCTATGACGATTTCACGAGCCTAATTTTCAGGTCTCCCAGCAATGGCCAAATTGGTAAAATCAGACAATGTTTACATTTTAGGTTGTTTATTGTTTGAGTTATTTTCATAAAAATTCGCCAAGTGCGTGTCAGGCCACGCATAAAATAGGGTTATGTACTCACCCATAATTAAATCGTGCCCAATAGATAATTAATAATAATAATAAATATTTCGGACATTTTACACACAACGCCATCTAGTCCCCAAACTAGACAACTGATATAAATACATAAACATACTTTTTTTTGTAGATACATACATATTATACATTGTTGTATTTGCTTATTATTTCTTTATTTTTGTACGAAGTTTTCTAAGTCAGCGTATTTCACAAGTTAGGCCTTTACAACTTCTGAAATAAAAAAGTTATCAAAACCGCTATAGTTTTCTGTAACATGAAAAACACGATTTGATACATTTGTGTTTTTCTATGGCATAGTCACATTTATAGAAAAATACAAAACTACCCTTTCATGCTATATTTAATGCTGCCAGTTGTAGATATTTTGAATTGCCGCCATTGTAAGTAGTTGCGTCACGATTCGCTGGCCAGACTATTTACATTGATTAAAATACCTATTAAAACAATCATTTATACTAAAACAAAGAAGTATAATTTATTTATAACAGTATCGATTTCCACTAAATCGATCCTATTTTAGGAATGCTACGTTTGTGGAGCTAGTTACGTATATTGAAATAAGTGTTGCAGAGGTTCACAAAGATTGTTTAAAAAAACAATAGAATTCTACTTATTTTCTACACTTGGCCATTGCAAATGAAGCTAATTTCGATAGGTTAATCAAGCAAAATAGACGAATTTTTTGGTACATATCCCATTCGTGTAACGCTTAGGCCCAGAATCGGGTTTCTCCTTTGCGAAAGTCAAAAAACAGTTGTCAGTGAATTAATTACGGATAGGTTTACGTAGAAATTAAAACAAAAAATTATTCAACTATATAATTTATTCACATTCAATACAAAACGCGTGTGAGCGCAGTTTTAATATTAATCATAACAATCACAGTTGTCATATGTACTATGACTAACAGGAGAAATATTAAAAATCGCCACACACAAATAAATAATGTTCAATTCTAATAAAAAATAAATAGACTTGAAATGACAAAGATGAACAAATTAGCGCCAATTATTGCATTTAACAGTGGTGTAAATAAACTAGGTGCTCTCTGTCATGTTCGTTGAAGTTGGCACTTCAAATATTACTCAGAGCCGATTAAATGAAACAAACATTAGCAAATTTGATATTAAAACTGAAAGTCTATTGCTAAAAATACTTACACATTTTGTGTGATACTATTAATACATCTGCTCTATAAATAGTTATCCCTAATGAAATCATCTAAGCACCATTCTATTCGATTACTGTTACGTCGTGACTTAGCATTCAATACTCTAATGATTATGATAAATATTTAAACTTAAATCGACTTAGGGCCACATAAAAAAGTAAATTGATATTAACATAGAAAAAATATAGTTAATAATGTTGAGTAAAACTTTTTTGTGCAAACACACACTAAACATTGTGTCGTTCTATAACTTTCAATAAAATGGACTATATCAAATCCAGTCACTTATGTTTTATAAAGGCACGTAAGAATCAATTTACAATAAACACCGAACAAAAAGTTCACTCATTGCAAAATATATTATTACATTTCAATAGTCAATCGCATATTTTATATATTAACAAACTATTATCAGCAATTAAGCTGTATAAAATATGATTTGGTCACCGTTCTTCATTCAGAGAAAGTCAACAAAGTCCATAAAATCAATTTCATCGTCTTAATTGAATGAGTTTGCGTCACACTACTTACTTACTATTCGTAAATGATTGTCAAGATTAAAATACCTAATATAAGCCTTATTTTTGCATATCAAGTGTGATTTGGTTTTCAGTGAGATTCATTGCAATATGCTCTATCTAAATTTGTCACTAAAGACAGTCTTGAATTTGTGTCAGTAATGAGATTCGTCGCGATTCCTAGAGAAACTCGTGAGTATAATCTACGTTTGGCAAGAGTATCGATACAGCCTCAATTAGGTCTTTACGAATTTGTCAGTAAACTTATATTGGTAAATGAAGTGAAACAAAGAAAGCGTCAAGGTCCGTCGAACACTATACGTACAATTTCCTTTCATAAGTTAATAGACAAAAATGCTTATATAAATCACAAAATCAAAAGATAGCCTACTCAATCAATAATTCCTCTCAGTCAACTTTCTCAATGCATTCTGCACCGTCGCCTTCGCCTTTAGACGAGATATTGGATCTGAAACATTAGAGGTACATTGTGTGATTTATCGAACTCCTAGTTGTGTCGTGTCTTCGCTCTGTATTATACTGTGATGTGTCTAACATGATTTCTAAATACACTTTCGACTATATAGCTGCATGAATTCGAACGTTAACGTGATGTCGGTAGCTATTGTGAATTTGTTTTTTTGGTGCTCAATGGGCAATATTGTACTCATTCAATGTGCTTATTAGACGTACTATCTACATTTCGAGACATTCTAGTATTTTACATATTTCACATAACTTTGTATTTATGTATAGGATTTAAAACTTTTTTAAGCATTAGTGCTATAAAATTTTATTTCAAAGCGTGAAGCGTGCACAGAATAAAATATTATCTTTCACTTTGGGAAAGTTATTATGAATTATTGACGTGACATGTAATTACAAATGTATACACACCTTGGCAGTGGTTCCTTTTCAGGATCAGGTTTCCTGGTCACGCTGATTGATATCTTTCTTTGCTTAATTTTATCCAAAATATTTTCGGGACTCGGTTCTTTTTCACTTTCTTTCAAAATAATTGCAGAGTTCCGGGTTGTCCGTTTTGGCCTGTACGTAGCATAGTTCCCAGGAGAATACATTGATAAAGTTCTATTATATTTGTGAGGATCTCTTAAACTTCCTAGACTATTGTTTTCCTCAGTTATATCAGAGTTTTCTAGCAGAGACTTAGTTCTTGCATATCTGCTGGTACCGTACGTGGGTTGTTCATATTCTAAGTAACTCCGGCTTCCCGTATATTTCCTAAAATCGTTGCGGTCTAGAGATCTATAAGTATCAATTTTATCATTAAGTCCATAATTTTCAAATCTTAAATTACTTCTAGTGTTAACAGGCAGATCGGACAAAAGAGATCTATAGCGTTCCGTGGACGGTGAGAGATCAGACGATACGGAGAGTCCTGGAGACATCGGCGACAAATCATACGTCAAGGGTGAAGTAGGTGACATGTCGTACTTACTATCAGTAGGCTGAGAGTGTATCCGGGCGACTGGGTCGTATTCAGCCGCTCCAGGGCCCACTAGGCTACTTTTTCGTCGTTGTTTCTTTTCGTTGAACCTTGAATAAAAGCTCTTTCTTCGTATTCTGTCGACGATGTCTTCTTTTTCAGGCGTTGTAGGATCATGAGTACGTAGAGGTACAGATGTGTTGTCTGTGGGGTACGTGGGATTTTTATCTGCAAGTTTAGCATCAGCACTGAGATCACACTTTAATTCAGAGTTTGATATTGTTGACCTACTTCTTGATCGACTTCGACTTTGTGTATCAGCGTTATCGATATTGGTGCTATTTTCTATAATTACGGTGTTTTTTTCAGGAATACTTATTTTTTCAGTCTCACTGTCGACGGAGGAAACATCCATAATTTGAGGTTCTATCACAGGATTAGTAGGAACTATTTTTTTTACTCGTGGCAATCTAGAGAAATCTAATTTTAAACTATTTTTTATGTGTTTGGATTCGTTTTCCTTCTTAGAAACAGACTGTTCATCATTATCCACAGTCAATGTTGCAATACTATCACTAGAAGTTCTACCATACTTATTTTTACGTCCGATTCCATTTAAAAGTAATGATGTGGGTCTACGGGGTTTATCCTTATCAAGATTATCAGCAACAGTTTCCGTTTCGATTTTAGGATTTGTGTCAATATAATCTTCGTTACTTTCGCTCGTTGATTTTTCGATTATTGGTTTTGTTCTTTCTTTTGGTTCAAATTTCTTAAAAAGACCTAATACTTTTGAAACAGTTGTTTTGCTTTGTTGTGCAGTTTGATTTTCTAAAGCAGCAACATCTGTTAACGTAACAGCTCTTTTAATGAGGTTCGACTCTGTTGTAGGCTCTACATTTACTGGAACAGATTGTTCTCGTTGCATTCTACTTAATTTTATATTTTTTTTCGTAGTGGCTGCCGCGCTATTTTCAGGAGAACTTGACTTAGTAGAAGCGAATTTTTCTAATTTCTGACCTATGGATTGCAACATAGATTTCTTTTTTGTAACGGTTGTTGACTTTCCGCCATCTTCATCGCAAGCCTTTTCTTTTACTTTTTTGTTAGGTTTCTTCTTTTCTGTCGTATTCTTACTTGTCGTGTCACCAGTGTCTACACTACCTACCAAGTCTGTTTTAGACTTCGATGAAACTTTCCGGATAATCTTTTTCTTCACAGTTCCTTTCTTTTCACTTTGTTCAGTTTCACCAAATTTTGAGTTCCCTTCATCTTTTTTTGTTGGTTGAATTATAGTTTTATTTTTTGCCTCTCCGTTGGATAAACCTCTTGGAGGTTCATCATAAGGACCACCATTCGGCACAGTCGAGTTCTTTTCTGTTTTAATTTCAGTCGTTTCAGACTTATCACTTTCTTTATTTTTTACTATTTGATATTTTTTTAGTGAGAGACTATTTTCACTGCTTTTATTATCCAATTCTAATTTGAAATCATTACTGTGTTCTAATACATTACCAGTTTTGAGTGGTTGAGATGTAGATGTCGCATCAACTTTTGTTTTTTTTGGTAATGTAATGCTAAAACTTACTTCTATGTCATTATTTGTCTCGGCATTATCAATTCTGTCTTTAGGCAATAAACTTTTAGAATCCTCTTTTTTCATAGTACGGCTGATATAATTTTTTTCTGGTGATGGGCTGCTGGCAGGGTAACTTTTAGGCCTCAAAAGTTTAGATTCTTTTGGCAGTGATCTCTCCTTGTTTTCTAATTCTACACCTAATGAAGTTTCAGGTAGCACACTTTCGCTCGGCTCGTCTATGGAATCTAAGGTTTTCACCGGATAGCTCCTCGGTCGGATCAGTCTGGACTCTTTAGAGGTGGAAGTCTCTTCGGAACTAGACTTTTGTCTAGTATTTTCTACATCGGCGTAGCGTTTCGGGACTGAAGTCGACAGCGCCGTATCCACAGTTGTTTCCTTAATGTTATCGAGTATCGGGAAAAACGGCGTGTTGGACCTACTACGGTCTTTAGCAGCGAGGAGCGTAATAGGAGATAGAGATTTTTTTGGAATCGAGTTATCATCTCTATACGCGATCGGAGCCTCCGCGACCTCCGGAGGGTTTCGTGCGCCCGTCTCCTGTCTATTTTTCTTTTCTCGGATTTCGCGTAATATCTTCTGAGTTTCCATCTCCCTTTCTTTTCTATGTTTTTCATAGAGATTTTCATCAGGCGGTGAATCGAAAAAATCGGAGCGCAAAAACCGTGAGACGCGACGTCGCGGTAGCTCCGCGGTCGCGGGCGGCACCGCGCGAGGCGAGGGCCGTCTCAGAGGCGACGCGCAGCTCGGCTCGGAGGCGGCACTGGCCGCGCTCGAGCCACACGACTCGTCCAGCGACAGCACGCGCTCCGGGGTCAAGTACTTGCTGAGAAGCGGGCGCTCAGCGGCGCGCCCCATCGACAGCGGCGCGCTCTCCGCGTCCAGAGATTGAGTTCCCTCTCGCGTTTCAGAGCGACGGCGAAGCCGCGGTAGCGTGGAGTATTGAGGCGTCGCGACGTCCGTGACGTCCGGTGATTTCTCGGGAGCGGATTCCGGCGATCTGTCTGGCGATTGAGGAGTGGTCGCGGCGGGCGGTTCCGCGGGCGGGTCGGCGTGCTGCTGGTCGGCGGACAGCGAGCGCGTGGCGCGCTGCGGAGCGGGCGCGGGCGCGTGCAGCGAGAGCGTGCGGCGCAGCGAGCGCGCGGCGGCGGGCGGCAGGTGCGCCAGGAGCTGACGCTGCAGGCGCCGCGACAGCGCCGGGGTCAAACCCGACAGCGCGCGCATTTCTCGCTCCGAGAACTCTATCGCGCTAAGGTCTAGATCGGACAGGTCCAGTCCGCTCTCCTTCGATTCCGAGCTTTGTTGCCGGTGTCTACCGGACTTCTTACTACTACCTGAAATTCAATCGAAAAACACACGTTTCGATCATGCAGAACGCTCGCTGGAATGAATTATGTACAGTGCCGATATTCGGATTATCGTTTTGTGTCTCGCTCGCGCTTTTAGATAGGTGGAATGTTTACGAGCCGAGCTTCTGATGACTGATCTTAAGATATTATAAAATTTATAAAAAATTGAGCTCCGACGAGCCAGTCGTGAGTTCACGAAGATGCAAACATCGATGCGTTGGTTAAAAGTTAATGCGTATCTACAAGTACTAAATACGAAATAATCGAATTAGACCAAACGTTAAGCTTTAGATATGCAAAAACAAATCACAAAAAGAATGCATTAAAATGTTGCTTTTTGAAGAATAGTAACTGTTCAATGCGTACTAAAATGATGGCTTTAGCGATATATTTGACACAGTAAGAGGCATCTCTATCTGGAAAACAGCCGCGGCGCACTGTGCGGAACACAAAAACACATAATGAACAAATAAATATAGTTTAGTACCTATTCTTGTGTGGCGTTTGTGGCGGGTTTGTGGTTGGCGCTGGTGCCGCTGTGAAGTGAAGATTTGGTCGGAGCATGCAGTGTAACGCGCAACCCAACTGCAACCACACCAACACAAGCTCACTACTGCTTCACGGTGCCGAGCTCACCCTCTCCCCTCTAGCGCTAACGTGGGTAGTGTGGGTACCTCCGCGAGTCTGTGGCTGCAGATAAGTTGTGGCGCGACAGCTCCGCGTGTGACAGCGTATGACTCGTGACATGATTGCTAGTGTACACACTCACATTCGTGTCGTCGACGCGATCGCATACATTGAGTGCTACCACATCCACTATCTACACATGTACTGTATGCCATGACTCACTTTCCAAACAAATTAACCATCAGTCTGTAATTATTGGACTGGTCCAACTTTCGTTTTACATTATATAAAATAAAATTGTACTGTATTGCCACAGGAGATGCGACATGAAAAAGTATTTTGTGCACGATTCATGCGATACAACTACAATAAATAAATGAATTTATATTCTAGAGCAACGCAACATTTTCCTGCTAGTGTTAGCGGGTAGGAGAAAGTCAACACCTGCACAAAGAATGCAATTTGAATACAATATACACTACAATGCAAAAAAAGGTTAAAAATCATTAATAAAAACAATGTTAATATACTAAAAGAAACACACGATATATAATAGACTATATTTTCGCATCACAGCCAAATTTCCCATAGTCTATTATACATGACACTGATGTAAGATGAAAACAATATCGACGGTGGAAAACGTCGCTAATATTGAGGGCAATGGCTACAAAATTCTATCCGTGACACATTTTCTGGGTATTTCATGAGATGGTTCTAGAGTTAATTTATTTGTTTTAGTGGAAGCTTGCGTTCTGGTGAGAATAGCCCGTGCGGAGCGGCGCTAACTACTTGCGAGTTGCAGTGCAACGGTGACGCGACAATCCTTTTTATTTTTACTAAAAAACATTAATATTACAATTTTTAATTATTATTTTTATAATTTTTCCTTTTTAAAAAAATATGTATGTAAAAGCAATTGCGCATGAACATTTCAATTTTGCTAATTTTCATTTTCATAGATGGATTTTAAGCTAAACAAGCTAAACCCTTATAAACTGTCATTAAAAAAGTATGTTAGGCTAAGTTAAAATTTACACATGTCAAAGATAGTGCTGTTCTGAAATTTATTACACTATATACACTTTAAACGCGTGATTAACTTTTTGATGTTTTAATTAGTCAATATTGTTATTTATATTTGAAAACTGCTAAATTACGGAACGAAAATATAGTTTTTTTAAAAAAAAAGTGTATAAACGAGTATAATGATTATCTTACTAGAAAATTTATTTTTTACTTATTGTTTTGTTACACAACATTTGTGTTGCTCAATAAGACGATCAATTAGGTACGATGAAGTAGATGAGTGTGTATGCATGCCTGGGGCGGCTAGGTGGAGGC
This sequence comes from Phragmatobia fuliginosa, assembly GCA_932526445.1. Taxonomy (NCBI): domain Eukaryota; kingdom Metazoa; phylum Arthropoda; class Insecta; order Lepidoptera; family Erebidae; genus Phragmatobia; species Phragmatobia fuliginosa. Next base: position 17,391,340 of record OW052061.1, read on the forward strand.
GGCTAGGTGGAGGCGGCTAGGTGGGGGCGGCTAGGTGGAGTGCGTGTACAATATTGGCAACGTTTTCCCTCGCGGCAGGTGCAAGCGGGTGCAAAGCGCGGACTCACCTCGCGGCATGTGCTGTCGGGATTTGAACATCGAGTCGATGTCGGCGTGCAGGTCGCGCGAACCCCAACCTTCGCGCCTGTAGTGCAAACATTACATTAGATATGCTTTCTCTGATTCGATCACATATCGAATACAAGTCGAAATACTCGAATGCAAGTGTAAAATAAGTTTATAAAAATGTACTCACACAACACTAATGACAATCGCGTGTCAGTAAACCTATCTCCCTCAAGACTGTCGCATTTCAAGACAGCAAAAACTATAATTATTATTGAATTGAAAAATGATAATTGATAAGTAACTAACTCATCGATACTAATTCATACTAATTTCAAAAATTCGACTTTTTTATGTATGAGCCTACTAAAGTAACTCTAGCCTGCGTTCTTTTAAACAAAATGTTGAGTTTAATGTAATAAAAATAATGCCACTGTCAATTTCAGAGAAAGTACAATATGAGCCATATATTTACGAACTTCTAATAAACTTACGTTTCTGACACACTTCGTTTACTTTCCACATACTTGTGAGTGCTGCATGTAATACAAATGAAATGTTTGTTTGATTACTTAGAACATATGACTGACATAACTGGCTGATTTAGAAAAAAAAAACACTACTAATTATAAAATCAAAGTTATACAGAACTCGTGTAAGCCAGCGGTGCAATTCTCTAAGGAAACAGTCTTGCAATAAATTTGCAAACTGAGATTTATGATTCAAATTCTTAGAAAGTTGTCGTAAATGATTTTGATACTAGAGGGCCTTCTCAAAGCTGGAGTAATTGTTGAAGCCTTTACTAAAAATATTGAGAATGCAGCATCTTCTCAATATATTTAGTGAATTTGGAACGACGAAAACTTGATAGGTAAATTAGAAAGGTACTCAACATTAGCGATATATGTATAGTATATAATTAGTGCTAGTGTTATGTGGCGTTGGAATAATAAGCCAAAACCTCCTTTCTACGGGTTAAGGCTATATTATGTCCAGCAGTGGACAGTTAAAAGGTGTTGATGATAATACTATGTAGCAGTATTTAGTGTAGTAGTGGTAAAGTAGTTGTGATGAATTAATGACTGTATGTGTAAGTGTGATAATTAGGTAAATATGGAATACTCACAATAGATTTCGCCTGGGTAAGTGGGGGCTGCATGCATAAAATTAACATTAGTTAGGCGATCACAATTAAATTATACAATGTTTACGTTTGAAGGAGGTAGTGTTAACCACAACAGTTTATCAATGAATAACTTAGGTCTATTAAACTTTAGGATATAAAACAAAATTATTATAGGCACATTATTATTTATGATAAATGTATGATTTTACTATATTACATTTAAGTTATATTAAGTAATGCTTTTAATACCCAATGGGAATTCTAAAGCTAAATTAATTAAAATATATTCTCATAATTTTATTTATTAAAGGTCACTATCGAGTTGGTTTAAGAGTTAAGTCAGATGTATAAGGATGTATCACAAAGCACCTGTTAAAGAATGGCGACTGCAGATTGTTGAACAGTGAGTGCTGTCCGAAGCCAGGGCCTTCCTCGCCGTTGAGGCGCTGCGTCAGAGCGCGTACCTGTTGAGTACGTTTATCATTTAAAGTTTCTTGCGTGCATTTATTCGTGCGTTTTTTACATAAATAAATAAATATCGGACATCTGACACACAAAGCTATGTAGCTACAAACTAAGCAAATCTTGTTCTGTGAGTAATAGACAATTGATATTTTATTTTTTTGTAAATACATAGAAAATACCAAAACCCCGAAACAAATATTTGCAGATCATATGAACATTGTTCCGTCCCGAGAATCGAACCTCAAGCACAGTCACAGCATATGTTACCACTGCGCTACCGAAGCAGTCACGTAAATTGAAGGTTGAAGTCATATTTTATTGTTATGTGTACGTTACACGTAACAATAAAATATGATACACATAGGGAATGATAGAATGGGATTAATTTTTTCCTCAAGTACTAGTATAGTTATCATATGTCGCGTGAAACTTAACAAACAAACAAACAAATTGTTGTTCTTAGCTTGTGTATTCATTTAGAATACACAAGCTTAGACAATAATTTGTGAATCACACAAAGTGTGCCCATATGGGGTTGGAACCCGTAATACTCAGGAGCAGTAGAGTCCGGTGAGATACCTCAAAGAACTTAAACCTTTACGCCATGCGTGCAGTTATAAAAATGTACTCACTAAATGAGTACATAACAGTGATCGTTGTAGTAGTAGTAGTGAGACGTACCCTGTGCAGGAGCGTAGAGAACAAGTTCTCGGCAGTGAGCAGGTGGAAGCCCTCGTCCTCCTCGTCTTCCTCCCCGGAGCTGACGGACTCGGCACGCGCGGCGCGGCTGGGCCGCAGGCGGTGCATGTGCGCGTCCTCCTCCTCCTCCGACTCGCCGCCGCTCACCAGGCTACTGCACCAATAGCTTCACCTTTACATTCACCTCTAACAAAACTAATATACAACTATGCGACTTACAAGTGACGCCGATTTTATAAACATGTGTGTCGAGGATATGGAAAATATCGGGTTCTAGATTTATTTACATAGGTAAGTATGAAATTTTTACTTCAATTAAGAGCTTTCACTTATTAATGTTTTTATTGATAATATCTGAATGTGTGGTGTCATAAATCTAGATTCACTTTTACCGAATAATTGAATTTACAATTTTTTTATGAACAATATATTACACACATACTCGTAAACTGAATACGCACACAACAAGCCTAGCCTTTCATTCTTTTGTTATGTTTCTTAGTGTTTAACTTTTTGTTGGATCTCAGGGTAACAGTGTTTTATATTTGTCTCAAGGTCAGCTGAGACATAACGTCATCTAGCTTCAAATTCATCAGAGCTTGTTCTATGACAGGTAAATTGATAAGTAGGACGCTACTTTTATACTTTCTTGTTTCATTGGCCTAATGTCACTCAGTTACATGATAAAACAAAATATTAGACAACAAAACAAGATAATAGAAAGGGGGGAGGGCACTAGTCGATTGAGGTAGTAGGCTAGTGTGTGGTGGAGGAGGTGAGTACCCCATGCGTCTCGGTCGAGCGCGGTGTCGCGCGGGCGGGTGGTCGGGCTCGAGCGAGCGCTGGCGCGGCGTAACATAGCCCTTGCCCTCCACGGCGATGGGGATGATGAACTCGCGCGCAGACTTCTTGATGGGCTCGCCCGGGCTGCTGCACGCCTCCGACGTGCCCGACTCCACCGACGTCATGCGTCTGTCGACACACCCAAGCGTTACACAGTTACACTCTACTGAAGGCGCACCGTTCGCCTCGTCTTCCTAGCCTTTATTATTCAAAATATTATTTGGGGGGCGATTACTAATTCAACTGGTTTTGCCTGAATATCAGGCAATAACCTACCCACGCACTCGTCTCGAATCTGTGAACTCGATTCGAAAGTTGAACTAACTGGTTGTCAGTATATTTGAGAACTCGAGACCTCTTGATTAGCAGTCTCATACTCTAAACCATTAGACCCACGAGGCAGTTTATAAAATGCTTATGGTTTTTAGTAGTCATGTCAGAGAAAATACGGGTAATTTCAATTCTTAGTTATCTAGGAATTATATTAGAATTAAACTCTTCAGTGATCATCATCAGCAACCCATAACGTCCCACAGGTGGGCTCGGGTCTCCTCTTAGGAGAGGGTTAAGGCCATACGTCCCCACACTGGCCGAGTGCGGGTTGGGGACTGGCAAGACATGTTGTTGCTATGTAATCTTGCCGTTGGATGTTTTTAAGCCTCTTCAGCTTTATGTAATAGAGTGTGACTGAATTTCTCTCTTGTTCAATAAAATATTAAAATGATCGATGTATAGGTTAGTTTGTGTTACCTGATAGGGGTGGTAGATACTCTGGGCGCTGGCTTCGGCGGTGGTTGTTGAGGCAAGGGCGGTGGTTGTTGAGGTAAAGGCGGTGGCGGTGATGTGGGGGACTCGTCCGCTACGTGAATGGGGATAATGCGTTCCACCGACACTCCTCTGAATAACGTTAAATAATATATATTTTATTAATACAGTAATAATTATAACATATATTATTGACTTCTTTACTCATTTAAAATACAAGTTCTATTCTTTTCTCAGACTGTAGGCTATATGTGAGCCAAATTCCATTTAAATCACTTCAGATAGAAGACAGACAGATTTTCTGTCGCATTTATAATATTAGTGAGGATTATAATTAATCAATTTGACTCGCGTATTAAAAGGAATATATTTTCTCTAAACAGTAAAGGACAAATTAGGGATGGCAATAAGATAGTGACCTGTTGCGATGATCTTCGACGCGGTGTTGTGCCTCGGTGCGGAAGACGCGCGGCAGTGAGCCGGCGGAGGGCGTGCCGGGCGGGGACGACAGTGACGTCACGCCCGCCGACGACGACCGGCTGTACGGCATGGGCGGCTTGCCTGCTCACAACACACAATTCATTCAATTTTTTTATTTAAAGTCTGCCAAAGTGACTCTGCCCTGCCTGATGGACAGCATGAGTAGAATCCAAGAGTTAGGGCCACGGCACTCAATGTGAATGTAGACGATGCAGTATTCAACTGTAAATATTATTTACAGTGCAGACCAACTTAATAATCTATTATATAGCTAAGACCAACCTGGTCCCTATACTGTACTCGCATAGTTTATTAAAGATATTCATGTTTATTATCTATATGAGGTAGCCTCTTTAAGTTTACTTGTAGTTTATTCTCAGGACAGTCAAAAACAGGCTGGATAGACTGAGAGGAAAAATTTATTTCAGTCACTTAATTATTCAGTTGGTACTGGTCATATCTTGACAACCGGTGAACGTCAAGAATGTAGAAAAGAGGAAATGATAGGCTTCAATAGAGAACTAACGGAGTTAATTATTGCGACTAGTCTCTGTCTAGAGCCTAGTGTGAGCATAAATTTTCACATAGTTGTATCTAGAATCATGTGGAATGCTGTGTGGAAGAAATTCGCTAAGAAAACAATACATACCTTAAATCAATTTTAATATCACATTGATATATATTTACTAACGCTTGATAAAATACATAGGTCTCTGTATTACTAGCTTACACACGAACCAACTCGAAAGTAGGCTTTCTCCCTGCCGCCGTAATGTAATACTAATAATTTTGGTTAAATATCCAGGTTATAATAACTATTGACAGTGCATATTGATTACAAGTTTACAATTATAAACCTCACATTACTAGAATGATTCAATGTTCAAATTAAATAAATATTGACACACATGGGCACACAATTCATGTAAACTATGTTTATTCACTTCAATTTTTCAAAAACAACGACGTCATACAATATATTTACATAAACCAATAACATAAGTATAAAGGTTTTACCGACCTTGAATTCAAAATATTTTGGGTCTGTACTGGTCTTAACTTTACATAAATGTACCTTTTTATAATTTCATGGGCTACAAATAATTTTGCGCGTTTAAAATTTCATCTGAAAATAGAAACCCAACAAACAGTGTGACACATTAACATTGTGTTTACCTGTACGTATAGCAGACGAGATGATGTCCCTCGCAGCTCGCCGGCGACTCTCCTCACCAGCCACTTTCTCCTCGACTAGTTTCGCCATGGAATTCTGAAGACTCCTACAGATTAGCGCACACATTAGTCATGGTAAAATATATATTTGGCATCCACATACAAATTTATTAATCAGAGTGTACTTAGTGAATGCGTCATCGTCACGCGTGAGTAATACGCTTCATAATGTAATGTATGCTATATTGTTTGAGTTATACATTGTTTTGTAAGGTCGATGGTGGAGATAGCTTAAGGATGCAGGATTAAATTCAAAACATTTAATATTATATACTACACGCTCTGTTTAGTTTGAGTCTGAGTGACGTTGTGTCAAATGTCTATATTATTTATTTCACTTACATTGTCTCATTATATAACGTGTTCCTATTCAAGCCCAAATCATCTAAATTGCATTTTTTAACCACATTTAACACAAATCTACTAAGTTCTAAATTAAGCAGTGACGAGTGATGTGAATAAATATTTTACTTTTTAGTAATAATAGTCGTCCTTATTAAAGTTAGAAAACACGTAAACTCCGAAACAAATATTATGAGATCATACAAATAGTTCGATGGGGTAATTCGTTCAGAAAGCCGAGACCCACGACTACCACCGAGGCCGTCAGATAAACATGCATAAGAGTGTGTCGTGTCTCACCTCCTGGCGTCCTGCAGCAGAACCGAGGGGTCGACGGTGGAGGAGCCGTGCGAGGGCTCGCTCTCGGTCTTCTTCACGCCGCCGCGGATGCTCTGCTCCGGTTCAGCGGGAGGCTGCTACAAAAGACAACTTTTGCTTTCTCTACTATGTCCATGGTAAGTTTCCGTGATTCGGAGGTCACGTTAAATAGTCGGTCCCGGTTGTTATCACAAGATAGAAGTCGTGAAGCTTAGTTGGAGGCCTTCGGGCGGCTAAAAAATCCAGCGGTAAGATTATGTAGCCACAACGTGTCTTGCCAGTCCCCAACCCGCCCTCGGCCAGCGTGAGGACGTATGGCCTGACCTAACCCTCTCCTGAGAGCAGACCCGAGCCAAGTGGTGGGACCCTATGGGTTGTTGATGAAATACATGTATAAAGATGTAGTGGAAAAAAAGATTTAATTAATATTATGTTACCTGTGAAGGCTCAATGCCAATCTGTTGTAATCTGACAGTGCCATTATCAGGTGTCTTGAGAGATAATTCCCGGTCTTCACTTTGCGCTTTAGGTTTGGCGATCTTAGATACCACTGTAAATATAACACCTTCATAAATTTCTATTGTTTAAAAGATATTTATTGACATTTACATATTCGATCAGAGTGGTGTGCAATGGGAGAGCTCTATGTTCAGCAGTGAGGTGTGATAGTGATGATGATGGTTATATATCTGTATGAAATTGTATGTAAACCTCCTTTCTAGGGAGAGGCCTATGCGCAGTAGTCGACTGTTATATGTAAGGCTGTTCTGTTAATGATAATAATAATACGTAGTATGTCTAGGCGCTATGGGCAGTCTTAAATACCTAATAAAACTTAAGATATTATTACGTATTTTTTTTTATGATTACCTGGTTTGGATACGTTGCGCTTGATTTCAGGAGTAGATGTCAGCGACGCTCTTCTCTCAAATTGGTCTTTAAAGTTACCCACATTGCCTCCTAGGAACACATTTATATTATTTAAAACCACTATCAACGTTAAATAAAAAACCTTGTAGACCAATTTTTATGTAACAGATACATAAAAATTGTTCTACAAGTTTTTTTGTCTACAACTGCTGAACCTTTTACTGTTAAAAATAAAAAAAACACACATGCATTTTAAGCTATTGTAGCTTTTATGGCGAGCTTTGAGCGCGGGGACCGAATCAAGAAATTTCGTAACGAAAAACCTAACACCCTAAAAAAGGATAGAGAATATGATTGTAATTCCAGTGCGACAAGGATGTTCTTCTTCCTTGCTTTTCTATAATCCTATTGTAAAAAACTAATTACAAAATACAAAATAACTACTTTACACAATACATAGCGTCTGTGTCCTCCAGTAGCGTCTATTGAATCTTGGTGTTTTTTATTACATAGATATGCTCATATTACTATTATGTTCTCTGTTTAGTTGTCATTGTTTTTCGGTTAAAAGGATGATTATATTGTTTGGCAATAATATTGTTAGAATGTATGTTGGTAAAAATACAGTGTATATTGTTTTGTAAACTTGAGTTAATATCAAAGAAAAAAATACTGCATAAATAAAAAATAAATATATAATAAAAAATGCTATGCAATAGCTTTACCGCGGCAGTCCCCGAGTGCCACACGACTTTTTTGTATATTTCTGTTAGTTGCCACCTTCTTAAATAATTCTAAACATTTTACTATTTATGATAGAACCTTTACAAAATAATTACCTGGAATAGACAATTTCTTAGGTTTGTGAGCAGGCGACTGGGCGGCGGGTGCCACGGACAGTGACGTCAGCTTATCTGCTACGGATGAAACCGCGCTCGTCTTTGCTTCTTCTTGCGGCTGCATAACGTAAAAGTTATTTAGACCCTCGAAGCCTTAACTTTAGAACGCCGTAGTTTTGATCTATATATTTTATTTTATGTTTGACTGTCTCTGTGGCAGTGGTAGTTTGGTTTGCTGATGTCTCGGTTTCGGAAAACATGCTTGTATGATCTACAACTATTTATTTCATTTCGGAGTTTGACTATTTTCAATATTGTATAATTTAAGTATTCTATAAAAAAAGTGTTTGTAATTATTCTATTACTCCAATGAGCATTAATAGTACGAGCTTACTTATAAGCTGGATGGCGTTGTGTCAGATATGTGAAATTTTTGTTACTATATCGATTTTAAATATATTTATCTCTTTTTATGAGATGGGGAGCAAAGGAATCGCTGGCTCAATAGTCACAAGTGTAACCTCGTTTTTTTAAAGACCGCTCCCGCATTAGAAATATACATCATGTGTCACGAAGGACTTTAGAAACATACATGAAACGAACACACAAAAACACCATATCGTCAACAGGTCATTTTTTTTAAATAGGCTTCCAATGCCCGCAGTAAAGTATGCCAAATGGCCGACATCGCGTCTTTTTTGCAGTACAATTTAAATTGGATAATTATACATAATTTATAATTTTGGTTTTATTAAAAAAACTTACTTTGGGTTCTTCAGATTTGTCCACAAGCGGTTTCTCTTCCAGTATCTTAGTTGGAGACGTCTTCTTTTTAACAACGACGCGCGGTTTGGACGGCTTTTCGGTAACTTCTTCCTTGGGTGGTGTTACCGGCTCCTTCACAATTTCCTTTGTCAAATCTTTTGTAAGCTCGATTGGAGCCGGTTGAATGGTAATGGTGGCTGACGACTTAAGCATTGGTTGTGTTGTCTGAAAAGTAAATTAATTATTAACAGTGTAATTAATATAAATGATTTGACAACAGCTAGATTTGATGGCATGCAGTACTTCATATAACAATGTATCGTGTTAATTGCTTTGATGTTTAATAAGAAGATACCGATTTGACTTGATAGTCATCTATCTACACTATTGAGGATCAGCTGGTTTGACAGTATTGTATAACTTTAAGCTTGTTAATGTGTGTACTACACACCACAAAATCATCATAATTATCAAACTTATTTGATGACCATATGTATTTTTCAATGATTTGATTCAATACCGTTTCTGGTGTCAGCGGCGGTTCTTCAGCGGGTGGTTCTGGAGCACTCTCTTCAGGTAACGCTGGAGTTTGACCCGCAATGCTGGCACAACTGGGGCAAAATGTTTGAAAATAAGTGAAATAACTGGTGACAGGAAGCAATTAATGACAAGTGACAGAAGGAATCAAAATCTATATTCATGAATTTACTTGATCGTAAAATTCTCGACAAATTAATTTGAACTTATTATATAAAAATATGCAATTGCTGGTATAATTAGGTGGCATTAAAAAAATTATATTTTGGTCCGTAAGTAAATAATGATATGAAAAGACAAAATATCTTTATCACCTGGCGACTCTTTCCTTCTTCCGCTGCATGCCGCTGGGCGACATAGCTATCTCGAGTTTGCGCTTGTTGTCGCTGGCCGATACTATCGTCCGCGTTGGAGACGGCTTTATGGCATCCTCACCACCCTCTATTCAATGATATCATGTTTTAAGTCACTTATTTGTGTTAAATTTGATACATTTAGGTTTTTAATTTCCAGATATAGCATCTCACTGGAATAGACTAAATAAAATTGCTTGACGGTTTCAGTGTCATTTTAATCTTGATATCAATAATTGTATTGTAAAATCTGTATTTTTAGTAATTTGATAGAAAAGTGGAACTTATTAATCATAACTATGGATAAAATAAAATAAAAAAGTGGAACTTAAGAATCATAACTTTGGATAAAATAAAATAATAATAACGTTATGAATTAAATAAAATCGATCGAAATCCTCTTTGGTTAGTTACATAAAATATCGTATCGAATCTTATGGTAGTCTAGTAAATACGATTCATAATTCAACCTGTAAGGTTATCTTTGAAATTTAATTAGTACCAATACTGTAAATCGTCCCCGTATTGGGAAAATTAAATAAGTCTAGTTTTGGCGAAATTGACTTTTCCCTATTTTTAAAATACATACGATACAAAAATGCCTGTAAGGCTCAAATATGCGGCATATTCCGTTCCAAAAATATAGACATTTTTGTCGGACAGTAAATATCTTCAGACTAACACTATTTTCTTGAAGGAAAAATAAATAACTCAGTAAATAGATCAATAACTGTGGTTAATGTTAAGCTAAATGTCTAATAATGTAAATAACACGAGTTGTTAAATTTTAGCTCAACTTAATAATTCTCTCACAAAACACTAAAACGCATTTATCTGAGAACCACAAAATCAGAGTTATTTAATTTTCCCACTACGGGGACGAAATATTGCATAAAACCTGCAAGCTAGGCTGGCACATGTTCCTTTGTAAAAGAGATGTTCTATTTTCACTGATACAATAAATGAAAAGCTCACCAGCCACAAGCTCCAATATTCTCTTCTCAGCAGAGTTACTCGGCTCAATGGCCATCGACGCGGAGCTCGTAAGGTCTGTCCCACTTTCTTCTGGTCCCAGTTCAGCCTAAGGAAGAAACAACCAACATACTTAAAAGATGCTATGTGAGTTACTTATCGGATTCATAATTTACTGTAGAATGCATAGATGGAGTTTCTTGCCGATTCTTCTCCATAGGAATGACATTATGAAACTGAGCAACTAGAGTCATTATTATAACCTTTCGAAAGTGCCTGGGCAAAGCCTACTTGCCTTTTTTTTTGATGGCGTATTGGTCACCTCACTCACTCCTATTGCATCGATTATTTTCCCCCATGGGACAAAACTTTGTCTGCTTCTTTAACTGTTGTTCTGAGTCTAAGTGGTCTTTGCGACTGCTTTGTTAATTCCCTCGTGATATAATTTGTTATCACGGGGGTTGCCTTTTTTAAAATTTAATATTAAATATATGAGGAGACCCAACAGTGCAGGTGCAGCTCACTAGGCCGCCATTGTCTGAATTTACATTGAAGACGCTGAACCCTACTCTTGGATTCTACTGATGCTTTCCATCAGGCAGAGTAGAGAGTCACTCTGTCACTGAGTCACACATCTATCTCTATACCAAATTTCATCGGCGTGAAAACGTAACATAAGAGAGTTACTTTTACATGGATAATATGAGTAGGGATGTAGTTACCTCGTTAGGAACCATGACGGAGTTGGAGTTGGAGGGTGCGGCGGGTGCGAGCGACAGCAGCAGGTCGAGCCGCACGGGCGTCTGCGCGGCCAGCGCCTCCGCCTCCTCCAGGCACGACGTCTCCCAGCCCGTGTTCACCCACCTGACACAAACGACGTGTTCATTCACATTGTGGAACTCATGAACCCGATCAATAGTAGCAAAATAAATACATAAAATCATGTCAATTTCCCAGAAGGGGTAGGCAGGGGTATTTTAAGCTAAGTTTCTTATGCCACGTAATAGGTGGCAAACCTATTGCCATTTATCGAGATTTTTAGTTCGCCAGTGCCTCGTGAGATCTGTGAGTGCACAACTTGCAGGTGAGGTTATCTTGGAACCCAATTTTTTTATATGGGAACCCTACTAAAACAAACATCACTTAAAAATCAACCATAGACTTCTGCTGGACATATGTAGGTGTCATCGTAGAGAGGTTTTGGCTTACTATACTAAGCTAGCCAGGTTTGTGAACAGTTTTCATTATCTTTGCCGTGCTGTTGTCCTACATAGTTCCCTTCAATGGCTTTTACAATAATACAATGTACCTACTCCGTATTTTTAATTCGTCATCACACGCAGTAAATAAACATGAACCATGTAAAGACTACTACTACAGTGCAACCTTAATATACCGAACCTCAATATAACAAATTCCTCGATTTATCAATTTTTCATAATCCCCTTGAATTTTTCATAAGAGTCAATGTAAGTAATACATTTACATAACGATTTTTTTACGAACAACCTCTTTAAAACAAATTTTCAACTATCAAAAAAGTGTAAATACCTCTAACTAGCCAATGTTTTTAATTTAAAACCTCTATTTAACGTTCCCACCAATATGACCCTTAATCCTTTAGTATGTGATTCAGTCGCGACAGGTTTTTTTTAACACGTTTTTTTCGTAAGTCGTTTTTAAGAAGTCGTTTGGTGGAAAGTAGTGTTAACAGTGTTGCTCGTCACTGATGTTGAAGATTCTAGTTGCATAGACTCAGAAACGTAAAAAGTGTCGCGACTGAATCTGAGTCTGAGTCGCAGAAAAACGAAACATCATTAATTATGTTGACAAAAATCTAAAAGACGAAAAAATTTACATAGCTAATAAGTTCAGGATTCCCGCAAGTACACAAACTACAATTTTAAAATTTAAAGATATGTTTTCGGAAGAAAGTGGTTTGCCTGTAAACAGTAGAATAAAATTATTTTTTTACCTCTTATAACTAATTTTAGGCCAACATTACCTCAATATAACAAACCTCTGTTTAATGAATTACTTGATATAACGAATATTGACTAGTTCCCATCGGATTTGTTATATTGAGGTTGCACTGTTCTAACAAACAGAGAATATGTATAACTAAGAAACCAGAATGTGATCATTTTGAACTAACCCAACAAAAGCGAAAGCCCTTTAAGAGAGAAAATGTTATAATCTTTTGTTTCAATAAAACATGTAGAAATATCATTAAGGCGAAAGTGTATTTTCATAATATGTTTTCATAAGCATGTACATAATTATATTACACATATAAGAGAAATCAGTGCATTTAAGTAAATTAACAGGTTTAGATAATAATCTTTACTCACGGATGGTCGCAGATGTAAGCAATGTCTGCACGCTTAAGTGGGTCCACTGTGAGCATGTCACGTATAAGGGGGGAGGCACCTGCAAATTACATATTACGTATTACATGCTGTTGTAGTGATGAAAATTATATGGAATTTTTGTTTAAATACTCTCAATTGTCGACGCTTGGTAGAACTTGTTAAAATATATTTTTGAAATTAAATCAATTTGAACTTTATTCCACTATTTAATTAAATAACATTTAACCTGACGGTTTTGCTCTATGGCATTTTTATAGATAACTAGCTTTTGCCCGCAACTCCGCCCGCGTGTATGTCGGTTAACGAAAATAGCCTATGTCCTTTCCCAAGGTTCCATCTATCTCTGTACCAAAATTGAGCGGTTTAGGCGTGAAAACGTAACAGATAGAGTTACTTTCGCATTTATGATATTAGTAGGAATAAAGTACAAGTCAGTTTGATATCAAAAATAGTACCAATGTGTGGTACAGTACAAGGCTACTTAAGAGTAAAATCATGTAATTACTCTAAGACATTACGTTTCTATCGAGAATGTTAGGTTCAAAATTAATACCAAATACTTATCAAAATCTTTTACGGGTAGATTGTTCATCTTATTCAATTTCCTTGTATCACTGATAAATAAAACGAAAACAAATTTATAATAATAGTAATGTAATTTAGCATGAAAAAACTAACAGCACAGAATTTCACGTTACAAGAAATGCTTCTATATAATATAATGGATATATAAATTAGTAAATAAGTATAATATGAAATAAACATGTTCGGTATTTCGATATGAAAAAAATATTTGGCTGTAAAACTATCAAAAATTGTTAGACGACAATTATGGTTACGGTAAATTGATTGCTTAACGATCAAGGTAAAATGTACTTACTCGATGGGTTCCTAGGTTCGTAGTAATCGCCATTACTAATCTGTCGGACTAGACGCTTGAAGTTGGAGCCGTCAAAAGGCATGGCCCCGTAGACTAGAGTGTATAAAAGCACACCGAGTGACCAGCAATCGACCTAGAAGTAAATGGACATCAGTAAATCGCGAGCTAAGTTATTCTATTTCATTTTCATATTTAAAGTTCCCAATAAGCATGGTGACCACTGTACTCTTGGATTCTGCTCATGCTTTCCATCAGGCAAAGCAAAGTCACTTTCGCAGGCTCATATAAAAGTAGACAGTGTGGCTTCCCAGAGATTAGCCGAATCCAACAAACGGACAGAAATAAAAATACAAATTGCTTTTCTGATTTACTACTACCGTAGTACCGTGCTACCGTATACGTTTACATGAATTTAATATAGTAAAACAACTATTCATTTGATATTAGAAACATATTGTATTGATAGGATTTTTAAGAAACAGAGATAATTCCAGTTTTTCATCGCATCGATTTTCTTACAGTTCAACATGGCCTTTGTGGAATGGGTGGACCAAGTTTGAATTAACACGTATTAAATTTCAATGTGGGAGGGTTGGCAATCTTTTCTGGAGGCCTTCGTTCAGCAGTGGACGGTAGTAGGCTGGTGAATGAAAATTTCAATGATACATCCGAAGATTCGAAGCCTCAGCAATAACAATCTTTAGTTTACAAACCGTGTGTATTTCATATGCCACAAAATTCAACTTTTTATTTCTGTGATCCAAATTTAAATTAGATCTGATCGACAATAGGGTGAGTAAAAAGAATATTTTAAACATAATATTAGGATTGAGAGGTTGACTGAGAGAGATTAAGTCCGCCTTTGTACAACATGTGTAATGAGTTTAAAATAAATAAATTAATGTTGCTTTTACAATTAAAAGTGAGCTAAAGTCTTGATGATGCTATTATACAAATTCATAATTAATTGTATTTGTAGACCACAATTAGCATTATACAGACTATGTGTACTACAAATTACGTTCTGCCATAAGCAGCGTTCTTTACGAGTAAGCACAAGATTATATTTTAAACATATGTATGTATTATGTACATGTATAAATTACATACCGCGTCACAAGTTAATAATTTTAAATTATAAATTTGTGTTTTTTTTAATACATCTAATGATGTTCATACATTTTTTGTTATGAATACTTAAAGAAGTATGATCTGTAATAAAGTTTAGTTTTTTTGTTTGTGTGGTTTCAACATTTATTTTTTAGAAATATGTACGCCGTCTCGCTAAGGGTTGTATGTTTCATTTTCATACGGTAGTAAAATTTAAAATATGTGGACCTGTTGTCAGAATAATTTTATGTAACTTCCTATGCTACAAGGTTTTTAATAACCAAGGTCTACTCGAATATTGTCGATCCAAAAAATATGTATCACTTAAATTGCGATATGAATCACCGATAAAGCAATAGAAGACCTTCTAACGATCTTTTTCAGCTATTTTTATATAAAACTTGCTGAGTCCAATGTCCACGCGGTGTTACCAGAGTTTCTGGTTGTGAAAATCTGTTCAGCCGTGCCAGAGATAATCCGGAACAGACAGACACATAAAAAGGCAAAAATAATATAAATTATTTTTTCATGCAAGTCCTGTTTTTGTATATTTCACTAACTAATCGACACATATAGCGTGGTTAAAGATGTTATAATGTTGTTTAAATATTATACATATTTACCTCGGGACCAATGTAAGGCGTTCCTTTGACGATTTCTGGAGAGGCGTACAGTGGGGAACCACAAAATGTGGACAGGAGAGATGTCTCTTTGAAAACATTTGATAGACCGAAATCAGCAATCTGTAAATTGAATAAAAATATTCCATAAAGGCTTTTGGCACACCTACATACTGTTAAAATAGTAAAAGTGTAATAATTTATCATATCTATTTCTAGATTTTAATATTTCCTTTTAATGTTGCAAAATGAGCAACGCAAGAACTTAAAAAAACATTATTAGGTTACTCACCTTAGCACTACCAGTATCATCTAATAGAACATTTTCCAATTTTAAATCTCTATGGCAGATTTTATGTATATGGCAATAATACACAGCGGTTGCGATTTGTCGAAATAACCTGAAAGAAACAGTGCACTAAGTGACGTCATAATACATGCTTGCGACATTCTGAACCACCACTGGGTGTCCATAAGTTTATATCGCGATAAAAAGTATTCCTTTCTCAGGCTCTAGACTATCTTTGTACCAAAGGAGAAGGTCCAAAATGTATGGACCAAAAACCCAGAATCGATTGGGACTAAATGGGTATCAGTAGTTTCATTACACTGTACAATGTACCCCCACTGAAAGCGCAATGCCCAAATCAATGGGGTATAAGAGCTATAGACTGACAAAGTCTTTAAAAATCATGAGTTTTACTTATGGCAAAATTCTAACGACTATAACGACAGGATTACTATACTATTGTTTACTATCATTTATTTATGTTTATAATTATTACTCATCACAAAAAAATTTTTTTTTTGAAAAAAAAAGCAATTCGTGCTTGATGCTTGCTGAACTGCTAAGAGAAAGAAATGACAATAGCATGCAAGAGTTGTTATTTTATGACAGACATTTCAATTGTATTTATTTGTATGGATTTATAGATTTAATAAGAACTGACCTTTTTGCTTCGTCTTCTTGTAATACTTTCTTTTGACTTAGATAATCATATAATTCCCCACCTGAGCAATACTCCATTACCAGTATCATTTTTTCACTGTTTTCAAAAACTGAAAGGAAAAAGTATACATAGAGGTCAAACATCTCACTCCGGGCGGGAAAACCACGCTACACGAGAAAAGTGTTAGTTCCACGTGGAACACAGTCTAAAGTGTATTCCACGATGCAGTCTCGGTCATAATCGATTGTGAGACGAATATGAGGATTTACGGTATTAGAGACGTGAGTTTACATTAGTCTAGTTGACGTTCTATACAAATAAAGTGGCTTGTTTCACTAAATCCTTGAGGCTATTTCAATAGCAGTTATTCACCATTTTATAATGTCCAACTGCCATCAGTTGGTGTGAACTTATTTGCACATTATAAATCCCAGTCTAAGACTTATTACATTCGAATTCAGATATTTTTGTGATTATCGCATACCCATGTATTCTTTAACTTTAAAAAATTAATATTATGTATTTGTCATACTATAAACAACCGATGCACTACAAACTTATGGTTCAGGCTGAATTATCAATTCAATAACTTAATCAACATTGATGGGACCTGCCATTTCTACTGTCATATTGCATTATCACTTATTTTAGGCGCAAAGTAAAGAGCTCGCAGGATGTTTTGAGTACGCCGAAATGTTCGTGTTTAACGTACTTATTTGATTTAAATCATGTTTGTAGGGCTTATCTTAAATAAAGGCTTACACACACTAAATTACAACGTGTTTGGTAGATTCCAAAGTTATGGATGATGCAGAAACATTTCACTAGGCAGTCGTAGTTTAGTTCTCCTGCTGCACAGTCCGCATTCACAATACTCAAGCTTTCCATCAGGTACAGCAAAGTCATTTTGGCCGGATTAAATATAAACAAGTTAGTAGAGCAAAAAAAGATGCGTCACACAACTTAAATAAAAGACTATTTTAAGGTTCATTAGTTTAGTGACACATCCACCCAGACGTTATTTATTAGAATTTCAGTAAACAGTGGATATCTCGTAGGTAATAAGTTTACAAATATTGTAGCAGTTATGTTCCCAATATGCGACTAAACAACCAAAAATAAATACTGTAGTAGTGATTCATAATGCGTTACCTTCATATATATGTACAATATTTGGATGTCGGACCGAGGACATAATCTGAACCTCGCGCCGAATGCGTATGAGATCAGCTTCCGATTCGATTTTGCATTTCTTAATGGTCTTAATAGCCACCTCTTGTCCGGTCTTCTTGTTGATGCCGAGCTGCACCTTACCGTACGTTCCTTGACCTAGTTTTCTCACGATATCGAATCTGTAATGTAGAAGTGGTTTACATTATAAGCTGCAAAATAAATAGCATAGCATTTGGAAGTGATAGCATGATGAAAAAGTTCGATCCCCTTCATGGAATTTGGACGTTTGGTTATAAACTGTCTCGAATCTGGGTAAACAAATAGTTATATAGGTACATAGTATCAAAAGGATATGTCTGCCTCGTGTCAATGCCTTGCATACATCAAACTATTTGTACAGCTTCGGTGGCATAGTGTTTAAAATCATATTTCAATAATTACTAGAGCAACTAAACCTTATATTAAATTAGTTGTATGTTGTGTTTGTTAATTTCGGCCTGTGTAGTAGACATAAATATTTTTACTAGCTGCCCGAGCCAGCTCCGAACGGGGACATATAGTATTGATTTTTCGGGTCATGTCACTCATACACACAAACACTTCGTCCTTTATTGGTAAAAGAATTTTCAAAAACAATTCAGTAAATCCAGAGGTTACCCCTTACACACGTCACAATCTTTACCTCTTTACATAATAGTTTAAATAATAAAATTTGTCGCTTTTTACAGATCTAAAGTATTTAAAAATAATATTTTCAGGGAAAAAAGGAGCATCATCACTTTACGTTACTTTTTTAATTTGACAGGAAATTATTATAAACATAATGTGCAAGATAATTTCTTATAAGCCAAACTAAGGTTACACACACTAAGGGAGTTGATTGTTTATCTTGCCAAAGCAGTAAAAAAACACCAAGAATACATGCATGGGGATATAAAATATATTCATTGTTAACTACATTACCTACTAAACGCAATTTATGTAAAATAAAAATATCTTGTCATGAATTACTGCTTACAGTGATGACGCTATTATCTTCATCCGAAAATTAAATACACATTGTCACATTCAAAACAGTTCATATAGCATTAATAAAAATGATTAGTAACGAGGTTTTAAACGATAAAGCAAATCGATTTTATAAATACAAATATTTCGTTCGATATCGCTTTGTTTGGTAGCTGTAAGTTACAAAGATTGATATAGTCATACATAAATTCCCTCTCGAAAAGCTGAAAGCGTTATTGGTGTCAACTTTTATATAATTTCGTTTGTATATAAGTTCGTTCAATATAAGTCCTTTTATTTAAGACCAGCTGAATACCGGTTTGTTAAGCGGGGTTATTATTATTGTAAATCGCGTGTAACGTCGCGGAGCAAAAGTAGTCAGAAAAAAAGACTAATTTACTTCTTATGTCAGCTTTTTGTCAGTGTAAGTACCGTCAGCTATATATAACTAACAAATAGACAAAGACAGACAAAATCTTTAAAAAGACACTGCAATTTTATTTATTAGAAAACTAAAAAATGTGCATAACTTAATCTCATTCATCATACAATTGATTGATTCACCATGATTATTCTATTTGGTGCTATAAAAAAATCTAATAACTTTTTTTTTATTAACAGAATTATAGTACCTTTATTTTCGTGATCGTGAAAAACGCCTTTGTCAGTCACTATACCAGAGTTTTCGGAGTTTACCACTCGGAATCGAACCGACCATCTTATACGATTTACCATTCTACCATTACCCAAATTTGATACAGGCACGCTGCTTTAAATGAAGGATTGCGCCTAATTCAAAAAATGATTTATATTTTTTTGCCTGTTTGCCTGTCTGTCTGTTCCGGATTATCTCTGGAACGGCTGAACAGATTTTCACAACCACAAACTCTGGTAGCACCGCGTGGACATTGGACTCAGCAAGTTTTATATAAAAATAGCTGAAAAAGATCGTTGGAAGGTCTTCTATTGCTTTATCGGTGATTCATATCGCAATATAAGTGATACATATTTTTTGGATCGACAATATTCGAGTAGACCTTGGTTATTAAAAACTTTGTAGTATAGGAAGTTACATAAAATTATTCTGACAACAGGTCCACATATTTTAAATTTTACTACCGTATGAAAATGAAACATACAACCCTTAGCGAGACGGTGTACATATTTCTAAAAACCAACTGTTGAAACAACACAAACAAAAAACTAAACTTTATTACAGATGATACTTCTTTAAGTATTCATAACAAAAAATATATGAACATCATTAGATGTATTAAAAAAACACAAATTTATAATTTAAAATTATTAACTTGTGACGCGGTATGTAATTTATACATGTACATAATACATACATATGTTTAAAATATAATCTTGTGCTTACTCGTAAAGAACGCTGCTTACGGCAGAATAAGCGGCGGATTGCGCCTAATTCCAAAGTAGTCGAATGCGACTACTTTGGAATTAGGCGCAATCCGCCGCTTCCTCGATGCGATGCGACCGTAATAATATTGATCAGTGACCTTATAATTGTTATGAGGGTGGAGGGCAACACTCAGCAAGATCCACCTATTATGTGGTTTACAAATTACTTATTTTCTTTTAACTTGTTTAAAGTATCGATAGCTACCCACACGCCGCACAATTCACTTTAAGTATATGGTTAGCAGTATAACATCTAAATGAGTCGGCCTCGTCGTCCGTTGCAATCACTTACGACAATTAACATCATAGTAAATTTATCGAGTCTACACCAACTATGAATTATGATCATAAAGGTATCCGAAAGTTCTGTTACGAGATCACTTTTTCACGGACAACCTCATTTTCTTCAAGTTATCGATCAATTCTGCGGTCCTATACGATCTATGTATAATTGCAGTGTCCATTTTAGCATGTTTTTAGAACTGGTACAATTTAACTACAATAAAGTGGTTCTTGTACCTGAACAGGAGTTGCATTTATTTAAATTACTTTACAGGTTTCCTCCTCTGTACTTGTATTTTTTTCCGTTTCTAATAATCTATTAAAGAAATTTCTAATACTCTAATAAATAAATTTCTAAAAAGGATAATCTACTTAAAATTAATCAATGAACTAAATGATTATGAGTTGCACTTGCTCAACTGGAGAAACATGCTTACTACTTCTTGTATATTAAGGTGAGGTCTTGAAAATAAGATCTGTAACGCGGTACGAATGTCTTCTATGTTGAAAAAACCTATCTAGAATAAAAGTAATTTTAAATACTTATTTACCATCTAATTTATATAATCAGTACTCGTAATGAATACCCAAGTACTTAATAGTCTTAATGAATCCGTAAGAATCACAAACTCAATAAAATAAAATAGTTTTCAAAAACGCGTAGAACATAAATAGCTATTATAATAATTTGGCCAATAAGAGACTGATATGATGAAATATGCAACCTTTACACCCACAAACATCCGATATTTAAGTGTGTGGGTGAGCGTACACCCTAAACCCGGTTATTGTGTGTGACGCTATATCCAGTATCTCTACAACGTTCCATGACCAATGCGGCCCATTACTAAAATAATATAATACAAGCATGCGTTCTTTACGTAAGGATGGCGTATGAACTTTACGTTCACAGTAGCCCTGTTTCTGTTGTTACATCATTAAACTAACCTAAACATGCCTATATAATCTGACAAAAAAATTCAGTCAACTTAAATTTGGTGATGTTAACAAGAGTATCACGGCCAGTGTCTTGTGTCCATACAAGGTTGGGACTAGTTAGGAGACATAATATGCCATGGTAAAAGTGGTTGCGACGCCGCTGTCTACTGCGCCAAGTGTTGTGGGTTCAAATACCAGGGAAACACTTTGTGTGATCCACAAATTGTTGTTCTAAGTCTGGGTGTTCTTTCATGTATCTTTGTACTATATGACGTTACTTTCTGCTACGGAACCCTTCATGGGCGAGTCCGACTCGCACTTGGCCGCTTTTTTTATGTTTGTTACCTCATAACTTTCGATTGGGTGAACGGATTTTAATAATTTAGATGAAGAATTAACAACACACAATCATCAAATTCACATACTTTCTCGCCTAGATATATATTACTTTTGTGATATTTTTAGTTCTGTTTTTCATTTGAATTATAAGTTGTTGTGTTATTCGGTGTAATGCTTACCGTTGTTTAAGCCGAAGCCGGTGGTCATGCATGCGCACGTCACCAGTGTTCTCAATCCCGTCCATGATGTTGGCGGTGCGCTTGCTGTCGCCCACAACCATTGTGACTGCAACAAACAATACAAATATATCACAACTGGTACTGTTATTAAAAATAATCATATTATAAACCCTGTGATTTCAATGCCGATCAATAATGTCGAATTTGTTGTCTTACTTGTTTGAAAACAGCACAGGTGCTTCAATTTGATATTCTAAGCCTATTTTCATTAACAAATCATGCGTGTAACACCAGTCATATATCTTCTTAGTTTATTTCCCAGCAAATAATCACTTATCTACTGAATCAAACATTAAAACAACTTATACTTATGTATGTTTTACTGCAGGGCACAGGTCTCCTCTCAGGCCTCCTTAAGGCCATACGTCGGCACGCCGAGTATAGGTTGGGGACTGGCGAGACACGTCGTGGCAATGGATGTTTTTAAGCTGCCCGAAGGCAGGCCTTATGAATGTTATCATATGATAACAACCGGGACCGACTGCTTTACGTGACTTCCTAATCACGGAAACGCTCATAACGTATCATGCCACAAACGGTCACCCATCTAGGTATTGACCGCGACGTCGTAGCTTACCTTCGGTGATTGTTTCCAATCACCTAAGGCCACTTGGTTGTGAGCGCGTCACGTATCTACGGAATACTATAATAAGAATTTACAGTAACGACTATTTACGCTATGGACTGTCTGTCTAACCGTAGATTGTTTTACACAGTCTGGGAAACCACCACACGGTCATTAGGAATTCGGCAGAAATTTGTGCAAATTATCCGCCACTTGGCAACTCCTCTGCGATACCGTAAATACGTGTCACCGTCTATCTGTAAGCTTGTTTATAAGCTGGCATAGAGTCATTTTCCTGTCAGCAGGGATTTAGTAATTTATGTGAACTGGTGTCAGTGAATACTAATAAGTCGATAAAGCATAGCCGGCAAGCCTGCTTACCAAGCACGAACATTGTTCCCTATGTGCGCCACGTCATTAGGCACTTGTGAAGTTCATACACGTACTAGGTATCCTTTAACTTTCTATAGTGAGCACGAAAGTCGTATTGGTACGATACTTTCGATATTAAATTTAATTAAATAATGATCAGAGAAACGCAATCTTATTCCACAGTTGGAAAATAAGCTATGATAGAGAAAAAGTGATCGATGGTACTATTGCTTTAAGAAAATAAGGTGTGGTAAAAGAATTTATATTATGAGCCCACGTTTTTATTTTAAGATCAAATAAGATAATTTATATTTAGAGTTATGAGTAAGCGAAGTCATCATGTTAGATATATTTTGAATTAAACCAGAAGCATCTTATACGCCGTTAGTACACCGACGCATTCGTATGCGGCAGCGAAACAACGAAAAAACTGTCATTATTATGGCAGAATTTCGCATGCGCTACGTCTCACTCTAGCACTAGGCTAAATGAAATAGTTGCGTCCTTGTCGGTATTGTTTCGCAAGGAACTGTGAAGACGCAGATGTTTCGCTAGTGGTGTTTCGCATCGCTGCCGCATACGAATGCGTCGGTGTACTAACAGCGTTAAATGTAGAAAGTAGACACAATTGCAGCATCGAACTATTGTGATAAATTTTTTGTTGTTAGTTTGTACCTATTCAAATAAATAGTGTCTGTTTGTGAGTTCAAATTAATAATTTTCCGTATGACAAAACACATTTAAAAAAAAAATAATTTTTAAAATAAAAATAAAAAAAACTGTTTGTGACCGCTAACCACTGGACCGACAGGAGTGATTATGACGGAACTTTCATTTATAGACACCGGATATGATGCACGGAATGGAGGAGAGTCAGGTCACTTTATTAGACTAGTTTCATCCTAAGGTGTTACTCGCTGTGGTACAGCAGCAACCGCGGGTAATACCGGGGCTCAGCAAGTAGATAATAAAATAAAAACCATAAGACCACACAAGATAAGTTGATTGTGATGACAAAAATATCATGACACGTACCTACTTCAGTAACCGTGTCAGTGACTCAAATCTCCAATCATTTTACGAGGAAAATGTCTTCCCATTTATTTCTCGGAAGAATCTCATATAAGCATATAACCAAATAAGGATTAATTTATATTTTTGACTACACGGCGTAGTGGTTTTAGAGGTGACCTCACCGGTTTCTACTGCGCTGAGTGTTATGGGTTCACACCCCACATGAGACATCACTTTATGTGGATGTTCTTTGTGTGAGTTTCAGGTATGTTCGTAAAGTCCCTGCGACGTAGGAATATTCCTAGAGCGGGAGTTGTGTTTAAAAAAATTACTTTACGATATGCTTGTTGGTTTAGCCGGAGCATTCTAGCAGTAAAGTCTGTCGTGTAAAAAATCTGTTTATAAATTAGTCACTTATTCCTAGACAGTAAAATAAAGCTAGATTTGTTCCTCGAGCTACTTATATCATCAGCTACCAGTGAAGGTCTCGTGAAATTTAGTCTAGCCGTTACAGACTTACTTAGTCCGAACAAACAGACCTTGCCTTCATCCTAGAGACTAGACACACAGAGAAATATACGAGCTCGTGTAAATAAAGTAAATGTGTAATAATACTTTGTGATTACTCATCGTTTTGTAATATTTATTAGCAATTACAGTAATCAAACACTCTAATCTAATACAATATACTGGAAAGCCTGTACAAGACGTTACTTTTACTCTTTAATTTGAAATGACTACGAGCCAAGTCCAAACGAGAGGACGTTGTACTGATTGAAATTTAGCGTAGGTCGATAAGCGTCTCAATACTTGCTTTCAACAGAGCTCAAAACATGAAATTTGTATTTACGAATTGTAAAGTGATTGAAACTGTATGAAATTTTTGTCTTGAGCTTGTCATTTAGAACAAGATTCTGCAATATGGTAAACATACTAAATGTGTAACTTGCCCAAAATGCACTCACCCGGAATTGTAGGCAGCAACAGCTGATTCCACATAGTTAGATCAACTAATTGATCACAAAGTACCAGGATATGATCTAGTTTTTGGCATAGATATATAAGATATTGTCCTAGCACTGGCATTGCAGTAATATATTTTTATTAATACCTTTAATTTAAAGAAGCCTGCTTCACTTTTACTTTCTTGATTTATATTAAACTACACCAAACACACTCAACGCCGAATATAAAGCTATTAGATTTATTGAACAAAATGTGATTAATGTCCCTATTTGAACTATACTTGAACAGAGAAGGTGGGATAATGCGTGTATTCAGTGATATTGTCAGGTCTACTTGTGAACACAACAATGAATAGAAAGAAAGAATTGTATATTGAACCAAGTTAATTGAATAGGATAAGTCTTATAAACAAATATGTATGAATCGCTACGCGAGAATATTTCAACTACTTGCTTACTATTACCAGCAGAATTATAATTATTAATATAATACACAATAAATTTTAATTGAAAATAATCATCGTTAGATTCTTATCCGATATGTCCATCGTCTCAGTTACCTCATTTATCTGTACGCGTTGGTTGTGGCTACATCTGGGCTAATTTGAATGACGTAAGACCACTACTTTCGAACGTTTTTTTCTAACCAGCAGGCCATAAAAGACACTTACTTATGATCAAACTTGCCATCACAATTGGTACCCATACTTTGGATAGGACAAAAAACAAAAACAAATTAATATTTCAGTAAATTATTCACAAAAATCTTATAAGCGAATATATTTAAAGACTGGCTTTTAAATGCACAGAGACAAACAAGCAGACGGGTCCCCTAATGCTAAGCAAAGCCACTCTTTTTATTGATTTGATTGATTGAAATTGCAACTTAAGCGACACAAGCGCGTTGCCGCCATTATGTTCCGAAGAATCAGGGTTTTTTTTGGTTATGATAACCTGATAGACTCAGTAAAAAGTAACGGACTAAGTCAATCGCGGTTTTCTGCGTGGCCGATGTATCTTCCGATTGACCCTGGTATTAGTTATAAATTGTTACCATCTAATCGGGATTTCATTTACTTATGCCTTTCCGACAGAAACCTGGGGATCTGGATTCGAACAAAATCTGTTAAAGTTTTTTGTACTCCTCCACTTGGGAAGATTTTTTTACTACATAGAAATTTGTCTAAATCACGAAAAAAATGGTAGTGTTGGAACAAGATCGCCAGTCTCAGGAGCTGCAGTTATATACCATAGGTCATACAAGCCATTGTATGACGTATGGTATACAGGGTGTATTTTTGAGACGGGACAGTAAGGGTAGGTACCTTAAGCGTTATAGTTAGAGGAAAACGCTCTTAGAAGACTATCCATAATTTTTTAAGACATTCTGAACTGCATTTACAGATTTTGGAAAAAATGTACAGCCAGCAAGAAAATGGTCATTTTAAACAAAAACTTTTTTTTATGCCAATCGATCCTGTTTCTTATAAGGATCAAAAGTTTCTACTGGACCGACTGAGGTTTGAGTACTAGAAATGTCAGAAATTGCAAAAAACTTATCCCATACATTTGTACGGAAATAAATCATTTTAATATGTATTTTAGACACAGACAAACATAACATACATTTAGATGATCTACGAAATAAATTGCTCAAAACGACCGCCGGTTTCACGAATACATAAGTTCACTCATTTTTGTACTGAGCTAGTAGCAGCCGATAATTTTCTTAGATAGATATCATTTAAAACCCTTATTTATGCATCTTTCAGCTCCTGAATACTGTTGTATTTTTTTTTGTAGACTTCGTTTTTAGGTAGCTCCACAGAAAAATATGGAGAGGCGTTAGATTGGTGCTACGAGGTGGCCACTTGGTTGGACCATGTGTACCTATCCACTGCCTATTCAAACTGCCTATTTAAACAGGAATACGCGGCTGTCGGGTGGTGGAGTGCTATCTTGCTGGAAATAAACTTTTCGCAATTCTGACAGGAGCCATTCATCCAACTGGTTTTGGGGATTTAAAAAAATGATGTCGTTATACACGGTAGAATTATGAGTACCTTCATAAAATTCTCCCATTACCACTCGATGCTTGTCGCAGTGGATACTTATTCGCGTACCACACCAATGCAGATTCCGTTCCTATTATTTACAAAATACTCTTAATACAAATGCATTGCAATGATGCACTAACAAGGATTTTAAATGATATCTATGCAAGAAAATTATCGGCTGCTACTAGCTCAGTACAAAAGCGAGCGATCTATTCGTTAAAACGGCGGTCATTTTGAGTAATTTATTTCATAGATCATCTAAATTTAAGTTATGTTTGTCTGTGTCTGAAATACATATTAAAATTATTTATTTCCGTACAAATGTATGGGAAAAGTTTTTTGCGATTTCTGACATTTCTAGTACTCAAACCTCAGCCGGTCCAGTAGAGACTTTTGATCCTTATAAGAAACAGGATCGATTGGCATCAAAAAAAGTTTTTGTTTAAAATGACCATTTTCTTGCTGGCTGTACATTTTTTTCCAAAATCTGTAAATGCAGTTCAGAATGTCTTAAAAAATTATGGATAGTCTTCTAAAAGCGTTTTCCTCTAACTATAACGCTTAAGGTACCTACCCTTACTGTCCCGTCTCAAAAATTCACCCTGTATACATAACTGCAGCTCCTGCAGACTTACAACGATTTCTTGTGCAGTGAGAGGTCTTGCGTTATCATGGTGAAGATCGATTCACGAGTCGGGAGTCGGATTTATTGGTAAGTTCTGACCTGCCCTCAATCTGCCTGCAACATTAAAAAAGAAACACGCAAGTAGGTGCATTTTTGAAACCATATAAAACGTTTTGTCAGACATAGATATTTTAAAATTATGATGTTAATTCGAATTGAAGATATTAAACAAAACAATAAATAAGCTTTCATAATGCGAGTACTTTATAGAGGTTATATTTAATTATGCGAGCAAAATATCTAAGTAATTTATTTTAAATAAACATAGGATTACTAAAGACTTTCATGAAAACAGAATCTTGAACTGTCATCGCTGTTTATTATTATAGTGTAACAAAAGCTTTATCTTTGCGTTAAACTGTCATAAGTAGGCCAGTTACACAAAGGTGTCAATGTTTGTCGGTCAGAAACGCCGCGGTCGTCCCTATGGCATTGACGTGTATGAGCGTCAACGGTCACGTCCAGAAAAATATGTGGTGTAAGTAGCCAATTAACATGCGGGATAGTGTGGGGCCGGCGTGTCGGTGTCTCTATAAATATCGAGATTTCGTCCGCCCCGCGACCGAGTGGCTAGATCAACCGAGCCGCTTCGCCGCTGACATCTCCGCCCGACACCGTGAGCAGCAATAATAAATATAAAGACAACACATAAATTTCAGCATCAAAATCATGACTTACCTACACCTACTGCTGCATCGACCCATGTTCAGTATACTGAAAGCTTAGTTTTAAAGAACATCAGTTAGTAAATCCGAAACGTCTCTACTATAGAAAAACTTTAAGAAATCTTCTTTTTAGCGTTTCGACAGCACACGTTACGCGTCGGTAGTATTATATTTTTTCAGCCTAGAGTTTAATGAAATGTGAAATCATAAATGATGAACTATATACCTTTAATAAACGAAATCGAAAACAGGTCCATGCAAAGGCAAAGTAATATCGAACATGAAATGAGACATTAAAAGAAAATTATTTGACACGTTGGCTGATCGCACATTGTAGTAGTGGGCTAAATTAGAGTGTATAATATCCCGGAAGTATAGTTACCGGTACCGGGGCGACTCGGCACGGCGTCATCAGACGTGCGTCGATGTCGGGCGGACATACAACAGCAAGCGCGGACGCAGTGATCGTGCTATTTTAGTCCACTCCAACAGTTGAATAACCTCCAATCAACTATTCGCACTTGCCTATGAATCTAACTAAAATACAGCCCGTAGGCTGATTTAACTTTGGCCAGCTGATTCACAGTCTTTTAAAAATAAGTATAAGTATATAATTTATGTTTATTTTGTTTATTACTGATGTTAACAATATTTAAATAAGAAAAAAAGATATGAACCGTAATCCAGGGTCTAAAAATATGGGACAGTATATGTCTCACAGGATTATTTACATAACAAACGTACGTAAAACTTTTAAAAGTAAATACATGTGCATGAAACATCTCAAATGAAGAATTAATAATTTTTCGTAAATACTTTATAGAAAATCATTAGATATAAAGTCAATGTCACCAGTTCCTGATAAAGTTTCATATAGGTCATCTGCCATTAAACATATAAGAGTTATTTTGTACATAAAATAATTATTATAGAAACAAAAAACCCGACTGTTTACAAGAATGAACTAAAAAGAGAAAAACAAATATTAAAATCCGACTGACTAATGCATTATTTTCTAATTTTACTAAAGACTTTATGGTGCCGCATGCGATGACATAAGTAGTTTTGGTAGCTTATCCTTTCCCTGAAGTAACTTAGGTAGGTACTTTACCAATTGTTTGTACCCGCCAGCAACACCTAAAGCTCGAAAAACATTACCCTCCTTCTGACGCAGTCGGGTAATAAAAGTTACGTTCACCTGAAACCAAAACTGTAGTTATTACCCGACAACGGTAGAGCCAAAGGAGCCAATGCGAGAAGAAAAATCGCAATGCCAGTTCAAAATAAATTATTGGACTGGTATTTTAAACGGAAAAATCATTGGTCCATTTGAACTGTCCGGAAACTTATCTGGCCAAAGTTATTATATTTTCTACAAAATGATCTGCCAAATTTAATAGAAGAGGACCTCACCTAAGGAGGTCAGGCAATCCCACTAGCTACAAAATGATGGTTGTCCTGTACATTATGCTGCAAATGTCCATGCCTATTTAAATGACACATATCCAAATAAATGGATTGGTCGTTTGGGTCCTATTTTGTGGTCTTCGCGATCCCCGGACAATCCACAATTTTTTTTTTTGGGGCTGCCTTAAAGAACGGGAGTACTTTAAGCCTATTTCAAGTTTGGAGGAATTACGCAGTCGTGTTTAGGAGGCTGCTTCAAAAATAACTACGCACAAATTCTTAAAAAACAATTCGAAAACCTCTAATAAAATAAAGATAAATTTATCTACAACCTAAAGCTTTTTATTATTACAATTTAAACAACAAGAATTATTCAGTCGAATTTACTCTTTTTGCATCTAAATAACAATCACTGCATATTTACGTGAAATAAAATTATGTATTTTCCATTTTGTAAACTGCATTAACCCCTTTTGCGTTGGCCCCTTACATTTTTATACATTTTTTTCACAAAAGGCTATCAAACTTTGTCATAATTTTTTTTTAACAAATTTCATGTTAAAAATTTAAGTTGATATTTTTTTTCCAAAAAAGTACAATAGGTACTCATACTATTGACTGCATTTCTAATGAGATTATCTGTGAGGAATAAGATAACACTAAAAACGTGACAAATTTGATTAATTTGCGGCATTTTGGTACAAATTTATTTTTTTAACTTAATAATTTGGGCACCAATTGTATATTTTTTTTGTACGCTATGCAGCTGTACTACTAAGCGCTCCAGGATTATCCATTCTTTCTGGTACACCCTGTATATTTTTAGCATTTGCTCGTGACTTTGTTCGTATTTATTGGATAAATAATTCTGTTAATTCTATGATCTACTTGTCTGTATAACGGCACCAAAACGATTTAAATAAAAAGAGTAAAAACTAAAACCAAACTAGGACTAAAAACGACGCTGAAAAAGTATGAAATAAGATTTTGAGGACATAAGATTAAACGACGTTACTGAAGAAGTAAGATAATCGACACATTTATCAGTGCTCACATACACATATTCAAGTTTGAAAAGTCGTAGTCACACGTTGTTAGTGTTATGGTACGTTTCTATGTAACGTGTGACTATGTACGATCCTCGCATTACACTAACGTGACAGAAGCGTCTTTAAAGGCTTCAAATGTGGAACTAATGAGTCATCCACCAGAAAGGTACACACAAGCTACATGTACTAAATCATATTATGTATTGTTAATTGAATAATTAATTATAGGTACAAGATTTAAGATAACATCCAATTCAGCCTACTGTCGTCTACTACTGAACGAAACCCTCATGCGTATTTCACACGGGGGCAGAACAGTGAGGCAGGATAGTAGGACAGAACAGTTTGGAGAGACAGTATCATTTAAATATATATAGGATTAGGATAGTCGGGACAGTCCAAGTGAAGCGATGAAAGAGCGCCAACCAGCCAGGTTTTGGGCATTCTGCATCCCGGTTCATCTTGCCGCAGGACGTCCTTCACTACGTTTGCCTAACTAACATACAATGGATTAACATATTGCGAAATATAAAACACTAATTATAAACAACGTACAAAGTTTTAAGCGGGTATATCAGTTTTCTGATGAAGAAAAATACGTATATATAATATGGACAAAATATATATATATAATAAGTATATACACCACTGAAGGAATGAAATGGCGGAGAATGGAACACCAAAATTCGGGATCACTGGAAATTGTATATTTGGGATACCTAGTAGTACTGAATTCAATTAATGTCAAGTTAAATACTGTTTTTTATTTTATTACACATTACTTATTAATATATGATTTGTAATTATTTTATGCTTCTGCATTATGTGAGGAATGTAAATACCAGGCTGATGCACCA
This sequence comes from Phragmatobia fuliginosa, assembly GCA_932526445.1. Lineage (NCBI taxonomy): Eukaryota > Metazoa > Arthropoda > Insecta > Lepidoptera > Erebidae > Phragmatobia > Phragmatobia fuliginosa. The sequence continues at coordinate 17,423,022 of OW052061.1, forward strand.
TTCAATAGTAAATGATCCATCATGACTGTTCCGCTTGTGTGGATTGTAGTATAGATTCCTAACTTAGAAATAGAAATTTTTATTAATCGTGATAGTTGATAATTTAGGATATTGTATCAAAATCACAAATTTTCATTATTTCATGTGCCATGTGATTCTAGACCTAAATGTGAAATGTGTTTATCGGAATACTGCAGTTTTAGCCAGGAATATTGCGAAGCATGGCTTATTGCCAGATAGTTAATAAAAATCTTCAAGTAGTGAACCGATAGTGAACAGATAAGTACTTATTTATTCTTTTGTCTATTTATTAATAAAGATTTGTTTTGAGCTTTGTTAATTACCAGATTAATAGGTTTTTAATGTATAATAGGAATACCTGAATAATAAAGCTCTGCACAGGGGATCCTGAATTGACATTAATGACATTTATCTGGCTGACAAACGTGATTTTGTTTATACCCAAGATTGATGTGACATGCTTTTTCATGCCCCGCTATAGAATCCGGGATCATAGTGGGAAGAAAACATGTGAATTGGTAGTGAGTCCCATTTTTCAACTGCTCGACACAGGTAGGAAGAGCCGAACCGTTTACTTCTAGTGCGAATTTCTACCAGTGAAGTGCGTATATCTCCAAGTGTAGCACATGTTTTCCAGTAAAGGAGGGGGATACTGGAATCATTTAAAACAGCTCTTCGGAACACTATCCATGGTAAAGGCGCTGTAAAATGGTATGCTGATAGTGATACATTTACACATATGAATATACAGATAAATCGAGACAGAAGAAATGATCGATCTAATCACACAATTACTTACTTGTTTCATGTGGGTTTCGCACCTTGGCCAAAATGCAAGTGTTTTCTATGGATTCTGTTTTTATAATATCTAACACAACAAAATATTAGCCAAGAATAAAAAGACTAGAGCCTTTTGTATTATGGGTTAATATTTTGTTTTAACCATGTGACTTAGCATAGAGATCAAGTGATTTGTTAGTTTTCTAATAACGTTTACATTACTTTTGTAGAATATCAGAGAGCAGGTCACACTAAAATGTGTGATCCATACCTGAGATTGATACTTTATTGATATCTTCGTTATAGTTAACCTATATTTGACCGGTTTAATTATAACGCATTCTACGTTAGAATTGAGTCGCAGTTAATGCATATAATATTTTTGTCGAAACTTTATAATTTGGCAAGAGTCTAGAACTAGGTCCAATGAAAGTAACAAAAATAGAACACAATTCCATGTGACTGAGTCAACGTTGGGTTTTGTCAGAAATCACGAGTTGTTATAGCGAATCTGACAGTTATTGGTACATAATAACAATAATACATGAGCTAAAACTGTGCCGGAGATTTGAAATTTTCAAAGCTAGAGGGACAAATAATACGCCGGACGCCGATGCGACGTGGCGCTCGCTTGATGAATGAATTGCAGTAAAAAAAAACTCGCGCCGATTACGCCGATATACAACTTCCCATATTTTTTTTTGTGTGTGGAAAATCATCATGGAGCGTCACCCCACCGGGGGTGGGGTCAGGGTGGTGTGTCGGAGGGGTCCAGAAGGAAATCCCTTCCCTGGACTTCCAAAATACAGGCGCAGAGAGGTCACACCGTGTGGATTTAGTAGGTTCGACACACGACCCAGCCGTAAACCCCCGACGGGGTGACGGTCCGTGGGTATTTCCACACGTTAAAAAAAAAGGGAGGTGTGTCGGACTTGAAACCAAACAGTGTGCCATCTCCGCGCTTCCCTGTTTAGGAGGAGGAGAAGTCCAAGGTCAGATATCCTTTTGGACTCCACCCAGCGCCTGTCCGCTCCTGATGCGGGCACCGTCTCTGTACGACGACCCTCTCTTTAGGCGGCGTCCGGCACACATGCACGCCGCCCCCTCGCGGCAACATATACAACATCCCAACATTAACCGTTTGGCCGTGGCCTCTCTCACACACACACACACACACGAACGGACACACACATAAACGAATGGACGCACGCATACACACACACACATACGCATTTTAGACTCACATACAAAAATAATCCAAAGACCACTATAAATTATCCTTTTCCACAAATATTTCTAAATATTCATTCATATTCCAATTACAATATGTTGTGATGAAGATAAACAATTGCATATTTATGCATTGACCCATTGTCGAACAGAAGATAATTTTGCGAGTTATTTATTATATTTTAAGAAACAGACGTTACATTTTGAAGACTATAGTCGGATTTTTAATTAGACGATATCCACTGACGTTTACTGTGTTGTCAGTTTTTGATGAAATAAAAATAGTGTTATGACAAAGTGAATGATTGAAAAAACTCCTGAATGAATAAAATTAATAAAATTAAAATTAATTAATAAAATTAAAAACAATCCTAAACACAAGTACACAATTAATTCTGTACCATTACAACCAGTGGACTCCCAAAGAGACCTCGGAGTTATCATAACACATAAACTGAAGTGGGATGAGCATATTACAATGATAACAAAGAAGGCAAACTCATTGTTGTATATAATTAGAAAGGCATTCTATGTTATCAATAAAGAATTATTTCTCAGCATCTATTTAACGTACATTAGACCCTTGCTGGAATTCGCCTTTCAAATATGGAATGCATATTTAAAAAAAGATATTGTAATGTTGGAAAGAGTACAAAAAAGGGTAACTAAAATGGTCTTCTCTTCGAAAAACATGTCCTATGAAGAACGTCTGCTATAACTCAATCTACCAACACTAGAACCTCTGTTCTAAAAACATAAACAGTTCTGTTCATAAACAACAAAATACTTTTTTATTTATAATTACAAATAAAAAAGTATTTTTTGTTGTTTATGAACTCTTTTGTATTTTCTATTATTACAAACTTATATGTCATGTTTTCATTGACATAAATCAAAGCCAGAATTTTCCAATGAAAGAAAGAATGTGGTATGGGGAAGGGGCCCGCCCTCGTAAGACTTTGGTTAAAACCTCATACCTAAACATTTCTTTTGGAGGAACGGCGGTGAAGCACCATGGAGCCGTCAAAGACCCATATTGCCACTTTGCCTCAACAGGAATTAACCCAACCTGTTGAGGGATGTCAGTCTGGGCTCCGACCAGCTGACTTAATGCAAGGAGGACAAGAGGGTGCCAACCTTCTTGTTGGTATGTGAGTGGCAAATTATGAAGCTGTGCATAGCTGCTCAGCCATCAGATACGTAACAGAATATCCTTGGTATCCGATGACAGTAATTCTACATAAAATATTGGTTTGGGGTAAAGAGATCATAAGAAATTCGGCGCTTCCAATAGGCATGCTATCCGGACAGGCTGGTGAATCTAGAAATAAATTTTAGAGATATGACCGGGAACACCATGCCAGAAAGTCAGGCCGCGAAAAACACATGACAGGTCTATTTAACAGGGCAATTGTGTCGTCTGACCCCTACATTTCTGATGTAAGAGTGAAGATGACCCTACAAAAATTAGACCGTAAGCCACTACCAGTGAGGGCTTTAGAACTAATCCAACCATATCAAATACCAACATCAGATTTAAATGAACCAGATGATGTAAATGATCTCTTTGAAGATTGTGAGGATTTAATTTTTACATCCGACTTTCACAATTGATTCTTTATAAAAATTTGTATAAATAGGCAAAATTTTCTGTCTGTCACTCAATTCGATTCGTTTATTTATAACACAAGTGCAAGAAAGTACAACAAACAAACAACCAAAGCAATAGAGCAAATCTATTGATGTTCAGTAGTTTAAACACTAGAGTGAAATTTATTGACATACACCACAGACGAGTAATATCTCTATTAACAATCCTAAAACCAAAAAAAAAGTACAAAACTCGAGAAGCTTGTAACTTAAAGATCCTGGATGATTAGGATTTGTTTTTTTTGTATTACTGGTACTATTGCAGGCTAGTTATTTATCAAGGTTTTGAATCCAACTAAGACAAGATATACTTAGCTGTAAAATAAAATCCGGAAATAACATTGTTTGTATTTCGCTCCCGTATTTTTCATGTTATGGTTTATATTTTTGTGTTATTTGTGTATGTTAAAGCCGCAAAGAAGGACATTAGTAGATTTACAGAAACTCGGGATCTAAGATTTTAATTTATTATTTTTTGAATATTTAAAAAAAAAACATATCTTTTGATCAAAGCACATTTGAACATCAGGAATTCTCGTCTTTCTTTTTAAATTAATTTATCTATTTAATAAAAATATAATAAGAGGATGGTTGTTTTTTGGGTCAAAAAACTTAATGCGTGGCGTTGAGCCGTCAAAAAACTGATTGTTGTTACATACTACTAGTATCTTATATCAGAGCACTTTTATACAATTTCATTCTTAGATAGATTTAATATTCTTTTATAGTTTGAAATGATTAACTATTCACTTGTTCATTCATCTGATTGAATAAGAACTGAACACATCACTATTACTTTAAATATGGCAGCATTATTTTACTAAGTGACATTAGCTACTGTCAGGTAGCTTCGTCTAATTAAAAATACGACTATACCTACTCACCCCGCCGTTAAAAAAGACGAGCTGACGGATATTTTACAATCACCTTCCATTCAACGGACTAAAGAATGCTTAAAATCGTATGAGTGGCTATTTTTAATTAAATAAATTTGATTTCAACACGTGTAGGTCATATGAAATAACATTTAAAGCATTTTCACAATTTAAAAAATGTTATGTGAGTAAATTCCTTGAATGAAAATGAAACAACTTCGCATTGTTGAAAATTCAATTCTGGCGTTTTGTCAAAACTAAATTCGAGTAACAAAATAATGATAATGCTCCATCCAGTCGTGGTAGAGTACCCTTCAAAAAAGGTGAAAGTCCTTTAATGAACCTATTTGGGCTCTTGATATTCGTAAGGCCTGGTTCCCACTACGCCGGAACGGCAAATCTGCCGGAAACCGGACACCGGACAGAGTGTTCACATTACACCGGATCCTCAGACAGTCAAGTACTCAGTTCAGTTAAATTTGGATCTGTTCACACAATGGACGACGAAATTGTTGTGTTGTGATGGTATCTTAAAAGAAGGCAAAATAAAAGAAAACATTGGGTATATCCTTAAAGATTTTCACTTGGAACATTTGAAACATCAATAGGTGAACTAAGAAGTGAGAATTAAAGTTCTTCAATTATTTTCGAATGACAGCAACCACTATTGACGATTTACTGATGAAAATGCGAGCCGAATGACGTGAGGGGCGTACAGGTGCTGCGAGCGGGGGACACATACCGGCACAAACTCATTCAAATTACTCGGGTCCGGTGTTTCTACTGACACTTTCGCAGTGACAAAACGCTCGGTAAAAATGCCGTACCCGGGATAATGTGAATAGCTTCATATAACTTTACAGCCCTTACGGCAGTTTTACCGGCCCGGCAAATCTGCCGGTCCGGCGTAGTGGGAACCAGGCCTTAGGTGTCCTGACGCCAGTCATTTTCAAACGTTTGTAACTTCCTAAAAGTTTTACAATTATTGATTATGGACACCTGTCGTGTTGGTGGTTATGTTTTACATAGAAATACAGACCTATTTTATGAAAGTTTTGGGATTTTTAACTTGTTTACCATGCAAACTTTCAATGAAAATTGGTTTGAACGAGATCTAGTAAGTAGTTTTTTTTTAATACGTCATAAATCATAAATCGCAATTTACGTTTCTTTCAATCAAAATACTATTATTATTAAAACATCAATGAAAGTTACAACGAACTACAAAAACTTTTATATGATGTTACTTTCTGCTACGGAACCCTTCATGGGCGAATCCGACTCGCACTTGGCCGCTTTTTTTGTTCATTCAGACGTTTGCACTGAGAAAGTGGTGGCAAACATAGTGTGGAAGTTCACAGGATTGATGATTTGCGCAAGACAACAAGTAGCTGAGAATCAAATCAAGAGATGTATAATTGGAGAGGACTGCAGGTGACCAGCAGTGGACTGCGATAGGCTGATGATGATGATAATTGAGAAACCGACTCTTGAGTTACGTATTTCTATTAACTCGAAAATTACCTACTTCATCGAAATAACACATGCACCCTAATTGTGGGTTTTTATTTGTAAGCTGGCAAGTCTAGATAGGACTGTAGCTATGAACTTCTATGTATTGCACGAATCAAGATCTAAAAGTAACAAGAATTCCATGTTAATAAGTGCGAAGCCGTAGGGCCAATGATGCAGAAGTATTTCACTAAGCCGCCACAGTGAAAGTCATCAGATTGTATGCTCTGTGTTCATGAGGAAGATGATTCAATGTGTATGGTGACCACCACTTTCGAATTCTACTCATGCTTTCCACCAGGTACAGTAGTCACTTTGGTAGCCTTAAATATATTCTATAAATTATCTACTTATATATATTCTATACATTTAAAAAAAAATCGTGTCACGATGTATGTTCGTGATAAACTCCGAAACTATTGAAACGATTTATACATTATATGAACTATATATTTTACATGGATTAGAAGATCGAGGTTTGTTATTAGATGCCATTGTATGTACATAGGTATCGAAAAGTAAAACAAAAATTTCAATAATGCGCGAGAGCGACGCGGCGACGAACGTGACGCGTATCGTGCGTAAAGCCGCGTTTTCACAATAAGAGTTGGCTCTGAAAAAAATGAAAAAATAAACAATCTAGAAGGACTGGATTTGATAACATTTAAGTATGTGCCCTCATTAGCATGGTACGAAATTGTAGACAGATTTTTATCTGATGTAGTCGCTATTAGCATATTTGCTACAACTTCTAAACCTCGAAGCAGCAGATCAGTCGACGACATCTTGATTGTGCAAGGAGACAAATAACCACAATACGAGTGCACTGCTATCGTGTCTAAGAGCGCCTTCACACTAGCGTTTGTCCAGCGTAGGCGTTCGATAAACGTATGCGCAGCGCAGAAGCCGCGACGACGAGGCGCAGGCGTCGCGTTGTCGCGGCGTTGCGGAAGGATAAATGAATACGCTGCGTTAGCGCCGCAGGTGCGCGACGCATGCGCCGCGTTACTGCGGAGCCATGTACATTCCTGTTCACATTAGACATCGCCCAAATGAGGCGATACACAAAGCCTCAAATGTGTATCCTGATATTGTATATCACTGTGTATTTTTTGCAACAGCTTCGCCATTCGAAAGTAAGAATAAAAATATTTTGAATCATTTTTTATGTGTTTACAATAAAGTACAAAATAATCACTTTCACTTAACCGTGCACTCCTTAATGGGCTCTCCCACATCCTTATATTTTTTTTCGCACGTTTTCGTATTTTTTTTTTTAACAGAAAAGTCAACAATAGAGTTTCCTCGTCAGAATCCATTTTGTTAATGATATTCCCGAAACGACAACGCAATTGTGTGATGTCTGCGCCGCGTTAGCGCAGCGTTCAATTGACTACAGAAGAAATGCCGCGACAACGCGACGCCTGCGCCTCGTCGTCGCGGCGTCTGCGCTGCGCATACGTTTATCGAACGCCTACGCTGGACAAACGCTAGTGTGAAGGCGCTCTAAACCACTATCCGACTACACTCGTATGAAGCCGACTCGTACGAGTGTACTCGGTCCGAGTCAACTCTTATTGTGAAAACGCGGCTTAAGCGACAGCCCACCCGGCATGACTGCCCGGGCAGGCAGGCTGGCGACTATACCTAAACTGCAAAGTGAAACCCCCTGTAGTTATCCAAGGTTTTTCTCTAATATCATATCAAAAAAGATAAGACAAACATCAAATATATATTTATGTCACTCCCAATACTACCTTAAATTTACAGACATGATTTTTTAGAAGGTTTTAATTAACTTTCTTGGCATGTTACATTACTACTTACTGATTGCATTGATACTACTGGTAACTGTCATTGATTGATCAGTTATGCATAAAATGTATTGTGTAATTGTCATTTAAATAATAAACCAGTTTCGTCCTGAATATAATATATGGTTTAATCAAACAACCAAACACCACAAATTTTAGCATTAATTTATTATTTTAGACAATTATTATGATTTTAAAGGGCATTCAGTGTACATATGTTTCAAATCACAACAAATAGTGTGGTGTCAATTAACTGGTTGAACACTAGTTTGGAACCCAGCCAAATAAACAAGATAAGAATGTTCCAATATTGTGCATATAAAAAAAGTATCTATGAACTAAAACACACTTTTTTTTTTACATATTGCATAGTTATAATCGCGAGCTTTGAGCGCGGCGATCGAATCAAGAAATTCCGTAACGAAAAAAAATCTATCACCCCGTGTTAAAAAGGATAGAGAATATGATTATAACTGCAGTGCGACAAGGACAAATAACGGGAGCCTGGCAAGCGTAATAGATTAATGAAATAGAAGGGATATCGTAGGCACAATGCATAGCGTCCTTCAGTACCGTCTAATTGAATCTTAGTGTTTTTTTATTCCATAGATATTCTCATATTACTATTATGTTCCCTGTTTAGTTGTCATTGTCTTCAGTTAATAGCATGATTATTGTTTGGCAATAATAGTGTTAGAATGTATGTTGGTAAAAAGACAGTGTATATTGTTTTGTAAACTTGAATTATTTAATATCAAAGAAAAAAAAACAGCATGACTTAATAAAAAATATTTATAATTGCTTAAGTTGATAAAAAATGCTATTCAATAGCTTTACCGCGGCAGTCCCCCGGAGTGCCACACGTAACAGAATGAAAGTATTAGTGCTAGTTTCTTCTGGATAGGTAATATTAAAACTTAACATCTGAATTATCTTTTAAATTAATTAATTACTTTTAAGTTAGGCGCAGCGCAGGTCCTTAGGAGGACCTGAAATAACATGGTCTGAATCCTCCTCAAGGGTACCTGGTGCTTTTAGTAGAATCACCACATACTCCTGGTTCCTCAGGATTTTTCCACCCCATCAACAAAAAAAAAGGTACTATAAAGTTAACAAAAACTAACTAAGCTTCACAACTGTTATCTTATGATAACAACCGAGACCGATTGCTTAACGTGACCCCGAATCACGGAAACGCTCATAACGACACCATAACAATCACCCACCTAGTCACTAACTATGGCGTAGTTGCTTACCCTCTGTTTTTTCACGGTATACATGGATAAAATTATTTAATTGCAGTGCCCCAAATATGAGACACAATTAATATAAGGACTTAACAAAATGCAATGATCAATAAACAGTGGCACTAGCAGGATACTGGCTTCTTTAACATAGTGCCTAGCTGTACATGAGTGAAGGAATATACTGTTTGTAACTACATATGTCCAATGATGTAGAGGGGTCTGAATAGGCTGCCACGTGGGTCACCAATACTGCATTGTCTGCATTTGCAATGAGTATATATGGTGACCAGTACTCTTAGACTCTACTCATGTTTTAAATCAGGCAGATAGGGTCACTTTCTCAGGCTCATTTAAAAAGAATGAACTATTATTATTATAGTTACTTGTGACTAACTAATATACTCACCTTTTAAATGAGTTAATTGAGTGAATGTGATTTGATTTATTTTAACTATCTTGCTGTAAGTAAGTATTTATACTGATTTAAAGATCTAATAAAAAGTTTATCACTAACAGCAATTTATTTTATCATGTTGGTATTTAGGTATAAATAGTAAATCATCTTTTATCAATGTGTTTACAAACAATGATAGATAAATATTCAATTGTTGATAGATAGCATATCTGATATTAAATTGTCATTAATAACAAAGTTTATAAATAGAATTATTATTTTATGAATCAGTGTTGTGGTATTTTTTATTTTATTAGAGAAACTGTGTGAAGTTACAATGTCAGTTACAATTACTACTAAATAGCTACAATTCTCACATTACAAAATCAGACTTGTAGCTGTCCTATGAGAACTCAGTTTTTCAGATGTAATGATACCTTTTGTAAATAAAAGAGAAATGTCTTTTATACAAATAAGTTTCATGCAATTATCATCTTTAATTGGTTATATATTCTTAATGTAAATTGGAGAAGTTGAATAAGTTTTATTCCATCATCATCCTCATCAAACGAAAGAAATGCAAAGTATTGTCAAAAGAAAGAAATGCATTATTTTACTAATAGATTAACTGTATCTCGCGTTGTGTAAGTCAGATCAGGTTCCACTGAATGGTGTTGGACAGATGAGATTTCATCCTAAAAACCTTTAATGCCAGTATTTTTATTTATTAACTCGGTTTTAGCGTTCAATTTCATACAAAAATACTTAATACATTTTTTTTACTAGATACAGCTATTACTTAAATAGGCCCATGTGCTACTGCCTATATAACAAGCTAGGAAACATGATTAGAAATCACTGATTAGAAAATTGAAAATGTATTTTTCTACATACTTTTACATTTATACAAATTAATTATAATATTGGAGAGTCCGTTTGTGATATCAAATGATCAATTTTTTACTCAATGCATATCGAAGTAAAGCATATTATTATCTGTCTGTTTGTTCTGGCTAATCTCTGGATCTGATTTTGAATTGGATTTTCTCTAGTAGAAAGTAAACTATAGTAATCTTTTAGACTAGCTTCGTTCCACTGCATTACTTGTTATTTACAACAACTCGGAGTAACACTGCAGGACACAGATAGTCACAAATAAATTTAGTCTGAGAAGAGCCTTTCAAGTAGAGACCTGAGAGTATGAGCAGTGAACTATTAAAAGCTGTTGATGATAAAAATAATATTCAAGGTAAATGAGTACTTATTGTATTCATTTCCTTACATACAGTATTTGTTAAGGTAAAATAATTACCTCAATCCCCTAACTATTGCACAGAGAATATTTATTTTGTTAAAAAGATTAACTTGACCTAATTGTATCTGTGTCACAGTCAGTTTTTGTATAAGTTGCTAAGAAAAAGCTCAGACCTAGTTTCAGTGTTATTATTAGAATAGAGAAACTGTACTACAATCATCCACTGAACATAACAAAGCATGTTTTATTCACAGTACTTCTGAAAAAAAAACTTTGTTTTACACAGCAGACATTTTTACTAGATCTACTATCGAAATGCCTAAAAATAATTGTACTAGTTAATATCCACATGTGTGGCTTATGTTTCTTAATAAAAGAAGTGTTGAATTCCCTATGTATATTTTTTATTTCCCAATACAAACTGACATTAAATATAAATTAGAATCAATTCTTTGAAAGGTACTCAGACTCTTTTAAGAATCTTATACAACATTTATTAATCTTGTTACTGTAGTTTTTAGATTTCTATTTTTCTAGCAATTATATGGCTCGAAATGGAAAGTAATCGATCTATATTTAATGTCTTACATACGACTGGGTGCTAAAGATATTTTAGGAGAGAGTTTTTCAAATTTCTAAGGAGAGTTGTATTCATTTATAAAATTATCAAAGTACGCTATTTAAAGAGGTAAGCAATTCATATTGTAATATTGAAATTTCCAGTTAAATTGTTTGCGAAAGACTTGCAAGTCTGATGAATCACGCTTCTAAAGTTTACAGCACTGGGCAATGCCTGCTGATGTCATGCGACCTACGAAAACTATACCACGTTTTATATAGAACCCATGACGTTCATAAGTTGTTAAGGATAAATCTAACAACTTTTATATGAACACATGTTCCTAGCAAAAAAGGAATGCTACTTTTTCTATTACATGAAGAAATTGCCGAGGTATACCACATTCTTATGTAATAATTACAGTTTAGCCACGTTTCTGCTAAAATCCTTTAGTCATAAAGCCATAAGTTCGAGGAACATTGCAAGAAATATATAGAATAATGCGTAGGAGGCATAAATACCTTTATTTCATATGAAATCCAATATCCAGAAGAAAGTCGTAGTCTTATTTACACATGAGTACATTGTCATTCATGAAAAATAACACACCATCACAATGCAGCACTACACAAATTTTCACTTATAATTATATTTTTATGTGAAAATATCACATAATGCGCCATTTTCGTAATAAATCGGAAGGACGGCCATAGGCAATCGCTGCCATCTTTTTTGTCAAATGTCTAAATACTAAATATAGCGCTTGAAACGAACTCTGGTGTTATTTTTAGAAAATACAAAGAAAGTTTTTTTATCGAACACTTAGCGCCATCTCTTAATGCCGAAATAATAATATGAGTTTACGCTAGATGGCAGCTTGGCAAGTACAAGTGAAAATTCTTTCTAGTGACACAATTCAGTGAAATCGTAACATTCAATAGGTGTAAATAGTTGAGGAAAGCACAGATGGTGCTATCACAAACTCTGGATTCGTGGTTTCCCATCCAATGGTTCTGCCTGTGCATAATATTGTGAATAGAATTAGCAAAAATCACGTTTGTTGTATGGGAGTCCCCATAAATATTTATTTATTCTGTTTTTAGTGTGTATTTTTTGTTTTGGCGGCAACTGAAACATCTATCTGCATCATCTGTAAAAATTTTAACTGTCTCACTATCATAGTACCTACATGAGATACATCTTGGTGACAGATGGACTTGACGGAGTCTCACTAATAGGGCCCCGTTTCATCTTTTCGGTACGGAACCCTAAAACATTTACTTATAATAAGCACCCCAGGCAATTTCACATCTTTTTTCTTTTAAAAAATCTTTACTTTCAGAAAAAAAATCAGTCAAACAGAAACTGAAGTTGTGGCCTTGCACTCAATTAAGGCCGAAACCAAATCCTATATTCCAGCGACTATACTCGTTTTTTCTAAGTTGCTTTGGATTTTAGGTAATGAGGGTTCAGATTTAAAAACAAAGCCAGATGCAGCGTACAGAACACGAAAGTGTAGCTATCAAAGCTAATAGGAAGGCATTAAAAACGAAAACGATAGCGCGGTGGTGTTTGACAGAATTTGATACAGTTATTGCTAATTATCGACTGCCTCGTTGGTCTAGTGGTTAGCGTATGTGGCTGCTGATCAAGAGGTCTCGGGTTCGATTCCCGGGTCGGACCAAATATTATTTGTGTTATTCAAAAAAATATTTGTTTCGGAGTCTGGGTGTTTTCTATGTATAATATGTATGTATTTACAAAAAAAAGTATGTTTATGTATTTATATCAGTTGTCTAGTACCCATAACACAAGCTTCTGCTTAGTTTGGGACTAGATGATGTTGTGTGTCAGATGTCCAAAATATTTATTTATTTATTATTTATTTATTTATTATTATTATGAACAAGCTTTCGCTTTTGTGTATTTCGATTATTGCAGTAAAGTGTTATTCTGATAAATAAGCTATATTAATGGAAAGTTTCATCGAAATCCGTTCATTCGTTTTTGCGTGAAAGCGAAACATACATGCATACTCACAAACTTTCGCGTTTATAATATTAGTATGGATAAACAAATTGTGGATGATTCTACAAATTATTTTTCTGTGTCTTGATGTACTTTTTTCTGCTTCTGGTATCATTACACGCACACAGATAAACGTGTTCCTACGGTGCCGCTGGGTGCTGACTATCACAAACACATATATAAAAAACGACTTCACTGTTTTCGTTACGTACATTCTACCTGGGTTTTGTTTCGTAATCTGAGAATGAGGGTCACTAAGTTTGTAATTTTAAACAAAATTAAAGTAAATTATTATCCATGCAGAGCAACGTGCGAGCGTACGAGCAGAGAGAGAGAGAGAGTACTCTCTGTACGGACGGAGAGTTCATCTGAACTAGATTGTCTATAGAGTAAGAGCCCAGAGCGATCAGACATAACTTATTTTCACATGGATGAAACCTTAACTACTCAGTAGCGTCTAGTGTACTTTTAAATACCTGCGTGTTTGTGGAACTAGATCTGTGACACCTGGGCAGATATCAGGTGAGAAAGGTAACTAAAAATAAGAGTTATCTAACTTAAATTAGTATGGCTGATCTTTATATATATTTTGTAGAATATTATTCTAAAATAGTTTCATAAAGTGTCAGACACTTTTCATGGACCAGAGCTTGTGTCAGACGCTTTAAAGATCGACAAAAAATTAATGAACTTTACTTATTTTTACATGTCTGATTTTTTAATATGTTATTATAGTAACTATTACAAAGTTACATTTCATCAGTCAGACAAATTCGAGTGACCAAACATCCCTTAAACACCAAAATTATTCAGCCGGGAGTGCGATCATCATGCTATTTCAGAGCGAGTGAGACGTCCACAGCAACTTGGATCCCGTTTTTAGGGTTCCATAGCTAAATGGCAAAAAACGGAACCCTATTAGATTCGTCATGTCTGTCTGTCTGTCTGTCCGTCCGTCCGTATGTCACAGCCACTTTTTTCGGAAACCATAAGAGCTATACTTTTGAAACTTAGCAAGTAGATGTAATCTGTGAACCGCATTAAGATTTTTTACATAAAAATAGAAAAAAAAACAATACATTTTGGGGGTCCCCATACTTGGAACTGAATCTCAATAAAAAAAAATTCATCGAACCCATACGTGTGGGGTATTTATGGATAGGTATTCAAAAATGATGTTGAGGTTTCTTATATCATTTTTTTCTAAGTTGAATAGTTTGCGCGAGAGACACATCCAACGTGGAAAAATGTGTGTCCCCCCCCTCTAACTTCTAAAATAAGAGAGTGATAAAACTAAAAAAAATGTGTGTTGTACATTACCATGCAAACTACCAACGAAAATTGGTTTGAACGAGATCTAGTAAGTAGTTTTTTTTTAATACGTCCTAAGTCGTAAACTGCAATTTACTGCAATTTTTTTTTAATTTATTTATTTATTCTAATGACTGCGTCGATGATTGCGATGATTAGGAGATATTTGCTGTAATTAATCGTAGTGATATTTTTGTGGTAGTGGTAATATTTTGTTTATATCTTTTTCTAACTGGTATCTTTTTTACAATAAAATAAAGATATTTCCTCATAAAATAAAATGGATCCTCATATATTCACCTATCACAAATACATGCAATAAATGAATTCACTTTAATATTTAATAATTAACAACTTAATGTTGAAGCCCATGTTATTGAAACAAGAATGCGAAAATCTTAGATTGAAATTAGTAAGTATTTTTTCATTACATTTAATTTTTTTACTCGATGGGTTCGATAAAAAAATTTTTTTGAGTTTCAGTTCCAAGTATGGGGACCCCCAAAATGTATTGTTTTTTTTTCTATTTTTATGTAAAAATCTTAATGCGGTTCACAGATTACATCTACTTACCAAGTTTCAAAAGTATAGCTCTTATGGTTTCCGAAAAAAGTGGCTGTGACATACGGACGGACAGACAGACAGTTCCGTTTTTTGCCATTTGGCTATGGAACACTAAAAAACGGGATCCAAGTTGCTGTGGACGTCTCATTCGCTCTGAAATAGCATGATGATCGCACTCCCGGCTGAATAATTTTGGTGTTTAAGGGATGTTTGGTCACTCGAATTTGTCTGACTGATGAAATGTAACTTTGTAATAGTTACTTTAATAACATATTAAAAAATCAGACATGTAAAAATAGGTGAAGTTCATTAATTTTTTGTCGATCTTTAAAGCGTCTGACACAATCTCTGGTCCATGAAAAGTGTCTGACACTTTATGAAACTAGTTTAGAATAATATTCTACAAAATATATATAAAGATCAGTCATACTAATTTAAGTTATATAACTCTTATTTTTAGTTACCTTTCCCACCTGATATCTGCCCAGGTGACAGGACTAGTTCCACAAACACGCAGGTATTTAAAAGTACACTAGACGCTACTGAGTAGTTAAGGTTTCATCCATGTGAAAATAAGTTATGTCTGATCGCTCTGGGCTCTTAGACCACTAGATTCCTGTTCTGTACCTCTGTACTGTAGTCGCAAAAACTTGTCTCTAAATGTTACCATTAATAAAAGTTGTTACCTAAAAATAATCATTTTTACCTATTTATTTAACTTAATACGTTTAAAGCTCGATTATCTTAGAGATGAGATGTAGATATTCTAAAATAATCTAAAAAAAAAAGTTCTGTAGTACTCAACAATTTTATACTTTTAAAATTATCATGAATCATTTATCTGTACATTGGCCCCGCCTCTGGATTCTCCAAATAACAAGTGCCGATCAACAACTCAGACCTATTGATGGGCAGTAGCTTAATAAATACGTTAACCGTTGGCCCAGCGAGGCAGTTGCTTAAGTACAGTGGACCCCCGGTAAATCGACAAACGTTTTGCAAGTCAGTGTCGGACTATGGAAATTGTCGGATTATAGAGTACTGCCTAAGACCCCCTATAGTCCGGAATTTTTAACAACAGAGTACCTTCTAATCCGACAAATAACAAATCCAATAATAAGATTTATATGTTAAATCTTACTTCATTATGTATGTAGAATTTAGTAAATTAAACAAAACCCGTTTCATTATAAAATTAACGCTATTAATCTTATAGAACATACCTACAAAAATGATAACTTTTCATTGTAACCTGTTCAATCGTGCATTAGTGAAGATTTTCAAAACATTTTTATAATAATAGACATGTCGGATTACAGGGGGTGCCGGATTAGACAGGGGCCGAATTACCGGGGGTTCACTGTACTGTGTTAGTTAGACATAACTATATGTTAATTTTAAGTAACAAAGCTAAGAACATAATACTTTTCTTTAGAAGTCGAAGTCGCTTTCTAAAGTGTATTTTTCATGTCACAACACATATCTGTATAACAAAAGCTTGTACCGAGACTAAACCAATACTGTGTTACACTTTCGGTTATTGTAAAAGGTGGAGATTGCAAAATGTGAGCTATTAAGTTGTTTGGTCAAAATCCGGGTGATGTCAGATGTATCACTCACATCCTATTTACTCTTTAATAAAGAAACATAATATTGTTACGAAACATCATGAACAGTTCAATGAACATTAATTACTACAATATTTGTGAGGTAGAATATGGACTGATAGTAGCGTGATTGTCTTGTTTACATTTTTGGAAAGCGTTATGTTTGAAATGTTTTAAAACTGTTAAACCGATTTCAGAACGTCTGTAACATACTAGTACTGAGTAGTACTTACCTACCCGTCGCATCTAATTTAAAAAGCCGCCAAGTGCGAGTCGGACTCGCCCATGAAGGGTTCCGTATCAGTAAGTAACATCATATAAAAGTTCTTGTAGTTCGTTGTAACTTTCATCGATGTTTTAATAATAGTGTTTTGATTGGATGAACGGTAAATTGCGTGTTACGATTTATGACGTATTAAAAAAAAACTACTCACTAGATCTCGTTCAAACCAATTTTCGTTGGTAGTTTGCATGGTAATGTACAACATATATTTTTTTTAGTTTTATCACTCTCTCATTTTAGAAGTTAGAGGGGGGGACACACACATTTTTCCACTTTGGAAGTGTCTCTCGCGCAAACTATTCAGTTTAGAAAAAAATGATATTAGAAACCTCAACATCATTTTTGAACACCTATCCATAGATACCCCACATGTATAGGTTTGATAAAAAAAATTTTTTGAGTTTCAGTTCCAAATATGGGGACCCCCAAAATGTATTGATTTTTTCTATTTTTATGTAAAAATTCTAATGCGGTTCACAGAATACATCGACTGACCAAATTTCAACAGTATAGCTCTTATAGTTTCGGAAATAATTGGCTGTGACATACGGACGGACAGACAGACAGACAGACAGACAGACAGACTTGAAGAATCTATAAGGGTTCCGTTTTTTGCCATTTGGCTACGGAACCCTAAAAAGGCGTTTCATCAACTCGTAGTCGTACTCTGATACAAGTGACTATTCTATCGACGTTTATTCTGTAGTTTTAAGGCTTATTTTTCAAATTATTCGATCCCTAACACGTAACAATATATTATGTAATCGATAATGTAACTACTTAAGAATAATATACAAATAAATAAAATTGAAGTATCTGTTTGCAATTCCAAAATAACAACTTTTCACTTATTGCATGTATCGGTATAGGTAATATACGTTATTGATATAAAAAAAAACAATTTTTAAAATAGTTGTCTGGCTTGTTCCCACTAAACCCTAGAACGGCATGACCGAATTCGGCGGGATTTTGACTTGCAGATAACTGATGTCACAAGAAATAACCTAGACTGCCATTGTAATAGACTAGTTGCGGGTAACACCGTGGGGTGCAGTTAGGTTATTAGTCAATGTAATGTAATGGTTAACCACTAGTGTTTTTCTATGTATAATATGTATGTATTTACAAAAAAAAAGTATGTTTATGTATTTATATCAGTTGTTTAGTACCCATAACACAAGCTCTGCTTACTTTGGGACTAGATGATGTTGTGTGTAAGATGTCCAAAAATATTTATATTTATTTTATTTATTTATTTACTACATAGTATAAAACAAAGTCGCTTTCTCTGTCCCTTTGTATGCTTAAAACTTTAAAACTACGCAACGGATTTTGATGCAATTTTCTTTAATAGATAGACTGATTCAAGAGGAAGGTTTTTATGTGTAATACATGTATAATATAGTAGATTATAATTTTAGAGGTTTCTAATGTGTGTGTACCTTACGAGATAGATCAAAATAATGTACTACAGTATTGTACATCTTATAAAGGTCTACATAAAAGTCCGCGATGGTATATGTCTATCTCTTATGGATAACCCACATTAACCATTTTTTTTATTTTTTCTTTTTACGAGAAATAATGGCTTATTTACGAAGCGATTTTAAACAATACAGTATTAATCCTTATCCAATTAAGTACCTTAAATACATTGTGTATTTAATATAGATTAATATGGCCCTTTACAGTATGTAATTTAAATTAATACTTTTGAAGATATTACAGATTTAAAATGCAGGAACAAAGTGATTATGGCGGTACCGGCCGGGGCCCGTTAGTTGACACTGCTGTCGATTTGTCACCAATACTTTATTATGAATTAATTCTAAGGCGGTACGAAGTTCGCCGGGTCAGCTAGTGAAGAATATATGGAAGCGTGTATTTCTGTTTTAGTTACCTTGAATATGTATATAGTATATACCTACATACGAGTACGCAAGCTATCAACGAACATAAGATATTGACTCTTCTGCCTCAGAATGAAAATAAATATCTTGTGTAGCTGTAAAAAAAAGGAAAAAATTGTGTTGGCTACTAAGTTCCTTGTTGCTGTCGTTGTGACAGATCAATCGTGTTGTCTTTATCACGTATCCCTACTTAATATTATAAATGCAAAAGTAACTCTGTCTGTCTGTCTGTTACGCTTTCACGCCTAAACCACTGAACCGATTTTAATGAAATTTGGTATGAAGATAGAACTGAACTTGGGAAAGGACATAAGCTACTTTTAATACGCGACATACATAACCGACATACACGCGGGCGGAGCCGCGGGCGAAAGCTAGTATATTATATATCAATGTTTATCACTATATAAATAATACATTTAACTAAGTTGGGCCGTTTGTTTTGGTTGTTTTGTAATGTCACAATCAATTTGGACTTTTAAATGATCTGAGTGGATAACATACACTATATTAAACGTTTAGGCAGTCATTGAATCCAATGTCATATTTTCCTGTTTTGCCTTGTATTATATTTAAACCTACCAAAGTGACACTACTCTGCATGATGGACAGCATGAAATCAAATCTACTACCAATATGAAGAGACTCGCAGAAGACTTACACGCGTGAAGCATTGCTCGTCTTTCGACTTATCTGGCGTCGAAACTATATTTGGAAAGGCTCCATATCCAGCTGTGGTAATAATAGCTGTTAAAGATATTAATGACCTGAAATCAGTAAAATAGAAAATTAAGTCACATACATTAATTAAAACTGTCAAAGTGATATAAAAACTACCAAACTCTGACCTACAAAGTCTAAAAAGTTGGGACGTAAAGTTTTCGCGCATTTTCATTGGTTTTCTCAACAGTTCCTAGTTTTACTTTTCTCTTCACATAATAAAATAACTCTGAGCTATATAAATATATAGCATAATATTTGACTTAACATTACGCCTTAGATGACTTTAGAACGTTATCGAACATAAATATGATCCAACCACAGAATCCACAAAAGCATTGTGTGAGTGTAACACTATTACATATCGTTTATCATACAATGTAACCCAGCTTTCTTCCCCATTTCTGGTGCATCATAACACAATCGGTAGTACTGCTCGATAGCTAATAAGTATATATACGTAACGTGTGCGTCACGAGACCGCACCACCTTGTTTGTTTGCGTGGAGTTAGCACTCGGCAGTGCCGCAGGGATCGTGAAAGTGGTTGCGTAATCATGCACAGAATGCGGCAACTTCTGCAGCTGCAACAACACTTAACTAAAGAAATTCTCTACACTTTAGAATTGTTTCTTAATTTAATATAGGTTTGTAAGGTAACATTTTATTTCTAGCCAGTGTAGCCTTAATGACCTTAGCCAAATAAAATTTGAACTTAAAAGGCTAGAAAGATGTTTAGAACGCAGCCACTTACAATAACGTTGGCAAACCAACTTGAAATTGGCATAATAGTCACTATATTAAAATCGGTAGTCTGTCTGTAACATATGCAATGGTTGTGATTTAGTTTTTAGATATTATTTTGTCCATTAATCACGTGTGGCTCGAAATGGGGGGAGGGGGTGGGCGGTTCACAAAAATCACAAAATATAAAGGGGAGGGGGGCTGTAGTAATATATCACGTGCATTTATTTTTTATGCAAATTTTCGCATATCTTTCATTATTTTTATGTCAGTCAACCTACAACCTTTCTACTCTACCCCTGAACGTAATTATTGTAGAAGGTATTTAATTTTCTATAATATAATTAAATACCTTAATCATGAATTACCTGTATTTTATTTATATATAAAAAAAGATTCTTGTAGATACTAAAAAATACACGTGATATAGGAGAGGGGTAGTCTTAAACCTCACCATGTGTCACCAAGGGGGGGGGGGGGGAGGTTATACACATTCCTCTCTGGTTGTATGCCACTCTAAACTATTTAACTATCTTCCGAAATAAATATATCAAGAAAAAAAAATCTACTTCCTCATAGAAATACTCCTGTTTTCAAAAAGAACACACAGTATTATCCAACGTGGGGTTTGATTCTATAATACTCAGCCAATTAGGGCAATTAGTCCAATTAGAACTATAGTTTATCTGTAAAATGAAACCTTTTATGTGTTTTAGGATTAATTTATTTTCATAACTAGTGCAAAAAAGTAAGTTATTTTTTTACCTTATACTATTACTATTATACTACTTTTACTATTTATCTCACTTTCTCACATGTATGTATGTAACAATGAACATTGTATAGTGATTGAGTTTTCAACTACCGGAAAAGGCTTTTAATAATACCTAAGTACTTACTTAAGCATTGTTAACATAATTATACTGAAATAGGAAGTGAAGTGAACTAAACAAAAATAAAGCAAAGTATATTGATGTAGCTAATTTCAAGTCAAAACTTGCAATTTGACATATTTTCGAAAAACTAGGAAAAATTAACATTTTAACTTTTTCATCATTGACATTGTTCATGGTGATTTAGCAGGTTTTTGACCACATGTGACTGCCTTGTTGGTCTAGTGGTTGGCGATTGCGGCTGCTGATCAGGAGGTCACGGGTTCGATTCCTGGGACGGTCCAAATGTTTGCGTCTTCATCATCATCATCAACAGCCTTTAACAGTCCACTGCTGGACATAGGCCTCTCCTTAGAAAGGAGGTTTTGGCCTACTATACCACGCTGGCCAGACGGGTTGGTATAGGAATGGTTTCAAGTTTTCATTCTCTTTGCATCGCTGTTGTCTTGCGTAGTTTATCCCTTAGTCGCCTTTTACGACACCCGCGGGATGAATAGAGGTGGTGACACTCTGTATACTTAATCTGTTACCACACGGACATGTTTGCGTGATTCGCAAGAATTTGTTTCGGAGTCTGGGTGTTTTCTGTGTATAATATGTGTATATTTACAAAAAAAGTATGTTTATGTCAGATGTCTGGTGCCGACTGGTGCCCATAATACAAGCTCTGTTTAGTTTGGGACTAGATAACGTTGTGTATAAGATGTCTGAAATATTTATATAATTATATTGATTTTTAATACTATTTTATACTTCTAAACAAAAACATGAAAAGCAGCTCACTATGCCGCTAAAGTATTGGACATTGGACACCAACTCACCATGCTACGTTGTCTGAATTTGCAATGTGTATAGTGGCATCCACTCTTAGATTCTATTTTCATGCTTTCTATCATCACCTCTGAGACGTTCCAATATAACCATTTAATATAATTAGTCGATAAAAAATTGAGAAATCTCAGTTTTTGAACAGAAGAATTCAACGACTGCGTTTCTTAGAATGCTTCAATAGAATGTTAAAAACAAAATAATTTAAGTGAAAAAACATAAAAATAGTGTTTCAGTAAGTGGGTCTCAAACATTATCAGCAGAGAATTGTGCAATAAAACACCTCTCCCTGAATAAAACTTCTGACAATTTGGATTGTATCAAAAGAAGTGGTCATGACGTGATAAACATTATGTAATTAATAAAACAATCAAGTCTGCGGCGGTGACCTGGTGGTTTGAGGAACTGCAACAATTACGTCTCACTAGTGGTGTGGTCACCAACCGGATAGCGGAAGTGACGCCACTTGCATTTATCTTAGGCCTCTCAATATTACTTAGCAAAAAGTGTGGCACAAACAACGGCAAAGAACATTGATGTAACAGCTGTTGCGGCTGCGCTGGGGAACGCTACTTTTCTCTAAGTTTCTCCAACGGCTCACGCGCAGTCGAACCTACGTCGCGAGAATACGCGCGCGTGTCTATACCGTTCATCGCTTCGCTTTACTTCACGCTCAACTAACTTATATGAAATAAGGTATAGGACAATATAATTAAATTGTGTGAAACGTTAATTAAAAGCAAACATAGTGTCAGTGTTATTAAAGGCCAATAGAAAGTTGGTAAACTTGTTGCCTGGGTGAACAAACGTATAAACGCCGTAAATTTACAAGTTCTACACAAGTGACTGGATCTTTAAGGTTTGTTGCTTTCGTTTACTTTCAATTAATTTTTAGAATTAAACTAAGTAAATAGAATATTTTAAAAATATAATTGTTCGAACAAATTAAGTAAATGAAATCTTTGTTATAAGTCATTATATTTAGAAAATCGAATATGTGAATTCTCTCACTTATTATTTACACATGAGCATAATAGAAACTAATTTGTTATAAAACTAAATTTTATATGAAATAAATATATCTTTAAATTGTTTAGGAAACCAAAATGTTAAACAAGTAGCTGATATTGGTAACTAATTACGGATCATTGGATAAATTAAAAAAATACTTTCCAATCTCTAGCAGGTGGTATACGTAATAAAATAACATCGGTGGCAACTGAGTTAATAGTCCTTGTTTGCTTCTGAATAAAACTAACAAAACTTTTCTCAAGTGAGACACCAAACTGTATCCTTCGCTACCTAGACGTGCAATGTTAATAAATGTAAATGTGGGGATAACTCCGTACTTTTGAGTATTTATGCTAACAGGGTTTCCACCCAGAAGTCATGGTTATTTGACAGTTCATTAAGTTAGTCATTGATTTACACCAATTTTTAAACCATGTAATTTAATAAATACGTCAAAACTGAAGCAGTTATGTAAGAAAGTGAACCGCTGTTTGAAAAACATATCGATAAGCTCATGCTGTTGCTTCTTTGTTCATATTATTATGATGTAATCCCGGGTTGGACTTCTGTTGATTTTTTAGAAATTCTTATCGCATCCCGGAGTATGGAAAATGGCGGTATTCCACAGCCTGGTTGGTAGATCCTGGTTGTCTTGAACATCTACGGCAATCGTTATTGGAAAGTTAGTGCCCTCAAATATACTGACAAAAAGTTCAACCTTCCATTTCAATTTATCCTCAGGGTTATAACCGATGCAAGTTGTGTCAAAAAAACTGATGTCCCAGTGTTGGTGTAAAAACTAATGTTCAGGTAAAACCGGTTAAACTAGTAGCCGATCCCAAATAACCTTTGGAAGGATTTAGATTATTGGGAATAATTGGGAATAGGTAGATTTAGCTGCTAGAAGAAGAATAAATAATAAATAAATAAATATTTCGGACGTTTTACACACAACGCCATCTAGTCCCAAACTAAGCCGAGCTTACATAAACATACTTTTATTTTTGTAAATAGATACATATTATATACATAGAAAAACACCCAAACTCCGAAACAAATATTTGCGGATCACACAAACATTTGGTCCGACCCGGGAATCGAACCCGGGACCTCTTGATCAGCAGCCGCATACGCTGACCACTAGACTAACAAGGCAGTCAATAGAATAGTAGGTAGTAGGAGAATAGTAGGCGGTAAAAATATACGTACTTTTATTATGATGTGTGTACGCAGTAGATCATCAAAGGAGTAAGTGATTATCACTTACTCCTTTGATGATCTACTTGTTTGAACTTAACGGTCAAACGACTCATAATTATTATTATGGTAATATTGTATGGGTTGTTGATTGTTATTATTGATTCATATATAACTCCACAATCAAGCTCTATCTTAAGTTATAATAGTCACAGATTAATCTGCACTAAACATTTTCTATTAAAAAGATTAACTTTTAAATTAGGTTTTATAAAACATTTCGTTATAAAGAACTTCAAGTCTTGTTTAATGAGCTTTATTCCTTAAGCTTAGAATAAGACGTGTTCAAACAGGCATTAGGACTTAAAAACCTGTTCAATGACATTCCAATGCATACTACATACATAGGCGGAGATTGGAGGAAGCTATCTCTCTAGGGAACTTTTGAGTAACGCAAACAAGCACAAAATACGGCTAATTAGCCATGGGTGAATTTGCTTTTTGACCGATAGCCGGGTATAACAATGTTTTTGTCTATTTAATGCTAGTTCTGTAAATAAATTACGTTTAATACTAGCTTACTCGAGCGGTGTACCCCGCAGTTATTGTTGTAAGTCGCAACTAACGCCGCGGAGCAAAGCTAGTCTAGAAAAATAGACTAAATTTAAGCCTTTCTGTCAGTGAAAGTCCCGTTAAATTCGGCCCAGACATTTCCGAGATTAGCCGGAACAAACAAACGGACAAAAAAATTAATAATTGCTTTTCAATTTAAGTATCGTAAATATATATACTTTATTGTAAAAAACTGGTTATTCGAAATTACATACACACACACTTGAATTTATTTATTTGTATAGATTCACAGCTATCGCAAAATTACTCTAAAACAGTTTAACATAGAACTCTGTCAACTCTACTTCAAACTTAGAGCACATAGAGCAACACAGACTCGCGAACCGGAGGAGAGTAGATATACCATCTTTTCCGGAGGAGGGTTGGGGACTGACAAGACAAGTTGTGGCTATTTGTTAACGTTGGATGTTTTTAAGCCACCCGAAGGCCTCCCAACTAAGCTTTACGGCTGCTATCTTATAATAACAACCGGGACCGACTGCTTAACGTGACCTCCGAATCACGGTAACGGTCATAACATATCATGCTACAAACGGTCACCCATGTAGGCCTGACCGCGCTGTCGTTGCTTACCCTCGGTGATAAGGCCACTCGGCTATGAGCGGTGTTTTTAACTCTGTAGGCATTTCATCTAAACATCTATCATTTAAATATATCGATTAAATCATAATAAAGTATTACATTCCACTTTATGTTATATAATAGGCGATAGACATATATAACATATCATGCTACAAACGGTCACCCATGTAGGCCTGACCGCGCTGTCGTTGCTTACCCTCGGTGATAAGGCCACTCGGCTATGAGCGGTGTTTTTAACTCTGTAGGCATTTCATCTAAACATCTATCATTTAAATATATCGATTAAATCATAATAAAGTATTACATTCCACTTTATGTTATATAATAGGCGATAGACATATATAACATATCATGCTACAAACGGTCACCCATGTAGGCCTGACCGCGCTGTCGTTACTTACCCTCGGTGATAAGGCCACTCGGCTATGAGCGCTTTTTTAACTCTGTAGGTATTTCATCTAAACATCTATCATTTAAATATATCGATTAAATCATAATAAAGTATCACATTCCACTTTATGTTATTTAATAGGCGATAGACATATAATTATCTACCAATTTTCTTTTGTGTCACTTTTGTGCCAATTTTCTTTTATGTTACTTCTTATTATATAAAATTCTCGTGTCGCGGTGTTTGTATGGGGTTTACCAATAAGAACGTCCTGGTTTAAAAATTGAATAAAACAACAATTTTTTATGAAAAATGCATCCGATGTTGATTGGAGTAATCTCAGATAAGTAACCTTTTTGGATTATGTTACTGGTAGTTTTTTATTTATAGTTTGAATTATTTTTTAAGAAGTATTTGATTTTAAACTGGAAAATTGTGATTCATAAATTATCTATTCCGTTCTTAGCTTCTGAAGTATAAACATGTTTTTGTAATTATATATAATGTAAATGTATCTAAATTGAATTATACTCTAAAATATGAAATCTATTTATCAAGTTTATTATTTCATGAAGTGACCGTTTAGCCCGATACCAAAATGATTTAGCCACATCGACTGTTTCCAAGATCCGATTGATTTATTTCATAGATAATTTTATGCCATTTATGTTTTAAATAATATATCGGTCAAATGACCGCCGCGGCACTTTTTGCAGACGGTCACCCACGCTCACGCCAATTTTCTATGACGTGGTGCACCATTTCGGCCGGTAAATCGGCTATGGCTCGTCGAATGTTGATTTTTAGATAACGAATTGTAGCTGGATTATTGCTGTATACTTTGGATTTGACGTAATCCCAAAGAAAATAGTCTAAAGGTGTTAATTCACACGATCTTGGTGGCCAACTGATCGGTCCATTTCCCGAAATTAACGACTCACCAAACTTTCCACGCAATAATTCCATGTTCACTCGAGTAATGTGAGGTGGTGCACCGTCTGTTTGAAAATAAAGGTCGTCTGCATCAATATCATCAAATTCCGGAAAGAAATATTTGGTTAACATCGAGTTATAGCGCTCGCCATTCACAGTAACAGGGTTTCCTTCGTCACTTTAAAAGAAGTACGGACCAATGATTCCACTGTACCATAAACCGCACATAACTGTTATCTTTTGCGGATGCAATGGTGATTCATGAACCACACGTGGATTTGACTCACTCCAATAGCGACAATTTTGTTTATTAGTGTAGGGTGTAGGCCCAAATCCAACCGCAAAGTACGCCAGGTGGTCATTGGAGGGAGCCCCAACTCTTGTGAACGGCGTTGAACTGATCGAATTCGCATCAATACTGGCCTGAACGGCTGCGATATTCTCTTCACTACGGGCATTTCTTTGTCTCACAGGCACAGCAGTATCGTAGAGAGTGAATTCACTTTCAAATTTTGTTATTATGCATAGCGCCCACAGAAGGACACTATGACGACTGTTTTTTGCGCGAAGCGCTCTTACTGTAGCGGTAGGAGAACGCGAATTTGCGTAATAATTTTGGACAATTTCCAAGCGTGAGTTTAAAGTGAAACATGACATGATAAAATGGCAAACCTTACTGAACACAAATGTCAAGAGACGTCAAAGATCCATCATCAAACATAAGCACATCAAACATAAGCTGTCAAAACCAGGTCACCCCTTGAATGCCCCTTGACCGGCTTGAAACGGCTTGACCGATTCTCTTGAAATTTTGTATGCATATTGGGTAGGTCTGAGAATCGGTCTACATCTATTTTTCATACCCCTAGGATGCGAGGGGAGCCGCGGGCATAGCTAGTATTTTTATACTAATAGTACCTACCGATGGAACATTCAAATCAGCTGACTACAGGAATGAATAAAAGTACATTTTAGTGTGCTTTTTAGAATTCATGTTCATGACCCTTATAGTTTTGTCACGTCCGTCCATCCGTCCATCAGTCCTCGACTTATCGTCCAAATTGTTAGTGGTAAAAAGATGAAACTTTACATATTATGTTTAGATCACGTTGACAAAGTGCTACTATAAAATCATATAAACATATTTTAATAATTTTAACTAAATTAATTACACTTAAAACTAGGGATGATTTTTTTGTCTAGATAGGTATTTTAAAAACATTGAGAGGTTGCTCAGATGATTTTTTGATTTAGGTATGCTTTTGCCAGTTATTCAACTGTAAAGGGCATTTTTTTGTTAAAATTGGGCGTCCCCCTCTAAATACTAATCGGCTGGCCCAGCAAATTTGAAAAATATAAAAATTATATTGTAGTCAATGTGATGAACTTCAAAGGAAAACTATAACGGCTTAGATTACTTTTAAGTTCAGGAGTTATACAGGCCTAAATTGTAAAATAAGTTTAGTTAAAAAACTGCGCACAAAAATAACGATATATTAAGTAAAAATAAAAATTATCTATTGGACACGACTTTAAATTCACGTACGTTTATAGGTGACTACGGAACCCTATTTTAAGCTTCATCATCATCAACAGCCTTTAACAGTCCACTGCTGAACATAGGCCTCTCCTTAGAAAGGAGGTATTGGTAAAGGCGGCCTCGCGGAAGGCCGCCCTAGGCCGCCATAATGTGGTTCGCCATACTGCTTGCATTTGCAGTGAGTATGGCGACCCCCACTTATGGATTTTACTCATGCTTTCCATCAGGCATAGTAAAGTCACATTGGCAGGCGTTATATATAAAAAAAAAAAGGTATTGGCCTACTATACCACGCTGGCCAGACGGGTTGGTTTCAAGTTTTCCGACTGAAACCAACCCTAGTTGGTTTCAAGTTTTCCTTCTCTTTGCATTGATGTTATCTTGCGTAGTTTATCCCTTAGTCGCCTTTTACGACACCCGCGGGATGAATAGGGGTGGTGACACTCTGTATTCTTAATCCGTCACCACACGGACATTTATTATATCAATATATCTTAAATCGAATCAAATCGTTTCGAAATCTATAGAGAATCGACGTCCAAAAAGAAAATAGCAATAAATATACTAGAGAATGAACGTGCTAAGAAATCAATGCTAACTAATTACTAAAGCACACGACGAGTATTTAATTTCTATTTTATGAACACTTGACTTAATGGCTGTACTGTTGTAATAGCAATGGGCTCCAATAAGGAGGTTATAAGGTCGTGTAAAGCAAAAAATACTCATCATTTATTGATTCACATTATTATAGATTTCTCCAGTATTTAGTACCTAGTCATTATTAACACTACATTCCACTGCATTCAATACTCATTGCTGAACATAGGCCTCTCCTCAGAAAGGAGGTATTGGCATACTACTCGCATGTATGTCACGCTGGCCAGACGGGTTTATGTAGGATTTGATTCAGGTTTTAATTCTCTTTTTTATTGGTTTCTTAATTGTTTTTCTTTTCTTCTTTTTCTATAATCCTGTTTTTATGTATTTTGCTGACATTCTGTGTTCTCATTACGTTACTAGACTACATGGATTGTGTTTATTAATTTGGTTTGATCTAGATAAAGCTACTAAAATAAAGTGGGTCTTTAGTAAGTCAAGTGTTATTTTATGATAATGAGCAGTGCAGTTATACCTCTATCTATTTTGTAAGACAGCAATCTTTTATTACTTCCGATATCCGGTATTGGAATTTTCGTAGCAACTTTTAATTTTATCTTTATTTAGATGCTTGATAAACATTTATTGTGCGATAGACTTACTCTAACTCCTGTCTTTTGTTTCACTATCTAGCAGCTCTGTTTATTGTAAATGGAACTTATAATATATGTTTGAATTATTGGGTTATATATAATTTTAAGTATTCAAAAGTAGTAGAAGTAAAAGTTTTTTTATAAACATTAATAAATTACATGCACACTTTAAGGACACAATTTCAGTTTAATATCTTAATATATATAATTCTTGTGTGAGTGTGTATGTCACTGAACTTCTCTCAAACGAATGGACCGATTTTGATGAAATTTTTTGTGTGTGTTCAAGGGGATCTGGGAATGGTTTAGATTCGCAATTGGACCCGGTAGGTGGCGCTGCGATCAAGTTCTGGAATTTTAGAGTTGAGCGGTACGAAGTTCGCTGGGTCAACTAGTTTACATATAAATACCTATGTATGTATGTTTATGTTATTTTGTTTGCAGTTGTCTAGTGTTTAAGTGATTTCCATTTCTAACTTAAGCACCTGACGACCTTGTCATGTTTAATGACACTGCAAATTCTTTTGGATAAGAGACAAAAAAGAATTACAGTCACGGCAACATAAAATCTTGACCGACTTATACTTCTTTTCTAACAAAACATCTCAGCTACAAGTACTAGCAAATATAAAGACTTTAATAGAATGTCACGGTGGCACATTGGTAGTGTATGGGTACACTGTGTCCAAGGTCTCCGGTTCGATTTTCTGGTCGGACCAAAAGTTTGCTTTGTGAATATTTCTTTTAGATTTGGTGTTTTCTATGTACAAAATATATGTCATCATCCTAGCCTTCGGGTTGGCTACCAGTTCAACTGATTTTGCCTGAGTATAAGATTTTTCACTGAGCGACTTGCGAACGAACCTCCGCAACCCTGACTGCGAACTGAATTCGAAGGGTGAACAAGTTGCCAGCATATTTGACCGCACTGACTTCCCTGTAACGATTGTCATAGACGTTTATGACATCGGACACAGAGGGTTTAATATGCTCTCCGAGGCACGGGCGTGAAACATAGCCACATTTTCATACTCCGGGCTGCTATTAAGAATCGCTTGTAAGAAAAACTAAATAACACAGGCTCGACTCGGGAATCGAAACCAAGCCCTCCTCATCGGCAGCTACATACATGTAAAAACATATTTGCAAAAAGTATTTAAGTATATCACGAGACACTAAAGCTGTCGCAGAACGAATACTGACACTATGCCATCTAGATTCAATCTAAGAAGGTAGATTGTGGTCACACTCTACAACAATGCCATGAGTTGAAGAAGGTAGATGATATATTGAGTTATGAATCCGATACATTAATTTTTTTGGTGCTTCATACCTATATCTATTTAAAATTTAAAAGACATGTTTAAAGTTAGCCCTTTTTAAATTTTAACTTACTAGTATTGTGTTGAAACAGATAAGTAGTAATAGACATTGTTCGTTTAGTTAAAAGCAAATGCCCTCCATTTCTTTAGTGAGGATTGTGAGAGAAACTATTGTATAGTGTCCCACGGCACGAATGCTAGCAAGTTTGCTAACAGGTTTCTTTGTAGTATGGTGTATATCTTGGCGTTTCCCATAATTAGCCCTTAATCTCCTCTATCTAAAACACGGGAATAGACGTACTCCTTTTTATTTTAATTAGCATTTTTGTTTCTATTTTTTGTAAACTGGCTGTTGTACCCTGCTACGTCTGGAAGTGACACACTCTAACCGCATTGATGAAAAATAAGCCTGATGCAAAAAATAAACAAAACAAAGTTTTGAAGCAGGTTGTATGTCATGTCAATTGTACCTCAAATTCGTGCAGAACTTTCTGGGTTTCTGAAGGCAACACAAACCATCTTAACATTTTTATGCACATTAGGTGTGTAATCCTGAATAAATGTAACTGAAAATTGGTGCATTCTAAGTTCTTCAAAATGTAAACTTACCCAAGATGATCAAAGAAAATAAATCATTATGTAAATAAGTATAGATTAGTTTCAGACCAAGACCGTTTCCAATTACTTAAGAGAAATCGTACCTAGTTTTTACCCAACTAGCTTCGCTATTAAATCGTCTTTTGTGTCTACTCATCCCACGCAAGTGAAAACTTTACAATAACAATATCAAGCGAATACAAATACCTTACTATTAAACCCATTCATTTCCCCAGCACCGAAATAAAACAATATTTAGTTAATACAGCTTTATAAATACTTTGTTTGCTTGTAAGTAGTTAACTGTTTAGATTCGTTTGTAATGTATTTATGTCAATCAATGAATTTTTAAATATTAAAGAAATTGCGTTATTTTTCCAATAGATCATAGTAACCCACCCCAAAACAGAACCTTTATTACAAGGCCTTGCAAATTCCATCAGAAAACATAATTAAAGTAATTTAAGTGTCCGCTTCACTGAGCACTTATTATTGTATTATATTTTTTATTTTATAAAACATTTGGATTAATATAATAATATTATTTTACATTGTTTCTAACGTTTACAAGTCGAACTGCTTCTTTACATGTTGGAGTAATGCCACGGAGACTTACCTACAAGTATTTATTTACACAACATTCACGTTAGACTTAATTGACAGTAGCTTAGCCAACATAATAGATTTTAACTTGGATAACCCAACAATTAGTCACTAACTAAGTAGTAACACATTTGTACTTAAATACAAAGTGACAATCGGTAGTCAATCTCTTCAGCTTGAACAAACTAATGTATTTTAAAAAACATCGATATAATAT
This sequence comes from Phragmatobia fuliginosa, assembly GCA_932526445.1. Lineage (NCBI taxonomy): Eukaryota > Metazoa > Arthropoda > Insecta > Lepidoptera > Erebidae > Phragmatobia > Phragmatobia fuliginosa. Next base: position 17,455,524 of record OW052061.1, read on the forward strand.
CGTAAATCATAAAATTACGTATGTATGCACATATAATAGCCTCCCTTGCCAAATGCAAAAGTTTTCGTTTCCTATTCTATTTTTCGATTCTCTTGTTTGATTGGCTAATATTTTCTTTTGATCACGTGACTGAGTGACAATAGCCAATGAAAGAAGAGATTAGAGACAGAATAGAAAACGAGAAATGGCTCGTAGGAAGAAATGGAGGAAGAATTGCTTTGTATAAAGTATCACCATTCGTTGCCGAGTAACGCTTTTCACTCTAAACAAATCGTATTGTTTTGGGAATATCTTTATACCTATAGAAGATAATTAGTACTTTTCTAACACTATGAACTGTAAAATATTATACAGTCACATTTACCTCTGAACGATAATTACAGCAATTGTGCATTAAGTGTTATGTATCACACAATTGTTTTAATAGAACAAACACCAAGGAGGTCGATTGATACGTTTCTTATCGAAAGACTTGAATATAACCAAAAAAAGAGTTCACATTGAAATGCACGGCGTAAAACAATTGGTAGTACTGGGTAGTGCCGTTCACCGAATGCCAATATGATGAAACCGTATACACGTGATATCTATAACAATCAGGCTATAGGTTTACGAAAGTGTAGTATAGCACCGCCGGTGTAGACAGACAGACGAGCTCCTTATTACAACAAATTTATAAAAAAAAAGTTGCTCTTGCATTTATGTCAAAATCAAAGCATTTATTTCAAGTAGGCCAGTTACAGGCACTTTTGAATTGTCGAAACAAAAATGTAGCTACAGTCCCAGTCACAAGACACAAAAACTGTGAAAGTACTGTAGTTGCCCATTCCCTAGCGTAGATCTCTATGGAGAAGAACGGGCAAGAAACTCCATGGACACTCTTTTAAATCAAAATGTTTTTACAAAATCATGGTTACATCATTCATGTTGAGATGGTACATTATGTGAGAACGATGTAGCAAGACGTGCACGTTAAAAGTGTCCATAGTACAACAAAAATACAATTGAAAAATAAAATAATTAATTCAAATAAGCCGTGGCAACTAAGAGATGACCAGTCACAACTGACAGCGCCCGTTCACGAACATGACGCATGGATCCGCACCATTCAACTCAACCATTTTGAAGGGAATCAAATGATCAGACACACGCGCCACCATCAGCGTGACATTTGAGTGAGCATGACATACTCTCAACCGCCAGGGCAGATTCAGGTCAAGAAAAGACGTAGGTTTCCAGTGAATGATAGCTTGAATAGCTTCCTAGTGCATAGTACTCACACAATATGGGCTATGCGATTATATAACACTAAAGAGATTGAATCTATACAATGCAAAGAAAGTTGTACAATCTTCAGCAGCTCCAACAATACCATTCAATGCTATCAATTTATGCGCCCCTGTCCTTGTGAAGCAGGACCAGCATTGAGCCAAGCATTTTTATCAGCGATATAATCGCTCAACTTGTAATATGCTTGCTTACATAGTGTGCGTTTAATGCATGTTTTAAATTTTGTCTCATTCAGTTCAAGAATACTTTGTGGAATTTTATTATAGCATCTCAAACAGTACCCCATAAAAGAAGAGTCTACTTTAGCGAGTCTAAAGCCTGGCTGAACTAGTTGGTCCCTATTTCTAGTACTGTAATTATGTTTGTCACCTCTTTTGCCAAAAAGATGAAGATTTTTCCTAACGTACATTATGTTTTCGTAGATGTATTGACTATGTACCGTCATGTGTTTTATATACTGTACGTGTATACCTGTATAAACCCAACATAGACTTGAGAGACCACCTTGAAATACCATAATTAGGATAGCATAGTTATGAGTCATAAGCACAGATATAGTTTACTGTCAGGTTATCCTTCAATTAGTCTCTATCGACGTTCAATATATCGCACATTGCACCCACAATAAGTAACGAAACTAACCCTCTACTGTTCTAATTAGCACTGTATTGAACAATATTTTAGATCATACCTGTCCCTCCTAGTATAAACAACCCCGAATAGTCAGTAATAAGTGGTACAGTGCAACTTAAAACTTGTCCTATGCAGATGATATTAAATAATATGTATTGAACACATTCAATTGTGTAATGTTACATACATACTGTGTAATGACAGACCTTCCATCATTTGATTTCACTATGCACTATCTTTTGTACATTTTTCTCATTTACAGACATAATTATGTATGACAATATTTTCTTATATCTTACTATATACTTCCTCTATGGTCTTATTAATTAATGGTAGATAAGGGAGAAGAGAATCTTTGCATATGTAGAAAAGAATAGATTCTCAATGATTTTCATATTATCTTATACTTTCCACATCTAATACTATACAGATGCGCAGAAATGAGGGCATTTAATTAAAATCCCGTTGCTTCACTAGTTTCTAAAGGTACTTAAATATACTCATTTTTGATAAACTATTCAACAATTTCAGAATCCGCTCAATATAATGATAGTACATTGTTTGAAACATGTTTTTTATAAGGTGTTCATCTTTGTCCTACTTTTTTAGTTTCTCTCGTTGTTATTGTATACAACAACGGAAATTACAACAATTACTATAATTTTATCAAAACGTCATTAAAAACATAGACCAAATTCTATTTTATCTAGTCTCGCAAAACTCTTCGAGTCTGTAGTGAATTTACATGTGCAGCATTTTTTCAAGCTTAATCTCACAGTTCATCAGCACGGTTTTGTGAAGGCCCGTTCTACTAATACAAATCTTTGTGGAGACATTGTCGGAAGCCTTAGATAAACAGAAACAAGTAGATGTAAGAACTTCCCAAGTACCACAATGACCCCATGGGCATTCGATGTTAGAAGATAGAGGGCGCGGTCGTCTTTCAGGCTGATACACATAACACATAGTAAGGCTGATATACCAACGTAACCCAATACTTTGAAAAAAAAAAATCAAATGATGTCTCTCTACTCATCTTTATACTTTATCCTTATTCCTTAATTGGGACTAGATGGCGCGGTCTGACCGTGGTCGAATATTAATACGATTCTTAATGCATACACAGGCAAACTATGAGTACAGGGTTTTACCATTATTTCATTAGTTTCTTAGGCCCGCATGATGCCCAGTGAAAGCAATGACGAAAATATGTCACGTTAAAAACATTTTTTTTATATTCACATAAACATTGAATGACTGGGCAAAACCAAACGTTTAATAAACGTTTTTTAATATATATTTAAGTCTACCAAAGTGACTCTATTCTGCATGATGGAAAGTATGAGTAGAATCCAGGAGTAGGGGCACTAACATTCTTACTACCTATTGATATCTTAATCTTGAATGCATTTACACCCTAATTTCTTAATTCCTCTGCACACAGGAACGGCCAGATGTATTTCTTGCAAGCCTGCCTACCCTCTCTTTGAGTACTTTAGTGGTTGAATATTAAATATTGTGAGCATATTAGTATTCTTCGTGTGTTGAAATTACAAAAAAAAAATTCTATGTACATATGATATTATTTTTATTATAGCTTCAATGCGAGGTTACATAAATCTTTGCATTTCTTCAAATATTTTCAGTTATTGTTAAAGCAATATTTCTAGATTATGACATGTTCTTCCGCTTATGCAATATTGGTAAACACAATAGAGATGTATGTCACGTGCGTGAAGTATTATCTCAGTCTTCAGACAGTTATTAATGGAGTTTAACATGGTATTTATGAAGTCTATTATTATATCTATATTCATATGTCACATAAGTTTTCATGGTCAACTAATTCGCATGTTTATGGCATACTGTCATAAAAAACCTGTTTCTTGTATTTATCGTTACGAGTTTTAGGGTAAGGCTTATGCTGCTGCTTTCAGGGTCACAGATTAAAAAACGAACAGTGACAATATTTTGAGACATATATCTATTTGTATTGATCTGAGAATTATTATTACTTATATTTTTTTTTTAACGCCATCTAGTCCCAAACTAAGCAGAGCTTGTATTATGGGTACTAGACAACTGATATAAATACATAAACATACTTTTTTTGTAAATACATACATATAATAAATACATAGAAAACACCTAAACTCCGAAACAAATTATATTAATAAATATTATATATTAATAAATATTATAAATATAATAAATATTATATATTAATAAATATATTAATAAATATTAGCGGATCACACAAACATTTGGTCCGACCCGGGAATCGAACCCGAGACCTCTTAATCAGCAGCCGCATACGCTAACCACTAGACCAACAAGGCAGTCATATATCATATAATACTATATGAGAATATAATTTATACTGTATTATGACTGGTTTTTATTAGGTAAAGGTAGTAGAGCCACTATACTTTAACAGACGACTAACCTTAACTGACAGAATTCGGGCAATTTTGTTTCGTAGTCGTCGTTGTGGCGTCGTGCCCATTGATGCATTAAAAGCATCTCAGTAGGCCACCACATTGTGGGTCACCATGCTGCATTGTCTGCATTTGCAATGAATATATATTCAATGTCTTTATATTCACTACTCTTATATTCTACTCATGCTTTATCAGGCAAAGTAGAGTCATGCTCATGGCCGTAGCTAGGGGGGGGGGGGGGGCATTGTGGGGCAATGCCCTACCTTAAAATCGCAATGCCCTACCTTAAAAAGTCCTCATCCCTATGTTAAGGATACCTATTTTTATTACTTCTGCCCTACCTGTCTACCTGTAACCTATGTTGCCCTACCTTAAATCCTACTCTAGCTACAGCCCTGCTCATGCTTATATGTCAAGAAGCCGCAATAATAACCTTCTAAATATAAAAACACAGCACAAGACCAATTACACAATTATTGATGAGACAATGATGATGAATGATGATTAGACATTGAGACAACATACTGATTCTGGTAGAGTTTCTGTATGATCTTGAAGATTCTGTATGTGTATAGTCATCAACAGCCTTTATCAGTTCACTGCTGGACATAGGCCTTTCCATTGAAAGGTGGTTTTGGCCTACTATACCACGCTGGCCAGACGGGTTAGTAAAGGTTTTGTTTCAAGTTTTCCTTCTCTTGGCAGTGATGTTAGCTGCTTATTTTGTTCCTTCAGTCTCCTCTTCGACAACCATGGAATGAACAGAGGTGGTGAACTGGTGACACTTTGTATTCTTAATCCGTCACCACACGGACGTCACGTCTCGGAATCTAATCTGATTCCGATCGTCATATATGTGTATGAAAACAATACATATTCATATTTTTTATTTAGACGCGTTCGTCTGTTCTTTTTGAAATCATTTGTAAACCAAAGTGTCTTACAATGGTTGTTCGCCCTCAGGGTTGCGTAGGTTCGATGCGTGTCAGACAGTTGCCAGTTGGACAAACTGATATTCAGGTAAAACCAGTTGAACAAACCGACCCCAAATAATCTTAGGAATAATAAAGTCTAGGAAGATGATGAATGTAATACTAAATTTGAGAATATAATTTATAGTCTCGATTGTCGATAATTGATGGAACTGTTTGAACAGTCATGAAATTAAGCTGACTTGTATTTTGATTCCACTATTTCATGTATTTTCAACAATTATACTATCAGTTATATTTATATAGACCATCGGTTTTTATAAATAATCGATTATAATTGTAAAACTATAGGCCAATTCTAGGCCAAGAGAATAAATTAACGTATGATTAGGTAGGTACAGTCATCGGTAATTCGAAGAAATAACTTTTTTTGAAACAGTGAACACTGTTATTTGTTTAAATACAATATATCTGGGAACCACATCACATAGTAAACTGATGTATTTACCTCACCCATACTTTATGTTATATTTAAAATGTTGTAGTTATTTACCAGTTAGTGGAACTCGCTCTAACACACATGCAAAATATTAGCCAAATGTGCAAGTCACTTTATTTGACCTCTGCTGTTAGATTGTTGCAGTTGTCTGTGTTTTAAAATTATTCTTATAACAGCCTATTTACAACAGTTATTCTTTGATAATTGCTATTTTACTAGAAAATTATAGTTACATTATAAACGTAAATATATTTTCGTGACTTGGAAGAACGCGCTTAGTCTTCAATTATGCTTATTATATAAATTGTTCATTCCTTAAAAGGATTGAGAATATTAGTTTAAGGTAACAGAAAAGTATTAGTTTTGACCCATATGTGCGTGATAGTTGGAGGTCACAGATGTAACCGTATAACTAATATATCTGTAAAATATTTTATCTATCTATTTATATATCTCCTCTACTAAAGTTAGTGGACTCTACCAGTACTCTACAAAGTTAATGGAGCTACGAAATTTCCTAATGATTGTAAATACCAAAGGTAGCCACTAGAATGCGTGTCATGTAACTAACCCCTCGCAATCGCAACAGCACACACATTAAAAGTTGTAAAACACTTAAATGTTCTTTTGAAAATTATTTTTTAACGAATATATTTATGAGGTAAAACAATACGTATATCGAAACATATGCAAAAGTAAGTCTAGTATTATTGTTCCAACGATTTGATAAAATAATACAGTTGTAAGAATGTGACACACACACAACCTATTGTAGTTTACAAGCAAACCTTTGGAAGCAGAGAATAGACCACAAATTATTCGCAGATTTTTAGAATGACTGACCACTGATTTTTAAATAAGCTTTGCAACCAATTGAGACCCATATCATCTTACTTAAAATTTTATGCACCGTGAATTAATACAGAGGACATTTACAGTAAGCCTACATCTTGATCGGTTCTGATCAACGTCCATAATTTTGCTCGTTTTCACGAGGTCATGCGCCATAATTCTTTGGAATTGAGTAAATGAAAGTCATAAAATCAAAAGTAAATCCATATTTACTTTAAAAAGAACGTTTTAAGAAAGCGATGTTGTAATTGACTTTATGTGATGTCATCAAAAGGTTTCTGACTCATGAGGTACTGCAAGATGCGAATTACGAAACAGCTTTCCAAGAAGTTTATTTAAAATCAGACTTTCTACAGATATTACGTGTACCATAAATATGATCCTTCCAAGTATTCATATTTTATAGTCATCGAATTAAAATAGTCTGATTATTTTATTTCTTGAAAGTATTTTATATAGTAGTCATAGACCCCAAATAATATTGGAAATAGTTCTAAGAAGAACACTTACACAGTAGCGGTACTGACTATGACCACCTCAAAATTGATGTTCTTATTTGCTTAGCATACTTACTCTGCAGGTTTCTGTACTGTACTTAAATAAATAGTATTTTAGGTGGTTTAAGTGGTCGCCATGCCACATTCTACTTCACCAAGAGCCGTGAGTTCAAATCCCACGTGAGACAACACCTTGTGTGATCCAGAAATCGTTGTTCTGAGTTTGGATGTTCTCTGTGTCCGTTTCATTTATATTTGTAAAGTACCCGGATGTATATTCCTAAGGCAGGAGTTTTCTTTAAAAGAACGCTCTTTTAAAGACAACTCCCATCTTAAAGGCCGGCAACGTACCTGTGACTCCTCTGGTGTTTCGGGTGTCCATGGGCAGCGACTATCACCTACCATCTAGTGATTCGTCTGCTCGTTTGCCCCCTATAATATAGAAAAATACAAAAAACAATACCTAAACGCATTTGTATGATAAAGGACAAAGTATTAGGCCAAACCCTCATTTCTAGTATGAGACCTATGTCCAGTACTGAGCAGTAGACGGTAGAGAAAACAGCGGTGCCTAGTTCCTGGCTCTACAAATAACAATCAAAACTTCCAGGGGTTAACATTTTAAGAGTTCATTCTGACCACAAAGTAATACACTTCATCATAAGCTCATGGAGATGTATTGATAAGAAAAATGCTTAGGCTAAATAATCAAGAGAAAACATATATAATGTCGTTTTTATTTCACACACATACCAACCATATAAACTTCGTTTTAATCTTATCGTTATCATGGTAGTTAGAGAACAGAAACAGCATCGGTACTAACATTATGCTAAAAAAACCGTTCACCTAAAACCAAGCCGGGTAAGTAGCTTAATTATGCTTGTTTGCTAATTCGTTACACACACATATTAGATGCAGCAAAGAATGGCAAACATATTTAATTCATTCCAGGGTATAGCGATGTCTACTGCAGCATTGCATTGGACATCTACATCTGGAGCTCTAACTGAGCTCCTGATCCCCTAACTAAATTAAATTTGTGTTTCATCTTGATTACTTAGACATTTCGAGAATCATAGCGATATCAAAGCAGATGAAGATATGACTACGCTAGAATCGTAGCTACTTATTCGCTTTCACATTATAATATTTTTAAAAATACGTATATAGTTTAAGTTTCTTTATGATGAAGTGTGATAATCACATCACACCACATCTTAAAGAAGTCCGCGTTGAAGTCTTTTGTATGTAAATTTGGAATTATATAATTTAAATAATATTTTGATTGTATAATTGCGTTATACATTTAGCAATATATAGTTAGCAGGTTATACAATGTGGATGCACTAGTTTAAAATTATAGGTTTTTTATACGGTGTAGAAATTTGCCGGCTTCATGCTTTCATTCGTGGACTCATGAATAATGTAATTTAATAGGCAAGTCCACTGCAACAGGATTGTAGATTGTAGCGCAGCTTCGATACCTATTTAAAAGGTACATATCAATAAGTTAATTGGTTATTTTTATGTAAGACAGAGCCTTATTTTTGAAAAATGTTGCACATTTCTACAATTATCCTTCCTATATTTATTTAGAACATGAATTGACATAACTTAATCAAGTAATGAATTATCGCATTATTGTTAGATAAATATGGAAAAGTCTGCACTAAATTTTCAGTGATTTTATGATGCAAAGATTGCTATTGCTTTGTTTATATAAAAAGTAATAATTCATAAATCATAGCCATGAGACTGTCTTCTTTTGATTCATTCCATTTACAATCATATTCTCTATTCTTTTCTAAGGTGTTAGGTTTTTTCGTTACGTAATTTCTGGAATCGGACACCGCGCTTAAAGCCCGCGATAAAAGCTATACAATAGCTTAAAAGTACAGACATACAAATTCTATAATATATGTGATTTTGATGGCACCATATAGGTAGAAATCGCGACTCAAAAGTATAACTGCTTACGTTCTAAGTTTGCTTTACTCTATTTTTGTTTGTTATCTGTATTTATCGGTTCCAATAAATCACAACATTACCTATGTCCCGGTTAAATTTTCTTACGGAATCAAACTTTTTAATTATCTTTACAATCACATGTATGGCAACGATGTTCTCAGGGAAATGAAATCGGACGCAGGTGTCGTTGGGAGTTTTGAAACTAATTTCCGTATCTGCACATCTGTGAAACAGATAAATCTGGGCGATCTCAAACCTTTCACTTTGATAAAGAGTCATTGAAAAGTAAATTCTCTGTGCCCTTTGCGTGTCATTCCGACATGTAATGTAACACAATACCGTGTGAATTGTGCTACATTTTGTACTTATAACTTTTTATTCCATTTAATAATTGATAAGCAATATGGAGACTTTTCTTTACCTGTTATAAATCACCTCAGTAAGATATTGAACAATAAAGCAATATCATAAGCGTTCAATTCAACAATAATTAATTTCAGTTACTACAATATTTTGGTAATAAAATGCGTATTTTGCTTAACATTGATGAAATAATAAATATACATAATACTAGCTGATGTCCGCGGCTCCGCTCGTGTCCTAAGAGTATGAAAAATAGACGTTGGCCAATTCTCAGACCTACCTGATATGCATACAAAATTTCATACAAATCGGTCCAGCCGTTTCGGTTGAGTATGGTAACTAACATTGTACCACGCGAATTTTATATATATTATATAGCCTTATTTTTAAATGCCTTTTATTCTTGTAAACAGTTATATATGATCTATTGCTTCTTTAAAGTCATCCGTGAACTGTAAATACAAGTTACTTTATTACGGAGATTGCCTTGTTTTGTAGGTAGTCGTTAGGGATCGGATAGGGTACCTACATATATGTGTGTGTGTACCTGAAGTTCTAATACCTGCCTAGCTAGTTATTGTTTTTATTATGTATTACATAATTAATAACTAATGTTTTCTTAACCATTTTTCTACAACCCATAATCATAAATCTCACTGCTGGGCTCAGGTTTTCTCTCAGTAGCAATAAAATTTGTTAGCTTTCCTTCTTCTTCTCTTAAAAAGTTTTAGCATATGGACCACCATTTTCATTCCTATTAATTTTATTACAGATAATCACACAAGTTTTGACATCGATTCCCTTGCCAGACCGACTGAAGTAACAGCGAGGACTACATTTTCAACGCAAGTGCTATTCCATAGTACACGTAAGTAATCACTACCTATGTTACTGCAATAATAAAAGCCAGAATTCTACACGTTATCACCAGTGTAGTACCTATATAATTTTTGTGTGCATAAAGTACGGCCAACGAGAAGCGAAACAAAAGTTAAAAGCGACTGTGGAGTTGACAATCTGTTATCTATCTCTTTTGCATATTTTGTATTTGCCTGCTCGTTGCTGCCTCGTTGGTCTAGTGGTTAGCGTATGCGGCTGCTGATCAAGAGGTCTCGGGTTCGATTCCCGGGTCGGACCAAATATTCTTTGTGTGATTCACAAATATTTGTTTTGGAGTCTGGGTGTTTTCTATGTATAATATGTATGTATTTACAAAAAAAAAAGTATGTTTATGTATTTAAATCAGTTGTCTAGTACCCATAACACAAGCTCCTGCTTAGCTTGGGACTAGATGATGTTGTGTGTCAGATGTCCAAAATATTTATTATTTATTTATTATTATTTATCGAAGGGTCTTGTTCTGTAATGTTAAATGAATGTTAGGATCATGACGAGATCGCCAACATTCATTTAACATTTATCTGTTAAAAGTTTTGTTAGTGTTTGTTGTTTATTTAATTATTAGTTTATTAGTTAATGATGGAGCCACAACCAAGTACGTCGAGTGATAAATCAACAAATTTTACTCTTCTAAACAGAAAAGTCCAAAGGTTACGCTGTTTCGTTTAAATTTAGTATCGCATCTCTTTAGCCGTACTTTACTATATTATAATATGCTCAGATATATTTTTTAATCTGTATTTGAATTCTCAAAAACTGTAGAGGTTTGCGTAATTAATTGTGTGACACCTTTATTATTTTTGATCATATTGTAAAACGTTGTCAGACAGAATTTTATGACAAAAGTAAGGTATTAACCATTTTGAAATAAATTATCATTTAATCGAACAAAGATTTGTTATTAAACTTAAAAAAAAATACGGTCTCAAAGAAACAAAAGTTCGTTTGAACATGTGTACTCCAGATTTTCTCATTTTTGATAATGATTATATGAAAAATCTGTTAATTCGCATATACATATCGGTATGTGCACTACCCATAAATTTATCGTCTTTCCGACTTTCACTAATTGAAACTCTGTACACTTACATTTCTATTCTAAACCGTACGATAAAGGCTAATCGTGCAAAGAACATTACCACGTAGCTTGGTTAATGATACTCCGACTTGCTTACTCAGACCGCATTGGATTTTGATCCTTGTGTTAATATCGAAAATGAGTTGAGTCTGTAGTATACCTACCTAGTGGCCGTTGCCCAAACAGGCTCGAGGTCGTGCTGAGATGTATTTGAGTGAAAGTTGTGATAAGTCCCCACCTCCGTCATCGGTCACTGTCTCGCATCGCTGTATTCACTTGCTTTGTTCAACGTGATTGCTTATGCGTAACCTTTTAAATTAAAATCTAATGGTTGGTAGAAGTTAATCAGGCGTTTCACAGCGAAACGCTCAACTAAAATAAAGTAACCGGGAAAATTGGCGATAATTTAAGTAAGATAAGAACACCTTCACACTTGACGCTTCACAAAAAGTAGGTAACTATAGTTATGAAACGAAAACTCTGTATAGCTTTTAAAGACTTTTATTATTTACTTATATTTATGACAATGAACCTTTGGGGCAGCAAAGGAAGAAAATCATTTGTAATTATAATACCCAAATAGTCGTCTTTTTCGATAGGTACCCACTTAACTATTTAATAATATATTAAACATGGCATCATCAGGTAACGGCTTAAAATACTTAGGCATTTACTCTTCCCCTATTATCTACATAGGACTATCGTTAAAAATTAACGAAGGAGACAGTTTTCACAGACAGGCTCTAAATATTTTAGATACGATTTTACGCTAATAACACGGGTAAATAGAAGAAAGTGTCAGCTGTACTGCGATTTACATAACTGCCGACAGAACCAATGATATTTCACAGACAGCTACAGACCGCTCGCTCTTCGAAACTCGTAATGAATTAAGTTTGAAAATTAATGTTAACAAATTTTTTTTTCGAGTTAACCAGTTTTAATTAAAATTAAATGTACAAGTGAGATCTTCTTTTTCTTTTTCCTAGCATTTATTCCCAAGATTATTTGGGGTCGTAGTTACCCCAAATAGTTCAACCAGTTACCTGAATATCAGTTTTTCAACGGAGCGACTGGTATCGAACCCCCACAACCCTGATGGAGAACTAAAATTCGAGTTAATTCAACCTGGTTACTTAGTCATTATATTCTGAGCACAGCCTTCCCAATAAAGATTGTCATAGATATTTATGACAACCGGGACCGACTACTAAACGTGCTCTCCGAGGCACGGGCGTAAATCAAAACCAAACTTGATTACTCCGGTTTCTTATTAAGTATTTCCTGTAAGAAAAACCCAACAACACTTTTAGCCCGACTTGGGATTTGAACCCGAGCCTTCTTGATCAGCCAAATACGCTAACCCCTAGATCAATGAGGCAGTCATAACTGTATAACTTAGATAAACACTGTAATACATTATAAATATTATTTATTGCATATGATGATGATGATTCATTCAAATTATCACATTTATTACTGGTATTTTCATTTGAAATGTGATTTTCTTCTTCGTAGTCGAAGGTAGTCTGTTGATCTATGACAAAAAGATCAAAAGAAACTTAAATTGACGTTACCATAATTTAAAGTTCTAAATCCTCTAACTCGTAACAGTCATTATCTCTCATTTCAAAATAAAAAACACTAATTATTATTTTTCTCTAAAACGTATTATGTCTGCTTGGTTAGCTATATACAAGCTCTGTTTTGGCAAACACTTTAAAAGTCTTACTAATAAAAATATATTAAACAATTGTTTAACGTCTATATACTTATTCAATAGATAGGTTGTGAATAGCTACTTATACAATACTTTACTAATAAACGGTGTATAGTGCTTAGTAATAAAACGCCAGACAAATTCAACAAAAGTAGTAATTTATCGAAGTAGAAGCCATAAGATTTTAATATTCTCAAAAATATAACCAGTTTTGGACGAAGAGCTATCGCGTTTCTAATACAAGATTTTTTGTTCAATTACTCCAAACGACTATTAGAAATATTTATAAATCCTGTTTATTATCACAAATGTTCGCTAAGAATAGTATCCGGCTATAGGGTAATTGAAATTATTAAAAATCCAGCGTATACGACCGCAAATCGTTAAATAAATCTGTCGCTTTAGAGAAGGCCATACATAGATCTATAACGTCCACTTCCTTCTTAAATACGACGGATCATGGATAATGATGCGGTTGGCATATGATGGTAGAGAGGAACGTGTGTGCCACAGGTTGATACCTTTTTATATTATTATAAAACCTGCTAAAGCGTCTTTACTCAGTCTGACGGAAAGCATAGGTAGAATCCAACTTTTGACTGGGTGAACCGTTTTGATTACCTCCGATGTGGTCCCATCATAAGGAAACCAGGATCTAATGATAAGATCCAGGAGAAATCGAGGGAACTCCTCAAATCATATTCACAACTGTCGCAATTTTTGTACTCAGAGTAGTTTTTCTTGATGTTTTTTTTTGTTAAAATTATTTATTATCCTTTTCGTTACTTCGGTTATAACTTATAACTTCGGTTTAAATATTTTGTGTTTGATTTATATTCTATTTTCGTCATTAAATGTTACGTTAAATTGATGCCTGAAATTGATTACGTTTATAATTTGCATAATGTTTAATGTAATGTAATATACATATATGTATTTTAGATTATATATATATAATGTAGACAGAAATATCTAATGTATATTTTAAATGCTAATTAATTTTGTAAACAAAAAATAGAAAAAGGTAATTCGAGTAACAATAAACCTGACGTTCTACTTTGCCTAGAGTAACAACGTACACGCAACGTGTTAACGATTGAATAGATTTACTGCGATATATATGTAGGCTACTTTTGTAGGTCATAAACACAGCTAATCACAATAATTTTAAACAATTGGCGATGATCTTACTATGTAAGTATAAACAGTCCCAAAACTGACCTACAAATAACCTGCTGGTGCATCCGATCTTTAAAATAACCCTTACCAATATTTTGCTCTTTCACGACAAATGTAATACCAATATTTTGCTCTTTCACGACAAATGTACTGAACTAATTTAAATGAAATTTGATACACAAATAGACTGGAGCCTAAAAAAGGATATAGTATTAGGCTACTTTTTAGAGCAAGCGTAAAATGTCTCGTTTCACATATCCAGAACTGGCAATAATAGCGATGATACTCAATGACGATGACGAAAATAAAATAAACTGAAGGAACAGAAGATATTAAGTTCACGATATGTTAAGAAAAAGAAAAACGGAAGGAGAATATTGACCGGCTAAGACGAGTTATTAACGTGTCGCCCGCTAGCCGTAAGCACATTGTCGACTCGTGACCAATTCATAGACAACGAGGGGCAAACGGATCGATGACAGTCAATAGGTGAACAACGCGTTGATCACGCGTCGTATACTTTTAACTTACAAGTTAACGAATTCACTCTTAATAAACATAACATAGAGCTTTTCAATGCCATACTGTGAGTTGAGTTGGAGTTGAGTCGGTGTTGAGTCGTTCTAATGTGCGAATACCTTTAAATGATACGTCAAGAAACGAGCCCAAACTCGATGGGATTGTGTCTTTTTATTTCGTAATTCCTACGGCCATCTTCAATCTCTAGCATAAGATCAGCTTCATGTTATCATAACATTATATTGATACGCAGTATAGGTATATACTCTTATCAAATTTTAGCTCTATAGGAAACAGGACAGTAAGTTAACTTACAAGATTTCATTACAGACAGGAACAGGTGAAACTAAATAAAAAGCTTGTAAAAATATTATAAATTATTTTTATTAGAGGTCGGCACAGTATGTTTGTGTTCACACACTTGTCAAATGACAAGTGATAGAGTAGAATGGAAGGATAAAACATACTGTGCCGAACAGTGAAATTCACTGTTACCTGCCTTTCTACTCATATCTTCTTTCACACACCTTTTCTTGGTCTTACTCTCGCCATGTTACCTTCAATTTCCATACCCAACATTTATATACCATGCCACATTATAATATAAATTGAATTGCTATTATATCTGTAACGAAATATGGAGTTGCTGAAAATTGCTGTTTGATAATCGCATGCTAGCATAAACAATTCCCTATTAAACTTATAAGAAACCTACCTCTAGTAAAAGCGATGGTCACTGTTTGGTGATCGGCGTTGGTGTGATTTATCACAGGTTCTTTCCAAACGGGATGAGTTTTACTGCAGATATATAATATGAAGAAAAAACCGTAATTCTTTAAGTAAAGACCTAATAACCATACTTGACGAATGACTACAAACTCCGTACATCAATACGTAGATAACTAGTTAAAACTTCATAAGATAATCACTACCAATTGTCGTATAATAAGCACATTTCACTGAAGAAATTGTCAATCAATGAGCTAGGTAGGTATCATTCTGTGCTTAAAAGTATTTTTTTACATTTTTCATTGCATCTTAGTACAAAGTGTACATCTTTCCTAGTTCGATTCGAATTTAAATCTGCTATACTGAGTACGTGTAATGGCATTGTAACAATACTGCTATCTATCATTTTAAAATTGAATGCGCTATTAAGGTTAGTTAAATACATAAAACATTTATACTAATAGTTTTAACGATTGAGTTTTTATTTCTATTATTTGTTACTATTAAAACATTTGAATAGTGTCTAGTTCAAGGTTAAGCAAAACTCTATCAGAAAACTCTATCTATAGACTTTATTCGCACCCAGAGAGATTATTTTATAAACTATATTGAAATAATATATTAAATGTAATAAATAAAAATGGTCAAGTGCGTGTCAGGCCACGCATAGAATAGGGTTCCGTAGTCACCCATAATGGTAGGTAGATTTAAAATCGTGTCCAATACATAATTGTTATGTTTACTTATTATTTCTTAATTTTTGTACGATTTTTTCCAAGTAACTACATTTTACAGGTAAGGTTCCTATAACTTCTGAAATAAAAAAGTTATCTAAACCGCTACAGTTTTCAAGGCTGCTGTTTTCCTTTGTTTTAATAACTTTGATGCTGTTTTAATAACATGAAGTACGGAACCCTAAAATTGTCTTAGCATTCACTCAATGTTTTCAAAAGACCTATCTAATGTATATAGGTTAGGTAAAATATAGGTAAAATATAAGGTACCCTTAATAAAAATAACCCTATTTAACACTTTTTCGAGGTGATAAAATACATATCCATGCAAAGTTTCATCTTTCTACCACTAACCGTTTAGACGGTAAGTCGAGGACGGAAGAACGAACGTACATGACGAAACTATAAGGGTTACAAGTCGTGAACTACGGAACCATAATACGACTCGTTTTTTAATAGACCTAATACAATTACCTTAATAGGCACTATAATCACAATTTATGCTTGCAATGCTGCCTCTGCCATTGCCCTTCTGTAATTATTAACCTCAAGATCATTTGTTGCTCAGATTACATTTTTATTTTCTTCGTCTTATATACTTTATTTCATTTACCGAAAATTGTCTACAATTTGCGGTTTGCGGTCAAATTGTTGAATGTACTTAGATCCTGTTGAAATAATTTAGTTAGACAAAAACTATGTGGCACGAGGATAACGGCCGACTAAGCAATTTGATCTATTTACTCAAATTACACTAGTGCAGTTACTCACTGTTATTCCAGTGTGCCGTGGGTTTGAGTGGTCAACCAACTGTGAAATTAGGACGTTAGGACGTGATTGCTGAACCACGGTTTCAGGTTAATAGATTTGACCGACATACTCATACTGACTATTAATTTTGAATGGACAATATTTTTATTTAAAACGAAATACATTTATCCTTGCTAAATCTAACTACACTTGTTGATATAATACTCTTATTAGTATTATTGTCAACGTTGACCTCTTACTTAAGTGATTAATTTATGGTAATATAATAGCCTGGTCAACGTATGACCGTATCACGAAAACGTATTCAGTTAGAGATTATGTATGTCATGTCAGTATATGCTTACTTTATGTGGATGCTCTATTAAAATTACAAGACTGTCTTACCATCGTGGCATTTGACGTATAACTTTTTTTTTTTTTTTGTAAGATGAAGGTGTAGGAATATTTTCTCTGGACAGGAGCATTTCTTTATTATAGGGAATCTATGTACTTGTATTATGTTTTCAATTAAAACCATAAAATGCATTGTTTGTGACCTACATCTGATTTGTAACCGTTCCGAGGTAATCAAGTGTTAATTTTATCGTCCTTTACTTGTACACGGGTTCCTAAGTGCAAGACTGACCTTAATTGACGTTTGATGTTTGAAGAATTGAACGGTCTATTAACCGCTTAATTTCTGTTCTATGACTAAACGATAAACAGGCACACATAGATATTTTTACACTTGTGGTTACCAATGTTACGAATTTCCACACGTCTCATGGTATTCCTGGCCAAATTAGAATTTCATTTCACTTAAAAAAATAAATAAAGGTAGAGCTGGAAAAGAAGTAAGGCTCACTTTCACTACTACTATTTAAAAATATATTCGAAAACAATAGATAAGATTAGAAAAATAACTGATGTCTTAAAACGGTATGAGACGGTACAAAAATCAAGACAATAACGTTCATTATACTTGCAGATGATATAGCAGTAGTCATAGAACCGCTACAAGCTTATACTGCTAGAATAGAATCTGAACTTATTTTATTTTTATGAACTTTAAACAAATTAATTCACAAGGTATAGCTTAAATAGGTAACCTAGTTCAGCAGTCTTCTGACAAGCAATATTATAAATAAGATTATATAATATTTATAAGTAAGAATTACTTGAATAAGAGTTTGTAAATATGGAAAACTGCACATAATTAAAAAAAAATCCCGAGTAGAAGAAGGTGGTTGCCAAACTTAATTGCGATTGCGGAAAAAATATTCTGGCTCTCAACCGGTAGCGTAAGAAGCAAAAAAACTTCCTTCCATCGTATTACTTGTTAAATGTAACTAGTTGCACAGAAAAAAAAAACGTTTTTCACAACTAGTTGCGTAGCTTGGTTGCCACAACGATCGAAGAAATTGCTCCCGATAAAAAGCACAATTCATTCTAATACGACCATACACATAAGAGATCATCATCATGATCAGCCTGTCGCATTCCACTGTTGGACAAAGGCCTGTTCTCTAGTCTATTCTTATTTTTTCTTATACCCTTATATGTAAGAAATTATTAGAAAACATTAAAATACTGTTTTAAGTTAACGTGTATAAATAAGATATAAGTTACTTGTAACTCTTGTATAAAACAGAGTTACGTACAAAAGTAAAGAACCTACGTAAAGTATAAAGACGTTTCAAGTATCGTAAGCGTCTTTGTAGTTTTACGACAATAATTGTGATGCAACGCACGGTGTTATATGCGATTTACGTTCATGGAAACTTAAAACAAAACATTGTTTCATAATAGATTATAATGACGGTTGAACAAAGTATGAGAATTTAGCTACTTAATCACGAACTAGGAAGACTCTCGTTAATTACACAATTAGTAATCGAATAATATTTGACATTGTATTGTCAGTAATTTATTACTTACAAAGCAGCTGTTTTATATTTATTAGATTGTTGTTTGAGTAAATTATATTAGTAATTTTACATTAAATAACATAGCAACTACTCATTAATGACATGCTGGTACAACAACAACAACTCCCGAGATGTTTGGTCAAGAGTAGTCAATTATTTTCACTACAAAAGTGGATAATAATTCTTAATTAAATCACGTTTTCACATCAATTACAACAAAAATATTCTCAATATTGTTCTTCTTTATTTGGTGCTTGCTAAACAGTCTATAAATTGTTCTTTTGTAACATATCTTTGGTATTCGAAAAATGACTATAAACTTATGAATTTATCCTCTTTTTGACTCCCTTAAATAGATGTCAAGTATCTATACCTATGTAGTAAGTTGATTATGTGACTCAAAAAGAATATTAGAGAAGAGTATTTTTGAATTATATGATTTGAATTATAATTATGTAACTACGAATGGAAATAAAACTGTAATTGTGATTTCCCTACAGGTGGTTGTGAATGCCGCCGCATGGATGGCGGCGCACGCCTGCCGCTCGATCGTCTTACTGCTCAGTGTAGTCACACTAGTCATTGCGAAATGTAAGTATAAATTGTCACCTGAAGCCTAAATAGTAGTAAGCCTTAGGTTTAAACACTCACATTTCCTGCTGCACTGAGTGTTGTGGGTTTTTACGATGCCCACATAAGGCAACAAATAATATATGTAATTCAAACATTATAGTCCTGTGTCCGATATTTTATTATAATTTCTTAGACATTATATAAGTTCTTTGTGAATGAAATTTGGGGTAATAGCCGACCCCAAATAAACTTGGGAATAAGGCTCGGAAGAAAAAAAAAAGGTATCTCATACATTCCTTCCACTTAAGTACAAACATTGAACAGAGTAAAAATTTCGGATAATATTTAACTTTAATGTTTCGCAATATTTTTTAGCATTACGAAATAATCGTCTAGATATACTTAACGTCGTTGCCGCCTGTTTAAGTTTTTGCATTAGTTTTTCGAACTGTACATTCCGTGATTGTTCGATTTCTCATGCTTCTCAGAGGCTGGGAGCGGCCTGCTTTCATCGATACTAGGCTTCGCATTCTAGCTACATACTGCCCCTACCTATAACAGCTTACATATCAAGGCTACATCAAGCGGCAAAAACTGAAACAGTCATTCACCCGGAGACAACTGCAACATTTAGGTTACCTACTCACTATACGCCTTTCGCGACATGTTAAACCTTAAGCAGGCACCACACTTCGTTATTCGCTATTCGTTATGTGTCTACGCCGTATTCGCCCGAATATTTATTATGCACGCAAACAACAAACACGCCACCACACTTCGAACTGGTATGTCAAATAAGGCAAATATGAGTGTTGTAGAGATG
Organism: Phragmatobia fuliginosa; assembly: GCA_932526445.1. Taxonomy (NCBI): domain Eukaryota; kingdom Metazoa; phylum Arthropoda; class Insecta; order Lepidoptera; family Erebidae; genus Phragmatobia; species Phragmatobia fuliginosa. The sequence continues at coordinate 17,475,935 of OW052061.1, forward strand.
TGTCACTGTCATTTTTATGGTGAACGAAACGAATCCATACGAACGAGAGAAACATATTATTTTAATTTCCTTTTTATTTTATTAAATTTACAGAAACAATACTTAAATGAAGTCTAATTCATTTGATCATATGATAGATTATTTTAATCGTTTAATCGATTTATTCTATTTCAAAAACTGTTTTATAGTCTATGGCTGTTAGATGAGCACAGGACATTGTCATTTTTATTGGTCAACGAACGAACGAAACATATTATTTTAATTCCCTTTTTATTTTATTAAATTGAGAGAAAAAATACTTAAATGAAGTCTAATTATTTTGATCATATGATAGATTATTTTAATCGTTTAATTGATTTATCTATTTCGAAAACTGTTTTATAGTCTATGGTTGTTAGTTATGCACACTATGCACAGGGCACTTCACTAGCCGTCCGAAGTGTGGGCAGTCGATGCGCGTATTCGCCTTATTCGTGTCCTTTGAAGTGTGTCAAAAAACCGACAAGTCGACGGATATGCGTATTCACTATTCGGCTTAACGAATAAAGCGAATATTGGCGAATATACTCTCCACACTTCGCCGTCTGCGCGCGAATAGCCCGCATAACGAATAGCGAATAGCGAAGTGTGGTGCCTGCTTTACATTACAGAATGGCTATTATTCAAAAAACTGTAAATCTATTTTTCCTAGAACAGGTTGACACTTAAGAATAAATCTTGACTTAAAGTATTTATTTCCACGGTTGTGTCGAACAAAGTTAAATTTCAATAGAATTTATCACAATGATTTGTCGATGAGATAATTTAGAAAGTTTGAATTGATAATAAAAGTAAGAGGGCTTACGGATACAGTGTCTGTGTAGTATAATAAAAGCAGTATCTGACATGCCTTACCGGTATACACATACAACAGCCAGATATATTAATCTTAGACATCTTGTAATTGAATTATTGTTAAACGATCCAAGAACAATTTCTATTTATACAGATGCTGAGTTAGAGCCATGGCGAGGAGCGGGGCAGCCAGCAACGTCTGCCCAGGAGGCAGAGGACGAAAAGCGAGATATTGAATTACTAGCGGCAGTTAGAAAGTCTATGAAAGAATGGGAGATGAAGAGGACTCATTCCAGGTAATTTCAATACTTGTTTTAAAATTAATTTATACTATCTTTTGTTATGGTATTAAATGTAGGAAGTTCAGTATGGTGCGAGTAACGCTGTTAAACTTTTAAAAACGGTTTTTAACTTTCTTGCATTTATTATTCCCTACATTATTTAGGGTCGTCTACTCAACCGGTTCTACCTGTGTATCAGTTTATCCATGAGGTGGCTGGCATCGAATCTCCGTAACCCTGAGAGTGAACTGAATAAAATAAATATGAAAAAATACATTGAATTAAAACCAAATTAAGTAATGTAAGAAAGAGTACATACATCAGATTGAAAAAAAAATTACCTTTGCACACTTTAGATTCATGTTTTTTTTTTTTTTTTTTTTTTACTTTAAAAAGACAACTCCCGCATTAGGAATATAAATTCCTGTGTCGCGAGGGACTTTACAAACATACATGAAACGGACACAAAGGACACCCAGACTCAGAACAACAAATTGTGAATCACACAAAGTGTTGTCCTACGTGGGATTTGAACCCACGACACTTGGCGTAGTAGGAAGCGGCGTGGCGACCGCTTATGCCACTAGGCCAACCGTGCAGTCAAAAATGTTTAAAAATATATATTTAGCATAAGCTATAAAAATAATATTGCGTAAGCACATTTTCAATGACTAAACAATAGCTGGTGAGTGTTAAACGTTGGTAATATTCATTTTTGACTCCCTTGTAGTTGTGACACTTTTTGTTTCCTCTTCCATGTCTAAACTATTTACTTCTATTGTATAGAGAATATTTTGAGAAATTACGTAAGGTCGAGTGTACACAATACATTTTGTAATATTAGCACTTGCTCTCATAAACATTTTGTAGAAACATAGGTGCTTATTGTTATTTATTTAACAAACAATTGATACTAACTTTTAAACTTTCGCGTTCCATGATAATTAATATTTTTTTTACCGGAATGAACGCGATCACTTATTAAAAGGGTAGTACAGCCTGTGACCACGGCCAGTGCAACCTGGTCGAAACGTCAGGCAAATCAGAGGTATGTAATACCCTTAATAAGTGATCGCGTTAATTTCCGTAAAAATAATATTAAACAATTTATAAAAATACATAATAAAATATAATTCTGTTGCAATTTTCGAGGGTTTCATAATAATAAACGACGAAAAGAACCTTTATGCCACTATAACCACTATAAAAGTATAGTATAGGGTTCCGTAGTTACCCATAATGGCTTTCGTCGTGTCCTATAGATAATTGTTGTTTAATTTTTCGTTATTTTTGTACGAAGATTTCCAAGTAAGCGTGTTTTACAAGTTAGGCCTCTATAACTCCTTCACTGAAAAAGTTAAGTAAGCCGCTATAATTTTAAAATTCGTTATATGAAGTACCATCATGTTTTTTTTTTCATATTTGTCGAGCTAGCAGTTTAGCTTTTTTCAAAGGGGGGAGCGCCCTGTTGAAAGGAAAAAAATCTAGCACTAGCACTAATCGATTAGGCGGTAGGTCGATGACGGACGTACGGACGGTCATGAACTACGGAACCATAAAAAAGAGACGCGTAAAAAGATAAGGTTACATTTTAAAATCGATCTTCTGTATTTCTTTTCAAATAATTGTATCTTCTGCATTACTTGTATGAATACCTTTTGCGTTGAAATTAGTGACTGATTACTGAAAACCATGCAGCTAGGTCTTAATTAATTAAGGCCCAACACTCTTAAGCTCGTGACTGAGAGGCGCAAATTGACAATGCCGTCTGTTTACGATGTTTTGAAATGCCAGCAGCATAATTGATAAATCTAAATAGTAAAAAAATATCGACGTCAATTTACTTTCACATGCGTTACAAAGATATGAGAGGATCAAAACATTCTGACAAGTAATTTACAAAAACAAAAAAAAAATAAACATGGTACTTGGTATTTATTGGTAATCTTTTAAATGTTGCCTTGCCTACAAAAAAAAATGTTTTGTTAATAGGTGCTGCACATGGCCATCATAATTACAGCGTTAGGCACACAAGCCTTGGTCCGCAATAACTAAATAATGTTTTCGACCTCTTAACTTTTAATAGACAATTTCTATATTATTATACAAATACGCAAAGAATACGATAAGGATAGAATAAGTGATAGCTACATTTTCCGATACTAGATAACGAGTTACCGAGAACTAATCAATAGGACACAATGCATTGCTATTAAAAGCTAAGCTCCCTAAGTGATTATTATATTTTCCAAAACTTTGAATTTTATCTTAACGCCAAGCAGTGGTAATAACTATTTGAAATCTGAGGATTTTAGAAGTAATATATGTACATTATTTTTTTAACAATAACAATATTCATATCTCATCTTATGTTTGCCAACAGAAGCAAGAGGTCGCAACGTAGCGTGTGCTATGGAGAGTTTGGGTGCTTTGAAGACAGTGGTCCATTTGCATACCTAGAGACACTCCCCAGTTCACCGCAGGAAGTTGGCACACAGTTTCTATTATATTCTACTGTGAGCAGGTACATATCCCAATGTTTGGTAACACTTTAAAGGACTAACTTAAAAACACAAAACCGAGAAGAAATCTTTATACCTGGTGTATCAGAAAGTGTCTGAAATCTGTTACCTACGAGAAGTTCTTGTTGTGTTAGACTAAAGCAATATATCGTAGCCTGTAATCCTGGCTCTTAATATTGAAAGAATGGAATTTAATAAATACTTATTAAATTTATTGCACATGTTAGAGGAGATCAACCGTTACTGGCCGTGTCGGCGAGCAACATGTCAGCAGCTTGGGGCTGGGCTGCGCGAGCCTTCGAACCTAACAGACCCACTAGAGTCATTGTCCACGGTTTCGGCTCCAACTGTGACAACGTCTGGGTCTATGAGATGAGATCTGCGCTCATGGCTGTTGTAAGTAACACCATAACACAATTGAAATTTAAAGGTGGATATCAATTTTCTAAATTTTTCCCCGTAGATTGTTATTTTGAAGCCCTTATTACATTTTACTAATCATCATAGTGCCAACATGAGAAAACTAAAGAAAGAAAATAATGATGAGGACATCAGACCCAATAAGTAGAAAATGTACACAATTTCTACAACCTTATTTTTTGTATCTTTAAAATGCATGGAAGGAACAAAATCATTAAAATTATCCATGTAAATACACTACACTAGCTATAATAAATACTACTATTTTGCAAACATCCGTATCATTGTGTCATTATAATATCATGTCGATTACGCAACGAACAAAGCAATTAGGTCCGGCAGCATGGGTTATACCTCCATATAAAATGTTGTAAACTTGTAGGAAGAATGCAACGTGGTGTGCGTGGATTGGGAAGGCGGGGCGTCAATGCCGAATTATCTGAGAGCAGCGGCTAACACGAGACTGGTTGGCAAGCAGCTTGCTATGCTGTTACAAGGTGATTTATTATAAGTTAAAATAAACTTTTTTTAATTTTTAATTGTATTTAGTAATACGGTTGCATTTATCTGTTCTTTTTTAGGTTTTGCTAAGCATATAGACCTGCGGTTCGAAGATGTACATCTAATCGGTTTCAGTTTGGGTGCGCACGTCGCCGGCTTTGCTGGCACTGAATTACGCAACATCAGTCGGATTACAGGTCTATCTTTCATTGCTTTATAGTTTATTTACTTATTATATAAAATGCTGAACAATTGAATTATATAGCCTCGTATCTAAAAGATGTGAAATCGTAAAACGTAACTGTATTTTAGGCAACCTGTAATGTTGAATTAAAATATAAGTAAACTACTTACTTAATATTGGGTATTTTTCACAACTAAAATATATACCTATGTATTTCAAAAGTTTACTTTTGATTTCTTTAAGTTTGATTTTCAAAATCTCTCCTATTGCTATTGTTACCTTCATTATTGTTGATTACCTTTTTCTTAAGTTCAAATTGAGATGTGATGTGACGATGGCAAAGAGTCAATGTGGTGAAACTTCGTATCACATTGTGATTACTAAATCCTTTTTTTTCTATTTACAGGATTGGACCCAGCAGGACCTTTATTTGAGTTCCAGGACCCTCGTGCTCGTTTAGACCGTTCTGATGCTAAGTTCGTAGACGTCATCCACTCGAATGGTGAAACACTAATACTGGGTGGTCTGGGAGCCGCTCAGCCTCTTGGACATGTTGACTTTTACCCTAACGGCGGTAGAGTGCAGCATGGGTGTTCTAACTTGTAAGTTATATTCATCGATATATCATGTATGTTTTTGTCAATGTTCATATTTATTTAAACTTTTCTTTTAAAGATAAGAAAGCACAGGCTCTATATTTTTGTTTTAATAATTAATAATACTTAAAAGAAATATTATGTATGTCTGGTAAAATTATGATCTTGATCGATGTTCAGATTTATTTATGAAACGATACTAATGTTGGGTCAATGATATACACCCATATACATTATTTTATTTGAGAACATAATCGTTGGCATTTAAGACAAAAGCTATACTTTAATTATTAGCACTGTTATATACATTATCATAACTAGCTGAACCACGCAGCTCCGTCTGCGTCTTCTATTATCAGTAGCGTGATATGCACCGGAAACAGATTTGTTAACCATAAAGAAAATATTGTGAGCCAAACTTAAAAGATAGGTATAGGCCACCGCGGACTTTTTTAGAAATTTTAAAGGGAATCATTTCTTTCATAGATTGTTTTAGTAAAACTTAAATCGGACGCAATGAAAGTTCTACCACAAAGTACAACTAAAAGCATAGTATGAAATAGACAGGCAGTACAAATCCAATAGGAACCCGGGTATCCTTTGTGTGCTCATTGAACAATCTACAACTTACCTTATGTTTCGTGATTGTGATTCGACAAACTTTATCGTATCTACAGCAAATACATTTCTTATTGATTTGCTACTTATATCTGTTTCTCTGCTTCCCTTGGAGTTAATTGCTTCTTCTTCTTCTAATGAGATGCCAATCAACAAAATAATATTAGCTATTTCTGTTAATATCTAGTGTAGGTACTTGATATTAGAGTTTTAAAGTCTTCAAGCCGTCGTCGTTATGAAATTAATGATAAAAATATAATATGAATGAGGTAAAATATGGGAACCGTCTTTCGAAAAAACAAAAATTGATATCCTTGTTTCCTACAACCCACATTGTTTCAATTTAAGGTCTGATTCATCATATGACGAAAACGGGACTAATATTCCTTTTATAACTCAACTGTACTTACCTATATTATAACGGAAAGATCATGAAAGTAGTCAAACTTGTCCGCTCGCTCGTTAATGGTTAAAATTATTCTTCCAGATTACAAGTGATTAATCTAATCACTTAACTTTCAGTAACAAAACCATATTTACTTCACTTGTATAAAAAATAACAAGCAGTATTAGCTACAAAAATGAATACAAATATTGGCGGGTAAAACGACTTATTGGCTAATGCTTATAGAAGCCAAAACAAAAAAAAGATTCATTGAATTTATTTGATAGTTTCTTTTTTTAATTATTTGAATTCCGAATTTTAACTTTAAATTCACATCAACCAGTCTTTTTTACTCGTAATTCAAATTCTCTTATAATGTAGAATATTTATTTTTAATCCAATCTATTTCTGTTATAGATTTGTGGGTGCAGTATCAGACTTTGTGTTGCCTTGGGCGGCAGCTTCCATCGAGGGGCGATCTCTCTGTAACCATAGGCGTGCTTACAAATTTTTCACGGACTCTGTCTCACCTAAATGTCATTTTCCTGCGTTCCCTTGTGCGAGCTATGACACATTTTTAGAGGTTTGTGGAATACTGTAATATGTAGAAATATCCAACTTTAAAAAAAACATGTTACCAAGATGTTGATAAATCTCGTACAAAAATCAATACGAAAAAAAAAACAAAAATAATTACGATACTGACGTAGTCAGGTTTTAGGTTTTTGCCAATAGACAATTAACTAATCAAATGTTTGTCTTTTGATAGAACCTTTTGTTTGACCCGACTGCCAAGGAGCGTTATTTTTTTCGCGGGTAGCTTGAATAAAATCGAAATTACTTTAGACCATCGTTTGAGTTTTTTGTATGTATTTATTACTTGAATGGATTCATTTAACTACATTATTTTACACTTTGAAACGTAAATGTAAATACATATTTTTAACTCTATTTAAGAAACTACTTCATATCGGGAATATTTATTAGCTCATCATACAAAACAGTCTGTATTTAATTAAACAGGGGCGGTGCTTTCCATGTGATGGGCAGCGAAGGTGTGGCAACATGGGCTACTACGCAGACCGATCTCTCGGCCGTGGACAACTTTACTTACTCACCAGGGAAGAAGAACCTTTTTGTGGTATAGTAATATTTAAATTATATGTAAAATTATCGATAGATAAGAGATTAAGATGCTTTCTTTCTGTTGATGTCTGTAAGCAAATCAATTTAGATCATTAGTGGAGTTCGGCTTTTACTCGTAACAAAATAAGTACTGTAGAAGGGGGTAAGTCAGAAGAATCCCAAAAACAGTAAATTTCTTGAAAAGGTTAAACAGTATTAAACCTTATTGGATACACTTGATCTATACTTGATCAAGTGGCATACATGTCTTATCGCTTACTCGAAAATTTAAGTATTACACTCCAGTATGTTTTCAATTCACTTTGAGAATAGTCGACTCCGAGCAATGCCTACACAAATCGCAGTGTTCAAACAATATGGAATGTTTGTCTTGATTAAAGTTTAGTATCAAAATTTTATGATGAAGACTAATAGAAGGTAGGTACCTATATTGAGTTAATTGTTAACCTTACAGCTCATCAATATCACGTGTCCCTGTGGGCCAGCACCGGTGCAGGAGAGAAGCCAAACTTCGGCCGTTTGACATTGACACTACACGGTGATTCCGGACTTAATGAATCCTTTCCAATGAACAAGTAAGTTCGCGTGGTCTTTATGTTGTGATATACAGCAAATAAGTATAGATTAGATGTATCTATAACTTTTATGTACCATTATGAAGTCACTTCCGTCCATTACTTTCACAAGTACTGCAGGGCAAGCAAAAGGTTTACGAACAGTATGCAATGCATTTGTAACTTGGCCTCTATGGTCAGAGGTAGTCTTTTGTGTGACTATCAGGTTATTTGCCGCCTACTAAATTAATAAAACACAATGATAAACTATTAAAGATGCTACTTTAGCTCTAGCTCCACTTAGCTGTCCATTTTCTGGTTTCATATAAGACATTTGTTACCAAACCCTCATCAGCAGCTCAAATCAGCTTCTATTAGCCTCGAGCCCAGCCCTTTTTTCTGCTGCGTCGCTGCTCAAGATAAGTGTCTCCTCTTACCGGGAGGCATCACCGACCAAACTCTCAAGAGCCCACGCCCTAACGTGCTCGCGAACTAGCCCTTGTATTCCGATTATATCTATCTAATTGTATTGATTGTGAAAACAATAAACTTCTTGTAAACTCTCGTGATTCAATATATATATCTCTTTCTCCCCCTGCTATCGTGCACAACCCGGCGACTAAAGCCGAGTTGCGTGACACCGTCAATACCTATTCATTTTTAAAATCCATATAATAGTTAGTACACTACCGGTCATTGTCATTCTCAATATCAATATCGTTTAGCAATTAGTCATATATTAAATCATTTCTAATAATAATATTGTAAAAAACAATTTAGGCTCATAAACATTAGTATCATTTTAGCATATAGTATCATATCAGTAGAAGTTGTGTGGTAACCATTGATGTATTAAAAAACCCTAGATACACACTCAGCGTCGCAAAACCGTCCTCATAAAATAAGCGCACTATTGAAAATGGTGCTCATATTTCAAATAGTCTCGCGTCGCTCGCGTCTCTGTGCGCTCGTTAAAAATGCCTAAGTGTTCGATGCGGAATTGTAAAAATATTACGTTAGGAACGTTAAAAAAGGATGGAATATCGTATTTTCGGTGAGTAAAAGAGTTTGTTAATTTGTTTTTGTTGTTTTTATGACTAAATATCGGAAGCAATATGTGATTTTGATTTAATTTGTCTAAAACTTCACTCAACGGTCCAAGTATAATACGACAAATTTCAATGGCCGCTTTTTCAGTGTAAGAACGACTATTACACAACCTTTTATTTTAGTCGTATAATCCAAACGACCCTGTTCTGAATTTAATGGAGTCGATTTTTTTTTATTGTGTTTAATTTTTTATTAATAAGTTTATTTAATTTGAACTTTTTTGTAATTAGTTTTTAATAAGTATGTATACTTTACAAAATATATAATAATATTATTATAGTTATTAATCGAATTGCAAAAGGAAAGGAGGTCGTCCAAACGGTGTTATTATTAAAGTTCGTAAATATTATATTACCTATTATATCGATTAATTAGGGGACAACTTATGGGTTCGCGACATACAATTTTTTTAAGCCAAATAGTGCATTCGTCGTTTGTTCTGAACATTTTGTGGACGAAGATATGAATGTCACTAAAGGCATAAAACGTCTTCTTAAAACGGCTGTTCCTAGTATAACGGTAAGTAGTCGATAGCCAGAAAATAATAAATTTATCAAATAATTTCGTACCTACATTCAAATAATATAATTATTTTTACAGGATATGTCACTGATATGATATGAAAAAATGAAATAAATGATTTTAAGAGTTAATATTTGTTTCATTGATGTACACATGTCCTACCCAAAAACATATTTACGCTCAGATATAAGTATAATTATGGGCTTAGAACACAATTTAACTAACTCTTAAAATACTAACTCAATGTATTATAATAAAAAAAAATATACAAATATTCCTCTTCACTCCATGTCCTGTCCTGCCGGCTAGCTTCGGTCATAAAATTTGATTGGTCATTGTACGCTGCTTTGTAATAAAAACTTTAAATAATGCGCGTAAGGTTGAATGTGCAAAAGATGTGTTTATAGCTTAACTAAAACTACCCACATTGATATTTTTATACATCAATGACTAAGTAGGATAGTTTCGTATGCGGCTTTTGTTTGAGACTGTGCATCTAGGGTTTTTATATATCAATGGTGGTAACATACCATACAAATTAATACCTATACGTCATATTCATTTGTCAGACGCGAGGACTCGGCCAACGGCAGCGCTCGATTCACGCGTGTGTTGGTGCCGCACCCCGCGCTGGGCGTGCCGCTCCGCGCCAGCCTGCACTACAGCGCCTACTCAGGGTGGCTCAGCGCTAACGCTAAGGCCATCTACATACAAAAACTTCTAATCACCGACAGCTTTGCTAAGACGTTAGTAAAAAAAATATCACTTGACCGTACCTACTAAAAAAACAAGTGTAATACTGATTTATGAAACTAATAATTTTCAACAGGTCTTCATTCTGCAAAAAAGGAATACAGTTATTGTCTGAAGAATCTATTGAGATGGCTCTCTATCCTGGTGACTGTGAATTACAAGAGGTAAAGTTTTATTATAATTATAAATTCCCGTCAGCGAATTTACTTGCGTAAAATTAATTTGTCATACAATACAATTTAATTTATTCTTGTCAGGATGGTGATCTAGTCAATGCGACGAGTGCGCATGCGTTAAACAGCTCAGCACAGTTTACAAAGCAAGAGACGCACTCGATAGTTGACCCCTTCGATAACGAACTGCCCGAGGATTCACCCCAACGTCCTTTTGCTCTCGTCGACACTTACGAGTGGTCGGGCGGAGAAAGTACCGGCAGAGCATTCGGTATGACTAATACGAAGACTGCGCCTAGTGGTATCGTAGAAATTGCTGAACCTGTGCTCAGGCCCCGTCCGCGTAAAACTCCACGTCAGCGAGCAGACTCACCGGAAACCCACGAAATATCTGAACCATTACTGAGAGCGACTCAACCTCCACGAACGACAACGCAATCTCCAGTACGAAAACCCAAAAACTACGACATGTCTACGACCCCAAGTTACGAAACTGTAACTTCAGGGGAAAGAGCTGAGAAAGAAGAATCAGGATTCGTTATACAATTTCTTCCAAGTAGATTAGCTTCATTTATATCCAGGGCTGAACGTTATGCCAGAGATACTATATTACCTCTAGTGTCAGCGTATGCACCGCGATTGCCGATATTTGGATCTCGAGAAGTGCCAAAACCAACAGCCAGGTTCATCCCAACTGACAACTATAACAGCTCAAGTTCCGCACCAGTTCCTACGCCAACATTAGAAATGAAGATTGAAACGCTAAGATCTGTAGGTCCACCGGGAGAAAAACGCGAGCTTGAATCTCCAGAAGATCCAGAAATACCAGTGACTACTTCTACAACCACGACAACACCACCCTCGACTACAACTACAACACAGAGTACCACGACTACGGAGAAAATAAAAGGTTCTCCTACTGAGATGTTACAAGTGGTTGAAGCACCAGCAGTATCCACTAGTACGGCATTACCACCGGTAGCTTTGCGTAGTAAAGGGGAGAAGATAGTGATAGTTTATCCAAGTAACGCGAGAGATGAACGAAAGATTCGATCCCATTCCTACCCTGAAGAGTTACAATTTGAAGCGTTATATCGGCACTCCGGTAAAACTGATGTAAGGGTTGATCTTCCTACGTTTACTCCACCGACGACTACGCTCCCACCCAGTACTACGACCCAGTCTAAAACGGAAGCAAGGTACATTCCAGTGGAATATCCCAAATCTGACAAAGTATCAGAATCCGTTTCTCAACAAACGTAGCTGAGACTATGAGAATGTGTACTGCCATTAATGTATTTGTCTGTGTAAATAGTGTACGTCTTGTTGCGACATGGAATGTTGTATATACTTTCAATTATTATAAAGGCAAGCTTAATTTATATTGTAGGCCAGAAACAATTGATTTGTTGTTGTTTAGTTTTGATAATGCCTAAAACGCAATTATTGGTGTGTAAATAAATTTAGATCTAACATAAAATAAGAGACATTTTTTATAAAATAAAAACTTATTTATTAAACAATAGCAGTTTTCTTTCATGAAATTCGGTGGATAGTTTGTCGAAACTAACAAAACTTTATATTCCTGACTGACTGCATACAGAACAAAAATGAAACTTCTTTAGTTTAACAGAAAATTAATTATTGTTTACGTAACATATTTAGTTGAATTATAAATGTCCTAATAGAAGTTTGACCAGAAACATAAAACATGTAAAATTAATTATTTAACCAAATTTCTGGAACATCATCATCAAAAGATGCTGTGTAAAAATAAAAGCATTCGCAAAACAGGACTGTTTATATTCCTGGTCAGGTACATTTGATACATCTATGAAATAATAAAATATCACAAAGTGTCATATTAAAATTAAAAGAAACAGGTGCTGGTGTTTATAATTACTTAATGTACAGTGTGTGTTCACAATCAATGCAAAGTGCCATGCAGTGCATATAATAACAAATCGGTTTCAACATCTTTCCACAATGTAAACAATGAAGTTCATACACCCATTATCTAGAGACCACTTATGGATAATTTCCAACAAACGGTTCGCATCAAACCGGATGGACACAGATATTATAAACTTTAATGATCACTATAATTAAAGTTTATAATATCTGTGTCCATCCGGTTTTACATACACGGTGTTAATCTATATTATAGTCACATTGTCCACAAGCATCTTCCGCGACACAATTATAGCCGAAATGCCGGCTTTCGTAGTATTCGATCAGATTCATTAACCTTTTGAACGCCAGAGCAAAAACTCATCAACTTGCCCTCAACGCCAGACCACAAATTGTTAATTTCAAAGCAACTTGTGACGGACATTTTAAAACTTTTATTTATTTCATTTAAACCTCAGTAGTGTACGAAGCATTTTTAGGGTACTGCTTATATTTTCTATCAATAACTAAGAGTTCTCTTTCTTCTTTACAAAATCATTGTTTACTTTAATTATCATATCACGAGAACGGCTGTTAATTACTTTCTTACTCATTTTAACAGAATAAGTATATTAACAAAACTTACCAACAAAAATAAAACAGGCTAACGAAATTTTTATATAGACTTATAATATTACCTAACGTGCCCTACATCTCTAGTGGTCACATATTTGTGACTCTGGCGTGTGAGGACATTCTTTTTTAAGAGTTTATTTCTTTCTTTTTGGAGTAAAATTTCTTAATATTATAAAGCAATTTAAATAGTTTTATGGAAATAGATAAGAGTTAGAGCTTCTTCTTAAGGTACTTATATAAATTTAAAGGCATAAAAGTAATGTTTAAATGCTTTATTTTGTATTTCGGTGTACCGCTTTTTTGTCACATATTTGTGACGTTGGCGTACAGGGACAGTTTTCGCTTGTCACATATATGTGACCCTGGCGGTCAAAAGGTTAAATAAACATACACAATTAATACTAGTGATTGCTTCTGAAATATATAGACCCCAGGTCTATTGCGACGTCGGAGCATTCATAAATTTATTTCGTCATAATAATTAAACGCAGAAGGTCAGCAGTATCAATAAAAAAATTGTGTTTACAGAACATGCTCACACACGTTGACAGGAAAGTAGATTATCCTGTGTAATGATCATTTTGATTAATACTTTCTGAATGCGTACTGAGTACATATAGTTAGATCGTTTTAAACCTATCATTTCCTGATAAGGTGACAGTGATGAATGTAAAGGTACAATAAGATGGATGAGTAGCGGCGATTACTTCATGTACTTGTCGGAGTGCTGTGTGAGGATGCGAGCGGAGGACTTGGCGTCCAGGAAGAGCGTGTGCACGGCCGAGATGTGGTGCGGGGAGATGCGCGAGGCGCCGTCTGCGCGCGCCGACAGCGCGGCCGGCGTCAGCAGCTGCGCCGCGTACCTGACGTACACACATACCGTTAACTGCCAGTTCACCATTCAATAGCCCACCGCTGGATATAGGACTCTCTCTACTATCTCACTCTATATATATATATATATATAATTAATGCCACTATTCGTTGTAATTACACTCCTTCTAAACGGCTGAACCGATTTTGATGATTTTTTTTGTGTAGGTTCGAGAATAGTTTAGATTCGCAATTGGACCCGGTAGGTGGCACTGCAATCAAGTTCTGGGATTTCTAAGTTGGGCGGTATGAAGTTCGCTGGCGCGCTTCGCGGCTAGTTATTTATAGAATTTGCTTTGAAAATTAAGTAACCATATTATTAGTCTTGTCAGTCTGTCAGAGCGCTTTTTAATACAATATTATAAACTGATTAAAAAGTAATAATTTACGTACTTTCAGACAAGTAGTAGCATTACTTAGAAATAAATAAAATAAGTGTTTAGAATCTATACCTGAGAGTACTATTAGCGCCTACTTCGGCTAGTGCTGCCAATGCTTCTTCTTCAATTCCTATACCTTCTGTTACTGCTCGCAACTTTAATATCTGTAATACAAAATTCAAGTATGTATAGCTTATATCTATAAATTTACATAATGTATGTATATATTGTATTAAATTAATTTTACCTGTAAAAGTTCAGCTTTATTATATGGCAATGTGCGAATGATCAGCAATCTGTCTAAAAGATCCAAAGGAATTCCATGTGGAGATATTATATCTTCAGTTCCTCTGAAATGAAATTCATTGATATAATTTAACCATGCCTAGTCGATATCTACTACCCAGTCACAATATCTGTGCACCTCGGCTCGTAACGTCATATTGACGCTTTGCGTATAGTATGCAAAAAAGAATTACTACACAAAAATGACTTTGAAGTTCACTATTTTTAATTATTTCCTTTAACCTAATAATATAATTGATTCTATTATTGTGAATGAACGTAAAATACTACATTTTATTTTGTTTATATTATTAATTTACATTTTATAAGTGAGTTTTAACATAATAAATAAATGATGAAAAATAAACACTGACAAGACGAAAATATCTTACGAAACGTGTTTCGGCAATGATAGTGCTAACCGGAGTGTCGCCTCGAGGCGAGGGCAGGGAGGTGATAAGTATTCCAGCAAGCTGCACAGACTGTGTGACCGGGTTGTATATATAAGTACAAGCAATAAATATAATTACCTAATTTGACAACGCCCTCTATTTGTAGCAAATATAACTATTGGTGCTATGGCCGATTCTAACGCACGATGGAGGTACGTGAATGTTTCTATGTCTAACATGTGTACCTGAAAATGAAAGTAGATAATTGTTTAGATGCATTTATATTAAGTATATTAAAATAAATATTAAGTAAGCAAAGAGTTTAGAGTCTCCAAATATATAAAGTCATCAAAGTATCAATTCTTCTACAGGAAAAATTGCACAGTTTACTTGTATACCTGCAGTTGCAGATATACTTGTGATAGAGAACTGTGTAAGTTATTCCTGCTAGTTATCGAATAGGTCAGTTTTCATATTATGAAACTGTAACATAATCTTGAATACATAGGAAAACGATTGTTTACTTCTATGTCATAATCATTGGTGATCAACTGTCACTAAAATGCTCATTAGCAAGAGAGTACAAAATTAATTACCTCATCAATAAACAGCACACCAGGAACTAATTCAGCTATGCCTTGGTCTATGTATTTATTGACTACTTTGTTGATTTCTTTTCTCAACTTATCTGGAAAAAAAAATTAACACAAACTACACTTATATGATAAAACTGAAGGAGACTGGATAATATAAATGGTGAACATAAACAATTAAGTCAATATTTAAAAAAAAAATGAACTCTTCAGTGATTAAAAAGTTCTCTTTACAGTTTCTTTTGCTCATTTCCTTTACAGCATTTATTCCCAATATATTATTCCACACTTCAATATATTGCTATCTTTGATTATTGTAGTACTGTTAAATGTTGCTACACAACATAAACAATTGGACTAAGATTTTTATAATTTCTACACATATACATAAACTATTATATACATAGGTGTAAACAATTCTTCAGTATCTGTGGCTTGATTGTATTCTTAGATCAATAAATCTAACCACATCCACTCTTTTGTGTCCTTGGTCAGTAACTGTAGTCTAAAGATACTTAAAAATAAAATATCCTTCAGCCGCTTCCTATTCATATTGAATTTTAAATCACTTTCTCATACAATATGGTGAAGAAGTTACATCACTATATCCTATACACGCGAGCGTACCACAAAGCAGTATCATAGGCTCGATTCTATGCCTACTTTACACTACAGATCTGCCTACCCGGAAGCCACTATAACAAGCCCTTTCGCTGACGACACTGCAATCCTATCTTCTGACAAAAATCCGGAGAAAGCTTTTTAGAAACTCCAAAATAGCTAAGACGACCTCTCGAAATGGCTTATAGACTGGCGAATCAAGGCAAATGAGACTAAGTCAGTTCAGGTGACCTTTACAAATCGATGTAACATTTGTCCTCCAGTCACACTAAATGGAGTTCAGATTCCCCAACATGAAGAAGTAAGGTATTTGGGTATATATCTAGATAAGACTCCTATGGAGAAAACACATTTTTACAAAACGGTTGGCAATGGAGCAACAGGTCAGAAAAATGTACTGGATGTTGAACAAATAGTCTCAATTACCAATATCAAACAAAATACTGATCTACAAAGCTGTAATCAAACCCAAAATACATATGGTGTTATGGGCTGCAACTTTGGGGTACCGCAGCAAATTTAAATATCGAAATCCTACAAAGATTCTGCTAAGGATCTTATGAATGAAGTCCAAATGCCATGTCAGCTTAAACACGGAAACCCACAAGATCTACTGCTTTAAAGCCAAGCTGAACAATATCGCACAAGCCTATATCATTTAAACTAAAAAGTAATGCTGAATATCAACAGACAGAATGCATTAAAAAAAGAACAGACCACAAACTGCATCCGCTTTTTCCTGATAACTTACCGTTAGTAAATAAACTGCATATAATATGCACTCTCTGCTGTTCTTCCTCTATAACCACTACAACTCATTAATGATGGCTAGAACTATGGGTTGATAATGACAGGGATAGAGGTAAAAAATATTATGTTGAGAGTTGTAATGAAAACAGACAGACAGACAGACAGACTTGACGAATTTATAAGGGTTCTCTATAATCTAGGGAATCTATAATTTGATCGAAACCTTTCAGTTTAATAAAACTAAAGTGTGAAAAGGAAAATAATTGATATTGTTTGTTTATTGTTTGCTTACCTGTAATCTCTGTCTTCTTTGGTTTCATGAGCTGCCCCATCATAGACATGATATCATGTCCACCTTGTGGTTTAGCATTGGCGCAGTCCAGATCATGAAGTGTTACATCTTGTACCACTTCCTTCTTTTTATGCACATCTCCTTTTGGCAATGGAACATATTCTTCAGCCTTAACAAAAATGTTTTTTACATTTCATCATAAAAAAATTGGCAGTTCAATAAGTCAATAGCCATAACTTTTTTTTGCCATAGTTATTTTATTATAGGTTTAAACTAGCAGACCCTCGCAAGTAAAAGCTGGCCTAAAAAATAGCCTAAGCCTATCATCAACTACCTACTGATAGGTACTCTATTGGTAGGGACTTTCACTGGAAAGTCCAGTCAAAAACAGTCCAGCCATTGCATTCATTTGATATTACATACACACGTAAAGCCGTCGGACCCAGTTACATGAACATCTATGGCAATCATTATTGGGAAGTCAGTGCCCTCAAATATACTGACAACTAGTTCAATCATAGAATTTCAGTTCTCCCTTAGGGTTGCGGAGGTCCGATATCAGTAGCTCCGTAGAAAAACTGAAATTCAGGTAAAACCGGTTGAACTAGTAGCCGACCCCAAATAAACTTGGAAATAAGACTCGGAAGAAGACACACACTGCAAAGTTATTTGTCTAGATAAACAGAACTCTTACCTCAAGATCAAATTCTGTTGCAAAAGTATCACTTCTGCCCTGACGCTTTACAGCTCCAGAGTTAGCTTCAATATAAATAACATCGCCCACTTCAACCTTCTCTTTCTGCAGTGACTCATAAATTGTTGGATCCAGCTTCAATTGTTTTGTGCCCTTGGCGGTCTTCAAACCAATAATTACATGAGAAACTGTTTTGCCATATCCTAAAAATAATAAATTTCTATTGCTAAAATTTCTAGTGTTAAATTAAAGTGCGTAAGCAATTATTTTTAAAACATTTTGTTAAACTTGATATACCTACTCATTTAACAAAAAATGTAGGCAAAAGAAAATATAAACTGCAAAAGTGTTGGGTAGTCTACTGATTGGGTCTAGTATCGAAACATTTAATTTTGTGATATATATGACAGTAATGACCAAATTCCATATTCTTGTTCATTGTTGTGTATTCAGAGTTCAGATGTCTGAAATATTTATTTATTATGGCAATCACTAAATCAATTATGATTGAGATACCATAGACTAAAACTACAAAGCTCTAATAAATCGATAGGCATTTTTTGTGTAGTGTCTACTC
This sequence comes from Phragmatobia fuliginosa, assembly GCA_932526445.1. Lineage (NCBI taxonomy): Eukaryota > Metazoa > Arthropoda > Insecta > Lepidoptera > Erebidae > Phragmatobia > Phragmatobia fuliginosa. The sequence continues at coordinate 17,494,517 of OW052061.1, forward strand.
TGCCTGATGGAAAACTTGAGTAGAATCCAACAGTTGGAAACAATGCCTCATGGTGACCCAAATTTATTGCAACCTATTGAGATGCTTCTGCTTAATTCTGCCTCCATACTCCAGAACTAACCAACAACACGTATCAGCACTAATGCTGTTCCTCTAAATTGGCCACCTGTAAGAGGGTAGTACTGACCCAGTCAAATGGTACAAAATGGGATTGAACGTGAATGTTCATGCTGTAATCAGCATACTTCTACAAATAGCATTACAAATAATTTTACAATAGATACCTCCAGCTGGATTCTCAGTTTCCACAGGAGTAAGTTCAGTGACCTCTCCTTCATATACTTCCTTGGTTTCTCTAATACGAAGACCTATGGCACGTCTAAAATTCTCCATCAATACTTCAGTTTTCTTTATTTCTGTGCTGTAGACTTCACTGCCAACCATAGGACAAAATGGCACCTGAGAATAAAATAATTTATTTAAAGAACAAACTTACAGATACGAGCCAAAGAACATAAAAATGACTTGCTTTAATTGATTTAATATTATGTAAGCACAATTTTTTTTTTAATTTTTTTTTTTTTTTTTTGGACATCTTACACACAACATCATCTAGTCCCAAAGTAAGCAGAGCTTGTGTTATGGGTACTAAACAACTGATATAAATACATAAACATACTTTTTTTTTGTAAATACATACATATTATACATAGAAAAACACCCAGACTCCGAAACAAATATTTGTGGATCACACAAATATTGGTCTGACCCGGGAATCGAACCCGAGACCTCATGATCAGCAGCCGCATACGCTAACCACTAGACCAACAAGGCAGTCCAACAAGGCAATTAACTACAATGCAATCTTTTACAAAATTAGAATAGAATTTGATGTTATCTTACAAGATAAGATGGATAGAAGATATATGTCAAGCTCCTCCCCAATATAACAAAACACACACAGGTACATTTCAAACTTTGCAGAACTTGTACTCTATAGTAAAATACACACATATTAGACACTAATTACAAATACACTACAAATATGTATATTGTTTTAAACTTTCATGGTCAGTAACATTAGAATAGAAATCTGCAGGATTGCTACCTTTTTATTAATGAGTATCCAATATTTCAGCAATGTTGCAGGCGTCATGATCACAGAGGAACTGAAGATCTTGTGGGTGGGATGTTATTGGCAGACAAATCGGTCTACCCCCTTTCGCAGTCTTTTATTATGATCACCTCCGATACCACTGTTCACTATTTACTCGCAACTGTTCTCGACACACAACACTAACAGTATCTGACCGCGAAACTATATTTTTGTTGATTACACCGGTTTTTGTGCATTCGAATCTCAGGATTCTAGACATTTAACAATTTAAATCCATCCTCAAGATTGAAATTTTTGTATTTAGTAATTTCAATTGCTTCCCTGACCAATCTAGGTATGTAGTGGTGTTCTGTCTACAGAACAAATGGCTGTGCTCTTCATACAAATATATGTCCTGATTGTCTTGGGCCACTAATATTCTTTTAAAAATCTATTAAATCTATGACTTTTAAGAATAAACAAGCATACAACCCTGGTATACAACTTACTTTTGTCCCAAGCTCCTGAGCAATTGCTAAAGCAATAGCAGTTTTGCCTGTACCCGGCGGGCCCGCCAATAACAATGCCCGTCCAGCCATCTTCTTGCTTCTGATCATATCCACAACTATTCCTGCAGCCTAAAAGTTTAAAAAATAAATTCATATTCAAAACCACCACTAGGTGAAGAACAAATTTCATCTTCACTAAAAGTTTCATTCTTTTTTTATAGGCATTTTTTCAGGCAGTCTTTTAATAAAGATATTGATATGACTCTCCATGGTAACCAAAAACATAACCTCAAAGTTAGATCGATAAATAGCACGTCTATAATTAAACATTTGACTTCACATTTCTTTTTGCATCTTTAAGAGGAACCGTAAGATTGTTGAGCAAATATGAGATTACTTACTTCTCTAGCAGATTCTTGACCCACGAGACCGGCTGCCATTTGAATAGGAACACCATTTTCGTCCAGGCCTAAACCTTTTATGTGACTATGTGCCGAAATTCTTTGGGTTTTAGCAGTACTTTTGACTTCTTCAATCTTCATTTTAGGTAACGCACCTTAATTCAGAGTTTACCAAACAGTTTTATCAGCACAGCACCACAACAAAGATGATGCTCGCTCACTCACTCAGTCGCTCTACAATTGGTGTTGCCATTGTTGCCAATTAAATTCACACAGATTCATTTTCTTTTAAATTCTACTACGCCATAAACTTTTCAAACTTGAAGATGTGTATCTCATAACATCATCAATCATCAACAGCCTTTAAAAGTCCGCGGCTGGGCATAAGCCCCTCCTTTGAAAGGAGGTTTTGGCCTAATATACCACGCTGGCCAGACGGGTTGGTAAAGGGTTTGTTTAAAATTTTCCTTACTACTTACTTATTTACTCGCCTATTGACTTACTTATTTACACTACTATTATTCTATTTACTTGCCTATTTACTTGCTTATTTACTCACCTATTTACTCGCCTATTTACTTGTCTATTTACTCGTCTACTTACACGCCTAGTTACTGGCCTTCTTACTCGCCTATTTACTTGCCTATTTACTTGTCTATTTACTTGCCTATTTACTCGCCTAGTAGCTTGCCTATTTACTGGCCTATTGACTTGACTAGTTACTTTCTATTCACTCGCCTGTTTACTTGACTATTTACTTGACTATTTACTTGTACATATATTTGCTTATGTACTCACCTATTTACTTGCTTATTATTTGCCCATTTACTTGCCTATTTTACTTGCATATTTACTTGCCAATTTTTTTAAATATATTTAGCCTACGAAAGTGACTCTACCCTGCGTGATGGAAAGCATGAGCAGAATCCAAAAGTGGGGGAGACCACACACCATTGCCGCAACTGCAGGCAATAAAGCATGGCGGCCCACACTATGGTGTCTTAGTGAGATGCTTTTTCACGCCCCGCTTAAAGGACCCGGGATCGAAGTGGGAAGGAAACACGTGAGCTGGTGGTAGTGAGTTCCAGCTTTTGATTGCTCGGCATAACAAGGAAGAGCCGAACCGTTTCGTTCTAGTGCGTATTTCCTTTACCCTGAGGCTGTGACTTCCAAGTCCGGCACGTGTTGTCCTGTAAAAGAAGGGAGAAGGAGGGACCCGTCGGAAGAGTTCTTCAGAACACTCTTAATGGTATAGGCGATAGAGGACCGGCATAGAAGCATCAACAACTAAATCCATACTTTATTATAATGGATTAACATCAGGGTAACTAAATTACGCACACTTTTAAAAATATATGCCTCTTATATTTAACATATAAAATCATTATGTAATTTATAAGCAAACAATAGATTTTTTTTCGCATATCACCAATTTATTTTGCAATTTGCACTGACTTTTTTTTTAAATAAGTGACCACACTTCGATCGCTCTCACATACTTTATAAAAAAAACCCATTTTTTTCCCCAAATGTTTGCACCTCACTAGGAAAAAAAAATAAAGGGTAAAAGGGCGGTTTTCAAAATTTTGCTCAGGACTATTTTGCCGTGTCCTACGAGTTTGACCATTGATTAAAAGGCAAAAATGTAGGAAGTGGGTATCAAATTATTTTACGTTAGGGTAAAATGTTTAACTTACTGTAAAAAAAAAGATAAACATAAGACTTAAACGGAAAACATATTTTAATATTTATTAAAATACCAAATATTATCCTACTTTTTTATGTGTCCTTCATCATATCCTGGATTTTGATTACGTATTTTGGAGAATATATAAGCTATATTTGGATATCTTTAGTATTACTCGAATGAAATAACTCATTTTATTTGTTTCTAAATAAAATATAATAAGGTTGTAGTATATTTTTCTAATATAAATACTGACATTATCGGATTTAAAAAACTGGCCACAGCGGACAGTCCTGTGCGTAACGGTATGATTTTATAAAGAATAACAATAATATTGTCTTTGGCTCTAACTATTTTTATGCAATGCCATATTAACGATGTTTTTATCATTCCTTCGTTCTTTTCCTTTGAATTAAAACTGAAGAAATTCAATCGTCAACACTTGCGGTCCGTGACGTGCGTGACGGGTCTGTTTTGTTTGTCCGGTACGAACATTGATTTTGAAAGGTAAGACCCACAGTTTTTATATACTACTCGTGTTAAATTATAAGTAAATATGTTGTAGATAATGAATGTGTACTAGTAAACTACTATAATCAACTTTTTTTATACCAAAAAAACATATGATGACAAGTCCGCGTTATACGTAACGTCCAGGACGTGACGTGATGTATTATGTGGACTAAAAACGTTACGTACTGGACTCGTAAAGATGCGTTCATACTGTCTTGTGCAATTTAATATAAATTAAAAATATAATCCACCCAGAGAGGTAAACTCATTACCTTTATAGGATCTAGTCACCTCATGGTGAGCAGGTTTCCTTATTATGTTAAAAATATCCTATTTAGACTAGCGATAAAGAGGGTGAACCCTAACATTCCTCACATCCTCGGCACTTCCTTACAAATTAATTTATTCCTACTCAGGTAAATTATGCCGTTGACTGGTGCCGAGAGAGACAAAAACAACGGCGATATGGACAAAAACAAAGAAAATGAAGAAAAATACAACAAATATAAAAAGAAAGAAGTCGAAAGACTGAAGAACATAAACTCAAGGTAAGTGAACTAAATAAGGAAAAAAGACGGAAAATTTGGAGATAACAAAAAAGGAATAAAAGGGAAAATAAAAAAGTAAATAATACTAAGCCAGCTGTTCCAGTGACAGTGCCAGATATGCAAGATAATACAAAATTGAAGATAAAACAGAGATTGAATTACCGAAATTATAAAAGATATCAAAGGACATTAAAAACTTGTGAAAGGTTAAAGAAAGTTATTAGTAGTTTAAGTAAAAATAGATTTCGCCTAGAGACTAATCACAAAAAGATGATTGAGCTATTGGAAAATGAAAAAGATACTCTAAAAGAAGACCAAACAATCACGCAGAATTACCTACTTATTGGTTCCCTATTTTATTTTTGTTACTACTTATTTGACTTTTTTTTGTATCTGTTGGATTTTTTTGTAAGTTAAGAAGTATTGTTACCTACTTAATGTGAAAATGAAACTGAGATAGACTTGAATCCCCTAAGTTTTTTGTAAAATATATTTTTAAAATGCTCAAATCAAAACAGTCTGTGATATTGACAATTTTATAGAAATAGGTACAGTAAGTGATGTGACTTAAATAATATGTCACATCACGACGTTTTTGAAATGTTGAATAATATTGTATTGTTTCTAAAATGACTAGAAATTGTGCTCGTTGTAAACATAGCTTTAGAGTTCCTAAACGTAACGACTGTTGTCCACATACGTAACTGTCCTGTTTTGGCTGTTAAAGTTTTTATTTTTTTATGAAAAAACCTTTGGGAGTTATGTTTTTGTTAATATATATTAAATGTCTTTTTGTCATTATTTGTATTTAAAAAAACTTACCTATAATGTTAGTCTTTCAGAATAGTTATTTATTCACAAAGTTTGATAGTCCAGAGTGCCATTTAGTTACGTACAAGACATATTTTATATTTTAAACAGCACTAAGAGGCAAGATATCACAAAGTGGTATTAAATTTTAGAAGATTTTTATGTTGTTGATTAATTATAAATAAAGCTGATTAACTTTGATATGATTGAGTTATTATTTACTTTGAATGAAAATGTAACGTACAAGACCCCTGTATTGGCAACCCTCACTATAATAATACATTAAATAGAAATTATACTCATTTAACATTGTTTGATTATGGTTTTTCTTAAACCTTAGTTCATTGTAAATGTCTACATTTCATCGTTTATTTAAAATTTTGTTATGAAAATAAATGGACATCCTGTACGTAACGGAGCAAAATTTTGAAAAACGCCCATTACGTCGCAAGCATGACTGTAGCCCCGCGTCTATGGGGGGACTTCTTTCGTGAGACGAAGTATACCGCCGTATCAAATTGACCGCTGACGGCACTGACACTGTCAGTGTCGCCAACTTAGGGGTTTTACCCCCAAATTTAGAGGTAAAAATTTATGAAATTTTGTTTAAAGACTTGGAAAAATGGAAAAATGGAAATGGAAAAATCTTTTAGATCATATTTTTATGATAATTATGACATCTAGTGGTGAATTTTATAACCACTCAAACGTCCGGGCGACCATAGTAGCCTAAAAATTGTTGGAGTTGTATGGCGAAAGTGGCACCCTCTTTCAACTCGTAAACTTTATATTGAAAAACGAGTTGATTATGATAATAACCATCAATAAGTTTTTTACACCACTTGTATTTATTTGAAATAAAAATAATAATTAAAAAAAAAATGTGAGCCGTCACGGGACGCCTGGCAGATGTGAAACATCGCCATTATTGTGTAAAAGTAATATGCAGAAAATAACATATTGTAATAGGAACTAAATATGTCATAATGATAAAATAAAATATTACTAATTATTAAAATAGTAGTCTAATAATACGATGGTATATATATAATAGACTGTATATATATACCATCGTATAGCGTGCCGTGGCGACGCGTCGCCAGGCCAACGCGTCGCCAGGCCAGAAATCTGTTTTACGTGCGGCTATAGATGTTTCACATCAAAATTAAACGTTTTAATATTAGATAAGACCCTACATTTTTCAAATTATCAGTCAGGGGATTCTAGGGGTTTTTGAGTTTACTCTTAGGGGGAAAAAATTTCAAGTGTTGGCAACACTGGACACTGTGTCTGTCTGATTGTCATTTCATCAATTCATATTTATTGTTAGGAAATATTTCTAATTATATTTGCTTCTATTCACAAATAGTTATGAAATACTGATTAGTATTTTTGTTATTATTAAGTACTGTAAGTAATAAGGGTCTGCTTAATCGTATAAGATATGTGGTTGATAATAACCGTGTAAAAAGTTAGTATAGTGCGTAAAGAATTATCCGAAATGGAATACACTGTCCAAAATTTGGAATATGCTATATCAGTTTTCTATAATGGAGAGCAATCTGAAAGACCAAAGGCTCATGCTTGGCTCACTGCTTCACAGAGGGTCCCTGAAGCTTGGAATTTCGTTTGGGACTTACTTCAACCTAGCAAGGTAAAATGTTTTTTTATTGTGAAATTTACTCACTTAGTGGAGTTGTAGTTACTTATAACCATTAGATATTTCTTTATCTAATATATAAAATTCTCGTGTCACAGTTTTCTTTGCCATACTCCTCCGAAACGGCTTGACCGATCTTTAAGAAACTTTATATGCATATTCAGTAGGTCTGAGAATCGGCCAACATCTATTTTTCATACCCCTAGGACGCGAGCGGAGCCGCGGGCATCAGCTAGTCTTATATATAAAATTCTCGTGTCACAATGTTTGTTCCCATACTCCTCCGAAAGGGCATGACCGATTCTTATGAAATTTTTTATGCATATTCAGCAGGTCTGAGAATCGGCCAACATAAATTTTTTATACCCCTAGTACGCGAGAGGAGCGGCGGGCATCATATAGTTTATATATCTATGGTACCTTGACTAAAAATGTTAAAGGTTCTTACAAGAAAACATGTTTAGTTTTACTTTTATAGTCACTTAATTGTGAATTACTACTACATTCTTGTTTCCCAGAACACTGAAGTTCAATTTTATGCTGCAACAACTTTGCACACTAAAATTCTACGTTGTTGGAATGAGGTGCCACAAGAGAGCTACGATGAATTGAGAGACAAAATTTTGCAAGCAATTTTTGCTTACTCTAAAGGACCCAAGATTGTCAACAATAGATTATGTATAAGCGTAAGTTATACATAATATGTATATGAAATGTGTTTAAGTCGTGAGATAAAACTTTAATATTCACAATAGTAAACTTAATAATCCGATACTTTTATTTCAGTTAGCAGCATTTATTCTCCAACAAGGTACTGGGGATTTGGCAACAATATTGAGACCACTGTCTAGTGTAGAAAATATGTCACTGTTGTTAGAAGTACTAACAGTGATCCCTGAAGAAGTAAGTGACTATGACTTTATTCTTCTTCTTCTTTTTAAAAGACAAACCCCTAGGAATATACATCCAGTGTCACGGGGACTTTATGAAGATACATGAAACAGACAAACAGAACACCCAGACTAAAATCAACAGTTTGTAGATCCCACAGTATTGTCCCATGTTGTATTAGAACCCACCAAACTTGACACAGTACAATGCAATGTGGTGACATCTTAAACCACTATGCTGGTTGGCATTAGAACATTCAATGAGCACTACAAATAATTATTCTAAGAATACCATCTTCAAAGTAATGTTTTAAGATTTCAGAAATATGCATGACAATAATGTTATGTTTTTTCTATCAGTACAACAGTATGACAATGGGATCATCCCTTCGAACAAAGAACCGCATTGCTCTTCAGAAAGCATGTCCCGCAATTTTAGAAGATATGTTGAGACACTTACAGTCAGTTTACAGGTGTGTATTTATAATATTACTATTATTTATCTTTGACTTGGACCCCTGTTAATCAGCCTTGTCTAATCTGGCATCCCCCCTGGAATCGGACATGTATATTATTATTGAAAATGTTTGACAATCTTCACTAATGCATAATTCAACAGATTACATTACAATGTAAAGTAATTATTTTTTGTAAGTTCTGTGACATTAATGACATTAATTTTATAATTAAACTGAAGCTCTCTATTATGTTGTTAGTTTACCAAAATCAACATACATAATGTAGTCTGATTTAATATATAAATATTTTCATTGAATTTGTAATGTGTCAGATTACAAGGTACTCTCTTGATAAAACTGTTGGACTATTGGAGGTCTGAGGCAGTACACTATATTCTGACAATTTTGATAGTCCAACACTGCCTTGCAAAATGTTTGTCAGATTATCAGGTGTCTACTGTATACGGACTGAATGAAAACTCAAGTTTGGCTTAAGCTCACATTTGTACATGCAATTTCCTTGTCACTAAAATGTTTTCATTTGCGTACATTAAAGAATATATAAAAAATAATCTGACATTGGCCTTAGTCAGTCAGATATCATTTAAATATATCTGTAAAAGATTTACTTTTTTACAAAAATAAACATCATCTTTTATTATAACCACTAAAAGGCCTTAAACTTCTCTTGAGCTCAGCAGTAGGACGTTATTGGTTGTTGAAGAAGATTATAACCACTACGATCTTTTTTGAACAGTTCAAACAAATATTAAGGTTCCTTTAAACTTATGTGTACAATATGTTAATAACTCTCATAGTGGTATACAAAACAACATAATTTGTAAACTCTTAAAAATTGAAACTGAGATAATATGTGTTTAAATTTTGTAACTGCAGATAAATTTAAAGTAATGCTTAGTGATAATGATTATGAAGAGCATTTTTTTATTCAAAGTTTCAAGTATTTAAACAATAGAATGATGTTTTATTATCATAAACACAAATGAATGATGTTTTCTGTGTAACAATATTCATAGCAAGATTGTGTACACTGTTTATATAAATATCTGTTTGTGACTACTAATTTCAAAAGGTGGAAAAAACAAAAAAAAATAAGATTTGTATTTAGTACATAATTCAACTTTTAATTTAAAAGCTAATCCACCCATACAAGATGATTTATTTAAAATGAAATTACCAATATAATTATATATTATTAAATTACGGTTTCTGAAATATACTTCAACTACATATATACACACGCAATATTATATATACAAAAAAATTACATTAATTTTTATATAATATTTCTACAAAAGATATTTTTCTAACAATAAATTGTCTTTGTAATTTTAGTGCAGATTATCAAAAAGAAGCACCACCAGAAGAAGTAGTACAATCTTGGGTGACAGCAGCAACGTGCGCCAATAGCTGGCTAACGTTAGGAGGGGAGGGAGCTGCAGAACATCCAGGCGGCTCTCTCTATGATAGAATGCCGCTGTGTCGAGCTTTGCTGTCCGTGGTGCAGCTGTTATATACGTGAGTAAACTTTGTTATATTATTCAATAAGGGCACTAGTGTTTATAATCATTGTTTAGTAGGTTGTTTGCATAAGAACAACGTGAATAATTGGTAATTTCAGTTGGGAAAATTGACAGAAAATATTGAATCATGAATAACTTAAAAATATAAAAAATGAAGATTTGTCTGTATGTCCTTTATAGAATCATAAAAAGTCCCTATAAAATCGGCCCAATCGTTTAAAGATTAGCTGTAACAAAAATATGTAAATATGTACCTATATAATATGTAGGTACCTATTTACATATTTTACTTTCACATGCAATTAGGAAAAAAATATTATTGGATATTACAAACTAGTATACTAATTGTGTAGATTTGTTTTTAATGTGTTCATTAAAGAACAAATACATATATTTATTGAAAGGTGGAATAGCGCAGTAAGTGATACTGCTTTGGATGCATGTGAGGCGTGCCTTACAGCAGTGCGATCTGCGGGCGGCACTTCGGCGTCGACCAACCACGCCGGGGCCGCCATACAACTGCTGGGACTCGTCGCAGCTTGCACCGCGCCCATCATGCAGAGAGACGATGTACCCAACTCTATTAACGAGGTAGGTAACACCTTTCATTTGCTGTTTAATTGTTCACTCTACAGTATACTATTGTTTTAAGCATGTGAATGATCATGGCAGTTCGTATTTCGTATTCACATGCTTTAATCTAAAACCTTAGTACCCAGTAGTGTGATCATGTGAGTGAGTGACATTTAAGATTAAAAAAAAAAAAATACTAAGGAAACCAACTGTTTACGCAAGACATAGTAGGCAAACAATGGAAGCTCTCAGAAGAAATAATTTTACCATATTTTTGAAACACATTTCTTTTATACTCCGCTCCCATTGATTGAAGCATGATGATATAGCCTTTAGGTTTCCTCAATGGCTCAGCTATTTAAATCTGACATAATTGTTTAAATTGGACCAGTACTTAATGAGATTGAATTGAATTGAACAAAGTGTTTAGCTTTATAACATTAGTATAGATTTATCCGTCTTTTGTTTTAAAACTAAGTGTCAAATAAATTAAATCCTCCATGATAGCAAAATATTAAATACCAACTTAACAATATTGTTGGAATGTGATTCTCAACAGGAACTTCTGTCTGCGTTGATAACGTGTTGCGTGGCTTTGGGAGAATGCCATGCCAACATTTTGGTGAAACATGTAGAGAAAGAAACTGAAGAAGGAAACAGCGCAAGGCAATTGTTAGAGTTACTCTTGTCTGCTCAAGCGGCGCCTGGACACTACCCACTTCACGAAACAAGATCAAACTTGGTTTTCGGCTTCTGGTATACTTTACAAGTAATGCTCAGTTTGTATACTTTTTTATATTGATTTATACCTACCTACCTACATAAAGTTACTTTACTCTGCCTGATGGTAAGCATGAGTGGAATACAGGAGTAAGGGCCACCATCCTCAGTCTGAGTGCAAGAATGCAGCATGATGACCCACATCATGGTGGCTTATTGAAATGTTTCTGCACTATTCTCTCCATTTGATTGGGTCTCCGGTCTCACATTCACCAATGTAAAATGACAGCATACATGTATGATGTCATTTTAGATTGGTTTTCTGTGTGAGGGTAGTACTACCCCGGTCAAGCCGGACCATTCGTTCTGAAATAAGCGTGGCTCTACTACTTGAGATACTGTATGAATTGATGTCTTAATTGCAAAATGTAGTATATTGTATGACATTCAACGTATTTACAGTACACTACAAGGGCCCATAGAGCTGAGCAATATTATTTAATACTAACTGCCCCACGCAGTCCCGTATTGCGCCTTTTATTACCCGTAGCGCAATGTTATACCGCCGAAACCAATTTGTTTGCCATTAAAAGACTCAAAGAAACGATAATTCTTTCATACATTATTTTCACGGATCTTTAACCATTTACGCAGCGCATGCAAGGGAAGGGCTCAAATATTTTTCTCCCGTTTTTGATTTCATTTTATTTATTAGGTACAGAAACAGACAAAACATTCCTATTTTCACAACATTCTTCAACATTTTAAAACATTCTTCATTGATACTCCACTCCTATGAGTCCTCGATAAATGGACTTTCTAACAGTGAAAAATTGACGAATCGGGCCACAAGTTTCTGAGATTATCGAGTTCAAACAAACAAACTCTACAACTTTACAATGTTAGCATAGATATGTATATTGTATACATTTATTTAGGTTGAATCAAAGGCCCATCACAGTAATTGCATACATATTATTAGAATTAAGTTGTAGACTACGATGAAATATATTTTATTTTGTGTAAATTCATACACTTCATATTTTGAAATACTGAATCTATGTAATTTCACGTATTGGTACAGATATATAAAGTTTACTTAAAGTGACAAGATATCATTGAAGCTACACCGCATACTTATTTGTTTATTAAGGACGAAGTGTTAAACGTAGACGAATCGGATCGTGAGGTTAAACCAGTATGGAAGCAAGTATTTTCAAAACTGCTGACGACGCTTGTGAAGAAATCAGAGGCGCCTGCAAACCTTCCACTGTCCAAAGATGACCTTGAACTCCTGCGGTGTTACCGGCAAGACATTGCTGACACTGTGGTTAGTATATTCTGACATTATGATTACATATTAACTGTCACATATATCTGCCTAACGTTGGCTTAGAATTGCCACCTCAGTTCTGTCTGACATGAGTGGTTATAAGTAGACATTGGATCATATGCACCTACAAACTGCCAAAAGATTATCAATTTCAACCTCAGCATTACTTACTAGTGGTTAGTAACGTTAAAACTGAAATCAACAATCCGCCGGCACTTCAGTGCATAGAATTTGATGTCCAATTATTTATAAGTAGCTATATATTTTTAAATATATAGCGACGTTAAACGTTTTTAAAATAAGTTAATTACTTTGTCCCACATTTCTAATTCATAATTAATTAAATTCTAATTCAGAAATTCTTTTTAAAAAATAAGTATATTCTTTTACATATTTTTTTTACGTTTTTCTAGTTGTATATGAATCATTTCACTAAGGAAGTCAATAAACTTAATTAATTTTCTAAATTTTATTTTAATTAGAATTATGTGTGTCGTTCGTTATTGAAACATAACGAAAACATTACGATAATAATTTTACAGTTCACTCAGGCAAAGACGACTAGACAAAGTTTTTAAATCATCTCTGCCCGAGTAAATTATCTGAGTGTCGTCTGCCAAGGTGAAGCTAAATAATGTGCAGGGAAAGAAATAGTGTGTGTGAGGCAGATGTACTGCTACGGCATCCTGGGCGCGCAGTGCTGGTCGTGCGTGGAGGGCGCGTACGGCGGCGCGGGCGGGGAGTGCGGGCGCGAGGCGGCGCTGCACGTGTTCTGCGCGCTCGCCGACGTGGCGCCCGCGCAGCACGCGCCCGCGCCGCTGCTGGCGCTGTTGCAGCGCGCGCTGCACCACGCGCACTGCTCCGACGACAAGCGCATGCTTAACACCGCGCTCGACTGCCTCGGTGACTACCATTTACCCTTTTTTTTTTCTAAATATGACACGCATACCTTGTCGCGGGGGACTCAACAGACATACGTCTAATAGAAAACACCCAGATTTAGAACTACAGTTTTTGGAGCACACGAGAATTTGAACCCATAACACTAGGCGAAAGCTGCATAGCGACCACTTGACCACAAATCATACGCATATTCATAAAACTCATTCTAATTTTTACTTCATACGAGCAAAAATTGCTACTGAAGCGAGTCGTTAGATATTTATATTTCAGAAGCCCGCCGTGGGAACCATTTATAAATTAGTTCTTCAAATTTATGTAACCTGCAATTAAAAAATACACTTCTTTTTTTAGCGAAACACTGAAGGCCAAAGACTGTCTCGACTTGAAATAGATATAATAAATATCATTGTGATTGTGGTGAAAAAGTTTAAGTAAAATGTCTGACGATATGTCTCATCCATGCGGAAAAGAGAAGAAGAATGTATAATTTTTGCAATTTTGACTCAAAGACTAACTCCTACATAGTTTTGCCTTAAATAAATATTGCATTAAAAAGGTGCTAATAATATAAAAATAATCATAATATTGTCATGTGACAACTGAAATATACACATAAATAACAAATACTCTTAAAATAAATAAATAAATATTTCGGACATCTTACACACAACATCATCTAGTCCCAAACTAAGCAGGGCTTGTATTATGGGTAGGGTCATGTAACGTACCTATGGACATTTTTGACTACCTAATATTTAAATCGACATATCTTTGTATGTACTCAAAGTATAGAAATAGTTAAGATCTTATATTGTAGGGCAGACAGTCTAATATGACTGGTTTTTTTTATTACGTCTTTAGTGTTGCCATTATATTATTTTCAAACATTATTTGTAAGTATGGTGTTTTGTCCTAAGGTACGTTACTTGTTTGTACCTTCGGACAGCCTTGTATGTACCTTGACCCCTGGGGTCGGCCTTACCGTGCGGTGCGACAAAAGCTCCGCACACAGGGCCCCCCCCTTACGGAGACTCTCCAGCCCAGCTTCCTGCAGGAAGTGGTCGAGGGCCTATTCCCACAGCAGGCGGAACACACACCCCCGTCGATGGCCCGTCGTGGTCGTCGTCGGGACAGCGTGGGTGATGTGCCGCCTGTCAGGGAATCGGAGGTAGGGGCGGCTGTTCTACGGATTCGGTCCAAGAACACCGCCCCCGGGCCGGACGGGGTTCCAGCCCGAGTGATGGCCCGTGCCCTCGACTACATGTCGGACCACCTCAGGGGAGTGTTGGACGCTAGCCTGGCGTCCGGACACTTCCCTGAGCGTTGGAAGTGCGGGAAGCTGGTACTGATCCAGAAGCATGGACGGCCTGCCGATTCGGTCGCGGCCTACAGGCCCATCGTGTTGCTGGACGAGGCGGGCAAGTTGTTTGAGAGGGTTCTCTCTGTCCGTATCGTCCGGCACCTCAGCGAGGTGGGGCCCGAACTGTCGGACGCCCAATTCGGCTTCCGTGAAGGGCGTTCGACGGTCGACGCGATCCTGCGCCTGAGGGCCGTGACCGAAGAGGCGGTGAGAGGCGGCGGAGTGGTGTTGGCGGTGTCCTTGGACATCGCCAACGCCTTCAATAGTCTGCCATTCGGCTGCATCAGGGCCGCACTCCAATACCACGGAGTGCCAGGGTACCTGCGGCGGCTGGTGGCAGACTATTTAGAGGAGCGTACCGTCGAGTACGAGGACCGAGATGGCGCCTTGAGACGCAGGGCCATGTCGTGCGGTGTTCCACAGGGGTCTGTCTTAGGACCACTCCTGTGGAACATGGGATACGACTGGGCCCTACGAGGGCGTCTCCCCCCCGGGCTGGGTGTAATCTGTTACGCAGACGACACCCTGGTCACGGCCCGGGGGGCAAACTTTGAGGAGGCGGCGCGCCTGGCCACCACGGGAGTCTCCCGGGTGGTCGGGCGCATCGAGGCGCTGGGTCTGCGGGTGGCCCTGGACAAGACGGAGGCCCTATTATTTCATGGGCCCCGTCGCGGTCCGCCCGCCGGCGCCTCGATCGAGGTCAACTCGGTCCTCGTACCGGTCCGGGCCCAGATGAGGTACCTGGGTCTGGTCCTCGACGGTAGGTGGCTCTTCGACGAGCACTTCCGACAGCTTGGCCCTAAATTGGTGGGCACTGCCTCCGCCCTAGGGCGACTTCTGCCCAATTTGGGCGGGGCCAGTGTCCCCACTAGGCAGCTGTACACGGGGGTTGTCCGGTCGATGGCACTTTACGGTGCACCGGTGTGGGCGGCGGCTCTGTCCGCCCAGAACAGGGCGCGCCTCTGGCGCCCCCAGCGGATACTGGCGGTCAGAGCCATACGCGGATACCGCACCGTGTCCACAGAGGCGGCGTGTGCCTTGGCCGGAACACCCCCGTGGGATTTGGAGGCGGAGGTGCTCGCCGAAGTTTATCGGCGAGTGGCTGACTTCCGGGCGGAGAGCGGATTTCGCCCTCCGCCCGAGGACGTGCGCGAGTGGCGCGAAGCCGCTCGCCGAGCCACCATGCAGAGATGGTCGTTCCGGCTGGAGACCCCACGCGCTGGCTTCGCCGCCGTGGAGGCTCTTCAGCCGGTCATTGCGGAGTGGGCAGGGCGGCAGCACGGGACCCTTTCCTTCCGGCTGACGCAGGTACTTTCCGGGCACGGTTGCTTCGGAAAGTACCTGCACTCGGTCGCTAGGAGGGAACCGAGTCCCGCCTGCCACCACTGCGACTGCAGTGAGGACACGGCCCAGCACACGCTGGCGGTCTGCCCCGCTTGGGCGGCGCAGCGCCGGGTCCTCACTGCAGTCATCGGAGGGGATCTCTCGCTGCCGGCCGTCATAAGATCGATGACCGGCAGCGACAGTTGTTTTACCGCGGTCGCAACCTTCTGCGAGGATGTAATCTTGCAGAAGGAGGTGGCGGAGAAGGCCCGGGAGGATTCCATCCAATCGGACCCGATCCGCCGCCGGCGCCCCGGGCGGCGGAGGCGCGCATACCTGCGTCTCATGCCGCCCTGAGAGTGGCCGCGGATGGGCGGGACGGGTTTCCCGTCCGTCCGCAGTAGAGGCCAACCGCGAGGGGGCGGCGTCCGCGTGTGACCGGACGTTGCCCAATAGAGAGTCGAAATTGGAGTAGGTGCCCGCAACAGTGCGGGCAGACGCTGGTTGGAGTCCAGAAGGAAATCCCCTCCCTGGACTCCTTCCAATACAAAGGCGCAGAGAGGGTCACACCGTGTGGTTTTAGTCGGTTCGAGTCCGACACACCACCCCGCCGTAACCCCCGACGGGGTGACGGTCCGCGGGGATTTCCACACGTAAAAAAAAAAAAAAAAAAAAAAAAGCCTTGTATGTACCTTGGGACGAAACAAAAGACGAAGATTTCTGTCTAATCAGTCTTTTAATCATCATTAAATTAGTTAATTTATCTGTAACGACGTATCTTCTGCTAGTTATACAACAAAATCAAATAATAGTCTTAGGTAATAATAAGAACACTTTAATTAAATTAGAAAAAAAATGAGATCTAAGTCATCCAAAATATTTCAAATGATTTCGGAGCTAAAGTTTTTTCAGGCTTATGAACTGTAGAACACCCTGTCTATCTGAACAGCCATTGCCGGCCAGCCATTCCATCACGATTCCAAGCTTCAGGACTCTTAATGGAATCTCTTTGAATTGTTCTGGGCTAACTCCTTTTCTTTTAACGCCGGGTTTACTCCTTGGCACTGCAGGCAAAAAGAAATGGAACATCATCAAATAGTGTCCATAGGTACAAACATTGTTTGAACCTCCGGACGTGTCCCAAGGTACATACAGAATTATGTCCAAAGGTACAATCAAAGCAATTTAAAAAAGAAACGAATTATCTTGCCTTGTAGGTTAAAATTCTGTGTTGTTAGTTATATTATTATAGACGCAACTACCTTAAGACAAGTAAATCAATTAATTGTAATAAATATGTGCATGCATGTCGTATATAAATCTATAATCAAAACATCGAAATACTTACTTTTGAACACGAAAAACTTCACAAAAATTTCACACGTCACCCGATGTCAATACAATTATGCCACTAACCGTCGTTGCCAATTAGGAAATTTACTATCCGTTTTGTAGAATTTTGTAATTTTAATATTGGTACTTTTCAAAATACAATCTGTGTCCAAAGGTACAAGCGTCCCTAGGTACGTTACATGACCATACTAGACAACTGATAGATAAATACATAAACATACTTTTTTTTTGTAAATACATAGAAAACACCCAGACTCCGAAACAAATATTTGTGGATCACACAATATTTAGTCCGACCCGGGAATCGAACCCGAGAGAACCACTAGACCAACAAGGCAGTCATACGTAATAAATAACAGAATAACGCAGAATAACCGTCCTTAATGCTCACCGAGGTCGTTGACTTTATCACTTGTTAAGACTCAAATATTCGTCGCTCTTTAGCTCAAACTGAACTAAATTGCGGTCCGTGTGACGCTTTTAGTAAATGCATCACATTTCTGACGACGACGCGACATAACAGGCATAAAATTTCTCGAACATAAAACGCTTTATAGAAATTTAAAAAAAAAAACGTGCGACTCTTAATTCATATTCGACTTTACGCTTATTGTACTAAATATCATTGTTTTGTATAACAATGTATTATCATTAGAAGTTCCTTGTGCAACAGTGTATCTATTATTATTAGAGAAGGTAGTAGAGTCACACTGATTTTGGGAGTTATCTTTTAAAAAAAATAAAAAACTGGTCTAATGGGGCAGTACTACCCACACAGAGAAAACTCACCTAAAAATTCACTTTCGTGGTGTCGTATTGGTGAGTGTGAGAGCGGACGCTCAATGATGCAGCAGCAGAATATCTCATTAGGGCTCCATAGTGTGTGTCACCGTGCTGCATTGTCAGCATTAACAATAAGGATAGTGATCCCTACTCTTCGATTTTACTCGTGCTTTCTATCAGACAAAGTAGAGTCACTTTGGTAGGCCTACATATATAAAAAAAGAGTTTTGTATGTCTACATAATCTTGCCGTTGGATGTTTTTAAATCGCCCGATGGCCTCCAACTAAGCTTCACGACTGTTATCTTGCGATAACAACAGGGCCGACTGCTTAACGTGATCTCCGAATTACGGAAACGCTCATAACATATTATGCCACAAACGGTCATCCATCTAGGTACTGACCGCGCCGACGTTGCTTACTCCGGTGATCATTTCCTGCGGCCACTTGGCTATGCTTCTTGACGGAATATTCGTTTGTTATGTGAGAGGTTAACGAATGTATACAATGATACAATGACTGCCTTGTTGGTGTAGTGGTTAGGGTATGCGGCTGCTGATCAAGTGATTTCGGGTTCGATTCCCGGGTCGTACTAAAAGTTTGCATGATTTGCAAATATTTGTTTCGGAGTTTGGATGTTTTCTATCTTAATATATATAAATCTCGTGTCACAATGTTTGTCCTCAATGGACTTCTAAACCACTTAACCGATTATAATAAAATTCGCACACCATGTGCAGTTCGATCTAACTTGAGAGATAGGATAGTTTAAATCTCAAATTATAGTCGCAATTTTAATAATCGCGGGTAACACCGCGGGATTCAGCTAGTATATCATATATTTGTTTACAAAAAAAACTCTAGCACAAGCTCTGCTTGGTTTGGGACTAGATGATGTCTTTAGATGTCCAAAAATAAATATTGATGAATGGTGCGGTAGGCAGCTACGCGTCGTGGGCGGGGTCGCTGGAGGAGCGGCTATCGGACGAGCTGGGGCAGGCGATGGTGCGAGCGGCGGGCGCAGCGCTAGCACGCTGTCCGCCGAGCGCGGCTCTGGCGCTGCGCAAGCTCGCCGCCGACTGCCCCGAGCCCGCCGCCGCGCTCGCGCCGGACATCGTGCACGCCGTCCAGGTACACTACGTGTTGAAACGTATCGACTTCCACCAGTGAGTCCTTCTCGCTATCATCCCGGGACCTATAAGTGTCTCCCTAGGCCGCCAAATTGTGACTCACCATTACAGCCTACATTAGCAGGAGTGTGATGGCCCCACTTTTGGCTTCTACTCATATTTTTTTCTATCAGGCAGAGTCACATTGACAGATTCTAAAACGATAAAAATTAGCAAAAATAGTCTCTGTTGTTATAATCCGATTGAACGGCTATCCGACGTGATCGTAGACAGATGAGGCGCAGGACGCAGCTTAATGTACTCTTGGAAGCACAGGAGTTTAGATCTCAATTTACGACTTTCAACTTCTTCCTAGCCTTTACCTGACGGTTTTACCTGAATTTCAGTTATTACACTGAGCGACTGGCATCGGACCTTCGCAACCCTGGGGCGAACTGAAATAAAAAAATTGAACTAATTGTCAATATCCGTCGTGTGTCCGATCTGTTCTTCCTTCACAGTAGTTAGTAGTCTTCACGGTATAAGAAAAACGTCGTCTAAATCTCTACTCGCATGACATCTCTACTGGCTTAATATATACTGTAACTCATATTTTGTATCATAACTGTTTGTCGTAGGGCTAGAGGGAGCGATGATATGTTTATTTCTTGAATGAGTACATGCAAGTGAGCGGTCGCTATGTCCACAGAGCAGCGAGGGTCGGTCGGACCCGTGGGTGCGGCGCCAGCTCGTGGCCGCGGCGGGCGCGGCGCTGGCGGCCTCCGAAATGGAAGTCTCGCTCGCGCTTCTACACAGCCTCGCTAACACGCTCGAAAACGATCTCAGACTACAGGTAAACTTCTAAACAATACAAAGAATGATAAAAAAAATATTACTACTCGATTGTGTCCGCAGCTCACTACTACTCGATTTTGTCCGCAGCTCCGCCAGTGTGTATGTCGGTAGACATAATATTGAATAACTCGCAAACCAATACCTAAATCAAAAAAATAACTTAGCTACATCCCCGCTTTAGTGTAAGAGAGATATCCGAAAAAGTTTTTTTTCCGTGATTTCATTTTATCGCTGTCGGCGTAATAAACAC
The DNA here is from genome assembly GCA_932526445.1 of Phragmatobia fuliginosa. NCBI lineage: Eukaryota > Metazoa > Arthropoda > Insecta > Lepidoptera > Erebidae > Phragmatobia > Phragmatobia fuliginosa. The sequence continues at coordinate 17,515,195 of OW052061.1, forward strand.
GCAAAGTTTCATCCAAACTCTTAATCCAATAATTCTAGAGTCACTTTCACCACATGCTAATAAAGTTCCTAGTAGTGTCTAAGTGTCTACTAATGTAAAGTGAACTAAAGTCTGGAACTTTGTCGCATTATAACCGAAGCCATTATTGTTGTTAAAATAATTTCACACGTATTAATTACTATTTACAAAATTGTCACCATTAAATGGTGAAGAGATAGACTTAAAAGTAAAGAGCATTATTTGCAGTAAATAAGCAAATGTTACTGTAATAATATTTTTAACAATTGAGGATGCATATTATGGAAAAAATCCGCCAATTAGAGAGATATAATCAGAATACAAGGGATAGTTCGCGAGCACGTTAGGGCGTGGGCTCTTGAGAGTTTGGTCGGTGATGCCTCCAGAAATAGGACACTTAACTTGAGTGGCGGAAGCAGCAGAAAAAGGGCCGGGCTCGAGGCGCGCGCTGTTTTTATAGCCGCGCGGAGTAGCGGGGAGACGCTCGCCTGCTGGCGGGGAACGAGTCAGTGTAGCCACGTTACATACCCCCCTTTAGGCCAGAATTTTTCCTCATGGAAAATTCGCCTGGGGCTCGTGGTCTCCGCCGTAGGTAGTCCCTCGCTGGTACCCTTCAGTAGCGGACCGCCCGCAGCCGGGCAGTCGGGTGCGCAGAAAAGGGCCGGGCTCGAGACACGCCCTGTTTTTATAGCCGCGCGGAGTAGCGGGGAGACGCTCGCCTGCTGGCGGGGAACGAGGCAGTGCAGCCACGTTACAATCTATACATTTATCGCCGTTATCAATATCAAGCAAAAACGAACAAAAAAAATCGTTCTATTTGATGTTTAACAGATGATATATAACAGAACAGAGCACCCTTATTATTTCATTCTGTTTTTTAATAATTTTTGCTATGTCTGTGAAAATGTCAATTGTTTAATGAGATACAGCCTGGTAACCGACGGACAGCGGAGTCTTAGTAATGTTTTTATCCTTTGGCTACGGAAACCTAAATAGTTTTCTCCATTTATTTAATTGCATTTTATAAACTTATTATAGCATTTGTGTAACGGCAGGCCATGTCAGCGGCGAGTGCGGGGACAGTAGCTAGCGCGGGAGCACGAGCAGGCGCGGGTATGCGAGCGGACGCGGAGTCGGGAGCGAGTGCGGGAGCGGGCGCGGAAACGGGAGAGGGGGCGGCAGAGTGCTGCGCCGCTCTCATGGGCTCACTGGTGGTACACCCGCCGCTGGCCAAGACTCTGTTCAGTATCATCGCACCTGCCCTACCCCCCTTCGCGGCTACCCCCACGCTTGTAGAGGTACGTCAACATCTACTTTTTATTTTAAATAACAGTCTTCCCTCTTTTCTCATTTTGCCTTAGTTTTCACCATGTTTCTTCTATAAGTTAATCGGGTAATTGTACTCTGCTTGAAATTAAAGTAAGTTAAAATAACATGAAATCAGATATTAGTGCTAAAAACTTATTAAACGTTTTTATAATATTTGTAATTATTTTTGCAGCCGATGTTCCATGTATTAAAACAAACGGTGACATCGTTGATCGACGAAAGCTTACCGATGGATGATATCGGCCAATTAATAGCTACCGGATTTAACACAAACCCTTGTGCGTCTGGGCTGGACCTTGTCAAACTTGTAAGTATATTACAAGTACTCACTACTAGACTTATTTATTTTAGTTTATCTTCAATCAAATGTCTTGTTTTATTTTATGGACCTAAACGAATCTTGGAAAAAATTGCATGACAGTTTGTAGCCAAATTTTTTTTTATTCTTAATTGGGTGAAATGTTTGATTATCAGATTGTAATAGCCATGGGTAGCGATTGGAAAGGCTCCAAACAGTTTCTGGAGTGTAGTGTGACAGCGACCATTCGAGCACTGGCAGGCGAGCCGAGCACGCGGCCCGACCTCACTGAGGGGCTGTTCAGTCTCTTGCAAGCCATTACCAAGAAGCGCCCACAGTACATTGACTGGCTAGAAGACATACTGCCCGAGCTTGTTGACTTAGGTATGTTTTATTGTCGTGAACCTACTTGCGTAAAAAAATAGGTTTTTGTTTTATATTTAAGTCTACCTAAGTGACTATTCTGCCTGATGGAAAGCATAAGTAGAATCCAGGAATAGAGGTCACCATCCTCGTTGTGAGGGTAGGCAATGCAACATGGTGACCCATATCATGGCGGCCTGGTCAGATAATTGTGCATCATTTTTCCGGCCTCCGCAGGCCTGGAGAATGATATAGAATGATTGGGTCTCCTGTCTCATACTCACCAACGAAATACGACAGCAAGAATGCTTTCATTATTAGGATGGTCTTCTGTGTGAGGGTAGTAGTGCTCCGGTTGAGAGGCTCATGCATATCTCTACTACCTCTTGAAATTGGTTGTAATGAAGTGTTTCTTATATTTTAATCTTTAAAACATGTTATGGTATAAACCCCGCAATTTTGTAATGCGGCTAACCACTATTTGAATTTTATTAAACGGTATCATATTTTCAGTATAATCTAATTTTAAAGACTCGCGATTATAAACATTGATGGAATTGGCAACCAATAGTTTGTAATGGAAGTTTGCTGAAAGAGAAAAAAATATTCGGGTTGACGACAGACTATGACGAGACTATTCGTAAAACAGTCGTTTCGGTACCGAAAATATGGTAGCGTTACGTCAACATCACAGATCATAGAAATACCTACAGGAGATATGCAATTGAGGCGTGTCGCTTGCGAACGCATCTGGCCTCAAAGCGGCTTGATGCCATTTTCGGACATTAGTCGCATGTCAACTTGCGACGTCTTCACTGCTCTTGATTTTCGACAAAATGTCGCGTTGTTCAGTGATTTTTTGCAAAAATAACAGCTGTATTGTGAATTACAAGAAAGATGGCATCTCATTTCATATCTAAATATTATAATATTATAGTTTTAAAATGATGAAATACCAAATTAATCCCTTTCATTAGGAATTAAAACCATTGCTTGCTTAGTACAAATCGGTCAATGAATCGGCTGGTCTAATAGCGCAATGGATAAGTATTTTATTGAAACTCTCACTCACACGATAGTTTCGGGAAGCGGCCGCTGTAGGCCTTTGTGTTAGAGATGTGATGTGATGTTTATGATTGTCGATATTTTATACGATCCTATTAAGTGCGAATGATTATTAAAGATATAAATAAATTGTAATATTATAATTATGTAAACGTAAAAAAAGTGTAGATAAAATTGTGATTTTTAATTTATTGTGGTACTCAAGCATCATTTATACCTTGATTTTATTTCAAAATTCCAATTTCCAAAAATTAAAGAAATGTGGATAAATGCGACAGGAAGGGGTCCAAGCTGGTTCCCAACAAAAATAGCACAATATTCTGGTCCCAATAAATTTTCACTAACACGATCAATCGCCAATGAATAACCATTTAATAATACTAATAAAGGCCGTAATGGAAAAATATGCAACCGTAAGATTACACTACTTAACTAAGAACGCAACACTTAAACTGATTAAGCGGCAAGTTTTGAATAAATATTTACATTTTACTGGTCAATAGCATCCTTAACAATAAAATTATTGCAGTTTTACCTGTGTTCTAGTCTAGATTCGAGAAGATCTAGGTTTCTAGGTTTTTTGGTAGTTAATTAGTAAATATTCCAATTATGATAAAACATCGCTTGTATAGAGTACATTCGAGGGAAACTCGTGTTTATTTGCTTTTCACAGTCAATAAAAACTTTAGGAGAAAGAGCAGATAATACAGCTAACTGAATTTCATTCGATATTTTTATATGATTATCACTTCGCATCACTAGTTGCATAAATTGCACATGTGTGGTTTCACGAAATCCATAGCTACAGGTGGAAGCGCCGCCTTCTTTTCGCATGTGTTTAATTAGTGGGTTTATTGGTGTCTCTGTAAGTTTCTTTGTGTGCGGGAGAAATACGAGCGTGTGTGCCGTGCTTACAATTTTTGATTTTGTGTTAGTGAAGTAAGTGGGGGAAACGCGGAGACATCTGAACACGAATAAATTTGTGTACACAGCTAATCTCCTGTGTTTCTATGATCTGTGGTCAACATGTAATGTAATATGTCATTCGACATGTAGACTGAACTGGTGTCAAACTGCTACACTTGTATATTAGACTGTCGCGAGATCTACAAATCACAGACGCGTAATAAATTTATAGTCACAAATTATAACACTAAGTTTAATGAGGTTAAAAAGATATAAATTTTATGTGACACATTGACAAAGCGGCTACTCTCCCCGATGGAAATAGTGAGTAGAATTTAAATATAGCGGTGACCATATTGATGTGAATGACGCACGGTGAATCACACTATCGAAATGCTATTGCACAGTTGGGCCTCAGTGTTTATACTTGGACCATTACAAACGTGCTATCATCAACAGCCTTTAACAGTCCACTGTTGGACATAGGCCTCTCCTTGGAAAGGAGGTTTTGGCCTACTATACCACGCTGGCCAGACGGGTTGGTATAGGGAAGTTTTCCTTAGGGCCGGACGGGGTTCCTGCCCGAGTGATGGCCCGAGCCCTCGACTACATGTCGGACCACCTCAGGGGAGTGTTGGACGTTAGCCTGGCGTCCGGACGCTTCCCTGAGCGCTGGAAGTGCGGGAAGCTGGTTCTCATCCAGAAACATGGACGGCATGCCGATTCGGTCGCGGCCTATAGGCCCATCGTGTTGCTGGACGAGGCGGGTAGGTTGTTTGAAAGGGTTCTCTCTGCCCGCATCGTCCGGCACCTCTGCGAGGTGGGCCCCGACCTGTCGGACGCCCAATTCGGTTTCCGAGAAGGGCGTTCGACGGTCTACGCGATCCTGCGCCTGAGGGCCGTGACCGAAGAGGCGGTGAGCTGCGGCGGAGTGGTGTTCAATAACGCCTTCAATATTCTGCCATTCGGCTGCATCAGGGCCGCACTCCAGTACCACGTAGTGCCAGGGTACCTGAGGCGGCTGGTGGCAGACTATCTAGAGGAGCGCACCGTCGTGTACGAGGACCGAAATGGCGCCTTGAGAAGCAGGTCCATGTCGTGCGGTGTTCCGCAGGGGTCTGTCCTAGGACCACTCCTGTGGAACATGGGATACGACTGGGCCCTACGAGGGCGTCTCCCCCCCGGGCTGGGTGTAATCTGTTACGCAGACGACACCCTGTCACGGCCCGGGGGGCAAACTTTGAGGAGGACTCCACCACAGGAGTCTCCCTGGTGGTCGGGCGTATCGAGGCGCTGGGTCTGCGGGTGGCCCTGGACAAGACGGAGGCCCTGTTATTCCATGGGCCCCCTCGTGGTCCGCCCGCCGGCGCCTCCATTGAGGTCATCTCGGTCCTCGTACCGGTCCAGGCCCACATGAGGTATCTGGGCCTGGTCCTCGACGGTAGGTGGCTCTTCGACGAGCACTTCCTACGGCTTGGCCCTAAGTTGGTGGGCACTGCCTCCGTCCTAGGGCGACTTCTGCCCTAGGACGGAGGCAGTGCCTGGCGGGGCCAGTGTCCCAACTAGGCGGGCTGTACACGGAGGTTGTCCGGTCAATGGCGCTTTACGGTGCACCGGTGTGGGCGGCGGCTCTGACCGCCCAGAATAGGGCGCACCTCTGGCGCCCCCAGAGGATATTGGCGGTCAGAGCCATACGCGGATACCGCACGGTGTGCACAGAGGCGGCGTGTGCCTTGGCCGGAACACCCCCAGGTGTTTTACCGCGGACGCAACCTTCTGCAAGGACGTAATCTTGCAGAAGGAGGTGGCGGAGAGGGCCCGGGAGGACGACGTCCACTCGGACCCGTTCCGCCGCCGGCGCCCCGGGTGGCGCGCATACCTGCGTCTCATGCCGCCCTGAGAGTGGCCGCGGACGGGCGGGACGGGTTTCCCGTCCGTCCGCAGTAGTGGCCAACCGCGAGGGCGCGGCGTCCGCGTGTGACCGGACGTTGCCTAATTAGAGAGTCAAGATTGAGATGGTGCTCGCAACAGTGCGGGAAGGCGCCGGGAGGAGTCCAGAAGGAAATCCCCTCCCTAGACTCCTTCCAATACACAGGCGCAGAAAGGGTCACACCGTGTGGTTTTAGTCGGTTCGAGTCCGACACACCACCCCGCCGAAACCCCCGACGGGGCGAGGGTCCGCGGGGATTTCCACACGTTAAAAGGGAAGTTTCCTTCTCTTTGCATCGATGTTGTCTTGCGTAGTTTATCCCTTAGTCGCCTTTTACGACACCCGCGGGATGAATAGCAGTGGTAGTGGTGACACTCTGTATTCTTAATCCGTCACCTGGCGTGGCGTCATAGTGGTATGGCCCAAGTAACGGGAGTATTGTGCGTGTTGCAGCGTGCGTGGCGGTGCGCGTGTGGGAGGCGGCGGGCGCGCGCGCGGCGGTGGGCTGGTTGTGCGCGCTGGCGGCGTCGCGCGCGCACCACCTGCAGCCGCGCGCGCCCAGCCTCACGCACACCGCGCTCGCAGCCATCGGTACGTACACATACTACTTTGCTTTCTATTTGCACCATCAACCCTGAATGTTCTACTGCTGGGCTCGGGTTCAAGAGAGGGTTAAGGCCATACCTCCCCACACTGGCCGAGTGCGGGTTGAGGACTGGCAAGACACGTTGTGGCTAGTAATCTTGCTGTTGGATGTTTTTAAGCCGCCCTAAGACCTCCAACTAAGCGTCACGACTGCTATCTTATGACAACAACCGGGACCGACTGCTTAACGTTACCTCCGAACCACGATCTTTACTATTTAAAACCCATCAAACAGTAAAACGAGCTATGCCACTTCGAGACACGACGATGACGTACGTAACACAACACACGTCGTCTCTATTTAATTTATCACTTATTAATAAGTAATGGTAAGCCATCTCCGGGATCATCAGCGCCAGGCCTTATAAGGGGTCGAAGTTGTCGCCATGGCCGCAATTGGTCGAATTATTTTTATAGTATTTGATAGGTACGTAGTATACCTTCAATACTTTGGTACTTATCGCCATTATTTTAAAGCAATGTAAGAGTAATGACGCATGTGTTCAAGGCAATTGTCAATTTTACAAGAGCAAGTTCGATTGTATAGGAACTCAAATGTTTTATATTTCTGGGTCTAAGAGACTAGACACAAGTCTTCTGATGCTAAGTGTGGCGGGACGGATGTCCAGTCCCTCCAACGCAAAGGGAGGATCCTTCGACCGAGGTGATCGTACCTGGCGGGCCATTGCCCAACGGTTGAATAGATATCTACTGTGACTCAACATATAATAACTAACACAATTCTTCGTAAAAGAGAATGACTCTTGCAATATATAAATGTTCATCAATGTATGGGTTATAAGTTAAACCAACCAAATTATGCTCACTACAATGTTAAAGAAAGTTTATCGTTATTAACCTTTTGAACGCCAGAGCAAAAACTGGTCAACTTGCCCTCAACGCCAGACCACAAATTTAGCGGAAATACCTACGAAAAAAATAAGAATTCCAATACTTTATCGATAACATGAATTGTATTTTTATTTTCGTCTGCAATTTCAAAATATATGTCCTTATAACATTGAATTTATTTCAACATTACACCTCTTCCCACTCTAGTAATAGTTATACACTATTTACAGAGTTGTTTAATACCGTAATAACAGATATGAGACGACAATTTAATTAAATGTAATAACTATAGGTACGACACTATTCTTGATCTGTTGTCTTCATATTGTGACCCTGGCGTGGGCGGTACGTCATTTTTTTGAATATTGCGCTTCTCAAATAGGGATGCAGCAACGTAATATCTCGCTTATCGAGTACAATCTTTTCTAATAATAAATAAAACACGTATTATAAATTAGATTTAAATTTTCTATAATTCCGTTGAAGGAGATATTTAAAAAAAATACACGATTCAAATAGGTTAAGTATATAACTGGGCGTTTTTCAAAATTTTGCTCAGGACTATTTTGCTATGTCCTACGAGTTTGACCATTGATTATAAGGCAAAAATGTAGGAAGTGAGTATCAAATTATTTTATGTTAATGTAAAATGTTTAACTTACTGTAAAAAAAAAGATAAACATAAGACTTAAGCGGAAAACATATTTTAATATTTAATAAAATACCAAATATTATCCTACTTTTTTATGTGTCCTTCATCATATCCTGGATTTTGATTATATATTTTGGAGAATATATAAGCTATATTTAGATATCTGGATAAGCTATATTTGGAGTCTGGGTGTTTTTTCTATGTATAATATGTATGTATTTACAAAAAAAAAAGTATGTTTATGTATTTATATCAGTTGTTTAGTACCCATAACACAAGCTCTGCTTACTTTGGGACTAAATGATGTTGTGTGTAAGTTGTCCAAATATTTATTTTATTTTTATTTATCTTTAGTATTACTCGAATAAAATAACTCATTTTATTTGTTTTTAAATTAAATGTAATAAGGTTGTAGTATATTTTTCTAATTTAAATACTTTTTTTGCTTACGTTTATAGCCTTTAAATACTAGCTTCTATAATCCTAGGCATAAAAAGTATCAAGTAGAATTTTGAAAAAAAAAGCTAAGCAACTTGTGATGGACATTTTAAAACTTTTATTTATTTTATTTAAACCTCAGTAGTGTACGAAGCATTTTTTAGGGCACTGCTTATATTTTGTATCAATAACTAAGAGTTCTCTTTCTTCTTTACAAAATAATTGTCTACTTTAATTATCATTTCACGAGCACGGCTGTTAATTACTTTCTTACTCATTTTCATAAGTATAATAATAAAACTTAACAACAAAAATAAAACAGGCTAAAGAAATTTGAATATAAACTTACGATATCATCTAACGTGCCCTACATCACTAGTGGTCACATATTTGTGACTCTGGCGTGTGAGGACATTCTTTTTTAAGAGTTTATTTCTTTCTTTTTAGAGTAAAATTTCTTAATATCATAAAGCAATTTAAATAGTTTTATGGAAATAGATAACAGTTAGAGCTTCTTCTTATGGTACTTATATAAATTTAAAGGCATAAAAGTAATGTTTAAAGGCTTTATTTCGTATTTCGGTGCACCGCTTTTTTTGTCACATATTTGTGACGTTGGCGTACAGGGACAGTTTTCGCTTGTCGCATATATGTGACCCTGGCGGTCAAAAGGTTAAGAATGATGTTAGAAGGTGTTTACACTGGAGTTAGAAATTTCGTATAATGTAAGACTAACGTTGTGTATAGTTGTATCTTAGCTTTGAATCGTTTTTATTTGTGCACCTTCTTTGCTTGCGATCGTTGAATCCAGGCGGAGCCACCCCCCGAAGTCAGATAGAACTACTAGCCGAGCTGCTGTTGTCGCTGAATCGCGCGTCCTGGCGAGCGGGCGGCGAGCTCGCGACGTGGATGAGAGAAGCGCTGGCTCAGCCGGGCTTCCCGACCGTGCACGCCACTGATCTCCACAAGCAGAAGTTTATGGCTGCAGTTATAAAGTGTGTACAATATACTTCTAATATTTTAGTTTAGTCCAACCAACCGCTGAAGATGTAACATTATGAAATTTTAATCGCGCAGCGGAATCTCTCAAAAGTAATATTTTTTAACGATACTCCACTTCTTTTGGTCTATACGCCTTCTTTAGGCCTTACGCGATGATTTCGCTATCCAACACTGAAATATTTTTTGAAATGTAACTATACTCTGTCCATTCCTTTATTTTCTTTTTGACAGTTCAACAAATTTCTAAATTTAGTGACGCCCGTTCTAAATTAGACACGTCACCGATTCGAAATCAAAATCAATCGATATAACATTCTTTAAGTCAGTATTGTAAATAGATAAAATGTGCACCATATATAATTGGCCCAGAACAAAGAAAACTTCCTAACACAGTCACTTGAATGTCGGTTTAGTAAGTATTATGTGATTTTTCTAATGTATTTTCTCATAACTCTGGATTTGAACGTTAGTAACCAAGCGTTTCAAAGTTAAATTTTACTAACGCGTGCATATTCACTTTTTAAGTCAGTGGTCCAAAAATAAATTAATGCACAGAGTTATTGTTCTTTATTCTAAGTTTGAACATAAATTCCAAAATTGCGACTAAATACCTTGCAAATAATCAATCTTGAAGTCATACTATTTGAATTTCAATTTTATTTTATTAAATTTACAGAAACAATACTTAAATGAAGTCAAATTATTTTTGAGATTCCGTTGATTATTTTGATTGTTTAATCGATTTATCGTATTTCAAGAACTTTTATTCTTTGATGTTTTTAGCTATGCACAAGCCACTTCCATACCAGTCTATAAAGTACGAAATTACTGTAGTACATTATTATGAAAAAAAATACCGGTAATTTATAGGCGTGACCTGTAAAAAGACAATAAACGAATAGACAAAGTATAGTAGCTATATCCTGATAGATAAGATTAGCGTCAACCAAACAAATTCTTCAGCTTCGATTAATTTACTTAAACAATGTCATGCCTGATATGATAAAAACTGTTGCGGTGGATGAAATTGAATCAATCACTTAAAAACACGTTATCCAGAAACATTAAGAAGCTCTATACCTATGTATCCACAGTCACGGACATTGAGATGCGTAGTATTTTATGATGTCGGCATTCATTTCTATTTGAAAACTTGGGTGTGCATGCAGTTTGAAAATATGGCTCTTGCATTTTGGACAATTATTTGATGAATATCTAAATACTTCTTATAATAATGACTGTAATAGTGAAATTTATTTGCTTTTTGACATATGACCACTCCTTAAGGTTTTAATTAAAAATATTATATGTTGCTTTCAGAGAAAAGAGTAGCAAGCGCCGAGTGCTGGAGTATGTTCAAGAGTTCTCCTTTGTGTGTCGTGGTCTCGTTGGCACTGAGTATGCTCGACAAACATTGGCTTCCAAACAACTAGTTTCATAAACACTTGTCTACATAGTTTTTTCTCTAAACGTCGCTGTTTCTTATAATTTTGGACAAGTTACTTAGAGAAAGTGTAAGATAGTTACGCTCAAAATAGTTTTTTGCTATTCATTGTCTATAAATTCATTGGATTACAATTAAAAGTTAGTGACATTAATTAAAATTATTAACGATATATAAGCGTAACGTGATATCATTTGTATATACCTTCGTAAATTGAAGTCGTCATACAATTTAAATAATAAAATATGATTTTTAATTATTCTATTTTATTTTGCACTACAATTACATCAAATGTATTAATCCTAAAGATCTAATAATAACATATCGTCCCCGTAGTGAGAAAATTAAATAATTCTGGTTTTGGCGAAATTGACTTTTCCTTATTTTCATAACACCTAAAACATGCCGCATATTTGAGTCTTATCGGCATTTTCGTATCGTATTCCGTTCCAAAAATATAGCCATTTTTGTCGGACAGATAAAATAATAAATACCTTCAGATTAACACAATTTTTTGATATAAATAACTCAGTAAATAAATCAATAAATGTGGTCAATGATAAGTTAAATGTCTAATGTAAATAACATGAGTTGTTGAATTTTAAATCAACTTAAAAAAATCTCACATAACACTAAATCGCGTTTATCTCAGAACCACAAAATCAGAGTTCTTTAATTTTCCCACTACGGGGACGATATATGAATAGATAAAAAGTTCAAAACATAATAAGACACGTTTTACAAAAAATGATTTAACAAAATAAATAACTTATCAAACAAAAAACTTTATAAACATTCTTAGAAATGATTGCATCAAGGAATAGGCCATCAAGGATAGAATCAGAGGCCTGCGAACGGGAGAGGAGTAGCCATACTATCTTTTATCGGTACAAAACAGTGTCTTATATTTTCGGGCGAAAATCTTCATACATCATATTTGAATACAAAAATAATCGTTTGCCATGAACACTTAAAAATTAAAACAGAAAATTTTATACACACATTCTGTGTCAACAGTGTAATGAATATGCCCATTTGGGCTTATGTTATAACAGAGGGGGAACACCTGCATATGGCTGGTCCCTACTGTGTTGCTCTAAGCTTTGAACAAGAACAGGCCATAAATTATTCAGGCATCAACAAAAATAACTTTAATACAAAACTTATATCGTCAAATTCCGCATACTGATTTGGCACTTGGCCTCGTTAACGTGATTCCGTGTACGTATCTTCATGTCAAGGTCTGGAGCTCGCCCATCTTCACTTCTCATATATACCTATTCTGGGAGGTTAAGCCTCACAATACTCTATACAACAAACATTTAATGTTCATAATCAGTGTATAAGTCATTTTACGACAACTTATCCTCACACACATACTATAGACACTTACACATCTTAAAATATAAGTAGATCCATTCTAGGGATGAGATCATATCTTAGGCTCCCTGTAGACAGCCTTTAAACTTCTATCTGAGATTTACTTTTTTACTCTTAACACGAATGACTTATGCGATTGTGTTCATAACGAAAGTTAGCAAGAGAATCGCAAAATATATTGCCTTATACATAAACCTTCAAGGAACACGATAAGAGTGTAAAACTAAACAATATAGAGTCGACTGCGACGTGACGTTATACAATAACATTGTTACAGACCACCAATGTAAATAATACTTTGTAATCTACATTAAGCACATAACATTGAATGGTTTGATATAATAAAAGCTGCATAAGCCAATCAACGGTTACAGCTTAAAACTACGACATACAGACTTTGAAGGGCAGCCAAAATTTGAACTAACATGACTGCTTTGAGTATCGATTTTCCACACACCTAATTATGATTGAGTGTTAAACACCCAATAAAGTATACATTTATTTACTAAGTAAGCTCAAAATTAAGCTTAAAACTTGAGCTATGATTAAATAAAAAAAAGGTCGGTCAGGCACAGCACCATCTAGCTTCAAACTAAGCAGAGCTTGTTCTATGAAAGCTACATCCTGATGGAATACTTTGTTGTAAATGCGTATACATAGAAAATATCCAAACTCCGCAACAAATATCTGTAGATCACACAAACATTTGGTCCGACCCAGGATTATACACACTACCACTGTGCCACCCAGGCAGTGAATTAAGATTAAAATTGACATAACTGTAAATGACTTTATTATGCCTTTAAATAACACATTTTTAGTTCTAATTTTTTAATGGGTCTGATTCCGTTCTTGACACCATAAAGTTCACAAAAAACATGTTGATAGATAACATAATACCTGGCAACACCAAACCTATTATTTAGTCTATACTCTGATTGTCTATGTCTATTCTTCCTGTAAAGTGTAATCGTGTGTGCAGAGCGATTAAAAAGCTTTTGAGAATTAAGTACAAAGACTATTTTAATTAATATTTCCATCAAAATTGTTGTTGGATTATACTCATACTTAAATCTCATTTGATTTACAGTTCATTTAAATCCTTAAATCTATTGAAGATTGCATCTTGTTACCAAAATAACTGTCGACATAGGTACAGTAGATAAGTTATAAGACTCGATATGATAATTTACTTAATAGTATTTTGTGTAGGACAATATTATACACATACCTCTCCACTAAACTGACAAGAGCTGAAAGCACGCAATCGCACCCCTTAGAGCGAACTGAATTCGAAGATTGAACTAGTTGTCAGTATTTTTAAGGGATTGCCCAATAACGACTGCAATAGGTGCTCTGATTTACCGCTGGGGGTGCAACACCGCCAACTTTCATACTTTGGGCTGTTAATAATGTCTTGTAAGAAAACTGAACCGAGACCTCTTGATCGGTAACCGATAGACCAACGATACAGTTTTAAGTTATAATCTTACTTTATTATGAATTAATTTATTTCTGTAAAAAAAGAATGTGAAAACTTAAAAAGTTTAATGAGTAGTTTAGAGAGTCTTCATTCTATCCAACTTGTGAAGTTAAATGCCTTAAATGTATTCTGAACTTACAAATCTATTTCTTACTGAAATATTTCACAGACATCCAACCTTTTTTATGGTATAGGAGGGTAAGTGAACAAAAGAGTTAGATACTCGAAAGTACGTAAGCGGCGTAAAGACACCGCCAATTCACCATTCACCAGTAGCATACTTAGGAGGAGGGAGAGGGTTAAGAGTACAGTAACTTACTTGTTGAGAAACGACGAAACAATTGCTTGATAATGCGTTTATGTCACACAATGATATCAAAATTGTAGAATATTAATACGGAATAAATATATACCGAAGAATAATTTTGGCATAAAATGAGGGATTACCTAGATACTTTTAACAGTCAATCTTACAAACTATATAATTAGTCTAATGGCAATTTTCACCAATGTCCCCAAAATTAAAGGATCCACATAGAAGAAGGTAAACCTTAGTAGTATTTTTGTTTCCACCAACCTTCCTAAGTGCTTAGATTTCTCATAATATTTAGGGGCGACCTACGTTAGGGGCTCGTAGTCACGAGACGGTTTAAGTATAGTTGATGAAAACGGGTACAATACTCTTTAGTATTAAAAAGTTTAAGTCTTCACTTGTTTTCAGATTCTTTGATATCATTTTTTAAATACATACCCAAGAACATCAAATTCTTTATTTCTTGCACGCGTAGTGCGTCTAGTGTTATTCAAGCATCCGAATCATCTCTAGTGTCTTCAACACTTTCCCACTTACTGATCAGAATTTCGAAATCTAAGTATTTGTCAGTGTCGCAGTGTCTATTATTAATACGTATGAAATTGAGCGCTTGGTCCAAAGTCAGATGAAAGCAATCCTGACGGCTAACATTTACAGAGGAACTCTCAAGGTCGCTGTGCGTGGCCCTACTGTAGACCAACCTCCTCGAGTTGTGCTGCCCTTCTACGGTTACCTACAAATAAAATAAAATATTGCAATGAAACATTTACAGTTTATAACAAAATCTCAGGACATTTAAATCTACAGGTATATACCAAATCTAACATCAAATCAAATCTAAAAAATCTATCATCATCACCAGCCTATTGCAGTCCACCATTGAACATAGACCTAGCTTTTGGGCGACCTACACTACGTTTACCGAGACGCGGTCTTCACTCCAGATATAATATGGCCAGACCACTGCCACTTCAACTTGCGCATACTCGTACGGTGGGCTATGTCGATAACCCTTGTTCTCTGCCGAATCACTCTGTTCAATGCCATGCATAGCCATATTCCATAGCACGCTGAGCGACTTTGAGCTCGTGGACCAACCGTACCATAAGTGACGGATTGAATAAAATTTTACGCCTTTGGGCACTGTGGGATTGGGACGACAAGAAGACTTAACGTCGCTTTCCAAATGCTGCCCAACCGTGCAATTTTTTCTTTTCATCTGTTGCGGTTGGGTAGAAACCTCTGAAATTGTTTCCGTTTGAACCGCAATGTCTACCATAGGTAGACATATTTTTGAACAACCTCGAGAACCGTGTCCTACAACCGGTTCCGGTAGCACTGATTCATTGAACATGACCTTGGTTCTTTTTTCAAGTTCAGGCATAGTCCGATGCGCATAGAAGAATCAGCTAGGTCATTCAAGCATGTTGTAGGTCCTACAGTGTCTCGGCCATTTTAACGATGTGTGTTAATCGCAAGTGAGAGACCTATTCGCCATTGATTTTAATGCATCGTCCTTTCCAGTTCTTAAAAATGTGTATCCTTGCAATTATAAACAATTTCCATTGGCAAATTCCCATAGCATTATTTCCATTAGCAAAGAAAGTCGATATCGTTGCTTCGAGAAGTGACTCGAAGCAACGATATCGACTTTCTTTGCTAATTCTTTTTTTTTTTTTTTTTTCTTCCCTTTTTTTTTTTTTTTTTTTTAAAAAGACAACTCCCGCATTAGGAATATAAATTCCTGTGTCGCGGGGGACTTTACAAACATACATGAAACGGACACAAAGGACACCCAGACTCAGAACAACAAATTGTGAATCACACAAAGTGTTGTCCTACGTGGGATTTGAACCCACGACACTTGGCGTAGTAGGAAGCGGCGTGGCGACCGCTTAAGCCACTAGGCCAACCGTGCAGTCGAATTCTGTACTTGGACGGACATGGTAGAGGCAGCTCATCAACGGCAACGAGAACTCACAAAGCTGCAGAGACCCCAGAATTAACCACATCTCAGTCGAGTCAAAGGCCTTCTCATAGTCCACGAATGCTAGACACGGGCTGATTATTTATTTATTTATATACTTTATGCAAAATTACATGCATCGGCGGACTTAATGCCTTAGGCATTTTCTGCCAGTCGACCGATTGGGCGATGCAGAGAAAAGATGAGGTAGGTGCATATAGGGTGAATCGATAGATTATGGTACAAAAGTCATATAATATTATATACATACATATAATATGATAAGTAATATACCTACATAAACATACATATATACGTCTATATTTATACACATACATACACGTACATATATTTATTAACGTAGAATCCAATAAGAATTTTTGATAAACTAAGACCCCGTTGAATCCGCCAATTCGCCCAATAAAAGCTTCTTTACCTTCATCTTAAAAGTGTCTCGATTCTTCGCCATTCTGACCTCGAGAGGAAGCGCATTCCACAAGTGGACAGACTGGACAAAAAATGAGGATCCAACAAAACCAGTAGTGTGTGATGGGCAAAGCAGGAGGAGATTGTTAGCCGACCGAAGGTTTCGGTTGTGATTATTGCATAAGAGTTGGAAATGTGTTTTTAAATAACTGGGGGGGGATGGGGAATTGAGGATAGTGTACAGGAATGTGAGTGCGCGCATTTTTCTGCGTTGACGAATCGGCAACCAACCTAACTGGGAACGAAAACTGGAAATGTGGTCATACTTACGAAGATTAAAGATGAATCGAATGCAGTTATTGAGAAGACGATCTAACTTGTTGAGGAGATCTGCATTCAGGTCATAATAGCACACGTCACCATAGTCGATCAAAGGGAAGATAAGAGATTGCACAAGCATTTTCTTGGTTTTCACGGGCAGAAAATTTTTCAAGCGATATAGTGCTCTGAGAATGCCGGTGACCCTCTGACATACATATGTAACTTGATCACGCCAGTTCAAAGTGCAGTCGAGTTGCAAGCCTAAGTCTTTCACTGTTTTACAGACCGGTATAGTGGTACCATTCAGCATTATTTTGGGGAGCATGTCTAAATTAGTCCTGTCCATTGAACGCCTACTACCGATTAGTATGGCCTGGCACTTTGTCGGGTTGATCGCTAATCCGAACCGCGCAGACCAGTTCTCGATCGTCCGGAGATCAATATTGATATTATCAATAGCCGTTGTTATGTTATCAACACTGGCCTGAGAGTACAGTTGTAGGTCGTCAGCATACAAGTGACACGCACTGCGAAGTTCGGGACATAGGAGATTAATAAAAATTGAGAAAAGCAAAGGAGAAAGTATACCGCCTTGAGGGACACCAGAGTCGACATCACACCATCTCGAGGAGAGATCGTCAACGCGAACGGACTGTTGGCGTCCCTGAAGATAAGATGAGAACCATTCCAGCGCCCCAGACGAGATCTTAAGATAGGAGAGGATGGCCAAGAGGATGTCGTGACAGACGGTATTAAAGGCGTTCGAAAAGTCGACCAGAACTAAAACTGTCACCTTTTTTTCTTCCAAGGCTTCTCTAATATCGCCTGTCACTTTGAGGAGAGCAGAGGTAGTACTATGGCCGGGCCTGAAACCCGATTGAAATGGGCTAAGCAAATTATTTTTATATATATAATCAGATAGCTGTTTATAAACACAGGATTCAAGAATTTTGGAAAGGAAGGGAAGAATTGATATGGGTCTAAAGTGGCTAGGAAGTGTGGGGTGTGTGATTTTGGGTAAAGGAATTATGTGAGCTTTACGCCATAGTGTGGGAAAGGTTCCGGAGTATAGGGAGTAATTGATGATATGTGTGATTACAGGCAAGAGTTCTTCAAGGATGGACATGATCATACGCCTGCTGATTTGATCATAACCAACAGCGTTGGATTTGATGGAAAGGATAATCTTTTTGATCTCACCCTGCGCGACTGGAACAAATTGAAAAGGGTTAATATTAGGAGAAATAAGGCTCGCCAAGTAACTGATCGTGAGATTCTTGGTTTGAAGGTCCAAAAAGGAGGACGAGGAGAAATGGCGATTAATGTCTTCCAAGCCAATCAGCCCAGACCAGTCACGAGGCGCCTGTTTACCAACACCCATGGTTCGAAGGAACTTCCAGGTGTTGGCGGGGGAAAGGCAGGCAAGGTTGTTGTGAATATAACGGCGTTTAGCATTGCGTATCATCTGATTGCAACGGTTCCTGGCTCCCTTGTACAAATTCCACTTTTCCTCTGTGCGGTCCCTTCTATGTCTACAGTAAGCCCTATCTCTTCGCCTCATAGCTGACAGGATCTCCCCTGTCATCCACGGAGCAGGTGGCCTTTTAAGTTTTATCTTTTTTATAGGTGCATGGGTGTCGTACAAGGCAAGAATCACTTTGTTGAAGGCTTCGACTTTATCGCCTAAGCTAGAGGCCGTGGTAACTGCATTCCAGTTGACCTTAGAAGCATCCTCACGTAGTTTACCTACATCTAAACGACCAAAGCAACGCCTGTGCAATACTCTCGGGGGTTGTTTAGGGGATTTCAGGGCATAGGAGAGGAAAATGAGGTCATGATTGGAAAAACCGGGTGCGGAAAGTTGGCCGTGGTTATGGACAAATGTTGGGTCAGACGTGATCAGCAAATCAAGCCAAGTGTCCCTCCCCGTGTTATTGTGGTGAGTCGGTTGAAGGGGTAAGATCTGCAAATCGGCTGATTCGACTATCTGACGAAGTTTACAGGATCGTAGGGAATTTTGGGTAAGATCAGTGTTAAAATCACCCATGATGACGTGATGAGCATATTCTGACCCTAAAGATTCCAGTACTGTTTCCAGACTGGAGAAATAGTCAATAGAGGGAGGACAATAGACGACACCCAGAACCATCTTGATTCCTCTAACACAGACCTCAAGAAAGAGATGCTCAACGTCAGCTGTGTAGGAGGTAGGAGAACATGCAAGGATTTTGTAAGGGAGGGAACAGTGGATATAAATGGCTACCCCGCCACCTCTTCTGTCAATCCGGTCATTTCTGACAAGAATGTAGCCTGGTAAAGAATAGGATGTGGAAGAAAGGTTAGGTTTGAGCCAGCTTTCAGAAATGAGGACAGCATGGACGTTTGTATTAGTAAAGGCTTCTGTCAAGTCCTCAAAATGGCTGGGTATGCTTTGTGCATTTATGTGACACACGTTAAGTAGAAAATTCGATTGCTGGTTAAATGTGTCACGCAAATGATCACCCATTGTGTCCGGCAGAGAGGTGAAGCTATCTTCACCAGTGGAGACTGCAGATTCATAGGCAGAATTATACGAGTCATCGTTATCAGTTATCATAATAAAAACAAAAAAAATATTCAAAAATATCAATACAGAAGAATATACTATATAGAATATATAAATAAATTTATTATATATATAATATCTAAATGTTCGTATACTGAAATAAATGTATAAAAACCCTCACAATAACTACGTTAGGTCTTTCTCTGCACCACCCACCAGCTCACAAAATAGGTTTAAACATAAATTAAAAACTAAACGCGAAACAAGCACGACAAAAGACATTTATCAGTTAAGCAGTGTGAGGGAACATTAAAGGAGATTCGTGTTGTATCCGAACGCAGCTCACCGAGTCAAATGTCACTTTGAAGTGTCAGATTTGTATGCATTTGACAATAGATAAATTTGTTTACAAGATATATGACAAGTTAATTAAATTATTACAGAAAGTGTGCAAAAATCAAAACGTTTGTGGCTAAACTGATGATCAAAGTAATAACAAAACAATATAAGCATTTATGTTTATCTGAATTATAGACCAGCGAACTACGTGGATGCTACAGGTACAATTTTGAATCAATAAGTTATTATATTATAGTTATAATGCTGGGTTGATTACACCTTGCCCGTAATGTTCTTATGGGGCCCGGGCGACGCAGCCCTCCTGGCTCCACTTCGTGCCTGAGAAGCAGCTACACCGGGAACAGTTGGATGCTTAGCAATTAAGGGCAATAATTCTTCACTGGAGTTAAATTTGTGGCGAACCCCATCAGGTGTCATGACTATTATATTGCCGTTCTGAGTCCAGCATGCACGAGCGCCGAAGTGCTGCCTCGCCCTGGTGAACGCTGTCTGCCTAGTTTTAGTGAGGAACTCGCGCAGTGATATTGGCGTACCTTTGAGTGCTGTTTTCATTCTCCAGATAGAGTTCCTGAGGTCAGTGCTGCGGAATCTTACTAAGATGGGTCGGTTTTTTTCATTTTTGGGAGTCCCCAGCCTGTGACAGATGGTGAGGGATTCCGCAGAGTGATCTTTCAATTGCAGTTTATCATGCAGAATATCTACAATGATTTTACTGCTGTCCTCACCCTCAGACTCGGGGACTCCCATAAATAGAAGTGATTTGCAGCGATGCCTTGTTTCCATGGCATCAACAGCCTTGGAGCACTCATTAATTTGTCTCCGCAGGATACCCAACATGCCGTAGATAAGCTCTCTAAAGGTACGGAACTCCTCCGCTACCTTTGCAACAGTATCCTTAGCATTACCTGCTGATTGAAGTTGTGCCTCCAGTTCCTCCATCCTCCTGGTAAAGCTCTCCTCCAGAGACTTTTGTGCGGCCTCAATGTTTAGCATTTGCGGCATATTGATTGTTTTGATAGTGTGATGCTGGTGGGTGGTGTTCTTCAGATCCTATGATTCACCACATACACTGATGCTAACATAAGTTGTGAACTATAAGGCTGTAATTTACTGTTATTTAAAGTTTATTTGTTGAAAATGTAAGTATTTAAATTAAAATAAATTTTATGATTTTCAAGTATGTGTCTACTTTTTTAACACCTACCCCCAAAAAAGTATCCGTCTCTTGTATGTATAATCTACAGCACTGTGTGGATGTGGTCTATGATGCCTGTCCGCTCTAAAATCCAGATTGCTCCTGTGGTTGAAATTTAAGTCCTCGCGCACAAAGGTTCGTGATTACTCTTGAAAACAGCTTGTAGATGTGGCTTAAAGGGGAAATTGGGTTTATAGTTCTTCAACATAATCTTGTCACTCTTATCGAAGAATAGTATGACCAAACGTCCACAACTCCGGAGTTCTCGCTTCGAACAGGAACACGTTGAAGAGCTTCTGGAGTTAACTTAGTACGAGTTTACCTCCAGCATTCAATAGCTCTGTTGTGACACACACCCACTCCTGTTTTTTTTTTTATATTAAACCTACCAAAGTGACTCCACTCTGCCTGATGGAAAGCATGAGCGGAATTCAGGAGTAGGGGGTCACCATCCTCATTGTGAGGGTAGACAATGCAGCATGGTGACGCATACCATGGCGGCCTGGTCAATTGTTTCTGCATCATTTTCCAGGCCTCCGGAGGCCGAAAGAATCATGCAGAATGCCATTTCCATCAGGCAGAGCAGAGTTATTTTGTTGGCTAATATATGAATCATCATCATCATCATCAACAACAGCCTGTAACAGAATATAAATAAAAAATAGTCATCTCGATTTCGTCAATTCTGACTTCTAGCAGGTCTTCGATGTAATGTCGCGTTAATGCGGCTCTAGTGTTCTCATTTTCGGGATCAGGTCGAGATGCATCCTAAGTGTATGTATGGCCGCTTTCAAGGCTTCTTCTCTACTCCTAGTGGTTAATATCGTCAGATAGCTTCTCCCAAGAGACAAAACATGTATAATATAATATGTTCGGCCATTTTAAATATTGACCAATAATTAAATTAACTGTTTCATGGAAATAACATACAATATATTCCTAAAAACACTGAATATCATAACGAGATGCCGGTAAAATCGATCCTATTGCTTCAAATCTTTAGCCAATTATTTCGATTGGAATTCTCGAATGAATCATTTCTAACCTGATACATATAGGAGTTGGCGTTCTTCCTGGGGCCTATGTAAGCGACGTAGACGATAACGCCCCATGTTCGAATGTCGATGTCCACGCGCAGATGGAAGAATTCGTCCAGCGCCGTGATGATCCACGTATCGTGTTGCTCTGAATTTACTTTCGTCGAAAACTTGTGCCTGCAGCCCGTCTTCAAGAGCAAAGGATGCGAGGTCTGGAAGAAAAGTATCGGTAAATGTGTCGTTATAACGAATCCGGGACTAGAGGCCCGTGCGCCTGGCGCGGGTTCCGCCCAGTATAGCATTCGGCGATCGAGGGCGAGAGGAGTGCGGCTACTTAGTTATTACCTGTGTAAAGTAAATTATAAGTTTTTTAATTAACCAGAGCAACTCATCAATCATAGATATATATTGTTAAGGTTTCGTGAATTAGGTTAAAATAAAATTTATGAATACAAATAAAAAATACAAATAAACAACTTATATGAGTGGTTACTTATTATAGCATAATTATGTGATACTTAATCTAAAAGCATTTTTTTTTTGTCTGTATGTTTGTTTCGGCTAATCTCTAGAACGGTTGGATCGATTCAACGTGACTTTCACTGGCCGATAACACAAGAAGTGACATGGGGCATTTTTTTTAAATCCGATTCGGTCCGCGACGTCACTGTAAATCGAGATAACTAAATAAAAGGAAAGAGAGAGAGAGGCGGGAGAGCGGGTGTGGCGGTACCTGGAAGTGCAGCGCCAGGTCGGTATGGTGCAGCGCAGGGCGGCGCGCGCAGGCGGGCGCGGGGCACACGTAGCGGCGCGCGCTGCAGCTCGCCTCGTGCGACGCGCGCGCCCGCAGCCGAACCTCGCGCCCGCACCCGTGCCGGCACGGGTAGCGCAGCATTTCCGCGACCTGACAAAACACATACACATTAAGATACTCATATTATATGTATATCGATAGTGCACCTCCACCTTTTATATAACCACTGTTAAGATCCATTTTTATTGTAAAAAAAAACTGTTAATTCCAGAACTGTATCGTGTATAGTGTCCGATCGAAGGTCGATTTTCGGCTGAAACCGAAGCCGAAACCAATTAATCGGCTATCGTCATAGTCTCAGGCCCGAGCCGAAGGTTAAAAACTAATTTTGTTTAAGTTTGGCTACAGCAAATATAAATATGTTATATTATTATAAATAAATATATTTATTTATTTATATATTATAATAATACATTGTTGTAAGACTCTAATATTATTTATTTATTTTATATTATAGGGGGGCAAACGAGCAGACGGATTACTTGATGGTAGGTGATTGCCGCCGCCCATGGACACCCGAAACACCAGAGGAGTCACAGGTGCGTTGCCGGCCTTTAAGATGGGAGTAATCTCTTTTTGTGAAGGTTCGAAGGTCGTATCGGTCCGGAAACACCACAGGCGACAGTTAATTCCACAATTTAGATGTGCGAGGCAGGAAATTTCGGCAACAACGCACTGTTGTGGGCTGCCAAACATCTAAGTGATAGGGATGGAAATGCTGTCGCGTGGGACGATGACGGAAAGACGCGGTAGGGATCAATTCGAACAATTTCTAGGAGCACTCTCCGTGGCATAAGCGATAGAAGATGCAATGTGATGCTACATCTCTACGCAGCGCCAAGGGATCAAGCCGATCTGAAATATCCGGGCAGTCGACAATTCCAGTCGCTCTCCGCTGAATGCGGTCCAGAGGGAGAAGCTGGTACTGGGGTGTCCCGGCCCAAAGATGAGAACAGTATTCCATATGCGGACGAACCTGCACCTTGTAAAGTAGCAGGCGGTGCGCCGGAGTGAAATACAGTCTCGCTCTATTGAGCACACTAGCGTTTTTGGCTTTACCCTCTAAATGGCCACGGAATTGTACTTCGCACAATATGCCGATACCAAGAATTCCGATATTGGCAGAGACCGTTAGGGGAGTGCCCTCAAAACGAGGTGACACGACATACGGCATTTTTTTTTGGTTGTGAACATGTAAATCTGTGTCTTTGTGGGGTTAAATTGGACGAAAGTAAGTCGACCCCATTCTGAGACTTTTTCGAGGGTAATCTCGATTTCAGACACAAGTTTGTTTCGGCTATCACTGACGTGTTCCCAAGAAATGTTTGCACGGGCGGTATGAAGGGCATTACCCGTGCTATCCTCCGCATAGCAATGAATGTCGCTTATTTGCAGTATATCATTGATATGCAGAAGAAACAGTATAGGCGAAAGCACACAGCCTTGAGGGACATTAGCATTAACAGACAAGGATTCCGATTCCGATTGTCTGTATGGACAGGTCGACTCAAAACTATGGTCCTTTCTTCAAAAGGCCAACCCAGACCCTATACTGCACTCACATAGTTCTCTTTAATATTGTACACGGTCTTAAAAAAAAAGACACCTCTGTGGTTTGATTCAGCGTTTCTTCCCAGAGTGAGTCGTAGGAAATGCCGGCGCCTTCTAGCTATAAGTCCGACTTGTAAAAATGTCTGAAAAGATTTACTTACAGAAATAAATATCATTTATCATTTATGAGCATGCACCGTCGACTACGACCTTTATGCTCTTGTCCTGCTAGAAAACTAGCGACCCATTTGCATAAAATCCCATAACTAGGTCACTTTGAAAGAAGTGTGCCCAACGGTGAGTCAGGTAAACCAGAAGATCACCAGCCCAGCGGCCCTTGTGGAAACCGTACTATTGGTCACTAAGCAGATGGTGCTCTTCCAGGTACCGAAGGAACTGGTAGTTGATAATGGACTCCATTATCTTCAAGAACAAGGAGGTTATGGCTATGGGCCTATCGGGTGCACCAAAATGAAACCAAACACTAAACAAAATAAGAATAGTTACGGACGGCTACCACATATACGTTGGAATAGGTACGCTAGCATGTTGTGAGGCTATCTGAAATTCAGAGAGAGGAAAGGGGACACATTAACCTTGGAATGAGGTCATTTACTTTACTTTCGAGAAGGTTAAAGCCTTTTCTAGGACGGTGTCGGATTTCTTGTCTAGAGCGTCCTCACTGGCAATTATTAACATCAATTGTGGAATCACTGTGGAATTTTTTTTTTGACAAGGGTAGCGTAACCCGTACTGAAATTAACCTAAAGATATTGCCTATAGATCGTACATACGCACACACAATCTAATGATAATATAGAAACTATTTACAACAACATAAGTTCTACATAACAACTCAAGGGCACACTTCAATGTTATCACGGGGGATTTCGCTGCAAAAGTGGGAGAAAGTCGGTTATAGGTGGTGTAGAAGAACCGACCCCCAGACGTTGTCACGGAAATACTGACAGGACATGGGGGGTTCTCCCAATATTTGCACCGCTTCAAATGCTGTGTGAAATCAATCTGCCGCTCTAGACGGGACCGTCCTGCATGTAACGTTTGAGTGCTACCGTATTCGGGGTACAACAGTACGAAGCTGACGAACTTTAGTCAAACCATCGGTTTCGACCGAGTCTCGCGCTTCGTTTCGCTCTTTTTGGCCGAAGGTGGCTGAAGCCAAATCTTGGGTTGGACACTAATCGTGTATAATTTTAGATTATTATTTGCATATTTTCTCGAGATAGCGCTTAGCGTGAAATTGATTCGCGCTGTTAAAAGTGTTAAGAAACTATCATTAGCTACATCATTTAAATATTCAGCGATGTCATGCTCGCTGAATGTTTAAATAATGTGTACGAAAACTATAAACCTGCTAGTAAAGTAGTCTGAGTTTTACTTTATTTATGATGTAACCGAAAAAGCTGAGTCGACAACACACTAATCCACCACCAAACATATCAAAACAAATATTACGCACCCCTTCCATTGCCCTATTCCGTACCGACGAGAAGGGAGTGCGACACACCGGACACGCCGTGAGCCTTGCACGGCAACGACTGCACACCAAGTGTCCGCGGCGGCACTGCGATATCGGAGGCTCCATCCACTCTAGACACACTGGGCACTCCAGTAGGCGGAGTAGACTCTACAAGTGTTACAAATCTATATATATCTAAATTTCATATCAAGATGTATGTTCGCGAAAAACTTCGTAACTACAGAACCGATTTTTATGAAATTTTGGTCCTACTTTAGAGATAGGGTCATGTTTATCTTAATTCTTGATCGCTATTTATTTGTTATTGCAAATTAAATGTTCATTAGTTCTATAAAATACTAATAGATGGCGATTCCACATCTAGGTTGCGTTGATATCCGGTAGATGGCGCCATGTTTCTATTTCTAGATTATACTGTGTATTTATTTGTTAATTGTATAATCCTGATAGATGATACTGGAATCTAAT
Organism: Phragmatobia fuliginosa; assembly: GCA_932526445.1. NCBI lineage: Eukaryota > Metazoa > Arthropoda > Insecta > Lepidoptera > Erebidae > Phragmatobia > Phragmatobia fuliginosa. The sequence goes on from OW052061.1 coordinate 17,541,497, forward strand.
TTACAAGTTACTTATTACGCTTATTATTACTTAGTATTTAATAATTATCTAAACTGCATAATGTTTCACAGCCATTTACACCGAAAATGGTATTTGTTTATAAATATAATAGATAATCAAAAACCAAGGACTCGATGTGATGCTGATTTAAATCTTTTTAAAACGAACTCTCTACACTTTTGACAATGGGAGAAGAAAACCATCACTTCGCATTAGCGTCAGATAAACGATCGACAGCGGCTCTGAAAGTATTTAAAAAAATCGCTACATGATTGCTTCATGAATGATAAAAGAAATTTAACAAATATTTCCAAATTGTTACATATAGGTAATACATTCACAGATATTTCTTCAGCAGCCGGAATACGGCAAAAGCTAACTCACAATAGCTGGTCAAAAAATAAGGATACAAGACACAAAATTTCTACAAATTTCTTTCACACTGCCAACTAACTTCAACTTCGTACATATGTACACACATTAAGTAAATATTGCACTTAAATACGCACAAATATTATTTATTTTTACACTGCATGCATTACATTGTACCTGAGTAGTAGTATCACTTTTAAATATTTATTACGAAAGTGACAAATATGTAATTTGAAAAGTCAACAGATTTTATTTACAGCATCTTGTTCCAACTTATAGAATTACTAGCGGACCCACTCAACATTAGCTCTGTTACATCTCAATTATGTTCCTATTCTATCTCAGACACGCCAGCATAACATTGAAAAAAAAAACGTGAAAATCGGTTAAATAGTTACGGAGTCCATCATCAGCAACAACGTTGCATGAGAATTATTATAATAATGAAAACGCCCTTTTTTAAATTCGTCAAAAAAATGTTAAGTTTAACTTTGGTAAAAGTTACTCACCTGATTAAAATCTTGAACTGTGAACAGCTCCCTTGTATCATCAGTCGCTGAAATATCAAGTGCTTAAGTTGTATTTAAAGACACCTCGACGGCAGATGGTTAGTTTAGTTTCCGTAGTACATATGGTTTTTATTTTATTAAACATAAATATTTAGAATAGCAAGTACCTAGCCAATGAATTCAGACGTAAATAGAAGCCCTGACTTTAAGGATTTCCTGTACCGATTCCAAGTTGGATCCCCAGTGTAGTTTGTAGTTGACGGCGCTGACAGCGTTGTCTACCTCTCTTGCTCTTGTAATTATGATACACTCTGAGGAAATTTCCGTCTCTTACGCTTTTTCTTCTTAATCTTGCAATGCGCAAGAGAGAGACAAGAGATCAGAACGCCCATAAGAACGGTGTTTCTATGTACGTCTAAATTCATTGACCTAGTCTATTGGATGTTAGTAGTATTCCAAACAAGCAATTCGTAACCATAGATTTTAAGAATTAAAAAAGTACGTGGATAAATTTCACGGATTGTTCTTTCAATATATTAAATATGTATGGAGGTTTTTATTTTTGTAGTTAAATAAATGTAAACTACACTCACAATCCCTTTTTCTCTTAACGCCATGATATGTAGAACCTGCTTGGACTGTTTCTGCATTTTCCTCCATGTTAATGGCAACCTAAAAATGTATGTGATGGAGAGCATTTAATTAAACATAATAGGTACTATAAATCGCTGCTTTGCTTCAATAAATCGCTGCTTTGCTTCAATAAAGTGACAAAACCGAAAGCTCACTTTATTTTTATTGATAGCTAGTTGACCCACGCAGTCCCGTCTGCGTCTTTTATTGCCCGTGCCCGTAGCGGGGTTTCGCAATAAAATAGGTTACAGTGAGTCAACCTTAAAAGATAGACATATGCCGTAGCAGACTGTTTTTAGAACTTTTCAAGAGGAACAATTCTTTTATACATTATTTTCATAAATTTAACCATTTACGCAGCGCACGCAATGGAAGCTCTCAAGAGAAATAATTTTCCCTCATTTTTAAACAATTTTTCATTGATACTATTGGCCTATAGTCTTTCCGAGTAATTGTCAATTTATCGAGGAAGGCTATACAGGTCTAACAGTAGGTTAACAACAGTGTAAGAATTTTTAGTTAGTTTTTAATGTGAAAGAATCGTACCACTAGTTCCTTAGATTGGCACGTTCAAACACACTGTTCAGCTTATCATATTAATACAGATTAAAATCACTGTTTTATTTTATTTTGTAAGAATATCGGCGATTTACTGATGCAATGCTCTGCTATACGCAAATTTGATAGGTGTTGATTTTCCAGGTTATAAATAAATAAAAAAATGAGCTTTCGGACTTGTCACGTTATTAAAGCAAAGCAGCGAAATGTGAAAATTTGTCAGCATTGCCTGTTATTTTATTTTAAAATATTACAATTATGAAATATATCATAGTAATATTTTATGGTGTATATGAATAGGCCGCCAAGTTCTCGAAACATGGCCGACCGCGGAAGCAAATTAAAGAAAACAAAATAAGTAATAGGTAGTGTCCGACCGAAGCTTCGGCTTCGGCCACCTTCGGCCAAAAAAGCACCTTAGGCTTTGGCTTCGGGCCAAAAATCAGCCAAGGCCCATTATTTGGCCGAAGATTCTTCCCTAACCAAAGTCTAAATAAAACTACCAATAAATAAATGAGTAAGAGAGTGACGGACTGGTTGTATGAGATGCCCATAAAAAACATAACTTGTAATAAAAATCCAAGTCGAGCACAATCCAGTTTTGATATCATCTTGTCCAGGTTCATGAGATCAATTTGTGGAGGAACGGGTGTCGTGTTCCTCCAACACAAAGGGAGGATCCTCCGACCAGGCGAGGTGATCGTGCCTGGTGGGCCACTGCCCAACAGTTGATGTTGGGATGTTGTATATATGCTAATCGGCGCGAGAATATTACTTTCGCGATGCAGGATTAGTAGTTACTCCGTATAGATCGTTACGTGTTTTCTCCGTAGTTCAATGTTCCTTCGGTAGATGGCGCTGTTGTATGTTTTTGCTTGCGCTGAATGTGGAAGTCGCCACATCACTCCCCTCCAAGACCGGAGGTCGATATATGATGGAGTCAGCTGTCTGTGCTCTGTTGCGGAGCTTGCCAGTGCCAGGAGTGAGCAGTTCCAGTAAGTCGGAACTGAGTGCCGCTAGTTCCAGTGAGTCGGAACTGTATGCCGCTAGTCCCAGTGAGTCGGGGCTGAAGTCCGCTGATCCCAGTGAGTCGGGCGTGCGGTGCGCGGTGCTGCGGTGAAGTCCCCAGTGAGTCGGTGTGGTTGCTGCGTAGTGGCTGGCTGCTGCTTAGACGGGAGAGAGATGCTCTTCTTACGTGGACCGTAGGTGCAGTGTGCTGTGCCTAGACGCTGTTGAGGCCGTAGGGGCTACCAGGCTGGAGCGGTCGCGTCCTGCGTGTGGTGTCCCTGTTGAGGCCGAGGTTGCTGGCTGGCTGAGACATCGCTGTGGGAGTGAGCAAGATGACGCTGCTGATCTGCTTTCTTGAAGGCTGCTTCCAATCACGTCGGGGTCACCACTGTGGAGGAACGGGTGTCGTGTTCCTCCAACACAAAGGGAGGATCCTCCGACCAGGCGAGGTGATCGTGCCTGGTGGGCCACTGCCCAACAGTTGATGTTGGGATGTTGTATATATGCTAATCGGCGCGAGAATATTACTTTCGCGATGCAGGATTAGTAGTTACTCCGTATAGATCGTTACGTGTTTTCTCCGTAGTTCAATGTTCCTTCGGTAGATGGCGCTGTTGTATGTTTTTGCTTGCGCTGAATGTGGAAGTCGCCACAAATTCGTTGGGAGACTTCTCATTTTTAAGACAGGTTGTCAGTGCTTCACAAAACCCACTTGCTATTGGGCTTCTTTTTGAAGAATGAATTCATCAAAAGTAGCTCCTTTGGTTCTAAAAATGTATTTATTGTTTCTGTTCCTATTGCCATTGAAGTGGGCCTCTGAGTTACTGTGTAGGGCTTTATCTATGTCGTCGTACATAGATGCCTCATATACGCATATACCTATACAACCTTCAGATAAAATCTTTAGGTTAGTTTCAATAAGAGGAACGCTACCATTGTCGAGATTCTAGATATTTTCCACACCGAGAAATGAAACACCGCCTCGAAAAAGGCTGTCTCCTCGGCTGGCTTCTCGGAAGTAGGTGGCCTGATTCTGTTTTTTTTCCGCACTTTAGATAATCCCCAAGTATGCCATTGTATCTTGTCTAAATTTACCTCCGATTGGACAGATGTTCGTTGGGCCTCATCAGAGTTCGTCCATTGTGCCAGCCAAGATCTATTCATTGTATATGTGATAGCAGTACGTAACCCAGGGATTCGTAGCACCCCGTATACTGCTGACGCTATGACTGCTACCGTAGCCAAGCTGAGCAAGCGGAATGATGAAGTATACCAAAACGTTGCTGCCAGTGTTGCACAAAATTTAATCTAACTACTGAATACTAACTACAATTACTTAAAGTTTTTAATTATCATAACAACAATTTACAAAAAGTAATCGCAAAAACTATTTAAACATTTCGATTACTAACTACAAATTGTAGTGACAATGACGATTACTTGATACCCGATCACAATTACTTGATTACTTTATATAACTATATCATATTTACCAACTTGTCGCTTTTTGCTAGTGTCGCACATTGGGGTCATTAATTTAATAACTATACTTATTTGGTTTTGTGAAAGGAATGTGAAATACATATAATAACTACATGTAATCATAACTACATTCAGTTAACTACTTGTAATCTATAATTACTAATAGTTGGTAACCGGCCCCCCTAGCCAAGTTGCAAACGTTTTTCTTTTTCTATTCTATTTCTCTAGTCTCTTGTTTCATTATGGACGTACAATAAATTATGGGCGTATTATAACATTTTAAAAACCATAATAACCCAGTTATTTTTGTTTGTTGGGTATTTGTTCTATGGTGTTGGTGGTGACACTTTGTATTCTTAATCCGTCCCTACACGGACAAGAAAAAGAATAGAGAATAGAAAACGCAAAATAATTGCAACTTGGCTTGGGGGGGGGCTGATTATAAAAAGTAGTTAACTACGGCCTACACTGGTTACTGCCCATTCTCTGGCCTTGGCAAAGTTTCATATGTTGTTCCTCATATACATACTAATAGTCGCACACTCGAACCTTTTGGCCGAACCCGAAGTCGGGTTGGCGCTATTCTACTCTGCCGGACATCATACGATACGTGAGGGGGACATGTGGAGACACATTCTAGCAGTAACATACAGACTTGATTTGTATTTAGTTAAATACCTATTTTAGTGGTTGCTTTTACTGAAATAAAAATGTTTTGCTTATCTTAAACAAAACTAATTAGTTTTTCAGCCTTCGGCTTCGGCCGAAGATTTTCGCGATAGACAAAATCAATCTTCAGTCGTACACTAGACAATAGGTCACTAAGCTCTTTTTTCCATGTTTTATATATGTACCACATAATAACAGAAAAGACAACTCCCGCATTAGAAATATACATCCTGTGTCGTAGCACTTTACAAACATTAATGATACGGACACAAAGAACACCAAGACTCAGAACAACTATTTGTGGATCACACAAATTGTTGTCCCACATGGGACTTGAAACCATAACACTTGTACTAAACCAAACTGCTGTAAGTTTGTACTATGAGTACTGATAAAGCAAACACTGAAATGTTCATACAAAGACAATTTGAATTAAGCGAGAATCGAACCCGCAAACTTTAGCGTTGCAGTCCGTTACACATACTATTATCCATCCAGTCTCCGTTTACGTCCTGTGTTGACCAACATTATTCTTAGAATTATCACAGTTGATTAACTCTGTAGAAGAATGATTACATAATGGCTTTTGAATAACGGTAAGCTTTTAGTTCAAGTTTAAAAACAAATGAATGAACATACAGTATTGTTGTTATTTTCAGCGACAGGTTCAGCCATTTCTTCATTGGCCTCCGCTACCGGAGCAGGTGGGTTGTTGTTGGCCTCCTCAGGAGCATCCACTTCAACCACCTCCTCAATTAGTCTTACTCCACTGCCGTTTTCATTGAGAGTTACGTCTGTAATCATAATTAACATTTTAGAATACACAGTTGTATTAAGAAGAAGCTCTCATATTAAAGTGCTATTGGGTGATTGGAAGCAATCACCGAGGGTAAGCAACGACGGCGCGGTCAGTACCTAGATGGGTGATCGTTTGGGGGTATGATATACGTTTCCGTGATTTGGAGGTCACGTTCAGCAGTCGGTCCCGGTTGTTTTCATAAGATAACAGTCCTGAAACTTTTTTGGGAGGCCTGCTTTAAAATATACAGGGGTAACATTACGTATCCACAACCTGGCTTGCCAGTCCCCAACCAGCACTCGGCCAGCGTGAGAACGTATGGCCTTAACCCTCTCCTGAGGAGGAGATTCGAGCTCAACAGTGGAAAATTATGGTTGTTGATGATGATTGATGAATTAGAATACACACATTTTGTGCACAAAGCTCATGTTTCAATAAACTGAGTTTTTTAACACACAATGACTCCTAGCTTCAAACAAAGGAGAGTTTATAATTTGAATAATGGACTACTGAAGTATATTTTTTGTAAGTACGTACATATGTACATATTATAAATAGAAAACACTCAAACTTCGAAACAGCTATTACAGATAACACAAACGTTTGGTCATGTGCGGGAATCGAGCCCGACTCCTAAGCACGGTAGCATACGCTACCAGTACGCCACGCCACCAATACAGTCGTGTCATTAAGTGATCAAAACAACTTACTCATTATTATGCCATTTCGATTGATTTGCTGTTCTTCAGTTTCATTGGTTTCATGTTCTTGTTCCATTGGTTGAACCGTCCTTGGTGCTACTGCCTGTAACTCTACATCATAAAAATATTAGAATTACAACTTTGTAATAAAAATTAAAACGCGGCAATTTTCTTCTGTATGAAGAAAATTCTTTTCATATTATCTAGTTTAAATTTCACGTAAAGGAGTAAACCAATTACCGTCTTCCGAGTGATCCACGACTTGAACAAAAGGATCTGTAGGCGTTTCACTGGTACTTGGTGTTTGGTCTCCCATTGTAGTGCTGTTAGGGCGCATAGCGCCTGCGCGATAGTGCCAGGTTTGTCCCGGGTCCACTTGATCTATAACGTCACGTAAATATTTATTTCACTTGTTTCAGTTTCATATTTAAGTGGGTTGAAAAGTTCGTAGGCTCAAACATTGATGGCGCTTCTAGTTTTAATGCCATAAACTTCAGAAGACACGTATATAGATATGACATATGGCGTACTATCAGCTTGTAAGTTGTAGCATTTAGAGTGAAGCAACTTTGGATAGTTTGAAAAAGGAATTACGTGTGTTAATAAAGAATTTTTATGCGCATTCAAATTTTTTGGAATAAAAAATACGATTGAAGCAAAGGCTTGGCTTGCTAAACATTATTCAGACTGCATATGGAAAATCACACGTTAAGAAGTGGTTTTAAAACAAGGCGAAATAAGCAACGAGGACTAAAGCACTGTTCAAAATGGCATCTATTTTGAACAGTGCTTTCAATCGACCTAAAACGACAACGAATCGATGATTCTGAGCAGTGTTTGGAGTTGTGAACCTGAATTTTTTCGTCGATATATGACTTTTTCTGTTCTCAGATCACAATAGAGTGCTTGACACTTGCTGGACAAGTGGTTTTGCGCCGATGATGAGGTAAACGCCAAAAGTGAAGTCTATTTTGACGGTACAGACAAATCGTACTACAATCGTTGTATCGCACTCGAAGACATACTGAATAATAAAAAATCTATTAAAAAAATCTATGTTAGCCGACAAACTTTTCAGTTCAACTATTAATAATAAAAATTGCAGTAAATTGAAATTAATAATGAAAATGATCTATAAAGCACACTATGGTAAAAAGAAAATTTCTAAATATCATAAACTTTATGAATTTCTAACACAGCGAAATGTAATGCAAATTAAAGCAATAATAATTATTGAAATATGCATAAATTAACATTTAACATCAAAATATTTAACACTAGCTTTTGCGCGCGGCTCAACCCGCGTTTATGTCAGTTATCGCAGTAAAATGTAGCCTATGTCCTTTCCCAAGGTTCCGTCTATATCCATGCCAAAATTGATCAAAATCGGTTCAGCGATTTAGGCGTGAAAACGTAACAGTAGGGAAGTAGGGATAAATGATTTAAGTTATATCGAATTATTTATTATAATAAAATAGTAATTAAAATATAAGGTAGGAGAGCCACGCAGACGTCAGAACGAATGGGCTGACTAGACCAGGGCAGTACTACCCTCACAAAGAAGACCAACCTAAAAATGTCAGCATCCGTGGTGTCTTATTTCGTTGGTGAGTGTATTACCGGAGGCCCAATAATGCAGTTGCATCATACTACGACGCCATAGTAAGAGTCACCATGTTGCATGTCTCATTCACAATCATGATGGTGTATATGTACTATTGGATTCTACTTAAGCTGTCCATCAGGCGTAAAATACAATAAAATAAAAAATGTATCTCTGTTGTGACTTAAACAGAAAATAAGTCTTATGTAAAGTTCTTTAATATTTCACAGCTTCGTTAAATATTTATTGTGTTCTATACCGTGCAGGATATTAGAAATTCTTAAATATATGAAGTGATTACGTAGTTTAAATAATAGGGCAACACAAAGAAGACCCCTATACTGAGAGTACAATATAAAATGTTATGTGTATGGACTGTATGTTGATGTTGATGTCTGTCCGTTAAACATGTACACAAGTACAAATCAATAGGTGCATATCATCGCTAAAAAGTTTGTACCAGCAGAAACGTTTTATCACGCTTTTCTAAGCTTCTGCAGTATGAACTATATATATAATAAACTATATTTATATTAAGGCAAATAATAGTAATTACAAAACGTTTACTTAAATAAATATAATATTTTATGTTTTAAGGATTTTCTCCACTGTTAGAGATATATTCAAAATATTTTTAAATAACTTTACATTGTGGCCAAATTTCTGATCGGTGTTTCCAGTTACGTGAATTATGGACATGGATTTATTTTATGGGAAAATGAATTATAAATGTTTTTTTTAGAAAATCCTCAAAAATAAAAGGAAACACCTAGATGTGCACGTCTATGGTGAAACTATGTGTGTATAGGTACCTACAGTGGTTACAGTAATAGGTATATAACTACAATACTCACATATTTTTGGCAAGAGGCCAGTATGAATTGGTGGCAAGTCAATGCGCAACCAGTCGTTGGTGAAGCCAGGATAGCAAAAAAGATTATATACATTTTGATATCCTTTTATATTACACATATTGTTCAGTAAAACATCATTAGTAGTGGTCAGTATTATTTATCTATACTTCCTACGAATACATTGCATAAGGCTGACAAATACATTCTATTACCATCTGATTTAGATCGAATTTGACAAATTAGGCAAGATTCATGCAAGCATTTTATTTTGGAAAATAGATTGGATGCGGTGCGTGGGATTCGAACCACGAACTCTTGTTGCATGAACTGTAAAGATTTGTGATAACACGAATTGTTATTAGTACAATATTATTCAAACCGAAAAGGCATCATCAAGGAGGAGTTAAAATGAAAACTTACTGTTCATGTGATAGTTTTGTACAGTGCGTCTAAGCTGCGGCCCTCGGCTTCCACCCGCTGGAGCGAGGCCAGGACCGGGTGCTCTGTGAGGTGGCCGCTCAGGTTGCCTTGACCCTAAAATAAACCATATCCCTTTAGCTATATCATCAAAAAACACTAACAATATACTTATTGTCACTTTAATTATTTTAATTTTTCATTTATTATTGTTACTAATCAAAATGGTGTTCAAAGAAAATCGACAATAATAATGTAGAATATATATTATGAAGAAATAATAAGAAAGGTATCTAAGCAATTACCCCGTGGCGACGGTTGTGGCGACAGAATAGGCGACGAATGTGAAGAAGAAGGACGATTACTGTTTGACGATTGTATTAAGTTTGACGAACTGAGATTATTAGCTCTGTTCTGTGCTAAGTTGTACAAGGTGCGTGTCAATTTCTTGAATGCTAGCGAGCGATGTACATCGTCACCCATATGACGGCGTCTAATAGTGCGACTATCTGGAACGCGCACTATGGCCGAAATCGGCGCACTATGTCTTGAAGATGACTGACTCTGACTCGGTGCAGATCTTGAAGTGGAGGGTAAAGATGGATCACTGACTCTCAGACTGTGCAACAAAATAATCAAAGTATAAACAAGGTGTACTGTAATTAATTTTGACATAAATGAAGTATGTATTTATTTATAATTTATTAAATATTATTTATCACAAAATAAGTTTTTTTCCGATTATGTATTTTTAAGTTAAAATGTTATGAATAACTTTTTTTTTAATAGTATAAATTTTATACTATCGTAAATAACTAGCCAATGGTGGATGGATGGATGGATGCTGTTACATGGTTACTGTTGTAAGACGCGAGTAACACCGTGGACATAAGCTAGTTTAAAAAAATCAGCTTAAGTTACTCCTTCTGTCATCAGCTATCCGCCAGTAAAGATCCCGTCAAAATCGGTTCATCCGTTACAGAAGTTAGCCGGAACTGGCAAAAAGACAAAACAGTAACTATTTACTTTCATATGCATACGAAAATCTCTTCATTTGATATTACAAACAGACATTTCAATTTCATTTATTTGCACATACAAATAAATGAAAAAAAAAAGAAAAAGGCACCGTTGGTCTACTAGGGTCATTACCGGGTGGTTTGAACAATGCTGGTGGGTCTTGGAGTGTTGTTTATGATTGACCAGAACAAATCCCTGTCCAAGTTAGCTTGAACTCTTCTTGATGTCATTAATGGAAGTTGATCTGGTTGCTCTGGTTGTTCCGATTGTTCTGATCGTGGTTGATTTAATCCTGGAAACATCAATACATAGTTTATTTTAAAAAAAATAGAAATAGAATACTTAATAATAAATATTTTGGACATCTGACACGCAACATCATCTAGATATCGTCGTTCTGTATACATATGTAGTAGACTTACAGGCAACTTTAGGAAAAGACTGAGAGAATGTGTACTACTATACATATTACATACCACTTGTTCCAGGCTGGTCTGCCACACTAGGGCGAGGATCCCTGTTGGCGACAGGCACTATTGCTTCAGGGGCCAGTCGCGGTCGTTCATCTTCATCATCTGTAAATAGAATAATTAAAATGAAAACTCCGTAATTGTTCGGCAAAACCTACAGATACATAAAGATAACCACAAAGTATTTTTTCATCCCTTGAAAATATTTGTTGGGGACAAAATACCTTATATCCTTTGCTGTATCTTACGGAATATGTAGGTATATGTTCTCAAGTGAAATGTCGACCACTTCCGGCGAGGAACCTACAAGAACATTCGATTACTAAACTATTGTATCAGCTATTCTTTTGCAATCACAAGTAACCAACAAAAGCTAGATGGTACTTCAAACTAGCCACTACTTCAGTGATTTATGTATTTTCATGTTTATTGTCATGAATGACTCCTACAGGTACTGGCCTGTTTATTTGGACAACTTAATAATTTTAATAGTATCAATATACATACTGCACTTATAATCCCAAAAGAGTTGTCTAAGTATAAGTGCAGTGGTCTTTGGAAACAATTCATACACAGCAAATGTTTGTTTAATAATTTAAAATGGTGCTGCATTGCTCCCATAACTTTCTAGATGTCCTTATTTACGCTACCACAATCTTCACCTCAGTATAAATATTTCAAACATGATACATTATTTCTTCACATGGCCTTGCACTGTACCACCCATTCCTTACACTTACATCTTTTGGCATAAAGGAATAAATTTTATCAGTTGTGATTTATATGGATCTACCTGCCCTTAAAAGTCACTTCAAAATCAGTAGCAATAGCAATTTGAGCTTAGCCAGAACCAATAAAAATTAAATAAGAATAAAATGTATCTAATACCACCACACAATACTGCGTAAGTAATAAGCGATTCTGTGTCTGTATTTGGGAGATTTATTAAATAACTTAAAATAGCAGATTCACACTCATATTTCGATATATTATGTCCGAAATATATGTACAGGTGATAATACTATTTAATATAAATAAAGATTTTGGGAACTGTCATAATTTTGATAGTTGGGTCCGCCCATCTTTTATATAGTCTTATAAGTGTCGCCCAGATTAAAGAATAAAAGTAGAGGAGAGGACTGATTGAACTACAGCATAGTTCCTATTAATTAGTGTTGATAATACGCAACCATAAAATTTTGAAAATCAAATATGTATAGACAGAAATATTAATTTAAATAAATTTAAAAATTGTTTGATATTAGTAAGTGACCACCTGCGTAAGATGGCTGGCAGGAGCTGGATGCGAGAAGCCCAAAATCGATCACAGTGGTGTGCAATGGGAGAGGCCTATGTCCAGCAGTGGACTGCGATAGGCTGATGATGATGATGATGATGATTAGTAAGTAGTGCCATGTATACTTTCATGTGCATTTAGTAGGTTTTTTTTTAATTAGCTACATGCTACAACTGATGAAATAAATTATTGTAAAACTTTAATAAAACACGAAGCGCTCAGAGCCAAGTCACCCTAGGTGATTAGAAACAATCACGCAGGGTAAGCAACGACGGCACTGTCAATACCTGGATGGGTTACTGTTAGTAACATGATACCATTCGGTCTAGGTTGTCATCACAGGATCACAGTCGTGATTTTTAGTTGGAGGCTTTCAGGCGTTTATAAAACATCCATCGGCAAGATTACATAGTCACAATGTTATCCAGTTCTGTCTCCAATCCGCACACGGCCAGCGTAGGGTCTAATGACCATAAAGCTGTTGTGAGAGAAGACCCGAACTCAGCAGTGGGACATTATTTTGGGCGCTATCTTAAGTCAAAAGAGTGGGACAGGGCACTGTAAACTTAAAATCAGGCCATCTAGTTTATTATTTTATTAGTATATATAGACAGGCAGCCAGTTGAAACAACTGATATAAGCCTGCATCTTGATAGATTCCAATCAGTTATTCCCCTTCGATTTAAGCAAGTAAGTGTCAAGTAGATTCTTAAATTGGAAGGTGACAGACTTTTCCTGGGCAATGTCAGATTTCTTGTCAACAGGACTGGCAACATTGTGGAAGTTTCCAGTACCTCTATATAAAGGTAACATACCTTGTACTGAAACTAACAGAAAGATTTCACTGAAATTTGCACACATATATGTATGCACCAACCACCACACACTCTTATGGTGTTACATGGATTAAAGGCCTGCACAACAACTCAAGAGCATACTCCAAAACCATCATAGGGGACTTCACATCCACAAGTAGTAAGCACAGACACCAAATCAGTTATGGGGTCACATGGCATGGCCACTGCGGTGACAAGTAGATTACCGATACATAGAGATGCTGGGAAGGCTGTATGACCCTGATGATGCTGCCACTAGTTAAGAAATCCAATATCATCACAAACAAGTGAAAGCAAATAGGAACTGTTTGACACCTATAAATTTAAAACCTTAATATTATGTAAGTAGATTATAAAAAATGATAAATGTAACATCATCATTTTCATATCTATATAGTACAGTGCAAAGTTGTTAATTTGAAAAAATTATAATAAATAGAATTCATTATCTCTTTTCAACTTTCACAAGAATCTCTTCATGATCAACAACAATTTAAATAATCAATACAACTATTCAATCCATCACAATATCAATATTAGTTGCAACAACAATCCTGTCTGTAACCTCACTAATTGCCTAGTGGTTTAAGCAGTCACCATGCTGCTTTCTATTACACCAAGTGTTGTGGGTACAAATCCCATGTAGGATTACACTTTGTGTAATTCACAAATTGATGTTCTAAGTCTGTATGTTCTGTGTTCTTTTTATGTATTTTTGTAAAGTCCCATGCAATTGTCTTTCTATAGACAAAAAAATGTCTTGTGTTAGTTTGATCTGTTTGTAAAGAGCAAACTAAGAAAAAGACAGTTCTCAGAAATTACTTTAGGAACAAACCTATATCATTGTGATTGTGACCCAAATTTCACAAGATATTTAAGTTCAAGATGACAGCATTCACTAAGAGCGAGATGAAAACAACCAGACTTAATATAGGTGAAGCATTTGTCAGGACAATGACATGATCAACAGATGTAACTAATAACAACTTGGTACTTATTTGCATAAACAAGATCTTTGGGTTCTCTGAATAGAACAGAACACCATATCTAAGTTGTGATGGTTCTATGTTCTATTTAGGTCGGTTTCCGCACTTAGTCCTTTAAATGGACCATTGTAGGTAAGTTGTGATGGTTATTATAACCATAATCAGAATTGTAATTGATACATATTTTAAACAAAATAATTATTCTTTATCTAAAAATGGTACTGGTTAACTGTAGTAAACAAGGATATTAAAAGAAGAATACAGAATACACAAAAAAAAAGGAAATATTTTGATTATCCTTATTTTAATTTCTATGAGAAAATTACAGAGCCTTAAACATACCTGAACTCCAAGGATATTCAGACATCCCTAAGGACTTTTTCAAGTCCAGCTTTCTGTTACCCATTTTCAAAATTTAAGGAATTACATATAACTGCAGACTTTTTCCTGCCGCATGAAGATAGATCTCGACACTGTATAAAAATGTATTAACCATAAGCACCAAAGTCTAACAACTGCTATATCAACACTTCGAAGTTCGATGTTCGATCCGTAATTCCATACTGATTGATTACTGATCAGTCTGTACTTTACTTCTGTGCTGTTATTGACAGCTGACAGCTAACATTCAGTGCGTTCCACTAAGCGCCCACAACGATCAAAATGCTCCTTTAGTCGTTCCACTTAACGACCGCGGTCGTTGTGGTCGCGGCCAAAACGTCACTCATGACGTCATGACTTACGCTCACGCGAAGCTCGCGACGACCCATTTAAAAAGGTGGGTCGTGGTGATCATTGAGAATATTGGCGGCCTTTTCAAATGTCAAATGTCAAAGCATCAAAAATGGCGACCGTTAAACTTACGTCTATGGTTATATTTTTTCACAATCATATTTTCGTAAAATCGTATTCCATTCTTCATCTGAACTGGTTGAACTAGTACTTTCTAGAGCATTAATGAGACATGTTACCAAATATCCGATTGCCGCCGCAAACGATATTTTATTTACATTTGAACATAAATTAATAAAATACACCACTAATATTACATATAAAAATTAAATTATAAGTTTTTTAATTTAAGTCGATTTAAATAATAATTAATTATTATTTTCAAGGCTTACATCTACATTATAACCTAACCTCTTAAATCTTTTGTTTTTTTTTTTAATTTTTATATTATTTACCTCCACGCCCAAAACGCTCTTTATTCCATTCCACTTGAGTTTACTATAGTAACGCTCACAAGCAAGTGGAACGGGAAAAACTGCGGTCGTGAGCGTGATCGTTGTGAACGCCAAGTGGAACGCACTCCTTGTAATGTCTGCGCATGACAGGGGAATCTCTAGTAATTGTGGGAATTTTAAGGGTTTTTGATTGGAGTTTTAGGGGGATAAATTTCTGAGAGTTGGCAGCACTGGTTCTATCAGTTCTGTCAGTGCTGCCAACTTAGGGGATCCCCCCCAAATTTAGGGGTAAAAAATTGCACTGGGGTTTTTTAGGGGGAAAAAATGTTTAGGTGTTTTTTTAGGGGGGAAAAAATGATTGGGGGTTATATTTGAGATTAATGAAATTTTGTTTAAAGACTTGGAAAAATCATATCTTTTAAATCTTTTTGATTAATTAATATCATATTTATATGATAATTATGACATCTAGTGGTGAATTGCATAACCACTCAAACGTCCGGGCTACCATAGTAGCCTAAAAATTGTTGGAGTTGTACGTTAATACGACTGTGGCACCCTCTCTGACTCGTAAACTTTACATTGAATAACGAGCTTGATTATGATAATAACCATCAATAAGTTTTTTTCCACCACTTGTAATTATTTGAAATAAAAATAATAATTAAAAATTAAACGTTTTATAATAATTGTTCAATCTAGAACATGAATAACATGATTGCATCACCCGCAACATCAAATCTAGGTCGCACGCAGTGCTTGCACCGCACTCGGTACAGCCCTGTCAACAGTTAGGCATGACCGAGATTTAGGCAGCTGCATCGACACAACACACGGATGGCACTGGCACACATGTAAATAGCCATCCATGTGTACTTAGAGTAAGATTAATATATAAGCTATTATTTATGATAATAAAATCAGTCATTTTGTCTAATCCGACTTTGACTCATTACCCTTCCCCACCTCTCACTGTGGCCAAGACACCCTTAGCCGTCAGTAGATCGGTCTTGTGAGTCTGCTCAACCGGCAGTGAGAAAACCATCTCCGAAACCCAGCTCCCGTTTCGTCTTCGTCTGTTGCTCTAGGTCTCCTGGTAACAGACTTCCCGCACTATCTATATATGTATATACCCTCACCGCAGGGTTCCTATATTGGTAGGGCTATAGATTTAGGTGGTTAGGCGTAGGTTACGTGCGAGTATTGAACGGTTCACTACGGTGCCCGATCGGTACACGTACTTAGGTTGTATGTTAGGTAGGCTTTCGGCGTAACACGTACGAGTGCTGTTTGGTGTTCCACGGAACCCGGACCGCAACCGTACAATAATATTAGATAAGAACCTACATTTTTCAATTTGTCAGTTAGGGGTTCTAGGGGTTTTTGAGTTTACTCTTAGGGGGATAAAATTTCAAGTGTTGGGAAGACTGAGTTCTGTGGTTACACAAGTCTAGTACGCAGTGCACTGAAATAGGTACTGTTATATTGTTTTCCTGCGATTTACGGTGCTGAGTAAGAACGAGACATTTAAATGTTTATGTGTGTGCTTTCAAAATGGATGCTATTTATATAAGCAATTGTACGTATAGAACAATATGTCGTGATCGTGTCCCTTTTTTAAAGGTCTATGCCTTTCAGGAGCTAGATGCGAGTAGTCGAGGATTGAACTAAGTAGCATGCAATTGGAGAGGCCTATGTCCAGCAGTGGACTGCGTTAGGCTGATGATGATGATGATGGTTTTAAGCTGTATTTCCACTTTCGTTTTACATTTTACCCTAGTTTCTTTTGAATTTATCCCTAAAATTCCCTAACCTACTTTCATAAATCTTTTATTTAGGGAACATAAATATAATACAGAAAATAAACCCCAGCATATTATTTAATGTAGGTATATATAATAAATAACGAAACGCCCACAGAAGATCATACATCTACAGGATTAGAATTTTTGGAAGTTGACCCATTGCTTTTATATTCTTATCGTCGAAGATGATGCTTGATTTTTATTTCCTTCCATTTAATATCGTAATAATCTGAACCTGAAAAATTGATGCCACTAATGCCACTACTACTCCGCAATACAGAAATAACGTCAAACATATCAAATCAAGATCCTACAAATTACAATACGACTAAGTTCTGGTGACATCGACGAAAATAGGTAAATAAATAAAATTAGACGAATAAAACTTATTAGGATTCTGGGGAATCCCCAAGAAAAAAGCTGTGGTATAGTCTATCATTTACTATACTACAGGGCTACCAGTATAGGCTTTGATTTTACCCTGAAATTCCCTAAATCCCTGTACTTTTCAAATTGTCTTTAGGGCGGTTTTCAAAATTTTGCTCAGGACTATTTTGCCGTGTCCTACGAGTTTGACCATTGATTAAAAGGCAAAAATGTAGGAAGTGAGTATCAAATTATTTTACGTTAGGGTAAAATGTTTAACTTACTGTAAAAAAAAAGATAAACTTAAGACTTAAACGGAAAACATATTTTAATATTTATTAAAATACCAAATATTATCCTACTTTTTTATGTGTCCTTCATCATATCCTGGATTTTGATTACGTATTTTGGAGAATATATAAGCTATATTTGGATATCTTTAGTATTACTCGATTGAAATAACTCATTTTATTTGTTTTTAAATAAAATATAATAAGGTTGTAGTATATTTTTCTAATATAAATACTGACATTATCGGATTTAAAAAACTGGCCACAGCGGACAGTCCTGTACGTAACGGTATGATTTTTTAAAGAATAACAATAATATTGTCTTTGGCTCTAACTATTTTTAAGCAATGCCATATTGACGATGTTTTTATCATTCCTTCGTTCTTTTCCTTTGAATTAAAACTGAAGAAATTAAATCGTCAACACTTGCGGTCCGTGACGTGCGTGACGGGTCTGTTTTGTTTGTCCGGTACGAACATTGATTTAGAAAGGTAAGACCCACAAATTTTATATACTACCAGGGCCGTAGCTAGGGGAGGGCATTGAAGGGCAATGCCCTACCTTAAAATCAGAATGCCCTACCTTAAAAATACCAAAAGCTAAGACACATTAATATAATTGAATCGTTTGTTTATAGTTAGAGATAAAAATATTGTAGCGATAGGTCTAAACTTTTCCGAACATATATTATAACAGTTTGTTAAATTCATTTCATAATAGAATAATTCTTTGCTCTGTGTATAGATGGTATTTGAAGCGCCATTACATGAAGCAATGGGTCTATATAATTATAATATCTGTTATGCAGAGGGGATTCCCCCAAATAAATAGATAAGTTTTATCTGTAATCTCTTAATTTTTTTAAGTATTTTTTTCTTTATTGTAGCTTTGATGGTTATGTAGTTAAGAAGTTTTTATTTTGGCGGAGCCGCCAAGTTGCGTGCGAATCGAGAGTCGCGAATGACTGGACGTTAGACCGGTAAACAGTCGCGCGGGCTGAACGTTTGAGTGGAGATATGATAAGTGTATGGTAAAGAGTGTATTAGTCAAAAATCGATACAATTGTTTTTTAGTTGCTATAAATTGAAAATTCATCGATTTCACGATGGATATAAGGACTTTTTTTGGAAAAAAACGAAGAGTTGAAGAGCAAATTGATCACGAAGAACCTCACTGTTTAAAACAGGTGGAAGCACACAATACAATGGCTACTCCTAGTACCATGGCACCAGGTTGGTCAACACATGTAGGTAATGTTAGTAATGGTATTCCTTCTGATATTGCACAAATCGGAGAACCAATAAAACAAGTTGTTTTAACCACATATCCTAAACAACATAACAGGGCGTTTGTTTGCAATTGGTTCAAGCGTTATAAATGGTTGCAGTATTCTGTTGAGAAAGATGCTGCTTTTTGCTATCCATGCCAACAATTTTTACCTCATAGAAGCAAACAGACTGCGTACACTTCTACAGGATTTAAAAACTGGAAAAATGCCACTGAATTAGGAATGGTTTCCCAAAACATGAAAAATCAATTTCTCATATTCAAGCTATGTCGATGTGGCAGGAGAAACTACAAAGAATATATAGGTCTAGCACTGTTGAAACGTTAATAAATCAAAAAGTATTAGAAAAATATCGGTATTACGTGAAGTCTATCATTGAAGTAATACAATTTATAATTGTCAACGAATTAGCTTTGCGTGGAAATTATAATTTGGAAGAAGAAAAAGAACAAGGATTATTTCAGAATTTATTTGCATACACATGTATGAAAGACCCAATTTTGAACGAGGTTCTCACTCATATACCACAAAACGCAACATATCGTTCACCTGAAATCCAAAATCAAATAATTCAAGCAATGGTTCAAGCCATACGAAGTTCCATTGTCAAAGATATTAATGAATGTGACGTGAAATGGTTTACCCTAATGGAAGATGGGACGAGAGATAAAAATAACCGCGAAAATGTTGCATTAGCAATACGTGACGTCAAGGATGATGTCGTCAATGAGTCATTGCTGATGGTTAAGACTTCTGAAAACCTTGATGCAGCCACTTTTACGGAATTAACGTTAAATACCCTTACGGAAAATAACATAGACCCTTCTTGTATGCTTAGCCAATGCTATGATGGCGCAAGTGTAATGAGTGGGAAAGTTTCAGGAGTTGCGACTAGAATAGAAAATAAATTGGGCCGAACAATTCCTTACGTCCACTGCTATAATCATCGCTTGCACTTAAGAGTCATCAGAACTATTACAGAATTTTTTTGACTTTCATTCGTTTATTTTTTGACCAATGCATTATGTTACATGAATTCTTTAATCATGGCAAAATAGCTGCCTTCTATGGTGGAAAAAGGATTGGCCGACTCCTCGAACAACGCTGGTCTGGACATTTGGCAGTTACAAAAGTTATATACGATAATTATTCATCGATTTTGCAGACTTTGAATGAAATTAAAAATGACAGATTTAAGGGACAGACAGATTCAGATGACGTCGCCAAGAGCATCGGTATTGAAAAAGTCATGCTTGATCTGGAATTCCGAATGGCCATGGTCGTGGCCAAAAAAATCTTATCCATGCTACAACCTGCAGACGCAGCTTTGCAAGCCCGAAGCGCAGGATTGAAAGACGCCATAATAATCATAAAGTGTATCGAAGATGAAATTATAAAATTAAGATCAAATGAAATGTATAATCAAATTCTGGAAGAAGCTAAGTCTTTAACAAGCGACGACTGCAGCGAATCTGAAAATAGGACACAGACCTCGAAGAGGAAAGTAAAAAAACGTATGGCCCCTCCTGTTTCTCCGCCAAACAAAATGTAGAAAAGAACGACCAGCCATATAAGTCTGAGTATTATGAAACGTTAGACATCCTAATTGCTGAATTACAAAGAAGGTTTTCGGACAACGATTATCTAATCAATTCGATTGCAAGTCTCGATGAGCTGGATGTAGATAAAATGGTTCCACTGAAAAATTTGGGTAAGTTTGAAAAAATAAAATCATTCATATAATAAAATAAAAACTCAGTCATGTTCAACTTATAATTTTAACAAATTCTTCAGGTCTGAAAATTCCATCAAGAGAAGAGGCTACTGTGGTTAAAGCTTACTTTAGTCGTAACGAGGATAAAATGGAAAATACATTGCAAGTTTTGTACAGGCAACGAGAGGCGTTCAAAGATACATATGAACTTTTTGCATCCATGGCGACCATAGGATGTAGCACTGTAGTGTGCGAATCTACGTTTTCAACTTTAACTGCAATCAATAGGCCTCAAACGCTGTCAATGGGTTATGAGAGTATTTTTGGACTTTGAAAAAAAAAAAAAAGCAGCTGATCTGAACGAAGTACTTCGCATTTTTAATAACATGGCAAGTCGTAGAATTCAGCTGTTTTAAATATTTTTATTATTAAGTTAATTAATATAATAAGTTTGTAGAAACAATGTGTATAAATGGTATTTTTATTCGTATCTTTATTTAGGGTTCCGTTGCCAAATGGCAAATAACGGATCCCTTATAGATTCGTCAGACATGACGAATCTATAAGGTCTCTATCTGTCTGTCCGTCCGTCACAACCACTTTTTTCCGAACCTATAAGAGCGATACTGTTGAAACTTGCTCAGCAGATGTATTCTGTGAACCGCATTATTATTTTTACACAAAAATAGAAAAAAAAAATTGGGGGTCCCCATAGTTAGAACTGAAACTCAAAAAATTTTTTGCCAAGAAAGCCATACGTGTGGATCTAATAATATATCTATGGATAGGTCTTAAAAAATGATATTGAGGTTTCTAAAATATATTTTTTATAAACTGAATAGTTTGCGCGAGCGACACTTCCAAAGTGGTAAAATGTGTCCCCCCCCGTAACTTCTAAAATAAGAGAATGATAAAAGTAAAAAATATATATGATGTACATTACCATGCAAACTTCCAACGAAAATTGGTCTGAACGAGATCTAGTAAGTAGTTTTTTTTAATACGTCATAAATCATAAACCGCAATATACATTTCTTTCAATCAAAACACTATTATTAAAACATCGATGAAAGTTACAACGAACTGCAAAATACTTGCTGCTACGGAACCCTTCATGGGCGAGTCCGACTCGCACTTGGCCGCTTTTTTTTAGGTAATTACCTCACTCTCACTCAGACGTGGATCTCTACATCCAAATCTGGAAGTTCAACCGTCTTGTTTGCTTGTTCTCCATCATTGAGGATTTAATAGTTCTTAGATCCATACTCATTTTCTGATACACAGACATTATTTGTATATGAATAGCTATTGAAAGTATATAACTAACCTAGAGGCCGACCTGTAGGTTAGTTATGTACATTCAATAGCTCCTAAATCACGGGCTTCTAAATCAATCACCGTGTATATCACTGATTATACATATACATGGTGATAGATTTAGGAGCCCGGGCTTCGGAGCAGATTAATTAAGATATTTTTTTTACTTCCGCCCTACCTGTAACCAATTCTGCCCTACCTCAAATTCGACTCTAGCTACGGCCCTGTATACTACTCGTGTTAAATTATAAGTAAATATGTTGTAGATAATGAATGTGTACTAGTAAACTACTATAATCAACTTTTTTTATACCAAAAAAACATATAATGACAAGTCCGCGTTATACGTAACGTCCAGGACGTGACGTGATGTATTAGGTGGACTAAAAACGTTACGTACTGGACTCGTAAAGATGCGTTCATACTGTCTTGTGCAATTTAATATATTAAAAATATAATCCACCCAGAGAGGTAAACTCATTACCTTTATAGGATCTAGTCACCTCATGGTGAGCAGGTTTCTTTAATATGTTATAAATATCCTATTTAGAGTAGCGATAAAGAGGGTGAACCCTAACATTCCCCACATCCTCGGCACTTCCTTACAAATTAATTTATTCCTACTCAGGTAAATTATGCCGTTGACTGGTGCCGAGAGAGACAAAAACAACGGCGATATGGACAAAAACAAAGAAAATGAAGAAAAATACAACAAATATAAAAAGAAAGAAGTCGAAAGACTGAAGAACATAAACCCAAGGTAAGTGAACTAAATAAGGAAGAAAAGGAAAAAAGACGGAAAATTTGGAGATAACAAAAAAGGAATAAAAGGGAAAATAAAAAAGTAAATAATACTAAGCCAGCTGTTCCAGTGACAGTGCCAGAGATGCAAGATAATACAAAATTGAAGAAAAAACAGAGATTGAATTACCGAAATTATAAAAGATATCAAAGGACATTAAAAACTGGTGAAAGGTTAAAGAAAGTTATTAGTAGTTTAAGTAAAAATAGATTTCGCATAGAGACTAAACACAAAAAGATGATTGAGCTATTGGAAAATGAAAAAGTTACTCTAAAAGAAGACCAAACAATCACGCAGAATTACCTACTTATTGGTTCCCTATTTTATTTTTGTTACTACTTATTTGACATTTTTTTGTATCTGTTGGATTTTTTTGTAAGTTAAAAAGTATTGTTACCTACATAATGTGAAAATGAAACTGAGATAGACTTGAATCCCCTAAGTTTTTTGGAAAATATATTTTTAAAATGCTCAAATCAAAACAGTCTGTGATATTGACAGACTGTTTTTATTGATGTGACTTAAATAATACGTTTTTGAAATGTTGAATAATATTGTGAAATGACTAGAAATTGTGCTCGTTGTAAAAATAGCTTTAGAGTTCCTAAACGTAACGACTGTTGTCCACATACGTAACTGTCCTGTTTTGGCTGATAAAGTTTTTATTTTTTTATGAAAAAACTTTTGGGAGTTATGTTTTTGTTAATATATATTAAATATCTTTTTGTTATTTTTTGTATTTAAAAAAACTTACCTATAATGTTAGTCTTTCAGAATAGTTATTTATTCACAAAGTTTGATAGTCCAGAGTGCCATTTAGTTACGTACAAGACATATTTTATATTTTAAACAGCACTAAGAGGCAAGATATCACAAAGTGGTATTAAATTTTAGAAGATT
Organism: Phragmatobia fuliginosa; assembly: GCA_932526445.1. NCBI lineage: Eukaryota > Metazoa > Arthropoda > Insecta > Lepidoptera > Erebidae > Phragmatobia > Phragmatobia fuliginosa. Next base: position 17,565,380 of record OW052061.1, read on the forward strand.
TTTATGTTGTTGATTAATTATAAATAAAGCTGATTAACTTTGATATGATTGAGTTATTATTTACTTTGAATGAAAATGTAACGTACAAGACCCCTGTATTGGCAACCCTCACTATAATAATACATTAAATAGAAATTATACTCATTTAACATTGTTTGATTAAGGTTTTTCTTAAACCTTAGTTCGTTGTAAATGTCTACATTTCATCGTTTATTTAAAATTTTGTTATGAAAATAAATGGACATCCTGTACGTAACGGAGCAAAATTTTGAAAAACGCCCTTTAACCATCCAAAATATAAGCTATTTGTCCCTAAAAAAGGGAGAATTCCCTAAAAGTGGAAACACTGGTCACACTCGAAAGTCAAATAAAGTTGTCATACTTGTCGTTTTGACACTTCAATTCAATACCTAAACTTACTTTTTCAAGTAAACAAAACAAGTTTATACAAGCAAGTAGCAACTGTCTTGTCAAGTCTTTCTCTTGGCGGTTGCCTTTGAGCCACTTTGAGGTTCGTTCGCGGCTCGCGCCTTCGCTCGGGCTATTGTGCCCTCTTTCCTGTATTTTTAATTTAAATAATATTCGGTCTGAACAGGAATATTGAAATAATTGATCAGTTAAACTAAAGTGTTGTAGTATATTGAAATAAAATGACCGAATTACCGTATCAAGCTGAATATGCTAAAACTGGACGAGCTGGGTGTAAGGAATGTAAGCAGAAAATTGATCAAGGGGAACTTCGTATAGCGAAAATGGTGCAGGTCGGTTAAACATACTTGGTTTGTTTTATTTATGCTTACAATAATTATCATTATTATCTTTGTAATTACCGTCTCATGGCGTAAATTCATGTTAGAACAGGTTTTTATTACGTCATTTCGCTTTTAAATTGAACAGTTGGTTCACAATGTTCACAACAAATTAGCTCACTTCAAATCGGGTTTTTCCCTCTTTGCTTTGCTTGGATCAAACCCACATTCGACCGCGGAAGTTAATAGATCAATGTTTTGGTTAGATGTTCCCTTCTGAAGTACTAAATGCAAATTTTGTTAAACTAATAATTTGTATGTGCCAAACAGCTTTCAGTTGGAAGTCTTTGGAATTCTTAGATTTCCTCTACTAAAATATGCTTGTAATTATGCCTAAACTTACATTATAATTGCAGTTTAAGAGATGAAAGCAAACATTGAAAAAAAAATTCATTTCATTTTCTCAGTATAATATTGTAGATTAATGTAGATTACCTATGATCCAATAGAATATTGGACTATGTTTTTTATTAACATTCGAAACAAAAGACATGTCAATTATGTCATGCTAGAAATGAATGAGAAAGGTATTCAAGACAAAAAAGGACAGACATTTAAAAGTAATAATGATACTTCTTCTTCTTCTCTCGTATCAATGGCAACACTTTACATGGTTTTGGCCTAGTGCTTGGCAACACGGATTGCGTTTGGCCTTGTGTTGATCCATTGTTGTGAGAAGATTTGTCACCTAAACTCTGCGATACCGAGTGTTAGGTGTCCAGGCTGCGCCGGACGTCGGGACTCTTGTTCTCTTTTTTACGTCGCTCGGGGAGGCTCCTCTCATGCACTGCAATGATACTGTAAAGTATACTCTATCTTTTGGCGATAACGTTGGTTTCTGTTTATTGCTAAGATATTTTTGACTAGTTTGCATGCTTAGAAACCAATGAACAACCTATTTGATAACATCAATATGAACACTCTGTTAGCTAACATATTATTGACAACTGATTGCTAAGATCTTTTGACCACTTTGAAAGCGTACAACAATTTGAGCACCTTGCGTGCCAACATCAAATTGAATTAATGTTTTTCACATCACTTTGAACACTTTGAACGCCAATATCATTATGACGTTGACTGTACATAGTCCAAAAAATTTTTTTTTACAATTTTTTGTATGTTTGTTCCGGGTAATATCTGGAACGGCTGGACCGATTTCTACGGAACTTTCACCGGCAGATAGATGATCTAAGGAGTAACTTAGGCTACTTTTTTAGACTAGTGTTGCATACTTATACTTAAACTCACATTAAAGAAGTTTAGGAGTAATAGAATCTTTGTGGGACAGACGAACATACAATCGAGCGAGTGGGCGGGGCCAAACGTAGCAGGCGGAAAGGTCAAGGCCGCGAATACTAAGCGCGTGTTACATACTCTTTGCTACGCGCCACTGAGCGGCGCAGAGAACAGTCGTCCTGTACTCCTGCGACGCGAGACTTTGCCCAATATAATTTCTACTTGTACTACGTGTATATATACATATATGTTTTTCGTGTAATTTTCTCCCTATTCGTATAGGGAAAATATATTCGTAGAAGGTATTTTACTGAACGATTACAAGGATCGTAGTGTTACTATAACAGGACCATACTACGCTTCTTTATTAGATAGATTGAAAGAAGCTATTGCGTGTTTACCCAGGGAGCCAATTAGACGACACGTTGATTGTAATATTTATTAATGACTACATTATGACTGTAAGACTCCGTATTGACTCCATCCAATTTAACTTAAACTAAAGCTTATATACAATGTAATATGTGGACAGTTTTAGGTGGGGCGCTCCTAAGAAATATTATTTACTTAATTGCTTAATTGACAATATGTTATTTGTTCTTCCTTATTTATAATATTATAATATTACTATTGTTTGACGGCACGTACGTTAACTTCAGTAAAACAATTATTTAATCACGTAGCCGTGTAAAGATCTAAACTACTAATATTCTGTGGCTTCGCCATAGATATTCCCCCTCTGAAGAGAAGAAATGTCCTTACACCTTGTAATCTTTTCCATAGTAGGAGTCAACCCTTGGCTCGTTGTATGATAACCGAGGAAATCAATCTCCGACTTGGCGAATTCGTATTTGTTTGCATTTATTGTTATGCCGTTTTTATGTAGGCGCTTTTATATGGCGCGGTATGTGGAAGTCGGCTGTCTGTGCTCTGTTGCGGAGCTTGCCTGTGCCAGGAGTGAGCAGTTCCAGTGAGTCGGAACTGAGTGCTGCTAGTTCCAGTGAGTCGGAACTGTATGCCGGTAGTCCCAGTGAGTCGGAACTGTATGCCGCTAGTCCCAGTGAGTCGGAACTGTATGCCGCTAGTCCCAGTGAGTCGGAACTGTAGTCCGCTGGTCCCAGTGAGTCGGGCGTGCGATGCGCGGTGCTGCGGTGAAGTCCCCAGTGAGTCGGGGCTGAAGTCCGCTGATCCCAGTGAGTCGGGCGTGCGTAGTGGCTGGCTGCTGCGTTGACGGGAGAGAGTTGCTCTTCTTACGTGGACCGTGTGTGCAGTGTGCTGTGCCTAGCCGCTGATGAGGCCGTAGGGGTAACCAGGCTGGAGCCGTCGCGTCCTGCGTGTGGTGTCCCTGTGGAGGCCTTTGTAAATTCTTCATATTTATCTTATAATCCCTTTATTGGTTCCTGTAGAGAAGCGTTTAAAGATCGCACTGATGCAATTTTTGTTCTCACTATTTTGGCAGGCGTTTCCAGACCTGTTTTTTTTTTATCGATCAGTTTTTTGTCGTGTATCCACTAATAATTGATAATGATCCAAAAAAATCAGCTCCCAGGATTGGCATCTTGACGTCGGCAATGGTAAATGTCCATTTAAAGCTTCGGCGCAGTCCTAGGTTAAGCGTTAAAGCGCGTTCCCCGTATGTATTTATAGGGGTCCCGTTTGCGGCGAATAATTGGTATTCGCATGCTTGGCTCTCATTATTTGTGCTATTTATGACCGAAATGTTAGCACCCGTGTCGACTAAAAATCTATAACCACTGTTTGAGTCAGCTATAGTTACGGCCTGGCCACGGGCATCGGCGGTGCGAACGACGGCGCGGCGGGCGAGGCGACCATTCGCGCGGCACCGTTTGCATGCCACGGGCAGTCGCGTTCGCCACCGCGACCAGTAAGGAAGTCCGACAGCGAAATGTCTTTATCGAAATTATCTCGATATTGCTTAGAAAGTAATAGTTTTTTGGTTTAAGACCTAATATTTGGAACAGATTGTGGAGTACACGATTTAAATAAGAGTCGGGGCATAGATGGAGAATTCCACAAGAAGTACAAGAAATACAGATTATATCCAGAAAAATTTTTCGAGTATACCAGAATGAGTATGGAAACCTTCGATTATGTTCTTAGGAATATTCAACCAGAATTGGAGAAAAAAGTCAATGCAAATAGAATTTTAAGTGCCGCTGAAAAATTGTTTTTGACATTATGGTATGTACTTACCTATCTATACATATCCATCACCTTTATAAATAAGTCGGTATTATTTAATTAGCTGATCATATTTTGGAGTATAACCTAAAACAGTCGGGACCCATTATGAGGAAAGATTTGAGCCCGTCTAGATTATTGAGTCCCGACTGTTAATACTTGACTTGTTTTTTTCTTTCCAGGTTTTGAAACAGCCGGGTTTAATTTTTTGGAACTATCGTTTCCCAAAATTTGATTAGCTAATTAAATGTTACCCTGTATATTAACATTTCATGAAATAAAAATACTTTTAGATAATTATGTTATTTATTAAAAAAATCTAAATTATATAACATTAATTCTTCGTACAACAAAAACAAATACAACTTCTAACTTGTAATTGAATTTTTAATCAGTCTTTTATGTTCAATTCAATCATAATTAGACAGTCTTTTCGATGTTAAGTATATGTAGGTACAGATACACTCTATTCGTTATTAAAGTTAATATGGTTTAGTTGAGTAGAGTAACCATATCGCCCATAATGTTCACCGTACATCGTGACATTTATTTCGTCTAATAGAGCCTGGTTTATTTAATTCTTAACCTTATTTTTTGGATAGTAGTTAGTTTTTCTATTTCCGGCAAAATACTCATTAAAAAATGGTAGTCATCAGATTTTTTTTATTGTCAACTGATTTATTTTTAGACATATCGTTTTCTAAAAGTTTTAGTTTCTTCTTCTCAATCTCTAAATACTGTGCTCAAATATCTTGAATATTTTGTTGTTTTTTTTTTGAATTTTGAGAACTAGACATAGAGGGTTCAATCGGTGAAGATGTACGAGAAGGTGGTGACCTTACTTCATTTATAACTTCAATGGACATATCATCATTGTCTTCGTTATCGATTATTACACTGTTTCCTTCACCTAAGTTTGATTCGGCAGCTAAAGGCATGTACTCTTCTTTCAAAAATCCTAATAGCGTGAAGTATTTCCAAGCTGATTCGTAATTTGAAGGCGAATCACCCGACCGGGGTTTAGGTATTTTCTTTAACTCTTTACTATACGTGTCCCTCAGGTTCTTCCATTTCTTTTTGAGATTAGCAACTGAAAAAAATTGTAGTTTAAGTTAGGGTACTAATAAACAGAAATAATATAAGAAATGTGTAGGTAGGTAAACAGAAATAATAAATGTGTAATATTTTATGTTTCAGATTTCTCTCCGTTGGGATGACTTTTAAATCTCTGGCTCAGTCATTCTCTCTAGGCCGTAGCACCGTTGCCAAAACAATATATCAAACTTTAAAGGCAATTTGGAAAAAGTTGGTTTTTCAGCATATGTCACCAAAATTAACGAGGGAAGATTTAAGGCAAATTGTAGACGAGTTTTTTTCTAGATGGCAATTTCCTAATTGTATAGGAGCCATAGTCGGTAAACATTTTCGCATTCAGAAACCACCACGGAGCGGTAGCCAATATTATAATTATAAAAATTTTTTTTCCTTGGTCCTACAAGCAGTTTCAGATGCAGATTATAAATTTTCTGTAATTGGGATTGGTGGAAAAGGAAGGCAAAGTGACGGAGGCACGTTTCATTTTTCAAAATTTAATGAATTGCTTACAAACAATCGATTTAATATGCCACCGCCAAAAATATTACCTGGGTCAAATATTTTACTGCCACACGTCCTAGTTGGCGATGAAGCCTATCCACTGAAAACGTATCTTATGCGACCCTTTCCGTCGAGTCATTTAGATGATTCGAGAAGAATTTTTAATAAAAGATTGTCAAGAGCTCGAGTGACAATAGAGTGTGCTTATGGTATTATGACTAATAAGTGGCGAGTTTTCCTCAAAGCAATCGAAACAGACACCAAACATGCAAAACTAATTATTAAGGTTGGATGTCTACTCCATAATATTGTAAGAGAAAAAGATGGGAACAGTGATCCCGATTTTAGACGGTACATGCATTCTAGATCTACATCTAATCAAGTAACGTCTCAGTGGAACAATAGAGCTACGTTACATGCTATAGACATAAGAAATCATTTTAAAGTCTACTTTGTAAACAATTAGTGATGATTTGTATAATAAATGTTACTGTGGTTGAGGTCGCTGACACAAGATGGCGGCCAGCCGACCCGAGCGTGCGAAGACCATGGTAACCAAATATAATAAATAATACTTGTGTTTGTAAATAATTTACAAATACCTCTCCAACTAAATATATAAAGTTAAAGTGACGAGTGAACGTCTCATTATTGATTAATTATTATTTGTACTTAAATGAATAAAAAAAAATACTACTTACCTTCAGTATCTGGAAATTTAATTTTTATTTCTTCCCACAATCTCTTACCCACATGCTTAAATTTATGTTGTGGATGGCCAGACTTCCAAATAGCTGGTCTAGCTAGTATTTCAGCAATAAAAGTCTCGGTGTCCATTTTTCGCGGCGAATACAACTAAACTCATTTGATCACTGCACTATTCGCCGCGACTGTCGCTCGACTCCGTGGCTTGCGCCGTACTGATACATGATTTTGTTTTACTCGCCCGCCGCGCCGTAAGACGCCCGCGCGATTCGCTCGATACATTTCGCCGGTCGCTTCGCCGGTCGCCGTAGCGCGTGGCTTGATTAGTACATTACTATACGTTTATTTCAGTCGCTAGACGCTCCGCCGTTCGCATCGCGCGAATATTCGCATCGGCGAATGTCTCGTGGCCAGGCTGTTAGACGGTTTGCTGGGTGGATAGCACAGAGGCCCGTCGTATTCTGTGCTAAATTTAGTTTTCCGATAGCCTGTTATTCTTAATTGTATTCCATGAACAAGGCTTATTGCATCTATATGCATCCTGCTTGAACCGATTATGGAAATAACATAATCCATTATGTGAGTTTCTGTGGCGCGACCTTGACCGTGAATGTGGCGTATGTCGTGTTTGGTATTTGCTGCGTTGCCTAGGTTGATTCTCGCGTATGCTGCGTAATGCATTTATTTCTATTCGCATGGCTTCAAGTTGTGACGATATGTTTGTAACTAGGTTAATGTCAACCGCTGTTTCTTGAGTATTTCTCTTGTTGTAGGTCAAGTTTTCGTATATTTTATCGGCTAACTCGCTCAAGTTGTCTAACGATATATTGTTTGTAACTGATAATATCGCTGTTAGCGAAGCGGGGAGTTGCCTTAGCCACAGCAGGCGAATAGTGTCGTCGTTTATTTTTCCCCATCCAGCTTCCTTCATTTTTCTCAAGAGCTGGGAAGGCTTCTGGTCTCCAAGATCCATTTCTGATAGTAGTCTGTGGAAACGTCGGTGTTCGCTCTCTTCGTAGCAGTTTATTAGACGTTCCTTGATGGTGGAGTACTTGTTTTCGCTGGGTGGTCACCCGTGTCGCCTCTTGAAGGAGTTGTTGTTGGAGCCATTTTTGGGGTGTGATAATTTCGTAATGCTATTGTTCTCTAGATTCACTGCTGAACACCATATAGGGTTCCGGTCGTCCCGGTATTATATCAGCACTAGAAACCAATAGATCACGTCGGGGTCACCAATTATTGCGTGTTTACCCAGGGAGCCAATTAGACGACACGTTGATTGTAATATTTATTAATGACTACATTATGACTGTAAGACTCCGTATTGACTCCATCCAATTTAACTTAAACTAAAGCTTATATACAATGTAATATGTGGACAGTTTTAGGTGGGGCGCTCCTAAGAAATATTATTTACTTAATTGCTTAATTGACAATATGTTATTTGTTCTTCCTTATTTATAATATTATAATATTACTATTGTTTGACGGCACGTACGTTAACTTCAGTAAAACAATTATTTAATCACGTAGCCGTGTAAAGATCTAAACTACTAATATTCTGTGGCTTCGCCATAGAAGCCATCAAGGAGAAAAGAAAAGGAAAGCTGTCAAAACACCGTATACAGGTGCCACATGGCACCGGCTGTCATTCACCGATGCGGCTTCGAACAGCTAAACCATTAACCCCACAGTCTAGACTTAGCCCCTAGTGACTATTATTTATTTCCAAAAATAAAGAAAGAGCAGCGTGATGGAAAATTTGACGACGATGAAGAAGTCAATTCGCAATTTCGGCCTATTTTGACACCAAAGATAAATATTTTTTTTTGAAGGCATAAACAAATTATTTGAAAGATCTGAAAAATATATCAGAGTTAAGGGAGAATATATTGAAACCCCCTCCACTTTCATTCCGCGGACTTTTTGACCTCCCCTTGTATCTTCCGTATACGTCCTAAATTGTAACAAGTGTACGTTTAAACTTTACCGTGTGTGACTGAATTGTGATTGTGTCAAACAAACAATTATACTCTTCTTTATACGTGAAAATAAGAACTTTTATTTGCACACCTGACGTACCTACACTAGCTTAGCCCCGCGGCGTTGCCTGCGATTACAACAACAAACGCGGGTAACACCACGGGGCTCAGCTAGTCCCTCATATAACAATATTCTCCTCGGGATTTATTATTATTATGTTACCAAAATTTGTTTTGCATAGAAAAACAGTAACTTAGAATGGGAGATAATTAAAAATTAGTTATTATGAAAACAAAAAACCTGACTGCTTAACAGCAAAGAATTACATTTCTAAAATGTTTATAGCCTCTGTCACTACCACGAATCTAACACATTCAACGACACCATATATAATGTCAAATGCGTGAGAGCTGTAGAGTGTGCCAAAGAAAAAGACATACATACGCTCGAAAAACATTATCCTACTTCTGGCGCATTTAGCTAAAAAGTATTTGTTCCTGTTGTTATACTAGTTAACAACTTCATAGGCATTATGAATTATGATTAAGATCATTAGTATTTATTTATTCATGACTTAATAGACATAGGTACCAACAGTATACATACATTAATGATGAAAAATTATATACCAATGTGGCTGTGAACACAAACTCAGCGGGAGCGAAACAACTCATTCAAATACATAGGTTTTTATGGGTGTATTTTCGAAATCAAATATTAATTAATTAATTATTATTTATAATAATATTTAGTGATTTTCCCAAGTTTTTATATAAATTAGCTACCAAAATGATTCTATTCAGCCTGATGCACAGTATGAACAGTATCCAGGAGTGAGGATCACTGTTCTCACTGTCATTGCGGACTATGCAGCACGGCGACTAGTGAATTCATCTCTACTCAAGATCGCTAATTTATGATCTAGCGAGATTAGAAATTTTCGGGATCTCGTTAATTAAAATAAAATATTGTTTGAAAGAAAACAAAACAATCAGAAATTAAAACAAAGAAATATAGCCTATGGAGATTAGAAAGAAGTAATTACGGGTGACGGCGTGGTGGGCGGAGGGACTTCAAGCGCAAAAGCGGCCAATGGGAATTCAATACCATGGCGTCGTTTACTGATAAACAACGTGCGTTCTGTGTACGCGAGTACTACCGCAACAACGATTCTTTTACTCTAGCGAAACGAAAATTTTGACACAGATATCTCGTGTTTTTTTTAACTGGCAAGTCTGCAATGAATCCGTAGGTAGTGATCACCTTGTAATCACTATCTCCACTTCGATTACATACAATTCAAGTATTTTAAGAAAACGTAACTTAAAATTGGCGGACTGGCAGAACTATGAAAACTACCTTCAGAGTACGTTCTCTGATTTTAAACTAACAGACTAGCCTCAACAGCTATTTAATAACTTTATTAATAAAATAGATGTTGCTGCAGACAAGTATATTCCCTATATATATAATTTACCCCTAAGCCATATTGGAACTCTAACTTATCGCAATCTGTTGCCAAACGCAGACTAGTCCTATCACAGTTTAGGAAAAATCCTACTCCGTCGAATCTGACAACACTAAATAATTGCATCAAAGATTCGCGAATACTTTTATGGAAGGCATTAAAAGAGAACGATCCCCATTGGCACAATTCTGTAACTCTTTAGAATCAGTTTCTTCAGCTGGTGAAATGTGGAGGAAGATAAAATGGCATAAAGGAAACAAAACTGAACTCACACATTTACATAGTTCTAAAATCGAACTCTTGTTATACAATTTATGTCTTGCTTATTTCTTGCCTAATAAGCCTACATTTACTTCGCATAACCCCAAAATAGAATTCCCCATAACATTAAAGGAATTAGAGTCTAACATTAAGACTAGCGATACAGCCCCAGGTTGTGATAGCATTAATTTGTTACGGCCTGCCGATTCGGTCACGGCCTACAGGCCCATCGTGTTGCTGGACGAGGCGTGTAAGTTGTTCGAGAGGGTTCTCTCTGCCCGCATCGTCCGGCACCTCAGCGAGGTGGGGCCCGACCTGTCGGACGCCCAATTCGGCTTCCGAGAAGGGCGTTCGACGGTCGACGCGATCCTGCGCCTGAGGGCCGTGACCGAAGAGGCGGTGAGAGGCGGCGGAGTGGTGTTGGCGGTGTCATTGGACATCGCCAACGCCTTCAATAGTCTGCCATTCGGCTGCATCAGGGCCGCACTCCAATACCACGGAGTGCCAGGGTACCTGAGGCGGCTGGTGGCAGACTATTTAGAGGAGCGTACCGTCGAGTATGAGGACCGAGATGGCGCCTTGAGACACAGGGCCATGTCGTGCGGTGTTCCACAGGGGTCTGTCCTAGGACCACTCCTGTGGAACATGGGATACGACTGGGCCCTACGAGGGCGTCTCCCCCCCGGGCTGGGTGTAATCTGTTACGCAGACGACACCCTGGTCACGGCCCGGGGGGCAAACTTTGAGGAGGCGGCGCGCCTGGCCACCACGGGAGTCTCCCGGGTGGTCGGGCGCATCGAGGCGTTGGGTCTGCGGGTGGCCCTGGAGAAGACGGAGGCCCTATTATTTCATGGGCCCCGTCTCGGTCCGCCCGCCGGCGCCTCGATCGAGGTCAACTCGGTCCTCGTACCGGTCCGGGCCCAGATGAGGTACCTGGGTCTGGTCCTCGACGGTAGGTGGCTCTTCGACGAGCACTTCCGACAGCTTGGCCCTAAGTTGGTGGGCACTGCCTCCGCCCTAGGGCGACTACTGCCCAATTTGGGCGGGGCCAGTGTCCCCACTAGGCAGCTGTACACGGGGGTTGTCCGGTCGATGGCACTTTACGGTGCACCGGTGTGGGCGGCGGCTCTGTCCGCCCAGAACAGGGCGCGCCTCTGGCGCCCCCAGCGGATACTGGCGGTCAGAGCCATACGTGGATACCGCACGGTGTCCACAGAGGCGGCGTGTGCCTTGGCCGGAACACCCCCGTGGGATTTGGAGGCGGAGGTGCTCGCCGAAGTTTATCGGCGAGTGGCTGACTTCCGGGCGGAGAGCGGATTTCGCCCTCCGCCCGAGGACGTGCGCGAGTGGCGCGAAGCCGCTCGCCGAGCCACCATGCTGAGATGGTCGCTCCGGCTGGAGACCCCACGCGCTGGCTTCGCCGCCGTGGAGGCTCTTCAGCCGGTCATCGAGGAGTGGGCAGGGCGGCAGCACGGGATCCTTTCCTTCCGGCTGACGCAGGTACTTTCCGGGCACGGTTGCTTCGGAAAGTACCTGCACTCGGTCGCTAGGAGGGAACCGAGTCCCGCCTGCCACCACTGCGACTGCAGTGAGGACACGGCCCAGCACACGCTGGCGGTCTGCCCCGCTTGGGCGGCGCAGCGCCGGGTCCTCACTGCAGTCATCGGAGGGGATCTCTCGCTGCCGGCCGTCATAAGATCGATGGCCGGCAGCGACAGTTGTTTTACCGCGGTCGCAACCTTCTGCGAGGACGTAATCTTGCAGAAGGAGGTGGCGGAGAAGGCCCGGGAGGATGCTATCCAATCGGACCCAATCCGCCGCCGGCGCCCCGGGCGGCGGAGGGCGCGCATACCTGCGTCTCATGCCGCCCTGAGAGTGGCCGCGGATGGGCGGGACGGGTTTCCCGTCCGTCCGCAGTAGTGGCCAACCGCGAGGGGGCGGCGTCCGCGTGTGACCGGACGTTGCCCAATTAGAGAGTACACGTTAGAGGTGGTGCCCGCAACAGTGCGGGCAGGCGCCGGTTGGAGTCCAGAAGGAAATCCCCTCCCTGGACTCCTTCCAATACAAAGGCGCAGAGAGGGTCACACCGTGTGGTTTTAGTCGGTTCGAGTCCGACACACCACCCCGCCGTAACCCCCGACGGGGTGACGGTCCGCGGGGATTTCCACACGTAAAAAAAAGCATTAATTTGTTACCTATTCCATGTTGAAACACTTGCTTAAAAACGCAAAATGTATTTTGCTTAAACTTTTAATTCTTACTTGACTTCAGACTTCTCAACATTGCAATGGTGTGATATTGGAGTAGTTCCCATCGCCAAACCTGGACGAGACCCGTCTTTAGTTTCCTCTTTACGTCCAATCAGTTTAATGTCTTGCGTTTGTAAAATATTTCATTCAATAATTAATAAGAGGCTAGAGTGGTATTTCGAAAAAAATATCGTAAATAAATATAAATAAATATCCATCATTAGAAGTCGTTTAGATTTTGTCAGTTATCTCTATGACAATAGCTGTGACTGCAATTAAGTTAAGTTAGATAAAGTTCAGAATCAAGCTATGAGAATAATAGGTGGCTTTGTGAAAAGCACTCCCATCCATGTGATGGAGAGTGAGCTCTGTCTACAACCTCTACATGTTCGTCGTATTTATTTGGCTGGTAAGGCGTGGTTACAATCGATGTCTATTTCTAACAATCGCACTATAAATGTAATTTGCGAACTAAACTCATATAAATCTAAGATACTGGCGTCGTAAAAAGATAATTCCAGCTTTAATTCAAATTTATAATAAATTTAGTAGGTACCTAATATTAACATTCATTCCGAGGAACAATTAAGTAGTATGTATGCGTGAACTGGTATGATGTGAATGACAATATAAAACATGGGATCGAAGGAATACAAACCAAAAGACAGATACTACATCGCTTTACAGTAAGTGTTCTTTGTTTTTGGACTGTCAGTATAACTCCCAATATAGAATTTTTACTGACGGTTTGAAGGAGGAGGGTGAACATATGGGAGCGGCTTTCTTCGACCCACAATCTGGCCTATCATGTAAATTCAAAGTTTATGAAAATATTTCCACCATGTACATTGAACTGATTGCTATCTTGGAGGCACTGCAATATATGAAATCTATAAACTGCAAAACTTTGTAATTTTAACTGACTCCAAGGCCCTTCGTACACAAGGCTACGCAAATCGTCGATACTAATGTTTTATACGACATTAGTATTCATATACCTACCTATTTCATATACCTATTCATCACTATTATATAGGCGTAACGGCTAAACAGATCACACTTTTGCCAAAATATCTGACACAAGTAATGATCAAACTATAATTTTGTTCTATCTTTATCGAAAACAATGAAATCGCCGTAACAGAAGATACTGGGTTCACCGGTATATAGAGATAAATATAAAGTGCAGACTGTTTATAGCTGCAAAATAATCACAATATAATTATATATAAACAAGGATATTTCTTCATCTCGGAAACAAATTTAATATTAAAAAATTGCTCCGCCATCTTGGAAATCGCCGAGACTTATGTAGCGGCGATCTTGTCCGGCTTAATTTATTATTAAATTATTATTAGAATTTAAATCCGACTCTAAAGAAGTCATTTTACAATGGATCCCTTCGCATATTGGCTTGATGGGAAACAAAACAGTAGACAGAGCAGCCAAAGAAGCTTCAAGCGATGGTCAACCTTTACATATTCTACCTGTGTTCTCTGACTGCATTTTATCAAAATTTATTGCTATAAATTGTAGAAGATACACTTTGATAAGAGATCTTTTTTTTTTTTTTTTTTTTTTTTTTTTTTTTTTATATTAAAGCCTGCCAAAGTGACTCTACTCTGCCTGATGGAAAGCATGAGTAGAATCCAGGAGTAGGGGTCACCATGCTTATTGTGAGGGTAGGCAATGTAGCATGGTGACCCTTACCATGGCAGCCTGGTTAGATTATTCTGCATCATTCTCCCGGCCTTCGAAGGGCGGGAGAATGATGCAGAATGATTGGGCCTCCGGTCTCACACTCACCAACGAAATACGACAGCAGTAATGCTGTCATTATTAGGATGGTCTTCTGTGTGAGGGTAGTACTGGCCGGGTCGAGCCGGCCCATTCGTGCTGAAACCAGCGTGGCTCTACTACCTACAGATCTGTGGAGATGGGGATATGTTACAAGACACTACAAAGTGAACCCTTGCGGAATCCTTGGTTCGGTACTAACGTGTTACTACGGTGATAACCACTGCATTTAGACTTCGATCCGGACACATCCCACTCAATAAATTCGCATATTTAGTCAAAAAAGTTCCGTCTCCTTTGTGTTCAAAATGTGGAATTGTAGAGGATGTTTTCCATATCATGGTGGAATGTGCACGAAACGAGGACATTAGGCACAGTATAATGTTGTACGATGTCCCCAATTTAAAATAAATAGGGAGTTGCGCTGAAAAATGGAAAAGCCCCGGGAGAGGATGGCATTACAACAGAGTTATTGAAAGCTGGAGGTAAGCCCGTACTGAGGGAGCTCCAAAAGCTTTTCAACGCTGTCCTGTTCGAAGGGAGAACTCCAGAGGCGTGGAGTAGAAGTGTGGTCATTTTGTTTTTCAAAAAGGGTGACAAGACCAGGTTGAAGAACTATCGACCCATTTCCCTCTTAAGCCACGTCTATAAGCTGTTTTCAAGAGTCATCACGAACCGTCTTGCGCGAAGACTCGACGAATTCCAACCACCGGAGCAGGCTGGGTTTCGGAGCGGATATGGCACCATAGACCACATCCACACAGTGCGGCAGATTATTCAAAAGACCGAAGAATATAATCAGCCCCTGTATCTAGCATTTGTGGACTATGAGAAGGCCTTTGACTCGATCGAGATCTGGTCTGTTCTGGAGTCCCTGCAGCGCTGCCAAGTAGACTGGCGATACATCCAAGTGTTGAGATGTCTCTACGAGGCCGCCACCATGTCCGTCCGAGTACAGAATCAGCAAACAAGGCCCATACCATTGCATCGAGGAGTGAGACAAGGGGATGTTATTTCCCCGAAATTGTTCACAAATGCAATGGAGGACTTGTTCAAGACGCTGCACTGGAAAGGACGTGGCATAAACATCAATGGTGAACACATCTCACACTTGCGATTTGCAGACGACATCGTCATCATGGCGGAGACGCTGCAGGACCTACAACAGATGCTGAATGATCTGGCTGACTCTTCTGTACGCATCGGCCTACGGATGAACTTGGACAAAACCAAGGTCATGTTCAACGAACATGTACTACCGGAACCGGTTGCGATACACGGTACCGTTCTCGAAGTTGTTCAAAAATATGTGTACCTCGGGCAGACTTTGCAGTTGGGTAGAAACAACTTCGAGGACGAGGGGAACAGGAGAATTCAGCTGGGTTGGGCGGCGTTTGGGAAGCTTCGTCGGGTCTTCTCATCATCGATCCCACAGTGCCTAAAGACGAAAGTCTTTAACCAGTGCGTCCTACCCGTCATGACATACGGAGCCGAAACGTGGACACTCACGGCACGGCTGGTCCACAAATTCAAAGTCACGCAGCGTGCTATGGAGAGGGCTATGCTCGGAGTTTCTCTCAGAGATCGTGTTAGAAACGAGGTAATCCAGCAGAGAACTAAAGTGATCGACATAGCCCACAGGATTAGCAAGCTGAAGTGGCAATGGGCTGGCCATATTAGCCGCAGGACCGACAACCGTTGGGGTAAACGTGTTCTTGAGTGGAGACCGCGTCTCGGCAAACGTAGTGTAGGACGTCCACAGGCCAGGTGGAGTGATGATTTGCGCAAGACGGCTGGCAGGAGCTGGATACGAGTCGCCGAGGATCGAACTGAGTGGCGTGTAATTGGAGAGGCCTATGTCCAGCAGTGGACTGCGATAGGCTGATGATGATGAAGATGAGGGAGTTGCAATTGTATCCTATCGTATCCGGTATTTAATGCAGCCAAACTACTGTATAAAATTGTTAATATGGTTGTGCGAACAAGAGCCTATGTTAATAATTCTATATAGACTTTGATATTATTTAGATTAGATGAAAGATGATTGTAAAATGGCCCAATGGAGTGGCATTACCATTTTGGTTATAACTCCTTCAATAAAGATGTTTTACTCAAATAAACTCTCAAAAGTTAGTTTTAATGGTTATTTATTACTCTGTATTACTTACAACCATATAATTCGGTACACTTAACAGTATGTAACGGTACAGTTAACATAACAGTGAGTCAATAAGAGGGAAAAAGTAAATGACAATTAGTTGCAGTGTTGCCACTGTACAATAAAAGATTAAAGAAAATGTCTTTTGAAACCCTTTATTGTTTTTAAAGGAGCTATATAATGATACCCCGCACGATGGGGTAGCCGCGAGAAAAGTAAAACATCCCCACTTGACGTGTAGGGGAGGTACCCCAAATAAAAATATTTTTCTTATATAACACTTTGTCGACGTAATTACAATACATTTTCTTGCAAAGTTTAATCTTTCTAGCACTTACCGTGTGGACGGTAAGTAGAGGACGGACGGACATGACGAATATTTACGGGTTCAGAGTCATAAACTTCGGAACCCTAAAAAAAATAAGGTAAATTTAAGGTTAAACTGACACTTTACACTGACAATCTTATCATTATCATCATCAGCCTGTAGTCCACTGCTTAACATTCACCTCTCCAATTGTCCGCCACTTGGTTTGATCTTCGGATGCGAGTCATGCAGCTCTTGCCAGCCATCTTGCGCAAATCATCAATCGGAAATCTTATGTTGCGCCTAAAGTAAGGGTTCAGGTAGAGATCTTAGAGGAGTTTCTTAAGGGGCCCCCGGAGACTGATTTGTCCATACAAACGGTATACCAATATCATTTGTAGTATAAACATATTTCCACGATGATATGTTGATATTCGGACTTAGACTGTATTTATTTAGGTTATAACGTCTTTATTTTTAAAAATAAACTAATGTAGAATAAAATATAAACAAATAAAATTTTACATATTTTACATTGTAAATGTCATGTTTCCGTTTTGTTTTTTTCTGTCTTAAAAACAAAAATATTTCTAATATTGTTTTATCAATAACATATCTCATATTATTATGCTACTACTTACACAAAATAAATCAAAAAAATATTGAGTTTTTATTCATGATTTTCGATATTACGAAACACATCCATATTTTCACAAATTTCAAGCAATTAGTAGTGCTATCGCATCAAAAAATATTTCAATGTGTGTGTGCTTCGTGTCAGTCAAATAATGATAGCCGAACCTTCTACGAGAGAGTCCGAATTACTACGAATGAATGTCAATCCACATACACACATACAGCGGTGCACTCGTATCTACGTTGTATTTTGTCAAACAGAGACAGCAATATTTAACAAACAAATTTCAACTTGCAGTTTCGAGTGTCGTACGCCGGCCTCTTAAGACCTCTTTTAATATGTTTGTTGTCCATATTTAATATGTTTCATTTATATTTTTCAGTCTGCATTCCATGATGGCAAACAGCCAAACTGGCATCATGAAGAATGTTTTTTTAAGAAGCAACGCCCTACTACTGTTGCTGAAATTGCTAACTTTATTAAACTTAAACATGAAGATCAAAAGAGAATCAAAGAGACCATGGGTGGGTAAAAATAGAATTGTTGTTTTTTATTACATTTTGAGTGTTAAAAAGTTTATATGTGAGATACATATGTATGAGATATGACCTCTTATTACCTAAAATATACCTATAATAACCTATAATATTATATGATAAAAAAAGACTGCACGGTTGGCCTAGTGGTTTAAGTGGTCACCACGCCGCTTTCTACTTCGCCAAGAGTCGTGGGTTCAAATTAGAGATTGCAAATCCCGGACGATTTTTCAATCCCGGGATTTCGGGATCGTATCGGAGCGATCCCGGGATCCCGGTACTGGTACCGGGATTATACGAAAATTTGAAATAGTTTAATAATAAACACAATTTAATAAAGAAAACTAACTTTTAATAAATAACAAAAGGAAAAACAAAGAAACAAATATGAATTGTAACAAAATTGTTAACAAAAGGAAATATATAAAAGTAAAGAGTATCGAGTTATAATGGTATATGTCTCTTTTTTATGTTTACTACTATTGTCAAAAATTTCAATTCAAAGAAAAAGCGTCGGATCACGTTCGAGTTATAAAGCAGTATGTCTCTTTTGTTATGTTTACTACTATTGAAAAAACATTTCGATGCCTAATTAGTCAGCCAAAGAAAAAACATCGGATCACGTTCGAGTTATAAAGCCGTATATGTCACTTTTACTACTATTGAAAAAACATTTCAATAGGCATTGCATTAAGCGTGAATTAATTTTTAGAACAATGAAATTAACTTTGTCGAGTTTAAAAAACTTTCGGTTAAGATTTGAGTGGAACAAAAAAGGTTTTATTAGCCTAGTTTTTTTCTTTTTCAGTCCCGTGAAATTTCGGGATTGTGGGTCAATCCCGGGATTGTAATCCCGAAGAAAAATCGGTCCGGAATCCCGGTTTTCGGGATCCCGGGATCCCGGTATTCAATCTCTAGTTCAAATCCTACGTGGTAAAACACTTGATTCACAAATTGATGTTCTGAGTCTGGGTGTTCTTTGTGTCCGTTTCATATATGTATGTAAAGTCCCCCGTGACGCAGGATTTATGTTCCTAATGCGGGAGTTGTATTTTCAAACATAACATAATAATATACTTGTCGGCAAAGGGGTGTTTGTCAGGGCCGTTGCCTTCTCCGGAATACATATTGTGTGGGCTGCGTGGTGTTTCTCGAGCAGAAAATGAAAGTAGTTTAAATAACAACACGATATTGTATCAACACGTAGGTAACTTAAAGTGAGAACAACGAGTGGTAAGGTAGTTTCTAGATGTGATCCGTGTCGTGGTCGATCAGTGAATGCTCCCCGCTCGGCCCGCACGAACACTTATATAGACTCCACCGAAGCGATGACGTTTCACCGCTTGCGCCTCGTTGACAAATTAGCTCCCGTATAATTAAATATACCGACATAATTATATATTACCAACAATATTATGTAACCTACAAAGGTGTTTTGGTTAACTAAGTTAGTTAAAGTTCTTACTCTTCACCATTACAGAGAATTCTACTGGAATTGTCATGCCGACAGCTAAGGGAAAAGGTAAAGGAAAGGCAACTAAGAGAACTGCTGATGAGGCCAGTGCGTCTGCACTAAAAGATTTTCAAATTGAATATGCTAAGAGTAAAAGTAGCAGGGCTACATGCAGACGTTGCGAAATTAAAATTTGTAAGGTAACTTGTACCATTTCTTTAAACTTAGTCCACTAGTAGGTATACTATTCATTTTAGCAAATGCTTCTACGTGTATTTTGAAAACTATTAAGTTTTCTTATTATATGGTTTTTACGTCACATTTGTGAAGCAGTGCTTGAATTTATTTAGCATAGTAAATCCAAAAAAACTAAAATGTGCACATGTTTCATTTAAAAATATTTATTTTCCATCCATCTAAATAACAAATTTACGATGTCATGTTATCTGCACATATCCCCGGATACCAACCACTAGTTGACTTGAATCGACCAAAAACCGCACGTTATCTCGAATACTATGAGCCGGGGTACCGGGGCTCCGTAATGCTCCCAAAACCACACTGTCAGGTTTGCGGTTATGGAGAACGGAGATCGTTTAGCGATCTCTGGCATTGTATCTGTAGACATGGGAGAGTAGGCATCTAGTGTGGGCCAACTACAACGCTGAATGTGTTCGTCATCGAGAGCGAGTAAGTGTGAAACAAACTCTTAATAGAAGATCTAAACATCTGTCTCTAGGAATAGAAAAATAAGTTTTTATTTAACATAAAAACTAATACATACCATTTATAATATTGTAAAAACAAGCCTTTATCTTCTTCTTAATTCTGTATTCTAGGATGAAGTTCGTATAGCCAAAACTGTGTTTGACACAGAAGTTGGCAAGAAGTATGGAGGACAGACCTTGTGGCATCATGTCAAATGTTTTGCGGAGGAAAGAAGTACTCTCATGTATTTTGCTGGAGGTGAAGATTTACCTGGATTTGAAAGTTTGAGCAAAGAAGATAAGGATATGGTTAAAAAGGAAATAAAGTAAGTTCTAAATAAACTACCATGTTCTCCCATAGAGGACAATGGTCTTACAGATATCTAGCTAGGTTTTGTTTAAATCTATACTGTACTCATCTTCTTCTCTTTTCATTTATACTTGTCACGGTCTAAGCGTGATGTTATCTATCCTGTCTTAGCCAGGCAAAACACACATTTAATCAGGAAAACGTGTAAATCAGTTGGACAGATTCACAGTTCATGGCAAGCAACAACGTGGCACGAGTTTTTTTGTCAGTACTGATCACTGATGAAAAATGTTTCAAAAACGGCGGAAAATTATTGCTTTATTTGTTCAAAAGTTCTAAAAAGATTCACATGTGTGAATATCAATGAATTGAAAGAAATGGTGGAAGGCGATCCGAGCTAAACTACCCAGGAATTAGCGGCATGGTTTAACGTTACCTTACCAACAATATTGACTCATTAGTGTCAAATCAATAAAATATGAAAAATGGGTGCCTCGTGATTTGACTGCTCTGCAGAAAGAAACGCGTGTTGAAACTTGTGTGGAATATTGGATCGAATTGTGACATGTGATGAAAAGTGGATTCTTTACGATAACCGTAAGCGAAAAATGCAATGGCTGACCCCAGGTCAAACGCAAAGCCTAAAGCAAAGCTACTAATAAAAAGGTAATGGTAACTGTTTGGTGGTCTTAGCAGGGTGTTATTCTCTATAACTTTCTCCGATCTGGTCAAGCAACAACGGCAGATGGCTACTGTGCCGAACTCTGAACAATGATAGCAAAACTTGCAGTGAAACAGCCCCGACTCATGAATCGATCTTCACCATTATTGCTCCATGATAACGCGAGACCTCATACAACACGACCGTTTTAGATCTACAGGACTTGCAATTAGAAACCATTCGTCACCCTCCGTATTGACCATACCTTGCTCCAACTGACTACCATTTTTTTCGTGATTTGGACACTTTTCTACGTGATAAAAAGTTTTCTTCCCAGGAGGCAGTACAAAAGATTTCACACAGTTTGTAGAATCTAGATCACTGGAGTTCTATCGCAAAGGCATGAATGACCTTCCTATTAGATAGCAGCAATGTGTAGATAATAATGGTAGATATTTTGATTAAATAAATATGTTAAATGAAAGAAAAACCGAATAGAATAAACTTTATTGTACACTAGTTAATACAATATACATAAAATAATAAACAGATTGACCATGTACAAATGGCGGCCTTAGGCCTGTATGACACAGTAAAACATTTTATGAAACATATTTTATAAAAATAGAATAAAACATTTGAAGAATGTTGCCTGTAAGAGATTTCCATAGTGCGATAAGGCCGCCACTTGTACTGACCTAGCATTAAGTTCTATGATAAGTTATCTGGTGTACAATAAAGTGATTTATCATTATTATTATTATTATACACAAGGCGCACACGTTGCCTTCTTCCAAACAGGTAACTATGAAACCAATCAATTACTGTTGGAGATATGTTAACAGAGCGCAGCATGCCCAGCAAGACGTGGAAATCTACACTATTGAGAGCATTACCTAGGTCTAGTAAGGCCATTACTGTCAGATTTCCATTTTCCATACCCAACCTGATGTCGTCAGTAACTTTGATCAATACACTTACTGTACTATGACCTGCCCGAAAACCTGATTGGAGAGAGTTTAGGAGTTGGTTTTCATTAAGGAACGAATTTACTAAGGTGTGTACAAGACGTTCTAGAACTTTTGAGAGAAAGGGTAATATGGAAATGGGACGGTATTCGGAGAAAGATGTAGGGTTGTTATTTTTGGGCAGAGGGATAATTAGTGCTTCTTTCCAAGTGTCCAGGCAAGTACTGGAAAAAAGGAGTAATTTAGGAAGTGGCATATGGCAGGTAATAAATCATCAAGAACTGGTTGGATCATGTTACGACTTATGCGAATTTCAATTTTTCAGTACAAATCGGCAATTTCATACTTTAACCCTTAATATCATCCCGAATAATGTAAGGAATTGATATAACATAGCCATCTAAGCCGTTTCCTAAAGTCCTCCTAAAGTTTCCTAAGTTTCCTTTAAAGTTCGCCACATGCACTACATTTTTTTTAGATTTTTTGAGCCAGCCGTTGAGCTTTTAGAGGGTTTTTGGTACGCCCTGTTTTTGCAAAAAAATGTCCTTAAAAGTTAAATACCTCGCCATGTATACCTAAATAAAAAAATCTTCTTAGCAACCTCTCAATGTTTTCAAAAGACCTATCTAACAATACCCCACACAATGGGCGGGACACGAGAAAAAATAAATCATCCCTACTTGTAGGGGAGGTACTCCAAATATAAATATTTGTCATGATCTTATTGTAGCACTTTGTCGACGTGATAACGAAACACATATCCATGCAGTTTTATATTTTTAACACTAACCGTCCAAATGACGGTAACACGAGGACGGACGGACCTGACGAATCTCTATGGGTTCTGAGTCATGAACTTCGGAACCCTAAAAAATGACAACAGGAAACAACTTATTATACTCATTATATATTATTTCCTTGCATTGAATAGTTTTTCATATTTTCAGACCTTTTGAATCGGACGAATTACCAGTAAAAAAATTGAAGGAAGAGCCAAAAGATAAAGCCGAGCTCAAAGTAGAAAAGGCGAAAGAGAAGGAAATGGAAAAGCAAAATAAACTTTACCATAAACACAGGAACGCTTTGAGTGACCTTGCCAAAAACGATTTAGAAATATTGCTTGAAGCAAATTCACAAGAAATACCGTCTGGAAAAGATGCAGTAAGTTACTTAACTTATAATTAGGTTTATTCCCAATAGTTATATGTAGCATTGTAGCTAGTTCCAAAAGGAACTTTTGAAACACATTTGTTCCATGCATGGTACTAGTGGGAATATAATATTTAACTTTAGTAACTTTAGGCTTATGTCCAGCAGTGGACTGATATAGGCTGATGATGATGATGATGAACTTTAAAAATACATACTCATGTTTTTTACAGTTTTTACAAAATTCAGTTTTTTCTCATTTCTTTCATGTAGTTTTAAACTGTTAGACAAGTGATTGTGCATGGATAATATAATACAAAAGTATTCGTTAATTTTAATTGGGCAATTTTAGTTTGTATGAGTGTCGGAATTTTTGCTGCTATGGATATGAATTTAAAAATAAAATATCGTAATAAGTTTTTATCAATTAAACAGGATAATGGAATATAGTAGTAGTAGTAGTATTGTAAATCATTTATTGTAAAAATAACTATTAAAACTGTTCAAAAATAATAACATAATATCTTGTTAGTAATTTCATTTGAAAATTTTAAAACTAAAAAAAAATGATGCTTAAAACTTCATTTTTGGCATTTTTAACTATAATGACAACCTTTGCTTCATTCCACCAATAAAAATAACTAAAAACATAGAAGAAAAGTTTAAAAAACTATTATCCAACAGTGTAAAACGATTGATGGTACATAATAATATAGCTTCAGTCAGTCTGGGCATTATTATGAATCTATTAACATCTCATTTATTAAAATCAGTTCAGTGGTTTAGATGTTACACTCCACATACAAACATAGACTGCCAAAAATATTTTCTTTTCTTTCTTTTTAAAAAGACAACTACTGCATTAGGAATATAGATCCTGTGTCGTATCAAACATACATGAAACGCACACAAAGAACATCCAGGTTCAGAACAACAATTTGTGAATCACACAGAGTGGTGTCTTATATGGGATTTGAACCCACGACACTTAACGCAGTAGAAAGTGGCCTAAAGACCTCTTAAACGGCCAACCGTGCAGCCAAATATTAGCCTTTTGGCTGCGCCGTAGTCGAGTAAACAAAATATTACAATTGTATATAATTAATTTTGTATGAATATAAATAGTTATAAAATATTTTACTTTTTCAATTATGTAGGTACCTAAGTAATTTGTATTTTTTTTTTTCTATAAGGTAAATTGCTTTCGTTAATATGATAATAGGATAATCTAATTGATGTATATTTTTATTTAAACATATGTATATATATTCTTATGGGTTTGGAGAAAATAAAGCTGTTGGTGTATTCGACGTATGTGAGACTGTTAAAAGAAATTAACCATGTGCATTACAGTGCTTGGATCGCGTAGCCGACATTATGGCATTCGGAGCCCTCGAGCCGTGTCCTGAGTGCAAACAGGGACAACTCGTACTTGACACCATCGGATATAAATGCGTGGGTAAGCTCGTTTTTTAGGGTTCCGTAGCCAACTGGCAAAAAACGGAACCCTTATAGATTCGTCATGTCTGTCTGTCTGTCCGTCCGTATGTCACAGCCACTTTTTTCCGAAACCATAAGATCTATACTGTTGAAACTTGGTCAGTAGATGTATTCTGTGAACCTTATTAATATTTTTACAAAAAAATAGAAAAAAAACATAAATTTTGGGGGTCCCTAAGAAGTGAAACTCTAAATTTCATATTATTAGATAGGATAGGTCTTCAAAAATGATATTGAAGTTTCTGAAATCATTTTTTTCTAAACTGAACAGTTTGCGCGAGAGACACTTCCAAAGTGGTAAAATGTTGGTCCCCCCCCCCCCCTGTAACTTCTAAAATAGGAGAATGATAAAACTAAAAAAAATATGTTGTACCTTACCGTGCAAACTTCCACCGAAAATTGGTTTGAACGAGATCTGGTTAGTATTTTTTTTTAATCCGTCATAAATCGAAAACCGCAATCTACCTTTCATTCAATCAATACACTACCATTATTTAAACATCGATCAACGAACTACAAGATCTTTTATATGATGTTATTTGCTGCTATGGAACCCTTCATGGTAGAGTCCGACTTGCACTTGGCCGCTTTTGTATCTTGTAAAGTTAATTTATACCTGTTTTCACTAATTGTACCTTCAGTCTCACCCAGATCAAAGGAGTCTAAGAACTTTAAATTATGGATGGATTTGACACCGAAAAAGCAAAAAGATACGCCTTCTCCTATTGCGCAGAATGTTGTTCGGGTGTGGAATTGACGTTCTGAGTCCGAGAGTCTGTTTAGTCTAGAGGTGCATGTTTAAAGATAGATTGGTAGACAATAAAGTGCTGCTAAAAATATTTATCGCGATCTCATCATATATTAGTATCGAGAGTTATAGGACTTCGAGTTATATTTACAACTTCGCGAGGCTCCCGATTATTTTATTGTTGACTAGCTGAGTCCCGCGTGACCGCGCCAGCGCGCACTTGTTGCTATAAGCCGTGGCTGACGCCGCGGAGCGAAACTAGTCTAAAGAAAGTATCCTAAGGTACTCCTTAAAACAGCAGCAATCTATCGGTGAAAGTGCCGTAGATATTGGTTCCGCTGTTGAAGACAAAAATGTTTAAAGTTGTTTTTTGTTACAGGTAACTACACCTTTATATGAATTTATTAAAAATTTGTTAATCTAAAATTACAAACAGATCCTTTAATTTATTTATTCCTATCTATAGATATCCTCTAACCTAAAGCTGTATAAATAAACTTAGTTCAGAGACAAAATGTAAATTAAAATTTTCTATTCTACAGGTAATATAAGTGAGTGGACCAAATGTTCGTACGTAACACAAGAACCCAAGAGGGTTGCAATGAAAGTACCTAACAGCTACAAAGAAGGAAGTATTTTCAATAAATTTAAACCTAAGACAGGTGTTAGACTGTTTGAAGCTGCACCACGACTAGCACTGGTCATTGTTAAGAACGAACCATCTACCAGGTAACTAATCATGCCCTATATATAATTATAGATATATCGATATTAAAAAGACGATTACGATTCAATCTGGCAACACCGATACCTGTACATGGTCTGCATATACAAATTTTGTAAACAAAAGAAATTTATTAAAATTCTGTGAAAAAAGCTGTGAAATCAGTTACTGACTTTGTTTTGTCTGAGTGATATTGTTGGTGTCGACTGTAGAACAGTGAAAGTAGAAAGAGAAGAAGGTTAGCAGCACAGATTCAAAAACAGCGAAAAAGTCCTTAGAACATCAGATAAGTACCTTTTAACACACATATTTAAACCAGCCTGTAATAAAATTCCAAAGTGACTTAAATTGGAGCATTGTCATATTTGCAAATGAAAATTAAATCTATTTTAAAGTCGTTATGAAAAAATATATTTGAAATAAGTGGCCACTAGCGACACAGCGACAAGTAGACAAACTAAACCTGGGAAATAGATGCCAAGGACAAAATAGATTTTTAGTCAATTGTCTATGCTAATTTATCTCGGTCGGGTAACTTTGGCCAGTAAACAGCGCCATCTCATAGAGAATAGTACAACTACATCTTCAGAGGGATACCAGTGCAAAAAAAGATATTTGTTGTGGTAGCAATTTATCGAACAGGTTTGGTTTTAATGTTAAATTTTTATGACATCTAAATTAACTCCCTAAATACCTGTCAGATACTACTCCGGAGAAAGATAAAACAATTAATTAAAGGTAAAAAGGTAAAACGACCCGCTTCACAATTATAACCAATCATGCCTCTAAAACGTACTCCACCCGTCTCACCGGCCTCACCAAACCTTGTAGGGAGCGGCGCAAGCAATACCACTATAAGAAATGCGAATCAGACGGAAAGAAACGAACTACAAGGGCAGCATTGCGAATCAGAGACAGACCTGCACTCGTTAGTGGCGAAAGTCACTGAGAGGAAAAAGCGAAAATATGAAGAAGAAAGTACCGATATCTCAGCCCTTCTACAGCAAATGTTTTCATCATTTTCTACTGAACAGGAAAAGCGATTTCAAGAACTAAAATCTAGTATAGAAATGATGTCAAACAAATATGATGAGTTCTTGTCAAAAATTTCTAAACTGGAAAAGGAAAGACAACGAGATAAAGCTACCATACAGCTTTTAGAGGAAAGGCTAGAGACGGTTGAACGAAAATCCCGTAGTTGTGGTATAGAGATCCGTAATTTTCCAAGACAAAACGGAGAGACTAGAGAGTCTCTGGTGAATGAAATTACGAACCTGGGCAAGACACTCGATGTTGATATTGATAGAAATGTCGTGAAGGACATTTACAGGCTGAAGTCAAAGGATACCTCAGACCCAGTTGTGGTTGAGTTCACAACCACACTTGTGAAGGAAAAAGTCTTGAAAGCAGTCAAGACTTTTAATAAAACAAAATCAAGGGGCGGTAAACTGAGCACGACACATTTAAATCCGAATTGTGGGCCAAAACCAATATACATCTCAGAAAACCTCACTCACAAATCCCAGAGACTGTATTATTTGGCGAGGCAACTACGAAAGAGTTACGATTACGACTTTTGCTGGACGACAAACGGTGTAGTGTACCTGAAAAAAAACGAAGGCTCTCCTCCTATACGGATTAATAACGACTTGGACCTGGAAAAGTTGAAAAAAAATGTGAAAACAATATGACTAATTTTGTTCCTATCAAATATCTTGTGTCAAGTATTACTACCTTTTTATATGCATGTTACTTTAATTTTTAAAATAAGTTTCTATTGTGACGTTGATAGCTATCTCTGTACAAGGAGCAATCGCTCACTATTTATCACTCATCTAAAGACAAATACAATTCACACATCTCTACTAACTTATACTATTAAAATAATACCTCAACTACATTTCAATAAAACACACACACTATACTACAATACTACTAAACTACACGTAAACAAATTATTACAGCCTGTCATTATAATTATTTTCCATAAAAATGGTTCACTGGATGGCCATATTTACTTAAAAAAATACATTTTTCTAGAACATTTGGTGACATAATTAATTTAACTAATGACCTAGATGAACTATCAGTGTCCCACTCTCAAGCAGTAGATTTAGAAAAATGCCAAGAGATTATTACTAGTTTTTCATCTAAGCGCCTACTTATATTAACACAGAATATACGAAGTATAAACCGCAATATTTTTGGTTTAGAGGTTATGCTACATAGAATGAAGCTGGAGTGTGACATATTAATATTGACAGAATGTTGGCTATCTTGTGCACCTGTCATACCCCACTTAGTCGGTTATCGTCACGCTGCAACAAAGAGGAATTCTAAGCAGAATGATGGAGTGGTGATATACTACAAAGAAAATCTCAATATAAATGTGATAGAACCCCTTTTCCACGACTGTAACTGTTTGGTGGCAACCATAGACAATTGCGCTGCCATAATTGCATTGTATAGATCGCCATCCTACAAAACAATAGACCCATTCCTTTCTTCTTTAGATAATATTCTGCGGACGGTCTCAACATTTGAACACACCATCGTCATGGGTGATATAAACATAGCAATAAATGCAAATAAAATAGACATTAACGGAGAAAACTATTTGACACTAGCTGCCACACATGGTCTTTTACCAGCACATCAATTAATAACTCGAAGCGACAGCGAGACCTGCCTTGACCATGCACTAATAAAAACAAAAAGCACATCCATAACAATAGTTCCACGTGTAACGATAACAGACCACCATCCAGTTTTATCTTGCATTAATCTAACAAGACCACGTGAATATACTATAACCACGATGACTAAGATTAATAACCAAACTTTAGGTGAAGATATGCTGAAGATTAACTTTGATCCAGTTTATCAGTCGGGAAACCCAAACACAAACATAAAATATTTAACAGAATGTATTCAAACTGCCATAGAGCAAAATACACTAACAATACCTCTCTCTAGACGTAAAAAAATTATAAAACCTTGGATAACTCCAGGATTGTTAAGATGTATGCAAAATAGGGACAAATTACACAAAAAATCTAGTTTAGCTCCGGAAGACGAGATCCTAAAAATTAGTTATAAGCGCTATAGAAACTTTTGTAACGACCTGTTACGAAAAATAAAGAGGGCATATGAACAAGACCAAATACAAACCGCAAAAAACGACCAGAAAAGACTATGGAAAGTAATTAAAACTATAACCAACACCACCAAAACAACACAACACCCTAAAGAACTTCTAGCACTTTCAAGTACTGTTGATAAATCTCTCAACGAAGTAAACAATTATTTCATAAACGTAGGTAGCACACTCGCGGATATAATAAATAAAAAAAACACTCATACACTAAACACCACTTTACAAAACCACACAAACAAATATAAGAAATTGCATTCGTTCGTATTACTTCCCACTGATGAAAAAGAGGTGGAAAAAATAATAACGGGCCTTAAAACTGATTGTGCCGTGGGACATGATAAAATTAACAATAGTTTCATTAAAGAATACAGGAGGATTCTTGTTTCACCGCTAACAAAAATATTTAATGACAGTTTAATGTCAGGCATATTTCCCGACTCTCTGAAGGCATCGGAAGTATGTCCAATCTTTAAGAGCGGAGACAGAAATCGTATCGACAACTACAGACCAATATCTATCCTACCAGCACTATCAAAAATTTTAGAAAAGATAATAAATACACGTTTAATACATTATCTTGAAAAAAACAATCTTTTGTCTCCCAATCAGTACGGTTTTAGGCATGGAAGGTCAACCGTACAAGCTGTAAATAAGTTAACAAACTTTATCAGTGCAAACTTGGATAAAGGAAAAAAATGCCTTTGTGTCTATCTGGATCTGGCCAGGGCATTTGATACGGTTTCTGTCTCTATCTTATTGGATAAGCTTGAGGTACTGGGAATTCGAGGCACTCAACTAGAACTTTTTAAAAGCTATTTATCTGGCCGAGTTCAATGTGTCAGAGTAGATAAATATAAAAGCACATTTCTACCTATTAAGCACGGCGTCCCACAGGGAAGTATCCTTGGTCCTACTCTGTTTCTTGTATACATTAACGAGCTAATGAATGTTGAACTTACCCACGGTGAGATTATCTCATTCGCGGATGATACTGCCTTGATGTTTGCCGCTGATACATGGGATGGGGTATTCGAAGCTGCTCAGCGGGGTTTTGATGTTGCTAGCAAATGGTTACAGCGAAATATACTTACGCTGAATGTCGAAAAGACCAAGTACATGTGTTTCAGTATTAGGCGGGTAACTGGACTTAGCGACAGCCACAAAATTATATCACATGAGTGTTTACCTAATGCTCCCTGTAAATGCTCACCATTGGAACGCGTACATTCTATTAAATACTTAGGTGTCACTATTGATAGTGCCCTCAACTTCAGGGAACATATTAAACTACTATGTGCTAGAGTACGCAAACTAATTTATGTTTTCAAAACCTTACGGGCTGTTGCTGAGCCCGGGCTTCTGAAATTCGTGTACTATGCTCTGTGCCAGTCACTACTTACTTATTGTATATCATCTTGGGGAGGCACATGTAAAACCATTATGAAGCCCATTGAGGTCGTACAGCGAGCTATTCTAAAGGTAAGTAATTTCAAACCTATTTATTTTCCCACCACGACTCTTTACCACATGTGCGAAGTTTTGACAGTTAGGCAATTGTTCATACGGAGCATCATCCTCATACAACATACTTCTCTATTCTACGATCCTAAATTAACTGAGAAACGTCGGAAAAATACAGTATGTGAAAAACGGATCAGTTGGAAAACTAAATTTAGCGGCCGGTTTATTGGATTTCTTGGGCCATATTTATATAATAAAATAAATATAAAAATAAACATTTACCCTCTCACGAAAAGACAGTGTAAGGTGAAAGTGAGTCAGTACTTACAAAAACTTGAATACGAAGAAACAGAAAGGCTATTAGTTGTACCACAGTAATGAAAGTGTTAGTCATAAATAACAGCAATTTATACACAGTCACACAGATCACATACAAATACATCATATCACAGACACCTACACATTCGCACTATTAAACTTACCAGATCTCTCACCCTCTTAATGCACCACGACATCAGCCTCATAACACTTACATCATTTCATCACTTACATTACTCAAAAAAAGAGGACTTTTCACACTTTCACAGAAAAATAAATAATTACAAAATTGAAATTACTTGTATTCAATTTCAGGTAGGTATTGGATTACGAAAATTTCATAGGTTATTTATAACTATCTAAAATAAAAACGCTGACAATCGAAATACAGGCTTTGCCTAGTTTGATTGCAGATGATAATGTTAATTGATATGTAAAATATTGCTAAGTTTTATTGTAATTGTAATCTAGTACTAAGTTCTTGCTTGAAAATAAATTATTATTATTATTATAAAGATTTAAAGAATAAGCAATAAGCAATAATAAGCGGATTGGGGACTGGCAAGACACGTTGTGGCTACGTGATTTTACCGTTGGATGTTTTTAAACCGACCGAAGGCCTCCATCTAAAGCTTGTTCCATGACTGTTATCCTACGATAACAATCGGGACCGACTGCTGGACGTGACCTCTGAATCACGTAGACGCTTATAGTATCATACCACTAACCGTCACCCATACAGGTACTGACTGCGCCGTCATGCTTTGAACACCTCAGAAGAATAGTAACATATTGCTTCTTTTCTTTTTTTTATATTTTTTTTATAGCATCAAAAAAGATATACCGATTCCTCCACTGAAGAATCTAGAGTTCTTCTTATATGGAAAGTTGAAAAATAAAGAGGAGACGAAGAAACGCATTATCAAGTTAGGAGGAATTGTGCCTCCGTACTTGACTTGGATGACTGTAGCTGTCGTATCCACTGCTCAGGATGTTAAGAGAATGCCCGAAAAAATGCGAGAAATCAGAAGCAAGGATATTGAGGTACGTATGAAAGATTTATACGAACCTACCTCTGCTGTCATTAGATGAAGCAGGCGTCGATTCCTTTTAAAAATTGTGGCATTCAATGAAATATAGAGCCATGCTAACTTCACCACAAGTTGGCCTGGCTTTACTGGGGAAGTATTCACTCAGAAGGCTCAACGGTGCAGTTGCAGCTCACTAGGCCACTATAGTGTGGGTCATCATACTGCATAGTATGTTAGTATGGTGATAATGTTATCTGTTTACAGGTTTTGGAAGAATCATTTCTGGATCTCATAGAAAAAGATGGTACAATAGCTAGATCACTGGAAATTGTCAAGGAGAACAACATTGCTGAATGGGGATCAGACGTAAGTATAACACATATTTAAGTAAATGGTGAAAGTGCGGTGTTGCAACAACACTTATGTCTAAATAGCAACAAAAACAGAACTAAGTTTAGAACGAATGATAATTTTACGTCTACTTTTGATTTAATATGTGTGATAATAAACATAAAAATTAAATCTTTATTTAAACTAGAAGAATCAAAGACAGTTATAATACGTGCGAAAATGCTGCATTAGTTTAAAAACTGTGTCGCAGTCATTGGGTCCTCCTCCGGTCTGGTGCCGTCAGAGTTAAATCAATAATATTATATACAAAGTATATAAATTACATTAAATTAGATAAGAAACATTTATAATGGAGATAAAAACTAAACCAAGTTTAATATGTATTGCATTTATTATTACACTGAGAGAGAAATGTGTGCGTGCATGTGCATGTGATACTGTTAAGATGGAGTATATTTAGAGGAAATAATTCCATCATCATGATATTGTAATGACGTTTTCTGTAGTAGGTTTTACTTTATTTTTTTTCAAACAGCCGGCTACTAGAATCCCACAAGATATAAAAGATGGAAAGCCTATTCCGAAATCGGTTAGCATGCATGTTGAAAAATCGTCAGCAGTTAAATTAACAATTCTAGGTAATCTTTTTTTTTTATTTTTATCAAAATCACTTGAGTAAAACTTTTAAGGTGCAGTGCAGACGGCACATTTTTGTGTGATCGAGTCTGAGGCGCACAAAATGTCTGCATAGCGCGCAAAAAGTCGGTCGCTGATTTTTCAGAGACTCAACGCACACGACGCACATCTTTGATCATTCTGTCGGCAGAACTATAGGGACGTAGCCGCTATGGAAAACGTGCAGAGATCGCGAAGTATTATTTTGTACTTGAAGTACAGAAAAAGAAGGAGAAATAGAGGATTTTGGGCACATCCTATACTTTCGGAAAGATTACTGAAGGGAAAGTTAAAATGTCTATCATGATATTCTGCCTTCGAAGTATCATAAATTGCTGATCTGTTTTGTCTTTCTTGAATTAAGATCGTTACATCGACCTCTGGCACCATGGTAAAAGATCGCGTGCGTTACGTCTACCCCTAACAAATGCAGATTGCAGACTAAAGTGTGCGCTGTCTGCGTTAGCGCGCGTTGAAGTAAACGTTCAATCTTTTTCGCACACATTTTTATTTGTGCGGCGCGGTGCGGTGCGGTCTGTCCGAATTACAGGGGTTTTTTTAGTGCCGGACTTTTTGCGCGTCGTGTGCGTTACTGCATATATTTGCATAGGTTCTATTATCACAGACTAAAAAGAGTGTCACGGATAGTCTGTCGTCTGCGCTGCGCCTAAATCTCATATATAAAATCCTCATGTCACGGTGTTTGTGACACTCCTCCTAAATGGCTCGACCAATTCTCGTGAAATTTTGTCTGCATATCGATTAGGTCTCCTAATCGGTCAACATCTATTTTTCATACCCTTAGGACGCGAGTGGAGCACCGGGAATCGAACCCGAGACCTATTGATCATCGGCGGCATACGGTAACTACTAGATCAACAAGGCCGTCAAAGAATAACAACATTTTACACTATATAAAATTTTGAGTTGGCCCATGACTAAATAATATTGCTTAGATTTTCTTTCTCGGGATTTCTCGCGATAATAAAAGTCTAATAAATATTATCGAGACATGGACCAACTAAAAATTTTACATAGTGTAAAAGTGTGACGGCCTAGTTGATCTAGTAGTTAGCGTATGCGGCCGCTGATCAATAGGTCTCGGGTTCGATTCCCGGGTCGGACCAACTATTTTTGTGATCCACAAATATTTGTTTCGGAGTCTGGGTGTTTTCTTTGTATAATATGTATGTATTTACAAAAAAAAGTATGTTAATGTATTTATATCACTTGTCTAATACCCATAATATAATCATAAAAGCTCTGCTTAGTTTGGGACTAGATGGCGTTGTGTGTAAGATGTCCGAAATATTTATTATTATTTATTCTCTCATA
This sequence comes from Phragmatobia fuliginosa, assembly GCA_932526445.1. Lineage (NCBI taxonomy): Eukaryota > Metazoa > Arthropoda > Insecta > Lepidoptera > Erebidae > Phragmatobia > Phragmatobia fuliginosa. The sequence goes on from OW052061.1 coordinate 17,599,875, forward strand.
CAAGTAAGTATCGCTTCAACGTTAAAATAATATCTTGGAATAACCGCTAAGCGGAGCTGTTCTACCTACTGAAGTCGTTTTATGAATTACAAGCTCAGTCCCGCGGTGTTACCTCAGTTATTTCTGTAAGAGAAGTTAGCTGTTTTTAGTTTTCTGCTAGTGAAAGTCCCATCAAAATATTTCGAAACGAGCCATAACAAACAAACAAACAAAAATTTTAAAAATTGCATCTTCAAGGTAAGTTCTTTGATATGCATTATTTAGGAAAAAACAAACAGAAACTCCAAGTTTTTATATTTCTATAGATTACTTAGTCTGGATTTCAACTAATCGTAAACTCATTTTATGCACAACTTATTCAAAAGGTGGTACAGCTGTGGACCCAGCATCAAATCTCCAACACGACACACATGTATATAAGGACAGAGACGGTACGAAGTACACGGTGGTACTGTCACAAACGGATGTGGTGGCTCAAAAGAACTCTTTCTATAAACTACAGGTGCTGGAGGCTAACGGTATAAATAAGTAAGTGTAAGGAATTGAACGTAAGGAAATGAATCTTGTATAAAAGTGTCCTCACATTGATTCAAATAGTTATGCAAGGTGTATCTCCAGCAAAGACAATCAACAAAACCATGGCTCTGGAAGAACATCTTTCCGGACTATTGTCCCAAAAAAAATATTTATGATGAATTTCAAAATTAAACTTTTAACAAAAATACCAATTTTCTGACCAGTCTTTGTATTTAATGTCGGATTTTTAAGTTTTTATTTTATTTACTTATTATAGACACGCCAACAGTGTACATATACAGCATTGAAAAAAATTTACAATACAATATAGCTCTTATAAAAAAAAAAATATTGATAGATCTTAATTAGCCCTTTCGGACTACGTTAATTAATTTAAGCCCCTCTTTCGTTTTCCCAGGAAAAAACAAAATATCATTTTTATTTTTCACCTTTTCAAATACCCGTATCTCTTTCAAATATGGTTATTATTTATTCTACCAAGCGTAGAAAAATTGCCCTTGAGCTGATTTAAATTGCCCTCGTGTCAATTATTATAAATATTTAATAATAATCCTATAAAATGTAAAAAAACCGTAATGGGATTACGAAGACAATTATTTGCGCATTGCGCATGCGCGTTAGAAAAACTGCAACACTGCTCTAGTTTAAGGGCAGCATTTACAACAAAAATCATTTAGATTTAGTCATAGGGGAACGTGGCTGCTTCCGAGGAACTGCCAACAATAAACGATTAAGTATATCGGTGCTGTCGATTTTATTGTTGAAAACCTCATGTAGGAATAGCACGTCATGCAGCATACGTCGATTCGATAATGAAGACATTTTAAAATGCCTTAGCCGCATGTTGTAACTACATCTATATGTTATCACATAGTTAGAAAAGGTATCCCTTTTGTGACAAATGCCAAATGTCTTGTAAACGCGCGTTGTACACTTTCTATGCGCTGAGAGTGTATTGTGTAATAGGGACCCCAGACCACGCATCCATATTCGAGATGACTGCGAACTAAGGTATTGTATAATGTTATTCGGGTTTGTTGCTTAAAGCTCCTCGTATTGCGCTTTAAGAAGCCTAGCATTTGGGATGCCTTCCTTACAATCGTGTCGATATGTAAAGTGAATCGAAGCTGACTGTCTCCGACAAGGTCTCTCATTGCAGATACTGTTTGTAGTTCAGCCTCTCCAATTCTGTATTTTGAAACTACTGAATTTTTCTTTTTGGTGAACTTTTGGTGAACCTGCACAACTCCTCTATCCTAGTCAAATTATCTTGAATGAGATTGCTATCATCTTGTGCCATGATGGGTCTATATAGTTTTAAATCATCAGCGAAAAGCAGACAGTTACCGTTATGTATAACTGATGTTATATCATTTATGAATATCGAGAACAAGACAGGTCCTAGATGTAATCCCTGGGGCACTCCAAAGACATCATAATAAGAATTTGAGAGGTAGCCGCTGACAGACACCGTCTGAAGTCTTTTAGCTAAATAGGATTGAAACCAATGCAAAAGGGAACCCGTTATGCCAAAGTGATATATTTTTTTAATTAAGATTTCATGATTTACCTAATCGAAAGCACTGGCAAAATCAGTTCATCTGGAAACGCGGATTTTCCAGTAAACTTATCCAAATTGATGAGCTGAAGTCATGGTTTTGCTGTCTTTGTGTACACACCTTGTATACTTCTTCCTAATAATAGGTTTTACCTATGAAATTGCCGTTTTGTATGCATTAAGTGAAAGTACTTATTTTTTTAAACTTTTTTATTTCTGTTATTCGAAGTAATCACCCATGCAATCGACGCATCTTTTCCAACGCATTGGCAGTTTATTGATACCTTTCTTGTAAAAATCAGCTGGACGGGAGGCAACAAACTCTTCAATGGCAGTTTGTACTGCCTCTCGGGAATTGAATTTTTTACCCACTAAAAAGTTATCTAAAACTAAAAATTGCTACGTGCGACGAAAAATGGATTCTGTTCGACAATCGAGAGCGCTCAGCAAGTTGGTTAGACCCCGGTTCAGCATCAAAGCAACGCCCTAAACCAAAAATGACCCCTATAAAGGTGATGGTCACTGTTTGGTGGTCTAGTGCGGGTGTGATTCACCACAGCTTTTTACAAAACAACATGAGCATTAATGCAGATGTGTACTGTGAAGAACTGGAGAGAATGATGGAGAAGCTTGCACATCTGCAACCAGCTTTGGTCAATCGGTCGTCCCCACTGCTCCTTCACGACAACGCGCGACCCCATACTGCGCAACAGACAGTCTCCAAGCTGCAAGAGCTGGGGTTGGAAGCTCTCCCTCATCCGCCATACTCACCAGACCTTGCACCTACCGACTATTACTTTTTCCAAAATTTAGATAACTTTTTAGTAGGTAAAAAATTCAATTCCCGAGAGGCAGTAAAAAATGCCTTTGAAGAGTTTGTTGCCTCCCGTCCAGCTGATTTTTACAAGAAGGGCATCAATAAACTGCTAACACGTTGGCAAATATGCGTCGATTGCATGGGTGATTACTTCGAATAACAAAAATAAAAAAGTTTGAAAAAATAAGTACTTTCACTTATTGCATACAAAACGGCAATTTCATAGGTATAGACCTAATATTATCCGTTCGCTAGACATGATTCGGCGGAGGCGTTGCCTGGGTGTGGTTGAAATCATTGGAAGAGCTAAATCTGAAGAGCTGACCACCATCATCGCTATAACATTAACTGCTGTATATAGTGTGCGTGTGCGATTATCATCTTTCATTTCTTACTAGGTACTGGTTGTTCCGGTCATGGGGTCGTATCGGTACAAGTATTGGCGGGTCCAAGGTAGAAAGTTGCAAATCAGTGGAAGAAGCTATTTTAAAGTTTGGAGAATTATACATGGAAAGAACAGAAAATCCTTGGGGATTTAGGGACAATTTCATGAAGGTAATCAAAATCAAAATCTTTCTATAGTTTTTACAGGACAAAAGGGATTATTACTGACATGGGTTGTTCCTTTTCTAGGTACCAGGTAAATATTACCCTGTCGATATGGATTACGGTGGTGATGACGTCCCAGCAGAAACTCTCACGGTAGATAAGAAATGTGACCTTCCTGAAGCTGTGCAAAAGCTGGTTATAAAAATATTTGATGTTCTACTTATGAAAGAAACACTACTAGAGTTTGAAGTAAGTATGTTCATGTATGTTTTTAAAATCGACGGGATTCAGGAATAATCCTAGTAGTGGTCTTTTAAAAAAAAAAAAGAAAGAAAAAACAATTTTTGAAATTAAAAAAGCTATAATATTGACACCAAACATTTTTTGGTTCTTCTTTAAATTCTTATTAATATTATAATATAAATGTGAAAGTAACTGTCTGTTTTGTCTGTCCGGCTTACACGGCAAACTACTGAACCGATTTAAGCGGTTCAGTAGTTTTGCCTTAAATGAAATTTGGCACACATATAGTCCAGAGCTTCAGAAAGGATATAGGCTACTGTTTAGTTCTTGTCTAGTTACTTTGGGTTTGTAAGTAAAATATAGTAAACTGTATAAAATGGACTGTATTATATGTACAACAATTAAATGACAATATGTAAGGCGAGCGTCGCTGACTAGCGTGTTGCGCAGAGTGAGTTCGCACCCAAAGGATCGCCTCCTCGCGCCGTCGTCCTCCTGCCCCTGCCGCTGCTCGGTGCTCGCGCGCCGACAGCTACTTTCTTACCGCGATGACCTGTCTGTTACTTGCGATATACTCGCGGGGCGGGTGTAATATATCTCAGACTGTGTGACATAATATATAGATATTATGTCACACAGTCTTAGAGACTTGACGATTAGCTTCTACTCTAAAAACTTTTTTGTATTATAGAAATAATAAAATGTATCATAAATATTAAATTCTAGTGTCACAATGTTCGTTCCCATACTCCTCCGAAAGATCTTGACCGATTCTTATAATTTTTTTTATGCATATTCAGTAAGTCTGAGAATCGGCTACTATCTATTCTTCATACTCTTGGGGCGCGAGCGGAGCCGCGGGCAACAGCTAGTAATAAAATAAAATTGTTTTTAAAAGACTATCCACTCTGCTCCAAATGTCAATTTTTACGTATTAACTGAAATGATGGAAGTGCTAGAGGAAAAAGATATCATATTATGGTTCAGAGTAATCCGGGCACATTTGGATGATTTCTCAAAATTTTCTTATGTTTTTAGCTGGATACTGAAAAGATGCCACTCGGCAAATTATCGAAGAAACAAATCAAGAATGGATACAAAGTATTGTCTGAACTTATAAAATTACTTGAAAAGGGGTCAGCGAGCCAGAGTAAAATAATTGATGCTACTAACAGGTTAGCTAAACCTATTCGTATAGTGATTAATGTGTACCCTTTTTTTTTAATATAGAGTTTATAATTATTTATAAATAAATAATCAGATCGTCTTAGTTAGGACGAATATTAGTCACTTAGTCCGCACTTAGTCCTTTAGGTGGACCATTGTAAGTGAGGGCGGCAATCACTGCATCCAGCCCACTTCCCTCTAGAAGCGGATAAGGTCTCTGAGTCTGTCCACACATTCTGAAACAGTTTTGGGAGATCCAAGGGTGTTTTTCCGTGTTTCGGTGACACCTGTACACTCAATGAGTACATGCGACACCGTTTCCTCTGCCCCTAAGCATGCTCTGCATAAGGGACTGTCAGTTATGCCTATGGTGTGAAAGTATTATTTGTCATTTGGAAGTGGCACAGCTTCCTTTGATTATCTGCAGCCTGGGACCGATAGCCGGTGGTGTTGTACTTGTGTGCGGGTAAATTCCTGCAGCCAGCCACGGAGCTGGCCGAAGGGGACAGGCACGACGGTTCGGGTCCGAAGACCGTCGCGCCTGTCCCCCTCCTAGCCAGCTCATCGGCCGCATCGTTACCTAGTGATCCGCTGTGACCTTTTATCCATTGTAGTATCACTGAATTCCGGTTGGAGGTCGCAATGCGTTCTAACGCATTGTGATCGCTCGTTCTCTTATGCGTGTGTGGTTAATAAACTATTTATTCATAGATAATTCAAGTTATACTCAACTCCGCACATTTTTCAGGTTCTTTACTCTGATACCTCATGACTTTGGAGTGAAGAATGCGCCGTTATTAGACAACGTAGAAGTCATTAAGACCAAGACTGTCATGTTGGACAACCTTCTAGAGATTGAGATAGCATACAGCTTGTTGCAGACAGGTATCATCATCATCAAAACTTCGTCAATTTTAAGTTAAAAATCTACCTTCTGGCCTAATGGTCAAAAAGCGAAGTGATAAGGGTTCCTTTTTAGGATTCCGTTGCCAAATGGCAAAAAACGGAACCCTTATAGATTCGTCATGTCTGTCTGTCTGTCCGTCCGTATGTCACAGCTTCTCTTCGCTTCTTCTTCTCCGAAACTACAAGAGCTATACTGTTGAAACTTGGTCAGTAGATGTATTCTGTGAACCGCATTAATATTTTTACACAAAAATAGAAAAAAAGCAATAAATTTTGCGGGTCCCCATACTTAGGCAATTCACACACTGGCGACGCGAACACGCGCGAACTTACGTCTGGGGTATCTATGGATAGGTCTTCAAAAATGATATTTAGGTTTCTAATATATTTTTTTTCTAAACTGAAGAGTTTGCACGAGAGACGCTTCCAAAGTGGTAAAAAGTGTGTCCCCCCCCCTGTAACTTCTAAAATAAGAGAGTGAGAAAGCTAAAACTAAAAAAAAAATATGATGTACATTACCATGCAAACTTCAAACGAAAATTGGTTTGAACGAGATCTAGTAAGGAGTTTTTTTTTAATACGTCACAAATCATAAACCGCAATTTACATTTCTTTCAATCAAACACTATTATTAAAACATCGTTGAAAGTTACAACGAACTACAAAAACTTTTATATAATGTTACTTGCTGCTACGGAACCCTTCATGGGCGAGTCCGACTCGCACTTGGCCGCTTTTTTCTTTTGTAGTAAAAGAACCATACGAAAATTGTTTAAAATTGCGACAAACGAGGTCGTAACTACTACAGCTGATATATTTTTTTACAGAAACCGTCAATAAATCGAGTCCCATATCAGCTCACTACTTGAAGCTGAAGGCGGATATTGCTCACTTACCAACGGAGTCACCGGAGTTCGACATGATTCAACAATACTTAAATAACACACATGCGGTCACGCACTCCAGTTACACGCTTAAAATTGAAGAGGTTACATGTCACATTTCATTTATATGACGTTAAGGGGGCCATTCCCGGTTCGTCTATTGTCAACGCAAGCATAGTTGAAAGCTTTTTGTTTCATGCAGCGCATTGTTAGAAAAAGAGGCAATGCGAAAAGAGAGAGAAAGGGCCTGAGAGCTTGGTTGGCATTCGGTAACTTTCGCCACTCCCTCGGGAGCGGTCGGCCGCTAGCTGTCGGCCGGTAAGCCATTCATGATATGTTTCATCAACAACCCATTACGTCCCACTGCTGGGCTCAGGTCTCCTCTCAAGAGAGGGTTAAGGCCATACGTCCTCACGCTGGCCGAGTGCGGGTAGGGGACTGACAAGACACGTTGTGGCTACGTAATCTTGGTGTTGGATGTTTTTAAGCCGCCCGAAGGCCTCCCAACTAAGCTTCACGACTGCTGTCTTATGATAACAACCGGGACCGTTTGCTTAACGTGACCTCCGAATCACGGAAACGCTCATTATATAAAATGCCACAAACGGTCACCCATCTGGGTCCGACCGCGCTATCGTTGTTTACCCTTGGTGATCGTTTCCAATCACCTAAGGCCACTCGGCTATGAGCGCTTCATGATATGTTTATCTCCTGTCAAAACTTCACACGTTGCTATCATTGAGATATATATTAAAGAGGCGCAAACTTCATTGCCACTCATCTCAAAAAGCGAACACACAAGTGAACTATTTCGATGCAGCTTTGAAACCATGAAGCAGGCACCACACTTCGTTATGCGCTATTCGTTATGTGTCTACGCCGTATTCGCCCGAATATTTGTTAAGCGCGCAAACAACAAACATGCCACCACACTTCGAACTGGTATGCCAAATAAGGCAAATATGTGTGTTGTAGAGATGTGTCATTGTCATTTTTATGATGAACGAAACGAAACCATACGAACGAACGAAACACATTATTTTAATTTTCTTTTTATTTTATTAAATTTAGAGAAACAATACTTAAATGAAGTCTAATTATTTTGATCACATGATAGACTAATTTAATCGTTTAATCGATTTATCGTATTTCAAAAACTGTTTATAGTCTATGGTTGTCAGTTATGCACAGGGCACTTCACTACCCGTCCGAAGTGTGGGCAGTCGATGCGTGTATTCGACTTATTCGTGTCCTTTGAAGTGTGTCAAAAAACCGACAAGTCGACAGATATGCGTATTCGCTAATAAAGTCTACGAATAAAGCGAATATTGGCGAATATACTCTCCACACTTCGCCGTATGCGCGCGAATAACCCGCATAACGAATAGCGCATAGCGAAGTGTGGTGCCTGCTTAATATTTTGTGAGTAAGTATGTTACTCACAAACTATTAGTATATTATAAAAATGCGTTACTAAGTGTTTATTTGAAATCTACGCCGCTCGGCGCTTGTCATCCAACTTCCCCGTCTCACCCCGCCCGATCCCGCTCGACTCGTCCCCCGCATGCCTTTGACCGCCACTTGGTCAACAAGCGAGTGAGAACGCGATAACGAAAAATAGTGTGAAATTACATAAAACTAGTTCCAGGAAATACGTGTTTTTCAGTAAGTCTTACAAGTTTGTGAAATAAAGGTTTGTCTTTTTTGATTTCCATTACATTTGTAAGGTTTCTATCACAATATTTTCTTTACTTTTACAATTTATAAGTACATTCTCAACGCCCAAAGTTCAGGTATTTTTTCTGCAAAATAGCTGATTTTTGCAGGCTTATACTGAATTGATTTCTCTAAATTTTCATTTTTTGTTTTGATAGAAACCTAGATATAGTGCACAAGATACCTATTAGTTCAAAAGTTTCAACGAAAGATCTGTTATAGCGTCATAATCACGTACGAGCGTTTGTATGAAAAGTAAGACGGGTTGGCCGCCCTTAACTGCAAAATACTAATAAAATCCTTAGTAAAAAAAGTATTAGCGCGAGATGTTCAGCGGGCGAGAAGTACACTTCGTTCTCAGGCCAGAGACTGATTATTACAACACAACTCTTGGTAGCTTTGTCCTTTAATTGAAAAAGACTTATTATGTCTTTTTTCTCCCATACTTATTTCGTCCACTCACTGTGCATTACTTGAGCTTTTATTAGAACTATATTGAGATAGGTTGTAAGTTAATGAAATTCTGCTAAGATATTTGTAATCGAATCCTTTATAATGATTAAAAAATAGGTATTCAAAGTGGAACGCGAAGGAGAGGACAAGCGCTTCGAACCATTCAAGAAGCTTCACAACAGGCGACTACTCTGGCACGGATCGCGCGTCACCAACTTTGCTGGGATCATTTCACAGGGTTAGGTTATAATGTACTTTTATTTTAAAGAAAATGCAACATTAAGTCATTTTCCTGACCCTAATGTTGTATTACTATATAAAAATATGTTTAAAAATTTGTTTTTTGTTTAGTTTATTATGTTTTATTTATTTTTTTAGGTCTCCGCATAGCCCCTCCAGAGGCGCCAGCAACAGGTTACATGTTCGGCAAAGGCATCTACTTTGCCGACATGGTGTCTAAGTCTGCTCTTTATTGTGGTACTAACACAATTCACAACGTCGGTCTTATGTTACTCTGCGAAGTTGCTTTAGGCAATATGTAAGTATATTTTTACAATAATCAGTTTAAAATAGTCATTTCATTTTGTGCACTTTTTGATGTGACGCTTGGCATCCGCCTACAATCTGTGTTAGTGATTTGATAAAATAGGACAGAAGAAGAGCCGGAGACTCGCACGTTATTTGATTTGAGCAATGAGAGCACGCTGTGCTAGATTTGGCCGTCGGATGATAGATGAGATGTACCTAACAGATTTTATAGATCATAAATATAATGCACCTATTGTAAACTTCGCTCATTTATTTTATGTAAATAGTAAATACAATTTTTCTTTATTTAATAAAATAAATAAAAATATTCCACAAATTTTCTTTTACATTTCACGATCCTGGAGACATCAATCAGTCTTTTGTTTGTCACGAGTTATACGCAAAATTAAACTGTAATAAACTCTTTCAGGAAAGAGTGTTTAAGAGCTGAGAATGTGAAGCTTCCCCCGAACATGCATTCGACGTGGGGCATGGGCACCACTCAGCCCGACCCAGCGCAGAACCGGACGTTAGAGGATGGGCTCATTGTGCCACTAGGAAAACCTGTCCCACACAATGTCAACTCCTCACTTCTGTATAATGAGTATCCTTTTTAAATGTTTTTTATTTTTAAGCTATTGCATAGCTTTTATCGCGGGCTTTGAGCGCGGCAAACGAATCAAGACATTTCGTAACGAAAAAACCTAACACCATAAAAACGGATAGAGATATGATTCTCACTGCAGTGCGACAAGGACAAAAACACACGACAAGGATGTCGCGGCTCCGTGCGCATGCGTACTGCCGCCACTGGCCGTTATCTACGTCGATACGATCTAGTATCTATGTTGATACTTAATTGTAAAAAAAAAGTGTAACAAGTTTTCAATGTTTTATTTGTAGAATACGTAATGTACGTACTTACAATAAAACTTTGCATGTGTGTCAATTAGCTTTCATAGTACAAACTCAGCTTAGTTTGAAGCTAGATGGCGTTGTGTGTTACATTTCCGAAATATTTATTTAATTTAAATGTACGAATATATATAGCTATTGGTACATAATAAGAATTTATAGTCATTTTGTTAGGTAATTATTTTTGTACATTCATTATTAAAATTAATTAAATACTAGCGTTTGTTCGTGGCTCCGCCCGCGTGCACGTCGATTATAGCGGTAAAGGCACCATTCGTCCTTTTTCAAGAATCAAAGTTTGTATGTTCATGGCAGATGTCATTGAAATAGGTACAGCGTTATAACCGTGAAAGTGTAACAGAGTTAGTTTCGAATTTATAATATTAGTATAGGTACGTTTTGCACCGGGCACTCGCAAATTGTATAAGGTGCCTGCAATATCGTACATTGTTTTTGATAATTGTACTTTTTTCTTCCAATAACTTTTCTTAGCGCACAATTCAGATTTATCGTATACGACATCGCGCAAGTTAATGTAAAGTACCTGTTGCAAGTAAACTTCAACTTCAAATGATGAGACATTCCCCAATCTTAATTTTGATTGATTCTATTATTCCATTGTTTGTGTGTAATTTGAAGATGGTTTAGTTTACAGACTAACAACGAACAAACCAGGTTAAAGTTTATTGTTAAATTTGATATTGATCAGATCATTATTATGCTAACACAATTTAATCAACATAGGTAGCTAATTCACACCTCAGTGAATATTCCTTTGCTTTTATTGTTATATTTACTGTAATTCGTCGTTACATAGGTTTAAGCCAACTAATTGAGAATAATTTAATGCAAAACATTGATTCTGAATATCTGAGATTTTATCAAGTATATTGTATAACTAATTCAGTCTTCATTATTGTCTGTCGACAGCAATTTTTATTACTAAATCACTGTGTTAAAAAAATAGGTCTTTTTACTTATATTTCGGACAACTAATAATAGATAAATAAATAATAAATTTATTTGTAACACTATAAGACGTCACCTAACCGGAGTTTGCGACGTGGCGGTGTGTCGGAACCGGACTCACTAAAACCACACGGAGTGCCCCTCTGTGACTAAAATGGGAGGGCCAGGAACAGCTGCTGTTAAGACTTCCGTTACCCAAGTGGAGGAAACCGCCAGCGTGGGTTGAGCCGAGTCCTCACTCCAGTCGCAATGGTGACAGGTGGTACTCAGTCTGAAGGAAAGCGTCCGAAAAGCTGAAAGCGAGTTGGCGACCCAAGCCATGCGCTAGCTAAACATATATTTATTTAAAATTGTGTGTTAATGGTGAGTAACAACGTGACAAGAGCTACATACACAATAGATATAGACATTATGATATAAAATATAAATCAAACTTTCACTTGTTAATCAATGATGCCGATTATCTACCTATATCAGTCGGAGTCTGGGTGTTTTTCTATGTATAATATGTATGTATTTACAAAAAAAAGTATGTTTATGTATTTATATCAGTTGTTTAGTACCCATAACACAAGCTCTGCTTACTTTGGGACTAGATGATGTTGTGTGTAGGTTGTCCAAAATATTTATTTATTTATATAGGCATATGTGACGGAAGTAACATGTGTTTAATTTAGAAAATGGGCACCTGCAGTAGTTTAGGCGCTATGGTGGAACATACAAAAATACATAGACTGCCAAAACTATTACCCTGCCTTTGGCTTCACCGTAGTCGGGTAAAAATACAGATGACAAAAAACAAAATGTGTTAACAGGTTGACTAATCCAAGTGTGAGGCCGGAGACCCAATCATTGTGCATCATTCACTGATGCATAACTATCTCACTAAGCCGCCATAGTGTGGGTCACCATCGTGTAGGTATTGTTTGCACTCACAATGAGAATTTTGACCCTCTTCTCCTGGATTCTACTCATGCTATTCATCAGGCAGAGTAGAGTCACTTTGGTAGGCTTATGTATTCATAATAAAAACAGTATCCATACCATATTCATGCCTAAGTAAGTAATATTAGAATAATAAACCAGTACTTAAATAATAAACATGGCTGCAAAGTGTACACTGTAATTGTGATTCGTTATGTTTTATTCGATATTGGGGTTCCATGACATCTTATTAACTTCGCCGTAGTTCGTATTCCTAACCGAGGATGTCTCTCAACAAAAGGCAAGGCCTGTTCTTCCACTCGAAGATAAACTTCTAGGCCTCATCCATGCCTTTGGGGTGTAATGCTCTCATTATTCAAAACTCTCTGGTAGGCAGCAGTGATGACTTTCCTATCACGATAAATACGCAAAGCCCGTGAGTGATGCATTTCCGCGGGCTTCAACATAGCACATAATCATTTGTCCGTATTCCCTCGCACTAAACAATATAAATAATCATTATCACTGTTAAAATAAAAGCACCTATTTTAAAAATAACACTAAAATTAAGTAAAAAGAGAATAACAGACGAAAAAAATACTTAATTAAATTATAAATAAAATACATAAAATTAAAAAAGCCTTTTTATTTCCTGATAATTTACAATATATGCAGTACCTATTGGTCTTATTCTATGTTATAAGTTTTTTTTTCTTTTTTAATAACAATATAAAGTAGGTACAACTAGTTTAAGTACTAATTAATCTAACTAATATAATTGACTGTTATGGATTATGGGGATAATTAAAGATTCAAGACTTGGAACTTATAACGTGCCTTTTATTCATATCACAAACATGTTGAGAGAGACGTAGTTTTATTACATTCTCTTTGGAGAGAGAGTATAACATCATCCAAAACCTTCCATGACAATCAACGAAGTGTTGTTGCCATTACAATATAATATTTTATTCTTTATATCATTGTTAACTAACACCTCCCCCCAATGATTTATATTAACAAAACTTAACAAAGTAAAAATACACAATGTGAACTAAACTCTATTCCAATCCTAATTCATGTACAAAAAAATTATGAGCGGTTTTGTTTAAAGCAAAGTGACTCTCGATATCAAGGCGGCGGCAGAAGAAGGCAAATTAACTGTACTCGCCCTGATTGATTTCTCAAATGCCTTTAACACTGTGAGTCACGATCCTCCTAGCAATACTATCCCACTTCATGATTTCCGATGATGCACTGGAATGGTTCTCGTCCTATCTTCGAGGACGCCAGCAGTCCGTCCGAATCGATGAATCTTCATCGACGTGGGCCGAACTCGACTCGGGTGTTCCTCAAGGCGGTATTCTTTCTCCTCTTCTCTTTATTTATCGATTTCATTACCCGTGAACTTCAGTGTTCGTATCACCTGTATGCTGATGATCTGCAGATCTATTCACACGCTGGAGTGGAGAACTTGGATGACGCGGTAAATAGCATTAACCAAGACTTAGAAAACATAAAGATTTGGTCTAACAGGTTTGGTTTGACGGTGAACCCAATTAAATGTCAGACGATCATCATAGGTAGTCCTAGAATGCTATGTAGAATCGACCCTGATGCTATTCCTGAGATAATATTTAATGGTGCTGTTTTTTACCGATCAGTGCTTCGGCCAAGGATCTCGGTCTTGATACGACTATGAACTGGCAGATCCAGGTAGCCAGCGTTAGTCAGAAGGTCACAAATATTTTACAAGGATTTTATCGCCTTAAACATTTCCTCCCAATTAAAATAAAGACGATGCTGGTTCAAACCTCAATTTCTCCTATTGTCGATTATGGTGATGTATCTTATAGGAGTAGCCGCTCTGGCGGTAAAAAAATAGTGCAGGAAAAAAATCTGTGACTTAAACTGACTGTTTAAAGTAAGTATAGTTATGATTGCACTTCGGAATAAAATTCGCGCGTTTCAGTCAGTCAGTGGGTGAATCCAATGTTCATGACATCTTTTGATACGTCTGTTACGAGTGTTACGCCGCCTTAGTATTAGAAATAAAAATTTTAGTTCAGTTGTAAATTTTACACGTGCGACTCAGCCGAGAACAGAATTAAAATTAATTGTAAATTAAAAGTAATTGACAGAAATAATATGAAATTTTATTCGCAATGTGTAATAGGTGTAATTCCGATCGCGAAATTTAATACGCGAAAATACAAACAACATAGTAGCCTAAGGGTCGCTGCGGTCACATGCTGAGGAAATGTGACCGCTGCAAACGACTCGAGGTGCGGCCGGGGGGTGTCGTTTCAGGTGGGGTGATGTTTTGCCTCTTTCTGTACAGAGCGGTGAGAGGCGCAACAACATCCTGGCCCGGGGGTGAAATTAATCACCCCGGGAAGTACCTCAGACGTTGACGTACGGCAGGGGGGACACCAGAAGCTGCTGACGCGATCTTGATGTTCCTCCCATCTGGCGAGGTAGGCAGCCGCGGGGTTTAGTTGGTAGACCGGTTGCCCGGGAGTCCTACACACGCCCTTCGTTTACCCCACGAAGGTTATGGTGCGAAAAGCATTCCCCGCGTAAAAAAAAGGTATATTGTGGGGATAATCTTGAGGTAAACGTGAGTTGACAATGAAAATTAAAACATTGTTTTAATTTTGCGTCGAATATAATTTCTTATTTAGAATTAAATCCTATTTTCCACTTTTTTTTATAATTTAAAATGAAGTCTCCTTAACTGACCTAATAATTCCAATATTTCAAGAAATATTATATCTACATTGAAATATTACTTTAATCATCAGCTTCATTTAACTTGATAATTTGTTGTAAATGCTTTTTTTATTTTTAAAGTATTATTATTAAATATTCATAATAATTGACACGCGGGAAATTTAAATGAGCTCAAGGGCAATTTTTCTACGCTTGGTAGAATAAAAAATAACCATGTTTTAAAAAATTACGGGTTTTTGAAAATATGAAAAAAGGAAATTGATATTTTGATATTTCCTGGGAAAACGAAAGAGGGGCTCATAAATTATTTAACGTAGTTCGAAAGGGCTAATTAAGATCTATCAATATATATTTTTTTATACCGAAATTTTTATTTTAGCAGGCCGGGACATGCCCGGTTTGCTCGTGTCGCCTCGTGGAGAGTGTAGATGGGCTTTAAAGGTCTATGGTTTTAAGTTTAAGTCAAATTTAGTTGTCATTTTTGACACTTCAGCACTTTTCAAGCAAACAAACAAGCAACTGTCTGTCCATTGACAATTTGACATTGTTGTCCTGTCTTTCTCTTGCCGGCTGCCGGTGAGATTCGCAGCTCGTCTCGCGCCTTCGCAGTATTGTGCCCAGTTTCCTGTATTTTTATTTTATATAAGTCAAATTAATATTCGGTCTGAATAGGAATATTGAAATAATTGATCAGCTATACTAAAGTGTTGTGGTATATTGAAATAAAATGACCGAATTACCGTATCAAGCTGAATATGCTAAAACTGGGCGAGCTGGGTGTAAGGGATGTAAGCAGAAAATTGATCAAGGGGCACTTCGTATAGCAATAATGGTGCAGGTCGGTTAAACATGATTTGTTTTGTTTTTGTTATGCATACAATAATTATGATAGTATCTTTGTGATTGCCGTCTCATGGTGTAAAGTCATGTTTTATCAGGTTTGTAATACGTCAATTCGCTTTTAAAATAAACTGTTGGTTCACATCAAATTTGCACCTTGCCACTTCAAATCGGTTTTTTCCCTCTTTGCTTAGCTTGGAGGAAACCCTCGTTCAACTGTAGAGGTTAATAGATTGATTTGATAATATACCCAAACATTTTTTTGGTCACATGTCACCTTCTGAAATACTAAATGTGAAACTAATAATTTGTATGTGCCAGACACGTTTCAGATGGAAATCTTAGAAATTATTAGATTTCAAATACTATAATATGCTTGTAATATGCCTAAACTTACATTTTAATTGCAGTTTAAGAGATCAAAGCAAACATTGAAAACAATTTCATTATAATTAGTATTAAACACTGCTAATACGACAAAAGGGCTTGAATAAGTGGTTGTGGACTATGATAAATGTCTAAGCCAGTGGTGTTTATTCAATTAATTAATTTGTAAGAAATCCCAATAAAACTTTTGACCTAATTTTGGTATTGCTATTGATCCAAAGTCTCATATGCTACCTACATTTAAAAGTCTTTTAATGTGATGTGCATATTCTCCATGCAGTGATAGTTTAAGAACATTAAATGTCACTGCCCCTATTCATCCCATGACAGTTAAAAGAGGTCACTTAGGGAGCAAAACTACATACTTAGTAGGTCAACATCACTGCAGAGAGCAAGGATAACTTGAGACTTACCATATGACAACTTGTTTGGCCAGCATGGTATAGGCCATAACCTCCTTTCTTTAGCAAAACCCTATGTTCAGTTGAGGACAATTAAAGGCTGTTGGTGTAATGTGTGATGTTATCCCTTATATAACAATTACACCTCTATGGGATCTATTATTATTAAGCCACCAAAATTTGTTTTGCATAGAAAAGATAGAAAATTAAAAATTAGTTATTATGGAAACAAAAAACCTGATTGCTTAACAGCAATGAACTGAATAGAAAAAAGGAAATTACACTTGTAAAATTGATATAGCCTATGTCACTATTAGAATCTGACACATCCAACGACATCTCATATTATTATGGCATAATCCCTCCAGGCATTAGGGCTGTAGAGTGTGCCAAAGAAATGGACATACATATTCTCGAAAAACCTTATCCTACTTCTGGCGCATTCCAGTAAAAAGTATTTGTTCCTGTTGTTTATGCTAGCAAACAACTTAATAGGCATTATGAATATATGATTAGGATCATAAGTATTTATTTATTCATAACAGACACACCAACGGTTCTTTCTAGACCAATAAGGCTGTTCAAGTGTAAACCTTAGTTTCGAGGTAACTCGATAGATGTCGCTGTACCAAAAAGTTGTGTCGCGCTATTGTTTTGTTGTGCTGCTAATCATATAAGGATGTGTGATAAATTTAATAAATTGCTTACGTTCTGAGTACTTGGTGTGTTATTACCCAACAATTTCGAGTGGCGCGTGAACATAAGGTCCTACGAGTCGGATCATTTTTGCCGGGCCCCCCTTGTTATATTTCAGCATTGTGGACGCACCTAAACCTGTCGCTAACAGGTTGAACCGTAAAGTTCACAAGGTGTGCCTTGCAAGACAAGCCGAAGCAGATGAATATTCTGGAATAAATACACAGTGGTGCCCCCTGGTGAGAAATTTTGGAAGTATCAACTACGGTGAGATCAGTATTTATTACAACTCTGGTGGTGCTATACAGGACTAATCAAGTAAGTGGAACAGTTCATTTTATAACTCTGACAGATTAGTGAAGTTTAAAAATATCAGTGACAAGTGTCAAAGACTTGTAAAATTTAAAGTAAATTTATTAACTTAGAAAAATTTGCACGAAGATAGCTAGGACTTAGAATAGTTTAAGAAAAAGTGAAACGACGGGGAATCTATGCCCGATTTCGGTCCGAGCTAAATGCAACTTTAAACACTTAGAAAAATTTACGTTTGTGACACTTAGAAAATTTTGTACTATTTACGAATTAAAAATATCTGCTCAAAATGGAGGCACAGTTACGAATGTTGGAGGACATTAAAAATCAAATAGAAAAGGGGCAAATTAACTTCAAGAAATCCCCTAAGGATAGAATTAGTGAGGCTTATCTTGAGACTAGATTAGATATGCTGGAGAATCAGTTTATTAAATTTACAACAAAACATGAGGAGTTGATTACTACTTGCAAGCGAGAAGAATTAAGTTCGTCGAAATACATTCGTGATGATGTTTTTGAGAATGTGTCGGACATTTATTTTAATTATAAGGTAGATTTGAAAAATGCATTAAGTAACTTTAAATCCAAAAATGTAAATTTGTTTGATACGTCTTCTAGCTGTGTAAGAGGTATGTCAATGGCTAAATTACCTAAAATAACAATTCCAAGTTTTAGCGGTAAATATAATGAGTGGTCAACATTTAGGGATTTGTTTATTTCGTTAGTGCATAACAACACAAGTCTTGATAATGTACAACGTTTACACTATTTAAGATCCCAGTTGTCGGGTGAGGCGGAACAGCTAATTAGGCATGTACCTATTACACAAGCAAATTATGACAAATGTTGGAATATGTTAACTAGTCGGTATAATAATAAAAGATTTATGGCGAACTGTATTCTCAAGCGTCTGCTTAACCAAAAGGACTTGTCATACGAATCATCCAGTACGCTAAAAGAGCTTTTGGATACGACTACAGATTGTTTACACGAATTATCATCTCTTGGCGTTAACGTAGACGCTTGGGACATAATAATTATATATTTGATTAGCTCGAAGTTGGACCCTGAATCTCGTAAAAATTGGGAATTACAAGTCAGTCAATCTTGTGACGAACTACCCACTTTTAAAATGTTTCAGGAATTTTTGGAGACCCGTTTTAGAGCTCTTGAATTTATTGATAACAAGTCTTTTAAATCTAAAATTAATAACCCTAAGGTACACGTCGTTTCTAAAACGTCTTGCCCGCACTGTTCAGAAGATCACTTCTTGTTCAACTGTAAAAGGTTTTGCGCTGAAGCAGTTGATCAACGCCGTCAGATAGCCAAGTCACTAGGTTTATGTTTTAATTGCCTTCGTTCTAACCACATTATTATTAATTGCCGCTCTTCTACAAGGTGTCGTATATGTAATAAAAGGCATCATTCATTATTGCACCCTCCGGGAGAACCCACCACCGGTGTTTCTTCCTCCGCGCACACTAACAATCACAATAACGCACCACAGGTTTCTAATTCAACTCGAAACGAAGCCATACAAGAACCTTCAATTGTAACCCATTTCGCTACGGATATCAATACTCAGGTGTTGTTAGCTACAGCAATTATAAAGGCGGAGTCACGTAACGGCTCCTATCAGCCTTTGAGAGCATTGTTGGATCAGGGGTCGCAGGCGTCTTTCATTTCAGAAGCTGCGGTTCAGTTGTTACAATTGAAGAAGAAATCAACCAAAACAACAATTGCAGGTATAGGCGGTGGTCACAACGGCACAACCTCAAGATATGTGGTTGTGATTAATATTCAGTCACTTCATGACCCTACCTTCAATCTACAGATTAAGGCTCATGTGTTGAGTAAGGTTACTTCGATTCTGCCTGAACGAAAGTTTACTTTACTGAACTGGTCAGACCTCAGTCAGATGGATTTAGCTGATCCATATTTTAATACACCTAACAAAATAGATATTTTGTTAGGGTCTGAGGTATACAGCAGAGTCTTAAAAGAGGGTCTACTGAGGGACCCACAAGGAAAGGCAATAGCTCAAGATACTCACCTGGGCTGGATAGTTTCTGGTCAGGTCAACGGCGGAGACGGTCTACAATCCTATAACAATGTGGTAGTGAGCATGCACACTCAAGTGGAGGCGAATGAAATCTTGAGACGATTTTGGGAAATGGAAACCCAGTCGCCAGTCGCCACACATGTACTTTCTCCTCAGGAGCAAGCATGTGAAGAACACTTCGCTGCTACCACACGTAGAGATGAAGAGGGCCGTTATATTGTGAAGCTGCCGTTCAAGTCTTGTGAACCACCGTGCGGTACAAAGGAGATAGCAAAAAAAAGGTTTGCTAACCTCGAGAAAAGGTTATCCAAAGACACGAAACTTAATGACCAATACAAATCGGTCATTAATGAATATCTCACGCTTGGCCATATGGAAAGAATTTCCAATGACGAGGAGCAAAACAAAGTCAACGCGGTCTATCTGCCGCATCACGCTGTAATTCGTGAAGACAAAACAACTACAAAATTACGGGTGGTATTTGATGCATCATCTAAAGGAACTAATAACGTTTCTTTAAATGAGACCTTAATGGTTGGACCACAATTACAAGCGGATTTACGTCATACAGTGATGCGGTGGCGTCAACATCCAGTATGTCTAGCTGCAGACATAGTGAAAATGTATCGTCAAGTGAAGGTTTGTAGCGAACACGTTGACTCTCAAAGGATTTTATGGCGAGATGATATTCATTCCGATATACAGGAATTTCGTCTTTTGAGAGTGACTTTCGGAACATCTTGTGCACCTTACCTGGCAGTCAAGGCATTACAGCAAGTAGCCTGTGATGAAGGTCATGCATATCCATTGGCTGCTACGCGGGTAAAAACCGATTTTTATATGGACGATCTGATGACTGGTTGCCAATCTGAATGTGACGCTATTGGAATATACCATGACATGAACGGCTTATTAAATAAGGCAGGGTTTACTTTGCAGAAATGGACTAGCAATAGAGCAGAATTACTTGAGAAAATAAAACAAGATATAGGGGGTAATATAGAAATTAAAGAAGACGAAATAACTAGAGTGTTGGGGCTTACCTGGAATCGTGCCAGTGACGACTTTTATTACTCCGTCCACTTGCCGTCAGATTCTGAGTCTTCCTCTATATCTATACCTATAACTAAAAGGAGTGTTATTTCGGAGATTGCACGTCTCTATGATCCGCTGGGTTGGGTTTCACCTTGTATAATAACCGCCAAGGCAATCATTCAAAAACTGTGGATTGCTGGATGTGACTGGGATGAGGAATTGCCACCGGAACTTTTAAAAGAGTGGCAGTTATATCGCAAGGAGTTACAAACCCTCAATAAGTTCCGAATACCCAGATGGATCCAAAGAAGCAATGACGATCGCACCGTGGAGCTACATGGTTTTTCAGACGCCTCTAGTGTAGCATATGCTGGTGTAATTTATATCAGAGTCATCGATTCTAAGGGTCTGACTCATTCCTCCTTGGTGACTTCAAAAACAAAGGTTGCCCCCATCAAACAAGTGTCAATCCCACGACTAGAGTTAAGTGGCGCGGTCTTAGTTACTAAATTACTGTTAGAAGTAGCTGAAGTTTTAGATATACCAAAGTCAAACTTACATGCATGGACCGATTCAACCGTAGTGTTGGCTTGGTTGAGTGATCATCCAAGTCGCTGGAAGACATTTGTGGCAAACAGGACATCAGAGATTTTGTGTGGGCTTGATTCTTCTCAATGGCACTATGTTCAATCTAAGGACAACCCAGCTGACAGTGCTTCGCGAGGCATATCCCCGAATGCCCTTTTATCTAATCCACTGTGGCAAGCAGGACCTGCGTGGTTATCAAATGAGGTCATAGACTATTCCAGGCCGAGGTCTATTATGACCAAACTGGAACAAAAAACTTTGAAGGCTCACGTGGGAAAGACGGAGGAAAGTCCGACTGAGATGATGTGGGCTCGATTTTCATCGATGAGCAGATTAGTTCGTGTAGTGGCATGGTGCAGACGATTTTTACGTTTTAGGGATCCTCGTAAGAATGAAACGAAGTTACCACCTTACCTCACCGCTTCGGAAATAAGAGAAACGACGGAATCTTGTCTTCGACAATGTCAACGAACGTGGTTTGAGTCAGATCTGAAGCTGATTGAAGCGAAAAAGAATTGCAGCAAGAGCAGTGGTTTAGCTTCCTTGAACCCGTTCCTTGATGACAAGCAGTTGCTGAGAGTTGGAGGTCGAATCCACAATGCACCATTGAGCGATGACAGCAAACATCCTCTTATTCTTCCTAGCCAATCACATCTAGCGCGGTTGATTGTAGCTGATGCTCATGAGAGAGCGTTGCACGGTGGGCCTCAGTTAACACTGAACATTATACGTACCAGGTATTGGATTATTAGAGCAAAGAGTTTAGTTAAGGGCCACATACATCATTGTGTCCCATGTATTCGTCATGCAGCGGTGGTGAGGAATCAACAGATGGGGGACTTACCAGATTGCAGAGTTACCCCGAGCAAACCGTTTCTCCATTCGGGAGTAGACTACGCTGGCCCCATTCAAATTAGAACTAGCAAGGGTCGAGGGCATACGTCTTACAAGGGGTACATATGTCTTTTTGTCTGCATGGCAACTCGTGCAGTGCATATTGAGGCAGTGTCGGATTTGACTTCTCAGGGGTTCCTTGCGGCGTATAAGCGTTTCATCGCCAGACGCGGTCAGTGTACTCAAATATGGAGTGACAATGGCACTAACTTCGTGGGAGCGTCTAAAGAGCTGCAGATTATGTTTAGGGATGAAAATGCCGTGCTACCTCGAGAAATAGCAGCTGCATTAGCTAATGCAGGCACAGAGTGGCATTTTATTCCGCCGCACGCACCCAACTTCGGAGGTCTATGGGAGGCAGGCATTAAGAGCACGAAACATCATTTAAAGCGTGTAATTGGCGATACCAAACTTACATTCGAAGAGCTTACTACAGTTTTAAGTCAAATAGAAGCCTGTTTAAATTCGCGACCCATTTCACAACTCAGTAATGATGCTACAGATCCATCCCCACTCACACCGGGTCATTTCTTGGTAGGCCAGCCATTAGTAACATCGCCTGATTTTAATTTCGAGCACGCATCAATGAGTAGTCTGCGTCGCTGGCAGCTGACCCAGAAAATGATGCAACAGTTTTGGAGACGCTGGTCTCAGGAGTATTTAACTAGCTTCTTCCAGAGGCATAAGTGGTCTATGAAAACACGTAATGTGGAAGTTGGTGATGTTGTCCTTGTTAAGGAGGATCACTTGCCGCCTGCTAAATGGCTGTACGGTAGGGTTATTGATTCGCATCCAGGAAAAGATGGCTTGGTCCGGGTTGTGACTCTCCAGTGTAGGGATTCGCAGATTAGGCGTCCAACTTCGAAGCTATGCATTTTACCAGTAAGAGATGATGTATAGTTATTTGTAACCTTTTTGTTTTGTTAAGAATTAGTGATAAGTATGTCATTCTGTTACCATTATGAAATTATTTTCAAGGTAACTTAAAGCTAAAGTCTATGTTTGTTATTATACAGTCCACTATAAATCGATGTTTAGTTTTAGGTTTCTATTTATTTATGTTATTTTCTATTTCAACATTGTTTATTAGGTATATAGAAATACTGTAACGTAATCTGTATCTGTGTCGATTGCCGGAGTGCCGGTATGTGTGTAACAGTACAACACTAAGGTGATTTATGTTTTTTGTATAGAACTCACTATGTGCCCTTCTGAGCACCAAGGAATTTAATACCTATTCCCGTTATTGGCCGTGCTAGGTCTGGTCACTTCATGGTGGGCGGTGGTGAAGGACAAGGTCCTTGGTGGGCGGAATGTTCAAGTGTAAACCTTAGTTTCGAGGTAACTCGATAGATGTCGCTGTACCAAAAAGTTGTGTCGCGCTATTGTTTTGTTGTGCTGCTAATCATATAAGGATGTGTGATAAATTTAATAAATTGCTTACGTTCTGAGTACTTGGTGTGTTATTACCCAACAATTTCGAGTGGCGCGTGAACAAAGGCTGTGAACACAAACTATGTAGTGCATGCATACGTTTTTATATGGGTGTATTTTTTAAATCAGAGGCAGGAGGAGCAGTGGGCACCAGATGGAATAAAATAGCAATTGCATGTGATTAATATTTAGAATTTTGGGAATTTTGTGATTTTCCCAAGTTTTTTATATAAATTAGCTGCCAAAATGACTATTCAGCCTGATGCAAAGCATGAACCAGAATTCAGGAGTGAGAATCACTAATCACTGTCCTCACTGTCTCAATAATGCACCACGGCGCCTAGGGACTTCAATGTCGACTCGAGATCGCAAATTCGAGTTTAGAGATTAGAAATTACAATCTTGCGAGATCTCGGAATTTTCGGGATCTCGCTTATTAAAATAAAATATTATTTGAAAGAAAACAAAAACCTACCCAGCTGCTGAAAATGCCCTCTCCGACTCAAGACTGGTAGGCAGCAGCGAGACTAATCAATTATATGCAAACTGCAAAAATCTCCCCTTGTTCCACACTCAAATAGATCAATT
The DNA here is from genome assembly GCA_932526445.1 of Phragmatobia fuliginosa. Lineage (NCBI taxonomy): Eukaryota > Metazoa > Arthropoda > Insecta > Lepidoptera > Erebidae > Phragmatobia > Phragmatobia fuliginosa. Next base: position 17,624,011 of record OW052061.1, read on the forward strand.
TCTTTTTTATGTTTGTCTCTAATTTCTCTAAACTAGTTAATACACGAGATAAAGGACTTTTAGATACACTCAGAGTCTCTTCTAATACCTATTGAAATGAATCTCGTCGATGTCGAACGGTAACTCGTCATATTATGCTTCAGGATTGATCGTGAAAAATGCTACAAGATCTCGTGACATTTCCTCGGGATTGCATTTCATAATAGCAACCCACACTATGGCGGCATAGAGATATGCTTCTTGAATGACCCGAGAATATAGAGGAAGGGAAACACATGCACTGATAGTTCCAGGTTTTAATTGCTCAGGACAGAAAGGAGGTGCCAAAGCCTTTAGTTCAAGAGTGTATGTCAACTACTCTAAAGTGGTGGCTTCCAAGGCCAGTATGTGTTGTCCTGTAGAAAAAGGGGGAAAGAGGGAGTTGTTGGCAGAGCTCTTCAGAACACTCTATGGTATAAGCCAAGATATTCCTTGGCAAATACAGAGGCTAAAGGGACTCCGTGACATGGGGACTCTCGAGACCTGAACCTAAACCTCGAGCTTAGCTTAGGCACTAGTTTTCCTTTCGTTCAGCTGCATCAGGGAAGCGCTCCGTTATCACGGAGTGCCAGAGTACCTGAGGCGGCTGGTGGCAGACTATTTAGAGGAGCGTACCGTATTGTACGAGGACCGAGATGGCGCCTTGAGACGCAGGGCCAGTCGTGCGGTGTTCCACAGGGGTCTGTCCTAGGAAACTCCCACTCCTGTGGAACATGGGATACGACTGGGCCCTACGAGGGCGTCTCCTCCCCGAGCTGGGTGTAATATGCTACGAGGATGACACCCTGGTCACGGCTCGGGGGGCAAACTTTCAGGGGGTCGCCAACCATTTTTCGATTTAGGTATCCGTTTGCGTGTTACTTGACTTTAAAGCGCATTTTTTTGTAAAAACATGGCGTCCGCCCCCTTACCAAAAACCAAAAGGCTGACTCAAAAAATCTGATCTAAATAAATAATAAATATTTGGGACATCTTACACACAACGTCATCTAGTCCCAAACTAAGCAGAGTTTGTAATATGGGTACTAAACAAGTGATATAAATACATACATATTATACATAGAAAACACCCAGACTCCGAAACAAATGTTTGTGGATCACACAAATATTTGGTCCCACCCGGAAATCGAACACGAGACCTCTTGATCAGCAGCCGCATACGCTAACCACTAGACCAACAAGGCAGTCAAAAACCATGTATTGAACTTTCAAGAAACATTATAGCGGTTTTAATAACTTTTTTATTTCAGGAGTTATAGGGGCCTAACTTGTGAAATGCGCTCACTTGGAAAACTTACAACAACAACAAAACTTAATTATGAAATAATACGTAAACATAACAATGATCTATTGAATATGATTTTAAATGTACTTACCGGAACTACGAACTTAAGTGACTACGGAACCCTATTATATGTGTAGCCTGACTTGACTGCCTTGTTGACACTGACTGCCTTGTTGGTCTAGTGGTTAACGTATGCGTCTGCTGATCAGGCGGTCTCGGGTTCGATTCCCGGGTCGGAACAAATATTATTATTGTGATTAAAAAAAATTTTTTTTCGGTGTTTTCTATGTATAATATTTATGTATTTACAAAAAAAAAGTATGAATTTATATCAGTTGTCTAGTACCCATAATACAAGCTCTGCTTAGCTTGGGACTAGATGATGTTGGGTGACAGATATCCGAAATATTTATTATTATTAATATTATGGCCAATTTTTTTTTTCGCGTCTACCCCATCGTGTAATTTATCATTAGATGTCTTTAAAAACATAGAGAGGTTACTGAGTCAATTTTTTGACTAGTAGTCTAGTCATTAAAGGGTTTTACCTATTCTAAGATGGACTATAGGTTATCCGTTTACGAATTATTCCACTTTAACCTTTTGACCGCCAGGGTCACATATATGTGACAAGCGAAAACTGTCCCTGTACGCCAACGTCACAAATATGTGACAAAAAAAGCGGTGGACCGAAATACGAAATAAAGCCTTTAAACATTACTTTTATGCCTTTAAATTTATATAAGTACCTTAAGAAGAAGCTCTTACTGTTATCTATTGCCATAAAACTATTTAAATTGCTTTATGATATTAAGAAATTTTACTCTAAAAAGAAAGAAATAAACTCTTAAAAAAGAATCTCCCCACACGCCAGAGTCACAAATATGTGACCACTAGTGATGTAGGGCACGTTAGATGATATCGTAAGTTTATATTAAAATTTCGTTAGCCTGTTTTATTTTTGTTGTTAAGTTTTGTTATTATACTTATTCTGTTAAAATGAGTAAGAAAGTAATTAACAGCCGTGCTCGTGAAATGATAATTAAAGTAGACAATTATTTTGTAAAGAAGAAAGAGGACTCTTAGTTATTGATACAAAATAAGCAGTGCCCTAAAAAATGCTTCGTACACTACTGAGGTTTAAATGAAATAAATAAAAGTTTTAAAATGTCCATCACAAGTTGCTTAGCTTTTTCAAAACTCTACTTGTTACTTTTTATGCCAGGTTTATAGAAGCTAGTATTTAAAGGCTATAAACGTACATACTGTTTTACATTTTGTAAATTTTTATATAGTTGATTATAGACTTAACCTATTTGAATCGTGTTTTTTTTTTAAATATCTCCTTCAACGGAATTATAGAAATCTAATTTAAAATACGTGTTTTAATTATTATTAGTTAATATTATACTCGATAAGCGAGATAGTACGTTGCTACATCCTTATTTGAGAAGCGCAATATTCATAAAAATGACGTACCGTCCACGCCAGGGTCACAATATCAAGACAACGGATCAAGAATAATGTTGTACCTATAGTTATTATATTTAATTAAATTGTCGTCTCAATTCTGTTATTACGGTATTAAACAACTCTGTAAATAGTGTATAACTATTACTAGAGTAGGAAGAAGTGTAATGTTGAAATAAATTCAGTGTTATAAGGACATATATTTTGAAATTGTAGACGAAAATAAAAATACAATTCATGTTATCGATAAAGTTTTGGAATGCTTATTTTTTTCGTAGGTATTTGCGCTAAATTTTTGGTCTGGCGTTGAGGGCAAGTTGATGAGTTTTTGCTCTGGCGTTCAAAAGGTTAAAGCGTAAGCGTTAAATAAGGATAGGAAGAAAGAAGCGGATTTTTTTGTTAGCGGTAAATGATAGTTTTATGAGATTTAAACACATGTCTTGTTCTTATTCACGTTAATAATCAATACTATACTCTGTCCATTCCTTTATTATCTTTTTGATAGTTTCACAAATTTCGAAATTAGTGACGCCCTCACACGTCACCGATTCGATTTGAAATCAAAATCGATATAATATTCTCTAAGTCAGTATTGTAAATAAAAAAAAAGTGCACTTTTATGATATATAATTGGCCCAGAACAAAGAAAACTTCCTAACACAGTCACTTGAAGGTCGGTTTAGTAAGTATTATGTGATTTTTCAATGTATTTCCTCATAACTGGATTTAAACGTTATTAACCACGCGTTTCGAAGTTAAATTTTACTAACACGTGCATAGTTACATTTTAAGTTAGTGGTCCAAAAATAAATTAATTAATGCACAGAGTTATTGTTCTTTATTCTAAGTTCAAACTTAAATTCCAAAATTTCGACTAAATTCCTTGTAAATAATCAATCTTGAAGTCATACTATTTTAATTTCCTTTTTATTTTATTAAATTTACAGAAACAATACATAAGTACATGAAGTCAAATTATTTTGATCATAATAATCTGATAGATTATTTTAATCGTTTAATCGATTTATCGTATTTCAAGAACTGTTTTATATGTTGTTTTTAGCTATGCACACTGCCCACTTCCCTACCCGTCTATAAAGTACGACATTACTGTAGTACATTATCACGAAAAAAAAAATACCGGTAATTTATAGGCGTGACCTGTCAAAAAGACAATAAACGAATGGACAATGTATAATTACTATTGCACATCACACAATGTTAACTAACAGGAAAAAATATTTAAGATAAATTTAAGATTAAACTGACACTTTAGACTGTGAATCTTATCATTATCATCATCAGCCTGTAGCACTCCACTGCTTAACATTCACCTCTCCAATTATACGCCCCTCGGTTTGGTCCTCGGATGCAAGTCATCCAGCTACTGCCAGCCATCTTGTGCAAATCATCAATCAGAAAGCTTGTGTAGCGCCTAAAATAAGAGTTCAGGTCTTAGGGTGGTTTCTAGGACATAGCCCTAGTTTGTCCTGGCACGTTTCCCGCCTTTTGATATCCTGGCGGAAATGGACGCAAAGGTCTATGACCAAACTCGTGCCATTCGCCGGGATGAGACCGGGAAGACCAGGACGTGCTCGGAATGCGGCGGAATGCTCACCGACAGGCACTGGCCCAGTGGCGTGCGCGGCTACAACAGCCGCAGATCGCACGTCAACGCGCTGTTGGTGCCATTCTGCCTAACCTCGAAGCTTGGGTAGGTAGCGAGGGAGGTCATGTCACGTACCGACTTACTCAGATACTCACCGGGCATGGCTGCTTTGGTGAGTATCTGAATAGGATAGGACGCGAGGAGACGGCACAATGCCACCACTGCGCAGCCGACTGGGACTCCGCCCAGCACACGCTGGAGGACTGCCCCGCTTGGGTGTCTGAACGCGAAGTCCTAGTTGGCCAAATCGGACGCGACCTATCCCCGCCAGGAATCATTGCTGCAATGCTGGCGGGTGAGGAGGGATGGGGCGCAGTGGTCTCCTTCTGTGAAGCTGTAATGCTTCTGAAAGAGACCGCTGAACGGGATCGGGAGAGGACGTCGACGACAACACCAGCCCTCGTGGGCACCGCAAGCTACCAGAGAGTGGGGATCTTTGGTGGCAGATTAACTGTTGCGGTTAACAGTAGGATGGCGACCTACTCGAAAACGCGATAGGCATAAAAACACGCCAATTGAGCCGATAGTTAGGGGGAAGCCTCTCTGGCTTCCCTCGGGATAGAGCCTTGATAGGCGCGGCGTCTATCCTGGGGGGGACCTGAATAATATGGTCCGGGTCCTCCCTAGAGCAGGGTGCATGAGTCCGGCGATCGGGGTGGGTTTTAGTGGAAACACCACATACTCCTGGCTTCTGTATCCCCGAGGAGCCGGGGATCCGAAGGGATTTCCCACCACGTAAAAAGGGCTTAAGACCACTTTTAATATGTTTGTTGTCCATATTTAATATGTTTCATTTATATTTTTTTCAGTCTGCATTCCATGATGGCAAACAGCCAAACTGGCATCATGAAGAATGTTTTTTTAAGAAGCAACGCCCCACTACTGTTGCTGAAATTGCTAACTTTATTAAACTTAAACATGAAGATCAAAAGAGAATCAAAGAGACCATGGGTGGGTAAAAATATAATTGTTGTTTTTTATTACATTTTGGGTGTTAGAAAGTTTAGCTCAATAAGAGTTCGTATCTCATACATATGTGAGATATCAAATATTTTATATAATAGGTACTTGTAATATTTGTTAACAAAAATATTTGGATTACAGAGAATTCTACTGGAATCGTCATGCCGGCAGCTAAGGGAAAAGGTAAAGGAAAGGCAACTAAGAGAACTGCTGATGAGGCCAGTGCGTCTGCACTAAAAGATTTTCAAATTGAATATGCTAAGAGTAGCAGGGCTACATGCAGACGTTGCGAAATTAAAATTTGTAAGGTAACTTGTACCATTGCTTTAAACTGTAAGTTAAATATAGCCTACTAGTGTACTATCTATTTTAGCAAATGCTTCTATTTTGAAAACTATTAAGTTTTCTTATTGCATGGTCTATACGTCACAGTTGTGAAGCAGTGCTTGAATTTATTTAGCATAGTAAATCCAAAAAAACTAAAATGTGCACATGTTTCATTTAAAAATATTTATTTTCCATCCATCTATAGAACAAATTTACGATGTCATGTTATCTAAACATACATAATAACTATAGAAATTACAAGTAGTACTAAACTCACACTTTTTTCTGTGCACATATCCCCGGGTACCAACCACTAGTTGACTTGAATCGACCAAGAACCGCACGTTATCTCGAATACTATGAGCCGGGGTACCGGGGCTCCGTAATGCTCCCAAAACCACACTGTCAGGTTTGCGCTTATGGAGAACGGAGATCGTTTCGCGATCTCTGGCATTGTATCTGTAGACATGGGAGAGTATGCTTCTAGTGAGTAAATGTGAAACAAACTCCTAATAGACGATCTAAACTCCTGTCTCTAGGAATAGAAAAATAAGTTTTTATTTAACATAAAAACTAATATGATTTATAATATTGTAAAAACAAGCCTTTATGTTCTTCTTACTTCTGTATTCTAGGATGAAGTTCGTATAGCCAAAACTGTTTATGACACAGAAGTTGGCATGAAGTATGGAGGTCAGCCCTTGTGGCATCATGTCAAATGTTTTGCGGAGGAAAGAAGTACTCTCATGTATTTTGCTGGAGGTGAAGATTTACCAGGATTTAAAAGTCTGAGCAAAGAAGATAAGGCTATGGTTAAAAAGGAAATAAAGTAAGTTCTAAATGTACCATACCATACAACTACAATGGTCTTACAGATATCTAGCTAGGTTTTGTTTAAATCTACACTAATATTAACTAGCCCAATTCACTTTCTTCTCGTTTTCTATCGAATTTCGATGTTAACTATGCTTTCTTCGCCAGGCAAAACACACATTCAATAAGAAAAACGTGTAAATCGGTTAGATAGATTCAGAGTTCATAGACCAGTTAACACCATCACGCTGTCATCATCAGTGAAAAATGTTTAAAAACGGGGGAAAATTATTGCTTTATATCTTCAAAACTTCTAAAAAGAAGTATGTGCCAACATAGGACTATATTTTAGTCTTAAGCGTATAGGCTAATATTATCCCGAAAATGTAATGAATTGATATAACAAAGCCATCTAAACCGTTATAGTTTCCTTTAAAGTTTGTCACATAGACTACAGTTTTTTTAGATTTTTTGAGCCAGCTGTTGAGCATTTAGAGGGTTTTTGGTAAATACCTCTCAAATGTATACCTAAATAAAAATATCGTCTTAGCAACCTCTCAATGTTTTCAAAAGATATATCTAACGATACCCCACGTAATGGGCGGGACCCGAGAAAAAAAAATCCCTACTTTACTTGTAGGGGAGGTACTCCAAATATAAAAAGAATACGACGAAATAGAAACACATATCCATGCCTTTTAATTTTTTTAGCACTAACCGTCCAAACTGGTAAGACGAGGACGGACGAACATGACGAATCTGTATGGGTCATGAATTTCGGAACCCTAAAAAATGGACGTTTTCATTTTTTCAGACCTTTCAAATCGGACGAATTACCAGTGAAAAAATTGAAGGAAGAGCCAAAAGATGCAGCCGAGCTCAAAGCAGAAAAAGCGAAAGAGAAAGAAATGGAGAAACAAAATAAACTTTACCATAAACACAGGAACGCTTTGAGTGACCTTGCCAAAAACGATTTAGAAATATTGCTTGAAGCAAATTCACAAGAAATACCGTCTGGAAAAGATGCAGTAAGTTACTTATCTTATCATCATCATCAACAGCCTTTAACAGTCCACTCCTGGATAAAGGCCTCTCCTTGAAAACCTAGCTATCTTATCTTCTTCTCATCAGAAAATCTTATAATTAGGTTTATTCCCAATAGTTCCATGTAGATGTAGCCATTTCCAAAAGGAACTTTTGCAACATATTTGTTCCATGCATGGTACTAGTGGGAATATTATATTTAAAATGAAATTAATTAATTAATTCCACAAGGAACTGAAGTAACTTTAAAAATACAGTTTTGTCTCATTTCTTTCATGTATTTTTAAACTGTTAGACAAGTGATTGTACATGGATAATATAATACAAAAGTATTCGTTGATTGCAATTGGGCAATTGGAGTTTGTATGAGTGTCGGAATTTTTGCTGCTATGGATGTGAATTAAAAAATAAAATATTTTTAGTTTCATATCCAGTTTTTATCAATTAAACAGGATAATGGAATATAGTAGTATGTACTTGTATTGTAAATCATTTATTGTAAATTTAAATAACTATTATAACTGTTCAAAAATAACATATTCTCCTGTTAGTAATTTCATTTGAAAATTTTAAAACTAAATAAATCAAATAAATTAAAGATGTCAAAAATAATTTCATTTTTGGCATTTGTAACTACAATGACAACCTTTGCTTCATTCAACTATTGAAAGTAACTAAAAATATAGAAGAAAAGTGTAACAAACTGTTATCCAACTGAGTAAAACGATTGATGGTAATAATATAGCATATTATGTCACTCTGGCCATTATTATGAATCTATTAACATCTCATTTATTAAAATCGGTTCAGTGGTTTAGATGTTACACTCAACATACAAACATAGACTGCTAAAAATATTTTCTTTTCTTTCTTTTTAAAAAGACAACTTCTGCATTACGAATACACATTCTGTGTCTTACATACATACATATATTCTTATGGGTTTGGAGAAAATAAAGCTGTACGTGTATTCGACGTATGTGAGACTGTTAAAAGAAATTGACCATGTGTTACTATTACAGTGCTTGGATCGCGTAGCCGACATTATGGCATTCGGAGCCCTCGAGCCGTGTCCTGAGTGCAAACAGGGACAACTCGTACTTGACACCTTCGGATATAAATGCGTGGGTAAGTTTGTTTTTGTATCTTGCATGTTTGTGCTGGTTTTTCAGAGTCGGCTTCATACGTGTGTACTCGGATAGTGTTTTACACACGATAGCAGTGCACTCGTATTGTGGTTATTTGTCTCCTTGCACAATCAAGATGTCGTCGACTGATCTGCTGCTGCGAGGTTCAGAAGTTGTAGCAAATATGCTAACAACCAACAGATCCAGTTCCTCTAGATTGTTTATTTTTCCTGAGAGTATGTACTGCGAATGTAATTTATTAGACAAAAGTCCAAGGTTCAGGCTATGAATAAGGCGTACCGTAATATTGCTGCATTTTGAGCATCTTTATTTTTATTTCACCAATTTCACCATTCCACATTCCACAACACTTCCTCCGCTTCATATAGTTCTAAAAACCTAACAGTGTCACGTTCACTACACTGTTTTTTAGTTGTCGCCATTTTGTTTTCATAAAAATGATCCGAGTGAGCTCGAAAAATAGAGCAGAGTCCGAGTCTACTCGGATTAGGTGCCGGCGTCCGAGTACGCTCGGATTAAGTGTTTATATAATACGAGTACCGTCCGAGTAGACATCCGAGTGCACTCGGTCCGACCCAGAGCCAACTCTTATTGTTAAAACGCGGCTTAAAGAAAGTATCCTAAGGTACTCCTTAAGACAGCAGCAATCTGTCGGTGAAGTCCCGAAGAAATTGGTCCCGCTGTTGAATTGAAAAAGACAGACAAAAATATTTAAAGTTGTTTTTTTGATATAGGTAACATTACTCCTTTATATGAATTTATTAAAAACTTGTTAATTTAAAATTACAAACAGATCCTTTTATTTATTTATTCCTATCTATATCTATAGACAGGAATAAATATCATCTAACCTAAAGCTATATAAATAAACTTAGTTCAGTGACAAAATGTAAATTAAATTTTTCTATTCTACAGGTAATTTAAGTGAGTGGACCAAATGTTCGTACGTAACACAAGAACCCAAGAGGATTGCAATGAAAGTACCTAACAGCTACAAAGAAGGAAGTATTTTCCATAAATTTAAACCGAAGACAGGTGTTAGACTGTTTGAAGCTGCACCACGACCAGCACTGGTCATTGTTAAGAACGAACCATCTACCAGGTAACTGATCATGCCCAATATAAATTATAGATACATATAGCGAACTTATTTCTTCTTGGTTGTTACGTCGTAGGGGTCCACGTTTATGGCGGCTTATAGGTGGATATCGAATAACAATGATCGTGTATTCTTTTGGAGCCATGTTTATTAGTTAATAACTGTACTAGTATCTAACCTTACGTCTTAAGGTATATACATGGAATCTCTTCGTTATGATCTTATAGCTACATTATATATTCTAAATATATCGTTACGTTGCACAATAAACACGTCATACTATCAACAAGGAAATGACAGCCGGAATCCTACGTGCTCGATAATCGGCACATATCTGAAATGTGCTGATCAAAATGTGTCTGTATAATTTCCGTATTTTACTGTTATTAGTTATTAATATATGACGCAGGAATATAACTTCCCACCAAAAAAATTTACGGTAGTAAATTCAGACAAACTTCATATTATATCAACAATTGACGATTATAAACATAACCTATTTTACTAACAATTATAACATTACATATTAAGTCAGTATCGCGGAGTAGTTCCTAGATAATAAATATAATCTATGTCAATAAAAATCATAACATTAGAATGAATACAAAACAAACATATGATCGAGAGTTGCGACCTTCACGTGTCAGCAAAATTTACAAAGTGTACATTAATATATCTATAATAATATTTCAAGAATTACATAGTCAGCAACCTTATTATAATATCGTTTAGCGAATTACATCAACCTTACTCAGTCAATATACACGTACTTCTCAGTATCGTAATACTGAATGTAGGACAACTTGAATATAATATGCCAACAGCACTTTGACGGCGGATAAACGAAAGAAATAGATTTACCTGATTTTTGGAGTGCGAGCCTCGGTAACGACAGTATTCGATTGATATCATGCTTTAGCTGCGATCTGAAATCATCGTAATACGTCTTGTCGTTATATTGCTCTAACGCCTCTCCAGGCAACTTCTTTAATTCTGACATTTCTGCTGCACACGACAATTCTCGTCGTAATCTAGCGTTGACGGCATAGAGATTACTTCTATTATTCGTGAAACGGCGTCAGAAGTTCATTTTGAGAACACTTATGTAAACCGCTAGTCCCCACTGAGTCGGGGCTGAAGTCCGCTGGTTCCAGAGCGTTGGAATTACAAGCGGTGTGTGGTGCTGCGTGAAGTCCATATTGTGTCGGGGCGCTGATGATGATGAATTTGCACTGTCAAATACCTTGTCTGCCAGCTTGCCTAACTTGTCCAAAGTTAAGTTGTCTGCCACCGTAAGCACAGTTGTAATCGATTTCGGCAGGCGACTGAGCCATAGCATCTGGACCGCGTTATCAGTTAATTTGTTTCTTCCTAGTTCCCGCATGCGCCTTAACAGCTGAGACGGTTTTTGATCTCCCAATTCTGTTTCTGATAACAATCTCTGGAACTTCCGCTGCTCTGATTCTTCGTAATAATCAATTAATTTCTCTTTGAGGCTTCCATATTTATCAGTTTCCGGGGGTTCTATTATGAGCTCACTTATGTGCTGAATTTCGTCCTTACCCAATTTGGATATAACTAGGTTGTACTTATACTCGTCACCCTGTTTCTGGGGGGCGACGATGGCTTCAAACTGCGTGAACCATAGACGCGGCTGGTCAGTCCAAAAAGGTGAAATTCTCTCCACTATGGTGACTGAAGACACCTCTGCTACCATTGCGCTTGAAACTCCGGCTTTTGCAGCACTTCCAGCTCCAAGCAGCGGCATCCTGACGATGGTTCTTTATGTAATACTGATGTACAAGTTCACTATAATATGTTCTCCTTCAAAAGGTGCGGATAGTTGCTTCTTCTTCCTTGTTCAACTGTCGGGGTCACCAACTATAGCGAACTTATATGTTGACGAAAATAACAACCACCGTGAACATCTTGAGACTAACGTTTATTGGGCAGGAACTACTCTCAATAATACATTGTAATATGTGTAATACATATATCGGTATTAAAAAGATTTAAAGAATAAGCAATAATAAGCGGATTGGGGACTGGCAAGACACGTTGTGGCTACGTGAATTTACCGTTGGATGTTTTTAAACCGACCGAAGGCCTCCATCTAAGGCTTGTTCCATGACTGTTATCCTACGATATCAATCGGGACCGACTGCTGGACGTGACCTCTGAATCACGGAGAATCATACCACTAACCCTCACCCATACAGGTACCTACTGACTGCGCCGTCATGCTTTGAACACCTCAGAGGAATAGTAACATATTGCTTCTTTTCTTTTAGCATCAAAAAAGATATACCGATTCCTCCGCTGAAGAATCTACAGTTCTTCTTATACGGAAAGTTGAAAAGTAAAGAGGAGACGAAGAAACGCATTCTCAAGTTAGGAGGAATTGTGGTTACGCACCTGACTGACACCACTGTAGCTGTCGTATCCACTGCTCACGATGTTGAGAGAATGCCCGAAAAAATGCAGGAAATCAGAAGCAAGGATATTGAGGTACGTATTAAGAATTTATACGAACCATTATATATAGATGATGCAGTCGTTAAAAATTAAAAAGAATCAATTTGATCATTGTCTTAGAATCAGCCACATAATTGTAAAATTAAATAAAGATAGAGCCATGCTGACTGCACCACGAATTGACCTGGCTCGACTGGGGAACTACTCACACAGAAGGTCAACCTAAAAATGACAGCATTCGTGGGTGAGTGTGAGACTGAATGATGCAGTTGCATCTCACTCGGCATCCATAGTGTGGGTCACCATGCTGCATTTTTAGTAATCATAATGTATATTCATTTTTAGTAATATAATAGTAGTAATCATGCGATATCCACCAATAGACTATTCACGAGTAAGGTTTAGATGTAAATATGAAGTATCATGTTAGTATGGCAATATTATTTGTTTACAGGTTTTGGAAGAATCATTTCTGGATCTCATAGAGAAAGATGGTACAATAGCTAGATCACTGGAAATTGTCAAGGAGAACAACATTGCTGAATGGGGATCAGACGTAAGTATAACAGCCCCCCTAGCCAAGTTGGAAACGTTTATCGTTTTCTATTCTATATTCCATTCTATTTCTCTTTGTTTCATTGGCTAATGTCACTCAGTTACGTAAGCAAAACAAAATATTAGCCAATCAAAGAAGAGAATAGAGAAATCAAATGGAATATAGAATGAAAACGATAAACGTTTGCAAGTCGGCGGGGAGGTGGGGGGGGGGGGGGTATTTAAGTGGATGGTGAAAGTGCGGTGTTGCAACAAAATTTGTCTAAATAGCAACAAAAATAGAATTTATTTATTTGTTTTTAAACAGCCAGCTACCAGAATCCCGCAAGATGTAAAAGATGGAAAGTCTATTCCGAAGTCGGGTAGCATGTATGTTAAGTCAGGAAAATCGTCAGCAGTTAAATTAAAAATTCAAGGTAATCTTTTTTTTATTTTATTTTTTTGTTTCAATATGACTTGAGTGAAACTCTTAAATGCTTTATAATATTGTAAAAAAAATTGTGTTGGTCCATGGTTCGATAATATTATTTAGATTTTCTTACTCGAGATTTCTTTCTAAACAATATTATCGAACCATGGGCCAACTCAATCTTTTTTTACTAATATTATAAACGTGAAAGTTAGCGAGTGTATGTGTATGTATATTTGTTGCTCTTTCACGCAAAAACTACTGAACGGATTTGGATGAAACTTTAAAGTAATATAGCTTATAATATGTCAGAATAACACATAGACTACTTTTTACTGCAATAATCAAGATAAACGGGCGAAAGCTAGGTGATTATAAAAATATATGAAATCGTAGATGTCAAAATGTATCACTGTTTATCTCCTGTTAAAACTTCACAGGTTGCTATGCATAACACACTTGCATAGCAACCATAATGATACGCGGGTAACACTGCGAGGCGCAGCTAGTTGTTTATAATATTGTTATTCTTTAATAAAATATTGAGTAAGTATTTCTTTAAAGTTTAAAATAATATCTTGGAACAACCACTAAGTGGAGATGTTCTACTTGAAGTTTTATAAATATTAAGTTCAGTCCGTGTTACCGCAGTTATTTTTGTAAGAGAAGTTAGCTTTTTTTTAGCTTTCTGCTAGTACAAGTCCCGTTAAAATATGTCGAGATTAACCAGAATATACAAAATTTTGATATGCATTTAGTAAAAAACATTTGATAATCAGATACTACAAATTTTTATATTGCTTTAGATTACAAAGTCCAGATTGTGGCTCTAAACTAATCACAAATTCATTTTATTCACAACTTATTCAAAAGGTGGTACAGCTGTGGACCCAGCATCAAACCTCCAAGACGAAGCACACGTATATAAGGACAGAGACGGTACGAAGTACACGGTGGTACTGTCTCAAACGGATGTGGTGGCTCAAAAGAACTCCTACTATAAACTACAGGTGCTGGAGGCTAACGATATAAAAAAGTAAGTGTAAGGAATTGAACTGATGATGTATCAAAGTCCTCACATTGATTAAAACAACTATGTAAGGCGTATCTCCAGCAAAGAAAATGTTATCGAAACTCCAGAAGACCATCGGTCGGGACTATTTTCCTAAGAAAATAAGATTTTCCAAATGAATTTCAAAATTAAAATGTTTCTTACAAAACTACAAATTTTCTGACTATTTTTTGTATGTATTGTCAGCTTTTTAAGCTTACCTGGACACGCAGATTATAATAATTGATATTTGGGAAAAATGTTCAGATTGATAAATCAAATCAAATCAAAACCATTTTATTTCAAATAAACCATACAACGGCACTTTTGAAACGTCAAGTAGTCAGTCAGATAAGCAAAATTTATGGTTTTTCGCACCATACCCTTCTTGGGGGGGACAAGGAAGGGTGTGTGTGGGACTCCCGGGCAACCGGTCTACCCACTAAACCCCGCGGCGGCCTACCTCGGCAGTTCAGAAGAACAACAGGATCGCAACAGCGGCATCTGGTGTCCCCCATGCCATACCCCACAAATGGGGTACATCCCGGGGTGACTGGACTCACCTCTAGGGCAGGGCGCCGTTGCGCCTCTCACCGCTCTGTGCAGTACGAGGCGGAACATCGACCCACCTTAAACGACACCCCCCGGCCGCACCGGGGGTGTCACCTGTCTCGGGTCGTTTGCAGCGGTCACATCTCCCCAGGGTGTGACCGCAGCGACCATTAGGCGACGATTGGGGAACTAGCGACCTCTGCCGCGTCCCCTTCGCCGCCTCCTTCGAGCGGGATCGGCCCTTTCCCGATCTCGCTCTGCGGACTCCTTCTGGAGCATAACATTTTCACAGAAGGAGACCGCGGCTTCCCATCCCTCGCCACTCGCCAGCATTGCCGCGATCAATGCTGGCGGTGACAGGTTTCGTCCGATCTATCCGACCAGGACTCGACGCTCGGATTCCCAAGCAGGGCAGTCCTCCAGCGTGTGCTGGGCGGAGTCCCGGTCAGACCCGCAATGATGGCATTGTGCTGTAGCCTCCCGTCCTATTCGATTCAGATACTCACCGAAGCAACCGTGTCCGGTGAGTATCTGAGTTAATCGGTAGGTGACACAGCCGGTCCTCTCTACCCACGCTTCGAAGTTAGGCAGAACGGCTCCGACAGCGCGCTGGCTAGCACAGCCCTGGATTTCGAGCCGTGCCTGCCAATCCCGCAGAACTTGAGCATGTCCGTTCCGCCGTAGTATTTCGGGCTCATGATCCGGCGCTGTCCCCTCGCCATTCCGGCCGACAGAACGAATTTGGTCGTAGACCATCGTATACATGTCGGCCAGGATGTCGAAGGGTGGAGATCGCGCCAAGACCGTCGCTGCATCATGCGAGATGGTGCGGTAGCCCCGTACGATCCGTATGGCCATCAGCCGCTGCAGACTCCTAAGTTGAGCCTTGCAGCGGGAGGAACCCGCCAGGTCCTCAGACCAGACGGGTGCCCCATAGAGGACCATGGACCGCACGACGCCCATGTAGAGGCACCGAACCTCCTCTCTTGGTCCCCCGAGATTGGGCAGCAGACGATGTAATGCCCCTGCTACCCCTCGAACTCGGGGGACTAATCGCCCGAAATGCTCTTAGAAGCTCCACCGACTGTCCAGGATGAGGCCAAGGTACTTCATGTACTGGCCCACCTGGACTTCAGTGTCACCCACCCGGAGGCATGAGCTGGGTGGTTCCTGGCGCTTAAGTAGGCCGTGGAACCATATCGCCTCAGTTTTATGAGACGCCACCCTTAGGCCTAACTCACGAATCTTTTCTACAACGCAAGCCACTCCCTGCTCGGCGAGCAGAAGCACCTCCTCAGAACGTGACCCTCTAGCCAGTATTAGAGTATCGTCCGCATAGCAGACAATACTTAGGCCAGAGGGCAGAACAGTGCGAAGGACCGCATCGTATGCGAGGTTCCATAATAATGGGCCTAATACAGATCCCTGAGGAACCCCGCAACACACTTCCCTTCGCATTTCCATCCCGTTCCGATCAACAAACTTCACAGTCGTGTCGCGTAGATAGGCATCTATGACAGCCCGCAGGTAGGGCGGCACCTCGTGATATACAAGAGCCACCCTGATTGCCTGCCAGGGGAGGGTGCCGAAAGCGTTAACGATATCAAGGCGAACTGCCAACGAACCTTGGTTGCCTGGGTGTGGTTGAAATCATCAGACTGAAGAGTTGACCATTATCGCCACAACATTAACTTCTGTATATAGTGTACATGTGCCGATTGTAATCTTTCATCTCTTACTAGGTATTGGTTGTTCCGGTCGTGGGGTCGTATCGGTACAAGTATTGGTGGGTCCAAGGTAGAAAGTTTCAAATCAGTGGAAGAAGCTATTTACAAGTTTGAAGAATTATACATGGAAAGAACAGAAAATCCTTGGGAATTTAGGGACAATTTCATGAAGGTAATCAAAATCATAATCTTTCTATATTTTTACAGGACAAAAGGGACTATTGCTTACATGGGTTGTTCCTTTTCTAGGTACCAGGAAAATATTACCCTCTCGATATGGATTATGGTGGTGATGACGTACCAACAGAAACTCTCACGGTAGATAAGAAATGTGATCTTCCTGAAGCTGTGCAAAAGCTGGTTATAAAAATATTTGATGTTCAAGTCATGAAAGAAACACTACTAGAGTTTGAAGTAAGTACGCTATCGTTTTGTTGTTTACTAATAAATACTTTCAAACTTCTTTTTCATAGCCTTTATTAATCCCAAGATTATATTTAGGGTCTGCTACCATCATTTGACAGCACGGAGGGTGGCGTAGTGGTTTAGGCAGTCACCTCGTCGTTTTCTACTGCGCTAATTGTTATGGGTTCAAACACTTGTTGTTGTCCTTAGTTTGGATGTCCTTTGTATCTATTCATGCATGTTTTAAATCTCCGGGATACAAGATTATTCCTAATACTAGTCTTTTGAAAGAAAACAGAAAAAAAACAGTTTTTGAAATTAAAAAAGCTGGGGCTATTGACACATAATATTATTTGCTTATCTTTATATATATAATTCTTGTGTGAGTGTGTATGTCACTGAACTTCTCTCAGACGACTGGACCGATTTTGATGAAATTTTTTGTGTGTGTTCAAGGGGATCTGGGAATGATTTAGATTCGCAATTGGACCCGGTAGGTGGCGCTGCGATCAAGTTCTGGAATTTTAAAGTTGGGCGGTACGAAGTTCGCTGGGTCAGCTAGTTAATATTATAAATGTGAAAGTATGTCTGTCTGTCAGTCCGGCTTTCACGGCAAAACTACTGAACATATTTGAATGACATTTGAGAAAGGACATAGACAAAGACATATTTTTACAGCAATGACCGACATAAACACGGGCGGAGCCGCGGGCGAAAGTTAGTTACAAATAAATGTACGATATACCTATTATGTCACACAGTCTCCAAAGCCTCTGCTCTGGAAACAGTGTGACTCCATTCAGGAGAGTGTTCTAATGAATGGAGTTAAATTGTACTTGACGGCTTACAAGAAAGTGTATGCAAGGAAATCCACCGTGCCACGGTATTTTAATTTATAATGTTACAAGTGTCATAATAGGTTAAATTACTGTTTGTGTTTCTTTTATTATAACTTTGACGCAATGTCATTTTAAATAAAAACATAAATATAATAAATTTAATGAAAATAAAATTCTTTTTTCACTATGTTTGTTGCCATACTTCTCCGAAACGACTTGTTCGATTCTTATGAAATTTAGGTCTGAGAAAAGGACGCGCACTATTTGTATACCACTTAGACTCGAACGGAGCTAGTAAATAATATATAAAAGCTACCCAGTTATAGACATATATAAAATTCTCGTGTCACAATGTTAGTTGTCATAATAATTCTAAACGGATAGATCGATTCTTGTGAAAGTTTGTGTTTGCTCAGTAAATTTGAGAATAGGACGTAAGCTATTTTTATTCCCCTACCCTACCCCTACGCGCGTTCATAGTCGCGTGCCTTAGCTAGTGTCACTATATAATTTCTAACTTTTAATCACTACTAAAAGAAAAAGGCGACTAAGCGATAAACTACGCAAGACAAAATCGATGCAAAGAGAAGAAAAACTTGAAACCAGCCCTATACCAACCCGTCTGGCCAGCGTGGTATAGTAGGCCAAAACCTCCTTTCCAAGGAGAGGCCTATGTCCAGCAGTGGACTGTTAAAGGCTGTTGATGATGATGATGAATCACTACCAAATATTTGAACACCTACTCTACATTTAGATTTTGTGTTATAGCAATAATAAAATATAAAAAATGGTCCGCACGAAAGTCAGAAGTCCGGCCGGCCTTGGTGAGGAATTCGTGGTGGAAGTGGGAGTTCATCAAGGCTCAGCACTCAGTCCCTGGCTATTTAATATAGTTATAGATTATATTACAAAGAATATTCAACATGCCCTACCCTGGAATCTCTTGTATGCCGACGACGATGCGATTGTCTCGGAATCTGCTGAAAAACTGCAAACCTCATTAAACGAGTGGATCACGGCATTGGAAAACTCAGGACTTCGAGTAAGCAGATCCAAAACGGAACACCTGGAATGCAAATTCAGCAACACAGCAAACAGAGCCAACCTCTATTACCCGGACGGCACGCAAGTACCAAAAGTCGACCAATTCCGATACCTGGGCTCAATAGTAACGCGAGACGGAAGTGTCGAAGCAGATGTGTCACACAGAATAAACGTCGCTAGGCAAAAATGGCGTACACTCTCTGGAGTTCTCTGCGACCAGCACATGCCCATACGCACTAAAGGGAAAGTGTACAAGACAGCAGTAAGACCAGCGATGTTATACGGGGCCGAATGCTGGACAGTGAAGGAAACACATGCTCTGAAGCTGCACGTGGCCGAAATGAAGATGCTTAGATGGTCGGGCGGAGTCACGAGGCTAGACAAAATTCGAAACGAATATGTCCGAGGTAGCTTCAAAGTGACTCCAATCCCGGAAAAGCTCACCGAAACTCGCCTAAGGTGGTACGGGCACGTCATGCGTAGAGACGGCGAGCATGTCGTTCAGAAGGCACTGGCACTTCCTGAGGGCAAGAAAGGAAGAGGACGACCGCCCTTGACCTGGTGGACTAGTATGGCCAATCTCGTAAGGAAGACCCAATTACCTGACCCGACAACCCAGGACAGACTATCCTGGCGCAGAAAGATAAGGAGAGCCGACCCCACCTAACGTGGGAAGGGGCAAAGGAAAAGAAGAAGGTTTTTGAAAGACTATCTACTCTGCTCCAAATGACATTATTAAACTATTAACAGGAATGATGGAAGTGCTAGACGAAAAATATATAATATGATGTTCCCAAGTAATCTGGGCACATTTGGATGATTTCTTAAAATTTTCTTATGTTTTTAGCTGGATACTGAAAAGATGCCACTCGGCAAATTATCGAAGAAACAAATCAAGAATGGATACAAAGTATTGTCGGAACTTATAAAGTTACTTGAAAAGGGGTCAGCGAGCCAGAGTAAAATAATTGATGCTACTAACAGGTTAGCTAAACCTATTCATTTATTTAATCTCAACGTGTATAGTGTACCTAGTAAAGTGGCTCAACTGTGCCTTATGTCAAACATGAGCTGAATCCGAGAGTGGTAATCACCATACTAATGTGGAATGCAGATAATGTAACATGGTGTTGGGTCACGTATAGTGTGGATATGGATACAATGGCGACCTTGTGGCACGCTTTCTCACGTCCCGTGAAACACGTGTGCTGGTGTGGTTCGAAACCACCATTCCAAAATGATGTTGCCAAGGTCAGCACTTATTGTCATGTATAGGTTGGGAGAAGGTTTCCATATTTATAAAATGTCGTGTAGTATATAATCAGAAATTCGTCTTAGGACGGATAAAATAGACTATTTATCTCCTTAGATATAATTAAACTGATACTCAACTCCGAATCTTTTTCAGGTTCTTTACTCTTATACCTCATGACTTCGGAGTGAACAATGCGCCATTGTTGGACAATGTAGACGTCATTAAGACCAAGACTGCCATGCTGGACAACCTTCTAGAGATAGAAATAGCATACAGCTTGTTGAAGACAGGTAGGCCATCAAAACCTCGTCAATTTTAAGTTGAGAATCTATCTTCTGGCCTAATGATGAAAAAAAACAGCGAAGTGATGACGGTTCCTTTTTTCTTTTGTAGTAAAATAACTGTACGAAAATAGTATAAATTAGCGACAAACGAGGTCGTAACTACTACAGCTATTATATATTTTACAGATACCGCCGATGAGTCGAGTCCTATATCGGCTCACTACTTGAAGCTGAAGGCGGAAATTGCTCCCTTACCGACAGAGTCACCGGAGTTCGACATGATTCAACAATACTTGAACAACACACATGCTGCTACTCACTCCACTTACACCCTTAAAATTGAAGAGGTTACATGTCACATTTCTTTATATGTCCATATCTGAAAAATTTAAAGTGAATCCTATATCCCATGTTCAGCAGGCGACGAGTAAACTCCGTTCTCAGGCCAGAGACTAATTGATACAACACAACTCTTGGTACCTTTGTCCTTTAATTGAACAAGACTACTTATACCCATAGTTATTCCGACTAATCAACGTACATTAATTGAGTTTTTTTTTACAACTGTTTCGAGATACGGTTCTAATTGAATGAAATTCTTTTAAGATGAATCCTTTGAAATTATTACACAATAGGTATTCAAAGTGGTACGCGAAGGAGAGGACAAGCGCTTCAAACCATTCAAGAAGCTTCACAACAGGCGACTGCTCTGGCACGGATCGCGCGTCACCAACTTTGCTGGGATCATTTCACAGGGTTAGAACTTTATGTTTAATGTATTCTTATTGAAAAAAAATGCAATATTAAGCCATTTTTACAACCTTAATGCTGTATTACTATATGAAAGTATGCTTAAATATTTGATTTTTGTTTATGTTATTATTTTATTTATTTCTTTAGGTCTCCGCATAGCCCCTCCTGAGGCGCCAGTGACAGGTTACATGTTCGGCAAAGGCATCTACTTTGCTGACATGGTGTCGAAGTCTGCTAATTATTGTTGTACTAACAAAAACAACAACGTCGGTCTTATGTTACTCTGCGAAGTTGCTTTAGGCAATATGTAAGTATATTTTTTTCAACAGTCAGTTAAAAATAATCATTTTATTTTGTGCACTTTTTGATGTGACTCGTTACATCTGCCTATAATCTGTGTTAGTGATTTGATGAAATAGGACAGAAGAAGAGCCGGAGACTCGCGCGTTATTTGATTTGAGCAATGAGAGCACGCTGTGCTAGACTTGGCCGTCGGATGATAGATGAGATGTAACAGATTTTATAGATCATAAATATAATGCATCTATTGTAAACTTAGCTAATTTTTTAATTTCTGTAAATACTAACTACTATTTTAGTTATTTGATAAAATAATAAAAATACAAATTTTCTTTTTACAATGTTCTATCCTGGATACATCAATCAGTCTTCTGTTAGCAGTTTTGACACAAGTTGCGATTGGTTACACGCAAAATTAAACTGTAATAAACTCTTTCAGGAAAGAGTGTTTAAGAGCTGAGAATGTGAAGCTTCCCCCGAACATGCATTCGGCGTGGGGCATGGGGACGACTCAACCGGACCCAGCGCAGAACCGGACGTTAGAGGATGGGCTTATTGTGCCACTGGGAAAACCTGTCCCACACAATGTCAACTCCTCACTTCTGTATAACGAGTATCCTTTTTTAATGTTTTTTTAGCTATTGTACAGCTTTTATCGCGGGCTTTGAGCACGGCGACCGAATTAAGAAATTCGAAAAAAGATAGAGAATATGATTGTACCTGCAGTGCGATAAGGATGTGGCGGCTCCGTGCTCTATAGGCAGATTAGCGCATGCGTGCTACCGCCACCAACCGTTATCCATTGCCTTGACAACACAGTCATTCTAGATTCTTCTTCCTTGCTTTTCTATAATCCTATTGTAAAAAACTAATTACAAAATATATAATTGTTATCTACTTAAAATACATAGCGTCCTCGTCCTCCAGTACCGTCTATTGAATCTTAGTGTTTTTTTATTCTATAGATATGCTCATATTACTATTATTATGTTCTCTGTTTAGTTGTCAATGTCTTTCGGTTAATAGGATTATTATATTGTTTGGCAATAATCTTGTTAGAATGTATGTTGGTAAAAAGACAGTGTATATTGTTTTGTAAACTTGAATTAATATCAAAGAAAAAACGCAGCTTGCGTAAATAAAAAATAAATAAATAAATATAAATGCATGAGTTGATAAAAATTGCTATACAATAGCTTTAACGCGGCAGTCCCCGAGTGCCACACGACTTTTTTTTACAATTTATATTAATATATTTATTTCATAGTTCTGCAAATAATAGCAATTAAAAAAAGAGAAATAAAAAGTAGGCGTTATTATAAACGAGATAAATATATAACATGGTTTAAACCATGATTATGTTGCAATAATACCGGAAAATAATCGCAGAAAGTAATTAAAAGTACCTTTTATGATTTTTAAAGTCAAATTTATATTGCATTATGTGTGTGGTACATGAAAAACTGCTAGGACACAGCTATTTTCTTTAAAGTAGGCGTTATCTATAAGGTGTATGGTCCCTATGTAAATTACTAAAAATATCCATGATAATTTAAATCTATAAACCAAGCTAAGAGTGTACGAAATTGCACATTCCTATTAAAATATTCTTTACCTATGTACTTCAATGAATCAATATTCGACTGCCTGTAGTTGTATATGTGACTGCTGAGGTTTGAGGTCTCGGGTTCAAATCTATGGTTAGAGCAAATGTTTGTATGATCTACAGATATTTGTTCCAGAGTTTTGGATATTTTCTCTGTAGAATATTTAATGTATGTACTTACAATAAAAGTATGCATGTGTGTCAATTAGCTTTCATAGTACAAACTCAGCTTAGTTTGAAGCTAGATGGCGTTGTGGGTTACATGTCCGAAATTTTATTTAATTTAAATGTAATATATATAGCTAGCCGTGAAAGTGCAACAGAGTTAGTTTCGAATTTATAATATTAGTATGGATTAGTAAACATTGCACCGGGGGGATCTCGCAAATTGTATAAGGGGCCTGCAATATATTTCATTGGTTTTGATCATTTTCTTGTACTTTTCTTGCCAATAACTTTTCTTAGCGCACAATTCAGATTTATCGTATACGACATCGCGCAAGTCAATGTGAAGTACCTGTTGCAAGTAAACTTCAACTACAAATGGTGAAACATTCCCGAACCTTAATTTTGATTGTTTCTAGTATTCCATTGTTTGTGTGTAATTTTAAGATGGTTTAGTTTAACAAACCAGGTTAACTTTTATTGTTAAATTTGATATTGATCAGATCATTATTATGCTAATACAATTTAATCAACATAGATGGCTAATTCATACCTCAGGTAATGTTCCTTTACTTTTATTTTGTTCTAATTAGCTGATTGTTATATTTACTGTAATTTGTCGTTAAATAGGTTTTAAGGCAACTCATTGTTAACAATTTAAAAAAATAACATTGATTCTGAATATCTGAGATTTTATCAAGTATATTGTATAACTAATTCAGTCTTGATTATTGTCTGTCGACAGCTATTTTTTTACTAAATCACTGAATAAAACATAAAAAAAATACCTACGTCTTTTTACTTATATTTATTTATATGACTAAGACGTCACCTACTGACTAAAACCACACGGAATGGTGCCATTTTCTGCCTAAACTGGGAGGGCCAGGAACAGCTGCTGTTAAGTCTTCTGTTACCCAAGCGAAGTAAACCGCCAGCGTTAGTTGAGCGGTTGAGGCGAGTCCTCACTCCAGTCGCAAGGTGACAGGCGGGACTCGGTCTGAAGGAAACCGTCCGAAACTCTAAAAGCGAGTGGGC
Source organism: Phragmatobia fuliginosa (assembly GCA_932526445.1). NCBI lineage: Eukaryota > Metazoa > Arthropoda > Insecta > Lepidoptera > Erebidae > Phragmatobia > Phragmatobia fuliginosa. Next base: position 17,648,326 of record OW052061.1, read on the forward strand.
GACTCGAGGGTGACCATGCGCCAGCTAAACCAGTGCTGGATTTACACATTTGCCGCCCCAAAGCTATATAATTTTTGCCGCCCCTACTGACTTCTAAAATAAGTTACACTGTTCACTATAAAGTTAATTCCCTTTTTAGGGTTCCGGTGCCAAATGGCAAAAAACGGAACCCTTATAGATTCGTCAAGTCTGTCTGTCTGTCTGTCTGTCCGTCCGTATGTCACAGCCACTTTTTTCCGAAACTAAAAGAGCTATACTGTTGAAATTTGGTAAGTAGATGTAATCTGTGAACCGCATTAAGATTTTCACATAAACATGGACAAAAAACAATACATTTTGGGGGTCCCCATACTTGGAACTGAAACTCAAAAAAAATTTTTTCATCAAACTCATACGTGTTCAAAAATGATGTTGAGGTTTCTAATATCATTTTTTTCTAAACTGAATAGTTTGCGCGAGAGACACTTCCAAAGTGGAAAAATGTGTCCCCCCCCCCCTCTAACTTCAAAATAAGAGAGTGATAAAACTAAAAAAAATATATGTTGTACATTATCATGTAAACTACCAACGAAAATTGGTTTGAACGAGATCTAGTAAGTAGTTTTTTTTAATATGTCATAAAGCGTAAACAGCAATTTACCTTTTATTTAATCAACGAACTACAAGAACTTTTATATAATGTTACTTGTTGATACGGAACCCTTCATGGGCGAGTCCGACTCGCCCTTGGCCGATTTTTTTTTTAGGAAATACTCTAGTTACTAGATTCTTTTTACAACTTTTTTTTTATTTTAAAGCTAAGCTAAGCTTTGTTTTTACTGAACTACTTATAAGGTGTGGTGGGCTAAGGAAGGTAGGTAAGTAAGGCCCGATACTGCTGCTGACTTAGACAGCTCCTGGAGCTGTCTAAGTCGTCGTCTTCACCAAGTTACCAATGTCGAGTTATAACTATAGTCTTAAAACTGCTAAATCAAGATATTGCTCATTCGAGAAACGTTATTTTATTGCACTTATTTAACACAAATTTTAAAAATAATATTGAATTGAAATTTATATAAATAAATATTTCGGACATCTTACACACAACGCCATCTAGTCTCAAACTAAGCAGAACTTGTATAGTTGTATTATGGTACTAGACAACTGACATAAATATATAAACATTCTTTTTTATTTGTAAATACATACTTAATATACAGAAAATAAAAATTAAGTACGTTACTATCAATCTCTATTTGACTGCACGGTTGGCCTAGTGGTTTAAGTGGTCGTGAGAGCGAGGGTGATATTCCGCCCGTCAGGAAATCGGAGGTAGGGGCGGCTGTTCTACGGATCTGGTACAAGAACACCGCCTCCGCGCCGGACGGGGTACCAGCTCGAGTACTGACCCGAGCTCTCGACCATGTGTCAAACCACCTCAGGGATGTGTTGGACGCTAGCATGCCGTCCGGACGCTTTCCTGAGAGCTGGAAGCGAAAAGCTGGTCCTACTCCAGAAGTCAGGATGATCTGCCGATTCGGTCACGGCCTATAGGTCCATTGTGTTGCTACACGAGGTGGGGTAAGCTGTTTAAGAGGGTGCTCTCAGTCCGCATCGTCCGGTACCTATGCGAGGTGGGCCCCGATCTGTTGGACGCCCAAATTTTGGGAGGGGCGTTCGACGGTCGATGCCATATTGCGCCTGAGGGCTGTGATAGAAGAGGCAGTTAGCAGTGGCGGCGTGCAATGGCTGTGACGCATTCAATAGTCCGCCATTTAGCTACAACAGGGAAGCACTCCTCTATCATGGAGTGCCAGAGGACCTGAGGGGCTAGAAGCAGACTATTTAGAGGAGGCGGCGTGCCATTGAGGCGTTGGGCTTACTGGTGGCCCTGGATAAGACGGAGTCCTTTTTGTTACATGGGGCCCGTCGTGTACCACTCCCCGGGACCTCCATCGTGTTCAACTCGGTCCTCGTACTAGTCCAGGCCCAGATAGAGTATCTGGGCCTGATCCTGGACGGTAGGTGGCTCTTCGATGAGCACTTCCGTCAGTTTGCCCCAAAGCTGGTTGATGCTGCCTCCGCTCTTGGACGTCTTTTGCCCAGTTTGGGTGGAGCCAGTATCGCTACGAGACAACTGTACACCAGAGTTGTCCGGTCTATGGCACTGTACGATGCACTGGTGTGGGCGGCGGCTCTGACCGCCCAAAAAGGGCACACCATGTGTTGACCCCAAAGGATTTTGGCGGTTAAAGTCATACACGATTACCACAACGTGTCGACCGAGGCGGTGTGCACCTTGGCCGGCACACTCCCAGGACTCAGCCCAGCACACGCTGGAGTTTTGTCCCGCGTGGGCGGCGCAGCTTCGGGTCTCACTGCAGTCATCGGAGGAGATCTCTCTCGTTACCGGCCGTCATCCGCTTCAGTGGCCAGCCGTGAGGATTTGACATCCGTCGCCATAGAGAGTTAAGCAATTCACAGCGCCCACTTCACTGAGAGGAGGCACTGGGAGGGGTTCGCATGGCATAATATCAGGTTTCATGGACCCATCCTATTTTAGGCGCAGAGCTACACACCGTGTGGTTTTAGTCGGTTCGATTCTGACATACCGCCCCGCCGCAAGCCTCGGTAGGGTGTTTCCACGAGGGGGTATCCACACGTTCAAAAAAAAGTGTTTTAAGTGGTCGCGACGCTGCTTTGTACTACTCTAAGTGTCGTGGGTCCAAATCCTACGTGGAAAAATACTTTGTGCGATACACAAATTGAAAAGCCCCCCGCGGCACAGGATTTATATTCCTAATTTGAGAGTGGTCTTTACAAAAAAACATTTGTGTCCGCAACCTTACTTTTTTTCTGTAACATTTTTTTTGGGCTAATCTGCCGCCCCCCTAATTTTGCCGCTCCAAGCTTCAGCTTTTTCAGCTTCTATGGTAAATCCGGCCCTGAGCTAAACATACATTAATTTCAAATTGCTTAAATAGTTTCCGAGTTTTATTTATTTATTATTATATTTCATCAGTCAATAAATACAAAATATAAGCAGTGCCCTAAAAAATGCTTCGTACACTACTGAGGTTTAAATAAAACTTTTACAAAATTCTACTTGTTACTTTTTATGCCAGGTTTATAGAAGCTAGTATTTAAAAGCTATTAACATATACATACTGTTTTACAGTTTGTTAAAATGTTCTATTTTTATATAGTTGATTATATACTTAACCTATTTCAATCGTGTTTTTTTTTTTAAATATCTCCTTCAACGGAATTATAGAAAATTTAAATCTAATTTAAAATACGTTTTTATTTATTATTAGATAACATCGTACTCGATAAGCGAGATATTACGTTGCTACATCCCTATTTGATGTTTATTAAATTATTGGGATGTAAGGGGGCGAACCACAATCTATCGCTCCAAGCCAACCCCTCACCTGCTCGTGGTACATCCTGCTGAATGACGAACGAGGCTCTGGCGACCGACCGATGGCGGTATACCCATCCTAACAGGCGTAGCTCAATCAAACAGGCCGGTGACGGGCAGCAGCGTCATCGGTACAACAACTATGCCCTGCGATCACCAACCCGCCCGCCCAGCGTGGTAATTAAGGGCATTAACCTCCATGCGTAAGCACCAAAAGCCACAGCCCCCAGTTCCCGGTAGTCCCGCTATTCCTGGTCATGGTGGCGACCACGGTTACGGCGGGACAGGGGGTGCTAAGAATCTCCGGGTTACGGAAGGCTACCACAAAAGACTGACCCTAGCAACATTTAATGGCCGCACATTACGGCTAGACTCGCATCTAGCACAACTTGAGGTGGAACTTAGGAAGATTAGATGGCATATCTTGGGGTTATGCGAAGTCCGAAGAGAGGGGGAGGACACCATAACCCTCGACTCAGGCCATCTTATGTACTTCCGTGAGGGAGACCAACAATCCCAAGGTGGCGTTGGGTTTCTGGTTAACAAGTCCCTTTCTAACAACGTTGTAGAAATGTCTAGTGTGTCGAACAGGGTAGCGTACCTCATAATCAAGTACACTGAGAGATATTACTTGAAGGTAGTGCAAGTGTACGCACCGACCTCGACCCACTCGGACGATGAAGTGGAGGATATGTTCGATGATATATCGAGGGCCTTCCAATTCACGACAAAAACCCACTACAACGTTGTTATGGGTGACTTTATCGCCAAAGTGGGAGTACAAAATTGCAGTGAATCGGTAATAGGATCCCATGGGTTTGGAAGCAGGAATCATAGAGGGCAAATGCTCGTCAACTTCCTCGAACGAGAGGGGTTGTTCTTGATGAACTCTTTCTTTCAAAAACGGCCCCAAAGAAAGTGGACGTGGCGGAGCCCCGACGCTATGACCAAAAATGAGATTGATTTCATCATGACGGACAAAAAGCATATATTCAGAGACGTCTCAGTGCTCTGAATATCGACTTCAAGGCTGAACGTGTCCGCTTGATGAGATCTAGGCTCCGACCAACTCTGCTCCAAGCCACAATGGGATCTGAAAAATTCCAGTCAAATCTGGAAAACCGATTTGCTGCCATGGAAACCACAAGAGACGTTGACCAGAAACTAGATAATGTGGTTCGGAACATCAGGGAAGAAGGTTCGAGATTTTGTAAAATGCAGCGTAAGAGCGGAAAGTCAAAGCTTTCAGAGGGGACTCTTAGTTAATGAAGGAACGACGTGAGAACCCACCTGTCACTTCGTTGGGAAAACGGACTCTGAACCGAGAGATCAGCAAGCGTGTAAAACATGACCTCCGATGCTCCAATACTCTTTTTATTGAAAGAGCGATCGAGCTGAATCGGAGGTCAAAAGTGCTCGTGCAATCTCTCGGAAGAAGCCACCTGACGAAGTTGACCACAGCAAGTGGAGTAGTCGTTACTTCCAAGCCATCCATCCTCTCGGAAGTGGAAGGCTTCTATAGCGGTTTGTACGCTTCTCATGCATCTCGACCTGATCCCGAAAATAAGGATCCTAGAGCCAAATTAACACGCCATTTCACCGAAGATCTGCCAAAAGTCAGCATTGACCAAATCGAGATGGCTCTTGGACAGCTGAAAAATGGAAAAGCCCCGGGAGAGGACGGCATTACAACAGAGTTGTTGAAAGCTGGAGGTAAGCCCGTACTGAGGGAGCTCCAAAAGCTTTTCAACGCTGTCCTGTTCGAAGGGAGAACTCCAGAGGCGTGGAGTAGAAGTGTGGTCATTTTGTTTTTCAAAAAGGGTGACAAGACCAGGTTGAAGAACTATCGACCCATTTCCCTCTTAAGCCACGTCTATAAGCTGTTTTCAAGAGTCATCACGAACCGTCTTGCGCGAAGACTTGACTAATTCCAACCACCGGAGCAGGCTGGGTTTGCGAGCGGATATGGCACCATAGACCACATCCACACAGTGCAGCAGATTATTAAAAAGACCGAAGAATATAATCAGCCCATGTATCAAGCATTTGTGGACTATGAGAAGGCCTTTGACTCGATCGAGATCTGTTCTGGAGTCCCTGCAGCGCTGCCAAGTAGACTGGCGATACATCCAAGTGTTGAGATGTCTCTACGAGGCCGCCACCATGTCCGTCCAAGTACAGAAACAGCAAACAAGGCCCATACCATTGCATCGAGGAGTGAGACAAGGGGATGTTATTTCCCCGAAATTGTTCACAAATGCAATGGAGGAATTGTTCAAGATGCTGCACTGGAAAGGCCTTGGCATAAACATCAATGGTGAACACATCTCACACTTGCGATTTGCAGACGACATCGTCATCATGGCGGAGACGCTGCAGGACCTACAATAGATGCTGAATGACCTGGCTGACTCTTCTGTACGCATCGGCCTACGGATGAACTTGGACAAAACCAAGGTCATGTTCAACGAACATGTACTACCGGAACCGGTTGCGATACACGGTGCCGTTCTCGAAGTTGTTCAAAAATACGTGTGTCTCGGGCAGACTTTGCAGCTGGGTGGAAACAACTTCGAGGACGAGGTGAACAGGAGAATTCAGCTGGGTTGGGCGGCGTTTGGGAAGCTTCGTCGGGTCTTCTCATCATCGATCCCACAGTGCCTAAAGACGAAAGTCTTCAACCAGTGCGACCTACCCGTCATGACATACGGAGCCGAAACGTGGACACTCACGGCCCGGCTGGTCCACAAATTCAAAGTCATGCAGCGTGCTAGTTTCTCTCAGAGATCGTGTTAAAAACGAGGTAATCCGGCAGAAAGTGATCGACATAGCCCACAGGATTAGCAAGCTGAAGTGGCAATGGGCTGGCCATATTAGCCGCAGGACCGACAACCGTTGGGGTAAACGTGTTCTTGAGTGGAGACCGCGTCTCGGCAAACGTAGTGTAGGACGTCCACAGGCCAGGTGGAGTGATGATTTGCGCAAGACGGCTGGCAGGAGCTGGATGCGAGTAGCCGAGGATCGAACTAAGTGGCGTGCAATTGGAGAGGCCTATGTCCAGCAGTGGACTGATGATCCCTATTTGAGAAGCGCAATATTCATAAAAATGGCGTACCGTCCACGCCATGGTCACAATATCAAGACAACATATCAAGAATAGTGTTGTACCTATAGTTATTATATTTAATTATATTGTCGTGTCATTTCTGTTATTACGGTATTAAACAACTCTGTAAATAGTGTATAACTATTACTATAGTCGTCACAAAATAAGAAGCCCGGTTTGACATTTGTCATCGTGGTGTAAATAATACGATTAATTCGTGTTTTTGAGTGGAATTTTACAATATCAAGTTAAACTTGATGCTTATTTATGATACGCGTGATAGTGTATGGGTAACATAGTAATTAAATAGGAATAGGAATTTGATTTTTCAATTTCTTACATGCGGCATGTCAAATAACAAATGTCAAAACGGGCTTCTTATTTTGTGACGACTATGGAGTAGGAAGAAGTGTAATGCTGAAATAAATTCAATGTCATAAGGACATATATTTTGAAATTGTAGAAGTTAACAAAAATATAATACATGTTATCGATTAAGTTTTGGAATGCTTATTTTTTTCGTAGGTATTTGCGCTAAATTTGTGGTCTGACGTTGAGGGTAAGTTGATGAGTTTTTGCTTTGGCGTTCAAAAGGTTAAAATAAAAATCTTTATTATCATCAACATCAACAGCCTTCAACAGTCCACTGCTGGACATGGGCCTCTCCTTAGAAAGGAGGTTTTGGCCTACTATACCACGCTGGCCAGACGGGTTGGTATAGGGTTGGTTTCAAGTTTTCCTTCTCTTTGCATTGATGTTGTCTTGCGTAGTTTATCCCTTAGTCGCCTTTTACGACACCCGCGGGATGAATAGGGGTGGTGACACTGTATTCTTAGTCCGTCACCACACGGATAGATTTTTTTTAAAGATTTTTTTTATTAAAATAAAAATCTTTATTATATTAATAAAATAATCTTTAACACTAATTCTTGATAAATTAGAATGCATTTGCATAAAACAGCTGTTAAGTTTGACACATTTCTAATGTCACTATGTAACGTCACTTGTCATTTCATTCATCGATGGATTTAGTAAATTTTTAAAACAAATACAGTTTTGTGATCGTCTGTGCAGTGTTATGTTGTTTGTATACACTAACACGACTAAAAATTCTTCAAGATATACTTAAAGAATAATTACTTGCTTTATTATAAGAGTAACTGGTGAAAATGGAGTCTGATATTATAAACTGGAGTAACAAAGAAGTGTTAGATTTACTAAACAAAGAGAAAATATCTAGTTTTATAACAGATATCTTTAAATCTCAAGATATCGACGGTCAGTGTCTTCTTTCCTTTGTCGATCGTGATTTTTATGATTATCCATTCGATCAATTAAACTTAGGTGAACGGAAAAGATTCATTTTATTAGTGAAAAAACTGCAGAAACACAATCGTAATGCAATGTTCGAGCTTGGGCTTTGTGATGATGCTATGAGTAATCCCTCGACAAATATAAACTTTCTTGGAACTAATTTGTCGCATTTGAGTTACAATCTTCATAAGAAAATACCAAGTGAAATATATACGAGAAGTTCAGTATCAACCTACACACCAGAAGTTAAAGCCTCAAGGCTAAAACCCGAGATATGGAAGACTGCAATAGCCCTAGGTAAGAACACCATAAAACAATGAGTTTTACTTTGTGCCTTGTGTCTGGGAATCTGAGCAAAAACTTACCTTTGTGTGTAAACATGAGTACATTTTTATCTGTTTTTAATGCATATATTTACAATTTGATATTAATGTTGTTTAAAAATAACTTGATAAAACCACACGAAACAGTTTAACAACACACATAAAAATAAATATTTTGGACATCTTACACACAACATCATCTAGTCCCAAAGAAAGCAGAGCTTGTGTTATGGGTACTAAACAACTGATATAAATACATAAATATACTGTTTTTTTTGTAAATACATACATATTATACATAGAAAAACTCCCAGACTCCAAAACAAATATTTATAAAAGAAAGCTTATTAAATTTACTTAATGTTTTAAAAATGCTAAACAAGTACTGTTAAGTATAACTTTTCAATAAAAACATAATTTCATCAAACATTGTGTGTGCCAACATACGTAATGGTGTAGAGGTACATATTTGTTACCTCGTTGATAACAATCTATTGTTTATTTATTTATAATGAACTGTTGGAGGAATACACCTTACATGCTAGTTTTTACCAAACAGAAATAATTGAAAACATATTGTTTTATTGTTTGTGCTTCCTCAATTATGCGAGATCACAACATGGACATTACTAAAATGAAAATAAGTACAAATAGTAGTCACAAACATATTATGTTTAAGAAAAAGGAAAAAAATAAAGAAAATTAATAAAATAATAAAAGCTAACAATCAAGTTAGCAAAAATGAGTAAAATAGTGGCAGCTACATATACAACACACATGTTACACAGCCCCAAATCGTTTCACACGGCACTTGAAGACCATGATGTGTAGCCCTTAATATTGCACATGGAATTCGAGGTCATTAAGTGGGGGGATGATGATGTTGTACCTCAAACACATGTATCGAACTATTTTTATATCAGAGTCATTCCTGTTTTATACTTACGTGATCACTTGTACATATTTAGTTGTAGCTATAAGTTTGTAATATTTATTATTCATTAAATTGAATTACAAATAAATTAACTTAGTTTTTCACACACGTTTATTTATATTTAAACAGAAAGTTTAATTTAATTGAATTCATTTCACTATAAGAACTTTACCACTTTTTTTTTTTAATTCAACCAGACTATTAGAAAATATGTCTATGTCCTCTGAAGGAACTGAAATAGCATCATACTCATGAGTCATCCTAGCAATCGGTGCTTGCTTCCTAAATATGTTTGGGCTCGGGGGACCTTCAGTAAAGGGTGAGGGTATCCTGGCATTCTATAGTATTTTTCTTTTTGTTCAATTCTCATTTTCACTGTCTCAATCTTTTTTAAATTCTTGAATTTATCTTATTCTAAGCATTTTTAGTATGTACATATTTCACAACAGAAATTTACCAATAATTAAGTAAATGACAATCACTACAGTTTTTCTTTAAAATTTACAAGGAATCACCACTATTACTGATATGAGCTGTGAAAATATAGTTTATTTATTTTATCTGTATGATACAAAACACTTTAAGTACTACCAAATCCCAAAGTTCTTAATGTTATGATGTAATATTAAAAATGCTAATGTAAATCCATAACATTGACTGCATGAATCGCATAGTAGTTTAAGCAGTAGCCATACTTTTCCACTGTATTGAGTGTTGTGGATTCATACCTCGCATCTGACACAAAAAACATCCAGACTAAAAAAGAAAATAACTGAATCTGGGAGTTCTTTGTGTCTGTTTTATACATGTCCGTAAAGCCCCTGTGATAGGATATGTTCCTAATTCGGGAGTTATTTAAAAAAGGTACATGTTTGAGATTGAATTATTAATTATCTGATTCACTTCCGAATTCTCTTGAATAACTGCTGGAGTCACACAAGGGTCAGTTCTGGGACCTATCTTATACACAGTGTACACTGCGGACATTCCTCACATTGACGAGGTTACAACAGCAACATTTGCAGATGACACTGCGATACTGGCAAGTCACTCAGACCCTGAAATAGCATCGCGCGTACTGCAAGAGGGCCTTGATAAAATAACCGCTTGGCTGCAAAAATGGCGGATAAAAGCTAGTGCAAACAAATCCGTACAGGTCACATTTACACTGAGGAAAGGTGATTGCCCGCCTGTCAGATTTGGGAATGCCACGCTTCCTCATAAAGACCACGTAAGATACCTTGGACTACAACTGGACCGCCGTCTAACGTGGATAAAACATATTACAACCAAAAGGCAGGAACTCTATTACGATATAAGAACCTACACTTGATCATGGGACGAAACAGTAAATTGAGTACTGATAACAAACTTTTGATATATAAAGCCATTCTGAAGCCAGTGTGGCTTTATGAGATTCAACTCTGGGGGACGCCTTTTCTCGTCACAAACTCGGAAATTCATAAGGAACTAATGATGTCTTCTGTCATGGAGGAAATCAAAAACATAAAAAGATACCAAGACAGGCGCTGCTGCTAAGTTGTTAGGGTGCTTTACCAGTAAAGCACCCTAACAACTTAGCAGCAGCGCTAAAGACTAGAAGCTACGTAAAGAGGCTGAAAAGGAAAGACATCATATAGTTCGCCATCGCCAACTTGAGGGGACGGACTCTTTGGAAGTAAATGAAGTAGATGGCTCGCTGGAGTCACGCTCATCCTGTCAATTACACCTACAACTCACCTGCTTAAAGTATCACTACTGATCGCAGATCGACAAAACAAAAAAAAAACTGACTCCATTACCCATCCACATTCCAATACAGTAATTGTTTTTGTAATAAACATTAGATTGAGACTGTATTTTAAATGAATAATGTAACATAATATGTAAATTTATATTCTAAAAAGCATTCATAAATGAATAAAATGTGTGAATATTTAATATAATACATATCAATTCAATAGGCATTAGAGTCACGCTGATTTTAGCACAAACGGATCAGCTTCACTGGGGCAGTACCATCACACAAAAGACCAAACTAAAAATGACAGAATTTGTGCTGTCCTATTTCGTTGGTGAGTGAGAGAATGAGGCGAAATCATTCTGCATCATGCTCTTCGCCTCCGATAATAATGCAGAAACGTCTATAGTGTGGGTCACGTCACCATGCTATTGTCTGCACTAACAATAATGATAGTGGCCACTACTCCTGGACTCTACTCATGCTTTCCACCAGGCAGAGTTGAGTCACTTTGGGAGTGTTAAATATGTATCATAAAGTTACAAAATATGTAATGGAAACTATTATAATAGTGTGCTGTAAGTGGTTAAGGTACAGTTACTTAACTTACCTACATTACATTCATTATCTAACATTATATTATATTTGTTAGCTAATACTTCACTTCACATATAACATTAGTAGATAAGCTCTAATTGTTATAAATTATTTATTACTATAGTAATTGTATTTTATATTTGTTCTTTGTTGTACACTTCATGTGTAAACACACACAGATAAATATATAAGATACAAGAAAATCACCCATACAAAGGTGAGTATAACCAATAAATGTTGTTTTCTTCTAGCTCACTCTGACTGCAAATCAGATAGTAGAGAAATGTGAGAGCACAATCATGCACACTTCGGAATTGTTTGAGAAACATATAATTAAAAAAATAACAGGGTCATTAATAAATTTATACAGTGATATTTTGAACATATCTTATATATAAAATTCTCGTGTCACAATGTTTGTTCCCATACTCCTCCGAAACGGCTTGACCGATTTGTATGAAATTTTGTGTGCATATCGAGTAGGTCTGAGAATTGGCCAACATCTATTTTATACTCCTAGGGCGCGAGCGGAGCAGCGGGCATCAGCTAGTAATATCTATAAATATATAACTGTTGTAAATTGATACAATTTTAGTTGAATTTTATTAATGACTACATAGTAAAATAAATTCGCATTCCGCTGTCTGTCTTCATGTATGTTTAGATCTTTAAAAGTACCCAACGGATTTTGATGCGATTTTTTAAATAGGTAAAATGATTGAAGAGCAAGGTTTTCATGTATACTACATTCATAATATAGTGGAGAAACACTAATAAATTTAGAGATTTCTTATATGATGTTATAAATAAACACATTTTTTGGATTTACATTGCAAACGCTAACCGAACACTACAAGATAGATCAAAATAATGTACCTACTACGGTAGGTATTGTGCACCTTAAAAAGGTCTACAAAGAAGTTCGCGATGGTATATGTCTATCTCTAAACAACAATATTTTTTTAATCTTTCCTTTTTACAAAGATAATGGCAGATTTTCGAAGCAATTTTAAGCAGTACAGCATTCATTCTTATCTAATTAGGCACGTAAAATACATTGTGCATTTAATATAGATCAAATTGGCCCTTTACAGCATGTAACTAAAATGATAATTTTCGAAGAACTTAAATGTGGATTTAAAAAGTAAAAAAATATTTGAATTCATAGTGTGTACATATATATTGTATCTATGATTAAAATATACACTAACTAGCGACTTAACCTGGCGAATGGCAATATTTGAAGTACTCGTATTTCTTCTACGGTGTTACCGTAGCACGTATTACGCTTAAAAACCTTCCTCTACAATCTCTATCGATTGCTGAACACTGCATTAAAATCCATCCAAGACTTAAGCATACAGACAGTGGATATAACTTGGGTTTATATTACATATATTATGTTAATTTGTTTATTTATTTGTTTTTAAAAGACGGTGGAGTTTACAAACATACATGAAACGGACACAAAAAACACAGACGCAGAACAACAATTGGTGGACCACATAAAGTGTTTTCCCACGTGGGATTTGAACCCACGACACTTGGCCAAGTTGATAGCGGCGTGCAGCTAAATATAAAGATGTGTATGAATATAATTTGTTCGCAGGCTATGTCTTCTTGGTAACGTGGGTAACAGCTGTTGTGATGGTGATTGTGCATGACAAGGTGCCCGACATGAAGAAGTACCCTCCGCTCCCAGATTTGTTTTTAGACAATGTGCCACACATCCCGTGGGCCTTTGACATGTGTGAAATCACTGGATCCTTCCTCATGGCCATCTGGCTTGCTGTACTTTTCTTCCATAAGCATAGGTAAGCTAAATTAATTAAATCATGAACAGTACAACCCACTGGTGTCGGCTTATTGTTGAATTTAGGGACACGTTCTATATAAGTTAACACATGCATTATATAACAAGATTTATATTATTATTATTATTTTCCAATTAAGCTCGCCAAAGTGACTACTCTGCCTGATGGAAAGCATATTAAGAAGAAATACAAAAGTAGTGGTGCGTATTGTAGCTCTCTAACATTTTTACGCAGATTATATTCCTTTTATCCAAAACTAGCTTTTGTGCGCAGCTTTCGTATATATCAGTTTCGCAGTAATGAGAATTTTATGACCTCCCTCATGAATCAAAGTATCTCAATGTCAAATTTTATTGAATACGGTACTGTAGGCGTGAAAGCGTAACAGACAGACAGGCAGAATCCTCGTACCCGTTCCTCCACATTCTTACTAGAAATTCTTAAGAGCAACTCGGAGTATGACTAATGGTTTCACGCCCTTGCTTCGGAAAACGTTATGGCGTCGATCCCGGTTGTCATGAACATCTATGGCAATCGTTATTAGGCAGTCAGTCTCTCAAATATACTGACAACTAGGAGTTCAGTTCGCCCTCAGGGTTGCGGAGGTCCGATCCCAGTCGCTCCGTAAAAAAAAATTATTCAGGTATAACCAGTTGAACCTTACTAAGTAGAGGCCTATCTCCAGCAGGACCATGGACTTTTAAAGACTGTTGATGATGATGAACCGGTTGAACTAGTAGCCGATCTTGGAAATAACAATGGATAGGTAGATGATGATGGCGTATTTCTGTTGACTGCCGTTAAGAAGTAGCATAGGTTAGTAGTGTTTCTGCTCCATATAGTTTATATTGTTGGTGTTGAACACGATAGGTGACTGTGGTGCAAGAAATTATAATGACCGATGACAATACTACTATTATTTTTCTTCCATTGAGTACAGTGCCGGATTTACACATTTGCCGCCCCAAAGCTTTAAATTTTTTGCCGCCCCTACTAACTCCTAAAATTAGATAAAGTTCACAATAAAGTTAATTCCTTTCTTTAGGAAATAATCTAGTTACTAGATTACTATTATAACTTTTGTTAATTACCCTTGGGGCAGGACGATTTTGTGCCTCTCGCCGTTTTACCCAGTAACAGACCGGCCCCAGACGACATCACCCAGCCGCACCGGGGTGTCGAGTGCTCGGGTCGCTTGCAGTGTTCACATTTCGCCAAGATTTGGGTGCAACGACCCTTAGGCAACGATTGGGGACTAGCTGCCTCTACCGCGTCCCCTTCGCCGCCTCCTTCGAGTGGGATCGGCCCTTTCCTGATCCCGCTCTGCGCCCTGCGGACTCCTTCTGGAGCATTACGTTCTCACAGAAGGAGACCGTGGCCTCCCATCCTTCATCACTCGCCAGCATTGCCGTGATCAATGCTGGCGAGGACAGGGACTCCACCCAGCACACGCGGGAGGACTACCACGCAGGTCAGTCTTCCAGCGTGTGCTGGGCGGAGTCCCGATTGGACCCGCAGTGTTGCCTTTGTGCCGTAACCTCACGTCTGATTCTATACAGATACTCACCGAAACAACCATGTCCGGTGAGTATCTGAGTCAATTGATAGGTAACACAGGCGGTCCTCTCTATCCAAGCTTAAAAGCTTGGCAGAACGGCTCCAACAGCGCGTTGGCTGGCACAGCCCTGTGTTTCGAGCCGTGTCCTCCAAGCCCGTAGGGCTTGCGTGTGTGCGTTCTGCCGTAGCATTTCAGGCTCATGATCCGGCGCTGTCCTTTTAGTCGCTGCCTCATACGAGATCGTACGGTGGATCCGCACGATCCAAATGGCCGTCAGCCGCTGCAGACTCCTAAGTTGAGCCTTAGACCAGATAGGTGCCCTATATATGTACAAGAATTATGTTAACAGCAATGTAAGGCGAGGGTCGCTGACGTTGCGCGGAGTGCCGACTGTCGTCGCGTTGTCTCGGGATCGGGCCCACTCTCAGTCGGCGCGTACCCGCCGTACCCCGTGCCCCCCCCCCCCCACCGCTGTCACCTTGCTCCGCCGGCGGCTCCCGAAGACAGCCGAGAGTGGCCGAATACAATGACGGCGCACGAAAAGCCCTATACAGGACCATGGATCGCACGACGCCCATGTAGAGGCAGCGAACTTCTTCCCCTGGTCCCCCGAGATTGGGCAGCAGACGATGTAACGCCCCTTCTACCCCTCGAACCCGGGGCACTAATCCCCCGAAATGCTCTTCGAAGCTCCACAGACTGTCCAGGATGAGGTCTAGGTATTTCATGCACTGGCCCACCCGGACTTCAGTGTCACCTACTCGCAGACGCGAGCTGGGTGGTTCCTGGTGCTTACGTAGGCCATGGAACCAAATCGCCTCAGTTACCTGAGGCACCACTCTTAGACCTCGCTCACGAATCTTTTCCAGGGGGCAGACTGGTGCGAAGGACCGCATCGTATGTGAGGTTTCATAACAATGCGCCCAATACAAAGCCCTGAGGAACCCCATAACACACTTCCCTTCGATTCTTTACCACGTTGCGATCCACAAACTTCACCGTCCTCGCGTTGCGCTGATAGGCCTCTATGATCTAACCATGCACCTGTCAACGTCAATATGTCCAAGAGTTGGCAGTACTCGGTCGGCGGTGCCGGGGTGCGGAGGAGGGACGCAAGCGAGTGAATAAAATCAACTTCTGCCAACCGACACGACCTAGACCCAGGTGTCCAATGTGTGTACCAATGTCGAGTTATAAACTGCTAAATCAAAATATTGCACATTCGATAAACGTTATTAACTCATTTTAATTGAACTCAATTTAACACAAATTTTAAAAACAATATTGATTTAAAGTTAATAGTAATAAATAAATATTTCGCACATCTTACACACAACGTCATCTAGTCCTAAACTAAGCAGAGTTTGTCGTTCGACCATAGGTCAGTCCGTCTCAGGGTGGTGTTGGACGCTAGCATGCCGTCCGGACGCTTCCCTGAGAGCTGGAAGAGCGGAAAGCTGGTCAAACTCCAGAAGACAGGACGATTCATCCACGGCCTATAGATCCATCGTGTTGCTGGACGATTTGGGTAAGCTGTTTGAGAGGGTGCTTTATACCCGCATCGTCCGGCACTTATGTGAGGTGGGCCCCGATCTGTTAGACACCCAATTCAGATTTTGGGAAAGGCGTTCGACGGTCGATGCTATATTGCGCCTGAGGGCCGTGACCCAAAGTAAGCAGTGGCAGCATACTGTTAGTGGTTTCTATGGACATCGCCAATGCATTTGATAGTCTCTATCACGGAGTGCCCGAGTACCTGAGGCGACTATTTAGATGAGCGTACCGTCATGTATGGTGTTTTGAAACGACGGAACATAGGATACGACTGGGCCCGTGGAGGACGTCTTCCTCGGGCTGGACGTAATCTGTTACGATGATGACACTGTGACTACAGCCAGGAGGGTGAACTTTCAGGCTGGCCACACTGGCCGAAACAGGAGCCTTCCTGGTGGTTGCGCACATTAAGGCGTTGGGCTTACTGGTGGCCCTGGATAAGACGAAGTCCCTTTTGTTCCATGGGCCCTGTCGTAGGCCACTCCCCGGCGCCTCCATCGTGGTCAACACGGTAATTGTACTGGTCCGGGCCCAGTTGAAGTATCTGGGCCTTATCCTTAACGGAGCACTTCCGACAGCTTGCAGAAGCTGGTCGACACTGCCTCCGCACTTGGACGACTTTTGTCCAATTTGGGTGGAGCCAAAGTCGCGACGAGACAACTGTACACGGTAGTTGTCTTGTCTAATGCACCATACGGTGCACCGGTGTTGGCGGCGGCTCTGACCGCCCAAAATAGGGCACGCCTCTGGTGAAC
The DNA here is from genome assembly GCA_932526445.1 of Phragmatobia fuliginosa. Classification (NCBI taxonomy): domain Eukaryota; kingdom Metazoa; phylum Arthropoda; class Insecta; order Lepidoptera; family Erebidae; genus Phragmatobia; species Phragmatobia fuliginosa. The sequence continues at coordinate 17,665,425 of OW052061.1, forward strand.
CCATATTGGTGTTAGGGCCATACACGGTTACCGCGGTCGCAACCATCTGCGAAGACATCATCTATACCATGGTCATGCTGCCCTGAGTGTGACCGCAAAAGGACGGAAAGAGTTTTCCCCTCCATCCACTTCAGTAGCCTTCAGGCTTTAGAAGAGGCGACCTCCGCGTGTTCCGTACGTCACCATGGAGACATAAGCAATTAATGGCACCCGCTTCAGTGAGATTACGCACTGGGAGGGGTTCAGAGGGCGTTATAACAGGTTCCTTGGACCCCTGCTATTTAAGGTGCAGAGTGGCACACCATGTGGTTTTAGTCAGTTCGATGCCGACATACAGCCCCGTTGCAAACTCCGGTAGTGTGATGGCCCGAGGGGGTTTCCACACGTCAAAAAAAGTGTTTTAGGTGGTCGCCACTCTGCATTCTACTGCGCCAAGTGTCGTGGGTTCCTACGTGGGAAAACACTGTGTGATTCACAAATTGTTGTCATAAGTCCTGCGAGACTTAGGACAACTTTGTGTTTTCTGTGTTCGTTTTATGTATGTTTGTAAAGCCTCCCGTGACACATAATTTAAACTCCTAATACGAGTATGGCCTTTTAAAAAAATTCTAACAGTTGTGTGTCCGCCTTACTTTTTTTCTGTACCAATTTATTTTTTTGGGCCATTTTGCCGCCCCCCTAATTCTGCCGCCCCAAGCTTCAGCTTTTTCAGCTTCTATGGTAAATCCGGCCCTGATTGAGTATTAGGATAAGTCTTGAACCAAAACCAATAGTCATCATAAATATTAGCGATTATACACACTGTAATATCAATTATTACCATTTAAAAAGGGGAAGTTTTCACAGAGATCTATACTCAAACTTACATAATATGTAGGTAATCATAACTGAATTTGATTCATAAAAGCGATTAAATATTTTTTGTGTACTTTCAACATGATGCAGGCACCACACTTCGCTATTCGTTATGCGGGTTATTCGCGCGCATACGGCGAAGTGTGGAGAGTATATTCGCCAATATTCGCTTTATTCGTACGCATCGAATAGCGAATCGCATATACGTCGACTTGTCGGTTTTTTGACACACTTCAAAGGACACGAATAAGGCGAATACACGCATCGACTGCCCACACTTCGGACGGGTAGTGAAGTGCCCTGTGCATAACTAACAACCATAGACTATAAAACAGTTTTTGAAATAGATAAATCAATTAAACGATTAAAATAACCTATCATATGATCAAAATAATTTGACTTCATTGAAGTATTGTTTCTGTCAATTTAATAAAATAAAAAGGAAATTAAAATAATATGTTTCGTTCGTTCATTGACCATTAAAAATGACAATGCTCTGTGCATAACTAACAATCATAGACTATAAAACAGTTTTTGAAATAGAATAAATCGATTAAACGATTAAATTAGTTTATTATATGATCAAAATAATTAGACTTCATTTAAGTATTGTTTCTGTGAATTTAATAAAATAAAAAGGAAATTAAAAAAATATGTTTCGTTCGTTCGTATGGTTTCGTTTTGTTCACCATAAAAATGACAATGACACATCTCTACAACACACATATTTGCCTTATTATATAATTATACCAGTACGAAGTGTGGTGGCGTGTTTGTTGTTTGCGCGCATAACTAATATTCGGGCGAATACGGCGTAGACAAATAACGAATAGCGAATAACGAAGTGTGGTGCCTGCTTTACACCTTGAGTTATGCTTGTAAACAGCAGATACAAGTAGTTAAGAAAATGTGTAAATTCATGCCCGCTTTCCTTTGTTTCTTTGTTTGAATAACCATATAATATAACCAACAAAACATAAAGTAAATGAAAACACAAAGAAATTATTTTAAACATTCTTTAAAATGTTTTAACCTCTGGCAGACATATAAATCTAATGACATTGTTCACGCAGTACTGGGTACTTATTGGTCATTAATAAACAATGCACACAACGAAATAGTAAGGGGACCTCAACTGTTTGTTGAAAATACGTAAGAAAGAATGTGATTGTAGTTTTTGATAGCTATAGCCGTGTAATTGTTAGGGTTCCACGAATAGAATATGATTCGAACAAAACAAGTGACACTGCTATAGTCACTATTTACCCCTTACCATCAAACCGCTCATACGCTTCTTAACAATCTTTGTTAGAAATATATTATTCTTGTCATCATTATTTACTCCTTGGGGGAGACCTTCGTTCAGCAGTGAACGGTGACGGTTAATTCTTATCGTGTGCTAAATAAATGGTGTAATTTAATTGTTTTTTATATAATTTACAACATTACTTCCTATTATTTACGTCTAAAACAACATTAAACTAGTAAACAGATAGAACACGTATTCTTTGTTTGATAAGAACACAATACAAAACATTATCATAATTAGCACATACTCGTAACATTAAAACAATACATTTTTGTGTTGCCAAATATTTCTTTTGCCAAGTCGGAATTTTCAAACTTTTAAGTAAAAAAAGCGGGACTCTTTCGTAGAAAGGGAGATAGTAAAAAACAAGTTAATAAATTCGATTTTTAAAATATTTATCTTGTATAATTAATCGAGTTTTAAATGATCTTTACGTGACAATATGATGATTTGAATCAGATTTACCCCATTACTTCTTTTTCGTCTTCTGATTAAAAAAAAATGGAAACAAAATGAAAGTCAAAAACATAATGCATTAGAAACAGTGGTGTTTCAATATTGAGTGAGTGTTACAAATAGTAATTTACAATATTATAAGCCACAACGGCGGTAGTTGTCATTTTTGTGGCGCCATCACTTCACTTCGCTTGGTTATAAATAGGAGTGATCTGTTGTATCGGTACGCATTTCTGACGAATGCGTCGCGGAGTGTGGATCATTGTCTTTGGACAATTAGTACTACTCCGTTAACAGATGTGGAAAGCTGTCTTTGACAAGTTAGTACTGTCTGAATTGCGGTGGGTGCGAGGAAAACTGTCTAACAGCTAGTACAGCCCTATGTGACCGCCCTTGCTGTATATCTAACTGTAATTTGTTTAGATTCGTTACTTAATTAACGGTTGATTGTGTCTAATTGCATTTCTCAGATTATTTTGTAATTAATGAAATAAATTGTTTAGAATTAAAGTAAATAGTTTAGAATTATAATTATTTTTATTATTTTTCACTTCTGGACTCTAACATCAGAAGTTGGATCGATCTACGTTCACAAATTATTAATTTTCAATATTTGGGAAACGATCAACTACCGACATTTAGTTAGATATTTTCATTTAATTTGCCTATACTTCATTATCTAGGTGTGTCTTACGATAGAGAGCATTGACAAATGCACAATAGATCGCGCTGTCATATAGAACCAAAGTGAATATACGCAGTGATTCGCCGCAGAGGTCCCGGGAACGATAAACGCGATCGTTCGTTAAAAAAAAAGGCATTGCACACTATTAGTGCTCATTTGAACGCTATCGAAATTCAGTGTTCGTTGTGATTTTTAATAAGGGAATCCGACTTTTGTGATATTCTTATCCGCTCTAAATCAAAGTCAAAAATCAAAACTAAATCAGTCAAAAATCAAAACAAAGTCAAAACATAGCAAATATAAAAATCGTAAAGGAAGTGACGACTTCTATATTTGGTTTTTAGTGTCAATTACAAACGGTTTTAAAACGATTATTTTAATAAAATAATGAGGGTATTTGTACCACATGTGTGTTCGTGTGTATAACGCTTTCTTTCCAGTTAGTAAACATTGTGCTAAGCGATGGAAACTGCATCCGTGCCAATGTACAAGGTGTACAATGTGGTCCACCAGTGCCGACACGGTAATGAGAGAAGGTTAGAAGGTTCAGTTAAGAAAAACTTGTGAGTTGTGCTTGACGCTGTACTGGTAAGATCAAATCATATTACATGTTGAGTTGTGATTTATTTTCACATAATTTTGATATGTAGTGTACAAAAGTGAATTGTGTGCGCAATTTAAAATGATGAAAAAATGGACTGTTTGGCGCGTATACGAAAATGCCTTAGGGCTGATGCAAAGCTGTGGCTTAACACAAGGGCTTAAGTAGTTAGTTTAGTTTTAACAATGACCTCATTTCGTACCTTTTGTTATTGCGAATATTTGGTACTAGCTATTGCCCGCGTGTGTCGGTTATCGCGATAAAAAGTAGCTTTCCAAAGTTCAGTTCTATCTTTATACCAAAATTTCATCAAAATCGGTTCAGTGGTTTTGGCGTGAAAGCGTAACAGACGGTTACTTTCGCATTTATTGCGAATATTTGGTATAACGTAAATAGTGAATAGCGCTCAAACGAATGTTTGTAACTACCCCACCTGTGCATAATCAAGTAGGCGTTCTTTGCTATGGTTACGAACTATTTTTAACGAAGGAATGATGAATAATAGCAGTTGTAGTGGCTGCCTAATGCAACCCGAACTTATTACTTAAAGGTCAAGTAACTTTTATCCATTTACTTAAAATGTTACACTGACACAGCAAGTGTGACGGGACATAATACCCACACACGTTGTGATTAATCTGTTTAACTTTTATTTATGGAAACGAAAAATAGATACTTTGTCAGATTATAACAATTTACAGTGTGTACACCAAGTTAAGTTACTCCGTAAATTTAAAAATTGAAATGACCATTATTAAACAACTAGCTTTAGCCAGCGGCTCCGCCCGCGTGTATGATGTCCTTTCTCAGGTTCTAAACTATTTGAGTTCCAAAATTCATCAAAACCGGTTTAGCGGTTTAGGCGTAAAAACGTAACAGACAGACAGACAGACAGTTACTTTCGCACTTCAAGAAATAGTTGATGATCCATTACATTTCTAATTTTTATTTTGATAATTCGATGAATGGGCTATTCTTTTATATTGGTGGTTGGTGAGAGCAAATAAATCGGGAGTATATAAACGTGTGATGTAACTATTCACAATACGGCAAAAGGGTGCGTGGACAGCAGAGCTAGTCCTGACGGAGCCTATTTAAAACAGCTTGAGGAACTCTTATCATCCGCCGGTAGATGTACTATGTCACATTATTTACTGGTGATTGCATTAGTCAACTGTTATTGTAAAATCTATGAAGCGTTATAACAGTGGTAAATGTTTAAATTCTAAAGATATGATGTTAAATTTATATAATAGTTCAGAGTAGGTAGTACGAAAGTGACTTCACTTGTTATTAATGGTTCAAAGAAAAAAAAAAAGTAAAGAAACTTCTATGAACCTTCTATAGTGGACTCCAAACTGAAACTTCATACTTTAAATGTAATCTAATAGGTTTTACACAACATCAACAACAAATTGTAAATGTTAAAGAAAGATCTCTTATGATAAAGCCAAACACATCGTTTGTTAGTTATGTTTTAATGTTTATCGAAATGCAAAGTATTGATACCGGTAAAGACTGCATGTCTATCGATCTTAATAGTACGTCTACTTAAGCATGCTATTCTTGATGTTATAGAAACATTATGAAAGGTTTTAAATACCCTCACTAGTGTCAGGTATTAAATGAACTATGTTATGTTGTTTGTGTAACAATAATGATTAATGGTCAGGTTAGACCGAGCTAAAATGAGGTTTAAGCACTAGTCATTGTGAGAGTACCAATTAGTGTTCCGGAAAGATAATCCTCATGCCTGACTGGCTATTTCAGGTGTTAAATTTTAAGATCATACACAAAATCATTGCAAACTTGATCGTAAAGGTCTGACATTCATATAGGATCAAGATTAATAACATGTTCATAAGCACGTTACGAGCCAGCTCAGGTTATTGTGATCTTTCTTCCTGACAGAGGTACTTATTGAAACGTCAGTACCAGTGATGGTTTCGACTGCTTTGTTGGGTCGACAGTTAGTGTATGAGACTACCGTTCAATATAGGTTCGATTTCTGGGTTGAACAAACAATAACTAATAATACTGTGTACTTCTAATTATAGATATGCTTGTTACGGCCCGAAGTTTAAAAGTTGTGGTCAACGCTCCGTGACTCGAATGAGTACAAAGAGTCGACGGTCCTACGCCTGATCTCTTTCGGGTCATGTTGGGTGGCCGTCTCATCGAACCAAAGGCGTACACCTGTGTTAGACAAGTACTTGCGTGCTGTAGTGTCTACTGTGTTTTTGGTTGCTCACCATTGGGACTGGCCGCCGTAGCAGAAAGGTAAAAAGGTTAAAATGGTAAGGTTTAACTACAGACTCGAGACGATCGACTATAAGCAGACGGTGGCTTATTACAGTAAGTGATTGAACGACACCTGTCGGACAAGCCCTGGTTCATAAAATGACTTTGAGGGCAATTAGTCTGAACTCGAATTCACTGCGTGGGCATACTTGGACATGTTTCGGGTTTGCTTGACGACAATCGTCAAGCTGCAGACATAACCAAAACTGGTGACCCGGTATCATATCCTAAGAGCTTTGCGATTATTGGGAACATCCTTAACCGAGTACCGTGAGACTTCTGTAACATTTTCTGACATCCTCCGGGTCTTGCGTCCTGAGAGATATGCGAAAGTTAGTAACATTCTTGACGATATTACTGCGTACATACTGAGGGCACTGTTATTTTTAAATATCCTAAAAGCTTTGCTTGCTAGTATCGCCTTCTAAAAGCTCTGATTATTCATGACTATAATGAAGCATATTGGTGACATTAAAGTAATACCGTATTCAAAACTAATGCAATTTTTCATGCTTTCCTTAGATGATAACGATGCATTGAGAGCCTCGTCACTGAGCAAGGTGCAGTCTACGCGAGCCGAGCCCGGGCTGTGACCTGGTGTCTGCTGCTGCCTGGTGAGGCGCAGACTTGCGGCCTGCTCGCTGTATCGCGAGGTGCGGACTTGCGTCCTGCATGCCGCTCAGTGATAAGCGGACCTGCGGTCTGTTCTCCGTGTGCCCGAGATGCAACCTTCCGCCTGTTAACCGTGTGTACGAGACGCAATCTTCGGCCTGATCCCCGTGTGCGTGAGGTGTGGTGCAATGTATGGCGGATGGTGGAGAGCATGAGGTGTGTATATTGGAATGGACCCATGGACAGGGTAACCAGCCCCAAACTCGTGGTCTTCCTGAGATAATTTTAAGACCCATGGACAGGGTAACCAGCCCCAAACTCGTGGTCTTGTTGAGAGAGGTAAGACCCATGGACAGGGTAACCAGCCCCAAACTCGTGGTCTTGTTGAGAGAGGTAAGACCCATGGACAGGGTAACCAGCCCCAAACTCGTGGTCTTGATGAGAGAGGTTTAAGGCCCATGGACAGGGTAACCAGCCCCAAACTCGTGGTCTTGTTGAGAGAGGTTTAAGACCCATGGACAGGGTAACCAGCCCCAAACTCGTGGTCTTGTTGAGAGAGGTTTAAGGCCCATGGACAGGGTAACCAGCCCCAAACTCGTGGTCTTGATGAGAGAGGTTTAAGGCCCATGGACAGGGTAACCAGCCCCAAACTCGTGGTCTTGATGAGAGAGGTTTAAGGCCCATGGACAGGGTAACCAGCCCCAAACTCGTGGTCTTGATGAGAGAGGTTTAAGACCCATGGACAGGGTAACCAGCCCCAAACTCGTGGTCTTGTTAATTTTAAGTTTAAATGTTTAAGACACACACTTATGATAACTGTTCTTATGATATTATGGTTCTTATGGTAACGGTAGACCTTCATGCTGAAGTCTACTCTTGTGTTAGTACTAAGTTTCTAGTTTTATTTTAAATGTATGTAACAGAGACTGTTTGTTTCTAATCTGGCGCGGATTATAAATAATCTTTCACTCTTTTCCTTGGAGGTTCGAACCTTTCTTATTCGTGTTAACTGTTATTATCTTGTAAAACTATTCGTTAACTCTAACTGTTTACGCTAAATTTGATAACTGTTTTTAGTAACTGACCAATTGGACGATGATGTACTTACAGAGGCGTCTAATAAACTTTTATTTTTGTACATGTTCCAGTAACCGCGAATGAGAACAATGAAGAAGTGTGGTCATCCAGACCTGCCGAGGACGTCAGGGTGTCAGGAGAGGCCGTATAAGCCACAACGGCGGTAGTTGTCATTTTTGTGGCGCCATCACTTCACTTCGCTTGGTTATAAATAGGAGTGATCTGTTGTATCGGTACGCATTTCTGACGAATGCGTCGCGGAGTGTGGATCATTGTCTTTGGACAATTAGTACTACTCCGTTAACAGATGTGGAAAGCTGTCTTTGACAAGTTAGTACTGTCTGAATTGCGGTGGGTGCGAGGAAAACTGTCTAACAGCTAGTACAGCCCTATGTGACCGCCCTTGCTGTATATCTAACTGTAATTTGTTTAGATTCGTTACTTAATTAACGGTTGATTGTGTCTAATTGCATTTCTCAGATTATTTTGTAATTAATGAAATAAATTGTTTAGAATTAAAGTAAATAGTTTAGAATTATAATTATTTTTATTATTTTTCACTTCTGGACTCTAACAATATTATAATTAACAAATATTACTTTTAAAAATAATTCATATTTTTAAAGATTTAACTTCTATAAATCTGTCTTTTTTTATAGATAATAGAGATTAAAAACTCTACACAGTTGATGAGTAATTGTGCTTAAAATTAAATTTGCGGAGCATTTATTTCTGATTTCCGACCATTTAAAAGTCATCTGGGAAAAATGCGTTAAACAGTTTTAACATATTCATGGTAGCTTGTTTGAAAACTGTTGAGAGAGCTGGTTCCGTGATTCCTCAGCACACTGCACGCACGAACGAGTTATTCCTGAATAGCAGGGTCGAGCTGATCCTATCCCGCGCGGGAAATACGTCTGGCTACGCTGATTAATGCCCACATACTTGTACAATGGCGGTATGCTATAGTAGTCGTTATATCATACTGCTACTGCACAAGTTTTGTTTTCGCTATTCTAATTAAGTCGTAGTCATTCTTTAAGTAGGTAAATTCGCGTGTTTGGGACATAAATACATTAACTTACCGAGTGCGCAACGTTCTTGTTAAATTTATATTCTCTGCACCAATTAAATTGAGGCTTGTGAGTAGTTATGACGTTCTGCTAGCCGATTGTCGGCCGCCAGTCTAAACCGACGCCAACCAAATACGCAAGAGATACTCGTATTATAGTGTGTGTGTGTGCCAAAACATAGATGCACTCTCTGTTTTTCTCACTTTCATAGTCCGATGGGATGGGCTATCTGACACGGCCGGGGAGAAATCAGGCACAGAAGCGACGCCTTCATGTGCACTCAAAGGCAAGGGGTCTTACCCCTAACTTTCAAACTCCGGGCTGTTATTAAATATGTCTATAATCAGAAAAACTAAATAACATTTTAGCTTCGACCCGGGATATAGTAATATGCTAAATACTATATGGTACCAAACTGTCCTCAATGCAATCCTATTTGCTTAGGAACAAATTGTTTATCAATGTCGGTTATGACTCAATATTTATCTACAATGTTCACGTCATAATTAATATACAGTTATACATTACCGTTTAGGACAGACTTGTGTCACACTTTGTTTGCGTGTTAAACGTCTACGTATACATACCTAAGTACTGCATGATCAACTGCTCAACTTTTGCTAAGCTATTATATATTTCGTTAAAATCTCTCAAAATATATTAAAAGTATATTTTTTTTATTTATTAAGCGTTTTATTATATAAATGCATATTACTCTTTAGATACATTAGAGAGTAGACTAGATAATAGTATTATATTCATGAGCTTGAAGGAGGCCACGGCTAAATAGTATGACCGTGCGGCGTGTGTTTAGGATGTCAAGTTTAGTTTTCTAAAATAATGTTAAATAGGTAGTTATTTTTAATGAGCGTCGAACAGGACGTTCCCGCAGAAACTTCTAAGAAGTAGCATTTCTGGAAACAACAACAACTTGGAACATTCGATATGACTGGGCCCTAAGAAGGTGTCTACCTTAACGGCTAATTACATAATTTGTTTCACTGACGACACGTTGGTCACAGCCCGGGGGGTTTAACTTTTAAAAGGCGGCGTGCCTGGCCTCGCTGGTTGGGCGTAGTGAGGCGCTGGGCTTACAGGTGGCCCTGCATCAGACGGAGACCCTGTTGTTCCATGGACCCCGTCGTGGTCCGCGCCCCGGCCGTTCGGTTCAGACTCAGATGCAGTATCTGGGCCTGATCCTTAACGGCTGGTTGCTCTTCGACGAGCACTTCCGAGTGGTTAAGCGGAATTAAGACAAACCCGTAAGTGAGACAACGATCTGATCGGTTACGGATGAAGAAAGTGGCCTTTTACTTAATAACGTGGACTTCCAATGCCTGCGTTAGATCAGGCATTGGAATTCCACATTGTTAAGGAACTTGTCAATCATTTCCGCCATACGTTTTTGTTAAATAAATTACGCAGCGAGTAATACCCACGCGGCTACGCAGTTGTATTGAAAAAAATGAATTGTTGTCGCGGCTTTTGATGCCGTCATACATGTAGCTCGGGTTAACATTTCTAATCTGAGGTCAGGTGGAATACCCGTTCTAAACAGATAACAAAACAATAACTTTAGGAAGGTAACACTGCTCATTAAGGACTACATGATAATACGAGTAATAAATATATGAAGAAGGCCACAACTAAAAAGTGCGACCGTGCAGCACATCTTCTAGAATAGAATCTTAAAAACTATTATCCTTAGACCTCTACTCTTAGATTCTACTCATGCTTTCCATCAATCAGAGTGGTCTCTTTGACAGACTAATAAAGTACAAGCAAGCAAGTTTCCTTGGTAGTGCAAATGCCACCTGTAAATGAATTATTTTTACAATTTTATTACAAATAATAATATCGTTATCGTTAACTTACACAGATATCTGAGTGTCACTCGCTCTTACTACTCGTAAGATTAAGCATGCTGTAAATTTTCGAACATGTATAACTAAATATTATGGCTGTAATTAAACTCTGAAGCACCGAGTTCGATTTAGCCGCATTGCACAGATATTCACATCATCCACGTATATCATTCACTTGGAGATATGTACACTTTCTATTTATTCGTGCCAATACTGCATTTGTTGTTTTTAGATGTTTACCGTTAATGTCGTGTGCTTGGTTGGTTCTCAATGAAATAGAATGGGGCCAACATGCATGATGGACAATTCTTCAATCGACGTAAAAGACAATCGACAACCACGGCAACAGATTCTGTAAAGGCAATGAGTGTACCGTATTACTCTAGTGTTTTGTATATTTTAAAAAGTGGAAGTATATAGATAATGATATTTTCAAAAATAAATGTTTTAAGTGATAGCTTAGTTAAAAAGATTTTATTGTGTAAATAAATTCGTTATTTATTATTATTAGATGCGTTTGCCCCATTCTATTCCACTGAGAACCAACCAAGCACACGGCATTAACGGTGTACTGCTCTCTAGGAGACAGGATATAATGTATTTAAGCGTAGATGCAAAATAATACGCAAGGGTTCTTTGTGTCTTTGGAATAAGTAGAACTTGATCATTAGGATATAAATCCTAATGATCAAGTCCTACTTATTCCATGGGTGGAGAAACGAAAAAAAATCGTGAAAACAGGCCTCACCTGCAAATGCATTTTAGCCCTTTATTTCCCCTTCTCCCAAAATCAGATTGGATAGGCATTTAAACAAGTTCATTGCTATGTATAATATGTATGGTGATGTTATTACTTTAGATATAATTTTGAAATCTGTACATTTTGCTGTCCAGGTTTATAATTCTTCGGAGGTTCTTCGCGCTTGCGGGTACGGTGTTCCTCTTGCGGTGCTTCACGATGTTGATCACATCGTTGTCAGTACCGGGCTCGCATCTAAAGTGCGAGCCGCGGTCGTACCCGCCCGCTGACGACCTGACGGTGTGGGGTCGCCGGCTGCGTCAGGCCTACGAGATCTGGAGCGGCGCTGGCATGTCTGTGCGCGGTGTACGCACGTGTGGCGACTACATGTTCTCGGGGCATACCGTCGCCCTTACACTGCTCAATTTCTTCATAACTGAGTGTAAGTAGTAATTATATTGATTATCTTATGTTGAAGGTTTGTTTTTACTTTGATTTCTATTATGTATGTTTTAAATTATATTCTTAAGGGCTCCCACACAAAACCACGAATGGACCGGCTCGACCCGGCCAGTCCTACCCTCACACAGAAGACCATTATTTTTTTTTTTTTTTATATTTAAGCCTGCCAAAGTGACTCTATTCTGCCTGATGGAAAGCATGAGTAGAATCCAGGAGTAGGGGTCACCATGCTTATTGTGAGGGTAGGCAATGTAGCATGGTGACCCTTACCATGGCAGCCTGGTTAGATTATTCTGCATCATTCTCCCGGCCTTCGAAGGGCGGGAGAATGATGCAGAATGATTGGGCCTCCGGTCTCACACTCACCAACGAAATACGACAGCAAGAATGCTGTCATTATTAGGATGGTCTTCTGTGTGAGGGTAGTACCATCCTAATAATGACAGCATTCTTGCTGTAGTATTTCGTTGGTGAGTGTGAGACCGGAGGCCTAATCATTCTGCATCTATAATCTAACCAGGCCGCCATGGTATGGGTCACCATGCTACATTGCCTACCCTCACAATGAGCATGGTGGCCCCTACTCCTGGATTCTACCCATGCTTTCCATCAGGCAGAGTAGAGTCACTTTGGCAGGCTTAAATAAAAAAAAAATCTCATGATCAATCTTCGAATTTCAGTTCTCCCTTAGGGTTGCGGAGGTCCGATGCCAGTCGCTCCGTGGAAAAACTGAAATTCAGGTAAAACCGGTTGAACTAGCAGCCGACCCCAAATAAACTTGGGAATAAAGGCTAGGAAGATGAGATAAATAGATTAAAGAAATCTTGATTAGCAAATATTCCACAATTAAAAACCTGAAACTTGCACAAATTTCGTGTCACGCTTACAAAAATTTGAAATGGAGACTGTACTATTCTTAGTGCCAAGGACGCGATCATCCATGAGGAATGGAAAGACGTAGGTACATATGCACTACTATTAGTTATTAGATAAACATAAAGAAATATTTACAATAACACCTGATTTCATTCCGCAATCGTTGGCATCAATCTGTTTATATAGTGTTAACATTATGACCTACATATTGACTTTAATAACAACAAAGATACCGGATGTCAAAGTTCTACAATCTATTTGTTTACGTAACAGTCGTATACACCGCATACACAAGTTTAGTACAAAGTGTGACGCGTTCAGGAAGTTTGGCAAACAGTGGCGACTGGTGACGCACACTCGCGAATATAAAACTCGTACAGTTTATCAGCACGAATATAAATTTGATAAACTTGTTGATTAAGGTTACTACGTCATAATCTCTAGATAAGGATTTGAAAAACGTCCTTTGTCTTATAAGTAAACAATAGGTATAAGATAGAGAAATTCAAAAAGATTACGTACATGTACTAAACATCAAAACATTTTAGGTACCTACATACTACAGAGATAATAACATCATTGAGTTTATTAGATATGTGGTAATAGTTTAACAAAGAAAAAAATACATAAGTGACTTAGAATGTGGACTGAAATTATACGTATATAACTATAGACTACAGGCCCATGTCAAAAATGGATGGGTCATATGAACCACCAGGTGACGTATATGGGACGATATAAGAGCATAAAATAATAAGATTCAGCACTATGCCGTCACTTGTAAGCTGTCCAACTGAGTGCTGGTGAGAATTCAAAAGTGCAGGTAGAGTGAGTACATTTTGGTCATATATTTTTGTACGGCATTTTTACCATCGATAGATCCATGAAAAATAATAAGAAAGCGCACAGTGCCGTAAAAAAATGGTGGTCCACAAAGTCAGTATTTTTTGTTGATTTTCTTACAATTTTCAGGGTAAATTTGGTCATTTCATTCTGTACGGCATCAGTTTCATTCTGTTTCAATACAGCTTCTAATCCATTATTCTGCAACGCCGTACAAAAATCATGCAACAAGGGGAAAAAATCGAGGGTTGCAACCCCCTCTTTTTCCGTGGTCCGGGGGGTGATTTGACACAACATAAAATTAATTTATTTTGAAAGTATTTTATGCATACATAATATTTTTCTACATGCCGTACATTTTCGTTGGTCCAAAGGTTTGTAGGGAAAAAAAACTCAAGGAAAAATCCATAGAACGAAATGTAAGTAAAATCCATATAATGAAATGTAAGGTGAAATTCATGGCGATATTTTTTTATACGGCATTTAGATAGTTTATTTGTTCTTAATGCAATAATTTATAAAAATTTAATGCCGTACCAATCTGAAAGTTCATATTCATAAAAAAGTAATAAAAATATTAAATAAATTTAATTTACATATATTTATATCGCTTACGGAGCGACATTTTGTTACGACGTTTAGCATTTGTAGGCATATATCTACACCTGCCTTTACTGTACTGTGTGCTAAGTAGTCATAACGTATTTTATTCGGTTGTAGGGGTTACCAATAAGAACGTCCTAGTTTAAAAATTGAATAAAACACATTTTTTTTATGAAAAATGCATCCGATTGATTTATTTGATAGATAATTTTATGCCATTTATGTTTTAAATAATATATCGGCCAAATGACCGATGTCAGTGACATAACGGAACCGGATGAGGTATCAGGCGAAGAAATCGATGACGTCATAGGTAAATAAATAAATCTTTAATGATAGAGAATTGTTTCAGAAAATGATAGAGAAGATAATTCGGACGTCGATGAAGACGTTGATTCCGATAACAACTCAGCAGCTGATTCTGATACTGAATAATTTAAATAAAAACCTTATTTTGTATTATCATTTTTAAATATACCTTTCGTTTTTTTTAAAAAAATTGTTGTCTTATTTATTCACATTATTACAATTAAACAAATCAATTAAATACATGTATCAATAATGTTTGGAATATATATTAAACCAAAAAGTATACAAAACTGTTGAAACTGGGATTTACAGTTTCAATTCTTGGATATTATATTATATACACACCCTTTCACTTCGGTTAGACGTCATAATGATTTTATCTTAATATCAATTGTTCTCTTCAAAAATATGTTAATACCGTACAGTATCAGGTGGCCATAAAGTACTACACCCTTAAAAATAGTAGCGTCATTTTCATCAGCTTTAAGATATGGTCTGCATTAAAATGTACGGCATCATTTTTTGCTAATTTATTTATCTTAATACTATTTAAAACAAGGGAAATATGTAGAAAATTGCTATATTTTATTAATCTATGAATATTTAAAGTTTTGCAATAATTTTATAAAATGCAGTTTTTGTAGTTCTCTATATTTTTTTAGAACAGTTTCTTTTGAACGGCAATACTATATAACAATTGTATTTTACAATATCATGTTAAAAAAAAAGTTGCCGTATAGAATCAAATGATGTTACAGCTTTAGAAATCAAGTATACCATGAAAATAAGATAATTATAAATATACATTCAAATGAACAAGAATTTATTGACGGCATTATTTTTAATAGTACTTTTGAGTGCTAGATAATGTTTTGGAACCAAAGCCGTACTTTTTCAAATCACCCCCCGGACCACGGAAAAAGAGGGGGTTGTAACCTTTGATTTTTTTCCCTTGTCGCATGATTTTTGTACGGCATTGCAGAATAATGGATTAGAAACTGTATTGAAACAGTATGAAACTGATGCCGTACAGAATGAAATGACCAAATTTACCCTGAAAATTGTAAGAAAATCAACAAGAAATACCGACTTGGTGGACCACCATTTTTTTACGGCACTGTGCGCTTTCTTATTATTTTTCATGGATCTATCGATGGTAAAAATGCCGTACAAAAATATATGACCAAAATGTACTCACTCTAATTGCACTTTTGAATTCTCACCAGCACTCAGTTGGACAGCTTACAAGTGACGGCATAGTGCTGAATCTTATTATTTTATGCTCTTATATCGTCCCATATACGTCACCTGGTGGTTCATATGACCCATCCATTTTTGACATGGGCCTGTAGTCTACTAGCTTTTGCCCTCGGCTCCAGTTAATATAAAGCTCCAGAACACTCTAAAAATCCAAGTAATGTGTTCATACACGTAAGGGATGCGGTACAAAAACCCGCCAGTATTCGATAACGTAGAACTTATATTGTTAAATTGAGTTGTGTGAGTGTGACTGTTGAAAGCGTCTTTCGCGACAACACCTTCCTTCCTAAAAATAGGACTACCTTAATGAAAATATTCTTTGTCAACTTAACTATTTATTTTCCTTTTTATGTATCTTATAGAAATCCACAGATTATCACACAATTATCATAGTAAGTTAGTTAAGTAAATTGTACTATATTATGCATATTTATTACCTAAAATTCACGTGTCTCCGTCCTACTGAGATCCCGGGTCTTTTAAGCAGGACGTAAAACAGAATCTCATTAGGTCGCAATATTGTAGGCCTAACCATACTGCATTGGCCACGTTCTTCATCCATATTTGTAGCTAATACATATTTTTTCTTAAACTTCTCAAATACTAAACAAGTTTGGAGGAAAAGCAAAAGAATATGCGTCGTTTTTTTTGTTAGTTAACTGTTGAAAAAAGCCGGTTATAGAGCACTTTTTGCGTTGATTATTGTTTTTACGTCCATTTACTGATCGCGATGAAAATACATTAAATGTCGTTCGCTTTACGCACGATGTCCTTGATGTGATATAAATACGCAAATAATATTTTTAAAGACAACATATTCCTTAAATCATATAAATAATGGTATATTATTTTACACTGTAATCTTTATATATCAATTTCCCTCACAATAACAAATTATAATAATTGAGTAACTCTATTGATATTATTTATAATTGTGATATGCGGAATCAAAAGAAAAAATGCGTTTAAAATACCAAGGTTGTGGAAGGGAATGGCAAGGCATGTACATGAATAAATGTATTTGTAGAAAAACATATTTTTGTTAGCTAGTTACGCCTTCATCACTAGGTATTACTAACGTTAAACTACTCAATACTGTAACTAAGATATTCCTACTAATATTATAAATGTGAAAGGATGGATGGATGTTTGTTACTCTTTCACGTAAAAGCTTATGATCTCATGAACTAATACACTTTACATTAATATAGCTTATATATCAGAATAACACATAGTCTACTTTTTACTGCGATAACCTAGATACACGCGGGTGGAGACGCGGGTAAAAGCTAGTAATTCAAACTTCGAACTTACTTTACACTTTACATTTAAAGGATCATAAAACAAATGGGCACATATGTACAGCACGTTGTAATAATCAAAGTACCGTAAATTTTATTATGTAAAAAGTCGTAAACAAGCGTTAGGCCCGTATTACACTGTAAAATATTTGATAAAAGATCTTTTATAAAATATATGATAAAATATTTGACGAATGGATCTTTTATAAAAGATGTGTGGCTAGAGTTTACACTACGTAAAATATACACGTCAAATGTCATTGTTGATCAAATATTGGTTAAGTTCGGTTATTATACTTGAGTATTAAAACGTCATTGAAACTGTTGGTCTAGCACTTGTAATCAACATTATCATGGATAATGTAGCATTCTATGCTTGTTTAACTACATTGAGTGCTATAATATTGACTGCTTTATTGAAGAAAAGGCAATGTCGCCGACGCAAGCGTGTTTGGGTTAAACAATGGATTGCAAGGCGTGGCGTTAAAGGGATTCAACAAAACCTAATAAAAGAATTATTAAGTGAAGACAAGTTATTTTATAAATACCTTGCCTTTTGTTTATATTTTTGTAGTCTTCGTGTTTTGTGTTGTTCGGCGTTTCGTGGCATTCGTAAATGTTTTTAAATAAATATAGTAATAAAAATAATTAATAAATAATAAAATATCATTAAACAAATTGTTTAGGACTTGTCTAGTTACTTTGGGTTTGTAAGTAAAATATAGTAAACTGTATAAAATGGACTGTATTATATGTAAAACAATTAAATGACAATATGTAAGGCGAGTGTCGCTGACTAGCGTGTTGCGCGGAGTGAGCTCGCACCCAAAGGATCGCCTCCTTGCGCCGTCGTCCTCCTGTCCCCCGCCGCTGCTCGGTGCTCGTGCGCCGACATACTGCCCGGGTTGAAGTACCTAATACTTCAATTATTAGGTAAGGGGCAGATGGAGTTGAACCCTCGTATGATGCTGCCCGTCTTCGTCCGGATCTCGGCCACCCTTGTAACTCGGTCGCTGCCAGGAAACACCTTTGTGACTCGGCCAAGCGACCACAATAGAGGTGGCTGCGTCCTGTCCCTGATCAGCACCAACATGCCCGGTTTCAAGGCTCCCGTCGAAGCGCTCCATTTTGACCTTTGCTGCAGTGTGGAAACATATTCATTAGCAAATCGTTGCCAAAAGTGAAGTCGAATGATTTCCACTCTCTGGAAGCGCTCTAGATGCGCGATGGCCTCGTTCGATGTAACCTGTGGGTGCGGAACAGACGTAAGTGGTCGTCCAATCAGAAAATGGGCAGGTGTTAAGGCGGTATAATCTAAAGGATCAGAGGAAGCAACGGTGAGAGGACGAGAATTAAGAATGGCCTCAATTTGGACCAAACATGTCGCCATTTCCTCATACGTGAGGTGCGTAGAGCCTAAGATTTTTTTGAGGTGGGCTTTGGCGGACTTAACGGCTGCTTCGGCGATGCCATTAAAGTGGGGAGAATATGGAGGAGCAAAATGAAATTCTATACCCTCTTGGGCTATGTCCGAAGCAACGTCTAGACCCGAAAGGAAGCTACACAACTCGTTACAAACTCCAACGAAGTTGGTCCCATTGTCGGACCAGATGCTGCGGGGTTTACCTCGACGTGACATAAACCGTCTAAGAGCAGCCATGTATGCTTCTTTTGTCAATGCTGTGACAAGCTCGAGGTGAACAGCTTTTACTGCAAGGCACACAAAAATGCATAAATATGATTTAATCAGTCGACACCCTCTCCCCTTCCGATCAGCGATCAAAATTGGCCCTGCGTAGTCCACACTACAATTAAGAAAGGAATATTGAAGGTCAGTGCGAGACGGGGGTAATTGACCCATAATAGGTTGTACATTTTGTGCCCTAAATCTAAAACATTTTATGCAATTTCTAACAATTGCTTTAGATAAGTTTCTACCGCCTAGAGGCCAGTATTGCTGACGTATATTCGTCAATAAAAGCTGTGGTCCAGCGTGAAAAAGCTTTAAGTGTTCGCTTTGAAATATTAGCTTTGTAATAGGATGCTTACAACAAATTAAAATTGGATGCTTTACATTAAAATCGTAGGGAGAGTTGTCAAGCCTACCGCCAACGCGTAAAATGCTATTAGAGTCTATAAACGGAGATAAAGAAATGAGACGATTGTTACGCGGTAGGGACTTCCCAGAGTTCAAAAGAGTATACTCTTCGGGAAACATTTGAAGTTGGGCATTGTATATAATACAATTTATTGATATTTGCAGTTCTTGTGTTGACAGAAAACCTGTATGTTTATGACGTGAATTTTTAAAATTGTAAATAGCTCTAAATACATAAGCAACTACTCTTTGTAAATAGTTAAAATTAGAATATTTAAGAATTAGATCACTAATTATTAAAGAACTAAGTGGCGTTTTATTAGTAATAAGCTGATTATCAACGCTATTAACTACATTCAATACAAACTACGTCTGGTAGATCTTGTTTTCCATTACTGTTGGGCTTTTCTGGCCAATCCTTTTCCGATTTTAATAAAAATGTTGGACCAGACCACCACAGGGAACTGTTGCTGATAGCATCAGCCCTCAGCCCTCGGGAAACTAGATCTGCTGGGTTGTCCTTCGACGGGACATAGCCCCAGGTACAACCAACAGTACCTTCTTGGATTTCGTTGACTCTGTTACGTACAAATGGTTTGAGGTGATAAGTACAATTGTGGAATCGGACCAAAGATAAATTTTATCGATTTGCATCGTAAGAGAGTCACGCACCTTTGTACACAGTCTTGTAGCTACTAAAGCACCGCACAGTTCGAGCCTCGGTATTGTAGTAGGATTAATAGGAGCCACTCGGTTTTTAGACACTAACAATTGTACGCGAACGGAACCTGAGTCGTTAATAGAACGAATATAAAGACACGCTCCATATGCTTTTTCCGAAGCATCGGTAAAGACGTGAATTTCGTTTCTTATTGAGTTACTGCACGATACGAATCTAGGAATTTTAAGTTGATTAAGACACGACACAGTACACGCAAATGAGGACCAAAGATCATTTATGTCTGTGGAAACTGTGTCGTCCCAGTCATATTTCTCGATCCATAGTTGTTGCATAATGATCTTAGCTTCGACAACGCACGGTCCTACTAGGCCCAGTGGGTCGAAAATCTGACTTATTACAGACAGTATGTGACGTTTTGTAATTTTTTCGTTATTTCGGTCTATATTAATTGAAAAGGAAAGAGAGTCTGAGTCACATAACCAGTGTAAACCTAACGTTTTAGAAGCTGCATTAATGTTACTATTGTTAAATTCTAAGACATTATTGGAAGAAGGATTTTTTTCTGTATTATAATTAATTTGTTTCAAAATGCTAGGTTCATTTGTTTGAAATTTACGTAAATTAAAATTTGCCGACGAAAGAGTGCTTATAACACCCCGACATAGCTCCACCGCGCCTGAGATGGAGTCACTCCCACTCAAAAAATCATCAACGTAAAAATCGTGCTGAATGGCGCGTTTAACTCGCTCATTGTCAGCTAAGGCGGCTAGACTAGTGAGACATTTAGTAGCTAAATATGGCGCTGAAGCCGTACCATATGTTACCGTGTTTAAGGTATAGACTTTAAGCGGCTCCTTCACATCAGACCGAAAAACTATACGCTGAAGTGATCTCTGAGAGGGATTAATGTCTATGGCTCTGTACATCTTCTCGATGTCGCCCGATATAACATATCTATGCTGACGGAAGCGCAACAATATAGAGAGAAGATCATCTTGGACCACGGGGCCGACCATTTGAATGTCGTTGAATGAAAGACCGGTGGTAGTGGCTGCAGAGGCATCAAACACTGTACGTAATTTAGTTGTTGTACTAGACTCGCGTATGACTCCGTGATGAGGTAAGAAATAATTGATTTGTTTACCACGAGCCGCGGAGAAGCTACGAACAGTAGTGTTAAATGTCATATGTCCTAACTGTTCGTATTCACGCATGAACTCTAAGTATCGTTCTTTAAATACGAAGTCACGTTGAAAACGTCGCTCAAGGGACAAAAAACGCTTTATAGCCAATTGTAAAGAATCACCTAGAAGATTTGGGTCTTTTTTAAGAGGAATTGTGACTACAAAGCCCCCCTTGCTATTGCGATTCGTATTATCAGCAAAAATCTGTTCGCATGAGTTTTCCTCTGCAGTTAATAAATGCTTAACTGGTACCGAGTCCAGTTCCCAGAAACGACTAATATTGACTTCATCTTTTGTAGCATTACAAAAATGTGATGAAGCTTGTGACGTAGGGCAATTATTATTTGAATAGGATATATGCCCCGAAATGATCCAACCTAACTTAGTTTCATGAAGCTTAGGTTTATTTTTGCCTAAATTAACAGAATTGCGCCCTAAGACGTTCCAAAATATTTCAGCCCCGACCAGGATGTCTATTGCCGAAGGGATATTGAATGAAGGATCAGCTAGACGCACCCCTGAGGGAAGAGGGACCTTATTGACGTTAATGAAACGCGATGGCAGCAATTTTGTTATCTCGGGTAAAACAATACAATCTAAGTTGACCGAATAGTCACCGCAATAAGACTCGAGCGTGAGATTACAAGACTGTGTACTATAAGAGGTCTGATTGTTAATACCTGTGACTGTTGAACCAGTGCCGTGTTTTGACAAACCCAGCTTGCTACATAAGGCTTGTGAAATAAAATTAGCAGTACTTCCGTTGTCCAGTAAGAGTCGGGCAGTGTGCTTAGTGCCATCGACACTGCGCACTCTCGCCAAGGCTGTGGAAAGGAAGACATAATAAGATGAGTCATCGTGCTCATAATTCGTTGAAAGGGCTACATTATCATTGTTTGGCATTGGATTGTGAGAACTGCGTTCAAGTTCTTTATGCAAAAGAGTGTTGTGCCGTGTTTCGCAATATTTGCAATGTGACAACTCGCACGTTTTGCTTGTGTGGCCCGAACGCAGGCAATTCATGCAAACTTTGAACTGTTTTGCCTTTTCAATTCGTGCTTCTACTGGTAAGCTTCTGAATGATTCACAACTGTAAAGTAAATGGTTTTCAGTACATAATAAACATTTATTTGTAGATTTAATTGTATTGTTATTAGATGCTATAGCAAAACTTTTTGATTTGTTTAAATTGATGTTGTTTTCTGCTAAATTAATAGATTTAAGATTGATTTTACTGTTATTTTCTAATTTTTCTAATAAGTTAATCTGATTTTCTATAAATTTAATAAACTGATCTAAAGTTGGAGGCTTTGATAATGTATTACGATGCTCTTCCCAGTAACGGCTTGTGCTGTTGTCTAGTTTTAGCGACATCATGAAGATAACGAGCGTGTCCCAATGTTCCGTTGGTTGTTCTAACGTTTTTAACGCTCGAATATTCTTATTAGTAACGTCTATCAAGTGACGTAAGCTTTTACTAGATTCTTTTGAACACGGCTGAACACTGAACAACGCCTGTACATGATTATGTATAAGTTGGTGATTGTTGTCATATCGCTGACACAGCAGATCCCAAGCGTTTACATAGTTTTCGCTCGTAAAATCTAAGTTTTGTATAACTAAAGGTGCACTACCGCGTAAACATGATCGCAAATAATGAAACTTCATTATGTTATCATTGCAACTATTATTATGAATTAGGGAAATGTACGTATTCTTGAACTCGAGCCAATTCTGAACCCTGCCATCGAAATGTGGTAAATCAATTTTCGGTAGACGGACATTTTTGTGTGCCTCACCTGACCCATCAGAGCTAGGATGAGTAGAAAGTAAGCTCCGAGCTAGGGCTGCAGCAGCGTGGTACTGTTCTTCGAATTCACACCGGTTTTTAAATTCCTCCTCGGGCGTGTCTAACAGCACCTCAATCTCCGTCTGTAACGCGTCAAAAGCACTATATAAGTTTTGGATTCGTTCATAACGTCCTTCCAGCTCAATACGCTGCAAATCGGACATGCTAGAAGCACTACTGAGCGGATAAATATAGTTTTTAAAAATTGTTAACTTGGCTTTAAGTGCACCACGACGTTTTTTTAGTGTATCAATAGTCTCAGTCATTGTGAATAAAATAAAACAAACAACTAGTTAAAGTCTAAACAAATGAGTGAGAACCGGTTTTGTAAGCAACGGTATGCGAGCCTTGACCTTGAAACGGCTAGCTATGACGCGTTAGTTACTGTTAAAATGAAAAGATGCACAGCTGTTAAGCAAATTGTAATAAATATGTAACAATAAAGAATGCGCTTTTACGATTATTAAAAAAGCAGATATATGAAAATTAGCAACTTAAATAACATCAATGAGTAGGTAGGTATCTATCAATAAAAATAATTTAATCTCAGCGCATAAACCACAAAATGCAAATAAGCGCAATAAGATGTGATTCTAAGCAAGACTGAGCGTTAAATTAAATATTACGATGAAACAAAATGTAAAATGAAAATTAGAAACTCATACTATCACTGAGTAGGTAGGTACCTATCATTAAGCAACAAAAATTATTTAATCTCAGCGCTTTAAACACACAAACGCAAATAAGCGCAATAAGATGTGCAAGCAAGCAAGACCGAGCGTTAAATTAAATGTTCAACCCAAATTGAGGCGAAAAGGGGATAGAATAAAAATTACGAAAAATCGTAAATTGGAAATCTAGACGAAGAAAAATGGAAATCTGATTGGAACGAACTCACTTATGTATCCGAACCGTCCCACCAAGTCAGATATCTTCAGCTCCGCAGTCTAGCAGCAACGTGGTAGCGGGCGATCCAACGTCCTTGTCGGGTTCAAAGTTCGCCCACGCCGCCTTGTAGATAACTCGCCGGTTTTTTCCGTGGTCGGTTTTAATTAAAAAAACTTAAGGACCAATGTCGAAGACCTCTGTAGTTATTTTGGGTTTGTAAGTAAATAGAGTAGACTGTATAAATGGATTGTATTATGTACAACAATATTAAGACAATAATATGTAAGGCGAGCGTCGCTGACTAGCGTGTTGCGCGGAGTGAGCTCGTACCCAAAGGATCGCCTCCTTGCGCCGTCGTCCTCCTGTCCCCCGCCGCTGCTCGGTGCTCGTGCGCCGACACAAATAATAAATTTCAAACAATTAATACATAATTTTATTTTATTAAATTAAGCAACATTATTTTTTATAATGCTTTATTCATGTATTATCGAGAACTTCGAGTAACAAATCATGGTCTTCAGATTCTGACTTTTTTAAATCACACCTTATTGACATTAAATAATTACATTTTTGCGGATAGTTTCCAAGGTCTTTGTATATTTTTGACACAACTTTTTTTTTCTTTAATTAACTATAGGCATTTTAACGAATTACTTGCTGATAAACGTACCTACGAATTGAACAATCAAATTACTCATAACAATAACAATCAAGGTATTTGTACTGAATATAAGCGCAGTTTAACCTTAACCACGAATTCTTAAGAATATGTTTATATTGATAATTGTGTTCTCTCTGACTCTGTTCTCTTAGTAACAATCAATCGCACTAGATGTCGCTAAGATTGTATTATCTCAGGGCTATACACCTTTATTTTGCTTATTTTGAAATAAAAAAAATTGACATTATAAAAATCCCCATAAAAATATGACACCCCTAAAAAAACCCCATCCTACACTTTTCCCCCCTAAATTTAGGGGTAAAACCCCTAAGTTGGGTACTCTGAGTTTATTCTTGCTACTACATGACAAAATTAACTACTAAATGGTGGTGCCACCTTATAAAAAATAATGCTAAATTGTGCAATAATATGGTAGAAATAGGTGGCGATGCAATCCAAATCTTTTATAAAATGTAATGCCAACCTATTAAATATGATAAAAGAAATATTTTATAAAAGAAATATTTTATAAAATATGGCCTATTACACTATCAAAGATCTTTGTCAAATGTGGCATTCGTACTCGGAAATCAATAATTTTGTTGTTTCAACAGTCCAACTGAACTTATTTGTTGCCATTTCTTGCTTGATAGGTTAATGAAACCTCCACCGTGGTGTCTCGAACAAAAAAAGGGACGAAGCAAAGTTTATTCTTGCTACATTAAGATAAAATTCGGTTCCCGGGTCCGACAAAATATTTGTGTGATTCACAAATAATTGTTTCGGAGTCTGGGTGTTTTTCTATGTTTAATATGTATGTATTTACAAAAAGCAGCCAAGTGCGAGTCGGACTCGCCCATGAAGGGTTCCGTAGCAGCAAGTAACATCATAATTTTTTTATAATTCGTTGTAACTTGTATTGATGTTTTAATAATAGTGTTTTGATTGAAACAAAATAAATGTAAATTGCGGTTTATGATTTACGGCGTATTAAAAAAAAACTACTTACTAGATCTCGTTCAAACCAATTTTCATTGGAAGATTGCATGGTAATATGCATCATATATTTTTTTTTAGTTTCATCATTCTCTTATTTTAGAAATTACAGGGGGGGGGACACATTTGACCACTTTGGAAGTATCTCTCGCGCAAACTATTCAGTTTAGAAAAAAATGATATTAGAAACCTCAATATCATTTTTGAAGACCTATCCATAGATAACCCACACGTATGGTTTTAATGAAAACATTTTTTTTGAGTTTCAGTTCTAAGTTTGGGGACCCCCAAAATATATTTCTTTTTTTTTCTATTTTTGTGTAAAAATATTTATGTGGTTCACAGAATACATCTACTGACCAAGTTTCAACAGTATAGCTCTTATAGTTTCGGAAAAAAGTGGCTGTGACATACGGACGGACAGACAGACAGACATGACGAATCTATAAGGGTTCCGTTTTTTGCCATTTGGCAACGGAACCCTAAAAAAAGTATGTTTAGGTATTTATATCAGTTGCTTAGTACCCATACAAGCTCTGCTTAGTTTGAGACTAGATGACGTGTAAGTTGTTCGAAATATTTATTTATGTTTGAATTAATAATATGGTAGAAATAGGTAGAATTAGGCTTAACTAATTCTACCATATTATTGCACAATTTAGTTTTATTTTTTGTAAGGTGGTAACACCATTTAGTAGTTAACTTGTTCAAAATTCTTTTATAAAATGTAATGCCAATCCGTTAACTTTGATAAAAGAAATTTTATAAAAGAAATATTTTATAAAATATGGCCTATTACACTATCAAAGATCTTTGTCAAAGAACTTTTATAAAAGATCTTTTATCAAATATTTTACAGTGTAATACGGGCCTTACGACGATTTCTACGTATATACCTAATTGCAAAGAAATATCAAAGATCTCGCAATAATTTTTACATCAATCACCGGTTTGACAACAGAAATTTGCTAAGTAGGTACATGTCATGGTTGATCAATTATCTTTAAAAAAAACTTTAGAGGTCGGTGGAACCACGGTGTCTTAAGTTGTCTGACTTCGGCATGAAAAGGCCGGCTCCACCGGGGCAGTACTACCCTCACACAGAAAACCAACCTAAAAATGACAACATTCATTCATTTCGTGGTAAGTGTGAGACCGGAGGGCTAATGATGCAGTTGCATCTCACCAGACCATTATAGTGAGGGTCACCATGCTGTATGGAGACCCTACTTCTGGATTCTACTCATGCTTTCCATCAGGCCCTTTGGTAGATCTACTAACACCAGAAGCGAATTCATTTCATACTATGTAAATATAGCTTTTAAAAGTAATAATAATAATAATATAAGACTTGCGATTAATTTGTAATTCGGGCATAGGTCATTGTACATTTGATTTCGAAATAAACCATTACTTAAACAAACATAAATATATATATAGTATCAACCTATCGAGTCCAACGCTGAACGAAGGTCTCCCCCAATGAGCGCCAACCATCCCGGTCTTGGCCAGTCCAAATCCATCCGCCGCCAGCCACCTTCCTCCAATAGGCGGTGCATCGTGACGCAGAGTGCCCTACACTATGTTTTCCTAATCGGAGTCTCCACTCTAGCACCTTTCGTAAAACATAAATATACCTCATAAATCACAAACAAAATGTTATATTACAGACACACCCCGCAACCTATACCTTCTCCACATCTCAACGTGGGTGATGAATATGTTCGGCATATTCTTTATATTGGCCGCGCACGAGCATTACTCCATAGACGTGTTCATCGCGTTCTACATTACTTCCCGTCTCTTCCTCTACTACCACACGCTCTCCAACAATCAAGCTCTCATGCAGAATGACTCTTCCAGGTAAGATTAACCTTCATAAATATATGTTACTGCATTTGTTTAGATCCTTCGGTATATTTTACTGCATTTTAAAAACCGTTAACTAGTAACAGGTAACATTGACCCAGTAAGCTTTACAATTTGTGCTTTCCTTCGACATAGACTAGCAGATGTACTAATATCTGTCGATTACTTTAAACTAACAATTATAACGTACTAGCTTTCGCCCGCGGTTCCGCCCGCGTGTATCTCGATTATTGCAGTAAAAAGTAGCCTATGTGTTATTCTGATATCTAAAGCTATATTACTGTAAAGTTTTAAAGTTTTTATTACCGTTCAGTAGTTTCAGCGTGACAGTGAAACAAATATACATACATACTCGTACGTACATATTCACAAACTTTCGCGTTTATAATATTAGTAAAGATTTGTTACTAGGTCGTTTTACTAGTTGTCACTTGGACGATACCTGCCCTATATCTTAAGAATTTCTCACCCACAAAAAATATATAACTAAATATTTAACTAGGGCTACTCTTACTCATATTTTTTTTTTTTCAGAACCAGAATATGGTTTCCACTCTTGTCGTTTTTTGAATCTGAAGTTGATGGAATCGTACCGAACGAGTACGAGGGTCCCTTGACGATAGTAAATAATTTAAGACAATGGTTCGTACAGTTGATAACAGATGTAAAGGAATCTTCTATAGCCAAATCAGCGGGCGAAAAACTTCAAGAAGGCGCTGCTATGGGAGAATATTCTGTCGTGAAACTCGTCGACGGCATCAAAAGAAACCTTAGCTTAGTTGAAGAATACAAAACCTCACGCCAAAGATTAGTCACCATTGACAAAAACGTACAAGCTGGCTTATTAGACGAGTGCCCAGACGTCGATCTGCGACGCAGAAACTTGGCGGACTTCCCCGGCGAGTCACTACTTAAGGAATTCAGCAACCCTCCCTCTCCGGTTATGAAAAAAAGTATATGAACGTGTATTGAAGTTCTCTCCATACTTAGAGGCTGTTAATATAGCACTATTTCGTTGTTATTTACCTTATACGATGAAATCAATTAGATACCTGAATGTTTACATTTCCAATATAGATTTTATATAATGTTATTCCATATTTATTTTACTATGTTAAGTTAAATGTAAAATATTAAGAAAATTTATTTGCTCAAAGTACTAATCTTGAATAAATAACGTTTTCGCTTCATTTCTTTTGTAATTGTACTTTCTATCTTAGATTTTTATATATACAATTATTAGCTGATCCACGCAGCCCCGCCTGGGTCTTTTATTGCCCGTAGCGTGTTATACCGTGGAAACAATATCGTTTCCTATAAAAAGGTTATAGTGAGCCAACCTTAAAAGAAGTAAAGTCAAATACTGCTGCGGATTTTTTTAAAATTTTCATTATCTTTATGTTTCATTGGTACTCCACTCCTATTGGTATGCATGCAGGCATGCACATAGCCTATGAACCATCTAACAGTGTAAGAATTTTTCAAATCGGACCATTATTTCCTGAGATTAGCGCGTTCAAACTCTTCAGCTTTATAATATTGGTATAGAGAAAGACTGGTATGACCTTTCCCCCCCTTCGTACCCATTCGTATCATAGTGCCCTCCGTGGGGGAGACGAAGACTCCAGCATGTGTACCGGTCCGACCCGCGGTGGTGACGTTGTGTCATAATCTCACGTCCGATCCTATTCAGATACTCACCGAAGCAACCGTGTCCGTGTTAGTATCCGAGCTAGCACAGCCCTGTACTAGCCGTGCCTGCCAACCCCGCAGAGCTTGAGCATTTGCGTTCCGCCGTAGTATTCCGGGCTCATGATCCGGCGCTTTCCCCTCGCCATTCCGACTGACAGAACGAATTTGGTCGCAGACCATCGTGTACATGTCGGCCAGAATGTCAAAGGTATGATTTGCGCGAGACGGCTCGAGCCGAGGATCGAACTAAGTGGAGAGACCGATGTCCAGAAGTGGACTAGCAATAGACTGATCATCACAGAGCTGTCTTGAAGTATAGTATAAACCTCCTTCCTTCTCTCGCCTTCTCAAATCTACCTATATTATTTTTTATGGCTGGGCAAACATTTTAAAATAATTATAAATATTTCGGACATCTTACATACAACATTATCTAGACCCAAACTAAGCAGAGCTTGTATTATATATTATTTTACATATTATTTTTTGTAAATACAAACATATTACACATAGAAAACACCCAGACTCCGAAACAAACATTATTGGATCACACCAATATATGGTCCGACCCGGGAATCGAACCCGAGACCTCATGATCAGCAGCCGCATACCCTAACCACTAGACCAACAAGGCAGTACTAGTTTTCAAGATATAATATTTTTTAAATGGTTGCAATAGGTACATGCAGACATTATATTACAATGCCAAGACTAGACAAAAGTGTATCTCGACTAATGTTTGTTACCCCACTAGTCTAAGTAATGAATGGACATTCGGGCAATAGCTAGCTGTTTAGATTTCGCAATCCAGCGGTATCAGTTAGTTTCCTTTTATACCATGTGTGAAATCGGGAGTGGTGGAGGTGGTATATCTTTGTCTGATAAATAGACATTGGACTAGGTATTGGCACTATCAAAATTTGAAAGGTTTACTATTTTTTAATCCTTTTTCATTTTGCTAACTAATAGTAATGTTAGAATTGAAATTAGTAATCTCTACATATTAGTATTTTACAGTGCATATAATCCGGTGTCTACAGATGAAGCTAGCACTTAATATTTTGCCCACTGTGTCTAAAACTGGCACCTTGTGTACTCATATCCATAAACAGACTAGAACAGGCTAGAAATAAAAACAAATAAGTTTTAAAAAATACTACATACAAAAATAGTGATAAAATTTATATAGCCAATGTCACCGGACAGAGGTCTGGTGACATTGGCTATATGAATTTTATTATAGATTCCTAATAGAGATTAGGAATCTATTGATACCTCATTTATTACAACCCGTTAATTAGTATAGGCGCTATGTTGGAGCATACAAATAGACTGGCAAAAATATCCTTTCTTTTGGCTTCATCGCAGTCGGGTAATAAACACATCGATGCAGCTCCTGATTAAAAACACTGACTAACATGGAGCTATGTCGGTCCCGATGAAATAACAGTACTTTCCGGACCCCTCCCATTTTCAAAACAGATTGGCATCGTGTAGTTTTTGTCGGTTCGATCCAACACCCCACCCCGCCGCCAACACGTATAAAAATGGAAAAACCTGTTTCCGCAGCTCCCTAGTTGTATTCGAAACTGATTGAAACAAAACTATCCATATTACTTTTTTATTCTACCTAGTTTTGTAAAATCGGAATACTCAGAACTTTTAACCGGCATTTAGCAATAATAGTGGATTTGGTTCCGAGTATAACATATACTATACACACATTATGTGAAATTGTTTTTACTTCTTATCAACATTAACATGTATTTATTCAGAGTATAGAGGTGCAGCACTCAATGAGTCGCTTACAATATTATCTGTGAAAATGATAACAATTTATATTTATCCTTTGGAAAGATTAAAAAACTGTGAGCAAATGATAGATGCAGTGATAGGCTCACTGTAGAGGCTATGAAGAATTAAACAAACAAGATGACCAGCTCACCTCTCTATTTAACATCACGTTCATACACCCAAAAATGAACCATCTCGGACTACAAGACGGAATTACCTTAAGTTTTGAAGATTTCTTGACTCCCGTAGTCCCGTCACAAATCATTCACTTTTCGGTTCTAAAGTCATTTTTGTACAGAGTATATGCCAAGAATCTTAGAAAGTTTGACGGTAGCATGCTATGGCACAAATGTGCCGCAAAATGATGCCTCGGACCTTCTATCGTCGTTTTCAGCAACACAACAGCCACTTCTGGCTCTTCAAATTTTTACCAAACCTTTAGACAACACAAGTGATTAGATGTTTTAAAATTGGCTTCTAGTAGAGACAGTTTATGTATAGTTGGTGAGAACGGGCATTAGAGCCAGTTTTTAATCAAATCTGCAGTTGAGACTAGGTACTATAGAAAAATTATAGCCCTCCCGAATACTGCTCATTAGGCTACAGCCCTAATGCTGACTATATCAAGCCATTTGCAAGCAATTGTTGTTACCGTTCATCAGACGAAAGCACCCTGCTTTTAAATTGTCGGTATTCATTGCTGGCTTGTTAACTGTCTGACCCCCGAATGAATGAGAAGGAATATGACGTTTCGTGAGCACTATATTCGTTATTATTTAGGTTTTCTTAAAATTATATAGTAACAATTAGGTATTGCGCATTTCTCTATTATGTGCATTGAGAAACCTTGTACAATTAAAGGATTTATATAACATCATTTAAAATCTCTTGGTTTCTTTATCTACTCTTCTTTATTTATTATCCACCTACTACTTGATAGTTATTCTGGTCTGTCTTTACAATGATTGATTTAGAAATAGTATCATAAAGCAAAAGTTTGTGTCATGAAAAAACAAACGGAAAGTGGGGAAGCAATTAAAATAAACTTTCATTCAAATTTTATATAATTCATATGAAAAGTTGTTAAAAAATGTCTTTAATTAAAATTAATGAGACGTAACAAATTTGTCATGAAAAAAGTAATATTACATTTGAAGCCAAGCATGTTCATAAAGAATGACCACTTACGCAATTATAACCGCTGTAAATAATACTATCTAGAATGGCAGTCAAGTCGAAGTAGTTATGCATTTTTGCATTCGACGTGAAATAATAGCACAATAGATCATTCTTACGAATGTCACTTTCATTTGTATAGATATAG
The DNA here is from genome assembly GCA_932526445.1 of Phragmatobia fuliginosa. Lineage (NCBI taxonomy): Eukaryota > Metazoa > Arthropoda > Insecta > Lepidoptera > Erebidae > Phragmatobia > Phragmatobia fuliginosa. Next base: position 17,697,689 of record OW052061.1, read on the forward strand.
GTTTTTTTAATATACAATTTCTAAACGTAAAAGAAAATAATAAATCATATTAAGTGAAAATTGTAAATAAAAAATTAATACTTTAAAAATAATACAAGCCTTGTTGAAGGGTAAAATTGTTAAATAGAATTCTTACTCTGTAACATCATAGATCTTTAAATTAATTAATTTATAATAAATTCTAATGATTAATGATGATAGGCCATTTCATTGTAGAAAACATAACTCTACATCGTCACTTGTATGGACATTCAACATATACTTCTTTGCATTATATACAATGACTATATCAAAGAAGTGATGATGATAATGCAGTATAAATAACAGAACTTAATGAATAGTGCTTGCTTAGTTCTAACATGGTGTGATTTGAGCTGAGAAGCAGGTAATTGTTCAGTCCATTATTCAGCCGCAGCAGCTTGTTCACTCTGGAGTAAAGCTTCTGTAGGGTTCTCCGGTTTCTTCTCCACATTGGTTAAATCTGCAGCTGTATCTTTTTCCTGTGAATGCTCCCGAGAACTCACAGTACCATTTTCATTAACATCATCTTTCTCAGGAGAACTCTCTTTAGATTCAATTAATGTTTCATCCTCTTCTTTCTCTGGAGATTGCGCTTTAGGCTGTGGTGTGCCTTCTTTTTCAACAGATTTTTGTCTCTCGGGTGATTCTTTTTCAGGGGATGTTTCTTTTGAGTCTTCAACATTATCTCCAGTTTCATCTTTTGATGGTGTGCCTTCCTTAGATGTAGCAGTGACTGTTTCTTTTAAAGGAGAATCTTCTTTAGGTAAACTACCTTCTTTGTCCGTTGCTGGTGCATCTCCAGACTCATCAGCGCCTTCAGTGGATTTCGCAACATTGTTCTCATTAGATGTTTCTTCAGATTCTTTATTAGTTTCCTTTTCAACATCACCATTAACAGTTTTTTCCTAAAAATAGAATTATTTTATGACTATAAAATTTTTACTAGTTACAAATAGCACAACATAGACATATTTATTTATGGATAGAGTTTTCTGGTTTCTAGTAAAATACAATATTGTTTAACAAATGATGGTACAGTGACAAACATTAATCAACTAAGTAAGTTGTGCTTGACAAGTATAGTGTTATAATACCTCATCATTTTCAGCTTGTGGAGGCTCTTCAGGAGGTACTTCCAACTTCAAGAATTGTTCTAAAGTGTCCACTTCATTTGCAAGATCAAACTGATCATAATCCTAAAAATTACAAACTGTTCAAAATATTGTTTACAAATACATGACTAAATAAGAATTTTCATTTTGCTCAAGGTTTTTATCAACAACACAACACAATATACAGAACTGTTCACATGAACAAAAAAACAAAACAAACATATGGCAACATACCAAAATACTGGATTTCTTTTTTCTACTTATTTAAGTGTTAATATCAATTATAAAAACAGATGCTCACCCCACAATATTCTTCATCGTTAAATAATTGCGGCGGCAGTGGTGACCGCGGGTTGGGGTCGCTGACGGTGCCACCGTTTGACTTCGAGTTGTTTTGCATGAAGTCTTTATCAGTTTCCTTTCCTGGTTCCGTTATGTCAATGACATCATATTTTATGTTTTTGGAATCTAATATCATTAAAACACGTTGCTGTCGCTTTTTTACCTAAAAGTGGCATAATTCACGTAATCAGCTATCACTTATATGAATCAGCTTCATGAAAAACTACAGAAAAGCACCCGGCCGTCCCAGGAATTTCTAATATTAAACTTACCTCTTTGTTTCCTGAAATACCACTAATATATATTTTGACCACCATATTGATTATCTTTTGATTTAAGCTATAACAATGAATAATAACAGTCTTTAAAATATTATACGAAAAAAATAGGCTTGGCCATTAGTCAATCTGTTATAATAATAATAATTACAGACATGACACTTAATGTGTGACCAATGAACTTCTAAAATTCCTACTATCTTTCAGGTACTCTTTCATTGCTAAAACACAATAAATACAGATTAATCGTTTTCTAAGATTAATAAAACATTCTTTGAAATAATTAAATAAATATTTACTCCAATGAAAATTTAATAATAAAAATGTATCATCAAATTCGAAACCCACCAGCAGTTTTAAACAGACGTCTAATTTCTACCAAAAAACATCGGGCAACTCTAAAGCAACGTTTCGTTTCACTCACTCTATTTTATCTCATAGACTTAGCGAAACACCGATTAGTCTATTTATTGTAATGGATACATAAAAGAATAATTGAGAAAACCAAAATACACAACCGAAAACTGGGACCGAAAGTGAACGGTACAAATCGCTATAAAAAATTAAATAGGTGAAATAGGAGGTATTCCCACAAGTTCACAAATCGTTATTTCATCATCAACAGCCTTTAACAGTCCACTGCTGGACATAGGCCTCTCCTTGAAATGGAGGTATTGGCCTACTATACCACGCTGGCCAGACGGGTTGGTATAGGGTTCGTTTCAAGTTTTCCTTCTTTGCATTGATGATGTCTTGCGTAGTTTATCCCTTAGTCGCCTTTTACGACACCCACGTGGATGAATATGGGTGGTGACACTCTGTATTCTTAATCCGTCACCACACGGACAGTTCGTTCTTTGATGTACTATTATATTTATTCGTAATAATATAGAAAGGTAAAAAAAACAACTCGATTTTCATTAAAATGTAATACATACATTTATAATATATATAGGCATATTGTCATGTAAATGTAAAAAAGAATTTACCATAGCAGCAAACTATCGTAAGGCGACCAGAGTTTATGTGGAATGTTATTACATTGTGTAATGAATGAAATCTTTCAGATGCACTGGATTAACAATGTGTCCAAATTGATTCTTCAATTAAATAAAAGTGTAATAATAAGTGAGTTACTTTGAGTGTTTGTTTATTCTCTGTCGTGATCTACTTATTACAGTTAGTCATTGACTACAGAGTCACTGACATACACATACGGTAATCTAGGTATCTACCGTGGCACTATAGATTTTATTTTGCCATTCAAAGAATTAAAACTGGTTAATGGTTACAGTATTTAAGAGTTTTCACCAAGGTTAGGACTAGGTACATTTAAATACATATAGAACAGTTACACATTTTCCATAGCACGCACTCTACTACGCCTTACTATGGCGAGGCAGCTGTATAGCAGCAAATGTTGCCCAAATAAGCAATGTAGTGCGTATGTGGACGTTAATACGATTACACACTTTGTCGGGCTTCTACAGGATTTCTTACTTTGGTTCGTTTTGTAGATTCACCAAATGACGTGTGCGCGGTGCACGTTTTTAAAAATGTGTCCATTCGCATTTATAATTTGATACCTGACGAAAGTGACAATTTCTGTTGCAACTATTGCCGAATGTATATAAAATTGATAAATATCAAGTATTGTCATAAGATATTGGAATTTAAATTATTTATACGTAGCAAACCGCTGTATTGTGGGAACATATTATTATTGGCAGATTTCCAGATCTGTATATAGTCGACAATTAAGTGTTTTCTCTGCTGATATGTATTATAATTATATACCGGTATATTAAACATCACTATGAATTTAATTTAGCGTTAGCAATAAAATAAAGAAACATTAACTAAATATCAATTTCATCATCATATTTTTCTATTACACATAAGTGCATCCTGTTATTTTCATAATGTTCTCTTTAAAATTCCAGCTTCAATATGTTGTAAAATAATATATTACATTGATATTAAAAAGGAATGTATAAATGGTTACTGTTCAATATCAGTCGTCCCATTTAATTGAATTCATTTTCATTACAATAATAAACCCATTTTAAAATACATCAAAATATACAAAAGAAATCTAAGACTATATGTACAATATATAAAATGTTACAAAAATAAATAAAACAAATATATAGAAAAGATCATGTTTACAGGCGCTCGTCTGAGATTTCAATTATCTAAATAACATATTAAATAGTCGTATCCTTAATGACAGATCGTGCCGTTTATTATTCGATTGATAGACAAGATGTGAGTTTCCGCTATTCAAGTGTCCGATGTTTGTGTGCGGTGGCACTACGTGCCGTTAGCCGTCATCGATCACACCGAATGACCGAACCCGATTTCGGTACGGTAACAGTACTCTCGTTGGCAACGTGACAACATACGATGTCGGATTAGTTAGCGCGGACATTTAATGAGCGTTTACAAACTGGGTGTTAATTACATTGTCCATCAATATTTTGCTGGCAATAACATGTTTGTGCTTTTACAATTTTATAAATAATATAATGTATTAAATTAAATTTAGTCTCAAAGTAAATTAAATTTTCTAAATCAGTAAACACAACTTATAAATAGATGAACTTTTAGGTCGGCGTAACGGCATAAACTCCCACTCGCAACAGTGGGAAAGCTCTCGTGTGATCGTCCATACATTATCCATGATAATCTCTAGGATCACAGGCGTATTGACACACAAAAGCAACTGAGCGCAACACTACGCGTTAACTACCCTTTTTGCTTTTTTAAAACGAATTAAACAAAAATAAAGCACTCAAAAAGATATCACATCAGCATTAAACGAAAAATACTGTTTAATAGTATAATGGGCAAATATTCAAATAAAAGAAGTCATTGTCTCTTGATATCTGCCACTTTGAGGGGAAAGTCGCCTTGAATATTCTCCCATTACTCCGTAGGCCATAAACGCACGCAGAATGAGATCGATAAATACAAAGTACCTAACTAAGTAGTATCGACACCACGACTAGTTAGAAAAGAAGTCGCTCACATTCACAACCGCAACATTTACACATTATGGACGAGAGATACATCATTACTAGATCATGTTGCAGTCATTGTTACAGTATCTTATCGTCGCCGGTGTGTATGTCAGACCTCTACCTAGTTTCAATTTGACATTTTACTATATTGAGCTTGTTTGCGTGGCGAGTGTTGTCTGCGTGTTCTTATATTGTAAAAGACTGGACAGCATTCACACCGGAGTGCCAAAGTCCGGGTCTCCGTCACCGGCGAGTAGACGCGGCGGGAACTTCGTCCGTTCTGCCTCACCGTTAGTTAGAGCTGCGCCTTCTGTCACTCTCCGCGCTGAGCCTATCCTATTTATTATAACAAAGAAAGCGAGGTGTAATTATTAAGAGCGGATCGTGAGCTCAACACGATTTAGTGGAGATGAAAGATATCCAGCCCCGAAACTACCCGACATATCCGGTCTGAACTTCAAATCTGGCCTCTTTACTTACTTTATTTTCTCATCATCATCATCATCAGCCTATCTCAGTCCACTGCTGGACATAGGTCTCTCCCATTGCACACCACTCTGATCGATTTTGGGCTTCTCGCACTTTTTATTTATCACCACATCGCATTCTATTGATCAAAATCTTATGTATTTTAAAAGTTATAAAAATGTTAAAGGATCATCGGAACTGTAGGGAATCGATGCTTTGGTAGAGTTGTACTAGAGAGGGAGAAGTTTAGTAACTTTCTACAATAATATATTTATTTATTTTAACATTGTGTAGGTAAACGTTTGTGTATCATACCTGAATCCTTTTGATTCTCTTCTAATAGGTTTAATCTCGCCGTTGACGGGCTTGTTCGGTTGAGACTCGGTTCTATAGTCTGTAGTGTCGATTTCAATGAGAGTCTGCACTATCTCCTGAGGGACCGGGAGGGGAGCGGGCGCGGGCGCGGGGGACGGAGGCGCTAGTGGTGACTCTGCCACTACAATTGATCTTTATTAGTTGCTTATGAACAAGTTAGTAAACATTCTATAATTAGTCGCTTATCATATTGGCATTCTTTTAATGCAAGAATCTAACGAAACGTGCAACAAGTTTAGGGGTGAAGTATCGGTACAAAAAGAAATATTTCTCTGTGACATTTTCAGAATCCATATTCATATAAAACAAAGTAAATCTTAAACAAACAAATCCGTAAACTTAACCTATTTATGTTTAAAAACTATTATTAGGTATGTCATATATGCAATTAAAAATTAATATGCATTTATAAAGGAAAATGGTTGCAAAACGTTGTTAACAAAGCAGGAGCTGCAGCAATCACCAAGGAAGCAAGGAAAATATACTAGTTGTTATTGAAAAACCTTGCAGTAACATATTAACATCTTAAGAAATAGGTAACATTTATCGAATTTGGATCTTAAACTCTCTTATATCTCACTAGTAAAATGATGTTATGTGTGTAATGAATTACTATTTAGTTCAACCGATTTTACCTGAACTGAATTTCAGGTAAAACCGGTTGAACTAGTAGCCGACCCTAAACAACCTTGGTAATAAAAGCTAGGAAGAAGATAATGGACCTTATATTTACTGTGCATATGATTTATTAATTAAATTACCGATTGCACATATCAATCTATATTTTTTGTAATCTATAACTTATATATTCACTTAATTTCTGACTTGAGCAAGGGCCAATGGTTAGTCTTGTACTTACCTTCATCTGGTACCGTCAGAACATTGTCGCATGGTGCTTCAGTCTGAGGTTCGTCGGACGATGGGGCTTCTAGTTCGACAGGTCGATATGCACCTTTAGTTCGCCAATCCTTTAACAATTTATCACCATCAATCTGTTTTCTCATTAGGAATCTCAATATAGAATATGAAATACGTTTGTGTATTATATGGTTGGCTCAATTTTGAAATTATGATTTTATCACAAAACTAGCTGAATCACGCAGCCCCGCTTTCGTCTTCTATTGCCCGTACTGTATCTAATGAAATACATCAGAAATAAATTTGTTTACTGTAAAACATATTATTGTGAGCCGACCTTTAAAGATAGAGAAATGCTGTCGCTTTAAACTTTTAGGACCTTTAAAGGGGGAACAACTCTTTCATAAATGGTTTTTCTTAAAACTCTGACCGTTTCCGCAGCGCACGCAAGCAAAGCTCTCTAATATTTACAACACTTTTCATTATACATAGCCACAGCCTTCCTCGATAACAGGGTTTTTTTTAACAAATGTTACCAGGACTTTCTGAGATTAACGCGTACAACCAGTCAAATAAACAATATCTTTAGCTTTACAAGATTAGTATTAAACTAGCTGAGTCCCGCGGTTATTGTTATAACACGATCGATGCAATCGCGAGTACCGTCGGGGAGCGAGCTAGTCTTAAAAAATTGAAGTTACTCCTTATGTCATTAGCAGCTGTCTGTCTGTCAGTGAAAGTCCCGAGAAACTCGGTCCAGATTTTTGAAATGCTTTTTTGATGTAAGTACCGCATATACTTCCATATGTATTAAGTAACAAAGCTGTTAATTTAATGTTACAAACAGACACAATGAAATCAAACCATTTTATTTCAAATAAACCATACTACGGCACTTTTGTAACGTCAAGTAGTCAGTAGTCTGTCGTGAAGCTAATTGTCTGTTCCAATTCGTAGATCCTATGGAGAAGAACAGACAAGAAACTCCATGGACACTCTTTTCCAACATTGTTTTTAAAATTTTTGGTTACATTGTTTATTTTTATTAAATGTGAGGATAATGTAACGATGACACTTCTATTTTATTTATTAGTAAAGATAAGTAAGTAATTTTCGTACAAGGAACTCAGTGGACAATCTCGAAACATTATCACTGGCGAGGCTCCAGAATAAATAGTAGCCGTACTGTTAAAATATGTATTTGTCAAGGTTACCTACAATAATTACGTCAATTAAAATATAGTTGATACAAATAATTAAAATTACAATATTTCAAATAAATAAAATATTTAGAAGAATTTTAAGGTATACCAACTATTTACATACATGTATGTATATATACAATTGCACATACAAGTTACTCAGAAAGTCTTTATACATAGTTCACAAAACAGTTTGATATCGCTCGACAGTCGCAAGTCGTCACTAGTTTTATTTTGGAAGTTACGAAGTACATGTTAGGTGTGATTCTCGATATTTATAATGCTTATTTTGCACTTCGTCTATACTTACTAATATTATAAAGTGGATGAGTTTGTTTCATCATCATCATCATCAACAGCCTTTAACAGTCCACTGCTGGACATAGGCCTCTCCTTAGAACTTTGTTTGAACGTGTTAATTTCAGGTAGTTAGTACTGATCCAATAAGAAAAAATCTTACAGTGTTAGATAGTCCAGTTATCGAGAAAAAGCTATAATATCATCACACTATGACTAAAAGGAGCGGAGTATTATAAGAAAATGTTACGAAAAGAGGACATTATTTCTTTTGAGAGCTTCCATTGCGGGCGTTGCGTAAACGGTTAAAGTTTCACATGTTATTTATATAAGAAGTAAAAATTGTCCGCCTCCGTTCATAGGTTTCCCTTTTCCTTTCTAATTTTCTAGACACATTAGACTGTGACGATATATTTTCACTTTGGTGAAATTACATATTATATTCATAAAATTTATATTTTAACATTTTCTCTTTTAGATATTAATTTTAGTGAGCAGTAAATAATATAAATATTGTCCAGCTCCAATAGAAAGTCTTATTTATTGTCGGCTGTAACGAGCAACAAATAATTTTATTATGCGAAGGTAATAAATACTTACACCCGGAGTTAACTACGGAGAGTCAATGTTTGTTGTCTGTAATAAGTATAAAATTATCTGATGAATTAGTTACGCTCTCTGTTATGTATTTTTTTAATGCAATCACTTTACTGTTACACCGTCTAGCGGTTAGCGTTAGCGACTGTCAAGAGGTCTGGGGTTCCAATCCCAGGTTAGACTGTTGTTGGGTTTTTATCACAAGAAATTCGCAATAGAAGCACGGAGTATGGAAGATGGCGATGTTTCACGACCGTGCCTCGGAGCCGTGTTCGTTAAACCGTCGGTCTCCGTTTTCACGAACTAATATTACTCAGGGATTCGAAGGTACATTGCAGAGACTGATCTCTGCGCCGCTGATATTCAGATAAAACCGGTTGAACTAGTAGCCAAATGAGGATTAGTAAAGGCTGGGACGGTGACGAGTGTAGAGTGTATATATGTCGGAGTGTGAGTACACACCTGCGGTTTGCGCTTCTTCTTGACGAGCTGCGGGCGCGCGTGCACCGGCGTCGAGTTGTTGGACTCGCCCGACGGGCACTCGCGCGTCACGCGGCCTGCCAGGCTCTTGCCCGACCACTGCAACCACAACCAACTATGTATTATTTTTTTAGCGTTACTTTAGATTTAGAACGTAACTTTGTGAGTATAAATAAAATTATATATTTTAAACATAAATATTATAAACTAAAACATTTAAACACACAGTGTTTTATTGCAAATATAAATGGTCTACTTTGTAAAACTCTTCGTAAAGAACATTCACATAATCATTTACATATATATTTATTAAAAACACGTGTAATGCTAGTTAAAACATGTGTTATTTAGTTTTCAACATCAACTGTCGTTTCAAGGTCACACGTATTGGCATTATACAAGAAAATCTTATGGCGGCACCACACTTCGCTATTTGTTATGCGGCTACGCTATTATTGCCCTAATATTTGATATGTGAGCTAATAACTGTATAAAATACCACCTACACTCGGTACCGGGACTTTAAATTTATGTGTTGTTTGTTTCCCTATTCATCATATTCTTCGCACATGAGATGCGAATACGATCCGCAAGCGAGTGAACACTTGCAAATAAGTGAACGTGTTAGGCTTGTTGGTATCCTTTTAAGTGTGTCAAAAACTGTAAGTAGGGGGATTTAAGTATTTGCAATTCGTACTCATGTTCAATTCGCATGAATATAGCAATTATACATAAATAAGTCTACCAAAATTCTTCACTGAATGATGTGTTGTGGTGCCGCCATTACTATTCGTTTCCGTTGATATTTAGTTGTAACGATCCGGAACACTTGTTCCGGATCGTTACAACTAAATATCTAAAAAGATCAATTACTTAATTAAAACATATTTCTAAAATGATAAATAACAGAAGTCTTTTTATTACCTCAAGCCGTGCTTCTATTTTGATGGAGTCGTCGTCCATGTCGAGTATATTGAGATTATTGTTGATGTTGTTATAGTCAGGATAGGTGGCAGGCGGCGGCGCGCTCACGCGGTACGTGTCGGACCCGCACTCGCTGGCCGAGCCCGCCTCTGAGGTACGCCTGCACATACAATGTTATTACTCTGTGTGTAGGTGTGTGTTGCTTGCTAGATCACTCTTACTTGTCACTTGTGTAATTTTTTATATTTTTATTGCACCTAATTTGTTATAAAACTTGCACGTAAAGAATGAAAATATAGGTGATCAAATTGTGTCGCATAAAAAAATGTGTATTCGGACGTCTGTTAGGGTCTTAAGAATTAATTAATTAATTTAATTTTAAATAACATAATTAGAATTATACATTCATATTCTTTTTTTAAACATTTATGGTTATTTTTATTTTGGTAGGAGCTGGATGCGAGTAGCCGAGGATCCACTATTGGAGAGGCCTATGTCCAGCAGTGGACTGCGATAGGCTGATGATGATAATGAATTTTTATTTCTATTTAAAAAGTCACTATAAATATATTTTTTAATATAAAAGTTTTTTTCATGAATATTAAATTTAAAAAAATAAATTGAGACTGTCATTGTCTTGTATATGATATTGAATATTTATTTTTTAACGTTGCACCAAAAACATTGCGAGAAAATAATATTTCAAATACTGTTTTAGACTGGTATCTTCGGTTTATTTTATTTTAGAGAATTTTGTTTGATGTTTGACAGAAAGTAACTGATGGGAGCTTGTGAAGGCATAATCGTTTGGGACCAAGGTTGATATTGGTTATCCAACGTTATAAAGACACTTTTTTAGTTACAGTTATAAGAAACGCGTCGTAGTTTTCATCATATATCATCAATCGCCAGTAAAAAGTAAATAAGTACACCGACAAACTTCCACACTCCGAGCCGTCATCAAGAACCTCGTGTATAAACAACGCAATAACAACTTTTGCCTCAAACGTGGCAGTCTTACAAAAATCATTTCCATTTATTTTGAAACAAACAATATTCAAAGAAAATTTTATGGGTCAAAATAGAATTCTGGTATGAAGATATCAAAAATATTTGTAAATCAGACGTGGCTTGATTAAACGTAAAGAGACAGATTGAAGTCCTTGACGTCATGTGTCGATAACATCAAGACAATGTAAATCGTGGCGGAGTCAGTGCCAAGGATTGTATCTGACTGACAACAGAGCAACAGACGCTCTAAAGTCAACTACAAACACTCTGACGAGTAATGCGTGATACCCGCCACCAATAAAATGTAATGAGTGTGAAAATGACATTGTCACTGAAATAGTTACATATTTATAGAGCAACATTTGTGTCGTGTTAGTTAGGTAGCGACTGATGGACTGGCTTACAAAAATAAACATATTCGTAACATTTGGTGACAGTTGCACCAAGCTTTATACAATCAATAACTATTTAAGAATGGTTACTACGGTTTGTTTCAACGACAAGCAGTAATTTGTTTTCATTTTGTTACTTTTGGACGCTTTGAAGTTCGTGAAAATACGTTGAAAGATTGATGGATCAATGTAAAATGTAATATGATATTAGATGCGTGTGTGTTTAAAGAATTATGTGCATTTTTTCAACAAATAAAAGTCAGAAACAGTTTGTATTTGGCAAATTACAAGTAGTATCAGAACTGCAACTACCTATATATAGTTAAAAGGACACCAAAATGTAAAGAAATATTTTATATGTAACTAGGCGTGCCCCGCGATGTTACCAGCGGGTAACGACGCTAGTCTAAAGATAGTAGCCTAAGTGATTTCTTATATCATCAGCTATTTATAAGTGAAAGTACAGACAAAATGGGTTCAGCCGTTCCAGGTTGCCGGCGCAACAGCCAAACAGACACAAAATTTTCACATTCCTTACATGCATCATCATCAGCCTATCTCAGTCCACTGCTAGACATAGGCCTCTCCCATTGCACACCACTTTGATCGATTTTGGGCTTCTCGCATCCAGCATGGTTATACACACCAAAACGGCCTAGTGAGATGCTTATGCATCATAGGCCCTCCGGTCTCCTACTGACCAACCAAACACAAAAGCACAAATTTTGTCATTTTTAAGTTGGTAATCTATGCGAGGGTAGTACTGCCCCGGTCGAGACGGCTCATTCGTGTTGAAATCAGCGTTGCTAATATGTATCAAGGAAGTAACCTTGATACATATTTTATATTTGATGGGTATCGTGTAGGTATTGGTGCGGTAGATAGTCTATCTGTGACTTTATATAAAGGTATGTACAGTATTTTTATTTATATAAGCATTAGCACATCTTTTTATTTGCTAATATTTTAAAGGTATTTACTGATAAGTAGAGGAGGCTAAACAAATGAACATTTAAATAAAAAACAAACTCGTTTATCGTTATAAACACGTAAACTATGTTGGCACTTACACTACATATTTTGTTCACATCAAAGACTAAGTTTAGTATACACAAACTTATGGAGAATTTCCAAATGTACATACATGGTTATAATTATGATATTTTCATCTAAGTATATTTAAGAAAAGTTTCATTTGAAATTTTATTTATTTACAAAGGTTCGATTTAACACCGTGAATTCAAAACGATACTTCTGTTACATAGGGACTTACTTGTACAATAAGATAATATTTAAATAGTTGTCTATTTATAAACTACAAATAATTAAATGCAAAATAATACTAACTGCTTGAACATGACACTGAAAAGCTGCTTGCTGTTTTGGCAAAGATAGGGTTGACATATATATAGGTATGCTACAAACACACACTCACACACAAACACACGCACCCACACACATATACATATGGAAACACACTACACATACATACAAACACATCAAATAAGTGACATATGTACATACATATTTATAAGGTACATCATATATACTCGTATCTTATCGTACTATCTAGATTAAGGGTAGTCTATGTCATTGTCAAGTATCTTCATAATCTTCTTTCAATCAAAGTATCTGAACACCAAATTTTATTGAAATCTGTGCAGCGATTTAGCCGTGAAAGCGTAACAGACAGAAGCGTAATAGACAGAGTTACTTTCCAGTTTACTCGTACAATATTAGAACCGATAATAAAAATACCAAGCTAGTTTTACGTTAATAAAACTGTAGGTAGGTAAGCAACTTCTTTTGAGGGTTCCGAAGTTTATTACTCGGAACCCTAAATTCGCCATGTCCGTCCCTCCGTCCTTGACATACCGTCCAAACGGTAAGTGCTAGAAAGATGATGTGATGAATAATTACGGTGACAAAGTGTTATAATAAAAATGACGAACATGAAAAACATTTTTTGATGGGGATGTTTTTTTTTGTCTCGCGGCTAAGACGGCTAAGACCTATCTATAAACACATCGTCTTTATAGATAGGTCTTTTAAAAACAATCAACGGTTTCTAAGATATTTTTTTGATTTAGGTATTTTTTTGATTCAGTTTGCGAGAAATTCCACTTTAAAGGGCACTTTTTTTTAAACAGGGCGTCCCGTCCCCCCCTCTATAAGCAAAACGGCGGGCTCAAAAAATCTGGGAAAATTCGTGAAGGTGGTCCATATAATGAACTTTAAAGGAAAACTATAAGGGATTAAATGAATTTGTTAGTTCAGGAGTTATAGAGGATTAACTTGTAAAATGCGCTTCCTTGGATAATTAACGCATTAATACGTAAAAATAACAATTATCTATTGGAAACGATTTTAAATCCACGTACCATTCTGGGCAACTGAGGAACCCTTTCCTGTCCGTGGCTTGACACGCACTTGGCCGATTTTATAATATAGGAGCCGAACACACTTATTTATTAAATAATGATTTATACACTCGAAAATATTGTACTTGTATGTCATATTTGTATTATATGAGTACTGTTCATTTCATTTATATTATTAATTGGGAAATAATATTGGCAATAATAAAGGCTAGGTAGATGATGATTCATTTTTGTGTCTGAGAATAAAACGTTTACCTGACCTATTATACTCAGGAGTTCGTGGTGCGGTCGGTGTCGCTCCAGACCCATCTTGTTCACCGCCGAATACCTCCCCATCCTCAGGATATAATGGAAACCTGTAATCATTTACCTTATTAAAAAAATATAAATACACAGATATAACAAAGTATTCATTCTACGAAACAGCTTCCCTAGTCAAGTTGCCAACGTTTTTCATTCTGCAATCGTTGACGCGTCTATACTTTTGTTAGATTGGCTAATGACACTCAGTCACGTGATCAAAACAAAATATTAGGCAATCAAATAAGACTTTGATTAATTGATTGACTACCTATATACCTCAGTGTTCAGGATACGGAACGAGTGATCACTTGCACACTCTAAAGACCATTATTGAGAAATGCCACGAGTACCGGAAACCAATCATAGTCGCATTTGTCGACTACGAAAAAGCCTTTGATTCAGTGGAAGCGTGGGCGGTTGAGAGGGCCTTAGTGGACAGCAGAGTGGACGAGAGGTACATCCAAATTATTAAACACCTGCAACTATCTGGAACATCTTCAATAAGGCTCCATAAGCTGACAGACACCTTTAAGCTGGAGCGAGGGGTACGCCAAGGCGATACGATTTCGCCAAAGCTGTTCAACGCCGCCCTCGAAAACATTTTCAGGGAACTCGATTGGTCTGACAGGGGGATAATAATTGACGGCCAAAGACTGAATAATCTTCGATTTGCGGACGATATTGCTCTGGTTGCCGATGATGTGGAGGATATGATCACTATGCTTAAGGAACTACAAACAGAATCAGCCAAAATAGGATTGAAACTGAACAAGTCAAAAACAAAAATCATGACAAACATCCAAGAGGCGAAAAATCACGAACTTCCTGTAGAACTCGTCGACCACTACATTTATCTGGGCCACAAAATCACTCTGGCGTTGGAAAACCAGGTGGCGGAGATTGACAGACGTATTGCGCAGGCGTGGGCATCCTTTGGAGCAAACAGCCATATCCTACGGTCTAAAAAAATCGCCCAGCACCTCAAGACCAAGGTGTTCAACCAGTGTGTTCTGCCGGTCTTCTCGTACGGGATGGAGACCACGACCTTGACAGAGAAGTCTGCTCAGAAACTCCTTGTTGCACAGCGAGCAATGGAAAGATCAATGCTCGGAATATCTTTATTAGACCTGAAAAGAAATGAGTGGATTAGGGAAAAGACACAAGTCAGGGACGTGGTACAGGAAATAGAGGCCCGTAAATGGAGATGGGCTGGCCACATCGCCAGGATGGATCCCAGAAGATGGGCGAGGAGAACCCTGGAATGGAGACCTCGCGCTAACACCCGCGGACGGGGAAGACCACCCAAGAGATGGACGGACGACATCCGGCAACAAGCCGGTACCAATTGGATGCAAGTAGCCCGGGACAGATACCAGTGGAGGAATGGAGAGGAGGCCTACGTTCGAAGACGAACATATTAGGCTGATATGGATGGATACCTCAGTGTGGTTGGCTTAACTTAGTTAAGGGAGCTGATCTCATTCAAACAAGCCATCGTCATCCTCAGCCTATAACATCATCAGTCATCCTCAGTCTACTTTTTTGCATAGGCCTCTTATCACAAATTAATATTAGCCTGACACGACTTTGTTTCAAGATTTCCTTCTCTTTACAGGACTGTTCTCATGTAGGTATAGTTTGAGCAAACTACGAAAAACACCAATACATCATCATCATCATCATCAACAGCCTTTAACAGTCCACTGCTGGACATAGGCCTCTCCTTAGAAAGGAGGTACTAGGCCTACTATACCACGCTGGCCAGACGGGTTGGTATAGGGTTGGTTTCAAGTTTTCCTTCTCTTTGCATCGATGTTATCTTGCGTAGTTTATCCCTTGGTCGCCTTTTACGACACCCGCAGGATGAATAGGGGTGGTGACACTCTGTATTCTTAATCCGTCACCACACGGACGAAACACCAATACGGACGAAAATATTTCAATATTTTATTTGATTTTATTTTAAAGCCTGCCAAGGACTCTATTCAGCCTGATAGAATCCAAGAGTGGGGGTCATCACACTCACTGCGAATGCAGACTGTATGGCGACCCATACTATGACGGCCAAGTGAGATAGTTTTTCACGCCGCGCTTATAGGACCTGAGATCATAGTGGGAAGTATACACGTGGGCTGGTAGTGAGTTCCAGTTTTTCGCTCGGCACAGGAAGGCAGAGCCGAACCGTTTAGTTTTAGTAGGTATTTCATTTAATATTACTTGGTTAATAAAATGTATAATTGAGTCTGACCTGTAGTTATCTTCTGACAGTCTGTCCTCGTCGTCGGTTGCTATAAACTGTACGCAGAGCGCGCAGTCTCCCTTCACACTCTGCAACGCTTGTACCGCTTCTTTGTGACAAGCCTGAAATCATTACGAGCATTAAATACGACATATTTAGGTTATAATTGGACATGCGTATTGGATAGTTGGTTACGTATCCGTTTATGAAAGATACCTAACGGTTATATAATGTCATAGTGCAATTCTTGTCGGTTTATTTCACATTGTTAACCTAGATGAAATCACCCAGATCAAATAATTGCAATATAAGCGATGGTCTTTTTCATCTTGCAATTGATTCACTCAGGTGAATAAAGGCGACTTTTTTTTTCAATTTGTGTAATCCTATCACTCTTATGCAACTAGACCGTCGAATTAATTAAATAAATAATAGAAAATGAAAACTAAAGAAAAAAAACGGTATCGAATTAACAAGTTGCATTTTTCATGCCTTACATTTATATTTATTTTAGAATACAAAGATCCTGATGAAACCAATGTAAAGATGATCCTCACATCTTTTGATACAAAACATCATTTTAAAACGGTAAATATAATCTATGAGCTATGACCCTATGAACACGCTTATGTAATAAATATGTTATTATTGCTACTTTATGGTCTTAGATGATGCCATGTCAAGGTAGAATGATTGCCAGTATAAACATTTTATGTTCCAGGTATTTGATGATGTCGTACCATGGCAACAATGTAGAGGTGAGTAGGTCGATGATTTACAAGGTCGCTTAACAAGGCAGAGTTCGATCCTCTTGAGACTAAGGTGGGGATCTATTGATACCTAAAAGTTTATCTAAGTATATAGTGTTTATAAATCAGATTCTAATATTTATAAAACTTCACAGTTTCAGACCATAAACCGAGTTGCAGATACACTATTATATATACAAATAACTAAAATCTGCGTGTCTGATTGTAATATAAAAAAACGTATTACAAGGTCGTTTATCTAAACTTTTGTCTGTCTGTCTCCTGGTTCCGGGTAATCTCTGCAACGGCTTGACCGGTTTTTACGGGATTATCACTGGCTGTTAGCTGATGACATAAGGAGTAATTTAGGCATTTTTTAGACTGGCTTTGCTCCGCGGCGTCTTACAACATTATCCGCGGGTAGCCTCCGGGTCTGCAACCCACCAGGATGACGGATAGTCAACTAGGTAAAGCATTCATTCTCATAGTTAGACTAACTTGCATTTCATATGTTTACTGCTTTAAGTTTTATCTCCATACTTCAGCTAAATTCGATAAAAAAGAACAACTTATTATACTTATATTTCTGTAAGAAGCGGGGACAATAGTACATTGTTCACCGAAGGAGGAAAGGGACCGATAATTAGCGAAGGAGCAGTTTGTGGCCCGAAGGCGCAGCCTAGGGCCACAATACTCCCGAGGTAGGAATGGGACTTTCACCCGAGTGCTACACAGTGCTTTAAACTACACCTGTGAGGAACATCACAAAAGGATGTCAGTGGCACGGAGATTCCATATTTAAATTGTATGAAAAGTCCTTGGGCAGGCGCGCGCCATAGTCAAGATAACACATGAGAAATGAAAATTCATACAACTTTCTCTCCCGCTAAAACACGTTAGAAATGGATTTTCATACATTTTTTCCTCCCGCTTATTCAGGTCAAGGAAAAGACTAACGTTCTCTTTTCATTTTCAGGGAGTATTGACTACTGTTCCGATCAGGTGTAGTATAAATAGTATTTTGTTACCAAAATTACTCAGTCCCTGAATGCGGCAAATTCATCAGTCAGTATAAACACAGTCAGTGTACAATATCTATATAATATAATGTTATATTATATAGATATTGTACTTGTTTCTGTTTTTTCAGTTCATTGCTTTTAAAAAGTCGGGTTTTTGTTTTTATAATAATTATATTATTAAGGATAAATATGAAACATGAGATAGTTTACCTGTGTGAGATCAACATCGTTGATGGCGAGTATAGCATCACCGACGTACAGTTCCCCAGTAAGTGCAGCGGGCCCGCCCGCCTCTAGCTCTGAGATCAGAATAGGAACACCGTGCTCACGACCACCCTGGATATAAAAAAATACTCTAAATTCGTTGACACTGTTGTCGCGAATTCGCTGGATTGTTGTCGTTACACAGTCAGTTGTCGTGAGGTATATTTACACCTCAGTTTGAATGTTCCATTTCTTTCCTACAGGCTACAGGTATATATATTATAAGCCACAACGGCGGTAGTTGTCATTTTTTGTGGCGCCATCACTTCACTGCGATGGGTATAAATAGGAGTGCTCTGTTGTATCGGGACGCATTTCTAACGAATGCGTCGCGGAGTGTGGATCATTGTCTTTGGACAATTAGTACTACTCTGTTAACAGACGTGGAAAGCTGTCTTTGACAAGTTAGTACTGTCTGAATTGCGGTGGGTGCGAGGAAAGCTGTCTAACAGCTAGTACAGCCCTATGTGACCGACCTTGCTGTATAACTAACTGTAATTTGTTTAGATTCGTTACTTAATTAACGGTTGTTTGTCTAATTGCATTTCTAAGATTATTTTGTAGTTAATGAAATAAAATTGTTTAGAATTAAAGTAAATTGTTTAGAATTATAATTATTTTTATTATTTTTCACTTCTGGACTCTAACAATATATATATATCTTGTAGACTTAGAAATATTTACTCCTATTTAGGCAAATTTTAATATATTTTACACCTTATATATTGTGTTTCACAATGACATTTTAATAAGTCAATTTAATTAAGATGTCGATGAAATTTTCGCTTCAAGATAGTGGTTAAACATTGTTCGGATAGTTCTTCCCTTGAACTAATTTTAGGGATTTGATTAATGAACACCGTGTGTAACGTGTGGTGTATGGCGCCTCGCAATGAGAGACAAACAATTTAGTATAAGATTAGACTTTCTTTAAAATAAAATAAAATGGCAACGTTAGAATGAGTATTACGCACAGTGACGGAGATGCCGAGTCCCAGATGCGGGGAGCGGCGCACACGCACGGTGCGGGCGAGGGCGCGCGCGGGGTGCGGCGCGGGCGGGGGGCGCGCCGAGCCCCGGCCGGCCCCCGCGCCCGCGCCTCGGCACACCCGCACCAGCGTCTTGTGACGTTGTACCAGGATTTCTGCTTCCACCTATAAAAACGAAACGCATGTAATTACAAAAAGGTCACAGAAAGCCATATTTTGTATTTAAATATAAGAAAGAAGTCTGAACTAAACCTCTCCTTTCATTTCTACTCTCAATTAATATATTTGAATTCAACAAATACGGTGGTGTGGTACGGTACCTGTGCCCATAGTGAATCTCGAAGTTCAGCACGCATATCTCGACCGAGGAGTTGTAATTGTTGTATCCTGCCCGCTAGCTCTTTATCCAGGTACTTAGTCGCCAACCTGTAAATACATCAATTCATATTATAAATGTAGGTTAAAAGGTTAAATAGGAATTAATGCAACTTGTTAATCAATTAGTAAACTTAGAAAGATCGTACATCCGTTTTAGGCATCTGCCATCAACATAACAATTTGCCTACTTTTTTGTGTTTCTTTTGCATTTTTTTGTAAGTTTGTTGTTACGTATAACAAAAATGCGTAGACAGGACATCTACAGAAAAAATTGGCATAAGTGAACTACAAAATAAGCTAAGCTATTTACATTTAAAAAAGTAATTAATATAATATAAAGCTTGTTTGTGTAAGTATAACTTAAAATAAATAAATTAAAAGTTGCCATTCTCACCTAGCACCAAAAAGTTCAGAGTGTAATGCAAGAACAGTTTCCCTAAGTGCAGCATTTTCTCTGGCAAGTTGAGCCGCTTCAGAGCGGGCTCGTGCTGCGTCCAGCACGTTGCCTGCTGCATCACCGCTCTCCTGACACCCGCCTGTACGTAAATAAACTATTTCTGCATTTCTTTCGATAATACAACTTTTAATTAAGCTTACTATTAAATATCACCTAAATATAAAACAACGTGCAACAGAGCAACGTTGCGATTAAAGTGAATGCTGAGATTTTATAGTGAGAACTTAAATTACAGAACAAAATCAATAGTTATATATTTAAAATTGTATGTTCAAATATTTTAAATAACATTCAAAATTAAGAATGTATTAACATTCTTAATTTTGAATGTGCATACATCCAATGCAACATTGATATGTTGCACTGGATGGCGTGTGCCCTTTATGTAATTCCCATTGAACTAACTGCATCAGTAACAACGCTCTTTGAAATATGTAATAGATTTCACCTGCGGTTCCACCCGCGTATTTTGGTTATCCTGGTAAAAAGTAGCCATGTCTTTTGTGAGCCTCTAGACTATATTGTGTATCGAGAATTTAATTTAAATCGGTTCAGTAGCTTTGCCATAAAAGTCGGACAAACAGACGGAGTTACTTTTGCATTTATAATATGAGTTTCTAAGGATTTAAGTGAATCTGACAATTTCGGTAACAAATAATATTCTGACATCATGCTCTGTCGCTGCTGACATTAGCAGCCATATATAAGTATATTAAATATTGTTGACATCAGAATATTGTATCTATAAATTAGATTACTTGTTTTAAATACGTAACATATGTGAATTTATCATTGCTAAAATTAGAAGCAGATTATAGGGAGGTCCTGATATTTCATTTCCGTTTCTTTTTTTTCTTATCAAACACCTAAAAGTAACATAATATGTTAAATTGAGTCCAAAGAATAAATGTATTCTTTGCAAAACGTTTTTATAGCTTGATTGAATATGAGAAAGTCTGTTGAATGAGATGTGAGCGCCGGAGGTTTGACATATTCGTCAGGTCTTTGTCAGCGAGTATGTATAAATTTTCCTAATATAGGCAGGAAGTAAGCGTAGGCAAGAAATTCATGAATCAATTGAAAACAAATTGCACGATAAAAAGCCAGTTTCAAACCACTCTCTATGTTATACTTTTAAAATTCTTAACACCCATTCCTAAAATATTAAATTTATAATGTCCAATCAATAAATAAACAGATTACTTTATATTTTATGAAGTAGTTCTCGTCTCTAAATTAGTAATCAGGTACATCTATTTTGAAATGAAAAACTTACCAGCTGACGAAGCTCGAGCTTGCACCAGTTCCGCCCTCATGTCCACAAGCTCAGCCTATAAAAAAAGAATAAACTCTTAATCTCACCGACTAAACCCCTCGAACAAATGGATGGCATCGTATATCAACAATAACTAGTGTCGAATGACACGAAAGTGCTTCAGCACAATAGAATTTAATCTCGGACCCTAATCAATGGCAGCGTAAATCCGAATTTAAGGAGCGACACACATAACGGTCGCATGTCTTCAAACGAGACACATAACACACATTAATCGTTTGACTTTTGCACCCTCGTGGCGTTCCCAACATGAGGTTCCCCTGCCGAACGTGTGTCGCACCCACATTTTACCCTCATATAAATTCATATGTCATCTTCTCGCCAAATAGACCTTGATTTATGTTATTGATTTAGATGAAAGTGCTGTTTTATATAAAAGTCTCGTTTACGTAGAAAAAAACGATCAAGTCATGCTCGAAATTGCCCCTGTTTGGCATTCTCCTTTTTAGGGTTCCGTAGCCAAATGGCAAAAAACGGAACCCTTATAGATTCGTCAAGTCTGTCTGTCTGTCTGTCTGTCTGTCTGTCTGTCCGTCCGTATGTCACAGCCAATTATTTCCGAAACTATAAGAGCTATACTGTTGAAATTTGGTCAGTCGATGTATTCTGTGAACCGCATTAAGATTTTTACATAAAAAAAGAAAAAAAACAATACATTTTGGGGGTCTCCATACTTGGAACTGAAACTCAAAAATTTTTTTTTCATCAAACCTATACGTGTGTGGTATCTATGGATAGGTGTTCAAAAATGATGTTGAGGTTTCTAATATCATTTTTTTCTAAACTGAATAGTTTGCGCGAGAGACACTTCCAAAGTGGAAAAATGTGTGTCCCCCCCCCTCTAACTTCTAAAATAAGAGAGTGATAAAACTAAAAAAAATATATGTTGTACATTAACATCCAACCTACCAACGAAAATTGGTTTGAACGAGATCTAGTGAGTAGTTTTTTTTTCAATCCCTACTTAATATTATAAATGCGAAAGTACCTCTGTCTGTCTGTCTGTTACGCTTTCACGCCTAAACCACTGTACCGATATTGATGAAATTCGGTATGATGATAGAACTGAACTTGGGAAAGGACATAGGCTACTTTTTACTGCAATAATCGAGATACAAAGACCAAAGCTAGGTGATTATAAAAATACATAAATCGAAGATGTCAAAATGTATCACTGTTTACCTCCTGTCAAAACTTCACAGGTTGCTAGGAATAACACACTTGCATGGCAACCATAATGATAGTTTGTAAATGACATATAGACCAGTAGACCAGAGTAGATAATTTATGAAAACAAATTAAATTATAGTAGGATGAAACCTATTGGAAAAGGAGGAGAATATTATAAAAATGAAAGGAAAAATAATTTACGGGCGATCTGAGGTCGGGAAGGGGTAGGGGGGGGAGGTTTTCGGGTCCTTTAACCGGGGCGTGAAAAAGCATCTCACTAAGCCGCCACAGTGTGGGCCGCCATACATTATTGTCCGCATTCACAGCAAGTGTGGTAGCCCCGACTCTTGGATTCTGCTCATGCTTTCCATCAGGCAGGGTTGAGTCAGATTGGATGGCTAAATATATACAACAAAGGGTAAATAACGGTTTATCTCGATTTCCGGCAAAACTACAAGGAAAAAAGTTAAATGGCAAAGTTGTAGGTAGTTAAAAGATCTACAACAACTCGACTTATCGTCCAAACAGTAAGTGCTAGAAAGATGAAACTTTGCATGAATATGTATTGTAATTACGTCGACAAAGTGCTACAATAAAATTATGAAATATATTTTTATTTAGGGTACCTCCCCTACACGTAAAGTGGGGATGTTTTTTTTTTCTCACGGCTACCCCATCATGTAGGGTATCATTATATAGGTCTTTTAAAAACATTAAGGGGTTGTTAAGACGATTTTTTGATTTAAATATCCGTTTGCGAGAAATTCCACTTTATAGGCCACTTTTTTGTAAAAACAGGCCGTCCCGCACGCCGAAAAATTTGTGATAGTCGTCCATATAATGTTATTTGTTGTCCATATAACTTTAAATGAAAACTATAACGAATTAGATGACTTTGTCAGTTCAGGAGTTATAGAGGCTTAACTTTTACAATGCGCTTACTTGGAAAAGTCATACAAAATCAACGCATTAATACGTAAACATAACAATTATCCATTGGATACGATTTCTAATCCACGTACCATTATGGGTGACTGAGGAACCCTTTCCTGTGCGTGGCCTGACACGCACTTGGCCGATTTTTTTGTTATTTTAAGTACATACATGTATTAATAACAAAAATCGATAGAACTGGACAACTAACTGTTTAATTAGACTACTCATTTACTGAAAGATGTATTTTGCAATGCTATTTTTTTTTTATTCAAATATATTTAGGTATATATTATTGTTTTAGCAACTAGATACGTTTAATTAGGAAACTACTACTCAAGACGGAGCTTAGAATACAAATTACAAACATAGTTTAAACATATATATATATCCTCGTATATTGCAATCTAAAAATACATGCAGTTGTACTGCACAAGTGCATTCATGTGGTTAAAAAATTTAAAACTATGTTCTCAAGTGGACGATGGAATGCAGAGCAACTCTTGTATGGGCCGTGATGTTAATTCCTATAACGGAATACAGAAAGAAGCACGACGGTTATAAATTACAATTGGAACAAACTTTAATTTGTCAGTACAGTATTCGACATTCAGCTATTTTTCTGCAACATACAGATGAGCTTGTGGCTCAGTGAGCTTGTAGCTCAGTCACTAGAAGCTAGTAGTACAGAAACTAATTAGAAAGAAACTCCGTTACTGTAGTAAATGAATACCGCTCTTAAGTTAACTTGACTGAAATAATAGTGACATAAAATTTTACAGAGAGAATTAACTGTATATTTTATTTAAGAACAAGTTTTGAAGCTAATTAGTAAACCACAAACACGTCAATAATTATGAACTGAACCCTGATTTATGATAGTCATCATCGGAAGGGTGTTATTAGACAAAATGGACCCGAGGTCTATAAAATAATCACTCCTTCGCCGTTATTATTTCATATGTTTCGTGTGAACTACTTGAGATAATAAAATGAAATGCTATGCCAGTGGCGTCGTAAAAAATTTAGGATACATATATAATTTTCTTTATCTACAATGGGTGCTATGCCGACTTTGATATTCTTTAATAATGTCAAAGTAATCCAGACATGCGCATGAATTTAATAGACGATAAAATTCGATTGAGTCGATAATGAAATTAACGAAAATAGATCAGTATGAATGTGTCTGGTGAGGAAAACATCAATAACAGTCGAGAGAAATATTTTTTTTAGGTATCTACTAAAAAGTAACTGTTCAGTTATCCGGATGCATCTTCGGACATCAGAAATAATTATAAAAGTTTATATCAGTGGTATATACGTATATATACGTCAGGCATTCAACTCTGTGTGTGTAGCACATCAAAACCGTTTATTGCTCAAAACAAGAGTGAACGTAGTGTTAGCTGCAAAGATTTCATTACATTTGTAAAGAGAAGAGCCAGTCTTCGCAGATATTTCGAAATAAGTTTGACACAATGGTTTTGAGTAACTACACAATAGTCATAATGACAGACGATGGTTTCTAGTATTTTTGGCATAGTTACGTTTGTAGGTGCCATTACTATAAACACATAAAAACTAAATATGATGGTGAATTTTGCTGGTGCTAAATTCACTAAAATTTATAGTGTGTATTTTGAAGTAAACTGAAGTCAGATTTAGTTATAGTTATAGTAATTGGGAGAAGACCGGCTTTTACAATAAGCCAATAAAGACGACCTACGCTGATTCCAAGATCACTATCGCTTGAACTTCACAGTGGGTGTCTGTTGTTGCTTAAATATTATAACGACGAAAAATCTAACATCTTAACACATCACTATTTAATGCGGTATAAAATTTATTTGAATAAATGAACAGTTAAGTTGTGTTGAGAGACAATGAATACGGTTCATTAGTGTTGCAATAAAATGCGACTGTCATACATTGGCTTGACCACTAGCTATTTAAATACCAGTTACAACATCCACTTATTCATATATTCCCTAATAAAGTTGTAAGGTATTGCGAAATGTCTGGAAGTTAGCAAAAAATGATAATGCTAAATACTTTAGTATTTTTTTTTTTTTTTTTTTTTTTCTTTATATTTAAGCCTGCCAAAGTGACTCTACTCTGCCTGATGGAAAGCATGAGTAGAATCCAGGAGTAGGGGTCACCATGCTTATTGTGATGGTAGGCAATGTAGCATGGTGACCCCTACCATGGCAGCCTGGTTAGATTATTCTGCATCATTCTCCCGGCCTTCGAAGGGCGGGAGAATGATGCAGAATGATTGGGCCTCCGGTCTCACACTCACCAACGAAATACGACAGCAAGAATGCTGTCATTATTAGGATGGTCTTCTGTGTGAGGGTAGTACTGGCCGGGTCGAGCCGGCCCATTCGTGCTGAAATCAGCGTGGCTCTACTACCTCATTTAGCTTAGTATAGCGATTCAAATCTTGTTGATTAAAGCTTGCCACATTACCTTATGTGGCAAGTGAGCCTGCTAGCTTAGATAACAAGTCACAAACGGAAGATTGATTCATAGCTGTTTGATATCGATGCACGAATCTCAGATACATGAAAGATTCAATGGTTAGGCGCATGCGACGCCCGCCGGAGACAATCCGATAATCTATATAAAGAAACAATAAATAATAAATCTTCGTCGACAGATTTACACGTCTTACAAGATGTAATCTGATTCTCGTGAATAACAGCACATGGCATCGAATAGCAGTGCACACGAAAACTTTCGAATTTCGTTGAACATGTGTAGAGGACTAGTAGTAAAATGAAAGGGTTTTGTAGAACCTGCATGTAGAAGTCATTTAAGTTTTTTTTCTAAGTTATTAATATTATTTCTATTGATCGGCACTATATTCAAGCAACTAATTTTACCACAGTAACTAACTTTATAATTATTTGTGCACTGAAGGTTAAGCAACAGTATGTATGTAAATGTTTGTTAACTTTCTTTATACAAATATAAAGTTTTACTAAGTGACATGTAAAACTAAAATATTTATTTTGCCGTACTAAGAGTTATTGAAAAGAAAGTACGCAAACTTCAGGCGAGGTGTAAAATATAGTTCGTAAGAATAATCCTAAGCGGTCTCATAACTTTTTTAGTAATGTTGCAAGTTGTAAGTAGCAATCGATTCCTGATAGACAACAATGATAGTAATATTTTATTAATCAATTACGATGGAACATGTAACTTGGAATACTCAGTTAAGATGTTTCCACAAATTAAAAACAGGTAAAAGCGGCTACTAAACAAGGCATACTACATTTTCAGTTAGTCATCTTATTATTTAATTAATGGCGGTTCAATTTACACTGGTCTATGAAATAAGACAATCTCTTAGGATCTCTAGTAGAAACTATTATGGAAGTTCCAATTATTGTACAAGTCTACAGTTCAATATAAAATACAGGTTTCCTGAGTGTTTACACGGGATCGTTGTTGCGATGGTCTTGAATAGCGAACATCTATTGTTCGTGATTGTAAATACTAGCTTTTTGTGCAGCTCTCCATTTACATGCGTCAATAGTAGCGTTTACATTCATTTCATGCTGAAAGTATAACTGTCCTCGAACCTTTCAGTCTTTGTCACTCAATCTGCTGATGAATTCACTACATTTAAGTAAATCTGGAGTTTTTTTATTGAACACAATAAAGTTGGTTAGTTAAATAAATTATAGACAGATTAACTGAATGGCATGACTTTTGAGATTTCTGTACAAGCAAATTTTCATAATTAATTACCAAGTTCCTTTAAAGTTTACATAATTTAAAAAATAACGTTTTTCTAATCTGGCTGATCTTCAAACTTTTCTAAGATAATCTTAAATCTAAATTACCACCTAGAGCAAATGGTAGAGAGGTAGTGTTAGGTGCGTACATGAGAGAGACAATTATTTAGAATAGTCTGTGAAATAGTATTCTTGCTAAGAGAGATAGACAAATTAATGTTATACACAAAATAAGTAGAAGTAATCAGTAATACCTAAACATGAAATTATGATATCTTCATTAGAATATATTTTTAATAAATGAGCAGTAAGAACTTTGGTATTACCCGATACTTTTTTCTGTATAAAAGCGATTTTGTTCAATGGCTGGCAATACCTTGGAAAACGATTAGATTGGAAAACCATTACATAGTGAACAAAACTTTAAAGTAACAACTTTCATCTAGATTACATGCTCCGTTTTGTAGAAGAATACAAAGTTTGTTAAAACTACTAACATAGAACATAGTTCACAGGCTGTTACAACAATAATCGAAGACCTGAAGATAGCGGTACGTACGCCCACAATTCAACGATACTTGACGATTGTGCAATGATCTCCGAACTAACACAATCCATATTCGTAAAGCAGCAACGGGTGCATTACCATAAAACTTATTTTAAACCGATCGCCTGCATCAATCGATTAGAGGATTTTATGAATCATACAACATCAACCAAATGTACACCTGAACAATACGTGAGAGTAGGCTACGAGGTGCAAAGGTGATAGATCACCCAGGAAATGGATGTTATCGGACAAGCGTGAGTAGTATGAGAGCGCGGCGGGGAGCTCGCTTCATCCCATTTGTCCTATCTTAGTAAAGGGATATTAACGCTTTCCTCTTTGTACCATTGATAGTATCCATAAGTAAACGATAAATAAAACTGGTACTTAGTCAAACCATTATTTTATGTTATTGAAGTCCGTGTATGATCACATGTTGTCACCTGAATCTTGATAAACTTTATTCCCTTTTCATCTAAGGGTTGTAAAATATATAGAAGTCAACAACATAAATACGTGTATGGCCAGGGTAGGCCAGGCTCTAAAAATGTCTCTTATTTTACACATGTTGTTTGCCTACCACTATTCGATAATGATAATAACTATAAGAAAAATAAAAAGAAATGATTTATATTAAGTATTCTAAAGTGTCATTCTCGGACGAAGAGTATAATGGACATGGCAGAACAGTTTCATGTTGTGTTTAATAAATGATCCACGATTGTGAAGGTGACAATAAAGTTATACACAGATAAGTATGTCATATATAAAAGCTTAAATTTGTTGTTGAGAACATTCATACCTATGCTATGACATTTGATCGTGATTGCACCTGGCTAGTGCAAGCTTAGCATACAGACTTCCCAGCGTCGCGTCGTGTTGTCTACAGCAATTTCACGACACACGATTCTAAGAAATGAATCAATGCAACACATGCATTGCAACTCGAATGAGGATATGCTAATCGTACTGTGCTTATAAATGTCCGGTGTAGAATTACTGACGTACACCATTATCCTACGTATCCAAGTTTCTTGCGATCAATCGAAATAACGTGGATGTCATTAATCTTTGAAACGATTGAAAAACACTGATTCAATATTTTACAAGTATAAAATGTGATCAATATCATCAACTTACATATAACAGCGTAGGAGTTACAGAGAATAATAATATTTTCATCATACCTACAAATTTACGACCACGAAACCTCATATATACTTATAGCTCAATCAATGCAGTTATAGAAGTGACTTAATGTACCATAGCATTTAATAGTCCTTGTATTTGTCTCGAGACAAGTTATTTTAAAAGTGTATTAATTATAGTGACTTATTATAATAATTGTTTTTAACAGTTTCAGTCGGTCAATTTTGCCAGTCAGTCCATAGTCAATTCAACAGCAGGTTTAAACTTTGTATCGAGGACAGATTTGAGGTCAAGTAGTGTAAATAGATATAAGCCAGCCTTAATTTAGCACTTACCACTTAATTGTGAAGAAATCTTTACTATCCCGAGTAAGGATACTAGTATTATTACAATCTATGTATTGATACCTTATCATATTCCCACGCACATAAACATCTATATCAATTGATGTCATGGTAATAAGCCGTCAATGTGCTATTCATTACATTAATCTTATTACTAAATACAGTCTCGTAATGTTTTTTTTTATTGTGATACACATTGTTTATACTTAACCTTTAGAACAATTAAAAAGGTAATGAAATAAATAATTAAATCTTTGATATAAGTTTCATCAAGATTTTTTTCATTATTTATATATTTATTATTATATTGTTAAATCGTTTGTACAAGATTGTAAAATATTTAATTACCTATATGAAAAAAGCGGCCAAGTGCGAGTCGGACACGCCCATGAAGGGTTCCGTATCAGCGAGTAACATCATATAAAAGTTCTTGTAGTTCGTTGTAACTTTCATCGATGTTTTTATACTAAGTGTATTGATTGGATGAAAGGTAAATTGCGTGTTACGATTTATGACGTATTAACAAAAAACTACTTACTAGATCTCGTTCAAACCAATTTTCGTTGGTAGTTTGCATGGTACTGTACAACATATATTTTTTTTAGTTTTATCACTCTCTTATTTTAGAAGTTAGAGGGGGGGGGACACACATTTTTCCACTTTGGAAGTGTCTCTCACGCAAACTATTCAGTTTAGAAAAAAATGATATTAGAAACCTCAACATCATTTTTGAACACCTATCCATAGATACCCCACACGTATAGGTTTGATGAAAAAAAAATTTTTGAGTTTCAGTTCCAAGTATGGGGACCCCCAAAATGTATTGTTTTTTTTCTATTTTTATGTAATAATCTTAATGCGGTTCACAGAATACATCGACTGACCAAATTTCAACAGTATAGCTCTAATAGTTTCGGAAATAATTGGCTGTGACATACGGACGGACAGACAGACAGACAGACATGACGAATCTATAAGGGTTCCGTTTTTTGCCATTTGGCTACGGAACCCTAAAAACGAAAAATATTATGTTCCAGTTTGTATTCAAAACATAAACAATAGAAAATTAGCATAGCGTATTTAAAACTCAAGGATTTTATACATTCATATTATTAGTGTAATACTATAATACTGTGTACGGCAAAAATAATTTTATGTAGTTTTACAGAAGGGGGAATTGAAACACTAAAAGCTGTTCTAAATAAAGGAAATATGACTTTTTAGGGTTCCGAAGTTTATGACTCGAAACCCTTATAGATTCGTCATGTCCGTCTATCCGTCCGTCCGTCCTCGACTTACCGTCCAAACGGTAAGTGCTAGAAAGATGAAACTTTACATAATTATGTGTTGTACTTACTTCGACAAATTACTACAATAAAATTATGAAAAATATTTTTATTTGGGGTACCCCAAATAAAAATATTTTTCCCCTACACGTAAAGTGGGGATGATAATTTTTTCTCGCGGCTACCCTATCGTGTGGGGTATCATTAGATAGGTCCTTTAAAAACAATACAGTATTTCTAAGACGATTTTTTTATTTAGGTATACGTTTGCGAGAAATTCCACTTTAAAGGGCACTTGTTTGTAAAAACTGGGCGTCCCCCCCCCCCCCCTCTACAAGCTAAACGGCTGGCTCGATGACTTTGTTAATTCAGGAGTTATAGAGGCTTAACTTGTACAATGCGCTTACTTTGGAAAACGTCATACAAAATTAAAGCATTAATACGTAAACATAACAATTATCTAATGGATACGATTTTAAATCCACGTATTTAATCATCAATCCGTAAGACTAAATAACGACTTAATCACTAGGAATTTTATATTTATATTTATTTAGTTTATATATTTAGAATAAACCTGACGACGTGAGTTGAGATATGGAAACGATGACTGTACAACTGGTTAACAAGTTTTATAGTGTCATTAAACACAATACATTTTTATCAACAATGCTTCCAGACACATAAAACAACAAACAATAAAACCGATTTTAAGCTATAAACTTATAATGCAATGGTTTATGGTCGTTCCACTGAACAGTAAAATTGGCATCAAGTCATCGAAGCAAGGCATGGGTAAGTCAGGAATGATTCATTCGACGCATAACATCGAAGAATGTGATGTAAAATGCTTTCTAGTTTATTTACATGGTCTACCTACAGTGTGGTATTTCAAATTACTATTCATTTGAATAAAACATGAAAGTACCAAATTCCTTAGAGTATTGTTTTTACTTTTCAATTTTCAATTGCCAATGCAAAATTGTAGAGCACATCAAGAGCGTCGAGAGTAATGTTCAATAAGCCTATGGAAGGCTAGAAAACAGGTTTGACCCAGCCCGGTGTTTGCGGTCACAACGTCCGTCGAAGATGGTGGCACGCTCGAACGCACCACAAGTGGACCGCAGGGAGCACGCACCTATCTTTTTGTCCTATCTTATTTTTCCACCCGCAAAAACCTTAAAACATGGAATCGTAAAGGTACACATAACGCGTACATCGTATCGAGTAACAACCTAAATGGGGCAAAACACAATAGCATTCGTAAATGACGAGACGCTTTTGTGATAAGCACCGGGGAACAAAGCTGTCGAATATACTTACGCCACTAGATGAATTTTCGTCTATTGAATAGTCACGTACGTTACACAAAATGCAATTGGGTACCATAGATTTACAAAAAAAAAATGCAATAGTATGCTATTGCAATTTTTTTTTGTGCGTATACGAACATAAGAGTTCCCCGCTTATGAAGTCGCACTTTTACTCTAATTTTATCAGATAAATCAGATAGCAATCAAATTTGATTATTTTTAAACTAGTATAACTTTGGCTTTAATATTACATATTTCTGTTCATAACCATTCGCTTTAAATATTAAAGGTTTTTTTTAATTATCAATATTTGAAATAATTGTTCATAAATGTACTGTTAGACATAGACGCCTTTCTAGCAGGAATACTTAAAAATATTATTTGTGATGAATGGACTATAAAATAGGTGTCGTATTTATCAAAAACATCTTTTTACAGAGACGAAAATGCAAATTGTATGCGGTTTGATACATTTAGCCATGCTCAAACTTACAGAGAAACAAATTACTGTCCCTCGTCACGATGTTTATTCAAATGATCTTTATATTTAGACTACGCACCGTTCTTCTATTTATTACGATATTTTATTGCGACAAGAAAAATACACTGTATACTTACTTTGTGTTTTTTCAGAAATAATACCTTCCGAAATAGTACATAGTACCGTTTATAACAGTTGGATATATAAGAAACTAATTATTTAAAGGTAAATTTTAGGCAAACAATATATTGCTTCACGCTAATCAAAGAACCATTTCTTTGAGTGAAGTAACTGAGAAAATAATAGTGATTGCCATTGACCTGTGTGGGATGCGCCCCGCAAAGTCATTACTCATTTAAGTCTTTGTTTAATAGCATTATATGTAACTCGTTCTCGCAAACAAATAAAATATTTTGCAATCATTAAAGTTGATGCAAAGTGAAGTAAGAGATGGAAAAATTCACTATAATTTATTCAGGTAATCACTGGATGAGTTTGTTTGATAAGTGTTGATAATAAAAACTTACAAGAGCAGAGATAATTAATGGAAATTACTCGTAACACACTGTAATTTGACAAAGGAGAGATATTTACGAGGAATATTGTAACTACTAACAACTTGAATATTTATAGACCACCAAGTCCACTCTAGTCACATGCTGAGTTTTCATATTACCCTGTCAAAACATATTATCAGTAGAAAATCAGTTGAGTTTAAAGAATAGAAAATGTTAGTGAAAACAACAGGTCATAGATGAAGCAACAGGCAATTTACGACACAGAACTTTCAACATTATGAGGTAGTTAAAGAGTATGAATGTACATTAGCGCTGATGTAAAGGAGGCATCCATACGCTACCCACCGACACTTCGCTATAGCATACGCAGTGGTTACGAGTTCCACTTGAGTCCAACTAACGATAAAGAGGTATCAACCAATGTTTACTCGGTAAAGTTGCGTAATATGCAATAGACGGGACAAGAATTGTATAAGAACTGTCTAGTTTATAAAACAGCACAATCAACCAGAAATGCTAGTTAACAGAAGTATTCTTTGGAAAGACTTACAACTTGAATTGGTATCATCTTTACAAAGCAAAAAACTGCGGCCAGAGAAAACACTTGAAGATATCGACGTACGAACATTATTTCTTCTCACAAGATTAACGTACTGAATACCAGAATTGAGACTTTAATATTAAGTGGAACTAGCATCAATCAAAGAGATGTCTGCCAATGTAGCTTTAACAAAAGAAAAGCGAAGCGATTTTCTTTTATAGCCGGATGCCTCATCTCGGAGAATTGAGATTACCATTCGACACCGACACAAACGTAGGCAAAACTTAGAGAGTAGGACTAGTAATTGCTTGGTGTCGTTAAATTTTGCATTTAAGTTTAACGGCGATAGTTATTACTCGATCGAGAATTATTATGGCGAGTTACTGGAACTCGTCAGCACTGCACGTGTGTAAGTAAATAGGCATTCGAATCTAATTAAACGTTGAATATAGTTTATTATCCAGCCTCCGGCAATGTCTTCCCACGAAGCTTAGTAAGGCATACCTGTCGTATTATCATATTATAGGTGAATGATATACAAGCGTGAAGGAAAAGACAATTTTGCTAACTTCATTTCCACACTGAGTTAGTCGTTGATAGGCTACATTTTCAGATATACATTTATTATTAATAACTATAAAAGGTAGATATCAATGTGAATGTAAATTATTTTGGGAGCATGGTCGTGTAAAATACGTATTTTTAGAATCCATTGCAATCTATTTATGATCTTTTGTCATTGCAAAGACTAAAGTCTAATAAGAAATTCATAAGATAAAAATTTGGTAATTACGTATCTATGTATACATACTTTTTTAAAGATGAATATATAGATAGAATTTCAAATGGAGATCATCTTATTTAACGAGACGTAGGGAGTTAATGACCACTGAAACCACAGTATATCGTTTATTTGATGATAATGTATTCATTCCGCTATTACTAGGAATTTTTGACGTATTGTATACGAAAACATGGTCTAATTAAGTATATAATTGGCATATCTAAAAAAACTTCTGACTTAATTCATTTTAGTTACTTAGCACTTCATTGTTTGGATAGTAGTCCATAATAAATATTTCGGAGATGTGACATTCAACATTAAGCTTCAAACTATAAGGTGAGCTTGTTCTATGACAGCTAGATACATAACTGCTAGAATACTTATATATATTTTCCTTTAAATAACAAATATCTGCTGATCATTAAAACATTTGGTCCTACCCGTGAATGGAACCCAATACAAGCACAGAAGTCTCATACGCAACTACTGCGCCGCTAGGCGTCAATTTTGTTTAAAATTTAAAACAACATTGAAAGTTTATGAGTATTACAAGATGATTGATACAGTAGATAGTCGACGTGCGAGCCTATGGTTTTCATTACACAAGCAACAGTAAACATCAACACTTCATAAGACAATGTCGGTTGCTTCCTCGTAAAGGATGCGAGATATATGTAGGCAGCTAGGTCGCACCAAGGAAATGGTATATACATTGTAACTACATTGTAAGAGTTAAAGTGTGATATCAATCAGGAAATTCGCTTAGTATTTTATGAGACCACTAATAAAGTTATATTGTTATAGAGAACACCTGTATGAAGTAGCAACAGCGTAATAAATAAGGATCCTTGTAAAACTTCTAAGTGACAATTGTAAGTAATTCAGCGGTGTTAAAAATCACAATAGAAATAATCTAACAGAGGCCTGAGGCTTAAAACGCACTCGCAGTTAGCTGTGTACTGCAGTGTGCCGTAGCAGTCTGCTCATGTCACGTGTAAGGTCCCATTTAGCCTAATCACAAGTGCGTTTGAAATTTTAGATTTTCCGGCAAAGCCAATTTTATTGCCGACTCTGACATATTCGAGCTATTTATTATTATTTAGAATCGTTGTGACTTTAAACCGGATGCAACGGAAAAACGACAGGTAAGAGACACAAATACAAAATTTGTGAGCCAGAGCGATAGAGCAAATGTTTGAGTGTACAACCCGTCGGAAATGACATCATGCAAACTAGAGAGATAGCAAAACAAATCGAGATGTTGTTAAAAAATACCAGATGTAAAATTAAACAATATTTTAATTACGTGTGTAAATGTGGCAAGTAAATGGGCAAGTAAAAAAGCAAGTAAATGGGCAAGTAAATGGTCAAGTTAATGGGCAAGTAAATGGGCAAATAAATGGGCAAGTATCGGCAAGTAAATGGGCAAGTGTAAACGGGCAAGTATGGGCAACTAAATGGGAAAGTAAATGAGCAAATAAATGGGCAAGCTAATGGGCAAGCTAATGGGCAAGTGTAAATGGGTAAGTAA
This sequence comes from Phragmatobia fuliginosa, assembly GCA_932526445.1. Taxonomy (NCBI): domain Eukaryota; kingdom Metazoa; phylum Arthropoda; class Insecta; order Lepidoptera; family Erebidae; genus Phragmatobia; species Phragmatobia fuliginosa. Next base: position 17,733,530 of record OW052061.1, read on the forward strand.
ATGGGCAAGTAAATAAGCAAGTAAATGGGCTAGTAAATCGGCAAGTAAATGAGCAAGTAAATAGGTAAGTATATGGGCAAGTAGGTAAGCAAGTAAATAGGCAGGTAAGAGAGCAAAACAGGTAAGAGACACAAAAATTAAATTAGTGAGCCAGAGCGTGAGAGCAAATGTCGGTGTGTGTGTAAATTGCATACTGTTTAATACTTGTATGCTGTTGTACTACACTGTATGCGGCTTACGCAGCCTTACAGCTTTTTAGTAAGAAGACAGCGTGGTGTGTTATTATTTAACAGTATTTTTATATCATTTTTTAAATAAACAAACTTTGTAATTATCCTACCCTATTTATATATAAATAAAGAAGTTGTTCAAAAATATGTGTACCTCGGGCAGACTTTGCAGTTGGGTGGAAACAACTTCGAGGACGAGGTGAACAGGAGAATTCAGCTGGGTTGGGCGGCGTTTGGGAAGCTTCGTCGGGTCTTCTCATCATCGATCCCACAGTGCCTAAAGACGAAAGTCTTCAACCAGTGCGTCCTACCCGTCATGACATACGGAGCCGAAACGTGGACACTCACGGCACGGCTGGTCCACAAATTCAAAGTCACGCAGCGTGCTATGGAGAGGCTATGCTCGGAGTTTTTCTAAGAGATCGTTTTAGAAACGAGGTAATCCGGCAGAGAACTAAAGTTATCGACATAGCCCACAGGATTAGCAAGCTGAAGTGGCAATGGGCTGGCCATATTAGCCGCAGAACCGACAACCGTTGGGGTAAACGTGTTCTTGAGTGGAGACCGCGTCTCGGCAAACGTAGTGTAGGACGTCCACAGGCCAGGTGGAGTGATGATTTGCGCAAGACGGCTGGCAGGAGCTGGATGCGAGTAGCCGAGGATCGAACTAAGTGGCGTGCAATTGGAGAGGCCTATGTCCAGCTGTGGACTGCGATAGGCTGATGATGATGATTTATATATATATTCATTTCATTTTGTTTGTCGATTTACTGAAGTTTCACTTCTATCGTGTGTGAATCACACACACCTTTTTTTTATTCCAACGTCATCCAAAATAGAGTTTACTATTTAGTAGTATTTTGAGGCCAAGAAATAACAACTAAATATTATGTGATTTTATTTACTTCAATAATAAGGGCCTAGTATTGCCTCGCCCTATTAAGAGGGTAGTCGAATAGGCGTGAGTATATACTGGGTAAAGTATTCTGGCAACTTCAATTTATTTGTTCAGTTAATTAATTTAGTTTTAATTCTTTAATTTTACTACATCATGAAAAACGAATTAGAAATGCTTTTCGCTAGCTTTTACGCTTATTTCTTACATTACCCACTAGTTTTTACTAGTGGGTAATGTAAGAAATAAGCGTAAAAGCTATAATTAGTTATAATTGATTGTACGCATATAAAATATTACAAAATCTGGCTTTTCTTATAGATGAGCTTTAGAGCCAAACCAACAATCAAGTAAACTCCGTTATTTATATCAAAACACACACAATCTTATGAAACCACATTTAGATATGGGACCAAGGTACAATTAATAAATATACGTTGATCAAATTATTCCAAGCCACACCCATGAAAAAAACAGGCAACTAATCATAAAACTTTAATTCGTTGATATCTATTTGCAGTCAATAAGTATCAGTAAGTATTATCATTTTAAAATAGGCAAGTTACGTAATGACTGTTGATATTATTACTAAGAAAACCTTGTTTAATTTTAATGTGACCCCATTACAAGTTGGATGCAAAAATATATATGGCCGAGTACAAAAAAGGAGATGAAGTAATAATTCAGGCTTATAAGAACTAGTGATAAGGACAGGTTAACTTATAGCACTAGCACGAGCTTTCTACGGCACGATTTGTAAATCTACAAAGCAATATGGCTATTATATTTATTTATGTATTTCTTCATTGATTTAAATCAAAAGAACAAAAAAGTGACAAATAGAATACAGGTGAGGAACAATCGGCGGTCTTATCGCTGATGGCGATATCTTACAGACAACCTTTACAAGGATTTGAGGCATCAATGAATACATCTGGGTAATTATAGCATACAAATCTAAAATCCATAAACAATCAAAATCTAAAATCTTTTATAATTTACATATATATAATAGCAGTAATACAAGCAACAAGTCAATTATATATGTACTTAAAATGGTGTTCTTAGTACCAATTAAATGCCCAATTTATTGATGTATGTTAGAGATTACTCGAATGTAACTAGATCGATTTAATACTCTTTTTTGTTTGAAAGCAAATACTTGTTAGTTGATTACACTATTATCAGGAAGTATGTTCTTAACCGTTGGATATTTTAGGAGGTATTCGTGTTTTAACTTTGTGCGTCTGCACCAATCGATAAGTTTTATACTGTTATAGGCAAAATCTTACTGTCTAAGGGTGCATATGTAATGTACCAATATACCTTTGATTTACAATGAGATTAATTGTAAAATTAGCAAGCGCATGAGTCTGCCAGCAAACAGTTTAAAAAGCGGCCAAGAGCGAGTCGGACTCGCCCATGAAGGGTTCCGTAGTAGCAAGTTACATCATGTTCTAATAATAGTGTATTGATTGAATGAAGGGTAAATTGGGGTTTACGATTTATGACATATGTACATATTAAAAAACTACTTACTGTAGTAAGTAGTTTTTTTAATATATATTTCGTCCAAACCAATTTTCGATAGAAGTTTGCATGTACATCATATATTTTTTTTTTTAGTTTTATCATTCTCTTATTTTAGAAGTTACAGGGGGAGGGGACACATTTTGAAAGTGTCTCTCGCGCAAACTATTCAGTTTAGAAAAAAATGATATTAGAAATCTCAATATCATATTTGAAGACGTATCCATAGATCATAGGGTATGATGAAAAAAATTTTTTGAGTTTCAGTTCTCAGTATGGGGAACACAGCATGTATACATTTATTTACCAAGTTTCAACAGTACAGTTCTTTTAGTTTCGGGAAAAAGTGGCTATGACATACGGACGGACAGACAGACATGACGAATCCATAAGGGTTCCGTTTTTTACCACTTGGCTATGGAACCCTATAAATCGGCGAAGTACGTGGATTTAAATCGTATCTAAAAGATAAAGGTTATGTTTACTTATTAATGCGTTAATTTTGTATGAAGTTTTTCAAGCAAACGCATTTTACAAGTTTTTATAACACCTGAACTAACTAAGTCATGTAAGCCGTTATAGTTTTCCTTTAAAGTTCACCGTATGGACTACCAACATGGATTTAAAAAAAACTGAACCAGCCGTTTAGGTTTAAGAGGTGGGGCGATCCCTATTTTAAAAAAAAATTATATATGTATTGATAAAACATTTTGATGATTCCTATTTTAAAGTGGAATAACTCCCAAACGGATACCTAAATCAAAAAAATGATTTTAGTAACCTCTTAATATATACTAATATTATAAAGCTGAAGAGTTGTTTGTTTGTTTGTTTGAACGCGCTAATCTCAGGAACTACTGATTCGAATTGAAAAAAATTTTTTACTGTTGGATAGTTCATTTATCGACGAGTGCTATAGGGTATAGCGGAACAGTAATGAGAAATGTAGCGAAAACGGGGAAAATTTATTCCCTTTGAGAGCTTCCGTGACGTGCGCTGCGTAAACGCTTAAAGTTACACAAAAATAATGTATAACGGAATTGTTCTTCTTAAAACGCTCTACAAAAAAGTCTGCGATAGCATGTGTCTATCTTTTAAGGTTGACTCGCTATAAACTTTTTAATGGTAATCAAATGTATTCTAATATATAATGAACACGAGAACGCAGGCGACGAGCGCGCACGGCGGTTCCGGGCGGCGGTTGCGGGGGGCGTATACTTTACGTTTTCAAGCCTGCTAAACTAAGTTGAGTATAGAGAAAGATACCTTGGAGAAGATCTGTTTGTGTGATCTTTGAAGAAGATTGGTTTTTGTAGCCAAATTACAAGTCAAAGGGGGTGAAATAGGGGATGACTTTTTTATGGGAATGTTTTAAGGGCAGGACGACGTCTGCCGGGACAGCTAGTGTTTCTATAAGATCTATCTAATGATACACACACGGTGGGATAGCTGCGAGGAAAAAAAAAGACATCCTCACTTTACGTGAGGTACCCCAAAATAAATATTTTTCGTGACTTGATTCTAGCACTGTCGACGTGATAAAAACATTTCCATGTAAATTATCATCTTCCTAACACTAATCGTTTCGACGGTAAGTCGAGGACGGACGGACGGACGTTCCAAGTCATGAACTTCGGAACCCTAAAAACAAAGAAAGACACAAAAAAGATTTATAAACTTGTTAGTCTTTTAGAATTACGTGTACTAGTTACAAGTTATTACACTAATTGAATGTATGAATGAACATAATAATCAGATACACATGCAGTATTTCACTTCAAAATAAGGAGTGCTGTTCATTATAAAATGCGAGAGCTAACGAGTAAGGCTAGAAACTAATGTTCCTGTTCAATGCGATGTAATAGTTTTAACTTAGATGTCATAAAATTATAAATACATAGGTTCTATACAAATTTTACGATTTCTCTGCGCGTATTTTCGTAATTAAGTAATCAATAAAGATATAATTAAATATTGAAGGCTTCCATCAATAATTTGAAAAGCTTTATTATTGACAATGAAATAACAGAACATGTCTATTAAAATCGCCTGTAAAGGGCAGCTGACCGGGTGGTCATGTAGACGTTTCTCCCGTCTGCCGAGAACAGACGATTCTCAAAACCCACAAAACCTGTCAAGAGGCGGTGGTGGTCTGAACTGAGTGGACACGCTTCGCGGTAATCGAAAATTATGAATAGTTAATTATATTCGATACGTGTAGCGCGGCGCCAGTTATATTCATATAATAAAAAACTAACTAGTTTCCCTTGCATATTGATCCGAGTTTACTACTTTATATGGCAAAACGGTCACTTACAACATATTTTTATGCGTTTGCAATTACATGTCGCCAGCGCGGCGTTATTTAAAGCCTAGTGTAAATGGCAACCTGCTTATCACTTTTCTGAAAAACAAACAATCGTCAAGATTTTGTGGCATGATAAATATCGTGTAGTGTAATAATGTGTAACCAGAGTTTACAAACATTCTATTTAAGCTTTGGATTAAATGCTATAATTTTAAATATACCATAATGATAACTACGATAGTAATTGCCCATTAAATATTTTTAATGTAGCCTAGCAGTTACTTTCGTATTACTGGGAACTTTCAGCAATAAGATTTCAGACCTTTGCAAGAAAAATATCAAAAAATATGTGTACTGGTACTAAAAGTCTCGAGAAAATTCTACCATAAAATATTCGTAAAAGACTGCCTTCTACGAGGATGCCTTACGTAGTTATTGGCATTCATGAGCATGCTAATTTGCAACATTGTTAGACTACCCTTTTTTGTTGAAACTAGATAATCTTAAACACAGGCAGACTAAAACGTGGGGAAAAATATTAATTGGGCGTGTAAAAATTCATAAAACTTTAGTAAAATTATATACATAAACCGAGTCAAACGTGTCCCTATTACTAAGACTTCGCTGTCCGTTTTTTGTGAGTTTTCCTGTGAGTTAAACGAGAGTATTAAAACCAAGTACTGAACTGCACAGTCATTTCATATAGATTATTTGAAATTACAGACTACATACTTAAGTTTAGGTTCAGACAAAAATAAAATTTTATATTATGAATCGCAACGGATGGAATCAATACTAAGTAGCAAATTATGGTGAATACAAACATGAATGATTTCAACTACCACAGAGGGGAAAGTAAATTTATGTAACTAAACGCTGCAACAGAACTAATATTGATTATGATGATCGATGAACATTCAGACTCTTCAAATTTACCACGTGACGCAATACAGACCACTGTATTAAAAAGTACAAGTATACGCTACTACTTATCTACTTATAATATGCGACATCGACAATAATGAAGTATTTTAATGTTGGGCATTAGATTCTACATAAAGGATGCCTTCTTTATTAATAACAAGTAATCACTTTTAATTGGAATTTTAATAGGACTGACACATAATAAATGGAATGCAGTGCACTTTCTCAAGCGTTTTGCTGACCAGATTCAGATTGATAGATATTCATCTTATTATATTGTAGGTCATTACTACTGCTTACATTATTATTGGTGCTGAGATCTATTCCATAAATATTTTTATACATACATAATATGTTTATCGGCTAGTCAATATTCCTGTATATGTAAATATGCAAATTTCTTAGTTTTTCCTTGTATTTTAGTTTTATAGGCATATTTATTTAATAAGCATTGTTTTAAATTTATTACTTAAAAACAATGGTTTGTTTGTTCTCGTTAATATACTTAAATTTTTATATTAATGATAATAATGTATGTGAGTTGTGTTATAAAAAATAATTAAGAACTTTGAAATTAACTTCTTATACTTTTATACTATTGAATATAATATATCTAAGTGTAATGTAAGTTTAAATTAAAGGAAAATTAAGAAAGGATCTGAAAACGTTTCCAAAGAAGGCTTCAGTGGCCGGGCGGGCGGGGAGGTGCGCGTACGCACGAGGCGCGTTTGTCGCGAGCGCAGGCCGCCATAGCCGCTGCGGAAGCTGCGGCAAGCGCACCTGCTCGACGCTTCCCCGAGCAACTCGCGCGAATTACACGTGTAGACATCGAAATCGCGATCCGAAACAATTGTGAGATGACAGTTAGTGATTTTCCAGTGACATTAGTGAACATAAAAGCGGGCTAAGGCAGGCTTTGTGTGCTACACACTCTGGATCAACCCTAGGTTGGTAGCGCAACGTTTTATCTTCTTATCACATTATCGCATGTTTTGATTGCGCACGCAATTTCCGTCGTGCGAATGTCTTTATTTATATTAATTATCCTTATGCAACAATATTAAATGTTTTCTTAGCTATTAATGTTATATTAAATATAACACAAATGGAACATAAAATATTCGCAAGTGATGAAAATGTTCACTTGTTAGGTATTCATGTTTTTATACTCCTCATTAAAATGTTTATTTAAACGAAAAATATAGGTTTATAGTTGCCTGATTAGACTGGTTTTGTTCATAGTAATATTATTTAATGTTGTCTATTCAGCCTTTTTATATAATTATAAATGTAATTTTAACCTTGTTATTTTAATTTTTATTTAAAGCTATAAGTTCAAAATTAGTATAGAATGCAACCACTAGTATTCAAATAAGGACCACTTTTATTTATTTAGCGTATTTTATTCCATTCGAGGAGACTCCAAACAATAATAATGTTATCGACAAAATATCAACACCGAGGACTGGTTCCGATGACCGCTACGCGCTACCATGCATTTGCGCTCATCGTTCTCCTCACATTTCGTTCATTTAATATGATTTTAACTCACAACATCGACCTACATAGAGATTTGTAAAACATGGACTTTATCAACTGTGTAAATCAAGATCGAAGACATCTTTTATGTAAATCGTGGTGCGGCTAATATGGTCACTTCACGCTTTTACATGTTAAAGAGTTATCACGTAAATCGTTAGGCTTGCTAAGTGACATTAGCATTTAAAGGACCTCTCGGTACAAGAACCGATTACAAGTATTAGGCTCCTTAGTGTGGCGACGAGAACGAACCTCGACCATGTAGTACAGTCGTATAAATCAAGGTATTAACGGCTGAACATTAGTTTACTACGGAGCGCTGTGGCTTAGGATATCATAATCATTGGACATTGGAGTTGGGTTCTCGTTCCTGAAATATACATACATAGAAACCGATGGTAATATTATTGCCTAACTAAGCAGAAACAGCGATCAAGTAAAGGGCAACGTAAGAGTAAACAATCTTTAAATCCAATGATGATTTCATATCGGTCAAGGAAACTCTTAAAGGAAAACCGCAAAGGCCACTACTTTTTTAATTTATATATTTGCTTAGCAATCTTAAAACGTGAGGAAACTTTAGGAAAAGATTAACTTTTATAAAAAGTAATGAGTTTAATACATTAGGACACAGCTAATGACTACCGAATTAGGGCCTTGCCATCCATTTCACATTCTCTTGTAAAAATATGATACAACAAATGAAGCCAAACTAATTAATGTAGGTTATAAATATTTTCGCGTAATTGCTTATATGACATTCAAAATCGTAATTATATTTTAATATTCGTATTACAAATGATTGATAAGTTGTTAGTTTTCGTGGTTGTGTAGTTAAATTGCATTAACAGTAATACTGGCTCAGACAGAATCTCTCGCCATCTCTTCAAATGGCGATATCACCAAAGGAGGCTCATCGGGTGTCTATAATTTTTTTTGGCTATTTAGGTAAAATATTGCAAGGTTCTTAGATGTACCTGTTGTTTGTAACCAGGTCTACTTGAAGCTTGTATTATGTGCTTTGTACATAATATTGAAAAAACCACCGGGAAAAACCAAAAACAAAACTAGCTATTAAGAAATGCATAAAAAGTTTTTTAACTGATGTTTATTGTGTAATTCTGACGTAATAAATATGTTCTAAATTAACTGGTGAAAAAGGAAGCAAGCAAGAACGATCAAATATGAGTTTTTAATTCAAGTGGAGAAGATTTTGTATGATTGCGATAAACTATTTTGTGGTTTATGAAATGTATTTTCATGTTCATAATTTTTAAACTAAAATAATTAAAATATATATTAAGGCTCCAAAAGTAATTTCATGTGACATCAAACGGTTGTATAATTTTCTTAGTTTTACTTACTCGATCCCTAAAAGTAAAGAACCACAGATTCATGTTTACACATCTAGATTTGGGTCACACTAGTGAGCGTGACTAAACTCATATGTGCGCTAAATAAAAAACCATTCAGACTGATCGATGTAAAAAAAGGCCGATAGAATTAACTATGACAAACGAGCACTACAAGACTCACGAGATTCTATAGGTCTTCCATTTTTACGTTAGGACGTATAAAAATGGAACACCAAACCAAAAGAAAAGTTAATATTTTCATAGGAAAATAATATGTTTTCTTTTAAAGTCACAGCAGATGTATCGGCTTGGCGGTAAGCGGATAGCTATGGCTTTCCCGATTGCAAAATTCACACTGTACTAATTTTATCTCTCCAGAGAACTCTGGTGAATTTACTCTACTAGTAATATCGCAAATCAGCTTCTAAATTACTGTGATGTAAAAAATATATAATTTCGGTTACAGCATATGAAATAATCTCTCGTTATTACTGAACCCCGCTAGTGTAATACTGAACCAATATCTCTGGGAAACGCTATGAAACCTAAATACGATTTTATAACTGTCACTGCAATTAAAATTTATCGTACGAACCACCGTCTGGTTCGATTTATTATTTATCGCAGCTGTTATTCATATCGATTTGGTGTTATTAAATGTTGATCTCAAACCAGTAAGTATGCAGAAGCAATTAAGAGATTATCAAGGGCTTGCCTTGAGCATTGGTTAGGTAAGCCCTTCCTCTAGTGAACGTTCGCCTAACTCGTTCCCTCCTCATCTGTTAACTATTTTCAACTGCATGATCACTGCTTAATTATTTACAACTATTCATTCAAATAATCGCATCTACTGAATGATAAAACAATGAGTCTTTTTATTAGACTTCCTAAGAATTAAATGAGAATAAGAATACACTAGGCATCGCATGCATCAAATGACAAAAATTCTGGCAAAATAATTATTTTTATAAAGACTGTAAAATTAAAAATATTAATGTAAAACCACAACGACGAAAAGACAAAAGGGGTTTGGAAAAAAGCTATCGTAACCTATATTACTGATTTGTATTATTAAAATATACCAAATACAGTAATAAAAATTCTTTAGATATTGTATTCGGATGACTGTGAACTTGCAACTGATTGATATTAACTTAAAGTAAATCCAATTTTGTTGGTACGAAAACATAATTAAGGGTCATAAATAATTTTCATACCGAAGTTACCTCGTCCGGCGTGCGGATACGTGAACTCAATTGACTTTCGCTTGTAAATAACAATATAAATAACATTTAACAAGCAAGATAATATTATTTAGATTAACTTTCACTTTACCTTATGATAAGGTGAATCAGTTTTAAACTCATAATTTTATTACTGATATCTAAACTCAGCCTTAACTTGATTTCAACTAATTACAACACAAAAGCATTTTTCATACAAGTAGAAAAAAAAATCCATCGTCACATTGATACCATCCAGATTTGTTTGTCAGTAAGTTAAAAAACTAAAAAGTTAAACCATTACTAACACATTTTCAAACATAACTAAAACAGTAAATTTTCGTGCGACACAATTTCTAGTTTTGAAATTCTATCCTACAAAAACACTGCTTTTCACATGGTAGTTTTCAATTGTTTATCTATTTTTTAAATATATTCTTAAAAGCTCAACTAGAAATTAGGTAGAAAATTTATTTGTCCTTATTATTTATTTGAATATTTAACAACCTCAGTAAAAAATATTTTTTTAAACAATAATTTAATTTAATTCAGAATTGAAAGATATTTCAATAAAAGCGCCACAGCAAATACTGATTGACTTATAATGCTGTTTTTACATGGACTTTAATAAAATGTTATTGCATAAACATTATTTAAAGAATAGATATTAAGTGCAATATAAATAAAAACTAATATATTAAATAATTTTACTGCCTTGTTGGTCTAGTGGTGAGCGTATGCGACTGCTGATCAAGAGGTCTTGGGTTCGATTCCCGGTTCGGACCAAATGTTTGTGTGATCCGTAAATATTTGTTTCGGAGTTTGAGTGTTTTCTATGTATAATATAATATTACAATAAAGTTATTATTATTAAAAAAATATATGTATTTACAAAAATAAAAATATGTTTATGTATTTATATCAGTTGTCTAGTTACCCATAATACAAGCTCTGCTTAGTTTGGGGACTAGATGGCGTTGTGTGTAAAATGTCCGAAATATTTATTATTATTATTATATATTTGTATTCATTTATCACTAGCTGACCCGGCAGATTTCGTACTGCCTCAATCGATTAATAGAAGACCTAAACTTTTGTATAAAATAAACTTAAAACAAACATAAGAAATCCATAGTTAATAAAAAGTGCTATTAATTTTTATATATTCACCTTTTAAACCTTCTCTGGACTTCCATAAATAATTCAAGACCAAAATTAGCCAAATCGGTCCAGCCGTTCTCGAGTTTTAGGGAGACTAACAAAAAGCAATTCATTTTTATACATATAGATAGATATATATATATATAGAAGATAGATAGATTATTAATCATGGATTCTTTTGCAATAGAAGTAGAAGCTAAATATGATAGATAGTCACTAAGAGAAACTGCTTGATATTATGGACACCCTTCTTAATTACTTCTCAGCCCTTTTACAGAAACTCAAACCTCAAACTCTAACGGTACAGGAGGTCAAGTAAATAATGCTAATACAATGCTAGATACATTTCAATTTATTCACGTAACATTTTTATTGGCTTTAGCTAAATACACCCACGAGAATGTAATAATATGTACATTACCGTAGCTCTAATAACCTTTTCTATATTATAATCGGAAGTAAAATTTTCTTTTACTGGAACAATTTATCACTTAGTCTGATTGTTGGTCTACATTAAATCAGGAGGTATGCATATCAACGGTAGGCAAATACGACAACAGACGGCGTCTCTGCTTGAACACCTTATATTTGTTCTTTACAAATAAAGAGTCCTGACACGTTCGCATTCACGAGCCACCCATATGTATTATTTTTCTTTTAATCTTACTTTAACTAACCAACTGTTGAACTTTATAAGTTACTAGCTGATGCCCGCGGCTCCGCTCGCGTTCTATGGGTATAAAAAAATATATGTTGGCCGATTCTCAGACCTACCCGATATGCTCACAAAATTTCATACAAATCGGTCAAGCCGTTTCGGAGGAGTATGGGAACGAACATTGTGACACGAGAATTTTATATACATATATGATTTATGAAAGTTATTTAATATTACAATAAGATAGACCTAGTAAATCAATTACTAGGTCTATCATAAGGTAATAATAAGTAACTTTTATTTTACTTCAGTCCAAAGACAATGTGTGGTATTAAATGTTATATTTATAATCTATGTGCGGATTTATATTATAATTACATTACAACAATCTCTGTATCATAATCATGAGGTGTTTTAGTTTGAAGCTTATACATATCTATATAAAGTTTGAACTTTGTTTTATTAACCTTCTTCCGTACTCCCCTTGTGTCTCATCAGCGAGACAACACAGAGAAAGTATTATGCCTACTCGTCATATATGTAGATTTTCACGTAGGTACTTATTCTTTTATACACACGCTTTTATATCACATACATTTTTGTTGGACTTTAAAAAAATCTATACTAAATGTTGTTTCCCGAACAACAGAATTAATATCCATAAAGATGTCAATACAACCATCAATAAAAATGTTAACGCAATTTATTTGATACATAATATTATATTACGTGAGTCCATGAATATTACATAAAATAGATAGTACCGCTCGGTGCTATGAATGAGATATCAAATGTGATTTTAGTCAAATAGCTTTGTTACGACTTTAATGGGGACCGATGTATTATGTAGCACCTTCAATTTCCATATTGATGCAACAAGTACCCACCATAAACTTTCATTATAATACTTCAAGAGAAGTGTTGATCAAGCTCATTGAGTGGATAGACGCGGGGAGGTCTTACTTCTAAGGCTCTAAGCACTATTTTGCATGAGGATCGTAGTCGAGAGAATATATTTAAAACGAATCGTAATCATGCTCATGTAATAATTAAGATTGTATCGCGGTAAAGCCGGTTTGCAAATGTGTTGGGTTGACAAGGGCGGTCGTTACTGTTTAATAGAATTTAACTATACATTATATGTACATATTGAAGATAACACCAAAATTTACGTTATTTGGGGTTTTAAGAGGAGATATCATTTTTGATAATTATTTATCTGACCAATATTTTAAAAATGATTTGTATAATATCATAAATTTATGGAGACTTACATATTTGAAGAATGTCATTATCGTATTCATTCAGTAATACGAGTGCCTGATATTCAGTACAATTTGGGTTTATAGACTCATTATTACTCATAAGAACAATTACAGTTCACTTATTTGAGATACAATTTCTAATAAAACAATTATTGTCATCTTGTGACGAAGCATACTAATTACAATAGGTTTATCATACGGCTATAAATATACAATATATGTATAATGGCTAATAACAATTACACTTTAATTACAATTATTCTTTCGGTTTGCTAAACTAATAGAATGTAAACAATAAAACTGGCCAGTCAATATTTCTTTCACTAGGATACAACTCAGTAATAATACATCAGTAATATATATAATGTGATCAAATTGTTTTAAAACGTTGAAATATAAATTAAACATATTTAGTGAGATCGTAATGGGTAGTGAAAATAGTAATGGAGAGATAGGAAATCTGACGACCAAACACACGCTCCGAATTGACGATGACAAAGCATGAAAAGCACCATTAGGGCTCTGTTGTGGTTGAGCGTATTGACCAAAACACAACATGTTGCCAAGTTACTCACAGTATTTTAGTTTTAAGAACAAATTTATACATACTTGCAAAACGTCTTATAAAATTCAGACACTAAAAACCCTATAACATTAAAAAGATAACTTTTAATCTTGCTACAATCCCGATGGAATGAAGCACTTTAATATAGAGCACAATACATTATCTTTTCCTTTTTCAAACATTTATGGTGCATTGTTAAGTTGTCCAAACCACAAAGCATTACCGCACAAAGACATTGAACCTTTGAGTGTTGACCCCCTAGACGTGGTTTACACATGCTTGGCACAACAACACTATGATTCAACCTTTCTAAACAAGTGTTTTTAGATAGCTATAAAACGTGTGATGTTCTCATATCTATATAAAACAGAAAAAACAATCATAGAACTACATAATCTTATAAATAGTAAACGTCTAACATTTATTTTTAAACGATTAACGATTAGGTACTTTAAAGTACCAACTTATGAATTAATCAATTTGTATTGGAAATGTTAGAAGTAATAACCTCAAATATCTCATTTAACTTGTTAGTATAATATCTGTCGATTCCAACAAAAGTGAATTGATATGTTTTCGTTTAAGAAGACCTGTTTAACTTGATTGTACGAGATATCACTTCAATGGATCTGGTTCCAGTCACGGTCCTATTAAGCAATGAGTATTGTGTTGGAGAGATATGTTTGATTGGAATCAGTGCAGGGAGCGGCGCACGCGCACCGTACCACTTGCTTTACTATGACTACTATGAGGTAAGGTTGCGCCCAGTGCCCAGCCGCAGCGTTATAAATATGCAGACCTGACATTGCACAATAGAACAAATTCGTAAAATGCAGCTCTCACAGGATAGTGAGTAACAATTATAAACGAAAACAAAAAATATTTGTTAGACATATCTTAATATAATCTATAGATATTTGTGCCTAGTTTCAATATGAGAACAATAATGAACAAAAAAAAAAATAGTTTTAAAAAACTAAACAAACACGCTTTTAAACTAAAACGTAGAAAATAATTTTAATTTAAAAAGCGTGGGGCGACTTTATTGAAATATTTTCAGAAAGCACCCCTCGCTTTGTTACATTAAAATGATTTTCGACGTTTTAGTTTAAGAGCGTGTTCTTTTTAGTTTTTTAAAACTATTTTTTAGAAAGACTAAAAAAGACTAATTAGTTTAAATTTTTTTTCAGTATTTTTTTCAAATTAATGTATTCTCTTCGGTCCTCGATAAATCTGCAAAGTTTGAACGAAATCTGGCCGTTAAAAGTGGGTCAAAATTGCACCTAAAGGAGTCGGTTACAAACATACAGGTGAAGCGTGTAAAAACCATTTAAACCCATTACAACATCCAAACTTCTTGGAACTAAAAATTACCACACAAGTATATTTTTTCTAATTTCGTTTCACTCTGACATGATAATGACGATTTAATAAATAACATTAAATAACTTTCTACTAGAAACGTCCAAAATAAATTTAACATTCATTATGATATTAGAATAAAACTAAGTTCAAATCAGTAACTACCGTTTATAAATACACAAAAAACTAGTAAACGGTAGCAGTCACGCAACAACAACTTTCAATTTAACACCGGGTAAAATGTTAATGACTGTGATGCTCCCTAACAAACGTCACTTTCAAAACATTCTTAAAAGACAAGGGATAAGAGCAAACATTTGAATAAAAATAAAATACGTTCACAATCGCATTTCAGGAATAGTTTATTCAGAACCAACGTGCGCCGATTAATTGGCAGCCGTTTTGCGCTGTGGTCGCCATGCAGTCTGCATCTGTATTTCTGTAACCTACTTCACAGAACAGCAAATGCTACTAAACTTTATAAGGGTATTGTCTAATACGCATTACAAATAAACACCTACTACATCAACTTTCCAACTTTCTTGTAGAAACTCTCCCTTTTATTTACAGCCAGTCGAAACCACAAAGCAGCAAGTTAGCTTAAACTTACGACACTTCATAAAATGTTATTTAGTTTATATGGGGACTTTTAAATGTCGACACAATGACACACTACCACGTCTTCATTTTCTGACATGATTCAACTAAAGGCAGCGAAATGAGGACAGTGAAACGACCCAAAGTGAGCTGATAACGTGGTCTAGGAGTAGGTACTCATCGCTGTCTTTATACGTATGTATAGCTAAACTTTACACAGTTCACGCTTGTTATTACAAGAGAACAAACATGGTTAGACTACACACAACAGCTGTGTTACGACAATTTTGTTAGAATTATTGGTGGTTTATCTGTTATGTCATTTCAGGAAGAAAACAATTTTGATACTAGATGCGTGTCATATTCTAATATAACAAAATGTAGTTGTCACGATATTTCTTAGTTAAAACCCCTTTGAACACTATCATTTAACACAGCACTTAATTAATTGAAACTACATAATTGGAAGGAGAATTATTAGAATCCCCAAAGTGCTCATTATATTGTTAAAAAATGAATGATGAAGGATGTTTCGAACCGGGACGGTTCTCATTGAGGTTTCCCTTTTTTTTTGTCTCTGATGTATTGATCTTCAAGGCTAATTTTATTTTAAATGGTGCGTCATACAAAATTGCAACATAAAAGCAAATTTATAATGAGCTACCCAACGACATTCCACGAAGGCCGCGTAGTCGCAGACAGGTAAACTATATAAGTTGTCACCGCGCCCAACATTGTGTTCTCGATGTAATATCAAATTACAATGGGCATAATATTAGTTAATCTTGAATTATAGTACCTACCATATTTGAACAAATATTAAGTTCTAGGTTCTATTACATAATCAGGTTTATTATAACCACAATTTACTTTTATTAGATATTATATAGGTATTAAATCAAAAAAATATAAAAGATTTCGTTATAAATACAACTCGGGACTGCACAAGTACAGTACAAATCCGTCTGAAACTGTCACCGAACGTATGGAACCCATAATACTAATGTGTAGGTATTATCTAAAACATCATCTATTACATTCAATAACCATTCAAATATTTTTATTCTATTAGAGAAACTGGATACATGAATGATTTCCTCTAATTTGATACATTTAGTGCGGTAAAGGTCACTCAATGATATTTATTTTGAGGTAATTATGAATAATTAAAAAAACTCGTAGACTATATAGATAATAATAAAGACTATAAATTGAAAATCAAATCGATGATTAACAACGTATTTATAAATCGGATTCTACTGTTCAGATATGCCTTGAGTGCCCACTTTACTAACCCAAAGTTTCAGCGAACATTTAGAAATATGATGTAATCATATTATAAATAGAGTATGTATTTAGTCGTGTACAAAACTAATAACCCAGTTTTGATATGCGTTGGGTGCACATTCATGTTTCACATCATATAATTGATATATTTTTGCTCCATCGATACCTAAGTATTTCAGCAATAAACTTCTAGAAATAAATAAAGCGCAACGACACGTGTATGCATTACCAGCATTCAGTTAAACTATGTAAAATGTTGAGAAAAAAGTAACTTGACCTTTTTCCATTTATACCGTATCATACCGTTGCGAATCGGAGGGTCTTAAACCAATCATACTATAATAGACGAACTATCAAAATAAATTTAACGGTAAGATAACAATCTCAGATGATTCGTGATTTCATTATAAGACGTACAACAACGCACGTATCAGAAATTCAAGATAAAAAGTAGGAGGACATCCTCCTTTCCCCATATTTTAATTTAAGAACGGAAGCCATGACTCGGCAAGAAAAGAATCAGATTAATTTTCACTGTTGTCCCGCCTGGCGCGACTTATCTGTTAATATAAATCGTTACAAAACACCCGGGCGACTTAGTCGTGCAGACAAAAGGGTTAGACTGTGCTACAACGAAATATAAGTATTCTCGGCAGAAAGCCCGTGCACAATAGGACAAGAGAATGCATGGAAAGGCCAATGACTTTTGTTAAAACGATTAAATCTGTATAACTTCATCAGACGATGTATGTAACTTTTGGAAAAGCTCTATTAAATGGCGATATTAAACTAAAACTTTGTGTAAATCAATAAAAGCGATAAAAGTTAAAGCACCTGGAAGTGCGTGCCGCAGCCACGTTGGCTCGGCTCCAGTTCTACTGAACTTTGACAACTAGCCACAGCAGTAAACTGGTGAACACATCCCGTCTGCAATGTACGAGTATATATACAAGTAACGCAAAAGAAATTCGTGAAATATAGTTCCTTCATAAAGGCCGTATGAATACATACAAAATTCTAGGAGTTCCCTTTATCCAGCAATATGTGGATATTGAACTAGTTGTAATGAAATTCCTTTTCCATCCGCATTTTGATTGTCTCCAGGGAAAGAAATAGGAACACAAATAGCGAGGTTGCAACAAATGATCTCGAACTTTTTCTTTGAATTATCAAATTGCTTTCTGTGCACTATTCACGTCCTATTAGTACACTATACATGCATGTACACGTTATCATTATCGATTTTTAACAATGCGGGACGCCTTTTCATAAAACATTCATTACAAGAAATTGGTGTGTTGTCACTCTCATTTGATGATTTATCTGTCACTGATCATGAATTTATCAATAGTCAATGAGCCAGAAAATCAGAATGGTCATTATAAAAGCTTCGACATTTGATCTAACATCAATTAATAAAGATACAGATCTCATTTTGAACGTCAGTCCGGAACGAATGAGGACCGTTACCGAAACAAGCGAGACTCCGCGACGAGCGGGTGCCGACATGACTAACACTATTTGACAGCACATATCTTCCCATTAATTAATGTATTATACAAATAGAACCAAAGCGAACTTAGTAGATTATATTTAATCCAGATTCACTTCCGTTCTGTTTATAAGCAGCTAGAGTTATCAGTGAATTATTGTATTTCAACATTTCTTGACTGGACATGAGAATATAATTTTAATAATGATTAAAACATTAACGTATAGCCTTAACCCTCTCTTGAGAGGAGACCTGAGCCCAGCAGTGGGACGTTATGGGTTGTTGATAATAAAACATTACAAATAAGTTTTGCCAAAATATTAAAGTAATTATATTTAATAACTATATTCAAAATCATAACTAAAATTTTATTTGAAACAATGTCGAAACAAATGTATCCGAAGACAGTCCTTTACCGAGAACACCAACCAACCACCAACACCACAGAAATAAACAAATTCATATCTTCTAAAGGAAACGGCTATATGATAGAAAGTAATAAAGTAAAAAATAATAATTTTGCAAAATAGAATAATGCTATGTATGTACAATGGACATTAATAAGGGAGAACAGACAAAAATTAATATATTAAGATAAGCTTTCAGTTGTGTTTCGGATAATTCTGTGTATCTCACAGATAACATCGGCATGAATAAATAAATCTGATGTTATAACAGTGCTACGTATTATGATTACGTAACCACATGCTGAATGCGAGCGCAGGGCTGATGAAAGGTTGACCTCAGACCATTGTGGCTGTTGTTAGACAATGGTAATCCGACAGACAGAGGTCTACGAACTACACTGAAGAGCAAATAAATGGATGCACATAAACAGGATGAAGATTCACACCTGTCGCTGATCAGACATGCACGATGTGATAAAAATGTTGCATGTCACGTTCTATTCTATGGTGGCAAGACACGCTCTTCGACAGCATACTTTTGATCCAGTGCTTGAGGTCTCGGGTTCGATTCCCGGGTCGGTAAAATTTGTGTATTTAAAGTATTTTAAATACACAACAAATATTTGTGTGATCCACAAATATTTGTTTCGGAGTCTGGGTGTTTTCTATGTATAATATGTATGTAAAAAAAAGAATGTTTATGTATTTATATCAGTTGTTTAGTACCCTTAGTACAAGCTCTGCTTAGTTTGGGACTAGATGATGTTGTGTGTAAGATGTCCGAAATATTTATCATATTTATTATTATTATCTGTTCCTACATTGAATTAATTTCATAGTGTAACTTTTCTATTGTAAATGAATCTGTTTTCCAAAAGTAACGTATAGACGTAACGATGACAATCAAATATGCAGATAACGCAAATTCCTTTTAATATTTCCATTGCCGTTGGTAGCTCACGACCGATGTTGAACATAGCATCGCTTATTTGCATACGTCTGATTTGCAAGTGACAGTGCACATTGCTGATGCTGAACCCGTAATATGTCAGACAAATATTTTCATCAATGGTTGGGACAGTTAAAACATTAACATTGCTTCGCAAATTGCAGCTATGTGTGTAATAATAATTGGAATTGGATTAAAATTTTACATTTCAATCATTATTCTTTTTTTGTATTTATATTTAAGCCTGACAAAGTGTCACCATACACATCCACACAATGGCGGCGCGCCGGCGGCCTAGTGAGATGCTTTAGAATTATTTGGCCTCCGGTCTCGCACTCACAGACGAAACACGACTGCTGTCATTTTAAGTTTGTCAAATTAACTTGCTTAATATCCTTAGTCAATGCTATACAAATCTTAAAATGTTTTATCACTTTAAACTTACCTACATCTTAAGTTTTTAATTCTATGAATATGTGTATAGGGCTATGGCTATTGCTCAAAATTCTCTTTCCAATAAATCATAATGTATTCTAAAAATTTTTTGATTAACTCCTCTTTTTTGTTAGATATTTTTGTTTTAAATCAATACGCAATACAGTTAAAAGAATCCTAAGTTTAGCGAAGTCGCGTGCCCATAAAGAACCGCTTTACGAATATCAATGACCCCGAAGTCAGACGTCCTGCGATGTTTGTTTAGTGTTACTGAATATTTCCATACCTAGCCTATAACTACACGATGAGTGCTGCGACACAGCTTTCGTGACGCAATAAACAAGACATGAATATAGTTGTTAAATTTATTTTACTGCATTTAAGTAGGTAAGTTTTGTCTCGATTATAAATCGATGGCTGTACATTGCAAATTTAGTAAGTAGGTAAGTTATGATCGTTTTGAGGAGAAGAGGTATTAGCCATCTGGAATAGAGCTTCGGTCTTATTCGTAGACAATTGGTTTTTATTGATAGCGACGCCTAAAATGGCGAGCCTAGGCCTAAACAGTACTCTCTGTTGCTTTCTGGGACAAGAGGAACTAAGAATGAATAAAACGTATTAGGTATAGGTTTTAAAATTACTGAGAAATACTGAGCTGCATTTTAAAATGTTTGCGTGTGTGAAGGAGCAGAGGAAAATTTTAAACGGACGGACTTGGTTATCTCATATTAAACATAGCATTGGCAAGCTAGCAGCTTCGAGCTAAGATACATTTATATTCTAAAACACCTAATTTATTGATAATATCTTTCCTTCTGCTTAACGGCCACAAGGCTATACTTTTGACTAACATGATTAAGTAATTTAAGTTAGAATAAGTGCAGTTCGTTGATTTAATTATTCTAATGCCCGTGTTTACCAACTATACTTAATATCTCCTTACTACGAGACCCCTAACACTTAGGTTTCTCCTATTGCTTGATGAAGGTAGAATCGAGGAACTATCGTTATTGTTATTTAATCGTAGTAAATCTTCCATTTTAATAACACGTATGGATGTATAATCTGCGATAGGTATGCATTATTCAAAAAATCACTGTCCAAAAGCTTTTTATTGTTCTATTATTCAACTTCTATCTTAATGGAACTTTAATGATTATTTTTAGAACAATAAAATTATCCGGGAGACCGCACTAAAATTAGATAGGTTACATTTCTCCAATCATAGCAGATTTAAATTAAATTAGCAGCGTAACTTTTTTTGAGCTTTACGTTTTTATATCTCTATTCTATTCGTGTTCATAACCAGATACAATTTTCCACTTTTATTGTAGAGACGGGGCGATGTTAAGAACAGTAGCGGCAGTGCTAGCGTGCCTCTGCGTGGCGCGCTCCTCGCAGGCCGAGCCGTACAACCTGCGAGCGTACACAAAGACCCCTAAGGTAAATACCTCCCTCTTGACAATCAAACATTTACACAACACAGTATTAGAACACGCTGGGACATATCATCCGAACTAGACAAATAAATGTAGTATTTTCAAACAGTATAAGGATGTCTGCGTGTGGGCAGATCGGGTAAATTACCACCAGCCGGTAAATAATTCAGACTAAAGTAAATAACCTACATTTAGATTGAAGGATGGTACTATTTCTTTCCACTTTTTCTTTACTTAATAGATAGTAAGAAATAGTAAGAATAGATAAACATCATTGTAAGTGTTTAGAGATGTGATGCTTATGTTAAATAGTAAAGAGTAGAGTCATTTTGGCAATTAATATAATACCTACTCACGGAAAAACTAGGCCGTTTCTAATATCAAAGTTATTTAAGACATTGATCTATGATAAAAAAAGAAGCTGATGCTTTTGAATAATAATAAATGAACTTTCACTGCGAGAAAGTAATTGCCCAATCCGTCGGGAACCGTTTTTCGGAGTATATGTATATCTATGTCGCATAGGTCACGATGCAATTGTAGTATATGTACGAGCAATTGTAGTATATGTACGAGCAATTGTAGTACAGTAGTATACGAGCTAAAATACAGTTTTTTTTCCATTAGAATATTATGTTGGTTTGGTTACTTTCTTACAAAGCCATCAATAATATTTTGGCGAATATAACACAATGATTTATCGATTTCACAGGACATAACCAGTATTTTATCCAGTATTGAAGAACGACTTCGCATTTTGGACACGATCAGTGAAGCTCAAGAGAAACAAACGCGACGCTTGGATTTCATACAAGATAAAATCGGTTAGTCATGCTTGTTATTCATACTCGTATTATAAAGTGATTTACCTACTCATATTCACAGTCATCATCGTAATAAGAAACCAAACGTCTTTTAAAGTATTTGCAATGCACACATTCTTTTTGTAGTCTAGAAAGTAGAACTGTTTTAATTATTTAGAGATTTTTTTTCAAATAGTACTCCACCATAAGTAGTCTTACTGTGTCATATCCTCATTTACGAATAATAAGTTAACTTTCACAACATGTACTACGATACTTTGCTAAGCAATTGACCGAACATGAGGAACGAACAATTAACTTCTAAAGGAACCGCTTAGAACGATGGTATGAATAAATTACAAGTGCGCGTCGACGTTCACTGAATAGGATGCCGCTAATAATTTATATATTTGCTTTCAGATCGGGTAGAAAATACATTGACTTTAAAATTAGAGAGAGCCCAATTAGCAGCAGAAAAGCTTGAGCACAGATTACACATGTTGCAGAATAATGTGCAGGTTTGTGTAATTTACCACTTAGCTGTCATGGGTGACGATATTTCTGGGAGACAGATTTCCATAAACAACTGTTTCGTTTCTTCTTATAGTGATGGATTAAGAAAACCGAGTGTCACCAGACCTATTCATCAAATTGATGTCGTAAAAGGCGACCACTGTAAAGAGAAGGTCATCAAAGCATCTAAACAAATAAATAACCGATTCAAAGGTGTTTTTGTAAATTTCGTAAAAAAACTATTCTACCATTTTAATAATATCCAAAGATATATAATATTTAAGTATGAAGTACCTTAACGTCATCTAGTGTTAACTAATGAAGGTAATTAACAGCTTCATTACGGAATAAGTTTTCACCTAGATAAGTTATACTTAATACATTCACCATATCTGGTTTAAAGGACATCACACACTGTACTTCCCCCATAACTGGTTAAAAGTGGAGGAAAAAATATGTATTTCTACTAAAACTGGGCATTTTCGTAATCCAGTCAATCCAGAGATGTAATTAGTACAGTTTTATTTGAAGATTTGAACAGCTTATGTTATCAACATCCTTTAATAATCTACTGCTGTACATTAATCTCTTTGAAAATGGGCTTTTACACCACCCTGACCAGACTTCAGACGGGTTAGTAAAGGTTTTAGGTTTAGGTTTTAGAGTGTTGTTCTGGGTAGTTTGTATAGGGCTGGTGACACTCTGTGTTCTTAATCCAGCACCAGACGGATAACTTTGGTATGACATCTATATCTATACAAAAATATTAAATTTAAGTGTCTTTAATATGAAATTAACAGTTTTTTTACTAAATGCATATGAAAGTATATATATGATACTCACATAAAAAACGCTATTTTGAGTTGTTTTGTCTGTCTGTCTGTTTGTTGCGAGTAATCACTGGAACGGCTAGGCCGATTTTGGCGGCACTGTCACTGGCTCAAAGATGATGATATAAGGAGTAGCTTAGGCTACGTTTCGCCCCACGGCGTTGTCCGCGGTTACAACAACAAACGCGGGTGACACAGCGGGGTTCAGCCAGTCTAAAATATAAACTGTAAATGTAAGTTCTGTTTATGTTGATTCATCATCAACAACCCATAACGTCCCACTGCTGGGCTCAGGTCTCCTCTCAAGGGAGGGTTAAGGCCATACGTCCCCACGCTGGCCGAGTGCGGGTTGGGGACAGGCAAGACACGTTGTGGCAACGTAATCTTGCTGTTGGATGTTTTTAAGCCGCCCGAAGGCCTCCAACTAAGCTTCACGACTGCTATCTTATGTTGATTCTTAAAAATATATTTACATTTCAGATATCTATCAAAGAGAGCAGTGAAAAGCTAGAAAAGAGTCAAATGAAAATAGCAGATTTGACGTACAACCTAACTCAACATATCGTTGTTCATAAAAAGTTATTAGAAAAGGTAATATTCATTTCACAATGACACTTTCACGTTTACAAGCCAATCTACTTTGCTTACTTCGAGCTTCTCTAATTATTTATGGAAATGGGATGGTCCAAAAAAAACCCAGAATCGATTGGGACTACATAGGTATCAGTAGGTTCATTATAATGCACAATTTACTCCACCGTAAGCACAATGCCGAAATCAATGGGGTATATGAGCTATATAGGCTGACAAAACATGTATCAAAAAATCATGAGTTACTTGTTGATTGATGATCAGTTTCCAGTTTTTACAAAAACAATAATTATTACTGATCAACAATAATAATAGGATTACTGTAAAAGTTATAACATTCAACTGAATAATCATTACGTCGAGCAGTAATATGTACAACTACTTTAGAGTCCAATACAAGCATTAGTATAGTATTTCAGCAAAACGGCGTTATAAACTATCAAAACTTTTGCATGCTATTGTTATTTCTTTCACTTTCACTTCTCAAAAAATAAATGTTATTCTTTTGGGTAATGAGTAATAATTATAAACATAAATGGTTGATAGTAAACAATATTATAGTAATTCTGTCATTATAGACGTTTATAGAATATTGCTTAAATTCTATAAACTGATAAAAATCACAAGTAACTCATGATTTTTAGACAAAATTCTGACAAAGTTATAGACTGACAAAGTCTATAACTTTGTCAGTCTATAGCTCTTATACCCCACTGATTTGGGCATTGCGCTTTCGGTCGGGTACATTGTACAGTATAATGAAACTACTGATACCCATTTAGTCCCAATCGATTCTGGGTTTTTGGCCATACATTTTGGACCATCTGATTTATATAAAACTATTATACTAAAACAATAACACTATTTTATAACACGGACAAATACCATGATTATTTCAGTTACAGTTGTATAATATATCCAATTAACTGTATAGTAAAGTTCGTTGATCTAGTGGTTACTGTATGCAACTTCTGATCAAGATGATCAAGAAGGCTCGGATTCGAATCGCGGGTTGTGACAAAAATAGTTTTTGAGTTTTTTTCTGATAATAAAAATATTAACAACTTTGAATTTAGATGTTTGGTATACTCCCGTGAATCGGAGGGCACGTAAAGCCGTCAGTCCCTCTCCCCGGTCGTGTCAATTATAAGAGTGAGGTATCAGAAAGAGCTCCTGTGTTAGCGCAAACATTTAGGCACTATAATACCTCTTGCGTAGTTGGCTGGTATGAGACTGACCTCAGTGGCCGGTTGGCTAGAAGAACATCATCATCATGGGAAAGTGGTGATTTTAAATGAGTTATAGTTATATGATACCTGGCTGTTTCATTCGGAATTCTCCCTTATATCAATACTAATATGAATCTAATACGTATATATGTATTTAACTTACTAAACAGTAAAATAGAAGAACTGCCTGCATGTTCGAGTACAAATCGAGCTTGGCTAAATTTAAATTCTTATCTCATGATGACACAAGACTTGTGGCACGTAATAGCTAGTTGACATCTGAACTAGGCGTATTTAAAACGACAATAACCCAACGTCTAGGGTGCCAGCAAGATCGCGGGTTCATATAATCTCAAGTTGATTTATGATATTTACCATGCTACCAGAAGATGTTACTGCCTTTTGCATTATGTCTGTATGCATTCTTATGTTAAGTTAGTAGTAGTTTTCTAATCAATGATTAATACAGAACTTTCTTAAAAAATATAAGTTCGTCTAGAGCTCTAGATGATTTTGCTGTTAGTCTTGACAAATATAAAGACACGATTTTTAAATTTTTGGCAGGTTAATGGCGCATACGCAGATACTTGGCACCGGAGCTTAGTGCTAGAGTCTCTCATGAGAGACGGCCTCTCCATAGTGAATGTGACGAGAAGAGAGCTAGCAGACGGGCTGAGAACCTTAGCCAGGCGCCAGAGAGACGCGAGGGTGAATTCGAACGACTTAGATATAATGTTTACCAAGCGATTTAACGAGAACACAAACAAAATTGATCAAAAGGTAATTATTAAGTTCATGTAAACAAAATTAAGTGAAAATCGCTAATTTTAAAAAGCAGAAAGGATTATTATAGGGTTTTCACCTATGACTCTGATTGGATATGCATTGAATTAACTTGCTTAATAAAACAAGTGGATACGTACTACAGGCGTAGGATATATTATAGGGTTTTCACCTATGACTCTGATTGGATATGCATTGAATTAACTTGCTTAATAAAACAAGTGGATACGTACTACAGGCGTAGGATATATAGTATGTGTTCACAGTAAAGAAATTATTTATTTTACTATTTCAGATGCAAGAACTGTTGGACGCTCAAAAAAGTTTCATCGATTCGTGTCAGCAAGTGCAACGGGATGATCCTCAGCCAGTAGCGGATGTACTAGAAAAACTTATTGAATCGCTCCTTAGAATGTGAGTTTAACTGTCACCAGTGGTAAATTGTCGCACAATTTATATTTCAGTAATAGTAACTAGCGACAATATTCTAATTCTTGTATAGATAAGCTTCTGATAATTATAATTCTACAAATTGTTTCAGGAAGACTTCCACATTTCATGAGTTGCACAGGATACAAGATAACATTAATAGACACGACGGCAAAGTGGCAAAAGTTTTAAACTCACAGGTGCGTTATTCCAACAAAATGTTTATCGATGTGGTTTGTATAGAAATGTACGTTTAAAATAGGGCTACCATCTCTTAATTCATAAACCAGGTCAAAAGGTAGTTTTTTTTTTAGAGTTCAAAACCTGGACACGCACACAGTTTATGTTTATTTATTTATAATTATTAATCTTTCGGAGATCTGAGAGACTACATATATCTTTAATCAACCGACCAAAAACCAGAAATTTAGTTTTTAGTCCGGATTTGACCCGAATTACAAATGAAACCCCTTCCGGACGCTCCCCGGACAGTCTTCAAACTTCAAATCCGGGCAAACCCGGACGAATGGCATCCCTAGTATAAAAGGGAAGAAACTAGTATAAATTAAATAATTGTTACCTGTGATTTCAGACCGACGTTACTTGTAGACGTCTAGAAAGTGCTTTTCGTAATACATCGCACACAATCCTCAAAGAGAACGAATTACGTCAATTAACAGAAAAATTCATTTCGTTGACCGATCGAGCCGATGACGCTTTGCAACGTTTGGAGGCACAAATAAAGATTCAACCTGAGGAACCGCTACCGGTATCTGACATATCAGCTGAAGCGATCAGACTAATGCAGAAATTAGGACACGAGTAAGCATTATTAAAAACTAATAAATAATATATCTTCCACTCTACATGTTGTGATGCGACACCTGTGGTTAATTCACCGGGACTAGATTTTTACATAGAAAACTATGATGACTTATAGAAATCTATGATTACATATGTGTTATAATAAAAATTTACAGTATAATTATTGAGAGAGAGCATTATTGAAATAAATAAATCAGTAAGTAGTGTTTAAAATGATATTCAAGTAAAAAAAGGGTACCCTGCCTGGGTCTATTTTTCCTGATGAGTTGAACTCTGGAACCTTTAAGAGTAGAGTGAATAGGTTTCTTTTGGATGGGCGTGTACCATCTGCGTCTTCATCTACACTTTCCATCAGGTGAGATGGAAGACAAGCGCCTATTCCATTACAACAATAAAAAAAAGAAAAAAACGGGTTGAACTAGTAGCCGACCCCAAATAATATTTGGAATGAGATTAGGAAGAAGAAGAAGTAAGTAGTGTTAAGGTGCATAAAATAAATATTATAATTGGTAAATGTTATTACAGCAGGGAGTCGGACAACGAATCCAAAGAGTATTACGATTCGGAAGATGACGATACCAGCTATTTTCACGATGACGATGGACAGGCAGATATTATCGGCGAAGATAGAGCGATTCTAGGTGGGGGCTTCAGGAGAAAAACTAGGACTACCACCGTGCGTCCGACGCACCGAAGACATCTGCATAAACACCCCTATGACCGTGGCCCTACGATAAGAGATATAAATTAAATATAAGCATGTAATATTACATTACTAAGAATAAAAGTGTTTTACTATACCATTTTAAAGTTTAGTTCAAGCCCAATAAGGTTCAAATCTTTTGTACAAATTTGTATTCCTCGAAACCCGATTGGTTAGAAGGCATGGTTTAATCAATGCGTCACTATTTTCTATATACATACATATAAATATTGACCCTTAAAAGTATAAAAGTTAGAAAAACAAAGAAATAATCAAACGAGCGAAACTGTGGGCAATTTAATAGTTTTGCAATGATGCAAAGGACAATTATTTGGAACTCATTAATGAATTAACATATTAATAAGTGAAGCAAAAACTTTGTACACTTTGATGGTGTATGAAATTTCATAAAACTGTTTTTAAAATGTGCATAAAATCATTATAATAATGTTAAACTTAAATTGTATTAACTTAAATTTTGATGATAAATGAAATCAAAAGAATTTCATATAAAAGACAGATTTTCTACTGAGATGGCATATAATGAACTAGTGTTGATGATATACTTAAGGGTATTCAAAGAAAACTATTATTTTTTCAGGCTATAGCATAAAGAAGAAAAACATATTATGTAAAGCAATAGATAACTCATGACTGCCAATGTGAGTTAGAGAAATCTATTTCTTCTACAGTGTTATCATAACATGTTAAATAAATAAATATTTCAGACATCTGACTCACACCACCATCTAGTCTGTAGATACACAGAGCTTGTGTATCAGACAACAGACATAAATAGATTTTATACTCTTCTTTTTGTTAATACACAAACTCCAAAATAAATATGAACACCAAACATATTAATTGTCTTATGACAATGTCTATTCGAATACTGTCATCTTTTCTTAACCTTCAGAAAATATTATTATTTTTTATTAAAACTTCCAGCATTTTATTTTACATGAGGCGGACTTAATGCCATATGGCTTGGATGTGGCAGGTGCATGTCTTAAAAAGAGGAGCTAAGACAATCTTTATAAGAAAAAATAGATAAATATACAAATAAATCTAATATATAAAATTCTCGTGTCACAGTTTTCGTTGCCATACTCCTCCGAAACGGCTTGACCGATCCTCATGAAACTTTATATGCATATTCAGTAGGTCTGAGAATCGGTCAATATCTATTTTTTATACTCCTAGGGCGCGAGCGGAGCCGCGGGCATCAGCTAGTATTTATATAATATATACACAGTAAAATATATAATGCTATATCTGAAATAATGAGCTTATGAAGATATTTCGGCCAGCTGGTTTTTTACATAAAATTCTCTAACTTTAGCCTTAAATGTATTATGGTTAGTTCATTTCCTGATCTCAAACAGGAGTGCATTCCATAATAAAATGGACTTAATTATGAAAGAGGAATGGACAAGAGAAGAAGAGTTTGTTGGGCATAAGATTAGATGAACCAAATGCAGTTATTGAAAAGTCAGTCAAGTTTGTTGAGAATTCAGTCATTCTTCTTTTCTTTTTTTACTTTACTTTTTATTTGTTCATATAAGTATTTTGTAATATAGATTCACCCATTTCTGGGCAAAGAAGGAAAATTACTCTTATAGGAGTTAATATAATTAGTCAATACTTTATACAATTTCATTTTATATTAATACACTCGCTTTTTGCTATATTTTAAGTTTAATTGTTCTGCATATAATGTTCAAGCATTTCACTACTAATGGAATTAAGATCTTGCAACAGATATTAGTAATGTCTAACCACAAGTTTCCATTATTTCGTTTCTAATTAAAGAAAACAAAAAAAAATCTAATTAAATATGTACCTATACACACTTCAGCTGCAGATCTAGATTACTTGTGCTTGAATAACACATAACAATATCTGAGAATCTGCATATTACAGAAAGGCAACTTACATTTGACTGCCTTGTTTGTATAGTGGCTAGCGTATGCTGATCAAGAGGTCTCGGGTTCGATTTCCGGGTCGGACCAAATGTTTGTGTACAAATTGCAAATATTTGTTTCCGAGTTTGTGTGTTATCTATGTATAATGTGTATGTTTTTAACAAAAAAGAGTATGTTTATGTATTTATATCAGTTGTCTAATACCCATACTACAGGTTCTACTTAGTTTGGGACTAGATGGCATTGTTTATAAGATGTCAGAAATATTTTATTATTTATTATTTTTAGAGATATATATTTTCTATCATGGGTATATTGAATAAACAGCAACAGAGCTGTCAGAAAAATTAGCAGCAGAATTCGAAAAATAAAATAAATAAAATGTATACAAACATACGAAAAAAAACTTACATACCTCAATTTTGGCACTATTTTGAAATATAGTGAGTGCTTTGTGTGTGAGTTGTGCAAAGCAAGAGCTGAGTGTGGCAATCTTTTGACGAGCACCAAACACTACTTCTGGTTCCTCTGTCTCCAACTCCGCTGCAATCCAATAAGAAATAATTTAAACCCCAGTGGTTTAAATTAAAGGACAAACAGGCTAAATGCCTCGTTTTTTAACATAGTTAGTTGTACTACATGAGCAAGGCATAATATTATTAATTTTGAAATCTTCGTCTTAATATTACCAGGAATTAAAACAACATAAAACATTGAAACATACTTCTGTCTGATTCAATTAAAGAACTCATTTACAGAGTTTAAAGTTAAATTCATGATCTTTATTAGTGACGGCGAAGCATTACTTTAATGTATATATCCTTTAACTTTAGTAAAAAACTTATTTAATTGTGATTAACATACATTTATTTTCAAAAACTGAAGAGCAATTGCAGTGCATTTTCAGTTGCGTATAAAACAAGATTATATGAAGTTAGAAACTTTATTACTGGAATACAGAAAGAAAACAATACTTACTTAAAGATGTATCTAATTCGAGACATGCTTTATCAAATTCCTTTTCTAAAATATCTAACCATCGAAAACCAACTCCGGTAGTCGCCATTTTCACAATAATTTGTTGACAACTTTACTGTCAAAATGACAGTTAAAGAAGCCAATCGTTCAGAAACTGAAAATATCCGTTTGCGAGATAATCAATTCTTCAATTCAATTCTAAACGCCTGACTCGATATCTCAAAAAAAAATTCTTATGGTAGTTCATGTGTGTCGGTCCTTGCCCCTTTAGACTCTTCTGACAACCGGGTGGTCTTCAGAGCTCGCGCTCGTGGCGATCTAGATATATATCGCATAAACGCAGCGTATTACAAAGCAACAAGGAAATGCAAGAGAGCTTGCAAAAGAGTAGTGTGACCAAATTTCGCAAATTGCTCAAGTGGCTCCCAATTAACTAAATCTTTTTATGCTTTACAGCATATTCAATCCATTTACCCCACCTTATTTAATAATACCACATTCTATGACAAATCTTTTACGGTACAGGCTATTATATTATGGAACACCTTGCCGATATCCATTAGACGTGCTCTAACACTGTCGGCATTTAAGAATATGGTCAAACATCATTACCTACCTAAGTTCCAGAGGACAGAGACATCATTCTTAAGAGAGAAATATTAAGTTTAGTTTATAGCTGCAAAAGAATTCCAATATAATTATATAAACAAGGATATTTCTCCATCTCGGAAACAAATATATTAAAAAATTGCTTCGCCATCTCGCTGGCGCTACCTGCCGGACAAGATCGCCGCTACATAAGTCTCGGCGATTTCCAAGATAGCGGTGTTGGGCAATAATCAATTAAATATGTAATCATCGTAGTAATTGACTAAAAAAATAATTGAAATTAATTTAATCACAATTAATTTAATTGCAATTAATCTGTCAGTTGCATTTTGCAATTAATTTATTTAAATTTAGATAAGTTAATTGCAAGATACCATTAAAATTATGCAATTAATATTTTTAATTGTTTTAAGAAACAATTGAACCTAACATTTAATAATCATGTTTCTCTGCACTGCACCTGTAGGTGCACAGAATATAAATTATCTTTTTTGTTATCTTACCTATTTCCCCGCGAAACTTGCTATTTCTTTGTTTTTTTTTCAATGCAAATGTTGCTGTACCTTTTTCCTTCGCAAGTAAACGAAAAGTTAAGATCGTTTGTCAAAGTTGTCTCTCTCGCTCAGAGCCTTAAGACCATCTACTTAACTTCTGTCACTCAGTCTGTTCAGTCAGTCCTGTCAGTTCAGTATGTTTAGTCAGTCCTGCTAGTTCAGTCAGTACTGTCAGTTCAGTCAGTACTGTCAGTTCAGTCAGTACTGTCAGTTCAGTCAGTACTGTCAGTTCAGTCAGTACAGTCAGTTCAGTCAGTACTGTCAGTTCAGTCAGTTTAGCTCAGTCAGTCCTTCCTGTCAGTTCAGTTCACTGTCCTGTCAGTTCAGTCAGTCCTTCCACTTCAGTTCAGTCAGTTCCGTCAGTTCAGTTCTGTCAATCATCAGTTCCCAGAGAAACCCTACCCTGTGCCCCTCCTCCATCTTCTATTACTTCTATTTAATTATAAAAGTTTAATTGCAGGAACAATTAACAATTGATTAATTGTTAATTGCAAAACTAACAGTTAACAATTAATTAATTGTTAGTTGATATTTTACAATTAATCAATTGTTATTTTTAATTATACCTTGCAATTAAATTTTGCCCAACAGAATGGAGCAATGTTTTAATATTAAATATGTGTCCGAGGTAAAGAAATATCCTTGTTTATTTATTTATATTGTAATTCTTTTGCAGCTACAGTCTGCACTTTATATTTCTCTCTATACACGGGTGAGCCCAGTATCTTCTGTTACGACGATTTCTTTGTTTTCGATAAAGATTGTAAAAAATTATAGTTTCATCATCACTTGTGTCAGACATTTTGGCAAAAGTGTGATCTGTTTAGCCGTTACCTACGCCTGTATATTATTGATGAATAGGCAACTCGCGTCTTGCGATTCAATGTTGTGTATACGGACCGTGCGCTACTCGATACTCGCGACTTGATACTAATGTTGTATACAACATTAGTATCGACGATTTGCGTAGCCTTGTGTACGAAGGACCATAAGGCCCGCGACACCGAGCGTGAGAATTTGTGATTGAACACCCACATACATATTTTACATGCACACAGACGCATCGCGCACTGTCGCATACATACCGTAGCAAGCAATCACCGACTTTCGGTTTTTTGCTTATGTTAAATATCCATCAACTGTTCGCCTTTGTAGAACGTATTTTATTGTCTTACAACGCACGCAATGTATCTTGCCATAACGTAAAGCCCGTAGGATTCATTCAGTACAGAAAGTCATAATACTTTCTGTATACCAATCGAATGGTCAAAGATTATAAAATAATTTTACACAGTATAAAATAAATTTGCTCGCGTGCATTGTCTGTCAACTCAGATCGTTTTAAATACGCAAGGTATTTAAATACGGTTTTCATCATAATTAAGGTTACCTTTTAAAGAAGATTTATTAATGTTATTTTATTATTTTATAGGAACACATAAATAAAGCCAATATTGACAAAAGTTTACGAGTTACATAAATTAGGAATAACCTACAGTAATACTTTTTTAATTATACTTTTTTAATATTTCTTTATTATTTTATTTGTGAATAATAATTTCAAAGTAATTTGGAACAATGTAATATTAATCCTTATCATAATAAATACTGTAGACATTTAAAACAATTTTATTCTACATGAAATATGTAGAATAAAATTGTTTATTTATTACACAATATTATTTAAATAAATATTTTATAATACGTCAGAGCGTTCATCCAGGTCGCACCCGTAATTGGCCGTAATCTTACACTAGTGACTCTCAGTGTAAGATTTTATTATGTCAATAATGTGTGATTAACGATACGTGGTCTTATAGGCATTTAAAAAACATTTAAAATTTGACAAATTATACCCTCCTTTAAAACCAATCTATCCATTGCTGCAAAGATCATGAAAATCGATGCAGTAGTTTTTAAGTTACATTATGTTTTGAGTTTAATAGACAGGTTGAAGAGGCAGAGGACTGTGTTTTTTTTTAATATATTTAATGCAAACGGCTTATTTACGCAATAATGTTACTAAAATAAATGTGAAAATAACTCTGTCTGTCTGTTTGTCTGTTACCTTTTCACGCCTAAAACGCTGAACCGATTTTGATCAATTTCAGTATAGAGATATATGGGACCTCGAGAAAGGACATGGCTACTTTTTACCACGAAAATCGACACACTCGCGGGCGGAGCCATGGGCAAAAGCTAGTAAAACATAAATACGACTAGCGGTTTATACATACGTATAAAAGTGAAATACTAATCATCCAAGACCAAACCATTGAGTAGTATTACTTTCCATCATCAGCTGAACATCTTGAAAGATACGACTAAAGGTAACACACATATACGAAAGTAACTCTGTCTGTCTGTCTGTTACGCTTTCACGCCTAAACCACTGAACCGATTTTGATGAAATTTGGTATGAAGATAGAACTGAACTTGGGAAAGGACATAGGGTACTTTTTATCGCGAAAATAAAGGTAGAAGGGTTTGAAATAGGGGACGAAAGTTTGTGTCGAAGTTCCTTATTATCAAACATAAAATCAGGTAAGATTGTTTAATCTACCCTTACCATGTCGTGTGATATCAACGAATTCCACGCGGGCGAAGCCGCGGGCAGAAAGCTAGTTTATAATAAATAAAATTAATAAATATTTCAGACGAATGACACAGAATATCATCTACCAAATATTCGTGTGATCCGCAAATATTTATTTCGCAGTTTATAATACATAAACATACTTTTTTGTTATAAATACATACATATTATACATAGAAAACACCCAAACTCCGAAACAAATATTTGCAGATCATACAAACATTTGGTTCGACCCGGGAATCGAACCCTAGACCTCTTGGTTAGCAGTTGCATACGCTGACCACAAGACCAACAAGGCAGTATGATATATTACAATAATAAATAAACAACTATTTCGAACATCTTACACACGACATCATCCAGTCCCAAACTAAGCAGAGCTTATATTATTGATTCGACAACTGATATAAATACATAAACATACTTTTTTGTTGCTTACCTATATAATACACCCAGACCCCGAAATAAATATTTGCGGATCACACAAATATTTGGTCCTACACGGGAATCGAACCTGAATCCTTACTCAAGCAAAGTAGTCGCATGCGCTACTACTGCCCTCATCATTATGAAATGATGGCTACCAGCTCAGATATTGCGTCTGGAATAGCGTTACAATATAAAAAAATATATAATAACTATTTATAACGTGCTTATAAAATTTTAGGGTTTCCCTATAAACTAACACTGAAAACAGCCAACACCTAAAAAAAAAAAAATTTTGTGGATCTCATAAACATTTGGTCCGACCCGTGAATCGAACCCGAGGCCTCAATCGCATATGCTACCACAGCGCCACCGAGGCAGTCATATTAAATGAATTTTAAAAATCGGTCCACAATTGACAGAGTAATCAATGAATGTACAATAAAAAAAAATCATTTAGTTAAACATAAATAATACTCCTTTTTTGAAGTTGGTTAATAATAATTTAAAATATAAAGATTGGTGTGTCTATTTTCAGACCTACCAAATATTATCAAAAGTTACACACAGTCACGTCGTCGTATGTAAACAATCAAATCTCTGTGTGCGTGACAGTGCGTGTGGAGCTAAAAACGAGCGTGCGCTCGCCTTGAATATTCGGAGAACACTGAATTTTTGGATCGCGTGAACTCTGTTTTATTGCAAATTATTTCTCCATACTAAAATGTATGGAACTTTTGCCGCTAAAAATTAATGATGTTTAAGATTAAATTATGACTTTCTGGTGAGAATTAATAGAAACCTTAAATGGTTAATCTCTTTTTTGTACTTTTTTCTTGCAACTAATAAAATATTTATTTCAAATAAAGCAACATAATACTAGATTGATTCCAAACAGAAAAGGTCGATTTCGGTGATTTTAGTCACTGTTGATGATTTTTTTCTCGAAAATAAATAATCGTATTAGTAATTTTACTCGGTTTCTCTATAGATTGCTTTAATAAGGAACTGAAATATTTTTTTTACTGTCAAATAATGAATGAATTTGTTTCTCTTGTCTTAACCGTAAGTGCTTTTTCGAGCAGTTATGGAAACGATCCCCTTAAGTAGCGGCTATCTCGTCCGGCAGGTAGCGCGCCACTGGCACGACGCGAGTCGCGGGCCGAATATCGGCGACGCGACTTGTGTACGATTTGTATGGCGGTAGTAGCTTGGAGACTAAAATCGTTGAGTATCGAAGATTTGCGTAGCCTTGTGTACGAAGGGACTTAACTATAAAAACAGATCGTCTTGTCAATAAACTTGTTTGAATTTATATAATCTAGCAGGCGCGCGCCATGGAGGTTGCGCTCGCCACAGTATCTTACTGAAACGAGGGATTACCCCATTCCTAATTTTGAAAAAAAAGTCGATCACATTTGTAGGACAGATAGGAAGAAGATCAAGAAAACGCTTTCACAGTGGTGGCAGTCATTTATATCGAAACATAATCTTTTATTTACAAATGAGGAGAACCTATTGCCCTAACTGCATTTACACAATATCGAGCACGGCCGTTAAGTTAGCTAAGGTTATTTTTGACGTGACAACGTCTTATAATTCGATGGAGCCGGCTGCACGCACGCAGTGAAGTGCAAGCGAGAGCGCGGAACGAGCGACAAAGAGGCCCAATCAGTATTTTCTTATGACATTGTCACGTTCAACTATCGTCAGTAAACCGACTTTACAGACAACCGATTTTACCATACATTACAGAGCTATACAGTTGATAAATAGGTAGTATATACGTAAAAAGCCGGTTAATTTCCAAAGCATATAAAAAATATAAGCCCGTGATAGATTTTTTCTGCAAATGTTTAACAACTTTATTAATAAACTACAAATTCTCTAAATAAATAAATATATCAAATAATATAATTATCTGCACTAGGAATTTCAAATGGATATCTGTGGAAAGCCTATCTTTTAGCTTTAGCATCACGTCTACTGCTGATTAGAAAATAACTTTACCAATAGATATTCACATTATTTGTTTTAGAGGCTGTTTTACATAAAAAATGACAATATTTTTCATGGTTGTCTGTTTTGCTTAACAATTTAACGCCCGATGAAGTTTGCGTCGGTCAATTAGTATTGAATATACATAGTAGTATTTACACAGCAACCATCTTTTATATGAAAAATTGTGCAGACTAAATTTATTAGTTGAAACTGTTAAATATATTTTGCTTGTTTGATCCTCCTTGAAAATTGTGAAAGGAAGAACATAAATACAAAAAAGCATTAAACTACAAACGTATCATCTATATAAACTCGTACCTTATTATTATTTTATATGTACCTATAGTATCTGACTCACGCAACCTCGTCTGCGTCATCTATTGCCTCTAGCGTGATGTTAAAGCAGTGTGAAAAAATAAGATTTCCAAAAAAGGTTAAAATATTGATATTTAGACTCCTTCTTTGATAAGTCGGCTATCTAACACTGAAAGATTTTTTCAAATATCGGACCTGAGATTTGCGTGTTCAATCAAACAAACTTTTCAGCTTTTTTAATATTAGTAAAGAGAAAAGGATGCACTGATAACTCACATTGTCATAAACGCATTGTTGCTATGCTATTTATCAATGCAGCAGGTACATTTTTAATATTGATTAAAAAACCTACCCAGAATAACCATAGATTTAGTTCGCCTTAATATTGCTAAATATAAGCACACAAAACACACAGCAGAATAGCACAAACATTCAAACAATATCTTTTTTATTATTATTGTCAAACAGAGAAGTTACAGGATGGTCTATTGATTGCCTTATAACTCAATTGGTCAAGAGGAATCCCAGAAATATCTAATTGAAAAGAGGAAAAAGACAATACTTGTAGTTTTATAATTGATCATACTGAATTCGAAGAAACTTAAAAGAAAAACAATTGAAAATATAAAACCGAGTCTTTTTTTATGAACTCTAGATATAATAGTCCAGGATGTTATTAATATAACATTTAATATACGTACTAAAGAAACTAAAATACTTATTATTATCTGATGTAGGGCATTCTTTGATAAAGCCATTCCTGTTTTAGGACAACAATTTTTGAGTAATATTTTTCATAAGTTTTGATAGTAGGTAAGTAGACATATTTTATCCCTGCTACCTCAGTTAGCTAAGATAATCGAGAATGTTTGTAAAAGTAAATGTTAGGCTTCACATCAAAATGAATGAGGTACTCAAGAAAAATTTGCTTGAGAGTAATAAATGACAAAAATAGACTTTGGATCCTGAACCAATATATTTGGAGAACACATTAAAACCAATGTATGAAACTAAACTATTTAAAGTTAATCAAAAAGATATTTCTGGAATCATGTAAGAAGCTATTAAATCTCTCTACATAACACATTGAAAAGTAATTTACCAAATAAATTATTTCACTCAATCAGGCTCAATCGTATATCAGGAACTCATACAATGCACGTCTGTATAGTTTACTTCGGCAGTTAAACATGTACGTATTTACATCATAAAATATTATAAAAATGCGTTTATATAAAATTACGCTAGTAACACATTCACAACTAAATTCGTGAGTTAAAACGTAAGAAATGACATGTCTATATTCTCATTAGTTAAAAACCTATTCAGCAGCCAATATAAATAAACACACCACCAACCAGACTTAGTATACAAAAAAAATAAAAGCCCATCTAAACTTAATTATTTTTCTAGTGTAAGAAAGTCACTTTTTCCCGGTTCCTCCTTTTATATTTTTATTGAACTGAAATTTGCACGTCTTGAAACACGTTCAATGATTCGATAAGTTATAAAATATATTCGAAATAGTAAGTTTAAAGAATTAGTAACCCTTTTAAACCCCTAGCAAGTTGCTAATGCGCCTGCCTACCTGTCAATTTGATGACGAAATTTAGACATGTTGGCACCATACACACAAACAAATATAGTGACAAGATTCCATCGTATTAGCAATTTGCGGAGCTTATACCAGTTAATGCTCATATATGTTACATACATAAAACGATTTTTGTAATGAACATCCAAGCCAACAAATTAAGTACAAAATTAGGTGTAATCTTTATATTATATTATATTTATATATTATATTATATATATATATATAATTCTTCTGTGAGTGTGTATGTCACTGAACTTCTCTCAAACGACTGGACCGATTTTGATGAAATTTTTTGTGTGTGTTCAAGGGGATCTGGGAATGGTTTAGATTCGCAATTGGACCCGGTAGGTGGCGCTGCGATCAAGTTCTGGAATTTCAAAGTTGGGCGGTACGAAGTTCGCTGGGTCAACTAGTCTATATATAAAATAAGCATGAAACAGTACCTAACCATGAATAAAAAATATGAATCTACTTCGATATACTTCAAAACAAAACTTTTAAAATTTCATAATATACCTACCTATTAAGGTTGCAGAAATATCAGCTCAATATTTCACGATTGTCGTATATGCTCGATAAATATTTAAAAGAGCTGCATGCACGAAGCAAATTCACAGTTTAGGCTTGCCTTGTACAGCGGTGGACTGTTAAAGGCTTTTGATGTATGTATTAATATCCAAGTACTTTGATCAGTAATTTGGGATCAGACGCAATATTTTGTTATCAGGTATATTGTTTATTTAAAAGCCAGGCTATTCTTTACATATCTTAGTTTATCGTAATCACCTTCAAGTAGCCAATTGCCTTCCTGACTTCTCCTTATGAAGTTCTCATCGAAAGTTAAAAGGCAGCTTTCGAAATCATCGTGGAGTCGGCTAAATATGACTTCTATTTTGTTAATTTTTTAATTACCCTAGTTTGCTCTACCACTAGCGAGGTATGTCCATGTATTTACTATTATAGTATTTACCTAAACATAAAGGTATATTTCACGTAAAAAACGATTATTCATTTGTTGATGATCTGTAACATGTTATATTTAGAAGATCTTCGTAAATGATCTTACCTACTTACGACTTTGTTATAGACTATGATTTATTTTTAAACATAATGAAGAATGGCTGAAATATATGTATGTATGTACGTTATTTTTGCTTATTTACTAATTTCATACAATTTATTATATACATTGAAATAGCCTTAAAAGGCTATTTCAACTAAAACCTATTAAAATGTAAACTCAAATTATAGAATATCGTATCTTCGGGAAGACAAATGCATGATATTCATTTTTGTAATTTTACAGGAGAGTCATCTTGTAATTTCGAATCTATACTAATTTTATTAAATTGGTAGCTTGTATAGTATTATTATTAAGTTAGATAGTGCAGTTATCGAGGAAGGCTATGCATCATCAGATCATCACGCTACGACCAAAGGGAGCGGAGTATCAATGAAAAATGTTGCAATAACGGTAGATTTTTTTCTTTTTAAGAGCTTCCGTTGCGTTCGCTACGTAAACGGTTAGTTTCAATAAAATAATTTATGAAAGAATTGATCCCCTTTAAAAGTTCTAAAAAAATCCGCGACAGCATATGTCTATATTTTAAGTTTGGCCCACAATTTGTATAACATCCCGCTATGGGCAATAAGGACGCTTATTGGGCTGCGTGTGTCAGCTGTTTTTTTTGTATTAGCTGCCAAAATGACTCTGCTCTGCCTGAAGGAAAGCATGAAAAGAATTCAGGAGTGGCGGTCACCGTCCTCACTGCTGACAATGCAGCACGGTGACCAACACTATGGCGGCGTAGTGAGTTGCTATAGAGTATCGTTTAATTATGTTGATTGTTTTAGATAGCATAAGTTTTATTAATAGTATTGCACAATAGTAGAGTTATTTCTGTAAAAATCTACCGCCCGGTGGTATTCTCCGAACGTTGAGTTTGTTTCTTTTGAATCGGATATTATTCACTATTTCATTTGTTTCAATTTTATTCAAAAATAGTTATATAACATCTGCTATACCAGCGAAATTCTCGTTAAAATCCGTCCAGACGTTTTAGAGATAGGCCGTATCAAACCGACAAAAATAATGTTAAGTACCGTATTTACTACTTTCAAATACATGTTTTATTATATTAAAAACAGATGGGTATCTTCTTAATGACTAAAAACGACTCATGAATGAGTGGATAGTTTTGACTGATTTTGGTCTTGAAATATTTGTGGAAATTCGGGAAAAGTTTGTAATAATAATTATTTGTTTTAATTTAATATTGTTCTTGTTATTTTTTGACATTTATGACTTGGTTTCACCAAAGATACGAGAGTACACATATGAAAAAAATAAACCATCCAGTGTCAATAAACTTAGTTATCTCATAATAAATAGATAGGTACATAAGGGACAACACATCTAGGACGTATTACACATTGCTTTAATAGACAATATCTTAACAGTCACTCGACGAGACAAATGAGAATAAAATTGAAGAGAGACAATTGAGAATAAAATACAAACAGACGCTTCGATTTTCTTTACTTGTATAGATTTATTCACTGCACACTACTGTACTCGTAGTTAGTATTATCAGCCTATCGCAGTCCACTGCTGGACGTAGGCCTCTCCAATTGCACACCACTCTGATTTTGGGGTTTTGTTAAAACATAAATGGACTATCTAAGTTTGGTATTCCACTGGGCGGTCTTACCACGGTGATCTGTTCCAAACAACCTTTGCACTAATTCATATCGTATTATGAGCATATACATAATATAAATATACCTATATATACATTTCACATATATTCGATTATGACTGACATCTATTTGTTAACTGGCCCACATCGAGACAACACAATTTGGGCTCCGAATGCGGATGGATCTGTACTTATATGTAATGTTTATTATTCTTTACCGAAACAATTATTTAAGTTCTTCGTTTTAATAGTAAGAAATAATCACGAGAGCGAAGCGAGCAGGTAACTCTACGCGGGGGTTGTGCGGTCCATGGCCGTTTAACCAGTTTGGGCAGAGGCCCTAAAGGCCAACAACGTCGTGCTACTGGAACGACCGCAACGAGTGTTGGTCATTAGGGTCATAAGTATCACACAATTTTCTTAAAGGAACTCCACTTTGGAACCAGGAGGCGAAAGCCCTTACAGCTCTTTACCAGTCGCGCAAGGAGGCGCGAGTGTTGGGCCGGAGCCCTAAACCTCGATAAATGGATGATCAGAAATTCCAACTCCACCAGGTCCTCGTGAAGGAATGGAAGGAATGACTTGGGAAACCAAGCACAGGGCACGCCGCTATTGCGGCGGTAAGACCCGTTATGGAGAAACCGCGGGACCCTCTAATACCGGTTGACACAGGTGATCACTGGGAAAAGATGCTTCGGAGATCACATGTGTCCAAAAATAGACAACGCCTGAGTGCCACCACTGTGATGGCCAGACTGTAGATCGCCATGCTCCAATCGGAAATCTTAATACTTATTATATAGAGGGATCATATGTAAGCCTTAAGCCTTGTATCCACTTGAGCGGCTCGGCCAAATGAGCGGCTCATTTGGCCGAGCCGCTCAAGTGGATACAAGGCTTTAGATAGATGGCCCAAGGTACGTCGGGGTTCCAGGGTTTTCCTTTCTAGGGTACACCTGGTTCCCCGGCTCATGGTATCTGAGACGGCGTGCGGTTTTTGGTCGGTTCGAGTCCACCAGCAAGTGGTATCCGGGAGATTTCCGCACAGACAAAAAAAGGGAAGCTGGTGTGAAATAAACTTACTTTAAGTTGTTTGATGACGAACTCGCGTCGAAATTGAACGTCAATAGAATGTAAACAAACAATATATGACATTTGTTAGTCTATTACTGATTTATTATATATTATTATGCAGTATATTAATGTTAACACTTTAAACTTATGAAATAAGAACTGCTTTTCTGACTTAAAAACATTAAAAATAACTTCAAAATTCGGAAGTGTAGGATTTTTGTATAAAAAATATAAAAGTTTTGAGTTCATTTAAGAAATAAATATCGGTTACTATGTAAGCTTATAATTTAATTTGTTGAACTATTTTTCGACTTTTACACATACTCGTGTTTTTTGTTGTACAACGATCTACCTGGACCACGAGTGGTATACCTAATATAAACCGTTCGAAACATCAGAATTAGAAGGTATTTTAACCTTTTTTACCGACTTCAAAAAAGGAGGAGATCCTCAATTCGACAGTATTTTGTTTTATGTTTGTTACCTCAGAACTTTTGATTGAGTGTACCAATTTTGATAATTCTTTCATTTGAAAGCTGGTGCCTCCATGATAAGGAAACCAGAATCTGATAATTGGTCCTGAAGAAATTGAGAGAACTCAAAAATCATAGGTACACTTGCCTTAGTTTACTTAGTTGACTTGAATAGTTTTTCTATATGAAATCGGTTTTATTGTTAAAATTATTAAGTGATTAAGTATTTCGTGAATAAGTCTCGCTATACAACAAAAAACATAGTTTCTTGAAGTATAATAACATAAATTAAAAAGCTTAAAATTTTTAGGTAGGTAAATTTTCTATTGATATTTAAACAAGTGCGATAATACAACATCTTTTAACGAGCAATTATTGTATATATTTTTATTTATACTGTGGCGCTCAAATTATTTTGACAAGTAAACATATTTTATTCCAAAGTAATGCTCTCAACAGGCCTACCAATATTAATGAAAACAAGTTGCAACTTCTTGTTTGCATTACGAATATTCTTAGAAGACGTGTTCATGCTAAGTCAAAAGTAGTTTAATAAACAATAACATCATTTATCGGTGGAGTACATAAGGTGGAGCGATGAAAGTAATTTCAATTTTGGTGTCATCTGATGGAATACGGTATGTTCGACGTCCCACAAACAAACAAAAAATGATGTGCGATACTAAATACCCACAGTGACATATATGTATTAGGTAAAGTAATGGTTTTAGGGATGTTTTGTATGATAAATTGGACTGTGGTTCGTTTAAGTACGTTTTGATATTTGAGACGCAAATTAAACCATACGCTCAAGAAAATATACTATATCTGACACACT
This sequence comes from Phragmatobia fuliginosa, assembly GCA_932526445.1. Taxonomy (NCBI): domain Eukaryota; kingdom Metazoa; phylum Arthropoda; class Insecta; order Lepidoptera; family Erebidae; genus Phragmatobia; species Phragmatobia fuliginosa. Next base: position 17,777,942 of record OW052061.1, read on the forward strand.
TCGTCAAGAGTGGGCCAAAATTCCAATCATCACTTACAAAAGTCAGTAGACTCAATGCCGAAACGATGTAAAGCAGTCATATAGGCTAATGTTTATGCAACTAAATGCTGATATGTAACTGACAGAAATATTTAAAATTAAAGGTTATAAAACAATAATATTTTATATGTCAGAATAAACACAATAAAAATCGGTCAAGTGAGTGACACACCACGCACAGTAAAGGGTTCCTCAGTCACCCGTAATTTAATTTGGATGGAATGGAACGTGGATTTAAAATCGTATCCAATAGATAATTATTATGATTACGTATTAATGCGTTAATTTTGTATGCCGTTTTCCTTTAAAGTTCATTATATGGACCACCATCACGAATTTGTCCATCACGGACGGATAAACGGAGTCATAAACTTCGGAACCCTAAAAATGAGAGGAACAGCAATATATTCCTTATCGTTTTTATAAATTGCTAAGTGTACGTGTATCTATTTGTAAAACATTCGTCATTATTAATAAATAATTGGATTCAATTTAATATTATAGTTGTCAAAACATTTTTGAGCGCTACTGTATTATATTCAGTCATTTATATTTAAATTCCTGATCTCAGAAAATTCTCTAACGAATTCGCTGAAATTTAATAGCGTCTTAAGGGGGTGAAAAATCGATCTAGATTAGTCTTATGTTTAGGAAAACGCAGGTGTTCGAGTTTTCATGCTTTTTATTCGTATTTCTTTCAGTGACACTTTGTTGGTGGTTCGTATTCCAACACAGCCACACTAAAGCTACTGAGAGAATAGATGGCGTTATTAAACAATAAATAGTATTAACCGAGCAAAGCTTGGTCACCTAAGTACTAAAAACCTTTAGAATACCCAAATTGAGTTTCAATTTACTCGTAACAAGTAGTATACCTACCAGGATCGAGAGGAGTAACCACCACTCCGAGTATCTCGATGTGGTCACAGTGTCAACACTCGGGCAATCCCAGAAAAAAATTGGTTTTTGGAATCCGTAACAAAATTAATCGTAAGGAAACTCGAGAAGTTGGTAATATAATAAATTAGTACACATAAGGAAAGGGATTAGCCGTATCCTTAGCAATGCGAAAGACAAAATGAAGTATAAATAAACATACACATATTAACACACAACTAAAACAGCGAAATACCTATTAATTCAACTTTTATCTGGGAAAATTCACTTAAAACTTATGTTAACGTACTGGTTTCTGACCCTCGACGCAAAAACGATGGGATGTTATCCAAAACGGAAGTGTTTTGATGAAAAACTTTTCAGCCGATAACATATTGAGGAATAGAAAAGTAAACAAAAAACAGGATGCTCATAAATATTCTCCAATAAATATCAAATGCAAAACTTAATGTGCACCAGAAAACAGCAAGTCTCAGTCGATTCAGTCATTTTAAAGATTTTCAACGTGAAAGTAGGAACAAACCAGCCAATATTGCAAATGGACCCGAGTAAGGTGTCAAGTGCAATTACTTACATGACTTGTACAGTTCTCCTAAGAATCACTGTCTTGGGTTATCTGTCTGTATTGACGGTTACGTTTTATTATTTGTAATATTTACATTGCATTTGGATTTACCTCAAGAAGAGTAAATGTCATTTTTCATCTTTTTGTTTCACGAGTGACTGAAGTTAACGTCAAGTAAAAGTATATTATAATAAAATTCTTCTAGTAATATACAAGTTATTTTGTTTGAAGTATTATATCTAAATTATATAAGATCGAACCGTGTAGATGCCTGGATTTGAAATGTCGCATACTTTTTGTGTATAGTAGTTTATATTATACAGTGTAATCTGGTCCCGTCTGGGTACGTTTAGTGATTTAAGCGGCCTCGGTCCGGCCGGAACACAGCCCGATCTAAAAATCTGCCCTTATGAATTATTTCCACCGAGCATTATAAATAATATTACAATGTTTAGACGATGTTAAATCGTGTACGCTGAAATAGGTCTATCTAAATATTGTAAATTTTTAGATAGATTGTAAAATTCTTTGCGGCTACCTGTCGTTGATAAACCACCCTTTATCACTTTTTAATGTGTAGGTAGATAGAGTGGCGTTCTAAGTTATGTTACGTTCCAAACACTGTCATTCTAGACATACATTCGTCTAAATCGATAAGTGTAGTATTGATATTGAGATACAAATGATGGTAAAAAAACATCTACACTTATGTGCTGTTCGAAGTGAGTTATTAAACAGGAAGCAAACAGCTTAAAAGCCAACATTGACGTATAGCTTGAAATGCCATGTGTAACAAAGACAAAGATATTAGTGCCCTGAAGCTAAAGGCGCTCTGAACAACGCGACCGACACTAGTCCTATAATAAGCTATTACGTTATTGCATGCCGCATTATAGCAGGAATTGCACTTTGCTAGTTTAAATCCTAAATTTAAATTAGGTATACATTTTGACTCATCCAGTAGTCAGTTCAATTGGTGTCATAAGTTATAAATTTGATCATGACTTTACATTCGTAGTGCATGAACGCTCTTCTCATCAGATCATGAGAATACAATAGAACCCTTTTTAATAATATTAACTAACAGCATACTAAATGCAACCACACACAAATTAATTAGCTAACAATAACAAATAAATAGGTCATAAGGACCACTTACGCTGTTTATACATTTATACAAAAAAAAAACACTTTAAAATTAGTTTCTTTAAATTACCCGAAAACAGTAACATATGTCGTCAAACATCTGTATGACAAGAGTATTGTGCTGTAGTTATTTTTTAAAGAAGCTTTTCATTACTGTAACTGAAATGGAAAAATCTATGAGAACCAGATCAAGTATAATTATTTTTGTATACTATAAATCTGAACAACAATATGTTGTTATACAATATACAGAACTATTATACTTTTTATAGTAAAATAATATATTTACAGAGATTGTTTTAACATAATGACGCACATTTACCCGACATTTCCCACACTACAAACTATATATTTCTAAATTGAACACACACTTTCGTACACCATATTGATTAAAACAATCTCTATAGCTATTTATACAATATTTATATTTTTGCTTAGTGCCTATATAATAGACTTAACATACATAATTTTTGGTGGTTTATATGTAAAAACAACAAATCTTAACAGAAATGAATAAAATAAATACATTTTTACAATAAATTGATATCAACAGTATGTGGCTTTGTACTTAACAAGAAGTTATAACTAATAACAATAAAAATGTGAGGTAAAATGACACATATGCCATTACCATAGACATGAAAACAAACTAAACACCATATCAACTGTATTGATTTTATGTAATTTATAAGTCCCCACGTTACAAGTACATATTTTGTTTCATAGTTAATTATATACATCATTGAATCATTCAAACATAGACAAACATGATTTATTCACTATACACCGCAACGGCCGCAGCATTCAGCTTGGTGTGCACATACAAACACTACATTTAAATCACTTTAGCTTAAGTAAAAAGCAATCATTGAACATAACATTCATTAAGAAATTACACATCCATTCTTGTCTTGTATGTGTCCATCTGATCGCTCAATCTCTGATAATATAGCATGGAACATGTCCGTCACAGACTGAAATCAAATATTTATATATGTTAGAAATTGGTCTACCATTCATTCTAAATGGAACTAAATGTGAAGTATTTTAATTAAAAGTAGGCTTCAAGTGGTGATTCTAGTCCAAACAACCTTGCACAAGTTTTAGTTAGAGAAATTCCACTAAGCTCCAGCATCCACTCAGAAAAAAATCAACTGTATTTTATTTAAGAACATTGTATCATCATTATCAGCCTATCGCAGTCCACTACTGGACATAGGCCTTTCCAATTGCATGCCACTTAGTTCGATCCTCGGCTACTCGCATCCATCAACTTTGTATCATTTTCATATAAATAAATATATTGTATTGTATTGTATTTTATACTGAAGTGCTCATACCCAAGGGGCCATAAGTGATTGGAAACAATGACCAAGAGTTAGCAATGAAGGTCAGCAATTACATGGGTGATCATTTGTTGCATGGCATTGATATTATGAACATTTTTGTGATTCAGAGGTAATGTTAGGCAGTCAGTCCCAGATGTTTTCATAAGATAACAGTAGTGAAACCTGGTTGAATGCCTTCAGGCGGCTTAAAAATATTCAACTGTAAGATTATGACTAGTCACAACTTTTCTAACCAGTTCCTAACCCTCTCTCTGCTTGAGTGGGACTTATCGGTTGTTGATGATTGTTGATTGTAGATTGCTGATGATATATTTTTTTTTATTTTTACACTTAAAATGTTTTGCAATTTAAAATTTCTAAAACTAGTGCCTCTGACCTCTGAACCATGCACTCATTTAAACTAAAATTAATGCAGTTATCAATTTTATCTAATTAAAATTACCCAACTTCATTTAACCAAATAAATATCTTTACAGCATGATATAAAATTATTGAAACTTTACCAAACAGCAGAGATAACCTATAAACTCTTAAACAACAGAGTGTACCTAATCAGAAAATGATTGAAAACTAATAATCACTGAGAACATTTTAAAGGCATGTTGACTTTGCAAGCTAATTAATTAATCTTAATATGACTTAATATTACACTAGTTTTTTTCATGTAGCCAAGTAATTAAAATTAAAAGTATTATTCATGAAAGTGAAAGCAGAATAAATTGCATATGAAAGTGAGGCATACCTCATTACGTTTAGCACTGGTTTCAACAAATGCAGCCCGCCACCGTTCAGCAAGTCTTTTGCCCTCATCCGTAGTAATTTTTCTTTCACGATGAAGATCTGTTTTGTTTCCAACTAACACTATAGGCACACTGTAAACAACAATTATCAAAACTTATAGAATTAAACTGTATATAAACTTTTCCAAAAAAAGTACAAAATACTCACTGAATTTTGCCAACCATATCCAGAAGTTTGTCATAAATAATTTGTACAATTTGAAAACTTTTGCTAGATGTTATAGAGTAGACCAAAACATAGCCATGAAAATCCATGCTGTATTGTAATGGGAATATGCTGTACTCATCCTGACCAGCTGTGTCCACCAACTTAACTTCATACTCAGTAGAATTCAGCCTGATAAATTTTGTGAATGCTTTGGAAAAAATAAAACGTAGTTAGTAGTTAAGTATTAATAGGTAAATCCAAAAAAAACAATAATAAATAATGAGTCCCAAATAAAAACAAATAGTAAATATACAGTAGTTCAATATCTAGTAAAACAATGTAATTTTTGACCAATAGCTGAATTGACTACTAGCTAATCTTGGTAAAGTATAGAACGTGGGGATGTGGGGTACGAGTTGAAAGCTCAATCACAGTGTGACAAGACATGGTTAACTTATCAAAAGCTCTGTAACAAATACTTACTGTTCTCGATCGTAGGATCATACGAGTCAACGAACTGGCCTTCTACAAACTGTATGATTAAAGAAGACTTTCCTGAAATTTTTTTATAATAATTATTATAACGTCACTTACACTAAATAACGCGCACAACATTTGGAAACGATAACTTTACCCACAGAACGGTATCCCATCATAGCAATCTTTCTCTGCTTTGATGGCATTTTAATAATTACAATGCAAGCAGTTAACTGTCCAATGGCGAATATTTTGGTTTTTTTAAAGTAAAAACAGAGTGGTAAAATTCATAATTCTTCAACACTTCGCTTGTTTGACAGTGGTATTGTATTTGTCATTTTTTTTAACTCTGTATGTGTTTGAACTGCCGTGCACACTACTCTGTAGTTCTATAGATACACTTTGGTTCGGGCGGACCATACAATTAGATTCTGGCCTTTTTAAATTCTTGATTGAGATTTCATTTTAATCAGTATTTTTTATGAGATTTTATGGAAAGGATTGGATCATGGATGAATGTATGTATATATGTATGAAAGATTTCTTTTAACATCTATTAGTCGATTCCATTAGCAACCAACCACCCAAAAAAATATTTTCCTAGAGGACTAGACTTTGAAGACCAACACAAAAACTTGGTAACACTGAATTTATTTAATGATTGATTGATAATAAAAATTGTGTTCGTGACGGAATATATTTATTTGTTGAAGAAAAAATTGTTAAGAAAAGTTAAAACACCTAGTTTTCGTTAAGGGATACATAAACTAACTGGTTTTCTTCTAAAACTTTTCTCACTAATGTAATTAGGTAATTGTTTTTTACGTATTTAGAGACTGATTCATCTTGAATTCTTGAATGCTTCTCTAAGCGAGGTTCCAATGACAATGTTATTCTAAATTTCAGTTATCTCACTATGTCTTTCCCCGAGTGCCCACCAAGTTTGAAATCTATTCAGCATTACTTGAAGACTGCTGCAGAACATGATAATAGAGACCCTGTAGTGGCCTATTGGTGCAGGCTTCATGCTTTACAAACGGGTTTGAAACTCACTACCAAGAAAACTCGGGAAGAATCTGCGCTATTAATAGGTAAAAAATTAATGACTTCACAACAATACTACACTGTCAGAAGCTTATTCATCATTTATTAATTTCATAGGCTTATAGCTACGTTCATATACCTTTATAGTCAGAAAAAGTCACGGTAAGATTAACTTCAACAATAATACCTGAATTTGTCTTCCACATAACTATTCGATTTAAAAATAGGCAGTGCCGGTGTTGTGGTATCCAAACTGCTGATTATGGTACTTAAATATTTATAACTTCATACATAAAAATATTTATACACCCGTTTGCCTTAGGGGGAGTATTAAATCCATGTCATCTAGCTTAGTAATAAGAATTGTGAAGTAATAAACCGTAAATGTAGTAATAAATAAAATAAAAAATATTATTACACATTTAGAATATTAAAATCCACAAAAGATAATGAAAAGCATTAACAAGAGGTTTGGACCATATATGAGGACTATTTAATGTCATTAATGACTTGTTAAATAAAATTTCAGCTTTGATGGACTGGTTAGAAGAATGTAAGAGAATCAACAAGGATAATGATGCAATATCTAATGACATAGCAGCCCAAGCACATCTTGAGAATTATGCTTTAAAATTATTTTTGTATGCTGACAAACAGGACCGAGAACAAAACTATGGAAAGTAAGTAGATTTTTACAACAATAATATTTATGTAGTTCACTGGTTTGCCCTTATGCCCTTTCCCAGGCTCTAGACTATCTGGACACTAATTTCATTGATGATTCACAATAACTGTTTTTTACTTTCGCAACTTTTACACATACTCATGCCTTTACGGTAAACGGGACTTATTTGCAATAATATTATTATTACAAAAGGTTTATTCAAATCGGTTCAGCAGTTTTGGCAGTCAGACAGAGTTACTTTCACATTCATAATATTGGTGTGAATTATTTACTAAAGAGTTTCCATAATATTGTTAAATCAAACTTATGTTTTTTTTTAATGTATTTACAAAATTGCAATTGACATTTTAATATTCAAGACATCCTTCTTATTCCTAAGCAACTAGATGCCAAGCTATTGACTCACCTTTTATATATTGTTTATAGATTTTACCTGTAACTCAGCTAGCATTTGTGTTGGGATCGTTTTGTTTTTCATTTACTTTACCTGTGTGCCTCAGAGAGCATATTAAGTCATTAGTCATGGTTGTCTTGAAAGTCCCTTGTATTTAATATTTTGACGACCAATATTACCTTGCGAATATTGGTATTCCTTAGGCGATTCACACACTGCACCGCATAGTCTGTGTGTTTGTTTCGACTGGACTCTGGATCGATTGGACCGATATAGTCAGACCAGTAGATAGCTAAAGACATAAGAAGTAGTGTCCGACCGAAACAGAATTTTCAGCCGAAACCGAAACCGAACCTTCGGTTTTGGTCCCAGTTTCGGCCGAAACCGAAACCGAAACTTTTAGAATTTTTATAGCATGTTAAATCTATTGTATTTTTACACATATTGTATAGACAGTTAACACGTGTAAAAGAAAATGCAACAATTAAAGTATGTAACAAAAAAGGGCCAGGTGCGAGTCGGACTCGCCCATGAAGGGTTCCGTAGCAGTAAGTAACATCATAGAAAAGTTTTTGTAGATCGTCGTAACTTTCATCGATGTTTTATTAATAGTGTTTTGATTGAATGAAATGTAAATTGCGTTTTATGATTTATGACGTATTAAAAAAAAACTACTTACTAGATCCCGTTCAAACCAATTTTCGTTGGAAGTTTGCATGGTAAAGTAAATCATATATTTTTTTTAGTTTTATCATTCTCTTATTTTGAAGTTACAGGGGGGGGGGAACACATTTTACCACTTTGGAAGTGTCTCTTGCGCAAACTATTCAGTTTAGAAAAAAATGATCTTAGAAACGTCAATATCATTTTTGAAGACCTATCCATAGATACTACTAGATACCTATCCCCACACATACGGTTTTGATGAAAAAAAATTTTTGAGTCTCAGTTCTAAGTAGGGTTCATGATTTCTCGAGCTTTATAATTTCTCGGGTCTCGAGAATTCTCGAAGCTAATTTCTCGGGTCTTCTCGGGTTGTCGAGAAATTCACTTTTACGTACGTTTTCTCACATTATTATGTTGCAATACTTCAAAAAATTCAGTGGTTTTCCTCACAAATAAAAGTATCAAATTAATTACAAAACTTTTATTGATTATATTCAAAAACATTAACTTACAAATAAGCTATTTAAATTTAAAAATAAACAGAAATAATATTATTCGGACTCATAATTATAATGACAGCAACATTTTTGACCGGTTATTTAGAACTTATAAACATAAGTAGCTTCTATTAAACTAAAGAGAGAGAAGAAGAAATAGAATCAACGTGAATCAACATGAAAGAAAACGTTTATATCTTAACTTATAATTAAATTACAATCACAGCACCATACCAACAGAAAGTGAAAAACGATTGAATTCACTTATTGTGATTCCATCTTTTGCAGCCAACCTCGTCAATATTTCATCCAATGATTGTATCGGTGGCGTTTTAAAGTTTAGTTTCTGTTGCTGCATACTTTCATACCCAGGCCTGTTTTTTTTCGGTGCACACTGCACTCACACCTGAACTTGTAGATGAGCTTTAGATTCGGATTCTTCTTGGGTCCCGCGCATTTAGTTATATTTATTTTATGCACATGTGCTAAATGTCTCACCAACCCGCTAGTATTTGAACCTTTGCAAGCAATGGTTTTTGGGCACTTTAGGCATTGCGCATTTGCAGATTCCTTTTTTTTTATATTTCCATACTTTTGATGCTTCCATCTTTGCTGGCATCGAGATCAAGGGTGCCGCTGCACTTTGGTACGCGCCTCCAAACAACATAACAAACGGCGATTTAATTTCTATATAGGTACATGATTTCTCGAGTTCTCGACTTTTCTCGAGCTTGATTTCCCGGGAACAAAGCCCAACGATTTCCCGGGAATTCTCGGCTCGAGAATTCCCGGGAATAAACCCTAGTTCTAAGTATGGGGACCAAAATTTATTGCTTTTTTCTATTTTGGTGTAAAATATTAATGCGGTTTACAGAATAAATCTACTGACCAAGTTTCAACGGTATAGCTCTTATAGTTTCGGAAAAAAGTGACTGTGACATACGGACGGACAGACAGACATGACGAATCTATAAGGGTTCCGTTTTTTGCTCTTTGGCAACGGAACCCTAAAAATGGGTACAAAATTTAATACAACAACAATTACAAATAAATATTGTAATGTTTAAATCAAACATCACAGGTATCTTCACACATATTTTAAGTGTTACATTAATTTCTACATATATTCATATTGTATAAGTTCTAGGGAATAGCTCAACAGAACTAAGTAAAATATTATGTAATGAATTCAATTCTATTACAATGGACAATACTCTAATGAATGCCATAAAAACATTAAAAATGCATTATCATTAAGTAAAAACAAATACTTACTTAATAAAGTAATAATGTTTGCGCGAGAAAAACCACATAAGCTCAAATCATCACGATCGCGCCGGCTAGCAAACTCAACTGGTAATCACGTACACTCACTCGAAGTTAGCCGAATGATGCGCGACAATTCAAGAACACCTAGTTTCGGCGGGGCCGAAATTATTGGCCGAAACCGAAACCGGTCCTTGATAAGAAGTTACTTAGTCAATTTTTTTTAACTAGCTACGCTCTGCGGCGTACTCGCATGTTACAGCAATATCCGTACTGCATGCCTTTTAGCGCTGGTTCCCACTACGCCGGACTGGCAAATCTACCGGAAACCGTATACCGGACAGAGTGTTCACATTACACCGGAGCCTCGGACAGTCAAGTACTCAGCTCAGTTAAATTTGAACCTGTGCACACAATGGACGACGAAATTGTTGTGTTGTGGTGGTATGTTATTAGAAGGCAAAATAAAAGAAAACATTGTGTACATTCTATTTTCGAATGACAGCAACCACTTTTGACGATTTACTGAAGAAAATGCGAGCCAAATGATGGTGCTGCGAGCGTTGGACAGATACCGGCACAAACTCGTTCACATTACTCCGGTATGTTTTTACCGGACGATCGTAGTGACAAAACGCACGGTAAAAATGCCGGACCCGGGATAATGTGAATAACTTCATATAACTTGTACAGCCACTATAGCCCTTCTGGCAGTTTTACCGGCCCGGCAAATCTGCCGGTCCGGCGTAGTGGGAACTAGCGCATACACTCACTTTCATTGCTACAAAGGTTATAAGAAAAGAAATACTGATATTGCTTTTTTTTTGTGTTCAACAATTTTTCTTTAATTTTATAATAATAATATTTTTTATATTGAAAACTCATATTACAATACAAGTACAATACTCTGAATACTTCAGTTTACATTTGCTTTTGACACCTAAGAATAAGGTAACTGCATTCACAATGAGTATTTATAACTTCCAGCAGATCGACATTACGATGCTTAAACTAGGCTCGAATCCTGTACTATAAGCATCAGCCATCTCCCCCTGACAGAAATATAGTAAAAAACATCAAAACAGTGTGTTTACTTAGATATTCACGACATAAGCTTAGTTGCATTTCTCTGACTAGCAACAGTGGTTAGTTTAGTCTAACTGAAAAATATACAAACGTGTTACAATAATACTCTTATGCTACTGCTCCACCTGCGTTAGCGTTAATGCTAATGATAATGGCGAATTACGCGTTAGTTAACGCGTTAAAATGCGCGTTGGCTACAAGGATACAATGCCATTAATTTTTTTTTTTTTTTTTGTTTTGAAAAGACAACTCCCGCATTAGGAATATAAATTCCTGTGTCGCGGGGGACTTTACAAACATACATGAAACGGACACAAAGAACACCCAGACTTAGAACAACAAATTGTGAATCACACAAAGTGTTGTCCCACGTGGGATTTGAACCCACGACACTTGGCGTAGTAGGAAACGGCGTGGCGATCGCTTAAGCCACTAGGCCAACCGTGCAGTCAAATGCTACTGCTCCACCTGCGTTAGCGTTAATGCTAATGTTAATGGCGAATTACGCGTTAGTTAACGCGTTAAAATGCGCGTTGGCTACATTAAGGTTACAATGCCATTAAGACGTAATTCCTCGTCAATTAACGCGTTAACACACAACACTCCCAAGGGGGCCAAAACAGCTACACTAGTTGCGATAATGAGCCTCTTAAATTATTTTATGTAATTTAAAAAGGGAGAAAAAACTAAAAAAATAAGATAGTGGATGATTCATACACATCGTCGGCGATTTTTATGGGATTGCAGCTTTCGATTCCAAAGACACTGCTCTTATTGCAATAGCTCTAAAAACTAACGCCTTTTCGTTCAACCACTCCATTGTTGTTCTAGTACCTAAATGTAGTTCCCGCCTAAAACAAAGGGCACTCGTCCTTGCTATGCGAGCGCATCCGATAGAATGATAGACGCAGATGTAGCCAACATCAATTAGCGCGCTAAGTTACGCGCTAAAACCCTTTGATGTGTCCAAAAAACCGACACTCGAGTTATCGCTTAACGTTTAACGGCATTAGTAATGCCATTTGCTTTTAACGCATTAAAACGTTGGCCACATCTGCGTAGCGCCTATATTAGCGCACTAATTAAAGCGTTAGGACGCAGGTGGAGCAGTAGCATTATACATTAATAGTGTGTAGTTTCAGTAGTAGGTATATGATGTGGCTGTATGTCTAGTTTAGTTATGTGTGTGTGTGTGCGTGCGCGCGCGTGTGTGTGTGTGTGTACGTCGTGTAAAAATTCGCATATTAGCGTACTATCCGGAGTAAATTTTCTGTTGCTTTGTAATCTTGTGAGTGTAGCCACTCAATGAGTGACTTTTTAAAATCATGATAATTATGTCTGTGAATCCGTAATATTTTATTAATTGTATTATATAAAAATTCACCCAGAAAGCACGGAAATCATGATTGTGTAAGATGTGTTAAATTTATGTGAATAAAAAACTTTGTAAATCCCTAAGCCTGCTCACATCCGATGATCGAACCATGTCACCGTTGACTCTGCCGTGGTATCTTAAAAGTAGTCTGAGAATAAATAGTTGCCTCACTGTTAGTACGTTACATTCTTCATATAATAATGTTGTAGAATATGTGTATGTATGTATTTAGTAGACCAAAGCCAACATCTAATGGGTTTAGTACGAAACAAGTATCAATGAACAGTTTTAATAATTAAAATACTTGCAATTAACCAATGTATGTTTTTGTTTTAGGAATATTGTAAAAGCTTTCTACACGGCGGGTATGATTTATGACGTACTCTGCACTTTCGGTGAACTCACTGATGAAGCAGCTCAGAACAGGAAGTATGCTAAGTGGAAGGCAGCTTATATTCATAACTGTCTCAAAAATGGAGAGACACCAGTACCAGGTATTATTAAAAAAATAAAAAAATTAAATGTATTATTAAAAGGATTTTTGAATCTGGTGATAGTAAAGTACCTGATACTTTATATGAGAGAATCAAAACTACAATTTGACAAAAATATTGTCCAGATAATAGTTTTTTTCCGTCTGCATTCTATTTTGAGGTGTAAAAAGCATTTCACTTCTTCTTTATTACTGATTGTTCGGGGCCTGACTATTAGGGATACGAAAAAATCGGCCAAGTGAGTGTCCGGCCACGCATAGAACAGGGTTCCGTAGTCACCCATAATGTTAAATGGCTTTTAAATCGTGCCCAATAGATAACTAATTATTAAGTTTACTTTTTTTTGTGCGAAGTTTTCCAAGTGAGTGCATTTTATAATTTAGGGCCACTATAACTCCTGAAATAAAAAAGTTATCAAAACCGTTATAGTTTTGCTTGAAAGTTTAATATACGGACTACTATCCTGAATTAGTTCAGATTTTTTGAACCGACCGTTTAGCTTTTAGAGGGGGGGGGACGCCCTGTTTTTACTGAAAAATGCGCTTTAAAGGTGAAAAACTCGTAAACGGATATCTAAATTGAGAAATGGTTTTAGTATCCTCGCAGTTTTTGAAAGTAATTTTTAAAGACATTAAAAAGTACTTGATACTTTGAGCCATTGGTACTTTTATAAGTACGATACTACACATGATTACCTATGTTTTATGTTCGATACCGTGTCCATACTGACTATATTTCATTATGCCCTCATAAATAATATAGGGGGTTTAGTTATTTTAGAATGTATAGTCAACTGATGCGAAGTGACCACTAACACCCATTGCCAGTTGAAATTTACTACCAACTTTACTCACCAATATTTAAAGTATACAAGCTGTAAAGATATGTATAATTAAGTAAATATAATTATTCATCCAAATAGTTCGGAATATACACATGCCACATTTATACATCACTGCATGAATCACTCATTAAATCTTTTAAAATACTTAACGAATTTAAATGTAGTTTTCAGCAATAAATAGTGATTCAAGAAGAATATTTATTCCTCTCACATGTAAGCGTAAAACTTTGTACATAGTAGAGGAATTCTGATAATTTTAAACTTCCGTGCAAGGCCTAGCTGGGTCGCTAGTGCATAATAATTGCCGATCACATAAAGGATGGCAAAGCACTTATGATAAATACTACTGATTCTCTAAATATTCTTCTGGGTTTCTCTTAAAAAAACTTTAAGGTGAAATTAAATTATTAATTTTATTATGTATGTACCTACCTGTTTGGATAAAGTTTACATTGTTAACTTAGAAGTGAATGATCAAGACTTTTACTTGTTTTTCAAGGTTAAACACTCTTTGGTGATAATTCACTTAATAAGGACGTATGACAACAGTTAACAAATTTCAGGGCCAATGCAATCTGAAGAAGGAGGAGAAAATACGGAAGAGCCAAAAAGTGACAACCAGTCAGCTCCTGAGCCAACACAGCCTCAAGTTTTCCCAACAGTATCTCCATCAACACCACCTGTTGCACCATCCAGCTTTAGCAACTCTTTGCCTGATCCTAACGCTGCAATGAAAGCGGCCTCACAACTTCCACCGGTACCATACACGCCAGATCCTAATCCAGGCGGTTTCGTACCTTATGATCCGTCACAGCAACCACAACCGGCGCAGCCGTCTACTTATTATGGTGATATTTCTTCTGCGGCGCAGCTCACTCCAGATCAAATAGCTAAAGCGCAAAAATACTGCAAGTGGGCCAGCAGTGCCCTGAACTACGACGACATTAAAACAGCGATCGGAAACCTAAAGAATGCCTTAGAATTGCTCCAAACTGGCCGCGATCCTGCTTAAAAAACACGAGTTGCATGAATACTATGAATATGTGAATATAGATCGTTTATTAATGTAATATAGGTAATTTAAAAACAAAGCTGAAAGCTAACAATCATAAAAATAATATGTATTATAGAAAATGAGTGTAGTAAAAATAAATTCATTATTTTTCCAAAATGGCTTTAGTTATCTATCTGTATCTCACGTTTTGTAAGTCCAATCGGGTTCCACTTAATGGCGTTGGAAAGATGAGATTTCGTACTAAAAAACTTTTCTGACAGTTTTGTGATTAGTTGACTCAGTTCCAGCCTTCAATTTTATGCAAAAATAATGGATTTCTTTTTGCTAACCCTATTTTTGCTATATTTAGGCTTATATGCAGTGATATTAATTACAATGTTAATAAAATACAATAGTTTGTATTGTTACTGCCTGTATGTAATATACTTTTAGTAATGCTAATAAAATATGTTTACCTTCGCAATCTCTGCATTAGGGTAATACAATGAAACACCGACTTAAATATTCGACTAAATTTTGCATAATAAAATACTGAACAAATTTCTCTAAAAAAATTGGTTCAGGGGAGATATTGAACCTGCCGGTATTAATCATGATCTCCGCCCATCTTGTACTGTTGTTTTATACCAAAATAAACATTTATTTCAAGTTATAAGTTTGTTAGATGTAATGTTTTCGCTTTATTCAAAATAAATCTAGATTATTCCAGCATAGGTATATTTGGCTACATAAAAATGAAAATAAAATCAATATACTATACTTATCATTTATTCATTAAATCATCACTCAAGACACACATTTCACATATTTTATTATTACTTACATACCATATATTAAAACTATTTAGTTAGCTTCAAAATGTCTAAAGATATATAAATTATGAGTTTTGATCAGCCTCTCCCAATTTTCTAATCCAAAAATCTCATGTTTATTCAAGGTCCGTTTTAGTAAATTGGGTAAGACCTATGATCAGCGTGAGCCACTCATGAGAGTGGCAGGCTGATTGCCATCACTTATTGACGTAATTATTATTAACTAAATATTAAAAAGCTTGGAAGTTATTTTGTAATGTGGTATGATTGAGCAAATAATATTAAAAGTAATATTGTATCTAATGTATTTCCAGTGCAATAAATATTTTATATGTATCAATACGCAGTGGCAGTTATCATTATAAATATCCTTACACATAACACATACACATCACTCACACTTACAAAATGAACCTAGCATGTATCGCTTAAATTAATATCACTTTTAGGTACAATTAACAAATTCATTGAAGGCGCAGAGTCGCCTAGAGAAATAGTATGAACTAAATCGTGTCTGTTCTATATTTAAATAATCTGAAGGTGGAGTTTTTCAAAGCAATTTATAATATTTCAAAATTAATAAGCTGATGAATATAATGTAATTAGCAGGTTTCTCTAGAATACAATCACAGTGTGATTAATTATTATGCAGCAATAAATAGGAGACCTGAGCCCAGCAGTGGGACGTTATGGGTTGTTGATGAAATAGGACTAGTTTAAAAGCTCTCATCGCGTCATTTTGGAGAGAGATCTAAAATCACATTCGGTATATTAAACCAACTGATAATGTCAACACTACATCGAAGCACAGTGGGATTACTCTTAAAATATATTTTTAAAATACAAGTTATTCTCTCTTCAGCCCATTCCCATTTTGCGTTGTCGCCGATCGATCCATTTCGCCTCGACGGCTTATCTGATACCTGAAAATGATAGTTATGATTTGAAATTTTCTCTTTTATGTATTGAGAACGCATATTCACTATACCGCCATTTAGTATAGCCGCAATATTAAAAACCAAGGCAATAGCCCAGAGAAGATATAAATAGTTCGCTTTCCCGGTTTTCATTTAATTTAAAAGAAATAAATATTTTAAAATTCTTAGTGAATAAGGTTCATTCTAAACTCTTTTGTATTTCTAGACGACACCTAAACCCTAATACTGATATTACTATTAAAATATGTTCATAAACATTTATATTCCCATCGGTCTGGAAAATGTATTATTTGCGCGACACTAGTTCGTCATTGCGGATTCTCTGGCCGGTTGCCAGGCAATGCCAGAGTGCTGCGATAACACTAATTTTATTTCGTAACTCTTGTTTAAATCACATAAAAATTGGTCCAAGGTGCATTACCCTTATTTACGACGAGCCTCGATAGATACATCCAAAGTTTTGTTGCAAATCTGCGAGAACTTGAACTTTTAATGACAAAGAGTTACGTAGGTATATCTTAGCTGTTTTATTTATAGTATATTTTGAAGGTTTTCAATCAATTAACGACAGTACTTAAAATTTTGAACATTTTAATATCTAAATACTTATTTATAATGCTCGCCAAGACGTTTTGTAGTACGTAACAATTATTTCAGTGTAATGGAATTAGAATAAAATTACAACGTTTAACGAGGAACAATTCATTCACACATTATTTTGCGAAACTTAAACTGTTTACGCAGCGTATGCAAAAAATCTCTCAAAAGGAATGCGTAATTTTCTCCCGTTTTGTAACACTTTCCGTTCATACTTCGCATCAACATCGGTCACAACGTCATCTTGCTTCAAACTAAGAAGATCTTAGAAATAAAATTCCCAATACGCAAACTCCGAAACAAACATTTAGTCCGACCCGGGAATCGAATCCGAGACCTCAGCACAGTAGTTGCATACGCTTCCACTGCGCCACCAAGACATTCAATTAGGGCCACCGCAGACTAGCTACTTTTAGCATCGGCGATCGGCAACTAGTCGCTTTTTAGAAGCTAAATACGGCGACCGAACGCTGCACACCGCACACTTAAAAACGCCAAACGCGGCGATCGAGTCGCTTTTTAGAAGCGCGACACAGCAGCTGAATGCTACTCTCCGCACTATTTCGGATGCCGGTAGCAGCGACTTGGCATCTGAGCAGTCGCTAAAACGCGCGTTTCCGATACCGCGATCGTACGCAGGAAGTCGCTAAAACGCGATGCAGCATCGATGCAGTCGCCAAATCGCCGATCGCCGATGCTAAAAGTAGCTAGTCTGCGGTGGCCCTTACACTACATAGTAAAAACAATGTAAACTTTATGCTACAGTAAATCATACTTATACTTATTATTAAAATTACTTTAGTAAACCTTAAAATATATGTAAGGTATATATGTATAGGTATTATATATAGGTCACCTTGTCCCATGCACTTTTTCAGTAAAGTATATTTCAAAAAATGGTCACGTGTAAGAGCAAAATTCTCGGCGACTATTTTGACAATATTGAATCAATCGAGTACTAAATTTTCCATTTATTATTTCTGTTTTTGAGAATGAAAAATAAAAACAAACAACATTGACGTCATCGGTAACTTCCCACGTGCAGAATCATTCGCAGTCTTAGTGAATTATTTAAACTATTTATGCTTCCTAATTATCAACTCGGTGAATAAATATATAACAAGGTATTTCAAGAAGCTCACCAGACGACGAGACGTCCACTGAGCATAAAGAAGAACACCAACGCTGGCGCGCATCGGTCGAATGGATCTCCCACCATCACGTGAGAGTATGCTGCTAATATCATCAGTAATAACAGCCCTATGTTTGCTGTATTCTTAATTTTATCTGAAAAGGAAAAACGAGTCTATTCAATTTACCCTCATGAGCAGACCATAGGTAATAGTAATACTTCCAACTTCTGACCAATAAGATTATATTAATACATCTTTTCTCAGTAGTAGTTAAAATATTGGTGAAATTTGTCCATAACTGAGGAATTAAAATAAAGAAAAAGCAACGCAACGCCGGTGAGGTCAGTACCTCGATGGGTGACCGTTTGTGTCATGTTATATGCGTTTCCGTGATTCGGGATCACGTTAAGCAGACGGTCCCGGTTGTTATAATAAGATAACAACAGTCGTAACGCTTAGTTGAAGGCCTTCGGATTACATAGCCACAACGTGTCTTGCCAGTCACCAACCCGCACTCGGCCAGGGTGGGGACGAATGGCCTTAACCCTCTCCTGAGAGGAGACCCGAACCCAGCTGTGGGACGTTATGCGTTGTTGATTTTAATGTTTGATCCCATAGTATTATCTTTCACATTGTTGTTCATTATTCGATTACTGATTCGATACATAGTAAAACCAACTATTAATTTTCGTGCATTTATCACGCACCATTTAGATCACCAAATCACCATAATTCATAGGCACATAAAGAGAGTAGCCAAGGTTTCTCCTAACTCCCGTTGCTATTGTTAGTTCGTCTAGTTTTACAAGTCAGTGAATATTTGAAAATCTTGATAAATAGGTATGGTTTTGATAGACCGATATCATCTATGACTGACGTTCTTAGAACCCTATAAGAATTAGAATAATATACTTACGACTAGGAAGGAGTACAAGAGTCAATCCGAATACTATTTCGAGACCACCCACAGCTCTTCTGTACCATTTTGAAGGCACTTTGAAGTCCAAAGCATCGGATAATGGAAAGACTTTAGCATACCTAACATATTCTTTCCTCTGAAAAAGAAAGTTAAATATTAGTGTCGTATTTTATGTATTCACGTAAATTACAGTTGTAGTCACATATCTGACTTCTCTTAGAAAACGGACAAGTTTACAGTTTCTTCCCTCATTATGGTAAAACATTGCCTTTACTGAGTCAGATATTGTGACGTTGCATAACATTATTGTTGTTTTTCCAGAACAGTATAATATAGTTATCTACCAGCTTAACAGAAATTTAAGCTTTGCAGACTGTCTGCCGCTATAGTACCCGGCCTGAAAGAACTGGAGTAAGATGGGGCCTCGGGACTTTCTAAGCAAGTGTCGCATGACATTACTTTTTTAAAAGGCGACTAAGGGATAAACTACGCAAAACAACATCAATGCAAAGAGAAGGAAAACTTGAAACCAACCCGTCTGGCCAGCGTTGTATAGTAGGCCAAAACCTCCTTACTAAGGAGAGGCCTATGTCCAGCAGTGGACTGTTGAAGGCTGTTGATGATGATACCTACATATAGTGTTAATTCAGCTATTAGACCAGGGTAGAAGCCTCTTAAAATAACAAAAAGTGAACATAAATTATAGAAGAATGAAACCCATTGTAAAAGGAGGAGAATAGTACAAAAATTAAAGGAAAAATAAATTACGGGCGATCTGAGGTCGGGAAGGGGGAGAGGGGGGGGGGTTTAAGGGAGAAAATGGCTTATCTCGATTTCCTGCCAAAATAACAAAATAACAATTTGTTTCTTAATTATAGTAGTATATTTCGATTTAAAATATTTTTGTTTATCATTGTAACGTGCAATCTTACGTTCTTCGAGTGATTAAAGTGTAAATTATAATAAATATCTCAATAACGATTAAAAAAAATCGAATTCGAGTTTTTTCATTTTTTGCATTTTCTGAGAAGATTTACTATGGTAATCCTTACTAATATTATAAATGCGAAAGTAACTCTGTCTGTCTGTCTGTTACGCTTTTACGCCTAAACCACTGAACCGATTTTGATGAAATTTGGTATGAAGATAGAACTGAACCTAGGAAAGGACATAGGCTAAGGGCGAAAGCTAGTATATATATATTTTTACTCCATCGGAAAGTAGAAATTTCATCAAATAGAAAACACCCTATTTTTTTTTTAAAGTTGATATTTTGACGGATGAATTTTCGATTTAAAATTAGGGTTTTTTTTCGGTATTCCGTCAAAATGAGGTGAAAAAATAGATATTTCAAATCAAATAAATTACGGTGTATTCAGGACATGAAAAGCTAAGTTTTCACAAAATTTCGTTAGAAAATAATTTTATTTGTAAAAGATAAAAATAAAAAACCAAAAACTTGGTTTTTTGAATTTTCACATAAAATTTGAGGTTATGTGAAAAAAGTGTAAATGCAAAAGATGTAGATCTTTTTATTACCTACAACTTTGCCATTTGACTTTTTTCCATAGGACTTGTAGTTTTGCAGGAAATCGAGATAAGCCATTTTCTCCCTTAAAACCCCCCCTCTCCCCCTTCCCGACCTCAGATCACCCGTAATTTATTTTTCCTTTAATTTTTGTACTATTCTCCTCCTTTTACAATGGGTTTCATCCTACTATAATTTATTTTGTTTTCAAACATAACTATTATAAGCACTGATCTATATCTCCATTTTTAGGGTTCCGAAGTTCATAACTCGGAACCCTTATAGATTCGTCATGTCCGTCTGTCCGTCCGTCCGTCCGTCCGTCCGTCCGTCCGTCCGTCCTCGACTTACCGTCCAAACGGTAAGTGCTAGAAAGGTGAAAGTTTGTATGAATACGTGTTGTAATTACGTCGACAAAGTGCTACAATAAAATTATGAAAAATAATTTTATTTGGGGTACCTCCCCTACACGTAAAGTGGGGATGATTTTTTTTTCTCGAGGCTACCCCATCGTGTGGGGTATCATTAGATAGGTCTTTTAAAAACAATAAAGGGTTTCCTAGACGATTTTTTGATTTAGGTATTCGTTTGCGAGATATTTCACTTTAAAGGGCACTTTTTTGTAAAAACAGGGCGTCCCCCCCCCTCTAAAAGCTAAACGGCTGGCTCAAAAAATCTGAAAAAAATCGTGATGGTAGTCCATCTAATGAACTTTGAAGGAAAACTATATCCGATTAGATGATTTTCTTAGTTCAGGAGTTATAAAGGCTTATATGGTAAAATGCGCTCACTTGGAAAACGTCATACAAAATTAACGTATTAATACGTAAACTTAACAATTATCTATTGGATACGATTTTAAATCCACATACCATTATAGGTGACTGAGGAACCCTTTCCTGTGCGTGGCCTGACACGCACTTGGCCGATTTTTTAACACCATCAATTGTATTTGAAAATGGTTTACTAACATAACTCAGAAATATTTTATTTTTCAAAATATGAGTTTGGTTTAGAATAAATAAATCTGTTCTATCAATGTAACTATCAAATAAACATTCTATTCCAATAACGTTATGTATAAGACTCAATGTTTACATATCACTAAAACGAAAACTATTTCAAGGTAGTTTTTATTATAGATATTGCTGATATAACAAATTGTATCTTCCATTTCGTATACGACTACGATACAATTTAGTGTATTTATTATACTGGCACGGCTGCGGAGTGCGGTAAAACCTGATAAGGAGAATTGGCTCACTGGTATCACGGGAAACTTTTATACAGGCTGCCACAGGTGATCACTGAGAAAGGATGTTTGGGGAAGATCGACCAATACCGACCCGTTCACTGTATTTTTTTTGGCTTTGCACCACGCATCGTCTCTTAGCCTCAACTAATGGATGTTCTGACGTACCTACAGGAAGACCGTACCTATCGTATGTTACTTAAAAAAGTAAACTGAAATGTTAACCAATTAGTTGGATTATATTATTTTGATACCTATAGTCGTGATATTCAGTAACTACCAAAAGTATTTTCTCACAAAAGGCGTGAAGAATTTGTCAGCGTTTTTGTCAACATCAAATAAATAACAAAAACGATGTATGTAGGTATATTATGGGAAAATGCAAATGCTATTACATACTTTCGAGAGATCTGATGGAGAACGATAAATGTAGTAATATACCACTGGTATGCAAGTAGTAGCAATAATGTGACGGAGAATACGCGTGTTTGAGGGATCTCTTGTGCACTAGGAGTTTCAAACAGACGACCAACTCAACTATGCGCAATGCAACTGGTCAACTGGACTTTTATAATCAAGTTCAATTTCACAAGTCATGTCAGAGCCCATCCCCCATTACCAAATACGGTGTGGACGGATGATTCATTAATTGCATTATGGCATTATATATTATTATGATAGCGTAACTTATAAAAAAATAATTTCTAACCATGGATGAAACTAAAAATGCTTTTAATTTCGTTAAATATGGTAGACGACAAAAAACAACATAAATACAATAATTATGATCGATGATTTTTGTAACACCAAATCACATATGTTGTAAGAAGAGGATAGATCATTGTTTAAAATTGTTTATTTGTTCGACCCTTCGTAATACCAATGTAGAAGTGAACGTGACAGATTTATGAATAATATTAAAACTAAATAAATATGTGATCCCGTTTCATACAAAAAAAAATTAAAATGTTTTTTTTTTTATGTAAGTACCTACCGTATATAATTTCATATTATTATGCTTTTAGTAAAAAACTGTTCATTTGATATTAGATACAAACAGACACTTCAATTTTATTTATTTAAGTATATATATTATTTATTTGTTTAGCTAAAGGAGGATGGATGATTTTTACTCTTTCACGCGTAAATGGCTGAACATATCCATGTGAAATTTGGTATACAGATAGACTATAGGGTAGATAGTAGATACACCGATAGAAAACATATTAGATATATTAAAGTTTACCACATAATTTAGAATAAAGGCGGAGTCTGGAAGGGGGCATTCACGATCGATTCACGCTGTCGTAACAAGACGACTCGGAGGTGGTATTAGGCGGCAGGCCAAATACAAAAATAGCGAGCTACATCGCTGTGCCACAAAAATATAAATGCAACTGGCGACCTTTTTCTACTTCTGTTCGGTAATAGAAAAAGAAAAAGTGCTTACCAAATCTTTGTGCAATTCCTTGGAAATAATCGGCGTTAGCTTGGTAATTCCAACAAAAATAAAAAACACTCCTAAGAGGATGGATAAACTTTTTAACACTATAGAACCCATTTTTTATATGAACCACTACAATTTAGTACCTATACAATAAAATTTATACAATGAACATTCTCAAAATTAATATATTTTCGTTATTCAACTTAGGAATTTAACGTATTTATTTCCTATAATAACAGATTAATCATAAAACACAATTCAATATTTAATAATATCTATGTCGTGTATGACATAATTCTCGTAATAAATGTAATGAAACGTAAAATATACAAGCGTGTGTTGGAAGCAAACACGTTTCGCGCCGGCGCGAAAAAATCCATATTAAACACGCACCAGTGTTACCCGTACACAAAATCTAAACAAATAATTGGCTATCATCTGTCACAGGAGAGAGAAAATCAATTCGGTGCTAGATTAGTTGGCATTTCTGATAATCAATTTCTTTTTTAAATGAGTATTTCAATTATGATCCACGAGTTGGTAATATGTATAAAAATTGTAGTTATTTAAAAACGTAGTTCTACTCATACAAAGCCTCTAAAGTTATGTAATTTAAAATCTTAGATTACACTCTATATTCTAAGCATAATACTCCATATTTCTCCTGGGAAAATTTTTAATCACGTGATTGCAAATAAACCAATCAGAAAATGTGTCGTAGTCGTACAATATTCGCAGTTGACTAACCAATCGGCTGTCTTTCATAATTTGTCTGTAGTTGGCGCGAAAATGCAAGTAGTCATTCGCTGATTTGAATTTGTGGTACCTATCCAATATTTTTTCATTATGTTCTCTGAATGCGAATGTGCTGCAAAATTTAAGAGTTACTACAATTTAATAGGGACAATATGACCATAATACCAAGTAAATTCTCAATTGAATTAAAAAGCATGCCGATCAAGAGGTCTCAGGTTCGATTCCCAGGTTGGACCAAATGTGTGTGATCCGCAAATATTTGTTTCGTAGTCTGGGTGTTTTCTAGGTATAATATGTAAGTTTACAAAAAAAAAAGTATGTCAATCTATTTATATCAGTTGTCTAGCATCCATACTAATGATATATTATGTACAAGCTCTGCTTAGTTTGGGACTAGATGTCATTTTATGTAAGATGTGCAAAATATTTTTTTTTTATTTATATTTATTTCTTTTCAATTATGTTATTGCTATTCAGTAGGTACACTAGCATTTTTTTTAGATAAGTTCTACAACATGAAGTTGTAAGGTTGGGTTTAATTAATACACAGGTTGGACTTATCAAAACAATATTATATCTTTTACTAATGTGAACTTTTTTCTGATATGATTTTCATAAGTCTTATTGAACTCCTGAGAACCACATATCAAAAATTGATCCTTGCTAGAAATTGGTTCCAAATTTACTAGTTCTTCAGACTGGAATTTACTGTTCTTTATTGGTTCCTGATATTTTACACCAGCACTACTAATTGGCTGACTTAAATATATTTTATATTCAAAATTCCAATAAGACTTATTAGCATAAAGCTCATCTCTAAATAATACAGTGTCCAAAGCTTTGCAACAATATATAAGTACAATTTTAGTCATATCATCTTCATTTTTTAAAATGTTATTAATGATTGTGATAAATGGGGCAATTCCAGTTCCTTGTGCAATCATTATCACTCTGCTGAATTTATTAGGTGTAATTTCATAATGTCCATATGGTCCCCTCCACAAAGTAACACTTCCTGTGTCCAAGTTACATAAATGAGAAGAAACTATACCATTATTATATTTTTTTACAATTATGGTGAAGTCACCATTGTATTCTGTTACTCTCCTGTCAGTTATTGGTGTGTATGCTCGTGTACATGATTTATTACTTGAAACATATTTATAAAGGAAATGATGACCAGGTTTCCACCAAACTCTTTTACCATCTTGTGCTTTTCTTCTAAAAGTAAGCAGATTATGTAAATTGCATATAGTTAAATTCACAATTACAATGAATTCTGTATATTCCAGTTCTGAAATACCATTATCTTCTGTAGGATTGATGTTTTTTCCATTTTGTAAACATTGTTCATATATCTTTAGCTGTTTCTCGTAAATATCAAATATACAGGGATTGCAACCACTGTTGCAACAGTCTTCTTTATTTGGTTCTACAGGTTTTTCCATCGCATTACTACACGATAACCTATTTCCCTTTTCATTTCTATTCAACGTTGCTATAAAAATACTTTCAGTAAGAGTCAAAAATTCACCGAGTACATTATTTTAAATTTGTGTAATATGTGCTTTGACGAAAAAACTACTTGGTATTGGAGCCGTGTGTTTTGAAACTTGAAGTAATTTAACTGAAATTTCCTACTTTAATAGGTACATTTTTAATTTCTTCTATTTGAACACAAGATAAACTCTCGCTTTTATTTTATCTTTAATAATAATTCCATATATTTTTTCATGTTATCGCGTTACAACAAAGTGTAAGTGTTACAACCAAACAAATCACAAAGGCATCAACTGCTTTCTCTTTCGCCTTGCGAGAAACACTCTTTTAATATAAAAAAAGAGTTTTCTTTTGTATTTTGTAGCTTGTAGGTGCGTATAGTTTAATAATTGATATAAAAATGTAATTCTAAGTAATGTCAAACACGCTAATATTAACCGCTACCGCTTTCACGGCGCTCAACAGTCAACACACACAGTGGCAGTAGTAGAATTAGAATTACGTTCACAGTAGAGATGTGTAGCTCCTGAGTGAGTGATATAAAAGATATATATCACTCACACCGAAAGAATGTGAAACTCACACTAGCTCCGAATATATCAGTAACTCAGTTCTAGCTCACTAACTCACTAGCTCATTGTCTCATGAATGATATCTATCTACCGTTCACTTCACGCTAATTTTGTTGCGACGTATTGGGTTATCAAGGAAAAATGCACATTATTTCTATAGAGGCAAAGCTTAACATAACTCATGTATTTTTAAAACAAAATTTATATTTGCCATTTTCTTACATAAAAAGGTAAATTAATTTCAGAACTTAATATTACGAATAATGGGATGATACATCAAATAAAAAATAAAAAAAAATCTTAATGTGTTTAGTTTTATTTTCAATGTTTAATCATAAAACAGTGTAAATAAACTTAATAAAATAAGTAAATAAATAAGGGGGTAAATGAAGTAGGTATACCTGCCTACCTACCTTGTGATTATATGAAAATTATTTTATTTCCAACTTAATTAAATCTGACTAGGTTGACAGTCCTAAGCATGCCAAGTATTAAGGAAAATCAATTTAATATTTACATATGTCTAATGTACAAAATAATAAAACTGAAAAAAAAAGATCTTCCGAGTACTTAACTTATGCTAATATAAGAATTAAATAAATATTTGTGTGAGCGAGAGAGATTTAAAGTGACTGATATACTGAGCTAAATGATCTAGACGAAGAAATAAATCAATTTTTAAACCAATCAATTGAAATGGATCACTGATCTAGTGATCTAAATGAGTGATATATATCTTTAGAGCGAAATGATATATATCTATCTTTTCAGCTCAGTGACACATTTTGCGCATCACTAGTTCACAGTGTTCACACTTACGACGTTGTACTCATTCATTTCATACGATCTTACCGATTTTTTTTCAATTAACGAGATATAATTTGATGAAATTGAAAGTCCTTTGTCTAGTAAGTCACCACAAATACCATACACTATTCACACAATCGACTAATGGCTAAATTAATTTGTGTTGTAATTTTAATTTAAAAAAATGTTCTGTTAGAAATTTAAAGAAAATGTTCCTTTATTGATGGATTCCATAACTGGCGGCAAGTTTAATTTCATACAAGTCTAACTCATTGATTACGTTCTAATTAGTTTCTAATGAAGTAACAGCGAATAGTAAATGATTTACATAATTTCTTGCTCTTTGTCTTTATTCTAATTGCCCACTTTTCATAAAATATTTTTCTGCAACTACTAACTACTGTAGTTCACTTGTCTTGTTTTTTATTTTTTACTAACAAAGACATCAGCGCCCTCTACACAGACGCCAAACAAACGCCGGTTCTCAGTTCGCTGCCCGCCATAAATTCTCTTTGACTCTGCGTTAACGTTTGCTGTAAACAAGACTGTGAGTATTTTTATTCTAATTTTTGAAAAATTTACTAATCCATACAAGAATATTTATTGATCCAAACTTATATTGCTGACAGCATTCCTGACCAACACTATTATTTACGTGAATTTACATGTTATTCTCAATTGAAAATGTAAGCAGACTCCATTATAGAGGCTTGGTATTCTTGTTTGATTATCGGCTTCCTACTTATTCTTTAAAGAAATGTTTTGCGTTGTGTGGTATATGCTATTTACTCCTTTTTTATTTTAAATGTGCATATTTTGTATAAAACTAATCTCTTTACATAGAATATGGTAAAGAGGCTATAATAAAGCTCTTGTATTAATAAGCGCGTAAAATATTGTCCGCATATTGATATTTTGTTTCAATTAAAAAGTAATGCTTTACATATGTTTTATTTAATACCCTCACTAGTTTCTTCGAATTAATAAATCAATACCTATTTTCTATAACATTCCAAAAAATTTTTTTTTGATAAAATAAATTATTTATTTCAGCCTATCTCGTTAGCAGCTATTAAAATTGCCAGCAATGTCTGATGATGGTTCAACCGTTGTAGAGAAGAAAGGTCGCGGCAGACCTAAAGCCAATGGAACACAAGCAGTAAGCATTTTTATTGTTTTCTACAAAATTGAAATTTCTCTTATTGGTTGCTCCCAATTCTCATCATATTCCAATTGAATTACTAGGAGGCCAAAGTTGATAGCAAGAAAAGAGGCAGGCCACCACCACCAGCCAGGACTAAAGAATCAGCTAAATCATCCGATGACGAGCAGGCACCAATAGCAAAAAGAGGACGAGGACGGCCTAAGGGGTCCAAGAAAAAAGCAGCAGCAAGAGGAAAGGTTTGTTTCCATCAAACAATTATATCAGTTACATGCACAAATTTTAGCATCATCAGTTCATCGTCATGATCCTATAGCAGTCCACCGCTGGACATAGGTGTCTCCCATTGCACACAACTCTGATTAATTATTTGAACATAATTTATATAATAACTGTTCATATTTCAGAGTGCACCAGTTGAAGGTCGGGGACGTGGACGACCACGCAAGGACCCAGCACCACCTAAAAAAGATGCTGCCTCAACTGAAGAGGAACAAGACGAAGATGAAGAAGATGAGGGTTCTGAAGAACAGTAAAATCTGTTGTTTTAAACATGTAACACTCACTTTTAGTGTAATTTGTTTGTCACGATAACCCATGTGTTATTGTAATTCATTAATTTTATTTAGACTTTTAACCTATTGTCTCATGCCAGATGTTGAAAGCCACATAAGAGTACTTTACACAAGGTTATCTTGACAACAAAACTCATTAGAGATTGTCTACCCAATTTTTAATCATGTGAGAATTTAAAAGATTATGTCAGGTTAATTAGCTGCCTAAGATGTCCTGTGTGATTTCTGTGCATTTATTTCAAATATATTTAGTTCTATATATATCTCACTTGAATAAATTTGGGATAAACTAGCTCTCCCTAGAAAACGTACAAGTAAGATTTAATTTGTAAGACCCTTTTTTGTAGTTTATTCGAATAGGTATTTTGTAATCTCTTGATTTATAATTCATACAATTTTGTAGATTATTTTGACTTCTAAGATTAGTATTATTTGATATAATAATAATATAAATGAAAATTATGTTCATTTTTCAAAATAAAATTATTTACCCTCATTTACATGTTTGAAGTATTCAAAAACACTGGCAGCTATTGTGCAAGGTGTTAATAATTGTATGAAAAATTAATCATTATACCAGATCTGGTACTGTTTCTATAAATACTGGTTCACTGATGTAGTGGTATGAGTAGTGCCATTTTGTATTGACACTTTATATTTGGCAGACTGAAAACCTTGTTTTATTGACATTTAATGTGTGTATGTGCGTGAATGTACAACTAGAACAAAATATAAATCTACGAAATCATCTTATTTCCTTTTTTTTGAAAATGATCTACTCTTAAAAACCATAAACCCATCTTCCTGGAAAACTTATAACATGTTATCTATTTTATTGAGTGCTGCAGATTTAACGACAACGAATTAAGGACATGCTAAAAATTAAATTAGCGCCCCTAAAACCTCAAGCTTTTCCCTAAAATGTATTTTCTTTGTGTTGTATAGCGTTTTAGCTATGGTGATGGATAATCTATGTTGCCTAGCTACATAAACTGCTGTCAAATGTAATGTAAAAATAAAAATCATTCGAACAGCCATGGTCTCAATTTCCTAAACTATTATAGTGTTGGCACCAAAAATATAGGTTGGCACATATCCTCATAAATTACATAGGTAACACATTATTCAGTTCAGACAATAAATCGTGAGATGTACCTATACACAGACAGGAAAAGGTCAAAATAAATAATCCTGAACAGATGAAGAGGTCGGACTGCTACTTAGTATTTCCTTTGATAGTATCGACTAAAACAGGCTAACTCAGTATGAGATGAGTTTATCACTAAAATGAATAAAAACATGAACATACTACTAGACTAAACATTTACTGAGTGGTTATTGGAGCTATCAGAAAATCGCAATTATAACGTAGTTTCTTGCAAACAAACGGACCTAAGGATATAAGCAGTGGTCTAGAATAGGTCTATCAGCTCATTATGCCCTGAGTATGGCTTCTGATGGATGGGATCAATTTTCTCCGCTAACAGCTTCAATGATTAGCGAGGTCCGTGTGCGCCGTGTTAGGAAGTTAGAGTTTAAGGCTGGAAACACATTAACGGACGCGGCTGACAGCCGCGACTGATAAGTGTGCACAATCTCGTCAGTCAGTTTTGTGCCAGATTTCTGTCGGACGTCCGAACTTTCAAGGTCAGTCAAAGGTCACGTCCACAACTTACGTCTGATAGTTTGCACAGCTCAGTGTATATTCATATTCTAGATCACGGCTGTGAGCCGCGTCTGATAATGTGTCTCCAGCTTAACTGGAATGGTTCCCATGTCATTGCGGACAGGGGTCCAGATAAATAAATAAAATAAATATTTCGAACATCATAAACACAACATTGTCTAGTAGTCCCAAACTAAGCAGAGCTCGAAACTACAGTTCCTGGATGTCGTAACAACATTAGTTCCTGGACCCCTCCTATTTCAGACGCAGAGCAGCATATCGTGTGGTTTTAGTCTGTCTGATTCCGACTCACCACCCCGCTGCAAACACCGGTGGCAACAACTACAACACCTATTCCTACAACAACGATTACAACGATTCCTGCTCCAACTACGACTAAGACTACCGTTCCAATAACAACTACTACGAGTCGACAACTTCAACCCTTTTTTTTTTTTTTTTTGGAAATCCGTGTGGAAATCCCCGCGGACCGTCACCCCGTCGGGGGTTACGGTGGGGTGGTGTGTCGGACTCGAACCGACTAAAACCACACGGTGTGACTCTCTCTGCGCCTTTGTATTGGAAGGAGTCCAGGGAGGGGATTTCCTTCTGGACTCCAACCGGCGCCTGCCCGCACTGTTGCGGGCACCATCTCAAAATTTTACTCTCTAATTAGGCAACGTCCGGTCACACGCGGACGTCGCCCCCTCGCGGTTGGCCTCCACTGCGGACGGACGGGAAACCCGTCCCGCCCATCCGCGGCCACTCTCAGGGCGGCATGAGACGCAGGTATGCGCGCCTACGCCGCCCCGGGCGCCGGCGGCGGATCGGGTCCGATTGGATTGCATCCTCCCGGGCCTTCTCCGCCACCTCCTTCTGCAAGATTACGTCCTCGCAGAAGGTTGCGACCGCGGTAAAACAACTGTCACTGCCGGCCATCGATCTTATGACGGCCGGCAGCGAGAGATCCCCTCCGATGACTGCAGTGAGGACCCGGCGCTGCGCCGCCCAGGCGGGGCAGACCGCCAGCGTGTGCTGGGCCGTGTCCTCACTGCAGTCGCAGTGGTGGCAGGCGGGACTCGGTTCCCTCCTAGCGACCGAGTGCAGGTACTTTCCGAAGCAACCGTGCCCGGAAAGCACCTGCGTCAGCCGGAAGGAAAGGGTCCCGTGCTGCCGCCCTGCCCACTCCGCGATGACCGGCTGGAGAGCTTCCACGGCGGCGAAGCCAGCGCGTGGGGTCTCCAGCCGGAACGACCATCTCAGCATGGTGGCTCGGCGAGCGGCTTCGCGCCACTCGCGCACGTCCTCGGGCGGAGGGCGAAATCCGCTCTCCGCCCGGAAGTCAGCGACTCGCCGATAAACTTCGGCGAGCACTTCCGCCTCCAAGTCCCACGGGGGTGTTCCGGCCAAGGCGCACGCCGCCTCGGTAGATACGGTGCGGTATCCGCGTATGGCTCTGACCGCCAATACCCTCTGGGGGCGCCAGAGGCGCGCCCTATTTTGGGCGGACAGAGCCGCCGCCCACACCGGTGCACCATAAAGTGCCATTGACCGGACAACCCGTGTACAGCTGCCTAGTGGGGACACTGGCCCCGCCCAAATTGGGCAGAAGTCGCCCTAGGGCGGAGGCAGTGCCCACCAGCTTAGGACCAAGCTGTCGGAAGTGCTCGTCGAAGAGCCACCTACAGTCGAGGACCAGACCCAGGTACCTCATCTGGGCCCGGACCGGTACGAGGACCGAGTTGACCTCGACCGAGGCGCCAGCCGGCGGACCGCGACGGGGCCCATGAAATAATAGGGCCTCCGTCTTGTCCAGGGCCACCCGCAGACCCAGCGCCTCGATGCGCCCGACCACCCGGGAGACTCCCGTGGTGGCCAGGCGCGCCGCCTCCTCAAAGTTTGCTCCCCGGGCCGTGACTAGGGTGTCGTCTGCGTAACAGATTACACCCAGCCCGGGGGGGAGACGCCCTCGTAGGGCCCAGTCGTATCCCATGTTCCACAGGAGTGGTCCTAGGACAGACCCCTGTGGAACACCGCACGACATGGCCCTGCGTCTCAAGGCGCCATCTCGGTCCTCGTACTCGACGGTACGCTCCTCTAAATAGTCTGCCACCAGCCGCCTCAGGTACCCTGGCACTCCGTGGTGTTGGAGTGCGGCCCTGATGCAGCCGAATGGCAGACTATTGAAGGCGTTGGCGATGTCCAAGGACACCGCCAACACCACCCCGCCGCAGCTCACCGCCTCTTCGGTCACGGCCCTCAGGCGCAGGATCGCGTCGACCGTCGAACGCCCTTCTCGGAAACCGAATTGGGCGTCCGACAGGTCGGGGCCCACCTCGCAGAGGTGCCGGACGATGCGGGCAGAGAGAACCCTCTCGAACAACTTACCCGCCTCGTCCAGCAACACGATGGGCCTGTAGGCCGCGACCGAATCGGCAGGCCGTCCATGCTTTTGTATCAGGACCAGCTTCCCGGACAACTTCAACCCTCCGTTATCCTCCACACCGTCAATCGTTACTTCCTCTATTTTATATATTGATGTACAATTTCTAAGACTATTAAGATATTTGGGCGTTTTTCAAAATTTTGCTCCGTTACGTTATGTCCATTTATTTTCATAGCAAAATTTTTAATTAACGTTGAATGGTAGACATTTACAATGAAATAAGGTTTAAAAAAACATAATCAAACAATGATAGATGAGTAGTTTCTATTTAATGTAATATTATAGTGAGGGTTGCCAATACTGGGGTCTTGTACGTTACATTTTCAGTCAAAGTTAATAATAACTCAATCATATAAAAGTTAATCAGCTTTATTTATAATTAGTTAACAACATTAAATATCTTCTAAAATTTAGATACCACTTTGTGGAATCTTTGCTCTCAGTACTGTTTTATATAAAAAAATGTCTTGTACGTAACTAAATTTAAATTTTTTAAATTTTTCAACACCTAACGCCAACGTGGGTAGTTGTGAAACTAAAACTAGGACTGTGGTGCCATAGACAATATCAATATATCTATACAAGTCAGCATTTCGGTCGGGTAACTTGGGCTAAATACCAATACGCCATCTTTCACATAAATAATACCAGTACAAAGAATGTACTTTAATTGGTAATAACTGGTAATATTTGAAAAGGAGTGAAGGGATTATTAATTTATTTTCTTCTAATTTTGAATGGGTTTTGGGGTTGGATATTCGATACGACACTGAAAGGCATTGGTTTCCGTTAAAACATTACCCTTCTTCTAGCACAGTCGGGTAAAAAGGTAGCCATCACTGATTCATCTTTCTGATCTTCACATTATGCCAAGAACGAAACGTACCCCACCAGGCATTCCTGCAATGGAAAATCAACGTGCCTCGACAAACCCAAATAGCACAGCTACAACAAGTGAAACTGAGATTGTCAATGTTTCACAAAGGACAAAACGACCTCGATCAGAATGTAGTCCGTCAAATGAATTAAAGGACTTCAAAGAAGAAATGGGAAATATGCTAGCAAAGTGGCATCAAGAGCAAGAATCATCCCTAAAGCAATTTATGACAAAAATCAAGTTGGAGTTAGGGGAATTGAAAGTACAAAGTGAAAACTTGAAAAAGATTAAGATCGATATTGAGGAGGCGGCGAGTCTCATGAACGAAAAATATGAAGAAATCAAGACTAAGTTTTTGGTTCTAGAGAACGAGCGAATGGAGCAACGCAAGTACATCAGCCAACTCGAAAAACAATTACTAGACATACAGGATACTCGTCGCACGGCCTCTCTTGAATTGCGTAATGTTCCGCTGAAAGACGGGGAAAATAGTAACGATCTTATTAGGGTGATCACAGATACTGGTAAGTGTCTCCAAGTGCACATCGAACCAGCAGAAATCCGTGATGTGTACCGTCCACCTTCGAAGCAGGGACCGTCGAATCAAATAATAGTGGAATTCCAAACTGTTATTATGAAAAATCATATCTTGAAAGTTTCGCGTGAATTTAACAAGGGAAAGCCTAATTCTAAGAAGCTTAACAGTGAACTGATTGGGCTCCCGGGTGAGTCTGTTCCTATATACATCTCCGATCGTCTTTCATCCACCACAAGGCAGTTATTTTATGAGGCACGTAAGTTTGCCGCTACAAACGATTTTAAATTTTGTTGGACATCAAATGGTAAGATTTTTCTTCGAAAGAAGGAAGGCGAGAAACCGGTTCGAATTTTTTCTGAAAAATGTCTACGAAATATATAACGGAAAGCATTCTATCAGTCTAATAGAATCTTTTATTGTGTTTACTAGCATGTTGTTAAATGGTTCTCGTATTGGTATTATAAGCCTAATTATCTTACGTAATGGACAAAATGTTGAAATGTTTAATGCTGCACTTTCATATAACCTCATACACCAGGGTTGCCACCTTTTGGAAAAAAAAATCGGGACACACGATACATATCAGAGACGGTCGGCCGGATTTCCGTCTAGTTCCAATCAGGAAAAAAAACAGTTTTTAGGAAAGGATACATTTACCTATTTATTTTTATAATATTTTCCATGCACATTTTTTATTGCTATAGGCCGCTTTCACTAATTTTACCTCATTTTTAAGGATTCCGTAGCTTTTGAGTCGGAACCCTTATAGATTCGTCACGTCCGTTTGGCGTGCGTTACCCCAGCAAAAAAGTAAAAATAAATGGACTTTAGAGAGATGAGAGTATAACAGAAAATTAGTGTGTTCTAAGGAGTAATTTGTGACAAATAGCAAAATTTGTGCATGTAGGTAGTAGGTTAAAAGTTATTCGGCAAAAACACTTTTTGCTGGAGTAACGTTTCAAACGTTACCCCAGCATTTTTTTTAAATCGTTTCAGTCCCAAACGAAATACATGTATATTTATTGAAATAAATACAATACATGTTACATATTAAATGTTAGCAAACAGCAAAATTTGTGTGGGCTGTGGTTGTTAAGTTATTGTCAATTTTGCTTGGGCAATATTTTGGACTTGTTCAGAACTTGAAAATGGCTCAACGCAGAAGTTTGAAAAAAATACCATCGATAGACCTTCATTTGCTTAAAATTTTTTACTCATTAGTTTTTAAATTGTTTGATGAACACCGATGTAATTAAATGGTTTTGAAAATCAGAAAAAAAAAACAGTTTTGCTAGGAAACCAGTATACTTACAATCAAATAAAAAGTTGTAACATGTAGCCATGGTTTACATTAAGAGTGTGCTGCGCGAACAAAAAACGTCGAGTTTAGGTATTTACGAGCAGAGTTGCGCGGCAGCGCCGCTAGGCAGCACCGTTGCCGCTTCCTACGTAAAAACATTTTATCTAAAATATGTAAAATAATTGTACAGAGTAGGCTCCACACAGAGTAATACATATCTTCTAAATATTCAGTCGCTATTTCTGAAAGTTTTGTTCAAAGGTAATAATTTCTAGAATCTATAAATCATCATTTTCATAATCAGCCTATCGAAGTCCACTGCTGGACATAGGCCTCTCCAATTGAACACCACTCTGATCGATTTTGCGCTTCTCACATCCAGCTCCCGTCACTATAAATATATCATCTATACAGGGTGTCCCAGAAAGAATGGCTAATCCTAAAGCACTTAGTAGTATAGCTATCCGGCGTACAAAAAAAAAACCCAAAAAAAAATCCAATTGTTGCCCAAGTTTTGAAGTTATCTTATTCCTCACAAACAATCTTATTAGAAATGCAGTACATAGTATGAGTGCCTATTATACTTTTTTGGGAAAAAACAATAACATTAAATTTGATCAAAAATAAATTATTACAAAATTTGAAATTTTTGTGAAAAAAAAAATGTATGAAAAACTAAGCAGCAACTATATTTAAAAAAAAATGGTATAATACATAATTTTATCCATAGAGAGAAAATTAAAGCTTCCTTTTTAGTGTAGCAGGTCGTGTGATTATTATAATGTTATTTCACTATTTACTACATCA
This sequence comes from Phragmatobia fuliginosa, assembly GCA_932526445.1. Taxonomy (NCBI): domain Eukaryota; kingdom Metazoa; phylum Arthropoda; class Insecta; order Lepidoptera; family Erebidae; genus Phragmatobia; species Phragmatobia fuliginosa. Next base: position 17,814,361 of record OW052061.1, read on the forward strand.
GTGTGGCCGAAGTAATTTTTTGTTAATTACGAGACAGAGATAGGTGAATATATTTAGTACTTAAGTACAGTGTAAGCGAGCGAGAGAAGAGTATATTATTATTACATTGTACCTTATCTCTCATAACAATGGCAAGTATTTGGTGCGTCGCTTCACTTGTTCGGTATCGCATGTGCCCATTCCTTTTGCAGTTCTCTGTGATTTTCAATCAGTGTTACAACGACGATTTCTGGCTAAACAGCCAGAAGTCATCGTTTTAACTAAGAGTCCAATGAAAGCATTGGACTCTCAGTTTTGCTCACTGATTTGGACTTGATAGTTTGGTGATTTTACGACGACTTGGCTTGTATCTGAACTGGTTTCGTGTATCAATATGCCTCGTATTCAATATACGGCACAAGAATACGCAAACATGGACTTTATTTATGGTGAATGTAGAAGTAGCGCAAGACTGATGCATTCCTTTATAGGGAAAGATACCCTATAGCGCGTCATCCAGATTACCGCGTATTCATAAGAGTGCACAGATTTTATTCGGAAGGTAGAATGCATAGGTGGTACACGCACTGGGAGAATAGCAAATATTAATACACAAGACACTGTGCTTGACGAAATTCAGAAGAAGACAAAGACGACCCTGCATCATGTACTGAAAAAAAAAATTCATCCCTACCACGGGTTCAAGCTCTTCAGCCGAGAGATTACAACGCAAGAATTTTTTTTTTGTCGACAAATGCTTGCAAAAATAGAACAAGATCCACAATTCTTTGACAACATTCTGTGGAGAGATGAACCCACTCTTAAAAGAGATGGATATAACAACGTGCATAAACTGCGCAGCTGGCAACTCTCGAACCCGCATCTAATGCGAGAAGAAAAATCGCAATACCAGTTCAAAATAAATTATTGAACTGGTATTTCCAACGAAAAAATCGTTGGTCCATTTGAACTGTCCGGAAAGTTATCTGGCCAAAGTTATTTACATTTTTTACAAAATGATCTGCCAAATTTAATAGAAGAGGTACCTGAGGAGGTGAGGCAATCCCACTGGCTACGTGCTGCAAATGTCCGTGCCTATTTAAATGCCTCATATCTAAATGTATAGATGGGTAGTTTGACTCCTATTTTGTGGTCTCCACGATCCCCGAACTTAAATCCACTAGATTTTTTTTACTGGGGCTGCTAAAAGAACGGATGCACTTTAGGCCCACTTCAAGTTTGGAGGAATTACGCAGTCGTGTTCAGGAGGCTGCTTCAAAAATAACTGAACGGCGCTACGCACGACTTCTTGAAAGAACATTTATCAGAAGATGTCGAACTTGTATCTCAGTTGGTGGCAGACAATTCGAACACCTCTTATAAAATAAAGATGATTTTTTCTACATCTTAAAGCTTTTTGTTATTATAATTTAAAACAAGATTTATTCAGTCGAATTTGATCTTTTTGCATCTAAATAACAATCACTGCATATTTGCGTTAAATGAAATTATAAAATTATACAAACTCTCAAATTATTCTCAAACTTTGTCATATTTTTTTTATCAAAATTCATGTTAAAAATTTTAGTTCATATTTGTCTTTCAAAAAAGTACAATAGGTACTCATACTAGTTACTGCAATTCTAATTAAAGTGTCTGTGAGGAATAAATGTGAGGAGTAAGAATAAATTTCATTAATTTTCAATAATTTGCATTAATTTTTTTTGGGTATTTTTTTTGAACGCCAGATAGCTGTACTACTAAGTGCTCCAGGATTATCCATTATTTCTGTCTGGGACACCATGTATATACATATACTAGTTGACCCAGCGAACTTCGTACCGCCCAACTTTAAAATTCCAGAACTTGATCGCAGCGCCACCTACCGGGTCCAATTGCGAATCTAAACCATTCCCAGATCCCCTTGAACACACACAAAAAATTTCATCAAAATCGGTCCAGTCGTTTGAGAGAAGTTCAGTGACATACACACTCACAGAAGAATTATATATATAAAGATGACCTCATTCACAACGATTGATATCTGGAAAAGAGTAAGCAAATCAGAAATGAAAAACATCAATAACAATAATAATAGGTTTAATAGTTAGATTTACTATGTTTGGGTATAGTTATACTATCGTTATTTGTTATTTTTCGTTTATTTTTGACCTGTTTTTTTTAGAGCTTTCAATATATAATGAGGCTCCTTAATTTCCATTTTTCTTGATAATTCATCTAGTCCTGTACAAAAGTTTCTGAGGAGGTGGTTAGAACACTCTATCTTTTCGACAATAAGTGCGGCATATGGTTTGGTATCCAGAATATTTTTGTAGGTGCTGGAATCACCATCAGCTATGAGTTTGTATATCATACATGCTCAGGTACTTCAAGTTTGCGCTTCTTAGCTCGCCCGCAGACCATAGAGTTTTTATTTTTAACAGACATGTAGAGAACTGTTTTAGTTTGTAGCCAATGATATCTGCAGCTCCTGAAAAGGACGTATAGTTTTTCCTGTATAACCTCTTATTCCAAAACGCATCAGATACAACTGTTATCATCGGTACGTTATCTGCATTAACGTCACCATTTTTTTCAGCCAGTTCAAGTTTTTCTTTTGTTGCTTCCTCTATGCTTTTTTCTTTGGCCAGTTCCCAGAGTTCACATACTTTAGCATGACATTTGGCATAAAAATGTTCTGACATGCAGGGTATATCAAGAGAAGTTGTGACTTGCTCCAGGGCACTGAATCCCATACCTACACACTTAATTATTCCTTGCTGTTTCTAGGTTTTCTACAATTTTCCAATCTTAATTTTGCATTACACATATTGCATACTATGAAACAGGAGGAATGAAAACAATTTCTATATTCTCCATTAATTTTTAAATTACTGAAGTTGCAACCAAATGGAGAGTTGTGGTGAGTAAGTTCTTGGTTCAAACAGGTACCCGAATTGTGGCTTTGCTTTTATTCGTGTTTTCCTTTTCTACTATAAGTTCTTTCTTGACCATAAGATTACATGTAACCTGAAAAACATAGGCCTATAATAATAAAGTGAGTTTGATAAGAGTAGGTTAGGTACCTTTGATTAATTACATGTTTATAATCAAAGGTAAATATTTACGTTTTGAAGTTTTACCATCTTGATTACTTGATTACTTGTATTGATTGATTAGCAACTGACGAATAATTGTGAACGGAACATTGAATTTACAATAAAATTATAACAGTAACATTAAACATACCTGTTTGAGATATTTACCTATTTGCGTTTGTACGTTTGTATTGTGTTTCGTACATTTGTTGCTCTGCGTTCGCACTACTCTGTACAGGATTCGACTCGAAATTTGATTTTTTTCCAATTTTTCTTATTTGCCAGTAAGTATAACCAATGACATATAGACATGATACACAATACAATACTGACATAGGTCTAAAAAAAACTTCAAAACAAAATCGATCTCATTAATATTAGTAATTAGATCCATTCTGCTTTGAAGTTTCAGACCTAGTAATTTAATTAGAGCAATGTTTTTTTCTGCGCAATGTGCAATGTGCATCAGGCGTTTGTGTTAAAAATTGAAAAGTCTTAATATTTTTAGATTTATACTTTTAAATTAAATTAAACACTGTCTATACCCTGCACGATGTAAATACAAATATTGTCATATGAAAATTATTGTTCTAGACGTAAAATCTACTATCTTTTCGAAGAAAAATGTTTTTAAGATTTCATCTGACACACAACATATATGTATCGTTTTTTAATTTCATATGTATCTGTTTCAAATTCCAACCTTACATAGATCTTGTTCAAGGATCGACCTAAACTATACAAATACTTTTGATGTATTTAATTAATGCAGCGCACAGTACTACTCATTTGAAAATACGTCAAATCCCACAATTTCGTGCAGTACCTTCTTAATAATGACTGTCAATTTGAATTAAGTAACTGTAACGTTTGAAACGTTTCTCCAACGTTTTTGCCGAATAACTTTTAACCTACTACATGCACAAATTTTGCTATTTATAACAAATTACTCCTTAGAACACACTAATTTTCTGTTATACTCTCATCTCTTTAAAGACCAATTTTTTTTGCTTTTTTGCTGGGTAACGCACGCTCTGTTTGTCCGTTTACGGTCAAAACGGTTGATGCTAGAAAGGTGAAACCTTGACTGGGGGTGATTTTTTTGTCGTTAGGGGAATCATTAGATAGGTTTCTACACATTAAGAGGTTACTCAGACAATTTTTTGATTTCGGTATCCGTTTGTGACTTATTCAACTTTAAAGTTCATTTTTTGTTAAAACAGGGCGTCCCCCCTGAAAAAGAATCTTATGATAGTTCATGTGTCCTCGCTCCTAGGCATCTGTCGCAGAGTGCGTCTGCAGTAGCTGCCAAAATCACTGTCGGTATGGAATATTACATTCTCCACAGTGATGTCTCCAGCCCGAAGACTCGTCCCTGGTTCAATCACGAGTGCTATTGCATGTTATTGCATATAAACAAAGGGTATACCGTACGTTGGTCAGAGTTCGCACTCGCGGCGACCGAGACATCGATCGCCTAAACATAACAAAGCCACAAGGAAATGCAAGAGGGCTCACAAAAGAGCGGATGCCCAGCGCATTGCACAGATTAGCCAAGAACTCGTAGCACACCCTACGAGTAGCCGTAAGTTTTGCCGTGCAGTTCAACTACGGTTAGTCCGCACTACATTCCTTCCTAGCATTTATTCCCAATATTATTTGGGGTCGGCTACAAGTGCCAGTCCGCACTACCACCGTCGAAATATCCCGATAGATCACACACCCACCAGCAGGAGAAAGCGAAACTTTTTTTCGACCTTTTTGTGGCCAACACCCGAATCGACGACCGATATGCGTATCCACGAGAGTGATGTCCGCGAATGGTTTTTAAGAACTGTGCTCCTGAATTGTCTCCTGCACTGACGCGCTTGTATCGCCGGCCATATTCCTTAGGAATTGTTCCGGAGGCATGGAGAAAATGGTGACCGCTCCAATTCAACCAACTACTGTCCTATAGCTGTCACCTCCGTTCTTTTCAAGGTGCTTGAACGTATAATTAGGAAGGAACTGGTGAATTACCTGGAAGATCACACCCTGTTCAAAAAAAACGACGGGAGCTTGTCGCTGAACCCGCCCGGCTTCTGAACGCGGCCTCGCCGAAGTTGGCGTACAAAACAAGGTGAGACGGTTCTTCTTGCCGGAGCATCTGTGTCTTCTCTTTATGACTCAGGTTCGGTCCTGCGTGGATTACTGTTTTCATCTTTGCGATGGATATGCGCAGTATTTGCTTGACACTCTCAATCAGCTGCAGAGGTGAGCAGTCTGCTTCATTTCGCACTGAGTTTCTCGAGCCTTTGCAGTTGCGCAGAGATGTCGCCTCTATGGCAGTCCTCTCCAACTCCCCATGGTAAGGCAATACCTTACCGAGGGGAGTTTTCTGAAGAGCTCTTCCAACTTATTCCACCGTTTCTCTTCCTCTCTAGAACAACACGTGATGCCCTTGGGAATCACCGCTTTAGAGTGGAAGAAATACGCGACCATGTCACGTAACGCGAGTGCAGCCCTCCCGTAGTGCACAAAATTAGAAATAAATTAGAATGCTAAGACAAGGGTTTACAAGGAATTTATTGATTTTAGTTAGAGTTTACAATACAAGGGTCTAGTTCGCGAGCACGGTAGGGCGAGGTCCCATCGTTGATTGCCTCGTATTTTTCTTTATTATGTTTAGTGTGTAAATCTCGTAACCTCGTGATCTTTCACATCACATGTCACATGTCATATCACTAGACGACTAAAGCCCACGTAAATGTGACACGAAGCGACTAAAGCCTTTAACGTCACACTTGGCCACTAAATTCAAGTAAACGTGACACTAACGTCACACTAAACTAAACTAAGGGCTTTGGTTATTCCTTCTCATGCCGAGCAGTGGAACTCACTGCCAACTCATGTGTTTGTATTCTACTATGATCCGGGGTCCTTTAAGCAGTACGTGAAAAAGCATTTCTTTAGGCCGCCATACAGCCTGCATTCGCAGTGAGTATGGCGACACCCACTTTTGAACTCTACTCATATTTTCCGTCAGGCATAGTAGTCACCTAGCCAGGCATATGTCGTCTATGTTTAGTGATTGCAATTCTGCTTGTATTAAATCTACCGAGCAACCATTTCTGATATTCGACCGTTTCATTATCATTAGTGAAAATACATGCTTAAAATAAGCATTTGAAGGAGGTATGCTCAAAGCACAAGATACAAGACCAAATTATGCGTTTAACTTCTGTGCCTTTCCAGTTTTAAATACTTTAACTCATTTTTATCACAACCTGTGATTGAATACGACAAATTAAGATTTTGGAAAAAAAAGTTGTCGTTAGTTCGATTTGGCACCCAATGGCTGTTTCTTTTTATGTATGCTGCGCGGAAGAGGAAGAACGTGAATTTGAAAGAAAAAATTGAGTGATTGTAACATTTATGAAAAATCGGGACAAAATCAGTAGGCTGTCGGGACGCGGGACGATTTCATAGAATTCGGGACTGTCCCGGGAAATTCGGGACGGGTGGCAACTCTGTCATACACACATATATAATACACCTGAACCGGAATTCTACCAGTCACTAAACACTTTCTTCCTCTCTTTTAATAAGTATAACACAGTACCTGCATTCTGCAAAAGGCATGACAACATGGTATCATACATCACAATAAACATTGTGGACTTATAACTCGTGCGAGCTAAGATGGCACCTGGCTCAAAACGAAACATGACACCGTTTCCCCGCGTGATACCCCTCTGTCATCCTGCGAGTAGCGTTAGCAACACTATTACCGTTGCAAGAATCTTTCAATAATAATTTTAGTTTATTAGGTATTACCTAATGTCATATAAATCACTCCACGAATTTATTTTATAAATATATCATTATATTCGTCTGGATAACCCAATTGTTTTAAGAAAGGTCACACGAAAAGAACCAGCATGACGACTATGAGTATGAGACGCAATAGTTTAAAATAAAGAAAATCCAAATACATATTATTTTCAGAGACTACGATTAAAAAGCTTATCATGACGATTTTAAATTGTATTTTATAATCATATTACAGTTCCTAATTTCATTTAAAATGATATTAGGTATTACCTAATATTATTTAAATCACTGCACGAAGAATGCATTCGGGTAAATAATGAATGAGGCCTGCTTTCTATTGGTATGCATATGTATTTTTAACAGACTTCAAAAAAAAAAAAGGAGGAGGTTATCAATTCGTCGGAATCTTTTTTTTTTTTTTTTTTTTTTTTTTAATGTATGTTCAGCGATAACTTCGTCGTTTATGAACCGATTTCTAAAATTCTTTTAGCATTGGAATGGGCGTAGCTTACAGGTGGTCCCATCGTACCTGGAGGCGAGAGCCCTTGCTGCTCTTTACCAGTGGCACAAGGAGGCGCAGGAGTTGGGCCGGAGTCCTGAACCTCGAGAAATCGAGGATCAGAAATCCCAGCTCCACCAGGTTCTCGTGGAGGAGTGGAAGGAACGACTTGGGCAACCAAGCGCAGGGCACGCCGCTATTGCGGCCGTAAGACCAGTTATGGAGGATTGGCTCGAGAGGCGTCACGGCAGCCTCTCATACCGCTTGACACAGGTGATCACTGGGAAGGGATGCTTCGGAGATCACCTGTGTCTAATCGGAAAAGAGTCAACGCCTGAGTGCCACCACTGCGATGGCCGAACCGTGGATACATCGCTCCATACGCTGGTTGAATGCCCAGCGTGGGCGGCGCAGAGGGGAGACCTCGCGACGGCCATCGGAGTGGGTATTCTCTCGCTCGGCAACATGATTGCGGCCATGGTGCGGAGCGAGAGCGCGTGGAACTCCGCCGTTTCCTTCTGCGAGCAAGTTATGCTGGCGAAGGAGATGGCGGAGCGGGACCGGGAGAGGCTTAGAACTCTCCCGGTCCGCCGGGTCCGGGAACGGGCCCGGTACCGCAGACGACTCAGGCGCCGGAGGTCGCAGAACGATCTCCGTCCTCCATAAGCGCTAGCCTGGGGGTGACAGGTGAGGCAATCTGTCACCCTAGCAGAAGCAGGCCGGGGTGGATGCGCCATGCGCTTTTATTATGAAGAGGGTCATCTACTAGCCGTAGGTAGACGGCCCGAGGTAATTCGGGGTTCCAGGGATTTCCTTCCTAGGGTACACCTGGTTCCCCGGCCATTGGTACCTAAGACGGTGTGCGGTTTTGGTCGGTTCAAGTCCGACATAACCACCAACTGGTGGTATCCGAGGGGATTTCCGCACAGAAAAAAAAAATAAAATAAAAAAAAAATAAAGGTGGTCCCATCGTCACCATATCGGGATCTGATCATGGGATCCCAAGGAAATCGAGGGAACTCCTCAAATATCATAGGCACAATGTCGCAATTTGGGTACTCGGAATAGTTTTTCATTGAAGTCGGTTCCTTTTTGTTAAAATTATCTTAACTCAGGTAGTAAAGTACCACTTAAGATAAAGTAGTATGTTATGTGAGAAACTAATTGAAGCAAAATAAATGTTGAAATTTAAAAAAACTAGAATAAATTATATTTTTCTTGCACTCAGTACTTTAAACGACTGACATTTGAGTCAGGTGCCATCTTAGGTCGCACGAGTTATATTCTATATTAAATATGAATTCGATAAACGACATACTTTTTAATATTGATTCTTTCGGCTCACATGAGGTTCATAACTGTCGACCTGATGAATGTGCTAGGTTAATGGGTAATGTAGATAAATTTAGTATATTGCATAATAATATTCGTAGTATAAATAAGAATTTCAATAATATTACGGTATTGTTGTCGACACTAAAAGTAAAATGTGATTTGTTGGTTTTTTCTGAATGCTGGCTGAGCAGGAACCTTAATCTTCCATTGCTTCAGGGGTACTTAACATACTCTACAAAAAACAATTTAAATCAGAATGACGGTTTAGTTGTCTATATAAATGAAACCATGCAACACGAGATAAGTGAACCAAAATTTAGTGAAGGGAACTGCCTAGTTTGTAGGTTAGGTCCAGATATAGTGGTAACATCCGTATACCGACCACCATGCTTTCGACAGATGGGGTTCTTCTTGGATAGCTTGAATAGTGTTCTGATATCAGTCTCTGCGTACCGGAACGTATTCTTAGTTGGAGATTTCAATATTAACATCCATCCAACAAACAACGATAAACACTATAACGAGTACATGAATTTAATCGCCTCGCATGGACTATTGCCAGCATATACTATACCTACTCGTGAAGGGAACTGTATAGATCACGTTATGGTCAAAGTAACTAAGCCAATAGCCTCGTTCATTCTAGATACCTATGTTACGGATCATTCCCCGGTTCTTGTTTGCTTCAAGTATAATTGTTGCACGCAAAAAAACAGGACTTTTACTAAAATTGACCATAATCTTGTGACACAAGACATTAATAATACAGACTTCAGTTATATAATGAAGATGGAAAATCCTGATGAAGCACTAGAGTCACTTATTAACAAACTAACATCTATCATAAATGTCCACACTCAAAATGTTCGCATTCCATCGAAAAGAAGAATAATTAAGCCTTGGATCATACCAGGGCTTTTGAGGTGTATACGGAATCGGGATAGTATGCACAGAAAATGTAAGGAATCACCTCAAAATTACGTCCTAAAAATAACTTATCTTAGATACCGTAATTTTTGTAATAAATTATTAAGTAAACATAAAAGAAATTTTGAAAAACATGAATTTGTGAAAGCAAAGAATAACCTAAAATTGACCTGGAAGGTAATAAATACCTTAATACATAAATCTAAAACTAAGTCATCCCCATCTGAACTTTTGTGCATTAACGGCCTCGACAGTAAGACATCCTTGAATGAGATAAATTATTATTTTGCTAACATTGGAAGGACGCTTGCGGGTGTACATGGGCGTGCAACCTCGGCTCACATTCCTTATGTCCACGAAGAGCCACCATTAAATTCCCTTGTCATTTCGGCTCCAGATCAGACAGAAATTGAAGGGATTATCAAGAACTTGCGTGAGGACTCCGCCGCTGGTTGGGATGGAATCACGGCTAAAATGATAAAATTGAGCAAACAAGTTTTAGCTCCTGTCATCACCCATATTGTACGTCTATCTATATGCAGTGGCGTCTTTCCTAGGTTGCTAAAGAAGGCTATTGTCCATCCTATCTATAAGAGTGGAGACAGAGGTAGTGTCAATAACTATAGACCGGTATCGGTTCTCCCGGCACTGTCAAAAATCCTAGAAAAAGTATTAAACAACCAACTAGTAAATTACCAGGAAAAGTATGGCATACTATCAAAAAATCAGTATGGTTTTCGAAGAGGACAATCCTGTGAAGATGCTGTCGCTTCTCTTATTGACAGTTTCGTGAAAACACTAGATATGAGATCTAAATGCCTAGGAATATTCCTTGACCTCTCCAAGGCGTTTGACACTGTTTCTGTTCCCATTCTTCTGACAAAACTAGAGAAGATTGGCGTTAGACGGAACACGCTTAAAGTCTTTCAGAGTTACCTCTCTGATCGCACTCAATCGGTTAGAATTTGTAAGTGACGCGTATGCACTTTCTTTCGGTGTCCCACAAGGGTCAATTCTGGGGCCTACACTATTCCTCATCTACGTAAACAGCTTATGCAATCTCACACTCCCAAACGTTCGCATAATTACGTACGCTGATGATACGGCTCTACTAGTGCATGGTATGGACTGGAAGGAGATCCATGAACGTTCAGAGTTTGCCTTGAGAGCTGTGATGTCATGGTTGGCCGAGAACAGTCTCACTCTCAATATCGCTAAGACAAATTACATGCCCTTTTCTCTAAAAACTTCCTTACAGCCGGATATCTCCTTTAGTATCAGGGCACATACTTGTGCCACCGGTTCCCATCGATGTACGTGTCTTCCCCTAAACAGAGCAGAAACAGTTAAATATTTAGGGATTGTAATAGACAAACTAATTTCGTGGGATGACCAGGTGAAGGTACTGACCGGTAGAGTGAGAAAATTAATTGCGTTATTCAGGAACCTTCGCTTCACTGCTGATTTTGCCACACTACGTATGGTGTATTTCGCAATCTGCCAGTCGATTCTATGTTTTGGTGTCACAGTTTGGGGTGGTGCTACTAAATCGCGGTTTCTGCAGCTAGAAAGGGCACAGAGGGCTATACTTAAAGTTATGAACTTTAAACACTTTCGGTATCATCAACAACCCATAACGTCCCACTGCTGGGCTCGGGTCTCCTCCCAAGAGAGGGTTAAGGCCATACGTAAGGCGAACTTTAAACACTTTCGGTATAGCACCACCCAATTATATAAAGACGTGGAGGTCCTGACCATGCGACAACTCTTTGTACTGAATACTATACTACGGATGCACTCTCTTCTGCCTTATCATCCAATTAATGTAAAAAAGCGCAGATCGGCTAATGTCATTTCTAGACAACCTCATAGAACCAAACTGGCTGCACGCCATTTCGAGACACTGGGGGGTCGATTATATAACATAGCTAGTAAAAAATATAAAATTTATCACTGTAGTAGAACACAATGCAAAATTACGATAACATCATGGTTGAAATCCCTGTCGTATGGAGAAACTGAGTCATTATTGGTGGCTGGAGAGTGAACAACAAAAACAAACACACACACACACACACACACACACACATATACACACACACACACACACACACACACACACACACACACACACACACACACACACACACACACACACACACACACACACACACACACACACACACACACACACACACACACACACACACACACACACACAACAAGAGGGAGCCCTGGCACTCATAACACAAGTTCAAACTTAGCTTGAGTGCCAGAGGTCAAAACTGAGATAATCTTTACAATTTATATCGAATTATAATAAACAAATTATGAATAGCATATAAGAAACTGTATAAAGCTTAAAAATTGTAATGTTTGGAAATAAAGAATATATTATTATTATTAAATGGCACTCTTGACTATCAAACTTTGTGAATAAATAACTATTCTGAAAGACTAACATTATAGGTAAGTTTTTTTATACAAAAATAATAAATATTATATTAACCTAATATAAAAACATAACTTCTAAAGGGGTTTTCATAAAAAATAAAAACTATCACAGCCAAAACAGGACAGTTACTTAGACAACAGTCGTTACGTTTAGGAACTCTAAAGTAATATTTACAACGAGCACAATTTGGTAATTTTAGGAAAATTAAACAATATTATTAAACATATCAAAAACGTCAAGTGGGTATATTATAATATATCTGAGTGTTTAGAGATGCTGCTGTACTAATTTTTATAAAATTAGTCAATATCACAGTCTGTTTTGATTTGAGCATTTATATAACTATTTAGTAAAAATATAATTATTAACAACAAACTTAGGAATCTCAGTTTCATTATCACATTAAGTAGGTAACAATACTTCTTATCTTACAAAAAATATAATAGTTAAAAATCTCAATTAACAAAAATAAAATAAGGAACCATTTTTGCTTATTTTCGATATGATTATCTATATATATATAAATCAATGCCACTTTTCGTTGTAATTAAAGTCCTTCTAAACGGCTGAACCGATTTTGATGAAATTTTTTGTGTGTGTTCAAGTAAGTTTGAGAATGATTTAGATTCGCTCTTGGACCCGGCAGGTGGCACTGCAATCACGTTCTGAGATTTCAAAGTTGGGTGGTACGAAATTCGCTGGGTCAGGTAGTTACTTGAAAATGTTAAGCGTTTGTGGAATGTACCTATACTTCAAAAAAGGATTATAATTTGGCATAGTTGCAAGCGAAGCATGTGAAGTCAAATTTACATGTACCACTGCAAAGAATACACACCAATTTAAAAAGATTACATGTTGTCATTTCGCTCAATTAAATGTTTTTCTCATGTTGCAGATACTACAAATAAACGTCCTAGCAGTTTTTTTTTTTTAGTGGGTATTAAATTTTCAATGGGTAGCAATTTAATTTTTCTGATTGCCTGCTTCTTTTTATAAAGAAGCAGGCAATCAGAAAAATAGCTTTTATTGGGTATATTAAGCATGCCAGTAGACGTAGATGGGATTGGTGAATATCGACTTGTCGCAATTGTTACAGCACTACTTGGCTTTATTGAAGTAACACAACAATTTTTAACAGCATTTTCCTCGTCAACTTGAAAATTTCGTTCAATCATTTTAAAATCAGTTACTAAAGTAACGTCATCCATTGAGGTGAAAGTTTCATTTTTTAGAACTGATTTGGGTAAAGCCACACCTATATTTGGCAATCCTTCTGTACCAATATTTTTTTCAGGACCGACTGATTTTTCTGAAGGTACATTTTTTCAGGTTTTTGTTGTACAATAAGCGATGTGAATGTATGTTGTTTAGGTTGATAGCATGTGCACATACCCCGTTCACAAAAGCAAATAAGTGGTCGATATAAAATAGTATTTAAATTCTTCAAGTCCCAAATTATTTGATGGATTTGCATGGTGCCAGGAACAGGGGAAATATTTTTAGTTAGAAGCTTTGCTAAACGTTTGATGTCGCCATCACAAACATAAAAACACATAATGCTTTTAAGGACATCTTTCAAGTTGTTATAAGCATCTAAACCATTAGTTATGTCCCGACCATAAGTCACAAGGCTATCCAATTTTCTTTTGACGGCGCCACCAATTCCATCCGCCACACTTTTTCCGTGACCAGATTCCGAAAAAGACCATGTCGACGATTTTAAACGTAACTTTTCCGTGAACAAATTCAATAGAAAGAAATTTTTTCTTTTGGCGATATTGACTTGATGGGCTATCTGAAAAAAAGTGGATGGTTTGAACATCACTTTGTTCTTTAGCAAATTTGATGATGGGAAGTAAATGAGCCCAGATAGCATTAGGTTCATGACAGTTGATGTCAGATATTGTTACAAACGATTGAGATCTGTCTTTGAAGAATACTACTCCCGTGTGCAATGTAATGGAATTTTTGGAAGCACCAAAATGCGTAGATTGAACTTCTTCAGTATATTTGCACTTGTTAGAGTCATATTAATGTACTTATAAATATAACTAAATACTTTATATAAATATTGATATGTTTGTTAATAATTAACTTTAAATATTTTCACAAGATTTGTTTGATGACGGTAGTTGATTAAAATTCAAACTTGTTTAACTCGTGCGAGCTAAGATGGCACCTGGCTCAAAACGAAACATGATACCGTTCCCCCGCGTGATACCCCTCGGTCATCTCGCGAGTAGCGTTAGCATGACTATTATCGTTATTAGGTATTACCTGTCATATAAATCACTCCACGAATTTATTTAATAATACAGTCATACCTCGACTTATGCTTACTTACGGAGATACGCGGTTTTTCATTTGCCCACTTCGCTCTGTCGTTTCTCTAATTAATTTCGACCCACAGGTGAAATTGTATTTTTGACATTAAAATCATTATAACATTTAAAGCTTACTACACAAGGCTATCCATATGCTCCCACATTTTAAAGTGATGAAAATTTCTAATTTGTTTATTTTTTTGTTGAAATTGAATTGTATAGTATATTTTTATGCTTTTTTTTTGTGTTTGTAAAAGTTTGTAAATATGAGTATAGTGTAGGTTTGTAATGTTAGTTTATATTTTAGTAATTTTCTGGTGGTTTTGGGTGTTTCCACGGCCTACTCAAGTGTCGTGTTCCGGGTTGTGGATCCTGACTACATCGGTTAGGCTACACGATGGTGGGGCCCGTGTGCCGTCTGTATGGACAGGTCGACTCAAAACTATGGTCCTTTCTTCAAAAGGCGAACCCAGACCCTATACTGCACTCGCATAGTTCTCTTTAGTGTTGTACACGGACTTAAAAAAAAAAGACACCTCTGTGGTTTGTTTCTGCGTTTCTTCCCAGAGTGAGTCGTAGGAAATGCCGGCGCCTTCTAGCTATAAGTCCGACTTGTAAAAATGTCTCAAAAGATTTACTTACAGAAATAAATATCATTTATCATTTGCACATCTTAATGAAGCTATGAGACTAAATAACGAGCTTTCTGTCAAAGACTTTTGGAAGCAATTCAATTTTTTAGATGCTTTAAGAATTATTTGACAATCTTTGAATGAGATTTCACAAAAAACTTTGAATGGCGTCTGGAAAAATCTGTGTCCATTTTTTTACCATAGAAACCCAAGAAGAATCAGCCTCAAATCCTGAACAAATTGATGGTATAATTGAAGAAGTACCTAGTCGATATTGCCAAACAATAAAATTTTCTGGATTTATTGACGAGCTTATGGAAATACGTGAGCATGGTGAAGACATTGAACAATCTGATTCATTAGACCCAGTTGGATCAGAAAATCAAATGGCGATTTCAAACTAACAGAAGGACACGGTACAATTGAAATGGGGTTACAAATTTTGGAGAAATCTGGTTCCGAATTCACAAACTATATACGTATTTATATGGAAAATTGAACCCCGAAATTGAATGCGAATTCGACTTAAACGGCTATCGCTTGGTCCCACCTATCGCGAAAGTCCGGGGTATTACTGTATTTAATTAGATTCGTCTGGATAACCCAATTGTTATAAGCAAGGTCACACAAAAAAAAAGCAGCATGACGACTATGAGACGCAATAGTTTAAAATAAAGAATATCCATATACATATGATATTTAGAGAATACGATTAAAAGGCTTATCGTGACGAATTAAAATTGTGTTATATAACCATATTTCAGTTCCCAATTTCATTTAAAATGATATTATTTATTACCTAATATTATTTAAATCACTGCACGAAGAATGCATTCGGGTAAATAATGAATGAGGCTTGCTTCCTAGTGGTATGCATATGTATTTTTTTAACTCAGGTAGTAAAGTACCACTTAAGATAAAGTAGTATGTTATGAGAAACTACTTGAAGCAAAATAAATGTTGAAATTTAAAAAAACTAGAATAAATTATATTTTTCTTGCACTCAGTACTTTAAACCACTGACATTTGAGTCAGGTGCCATCTTAGGCTAAGTACACACGAAGCGTTTTTCTCCCGTGCCCGCTGCGGTTGCGGGCCCGCAGCTTCCGTAGAATGCAGACTTATATTAAAAAAAAAACAAAGCACAACTCACGACGCGTTTTAGGTGCGCGGTTGTGTGCGGCTCCCGCTGCACCGGCGGGCAACCTGTAGAACCGCGCGGGTCGCGGTCGCTCGCGCCCTCGGCGGGTTGCGCCCGCGCGCTCTTCGTTCGCTTGGCGGTCGACCGCATCGTGACATGTTTGTATACCTCGGCATGTTTATATATTTTAATTAGTTTATGCACCCAAATCCTTCTGGTCTTTCTTTTTTTAATTCTTCTGTGAAGTAAATACACTCATTTGAAAAAAAAAAACGGGCGGTTTCGATTTTCTGCCTGGCTGAAAAAAATAAAATACCAAAAAGGTTTTAATCATTTGAATATGTTACTGGCCAGTTATAAAAGTGCCATAATGTTTATAAGAGTACATTCCACATTCAAATTTTTGAATGAGACTGGTTTTCAAAGAAAACAACTTTTAACTACATTTTGTGGTGCGAATTCCAAGTTAATATCGACTCTAATTAACTTTTTGACCATTTTTATTAAATTATCTGATGTCCTTGACATTTAAAAGTATTGTTATTGCTGTTTAGCAATCTCGAGAATGGTAGATAAAGTGATAAAAGCGAGCAAAATTATTGCGCTGCTTGAAGAAGGTTGCAGCCAATGCTTCGTGGCTCAGAGGCTAAATGTGAGTCGGTCGACAGTTCAAAGGACCTGGCAGCGCTATCAAGAGACCGGTTCCGTCAAGAGAAGGCCTGGTTCTGGCAGAAAGACATGTACCGAACCACGGAATGATCGTTTTCTACTTAGTCAAGCGTTGAGAAATCGCAAATCTTCTTATGTGGACCTCAAGAACAGACTCGAAGAAGTAAGAAATGTGCAAATTAGTCTATGGACGGTCAGGAGGAGGCTTCTCGCTGCTAATATACACAGTCATCGCCAAGCACGCGGCCCTAAATTACTCCGTGGACATCGAGTTGCCAGGCTTAGCTTCGCTCGAAATTGTGTGTCATGGACTCATGAAGACTGGGATAGGGTATAGTTCTCCGATGAAGCCAGGATATTTCTGCATGGTGAAGACCGACTTTGACGACTGCTACGTAGACGAGGAGAACGCTTTGCAGAGGCATGTTTTGAAGAAATCACACCTTATGGAGGGAGCTCTGTTATGTTTTGGGCAGGAATAAATTGTATGGATCGTACAGAGTTAGTCTTCATCGAAAACGGTACACTGACTGGACACCGATACATAACGGAAGTTCTAATTCCTTATGCACAACCCGCTTTAACCGCTCTTGGCGAAAACTCAATTTTTATGGACGACAACGCTCGCGCCCACCGGTCTGGCGATGTGGAAGCGTATATGCTAGAAGTCGGAATTCGTCGTTTAGACTGGCCAGCAGACCTCAATCCCATAGAGCATGTCTGGGACGTTCTGAAGCGACGAGTGAGATCAGTGTAGCCCGCTCCGCAGACCATCAGAGAGTGTGATTACCGCGGAGTGGGAACGTATTCCCTAAGAAACCATAAAAGATATACTCGCTAGCATGTTCAGACGAATGCAAGCCGTGATTTCAGCAAGAGGGGGTCACACTCAATACTAAACTTTTATCTGCTTTTAACGTATTCAATAAAAACAAAGAAATGAACACGTTTCATTTTTATTTAGCGAGCATATACAATACTGTGTTTGAGCTTCTCAATAATTTAATCAAAATTTTATGATAAAACTGATGAAAACTATTCCTTCCTAATTAATTTATAATATTCTGAGGATAACAATACCTTCAATTGTCAAACAAACAAATAGTACCTATAAAATAGTTCTTTGCTTAAGTGCCCGTTTTTTTTTGCAAAAGAGTTTATAATGCAACAGCTCGTTTCCGGTGTGTGTCCATGGCGGTCTGAACCTCAACTGAACATTACCGCATCTTGCAACCGCCTGTCTTGCGATCATTGCCCACAAACGTGGCGGGCGAAGATCGCAACCGCGACGGCCGCGTAACCGCGCAACTAACCGGTTTCGTGAGTATAGAAAATAAACCCCGCAGTTCCACCACCGCAGCGGGCACGGGAGAAAAACGCTTCGTGTGTACATAGCCTTAGGTCGCACGAGTTATATGTTATATATTCGCTTGTCGTTGCCTATAAACACTGTTAGTCATGTTATGTAATCATTACTACTTTTAAACTATACAGGGTTACAGGAAAAGTCGTGCTAGATCCGTTAAGGGCGCAGAGTACCCATCATTTCTGACTTATTTCACTATGAAACACCCTACCCTAAACTTAACCCTTTTCGAGATATTAATTAATTACGTGGAGGTACCCCAAATAAAAATATTTTTCATAATTTTATTGTAGCACTTTGTCGACGTAATTACAATACATATTCATGCAAATTTTCATCTCTCTAGCACTTACCGTTTGGATGGTAAGTCGAGGACGGACGGACGGACGGACAGACGGACATGACGAATCTATAATGTTCCAATTCCTAAACTTCGGAACCCTAAAAAGTGAACCTAAATTATAGTAGGATGAAACCTATTGTTAAAGGAGGAGAATATTCCAAAAATTAAAGGAAAAATAATTTACGGGCGATCTGAGGTCGGGAAGGGGTTCTCCCCCTTCCCGACCTACATAGATATACCGACATAGATATTTCAAATCAGATAAATTACAGTGTATTCAGGACATAAAAGGGTAAGTTTTCACTAAGTTTCTTGTAAAAATAATTTTATTTGTAAATTATAAAAATAAAAAAACAAAAACTTCATTTAAGATTGATTTACTTCACATCAGATTCTGGTATATTTACAAATATACCAGAATCTGATGTGAAGCAAACGTTGCGGGAACGCTTCTTCGGCCGCCTGAAAAAAGTCCTTAAAAGTCTTTTGTCAGGGGGTAACAAGGTGCGAGCCACAATGGTTGGGTCATGCCGGTTCTGATGTATTCCTTTGGTATACTTAGATGGACTCAGACCGAATTAGATGCCCTTGACAGGAGAGTTCGTACCTTACTGACTGCATTCCGAATGCACCACCCACGTTCATCGGTTATGAGATTGTACATCCCGCGTAAGTTTGGGGGTCGTGGATTTTTAAATATCAAGACCCTACATAATCGCGAGATATACAATCTCAGAGAATATTTTCTTAATACCGACATGGGGGTGCATCGCAATGTAGTTGCAGTGGATAACGGACTCACTCCACTCGCTCTGGCTAAAGAGAATTGGCGCAAACCTGTAGTACTTAGTACTGATGATCGCAAGGAGGTATGGAAGGGCAAAGAGCTTCATGGACGGTTTTATCGGGCTTTGAATGGGCCCGATATAGACTTTAAAGCATCGACTTCCTGGCTACGGTATAGTGATCTCTTTGGAGAAACCGAAGGTTTTGTTTGTGCAATTATGGACGAAGTTATCATGACGAATAACTATCGGAAATATATACTGAAGGACGGTACGGTTGACATATGTCGGGCATGTCACCGACCCGGGGAATCTATCAGGCATATAATTTCTGGTTGTTCTCGTCTTGCTAACGGTGAATATTTGCACAGACACAACCAAGTAGCCAGGATTGTACATCAGCAACTTGCCCTTAAATACCAACTTGTAAATTTGGAGGTGCCATACTACAGGTATGTGCCCGACCCAGTTCTCGAGAATGGTCGTGCTACATTATATTGGGATCGATCTATTATCACAGACAGGACTATTGTCGCCAATAAGCCTGATATTGTGATGATAGATCGATCGCAGCGCCGCGCAATGATTATCGATATCGCTGTTCCTCATGACGAGAATCTCGTGAAGGTTGAAAAAGAAAAACAAATAAAATATTTGGATTTATCTCACGAGATTGTCGATATGTGGAATGTCGACTCGGCGATCATTGTTCCGATAGTCGTTTCTGTTCATGGTTTGATAGCCAAGAGCCTCGACCTACACCTTAAGAGGCTCACGTTGGACGGCTGGATCAAGGGTCTGATGCAGAAGGCGGTCCTCCTTGACACGGCACGTATAGTGAGGAGGTTCCTGTCTTTGGAGTCCTAACCACCGGTTTCTTGGTCCCTGTACCCGAAGTCGGTGGTCTACTATTTTTTATATTTTTAAATGTATTTTTTATATTTATATTTAAAAATGTAATTTATATGTAAATATTATCAAATAAAGAGAATAATAATAATGTCATGTCAAAAATGTTTATTAAGTGATTTAAAATTTTTTTATCATGTTGACTAGAGCTAGAGCGAAAGCACAAATAAGAACCCCGGACTCGCCGCTCCGCTCCGCCTTGCCATCCCCGGATGCAGAAGTTCTGGCTGTTGCAGAGGCGTCGAGCTCATCCTCCAGCGACGAGTTTTTCTCTCCGCCGACGTCGCCAATACCAGTACGTCGGCAGGGGAGAGGCCGGCCACCGACCAGCTTGGGATCTCGAGGACCACTGACCTCGAACAGGGCCCCCGCTACCGGTGGTGATGTGCGCCGCATGAAATGGACACAATCCATAAATGAAAATGTCATGCGGGCATATTTTCGGGCTACAGAGTTAGGGACGAACCTTACTGCGTACCGTGTAAGACTAGTCTCTTTGTTTCAGGAGCTTGAGCCAGCTGTCAACGTATCGGCACAACGACTGTCGGATCAAGTACGAGCTATACAGCGCTGTCACCTGCTGGATGATGCTGTACTTGAAAGGATTCGCTCTGACTTACGGAATACTTTGACTATCCCTTCTTCGTCGCGTAACATGGGCGTGGTATCACATTTACAACATAGTAAAAATGTTGACGAACGTGTGGATGGTGAAGTTATATCCGTAAGTACCCAATGTAATAATAGGATAAGGAGCGCTTTGGAGGATGCGATTCAGGAGTATCGGCATGTTAATTATAATAACAGACCCCGGTTACCCCGTTTGCCCATTCATAAACGCAATTTAGCGCTGGTGGGTGCTCTGGATTCGTTATTATCAAATTATTTTGATAATAGCGAAGATCTTAGTGATTCACATTCTATTCTATACTGTGCGGCCATTGCTGTTTGTCGAGTAGCAGGTGTTAAATTTAATGAACATGTCACTACTACTCGACCTAAAAATACTTTGCCAGCTTGGCAGTATAGAATAGAACGTCGTATTGCTGAGACCAGGACACTCATCGCCAAATTAATTGCTTTTCAATTTGGAAATACGCGACCGAGAGTCATGCGCTTTGTGAAACAGGCATTTTTGGGGACTACCATCAGTCCTCAACAGTATTTGTCAAGTGTCACAGAGCGCATAGACTTCTTGAAGCAAAAAGTTTATGCATGGGCAAACAGGATAAGACGCTATAAAAGACGATCAGATCGGTATAACCAGAATTGTATGTTCCAGAGAAATGAGAAGTGGGTTTACCGGAAATGGGAGGAACCGGATCCTAGTGAGCGTGATAGGCACTTACCAGATGAAAATTCCACAAACGCATTTTGGCGTAACATCTGGTCTGTGCCTGTCACCCATACAGAAGGCGACTGGATACGGGATATCAAACATTCATGCGAGTCTATAATAGCTATGGAACCAATTAAAATTGAAAAAGATGATGTAAGTTGTGCAGTCCGTTCATTACCGAATTGGAAATCACCTGGTCCGGACGGTCTGCACAACTTTTGGCTTAAGTGGTTCCGAAGCTCACATGAATGTTTGGCATCTCATTTCCAGGCCGCGTTGGATTCGGGTTCGTTACCACAATTCTTAACAACTGGTATAACCCATTTACTCTATAAATCTGGTGGTGCCATGGATCCCAAAAATTTTAGGCCCATTACATGTTTAACAACTTTATATAAACTTCTGACATCTATTCTGAGACTCAAAATTACTACACATATTAATAATAATTTGATACTTTCCGTTTCTCAGAATGGATGCAGAAGTGGGACCCGTGCCACTAAAGAGCTCCTTATCATAAACATGACCATTAGCCAACAGGTACGTCGTAATCGTAAAAGTCTGGCGACATGTTGGATAGATTACAAGAAGGCATATGACTCGGTTCCACATTCATGGCTTTTGAAGGTGCTGGAGTTGTATAAAATTGATACAACTCTATGCACTTTCTTGAAGTCATGTATGGGGCAATGGAGGACAGTCCTTCGCTATCCTGGATGTCGCCAGACTACGGTAAACGACGTACTTATAAAGATCGAGAGGGGCATCTTTCAAGGTGACAGTTTGAGTCCCTTGTGATTTTGTCTGGCTTTGAACCCTCTTAGCACTCTCTTAGAGGGTTCAGAGTTGGGCTATAGGTTACAGAAAGATGATCAAGTTATATATCACCTTCTTTACATGGATGATTTGAAACTTCTGGCCTCCACTAAATTACAATTGACAGCGTTACTGAAGGTCACTGAAAACTTTAGTAATTCTATCAAGATGGAATTTGGTGTAGACAAGTGTGCAGTCATGTATGTGAAGAAAGGTGTAATTGTGGAATCTGAAGGAATAGAACTTTCAGATTCTACAAAACTCAGATCTCTTTCTGCCACCGAAGACTACAAGTATCTAGGTTTTTCACAGTCCTTGGGAATACCAGAATCTGATATGAAACAAACGTTGCGGGAACGCTTCTTTGGCCGCCTGAAAAAAGTACTTAAGAGTCTTTTATCGGGGGGTAACAAGGTGCGAGCCTACAATGGTTGGGTCATGCCGGTTCTGATGTATTCCTTTGGTATACTTAGATGGACTCAAACTGAATTAGATGCCCTTGACAGGAGAGTCCGTACTTTACTGACTGCATTTCGAATGCACCACCCACGTTCGTCGGTTATGAGATTGTACATCCCGCGAAAGTTTGGGGGTCGTGGATTTTTAAATATCAAGACCCTGCATAATCGCGAGATATACAATCTCAGAGAATATTTTCTTAATACCGATGTGGGAGTGCATCGCAATGTGGTTGCAGTGGATAACGGATTCACTCCACTCGCTCTGGCTAAAGAGAATTGGCGCAAACCTGTAGTACTTAGTACTGATGATCGCAAGGAGGTATGGAAGGGCAAAGAGCTTCATGGTCGGTTTTATCGGGCTTTGAACACGCCCGATATAGACTTTAAAGCATCAACTTCCTGGCTACGGTATGGTGATCTCTTTGGAGAAACCGAAGGTTTTGTTTGTGCAATTATGGACGAAGTTATCATGACGAATAACTATCGAAAATATATCCTGAAGGATGGTACGGTTGACATATGTCGGGCATGTCACCGTCCCGGGGAATCTATCAGGCATATTATTTCTGGTTGTTCTCGTCTTGCTAATGGTGAATATTTGCACAGACACAACCAAGTAGCCAGGATCGTACACCAACAACTTGCCCTTAAATACAAACTTGTGAATTTGGAGGTGCCATACTACAGGTATGAGCCCGACCCAGTTCTCGAGAATGGTCGTGCTACATTATATTGGGATCGATCTGTTATCACAGACAGGACTATTGTTGCCAATAAGCCTGATATTGTGGTGGTAGATCGATTAGAGCGCCGCGCAATGATTGTCGATATCGCTGTTCCTCATGACGAAAATCTCGTGAAAGTTGAAAAAGAAAAACAAATCAAATATTTGGATTTATCTCACGAGATTGTCGATATGTGGAATGTGGATTCGGCGATCATTGTTCCGATAGTTGTTTCTGCTCATGGTTTGATAGCCAAGAGCCTCGACCAACACCTTAAGAGGCTCTCGTTAGATGGCTGGATCAAGGGTCTGATGCAGAAGGCAGTCCTTCTTGACACGGCACGTATAGTGAGGAGGTTCCTGTCTTTGGAGCCCTAACCACCGGTTTCTTGGTCCCTGTACCCGAAGTCGATGGTCTACTATTTTTTATATTTTTAAATGTACTTTTTATATTTATATTTAAAAATGTAATTTATATGTAAATATTATGAAATAAAGAGAATAATAATAAATATTTAAATAAAAAAATATTTTGGACATCTGACACACAACATCATCTAGTCCCAAGCTAAGCAGAGCTTGTGTTATGGGTACTAGACAACTGATATAAATACATAAACATACTTTTTTTGTAAATACATACATATTATACATAGAAAACACCCAGACTCCGAAACAAATATTTGTGAATCACACAAATAATATTTGGTCCGACCCGGGAATCGAACCCGAGACCTCTTGATCAGCAGCCGCATACGCTAACCACTAGACCAACGAGGCAGTCAATATTATAGATTCGTCATGTCCGTCTGTCCGTCCGTCCGTCGTCCTCGACTTACCATCCAAACGGTAAGTGCTAGAGAGATGAAAATTTGCATGAATATGTATTGTAATTACGTCGACAAAGTGCTACAATAAAATTATGAAAAATATTTTTATTTGGGGTACCTCCACGTAAAGTGTGTTTTCTTTTTCTCGCGGCTAACCCATTATGTGGGGTATCATTAGATAGGGCTTTTGAAAGCAATAATGAGTTTTTAAGAGAATTTTTTGATTTAGGTATCCGTTTGTGAGAAATTCCACTTTAATGGCCACTTTTTTGTAAAAACAGGGCGTTTCCTCTAAAAGCTAAACGGCAGGATCAAAAAATCTGGAAAAATTCGTGATAGTGGTCCTTGTAATGAACTTTAAAGGAAAACTATAACGGATTAGATGACTTTGTTAGTTCGGGAGTTATAGAGGTTTAACTTTTACAACGCGCTTACTTGGAAAACGATATACTAAATTAACGCATTATTATGTAAACATAACAATTATTCATTGGATACGATTTCTAATCCACTGACCATTATGGGTGACTGAGGAACCCTTTCCTGTGCGTGACCTGACACGCACTTGGCCGATTTTTATTACTAAAATGTTATCTTGTTTTGTAATAATTTATAATGTTTGATTTATTAGACCAGTGCTTATAATGTTTGAAAACAAAATAAATTATAGTAGGATGAAACCCATTGTAAAAGGAGGAGAATAGTACAAAAATTAAAGGAAAAATAAATTACGGGCGATCTGAGGTCGGGAAGGGGGTGAGGGGGGGTTTTAAGGGAAAAAATGGCTTATCTCGATTTCCGGCAAAACTACAAGTCCTATGGAAAAAAGTTAAATGGCAAAGTTGTAGGTAATAAAAAGATCTGCATCTATTGCATTTACACTTTTTCCACATAACCTCAAATTTTATGTGAAAAATTCAAAAAACCAAGTTTTTTGTTTTTTATTTTTATCTTTTACAAATAAAATTATTTTTTAACGAAATTTTGTGAATACTTAGCTTTTCATGTCCTGAATACACCGTAATTTATTTGATTTGAAATATCTATTTTTTCACCTCATTTTGACGAAATACCGAAAAAAAACCCTAATTTTCATTCGAAAATTCATCTGTCAAAATATCAACTTTTTTTAAAAAAAATTGGGTGTTTTCTATTCAATGAAATCTGTACTTTCCGATGGTGTAAATATATATATTATTAGATATTTCATAAGTTAGGGTATAAAAGGCAGCGCGCGCCTGTGCATAACACATTTCTTGTTCGGCGCTCGTCGTGGTAACTCTGAAGGAGTGTTATTGTGATCTTTGCTATATTGTTACATTGTTATTATCAAATGGTAAAGTAAGAACTGCGAGTATTGTAAGTAATTAACTTATTAGAGTTGGAAATCTAATGTAACTATTTCTGTTCAAATACTAATAAAAGTGAGTTTATTGTGTAAGTACTGTAATGATTATTAATTGTAAAAACAATGTTGGAAAAGAGTGTCCATGGAGTTTCTTGTCTGTTCTTCTCCATAGGATCTACGCCTTGGAACAGACAATTAGCTTATTAAAAACAGTTTGATATAATTTAATTATATTTTTGTTTCTATTTCACTTTGCGACCCATAAAATCAGAAGTGGGATAAAGAACCAAGCTCATTAGCATTATAAAACTTTGATTTCCAACTCGTTAATTCGTTTTATATTATTTTCTTTTCTACCCACTTTTTCAATTTGCTTGTATATGGTGTGGTATTTTTGTGTCTAAGTTTTGCAACTTGCTCCGTAGCAGATCACGACACCGGTCCTGTGCTAGGACACGGCATAGGGCTCGAGATTACTCTCGTAACAGCGTGTCAATAAGTCCTAGTAGTAACCATGATTCTCGTCGCGCTCGACGTTCGCGTTCGCCTACCCACAAGCGTAACGAGCATACTCGGAGTCATGAGTCACGTTCATATTCCCGTCGTTGTAGTGTATGCGACACCGATGTGCAAAATACATTTCATACGATTTTAATGATGATTTAATGCCATCGAGTCGAATAAATCGACTCCAGGTGGATGATACACTTCAGAATTGTGTAAAACCTACTAGTAGGCAGGTAATAACAAATAATTCCAATACGAATAACACAATTCTTCTCGATTCGATCACGTCTTTGTTTGTTGACCAGAATACTTGTACATCAGAGTTGTAGATACAATTTACAACAAATACACCGGTAAATAACTATATCGAACGACCGACCGTCGGTAGGCGAAGGTAGTTTGACATCGAACCCTAAAGTGTAGTTTGACTAAAGCAACTATTCATAACTGTGATTCTAGATCAGCAAATTTGACTAAAGCTATCCAATCCTTGCATCTAAGTAGGTCAAATAATTATTATGTCTCAGATTTCGATCCTTCTGTTACTGCCATCAATGTTTTATGTTATATGTGTATAGCGCGGGTAGTTGACGCTATATTGTGTCGGTGTGTTTGTGTGTAATGTTTTCTTTCTAGCTAGATAATATTCTGCTGACAAAAGCTGCACCCGTGCATTATACGGGAACTAGTACAATGTGAGAGGGGTGCAATGCAGTTCATCAGTGCGACCCGGTAATGAGTGAGGTTACTGAAAAGCCTGTAAGTTGCTATTAACGCTTCACTGGTAAGATCAAATCATATTTTCATATCGTGTTTTGATTTATTTTTACATAACTGATGTGTAGTGTACGAAAGTGAACTGTGTGCGTAATTTAAATCGTTAAAACGATCGTAATGATTGATGACGCTTATGAGTAATTGTCCAAAGCTGGTGTAAAGCTGTAGCTTAACAAAAGGGTTAGTAGTAATCGTAGCTGATTAAAATTTACCAAGTTATTTCGTAGTTTGACATAATTTGTTTGACGTGATGGAGACGAATTTTTGTAACTAGACCACCTGTGCGTAAACAACTGGGCGTCTTTACTATCGATGATGAATTAATAGCAGTTGCAGTTTTAAAGTGGCTGCCTAATACAAAGCTAACCACATTTTAATCGATTCACGTAAAATGAAACGAAGTTGCATTAACGTAAGTACGCTGAGATATAATACCCACGCACGTTGTGATTAATTTATTTATTTTTCCTTATGGAAAAATAGATACTTGTCAGATTATAACAAGGTACAGTGTGCAAACCAAGTTACTAGATGTTTCTCCGTAAATGTAAAAATTGAAATGACCATTATTAAGCAACTAGCTTTAGCCAGCGGCTCCGCCCGCGTGTATGTTGGCTATCGCGGTAAAAAGTAGCCTATGTCCTTTCTCAGGTTCTAAACTATTTGAGTTTCAAAATTCATCAAAATCGGTTAAGACGTTTAGGCGTGAAAACTAACAGACAGACAGACAGAGTTACTTTCGCATTTATAATAGTAGGGATGATAAAAAAAAAATAACAACAAGAAATAGTTGATGATCAATTACATTTCTAATTTTTATTTTGATAATTCGATGAATGGGCTATTCTTTTATATTGGTGGGTGGTGAGAGCAAATACATCGAGAGTTTAAAAACGTGTTTTGTAACTATTCACAATACGGCGAAAGGGGGCGTGGACAGCAGTGCTAGTCCTTACCGAAGTCTGTATAAAACAGCTTGAGAATCTTCCGCCGGTAGACAGTACGAGGTACTATGTCACATTATTTATTGGTAATTGTATCAGTCAACTGTTGTTGTAAAATCTGTAGTGTTATGACATCGAGTGGCAAACGTTTAGACTTTAGGTTCTAAAGTTATTATGTTAAATTTATTTTATAGTTACGAGTAGGTAGTACGAAAATGACTACAATTGTAATTTATGATTCAAAGAAACTTCTTTAAATTCGTCTTTAGACGGCGTATATATTTAAATACGTAGTTTGGACTCCAAACTGGAACTTCATATTGCAAATGTAATCTTAATGGGTTTACACAACGTCAACAACAAATTTATAGAAAAATTATGATAACGTGTAACATATCGTATGTTTGTTAATTATGTTGTGATATGTTTAACGTATGGCCTTAACCCTCTCTTAAGAGGAGACCTGAGCCCAGCAGTGGGACGTTATGGGTTGTTGATGATGATGATGATGTTTATCGAAATGCCAAGTATTGATACCGTTAAAGACTAAATGTCTATCGATCTTATTAGTACGTCTACTTAGGCATAACTTTAATAATGGGTTAAAGTTATAGAAGCATTATGAAAGGTTTTAAATACCCTCACTAGTGTCAGGTATTAAAAGTGTTAGTTTGCGAGACATTATGTTGTTTGTGAAACTATAATCACTAATGGTCAGGTTAGACCGAGCTAAAACAAGGTTTAATCACTAGTCAATGCGAGAGTACCAAGTAGTGTTACATAAAGATAAGACTAGCTATTTCGGGTTTTAAGTTTTAAGATCTTAAACAAATCATTCTAGCACACTTGATCGTAAAGGTGTGACATTCATATGTGATCACGAGTTCATGTTCATGAGGACATTACAAGCCAGCACAGGCTATTGTGATGTGATAGTGATGGTTCCGACTGCTTCGATGGGCCGACAGTTAGTGTATGCTACTACTGTTCAATATAGGTTCGGTTTTTGGGTTGAACAAACAATAACTAATAATACTGTGTACTTCTATTTATAGACATGCATGTCGCGGCCCGAAGTTTAAAAGTTGTGGTCAAAGCTCCGTGACTCGAATGAGTACAAAGAGTCGACGGTCCTACGCCTGATCTCTTTCGGGTCATGTTGGGTGGCCGTTACATCGAACCAAAGGCGTACACCTGTGTTAGACAAGTACTTGAGGTGCTGTAGTGTCTACTGTGTTTTTGGTTGGTCACCATTGGAACTGGCCGCCGTAGCAGAAAGGTTTAAATGATGACAACTATGCGTTGAGAGAGCCTCGTCACTGTGCAAGGTGCACTCTACGCTGATGGTGGCTACGAGGTACGGACTTGCGTCCTGCATGCCGCTCAGTGATAAGCGGTCCTGTTCTCCGTGTGCGCGAGATGCAACCTTCCGCCTGTTCACCGTGGGTACGAGACGCAATCTTCGGCCTGATCCCCGTGTGCGTGAGGTGTGGTGCAATGTATGGCGGATGGTGGAAAGCATGAGGTATGTAATATTGGAATGGACCCATGGACAGGGTAACCAGCCCCAAACTCGTGGTCTTCCTGAGATAATTTTAAGACCCATGGACAGGGTAACCAGCCCCAAACTCGTGGTCTTGTTGAGAGAGGTAAGACCCATGGACAGGGTAACCAGCCCCAAACTCGTGGTCTTGATGAGAGAGGTTTAAGACCCATGGACAGGGTAACCAGCCCCAAACTCGTGGTCTTGTTGAGAGAGGTAAGACCCATGGACAGGGTAACCAGCCCCAAACTCGTGGTCTTGATGATAGAGGTTTAAGACCCATGGACAGGGTAACCAGCCCCAAACTCGTGGTCTTGTTGAGAGAGGTTTAAGACCCATGGACAGGGTAACCAGCCCCAAACTCGTGGTCTTGATGAGAGAGGTTTAAGGCCCATGGACAGGGTAACCAGCCCCAAACTCGTGGTCTTGATGAGAGAGGTTTAAGGCCCATGGACAGGGTAACCAGCCCCAAACTCGTGGTCTTGATGAGAGAGGTTTAAGGCCCATGGACAGGGTAACCAGCCCCAAACTCGTGGTCTTGATGAGAGAGGTTTAAGACCCATGGACAGGGTAACCAGCCCCAAACTCGTGGTCTTGTTAATTTTAAGTTTAAATGTTTAAGACACACACTTATGGTAACTGTTCTTATGGTAACAGTTCTTATGGTAACTGTTCTTATGGTAACTGTTCTTATGGTAACTGTTCTTATGATATTATGGTTCTTATGGTAACGGTAGACCTTCATGCTGAAGTCTACTCTTGTATTAGTACTAAGTTTCTAGTTTTATTTTAAATGTATCTAACAGTGACTGTTTGTTTCTAATCTGGCGTGGATTATAAATAATCTTTCACTCTTTTCCTTGGAGGTTCGAACCTTTCCTATTCGTGTTATCTGTTATTATCATAAACCCTATTCGTTAACTTTAACTGTTTACACTAAATTTGATAACTTTTTTCAGTAACTGACCAATTGGACGATGGTGTACTTACAGAGGTGTCTAATGAACTTTTTGATAGAGGTTCCAGTCACCGCAAATGAGAACAATGAAGAAGTGTGTGGGCACCCGGACCTGCCGAGGACGTCAGGGTGTCAGGAGAGGCCGTATTAGATATTTCATAAGTTAGGGTATAAAAGGCAGCGCGCGCCTGTGCATAACACATTTCTTGTTCGGCGCTCGTCGTGGTAACTCTGAAGGAGTGTTATTGTGATCTTTGCTATATTGTAACATTGTTATTATCAAATGGTAAAGTAAGAACTGCGAGTATTGTAAGTAATTAACTTATTAGAGTTGGAAATCTAATGTAACTATTTCTGTTCAAATACTAATAAAAGTGAGTTTATTGTGTAAGTACTGTAATGATTATTAATTGTAAAAACAATGTTGGAAAAGAGTGTCCATGGAGTTTCTTGTCTGTTCTTCTCCATAGGATCTACGCCTTGGAACAGACAATTAGCTTATTAAAAACAGTTTGATATAATTTAATTATATTTTTGTTTCTATTTCACTTTGCGACCCATAAAAATATATATATATATATATATATATATATATATTACCATAGTAAATCTTCTCAGAAAATGCAAAGAATGAAAAAACTCGAATTCGATTTTTTTAATCGTTATTGAGATATTTATTAAAATTTACACTTTAATCACTCGAAAAACGTAAGATTGCATGTTACAATGATAAACAAAAATATTGCAAATCGAAACATACTACTATAATTTTAACAAACAAATAAATAATAAAGTTAATATTAAATAAAACATCTACAATATTATGAGAAAGTTGCAGAATCTTATTTAAAGTATATGCGTATATGCCTATTTTAAGATAATTTAATACCTGAGTAACTTATGAAAATTTTTGGCTATTAAAAGTTTTTTCATGGAGAAGTGGGCTAGGCAGGTCTGGGCCTACTACTTACTACCCCCTCATCCCCTTCCCGACCTCAGATCGCCCGTAATTTATTTTTTCTTTAATTTTTGTACTATTCTCCTCCTTTTTAGGGTTCCGAAGTATATCACTCGGAGCCCTTAAAGATTCGTCATGTCCGTCTGTCCGTCCGTCCGTCCTCGACCTACCGTCCAAACGGTAAGTGCTAGAAAGATGAAACTTTGCATGAATATGTGTTGTAATTACGCCGACAAAGTGCTATAATATAATTATGAAAAATATTTTTATTTGGGGTACCTCCCCTACACGTAAAGTGGGGATGTAAATTTTTTCTAGCGGCTACCCCATCGCGTGGGGTATCATTAGATAGGTATTTTAAAAACAATAAAGGGTTTCTAAGACGATTTTTTGATTGAGGTATCCGTTTGCGAGAAATTCCACTTTAAAGGGCACTTTTTTGTAAAAACAGGGCCCCCCCCCCCCCCTCTAAAAGCTAAACGGCTGGATCAAAAAATCTGGAAAAATTCGTGATGATGGTCCACATACTGAACTTTGAAGGAAAACTATAACGGATTAGATAACTTTATTAATTCAGGAGTTATGGAGACTTAACTTGTAAAATGAGCTCACTTGGAAAACGTCATACAAAATTAACACATTAGTACGTAAACATAATAAAATATCTATTGGATACGATTTTAATTTAATTTAATTTTTAATTTTATTTTAATAATTTTTTTTAGGTGTATGGGGTCCTACTAAGATCTTTGGTACCCAAGTCAACCTCACGTGCTAGCTTGTACTCCTGCTAAACAACAGACTAGGCTCTGGCGCATGCTTTCCTTTTCGGGGGTGGGAGATCAGAGGGCAATCGCTCCCTACAAAAGCTCTGCCAAAATCACACATGAGGGAAGAAAATAGAAAGTACGTCACGGATAGGGCGCCGCCGAAAAACGGCGCGCAGGAACTTCGCCCGATTCCTGTGGCAAGTGAGCTAGGGCTACCGTGTCCAGGGTGGGCACGGCCAAAGAAGTTAGCCCCACCTCGTATCCGCTTCGCAACGTGAAATATTGGTACACTGACAGCTCGCTGGAGTGAGTTAGCCAATGTACTTTTTTACTCGGTGGAAAGGCAACAGGTTCAGACTTATTGGTCACGGTTATAAACTGATACTCCGTGCCGTGGTACTCTCCGAAGAGCTGCAGAGCTGGGCTGCTGAGTGATATTCTGGAGGTGAAACGCTTCTGCGACAGACTTATGGCCGTAATGGTGCTTTTTAACGGTACTGTCACCCATCTGATAAGTGCCTATGCACCACAGGCTGGTTGTAGCGACGCCGAAAGAGGACTGTTCTGGGGTCAACTTGGAAATGTGCTCCGGGATATTCCGTTGTCACAGGAGATCGTTTTGGGTGGTGACCTAAACGGCCATGTGGGTTCGCGGTGTCAGGAGTTTGAGCGAGTTCATGGTAGGTTTGGATATGGGATTCGCAATGCGATTTTCTTAGAACGTGTGCTGCTGCCGATCTCGCCATCGTAAACTCCTACTTTCAGAAGAAACCTGGTCAGGTTTCTTCTGAAAGTAGGAGAGGTGGTCACCTCATCACCTACAAGAGCTTGGGTCGAGCTATCCAAATCGATTTACTGCTCACTAGGAGGCACCAAATTAGTAAAGTAGCGAACTGCAAAGTTATACCCGGAGAGAGTCTCACTGCGCAACACCGTCTCCTTGTCATGAATCTCTGCGTAAAACTCAAAGAACCCTTAAAGATAGTGTTGAACAATGCCGGCGCCGAATTAGATGGTGGCTGCTTGATGAAGACAGAGCCCTGAAGTTTGCTTCAGAAATCGGAGATAAATGTGCCGAAACTGAAAGTGGATCTGTACAGGACTATTGGAATAAGATTCAGGCGGCTATCCTTGAAGCGGCAGAGGCGGTGCTTAGCGTGTCTAAGGGTGGACGCAAGTGTGACAAGGAAACTTTTTGGTGGAATGATACAATCCAGAGGGAGACAAAGACAAAGAAAGTCCTATTTAAGAAGTGGCAAGCCTCAGGATCTCCCGACGATCGCGACGCATATGTAGCTGCAAAGCGCACCACCAAAAAAGCTGTAGCCAGAGCCAGAAGTGACCACATACAACCTCTTTATGACAAGTTAGACTCCTCTGAGGGGCAGAAGTTGATCTACAAGCTGGCACGCTCCAGGATCAAAGCAGCTCTGGATATTTCTAAATGCCGCTGTGTGAAAGATTCCATGGGTAACCTGATATGCAAGGACCTCGCGGTGAAGGAGAGATGGCGCTTATACTTTCAGGAGTTGCTGAATAAACAACATAAACAGGTCCTGCTACCGGACCTTCCTCCAAACCAAGGACTAGTGTCCCCGATAACGCCAGTAGAAGTCCAGACTGCTCTGCGCCGCTCGATGAATCGGAAAGCTGTGGGAACCGACGGAGTCCCCATCGAGGCATGGAAGGCAATGGGTCTTCGTGGTGTGGGCATCTTATTCAATCTTTTCAACCGCGTACTCGTCACCGGAAAGATCCCAAGCCAATGTAGGATGAGTATAATTACGCCAGTCTTCAAAGGCAAAAGGTCGGTCCAAGAGTGCGGCAATTACCGCGGAATAAAGATCATGTCCCACACCATGAAACTCTTTGAACGAATAATTGAATCCCGAATCCGACAGGAGTGCACTGTTTTGGAACATCAATATGGATTTCGCCCGGGTCGGGGCGTCATGGACCCGGTTTCTGCCCTAAGAATTGTGGCTGAGAAATACAGAATGAAGAATACACCTCTGCACTGCTTATTTCTTGACTTGCAGAAGGCCTTCGACTGTGTTCCTCGGGTGGTAATCTGGTGGGCTTTACGTTCCAGGGGGCTTCCGGAGACTTACGTTGATGTCATCCGAGATATGTACTGAGATTCTGTTTCTTTGGTTCGGACCGCTGTTGGCGACACGACACCCTTCCCCATCACCGTCGGGGTTCATCAGGGATCAGTTCTCAGTCCTTTTCTGTTCAGTGTCATATTAGACGTCCTGTCAGACAACATCAAAGACCCGCACGAGCAGCCACCATGGTTGCTTATGTATGCTGATGACATCGCACTGGCGGACATGGATAGGGGCAGGTTGGTACGACGCGTGAAGGTATGGAAGGAGACGCTTGAAAACAGCAGTCTGAAGATTAATGTGGCGAAGACCGAATACTTGGCCTTAAACTCAACAGATCCCAGACCCGTCCGCATAGGCGATGACTTGGTCGAGCGCACGGACCAGGTTAAATACCTGGGATCTATATTTCACGCATACGGTGACATCGATTGCGACGTCAAGGCACGCATTGCTGCCGCGTGGGCCAAATGGCGTGAAATGACTGGTATCCTTAGTGACCCTAAAATTCCAGTCAGGCTGAAGGGACAAGTCTATAAAACCATAGTTAGACCTGTTCATTTACATGGCTGTGAGGCGTGGCCTTTAATAGAGCGACACAAGCAGGAACTGCATGTCACGGAGATGAACATGTTGCGGTGGATGTGTGGAGTCACGCGGATAGACCGTGTGAAGAACTCTCGCATACGCGGTAGCCTTCGTGTCCGTGAAATTGCGGACAAGTCGCAAGAGTGTCGCCTTCGCTGGTATGGTCACGTGTTGCGGCAACCATCCAGCTACGTGGGCAACAAATGTTTGGCCATGCCACCTCCGCTAGGCCCCGGCAAAAGGGGTAGACCCAAGAGGTGCTGGCTTGACGTTGTAAGGGATGATATGCGTGCCAATGGTCTCACAACCGATTTTATAATGGGTTTCATCCTACTATAATTTATGTTCACTTTTTGTTATTTTAAGAGGCTTCTACCCTGGTATAATTGGATATATGTATAATGTGAAATATGTATGTAAATATGTTGGAAAAGAGTGTCCATGGAGTTTCTTGTCTGTTCTTCTCCATAGGATCTACGCCTTGGAACAGACGAATAGAATCACGATTAACTAACTGACTGACTACTTGACATTGAAATAAAAATAGTTTAATATGATTTGATTTGGTTTGATTTGATATACTCAAATTCCTGATGTCTATTAATTATATAATATTTTAATGCCTATACATAAATTGTTAGACCAAACGCCTTATAATTCGTTCGATAAAACCTTTATCACTATGTATGTTTAATCTCATCTTTTCTCTAATCTAACACACTCATAATTCTCAGAAAAATCGCAGAGAATTACTATTTCTTTATTTGTCATATTACTGACGCACATCCTGTATTGTCGCTGTTGTTCCTTCCAATTGAAAAAATGTGTTTTAAATGCAGGTAACATTAGCTTAAATTCATTTAGTAAGCGTGCAGGGGATCCAGTGACTTGCTGCTTCACCATCTTGCTGCTTCACCATCTTCTTTGTAGATTTTTTTTTCCGGATTTTTCATATTGGTGGGGCACTCTTTTCCACTTGTACCACTTAACAGCCAATTCTGGTTTGTTGTCACAGACAAAAGTTATCATTTTACATTTGTCACATTTGTTGTGCATGCAAGTGAATTTATGTCGCATGATTTAACGGATAAGTTCTTCCATATTTTTATGCAATATCACCTTATTCATCTTTAGAGCCATAAACATAAATTCCACCTTACTGTGTTTGATACACAAACAAGTATCTTGATTTGAGAGTTGATGACAACACGTAAAACGGTTTACATTTATAAAATGTTGTAAAGCTAAATTTCCCTCCCTCTTTTTTATATATTTGGTAAACATTTTGGATTGTATCTGATAAATATCTGATTTGCACTTTACGTTTATTTTTACTCTTGCTTTCCTTCATGCCAACAGTAGATGTACTAACATCATCTCTACAAAAAAAGCTTCTATTTCCGTTTTATTATTTTTTACAATGTATTTTTTTTTTATGTTTAGCCTCTAGGCGAAATCTATTTTTCCTTAAACTACTAATAAGTTTCTTCAACGTTTCACAAGTTTTCAATGACCTTTGATATCTTTTGTACAGATTTCGGTAACTCAATATCTGTTTTTTCTTCGATTCTGTATCAACTTGCACCTCTGGCACCGTCATTGGAACAGCTGGCTTAGTATTATTTACCTTTTCCCTTTGATTCCTTTTATGTTCTCTCCAAATTTTCCGTCTATTTACCTTTTCATCTTCATTTAAATCACTTACCTTGGGTTTATATTTCTTCAGTCCTTCGATTTCTTTCTTTTTATATTTTTTGTATTTTTCTTCATTTTCTTTAAGTTTTTCTCTGTATCGCCGTGCTCTCTCGGCTCCAGTCAACGGCATATTTTACCTATAAGTAAGAATAAATTAATTCGTGGAAGTGCTGAGGATGTGAGGAATGTTAGGGTTCACCCTGTTTATCGCTAATCTAAATAGGATATTTCTAACATAGTGAGGAAACCTACACACCATGACGTGACTAGATCCTATGAAGATAATGAGTTTAATCCCTGGGTGGTTTATATTTTTTATTTTAAGTATATCAAAATTTCACAAGACAATATGAACACATCTTTACGAGTCCAGTACGTAACGTTTTTAGTCCACATTAATACATCACATCACGTCCTGGACGTTACTAACGCGGACTTGTCATCACATGTTTTTTTGGTATAAAAAAAAATTATTATAGTAGTTTACTAGTACACATTCATTATTTACAACATATTTACTTATAATTTAACACGAGTAGTATAAAATTTTGTGGGTCTTACCTTTCAAAATCAATGTTCGTACCGGACAAACAAAACAGACCCGTCCGTCACGCACGTCACGGACCGCAAGCAAAGAGTTTGTAAGGGTGCCCACACACACAATAATATTGGCAATAAAGTACGTATTGCCAATAATATTGTGTGTGTGCGGGCTGTATTGTACAATATTATTGTGGATTATAGTGTGCGGGGCCGTGTGTCACAATATTATTGTCACAATATTATTGGGTGTGTGCGGGCACCCTATCACTACGTATAACCAAAGAGTATGTAACACTACGTCATAGAGTATAGTAATATAGGTGGAACGTATAACCCATAGGGTGCCCGCACACACACAATAATATTGGCAATAAAGTACGTATTGCCGAAAATATTGCGTGTGTGCGGGCTGTATTGTACAATATTATTGTGGATTATAGTGTGCGGGGCCGTGTGTCACAATATTATTGTCACAATATTATTGTGTGTGTGCGGACACCCATAGAGTATTGTAATGGTATAACCGCAAGTGTTGACGATTGAATTTCTTCAGTTTTAATTCAAAGGAAAAGAACGAATGAATGATAAAAACATTGTCAATTAATAATCCATTGCTATAGGGTGCCCGCACACACACAATAATATTGGCAATAAAGTACGTATTGCCGATAATATTGCGTGTGTGCGGGCTGTATTGTACAATATTATTGTGGATTATAGTGTGCGGGGCCGTGTGTCACAATATTATTGTCACAATATTATTGTGTGTGTGTGTGGGCACCCTAAAAATAGTTAGAGCCAGAGACAATATTTTTGTTATTCTTTATAAAATCATACCGATACGTACAGGACTGTCCGCTGTGGCCAGTTTTTTAAATCCGATAATTTCAGTATATATTATATAGTATATATTAGAAAAATAGACTACAACCTTATTATATTTTCTTTAAAAATAAATAAAATGTTATTTAATTCGAGTAATACTAAAGATATCCAAATATAGCTTATATATTATATATTCTCCAAAATACGTAATCAAAATCCAGGTTATGATGAAGGACACATAAAAAAGTAGGTTAATATTTGGTATTTTATTAAATATTAAAATATGTTTTCCGCTTATGTATTATGTTTATCTTTTTTTTACAGTAAGTTAAACATTTTATCCTAACATAAAATAATTTGATACTCGCTTCCTACATTTTTGCCTTTTAATCAATGGTCAAACTCGTAGGACAAAATAGTACTGAGCAAAATTTTGAAAAACGCCCATTTATTTAGCTATTTAAAATTAAAGAAATGTACTTTATAGTCGGCACAAAATAAGAAGCCCGTTTTGACATTTGTCATTTGACATGCCGCTTGTAAGAAATTGAAAAATCAAATTCATAATCCTATTTAATTACTATGTTACCCATACACATTAACTTGATATTGAAAAATTGCACTCAAAAACACGAATTAATCGTATTAATTACGCCACGATGACAAATGTCAAACCGGGCTTCTTATTTTGTGACATAGATTCAGGCAGGATATTCACACAGTGCCACAAACTTTACTAAAATTTAAGAGTCTGTTATTCCAAATCCAATTATATCAGCGTATGTACTGTACAACAAAAAATCAATTTTAAAATTCTTGCCCAAACTTTGCTTACGGGAATGATACTATAAATTAATTTAGGTTTTCACACAAAATTTTATTTACAGTAAGATTCCCTTAAATATTAAAATGCTAGAATTGAATTATTTAGGAAACTATTAAAAATACTAAACGAAATTTCTAATTGTTTCAAAAAAAATCTTAAGGACAACATTCAATGATACTTTATATATTATATGTAATTTTAATTTTGACGTTAACTTGCATTGATCAACAGTCCTTAACAGTCCACTGCTGGACACAGGCCTCTCCTTAGAAAAGAGGTTTTGGCCTACTATACCACGCTGGCTAGACGAGTTGGTATAGGGTTGATTTCAAGTTTTCCTTCTCTTTGCATCGATGTTGTCTTGCGTAGTTTATCCCTTAGTCGCCTTTTACGACACCCGTGGGGTGAATAGGGGTGGTGACACTCTGTATTCTTAATCCGTCACCATACGGACAACTTGCATTGATTGATTTGTTATTATTATATTCTGATATTTTAATATAATTTATATTGATTCAAGTAATGGTTTCAAAAAATTCAAAAGTCAGGAACCGTAGTACTGCATTTGGCAGTTTTTTAATATAATTTAAAAAGCCTGCCAAAGTGACTACTCTGCCTGATGGAAAGCATGAGTAGAATCAATGGTGCAGGTCACGTCACTGCAAATGGTGACAATGACCCATACTATGTTGACCTAGTAAGATTCTCTTTCATGCCTTTTTTGCTTGCATAAACTGTTCGTATTTGTACGCCAGTTTTGGTAGAACATGTTGAGTATAATATTTGAGTCTAAATAATATGTTACATCAATAATATGCATCATTAATCAATGGGTCACCTGTTTCTAAAACCGAATGTTTTTTTTGTACATCTAGTTGCCAATAAATAATATAATCAGTTTTTACTAATATAGCCTTACTGCGCCTTTTTTTTTAAAGTAAAAACAAATTTCTGCAGATATACGAGTTTATTTATACGAGGCTTAGTAAGTTAATTGGTCGTTAGTTAATTTCCTGAGCATAATAAATAATATGATATTAGTATTGACAGAATTAATTGCACAGTAGGCTTCAGGGGTATTTTCATTTTTAAATTGTAACTAAAATCTTATTCTAAGATTTGTCTAACTGAGAATTTCAGCAGGATCAAGTGAAAACAAGGAATTTTATAAGCTGTTTAAAGAAGTAATTTACTTTTAGTATCTTAATCAAATAAATATTTATAAATATATTTATGTTTTATTAATGACTGTGAATCCCAATGAAATAAAAAGAGAACAAAAATATTTTGTTGTAGTATATGGATGTACCACCCATTTCAGTCAGTTTCATGTTGGTGTTATCGAATGGAACTTCAACCTGTATCGGTACTCAAATAGCAGATAATTATAGTGAATCTGCCGCTTGGAACTCACCGAGTTCCATTCAATATACAAAAATATAAAGTAAAAGTAACAGTAGATAAAGAATTCAAATTTTGGCGGTACGTTGAGCAGAGCCATCTGATTTCTAGTACGAGTAAACATTTACAAAAAAGCGAAGTTGTTCATCTATCTCTAGTATATATATACATTATAATCTATGGTTTTTGTGTTGTGGGTTGTGAGACGGTTACTGTCAGACTGTCAGCAGCGTCATTCTCGTTCTCGTGAATGGTGTAGTTACGAGCACCGTTAAACCTATTTTTTCGCTTCAAGTTACGTTTCCTAACTCTGATATAGCTACAATAATAAAATAAAAGTTACTTTTAGTAGTTTAAAATAAAAAAAATGTATCAACTTGCATGATTTTTCAACTTTTGTGAACTTTGAAACTTTGTGTAAATTACATAGTTAACCGTGTCGCGCAGTACATTGAAAAGTTGTTGTACAATATTTTAAAAGTTAAAGTGATTGTTTTCATGTGCATTCAATGGTTGTGCAGTAATATGTGTGAATGCTTGTGTATAATAATTTTATGTTAAAGAAGAGGTGAGTTTATTTGAAGCATGAGAATAGTAGTTTAGTGATTAAACGAGGTGGAATTTTGTGACAAAGGTAATCGCGTAACGTTATCTCAGTGATTACATTACACTAATATTAACCAGTACAAGTTGTTTATGTGACTAAGTGTGTGACTAGTGACATAAACCTTGCATTCTCATAAATTGTAAATATGGTTTCAGTAAAAAGTACACAAATTATGAAAACGTAATGAATGGATAGCACTCTTGCGTTTTTTAAGTTACTTTTACTCCTTGTAAATGTAATAAGAAATTGTGTGTACAATATAGAATAAATAAATAAATACTTTTTGCATCAAGTTTGAAAATTATTAATTTAATAAAGAAACTATGTTATGAATTCAATCATGTAAGAAATTAAAAATTATAAATATGAAACACCCTGAGTGTAGAATTCAAATGCTAAAAGAAACAATTTGTATTAGTCACATAAGAAATAAATAACCTTTTATTCAAACTTGATAAATTTAAGTATTGTTAACTAAAAACTTAGCTAAAAATACTTATTAATCTAAAATCACATAAATTTAAGTTGATACTACCTATAATTTTGTGAATTCTTTAAAAGAACTAATGGGTGGGTCTCACATTAAAATGTATTTAAGTATATGTCATATTACCCTCCTTGTTTAAAAAAATTGATTGTTTATGCGATGTATCTCAAAATGTTACCATAAGAAACTGAAAGTTTCAAAAACTGCCATACTTCTAAAGTGTTTACAGTAGTATATAGACTGTTAAAAAAAATCATTGACTATTTAATTTCCACTTGATGTAAACTAAAAAAACAAACATGTTTTTAGAAATTAAAACTCATTTAATTAGTAAACATAAAAAAATTGTGAATTCATTGTGAGATGTCTAAACAAAAACTTTTGATTTTCCTCCAGGCCATCATTGAGAATCTATTTATATAAATAATAATAAATATTTCAGACATTTTTACACACAACGCCATCTAGTCCCCAAACTAAGCAGAGCTTGTATTATGGGTAACTAGACAACTGATATAAATACATAAGCATACTTTTTTTTTGTAAATACATACATGTTATACATAGAACATACCCAAACTCCGAAACAAATATTTGCGGATCACACAAACATTTGGTATGACCTGGGAATCGAACCCGAGACCTCTTGATCAGCAATCGCATACGCTAACCACTAGACCAACAATGCAGTCAATCACATTGACACCTTATTCAATATAATAGGTTTAGTAGTCAAGGCACTACAGTGGAAAGTATGAGATTACAAAGACTGCCCAATCCATTAGCTTTTAGATACCTTTGTCACTTAGAATCTATAGCTATGTGTGTATAAAACATACTTACGTTTTTTTGCTATAAATTATGAGCATTATAAAAAAAGTTATAATACCTGCCTTGTTAGTCTAGTGGTTAGCATATGCGGACATCGGACCAAATGTTTGTGTGGTCCTCAAATATTGGTTTTGGTGTTTTCTTGGTATAATGTGTACAACAAACTACTTACAAAAAAATCAAGAAAAAAATATTAAATTGTTTTTTTTTATATGAAAAAATATTTTTTTTTCTTTTCCAAAAATACAATTAAGTAAAAAGCTCAGTAAATGAAGTCAGAAATCCATTAGTTTAATTATTTAAATATATAATTTTATGACTCCATAATCGGCTTTGAAGTATTGCATGCCAACCGGTTGTCGGAAACTTCAAAGTCCCATAACTTTTCAACTAGTCAATAAATCACAAAAATATTCAGCACATGTGTCAATAACATGTATAGGTTGAACATATTCAAATATTACTGAAATCGGAAACATCGAGTTTTTTTACCTGTCCGCTTCGTGTGGAATATGGCCCCACATATTATATAATTATACTGCACTGCATTCATCAGTTATAGTTCAGCATTACAAAAAAACATACATATTTACAAATATTAATTTAGGCTTGTCTGCAACCAACTCCTTCTGTTTTTATGATCTGCATACTGCTAACATTACTTTACAAGAGCTTTGTCACTTGTTTGTCTTAGCTGCCCTTTACATCAAGACAATGACTAATGTGAAACAAATACTGCAAACAATGAATCAAACATGAACAAAACCCTAAGATTTTCCTTTTTTATCACTAAAATTAGTATCATAGGTATTTAAACAAACTACCTAGCTATAAATTTAATTTAGTAAAGTATGTGATGCTCACCCTCAAAAATGAATTCATTACATAGTAACCCCGGATCCTTCAAGTGGGGCCTGAAAAAGCATCTTACTAGGCCGCCATAGTGTGGGTCACCGTGCTGCACTGTACATTGTGGCAGTGAGGATGGTGGCCTTCACTTCTGGATTTTGTTCATGCTTTCCATCAGGCAGGGCAGAGTCATTTTGGCAGCTAATATAAAAAAAAAAAGTTATGTGGGTGCAAGCATTTGGGTTGTATTAGGCTAATAGATGTATGCAGTTCACCTAATTCTTTTAAATACATAAACGTGATTGATTACTAAGACTGCTGTCCATTCATAACCAGGGTGTAACTCATTAACCGTGATAGTTAGACAGTTGAACATTTCACAGATATGTTTTTCTGTTGCCGCTGTAACAACAAATACTAAAAATCAACCAAAGGCATGCCAGGCCAGGCCAATGTTTTGATATTTTTGAACAAGTTAGGCCTCTATAGCTAATTTAGTTAATTAGCTATCTAAGCCATTACAGTTTTCCTTTAAAGTTAATTAAAAACACTAATCATTATGAATTTGTTCATAATTCTGGAGATTGCCTTGTTATAACAAAAAAAATGCGCTTTAAAGTTGAGTAACTCGCAATCGGATACCCAAAGAAAAAAATCGTCCTAGCAACCTCTCAATGTTTTTCAAAGACCTACCTAAAGATACCTCTCACATTTTTACGACCTTGACCTTCAATATCATAAGACGCGGAGACGATAGACTTTTGAGACAACATTTAGGATGACGAAACAAAGGTTTATACCAATTTACAGGTCTTTCATTCTGAGGTTCACCCCTTTTTTTACCTAATATGACTGGGCTATAAAACTGTACAGCGTTTTGTATGGTGTGTGTCAATGTGTTCTCTGGCTGAGTTCCTAAGAAATAAAAATGCTGTTACCCACCTTCTAGCTGTAAAGTCCGGCGTATAAAAATATTACAAAAATATCAACATTTATCATTTACCATAGGTATTTATAAATGTATAAAATGTCATATATG
Organism: Phragmatobia fuliginosa; assembly: GCA_932526445.1. Classification (NCBI taxonomy): domain Eukaryota; kingdom Metazoa; phylum Arthropoda; class Insecta; order Lepidoptera; family Erebidae; genus Phragmatobia; species Phragmatobia fuliginosa. The sequence goes on from OW052061.1 coordinate 17,858,410, forward strand.
TAGTAGCAATAATCATTCTTTTATCTTTACCTATATAAAGCCAAATGCGAGTCGGACTCGCCCATGAAGGGTTTCGTATCAGCAAGTAACATCATATAAAAGTTCTTGTAGTTCTTGAATGAAAGGTAAATTGCGGTTTACGATTTATGACGTATTAAAAAAAACTACTGACTAAATCTCGTTCAAACTAATTTTCATTGGTAGTTTGCATGGTAATGTAAAACATATATTTTTTTAGTTTTATCACTCTCTTATTTTAGAATTTACACGGGGGGGGGGGGGGACATTTTTCCACTTTGGAAGTGTCTCTCGCGCAAACTACTCAGTTTAGAAAAAAATGATATTAGAAAGCTCAATGAAATATTATTTTTAAAGACCTATCCATAGATCCATTTTTTTCGGATTTGTATATCAAGGATATAAACGGTAAGTTAATAATTAGAGTAATAAAATTATCTTAAAAAAGTGAAAAAAATGATTGCTCAGCATGAGTGTTTCATCGTGAATACATCATCATAGAAAATCTTTTGGATTGTTCCTACCTATTATCCCTTACCCGTAACTACGTCCAGCCTCCATCAGAATTGCAGTAGTAAAACTATCTGGTACATACCAACCTAAGTTTATTTCAATTGATTCGAGCCAAATTGTTCCAAAGTTTAAAAATATTTGGTGAATTTTTGCTAGGATAAACATAGCTCATCCATCGGCAAGCGGTAAAGTTTAGTGTGCGAGTACGACTTCCCATCCCATCCTTCTTTAAAAGGCGGACCGACTTGATATTGATATTTGACTTTGATATTTTTGAACAGATTTTTGCAATCTTTCTTTTTACGTCACATTTCATACAAGAATTACTTATACGCACATCGCAACATGAAAATACATTTTCCTTTTCAGTTAAAGCAGTCGACAAACGAAATAATTATATTAAATTATATGATACATTTTAATTGTGTCGTGTATGTGAACTCTTTAAGGAAATCATGATTCCTCAATACAATAACTATTCTTGGCCTCAAAATCGTGACACGTGCCTTGGCTGTACGCAGATGTATGTATGCAGCATTTGTTCTACCCGAGTGTCGACTGTGCCTATTGAAGTATTGACTATAATACGCTACATACGAGACTACCATTCTAATTAGCTTTGTATGGGTTTATGCGGTCGGTACGTACTTGAAGGATATAGCCTTCGTTTCTAATGTAATACCTTCGCGACAGTAAAATGAGGTACAAGTTACACAGTTTTCCATTAATCTAATACAAATAGAAAAACACTATTGACGGAAAAGCTTTAAGAACTAAATGCTTACCTTACTTGATTGAATAGACCACGGTGAATTGACGGTGTTACTAAGTTCAAAATCAAATCATTTCCACTGAAGGATGAAACATTGTGTACCACCCGGTCGTTGCCTCAATGAGTCATTGATGAATGCGGTAGGTTGATATTAAATAGAACCATTGCGAATAACTTCAGGTACTTACACGAGTATTTCGATGGAGCTTTTATTTTATGAAATATTTATAAATATCTATCACATCGATGTTTTACTCAACAAGTTACAGTTATTGGGAACATTTTTTTACAAGGTTTTTTCTATTGTCAATCGAAACTGCTTCACAGCTGCAGGACTACCATTATTTATTTATTTACTAGCTGTGTTGTCCGATTCTCTGACCTACCCAATATGCACACAAAATTTCATGAGAATCGGTCAAGTCGTTTCGGAGGAGTTTAACTACAAACACCACGACTCGAGAATTTTATATAAGTATATTATAAGATTTATTTAATTCTTTATGCGGCGGCCTTAATGCCCAAGGCATTTTCTACCAGTCTACCTTATGATGTTGTGGAAATAGGGAGGTGCACAGGGGTACATAGGTATTCAGTGAAAAATAAATACACACACAGATACATTATCATATTAATATTGCTTTTCCCGTACGTGTAGATAAAAAAAAACTAAATTGAAATCGCTTCATCCGTTCGTGAGCTACGGAGCCACAGACAGACTGACAAACAGACAGACAGACACGTCAAACTTATAACACCCCTCTTTTTTGCGTCGGCGGTTAAGACATTTAAAACATACAAAATTGTTCCAGTGAACAAAGATATTTTATACTTTAACTACCATCTTCAAAAGTGCATATTACTAAGAGTATTGAATTGATTAATGAATGCATAAATTATATTCATATGATTTATATTTGTAAGTCTTTACAAACTTGTTTTTTGTTTCAGATAACATGGCGTAAATTTATTTCACACAACGTGCTGCTGTAGCCAATCGCGTTTTGAGTGTATGATATCTATGCATGTAAGTAAAATAATCTTTATTTAGTACACAATTATTCTTAAACGCATAGAACTCGTAAGTACCTACATGCAGCGTGGTGGATATCGTTAAAAGAAACGGTGCCAACTAAATGTCATTCAGCCCTGCCCAGTAGGTCACAACCATGGTAGACTAGCTGAATTTTTAAGAACTCCATTAAGGCACTGCTTGTGTCTCTTAGTTTCTGTCCGCTTTTCTCTCACTGATTGCGTCTCTTTACGTTCTCATAGCAATTTTTACTCTAAGGGACAGCTATATCAATGCCGTTAATATGCTGACGGAGCCTCGCTTTCTCGCCTCAAAATTAAAACCCGAGTTCATAGTATCTAACATTTATTTTTCACTTTACGTAAAGCATCTGACATACTAAGAATTACATCAATAAAAATATGTTTGTTTCGTTAAAACATGTTCTGTAATGAGAGAGTATTTTTGTATCACTTTCTAAATTCACAGAATGTTGGTAATTTTGACTTTCTGCAGTAGACCCTATAAGACAGAGATGTTATTACTTGTTCTTACGCACGACATGCCAAAGTTGTAAGCGTATGCGTTTGCTCTACTTCGGTAATGTACGTTAGTTGCTACTGTTTGTTTATAAGTTTCATTACATCCTGTCTAAAACGTGTTATTTCTATCTGAAATACGAAAGTATGGTGTTCCCATAATGCTAGTGCAACACTTCTTTTACAGATATTTTACACATAAACATTAGTAAAAGTTCTGATTATGCATATAAAACACTAAATTCAAATGCATTGATTATTTTAGTGGTAGAAATAAGCACAAAAAAGTATAATTATCTCATCTATATAACTTTACGTTGGTCAGAAATAAAGTAGCAAGTTTTCTAACTTTCACGACAACCTCTTGCAATAAATGCCATTTAACTACTTGGAACCAGTTTTTTCAACTTGCGGCTTTGGACTTTCGTCGAAGGAACTACCTTCGGATCATATTGCATTTGTACTAAGCAGGGTTACGCTCTGTGAACGGGAAGTAACTGACAACAACGGTAGGCTTGCTGCGGATGTTTATCAAGTATGTTACAAAGATTGTTACATGCTCGAGATCCTTAACTACGTAAGTCTATGTATAATATTAACGTAGAAATTGATACTAACCAATCTTAAGTGTTCTGATTTTGCAGACCAAGGCACTAATTGGTTTTTCATTGTACAGAACGGATGTAAGTAACTGTAGGAAAATGTAGAGAGTATTTAATAACTAATAATATTAGGGGTTAAAGTATGAAAGTGCCGATTTGCACTGAAAAATTGTTTTTTTTTTCATTTAACATTTTTATTTAATCAAAATATCTACCATTATTATCTGTATTATCTTTAAGCTGCTTGTGTATTAAATAATAATAATAATAATATATTGCTGCCATCTAATAGGAAAGTCAGTGCCTTTGCGATAGAACTCTAGTGATCTAGATTCTACAAACTGTGTGAAAGCATTTTGTACTGCCTCTTGGAAAGAAAACTTTTTATCACGTAGAAAATTTTCCAAATCACGAAAAAAATGGTAGTTTATTGGAGCAAGGTCTGGCAAATACGTATTGTGACGAATGGTTTCTAATTGCAGTTCCTGTAGAGTTAAAACGGTTTCTCGGTCTTGCGTTGTCATGGAGTAATAATGGTGAAGATCGATTTATGAGTCGGGCTTGTTCGAAGTTCGGCACAGTAAGTAGATATCTGCCGTTGTTGCTTGACCAGATCGGAGAAAGTAATAGTGAAAAACACCATGCTGAGACCATCAAACAGTTACCATTACCTTTTTATTGGTAAGCTTTGGACACTGTTGCGGCGTTTGTTCTGGGGTCAGCCATTGCATTTTTCGCTTACGGTTATCCTAAAGAATCCACTTTTCATCACATGTTACAATTCGATCCAATATTCCTTCATTTCTGTATCGATTCAACAAAGGAACACGAGTTTCTTTCTGCAGATCAGTCAGATCATGAGGCACCCAGGTTTCATTTTTTTTTATTGATTTGACGCAAATGAGAAAGTATTGTTGGTATGGTAACATTAAACCATACCGCTAATTCCTGGGTAGTTTAGCTCGGATCACCTTCCACTCTCTTTCAATTCATTGTTATTCACATGTGTGGGCGGTCTTCCACGTGGTTCGTTCTTCAAATCAAAATTTCCATCACGTCATCGTTTAAACCAAAATCGCACGGTGCCTTCATTAGCAGTCCTCTCTCCAAACGCAACATTGATATTGCGAGCTGTTTCTGGAGCGTTAGTTCCGCGTCGGAACTCGTATTCAAAAATCACTCGAATTTTCGAAGTACATATCCATCTTTCTTGTCTAAGCTGAATAAAAGAAAACAACAAAAAGTCGATAATCGAATTTTGCACATTTAAAAAAAAAAGAATCACATAGTTACGATTTGAAAAAGGTGAAGGTTCTATGTCAATTCGAAGTACCTATTACAATAAAACGGTAATTTCATATTTTAACCCCTATTATTTTTACTTAAAGTCCAGAACTATGCATGTTTCCTGGTTTCCCTTTCATCAAAAACAAATTTAATGCGTACTTAAATTTGAATTAAAAATATGTGGAAAAGATGACTACCTTTTGGGTTAATTACATTTTAATATTCAATAGAACTAATACGTTCGTTTAAACAAAGGGGCGGTACCGCACTAGGATTGGCTCAGCAGCAGCGTCGGCAACAGATCCGATTGCCTCTAATTTAATTAGGCTGCAAGTGGAACACGCTCAGCACATATGACCGCTTTACACACTCAATAGGTCTTACATGTATTTTACTCATTTGAGTAATCATCTTGTAAAACTCTCGAAACATGCAATGAAGTTGGTCATTGGTGTCGAAATCTGACACGGTCACAATCAATCATAAATCAACATCAATTGTTAATCAATATTATCTACGTAAATTATTATAGAAAAAAGTAGGTACCATTCATATAGGGACAACCTTATCGGTTAAGATTGTTAACGAGTCGAATGGCAAAAGCATGCATTGAGCACAAATATTCCTAATAATGATAGATCTGTCATACGAGTATGTAGATAAAGAATTTATATCAAAATATTATTCATGACACAGAAGACCAAACTAAAATGACAGCATTCGTGCCTAATTTGTGTATTTCGTTGGTAAGTGTGAGACCGGAGACCTAATAATGCAGAACCATCTCACTAGGCCGCCATAGTGTGTGTCACCATACTGCATTGCTGCACTTACAATGAGGATGGTAACCATTTCGGACTTTACTCATGCTTTCCATCCGTCAGATTAGAGTCATATTGGTAGGCTTAAATATATAAAATGTAAGTACCTACCTATTTGTTTAAAATAAATTCTATCATACTTGCTAATGAATTTTCATAGAGTTTTCAACTACGTAATATGTACATGCGTTTAACTTTGAACACTATCGACTTGCAAAACTGATTTAGTAAACAATAGCTTGTAATGGCATTTCGCTTTGTCTGCACATCAATGGTGCAACTTTGCTATTGTATGAGATTATCTCTTAAATCCAGTTGGTTTTTGGCTGTTATGAAATGGAAAGTACCTACCAATAAAACGATGCAATGTTTATTTATGTAAGTAGGTATTTATACTCTTCAGATTTTTTGACCATGTCATACAAACAAACGAACAAAACATGTAGATTAAAAAAAACTATTTTATTTGTATGCGCTTGAATACGCTGGATCTAACAATCTTGCCGGTGAAATCAGGCCAACGTGACATTTTTTGAATGAATTTCACCACAGAGAAGAGTGTGCGTGAGGAGAAACGGTTCCTATTGCATGGCACACTCGGTGCCAGGCTCCAACGACCCCATGTATCTGCCGGTGGTCGATACGACTGTATGTCAATTTGTATGCAGCGATGAAAATGTTTTCCTATTTTAATTACAGTGATATAATATTTGACTAAATTGATTGAGCTGCGTTGTTCGTAATCCCGTTTTCATTGAGAGTGAATGCGTTGTCCGGTCACGGTCATTTGTTCAAACACGAATGCCGGATGGTGACAGTGACGTCACACTTTTCTCCTCGTGAATACCTTACTTTGAACGTGGCATCATCCGATGTCGTCGGGCTGCCAACTTGCCATTCACTCTGTCGCACTGTCTGCTATTGCCCTACTATCACTTTACCGATGAATGAGCCCAAATCGTATGTTATTCGATACTAGACACCGACAGATACTGTGTTAATCCCCTATCATTTTTGTGCTTTTACATTCACTAGTCTTAAAATTACGGTTCAGTGCATTAAACATAATTATAACCTACATAATTTGAAGTACAAAATATGTAATTCGATTCTACAATTAAGTCACGTCCTGTGAATGAAGAATGTATTTAAGTAGCAGGTGTACATACACTTGATGGCTAAACGTGCATTCCATTGCGCAACAACCCTAATCAAAAGGTTAAAAGTCATTAATATGTTCATTGGCTTTAGAGGTTTTTTAAGTTACACTAAAAACCCCACAGACACTTATGTTCGATGATATCGTTGGCAGGGTAGCTTTCTAGTTATGTCGTTGGCGGGTATCGCATGCCTTCCAAGTGAGTCATGCTAATACCATAAGTTGGTGCTTTTGCATTCCATATATTCAATACAATTTGCAGACTCTACTAAGTTTTCATAGTGTTTGCTCTAGGTAAAGCGCTCAGTAAACCAAATTGTTTTTTTATTTCTTATAAAGTATACTTGTACGGTTTACGTACACTTAGGCAACTATAACATTATTTCGCTGTAGTTCACGACACTGTACAATACTAGTGCAATACTTCGTACCGATCGAATTAAATACATATGCATATATTCATACATATGTACCTTTTGTGTATTGGCAATATCCTTAAATTCCTAAATCATGAGTCGAATAACATTTCCGGTTTGAGTGTATCGCCATACATACATACTATTTTGATAATTCATTTGTCGTTCCTTAATGATTTTATATTATGTTATTATTTCTTTTATTACACATGCAAGGAGTCTAGCAGCTTAACATCATCACTCACGTAGAGAAAGATGGTCTAAAAACTTGTCCATTCGCAACCAGGGCAGCGTTCATATACAAAATCCGGTTTTAAAATATTAAGCCGCGTAGAGAGGAATGACAGCAGCCGGCACACGACTGAGCAAACCATCTTAACAATTTATGATTCTGAAGATGAACTCAAATCGCCGTCAATTAATATTGTTGCGTGACAGCCTAACAGTACTGTCGCATTACGTAACAGACATAGAAGCATAAGGGGACCAAGTTCTCAGGCTATTTGCCGTGCTATCATGACGGGTCGCGAATGCTAAGGTTCCACGATAACCATGATATTAGAATTCTTAATGTACTCTACTCCATTACACAGATGATATCTGAAGTTTGATTTTAGATAAAATGTATTTAATATAATCATTGTTCATACAAACTTAATATCTATATCTTGTTAATAAATGCCCAAACAGTCTTTCGCAGGAACAACTTTTTCGGCGTTAGAAGGATATCAGTTAAAACAATACGCTCGCCTTTTAAAATAATAAAAATTCTCCTCCTTTTCCAATGGGTTTCATCCTACTATAATTTGTTTTGTTTTCAAAAATTATCGACCCTGGTCTAAAAGGGTTGTACGTTCATTCATCAGTGCTTAATAAAGACTACGTGTTGTCGTGTTGCGGATAGGTCCACTTGTTCCGCCCCTATGCACTTGCTGCAGGGGTCGATATGCCCACGCTTTTTGCACCCGCTTTATTTAACTTCTCGCGTTCCCACGCTGCACTCGAACAAAATTAACATGTTCAATGACATCTAGTATGTTTAGTAATGAACTATGTGCGCATTATTTCTCATACCATATTGTAGGCTTCTGGGAATAAAATGATTAAACTTTAAAATTATCACATTTATTCCACCGTTTATTTGTAATTGATACATTCTTATATCCACTGTTACGTTCAGCTGAGGCTCAGTTGGACAGATTATGGTGAGTTACAGGAAGAGGCAAGGTCGGCATCCAAGCGTGAATGATGTGCCACCTTCAAAACCAACTTTACTTATAGCTACACTATACTATTCTCATTAGCCTAACAGTTAATGAGCTGTGGATTCCACTCTAAATTTTTTATGTAATACATACTTAAAATCTGTCTTTCATGTTAACTATTTACGATCATGTAGTTTAGTCGATAACAGTTTGTAAAAAAATGCGTTGCCTGAGTAACGTATATCGATGCGTGTTTATTTTATTATTACCGGTAAACGCTCCGTGTTTTCAATGGTTCGCGGTTCCTCGTTCGTCTCGGTAGCAGCTCGTAGGCTGCAGTCAGCCAAATAGCGGAAGCGAGCCGAACCATAACAACGCTGACTCCTGTTTCGGTTTCTGACAGTTAACATTAATAAACTGGTTTCAGATGAAAACTAGAATGATATAGAAACATGAACACAAAACATAAACGTTATTTCGTTTCTATTGACGAAGTACTTGTACGGAGCAGATCTGGTGTTTTCAATTTTTTAAACGAATTATCGGATTAATTACTAATATGTTAAATACTGACACGAACTTAATTACCTATTATTTATTTCTTAAATTATATTTATATTATAATTATTATTAATAATATTAACATCTTCATACAGCACACATACGGTAGTTCGATCTTTACCCAGCAGAGCCAAACCCATGGTGATCAAGCTGGTGAAAAATATACCTATTATATATGTCTAAATACACACATAGATAAATAACACCCAGACCCAAAAAATATATAATAGTACTCATCATACAAATTGTTGTCCTGGATGCTATTTGATGAAACCACGACCCACGACTTCCGACTTCACAATCGCCACCGACTTCACAATCGCCAGCTGCCAGATGATAAAGCTAATTTTAAATTTTACTTTTCATGGCTAGATATCATTAAGACTGCTAAGGCGTAACCGACTTGGATTGCATATTGTATTTTTTTATATACATTGCAAAGTTAAGCAATCATAACCCAGTGTGTCTACAGATGGGTAATCATTCAACACATTGGATCCGACCACCTCTCCAGGCATCCTGGGAAGAGACGCAAAGCGGCACAGAGCATTTATTACTGTTGAGTTGCAGGTGTCCAAATTCAGCGGTATCCACTTCGCATTAGTGAACTCGCTTACTTATTTGTTATTGAAAGAGCTTAATTTATGTTGTCCTCATAACCTTCGCCGCTTCACTTTGCCATATGTATCATCTGTTACATAACACCACATTCTTCTAAAATTGTTGAAATTCAGTAATCTGTGCCAAAAAGATAGATGTAAACATTAACTGGTTCCTAGGGTCGTATAAAAACAGGGCTTTACTCAGTTATTCATGAATTGAATTGAGTATTATTTGGTTATTATTTTAAAACTACTCGTTTACTTACCTTTCTAGAAGAAAGAAAATTTACGGACATTAATGGCCGATCGTTTCATGACCGTTGGGCCATATGTTTACGATATAAATACCTACAGTGATGTGCGCCTGCGTACCGCCGCGCCCGCGCCGCCATAACAATATGATGTATGCCAGAAACCGCCCACATCGACTTTTCACTTACAGATAAAATAAATACTGTGTTGGTATGAATTATTTTTGTATAAAAATCACAGTGTAATTAAGAATATTCGATAATTACGTAAAGAACTTTTTGAAATAGAAAGTTACTTGACAACCTTAGCCGCGTGACCTACTTTCGTGATCATTACTGAATGGTTACCATAGTCACTATTATTTTTAATAGTTCGATAGTAATGTTTACTACAAAAATTAAATAACTCACGGAAAAACTGTCACTAGGTTTCACATGTATAAAGTGTACATACTTACAATATAATATTGTATACTTAAGTATTATGTTTGGACAATTATCACTGATAATAGCGATATAGGTGCAGCTGATATTAATGCTATTTATCAATGACGTGAAGGTATAACAAAATTTTCTAAAATTGTAGGTAGTATAGGTTTCATACGTAGGTAGTTGTAACAATTATTTTGTTTTCTTTTGTCATTGTTTTGTTGTTCTTCCAGGCTGACTTGATGCGGTGACACAATGGACGCGGCGGACAAGCGAATGCTGGAGCGCGAAGCGCTCCGCAACATGATCCAGCAGTGGAACGCCAATCGCCTTGATCTGTTCGCGCTCAGTGAACCCAATGAGGTAGACATCATCTTAGGTTTATTCCTCCCGTTACAACTTACATCTTAATGTATCTTCCGACAATACTGACACTAAACATGAACCAGTTGTTATTGTAAATGTTTACTTTAAATAAAATAGATTTAAACTTACCTTTGCTCATTAACAGAAAGGCTAACATAGCTGGAGTAAAATGGGGAAACAAATAAAACTTTCCTGCTACTTAATACATTTTGAAATTAATGTAAGATACATAAAATTCTAAAGTACTGATTATATTTTTATATTATAGGAGCACCACACTCGGTCTATAAATTATTGTGTTGTGTTTGACTCTGGTTCTCATGATTGTCATGATAATCTGTTTTGTAAAAAATACTTAATGTTGGCCCATTATTTTCAACGAATACCACCTTGTTCGTAATTTTTTAGTGTATAAAATCGTAGTTGATTATATTATTTTATTTATTTAATACAATTCTCACAAAATGTATGTATTCTTAAGGCAACATGCCTTAAGAATTTGTTAGTAACAGTTGATTTAAATAGAAATAATAATAAAATCTACAAAGTTTATTTTGATTTTAATTAAATAAATTCACTCCTTGTTGTGATGGATTAAAAATACATAGTATAACCACCCCTATAATTCTGTAAGTAAGCAGTAAGAACCGATTAAGGGAGTATACGGCGTAGGAAAACAGCACAACAAAGAGACAGAAAACTTGAAATAAACCCTATTATTAACTAAAAGCCTGGCTCTCGTGGTATCGTAGACCGAAACTTCCTACTAAGTAGAGGCCTATGTCTAGCAGTGGACTACTAAAGGCTGTTGACGATTATGATATAAATTCACGGATTACGTGCCCTATTTGTCATTAAAAAAGGTCATTAATTTAGATGCATATGAAATACAAAGATTAAATGTCTGTTTTGCTATTTTACTGTTAAACAGATTAGTCATTCCTGTATTATCAACGTCATATTATCCGTTGTTTTGTGATCAATACCAAAGATAATATGCTTTGTTGTATTTTGTCCTTTTCCTCTCCTATGTCGTATTATCATCTACTATTTTCTAATACTACTGCGAAAGAATTAGTGTAGTACATGTCTGATGGCTTGTAAAACATGTCGTCACGCGTGATTCACTTATCAGTCACACGATTCTTATTGAACAATTACCATATTAAATCTTGAATTAACTGTCACGTTCAGTACTGAGAGGAACGAATTCCATGCGTCACATTTGTCAACAGTTTACGAACAAGTTATTGTGTATTGTAAGTAATCAGTAGTAATCACTACGAAAATCTTAAAGTTAACTATTTCAAAGATTCGCTAGTTTTACTAGACAGGGTAATTTTGAAACAAATGGAGTATTAAGCCATAAGCCAATTGATTGTCAAAAGTGTATGGCAAAATGATTTTGAAGTTTATAATAGAAACGTTTCTGACTCAACAAGGGAAGCAATATAATAAGTGATACTGCTTATCAATCTAAAAGAAACATCAACAGCCTTTGCCTACTACTAGCACACTGGCAAGAGGCATTAGCTATTAGTGCTATTGCTCTGCGTAGTTTACCTGGGATCAATAGGGGTGGTGACACTCTGTAATCTTAATCCGTCACCACGGAATGTTTGGTATATTATGATTGAATTAGGATTAGTAACACAGGACCAAGCTAGAAATGCAAAGTTTAATTAGACTATATTCATAGAACTAACATAATTATTAGGCAAACACGAGGTGAACACTACAAAGATACTTCATTCCTAATCCAATTTATCATTATGAGATGTCCTACAAACATTCTAATACATTTTGGATAAACATGGATTTAAATGGTTGTTTGTTTTATTTTCAGAATTTGGAATTTCATGGTGTAATGAGATTTTATTTTCAAGATTCAGGGCAGAAGATAGCAACGAAATGTATTCGCGTTGCCTCCGATGCTACTGTGAGCGATGTCATAGGTGAGAAAGCCAATTTACGTGAATATAACGACTTCCGACTCGTATCTCTGAGTCGCGTCTTCAAAGCACATTCCCACAATAACTTCTATATAATGTTAACTTTCTTGGACTAAAGTCTTTGCGTAATAGCAAACTGACGTAACATAAAAATAAATTTGATAAATCTGCAGCACAATTCTTTCTTGTGTTATGTGTTGCGTGTAGCAAGTATGCCAGATACCAAAAACCTTGGTCTAGTGTTTACGCATTTTCTGGTCTCGTAACCTGTCAAGGTCAACATTACAGTTATTTATTGGAATGTTGGGAATGTTGTGTCCACTTTCCCTCCTCCTCATTCAATTCCGATTATCCAAATGCGTACGTAAAAGAGACTGCGTCTCTTGACCTGATAACGCAGGTGATAACTTGCTACTACAAAAGTTAATAACGCCCGGCAGAGTACTAACCTACATCTAATATCTTTATGTTTATGTGACCCAGTTTATTAATGTAGATCCAGATGCAGGTTCTCGTCTCGACTCGTTATCGACTTGTAATAATGTTGTTATCGATGACTGTAATTATGATACTAAATAAGTTGCGAGGGCCATAATAACGGCATAACTTGATAAAGCTAATATCGATCAAATTAAGTGTTAGTGGAATAATAGCTAGGGTGTATTTCTGTCAAAAAATTATTTTATGAGCGTATTTTGTACATCATAAAAAAGTTAAAAGATAAGAGTTCACCTGTAATCCATTAAATTATCATTGCCAATGATAAAATTCCGCACAGAAAGAAAAAAGTATATCAATCATTGGTAATATTTCGGACATGTGTATGCATTCTTCTACTCCTTAAACTGTACCGTGTAAGCAACATTGAAACTGGTTATAAGGTAGCAAACAAAAAAGCAAAATAAAGAAATCACACATGTTTATAGGATAAATAGTTGTGATTAACAAAGTTTCTGATTTATCTTATCAGTTCTTATAAAGCCAACACTGCTTTTGATAATTTTCATGACACTATCACTCTATTTTATAAGCTATGCTTTCCGATTATAAAGGTAAAAAAAAAGTACACACATAATAAACTAAAGTGGATAACAAAAGGTCTTAAAATCAGCTGTAAGAATAAAAGGAAACTAAGATTTAATTATTATAAAAATAGAACAAACGAAAATAAAACGAAGTTTAAGGCATACTCCGATATGTTAAAGAAATGTATTTACAATCTGCAATCATTATGTAATATAAAACACATCGCATATTCGAAAAACAAGGGAAGAGCTACATGGGATATAGTCAAACGCACTATAGGTACTGATAAGCCCAAAAAAGGTATTGACAGTATCGTCGACAACAATAGAACAATTACAACGGGTGCAGAGATTGCTAACGTCTTCAATAATTATTTTGTTGATGTTATAGAAAGCAATATAAATAAAAAAAGTAGTAGAAATCTAAATATCAAACATAACAACAAAAGCATCTTTTTAGAACCCACCAATCCGATAGAAATTTATCACACAATTAACTCATTAAAAAATACTAAATCGTCGGGGTACGATGAGATCTCAACAGACCTTCTAAAAAAAATATCTCAGTTTATTGCTAATCCTCTTTCATACATTGTTAATCTATCACTAGAAAAGGGTTGTTTTCCAGACAAACTAAAAATATCTATCATAAAACCTTTGCATAAAAAAGGACACAAAATGGATAAAAATAATTACAGACCCATAGCATTGCTTCCGATATTGTCAAAAGTTTTTGAGAGAATTATTTATAACAGAGTAGTTTCTTTTTTAGAAAAATTCAATGTTCTTACCACAGAACAATATGGTTTTAGGAAAAATAAATCAACTTCACTAGCAATATATAATCTTCTTAAGTTGGTTTCAAATAATATCAATGCAAAGATAAAAACTACGGCGCTATTTCTTGATTTAAGTAAAGCCTTTGATTTTGTTAAGCATAGTATTCTCATTGATAAACTGGAAAAAAGTGGCATAAGAGGTTCAGCTTTAGAATGGTTTAAATCTTTTCTAGAAAATAGAACTCAGATAACTAGAATAACTAAATTTGACGCTAAACTCAATAGTATTGTAGATTATGATTCCCATCCGCGACTTAATCATTTTGGAGTCCCACAAGGAAGTATCCTGGGCCCTCTTCTTTTTCTTTTATATGTCAATGATCTGCCACAAGCAGTGAACAAAAATTGTATCCTATTTGCTGACGATACCACGATTATCATTGATTGTAAGAATCAGGAAACATACGAATTAGACATACAAACCACCTTAAATAAGATCATTGCATGGTTAGAGTGTAACGCACTAAATATTAATTTAGGAAAAACTAAACTATTAAACTTTAAAACCCCAAAAAGTGACTATCTCCCTATTACAATTTCACACACAAATCAAGTGATAGAGCAAGTCAATAAAATAAAATTTTTGGGCGTAACACTTGACGAACATTTTACGTGGAAAAGCCATATTGAAGAAATATGTATGAAAATTAGTAGGTTTGTTTTCGCTTTGAAAGTATTGAGTAGTGAGGTATCAAAGTCAACTGCAATAACAGTCTACCACGCTCATGTTACTTCTTTGATCCGGTATGGTATTATTATTTGGGGTAATTCTACCGAAATTGAAAGAGTTTTTATAGTCCAGAAAAAATGTATTCGAGCAATTTTTAATATGGAATGGAGTTCATCCTGCAGACCTGTATTTAAAGATCACAATCTCTTGACTGTTCCTTGTATTTATATATATGAAATTGCAACATTTGTCAAAAATAACCCTTCACTTTTTGAATCTAAAATTAACTTCAGTAAACGTAAAGCAACACAACTTCCATTGAATATGCCAATACCCAGAATCGAACTGTTTAGACGAAATTGCGTGTATATGGCTCCCCTTATTTATAATACAATTCCCAAATGGATTACTGATCTACCACTCAAAAAATTTTGTGCTGTGCTCAGGAAATGGTTGGTAGACAATTGTTATTATTCCGTTAGGGAATTCCTTCAAAAGAACTCGTGTCCATCATATCATTTTAGAAATGCATTGTAGTTGTTCATAATTATTTAGATATATTTTCAAAGTATTACACTGTGTTATTGATTCTAATTTAGCTTATTATTTACTATTTAATTTAGCATTTAATGGTTTTATGTAACTACTTTACAAGAGATTGTAACCCTATATTTGCATGCCTGTTGGCGAAATGTGTATCGTGCCTATCATATTCTACCATCTTTTTTATCTGTACCACATTTAAGCAAATAAAGTATATTATTATTAAAAAAAAAAAAAAAAAAAAAAGATTGATTATTTTTAATACTAGATAAAGTAATAATAATAATTCATTGCGTGAAGATTTCCTAGTCATACTTTTATAATATTTAGAAAGTAAT
Source organism: Phragmatobia fuliginosa (assembly GCA_932526445.1). Classification (NCBI taxonomy): domain Eukaryota; kingdom Metazoa; phylum Arthropoda; class Insecta; order Lepidoptera; family Erebidae; genus Phragmatobia; species Phragmatobia fuliginosa. The sequence goes on from OW052061.1 coordinate 17,874,330, forward strand.
TTCATAGTTGTTGAACGGACGTTACCTACCGGCATTGAACACTCTAAAAGTTTAATTATGATTATTGCTGTCGTCGCACAGGATTCATAATTTTAGAGAGTGCTATATGGGCATTTACAAAAAAATGTACTCACACCTTGAAAAATAAGAATATTTTGAAAGTATTATTTTTAATGTTGTATTGGGTCTCAATTGAAAGTATATTTATTTCATTGTGTATATATTGCTTAAAGCACGTTGTTTAAAATGGAGTTATAATGAAAAATACTAAATATGATGGAAAGTGCTAAAAATTTAAGTCAGTTTTGTGACTGTACTCAACGGTTGAAAAACAATACAGAATTAAAGATTTTGTTAAAAGTTGTTTGTTAAATGCATAACAAATTACCATTATTCCTTAAAAAAACAAATACTGCAACCAAATAAAGTAAACTAAGGTATTAAAAAAAAAAAAACCATCAGTTGTGTGACTTTGGGTCCCTCATCTCTACTAATTATTTAAACTATTGAATATATATGGCATGTTAGAAGCAAATACTATTGTATTTAAAGAATTAACACATTATTATTGAAGAAAAAATGCTTTATTTATGTTTAAATACTAATCTTATAAACAAAAAATATATCTTTTGTAAAAAATAATAAAGGACAGTCGCACAACTGAACACTTAGGTTGCGTTTACATGGTGTGAGAAATATTAACGTATTTAAAGTTTGATCTGATCTGTAAATCTACTATACTTCCATATTTTAAAGATATTATTAACTAGTTTTTGCAGCGGCTTTGCTCGCGGTTAATTTATCAGCCCCCGTTTACCCTCGTATATAATATAATGTACATATGAACATATACATACTTTGCCACCTGCCACTTATTTAATTATGAACAATGGTAAATAATATTTCAGTCTAGTTTTTGTATATATTTCGTAAAATATATACAGGCCTCTTATTTATAGGATCATCATCATTGTTGTCGAGTCTATTCCAGACGATTTAGTCACTGTCCCGTAGCCAAATAGATAGGATATGGTAAATAAAATAAAAACATATTATGATCATGATAATAATCTTAACATAACAAATAATCAGTTCTAGTCATAGACCGTTACAACATAACAAATTGTGACAACATTGAGATCAGAAAGTAGTAAAATATTGGTATTATATTTATCAAAGCACAGCTTTAACAAATAACAATAATACAAAAACTACTACTAATTAAACTTAATTAGAACAATAGACACATTCGTCGGTAACATAGTGATCATAAACACTGAAAGAACAAAAATCACACCAGAAGAAGGCACTTCTTAATAATGTCTTAAAATCTTGAGGACGCATACTATTCATAATAAAATGTTGAGGTCTGTTTGATCCAATGTCTACACCACATCCAAAACAATTGGGCAACTAAAAATGAGTTTCAATCCAAGGCCATTTTAAATGCAATCTATAAAACTTCGTGTAATCTTCATAAGAAAGGAATTTGTCAATATCGGCGTATACGACCATGTTGTCAGAAGAGAAGAGAACACGTTAATCTGAAATAAATGTAACACATAAATTATGTATCATAATATATTAATGTGAAACTATGTACCTACATAAAACTAAATAACACATTAGATAACTACCTTCACCTAATAAACATTTATTACAAATGTAATCAAATTCCATGGGACTACCCTCGACGCATTCTTCGCAATACCATTTGGAACAAGCCAAACATTTGACTTTTTTTCCTAAAATTGGGCATTTACATTTATGACATTCTAGAAATTTAGAATTTTTAATGTTAGTCTTTAAAATACTAATATCTGTACTGTCTGTGTCCAAGATACTAAAAGATTCCATTTGTTGAGGAAACTCTACAAGTTCGCTTAAATCTTCGGACATTAGACGACTGACCTCTTCATCTTCATTTGGCATCTCAAAACTGTAACTAGACGTTGGTGGTTGGTCTTTGGAAGTTGACGGAAGATTGACAGCCGAAAAGGAATTAGAGGCATTTCTTGATTTTCTTTTTCTCGGAATTTGTTTTATTTCAACGTTAAGTGGAACTACATTATGAATTTGTGGAGAAAAACAATTGCAATGTCCAGAAATTGGTCCGCAAAAAACAAGACACGTCTCTAAATTTCACGGAGTTTTTATCTACTGACATAATTTGGTGTACACGTAGAGTTCCTTTTAAAGGTTGTACGTTCGATGGCAAAATCCTGATTATTTCAGTTATGGAATGGTCTGGTATTAAGAAGACTTTTATTCTTTTCAGGCACTGATTTAAAATATTATAAGCATCTTGTGCATCAACTATATCTTTTCCTTGGCAAACTTTTCTATCTAATGTACGTTTTACACAGCCTCCTATACCATCTGCTACGCTTTTGCCATGCCCGGCTTCAAAGAAAGACCAAGTTGCATCAAATCCTAATCTGTTTGTAAAATGTGCGAACAAATAAAAGTTATTTTTTTGACGGTATTGTGACGATGGACCATCAGAAAAAAAATGAATTCTAGTGACGTTCGGGGATTCTTCTTTAATAAGATTTAACAATGGCTTCAAATGAGCCCAAATAGCAGGTGGTTGATGGTTGTTGGATTCTGCTATGGTACAGAAAGACTGTGACCTCTTGGTCCAGTAAATCGATTCTGCCCACACTACGGGCGTAAACTCACTCGAACACTAATTACAATATTAGCTTAGCCGGAGAGATTAACAAGAATGCTAGTATTGTACTACCTAAAAAATACTTGTAATCTTTGAAAAAATCCATAAAAATAATTAATGGACATAAGAGTATTAATTTAAGTTTTATCATTAAGCATCATAAACTACACAATACTTACATATCCTGTTAAAGTATTTTGTTTAAAAGGAAAAATTCGCTAAGTACGGTAGCAGTGCTATGTAGACTGCCCTTTATGTGATCAGTCATGAAGTGACTTTCCGTTCAGTATATATGTGACCGTTAAAACAGTGACACAATGGAAGTCACATAAAGGTATCCTCTAGTATTTATAATTATTTTAAAAAATAACCACTACACATACTTTTATACTTTTAAAGCTAACCTATAAATTATACAAATACCAATCGAATATATTAAATACGATTAAATATAAATTGCTATAAAATACTCAAAAATGGTCACATACCTGAATAAAAAAATCGGTCTGGTTCTGACTTACACTGTACAGTCCCTTTGTAGCACTTTTCTGACACTGACAAATTATTCCAAGAACATTCCATAGTAGATCGAGTGTAGTGTTGCCAAATTACGAGAAAATACAACTACTATCTTTATTGTTCTATAGAAAAATCAGGTCACAAAACTGAATGTTCCAGAAGGCCCCAAAATTTAGATTCAACTTTGATGATGATTTATAAATCAAATTTATTCGTTGTGGATTACATTATTCACACTATTCAAAGAATTAATTATACCAAATGAAATTAGCAAAAACTAAGAAGAGTTTTCATTAAAAACAAAATGACGATTCCATTAATTGTTGACGGGATTTAGCAGGGGACACAACGAAACGCCTTTGTCACGAATGGTTAAAATATTTTAATTAAATTATGGTAGGTTTTATAATTACGTATTTTTTTTAGATGCAAGATGGATATGTAAATAATCACACTACAATTGGAAATAAATTGTCAAATAAACCAATTCAATGAAATATAATTCTGAATTTAAGGGACAGTTGAAATAGTGGGTGTATACATTTTTATGAAAATGCCCATATATATATAAATGTCGCATATAATTCGTTACATAAATAATAATATTTCTTTATTCAGACAGAGTCCATAGTTTTAGGATACAATTTCTCTTAATCTATGTGAGTAATTTACAATCTTAAATATATTATGATCTGTATGCCTGTCTGTATGATTTGTTCAGTATAAATGTATACTGCAAAAAATTAAAATATATTATTGCTGTTGCTATAGAATGGTAGAATATAATTATGATTGTATTAAGATCGAACAAAGAAGCTTAATATATTATGTGGTAGGTTCACCATAACTTTTTTATCTTAAACAAATATTCACATATATATATATAAACAAATAAAATTGTTATGTAATTTTTTTCTGTTTGTTCCGGGTAATTTAAGCAACGGCTACACTGACGGACTATTTTGAAGGACCTGTCACTGGCTAAGGGCTATGACATAACGATTAACTTAGGCAATTGTGAAATAAGAATTGGCAATTCTAATTCAGGCCTATGCTTAAACACTGTCAAATGTTTTAAAAGTAATATTTACTCAACAGAGACGTTGATCGAGAAATTCCGTCCAGATATGCGCATGTTGTCTCTGGGTTCGTATTCGCTATGGGAGACGCACGGGCCAGACGACGAACGGCGACTTGAACCTCATGAGAAACCTCTTCTAGTGCAGCTGAACTGGCACGCCGACGACAGAGAGGGACGGTTTCTACTTAAGTGCCTTAGCAACAACGAGGTATTGTGAATATTTATCTATACTAATATTTTAAAGAAGTAAAGTTTGTGTGTTTGTATATTTGTTAAATTGTAAGGGGTAATCTCGGGATCTACTGAACCGATTTTAAAATTCTTTCACCAATAGAAAGCCACATTATTGCTGATTGTCATAGATTATATAAAAAACCAAAAAATAAAAAGGCTTTTACGTGGTAGTCCGTTTTGCAAAGTGAAGCGGAGGAAAAACGATCGAATGAAAGCGTTTCTTACGAACGCTGCCTTAACTATGAAATATATATTTTTGAGTTCTAGAGAAAAGATGTGGAGCTTGAAAATGCGTACAAAAAAGTCAACGACAGCATATATGTCTAACTTTTATATTTAAGTTATGCCCAACGAAGTGGGCTATATAGGATATTTTTTACCGCGATAACCGACATACATGCGGGCGGAGCCGCAGGCGAAAGCTAGTAAACAATAAGTATATGACAGTAATGATAGGTAACTGATTTCAGACCAGTCTTTTTTATATATTATTTAAACCTACCAAAGAACTCTACTCCACTTGATGGAAAGCATCAGTAGAATCCAGGAGAAGGGGTCACTGCAGACATTGTGAGTGCAGACAATGCAGCATGTTGGCCCACACCATGGCAGCCTAGTGAGATGTTTCTGCATTATTCTCCGGAGTCCGGAGGTCTCGGGAGAATGATACAGAATGATTGGACCACCGGTCACACACTCACCCACGAAATACGTCAGTACGAATGCTGTTAATATTAGATACTAGGTTGGGAGGTCGTCTCTACCGAGACGAACCAACGAGGAAACATAAGTGCACTCTCTGGTTCCTAACTCATAAATTCCCATGGAACGGCAATCCGACGTCACCAAGGCAGTATAATAAATTAACTTGTTTAAATATACCTAGCGGCCTCGTTAGGGCTCATAGCCAGGTGACCTTAGGTGATAGGAAACAATCAACGAATGTAAGCAACGATGGCGCGGTCAGTTCTTAGATGGGTGATCGTTTGTGGCATGATATGTTATAAGCGTTTCCGTGATTCGGAAGTCACGTTAAGTAGTAAGTCCCGCTTGTTAACATAAGACTACAGTGTGCTTAGTTTGAGGCCTTCGGGCGGTTTAAACATCAAACAAAAGTGACTTGCCAGTCCCTAGCCAGCTGGGAACATAATGGCCTTAACCCCTTTCCTGAGAGGATACCCGTGGCCAGGAGTGGGGCGTTATGGGTTGTTTATGAAATTTACCTAATATTCGTCGTTTTATCTATCATTCCTATAACATAAAAAATATCATTAATTATTTAAAATAAAATTTTGTGAAAGAATTTAGGTTAATCCGTTTTAAGTAATGGAAGTATAAAATAATCAATCTTTAGCGAATGCGATTACCAACTTTTGTGTAACTTGAAATCCACACTAATATCATAAATTCAACAGTAACTCTGTCTGATATGCTTTAACGACTAAAGCACTGCACCGATTATATTGAAATTTGGCATGGAGGTACTATATTCTTGACATACCCGTTGGCGGAGCTCCGCGCAAAAGCTAGTGAATTTATAATAAAAATGTTTTTATATCGAAAGTCAGAAAATTTAGATGTACCATATTTGCAAGTAAACGAGTTTTTAGGGTTCCGTAGTTCATGACTCGGAACCCTTAGATTCGTCTATAGATTTAGATATATAGATAGATATTAGATAGATAGATTCGTCATGTCCGTCCGTCCTCGACTAAAACTATGTATAAACTATAGCGGCTTAGATAACTTAAGTATTTCAGGAGTTAGGGCCACCGCAGACTAGCTACTTTTAGCATCGGCGATCGGCAACTAGTCGCTTTTTAGAAGCTAAATACGGCGACCGAACGCTCCACACCGCACACTTAAAAACGTCAAACGCAGAGATTGAGTCGCTTTTTAGAAGCGCGACACAGCAGCTGAACGCTACTTTCCGCACACATTCGGATGCCGGTAGCATCGATTTGGCATCTGAGCAGTCGCTAAAACGCGCGTTTCCGATACCGCGATCGAACGCAGGAAGTCGCTAAAACGCGATGCAGCATCGATGCAGTCGCCAAATCGCCGATCGCCGATGCTAAAAGTAGCTAGTCTGCGGTGGCCCTTATAGGGGCCTAACTTGTAAAATGCAGTCATTTGGAAAACTTCGTACAAAAATAAAGAAATAGTATACATAACAATTATCTATTTGACACGATTTTAAATCCACCTACCGTTATGGGTGACAACGGAACCCTATTCTATGCGTGGCCTGACACGCACTTGGCCAATTTTAGAACTAAGTACTTTTCTGTATTTTATTATACTACTTAACTTAATCGACTTTAAAAAATATCTTTAGCTGTAAAGTAATAAAATTAAAAGAAATTTCAAAATGGGTCGACATACAAAAAATATATATTGAGAGTTAACAAATAGCTTCGTCCTTTTTTGAAGTCAGTTAAGTATTTTACATTTCCCTGTATGTACTAGTATATTATATAATCTGTATACCCTTTTGCCAACAGATTCCATTGTCGGCAGTAAACGACAAAGGTGACCAAAACTTTAAAAGAAAATTATCGAAACGAGAGAAAAAGGAACTGAAAAAGAAGGAGAAGCTTTCACGACTAAAATCCGATACTAACGACGAAAATAGACCAGTAGCCGAGAAATTGTACACAGGTATACAACATTTCGTTTTGTTTACAATCAGTTACGAGCGGGTATTGTTGTAATTCGCGAGTAAAATATTTGCCATCTGCCAGTGAATGTCCCTTCAAAATCGGTACAGACGTACCAGAGATTATCCGGAACAAACCGACTGACAAAAAACTTAGAAACTACTTATACTTTTATATGGATTTAGAAAAAAAACTTCACTTGATATTACAAGCAGACACTTCAATTTGATTTCTTTGTATAGATAGTAAGTAAGGAAATTGTTTGCCCTTGAGCTCGAAGCCGCAGTAGTTAAGCTTCTTAATTTGTTTAACACACATGCAAAAAATTGTAACAAATTATAGTCATACATACTAGCCATAATATAAATTTTATAGTCAATGACTGGCTTGTTGGTCTACTGGTTAGCGTATGCGGCTGCTGATCTAGAGGTCTCGGGTTCGATTCCCGGGTCGAACTATATATTTGTGTGATCCACAAATATTTGTTTCGGAGTCTGGGTGTTTTCTATGTATAATATGTATGTATTTACAAAAAAAAAGAATGTTTATGTATTTATATCAGTTGTTTAGAGACTCCAAAATCTTTGCATAAGATTCATATTTGGATTACGTAAATATGATCATATCTCCGATTATCACAAACAGCTTAAGTGGTTACCCATCCGCCTTCGCCGTAACGCTCATATTCTCTCTCTTCTTTACAATATTCTTTTCAATCCTCTTACTCCAAACTATCTCAAATCCCGGTTTATCTTCCTGCATGACACGCACCACAAATCTTTGCGATCGTCAGAGAACCTGAAATTGGGAATGCCAAGACATACCACTAGATTCCTCGACCAGTCTTTTTCTGTCCAAGCAGTTCGATTGTGGAACGCCTTACCAGTCGCAATCAGACGTGCGCAGACATTAGCTGCTTTCAAGAGACTGGTAAAAGAATATTACTTGGGAAACTATAAGGACATGTAAATAGTTTTCAGTGAATACCTGTTTATTACACTTATTTATTCTTATCTCTATGTATTATATTTATTTTTATACACTATGTGTTATTATTCCTTAAGTACTCAATTCCCTTAAGTTCTAAATTTTTTAATACACCAGGAACTACCATATACTTTCCATGTCTTTCTTTCCATCCCATGGTTGCCTGGAAGAGATTGCCTTCGGGCGATAAGGCCGCCACTTGTACCTTCTAGTATAAGCTACCGTTGTATGTTATTACTCTGGTGTACAATAAAGAGATGTATTATTATTATTATTTAGTACCTATAATACAAGCTTCCTTGATTCCTTTGATGACAGCCTTGTATTAAAAAGTTTTTACTGGATTTGTTGTGTCCCGCAGAGCTTCCGGAAACATCGTTTATGAGAAGCATCAGTAACCCCGAGGCGGTGATGCGCCGCCGCCGACAGCAGAAGCTTGGTCGCAAGCTGCAGCAGTTCAAGTCTAAAGACGGCGGCCCTGATACAGGTACGTGGAGATTTTGTCACTGGTTTAGCTTTGTTACCATTAAAAGAATCATTTTTGCATGAAATTGAAGGCTGAAACTGAGTCAACTAATCACAAAACTGTCAGAAAAGTTTTTTAGTGCGAAATCTTAGCTTTCTAACGCCATTCCAGTAAAACCTAATCGGAATTATACAACGCAAGATACAGATAACTAAAACCATTTATTGGAAAAATAATGAAATTCTTATTTAATTCCGACATTCATTCTCACACCCATTATTAACGTTGTCAATAAGCAACGAGGTGTAAAGATCATGTACAAACTCTTGTATTGAAGCATTTAAACTATGCTAATCTAGCTTTCTTCATATATCTAAAGATCTAGTACAATCGCAAACAAATACGATAAATATAATAGGTACGCATCCTGATGCAACTATTTTCAATTACCCAAAATAAAGTGACAATGATTGTCTAGCGTGCTAAATCTACGACAATGAGAATAGCCGTGACCCTGTGTCAATAGTTCCACTTTATAACAATGATATGAATTGGCGAATCTCGGGGCCGAAAACTAAACAATTAAAGTGTCGACCAGACGAAGACAAAATTACAGTGGTAGTGATTCTCTTGTTAACGTCAACAAATTTAAGTCGACTAAAATTTGTTGTTGAATTATATAGTTTACCCGTAATCTCATTAACATTACATTACATTCCAACTTTATCCGAGACACGATTGTGAATCGAACCCGAGACCTCTTGATCAGCAGCCACATACGTTAACCACCTGACCAACAAGGCAGTCAAAATAAATACTGCGAATTCACTAATCCTAGTAGACTCAGTGGTTTTAAATAAATATTTTTGCTTGTATCATAATAGTTGAAAACTTTTAACAAAGATCTATCAAAGATTGCACCTTATTAATAAAATTATTTTTTAAATTAATAAAACAATTTTTGCAATAGGTTTATGCTACATATGACATGATAATTTACAAATATAGAAGAACTTCGGCATTATTGTTGTTTAGTTTGTTTTAATTGGCATGTATTTATTTATATGACGCCTTTTTTTATGGGAGATACGTCAAGATTTACGTTATACGCTACACTTTTGACAGGAATAGCTAGGATTTGAGATATTGAAATTTGCCAAGTGCGTGCCAGGTCACGCGTAGAATAGTTCCGGTTTCCGTAGTCCCCCATAATGGTAGGCAGATTTAAAATCGTGTCGAATAAATAATTGTTATGTTTACATGATTCTTTATTTTTGAACTAAGTTTTCCGAGTGCATTTTACAAGCCAGGCCCCTTTCATTCCTGAAAAAAAAAGTTATCAAAACTGCTACAGTTTTCCTTTAAAGTTCAATATGTGAACTACTATCATATATTTTTTCAGATTTTTGAGCCAGCCGTTTAGCTTTGAGAGGAGTGGGGGGGGGACGCAGTTTATACAAAAAAAATGCGCTTTAAAGTTGAATAGCTCGCAAACGGATACCTAAATTGAAAAATGGTTTTAGAAATGTTTTTTAAAGGGGAAACAAGAAAAGAAATCATCCCCACTTTACAGGTAGGGGAGGTAATAAAAAATAAGTTTCATGTTTCTAGCACTGACTGCTTGGGCGGTAGGTCGAGGGCGGGCGGATGGACGGGCATGACGAATCTGTAAGGGTTCCGAGTCATGAACTACGGAACCTTAAAAATGATCTTTAAACTGTATTTATTCTATAAACAAAATTTTAGTTTAGGTTGGTTTAGTGAAGCTAATAACAGAATCACGGAATCACATTCTACGTATAATAAGTATGTATTGTAAGTATTTATGTCAGTGGTTTAGTACCCATAGTACAAGTTCTGCTTAGTTTGGGACTACTATATAAAATTAATAATAAAGTCGAATATTCACCGTGGTAACACAAGTTAGTATGTACTTGTATGAGGAGAACTAAGTGACTTATCATCTGTTAGCTTTTATTTTGTTCCTTTTTATTTGACGATACAACTTATCATCACAAATTTTTAACCAAGTGTCAAGGACCGGTAGAATAGTTGCATTATATGTGTAATTAATGTTATGCTCAAGAGCAAAACTGAAAAACCGGAAAATGGAGCAATTAGTTAGAGAACCTTTCTTGTGAGATACAGGTTCAGTAGTGACTGCTTAGTTAGTAATATCTTCGCCAGATGACGCTCTGCTATAAGTTTAGTAAGTATTTTATAATATCGCCACGAGATAATGTACATTGTATATTGTTCCAGGTGGTACTCTGCGGGTATACGGATCGATACTACGTCCAGACGTGTCCTACGTCACTCTATTACTATCCGTCAACGATAGTGCAGCTACCGTGCTTCGGGAAACCCTCGACAAGTATGGCATGTCGTACCAAGATCCACAACAATTCTGTATTGTACAGGTACTGTACTGTTGTTGAATTGCTATTAATATTGGTAATTCACATCTCGAAAAACTAAGTGTATCATTTGAATATTACTTAAATACTAGCTAATTAACAACAACCACTAGTCTAGAAAAAGTAGCCTAAGTTATTTCTTAGATCATCAACTATCTGCCATTGAAAATCTCATTTACTAAAGTATTTATACAAATAAATCTAATTGAAGTTTCTCTTAGTAATTTCAATTTAACAGCATTTCACTAAATGTATATGCCATCAAAAACATAAACTGTAAAAAAAACTAATCAAGCAACCCAGTTCTTCTACCATAAAATGCTGTGAGATCCATGTAATACCAAGTTGGCAAATTTATTCAGTTCCTACATAAGAGAACTTCTGTTTTAATTTATTACGTAATTAGTTAACCTAACAACATGTTATAGTGAATATATCCATACCATAAGTACACTTGCAATCCTTCTTCTTCGAATGAAACTTGCAATCCTTCTGCGAATGAAACAGATACATACGCCATACTAAGCAAATGGCTACGCTACCAGTCTGACACCAGTTAGTAAGTTTCGCTCATTCGTCTACTGTGCACGTTTAAGACACCATGTTCGACCATCTTCAATTGATCTTGTTGATTTTGGTAAAAGTGGCGTCACTATCTGTCTCGCTCACTCATGGGAAAGTTCACTATCCATCTCTCTTATAATTTATCCAATTAAGAACCTACCAAGAGCTTGTGCAAATAAAAAGCATTTCAACTGAGTAAAATGGGTTAGCAAAAATCGGGTTACCTACGGTTTTTATTTTTTCACTCGTTTTTTACAGTATGAAAACATAAAAGTTGGCGCATTTAATCAGTATTGTAAAATGGTACAATACTGATTAAATGCGCCAACTTTTAATGGTACTTGCCAAGGCACTCTAGTACATTTTTTAAAGGAGCGCCTTTCATAGTCGTCAAATTTTAAAAATTTTAAATTCATAGTTTAACAAATAGTCTTATTTATAGGAAACTTGGGCTAATTGTGTAATTATTTTTGACTGTGATTCTAGATCTGTTATTTAGGGCTACGGTTCCAAAGTTTAAATGAACAAAAATAATAAAAATTAACCATAATTACCGGAAAAATGTAGCAGTTTGACCAAATTTCTAGGTTTGTTTTAAATGCCCATAATTTTCAAACTGCATGGGATAGATTTTTTTTATGATTTTTCTCATGATGGTTACAATCAATCCTGTCACCCCGTTTCGGCTTGACGTTGAGTTCTGGGACACCCTGTATAATTTCAAATGCAGATATTTCAATTTTATTTATTTGTATAGAATGTATAGATGCATACTTACAAGGGTTGGCAATTACGTAACATTTACTAAATCACACGAAACGTCTACATTAATAATAAGTAACGATTTATTCAATACCATCATAAATCAAAGAATAGAGAAATAATGGTCGGAGTAACACGTAGTCACACTGTTCCCGAGGACGGTCAATTAACCCTAAAACGGTTTCTTTTACATATTACAAATTTATTTATCAGTCCCTTTTCATTTATTTATATTATATACTAATTAATACTTAACTGCGCATATTATCTAGCTGTGCTTTATGTCTGGTATACTTGAATCCTATTACTACAAGAGCCGGTGAAGATAGATTTATCTTCTTCTTTGTCGTTCCCTCAATGCTGAGGATCGCGACCACAAGTAACAAGCTTCCACTTCGATTAGATTTATAACCCACTTGATAACCAGACAATTTTTTTTAAACTTTACTATATAAGGATTGTGAAATTATATTTATACTAGCTTTCCGCCCGCGGCTTCGCCCGCGTGGAATGCTTTTATATCGTATCGTAAGGGTAGATTGAACAATATTACATGATTTTATGTTTGATATTAAGGAACTTCGACTCAAACTTTCGTCCCCTATTTTTTAAACCCTTTTTAAAAAATAGGGGACGAATTCTATGTCCTTTCCCAAGTTCTGTTCTATCTTCATACCAAATTTCATCAAAATCGGTTCAGTGGTTTAGGCGTGAAAGCGTAACAGACAGACAGACAGACAGAGTTACTTTCGCATTTATAATATTAGTAGGGATTAGTAGGGATTATGCTAACGTGATGAAATTAATGATTTGTGATTAATTATATTTTTATTTTCAGGAGGATAAATCAGATAACTCGGAATACATTCTGGAAGATGATGAGTGCCCGCTAGCGCTGATGAATATGACAAGAAGTAAGTACCATTATAATAGTACGTATTTTGTATATGTATTGTATACTAGCCGACCGCGCCGGCTCCGCACGTGGACTTATAGGTACTCAACAAAAATAAAAAATAAATTTATGAGTTATAACACACTCTTGGCAGACTTTCCATGCTTAGAACAGTCGATTATGCCTGTTTTTTGATAAAACAATCTTCAAAATTATCCATTTGGGAGTTATGATATATGTATGTACTAGTTGCGCCCCGCGGTGTTACCCGCGTATCATTATGGTTGCTAGGCAAGTGTGTTCATCCACGGCAACCTGTGAAGTTTGACAGGAGATGAACAGTGATACATTTTGACATCTACTATTTAATGTTTTTTTATAATCACCTAGCTTTCGCCCGTTTATCTCGATTATTGCGGTAAAAAGTAGCCTATGTGTTATTCTGATATTTATGCTATATTACTGTAAATTTTCATCCAAATCCGTTCAGTAGTTTTTGCGTGAAAGAGCAACAAACATACATACATACTCACAAACTTTTGCGTTTATAATATTAGTAGGATACACATAAATCACTTCAAAATTGTAATAACCCTCACAGTTTGTGTAGGGGGTAAAAAAAATATTATAAAAATAATTTATATATCATTGCACATCCATACAGGACCACTAGCGCAATTTTACAAGTATTAAATAAAACAGATGGACACCCTGAGCGCAAGAGTTGTATCTTAAATTTCAATATTTTGAATAATATTAAACTTTTGAACGATATGTCCATTTGTCAAATCAGTCCATTGTGTTCGGAGCCGCCTAGTCATTTCAAATAAACAATTAAATCTTTCCTCTTTATTATATTAGTACATTTAGATATGGTGTTCAGCATAATATCAAGAGTTCGTGTCCCAGGTCGGGCTAAATAGTGCATTGAGTTTTTCGGATAATAGAAGAGTTTAATCAGCTCGGAGTTGGAAAGTTGTAGTCTTAACCGCCGTTACTCGGAGACCTTGTAAAACCATTGTTTCTTTCTTCCCTGTACTGTGTAGTTACTAATTAGCAAACTAAAAGCATATGGCGTTAGTGAATCTCTTCTCCAATGGATTAGTTCGTACTTAAAAATAGGTTTTTCTACGTAGCATCTAGTAAATTGATAACAATCAATGAATTTAAAGAGCATAAAATTTCTTCAGGAGTTTCACAAGAATCACATTTAGGACCTATCTTATTTAACTATTTCATAAATGACATTTTGTATTGAAATCTACATGTTTGCTAATGATCATTAGTTTCTTAAGATAAATATAATATATTAATGACTAGAAAGTGGATACAGCCGATGTTATTCACGATTTGGGGTAATTTACGATTTGAAGGTAACATTTGTTCCGCATTTTAATAATAATGTTGAAAGAGTCTCTAAAATTAACACATACCACGGTAGGTTGAAAAGTGCCATCGAGAATACCATTTAGTTGTATCTCACTACTCTCTACCCGCCACTAAGGAGGACTGTGTGTGAATCACACTGTATAGTGGAATCATCATCAATCATTACTCTGCTAATGAATTTTTATTGCCATATATTATAGTAGCTTTCGCCCGCGGCTCCGCCCGCGTGTATGTCGGTTATCGCGGTAAAAAGTTGCCTATGTCCTTTCCCAAGTTCAGTTCTATCTTCATACCAAATTTTATCAAAATCAGTTCAGTGGTTTAGGCGTGAAAGCCTGACAGACAGACAGAGTTACTTTCGCGTTTATAATATTAGTTGGGATATATTATAATAATATTAATTATAATAATAAATTATAATAAAAAATAAATATTAATCAAAAAGTTATAATATATAAAGGGTGTCCCATAAAGAATGGATAATCCTGGAGCGCTTAGTAGTACAGCTATCTGGCGTACAAAAAAAATACCCAAAAAATCCAATTGGTGCACAAATTATGAAGTTTTAAAAAATACTTTTTTGTTATCCTTACTGTACTTACACGTACAACACGGCCGCAAATTAATGAAATTTGTGCGTTTTTGGCGTTATCTTATTCCTCACAGACAATCTTGATAGAAATGCAGTAAATAGTATGAGTATCTATTGTACTTTTTTGGAAAAAAATATCAACAAATCTTTAACATGAAATTTGTTAAAAAAAATATGACAAAGTTTGAAAGCCTTTAAAAAAAAATGTATGAAAACTTAAGAGGCCAACCATTGGAAAAAAAAGCGCAGTTAATGGAGTTTACAAAATGGAATAATATATAATTTTATTTAACGCAAATATGTAGTAATTGTTATTTAGATGCAAAAAGAGTAAATTCGACTGAATAAATCTTGTCTTAAATTGTAATAATAAAAAGCTTTAAGTTGTAGATACATTTATCTTTATTGGTGGTGTCTGAGGTGTTCGAATTGTCTGCCAGCAACTCGTATACAAGCTCGACATCTTCTGATGCTCTTTTAAGAAGTCGTGCGTAGCGCCGTTCAGTTATGTTTAAAGAAGCCTTCTGAACACGACTGCGTAATTCCTACAAACTTGAAATGGGCTTAAAGTACACCCGTTCTTTTAGGCAGCCCCAGTAAAAAAATCTAATCTAGTGGATTTAAGTCCGGGGATCGTGGAGGCCACAAAATAGGACCCAAACGACCAATTCATGTATTTGAATATGTGGCATTTAAATAGGCACGGACATTTGCAGCATAATGTACGTCCGACAACCATCATTTTGTAGCCAGTGTGATTGCCTCACCTCCTCAGGTACCTCTTCTATTAAATTTGGCAGATCATTTTGTAGAAAATGTAAATAACTTTGGCCAGATAGGTTTCCGGACAGTTCAAATGGACCAATGATTTTTCCGTTTAAGATACCAGTCCAAAAATTTATTTTGAACTGGTATTGCGAGTTTTTTTGTCGCATTAGATGCGGATTCGAGAGTTGCCAGCTGTGCAGATTATGCATGTTGAAATATCCATCTTTTTTAAGAGTGGATTCATCGCTCCACAGAATGTTGTTAAAGAATTGTGGATCTTGTTTTATTTTTGCAAGCATTTGTCGACAGCAAAACAATCTTGCGTTGTAGAGGTGGACGGGTCATGCTGGATTTCGTCAAGCACAATGTCTTGTGTATTGATATTTGCTATTCTTCCAGTGCTCGTACCACCTATGCCGCTGCCAGGTATTCTACCTTCCGAATAACATTTGTGCACTCTTATGAATACACGGTAATCTGGATGACGCGCTGTAGGGTATCTTTCCCTGTAAAGGGCTGCAGCAGCACTTGCGTTACTTCTACATTCACCATAAATGAAGTGCATGTTTGCGTATTCTTGTGTCGTATATTGAATACGCGGCATCTTGATACAAAAAAACAGTCTATATACAAGCCAAGTCGTCGTAAAATCACCAAACAAAGTCCAAATCAGTAAGCAAAACTAAGAGTACAATGAAATAGCCAGAAGTCGTTTTAACACTGATTGAAAATGACAGAGAGCTGTAAAAGGAATGGGCACATGCGATACCGAACAAGTCAAGAGACGCACTAAATACTTGCCATTGTTATAAATTCGCCTATCTCTGTCTCGTAATAAACAAAAAATTACTTCGGCCACACTCAGGTAGTAAAAAACGAAATACCAATATCACACGACCTTTACTACACTAAAAAGAAGGCTTTAATTTTCTCTCTTAAGATAAAATTACGTATTACACTATTTTGTAAACTGCATTAACTGCGGCTTTTTTTTAAATAGTTGGTCCCTTGGGTTTTCATACATTTTTTTTCACCAAAGTCTCATAAACTTTGTCATATTTTTTTTTCATCAAATTTTATGTTAAAACTTTGAGTTGATATAGTTTTTTTTAACAACGTACAATATGTTGACTGGTAGAGAATGCCCTAGGCATTAAGTCCGCCAATGTATGTAAAGTGCATGAAGTATAAATAAATAAATGGGTACGCGTGCTATTTATCTAATAAGATTGTTTGTGAGGAATAAGATAACGCCAAAAGCGCAACAAATTTCATTAATTTGTGGCCGTGGTATACATGTAAGTGCAGTAAGGAGAACAAAAAAAGTATTTTATTTTTAAAAACTTCATAATTTGGGCACCAATTGGATTTTTTTCTTTTGGTTTTTTTGTACGCTAGATGCCATTCTTTCTGGGACACCCTGTATATTATATATTAGAACTTTTTGATTATGTACAATAATATTTGTTGTAATAGAACTTAGTGACATTTTGAATCAAGTTATCAAAACTATTTGTGATTTTTATGTTTCATATATTTTTCATTTAATGTTTGCACATAATCAATCTTTAATTTCTAACATTTGTTGTTTTTTTAATATTTAATAACATTTTTTATTTTATTTTAATTAATTGGTTTAAAAAATATTTGTACACCACATTATAGGACATAGTGTACCTTTAACATGTGCATAAGACGTACCTGTTACTACCTATGTTTCCACTAATAAACGATTAATTGATTGATTAATTGAGAAAGACAATCGATACAATGATAAATGTTGCTTGCAAGTTTTCCCCGACAATAATTGCCTAAGCAACTACTAGTTTCATCAGTAAGTGTGGCCATTGGCCATACTATCAGCGAGACACTCTTCTTCCTCTAGTCCTTAGAAATTAATCCTAAACTATGTTTTTTCACCACAATGGTAGTATACACTTCTTGTGCAGTTAACATGAACTGAAATCTCGCATTGACCATTTAAATAATGTTATCAACCGACTGATGAATTTTTGATAGTTCAAAATCGCATAACAAAGTTTCACATGTTTCTACCTTACATTTTCAACTCCCCTAACAATGTTTATCTGTTTTCCATTAACCTAGTTCTAGCAACCTAGAGACGCATACTTCCAATTTAAGAGCTATTACTGTCGATAGACTCATAAATTGGTACCCTTCTGGCATTGCGTTATATTTATGTCGTTAATATTTTACAACCACGCAAATATTTACCGTGGTTTGATTGATACATGTTTAAATGATTCTCTGAAATATTAATAATATACTTAAAACATACATTTGTAGGGTTTCAAACAGAACAATAGGTATAGTGTTGTCCTTATAGCTAGTATATGATGAGCAGACCGTGTATAGGAAATATGTTTAACAACTCAAAACAGTCTGCTTTGTCGTTCGATTGAATAAGCTACTCTCTAGCTAGATCATACATTTATCTTATTAAGGAAATACGTTTAAAAGGTTTCTCAAATATAACCTTCTGGCTAGCTCTTAGACAAATGTTAGTCTTGTTATGTTTTGAATAGACATCATCAGTGTGTTGAAGTAAATAGTAATAATTTCTACTTTATACGAAGTCGCATAAAATCTCTTCCATGCATAATTCTTATGTCAAATTTAAAGAACATGTCTCCAGACTCCTAACAGACTATCAAACATCGTAAATTAAAACTATTACATCTTTACGTTTACAACGGTTCATTCTACATTCACACGACCGAACTTGGTGTGGGCGTGTTTTCACGCTTTACGTAATTAATAAATTTTCTTGTTTGGCGCCGTCTCATAATGATTTAGGTATGCTTACACTAGTTTAAGAAGTTCGTTATTAATTTTAAGTAGTAATAGTTTACTATCTTCTGCTTTTCAGATTTTTCGGCGGTTAATTTTTTTGCTAAAAAGTTTTATTACAAGATAAAGTGTAGTGAAACTTAAGGTCAATATCGTTAGTTTGATTAAATCAACTTGTACCTTTTACCAAATAATGAAGCTCAATAAGTAGTTCGAAAGTAAATATTTGTGGCTGGGTAGTTAAAACTTTATAACTTAGGATGGTTCACATCGATCAGTGTGAGAGCCGGTACACCTCACCTTGCGGGTAACATAAAACGCGCTCTGAATGAGTGTTTCAATTACTCTTGTATTGTCCAATGTATTCTTTTTAACACTTGCCAAAGTGCCGTACTTTATATCAAAATATTGAGCAGTGTCAAAAGTTTAAAAATTTCGTTCAGAAGATTTGTATTTATTACCAGACAAACCAAAACCCTACTTGCATTATAAGCAAACGGTCACCGTTACCTATTCCTTCTTTGTTGGAAGTTGGGGGGGGGGGGGGGGGTTGACCACCTCATGAACGCCTACAACTAAATACGACACCACTACCAAGGTTGTCCTCAGATAGACAGTATGTTATTTATCGAACTTTTTTGCACAATATATTTTAGCTCTTGAGGCTTCGCTTGGCTAACTTTTTAGGTATCCCTCGGGATCAGTACTTTTCTCAGTGTATGAAAAATTTCAGGGAGGTCAGTTGAGTATTAAGCGTGATAAACTATCTTATTTGTGATTTACTGCTTACTAATATTATAAATGCGAAAGTAACTCTGTCTGTCTGACTGTCCTGGCTTTCACGGCAAAACTATTAAACCGATTTAAATGAAATTTGGTACATACAATGTAAGGAAAGTTAAAGTTAAGAACTGAGAAAGGACATAGGTGACTAAGTTGATACTTATTTATTGACTCAAATGTACCTACTATGTATGAATTCATTAAATTTTCTTTCCTTTCCATACTAACAAAAATATGTCGTTTATTAATTACTTAGTAGTTATCCACGATAAGTACATTTTTTATTAATCATTCTTCGCTTGATGTTTACCTGTTAAACAACAAGGCATCAAAAAAGTGTGATATTTAGATTTCATTTACAGTGCAAATGAGATTTCACGTTCTGCAAGACCACTCGCCACACACCTGAGGGTAACTGTGACTGACAGAAACACATTTCTTAACAGGCCAATTGATGAGCCCTCTGTTTAAAACCTTCGTTGTTTGTCTAAATATAAAGATAACATATAAATTTATTTTTTTAGTCAATTTTCGTGCTTTTGCAATAAGCTCATTTAAGTAAAAAAAATTAAAATGTGTAAAAATGAGTACCTAAGCACCTTAAAAACGATTAAAAAAAACCCCTGAAATTACGAATGACATTTTGCTCACACAAACTTCTATCTAAAATTATTTATTTTTAAATACCACTAGCTTTTTGTGGTCTACGCTAGCGGAATGGTCCCAAGTGGGTAAGCCGATTTGCATTTACTTATTGTATGAACGGACGTTCACATAATCCAGACGTTCGTGTATGCTCTTTACGTTGTGCTTTGCAAAGTATGTACTTATCCTCAGACGGTGCTTTGTAGAATACCTATTCGTAGTATATATAAAGGGGTAGTAAACCACAGTCTTCAAACAATGCGTTAAAGCGTTGTAAACTGTAGAAAACTATCGTAAATTGATGTGTCTGTTAAGAGTTCTTAGTTTGTTTCCATTCTATTGTAGATGACATGTTTATGAGTAACTTTTTATTTTTTCGATATCAAATAAATAAATTAAACTCTTTATTTCTCGCAAAGTCGATGTAACACGAGACGATGCGCACACTACAGCGTTCAATCCAATGTTATTCCTAGCAACACAACCGACACAAAAAAACAAATGTTTAGTTTTTTATTGTGGAGATCGGAGGCCCAATGATACAAAAGCATCTCAATTTGCCACCAAAGTGTGGGTCACCGTGTTGCATTGTTTGCGTTCGCAATAAATATGGTGACCACTACTCTTACTTTCTATAAGGCATAGTAGAGTCACTTTGGTAGGCTTTCATTTTTCTCAATTTCAATTTTTTATTGTATGTTACATATAAAATAAATTTGTGTTGAAGTATGTAATTTAAATTAGACATACCTACTCAGATAGCACATCTCATTGACTTCCAAATTAAGTTAGGTATTTACCATATACAAATGAGAACTCAAGCAAGTGAAAAATTACTTTGTCAAGTTTAGCGTTGTTTAATTTCTTACCGTTGACTTTAAATATAAGTTGTATTCTGCCAACAAAGAGTTTAAAGTCGGTGAAGCTAATTTATGTAAATTATAAAAGTATAAAAGCGAAAATTGATCTGATTTTAATACCAATTGCTTCAAAGGAGCTTTAGTATTGTCAATTACTCAGCCGTAGGTTGTTTATTAATTAATTACATAGGTTTTATATTTTTATTTTTAGGCCGACCAAAGTGTCTCGAATCTGCCTGATGGAAAGTCACCATCTCATTATAATGTCATAATTCTATTAGGGGTCCGCGCAGTTTCCTTTTTCATCTTTTCTTATAAATAAAATATATATTAGTCTAAAAAACTGTAACGTACGACGCTAAAATTAGTACGAATGGGCCGGCTCGACCAGGGCAGTACTAACCTTACACAGAAAACCAAGTAAAAACTGACAGCTATCGTATTTCGTTGGTTAGTGTGAGACCGGAGGCCCAATCATGTAGAAGCATCTCACCAGGCCACCATAGTGTGGGTTACCTGCTGCATTGTCTGCACTAACAATGAGAATTATCACCCCTACTACTGGATTCTACTCATATTTCCCATCAGGCAGAGTAGGGTCACTTTAGTAGACTTAAATTTATAAATAAAAATAGTGTCATTTGTGTGTTGGTAAAATATACTTTCAAAAGCCTTTGGACTAAATTGAATTGTTCGATCATCATTGTGCCGTTCCGGACAATAGACTTATGTAGTAACTATTGTGCCAGGACAGGAAATTGTAGAGAGAATAACACTAAACTACTTAGGTACACCGTACCGTCGTCGTCAATTTAATCTCCGGCTTAAAAATCATATCGTGAGTAACAGTAGTTTAATCAAACATGGCTTAGGTATGTTGTCTGGGATAAGTATTCAATTAAACTATTTACTATTTCATCTAAACAGATGTGTTTGTAATTTCAAATTAAAGGCATTTCATTAGTTACTAGTCACTTACATAAAAAAAACGGCTAATCTCTTGAATGACTGTAACGATTTTAACGGAACTTTCATTGGCAAAAAGCTAATGAAAACGGAGTAACTTGCCTACTTTTATTTTAGACTAGTGTTTAATTATAAAAGATGTTTCAGTATATGATATAGTGTATTGAAAAATAAAGCAATTAAACTTAATAAAATAAAGCTTTCTTAGGAAAGTCCTTAGTCCAGCATTGGACTATTGGTGATCCATAATTTGCAATATTTGCGAATAATTTCGTGATGTATATTTATGACATTAATTTTGTAGTTTTAAACCTTTATAAAATGTAAGTTGGTTTCAGACTCTTGAAAATGTATAAATATTTTTTTCCATCCTGGTTGCCTGGAAGAAATTGCTTTTTAGCGATAAGGCCGCCATTTGTACATGGACATTGTTAATTATGATGTAATTTTATATAGATCTGATGTACAATAAAGTTTATTATGTAATATGTGTGAGCGAAGTTGAATAAATTTCGTTAATAGACACCTGTAGGTCGGCGATAGTGCCAATTTGTCTTAGACAATCGCCTCTTATAACACCTACGAGAAATGATGGGGTGGCCTTTACTGTGATATAGACTTCTATATTTTTCTCGAGTTAATTAAGTTAAACATACGTTCAACCCGTAACATATTTCAACATATACCTATTTTTAACTGACTTCAAAAAAGGAGGACGTTCTCAATTCGTCGGAATCTTTTTTTTTTTCATGTATGTTCAGCGATAATTTTGTCGTTTATGAACCGATTTCAAATTTTTTTTTGCATTGGAATGGGCGTAGCTTATAGGTGGTCCCATCGTCACCACATCGGGATCTGATGATGGGATCCCAAGGAAATCGAGGGAACTCCTCAAATATCATAGGCACAATTGTCCCCTTCAAAATCGGTCCAACCGCTCCAGAGATCAGCCGGAATAAACAGACAGTCAAAATGTACCGTATAATATAGTTTCATATGCATTTAGTAAAATTGTTTGTTTGATATTACGAACAGACACTCAGTTTTATTTCTATAGATTGTATATACTGATATGACATCTCCAACATGAGGAGGAATTGGAGAGGCCATATGTCCAGCAGTGGACTGCGATAGGCTAATGACGATGATGATGATATGACATCAGTAATTTCTATTAGGAACTGTAATAGAATAATAATAACATACGAATAGATAATTACAGTTCTTTATACGTAGTTTAAAATTACCATATAATTATGTTTGTTCTGTACTGTATAAAATAACTAATTGCCCATTTTTAAAGTTTAAGTAATTAGTGAAACGTTCTTAGAGTATTACATATTTTTAAAAATACATATTTTGTATGTTACTTGCGTTTGTTGGCTACCTCAGGGATCTAATTTTAATGTATAGCCGGTTCCAAAAATAACGGGTCAGTCACATAAACCCGAATATCTCCCGAACTACGTATGCCATCCTAATGAAACGAAGACTGTTCAATTGAGAATTTAATTATACAGATAAAAAATAAAATAAAACTTAGTTACACCCACAATATTAATCTTAAATTAAAAAAAAACTAAAGTAGTCATATTTTTCTTAAGATTACATTTTTTTTATGATTGTTTTTTTGCTGTTTTTCATCACTGGAGGCTTCATCACGTGGAGGCAATACAAAGTATTAAATGAAGAAAGTGATGAAAAACAGCAAAAAAACAATCATAAAAAAAATGTAATCTTAAGAAAAATATGACTACTTTATTTTTTTTTTAATTTAAGATTAATATTGTGGGTGTAACTAAGTTTTATTTTATTTTTTATCTGTATAATTAAATTCTCAATTGAACAGTCTTCGTTTCATTAGGATGGCATACGTAGTTCGGGAGATATTCGGGTTTATGTGACTGACCCGTTATTACTGACCCGTTATTTTTGGAACCGAGTGTATTTGTATCTCTGGATATCGTTCGATGTAAATAGTTCACATACGGTTATAATTCGAATAGGAATTAGTTTCAAAAGCTTTCTACGAATTAGTTCAAAACTAAACAGTGTGTTTGAAACTGATGAAATAACTCTACTAGTATACTATGTATAGTATAGGTGTTACCAAAAGTAATTCAATGTTTGGATCAATGATAGTAGAAAACAATAGATACCTATATTACGTGCTCAAAATTTGCGCCGAAATCTGTGCCGTGTGCTCCAAACCTGCATGCATTGACAAATATCACTGATGAGTCGTACGAAGGATACAAAGCGGCACGCCAAAGGATAGCTATTTTCATGTATATCGGTACTTGCTAGCTTTCTATGAAATTTGTAATTATTTAGTATTAATAAACATAAAACCATTCATACTTGTATCTTAGAAATCCAAAATATAAAGAAATGTTACTTATATGTTTATTAAAACGTGCACCTACTAAATATCCTGCGCTGTTCAGCTCCGCAATTAGCAATCCACAAGTTGACTCGTAATTAGCTGGGAGGTTAAATTAGCAAGCAGGACTGCCATTTAGTGAAATAGGTTTAAAATGTTTTACTTTGTGGTTACACATTTAAAATGGCTAACAAATTGAAACTTCTTAACAATTTGACAGAGTTGTATGGTTAGTCAGCCAATACTTGTAACCTTCCTACGTATGTACATCTTTTGTAAGTCTAGTAACTGTTACGACCCACTTCACGATTCGTAACTACAATAATTGTTATGCCTTTAAATAGTGACAACAACTATACATATTACTTTAATACACATAATAATAGAAATACTTATTATAGTTCAATTGTCTGTTTAATGGACTTGTACAGCACTAGTAAAGATAACAATAGAATAATTTCTAAAGCGAAATGTGCGAATGAATGAGTGATCATACGTTGTCAAAAAATGTCTTTCATCAGAAAGACAAGTTGTATCATTTTTATAACCTACATAGTTTTATACTACAGTTACTGACTGTTGTGTTTTTTACTGATTCTAGATTATCAGTTAATTTCTTGGAATTTGCGGAATTGCGTTCAATAACACTTTATCTCGATTATCTCGCAAATGATAATACATGTTAGGTACGGTATATCCTGTTTGTCTGCTGTGACAGAGAGTCCACCATATCAGCAAGGTTCCTCTTGGTGCCGTCTATATTCTATGCAACTTACAATACAATGGGAAAACATGAGAGGGAGCATGCGGGCGCAGGACGCGGCAGTCGCCTCTCAGACGCCGCGCCACGCGCCTCACTTTACGCGCGCCTCGACATGGATTGGGGCCTCCGCCGTAAGTTAGCAAGATAAAACTTTTTGCTCAAAATAATCGATGTAACCACCGGTTAGATCTACTTCGGCAATCGCAAGCGCTGGATAGCTGCGATCGAAACAGATAGTAAACAAACGCATGTGGCCCGACAGAGTAGTCCGACCGGTGTGCCCACAGATGCCGGTCGACCGACCGCCGGTGTCGGTATTTTTAACTCGTTTCGCGGTTCGATGTCCGTTCATTCGTGGAATCGATATGCATAATATCGTCCTTGAAAGTCTTAATTTTTGCAAGAATTGAATATAGTTAAAAGTTTCTCAGAAGTTCTACAATCGATGTCTTCTTACACATGTATCACCACTGGACTGTAAGTTGCAAACTTGTTTTCTCATAAGCTTTGTACTATGACCGTCCTATGGATGCAGAAGTTTGGCACTTTCTAAATTTTGTATTTCGTCACCGATAATAAATCGGAAGCGTTTCTTTTGTCGTTCGAGTAAACCAGTTTCATTTTGCGAGTAGATTGCGATACAGACCCTTTTTTATGAAGAACCCATTAAGTTATTTGTCTTACTTTCTACTAATACTTTGACCTTTACCGTTATCACTTCATTGAGAATTATATTAAAGCTACGTGTTGGTTAAAATAAAGTATTTCATGCTTAATTAAACTCAGTACTTTGGTTTAAACTCAGTACTCTGAATTTGGTTTAACACTATAGAATTTGGTTTTTTGTTACTACAAATAGTGGCACTGTGATAGTAAATCTGCATTTAAATTAATACTTATTCAACTTTCTTACTTAAGTTCATTGAATGATATTGTGTCGAACCGCAATTGTAGTGTTAGAGTATAATGAAACGTAACATTGGAATGCTATGTATTCATATTATACATACATACATATTATTATAATCTATCATAAACGAATTGACCACTTAAAATTATATACCATCGTACAAACATAGTGTCTAGTGGGTTATAGTTAATACGTTAAAATTAAATTATTTTTTATCTCTTGGGAATAAAAACCCTTAGTTATAAATATCAAAATAGAAACAGTCGACCAACACCTGCTCTGTTAAGTCAATAGAAACTGATGATGCCAAGCTTATGGACATAACCTTGGTAATAACTAGCAGATAATGAATGTTGATCCTTCACTCCACCTTGCATGTACACTAACCACTTCGTATATATTCTGCCATAAAATACCACGTAGTGTTAACATTAGATCGACACAATTTACTGTCTTCATCTTCTTTATTGCTGTCTTTATTACCTAACGTTATAT
Source organism: Phragmatobia fuliginosa (assembly GCA_932526445.1). Taxonomy (NCBI): domain Eukaryota; kingdom Metazoa; phylum Arthropoda; class Insecta; order Lepidoptera; family Erebidae; genus Phragmatobia; species Phragmatobia fuliginosa. The sequence continues at coordinate 17,900,954 of OW052061.1, forward strand.
TGTGGGGTGTATTTTTATGATATGCATCAGCTTACAGTATGACATATTCTATTTCATACAGATCTATATATTCCCTGAGATTGATTTCGACACAGGACGTAATAGTGTGCATACACGTTTTAGATATAGATGTACAGTTACATTTTATGTATCTATGAAAAAAACTGGTTCATAGAAACGTATTCTCATAAGCGATAAACCAGTTTTCATCATCACATGCATAGTCCAGCTACATTGGTAGAATGCAAAGTGAAATGGTTAAGGCATTGAGTATTTTAAGCCGCTTCTATTTTTGGTTTGTAGCGGTGATTGACGTAACAGGAAATAAACTTCTAACAGTCGCCAACCAGACTAATTATAATACCGTATTTGCTTTCTATATTGTGCACAGAGTAGAGTAAGAATAAATTAATTTCTGTCAATATCAAAAATGGAAAGTTCAAATACAAAGTTTCGATCTGCATTTATGATATAAACGATTATACTTTCAAGAATATTGAACTTGCTGTTAAAGTACACAAACAATTTGAATAATTTTATTGTTTAAGTACTTAATAAAGGGTAAACATTAAATTAAAACAATTGTGTTGAAGAAAATAAATTTATTTTTAAAATTCAAAGTCTATGGGCTATGTCTGAGGGCTATGCTCGGCGTTTCTCTAAGGGATCGTATTAGAAACGAGGTAATCCGGCAGAAAACTAAAGTTATCGACATAGCCCACAGGATTATCAAGCTGGCAATGGGCTGGCAAAATTTGCCTCAGAACCGATAACCGTTGGAAGTAAACGTGTTCTTGAGTGGAGACCGCGTCTCGGCAAACATAGACGTCCACAGGCCAGGTGGAATAATGATTTGTGCAAGACGGCTGGTAGGAGCTGGATGCGAGTAGCCGTGGATCGAACTAAGTGGCGTGTAATTGGAGAGGCCTATGTTCTGCAGTGGACTGCGATAGGCTGATGATGATGAAGAAATATTTAGGGAAATTACCAACATTTTTAGTAACACTTAAAAGTTTTGTTTTGATCTTTAAACTCACAATGAAGTAGTACAGATACAATAAGATTGAATAATATGAATTAAATGTCTACCACTAAGAAATAATAGAACCAATTCTTAAAATAGAATAGAATCTTTTATTTTATTTTTGAGTAATGTAAAATGATATACATATGTATGTATATAACCTAAAAAAAGTGCTCTTGATTGCTTCGTTGATCTATAGATTTGCGTATGCTAATTTCGATCAAGAGGTTTCGGGTTCGATTTCCAGGTCGTACCAAAGGTGTTGTTGGATTTTTTTTACAAAGACGGAGTGTTCGGCGGTGTTTCACGCACCTCCCGATTGTCATGAACGTTTATGATAATCCTTATTATGATAACTTCATTCGACAACCTCATTCAAGGCCCTCGAATATATTGAGAACTCATTTAACCTTCCAAAACAATTCTAGATGTCAGTTGCTCCGTGGGAAAACTAAAATCCAGTTAAAACCGATGGAGCTAGTAGCCGACCCAAATGGGGTCGCTACTTGCAATTCTATCGTTGCTTTTCACCGAGCGATTAATGTTATACGTACACTTGTGACTCTTTGTCACTCTTAATTTCAGTATTAGAATACTATGGAAGGTATAAGGAAGGTATAACCTACCTGACAAATTTTGAGAATGCCTCCAAGCACCCACTCCAAAAAATGTACCAGGTCTCGGGCGAGAACTTTTGGATCGGCTTAAACACTTCTCATTGCAATGTGATCATGTACAAAGAAGCAGACCTGAAATGTATACTAAAATCGTTTGAATATTTACTGTTTGAATTTAAACGGTGAAATAATTTTAATATGCTTCACTTTTTCCTGACGTTATTTGGCAAAACTTCTTGATCTACCAACAATTCAAAAAATGATGCTGTGCAAAGAACTGTAAAAGTACGAAACGACGATACGTTACGGTGGTTTATTTAAAAGTTTTGTCGAAATTCCTATCAGACCACAGTGCTTCACTGATATAATATCATTCTAACGTAACAAAGATCTTACATACATCATAGAATTTCGGCCAAACAACAGCCCTCACTATAGTTCTGAAAATTTTATTTTATACGTATCATTTGTTCTTCGTTTAAACGAATTTCATAATGAGAATTTTCGAACTCATTCATGTGCATGGGAATAATTTTAAACAAACAGAATACTTGAGCAGTAGAGCGGCTTTCCGTGTGACTTATTCATGTTCTATGAATAAAATGAATGAACAAAAAGAGTATGTATGCAATATTAAATTAATAGTTTTTTCTAAATACATATGAACGCCCAAAATCGAACAGTGGTGTGCAATAGAGAGGTTTATGTCCAGCCGTGGCCTGCGATCGGCTGATGATGATGATGATATTAAAGTATATACGGTACTTGCATCAAAAAGCATTTTTTTTTTCATTTTAGGTCTGTCTGTATGTTTGTGCTGGGGAATTTCTGGAACGTCGGGACTGATTTTGACGGGACTTTCAATGGCAGAAAGCTCATGACCTAAGGAATAACTTAGGCTATTTTTTAAACTAGCTTCGCTCCGTGGCGTTATTAGCAATTTAAAACAGTAACCGAGATAAAACGGTCAACTGTAGCGTTTTTATTAAAAACTGTAATTTTTTATCAATTTAACTTTTAATTCTACATTTTTCAGCTAAACATTAGAAACTTTAAATAATCTTATCTATCTTTCCCTTTCTCTATTTTTCACTAAAAAAGTATACCTAACACAAAAAAATCATTACACTCATCCATGAATTCCTTCAATAAATCAAATGTTTACAATATAAATATGAATAATGCATGTATTATTCTCTTTAAACTCTGTACTGCCGTCCGCCAGTAGGCTCTGTATGTTCAGATAGCAATGTAAACAGAAATTCAAATTTTCACTGAGGGTGTATTTCAATTGCTGTTGGGAGAAAATTAATAATTAAAGCAGTCCTCTTTAATTTACATACATAAAACTTTTATGCCGGTGAAATTACCTCTATTCAATGACTCTAAGCAAAGCCGTAAACTTCCACCTGTATGTCAAATAGAAGGTTAGGTCTAGTGCGGCCTTAAGGCTAACCTAATTTAATTCTTTATATAAACTTTTAAGAGGTTCATACTATTTCTTAATATGACCTTCACATTGTAAAAGAAAACCTTTATTGAAGAATAAAAGATCTTAAAAAACTGGTACTCGGATACATTTATCACAGTAATAAAAATGCCAAAAAAGACAAATCTCACAATGTAAGGGTTCAGACTCGGGGATTTGATTTAGATCTGACACTGACGATTTCGTAGTTTAATACATTTGTTGTCCATCCAAAGGTTGCCTGTAAGAAATTGCTTTTTGCGATAAGACCGTCATTTGTACAGGGTCATTAAACTGATATGTTCCGAAACGTTAACTGTAATAAAAGTTTATTCCATAAAAATCGTTATTTTGAAAGAAAACTTAAATCTTATTTTTAATCGTTTGTTCAAAGGTAATAATAAAATAAGGTAAAATATTCTTTGGTATTTGATTTTAAATCAGACGCTCATAGTTGCACTTCAAATTTATGATAATGCTCGCTGCGCCTGCCTCACCTACTTGCAAACTTTTATTATGAGTACATAACATTGTTTCACACTATAACAAAACATTGTTAAGCACCTGAGTATTATACCCTTACTACGGAAAATAATAGTACTCTAGGTTCTGACTAAAGTATTTTTAAAGGTCATTTAAACACTCAACCACCTACTCGTCGTCAATATGGCTAGCAGTGAATTCGTAATTATTACCAAAACTTAATACAAACACATAGTTCAATTATGTAGTCATGTTCCACGTTTAAGTCGTATTATTTTTACCTGCCAAGAGTAGCTTTGGAGCAAAAAAAATTGCGGGTATTAGTTTTATGTAGATATCTGACTGCATCAGAGGTTGCAACAAATATACCTATTTTGTTATAGTTATTCTTAAGTTTCAAAATACATTCTTATTTAAATGTTAAAGGTCATCAACTTTTTTTCTAATTCCTACTCAAACTCAGAATAATAAAAAAGGTAGATAACGCACTTAGAACATGAAAGTGAAACCACTTTTCTAAAAAGGTGTGAGTCACAGAAGTGTTGCCACTTTTTAAAAATTGTACCTGAAAATATTTGATATGCGAAAATTATTTCGTTTGTTTCTAATAAATCAAATTTAGAAGGCATATTTGAACAGAAAAAAATATAAGAAAAGTAATTGAAGATTATTAATATAGATAAATATTTTTTATTCATAAAAATTGTATTCATAATAAATGACTTATTGGTGGTATTCGACTCAGTCTTAAAGCAGCTGGGTACAGAATGGGTATTCTTCTCTTACTAAAATATTCGTGGGCAACCCTAAAACCAATAATAGTGGTAAAAAATAAAATTGAGGTACTTGATTTTGTAGAAGGAAACAAATAAGGAAAAAAAATGTATTCAATGTACTTAAATATAATTATGTATACTTAATCTGTCGCTTAATATAATAATCCATTATAATAAAGTAAACCTAGATGGTTTTTATTTCATTGATGTAAAAACCGAGAGTGAGTATATTTTTAATTATAAAGGCTAAATCTTATAAACACTATAAAATGACGTGATGAAAAGCAAAAGAAAAATTGCGTGTGTATACTTGAACAAGCTGAGTTTTGTGGCTTCAAAGGCCGTGCGTTATCTACATTTTCATTCTTAAGAGTAGTCATATGGAATTTGGAATCCGAATGACTCAATTTTGTAGTTTTATTGATTTATGAAGACTTATACTTGTCGGCAATATTTTGATCAACAATTTAGAACTTAGCTTAACGTGTTATTTAATTTATATTCCACTTTACTTCATTAGGATACATTACTTTTGTTACAAAGGAATTTTCAGTCTTTCTTTCAAGTGGGAGGGAGATTTTAAGTGGTCTTTATTTTTTATGTAAACTTGGCACTTCAGTTATAAATTTGTGGTAAGTAAAGCAATTACCGCAAGTCGAGTTGAAATTTGTAGAATGTATTGAAATAAACTGCTTTGAAAACGTCGAAAGTCACAAAAGTATAAAAACGTATGAAACTGTAACGTTATGTTATAGGACAAACTAGTTAAAGTAAATACGAAATATTCTGTATTCTTTTATACTCACTTGACATTCTCTTGAATTCTACGAATGAATTGTCGAAATAGGTGTTTTGTGGAACAAGGCCAGGTGAGCTACAGCAAAAATATGTGCCAGTATTAAGCTCTTACTTTTGTATATAGAAGGTATCACACGAAAATACGAGCTTTGATGTAACTCATATTTGTCTGGTCACATTTTGAGCCTTGTGAAAGTTATATGTCAAACGACATGTTTTTATACTTTGGCATATTCACATTACGCCGTTATCTTCATACTAGTATGAACAGAAGTAGAAAACGAACCTTAATATTTTAGAATATAGGCTATATCATTACAGACGTTGATGGTCCATCCAACTATTCTGCTTATAACTTCTCATGAAATCTGTCAAATTAAATTAGAAGAAGAATTTTATAATACTTTTAACTTTTCGACACATTTTTTTTGCTATCAATGGCGAGTTACTTAATATACCTGATTCTTGGATAGAGACGTATATACATATATTTATTAGCAACGTTTATCTGTTATACAGTGTTACATAGCAGATAACTCTATCTATCATTATATATCTATATTTATCAGGAAGTGGTAAAACTGGCCCTAAATAATGTATCCGCTAAAGTACTTGTATTTAAGCGAAAATCTCTTTTTTTAGAGATATTATTAGGAACTGAATAAAGGAATGTTTTTTTTTAAATACTATAACACTACTAACTCTTTTATAAAATACACCTTAGACGTATTTTTACCAGAGAACTGTAGAGCGTGTCTCGCGCCCATCCCATACCATTGTTATGTTTACGCAAGGTCCGTCGTCCAACGACATTGCATGGAAGTGTATGCCAACACGCCAAATACATACAGAACTGAACCTACTTAGCTTGATGTTATGCATCACACACTCATGATGTACTAAAACAATGAGTTTTATTGTACTACGTAATTTCAATTTAATATTTCAAATAATTTGCCTTTCAAAACTGAACAGATTGATTTTGACAACTTTTTTGTAAAAGCAGAAAAGTTGCAGAGAAAATTATTTGATCACTAGCTGTGCCCGTGGCTCCGGCCCACATGAAAATTATCACGGTAAAGAGTAGCCCTCCATTCCAAAAATTCAATTACATCGATCATCAATCTCGAAATTACTTTCGAATTTGTAATATTTGGTATGAACTTACACTCACAAAAAAATGTATCCTTCGTAATAAATATAAAATCTATTTTATATTTTCAAGTTGAATAGGTAGTTTTTTTTTAGTTGAACCCACTTATATCAGGTACCGACGTATCCTAAAAAAAGCAGTGTTAATTAACCCATTTATTGTGAATGCTTAAATATTAGATATGTATACCGTTAAAGTTTAATAAAAATTATGTAAGTGTGACAGAATTGTTTCTCTTTAAAAGTTCTAAAAAAGTACACAACAGCATAAGTCTACCTTTAAAGGTTGACACACTATAGCCTTTTTTAAGGTAATTAAATACAAAACTCATTGTAAGTATTCATTCTAAAGTTACACCTTAATTGATAACAATGTTAATGTACCTTTAAAATTCCGTAGTACTTACACTTTACATTTTTTTTTAACTTTTCCAATATCTTATTTGCCGACAAAAGTTAGTTGGATATATATCAATAACAATTTATGTTGTCAATTTTCAGTAATTTTTTATACGTGATATCGAACGGCGCTCATAGGAGCGAGTCAGACCGATCGATCGTTATATACCAGAGAGCAATCTTCATCCAATTTCGAGGCATGTTTGTTTCGAACTAAACCCAGTGTGACAGTTAATTACTGAGTCTGTTCATCCATCTTGTGTATTATGAATCAAATTGATCGATAGTCTCAAAAGTATGTTACTGAAACTTAATGTGATACTCACACCCTTATTTTTAGGATATTTTCCCAGAATAATGAATACATTTTTTTTGGGTAAAGTAAATTTATTTGACCATAATTTATTATATCGTTGATAACGTCCAATGTATCGCCTGAAACAAATTAATTTCTGTTCTAATATTATAAAGCTGAAGACTTTGTTTAGTTTAACGCGCTAATCTCAGGCAGTGCTAGTCCTATTTAAAAAATATATTTCAGTGTCAGATAGCTCAGTTATCGGGTAATCCTATAGGCCATAAAAATCCTAATGTTCACGCTAAGACCGTAAGATGCGGAGTATCAGTTAAAACAATTTCTAATTGATCTGATTTAAAAAATATTCTTTTGAGTTTTCTTTGTGGGTGCTGCGTAGACGGTAAAAGTTTCATAGAAAAATTATTTACCTTAAAAACTAAAAAAACGCGGCAGCATATATCTATCTTTTAAGGTTGACATATCTTATCCTTTTTATGATTAACAAATTTGTTGACACTGTTATAACTTCATACCATGATCCATAGAATACGTAGACGAGGTTGCGTGGGTCAGCAAGTAATAATATAAAAAGAAAGGTACTTAGACATCGTACCTAGCTAAAATTCACCTAAAACGCACTTTCCATTGCCGTAATAATAAACTATATCTAAGTTAACGAGAGTGCGGCGTCGTAGGGGTAAGTTCTTGAGACTAAAGCACTCTAGTGCTACACGAACCATTTCGAGCCATTTTAGACCCTCTCTAATTGTTTAAAACTATTATAATTAAATGTTGTGTAAGCCTTAAAAGCATTCGTACTATATTACATATAATGTATGTGCCAATGGCTGAACTCCCAATTTTAATATTTCACAGGAGATTTAAGTCTGAAAATCTTGACAGTATTTTCTGACAGTATAGTTGTAGATTTACAATTAATACGCGTCTTTATCAATGCTTAATACCGGCTGGAATATAATTGAAACATTAATTTTCAAAACAGTTCCTACTACAGCAATGTATCTGAGTTTTATGTAGGTACTACAATGGTGACTGTTGTATAGATTATGTACATTCTGATTTGTGACCTTTTAGAAAATGAGGTTTTCTCTTTCGTGAACCCGACCGTCCCATATCATTTATCGTTTAATGCGGAATGGCGTTTTGTCGGGTCAATCTATTGGACGAGTATACTGCGGCTACAACCGTGTACGAACTACAAAGCGCTTTAATTCAAAGTGGAATAGGTACTTTTTGTTGCACTCTTTCATGTTTTCGTAACGGAAACGGACAATTCGGACAATATAGCTCTGCTTCTGTTACAAAATCCAAGTTTTACAATTTAAAACTGTGGAAGTTGTTATCGGGAAATCAATATTTCTATACTTTTCATGACATGTAAAGTATAGATATATTCCCAACTAAATGAGTATTATTCGACTGTCTCGGTGGCACAGTGGTAGTGTAAGCGACTGCTATGCTTGCGGCCTTGGGTTCAAAATCCTGGGTCGAACCAAATGTTGGATGATCTACAGATATTTGTTTCCAAGTTTTGGTGTTTTCAAATATTGTATGTATGTATTTACAAAAAAAAGCGGCCAAGTGCAAGTCGGACTCACCCATGAAGGGTTCCGTAGCAGCAAGTAACGTCTAATAAAAGTTCTTGTAGTTCCTTGTAACCTAGATCGACGTTTTAATAATAGTGTATTGATTGAATATAAGGGAAATTGTGGTTTACGATTTACGAGGTATTAAAAAAAACTACTTACTAGATCTCGTTCAAACCAATTTTCGTTGGTAGTTTGCATGGTAATGTACAACATATATTTTTTTTAGTTTTATCATTCTCTTATTTTAGAAGGTACAGGGGGGGGACACATTTTATCACTTTGGAAGTGTCTCTCGCGCAAACTATCCAGTTTAGAAAAAAAATGATATTAGAAACCTCAATATCATTTTTGAAGACCTATCCATAGATAACCCACACGTATGGTTCGGATTAAAAAAAAATTTGAGCTTCAGTTCTAAGTATGGGGAACCCTAAAATTTATTGCTTTTTTTTCTATTTTTATGTAAAAATATTAATGCGGTTCACAGAATCCATCTACTGACCAAATTTCAACAGTATAGCTCTTATTGTTTCGGAAAAAAGTTGCTGTGACATACGGACGGACAGACAGACAGACTTGACGAATCTATAAAGGTTCCGTTTTTTGCCATTTGGCTACGGAACCCTAAAAAGTATATAAGTATTCTATTAGTCAACCTAGCTTTCATAGCACAAGCTCTACCTAGTTTGAAGCTAGATGATGTTTGTTTGGTGTCCCAAATAACTATTTATTTTATATATGTATCAAATGTATGAATGTATCGTATATATTAAACTTTATATAGAATTTTACAAAATTTAAATCTGCGTTAAGATTGAAAGATATAAACTAAATATATAAGATATAAATTAATATTTATATGACGAATAAATAGCTATTTGATTGTCAATGTTTTAATAATTCAGGCTAATGATTTCTATTGTAGCAGTTATAATGTCAATTTGTTTTAGATTCTATCATAGTTGTAGTGTTGATTTGTTGCTTGTTATTATTTGAAAATAAGCAACAGGTGAGGGCAATTAGGAATATAAATTTTCTAAGTCACGCAGACACGCAACGGAGACGCGCCGACTGAGTCGTAACCGCGCCCAACATAACACGATTACCTTAACTGATATTCCATCCTGTATCCGCTTATTGTCGGGATTTAGACATCACGATGAATCTTCTGGTTATATTAATTAGTTTTAGAATAAATAGGTCATACGTCAATTACACGCCATGTCTTGCCGATCTGAAAACTTTAATTAAGTTGATTTATACGGTTGTTCATTAATAAATTGGTTTAATTACTTGGCCTGACTTTATTATTAATATTTCATCACGATGGATTTGGTTTCTCAGTCAACCGGTTGTACTATTTGCTGGTTTAGGCTTATTATTTATTTTCAAAACTACTTCGTAGTCAATGATTTATCCGTTATCGGAAATCTTCAGTGATGTAAATACTAGATATTACCCGCAGCTCCGCCTGCGTTTATGTCGGTTATTGCGGTAAATAGTAGCCTATGTATTATACTCCTACTTTAAAGTTTCATCTTAATCCTTTCAGTAGTTTTTGCTTTTAGTAGTTTGCATTTTTAAAAGAGTTATAAATATTCATGCATACTCACAAACTTTAGCTTTTATAATATTAGTAGGAAGAAGGACAAACTAGTTAAAAGATAGCGGTTGCAGATTTTTATATATAAATTTTGTGACAGTAAAAACATGCGCATTAGAATGTGTTAACATGTGTACATGTTAACAAAAAGTGTACAAAGGCAATAAAATAGTCCTTAACCTGTATTGCGTTATGGGTAGAACGTAGGTGTCGCCGGTGGTTCGCCGTGACGTAGTGGTGGTGTGGCAGTTAGTCCAGTTACAATTAGACCGTCGGCCGGTTTGAACTTACCACGCGCTACCACATATTATTCAACCGGGCAATGGCTCAGGATACCTATAGATATGCTATTTAGCAGGTCGTTTAGTTCACGGTTGCGAAATGAGCGTAAAGAAGTTGTATTAGGTGATGGTTTCAGTGTTCAGTTTTTTTTCTTATATCTGTATTGTGTGCTGTAAATTTGGTCAATCATAGTCAACAGAACTGCAAAATTAAAATGATTAAGAAAATAAAATAAGAGGCCAACTAATTTTAGTTACCAACTTACTTAATTTAATTTTGACAGCGTTTGCACAAAACGTAAAAATCAAGTTTTTTTAAAAACGAAGTTATAAATAAACTTTTAACGTTATGATCAAACCCGTTCAATATGAATTGATCAACACGTCAATACTTGATATAGGTATCATTGCTTAGTGATTATAATGATTTTGCCATTCTGTTGAACCCAAGTGCATTATATATGTACGTTTATTATATCCCATCATGCGACCTCATAAACCACCTATCCGTTGTATGTTTGTGCTCGAACAAGGTTTACTTTGCCAATTTTGTGACTGTTGACCTGGTTTCCGATTCCAATATACATATATTCATACAACGTTCATATATATGTCTAATTGTGCCGTGTGAGTGGTAATGTATAACTTGGAGTTCGCTTGGGCTGAGGCCTGAAAATGTTGCTTCATTAACCGGTAAGTGAAAGAGGTGGCTAATTTAGCTTGTGGCTTTTATCAAATGTGAGCTCAACGCTTTAAAGCTAGGTGTCGATTAATCACAATTTCATGTTGCTAGCCTTAATCATCCATCATTTTGATTCCAAGGACGCCCTTGACTACTATTCAAATTTTGTCATGTTTGTTTATAATTTTACACTGCGAATGAGTAGCACTAAAACGTCAAGTATATCTTTGTTCTGTCTGATTATATACTGAAAATCAATGCATCGAAAAAATCCTTGAATTTGAAAAAGAACAAACGTACTTACTTTTATCATCATCATCATCAACAGCCTTTAACAGTCCACTGCTAGACATAGGCCTCTCCTTGAAAAGGAGGTATTGGCCTATTGACTTACTTTTATCACATGGCTTCAAAAATTACTATATGTATTAATTGCTCAGTTTTATTGCAAGCTACATATTAAAATATGGATAGAATAACAAATAATGTAAATTTTTTATTCTTTTGAATAAATTTATGTTTATATTCAAATTTCAAAGATAAATAGTACATATTAAAATATTGATAGATAAATAACAAACGATGCATATTTATTATTCTTTTAAATAAATTTATTTGTGTATATTCACATTTCAAAGATAAATAATCGAAGGTATAGTATTATATAGTAGCCGACCCCAAATAATATTGCGAATAAGGCTAGGAAGAAAAGAAATTCAAATTTCAAAGAGCCGTTCTGAAACGATCTTTTTAGTTGTAGTTATTGAACATAGTCGTATATTTATTTTTGTAGTTTTGTAGGCCTACGTGAATTTGTAGCTCGTAGCGACTCTCGTAGGTAGTACTTTACTATAGCGACGGGACACTGTGGACACTAATGATGTTGACACTAGAGGCGGGCTTGCCTCATTCTTGTCAGTGCTCTCTTCTCCCTGCTTCACCTCACCGCTACACAACCTAACACACCTTAGAGTGCTTAAACTTAAATACGATGCTACTAAAGTAACTCTTCTTTAATATTCTAAAAAGTATTAAGCAATTTAATCAACTCAATATAACTAAACATAAAACATTTGTTGTGTTCACTATAAATCTTAGGGTAGGGTGTATCTCCAAACAAATAAAATACGATTTATCGCAACCTTGCAAAAGTATCGTGTTCGTCTCTGTTATATGTAATTATATTTACCGCACATTGTTCTCCCTTTCTTAACTACCCTAATCAAGTTGATTAGTTTATTTCTTTCTTCGTGTATCTAATTTATATTTACTTCAAATAAAAAGTTTATTCCTTTTATTACTGAATAAAAAATACCCATGTCTAGTTTAGGTTGTTCTGTCATGCCTTCCAGTCGATCATAGACCTCAATATTAAGTCCTATGTTTGCCTCGATTCGATCGATCGACTTACAGGTAGTTTGAATGAATATTTCAAAACGACGACTTGAACTAGTTGCTGATTCTTTTGTGTGCCAATAAGACAATTGCAGTGTCACCTCTCAGTATAATATTATCTTAGTACTATATAATAGAATATTGATATCGTTGATGCAGTTTTTATTTTAAATTCATCAAAATGATTTTTTGTCAAAACTCACTCGGTTTCAGCTTGACAGCGAGTTCTGGGACACCCTGTATGATTGTGTATGTTTAAATAAAAATGTTTATTAAAAGGTGGCAAACTTTTTTTAACTCTACAGAATTTTTTTAGGACTCTTGGCACTAATACGTTATAAGGCCATTTCTAAACATATCAGGTAAACGTTTTCCTCGATTGGAAAATGCGAACTGGTCTACAAAGGATCCCAATTTCCCTTTTCCGTTTAGTAGAACGGCCAACGGTGTGAAAATACCATTACTCTTTATTTTCAAGACCAACTGATAATTCAGAAAAAGAAGTTGCATGTCGTTGTCATCATCGTCATCATCATCAACAGCCTGTAACAGTCCATTGCTGGACATAGGCCTCTTCTTAGAAAGGAGGTATTGGCCTACTATACCACACTGGCCAGACGGGTTGGTATAGGGTTGGTTTCAAGTTTTCCTTCTCTTTGCATCGATGTTGTCTTGCGATGTACATGTCGTTGTATTTTAGTTATATATGCCATGTGTATGTTTTTGACTTAGTTTAGATTTTATCAACAATGATAAACTGTAAAATATTTAATTAACCTAACAAGTTTTATAATGAATTCCCTGAAAGTGACGACAACTTTCAACATTTGGTTATAATATCGGTAAGGCAAATATCACAATGCTTTCAGAATAAAGTCTGAAAAAATATAAATAGATAACACATACACTTTTTTTTATTACTTAAGCGGTTTTCATGTTTTATGTGTGAGTTACGGGGTCTAGAAATTTACTATTCTGTAATTTATTTCTTTTTTAATCGAACAAAAAGCAAATATTATATAAAACATGTAAATATATATTTGCCGCATCACTAAAGCGCTTCATGTTTACAATTTCCATTTTTCTATAAACACGTAAATTCGATTATTGTCTAAAGCGCTCGCAATACAGCACTTTGTTAACGTTCAACAAAAAATTACCGATACTGAATTTTATATAGCTGGGTTTCTAATCGATCTCCGCTTATCGCCTTCCACGGGAACTTTATGATATAGTAAATTACCCATTTTTTGTAGTACACATATTAATTTTGTAACAGCTTATTTTCAATAGTAAATACGCCAATATTGATACAATATTTATGATCGCTTTGCAGTCAGTGATAAATAAACATCGACAGCGATGCTTATACAGCTGTTAGTCCATAGAGAATGTATTTTATTGACTTGATGTTATGTGTACGAATTTATTTCATCCTTACGTAGCCTTCGTACCTATTTAGCTTCGAATATAGTTTTATTCGAAATTCTATATAGACGTTCTAATCCATAAATTTCTAAAATATATAATAATAGAATTCTCTTAGGGTTCCATGCCCTATGAGTGAAAACGAAACCGTATTACCAAGACTCCGCTGTCCATCTGTCTGTTCGTGCGTCCGTTTGTCTTTCACCAGGCTATCTCATGTATAGTGATAGCTAGACACTCCAAATTTTCGCAAATGATGTTCTGTTTCTGATACAGCTAGGCGCTATAACAACAATTACTATAAACAGAATTATATATAAATTGTAAGCTGCTCCCATACAAAAACGTGATTCTTTGCCATTTTTTGCTCAATCTTAATAATGGTAACAGAGTCTTGAAATATATGGATAGGATATGGATAAATAATGACATAGTACGGAGTACCTTCCTAGCTCGGGCGGACTCGCAATTGGCCAATTTTTATTATTTCTTGCTCCTGAGCGCAAAAAATAATAAAAAATCGGCCAAGTGCGTGTCACGCCACGCACAGAAAGGGTTCCTCAGTCACCCATAATGGATTTAAAATCGTATCCAATAGATAATTGTTATGTTTACGTATTAATGCGTTAATTTTGTATGAAGTTTTCCAAGTGAGCGCCTTTTACAAGTTAAGCCTCTATAACTCCTGAACTAACAAAGTCATCTAATCCGTTATAGTTTTCCTTCAAAGTTCATTAAATGGACCACCATCACGAATTTTTCCAGATTTTTTGATAAACTTCGGAACCCTAAAAAGTGATGCGTGCGTGTGGCAAGAAATTAAGAATACGATGTGTCACCACCCCTACTCATCTCGTGGGTGCCGTAAGAGTCGACTAAGACTCATCTGGTGAATTATTAGCACCTATAGCTTAAGTTACTGTTTTGTTTAAAAAAGCTATGGCCAGTTAAATAAATAAGATGATAGAACTTGCAGTATGAGTCACCTAATACAGTGTTTATATTTATAAGAAATGAGCTAAGACTAAAAAACACCAATAAAACTTTGTTTATATTTTCAGGTTTCACATACATTTTATAGGTTGGCGTAGCTGTAACCTTTAAATAGTATGTAATTATAAAACTCATAGTGATTAATCTGCTTGTTATAGGCTCCATCATGTTTCACGTGCGGCGGCGGCCAGCGGACGCTCAACAACCTCGCAGGCGGAAGAAGAAGGTGGGCGCTGGCGCCGCTAGCGGCCGGCCTGGTAATGAACCCATGCTTATCGAGATGGCACCCGACGCCACAGCACTCGAAAATGGTCGCCGCCTCAGGATCAATGATGTCGTTGAGGTAAGATTATTTCTAGATTTCGACAACGACTCTACACTCCCTAAAAGACTCTGTACAAATAAATAAAACTGAAGTCTCTGTATGTAGTATTGTCATTATCATCATTATTTTAAACATATTTTCTTACCTATATATAGGTACTTCAGGTGCTAAATCAAATGTGCGTAATCAAACAATCAATATTTTAGATATTTATATCAATGCTTAGTCGTTTTCATATAACAGTCGACTAATTAAAGCTGATATGTTTTAGTACGTTTCGGTGCTCCTCACATGGCAATCAAAAGTACAAAGTAAAATAGACAAAACATCTAACTTAAATTTATAAAGTGAATATTTAAAAAGCATCTTCTTCTTCCTTAGCATATTTGCATCCACTGTTACATGTGTGCAAGTTTTGTTAATATCTAGGTTAATATTTCTTTCAATATTTGCAATTTGAGTGATGGATGCAAAGGCAATTAGTTTAGCCTTAGCCTTTGGCAAGGATACTTAACCGACGAACGAGGTAGGGTGTAATTGGATTAAAATTTTGGATGGCTTACTACTTAGACCAACTCTTAAAAGTATATTATATAAACCAGTAGCTTCCAAATATGCAAATACTTCTTGATAAACCGTATCAGACCTCTCCAGGCACTTTAATTTCGTAAATGTTCGATCTCTGTATCATGCACGTTCTCTGGATCACGCGGTTGCGGGTCTACGCTCGCCCTGTAATATTCGTCTCAGGAGGCCCAAAACGAAACTTGATAAAATATATTTTGTATAAAATATGAATTACATTAGATAATAATATCTATTTTGTTTCTTATTAAGCCTATCTTGTACCTAAAGTGACTTTACTTGAGATGCGTTTGTATCATTAAATTGGACCTCCGGTCTCACCAGTGAAATGTAACAATACGAATGCTGTCGTTTGTAGATTTGTCGTCTGTGTGAGGGTAGTACTGACTCCGGTCGAGCCGGCCCATTCATGCTGAAATCAGCGTAGCTCTACTACCTGTAGGTATAATAGTTTGGTATAATACTTGAGGTATCAACTATTATATCGAAACAGTTACAGTTGGCGGGAAGACTCCTAGTGGTCGAGCATAAGGCCCACGAAAGGGAGAAAGCCCGCCTTGAAGAGAATCTCTCGAAAGCGAAAGAGAGAACATCAGCGCGTACTAACAGCGGTGCCACGTTAATACCATCGACACCGGTGGAGCCAAATATAGTCCAACTCATGACGGAGATGGAGGAGCGTTTGATGAAGCGCATCGCTGCGGTGGAGAGCGCTTATATTCGTCCACCTTTAGCTCCGCCAAGGGCAACATATGCGGCCGCTGCTGAGGCTAGCTCAATAGCTCAGCCTGCAGCCAGGGTGGCCAGGCCAACGCCAATAACATCTGAGAAGGCCACCCAAAAGAAGCAAAAGGGAATAGAAAAGGCGGAAGCAACCCCAACCCTAACTGAAGGCTCAGCCCCGGCTGATATCGCACAGCGCCCCCTGGAAGAGAGCTGGATTGTGGCCGGGGAGAGTAAGAAGAGGCATAAGGCCGCCAAAAAAGCGGTCAAAGAGGCCAAAAGGGCCGCCGCTGCTGTGACTGCAGCGCCGAAACGGCTTCGTACGCCTCGCTCTTCGGCCGTCGTTCTCACCCTGACGACGGAAGCAGCGGAGAGGGGCTTGAAGTACGCCGAGGTCTTGGCTAAAGTTAAGGCCAAAGTCGACCTCAAGGCTCTTGAGATACCAGGCGTTCGGTGTAAAAACACACGAACGGGTGCTCGGCTTCTCGAGATCCCCGGTGCCACCAGTGGCCCTAAAGCGGACGCCCTAGCGGCTAAGCTGAGGGATTCATTGGAAGCAGCTGACGTCCGGGTGTCTAGGCCCATTAAATGCGCTGAAGTACGCATCACGGGCTTGGATGACTCTGTCACGGCCGACGAGCTTAGGCTTGCCGTGATGGAGGCCGGAGGCTGTCCTCTGGACAGCGTGAAGGTCGGGGCAATACGCTTCGGACCCAGCGGACAGGGAACAGCGGTAGTCAGCTGCCCTATCGCGGCGGTCAAAAAGATTGCCGATGGACATACTCTCCTGGTTGGAGGTTTCCTGAGGGCGCAGGTACGGCTCCTGCAATCTCGGCCGTCAAGGTGCTTTAGGTGCCTTTCGGTGGGGCATGTAGGGGTACAGTGCACGGCGAAGGTCACCATAGGTGACCGGTGCTTCCGCTGTGGCCAGCCCGGTCATAAGGCAGGTGGCTGCAATGCTCCACTGCATTGTTTTAGGTGCGCAGCGGTGGGCAAGCCTGGCGACCACTGGGTTGGCAGTAAGACCTGCGACACTTCGGAAGGCCAGCCTTCTGCCTCCGAGACAACAACGCAGGGTGCCGCTGGAAAGCAGCAAGGTTCGCGGCGGGATGCGGAGATGGAAATCCAATAATCCATATCTCCGCTTCCTCCAGGTGAACGTGGGCCACGGTGCCGCCGCTCAGGATCTTCTGCTCCAGAGAATGGCACAGTGGTTACGTCGGGCCGTAGGTACCGTAGGAGACTTAGGCGCCGGAGATCGGAAAATGATCTCCGTCCTCTATAAGCGCATGCCTGGAGGTGACAGATGAGGCCATCTGTCACCCTAGCAGAAGCAGGCCCGGGTGGCGGCGCGAGCGCTACCCAGCGTGCACGCCCCTGTTATAAACAAAAAAAAAAAAGGGAATATCGGAGTTCCCACAGGGAAGGGGGTCATCTAGAAGCCGTAGATGGCCCGAGGTACGTCGGGGTTCCAGGGACTTCCTTTCGAGGGTATACCTGGTTCCTCGGCTCATAGTACAAGAGACGGCGTGCGGTTTTAGTTGGTTCGAGTCCGACATAGCCACCAACTGGTGGTATCCGTGGGGATTTCCGCACGAAAAAAAAAAAAAAAAAAAAAAAAAAAAAAAAAGGTTTAAAATTTACCACAATTCTCTTTTATAATAGAATTGTATAGATATTCAAATTGGGCTTCATATTCATATCTATTGAACCTTCAGACACTTAAGTATGTGTAGATGTTTAGATCTATACATCTACACATACAATTTGAGTGTCTGCTGTTATTATTATGCTCAGCTAGTCATTTAATAAAATGAGTGTGGAATAACCCATTTTTGAGAGTACCACTGGTACATGCAGTTTTCCCATAATGGTAAAATTGAGACCGATATTTCTATTCCAGAAGTCCCATTACCGTCTACAAGTGAGACAGACAGCGTTTTTCTGAAACCGTGTCATGCCACTTCAGTAGTAGATAAATATTCTAAGTATACTGTAGTATCTGTCCATCTGTGTGTTTGTTGCGCTAGTCTCTCACGTGTCTCGGTCGATCCGATTTTGACGTAAGTTTCTCTGGGAGATGGCTAATGATATGACGAGTAACTTGGCTCGTGTTTTAGACTAGCTTCGACCTGTTTCATTCCACGTTTGTTGTTGTACAGGTATAACAGCGACCGTCTGCAACACCGCGGGATAGTTACTCCTTAAAATCAAATTTAATTTATGCTCATTTTCCATCAGGCAGGGTATTATGGCAGGCACTTTGGATGGCTTAATTAAAAAAAATAGGAAATAGAAATAGTACGTCTAGTGGAAATATAGTGGATTTACTCTGGCAACATTATTATATAACGTGAAGACTTAGTTTGGTGTTTAAATTAGTGATCCTATTTGTTAAGGGGGTATTCGATTCCCACCCGTAACAATAATTGAGAATTTAGCACGATCAATTTGTTCCGTTTCTGTATGTTATAAACTAATTTTTGCCCGTGCCCGTTTAAAATCGCGGTAATAAGTTTCTGGTTAACATACAAATATCCTATGACACTCAAATAATGTAATTTTGTAGTGGTATAATAATTTTACAATTATAAGTATTTAAAAATTAAAAAGTGGTATAAAAATTGCTTCAGTATATTCAGAGATTACCTTTTGCAACGTCACAAACTCATAAACTTTATCTCTTTATAATATTAGTTAACTCTTAAATTTACAAAAAAAAAAATGAGTAGCCTGGTCTGATCCATGGGATCAGATCGCCGCACGTGGGAGAGATGTGTCAATTTATTGTTGTTATGTGTATGTACTACTTTTGCCAACGCCGCGCCAGCCTTGACCCTTGATTATGGTAGAGCGAATTTGTCTTTCAACGCCATTTTACTTGTCTAAATTGTATTTTAGTTTCAGGAACTCATTGCAATTATGTAAATTAAATTATGTATGTCTTTATAACTACGCAAGACAACATCAATGCAAAGAGAAGGAAAACTTGAAACTAACCCTATACCAACCCGTCTGGCCAGCGTGGTATAGTAGACCAATACCTCCTTTCCATGGAGAGGCCTATGTCCAGCAGTGGATTGTTAAAGGCTGTTAATGATGATGTCTTTATAACACTGATTTTTTTTGTATATTTATGACATTATGTATCTTACCTCATTTTGAATGGGTGATAGATCGACCCGAATTATTTTTTGTAGTGGTTACCTACTCATTATAAAAAAATGTATATTATACAACAGGTCGGTTCGGGCAACGGCACTACACTCCAGCTGTACGGGCCTTCGATTCAATCACGGCATTGCGTAGTTGCGCCCGCTGAAGGCGGCGGCTACAACGTTACACCGTTACACGCAGATGCGCACGTGTACGTCAACGGGCGTAGAATTATGCACACGCAACGCTTACAGGTAAACGTTCTATTTGTTAAGTTAAACAGCCATCGTGTGACAACTTAGTTTGTTATTCTTATGCTTACATAGTGTTAATGTTAATGTATACATATACATTTACACTTATATACATTAACATATTTTCCCCAGAGGAAAACGCAACAGCTTCTATAATTTATATGAAATAAGGGCAAGCCCATTGCCGCGCACTGTGTACATTGTTAGTTAAAGATGAAACGTATGAACGGAACGCAATAGAAGACAGAATTATTATGTATAAAGTTTCGTTTGATGGTTTAAGAATAAACAATAGGTGAATTCATTCAATACACTTGTAATTCCAGGACATTATTGAATGCCCCACATTTCTTTTTACTCTGAACATAAAAACTTATATATCTGTAGCACGATAATTAGCACGAAAGCTGTCTTGACATCACTTACACCTCTTTCCTGTTTCGAATGTATGTTTTATTCTCGCAGCGATGCCTCATGGAGGAACGAAGACATTGTTTTGTGGGCTTACTGAAGAGAAAACATGTGCAAATGTTTACTTTGTATTCAATGGACTTGATTCATTAGCAGAACATCCCTTTACGAAATTTATAAACTAAATTCACTAAGCTTGTTATAGCTGTGGTATCTTAGATTAACATATTGTTATGTCTTTAAGGTTGCTAAATTCCAAGCACGTCATAAATGGTATCTTAGTACAGCGAATATTCAAAGTAAATACTTATGATAATATTATACAAACCTTTTTGTACGAGGGCTCTTTTTCTGTCTCAGATGTGTAGTCATGGATGAATTTCAGTTCGTAGGATTCTTAACTGAAGTTGAAGTGAAGAAAGACTGCTTGTAGTGCTAAAATTTTTCTTTGTAATTTTATAAAATAGTAGCTGACTCACGCAAATTCGTCTGAGTCTCTTTTTAATCATGCTCGGCATCTGTTACTATGGCACGCCAGCTAAATACATATTTTAGAAAATGAGAAAATCGATAAGATAGTTTCAGAGTTTATCTTGAGCAACAACTTGACACGAGATTTAAAAATAACTTTAGTGATTTTACATTAACACAAGTATTATATTATATTGATAATAATTATTTGAAAGAAATATATAATATAAATAAAAATCGTATTTGTAGATATATGATTTTTCATCGATCGACGATTGCGTCTCCATCAGCTATAACAAATAATAATCTTTGATAAGCTTAAAAAAATGTGTTATCATAGTTCAAACATCGCTTATTATACGTATACATTTTTTGATGATGACAATGGTAAGTGTATTGCTTTCGTAACCTCAATACGACCGAACTAATATATTCGAGACACACGTTAAACTTGTAGCCCAAGGTTATTTAGTTGCCCCCGGTGTTTTTATAAATGGGTTACGTTCGTACACTACGTGTAATGTATTCATCCAACCACCCACGTGTTGGTCGTCACTCGTCAGTAGGTGTATCCACCACGCTGCCACCTATTTATTTTAACATGCGTCTGTGATTCAGATACGATCAAGCACTGGAAAGTTGTTAAAATAGAAACTATTTTTTTCCAAATTGCGTGCTAATTGTAATTAATTTTTTCTTGACATTCGAAAGTGTAACGAACCAACTTAATACATGTATACTAAACAGCTTCGAATGTTTTTATTAAACTTAAAATAATAAATATTTTTAACTTAATTTATCAGCCACTTTGATTTAACAAATTTTAATATGATGGCGTAGATAAACGTAAGTTAAAACAATAGTTAACCAAGTCATATCATACAAGAAAAAGTTTTAATCTATCTTTTTATATATTTAAGCCGACTTAAGTGACTCTACTCTACCTGATGGAAAGCATGAGTAGAATCCAGTAGAGGTCGCCATCCTCATTGTAAGTGTAGGCAATGCAGCATGGTGATCCATATATGGCGGCCTGGTCAAATAATTCTGCATCATTCACTCACATTCTGCATCACCCGGCCTCCTGAGGCCGGGTGATGCAGAATGTTTGGACCTCCGGTCTCACACTCACCAACGAAATACGACAGCAAGAGTGTTGTCATTATTAGCGTGGTCTTCTGTGTGAGGGTAGTAGTAGATTCCTGCTGAAATCAGCGTGGCTCTACTACCTACAAATATATATACTACTACCTATCTTATATATTAATACGTGAAGCAAACACTTTGTACCCCTTATTTAGGTAAGTTAGTAGGGCCTATTAAATTTGTTTTCTCAACTTCCATTTCACATACATATTCATAGAATGCTGATTTTAAAACAAGGACATAACGGCAAAGCGGAATATTGTACAGCGAATTGAATATTAATTTGACATATTTCTTCGTAGCACGGATGCCTACTCAAATTTGGCCGAGTTTCCACATTTCGCTTCGTAGACCCTGCACAAGAGAACCTAATTAACAGAAACTTAGCTCAATCACAACGCTTCGGTTCGGGCTCAATATACGACAGGTGAGAATGAAGACATTTACCTATGCCAGCTCGTTACTTTATATGTTGTGATTAGTTGCGCCCCTTTAGTTAATTAAATGTAGTGTTACCCAAACATTGGTTTATTTGATCGATAGTTTCAACAACTCTTTGCACAAAAGCAACGTTTTTGTACTACCTATAATTTAAATTAATTCTTTAGGTAAACACACAACCAGTTCAGTTGCTTACCTAATCACCTTCTGTATATTTATGTTGTATCATCTATCATTGTTTGTTTTCTTTTGCATGTTTCTGTCACTGGCTCACGAATATACGCTTGTGTCCGTTACCCTTACGTTAGATCGCCGACATCCCCCGGCGAGAATAGCGGCGCCATGTCGCCGACTTCGATGTCTTCTCACCAGCCCGACCCGCTCGACTCCAACGCGAACACTACCAACGACACTGAGTATCAAAGAACCATGAGCCCAGTGTCTCATGAGACGTACTACAGAGATGGCAACGACACTATTACACCGTACAATAACAACACTTTGAAGCTCGATAACGAGTCGCTCACAATGTCACAGCATCTCAGTGACTCGAAAGATGAATACGTAAAAGACGATCACTCGAGCTCGGTGTATAACGACCAAGATCAGAGCGCCAGTGTGAATCGCACGACCAACTCGCAGTATAAAGATAATTATGAGACTACATTTGATCTTGACGGCAACGTGGAAACTAAGAGTATCTGCAGTGCCAAGAGCGGAGGTTCTGGGCATGAGAACAGGTATTGTATATAGATATTATTTTGATTTAATCTTCCAATCTGTATATATTGTTTGTTAAAATATTTGTCGTGGACTTAGAATAGTTTTAATCCTTTCAGAAGTTATTAGAATACAAAATAGTAGTTTATTTATGTTTAAAAATCGAGAAGCTGCTGAAATGTAATCAATGATTTGTATAAATAATAACAATTTCATTGAAGTTTGATTTTTAATGACTGATTTGTCAGGATGAGCAGTGTAGTCGTTGGGGCTCGCCAGTGTCAAGAGGCTATCCTACCAGCAGTGTTGGAGTTCCCTGAAGCGGGACAAGCACAATTTCTTGCTGCTGTCATCACAAGGCTTGATCCTCACGCACCCGCCTTCAAATTAGCTCCTGTATATACGCTCTATTTATGCGCTAGGTAAGAATATAAAACTAAATTATCCGTTCATGAACAACAAGTATTTTAACGTTGTTTTTCACAAAATGCTGATGCTCGTACAGTGGCACGATTAAACATGTATAAAAGCTGCCTTAAAGGTAAAATGAGTAAACTACAATAATAACTCATTAAGTTATTATTTCATAATTATTGATAATTGATTCAGTCCACCTGTTACCAAGCCAGTACAAAGGTGTATAATTACTATTGATCGAATTGATTCTCGTAAAGTTACGTTTGAAGTTGTTCTAAGAAAGCAGCTTACCTATGTTTTAACTGAATTACATTTTTTTAAATAGAATATATTTTTAGAGCGTTGTAAATGTTTTTTTATGCTAGTAAATTATACCGATTAATACAAAAACGTATAACCACACTTAACAATTTTTAAACCGATTCTCCCTAGTTTCGACTGAATAAGCGAACAATGGATGACGGAATATATAACGGAATGTTGCGACTGATTTCATTGCTACGGAATGAATATTTGTTTGACCTATGCTTACTGTGCTATTGCCGATAAACATTTTCGTTCCGACAATTTGATGTGATATAAACATTCTTAGTGAATGCAGGCTCTAAAAATCTGTTTTACTGAATAGTACTGGTCCAAGTCGGCTTTCTCTTAGTTTTGGACTAGATACCGATACTCCCTCTCTCTCCACTTAAATATTAGCTTTAATTAGAATTCTCACTACTACTACTATTTCATTTGTATAAAACTATTATGGGCACAGTTTAATATAAGCGCAGAATTAAAACGATAAAACAGAAGTTTGCATCAAATACGCTCATACTACTACCTGTAGTAATTTTATAGGGTTCAATTTTACTTGAACAAACTATATAATTATTTATAACGACCTTAAATTAAACCTAGCGGTCCTCGCCCTTTCCGCTCGCAGTTGACGGTTTGTTCGGTCGATGTCGCTATCGCTTTGCTTTTCCAACTTTACGCACTACTGGATATAAGTTTCTCAATATTTAATAAGGCAAATGTAGCACTTACTCGAATTAAAACAGTTAACCCCTGACCTTAGGCAAATTAAAGATCGAGATAGCTTTGTATAATTGTTCAACCGCCGCCGATATAAAACTACGGTGAAATATTTCGAACATCTAACACACATCGTCATCTAGTCACAAACTAAGCAGAACTTGTAATATAAATAAATATTTCGGACATCTTACACCCAATGTCATCTAGTCCCAAACTAAGCAGGGCTTGTATTATGGGTACGCGATAACTGATATAAATACATAAACATAATTTTTTGTAAATACATACATATTATACATAGAAAACACCCATACTCCGAAACAAATATTTGTCGATTACACAAACATTTGGTCCGACCCGGGAATGGAACCCGAGATCTCAAGCACACCAGTCACATACGCTCCCACTAGATTAGACAAATGATAGAAGTTGCAATGTTTATATTTATAAAAATAAAACAATAGTAACTGTTATCCATATTATCTGTGGAAAGCTGCGAAGTACATCTGCCGTACTATATAAAAAAAATATAAAGAAAACAGAGCCGTGCTACGACATATACAAGCCGGCCGACCGGAATGATATCAGGGTCTCGCTTAAAATAAATGATATAAAATATGTACCTAGTTAATTTTCAGTAACTGAGTTAAGCTACTGAGGTCCTACCCTATCCCTCTAAATCTGGCAAACACTGAAAAGACGGATACACGCTTGTGATTATTCAGTGGTTGGTGTCAATGTGCCAAAGGTGACGGTAGTCATTAATAATCAGGTGATTTTTGTTCTCTATAACCATACAAGAAAAAGCTAAATTATCTTTTCAGGTACCGAGCTTCGACTCATTACCGGCCTGAACTGACACCAACTGAACGTGCGCACAAGCTAACCGCCTTTTTACACCACGTCGCCACGCTTATACACGCCACTGTACAGGTATTTCGTTATTTGCTCATTATACATATCTATTGGGATCCACAATATCCATAGTAACTCTGTCTGTATATGTTTTTTACGCTTTCACGGCTAAACCGCTGCACCGATATCAAAGAAATTTGGCATGGAGATACTATGATTATTGAGGAAGAATACAGGCTGATCTTTATTCCAATAACAGACATATACGCGGGCGGAGCCGCGAACAAAAGCTAGTATTAGAATAAATAAATCTTTTGTCTATACCTTGAAACTGGAGTGACTCAAGAGTGACTAGAGTCAAAGGACTTTTAGATTATTAACTGTTATAATGCAAATTCAGCACCTGCTCAGCAGAACAAAGAAGTTTGGTATAAAAATAAACATGGTTTTTAGGTTCACGGAACCTATGTTGACCTAGGACTAGGACTATGTTGACCTCGGTGCTGTTTCAACACTAGTAGCGTTACGTGATGTGTTTGAACAGACAGTTAATTATTAAAACTTTCATTTTCAGACTTAACGAACATAAAGCATCATGAATAAAAAATATACTTTTAATTTGCAGGAAAGGTGTTCCGATTCAGCAGCACAGGCTTTCTGGATGACAAATGCGAGTGAATTGTTGCATTTTCTTAAATACGACAGGCATATATCTTCATTCTCCACACAGGCTCAAGATCTGCTATCGATATCTGTACAGAACGCTTTTAGGTAAGCTTTGAGCTAAATTCAACTATTAAGCTTTGGTTAATATACAAAGTACTTATCAGCGTAAATTCTATTAGTCTCCCTTTCTAAGTTGTTGGGAAACTTTTGGGGCTGTTGTTTGTTTAGTTGTAACTTAGAATACAATATTGATTTATAATTTTTCTTACTTGTGACGTGTGGTGACGGATTAAGAATACAGAGTGCCACCACCCCTATTCATCCCGCGGGTGTCGTAAAGGGACTTAGGGATAAAATACGCAATATAACATCAATGCAAAGAGAAGGAAAACTTGAAACAAACCCTTTACCAACCCGTCTGGCCAGCGTGGTATAGTAGGCCAAAACCTCCTTTCCAAAGAGAGGTCTATGTCCAGCAGTGGACTGTTAAAGGCTGTTGATGATTCTTACTTGGGCATAACATGGGCAATAATTTATTACAATTTTAGAAATCGGTTATTAACCTTAATTTGTTCATGTACTACTAGCTGACGCATGAAACAACGTAAATAAGGTTATTGTGAGCTTTATCTTTAAAACATAGACATATATAATTATGCTGTCACCGACTTTTTTTAGAAATTTTAAATTGAAACTGCTTTCATACATTAACTTTGTACGCACGCAATGGAAGTTTTGTAGTTTTAATAATTTACCCTTGTTTTTGAGATGATATATAGTTTATCGCTATCCTCAGTAACAGGTCTATCGAAGACCAAAATAATGTTTCAGAGCACCAATACTTCCTGAGACATTCAACCAAACAAACACAACGATTGAATAAAATTAACTTTTCTTTAATTTGTAATTGTTTCAGCAATCTGGTAACGTGCTTCCAAGAAGAGCTGTCTCGAGGTCTGGCGACACTGACGAGCGCGGCGGTGGGCGACGCGACGGACGCGACGGCGCCCACGCTGCAGGCGCTCGCCGCCGCCATCGTGCTGCTGCGCAGGTGCCGCGTCAACGCCGCGCTCACCATACAGCTCTTCTCTCATCTCTTCCACTACATCAACGCAGTCTGTTTCAACAAGGTAACTAATCAAATATCATGCAACTAACTGTACTTTGACTGCGTACATCCGTAGATGGCATATTGCCACTTCTTACTGCGTTGAGTGAGTAAGTGTGTATTTATCCTGAAATTGCTTTTTTTCTGAGTCTTTATGTTTTTTAATATCCATTTCATGTACGTTTGTAAAGTTCCCGCAACATCTATTCGTAGTCCATGAGTTTGTTTAAAAGAAATTGTACGAAAACTGTATCAATTTCATTTGTTAAAAGGAGGTTTTGAAATCATTTTTAGTGGTAACCGGATAATTACCATTTTCTGTACTTTTTTTTACTTCTCTCAAGTTACGGCAAAATACCACTTTTGGTAAGTCTTATGATAAGTCTTACGAAAGGTTGATAATATAAATATTTTCGTTTAGTTATTTTAAAATACACATGAATACATTAACCGCTATGAAGTAATTATAGGATTAATATATGTATGTGTGTGTGTCAGCTGGTGACGGAGGCGGGCATGGTGAGCGCGCGCTGGGGCGGGGCGCTGCTGGCGCGCCTCAAGGTGCTGGCCGCCTGGGCCGAGCGGCAGGGGCTCGAGCTGGCCGCCGAGTGCCACTTCGCCAGGATGAACCAAGCTGGTCAGTGCTCGCACACAATACTGTTTATTTACACATTTTGGGTCATGTTAGTGTCATAATAACTCTGCCTAATCGAAAGCACGAGAGTTCGTGGTCACCATCTTTATTGCGATTACGTACAATGCAGCACGGAGACCTAACTAAATGTGTGATCGTCACAAATTTATTTGTCTCGGGTGCGAATCAAACTCACTTGCGTATCAAGTCGTGATTTAAATTCGCCCAGTTATAATCTTTCACTAAAATAAATAAAATATTCCAATCACCTTTAAAAATATAAATCGATTATGAAAAAAATACTATTTTTATTTCCACATTATAACTAATAATATATTTTCAGCTCGGTTAATCCAAGGCGAGTACCGCACAGAGGAGGAGGTCCGCGGCGCGCTGAAGGCGTGTTTCAAGCTGAACTCTGTGCAAGCGCGCGCGCTGCTGTCGCCGCTGGCGCCGCCCGACGTGGTGGAGGCGGGCGTGGCCTACGTGCGCTCGCACACCGACGAACTGTACCGCGCCGACGGGAGAGAGGTAACATCACTCTAATGTCCCACTCGACAACACTCGCGGTTACATACCTACTACTCACACATACATCAGTGTTCAACTTTTTAAATTGATAATTGAACATTTTATGCCATGTTGTGACATAAACTCCAGTTGTGTTCTGCACCTGACACACTTTTTTGTACTATTTTTTATTAAAAATCGTTGTCCCAAGCTTCGATGGAACTGTTTGATCGAATACATTATCAAGATAACCCTAAAAGCGATAAATTAAGTAAGTTTAGACCATTAATATTATCTCCTTGTGGTGATCTAATAGAACACAGTTTAACCGACCCTATTTGTCCTGTGGGTTTCATGAAAAGCGACTAACATTATTGCAAAGAGAAGAAATTTTGTAACAAATCCTGTCTGGCTAGATAGTCAGTGAGATGTAGTTAGCAAAATTATTCAAGAATAATTTTAAATTTTAAAAAACGAACATGAGCCTCTCCTTAGGAAGCCAAGGAGAGGCTCATGTACGTTGGTGGACTATTAAATGCTATAATTGCTAATTATTTGGATTATTGAAGAAATTTAATGAGATCCTCCATTTTTATCTGAAAACGACGAAATCTAAAGGAATAGTTACTTAATGTTTATGGCAAGATATTTGTGCATGTTCACCGTAGCTACTAAACTACTACACCGATTTTAACGAATCTGGTGTTAATTGATTTGTAATAACGGTTCAGGTGATATAGAATATATAAATTGTATGAGAACGTTGCCTTGTCTATTTTGAGATGGTTAAGTATAACTTGTGTACAGATCCGGCTGGAGGAGAGTCGTTGGCTGGGCGCGGGCCTGCTGATCCCGAGCGACGGGTTCAGCGCGGAGGTGGTGTGCGGGGTGCCGCCCGGGCTGGCCGAGTTCGTGGCGCCGCTGCAGCGCGGCGGGCTGTGCCGCCTGGCGCACCAGCCGCACGCGCTCGGCGTCTGGACCGTGTACATGGGCCACGCACCCGCGCCGCCCGCCCGCCACCCGCCCGACCCCGCTACGCACATCATTCACCTGCACAAGAACTCCAACGGGATGGGGCTCAGCATCGTCGCCGCCAAGGTCAGCGACCCTTTACCTTTACCCTATGAGTTAGCGTAACGGACCGCTTCTTTCTATATGTATGAGTTTGGGTGTTTTCTATTTACAATATGCACATCACTTGTAGTACAAGCTTTTCTTAGGTTGGGATTAAATGATGTTGTGTGTCAGACGTCCGAATATTTATTATATATGATCCTTGATCGTTTGCCCGCCTACAGGCGATGGATTTATAGAGTGAATATAGAAGTGTTAAAAGAGGTCGTTCACGCAATACCCATCAAATTGTTGATGTTTTGTACACGGGCCGTGTCATTTCACACGTACTTTCTACAAAAATCATCAATTTGTTGAGCGTTTAGGTAGTGTAGGTGTTCTGTGTGCACCAGAAACCGGCGAGCGTGCATGCTGCGATTGATGAATCTAGACGATGAATAAAAGGTGTGTCAGGATCATAGTAGATCAGGAGATCAATGGTGTCCCCGCTCCTCTTAAAAATTTACAGGACGTTAATATATGTACGTAATTTGATCTACAAGATCTCACACACGGCCGTCTGACTCCTAACTAGACGAAGTCTGTCCTACAGTAACCAGACTGCTGATAAACATACTTAAATGTACATATTTCTATACAAATATATAACCATTTGTCCCGCAATGGACTGATGATGACATGCTATGATAACTTTAAATTAAAATAGATAACAATTTCATTAACATAAATTAGGAAATACCTATGTCCAGTTATAAGCTGATAAAACTGTTGTCTCATTATTTTCCATTTTGGCCCGTCAGGCTATTGAACGAATCTACTACTAGACAATCCTTTTTTAATTTTATCTTTTGAATGTAGGGAGCCGGTCAAACAAAACTAGGAATATACATCAAATCTGTGGTGCCTGGCGGTGCGGCGGCCGCGGATGGCCGTCTGGCGGCAGGAGACCAGCTGTTGTCCGTTGATGGACAATCCCTCGTTGGAATCACTCAAGAGAAGGTATGTTAGATTACTCGTCACCGCTTAGATCCATTACTCATGAAGTTGCCAAATCGAAAATAAAAGTTTAAGAAGCCCTGAAAATATTGCCTAAAATAAGAATAAAAGAACCAATTTTTTGCCTCTGTTTTAATAATAGGATTACATTATTACTATGAAAGTAATAGAGAATGATGAGACTAAGACTAATCCTCGGAGACTCAGCTGGATGCGAGTCGCCGAGGATCGAACTGAGTGGCGTGCAATTGGAGAGGCCTATGTCCAGCAGTGGACTGCGATAGGCTGATGATGATGATGATGATGAATAGAGAATGTACTTTATGGTTAGTGTATGTATGACAGAGTATAAGACTTGTTGTTTTCATTACTGTTGTTATAGGCTGCAGAATATCTAGTTAGAACTGGACCTACCGTGACCCTGGAGGTGGCGAAGCAAGGTGCTTTGCTACATGGACTGGCAACTCTCTTACATCAACCTGCGTACAATCAACGACAAGGTATATCGTAACTACTAACGTAACTCTATACATTTATATAATTATTCATTATCACATTAAAGAGCAGAATTGTTCATGGCTCTTCACACTTTATACTACCGAAAGAGTCTACTATATGATTATTTAACTGGTTAAAAACCCAATTTTGGCGAATTAAATAAAATGGATTAAGGTTACTTTGCAGTGGATTATTTCATTAGGGTTGTCATATAATTGTCATATTCATCCCACTTATATCAATATGTGGGGCCTGCAGACGAAGAGGTGCAGTACGAAGACCGCATGCGGCGCAACTCGGGCACGTTCACGAATATGCACCCGGCGCTGCTCAGACCGACCTCGCCGCTTACTGAGCTCGTTACTGCAGGCAATTATGTCTTGGCAATTTTACACCTCGGCGAAACATACGCCTTTTATTCCTGACACCCACCCGCCCGGTAACACCTCTCGATTACTGGCCGCTTCTTTACTTTCAACTTAGCTTCGAACAGCCCTTCAGTTCGTTTTTCTTTATTTGCCTCTTCGATGTTATAATTTCATATTTTGTAGGATACAGTTAAGCTATTTCGATATTACCTCTTCGTATGGGACTTATTTGTTGGTTTTATTTTCTTCGTGTTTTGTTTGCTTCATCCTTAGAAGATACTACAATACCGAAACAACATTTACTTAAGTATCTTTACAGGATATAGTCGTCGGCCGTGTCACGATCGATGTCAAATTTTGAGAGATGAGTCTACGGAATCTAGCACCGATGATAGCGAAGAGTTTTCGCCGTATTATCACGGTTCCATTCCCAGGTTAATAGTGACACTGGACAAGGAGAATAACCAACTACAAGAAGATTTGTCGCTTGATACTCCAGGCTGCCCGATAGAATTTAAGTGTCAAGGAGCGCCTCCTCGCCCTATTCCTGTGTTTACGTTCACTTGTGAAGACTTTGACGAACAAAATCCGGCTAGTGAAGAGGTGAGTGATCAAACACAGGGTGATGAATCACTCCACGAGGAGCCTCCACCTGTGCCAGATCCACCAACAAATTACGACCTATCAAGTGATAATGGAGAGCCGATTTGTTTACCACCTCAAATGAAGCCTATCGACACCAAACTTACGTTGGACTTGTTCAAATCACGGACGCGGGAACATGAGTTTTACAGAAGGAGGTGTACCGATGTTGATGAATGTGTTAGTGCATGCGAATGTTGTCGAACTCCTCAGCCTGAAACACAGCAGATACCGTATATTGATGAGCCCAATTCGGAACCATTCATATTTGAATGTGAAGTACCACCTAACAAGGTAGCCACGCCAAAAATGCGACGAATATTACCTTCATTATCGCTGGACCAATCAGAATCTGACCACAAAACTGAAACCGTCGATGCAATGTGCCAGACTTCGTCTTCCCCTATATATAATGAATCTGAAGATGTTCCAAATAATAAAAGGCATGAGCTCAATTTAAATATCAAAAATGACTGTGACAAGATGAACAATATTCAATGCCGACTTAAAAGAGCTCTGTTTAGTATGTCTACATCATTTTCTTGCAAATCAGAAGATACTGAAATACCGTCCACTTACTCAACGTCTGATTCGTTTGATCCAACAACAAATGAGGTTTTTGATATCGGCAAGATAAAGGGTCAAAGTCCTGCTGAGCCAGGAGCTAAACAAATCTTAGATTGTGTGAATCGGAAGTCGTGGAAATCACCAGATGAATTCAGACCTGCTTTGGGCAAGGTCAAAGAGTTGACGAAACATTTCAATGATATAAATTTAAGATACTGCGTTAAGACGTATAAACGAAATTGTCAATCCAGTCCAAATCTCAGTATTCGCTGCGCCGATGAAAAAGCATCTAAAATAAGAAACATTCCACCCATGAGTACGAGCCTAGCCGACATACAATACGAAATTAATAAAACGGATACGAGCGACGCTAAAGAGACAAAGATGTCTGACGATGAAGTCAAAAGTATATTGATTCAGTTAGAGGACTGGTCTAAATATGGGTCTCGAGGGAGTGAGGACACTTTAGCTCATGGCAATGAATTTGAAGTACCAAATCTTCCTTCTGAGGAGCACACTGATGATACACCAAACGGATATGTCTTCAACGAAATAATCGATAAAAAACCTAAACGAATCACACTCGACAACATTAAGTTAAAATCGAATCAATCAAGCATGAACTCTGAACAGGCCAAAAGCAAAGAGTCTCTCCCAAGAAGTAAAAGTTTAGAAAAAGTTCTAACAGATAGACTACCAAGAGTAGTAGCAATGATTCCTTCGAGTTCGTCTAACTTAGACGTGTCAATGGCTTCAACCCTCGGAGGGTTTGCGAACAGTTGCCCAGACATCAGCGGTGAAGATGACGCTCATACAACGTGTAAGGCCCCCACACACGCATGACGATAGGTGTGTTATAGCTGGACGCACCATTTATTTCTTAATGTTACTCCACCTCCACTTTTGTTTACGTAGGAGCATGGTCGTAGCTGAGTATTATGTTATTATTTGATCAATTATCGTTCTTTTGTTTTATTTTATAATCCACACTCGTCTTTTTATTTCGCTGTTTTTCAGTCTTTTACTTCCATGTGTGTGATATGTGGTTTTCAGACATTTTTAAACTGCATAAACAACGTATTTTTAGATTGCCACCACACGAACCGATCACTGATTAATAACTTCCGTCATTCAATTGCTGTCTCTCCTGTTTTTTAAAGCATTATCTGTATCCTTTTGATTTCTTTTCAATTAATCTCATTTGACGTTAGTCGGAGGTCGCTTTATTGCTGTCTTTTTTTACACACAAACGTAAAAAATAGTTGCGCAAATAAATATTTCGTAAATCATGTTCACCACTATAAAGTCAGACGATGTAGATTAACCAGTATTGTTAATCGATTAATAAAAAATAATAGCAACAAATAAAATTGATTTAGTAGAATTTAATTTTAAAATCTACCCATCTACAACATCGATCGATTCTTGATCGTGATCGTGTTTAAAATTTTTTTTGGTTATATAATTTCTTTTTTGACACGCTTATGAATGCTGCAGCTTTAATTAATATAGTTCTCGTTGTCAACCACTCGTTTCTTAACTTTGAAACCCTATAATCGTGTCCTTCGGATATCGTATAGGAGTTCGGAATACATGTTGTCTTGTCTCATTAGCCTATGCATAGTGACACGCCTTTTTTTTATAAATGCTTACTTTAAGGCGTCTCGGCAGTACAAGAATACCCCGGTTCTAACCGAGGGGCGCCTTAAACAATGTTAGTATGCAAAGTGAGTGCATTAGAATGTGTTTTGTAGCTGGCACGGGGACGAACGCGGTGCGTCGCGCGTCAGAGCGCGACCTGCCGGCGCGGCTGGCGGCCGAGCCCGTCAAGTCCAGCAAGAGCACGCCCGCGCTGCACCAGGTCGCCTCGCCGCCGCCCCACCCGGCCCACGCGCCCCACCAGACCCACCACCACCCGCACCAACTGCCCAACAGGTAACACCACACAATTATAATACATGTATGTACAATTAAATTGAAATGTTTAAACCGTTCACGCTGTCCTAAGCATCTACTATCTTGTTTACATTTTTATGTCTTTTCAAAAAGTGTGTAACTCTGAAGAATATGGTTAATTCCACTTGGTTCACCTAACTAATATCACCCGGGTGAATGAATGTTTTTTTTTTCTCATTCACGTTCTAAGAATTTCTATCACTTAGGTAAAATGATTCGATTGTAGAGGATTTGTAGTGTTCACCTTGAAATTAATTGACACTAAACACTACAACTATTTATATTCATGTTGTGTATTTTTCACCCACATAAAGCATGCTACTAAAATGTTGCAAATTTACGCTAAGTTATCATAAACTGTACATTTAATAAATGTTCTGGTGTTCGATCACTGCCAGTGCGGCTGTGAATACGACGGTAGCGAGTGGTTCCCCGAACGCTTGGCCCAGCAAGTCCCGGAGCAGCCACAACCTATCGGCGCCTTCGCAACACGACGGGTTTTATCAGAATCTATCTTCGGTTCAGTCGCAGCAACATGCGTTGCAAGACAGGTACGGCTTATTGTAAGACGAATAAGAATTAAAAAACTGGTATTTAAACTAAAATAAAACGTATATAATCAGGTGGTCATCACTACGCAGCTCGACGGGCAGTAACCGGCCGCAGTCAGCACACTTTGCGGCGGGACAGGCAGAGCCGCCAGACTCACCGCTACATCACCAGGTAAAACAGCACTCGCTTCTTTATAGAACTGTAACATAAGTCGTTGATGAACTTACTGAATTGTATTGTCATCGAAGTAATTCATATTAAAACTAGGCGGCCGTCCTCTACTTCTAAACATATAGTACAGAATTTAGCTAATAGTATAACGTATAAATAATAGTATACATTTAATGATCACAGAACTTAATAGTAGCTAAGTTTTTATGAAGCTCCCGTCTCGTTCGTTACATAACATGATTACATGTTAAAAATCCAAATCTTTTACCAAGTTATATTAATTTACTTCAACAGCATTCGAATGCAATGAGTGCTCGCGCAGCTAAACTCGCAGAGATGTCTGAAGAAGTGTCGCGTCGGCAGCAGGTCTACCAGATACATCCTAAAATGCCGCCAATCGACCACCATCAGCACATGATGGGTAAGCTTACCTTTAAGTTTTCCTTTTATAAATATTTTAGAGATAAGTAAAATTTAAAATATTAAGAGATACTTGAGATTAAACGTTTTTCTTTTATTATCTATATTTACATACAAAGTGACCGAAACTCTAATATACACGACTTGTGACTTATTTTTTGGTACTCAATTTCTGATTCTTAGGTCAAGCACCGCTGCACTTACAACAAGCCCAGCCGCAGCACCTACAGCAGACACAGCCGCAGCATCTGCAACAGACCCAACCGCAACACCTGCAGCAAACCCAGCCGCCACACTTGCAACAGGCTCAACCGCAACATTTACAGCAGAGTCAACAACAACACTTACATCACAGCCAACAACAACTCCTACAACAGAGCCAACAGCAACATCTGCAGCAGCAGAGCCAGGCGCAGCACTTCCAGCAGCAGTCGCCGCAGTTGCAGCACATGCAGCACGCCGCGTCACCCATGTCGCCCATGCTGCAGCATATGCACCCGCAACAACAAACATATCACAACCAACATATGCCACAGAGGTGTGGATAACCTACATTTTACAACTTTTTATACAGCTATAGCTAGTTAACAGGCTTTATTAAGTTTATTCAATTGTTCATAACCATAACTTGCATCTTCTGGGATGACCAACGATTTTAACAATGCCTCGCATCTATAGTCGTCACAAAATAAGAAGCCCGTTTTGACATTTGTCATTTGACATACCGCATGTAAGAAATTGAAAAATCAAATTCATAATCCTATTTAATTACTATGTTACCCATACACTATTACAACGCATATCTTAAATAAGCATCAAATTTAACTTGATATTGAAAAATTGCACTCAAAAACACGAATTAATCGTATTAGTTACGCCACGATGACAAATGTCAAACCGGGCTTCTTATTTTGTGACGACTATAGTGAGGATACTTTCTAACATGTTGTGTAATAGTCAAATATAACGCCTTACATTAAGGAGCAGAACTTGTAACTACAATATAAATGAGCGATAATACAATCCAATATCATTTGGTAAGGGATTAATAACTGACCATACAAGAAAAAATTGGAAATATTTTCGTAATTCTTTGTACCTACTTACTGTAAAAAATAAAATATTATATCCAATAAATAAATAAAGATTGATTATTTGTAGGTACGAATGGTTACCGCCCGGTCCTCCATCACCGCAAAGATCACAACCGCCCGTTGCTCCGAAACCACAGGTAAATTTGATGACAATGCGAGCTGCTTCACACACAATGGTCAGCTATTTGTTTCTTGATTATAATATTAATAAATAACTAGCTTTTAAAAGCATATACGTTATGTTTTTAATCATAGGGCACAAGACGAACAGATATGGACTCAGAGGATCAACAGCAACATTCGCACCCACAACCCCAGCAACCGTCAACTGCATCCGTACAACCTGAAGATGGTATGTGATGTGAAATAACCTTTCAGTATATTTTTAAGCTATTGTATAGCTTTTATCGCGGGCTTTGAGCGCGGTGACCGAATCAAGAAATTTCGTAACGAAAAAACCTAACACCCTAAAAAAGGATGAAGAATATGTAACTAAAGTGCGACAATAATGTGGCGGCTCCGTGCTCTATAGGTAGATTAGCGCATGCGTGCTGCCGCAACCGGCCGTTATCCGTTGCCTTGACGACACAGTCATTTTAGATTCTTCTTTCTTGCTTTTCTATAATCCTATTTTAAAAAACTAATTACAAAATATATAATTGTTATCTACTTTACGCAATACATAGCGTCCGCGTCCTCCAGTACCGTCTTTGAATCTTAGTGTTTTTTTATTCCTTAAATATGCTCATATTACTATTATTATGTTCTCTGTTTAGTTGTCAATGTCTTTCGGTTAATAGGATGATTATATTGTTTTACAATAATATTGTTAGAATGTATGTTGGTAAAAAGACAGTGTATATTGTTTTGTAAACTTGAATTAATATCAAAGAAAAAAAAATACTGCATAAATAAAAAATAAATAAATAATTATAATTGCTTAAATTGATAAAAAATGTTATGCAATAGTTTTACCGCTGCAGTCTCCGAGGGCCATACGACTTTTATTTTTTATTTAGAGTTATAGATGATTGTAGCAGTGTTGTTTCCTAGAGCGCTACGTGGCCAGCGCGCTGGAGCCGCCCGCGGTGTCGGTGTACCCGGCGGGGGCGAGCGGGGCGGGCGCGGGGCGGGGGGGTGGTGGTGCCGCCCCGCACAACCCCTGGCAGCGCGAGGAGCGGGAGCGACAGGCAGAGGCGCGCCGAGCCGCCGCACGCGCCAGGAGGTTTGATCTTCGTAATTACTTTTAGTGCCTCATATATTTCCCGCCATGTAAACAACTACAGAATATCACATCTATGCATGCGTCGGGTGTATATTGGAGGCGACTAAGAAAGCCACCTACTCAGGACAACATCACTGCGAAGAGAAGTATGACTTGATTACACCCTATACGAACTGATCTGTCCAACATGGTGGAGTAGACTAAAACCTCCTTTCTAAGGAGCAGACTATGTCCAGCAGTAGACTGTTAGTAAACGAGGAATGTAAACAAACCTGCACCTAAACAATTTTACTACTACTTTGTTCAATAACGACGTTGCTACTGCATTTCTATTCTCTTTGTGTTTAGAGAAACCTTTTGCCCCATATGACCAATCTGTAAATCAAAATGTTACCTACGATGTTTTCGGCCGGATAATAGTACTTAAAATACAATTTCTGAATAGGTCAGCGACGCACTTACAAGTTATCTTCAAGACGTTTTTAAAAGTTAGTGGTCTCTTCCATCGAGAGTCCCGTCTACTAATTTTCTCCCTCTATTTATTAAAAAAAGTTGTTGCTGTAAAGTCAGTTTACGAACCATAATTTTACATGAGAACATTAACTTTTCACTTCGATTTATAAAAGCTTTACAAAACAGTTCGTGTAGGTCGAGAGCTGCCGCAGTCTCTCTTCTACTCGGACGCACCTTCCAATGGAGTGAAAGAGAGATAGATGCGTCCCAAGCTGATCACTTAGGCTGTACGTGCCTCTCTGTCACTTGTTCCACGCTCCTCTCGCTTCACGTCCGACTCAAGTGGAACGTGTTTTTCTGTGCGTGCAGTCGGCGTGCGTCGATTTATAAGACGTTATCACGTCAAAGTAAAAAAAGATGTATAGTTACATAAGTATATATGTGCGTATATATATGTATGGATATGACAATGTTGTCGATTTGCATTATAGGGATGCGGCGATAGCGCAACTAGTTTCATTGGGTGCTTCAAGAACTCCAGTACAAAATCAACAGCTTCGTTCGTTACAACTAGAGCGAGACTTCGAGTTACGCGCTCAGCACGATCAGGTTAGACCTACAATTGATTAAGAATCAGTTACCATACAAGAAATTAGAATAGAATAAACATTATTGTACACCAGTTAATACAGTTCACATATTTAATCACTTTTTATTGATTTATATGTTAAACTAACATTATTGAAGTCACATTTATGTATATTATTATCTAGATCAGTATTAATAAAACAATTGTCTGTTTTATAATAAAAACACATACATATATTATGTTTCAAATGCGTTGCCATTTTACGGTTATTCGTTTATACTCATATAGATGTATCAAGGTAGTCATCAATAGTAGCAGGTGGTTGGTTGGAACAGAGAAAACTTACCAAGCATGAATAATGTGACAAATTAAATTTTACTACTTAAATACTTGAAAACTATTTTCGTGACTTCGACTTTCGAATATCGAATGGGTGCTGTGGAAACAGGAGACACTGTAATGAAGGCAAAGGAGGCATTAGTCCATAAGTTCGGTGAGGCTTATCGTGTTTTTACAATATAAAATAGCATGTATTAATGTTACAATTAGGAGGAAATCAACGCGGCCGAAGGTTCAGAAGATACGGAGGAAGGCGTAGATGAGTCCTCTCACTCGGTGGTCAGCGCCGCCTCCCCTCCGCCGCAGTCCCCCGCGCCGCCCGCACCCCTGGCGCAACCACCCCCGCACCCTCCCAAGTCGATACTCAAGACTAACACCAGAACTGAGATCACCAATGGATATTCCAGTGAAACGGTGAGCGATAACGAGTCGTCTGCTCCTTGTACGAGTATACATTTTTTACACGCTTTATATTAGCTTCACCTGTATGTTTGTTTGTATGTTTGTAACCGACTCCTATTTTGACCAACTTTAAACCGACCGAAGACCGAAGACAATACACTAATACGAAAAAAAAAAGTTTTAAAAAATTAGTCTTTTTTAGTCTAGAAAAAAAAAAATTGTTTTGGAAAACTAAACAAACACGCTTTAAACTAAAAAGTAGAAAATAATTTTAATGTTACAAAGCGTGGGGTGTTTTCTAAAAATATTTCAATTACGTCGCCCCACGCTTTGTTACATTAAAATTATTTTCTACTTTTTAGTTTAAAAGCGTGTTTGTTTAGCTTTTTTAAAACTATATTTTTTTCTGAATAATGAATGAATAAATTTGAATGTAATACGACGACGCGATGTCACCGCCTCGTCGGTCGGTCTTGCCTGCCTCGCCGTGGCCGAAATCTGTTAGGAGGACTTAATCAATGTACAGCAATAAAGGAATGTAAATATCTGTCAGCAGGTGACGTACGAGGAGAGCCGTGTGTCGGAGGTGAGCGCGAGTATGAGCGCGCTGTCGGTGGGGGCCGGCGGGGCGAGTGGGGCGGGCGGGGCCGTCGGGCCAGGCGCGCCCGCCCCGCCGGCGCGCGGCTCTTCGTTCGCGGTGATGGCGGAGCGTGCGCGCACGCTGTCGCCGCACCGCGCGCCTGACGCGCACGCGCCGAACAACACTCCGCAGTCAGTATAAACATTACACTTTACTCTTTCAAACACTCATTTATACCTATTTATAGTATACGATACGTACACCTAAATGTAA
Organism: Phragmatobia fuliginosa; assembly: GCA_932526445.1. Lineage (NCBI taxonomy): Eukaryota > Metazoa > Arthropoda > Insecta > Lepidoptera > Erebidae > Phragmatobia > Phragmatobia fuliginosa. The sequence continues at coordinate 17,941,608 of OW052061.1, forward strand.
GAGTCTAAGGACGTTAAAAAAATATTCAATCCCTCTATTTAAACCCTAAAATTATGAGAATGCTGAACTTGAATCTACTTGGTGTAACATATACATTTCAACTGCCTCGGTGGCGCAGTGGGAGCGTATGTGACTGCTGTCTCGGGTCGGACCAAATGTTTGGTGATCTGCAAATATTTGTTTCAGAATTTGAGTGTTGTCTATGTATAATGTACATATATGTATTTACAAAAAAAAGTATGTTTAGGTATTTATATAAGTTGTCTAGTATCTATAATACAAGCTCTGCCTAATTTGGGACTAGATAGCGTTGTGTAAATATCTAAAAACTATTTATTAATCACAAAATAACCTCAAAATTATATTATTTTTTTATAAAAGAATATTTCTCCGAAGTTTCCGTCTTATAAATGTTACTAGAAAATAATTTATAATAACAGGCATTTTTTATTGCTGTCGGTTCTGAGGCGAATTAATTATGGACACAGAGCAATGTCCTTTCTTTATATTAGTTGTTCTTTATATTGTATTAGTTGTTCTGAGAAGTAAGGTAAAGTGAGTGTTGTGTGATGTGTCAGGTCGCCGGTGAGCACGCTGCGCGACAAGCGCGTGTCGTTCCACGAGCGCGCCGCCCCGCCTCCCGCCCCGCCCACCTCCTCGCCGCCCCCGCTGCACGAGCCGCCTCCGCCCAGGGAGGACCCCGATGTAAGGACCACTGCTTGTACTACTACTGCACTACTTATGGCACCTATTTATACTCATATTTAAAAGAAAAGATTTGTGTCAAAGTAAAGACTAATATAATGACTAGAACACACACACTCGTACACGAGTACTGTGTATACGAATTTGCCTATAGCATAAATAGGACTGGAGTCCTTCAGATGAAATCATAAATGTTTTCATTACAGCGGTTCATAGAAGAAGCCGAGAGTATGTTGGCGGGCCCGCTCACGCCGCCCTCGCAGACGACGACCTCCCCGCTCACGCACACGCCCGGCGTTATCGGCGCTCAAGAGGTGTACCGGTAAGATGCCACTCGTGGAACCGCCGTGAGCTTCAAGTGTAGAGCCGTGCTGACCTTCCCCCCCTCTGTCTGCAGGGACCCCCGCACGCGTCGCCTGGCGGAGCAGCAGGCGCGGGCGCCGAGCGCGCCGGTGCCGGAGCAGCTCTCCTTCAAGGAGAAGATGAAGATGTTCGCGCTGGAGTCGGGCGAGGCCTCCACGCCCAAGGACAAGGTCACTACCGCTCACTAGCTAACGCTCGCACTCACGCCTCACGCCGCAGCACGTTCCTTGTTCACTGACACCCGACACCCGAAGACCTCGCCTATTACTAATTTATTACATCCTTTCCAAATTGACTCGTACCTGACGATAATTTCTAAATTTTACTTGCAGGTTAAAATATCGCGCGCGCAGCGAGACATAGATGCGGTGCATTAATTAGCACGTTGACAGATATAAATTATGCTCGTAATACGTACGACTCGTCCGTACGGATTGTGTAGAGATGATGAACTACGTTAATGATTTTAAAGTAATATAATAAAACAAAGTTAAAGTAGTAGCATAACGTTACTTTTGTATCACAGTATTATATTAACTATTTATATTCTATTTACTGCAGGGTGAAAGCAATAATAATGTACAATTAACAGTATCGTGAACGCTAAAATGTTTTCTTGCAGCTTATGAGCAGCTAAAACGCATAACCTGTATGTCCTAGTCTGGTAGAGGTTTAAACAGTAGCCGTCAATGCTACAATAACACATCTCACTATTGTTATTAACATTATTTTTGCTTACACTAAACGACATTAATGCATAGAAATAACATTTTGTTATAAAAGGGTATAATTCCTATTTAATCGAACTGGGGAAGATTTTACGTATCGTGTTCGACGTCCACGAATTGCCTTGCAACAAAACATTGAACCAATTTTGTATATCAAATATAGAAAATAAGATTTTTCGAAATTAATATTATGATTACGAAATTTTGAACGTTTAAAAAAGCAACTTGCTTTAGCAGCTAGTGCAATGAAATTTCTGTAGATCTTAATTATCAATTATCAAATTGAAATAAGGTATGTTATCCACAGCAATTTGATATTTTTAAATATTCGTGGAATTTTCTGCGGCACATCCGATGAAAATAAAAATGTATTGTGCCATTGTACGAGTATGTTGGTTAACGTATTTCTGCCGTGTATATTATGATAAATGTTTTATTCTCAGGGAGGACCAATATAGAATCGACATCGGAGGGTGCCTTAACGTGTACCTTACAAGTAATATTACATATCCACCTTAAGTTTAACGCCATGAAGTTCGTATCTATTTTCTTTCAATTAATAAATTTGAAACTTCGTTACATTCCAAAGAACAAAAGTTTCTTTACTATATTTATATGTATGTTAAAACATTCCTACTTGTGTTTGTAACTGTACGCTATAGCGGTTGTTATAATTTCAATATTGTTTCAAAACTTGACCAGTTGTTTCAATAAGAATTTTATGTGAAAGCAATATGATATTGTGAAGACTTTTATTGTTAATGCAATTTATAAATTATATAAGTATATAGTTAAGCACACATTGTGCCAAGAAATTTTATAGTCCAATGTGACAAAACCGCGACGCGGGCGCGGCTCAGTTCTTGTTCAGTTCTAAGTGGCAGCTACACGCTGGTGTTCGGTCGCTACACTCGGTCACCGCACATAGTCGACTATGTACTTTGTCTCCACCCAAATTCTCATGACAGGATCGAATCGAGACTTGTTTGCTGCTTTAATTTAGTATTTTATTATAATCGTATACATTTCATAGCAACTATTAATGTACATATGTAGCTAGTGAAATCATTGTGATTATATTTAGTTTTTGTATACCTGTTTGTATATGTAAATGTTTATTCAAAGATATGATATGAAGTGATCGAGGAGACGGAAGGCCTACTTGGGGTAGAGTTAGATTAGTTCTTGGGAATTAAATGATGTAGATTCCCAGTATTCACCCAACGATAGTCAATTAGCGAAAGATTGAGATTAATTTTAGAAAGGATTTTTATGTTTTAATAGCTGTACTGTATATAACTACGCTTGAAAATGTCAACATGAATATCACGATTAATATTTATAAGAATAATTCAAATGATTATTATATGCAAAGTAACTATACTCGTTATTAACGGTAGCTATTGTACTTCCTTCTTTTGAAAAATAAAGTAACAATTATTATTAGTTGTTTTATTCCATACCTCCATACTAAAATTATACATTAAGTTCAATAAATATATTTTATTTTCAAATTTATTTTTCATTTCAAATTCTTTTATTTATCTGTCGGAGCGTCAATGGAGGCCTCACAGCGGTATTAGTTGAGGCTATACATCGTGGGCGTTGCAACGGCAGGAATTTCCAAAATAAGTGTACACATGTGTTGTTCAATGTCGTATTAATTAAACATCTTACATATTAACACAAAATCATAAACGATTAACAAGATTAAAACGAGTTAAGAGCCAATAGGTTAGCACATGTGCACCGTGCGGTAGCCGTCAGTAGAATGACCGACCGCCATTACTAGTGGCGCGACATCGACTACTCCCATTCGGATACGATCATTCGAATCCGCTCTTATCATTCATTAAATACATTCAACATCATTCAATATCGATTACAGAATCGACTAAAACAAACAAACTAATACATTGAGCTATTATTACATTAAATCATTATTAACAGTCATGTAATTTGTGGTACATAATCACGCGCCGTCACGGCCGTCCTGCATCGTCACACGACCTCGTGTGTATGTGTCTCATCTGTGAACAATAGATATAGTGCTATGTACTATGCTCTGTTCGGTCCTCCTGACCACACAATAGTCTCTAAGTTCATATTATACAACTTTACAGGCTTTTCCAGGTACTTTAGAAACATCACAGTAATGACTGGTTGCTCGGTTCTAAAATCTCATCCCGTTAGAGAAAAACCGGCAAAATACTTCAATACAACTTAAAAGTTCAAATACTATCGAGTATTTTCAGAAAAGGTACATATAACTTATTATAGACAGGGTTTCATAATTTTCACAAACGTTATACATGCCACACAGGCTATTCAACAACACACAGGACAGTCAGTGCCACACAGGCTCGTCAATGCCACACAGGCCAGTCAATGCCACACAGGCCAGTCAATGCCACACAGGCCAGTCAATGCCACACAGGCCAGTCAATGCCACACAGGCTAGTCAATGCCACACAGGCTACTCAATGCCACACAGGCTACTCAATGCCACACAGGCTACTCAATGCCACACAGGCTACTCAATGCCACACAGGCCAGTCAGTGCCACACAGGCCAGTCAATGCCACACAGGCCAGTCAACGCCACACAGGCTAGTCAATGCCAGATAGGTCAATAACTGTCACATGTGATGGAAAAGAAACTAAAGAGAGTGTTTAAGTAATGTGTACCTTAACTCTTTACTGTGGCCGTCACTGGCACATTCTGCACATAATTCAACCACTTGTTATTTTAACTTTGTCTTACGTTTAAGGAAACCAATCTCATCTCAACAAACGTTCGTTTCTATTGCTCGTGTCGATTGTTCTCAAACAAGACTAAAATTCACTGCTCTACATCCTCCAACGACAATAAGTTTAGGGAGCTAATAAGCCGTCCTAATGACAAAAAATCTAAAGGACTCGCCTTAGTAGTCTTACTCGTAGTACAGTTAAGTTAAGCTAGTCGAATGTCAGGCAATGCCACTTGCCATCACTTATTAAAGAGCATTTGACAACTGAATCAAAACAGAATGAAAACTTCTCACCAAATTCATCTAAGAGCTGATGAAGAGCTGGTTCGATCGAGCAGACATCCACTTGTTATTCGGCTCGTGCATCATTGGCTCTGGCATTCATACTGGAACAGTGCGGTGCTGTAGCCCCAACCACCACACTTGAATCAGTCTTTTTCTACGGCTACGGCTTCCTTCATATGTTGAGGGTACCTGAAATCTCAGATCGTGTATTAGTAGTGTACTACTACAATTGCCTCGACATTTACTTAATACATCACCCATCCTTCCAAAGCTGTAGTATCGCCGTGCATGCTCCAGACACGACTTCTTCACTTGGAGTAGTCCTCTCAAAAAAAATCAGCGAGTTCTTATTGCAATTTAACGTGAATGTCAATCTAGTAGTGAATATTATTCTTTGCAATCGCGACCCAACTATTGAAACATGTCCGTGAGTAAGCGCGAGTGAAATTTGTTCTTTCAATAAAGGCTTCCGTCGTGCTAGTGTAGAGCTCACAAATCGCCCAGCATAAGCAGACAGATACTTCTTCTCATGAATTACTATTAAATAAGTCGTACAGTCGGTAGCTGTACATAGTTTCAACGGTATCATATCTAGCTAGGAACAGATCGTTTAACTGTAGCCACGTAATCCGGGTTAAACATAATAAACCGGGCTAACTAGCTTGAGCAAGCCATGTTGACGCCGATTTCTTGAACATCTTACTTAATGTGATTATCAAATAACTACTAGATGTAGATTTCTCTAGTAAATCCATCACAATAGTGTCAAGATTAAACTCAGTTATTGTTATATTTGTACATAACGTATTAATTTTATCAAATTTTATTGTTGCATTTCAAAAAGTTATTTACAACGTTCACACTCCTTATCAACATGAAATATAAACACTCTGACCTGTATTTTATTCCTGATCCGTTGTTGGTAATCTCACTTCCCTCAGACAGTGAGTAGCCAACAGGTTGGGCCTCGCGCACAACTTTAGCCGGCTGTATGCTGCTCGTCACGCAGACGAGGCGCACACCGCAGGTCCTCATCTCACGGAACGGCGTGCAGACCGCACCTCAGCAGGCGGCGAGTAGACCGGAGATCCGCACCTCACCAGGCGGCAGTAGACCGCAGATCACAGCACGCGCTCAGCTCGCGTAGACAGCGAAAAGACGCTGTGATAGGCATTAGGCTGCTTACGATTACCGTCACTAGTCTGCAATAGAACGACAATATGATCACTAATCTCGGTCACGGCGGCTAGTCTTAACAGAGACAAGCCACTTACTCAAAATTTTTTTTTGTACACAAGTGTGCGTAACCACTCTAACACTGAAGAAGGAACGATTTAAAATACCCAGCACTAGATCACTTGTCAAGCTTCCAATAATGTCTTTACAAACCTTTGCTCGTCATCCCGTATAGTCAAAACTTAAGGCCATTAAACTTAACATAGAAAATAGACAGCCAGTTACAGAAATTGTCCGATGGCTAACACGACTTAGCATTCTTGCACCGACTAGTGCTTAAACCTTTTATAAGCTCGGCCTAACTCAACACTGCGTCTAGCAAACTTAACACTTAAAGTTCATTGAAAACCTGGCACTTAATGGTTTTTAAAATCTTCCGTAATGTCCTAATAACTTTAGCAATAGCACGAAAGAACTTGCGCTACCAAGATCGATAGACAACACAGTCTTTACCTGTGTCAATACTTTGAATTTCGATAAACACGACCAGTAATACAGTGGTTTACATGTTCGTTGTGGTATACACATTGTATCTTGTTATAATCTGACACGCATCTTTTATTTTCGTCCCCGTAAATAAAATAATTTAACTAATTAATATGGTGGGTATTTTATCTTTTGCATACTTAATGCGTTAGAAGTTACTTGGTTTTCTTGTAGTAGGTCAACGTTGCATTCACTGCTATTAATTCGTCACTCATTCGGTAAACATTAATCGTAATATGGAACGCCTAGTTCATTATGCACAAGTGGGGTAGTCATACAAATTCGTTATCACGTCAAAATATTTGCAATACGAAACCATGATTGGCACAAAGTATGAATTTACTCTTTAAATTCGATAAACTGCGATTACTACTAACCCCTTTGTTAAGCCACATCTTGACGCCAGCCTTAAGCAATTTCTTACACGCGCTATCGATCGTTTTATCGCTTTAAATCACACGATTCACTTTCGTACACGACACACAAAAATTACGTAAAAATAAATCAAAACTTGATATGAAAATATGATTCGATCTTACCAGTGTAATTACCACTCACAAGCTTTTTCGGTAACCTCACATATTACCGTATCGGTACTGCTGAACTGCATTGCACCTCTTTCACATTGCATTCTCTGGCGATCCCGTACAAAGCACGGATGCAGATTCCATCGCTTGGCACGATGTTTACTATCTGGAAAAAAAACGTTATACACGCGAACACACTGAAACATAGAACACACTGAAGTACCCGCATTATTATTACTTTTTTTTTTTCTAAAGTACCTCACGTTTAACAGCATCCCAGAAAACAAACGATTTAAATTCGTTTGCAACTATTGCTCAAAACTAGACATAGCCTACATGTCACTTAATTTACGATTTCTATGTACCGGCGTCGTTAATTAACTTTTCATTTTAATTTCCTTGTTGTTGCCGGTAGTTATTTTTACCAAAACTTTATTTTTCGATTTGAATGAAGAAACACAACAGACACTGAATTTAGATAGCGAACAGCCTTGCACACATGGTAATCCCAACTTCTGATGTCGGAGCGTCAATGGAGGCCTCACAGCGGTATTAGTTGAGGCTATACATCGTGGGCGTTGCAACGGCAGGAATTTCCAAAATAAGTGTACACATGTGTTGTTCAATGTCGTATTATTTAAACATCTTACATATTAACACAAAATCATAAACGATTAACAAGATTAAAACGAGTTAAGAGCCAATAGGTTAGCACATGTGCACCGTGCGGTAGCCGTCAGTAGAATGACCGACCGCCATTACTAGTGGCGCGACATCGACTACTCCCATTCGGATACGATCATTCGAATCCGCTCTTATCATTCATTAAATACATTCAACATCATTCAATATCGATTACAGAATCGACTAAAACAAACAAACTAATACATTGAGCTATTATTACATTAAATCATTATTAACAGTCATGTAATTTGTGGTACATAATCACGCGCCGTCATATCTTATATTTTACAAAAAATTAAAAATGTATTCGGATATCTGACGAACAACGCCACCTAGTTTTCAACCAAGCAGATTTTAATTAAACCGGTCAAGTGCGAGTCGGACTCGCCCATGAAGGGTTCCGTAGAAGCAAGAAACATCATATAAAAGTTCATGTACTTCGTTGTAAATTTGATCGATGTTTTAATAAAACTGTATTGATGAATGAAAGGTAAATTACGGCTTACAATTTATGACGTATTAAAAAAAACTACTTACTAGATCTCGCTCAAACCAATTTTCGGTGGAAGTTTTGCATAGTAATGTAATTACATCATATATTTTTTTTAGTTTTATCACTCTTATTTTAAAAGTTACAGTAGGGGGGAACACACATTTTACCATTTTGGAAGTGTCTCTCGCTCAAACTATTCAATTTAGAAAAAAATGCTATTAGAAACCTCAATATCATTTTTGCAGACCTATCCATAGAAATCCATTATAAATGCGGTTCATGAAATTAAAGCAAGTGAAATAAACAGTTAGATGAGTCTACGGATGTAACTTCGTTTTATCAAAGATAAACTAGTCCCAGCTAATTGAGTTTGACCCTGGTACAGACGGAGCACCATCGATGATCGGTGTTCTTTCTCGATTTCAAGTACTAGTCAAGTTACGCTTCAAATTTTATCTCTGAAATTAACGGTTTTAATCTCTCATTGCAAAGAAATCTTACGAATATTTTACTAGTTTATGATGAAGTTACTAGTTTTTAACGTAAATTGGAATTTTGCTAACGCAGATTGCAAGTAGGCTGTGTCGATAAATACCCAACTTTGTGAACGATTGGTAAATACCGAACTAAAACGATTGTAGACCATGAGTAGACCTTCTCGATCGAGATCTGGTCTGTTTTGATGTCTCTTCAGCGTTGCCAAGTGAACTAGCGATACATCCAAGTGTTGAGGTGTCCCTACGAAGCCGCCACTATGTCCACCCAAGTACAGAATCAGCAAACAGCCGATACCGTTGCATGTTGTTTTCATTGTTCAAAATTGTTCACCAACGCAATGGAGGACTTGTTCAAGACACTGTACTGCACTGGAAAAAACGTGGCATCAACATTGGCGAATACATGTCTTACTTGCAACTTGTAGATGATATCGTCATCATAGCAGAGACTACAGCAGATGCTGAATGACCTGACTGACTCTTCTGAACGCATCGCCCTACGGATGGACTTGAACAAATCCAAGGTCATGTTCAATGAACAAGTACTACCGCAACCGATTGCAATATACGGTTTCGTACTTATTCCGTGAGCAATATTTGCCAGACTTGGATACTCGTCAGTCAGTAACTCTCGGATATTACGACCGTTTTTTACTGATAATACATCATTCGAGATAAAGATGCCGCGGCCATCGATGGATTGTACTGGTACTTTAAAAGGAGAATTTCAGAATTCTGGTCTCTGTACATTTTGGCTCAAAACAGTTGCCGAATAGTATGGTTTAGCTAACAGAACTTTAAAATATTAATACCGCTTGCGTCTGCAAGTGGTATTAATATTTTTAAAGTATGTGAGAGTGACTTTTCTACTTTAGTAACGTAGAAAACAAAGGCCAGAAATATTTTATTGTGGAACATGACTTGAGATATGCTTTATGTACTCCAAAAACTAAACCTTACCTTATAAAACTTCTGAATGGCCGCCGTCTCGAGTTTTTACAATCTTAAACTTACTCATTGTTATACATACTTTCACTTCTTAGGCATACTTATACGAGTATAGGACAGGCACGAAGTGTCGAAGTTCCACAAGCAGCTACACCCGCTACAGAAGCTTATTACGCTTTTTAGAGCGAGCTTTAATTGGTTGGCTGTGTATATGTAAGCATCTTTTTGGTGGTTTTGGCCTACTACACGAGACTGGTTAGGTACAGTTATAAAGGTAACGATATAAAAAATGCTTTATGAAGTACACTCCACTTAAAGTACAGTAAGATTGTTGTTGCTCGGTTAAGATAAAGCTCGGTTGAGATAAATATATATATATATATATATAGATTTGATAGCTACGATAGCTATCTTTAATTAAAAACGGGTTGAAATATTAGACAAGAGCCCGTGTGTAATATATGGCCACTCTTCTTAAATTTGTTACACCAATAGCTTTACAGTTATTCCAGCCAGTATTTATTTACTCAAGCTCTCAATAGTTATTGGGAACCTTCGAATTCAGTTCGCCTTCAGGGTTGCGTTAGATGATGAAATAATATTGGGATTAATAAAGTTACCAAAATTACTCTACCTGGTGGGTAGCTCGAAATCCAAGAGTGGTGGTCAACATGCTCGTTTCGAACGTGGACAATGCAGTATAAAGGCCCACAGTATAGCGGCTTCTAGATTTGAACTGCTCGGCACAGGAAGGAAGAGCCGAAATATTGAACTGTTTACTTTGAGAGCTTATATCGGTCACTCTAAAACGTTAACTTCCAAGCCCAGCAAATGTTGTAGTGTAGACTGCGGATTATGCGGACTGTTCACCGCTGCACCTACCCAAAGCGTCCAGTAAATGCTGCGCGGTTCAAACATGTAGCATTCATAGAAAGTTCGCATGTTTTAAACTAATACAAAATTGAAGGACAAATAAAAAAACATGTGATAATAGATTAACAGTGTTTATATTTGTTTTGAGGTTAATATTACGTGTGCCACGTGGCTTTAGGTACCTTTAGGAAAAGCACTAAAAGATTTCTAAAACATTATCAACATGATCGTGAACGCGTGTAACACAATATCATATACACCATGTTTACGCTCCACCTACGGTCTACACAATGGCGTGGTCGACGTGGCCAGACATTAGCTTGTGCACTACATTACATAATTACGTTATATCTAGAAATATAAAACTTTACAATACATAGTGCAATTAGAAACATTCAGAATGTAAAGGCGGTTTGTACCAAACAACTAAAACTTGTATGTAATACACTAAAGTACAATATTATTAGTTTTTAACGGTGGATATTTTGTTTTGTGGCGTAATATAAATGACAGTGAACTTTGGCATAATCTTCCACTTCACTAGTTAGGAATGTGACTTACAATTACAACTTGGCTCTAACTTGTGGAGATATTTGTTCTATGAACGATCCATAAGGTGGAAGATCGCGGGTCTACACAAGTAATATATTTATAATTCACTAATACAAAATGAAAGTAATAAAACTCGCTAATTTGGTTTCGCGTTCCAAACCTACAGAACAATATATTGGCATTCATTGTTAAGGAAGCAGAATCTCAATTAAGTCTTAAATCTATAACAAATGTACATTGTAACAATTTCTCTACATTCTCATAATCATAATTAACATACTTAATATTAAAGCTTGCCATTTATTTACATACTAAAAGTTAACATCAAACTATGCAACATATAGAAAAATATATAATTATTGTTAAGTCGGTAAATGATAAATGCCAATGGAAACATTGAATATAATTAATATAATTAAATATCACGAATTCACTGTCTTTGCCCAACTGCGAGGCGGAGGATTTGTGTGTACAGCCCCACACCGAATTTACATACAAGCACCTGTTGTGTTCGTGGCATTCAAAAGACACTCATAAAACTGAATCTACCTCATACAAAGTTATACTTGACAGTGTATATAATATTTACAGGGTGAATTTTTGAGACGGTACAGTAAGGGCAGGTATCTTTACAAGTAGGGTCATTCCATGCGAAATCAACCAATAAAAAAAAAAATTTGGAACTTGATGTTTCCAATTTAGTTCATTTTTGGAATATGTGTTGTACTATTTAAAAGGGGTGAAAAATTCAAAATTTTGAATTTTTTGAACAAGCGGTTTGCGAGATATTGTTTTTTTTTTTTTAAATTTCATAATTTTTGCATTGTTTTGAAACATTTAAATGGCTCTATCTTGAAAACTATTTAAAATAGAGAGCTGAAATCAGTGTCGTTCTATTGAGATTTATATAAGCTTTAACATGATATATAACTTGGCTATATTATATAACATATAAATTTCAAAATCTTCTTTTTTTCAAAAATTCAAAATCGAATTTTTTGATTTTTTTGAAAAAAATATATTGTATTTATACACCTCTTGAGAACATATGTACCAAGTTTGAAGATGGGATGACAATGGGTTGATATTGAAATAAATATTTCTTTATAGCACTGTATCATAAATTCATTGTTAATGTGATATATCTTGCCATATTTGAATTTTAATAAAAGTACTATATATCTAAAAATATTACCATAAACATGAAGTTATCAAAATGAATTTACAGTTATTAAGATTAAACTTAAGTTAATTTTGTTGAAAAGATTTTTTAAATTAAGAAATGAATAATATATTTACCAACTATTTATAAAGTTTTCCATGCTATTTTAACAAAGTCTGAGACGTATGTAACTGTCATTTCTTTAGCTGTAAGTTTGTAGGTTCTCCCAGTGGCTGTTGATGGGTTGACCTTGCAAATTATGAAGTTCTTTGGTACAGTCAAAATATCTGCTCTTCTCGGATAAGTAAAGGAAGGGCATGGTCCACAAGGATTGAGAAATAATACATTTACTTCTTGTTCATTATCATCTTTTGAAAGTACACATGCCAACCACCAATTGTTGTCATAAGCACATGTTACAAAGCCTGAAATTTATTATGTTGTTACTATATTAATAAAAAGAAATTTTGAGATTTAATCAATTGAAATTTAAAATAAACTGTACATATTTTGATAACTTCAAGCTTATGGTGATGTATTTAGATCTATAACATTTATTAAAAATATAATAAAATTTGGCAAGATATACAGGGCGAATTTTTAAGACGGGACACTAAGGGTAGGTATGTTAAACGTTATAGTTCCAGGAAAACGCTATTAGAAGACTATCCATAATTCTTTAAGAAATTATAAACTGCATTACAGAGTTTGGTAAAAATGTACAGTCACCAAGAAAATTGACAATTTAAACAAAAAAAATTTTTGATGCCAATATGACACACAAAAATGAGTGAACTTATGTATTCGTGAAAACGGCGGTATTTTTGAGCAATTGATTTCGTAGATCATCTAAATGTAAGCTATGTATGTCTGTGTCTAAAATACATATTAAAATTATTTATTTCCGTAAAAATGTATGGGAAAAGTTTTTTGTGATTTCTGACAATTCTAGTACTCAAACCACAGTCGGTCCAGAAGAGACTTTTGATCCTTATAAGAAACAGGATCGATTGGCATCAAAAACTGTTTTCAAATCAAATCAAATCAAACCATTTTATTTCAAATAAACCATACAACGGCACTTTTGAAACGTCAAGTAGTCAGTAGTCAGTCGTGACTTATCGTCTGTTCCAATTCGTAGATCCTATGGAGAAGAACAGACAAGAAACTCCATGGACACTCTTTTCCAACATTGTTTTTACAATTTTTGGTTACTTTTGTTTAAAATGACCATTTTCTTGCTGGCTGTACATTTTTTCCAAATTCTGTAAATGCAGTTCAGAATATCTTAAAAAAATTAGGATAGTCTCCTAAAAGCGTTTTCCTGTAACTATAACGGTTAAGGTACCTACCCTTACTGTCCCGTCTCAAAAATTCACTCTGTATGTTGCCGCGGCTCCACATTCGCGCCGCGAAGCTCCGTGAACAGGCGTGAACGTGAATGTGGATGGTTTTCGCGTTGTTCACACGCGTTCACGCTTGTTCCCCGATCAGAGTCGGTATTTTTTCCGCGACAAAGGGTTCGCGCCCCGTTCGCGCGGCGTTTACGCGTATCTATCCACATTCACGGCCATAAGAATTACAGAATAAAAAAACGACGAGTCGGACTCGCCCATGAAGGGTTCCGTATCAGCAAGTAACATCATATAAAAGTTCTTGTACTTAAATTAATTGAATGAAAGGTATTAAAAAAAACTACTTACTAGATCTCGTTCAAACCAATTTTCGTTGGTAGTTTGCATGGTAATGTACAACATTTTTTTTTTTAGTTTTATCATTCTCTTATTTTAGAAGTTACAGGGGGGGGGGGACACACATTTTTCCACTTTGGGAGTGTCTCTCGCGCAAACTATTCAGTTTAGAAAAAAATTACATCAGAAACCTCAACATCATTTTTAAACACCTATCCATAGATACCCTACACGTATGGGTTTGATGAAAAAAATTTTTTGAGTTTCAGTTCCAAGTATGGGGGACCACCAAAATGTATTGATTTTTTTCTATTTTTATGTGAAAATCTTAATGCGGTTCACAGATTACATCTACATACCAAGTTTCAAAAGTATAGCTCTTATGGTTTCGGAAAAAAGTGGCTGTGACATACGGACGGACAAACAGACAGACAGACATGACGAATCTATAAGGGTTCCGTTTTTTGCTATTTGGCTACAAAACCCTAAAAAGACTCTTTGCTGTCCAGTTATCATTTATATCGTAAAAGGGTTTGTTATTTTGTATATATGATTGTAGTATTTCGTGTTCTTGTTTTGGACGTATATATTATAGTGACATGTTGCCACAGCAAACAAAGTTATTGCAGCAACAGCTTCTACGTCCATTTCGCGGCGGGTTTCACGAACGACTGTGAACATCCCGTGAATGTGGAGGTCACAACTTGCGCCGCGAATTCACGGCGTGAATTCTCGGCACTAATGTGGAGCCGCCATTATAACTAATGAACTTTTACACTGAAATAAAGAATTATTTATTTCAATATGAACCCATTGTCATCCCATCTTCAAATTTGGTACATATGTTCTCAATAGGTGTATAAATACATTATATATATATATATTTTTTTAATTAAAAGTTTCGATTTTGAGATTTTGATTTTTTTTTTAAAAAAAGATCTTGATTTCTTTTTTATGTTTTATAATATACACAAGTTATAGATCATGTTAAAGCTTTTACAAATCTCAATAGAATGACACTGATTTCAACTGTCTATGTTAAATAGTTTTCAAGATAGAGCCATTTGAATGTTTCAATACAGTGCAAAAATTATACATATTTAAAATTTTTCAAAATTAGTATCTCATAAACCACTTGCTGAAAAAATTCAAAATTTTGGATTTTTTACGCAATCCAATAGTACTACCAACATACAAAAAAGTATTTTATTCTGAGATATGAAGGTCTAGTTGGTTACCATTGGTTGATTTCGCATGGAATGACCCAGTATACTAAGAGGAAAACGTTTTAGGAGACTATCCATAAATTTTTAAGATAATCTTAAAAATTTATGGATAGTCTCCTAAAAGCGTTTTCCTGTAACTATAACGGTTAAGGTACCTGCCCTTACTTATACATATATACTATGTTACCTACCTGAGCTACGGTAAATCTTAAGATTTGCCCGTAAAACCTAAGATTCATTGGCTTTTATGGTAAAACTTCGAACATTATATTATTATAATGCACCATTATAATCGCATATTTCGAGCTTTTACTACTCAGCGGTAAATGTTGAAAAAGGAACATTTAAAAAGTACATTGTTATTGAATAATTAGGTTAGAACAATGACCATAAACGCAAAGTGAAGCCAGATCCCTTCTGTTATCGTTCAATCGTTTGGATAATTTTGAGTTTATTGTTTTATTCCAGTAACCAACATTTCCCAACCGTCACTGGCCTGGCGTTAATGGTCACTGCTCTATGTTCGTTCTACATGATGTGATGTAATCAATAACAGTGTTCTAGTAATATGTTTATTTCAACATTTACCGTGTTTTGAGGTAAATTTTAAGATACCAAGTGAATGATGTGAAAGTTTATATTAAATGATTATCATAGCATTTTTCGAAATTTTATCATTTGGTAAATAATTATAAATTAGATTTTAAATTATGTTTTACCGGATAGCCTAAGGACTAACCCTACTTCAAGGTTTTACAGCAACATATATTTTACGGCAATAATTATGACTGAAGTGACTTTGTAGTTTGTTTTCAAACATTACATTCACTCACAAACGCAATTATAAAAACAAGTGTTTGTAAAAAAATTCGGGATGTGACCGGTTTTCTGGCATATTTAATATGCACCTATCTAAGTATAGTACATACATACATTGTGTATTATAATTCATATAAAAATATTCATATCAACACTTAATCATCTTTGTTACGAAGTCGGGTACGAGCTTGTATAAATAGATCCCACACTCATTGTTTCTGACCACTAAACTATATTTAACATTTTAACTCTTGACTACTATCAAACATATTGTAGTAAACCAATAGAAAAATAAATGGGAATAGGTTTTTATTTTTATCCGTATAAAATATTAATTAACAATCTGTAGTTAAGAAAGGCCGAGACTGTCTCACGAGTTAGTTCGTCGAGGGCGTGTATCTTGTAATGTAAATAGTTTCTATACTACAACAGTTACCACTAATCATAGTATCACACGCACGTTCGCGCACACACACTCATACAAATACAGTATACGTATATCAACAACAATGGAAGAGTTATCAGAAGCCCCGTCTCTACAATTTTCTTACAAGAAATATATTTATACTTAAATGTAAAAATATGACTGACACAATCATATATCCATGTAATCTTAACAAACGATACCTCGTATTACGTACGACACAATCATCATCAATACCGCAGAGACCATACGATGCGTCTGTACGTAACACAAAACGCTGTGTAACGGGAATGCATTGAAAGTGGGACATTCACATACAGTAATATATAGAAGTTAGAAGAGAGGAGTTAAGAAGTAGGTACTGTGTAGGTGTAGGAGCGCGCACGTGGCGGACTCACTGCGGGGTGAAGAAGTGTCATTGCGGCGTGTCGCGCGCGGCGCTCCAGCGGTCGAACTCGATGCCGGAGTCGGGCGACACGCCGGCGGGCGCGCAGCCGCAGTCGGCCGCGGGCGGCGCCTCACGCACGCCCAGCTGCTGCAGCACCTGCACACACACACACACTGCTCCTGTAGGCGGGGCGGGGCGGGGCGGGGCGGGGGAGCTAGTCACGCTCACGCGTCCACGGCCGGTGCGGTGCGGACCTTACTCAGACTGGCGCTGTGCTCGTGCAGGCCCAGGTCGCGCTCGAACGAGTGCAGCTGGCGCATGAAGTGGAAGTTGGGCGCGATGTCCGTCTTGCGGCTGCGCACCAACTCGAAGGCGTCGCGCAGGCTGAGGCGGTGGCGCTGCATCAGGTAGGCGAGCGTCACCGTCACCGAGCGCGACACGCCCGCCACGCAGTGCACCAGCACGCCGCACCGCGCCGACATCGCCTCCTCTGCGGACAGCGGACACATCTCTTCGACAAGTGCAACTGTATATTCAACATTCCACTCGTGCTTTCCATCAGACACAGTAGTCATATTGACAGCCAATACATTAAAATATTTATAAATGAGTAAAACAGGAAATCTATTTATAATACTTTTGTGGTTACATAACTGTTCCTCTAACTAGTGATACATATATTATTACCATTATATTAATATTGAACTTAGGAAGAACGTAAAGTCCTCCCGCTGACTCATACTTTAACTACCGCGACCGCAAACTACCGCGCTTCAACTCAGACATATTGGCCAGATGACATGTATCTAAAAAGCTTAAAACGTTTCACTACGTAAACGTTTAATACATTTATTGTGTTTCTCACAGATTTAAATTATTGACAATATCAAATAAACTTACCGATAAATCTTATGGCCTGTGGAAAATGAACGGCTAAGTTTTGACTCCAGTGATCCGCAATGGGAATCTTCAGGTAGTTGATGCCGCAGCCGTCAGCTTCAAACGTATTGGGCAAGTCTGGGGTTACGTTCAGCACATACTGAAAAAATTAACAAAATAATCAAAATCTGCAGTAGCAAACTATGCCATACGTAATTCTACTGAAGTGATAGGATAGAGCAAAATAAATATTTAAAAAAATGTAAGTGGTAGACGATACCAAAGGGCACTAGCAGTAACGTTTGAGACTTTTGTACTGCTTTGTGTATAGTAGGGATTACAAATTTCACAATCATCCATTACATATTGCTGGTGTTACAATATCTGCCATTCTCCTTTATTATTAACCTAACTACATAAGATAAAATAAAAATAAAATAGCTCAAAATGTATTTCATATTTAATAAAAATATAATCTTACATTTATCTTCATAGGCAATACATAAACAAAAAGTCAACAATTATAGTTTTGTGGAAAAATTCAAATTTCATCAAGGCAAATTCAGAATGTAACTATTGAAATTGCCAATAAACTGATATTGCGAATGAATTCGCCAGCTATACACTATACATTGGTAATTATTACTTTTAGTAAGTTCTAATTAATGTAAATTGTCTCAATAAAGTATTATTTAATTGAACCTTTTCTGAATTTTATGTAAGTAAGTAAGTAAAAGTGATCGTATGATTATGGTCTAATCTTGAGCTGATGCCTATCTATCTATTGAGATAGGCAGCCTGAATAAGACATCCGTCCGTCAAGAGAACGAATGGCGGACATGTGTTACCTTGATATTGTGTCTAGCGAGCGCGTCACAGTCCTCACTGTTAGTTGAGTTGCCGAGGTACAGATTCGGCAGTATCTCGATAGGAAACTCTTGCGGCACATGAGCGTGGGCATCCTCACACTCGGATGATGACCCTGATGATAGAGCCTCCTCGCACCCTGAACCCGAGATGCGCAAAGACCTGTAACATTACAAAGGTTTCTAAAAAATTTGTCGACTTCAGTTGTGAGTAGTGACACCAATATTTCGGACACGAAACGAGAAATATTTTTTCTCTTAGTAAACAAAGATGGAAAGTAAATCAATATATAGATCTCTTGCGAGTTGCCGACCATCTTACATATAAAATTCTCGTGTCACAATGTTCGTTCCCATACGCCTCCGAAACGGCTTGACCGATTCTTATGAAATTTTGTATGCATATTCAGCAAGTCTGAGAATCGGTTTATATCTATTTTTCATATTCCTAGGACGCGAGCGGAACCGCGGGCATCAGCTAGTATTTCATAAAATATTCGTATGATGTCATAGCAGCTTTTCAATGACATAAAGGTTGATTGCATATTTCTCATACATTTCTCATTAAGTTGTCTTTATAAGATTTCACCACTGCATTTCTTCTTTTACAGTGGAAACTAGATTAACCGGACTAATTGTTGTCGTTAGACATTAGGACAATCATACATCCGGATCCGTGATGCATTAATTAAAGCGGATTTAGTGCATGTGTGTTTATTAAAAGCAACAAACACACTTCTCAACGAAGACCACTGTTTTATGAGATATATTTTCCAACAAGCGATTTATATACAATACATATTTTCATAAATTACATAACATACTTATTTGCACGTCTTTCAAATAATTTTGCCTACAGCCTTTGTCATTAATATGGTCAGACCATATAATGGAGTGATAATGAGTACACGAATTAGGAGTTATAGACTAACTAAATATTCAAATCTTAGAAAAAACACAATACTATATAATAACATAGTTTTTATGTGTTTTCAGTATATATTTAAAAGCACATACACGAAATTCAAAGATTTATTAAAATCCATGTTTAGTTTCATTTTGTTTGATCAATGTGATCATTGATAAAAATAAAGCATTACAGGTTAACTGTAATCTATAGGTATAAAGATAACATACGTCATGATCTGAACAGGAGATGCCCCATCCCACACGGTGTAACTAAAATTAGCATCAATAATATTAACAACTTCGAGTAAAGATTAAATAAAATATAACGTGGGAAGATACCTGTTTATTATAAAGCTTGTACATTTTGAGATAAATGTTTTCTCAAATATCAAGAAACGAAGTACGTAGGAAGTTATAATGAACTAGGTCTATAGGATACTAACGGAATGTGCCTTTATATCAACAGCTTTCATTAGTGTTCGCAAGTGAGTATCGCGAGCATATCGACTTTCGTACAATGGTACGGTTTATGGTATTATAATAATATTATATTTACGATATGTGGTGGCGGGTTGGCGCATCTAGCAAACGTTTGTGTGCGCCCACCCGCCTGGTAGCTATCGATCGCGGGGCTGCTGAATGGGGGTGGAGGCACAGGGGTGCACCATTCACCTGCCCCCGCGGCTCAATGGCCGCCCACGCAGAGCTCGTCCTTACTCTCGTGTCCGCCCCCGCAAACCGCCTCGCACCCCCGCCTCCAACGCGCTCCACGCGACATTTCCAAATTCGCCCTCTGAATCGTCTCGCCGCCATTCAGTTTTTTGTTTCGAAATCAATCAAATTAGGCGCGGCCCTCGTTTCTTACAGCTAACTATCCAATAACTCGACACCTACGTTACGATCTTGACTACTTTAAGGATCACAACGTCAACTGCCATAACAAGAATTACTCATTTACTTACTTTAACTGCCAACTGTACTTTTTACGGACAGTTTCGGACATCTTACACACAACATCATCTAGTCCTAAACTAAGCAGAGCATGTATTATGGGTACTAAACAACTGATATAAATACATAAACATACTTTTTTTTTGTAAATACATACGTATTGTACATAGAAAACACCCAGTTGATTTTACGAAATAAGCATATACAACTACAAATAATTATTTTATTAAAACCCTTACTTGGACTCTGGAATGAAAATTTGGAATCTGTATGTTTATACAAATTCCAAATTTTCATTCATAAAGCAACCCAAAAAAATGTGTCGGATCTTGTTGAAAGTAAGCGGTTAGGAACTGGCGCCCATAGAGCGTCCTTACATAAATACTAATAATAACACAATTAAAACTAAATACGTTCACGTTGGTAAACAAAAAAAACGGTCGAAACTATGGTAGTGCAAGTCAGAATTTTGTTTTGTACTGGCGCTGTTCTGAACGGCTAGTTTTCTTACAGGACTTGTGAGCATCTCGGGGCGTTTTGACGATTGGGTTGAAGGTTAAATAGCTTTTATATTTTTTGACAATCTACGATATTTTTGTTAATAAGTGCGTCGGTTGGGTTCTAGGTCTCGGTATCTTTTAATTTTAACACATCCAGCTAACCTATTTTTAGGATTCCGTAGCCAAATGGCAAAAAACGGAACCCTTATGGATTCGTCATGTCTGTCTGTCTGTCCATCCGTATGTCACAGCCACTTTTTTCCGAAACCTTAAGAACTATACTTTTGAAACTTGGCGAGTAGATGTAATCTGTGAACCGCATTAAGATTTTCACATAAAAATAGACAAAAAACAATACATTTTGGGGGTCCCCATACGTGGAACAGAAACTAAAAAAAAATTTTTTCATCAAACCCATACGTGTTCATCTATGGATAGGTGTTCAAAAATGATGTTGAGGTTTCTAATACCATTTTTTTCTAAACTGAATACATTGCGCGAGAGACACTCCCAAAGTGGAAAAATGTGTCCCCCCCCCCCCCCCCCTGTAACTTGTAAAATAAGAGAGTGATAAAACTAAAAAAAAATATATGTTGTACATTACCATGCAAACTACCAACGAAAATTGGTTTAAACAAAAACTAGTAAGTAGTTATTTGTAATACGTCATAAATCTTAAACCGCAATTTACCTTTCATTCATTCAATACACTATTATAAAAACATTGATCAAAGATACAACGAACTACAAGAACTTTTATATGGTGTTACTTGCTGATACGGAACCCTTCATGGGCGAGTCCTGTTCGCACTTGGCCGCTTTTTTAATATATTCTATCTATAGAAGTGTTAACTACCGACTTTTGATGAAAGTACTTTTATTTGAAAGTGGAGTTCAGCAGAGCTGATAAATAAAAAAAAACTACACAAAATTGCGAAAGATAGCTGGCAGGAGCTGGATGCGGGAAGCCCAAAATCGATCAAGGGCGTGCAATGGGAGAGGTCTACAAAAAGCAGTGAATTGATATATTTTTATATAATACATATATTCAAATACAACAGAATAGTAGGTAGGGAAGCCCAAGTGACAATGGTTTTACATCATTTCTCAAAGGCTAAAAAGGATTTTGAATACTTTTAGTGATACTTTTGACCAAGAGTGCCAGTTAAAACCATTGCAAACATTTATATCTCAATCTCAAAGGTCTCATACGTAACATTTCCTTTAATTCAAGTTTTTAAATTTCATATTCAAATTTACGCTTTTGAATAGAACTATATTTATCACGTGCCTACGTTTTCATAGCTCGCTTATCTAATAAGTAGTTTCCACTACGTGACCATAAAATTTCAGACCTAAATTATCTGGATCGAAACTTACGACTCACAAAGTAATCTTATATATAAAATTCTCGATTCTCATGTAATTTTGTGTGCATATTGGGTAGGTCTGCGAATCGGACAACATCTATTTTTCATAAGGACGCGAGCGGAGTCGCGGGCACAGCTTGTATAATATAAAATTATACCGATTTAAGTACTTTAGTATATGGAACTGTAACTCTAAAAATACTATCCTGCGTGACGTGAACACATGACTCAGAAACTTTAGTTTTCGAATTGAAAGCTTTAGTTCTCAATTCGGTGAGCTGCATGTAAATGCAACCAACACAAATTCAGTAACCTTACTTTTGAATGGATATTAATTTCAATGACCACTGCGACAAATGGCAATTTCAAAATTAGATTAACATCACGTGGTTTGTCATCAAGATAATAATAATTATGAACAATAAACGGAGGGCAGCTGTATTGTGTAGGTATTAGTAGGCTCATAGTATGGCAAAAGGCGTGGGCCGGCGCGTAGGCGACGACCATTCGATACGTCCATTCAGAGGACCTGGGCTCGCCCACACAACCGACGCCAGTCCGCCGGTCTTAATATATTAACGATACGATTTACACGGATTTGTTTCAAACATGTGGGTGAACCTGGCCGTTACGCAAATGTCGATCGAGAACTTGAGTAACCAACTTAAAGGTGTAACCGTCTGTTAGCAGAGCATGTCACGCGACTTAAACAATGAATGTGGCAGCTCTTTTAAATACCTTCATATATAATACATTCATAGAAGCTGCTTGCTGCTAGTTTTGTATTGTGTAAGCGAAGGCGTCATCTTCATGCGAATACAATTTTCTTATTTGAATGGTGGCTGCGTATACGAAGCGGACGCCGGAAGCCGTGACACGGTCGGTAGTGTTATTAATGAACGACTCCGATATGTATGGGCGGCCGGTACCACTTGGAAGGCGCGGCTAAATAACGAAGACGAGCAAATCAGCCGACAGTAAACGGTGAGGAATATCGACGGCAGCCGGTCGGGTAACAGTGTGCACATTGGAGAGCCGGCGCGTGTGGGCGAGCGAGTGCGTGCGGTGCCCTGGCGCACAGGAATGCGGCCCGACCCACCCGCTGCCAATGACCGCCTGCAAGGGACGGTTTTTTAATGGTCGACTCGCTAGTTCCCATCCTGGCCGCACTTTTAATGAGTTGAATCCTCCGAACAAAGCGAATCGACCGTTTATGGTTTGGTTGTCCAAAATAACTTGACACGAGAGCTGTTATTAATGTTATTATAGGCTCTCTAATATAATGATCTGGTGTGAAAAGTTTTTCATTTTCTATTTCAACAAGTAGGTACCTACGTTAAAGGTTGTAGGCTACTGCTCTACAACTCACTAAAATGATGTCTAGTGAAATTCAGAATTCTATTTTAAATGTGTGTTTTAACTGAGTTGAAACATGAGGCGTAGGTAAGTGTGAAATACTCTGAATGTATTCATTACATCGATTACTATTAAGTTTCATTAATAAGGTTACATTTGTATACGTTTATTTATGTTTAATTGAAGCTTATTTATTCAAGACCACCAAATTGAAATTTTATTGATAAAAATATCGACAACTTTTAAAGAACAAAAATAAATATATTTTAACAATTGAAATATTAAAAAGATTATAAATGTATTCGTCATAGGCCATGACCGTGTACGGATTAATTCGTGAATGAGCTCACGCGGAGCGAGGAGCGCCTTGACGTCAGAGAAACTAACGTCACATCACCGATAACCTGTCGCCTGCGGTCACGACAACCAGGATCTACAGATACATTATGAGAAGCCAATGAAAGAAAATTGTCAAGATGAGACTAGTATGTGTGTACTTACTAGTACTTGATTTCATTTTTTTTGGGTTACTACTGTTCACTAACAAGAACCAGTTTCTTTAACAACTCAGCTGATAATTTGATTATGTACCGTCTCCACGTATTTGTAATTTAGAATTAATAATATTCTAATACTATCGATTTTCTCCGTTATTGTCTTAGGTTTATTTCTGAAAATAAAGAGAAATATACTCATTTCAACTACAAAATATTTTATAATATTAATAAAATAAAATATATTTATGACAGGAATCTAATTTAAATAGAAAATGATATGTTAATTTTTACTATCATAATACATTAAAACGTTTATACCTACAAGTTTTGTTAACAATGGTTATTTACGAAAATATCCTTACTAAATACTTTTTTGACGTAGTTTGATGTTGAAGATCAGGTAAGTCGGCCGAGAGCCTACGTAATCCCGGCGTTCAAAATCGCCTGAGGCCGGAGGCCCAGCGCGTGGCTGTGCGCGGCGAGCGGCGCGGTGGCAGCCAAGCGTAGGCGTTCTTACATTTACAATTAATTTGAATGTTCCTATTTATAGCTTGTTTAGACACTATATCGTAAAAGGTAGTATTCAAAAGTCCTACGTAGCCGAAATCGGTTGCTTACAAATATCAGCTAAATAAAACATTATAAACAACAACACTGTAAAAATCAAATATTTCTATTTACATGTATTCATGAATGAATAAAGAGGAAACTCAAGGTTATATATTATATCAATTGAAATATAAAAAGAAGTGCACGAAGCGCACAAGTAGTGAATTACGTCAAATCCAATGTTCTGCATGTAATGGACTGGCAGTAAAAGTATATGCTGATGTCACGCATTACAAGTCGCCATTCAACATCGTCGGTTCATTAAAATCGTATACCGAATACCTACAGAGTACAGTGATTTGCTCATGGAAAATTGAGTGAACGGCACGCTTACGGCATGTACTTTGGCTACATGAATGGAGCGCAGTTCATTCAGCGCAATGCTCGATTTCACCGCTTCTAATGCAATACGCCAATTACGTGTTTAGGTAACTGTGCGACTGCATTGCACACTTACAGCGGCGCAGACGTTTCCCCTCACCGCCAATGAAAATGATGAATGAGTTTAATATAGCAACTCTTGAATCACTTGCGATGCGATGCTAAAATGTGGAGCAATTTTTTTGCTCTCGAATGACGATAGACCGCCAATTGTACCTACATATCTTGCTATAAGTACTTTGTAATTACCTGGTGTACATTTTAGTTATTATTATTATTATATTATAGACGTTCTGTAATATAACCTTTAACACTTAAGTGAAACTGTTTACAAATAAGTGGGTATATTTGGTGGTGGAACAACAATTTAATATTTTTTAGTTTGGCAGTCAAATAGAAGCAGCGTACGTGATTCTGATTACAACCGCTCATTCTCATGAATGGAATATTTAACATTGATGTGTATTGCACACGTGCAAAAGCCAATCAGTTACGGTAACGTGTAATAGGTATGTACATCATTACCAAGTATCGTCAGGCTGAGTAATGAAACTGTGACGGTACGCGGTAGGAAGGAACCTCTGTTTGCTCTTTATGACTAACATCCTCAGTTATCGCCGATACTGAGAATTCATTTTATTAGTCGATCTTCTTGCATACGTATGTGGTGATCAATGTGGAGAATGGTTGTTGTGTAGCGTTTAAAGAAATATTGATTTTTTTACTATCTACTTGCTTCCTAACACTATTCATAAGCAGATCAGTGAAGTATGCCGTCTCAACTGGGCAATATTAAGTCTATGCAAATGGTCGTGCCGGAATTATCCGGACTTAGATTTCTGTCGAGCAGCTGTGCAAGGCGAAAAACATCTTGACGTTCAGAAAAGAAATCTGGTTCCCACGATTGAGTTTCCTCGTTCTCTCAATTATGACTTGAAAGAGCTAGTTCAATATAAAGATATCTATCATGTTAATAAAATTTATTGTAATCATTATGTAACGGTCCTCTTTTATGAAACTTAACCTTTTTAAGTAAAACCCTAAAAGTTTACGAGCGATGCCAGAAAATGTTTTAAAATTTGTTTTTGTACCTACTTAGTGTTTTTAAGCTTCAGTTATATGTTTGAAGATACGAAACCGTAAATGATCGTAACATGTATTTACACATAAATGTATCTTATAAAATAAACTAAAACACCAACTACTAATTAAAATGCTGTCGTTACCTGCGTATCCTTGCCAATCGAGAACTTGTCTATATGTAATTGTAACATTAATTAAATTGTACAATTAATTGATGTTACAATTACATATAGACAAGTTCTATAATTTAATTATGTTTATCAGTAAATAAATGTGAATAGTGGAATGTAACTAAAATAAAAACCTATATAATATATTATTAAATCTGTCAGTGAGGACGAGAGTATACATTACACATTCATCATCACATTGAGATTATGCCTCTGCTTTGGGAAAATGAAACTCCTGGCTAATATCTGACCAACATGTAATGTAGAGTACATATAGTACACGATAAAAGCGTTGTGGTTTACATGACGACAACAATAAAATATATACGCTTACAGAATATAGAGAGCAGAACGAACCACACATAATAAGTTTAATTTAAGACTTGTGAAATAAACATATACCTAGTAATGAATGTGACCGGATATGTTATAATACACAGCGATTAGACAATAATGTAATGCACACCGACCCTTTATAAACTTAATTTTTATAATTCAGATAAAATATGAAGTTCATAAATAACTATATTATCATTACATTATACGTGATAATTTTTTAATAGTTAAGTTCCAAAGGTGGTCTTCTGACCATTGTTTAAGTTTAATATGATATGTTCATGAAATGTGCGGAATATGATTCTTATAATTGAAATTTGAATACTGACCGTAACCCCATCAACGGCAGATGAGCATGCGGTACTTGCTGCGCGCCCGCTTCGCTGCACCACTCTGGATATGCTCGGCGGAATTCCGCAAAGTCACCTGTAGGTAAATTACACATTAATTAGACACACATATCATTATCTTCATAAGTCCAGGTATATTCTAAATATATTCTAAAAAACCCAATAAGTCACTTCCAATTTACTGATGAAAATGCTTGGTAAATTAAAAAAAAATGTTTTGTCATTAAATAACCATATTTCTGCCATGTACGTATTATTGATATTTTAATTGTATCTTGTTGTTGGACATTTCTATTTTTTTTTGTTATTAACATTATTGCATAATAAGTTACTTTTTATAGACATGTTCCAAATATTTATCGCAGTCTTAGAGAGTAGCATATTTATAAATTGTTTTATTATTGTATAACTGCGAACATTTTGAATTGTACATGTGAGCACTTTGTAGTCACTAGTAGCATAAGTTTGTTTGTTGACTGACGGTTGTGAGTATGTCATGCTCGTTCAAAAGCCCTGCTGGCGGTGGCGTGTGTAGCGGGTCGTTCGGCTCCCTACGATAAGTTTGAACTGGACGATAGCTGGTGTGCATAGGTCATATTCGTGATACGGGCGCCGCCAGTCGGGGCTGGTCATCTCACAACTTATTGTTTAATTATTTTTGGACACTACCTGTGTAAATATCAGCATCGTTACATTGTCCTCACATTTAATAAAATGCCTTAAACAATGTAACCAAAAATTGTAAAAACAATGTTGGAAAAGAGTGTCCATGGAGTTTCTTGTCTGTTCTTCTCCATAGGATCTACGAATTGGAACAGACAATTAGCTTCACGACAGACTACTGACTGACTACTTGACGTTACAAAAGTGCCGTAGTATGGTTTATTTGAAATAAAATGGTTTGATTTGATTTGAAAAAAATAGTAAATCAATATTGAGGAAATATATGTTACAAATAATTATCAATGACATGTCACAGCATATCCGATCTGATGTGATCGGAAACGCTTTGATGATGTAAACGTATCTTACAAACTAAACTAGGAACCAACTTCTAATTAAAGTTTTTAAAGTAATTAAAGAAACATTAGGTTAGTAATAAGTTAAGCCATATTATGGACAATCCAAAACAATCTTAACTAACCTACGATTCATCTGACTCACGTGTCCGAATTTTAATAAACGTAAATTTATCATCCAGACTTAGTCAATTCGGAGTTCTTGCAACTCAATTTCCAGATCATCAAAATCTTTTAGAATAAAAAACTTAAAAATTGATTTAGTTATGTTTTATACATATTTTGTGTTCATTTGTTTCCGAAAAAATGTATAGGTAATTCCAAAACAAAACTAATTTCTCGTTAAATCATGTGAATAATAAGAATAACGGTAATATAAAAGACAGAAGTAACTGCGATTCTCTTTTACCAGAAATTTATGAATTGAATTAAACTGAAATAGTTAAATACTTTTATATAATTCTGTTCAAACACGAACAATGGCAAATAAAATTATATTCTGTTACAAATACTAGTACTATTTGCTAAGTGGACAATGTTTCATTCCGTCACTAACAAGAGTAATTGTTAGACCGGCAATTACAGACTCTGCGATAACTATTGGTGCAAATAAGTGTAGGAGTAAATGTTAATTCGCCTTCAAGTCTAGTAGTTCATTCATTATTCTGTCTCATTGATATTCTTTCATTCACGCTGATGGACGCCAGACGTCGGCCGTAATGAACCAGAGAATGCGTTCGCAGAGTTACAAATTTAAATCTTAATGATATAACAGCAGAAATGTGACGTCTTTGCTTCAGTTTCGATAAATTTAAGAGACGCAAATTATTCTATACAGGTAAAGGTCGATCTTATGTTAAAATGTCACCAGTACATACGCAGTAAGGAGAAACAAACTGCTGACATTACGCCTACGACATATCTAAATTTCTCGATTGTAAGGAGCGGGCGGGTACATAGTGGGCGTTCGCCTACAATCCTAAAACTACGCATAATATTTATTAAGTAAACATTTTGCTGAAACATATTAGAAGACAGAAATATAAAATATTGGTAGCGATGCAATCTTGGCAGGGAATCTGATTTATGTAACTAAGTACACGTTGTTTAAGAGTTCTGTGATTGAACCGAAATACCATCTTTATGTTGATTTACACTGTTGTATGTGGATAGAAGAATTTTATGACATAAAGTCTTTGTTATCTTCTATCCTCATGTCGCAACCAGCCCTCTACTAGCTTGGTCACTTTGAGGTGATGACAGTTTCGTATGTTTTGGATCTAGGTTTATATTTTATAACATTAGACTATGTTTATTTAGTTACCATAAAAAGGTTTTCATATCCGTAACATAGGAATGATATTTATACCGCTGTCAAAATATATGTCTTATATTTGTACACTTAATTAGAAATATTAACAGCTTTACTCGCAGATGTGAAATCATTTGACGCTAAAGATTCTAACGGTAGTATTGGCTATCGACAGGTGCGTCAAAGCAGCGACAACGTAGCGTTTCCGCCACGTTCTACCGCTTCCTGTCAATGCGACTGATGCCCGCAATTGTATTGCTAATATCGCTCCCATTATGTCCATCAATCCTCTTAGATTAAACATATATAATTTTCAGTACATGTAATTATTTACATGTTTATTATTTTACTTTGTCTTAGTACTAGTTAGTTATTAGTGTGGTCTGAACAAAAAATACTATAAAGTTGTTAAGACGATAAAGCAGCTATCCACCAAATGCGTGATACTATCTACATTTTCAACTTTTCAGCATCTTGTTGTCCACTGCTGAACTTATGCCTCTTGCATGTCTACATAGGTACTTATAAATATTTTAGTCTCTTCTATAAATACAGGTGAAATAAAAGTGATCTGCTCGGACTAAAATTGGAGTGTCTGTATGTAATATCAAATAAGCACTAGGTTGTTTTGACCAAAACAATCCATCATTCAAAAGATTTCATAGGGACACAAATACAACGTAATCGGTTTTGTTTAATGTATCTGACAGCTTGAAACTTTGAAAGAAACCAATAAAGTTGTCGTAAAACTGCGGTTAGACACTGAAGCATATGAAGAGCTCTGTGCCTTTTTTAGCTACTAAGACAGCAATACAAGCTGTAGCTGCCGTAGTCTTCAACATAGAAGAGAGTTCACGTAAAATTTAATTAAACAAACAAAAATAGGTAACTTGAAAACCTATACTTTATCTACACACACTCATTTACGATAGGTGGTGTCAACTGTTATTATCAGGGCTAATTTCCGACTCAACGAAATGTTATCTGTAGTAGTGCAAAGAACAGCTTTAGTGCTGTAGTTCTTTACACCATTACATATACATTTAACCTTTTGTTATTGGTTGACGGGGCGGGAAATACCTTCGAATCTCAGGTTCTTCAGGGATTCAAAAGCCAGGAGTATGTGGTGTTTATTTGTTTCCATTAAAACCCACTCCGATTGCCGGCCTCATATACCCTGCTCTGGAGAAGACCCGGACCATATTATTTCAGGTCCCTCCAAGGATCGACACCGCGCCTATCCAGGCTCTATCCCGAGAGTAGCCCCCGAGGCTTCCCCCTGCCTATCGGCTATCATTACATATACCTAGGTATAAACATATTAAAGCGTCGTTGATAATGGCTAAGTACACATGGAATGCGATGTATAGTTAACTAAATGATTAGGCGTAGTCGGAAGATGCATAAATTCAAAAAAAGTGGTGATGCTCTAAAAATTGACACCGTAATATTAATTTAAAAACGTAGTAATGACAGTAATGTTATTGAAGTCTGTAATAATTTTTAAAGCTAATTATTTATCACGTTCTTAATAAAAATGGTTCAAGTACGCTGCAAGGATAGCAGGCAGGCATCACGCAGACGCGCGACGGTTGCGGGGTGCGGGTGGTAGCCGGTGGCTCTGCATCGATCCGGTGAGTCATAGCAGCCCATTCATCCGCCGCACTCAATGAACCCACCATACCCACCCTCTTCTTTCGTCAACTCCCCACCCTTTCACGCGCGTCCTCGGTACCAAGGACTTTATAAAATTATCCTCTCGCGTGAAGCTAATCCTTCATCCCGAACACCTACACATTTTTTGACGTGATCGTTTTGTAAGCATATAGCACCTACTGTAAACCAACCAGTAGTAGTAGGTAACATTACCGGTTTACTTTAACTATCTTAACTTTATTGTTTGCATAAAGCCTATTAATATTAAGCTTAAGGCATAGATCGTTGTCGATAACTATGCTTAAATTAAAAGCACAATAGTATTACAACATGCAGTCATGCTTTATTCGAAGAGCTTCATAATCATTCCACGTGAGGTGGAACGGCGGACCGCGGCAAGAGGGGAGGCTGGCGGGCCGTGGTAGAACCGCGTGGGAGGCAGGTGCGGACGGGGAGGCCTTGGCCCGTTCCGCGTCCTTCCACCGGCGTTTATCAACAACCTTGTGAGATTTAAAGCACCTAATACATCATTAGGTAGACCGGGAGACTATCGTCGACCTTTAGTACTAGTTAATTAGAAATATATAGGTTATCTCTTTGCCTTACTTAAATTGCATCTTGTTGACTATTTTTCTTGACCAATATAGCTCAGTATATTTGCAACTTTGAGCAAGCGTTGCAATATAGCTATTTTTGCAGCTATTGGCTATAATATGGCAGCAAGATATTGTCAAAAAAATAGCTTGTTTACACCTTTTTACCTTAACATTAGTTTCTGCTATAAACCAATTTAAACAAACAACTACATTCCTAAGTTGCGTATTACAATCACTTATGTTACGAGGAAGCTGTGTAATTTTAGTATTATGATGAAAGTAAAAGCACTTTAATCACTAAAATTAGAATAATCGTCTGGCTGTTCTTCAGCTTCTATCGACCCGTCCGAGTCTTGCTAAGTTTACAAGGATTTTTATACGTCACAAGGGTCAAAATTATTGTGTGTTAAAAACTTTATAATTTCAGTAAGTAGATAAGAGTGTACACCACCTAGTGTGAATTAAGCTTATAAAACGTGCCGCAATATGTTTTAAAACCACTGCGCTATTTGAATTAGATATGAACTATTCTAAACAATGTAAAAAACGTTTAATCAGACTCCAGAAATGAAGTACCTTGACGTCACAGGATACAATTCGAATTTGATGTTTCTGCGAATCGACGAGATCAGAGTTTAGGATTACAAGGTGAAACGCCGAAAATAGATTTCGATCTCTACTTAGAACTGCGTATTGGGATATTATAAACTTAAAACTGATCATTATACAATAATCGCTTTTTTTACTTTTTATAGCATTTATTTATACTAACGACTGCACTTGAGTTTACTAAACAGTAAACAGCTCTAAAATAAGACAGGCTATTTATTTCATTTATAGGGCATAAAATGTAATCTTTCAAATTGTTTAATATCTGGACCAGTAAAGCCACTTTAGAAGTAATTTAATGAACATTAAATGTAGGGAAATAAGTATAACTTCAAAATATCTTGTTTATTTATATATCTGTGTAATGAATTATAAATGTTGTGTAATTGACGGTCGGCTTCGTTTCATACCAATTAATGAGCGTGGCGCCGCCGCCTGTCCGATACTCGCCAGATAATGTGTCTGATAATCGTACATGCATTTACATATTTCTATTATCTGAACAGAGCTACATGTATGCTCCCGACCTCCCATCCATACAATAGAGTTTACTTATATTCTAATATTTAATATGAAGTATAAACTGGACCTATTCAAATGAATGCTAGCGTTAACAAATTGGCGACCTCTGCGTGCCTTTACGGCGTAACAAGCTAGCTCTTTTTTTCATTCAGAATCACTGTACCGAAACGAGACATAAATAAAATCTGAATACAATACGCAGCACAAAATAGTAATCCGCGGATTGGACATTACATCAGCACATAAAAACTGTCAATGCCAATGTTACGCCTTCAAATGTATTTAGGTACTTGTTTATATACACAGTGTTTCATTCAATGTTTCGCGGTTCACATTTTATCAATGATATTTTGTCCGTTATTATCTAGTTGCTTGCGATAAATAACTGAAAGGATTATAACTGAAGACTATAAAGATAAGTTGATACGCTAGAAACAAACAACAATTGTATACACATGGCTGCGTTAATTCGAACGCGATCAACTTTTATGAGATACCACTTCCTTTTGCCATTTCGTTTTCCTCTATTATCAATATATTATTATATTTGCGCGTGTGGATCCATCCTAGCCAGATGCACACGATTTCCTTTGGCATTATAAATGTTAAATCCAAAAGCGTTTACATTCAAAGCAGTGCTTATAACATCCTGCATGCTGTCCACGAGCACGTGGTATTAATTTAACTATCTACTAGCTTTGTAGTCAGACACTTCAAATGAGTAATTCAGAGCAGAAAATAGATCAATAGCATTAATTTACTTTTTATAGATGGTTTATTAAGTTACTTCAGGTACTTTTCAGGTCAATCATGGCACTCGAAGACATCGATAACATAATGTCGCAAACGCAATATGAAAATGTAAATAATTCCAAGCTACGATATTGGATTATCTGCATCGAGTATTTAACAATATCTTATTCGTAACTTGTTATTCAACACTAGTAAGAACAGATTACTATTTGAGGTCAGGTTTATTTCCATTGTTGAGTTTTTGAACAAATGTTATTGTTACTAACATAGTCGTGGTAAAATTTACATGGAATAATTAGCAGTGAAATTACCATGGAAATTGATCTGCACTCTGCACATCGTCTCGGACTTTATTAGAACAAATACAGACATTTTATGAATTCTCACTTTTTGGTATACTCGTACCTAAGAAATGTAAAATAGTTTAATGTAATTGGTGAAATCTATTATCTATATATACTAATACGTGAATTCAAATCCTAATAACTCTTTTTACGAATTTATGTTAATATAATATGTTAAACTATATGAACGGAAGAGAATGAAATACACAATCAAAGTTATCGAAGAGTGTAGAAAGGTAAAAGGTTAAAAAAATGTATTGTGGTCATATTTCGACCATTTATACATATCATTAAAAACTGATAAAATGATTTGCTATAAATAATGATATGTATGTAGATTTTATAAATTAATTATAATAAGCACATAAGTTTCTGATAATCTATGTGTTTCAAAAATTGGTTTGATGGACGGATAGACAGCAAATTATCGATTTATGGATACTACGCAGAAACATTCACATGAATTTATGCTGTATTTATATTATAGTTTACAAGCACTTGGATAAAGTTAACAGGACGTGAATGAAACGGGAACTTATTAATAAAATTGCGGAGCTCTTCCGTCCGTCGAACGAAGACCAAAGCATGTAGCTCTTCCGGTCTATTTTGATCATCCAGTTTATACTAAAACTCAGTTTCTGCCTACCTACTTATAATGAATTCATAATTTTCAGATTAATTTGATAATTGTAATAATTTAACGATTTTCCTGTTGTTCTAATAACGAAACTTTAGATGAGAGACTGTTATTTATTTAATTTCACAGGAACAACATATTTCTTAAGAAATTGTAGAGCAATAAATTGACCGAATAGTATCTGCTTAAAGTTGTGACTATACTCATTTAACAATCCAGAAAATAATACAGAGGCGGCATAAACAAGCGCATTCGAGACTATGCCGTGATTATAATCTATCGTCTCGCATTGAGGAGCACAATAAGTAGTCGACTTCCTCTCCCACGTTTGGAGGAGCGGATGCCTCGACTTGCGACCTCCGGCTTGGCTTCTTACCAGTTACGCCCCTCACACATATTAAAACTAAAACATTTCGATAAATCGTCGTAATAACTATTATTGATGAACACACACACAACAAACAACTCAGAACTAAGATTTAAAGCATTTAATTGTGATCTATGTCTTCACGAAACTTTGCTTAGTTTGATACTGAAATTAATAAGTAGTGAAGATAGTGGTACAGGTTGTTTAAAAATAGTAATAATATTAGAAAAACACTTGAAGCTGACAATTGATACAAGTATTGGAGACACATCACGATAGGGATACGAAATTATTGAGAAAAAAAAGAATGTAATTACAAAAGAAGTGCAGGCAAAAAAAATTAAATGAGGACTGATTACGATTTTTAAAATAACTACATATTATGTCGGAGGGACTTTTCACATTCCCTGATGGGACCCATTATAAAGTTCGCATCTTCTTCAGCTCTATTTGATTCATTATAACCCTGCATATTTATTATGACTGAACTATGAAACATTATTTCATTATAATCACAGCTAAAAGTTTTTGCACCAAGACATTATAACCAGCCAACCATTTACACTATTTACGTTTACCATAGGTATTTAATTAATTTGCGTTCATAACTATTTCATATAAAGTTTAAATTCTATAGAACTGTTACCACTGAATAAATAAGGAAATTGGACTTTATAGATGTTCGGTAATCTGGTAGGGATGACATGTTAATGGAGGAATCATAACAAAACTCGGGAAACAGTGAAATAAAGGCAAAATTCTTGTATCTAAATCATCATAGTAGCATTTTATTAGTTAAATCCACTTTCAAATGAGACAGGTTCTTACTGGCGATATCTATTGAGTTTTTTTGTCAATGAATATTATGAAACCGTTTGTAGCCGTAGCAACCGGTATTACGTGTGTGCCACTCAGGTAATAATTTACTGAATGAATCGTGAGAATGACTATTAGGAATTTCATACGAGAACATTAATTATTATATTTTTTATCCGACTGTAACGAAAAAAAATTATTTTACATAAGTTTTACAATTTGCGATGTACTATGCTTTTCCATACTTTTTAATGAGTAGGTATCTATAAGATGTCATAGGTTAAAATTATCTATGAACTTTAGTGACTCTTAACTGTAATATTACAAGATGTATGTCCTTAATGTCGTCGTCCATTTTTATTACTTAAGCGATTTTTGCAATTGTAATGAATGTGAAAATTTAAAAGTCGTAAACAAAAAGAAATGACCTTCACTTCTGTTTGTACCTAAGATGCATGTACAACAGAATTTCAAGGAATTGATTTTGGATCAGTGAAATAATATTTTCTTTAATCTGTGTCATAAATATGAAAAATAAACTGAAAAGTAGGTATTATAAATATAAAAAATATTACATATATTACACTCGACGGCTGGCCTAGTGGTTTAAGCAGTCGCCACGCCGCTCATTACTGCGCCAACTGTTGTGGGTTCAAACCTTAACTTGTGGATCACACAAAGTGTAGACAACACTTTGTGTGATCCACAAGTTTTTGGTGTTTTTGTTCATATATGTTTATAAAGTCCCGTGAGACACATGATTTATATTCCTCATGCGGAGTAGTCTTTTTAAAAGAATATTAAAGAAGAAGAAAAATAATGAAATATAGTATTTATAATAACTAAAGAAAATTTATTGTATACTATGTCATGTTTTTTTGGTTTAATATAATTATATCCTAAGACACACAAATAATGTGGTATTCTATGGGTTAAATAATTTTCAAAATCAGATTGGTAGATCCAGATGTTCGAAACTATGACTATGATGTCCTAGAATGTCAGAAACTTTATATATTTATGGTCCACTTGATTCAGAGATTATCTGGAAATAACAGTTTTGAAAATTCATTTTTACTACTAAAAACTTAACCAAAAACATGAAGTAGAAAGAGATCTTAATTTATGAAGCTACTTTATTCAGATTTAACAACAGATAATGGTATACAGAAGATACACTTTAAGCATAGTCAATACAATAGAATTTAATAGTTGGCCACATTCATCTCCCGTTTCACTGCTTTCATGGCTACACAAAACATGCCTACTATTAATTATACTAGGTATCTATAATTATACCCAAGTACAAGTCATATATACTGTCAGTGTGGTGACGGATTAAGAATACAGAGTGTCACCACCCCTATTCATCCCGCGGATGGCGTAAAAGGCGACTAAGGGGTAAACTACACAAGACAAAATCAATGCAAAGAGAAGGAAAACTTGAAACCAACCCTATACCAACCCGTCTGGCCAGCGTGATATAGTAGGCCTAAACCTCCTTTCTAAGGAGAGGCCTTTGTCCAGCAGAGGACTGTTGAAGGCTGTTGATGATTGATGATGATTGATATAGTATACATATTAGTACACTTCATACCTAAATGAGTTCTGTACATAGGTAGGATATAATGGTACAGTCTATCGCAATAAATAAAATTGGAATGTATATATTGGATTTGTAATATCAAATCCAGTTTTTTACTAAATGTATATGAAAGTATAAATAGTGTTGACTTACAAAATGCAATTTGAAAAATAATTGTCCGTCTATTTGTTTTGGGTAATCTCTAGAATAGCTGGACCGAATTTTACGAGACTCACTGGCAGAAAGCTGATGAGCTAACAAGTAACATAGGCAAATTTTTTAAGTTAGCTTCGCTTCGTGGCTTTACTCTCAGGAAACACAGGGGGATTCAGCTAGTAAATAATATATCCTTACAAATCTCTCATTTAACACAATATGGTAACGAATTCGACTACTGACTGACTACTTGACGTTTCAAAAGTGCCGTTGTATGGTTTATTTGAAATAAAATGGTTTGATTTGATTTGAACAAACAATTAATTAGGTAGTAGTGCCACACTGGTTTCAGCATGAATGGGAAGGCTCAACGGAGAGGGTACTACCCATATGCAGAAGCATCTCACTAGACTGCCAAAGTGTGGGTCATCATTCTGCAATGCCTGCATTGACAATGAGGATGGTGACCACTACTCTTGGATTCTACTCATGCTTTCCATCAGGCACAATAGACTCATAATGGCAAGCTTATATGTAAAAAAGCAATTACATTCTAAGCTAAAAATTGTGAGGATCATAACTATTATATGTGTACTAGTAGTCTGGTTACCACAGCTTAATCTCTGTGAAATTCAAGTTCGGACAGTTCTGTGCTGTCTGATCTCGAAATTGCCGGAGACTGAGCCCAGCACAGTTACGCAAATTAATGATGCTATAAAAACCATTTGTGTAGTGAATTTTAACTAGGTACTTGTTATAGAACATCTAAAGTTTAAGGATCCATTTAGGTATACTGATGATTTGAAACCTCCTTCTAAGGAGAGGCCTATGTCCAGTAGTGGACTGTAGAAGGCTGATGGTGTAGTGGTGTGTGGTGATTATTTGTGCTTTACAATATGACTACTAACCCTGCAATGCAATGTCAGAATTCCATGACCAAATCAGTTAATGCAACACCTAATTTACATAACATCTAAGTAAACATATACATATAAACAATACAAACATTAACTTCTATAATCAGCAGCCATGCATACCTAAATTAGATTGTATGTTTTTCTTTCATGAAAACTACTACTACATGTGGTCAGTGGAGGTGTTTTAAAAATTTGGCCCTAAATTAAAACATACATGATGATACAGTACCTTCAAGACAGACGACCTGCACGCCATCTTGCTTGAGCCTTCTCAGCAGAATCCCGTAAACAGAATCCGGGTCTCGAGGTGCTCCATCGCCGTATAGAACGAAAATCCCCCGAGTTCGACAGTGTGAAATCCTCGCCTTTAACTCTTTACACTGCACTGTCGAAACGAGTTCGATCTTGCCTGCAGCCAGCCGCCGCAACATTATACTCGGTATTGAAAAATTTACTGCGGAGCGGATGTGGGACTGCGAGTATTCATTAGACATCCGACAGTCTATGAGCACCGTGTCTCTCTCATCGGACCGGAGCTTCGTTAACAACCACTCCTTCGACACCAAATCGCATTCGCATTCAGAGTCCGTAGGCATGTTGAAAATACAATTACAACGACTTCTTGTTTACACGAGCCCTTTGCGACTTAAAATCGCCTGTTGCACTAAATCAAGTATTTTACAATTAAGTTCAAATACACATACATAGTTAAAGACACTAACTATTACAGGACAATTACTAATACTCTCTTTATGAAATGAAATGATATTCTTTAAATATACACAACAGTAATAAAACCTTAACGAGTAAGCTAGACGCCAGACGGCGAAGCAAAACGCAACAGCGACCAGCGACCACCGAACGATTTGATCTAAAATGCGGGGGAGGGATTGGCATGGAGGGGAAGGTGGGCAACGTTCGGTTACGGGCGTCTGTAGCCGCGCAACATAACCAGAATTTTGTACGAAATTTTAAATGACATAACATTCATAGTACAAC
Organism: Phragmatobia fuliginosa; assembly: GCA_932526445.1. NCBI lineage: Eukaryota > Metazoa > Arthropoda > Insecta > Lepidoptera > Erebidae > Phragmatobia > Phragmatobia fuliginosa. Next base: position 17,980,989 of record OW052061.1, read on the forward strand.
ATGTTGGGAATGAAAAAGTAACTCGACTCCCAAAAAATAACATTAAAAATGAAAATTAGCTTGAAGATATTTAAGAAATTTAATTTAATTATGAAACACAATTGTTGAGTTAATAATTGATCGGCGATAAATAAAATACACACTGATGAAAATACAGGACTGTTAAAGACTGTGGATGTGAAGTTGCAATTAAAAATTCATACTTATTGTGATTCTATAAAAATTCTAACTATTAATTGTGCAATGAAAATCATAATCATGATTTCGATATTGACCCAATAAGAATGGCGAACATTAACGCCGTTAGTACACCTACGCATTCGTATGCGGCAGCGAAACAACGAAAAAACTGTCAGTAGTATGGCAGAATTTCACATACGCTACATCTCACTCTAGCTCTAGGCTACATGAAATAGTTGCGTCCTTGTCGGTATTGTTTCGCAAGGAACTGCGAAATCGTCGTTACACAGACGCAGATGTTTCGCTAGTGGTGTTTCGCATCGCAAGGTGTTCGCATGCGTTCTGTCGTTGTGGACAGATTTTCTTACCATGGAAGCTGAAAATATTGATATATTTTTCTTTGCGAAAAAACTGCTATGTACTAACGTTCCGCAGATATTTCGCTACCGCAGTAGTTTCGCAGTGATTCGCTGTCGCATACGAACGCGTAGGTATACTAACGGCGTAAATGAAGCCAAAATTTTGTAGATCATAGATATTGTTCTTTAATCTCTTGTTTTTGGTAGAGTACCATAGTTTTTTCATTTATCTGTGGTTGTCAGAGAACTGTCAGTATCAAGTCTAAAAAGTGTAAAAAGGCATAAGTTTAGGAATTGGGGGCAAATGTTGACTTTTTTTTTATCAAAAACTCATTTTATCCTATTGTATTTATACATTAATTAGAATTATAGATAAACAATAATTTTATCGCAATGGACGCCTTGTACGGTGATTTAGAAAATTATAATGAAGTCAACATCGTCGAAGAGGTACAGTAATTTAGCGCCAAAATACATCCTGTCACATTTGTTTATATAAAATAGCTAATTTTTTTGTTATTATTCAATCCGTAGCTTCGTAATGAAAACAGAGATTTAAAATTGAAGCTTGAAGAATATGAAACCGCTATTGGTAAGCTTCAGAAAGTGAGTATCATCAGCATTGTTACTTGTATAATATTTTGTATTAAACTTTGTATGCAATACGTAGAAGATCATTAATGATTGCGTATATCCAGCAGTAGATTGTTATAGGAAATAAAATATAAAGAATAGGCAACAAAAATGCAAACTAAAAATTGCGATTTAAGTGTAAAAAATTCTTGTAATGTTACACCTGTTGTCAAGTTACGGTATGTGGTAACAAGTTTCGCATTGTACCTAAGAACGACTAACACATTGATATTATAGAGCTTATTACAGGATTATGATAAACTAGTATTGGAATTCAACAATCTACAAACAAATTATTCATCTCTATTGAAAACAGCCCGAGCAGAAGTGGAGAGAAAAGCTCAAATGATCACTCAACTAAACATTGAGTAAGTGTATTTAATTATATTTTTTCAAGTTTTGAAGCAGCCTTAATAATGGTGAGTCTTAAAATCATCATCTTGACTATACATTCTACTTCCAAGATTATTTGGAGTCTATTGATGATATGACATTAAGGTGAATAATTGAATAATTTAAATCACAATACTGAATTTATTAACACAATCAAATAAGGTAATCTGTTATTCCATTTGTCATCTCTAAATTTACGTATTTGTTATTAACAAGTACCTTAATAACTTTCCTTTTTTCAGAAAAGATATGATGGTATTAAAGACATTACAAAATGCAAACAATAGAAAATTTCATAGCAATTTTAAACCAAACCAAAAGAAGACAACTAGCAGTGAAACTGTTAAAGCTAATGTTGATAAAAAGACAAAACCTGAACACAGTGATAACAATGACAGGTAAATGTTTGGTATTTGAAAGAGTAGAACAGAAAGGTTTATGATACTGATTTCTCCTTTTATTCTCTGATAATTCTAACAAATCAATCCAGCCTCATACATTATTTATCGGAATACTAAATGCTTGATCCTTGCCATAAATTATATTAGTGGAGTGAACATATTTTAATAGGATGAGGGTAGGTTTAATTTCTCTCTTCTCACACACCAAAGATTTAGTGTGAAGGCCATAACAGACAATCAAATATTATGTGGCCGGACTAAAGCACAGTGTGGTGCAATGGACACATGCACACATACTATATCTTCTAGCAAAGAATTTGCATTCTCTTTTGAGTTTCTATGCAAGTTCCACAACAATTTGATCTTCAATTTAAAATTTAATACAAAAATTATATGTTTTAAACAGTGAAAAATAGTATGATAATGTTTTATGAGTCTAAAACTTTTTTATTGGTTACTTTCAAGAGTAAATAAGGGTGAGCTGAAAGAAAATGTGGCTGTGCATAATCCAAAGACTCATGCAAATAGCATTAAAGACAGAAGAAAGTCTATGTCATCTTCTAGGTAAGTATTTTTGTTAACAAGCATGAATTTAGTTAAATAAAATTAATTTAATTCATCAGACATGTAAAATGCATGTACATTAGCCACTATGTTTTTGTGTTAAAGTGTGAGCTAATTTGTAGAGATTTTCCAATGTTTCTATGACAGTGCAAAGATTGAACTGATTACAAATTGGTCATGTTGAAATTGTAAAATATAAAAAAATCCTAAACTACTCGAATATGTATCTGGTGTAAATAAGAAATAACACATTTAGAAGTCTTATAAGAATATGATCATGAATATGTATATTATTATTTCAGCATACCACATCTTACAAAAGATCAACATTCAGATGAAAATAAAACACAAAAACTCAAAGACACACCAAAAGAAATTTGTAGTACAAGCAATTTCAAAGAAAGATTAAATAAAATTAGTAATGAAAGATTTATTAACAGAACATCGGACACTGCCAGCCTGAGTGGTAAAAGCTCAAATTCTCAGGAATTGTGTAGAGATGGTAACAGAAGGGCCACTAACAAAGATTTTAACTGTGAGCAGTTCAAGCGAGATAAGATTAGAGAATCTGATAGATTTTCTGAAAATATCGACGAGTACAAAGAAGGCGACAAGATAAGGGAGAGCTATAGCAACAAAAAAGATGACAAAACCTTGAATATAAGACAAAATGAGGAAGGCGAAAAATATAGTGAGGGAGATAAATTTACAGAGGGTGACAAATGTAAGGAAGTTAACAAATTTAGGGATAAATATAGAGATATTGATAGGCTTAGAAAGGGCGAACATTTGAGAGAAAGTGATACAGTTAGAGGAGATGAAAAATTTTGGGAGCATGAGAAATATTTAGAAAATGAGAATATAAATAAAAATAGCAACAAGTATAGGATGGGAGACAAGTGTAGAGAAAGTGACAAATACAGGGAGAGTGACAGGTACAGAGAAAGTGACAGGTACAGAGAGGCAGATAGGTCTAGAGAGAGTGACAGATATAGAGAGGCAGATAGGTCTAGAGAGAGTGACAGATACAGAGAGGCAGATAGGTCTAGAGAGAGTGACAGGTATAGAATGATAGATAAATATAAGGACAGTGATAAATTCAAGGAAGATGACAAATATTTTCATGCTGGCAAATTTAGGAATAGAGAAAAAATTGACCCACCTCACAGATTCAAAAGACACCATAGTCCAGACAGGCCTATTAAAAGAAATTATAGAGAATGTCAAGATGATTCTAAGCAAGAATATGGACGATACAGAGTATTAGGAAGTTCTACTTCTGAATCACACAGTCTCTCTCACACAAGAAGTCATGAAAAACAGTTATTCTTTGAGGGCCAGAAGCACAAAAGTGAGACCCATAAACATCTTCATGAATCAACACATGCAGAAAGACTGTCATTGTCTGATAACCAAGATGAGCCATTTAAGAAGCGGCAAAAATTTGAATATGAAATACATGTTGATGAGCACAGACAACATCATGACAGGGAACCATTAATAAAACCATCCTGTTCAATGAGTTTCGACACGCTAGCTACTTCTTGCCAATCTCCGGACGCTGTATTCTCACCAGATTCATACACAGATACACAAACCGCACATACTATTAAAGGTAAATGATGTTTAAAAAAATGAATAAAGCTATCATCCATTCACATTAAGAAAATAGTAACTTGTTTGCTCTCGAACCAAACCCTGGTCTGTGACCAATAACTAATTATGTTTCAGCCTTACTAATATTATAAACGTGAAAGTTTATGAGTATGTATGTATTTTGGTTGCACTTTCACGCAAAAATATTGAATGGATTTAGATAAAACTTCACAATAATATAGCTTACATATCAAAATAACACATAGGCTACTATTTACAGCCATGACGGACATACACGCGGGTGGAGCCGCGGGCAAAACCTAGTAACTAATAAAATCGAGTTAAAATTAACCGGATTTGTATCGTATTTGTTTTTAGAGTGATATATTTTTTTTCTCAATCATGTGATATATTAAATGGAATGAAATGAAAAATTCCTACCTTTTGACCGAAGACCCAATGATGCAGAAGCATGTTAATAGACCCCCATAGTGTATAAATTATACTCATTCATTCGCTTAACTGGAGTACTCAAAGAAAACTTGCTTTTGACAGTAAAATAACAATTTATAACTCTCCAACCCCAGTATGCTCTTCGCGCATCGTCATGCTGCCGCGAATATTGCCCTAGCAGCCCACATACTCCTCGCTCTAAGCCAGCGCCGTCGTGTGGGACACTATGCCGCATTGTCATTGTACAATCGCTATGAGCATTTTGACGACCACTCTTAAATTCCGGCTGGCTCATGTAAAAAAAATCTATCTCTAAACCCTAATTAATCCAAATCAGTTGAGAGGTTCAGCCGTGAAAGCATAACAGATGGACAGATCTACTTTCAAGTTTTTAATATTAGCATGGATTAAAAGAATATGTTGTTTCTATTTAATAAAAATGTGTTTTTAATCCAACAATTATTTATGTAGTATTTTTTTTTGGCTATAATTATAATGACATTTTATATTTCTCATCGTTTTGTAGAAATAAGAAACACAGCAACAACGCATTTAGAAGATCCACGTCTAATCAGTAAAAGATATGTCTTGAAAACTGAAAATGGTACAAACACTTTGTGTTCCGCAGCAAGCCAATGTATTAACATAAAACCGGTTGATAAGTCGCTTTGGAATATACAATCTGTTGCTATGCCTGAGGCTTTATTGAAAGAACCACGGTCAAAGATTGCAGAAGAATGTATCAAAGAAATATACATGGATATTGATATTCCAAAATCAAATGCATCAATAGAAACAGGTGAAATAGTCGATGATATTATGTCTTCAAATGTTGACAAAGATAAAGACTTTGAGAAATGTTTAGAAGTCAATGAAACAACTGAAATCGCTGCTAAATCTGAAGTGGTTTCTACTTCAAAAACCAGACCTGAAAATATTCAAAAAATAACTCTCCCTTCTAAGATGTCTGATGAAATACCAATAAATCAACAATATGATGTATCTAAAGATTTACCTCCAATTATTTGTGATGATAACCTTACCAAAAAGATCGTAAAAGATAACCAATATTCATCTACTTCACATTCAAGTTTACCACAATTAGATGAACATGATATCTCTGCTCCAGAAATACACATGTCAAAAAAAGAAAGGCATCGACGTCATCCAATATCGTCATCTGAAATAGCGATGGTTCAAGATGATTTGGAATTAAGCGATGAAACTAGCGATAATATGGATTATAACAAACATGCAGGAACAGAAAAAGAGAAAGAACAACCTACGTTAGAAAGTAAAAAGACTAACGATTTATATAGTGAATCAATGCATAGCTTCAAAATAACACCTGTAGCGAATGTTGAAGTAGTTGATAACATGCCTAATGAAAATTTTAAGGAAAGCGATGGCCATAAAAAACAGAGGAGTAAAAAAAGGAAAATTAAAGAAAAAGAAGTAGATGAAAAGAATATTCATGTAACTCAAAGAAAGGTTAAATCCAAAAAAGATAAAGAATTAAAGCCCAAACCAATTACGAGTAAATTTTCAGATCTTTTTGGTGACAGTAGTAGTTTGATAACTCCAGCAGATTTGGGGATCCCTTCAGATTGTGTACCGCTTTGTGAGGACGCTCAAGATGCTGTTGATATTAATATACAAGAAGTAGTTGCCACACAGTCCAGTGCAAAAGACTTAAAACTTAACGAAAGCATACCCAATAGAGATCGTGATCGCGACACCAAAATAAGTAATAAAGAAATTACAGAAAGTTTTGAGGACCATGATGCGACGTCTAATGTAGATGCAAATATTATTTACCAAAATCTTAATGCCGAAATTGATTTAAACAAACCAGACATTGTTAAAACAGTTATTATTTCATCAGGCGTTCAACCTCAAATTATATTAGAAAGTGGCGACGATACTACCCACAACCGTGGTGAAAACGTAGATATAAATAAACAAAGCAACATTAACTTTCATCAAGTAGCAGTTGACACGGAATCTAAAAAAGAACCCTCACTAAAAGCTTTGGCTACATCTACCCCCCACAAAGAATTGCCTATTAGCAATGCAATGGTACCTGAATGTGTGAATATTCCTAGTCAGTGTACGAGTGGAAGTATAGATACAAATAAGCCGGTAGTCAACCAGTCCAATATTAATGCTCAAGAATCACTTGATGCACCTGATGTACGTATATTTGTAAGAAGAAGAAAGAAAGCTGTCAAGAAGCCTTAGGATAATTTAATGAAGATGGATAATTGCTGCTTTATTAGTGTACATTCATTAAAAAATGTATTTTACGGGAAAATATACATAGATTAGTTATTTTATCGCTCTGAACTGTAGGGTAGTATATTAGTGTCATATTTGGACCATGTTAAATCATGGTTTTAAAATAAGCTTGTACATATAATATAGTATGATGCAAGTAGTATGATATAGATAAATTAATTATGGTATGCGCGTGTACATTTAGAAACATAGCAAGGGTTTTGTTTTAAATTCGTGATATCAAGGACTGATTCTACTAACATGCATCCTGCATACCGATCTGATGCTCTAAGTGAGGCAAGGAGGTATTGCTAATATTGCATCTCATTTAATAGTTATAAGTAGACTATAACTCGTGCGAGCTAAGATGGCACCTGGCTCAAAACGAAACATGATACCGTTCCCCCGCGTGATACCCCTCTGTCGCCCTGCGAGTAGCGTTAGCATCACGTTTACCGTTTCAAGAATCTTTCCATAATAATTTTAGTTTATTAGGTATTACCTAATGTCATTTATATCACTCTACGAATTTATTTTATAAATATATCATTAGATTCGTCTGGATAACCCAATTGTTTTAAGAAAGGTCACACGATAAAAAACTAGCATGACGACTATGAGACGCAATAGTTTATAATAAAGAATATCCACACACATATGATTTTCAGAGACTACGATTAAAAGGCTTATCATGACGATTTTAAATTGTATTTTATAACCATATTTCAGTTCCTAATTTCATTTAAAATGATATTAGGTATTACCTAATATTATTTAAATCACTGCACGAAGAATGCATTCGGGTAAATAATGAATGAGGCCTGCTTCCTATTGGTATGCATATGTATTTTCGTAACTCGGGTAGTAAAGTACCACTTAAGATAAAGTAATATGTTATGAGAAACTATTTGAAACAAAATAAATGTTAAAATTAAAAAAAACTAGAATAAATTATATTTTTCTTGCACTCAGTACTATAAACGACTGACATTTGAGTCAGGTGCCATCTTAGGTCGCACGAGTTTTATGTAAAATATTACTGTCACAAATTGTTGAACTGAGTGACGTAATAATAAAATAAACTATAGTCGTCACAAAATAAGAAGCCCGGTTTGACATTTGTCATCGTGGCGTTAACTAATACGATTAATTCGTGTTTTTGAGTGCAATTTTTCAATATAAAGTTAAACTTGATGCTTATTTATGATTCGCGTTGTGATAGTGTATGGGTAACATAGTAATTAAATAGGATTATGAATTTGATTTTTGAATTTCTTACATGCGGCATGTCAAGTGACAAATGTCAAAACGGGCTTCTTATTTTGTGACAACTATAGTGAAAAGAGAAATTTTGAAATATAATGAAAGTTTATGATAAGCTTTCTCTGTACAATGTGCGGTTAATATTTCAATTATGTACCGTTTACCCGCGGTACCGGTTTGTCGGTCCTTTATCGATCTTGAGGAGTAATTTTAATTACACATATTTTCATGATCCCATGGACTTTTATTTTGCCTTCTGACCATATCGATGATAAATACAATAGTTTACTCATTTAATCCTTTGGAAGAAAAACACCTATACAAGAACCTGTATTGAAAGTTATTAATTCATAATACATTATGAGCTTTTTTATTTTATTATAATGATTTCAAATTATTTTAAACGTCTAATATGCAGTCGTCAAGCTAGTTGGCGGCCTTTGGGCGGCTTAAAAACATCCAACGGTAAGATTACGTAGCCACAACATGTCTTACCAGTCCCCAACACGTACTCTGCCAGAATGGGGACGAAAGGCCTCTCCTTTGAGGAGACCCCGAGCCCATTAGTCTGACTTTATGGTTTTTGACTGATTTATAGGATAAATTCATCATTGGTTACTCTTATTATTCTCAATTTTCAAGTACAGGTATTTGATTTTTTTTAACATAGGTACATACTAAGTTGTAAGTGATTTGTATTAATAATTTCCTTAAGTAGTCAGAAGTCTGGGGGAAATCCCTAGAGCTATGGAACCACAATTAATAAAACTTATACCTGGATAAGGTATTAGGGCGGCTCACCGGAACCAAAGATTTTTTTGTATACTTACTATATTATAGTAGTATGGCATTTTTATGCGTAATTTAAAATAAATTGTGAAAACACATTGAGAAACACTTTTGTTAAAAACTGCAATGGATTTAAAAATTACTGTGTGAACATCTGTTCCGTGAATTTTCATACACAACATATTTGGAGTACGATTATGGATCATTGTAAATTTAAAGGGGGGTTGGATTTATATGTGAGTTGCTTTTGCAAACCACATGGAAATCATTCAGGACCAGATTTTGTCAATTATCAGCTTGGTTGTTTTCTACATACCGCGACTAGTATGCCTTAGTTCTTCATTTGATTTACTTTCTGAATCTGTTGTGAATGATGCCTCCCCAGCTCCTAACGCTACCCAGTAGGGGAAAGTGGTCACCCTTCGTACACTTTTTACATTTTTATTTTTAATTTATTTACTATGTGACTATATAGTATCGTGTTTACATCTAAGCTTAGTAAATATATCGTAGTTTGTTACAAATAAGCCTAAAGAATTTATTTTCAAAAGCTTAAAGAGTTATAGCAGTTTTTCTAGGATATGAAATTTGTACGAACTCACCCCACGTGTGGGGTACTTTCGTACTGTGGGTGGGGTACTTTCATACACCATGGGGTAGATTCATACAGGATAATTAAAAAGTCAATTAAAGTCGTATTCATTTATTAATTCACAAAATATATATATTTATCTTATAACAAATTTAATCATATTTAACTTCACTCGTAGTAAACTTGAAATCAGTCTTAGAGATATCTTTGTAAGGATTACAACTTGAAGTACGCACATAATTAAACATTTGGTTATGGAATATTAAAATTACTTAAATTTATTGCAAAAGTAAAAAGTTTTGATAATCTCGTTGTACCATGTGGCCGTGGTTGAGGATCTGGGTGGATCTTAATTACATCACTGATATAAAATGTATGAATATCTTCCAGACTAGTAAATTTGGATTGAAAAGTACGTGAGGGTCCAGTTTTGTTAATTGCATCTCTAAATTTTTTCACTCGGCTTTCTAAGGTTGATGTTTTGATGTTGTATTTCAACGCGGCTTGTCTATAGGACAAAGGTCTTTGCACTACTTCCCCAACTGCTGAATTTATGGACGCTTCATCGTCTTCCTGGGTTCGCGTTCTCTTTTTTACGTAGTTTCGCACCATGACTCTACAACCAAATATTTTAATATATTAAATAGAATATTCCTAATAAAAAAAAGCAAAGCGATATATATATATATAAAGGTTTCTTATATTTTAGAACTTTAAAACTGTATTCAGAAAGTAATATATTTAACTAACCGTAGCCGTAAATTAGGCAAACGTAGTGTAGGACGCCATGCGGCACGATGGACCGATGATTTGAGGAAGGTGGCTGGCGGCGGATGGATGCGGACTGCCCAAGACCGGGATGGTTGGCGTTTCTTGGGGGAGACCTTCGTCCAGCAGTGGACGGCGATAGGTTGACACTATATAGCCGTAAATGGCGCTGCTATCAAAGTTGTGCAAAAATACATCTGCCTTGGCCAAATCATCCAACTCGGCCGGCACAACTTCGATCTGGAAGCCGACAGAAGGATACGTCTGGGCTGGGCGGCATACGGGAAGCTACATCATATTTTTGAGTCACCAATACCTCAATCAATTAAGACCAAAGTCTACAACCAGTGCGTCCTACCCGTAATGACATACGGAGCCTAGACGTGGACACTCACTATCGGACTGGTCCATAAATTTAAAGTAGCTCAGCGTGCGATGGAGCGTGCGAAGCTGGCTGTCTCCCTGTCTGATAAAATACGTAATGAGATTATTCGACAGAGAACTAGAGTTACCGACATCGCATGGAAAATCAGTACGCTGAAGTGGAAATGGGCCGGACATGTCTCCAGACGGACTGATGGATGCTGGAGCCGAAAGGTGCTAGAGTGGAGACCGCGATTAGGAAAACGTAGTGTAGGAAGCCCTGGGGCACGATGGACCGAACGATTTGAGGAAGGTGGCTGGCGGCGGATAGATGCGGACTGCCCAAGACCGGGATGGTTGGCGTTCCTATGGGGAGACCTTCGTCCAGCAGTAGGCGGCGATAGTTGACACTATATTTAACTAAAGAAAATACGAATTCCACATTCTCGTTGTATTTTACTTAAATATATTCTAAGGGGGAGCATTCGTACGCGTACGAATGTGCCACACATAGTACTGTCCGAACCTACCCCAAGTCGTGCACAACAAGAAAAAACAACTTTATAATAATTAGAATTTAGCTCGAGAAATATTAGTGATTAAAACCCAGAATAAACGATGTTAACATGAATACATCATCACTATTTTGTCAAAAGCTTAAATATTCTAGTTACAATACGATTCTAAACATACTCAAAAAAAATACTTACAACGCGCGAAAACACTTTAAGACTTGACTGCGCTCGCTGAATGGCGCGACTGGCGTGACATTTGTCATACAACTTGGCGGTTGGTATGTCTACGCACACAAGAAAACTCGTGTTCGTATGACGTTTCGTTTTTTTGTTATGTTTACTGTACGAATGTGCCTCGCGTACGAAGGGTGACCACTTTCCCCTAATCATCACTATTTGTGATCTGGAATTAAATAATAGATTTTCAAAATACTACTCAGGTAATGAATTCATGTTTTATTCGCAGTTGTTTACATACTGTAAATATTTAAACTCTCAATGTGAATAAGTAATGTTATACTCAATAAAAAGATTTGTTTTATTCCCATAACAGTCTTTATTTTCCTTAAAAATAACCGTAAACTATATTTACACAAAATATCTATACATGCATAATATACATTGGAAAGATAGGTACACCTAGCTTAAAATATTTGTACACTATTTATACATAAAGGGTAATGCCCTTTTTTGGTATTGCTGCCCAGTTAGTTGTTCCTCATGTTTAAGTTTTTAACAATTTTTGTTTATTTTTATAAGAATTAACCTGATAATTATAAATCGTAACATCGACAAGCAAAGTCAAGACCACTAAAAGATTCTAAGAAATACAACAATATAAAATAGCGCGAGTATGTTTTGCAGGTTGACTACATTCAGGAATTTCTCTGTGCTTGTCAAGTTCGCATCAATCTTTTTATTAACATAGTCTGAATTATACTATAATGAATTGATCTAGCTAGATCATTTGACATGACATGAAATTATTACTTGTTTACACACACCAAGAGAGTGAAACACCTAAAAAGTAATTGTGAGATACAATTCCACATTCATGAAACGGAAACATGTATTACTTGATATGTTTACTATGCAATTAAACTGCGAATTTCGTTTGGCAGTCATTATAATTAATACTACGGCTACATGACATTGATTTTTGCAAAAATATACGGGCCTATAGATTTATAAATGAATAGACTGACAACATGTTATTGGTAATTAAAGTTCAACATATTGTACTACATATTTAAAATGTTTGACACGAAATGCATTGAGCTATGATATTATGTTTAGTTTTCCTATATGTCTTATATGGCATTACATAGGTTAGTTTTTTTTCTTCATACAAATATCTGTGTAGCGATACTAAATTGCATATTTGCTTGAACATTCCCCTTTAATTTAAATCTAATATTACATTTTGAACAGTATTCAAATGATTTCCCAATTAGAATATTAAAATGTTGACAACACGCAGTCAACGTCTTTTATATAAAAAGTTCCATCAAGTTTTGGCAATGAAGGGTAAATAATGATAATATGAGAAAGTCAAAACAATTATTTATAAAAAAATCATCAAACTATTATAACGTATTTAAGAACACAGCCGCTCACGTAAAAATGCAATATGCGGTTGGTTGCACTACATTACAGGTGCACGTCTATTTCATTTGAAAATGAACATTAATAAATAAATACAAAATAACTAATTCGCTATGAGAATATGATATAACGGAATGCAAGATTTGCCTAATTGTATTTTATATGGTACCTCAACAGTAACAATTCATTTCATAACATTTATTCTCTATTACAAACTAACTTACTTTAATAAAGTTATATTTTATTATCATTATCCATGAAATCCAAGATTTCAGTTTCAGTTGTGTATCGAATACCTTAATATGTAATTAGGTCAAGTAATGAGATATATAAATAAAATTATATGCTGTGGTGTATAGCAATCTAGTCGACTTCTTGTCACATTCATAGCAACCGACTTAACTTTAAATTAAGAGATGAGTAGCACTTTGTTGTCAACTCAGAATAACGTTAAGACTGATAGGCGACTTCTTGTTACCACAATATTCTAAATAGTTGAGATATATTGTAACGGATGCAGAAAGCTGAAGATGAACTAGCTCTGTGTCCAGAAGTGGACTGCTATAGGTTAATGATGATGTTGTAACAGAAGTTTGTGATATGAAATCAGATATATAATGTACTATTGTGGTTTATCTTAGGACTCAGGTATAAATTGCTACTAATCTCTAGTCATATACAAAGTTTAACGATAATACGGATGGCCTTTAAAAGGAAGACAACATTTAGGTAAAGAAATAGTAAGATACCAAGTGATAAGAAAAGACAAACGAAGACATGAGTTTACAAATATAAATACCATTTTTGAAACAGTGATTGAATTGAATTTTATTACGGTTTTATCGAATTTGAAAGTTCTGAATATTCGTATGAGTTTCCTTTGATTTGGTGTAATAATACATATAATAAAATTAATATAGATATAAAATTTGAAAACTTAAATATCAATATTAAATAAAAGTATTGCACCCCTCAGATAGGTTATAATTACATATATTCAAGTTCAAAACTATATCTGGAATTGAGAAAACCGTTGCAGAATATAACTCGACCCTTCAATGTTAGGGTCGCGTTACTGTCGTAAGTTAAATAGAAGCTGACGGTACTCAACGGATCACCTCCATCAGCATTCGATTGGTAGAAAAGTTAAAAGTTGTCAGCCAGTACCGCTCAATCGAAGTGGTATGACAACTAGTATAGGAGGATTAGGGGAAATGACCGGGAGATCGGGGATTGGACAAGGTGCCTATGATGTTGTTGGCGGTGGGGATGTCGTCGGTCCTGGGCGAGGAGCCGGAGGCGGTGGAGGGAGTGGAGGCGGTGGAGGGCGCGGGGCGCTTGCCGAGCTTGCGCGGCGCGGCGGGCGGCGCGGGCTCGGCTAGGTCGGCCAGAGGCGCGCAGTGCTGGTAGCACACGGCCGACGCGTGCCCCGACCGCGCCGACTGCAGCACGGGGCCCGCCGACCACGTGTCGCGACCCGGCTCGTACACCTCCACTATGTCCAGGAAAGACGTGCCGTCGTAACCCCCTGCGGACAAATATCTAGTCAGCGAACTTCATAGTATCGTCGATCTGGTGAACCTGTATGCGGACAGCAAAGGACCGATTGTTGTGTTGAAACTTGGAGCATTTTCTATTTATACATTTCCAAATGTTGCTTGCATGTTGCCTCATGACGTCAGTTAGATGTGTATACAAATGCGCTGATATTAAATATAGACCAGGGTAGAAGCCTCTTAAAATAACAAAAAGTGAACATAAATTATAGTAGAATGAAACCCATTGTAAAAGGAGGAGAATAGTACAAAAATTAAAGGAAAAATAAATTACGGGCGATCTGAGGTCGTAATTTATTTTTCCTTTAATTTTTGTACTATTCTTCTCCTTTTACAATGGGTTTCATCCTACTATAATTTATTTTGTTTTCAAAAATTATAAGCACTGGTCTACTAACAATTGGTTACAAAATAAGTGTGTGTATGATTTATTAAGAAGGCCAGACATGAAAGGGTAGCACAATGACGTAGGGTATATGTATGGGTTCAAGCATGGTGGACTCACCCATGGCGTAGAGCGTGTTGTCGAGCACGGTATGCGAGAGAGTAGAGCGCGCGGTTGTCACGATGTAAGGAAGGATAGTGGACTCACCCATGGCATAGAGCTTGTTGTCGAGCACGGTGAGCGAGAGAGCAGAGCGTGCGGTGTGCATGGGCGCCACGTGGTCCCACACGTCGCGCTCTGTGTCGTAGCGCTCCACCGACGCCAGCTGCTGCGACCCGTCGTACCCGCCCACTACGTAGATGTACTGGTTCATCGCCGCCACGCCTGTTACCGTCAAACAACAAACATAAGTCACGCCTGTTTTTCCCAAAGTGATGAGCAGAAATATTTTGCTCTCTTTTCGCCCGTCTTTTGAATCTACTTAATAGTCCGGCTTGGAGTCCAAGTTTTTGGTGGGAACTGCCTCGGTGAAGCAGTTGGCAGGGTATGCGACTGTTGTGCTTGAGGGCAAACATGGATCGGGAGAATGGTGCAGAATGATTTGGCCTCCGTCCTCTCACTCACCAACAATAGACCAGACCACCGGCACGAATGTTGTCATTTTAGGTTGGTCTTCGGTGTGAGGGTAATACTGCCTCGGGCGAGCCGGTACATTCGTGGTGAAATCAGCGTGGCTCTACTGCCTATTTAAAAGTATGTTTAATATGTATATACCATTCTCTCAGTCTCTCTAGACCGGGAGAATGATGCAGAAACATTTTACTAAGCCGCCATGGTATAGGTCACCATGTTGCATTGTATGTACTCACAATGAGGATGGTAGCCCCTACTCCTAGATTATACTCAAGCTTTCCATTAGGCATAGTAGAGTCACTTTGGTATGCTTAAATATATATTTATATATTAAAAAAGAAAGACCCAAACTCCGAAACAAATATCCGTAGATCAAACAAACATTTGGATTTGAATTCGAGACCTCAAGTCGCATTCA
This sequence comes from Phragmatobia fuliginosa, assembly GCA_932526445.1. Lineage (NCBI taxonomy): Eukaryota > Metazoa > Arthropoda > Insecta > Lepidoptera > Erebidae > Phragmatobia > Phragmatobia fuliginosa. The sequence goes on from OW052061.1 coordinate 17,996,732, forward strand.
CTACCATTGCACCATCGAGGCAATTACGTATATATAAATCTTTATATGTATATATATAATTCTTCTGTGAGTGTGTATGTCACTGAACTTCTCTCAAACGACTGGACCGATTTTGATGAAATTTTTTGTGTGTGTTCAAGGGGATCTGGGAATGGTTTAGATTCGCAATTGAACCCGGTAGGTGGCGCTGCGATCAAGTTCTGGAATTTTAAAGTTGGGCGGTATGAAGTTCGCTGGGTCAACTAGTAACGTATAAATATAGCCTGCATACCTGCTCCACTTCTTGCAATGTTCATAGGCGCGACTTCATTCCAGCAATTGTTCTCGGGATGGTAGCACTCGACTGAAGCTATCCGCCTGGCGCCATCGAACCCTCCCACGGCGTACAGCAGTCGGTTGACGACCGCCACGCCCACGCCCAGCCGGGCACAGCCCATCGACGCTATCGACGTCCACGTGTCACGCTCCGTATCGTAACTACAATTAACAATAACAAATGGTTAAGTGGTAATTTTTTGTTTATACCTACCAAAGTGCCTACTCTGTCTAATGGAAAGTAGGTGTAGAATCCAGGAGAAGGGGGCCACCAGCCTCATTGTGAGTGCAGTCAATGCAGTAAGGTGACCCACCCTATGGCGGTCTAATGAGGTCTTTTGCATCATTGAGCCCTCCGGTCTTACAGACTTAGCGACTGCCTCGTTGGTCTAGTGGTTAGCGTTAGCGACTACTGATCAAGAGGTCTCGGGTTCGATTCCCGGGTCGGACCAAATATTATTTGTGTTTCACAAATATTTGTTTCGGAGTCTGGGTGTTTTCTATGTATAATATGCATGTATTTACAAAGAAAAAAAGTATGTTTATGTATTTAAATCAGTTGTCTAGTACCCATAACACAAGCTCTGCTTAGCTTGGGACTAGATGATGTTGTGTGTCAGATGTCCAAATATTTATTATTTATTATTACATTCACAAATGCTGTCATTTTAGGTTGGTTTTTTGTATGAGGGTAGTACTGCCGTAGTCGAGCCGGCCGGAATCAGCGTGACTGTACATATACACTAGCCAATTCATTCTATAGAAAGGTCACCAAAGATCCCTAGGAGTCTCGGAGAACACGATAAGTAGTCTCGGTTGTTGATCTTTGGCAATCAGTAGGGATAGTTGGAGAGGTCAAAACTTCAACTTTAGTATTTCTTTATCAACAACCCATAACATCCTACTGCTGAGCTCCTGTCTCCTCTCAATAGTCTTCCTTCAGAATTTCGAAATCACCTAGTACCTGGTGGTTGGGATAATGGCAGTAGGTCCACTTGAAAATTTTAAGTAAAAAAACCTTGTGGAGGAAGCAAATTACTGATCGCTAGAACTATGAAACCAAGATTTAATGTCACCATTGTTGCTTACTATTTTCTTAATCATCGAGGAAGAACTCAAAATGATTTCAATTGTTTTGAACCTAAAAATATTATTGGACATAATAAATATGTAAGAATACTCTTTATCAATTTTGATAAAGTATATTATATGCATTGTAAAAAGTATAAGACGCCGGTTGTCCAATGCTTTGGGCTTGCCTACTGTAGAGTTACTGAAACTGTGATGAAGTTCACGTACAATGGTGGCAACACACTTTAAAATTTATTATTTTTTTAATGTCAGGCTTCACAGATGACCCTTCTCTCCTCTATCAAAAACTATATTTCCTTAGTAAACACTGGCAGCAATACTTACCATTCAACTGTTTTGTGATATTCCGAACCTGCTGAACCACCGACTGCGTACAGTAAACCATCCATTACTGCGACACCTAACTGTGAACAAAAAACAACAACAAATTGTGAAATCAATCGATTGCGTCTATAAGTTTATTTTCTATGTCTACACAAATAAATATAATTGAAGTGTCTGTGTGTGAAATGAAAAGTTTTTTTTACTAAATGCATATGAAACATCTCTTTGTTCCGGCTGATCTCTGGAGAGGTTGCATCGATTTTGACTGGCAGATGGCTAATGACCAGAGATCGGAATTAGGTGTGTGAAAATACCTAAAGTTTGCAGCGGGACATAATATGGAGTTGTTACAACCACTTAAGTTAAACCGGGTTTGAATTTCACCGGTTTAGTTTTGTTTTTTTTACATGTTCCTTACCTTTGAAACACCGAACTATAAACATTTACAAGCTGCTAATACAGTTCTAAATAAATTTTTGTTTTGAACTTTTCCGGTTTAAATTCGGTCTTTTAGTCCCAATTGTTCTTTGTCGGTCAAACACTGAATTTTATATATCTGCTAAATGCTAATGCGGTTTTATTCTTTTTTTGATCTGTATCTTAAGTTAAAAAGTTTTGCTACAGGTTGATGCAAGGAAAACGAACATTTTCGCGTCTTTACATAGTTTTGAAGTCGGCTTTTTTTTAAAATTATTAAACCTGCACTGCATAAAAAAATAAATTAAAAACATTTATTTCAATTGCAAGAACAGTGGTTGTAACAGCTCCATATTATTATTGCAAACTTACTGCAAACTTTAGGTATTTTCACACACCCAATTCCGATCTCTGCTAATGACATAAGAAGGAATCTAGGCAATTTTTTTTAGGAACCTTTCCATCCGGTGCGTTACTCTTTATAACAATAACTGCATGTAACACCGAAGGACTTAGCTAGTCATTTATAACTTTTGGTCGAATTGGATTAAGTATATTTAGTTTTCGACTTACCCTATGCCTGGGCGTGGACATAGGACTGCAGGGCCGCCAGTGTTCAGTTGCGGGGTTGTATACATCTACCCAATCACTGTCGTATGAGGAACCCGGTGAAGTGTTGCGGCCTCCCACTGCATAGAATAAACCCTGTAACAGTCAAACTAAAGTAAATCTTTATAAAATTATTATTAATAATAAACAAACCGAATTCGTTATTAATCTTTTTCTGTATCCTTAGTAATATTATAATCGCGAATGTTTGTGAGTATGTATGTATGTTGCTCTTTCACGCAAAACTACTGAACGGATGAAACTTTACAGTAATATTGATTGTATTTTAGAATAAAAAATTTATTGCAATAATCGGGATACACACGGGCGGAGCCGCTGGTGAAAGCTAGTTTAATATAAAATTGATATGTAATTCAGTACTTAAATACAACAAAGAGAATAGCGTTAATTGATTTTTGGAAATCAAAATAACTTTACACAGTAATATTGAAAACGATGATATTCGCAGAAATTATAAAACTGTATAGCAGATATCAACGCTTTCTCCCAAATAATACAACAAGTCTAAATAATACAAAAATTTAAAAGACATATCAATATTAGATTTAGTAAAAATAAATCCATTATTTTTCATGAAATAGAAGGCTGAAACTGAGTCAACTAATCACAAAACTGTCAATAAAGTGTTTCAGGACGAAATCTCATGTTTCTAACGCCATTCAGCGGAACCCGATCGGACTTATACAGATAACTGAAGCCATCTATAGTTAAAATAATGGATTTCTTTTTACTACACACAAATAAAATAACATCATTATCGTCCATTTAATTATAAACTACAATTATAGATTTAAAAAATATTAGCTTCAACGACCAGTTTCATTAATGACAATGTATGTAGGTAAGGTATATTATTATCCGGAAATTGGAATGACGACTAATCCGTAAACTATCACTATTCTTCTCCTTTTGTACGCAAAGAAAACTCAGGCTGATTGACAAGTACTTTTTCATGATGAGTGTCGATCTCATATAACATTTAGACACAGTCATTATCTTTTGCCTCGCCTTTAATATTCCACAGATTATTTGGGGTCGCCTACTAGTTCAACCAGTTTTACCAAAATATCAGTTGTTCAACTAGTTGTCAGAATATCTGAGAGCGCTGACTTCCCAATAACGATTGTCATAGATGTACATGACAATCTGGACAGACAGCTTAACGCGCTTTCATAGGCACATACTTACTAACATTTCTAAACATAAAGAATAAATGGGAACAATATTTCAAGCAGCATTTATTTTAATAATAGTACATTGTTCACCGAGGGAGGAAAGGAACCGATTACTAGCGAGGGAGCAGTTTGTGGCCCGAAGGCGCAGCCTAGGGCCACAATACTCCCGAGATAGAAATGGGACTTTCACCCGAGTGCTACACAGTGCTTTATACTACACCTGTGAGGAACATTTAAAGTATTTATAAAATAAAATCAAATCGTAAGACACCATTTATGACACAATTTAGCTTAGAATTTGACTTATTATTTATAAATATTTCGCGCTTCTTTTGTTTTTTTTATTCTTCACAAAAGGATGTCAGTGACACGGAGATTCCATATTTAAATTATATGAAAACTCTTTGGGCAGGCGCGCGCCATAGATAAGATAACACATGAGAAATGAAAATTCATACAACTTTCTCTCCCGCTAAAACACGTTAGAAATGGATTTTCATACATTTTTTCCTCCCGCTTATTTAGGTCAAGGAAAAGACTAACTTTCTCTTTTCATTTTCAGGGAATATTGACTACTGTTCCGATCAGGTGTAGTATAAAAGTAATTTCTTTTTTTAAACAGCCTGTATGTATAGCAAGGCAAGGCAACAAGCCGAATGTGTCATGGCGGCAAACGGCAAATCTTAATATTTTCTGTTTCGATTTTAATTGTATATTGTAATATGTATGCTATACGCACTCATTACACATACACCCCGTATGTGTAATGTGTGCCTAATGTCAACCAGAGAAGAGGTTATGTTTCCCTTTATTATCCGCGATTTTATTTTACACTATTGACAGCACTGATGCACGATAAATAGTAGATGCGTTTGTGTTGTATTTATATAAATATTCTATATTATATATTGACACTATTACAGTTAATTATAAATCAATTAATGTATTTGAAAAAAAGGAAGCGCCGGCTATTTAAAGCGCCGTTAAATTTAAGTAACAGAATCGTTTTGTTCTGAAACACCTGTGTATTCAAGCTGTTATTGTTATTTTAAGTGTAAAATTTTGCATAAAACCTTCTTCTTATTTTAATACTTTCAATATTTTTAAAGTTTTGTCTTTCAAATCTAAGCGTGACAGATATAGTTTTGCAATCTGAACTACTAAACAGATGATGTCAATTTTGAAGTTTACTCTGATTAATATTAATATCGATACTATTCAGCAGTGGAAGAATCTATTGTTGATATGAATAAAGATTAAACATATGTCTTCTTATTCAACTCACTAAAAATAATTTAGGGTAGTCGATGATTTAAATGGAAATAGAATCATTTGATTACTGGTTCAAAGGAAATTAGTTCTTTCCTGAATATATTTTTTTTAAAACAGCTTATTATTTATCTATTCTCATTTAGGGTAATTTGAGTCCGCGATATCTTACCTTAAGGAAAACAGCGCCTAATCCAGATCTTGGCACCGTTAATCTTGGTAAGGTAGTCCAACTGTTGTCATCGAGATTGAAAGCTTCGAACAAATCTATGGAATGCCTGAAGTAGCCCCCCGCGACGTAGATGATGCGGGGAGTGTTCGGCCTTCGCTCCTTCACTACCGGCTTCTTATGTAATGTGAGATCCTACAACAAAATATTAAGCTAAATCAGTTGTAAATTTATACACACATCAATTACCAGCCCACAGCTGGACATGGGCTCCTCCTTTGAAAGAAGAAGAAAAAGATTGTGGCTTACTATACCATGCTCGCCAGACAGGTTAGTATGGGGTTTGTTTCAAGTTTTCCTTCTCTCTGCAGTGATGTTGTCCTGCCTCCTGTTTGCTCCCTTAGACGGCTCTCACGACACAGAAGGGATGAATAGGGTTGGTGACATTTCGTATTCTTAATCCATCACCACACAGAGTCCACACAAAAAGTAAATATTACCAACACTAAAATATTTAAAATTAGTTTTGAAACGAATCATCCCTTTGGTGTTACGACGTGGTCACTAGAATTGAGACTACATTCTTGTCAGACGAAACTTTTAAATTTATACCTAGTTATGAAATTGCAAGTCACTTCTGACTCAGCTTAGTGATAAGCAAACAAAGTTCATATAGGCATGTCTGAGTTTTTATCGCTACTATAGTACTGATTACGTATTTTCACTTATATCCTATGTAATCAAAAACTCTGGTGACAACAACTTAACGGTAAGGGTCGCAGGTTCGATGCCCGTTTATTGCAAATATTTGTATATTGACTGCTATTTGCACTAAGATTTCGGGTTAAAAAATATGTACATTTTTATATCAAAATTTGCTTGGTCATGGGCTTATTGTATATTAAAGGTAGTATATTAATTTTCTTATCATATAAATGTTACCTCATTTATCGAGCTTTAAGCTGTTCTGTCCACATTGATATTTTATATTTCTCTTTATCTGTCTGTTACGCTTTCTCAACTGTACTGATTATAATGAAATTTTGCATGGAGTTACACGAGGAAGTTCTTGAGGAGTATAGAAGAATCACACACCACAAAGTTACCTCGATAACCAACATACAAGTAAGCGAAACCGCGGGCAAAAGCTAGTAAGATTATAAACTGTATAAAATCATATTACGAGGGTAGGGAATCAATTCATTTATTATAAAATGGGATAGGTTTAACTTCTGAAAGACACAAAAGATTTTGCGGGTTTAGTCACTGGAAGTATGAAGTATTTATAATGTTGGTATGTATGTATAGAGTTTAAACATAAATTTACCTTAAATATTTTGGCGAGGTATTCTCTGCAAGCGGGAACCTTCTTGAGAACTGTACACGTGCTCATCTGTTCTTTGAGGAAACTTGGCGTCAAATACTGGCATCGTACGGCTTGTAAGATGTGCTCCATGCGCGGGTGACGACGGTCTTCGTCGAATTTCACCTATGCAATCATGTTTATTTAGAGTTATAATGATAATAATTAACATAGTAGATTACATAAGTTACGCTGTTAATAAGTTACATGCTGAAGGACTGTTCCTTCAGCATGTAACTTATTAACAGCGTTTTAAAACAGATTACTTTTACCAGAAAAAGTAATCTGTTTTAAAACGCTGTATCTATCTATATATATAAATGAATTGCTGTTCGTTAGTCTCGCTATAACTCGAGAACAGCTGGACCGATCTGGCTAATTTTGGTCTTGAATTATTTGTGAAAGTCCAGAGAAGGTTAAAAAGGTAAATATATAAAAATTAATTGCATTTCTAAATTAATTATGGATTCCTTTTGTTTGTTTTAAGTTTATTTTATAAAAAAAGTTTAGGTCTTCTATTTATCGATTGAGGCAATACGAAGTCTGGCGGGTCAGCTAGTAGAAAATATAAATATTCTACAGGCCTGCTTATATGCTCAGTGATCAAGATCATTTGATATGTGTCTGGGTCTAATTTATATACACAAATAAATAAAATTGAAGTGTCTGTTTGTAATATCAAATCAACAGTTTTTTACTAAATGCATATCAAAGTACATAAAAAACAACTTATAATTTTTTTGTTTGTCGTTCGCGTTTAATAATTATAACAACCGAGGGTAACACCGCGACACTCAGCTGGTCTATAAAAAAATGTATGTATGTATTTAGAAATATTATTTAAGTTTATTGACAAACTGCCTATACAAACAAACTGCCTCGTTGGTCTAGTAATCTAGTGGATTAGAAGAACCCAAGACCTCTTGATTAGCAGACGCATACGCTATGCGTCTGCTAATCAAGAGGTCTCGGGTTCGAATCCTGGGTCGAGCCAAAAAGTGCTTTTGGGTTTTTCTTAGGAAATTCTTAATTGTAGTCCGTAGTTTGGAAGTTTGACGGTGATTCACGCTCATACCTCGGAGAACACGTAAAGCCGTCGGTCCCTGATGTCATGAACATCTAGGAAGTGAGTGCCCTCAAACTTACAGACAACTAGTTCATCCTTCGAATTTCAGTTCTCCCTTAGGGTTGCGAAGGTCCGATGTCAGTCGCTCCAAGGAAAAACTGATATTCAGGTAAAACCTAGCCGACCCCAATTAATATTGGGAATAAGGCTAAGAAGAAGAATATAAGTTTATGAGCAGTCTCTTTACCACAGACGGGTTCTGAGTCATGAACTTCGAAACCTTAGAAAAGGTTTATATGGCCACAAGACAGAGAGAGTCGACTGACCTGCTCTGAATTTTGTCTGACAGAAATATTGGCCGTAACGAAGGGAACCAAAACTATTCACGTAAGTAACGAAAGTATTTTCTAAGTATGTGTAAGTCTTCCCAAGGCACTGCTAAGAACATAACGATTTTGAAATTGTCTTAGCAATAGTTACGATTTATACTGATGATAGTCACGCTCTAACTGGCTATTAGATGCAATATGCCCTATTAAATTTAGTGGTGTATAATAGTGTGTAAAAAATCGAGAGCAATTAGTTGTCAAATAATAATGGTTTTTAGGGTTCCGTTGCCAAATGGCGAAAAACGGCTTATAGATTCGTCATGTCTGTCTGTCTGTCCGTCCGTATGTCACAGCCCCTTTTTTCCGAAACTTTGAGAGCTTATGCTGTTGAAACTTGGTCAGTAGATGTATTCTGTGAATCGCATTAATATTTTTCCACAAAAATAGAAAAAAAGCAATAAATTTTGGGGGTCTCCATACTTAGAACTGAAACTCAAAAATTATTTTTTCATCAAAACCATCTATGGATAGGTCTTCAAAAATGATATTGACGTTTCAATATCATTTTTTTTGAAACTGAATAGTATGCGCGAGAGACACTTCCAAAGGGTTAAAATGTCCCCCCCCCCTCCTTCAACTTCTAAAATAAGAGAATAATAAAACTAAAAAATATATGATGTACATTACCATGCAAACTTCCAACGAAAATTGTTTTGAACGAGATCTAGTAAGTAGTTTTTTTTAATATGTCATAAATCATAAACCTGAACTTGACCTAAAATGTGTTTGAGTTTGTTTACTTGCCACCTACACTATACATTTTTAGGTTTTGCTATCGTCTTTAGTTACACTACACAAAAATAGATGGCGTTGATAACGTAAAAAAATAACTAGATTTCTGTTCCTCATTACTTCATTAATAGACCAGTGCATAAAATGTTAGAAAACAAAATAAATTATAGCAGGATGAAACCCATTGTAAAAGGAGAATAGTACAAAAATTAAAGGAAAAATAAATTACGGGCGATCTGAGGTCGGGAAGGGGGAGAGGGGGGGTTTTAAGGAAAAAAAATGGCTTATCTCGATTTCCTGCAAAACTACAAGTCCTATGAAAAAAGTTAAATGGCAAAGTTGTAGGTAATAAAAAGATCTACATCTTTTGCATTTACATTTTTTTCACATAACCTCAGATTTTATGTGAAAAATTCAAAAAACCAAGTTTTTGGTTTTTATTTTTATCTTTTACAAATAAAATTATTTTTTAACGAAATTTTGTGAAAACTTAGCTTTTCATGTCCTGAATACAGCGTAATTTATTTGATTGGAAATATCTATTTTTTCACCTCATTTTGACGGAATACCAAAAAAAAACCCTAATTTTCAATCGAAAATTCATCCGTCAAAATATCAACTTTTTTAAAAAAAATTGGGTGTTTTCTATTCGATGAAATCTCTACTTTCCGATGGTGTAAATATATATATATATATATATTACCATAGTAAATCTTCTCAGAAAATGCAAATATAAATATTTTTATTGTTTAGTCATTTTTAATGTTCATTATTGACATTAGGTGACATTGACATTATTCTTCTCTCTATGCTTGCTATCTTAATAATATTATAAACGCGAAAGTTTGTGAGTATGTATGTATGTTTGTTTCCCTTTCGCGCAAAAACTACTGAACGGATTTGAATGAAACTTTACAGTAAAATAGCTTATAATAACACTTAAGCTACTTTTTACTGCAATAATAGAGATACACGCGGGCGGAGCCGCATTGGAAAGCTAGTAAGCATATAATAACTCAACATTATCACAGGTTTATGTGTTTTTTTTTAAATAACAACAAATAAAATTGGCTTTTTTCTTTGTAATATTAAATGAACAGTTTTCTACTAAACGCATAATTTGAAAGTATATACCTACTGTACTTACATAAAAAAACCATATTTAAATTTTTTGTCTGTTTGTTTGTTCCAGGTAATCTCTGAAACGATTGAACACATTTTTACGGAACTTTCACCGTCAGGAAGCTGATGACTTAAGGAGTAACTTAGGTTATTTTTTTAGACTAGCTTTACTCCACGCCTTTACTCGTGCTTTAAAACAATAACCGCGGTGCTTAGTTATGAAAATAATAATAATTATATACGGATATTGTTTAATGATTAAAGCCTGAGAGTTATAGTAGTGAGTTACTCTTACCCAATTCAATACTGCTTGGTAGACTTCTCTTTCTTCTCTCACGTTTAGTTCGTCTTTTCTAATCAGACAAATCAACTCCTGCGGCGTCAGCTGTAAGAACTCCTCCTCTTGGCATACCTGCCAATTAGGTCAGCAGTTAGACAACCTTAATAAATAAGGATCACATAAATAAATAAATATTTCGGATATTTGATACATAATGCCATAGCTATGTATACGCAAAAATATACACACATCAAAAGTGTCTAGGGATCAACATATATTTTTGCAATAACTTTTCTCCTGATTGATATTAATTAAAAATTTCTTTAAGGATTCATCAAATAAAGTGTTTTCGTTTGTCACAGTAACGATAAACCAAGTCACCTTTGCATTAGTAAAGAAATTTGCCATTTTCCTAATAAAGGGATTTTTGACATTTGAACCACTAACATTAAAGTTCGAAAAAAAGACTGAAATAACAGTTTTCTTTAAAATTTTATTAGGTAACTTAAACAATTAATAATCCGTGTTTCTACCGCGAACACTAACAACACAAGAACATCGGTTTGGCATACTCAAAATGAGTTCATCCAAATCACGCTGTGGAATGGCCGCCCATGTTCGTTGCAACAACAAAAAAAGGTCTTCTTGCGACTGGATACCCTCCATATTCGGCAGAGCTCTTCTCTGTAGCATATCCCATGCATGCTCAATCGGGTTCAAGTCTGGCGACTGAGCAGGCCAGGGCAGGACATTGATGTTAGCTGCGGCGAGAGTCTGTCTTACAACTCTTGCGGTGTGCGGTCGTGCATTATCATGCATTAACTGAAATAAGGGACCGATTTGCACTTGTAGAGGAACGATGACGTCTGATACAATCGTCTCAGCATAAATTTGAGCGTTGAGGTTGCCTCTGATCCAAATCAACTCAGTTCTTCCGCCGATCCAAATACCCGCCCATACCATGATGGTTCCACCACTATAAGGATGGACTTCCTGGCAGGATTTTAATCGCTGTTGGCGTCCAGGGGTTCCCCAGTGTCGTATACGTCTTGTATCCGGTCTCATACCAAAACGAGACTCATCAGAAAAGCACACGAAACGCCATTGTTCTTCTGCCCAATTTCTGTGTTCAAGAGCCCATTGATATCGAATCCTACGATTGTGCATTGCTATAGGTGGTACCCGTAGCGGTCTTCGGGAATGAAGGTTCACTTCATGCAAGCGGTTTCTGACTGTTTGGTCGCTAATTAAGTTCCCTGAAGAGTGATGAAGCCTCACGGCTAACATCATGGCGGTTATTGTTGGAGCTCTTCGAGTTAAGATTTGAATGTATCGGTCTTGTCTCCGTGTGGTGCAGCGATACCGTCCTCCATGGCGCTCAGCCACGGTACCAGTGCTTCGGTAACGTGTCCAAAGTCGACTGATAACACTCTGACTTGTATTCAGAGCTAAAGCCACAGTACGTTGCCGGGAACCAGCTTCTATCATTCCCACGGCTCTGAGCATTTCTTCCCTGCTTAAATGACGTCGCCGCTCCATAATAACGTTGGTTTTAATCAGTAGTAGGGAAACAGTAGCACTAATAATTTCTTCAATGCGTTGTATGTTTTTATAGGGAAAATATTGGCAGCTGATTTTCATCTTTTACTCGAATTTGATTGACAGTTCCTGATTCAAATTATGAAATGCACCAAAAAGGATCCATATAAATTTATAAAATCATAAATTTATTACAAAGCCACATCTCAATCTCAAGAAATCCGCATAAAAATGCTTGATCCCTAGACACTTTTGATGTGTGTATATATTTGGGTTTATATCAGTTGTCTAGTACCCATAGAACAAGCTCTGCTTAGTTTGGGACTAGAAGATGTTGTGTGTTACATGTCCGGAATATTTATTTAATATATTGTCATTTTACATATGTATACTTCCTAATGTGGCCGAAAGAATTTATTGTGTATATTACACAGAGGTGACTCGACATGTGTAGCGGCCGTTGGATAAACAAACCTAATAATATAATAATAATAATGGTTTATAGCAAATTTAAACGTTTCCCAAACAAAAATATTGCACCGTCATTGTGACTGGACTTTAGTTACATAGATAACTACTCAATTTAGTCGATTGGGAAATTTTGTTCAAATTTTGTATTTGAACAAGTTATTATCATAACTGGTGTTCGCTCAGTGGTCGACTTACAAATATAACCAAAATGCTCTTTTATTTTTTTAACTTTCTGTGCTCCTACTCCAGAACCTTTAACTGTGCCAAAATTTCATACCCCTCCGTCCGCATAATTTTCGTAGAAAGGGGTACACGTTACGTTAGGTAAAAGGGGTAGGGTTTTATGTTTTACGTTTAATCTTTATATATATAATTCTTGTGTGAGTGTGTATGTCACTGAACTTCTCTCAAACGACTGGACCGATTTTGATGAAATTTTTTGTGTATGTTCAAGGGGATCTGGGAATGGTTCAGATTCGCAATTGGACCCGGTAGGTGGCGCTGCGATCAAGTTCTGGAATTTTAAAGTTGGGCGGTACGAAGTTCGCTGGGTCAACTAGTAGGTATATAGATTTTTCAAACAATTTATTCCTATACAGTAATAACGGTTGAAGAAGAATAAAGCCCTCGAAACTAAACGTGTATTATTTCTTGCTTTGTTTACCCCTCGGGGTTTTCGAGTAAATTTCATTAATATTTGTTACAGGTTGACTGACCTGAGGTATAAGAATACAAGCTACTATTTGATGTTACCTGAGTAAAATGTCTCTCAATGAACTGGTTGGCTTTCTTCTTCAGATCCATGCAACAGTGCTGCTCCGCGAAGTTGGCTATGCCGATTGCATTGGACGGGTCCAACTGTCGTTCTAGAAACGCGCAGCAGGCGTCTATCACGTTCGATATCTGTCGGGACAATGCTAAATTAAGTGTAGATTGCTAATGTTTCTAAATAAATTCTAGTTTAAGCCGCACAAATGTTTATTCATAAAATTGACAGAACAGAAAGGTTATCGACATAATTCGCCATCTGCATACATCTGCAATACATCGCTGATAGGAGATATCAATCAGATAGACAGATAGACCAGGGTCTTCTAAACATTCATGATCAACCTTTAAAAGCCCACTGCCGGGAAGCTTAGGTCTCTCTTTAAAAAGGAGGTTTGAGCTTACTAAACGACCCTGGAAGATTTCTTTGGGATGAATAGTCACACTCTCTCTGTTCTTAATTAGTCACATCGAGGCTAATATTTTAAAGTGAGAAAACGTAAGTAGTTACAAAAAATGTACAAAGGGCGGTTTTATCTCCTAGAGCAATTTATTTCAGGCAACCTTTAGACGGATTGGATTTATTATGAACTGGTGATAAAGTTATAATTTACTATTTCAGTAATAGATTTTGAGGTGTTACCCATGCAATAAAAAAACATATTTCATTATAAGACAAAACATACCTACACGTGAACAAAGTCAATTGTAGTTATATAAAAAGTTAAAAATGGTTCATTGACAATGTGACCTTCAAATACATTTAATATTTTCTATTAAAGTGGCAAGTCATAGTTACTCGCAATATTTACAAAATACATAAGAATAATTTCAGTAATATTGAGTCACTTTATTTACCAATGCAAATGTACAGTTGTTACGTGGAAGAAATCATATGAAACAGTAATACTACACTGTCCCTTGTATTAATTACATAGTACAAATAGTGAAGTTAATTATAGTAAAATTCGTGTAATTTAAGATTAATTACAATAGTGAAGTAAATATGTAGGTTTTTTATTTTTTTACAAAACAGATTCCTTAAAATAAAATTGATTGCCAATGACTGCGCAACAGTAGTCACCTAAAAACTAGCAGGTTATTGTTTTCACTTGTTTGCATATAAGTTTTCATTACTTTGAAATAGAGAACGATATCTTGACATTGAAGTAATTACAAAACAAAAAGATTTTAACATTGCTCAGTGACTAATGTTAGGTATTTGAAAAGTCACATCGTCTGGGATTTAAGATATTTATGTACAATTGTAAGGATATTTTTCTTAGAATTTAAGAAATATTCCAACTCGAATCTACATCGCTAGGTGGTATTTTCTGATACTAGGTAAATACTACTAAATTAGAGATGTGCCGACTATGACTTTGACTGACTAGTCGATTAGTCGTACGAATCATCATTATCAAAAGCTTTTAATAGTTCATTACTGGATTTAGGCATCTCTTTAAAAATGAGCTTTTGGCCTACTATTAATACGCTACTACTAGAGCAGTTGATACAAGGTTAGTTTTAAGTTTTTCTTTTCTCTGCAGTTTAGCTATTCTGCGCAGTCTGCTCCTTTAGTCGGATCTAGCGGCACTCACGGGATAAATGTGAGTCATGACACTGGTTCTTGATCCGTCACCAAACGTGGTACGAATTAGTAAATGTGAATGTTATTACTTACTTGGAACATGGTAGCGGCAGGTAAAAGCTGGCAGACGGTTATTTCGGTGACCCTAATCTTGCCAGTGTAAAGGAAGTATACGAGCCACGCAATTGCCGAAGGACACACGCCTTGGAGACGTACTCGTGACATTTCACATTCCTTTAGGCCGCTTGTGAACATAGCCTAAAACAATAGTTCGTTTATAGTAATACTACACATAAAGAGATAAAGTTTGTGACGTTGTAAGGGGTATTCTTTGGATCTACTGAACCGAACAGAAATATTTTATATATAGAATGCTACGTTGTTTGTCAGTGACATAGGCTATATTATTAACCCGAAAAAACAATACAATATTATGTCGCCGTGCAGAGTCGGGGCGGGCAGCTAGTTATTACTATAGTGAATGCACAATACTGCTTAATATGATATGACAGGTATCTCTTTAGGGTTCTAGGCCAAAAAATACTTCAACATTGATCTTATCGTCCATCGTCTGTATAATTTGTTGTTAAAGTTATTTTTTTTTATCAACGCCAATATTATAAAGAGGTGAAGTTTGTGAAGTTGGAAGAGGTTCCGTCCACTTGGATCCCCTGCATAGATCTCCTCGGGGATTCATTTGGAATTTTCGTCCAAATTGATCCTCTAGGAGATTTTTTTGGATAACATTCTATTTTGATTCCCTATGGGGTTTATTTGGAAGTTTTTATAAACACAATGTCCACTTAAACCTCAAATACCATTACTAGTATCTGAATCAGAGATAATAAACTTTTTACCAATAAAAAGTCACATTTTTTGTAAGTGTATATATATGAAAAATGATATAAGCGTGTAAAATAAGCTGCTAGGTTTCGCACAGTCAGTTTAGATTTTCCTCTATAAGTATCGGTCATTGATTTGACTCATGAATTCAGAAAGAAAAAGGAGGAATGGCCTTGGGTAAGTTAAGGGGTATATTTCTAAAACTTTCTTAAATCTTATAATGTTCTGTTAGGGAAACTTTGGTATAAATAAATAATATAATAAAGCCATTAAATCGGATAAAATACATGATTCTTACGCTACATTTTTTTTCTTTTACACTGTTAACATTATTCGTGCGTAAATAAAATAATAACTGTATGTCTAATGTCCTATAAAGTATGTATCTCGTATTTTTATGAAGAAATGAATTTAGCATTGTGGTAAGCAGTAGACAAGTTTGGCGCGATTTTACTAAAAAAATAAGTATGCCTTAGCTATTTATTGACAACGAAATTATAAGCAAAGTATAAATTTTCTAAGTAAATCAATTAAATAAAAATAATGATGTGTCATCGTCAACAGCGGAGTCGACACTTGCAATACTGATAAAAAATAATGAGCTCATAGTAATCTGAAAAAAAAACCATATCACTAAGGTCATTGTTATTTACGACAGCTTAAAAAGATAATTCGCGACATCCCCTGTATGTTCAGTATGTTCTATGGTAATTAATAAAGTATTAACTGTCATTATTCACGATTCTTTTTTTTATATGAGCTGGCCAAACTGACTGTAGACTTTTCATCCGGTCTCACACTCACCAACGAAATATGACATCACGAATACTGTCATTTTTAGGTTGGTCTTCTCTGTAAACCCTCACACCGAAGACCAGGCCGGCTCGACCGGGGTGGTACTATCCAGTACTGCCCCTGTCAGGCCGGCCCATTCGTGCAGAAATCAGCATAGCTCTACTACTTTGAATTGATACAACTCTATGTATTTATAACTAGGTGAGCTAGCCCGCGTTTGTTGTTGTATCTTTACAACAACTACGAGTAACGCCACGGGACGAATCTGGTCAGAAAAAGTATCCTAAGTTACTCCTTATATCATCAGCTACCTGCCAGAAAAAATCACGTCAGTATCAGTCCTGCCGTTCCAGAGCAGCAATAATAAACAGACCAGAGCAAAAAACCAAAAATTGCTTTTTTGATGTACCTGTACCGTAGCTACAGATTCATTTGGTAAAAAACTTTTAATTTGAAATTACAAGGAGACACTTCAATTTTATTTATTCGTATAGACGTATAGATTTTTAGTCCAAATATTAGTGATTGCGATGATGGTTGAGATGATGTCCAGTGACGAGTCAATTTTGAGGCTTATATTATTATCTCTTTAGAATCACCAATACATTGATATAAGTGACTGTAAGTAAATACACGTTTGTAAACGCAGAAAATTATATTTTCATGTGACACCAAATTAACGGCTTTCGCTTTCTTTGTGAAAACATCGCCAAATTCAATACTAGGTCAATGGCCTAGGCCTTGATTTACCTGTGAAACGGCTAAAATAAAATAGAGCCGCATCTGTTGATACCGTTGCTTCATGAGGATTTTTTTAGAAGCTTTCAATCGGACATATTTTTTTATTTCTTTACGACTGAAATTCCAAATTAGAACTTTTTATATAAATAATTTTTAAATTAAACTTATCTTTTAATTCTATAAGCTTATATAAATTTCCTTAGAAACCGAATCAAATGTATTTAATTATCTATCCAATCATGTAAACATATTTTTCAATATCAATAGACAATAAGCTTAACACGATAAAAATGCATATCAAGCTCTTATGCATAGATGGGCCCGATTGTTTAATAGCTGTTTCAACCGATATGGGCGATATGGCATGACACTTACAAAACGCTCTTCTAGAAATTTTATCAGTCATACGACGTATATAATATTTATATTAATATGATCATTGCGCGTAATGTTTTAATATGAAATAGATTTTACAGTTATTTGACCACGGCTGCCAGTCTTAAATGAGACCAGAAAACTAGGCAAGAGATATTATAGCGCAAGTGCACTCTCTGTTCCCTCAATCTAAAGAAAAAGAGTTTTAAAGACAAAAAAGTCACAATATCCCGTTTTAACGTGCATTCCGATGTACGGGGCTGTTATTAAACATTTTTATAATCAGAAAAATTCAATAACTTTTTTTAGTCCGACCGGGAATTGGTTGTCAGTCGCATACACTAACCGTTGGACCAACGAGACAATAAGTCATAGTAGTGGGTTTGCTTTTAAGTGCATTGATAGGTAATTTACCTGAGATGGTCATGGTCACGCACTATAAGATTTCCCGACCGGAACAATCAAGGAATTACTATGGATACAACCTAATGAAACGATGAACATATATATCAATGAATAATAATAGCTGTTACCGGATGCATCCTATTCAAATCGTGTGGTGACAGTGATCGAAACCGACACACCGCCGCATCGCAAACCCTACCTCGGTGACAGCGATAGAGGTAAAGAAAAAACTATTTAATAATAATTGAATACCTATCGTAAAGTACCTACGACAACCAATATTTATCTGTGTCTAAAAATGTATTGCGTAGGTACATCATGTGTTACATACAAGTCGCGTCGTATTTGTTGAGGATGATTTGCAAGTTTTAATCAACGCGTTGTAATAATATAAGCCAGTTTCTGACGTACTTATAATATTTATATATATACCTATATGGTTTATTGAACTTAACACAGATGTCTAGAACACATTTTCAATTTCATCAACAAACTATAACGTCATTGCTGGGCTCGGGTCTCCTCTCAGGAGTGTCAAGACACGTGGCTACGTAAATATTCCGTTGGATATTTTAGGCCGCCGAAGGTCTTTAACTAAGCTTCATGACGATTATCTTGTGATAACCAGCGGGATCGACTGCTTAACATGTCTACCGAATCACGGAGACGCTCATAACTTAACATGCCACCAGCGGTCACTCATCAAGGTACCGACCGCTTTATTGTTTACAATCACCGAAGGCATCTTGGCTATTAGTGCTTCCTTGGCTATGAGCGCTTTAATTATATAATTAAATATCATCATCATCATCAACAGCCTTTAACAGTCCACTGCTGGACTTAGGCCTCTCCTTAGAAAGGAGGTTTTGGCCTATTATACCACGCTGGTCAGACGGGTTGGTTTCAATTTTTCCTTCTCTTTGTATAGATGTTGTCTTTCGTAGTTTATCCCTTAGTCGCCTTTTACTCTGTATTCTTAATCCGTCACACGATAAATATAATTATGGAATAGATAGTGCTATAAAACTATAGTTGATTTCTTCCAGCAATCCTTATCATTACTAATATTATAAATGCGAAAGTAACTCTGTCTGTCTGTCCGGCTTTCTCGGTCAAACTACTGAATCGATTTAATGAAATTTGGTGTACAAATAGTCTAACTCCTGAGAACAGACATAAGCAACATTTTACCGAGATAACCGATATTCAAGAGGGCGGAGCCGCAGGCGAAAGCTAGTGACAAATAAATATAAAGTGTAGTAACAATCGAAGATGACAAATACAATAGAGTACTAGAATCCTAACTTATGTTTCTATGCAATTTTGTTTAAAATCTAAATTAATTGTAAAATACACATTCCACATAGGTAAATAAATAAAATAATTATTTTTCTTTGTTGTTTTTTTTGATATTTCAGCCAACCAGTGACTCTACTCTGCCTGATGCTAAGCATTTGTAGAATCCAGGAATAGGGGTCACCATCCTGATCGAGAATGCATACAATGCAGCATGTTGATCCACACCATGACAGTGGGATGTTTCTGTATTCGGCAGAATGCAGAAGAATTATTGGGCCTTTGATTATATACATGTCTAAATGGAGTGGTGTGCAGCATTCGCAACAAAAACAACAGGCCAGATTTGCAGGGCGTGTGTGCGTGTTAATCACACATGCAAGCGTAGCCAAGAGTGATACCAGCCCTTGAATGTTTCCCATAAAAGAAGGAAAATCAATACATAAGTATTGATTTTGAGATTTATTAGTTATTAGTATTAAATTTAAAGTCAGTAACTAAAAAACTTTTGATTTACTAGGTAAAATATATGTTGGTGAAAAAGGGAATTGCTATTAAAGCTTATTTATTCTTAATACTTAACAACAATTTGGTAAAAATATACCCTGTACCTTAGAAAGAACTCTGAGGTTCCGGTACTTTGAAAGGCGGACGAAGGAAAGCCAACTCACAGAGGCCTCTAATTTAGTTAATATACAACATATATTAACTAAATTAAAGGCCGGAGATTAGCACGTTTAAACAAACAAACAATCTATTCAGCTTTACGTCGTACATGCTACTTTCATTATCAGCACCCATGGAGCTGCGAAATTGACACTCATATCAGATTTTAAATAAAATAAACAATATCTGTATAGTATAGTATGCCAAAACCTCCTTTCAAAGGAGAGGCCTATATCCAGCAGTGGACAGTTAAAGGCTGTTGATGATGAAACAATATCTACCACCTTAGATTAAAAAAAATATGATATCTTTATATACATTTTGAGCAATTTATTTCGTAGATCATCTATATGTAAGTTATGTTTGTTTGTGTCTAAAATACATATTAAAATGATTTACTTCCGTACAAATGTATGGGATTTTTTTTTGCGATTTCTGGCATTTCTAGTACTCAAACCTCAGTCGGTCCAATAGAGACTTTTGATCCTTATAAGAAACAGGATCGATTGGCATCAAAAAAAGTTTTTGTTTAAAATGACCATTTTCTTGCTGACTGTACATTTTTTTCATAATCTGTAAATCTGCATTTAGAATTTCAGAATTTCTTAAAAAAATATGGATAGTCTTCTTAAAGCGTTTTCCTGTAACTATAACTTTTAAGGTACCTATCCTTACTGTCCCGTCTCAAAAATTCACCCTGTATATAATTCTTCTGTGAGTGTGTATGTCACTGAACTTCTCTCAAACGACTGGACCGATTTTGATGAAATTTTTTGTGTGTGTTCAAGGGGATCTGGGAATGGTTTAGATTCGCAATTGGACCCGGTAGGTGGCGCTGCGATCAAGTTCTGGAATTTTAAAGTTGGGCGGTACGAAGTTCGCTGGGTCAACTAGTATACATATAAATATAATATGTATTATCCAGCACTATAGTTAAATTGAATTGACTTGAATTCCCGAAATATACTTTTTCGATCATGATTCAACATTTTGTAAATTGGCTAAAAATTTAAATTCAATTATCAGACAACCCTGTAAACATGCCGTCAAAATGGTGGTCGAACTTTTGATAAAATTTCACTGACTTAATTTAATTGTTTCTTTATAATATAGTTATTTAAAGTTTACTTACCGAGTATAGGTTATTTTTTTAGTTGATTTAAATTGTCCTAAGTAATTCCTGCGCACTTTTATCATGCAAAACGTCATTTTTATACGCCACTCAATACGTGTTTATCGTACAATGACAGTAACGCCACTGACTGGCCGCGACGAGCTTAGTCTCTAACAGTTAAAGACTAGTTTTTGGACGTTTAGACGCTCGAACTCTCTATCTAGACATGTTTATAATCAAAGGATTGGGCCTTCGGTTTCACACTCACCAACGAAATATGACATCATGAATGCTGTCATTTTTAGGTTGGTCTTCTCTGTAAACCTGGTGCTGGGTAGTACTGCCCCGGTCGAGCCGGCCCATTCGTGCTGAAATCAGCGTGGCTCTACTACCTTGAACGTTCTTAACTTTAATGTAATAATGTACTACTTTTTTATAGACTTTCGAACTACATTGATTGACTGTTATAAATTATTCTGGAAAAATTAAAAAGTTTATAAGACCCGTATACGTAAAAATATTTGATATAAGATTTAAATAGAGCTTATGTCAGCCGAGCCATTTTTCATTCACTAATATCGATTCAGAAGTTTAGGCGCTATGATGAACCGTACAAACATACATAGACTGCCAAAACTATTACCGTTTCTAATGAATTTTTTATAACTATTAGTTATTATTACAATTAATCAGTTTGTTTGACCATTTTCTCTTTGTTTAACATGACCAGACAATTCTTCTTAACAGCTTCGCCGTAGTCTTGTAATCAATATGGTACCAATTGCAGTCGGTACTTACTTTAAAATAGGGGCTCCCTGCAGCTAGCACAACTTTATGTACATGGAAAAGTTCGTTGCCCACTTCCAGCACAACATCTGTCAGCATATGGTGCGAGCGCATTGTGAACATCATCTGAAAACAGTTACACTTCTTAGGAAAATTACAAACAATAAGTCCTTTGGAATATAAAGAATTAAGACATCAGAAAGGGATTGTAGCGAGGAAGAGGACTCGCTCATTCATCTACAAATATGTACAAACAAATAAAATTGGAGTGTCTGTTTGTAACATTAAAATAACAGATTTTTAGGGTTCCGTAGCCAAATGGCAAAAAACCGAACCCTTATAGAT
Source organism: Phragmatobia fuliginosa (assembly GCA_932526445.1). Lineage (NCBI taxonomy): Eukaryota > Metazoa > Arthropoda > Insecta > Lepidoptera > Erebidae > Phragmatobia > Phragmatobia fuliginosa. Next base: position 18,018,810 of record OW052061.1, read on the forward strand.
TCGTCAAGTCTGTCTGTCTGTCTGTCTGTCCGTCCGTATGTCACAGCCAATTATTTCCGAAACTATAAGAGCTACACTGTTGAAATTTGGTCAGTCGATGTATTCTGTGAATCGCCTTAAGATTTTTACATAAAAATAGAAAAAAAAACAATACATTTTGGGGGTCCCTATACTTGGAACTGAAACTCAAAGTGACACATCCAAAGTGGAAAAATGTGTCCCCCCCCCCTCTAACTTCTAAAATAAGAGAGTGATAAAATTAAAAAAAAAAACATTTTGTACATTACCATGCAAACTACCAACGAAAATTGGTTTGAACGAGATCTGGTAAGTAGTTTTTTTTTAATACGTCATTAATCGTAACACGCAATTTACCTTTCATCAAATCAATACACTAGTATAAAAACATCGATGAAAGTTACAACGAACTACAAGAACTTTTATATGATGTTACTTGCTGATACGGTACCCTTCATGAGCGAGTTCGACTCGCACTTAGCCGCTTTTTTTTACTATACTTTGTCCATTCATTTATTGTCTATTTGACAGGTCACGCCTATAAATTAACGGTTTTTTTTTCGTAATAGTGTACTACAGTAATGTCGTACTTTATAGACGGGTAGGGAAGCAGCTTGTGCATAGCTAAAAACAACAAAGTATAGGAACAGTTCTTGAAATACGATGAATCGATTAAACGATTAAAATAATCTATCATATTATTATGATCAAAATAATTTGACTTCATATAAGAATTGTTTCTGTAAATTTAATAAAATAAAAAGGAAATTAATTTTAATTTACTTTGTATTTGTATGACTTCAAGATTGATTATTGGCAAGGAATTAAGTCGAAATTTTGGAATTTAAGGTTAACCTTAGAATAAAGAAAAATAACTCTGTGCATTAATTTATTTATTTATTTTTGGACCACTGACTTAAAATGTAACTATAAAACATTGAAACGCGTGGTTAACGTTTAAATCCAGAAAAATACATTTGAAAAATCACTTAATACTTATTAAACCGACCTTCAAGTGACTGTGTTAGAAAGTTTTCTTTGTTCTGGGTCAATTATATATCATAATAGTGCACATTTTATTTATTTACAATACTGACTTAAAAAATAATATATCGATTGATTTCGATTTCAAATCGAATCGGTGACGTGTGAGGGCGTCACTAATTTCGAAATTTGTTGAACTGTCAAAAAGATAATAAAGGAATGGACAGAGTTTAAGTGCACATGACAGTATATACGGCACACACTGCAAAAAATGAATTCAAAATTTTTTTGGTTTGTTCTGGAACGGCTGCATAGATTTTGACGGTATTTCGACTGCAAGATAGCTGATGACACAAGGTGTAACTAAGGCTGATTGTTTTAGACTAGCTTCACTCCGCAACATTAAGAACTGATTCTTCTTGCAACAGGCAGACATTTTCGTAGAAAGAAAGATACTTAATAACGAAACAAAATCTATAAAAAGGAAAAGGTGACAGTGAAGAAATATCTGTAAACATTAGTAGGTAAACATGCACACAGCCAAATAAATGAGTCCGTCTCTCAATTACTTTTTTGTCTTAAATTACACAACTTTCGCTTAAGTAATATATGTCATGTTTCACAGTGGCTTAACACATCATACATGAAACGTTGACAACAATGTGTAAATCACACAAAGTGTTATCCCATGTGGGGTTTGAACCCACAACACTCAGCGCAACATAAAGCGGCGTCAAGACCGCTTAAACAACTAACAACCGCGATAGTTATGAGGTCTACAGAAGTCGTATAACATGTCTTTGTAACTTGCACGATTACTTTCATACATATTATGCATACCACTAATTTCCCATTAATTATTCACAATGTAGTAGTATAAAGTAATTAGGCTCTTTCAACTTCGTATGAATGAATTTGATCCCTAGAGCCATTATAGATTATAGAGTTTTACCATTATCTTTGTTATATAACTTTTATTCATTAATTCTGTTCACAATTCTAATAAACAAAAGATAAACAACGATGTGTTGATGATAATTTAATCTATTGCCTTAAGTGTTTCTACGTTGTCATGATTATGCATTTTTTTATCAGATTACGTGATAATGACGTAGCATGTTTTGTTTTATTATTTTGCTTTGTATTATGAACTATACTCTAACTTTTAATTCGATTCCAGATTTGACAGTTTCAGTGTTGCAACGTTATGACAAGTACTAAATAGTGACGTTGTGAAATTACTCGATACGGAAATCGAATATTTCGGTATCGATTCCTCTGGTTTATAATATATCTAAACAACTACTACTTTAATAGAAACTAAGTATATCAGGAAATTAAATATTTCTGAACGGATAATTTAGTTATGACGATTAATTTTATTAAGGATCTGAGAGTTTTCTTTATTAATTGTATATGATACGTAGTACGTTAGTCTGATACGTATTTTAATTTGCATTTAAATTGTAAAGGTTTTTGTTTCCCATAACTATCTTCTCTAGTAACAGCTGGAATTACTTGTCAGATTTAAATAATTATCTTTACGTTTAAAAGATTTTTGTATTTTGGTCGCGCGAATTGGGAAAGACCGTAGTCATAACATCACGCTGTTTTTAAGAGCAAAGTAAGTAAGGGCCATGAAAAATTACTATGAGGATGTAGATTAACTTTAGTGATAAAATGAAATATGACTTCTTCTTTTTTTTGGAAACATCTAGAATAATTTCGATAACATTTCGCATTCTGACATGTTGTAAAACCTAAATACATTTCTACGTACATTTGTAGTTAATATAAAAAACAAAAATATTAACTTTTTATAAAACTAAGCAACGGTTACTAATTAATAAATAATTATTATGAATAATTAAGTATTTATTACATAAAAATCAATAATTTAGTATTTAATTGGCACACCAATATCATGATTACATTTAAAACATAAATCGCGATTGTTTATCGATTTTTGTGTTCATCACTACACGTTTAAATGTGGTATCATTATTTTACTAAATGACAGTAGCTAATGTCAAATCTGGAATCGAATTAAAAGTCGTGGTATAAGGCACACATTTAGTACACGCTGTTCATTGATTGTCTTGATTCGCCTGCCTTATTGGTCTAGTGGTTAGCGTATGCGGCTACTGATCAAGAGGATTCGGGTTTGATTCCCGGATCGGACCAAATATTTGTGTGATCCACAAATATTTGTTTCGCAGTGTGGGTGTTTTCTATGTATAATATGTAGGTATTTACAAAAAAAAAATATTTATGTATTTATATTAGTTGTATATTACCCATACAAGCTCTGCTTAGGTTGGGACTAGATGACGTTGTTATTGTGTTGTATGTTGTGTGTAGGATGTCCGCAATATTTATGTATTATTAAATATATTCAAATGCTTTTATATTTGTTAGCATATTGCAACGGGTTGTAATGATATATTTATTTGTAGTAAACGCATTATTTACCAACGTTCAGTAATGACATGAGAGGTCGAGATCTAATATCAGATTAGATTATTAGGTACTAGAAATAGGTGACTATTACGTATCTCATAAACCCGTATACGAACAATCATGATAATTTAATGTTAATATTACATATTAATTTCGTTGATTCTTTTGCGTTTCATTTACATTACAAAAAAACTTTATAAAAACTCTTTTTGATGGTATGATGTGATGACCTACTTAAATTCTTCCCGTTCCACGTGCATATCTAGCGTAAAAAAAACATTAACTTTCTAATTCGAAATTTATATTGTTGATTAGAACAGATATCAAAATTATACAAGTGTCAAGAGTACCACGCAATTCTCTGCTACAATATGTGTCAAGAGATAAAAATGTGTATGTTGTACCTTACGTCTCTTTAAGAAGTGATTTTTTCATGCATCATTGAGACACAGATACCTAATTAGATGTGTACTTTATTTCCCATTTAAGTTAATTTACATTTTTCATACATACTAAAACCTAATTTAAATATTATATCATGTTGTTTTATATAATATGTACATAAATATATGTATATTATGTATACATTTGCATCTATTGAATTTAATTGACGGTGTTCAAAGTAGAGTGTGGGAGTTTCATTTAATGCATTGGTACGATGACATTTCATAATTACTAATGATAAACGATGATAGATATTGATGTAAGTAGGTATGTTATCGCATTATGTTACTTTTTATCGCTTCCATTAAGTTTTTTTAATGTATTATATACAAGTATATAAGGCCTGTGTTTCTACACTATTGATATGGGACACACGACAGTTCTCATTGTAGTAAGATAAATTTGATTACTATTGTTGAACACTGTTATATACATTCCATACAGCTATCTTTCAACCGCTTTTTCCACAAGAACCCCCGCGTAATCCCTCTCGGTGGTTAAATGGACACTCTGTCAGTCATGCTTGTATAGTATGACTGACAGAGTGTCCATTATCATCACAGATCAAAGAAACAGAGGAGATTAGCTGTGTACACAAATTTATTCGTGTTCAGATGTCTCCGCGTTTCCCCCACTTACTTCACAAAATCAAAAATTGTAAGCACGGCACACACGCTCGTATTTCTCCCGCACACAAAGAAACTTACAGAGACACCAATAAACCCACTAATTAAACACATGCGAAAAGAAGGCGGCGCTTCTGCCTGTAGCTACGGATTTCGTAAAACCACACATGTGCAATTTATGCAACTAGTGATGCGAAGTGATAATCATATAAAAGTATCGAATGAAATTCAGTTAGCTGTATTATCTGCTCTTTCTCCTAAAGTTTTTATTGACTTTGAAAAGAAAAATAAACACGAGTTTCCCTCGAATATACTCTATACAAGCGATGTTTTATCATAATTGGAATATTTACTAATTAACTACCAAAAAACCGGATATCATCTTCTCGAATCTAGACTAGAACACAGGTAAAACTGCAATAATTTTATTGTTAAAGATTCTATTGACCAGTAAAATGTAAATATTTATTTAAAACTTGCCGCTTAGACAGTTTAAGTGTTGCGTTCTTAGTTAAGTAGTGTAATCTTACGGTTGCATATTTTTCCATTACGGCCTTTATAAGTATTATTAAATGGTTATTCATTGGCGATTGATCGTGTTAGTGAAAATTTATTGGGACCAGAATATTGTGCTATTTTTGTTGGGAACCAGTTTGGACCCCTTCCTGTCGCATTTATCCACATTTCTTTAATTTTTGGAACCTTCGGATAGCTAAAATTTTGAAATAAAATCAAGATTTAATGATGCTTGAGTACCACAATAAATTAAAAATCATAACTTTATCTACCCTTTTTTTACGTTCACATTATAATATTACAATTTGTTTATATCTTTAATAATCATTCGCACTTAGTAGGATCGTATAAAATATCGACAATCATAAACATCACATCACATCTCTAACACAAAGGCCGACAGCGGCCGCTTCCCGAAACTATCGTGTAAGTGAGAGTATCAATAAAACAATTATCCATTGCGCTATTAGACCAGCCGATTCAATGATCGATTTGTACTAAACAAGCAATGGTTTTAGTTTCTAATGAAAAGGATTAATTTGGTATTTCATCATGTTTCTAAAATGTTTTAATGAATTCAGTATGAAAAACTATAATATTATAATATTTAGATATGAAATGAGATGCCATGTTTCTTGTAATTCACAATACAGCTGTTATTTTTGCAAAAAATCACTGAACAACGCGACATTTTGTCGAAAATCAAGAGCAGTGAAGACGTCGCAAGTTGACATGCGACTAATGTCCGAAAATGGCATCAAGCCGCTTTGAGGCCAGATGCGTTCGCAAGCGACACGCCTCAATTGCATATCTCCTGTAGGTATTTCTATGATCTGTGATTATCATCGAGTTTCAAAAATATTTATAAATTTTATATTAAAGTCCCAGAGATTTTACACTGAAGGACCAGCAGTGTGTTGCAGGGAACGGAGAGGGGGATTTAAAGTAGAAAAAACGTTTTCAACTCAGAGAGAGATATCTTTTTGTGTAGTTAGGACTCGCAACAGACTTTCATTTGATTGTTCGCATAAAGCATAGATTTAATTTCATCACTACTGGATCTCTAGCAGGCTACTAAGAAGTTCAGTATTAAGCCATAGAGCAACACAGGTTCGCCGGAGAGGAATAACCATGGTGTCTTTTTCCGACACAAAACTTGTATTTTTTTTTGCGGGATCAAATTTCACATATAGATGTTAGCCTCACTTTCAAAATCAATCGCCTATTGCTATGTATTCAAAAATTTCACACACACATAAATACGTTCTGTGTTATAAAAGTATAACGAATATGCCCAAATAGGCTTCCATTCTTTATTTTTTATTAATTCCATGTTGCTTTATGGTATTAAGCTCACATTCATTGAAAGGATTTTCATATTTCAGAGGTTATCTTATTTCTACCTAAAACTTCCAAGACAATGTATGAAAAGCATTCACTAATTGTTTTTCAGAAGAAAATAAATAAGGAAAAAGGGATTCAAAAATATTAAAGAGAAGTTTCTCGTCAAAAAATAAAGAAGTACTTAAGAGGCCGGCGTACGACACTCGAAACTGCAAGTTGAAATTTGTTCATAAAATATTGCTGTCTCTGTTTGACAAAATACAACGTAGATGGGCGTTTTTCAAAATTTTGCTCAGGACTATTTTGCCATGTCCTACGAGTTTGACCATTGATTAAAAGGCAAAAATGTAGGAAGTGAGTATTAAATTATTTTATGTTAGGGTAAAATGTTTAACTTACTGTGAAAAAAAAGATAAACATAAGACATAAGCGGAAAACTTATTTTAATATTTAATAAAATACCAAATATTATCCTACTTTTTTATGTGTCCTTCATCATAACCTGGATTTTGATTACGTATTTTGGAGAATATATAAGCTATATTTGGATATCTATAGTATTACTCGAATGAAATAACTCATTTTATTTGTTTTTAAATAAAATATAATAAGGTTGTAGTATATTTTTCTAATTTAAATACTGAAATTATCGGATTTAAAAAACTGGCCACAGCGGACAGTCCGGTTACGTAACGGTATGATTTTATAAAGAATAACAATAACATTGTATTTGACTCTAACTATTTTTAAGCAATGCCATATTGACAATGTTTTTATCATTCATTAGTTCTTTTCCTTTGAATTAAAACTGAAGAAATTCAATCGTCAACACTTGCGGTCCGTGACGTGCGTGACGGGTCTGTTTTGTTTGTCCGGTACGAACATTGATTTTGAAAGGTAAGACCCACAAATTTTATATACTACTCGTGTTAAATTATAAGTAAATATGTTGTAGATAATGAATGTGTACTAGTAAACTACTATAATCAACTTTTTTTATACCAAAAAAACATATGATGACAAATCCGCGTTATACGTAACGTCCAGGACGTGACGTGATGTACTATGTGGACTAAAAACGTTACGTACTGGACTCGTAAAGATGCGTTCATACTGTCTCGTGCAATTTAATATAAATTAAAAATATAATCCACCCAGAGAGGTAAACTCATTACCTTTATAGGATCTAGTCACCTCATGGTGAGCAGGTTTCCTTATTATGTTATAAATATCCTATTTAGAGTAGCGATAAAGAGGGTGAACCCTAACATTCCTCACATCCTCGGCACTTCCTTACAAATTAATTTATTCCTACTCAGGTAAATTATGCCGTTGACTGGTGCCGAGAGAGACAAAAACAACGGCGATATGGACAAAAACAAAGAAAATGAAGAAAAATACAACAAAAGAAAGAAGTCGAAAGACTGAAGAACATAAACTCAAGGTAAGTGAACTAAATAAGGAAGAAAAGGAAAAAAGACGGAAAATTTGAAGATAACAAAAAAGGAATAAAAGGGAAAATAAAAAAGTAAATAATACTAAGCCAGCTGTTCCAGTGACAGTGCCAGAGATGCAAGATAATACAAAATTGAAGAAAAAACAGAGATTGAATTACCGAAATTATAAAAGATATCAAAGGACATTAAAAACTTGTGAAAGGTTAAAGAAAGTTATTAGTAGTTTAAGTAAAAATAGATTTCGCCGATATTGGAAAAGGAAAAAGTTACTCTAAAAGAAGACCAAACAATCACGCAGAATTACCTACTTATTGGTTCCCTATTTTATTTTTGTTACTACTTATTTGACATTTTTTTGTATCTGTTGGATTTTTTTGTAAGTAAAGAAGTATTGTTACCTACTTAATGTGAAAATGAAACTGAGATAGACTTGAATCCCCTAAGTTTTTTGTAAAATATATTTTTAAAATGCTCAAATCAAAACAGTCTGTGATATGTTATGATATGATATGATATATGTGACTAATTTTATAGAAATAAGTACAGTAAGTGATGTGACTTAAATAATATGTCACATCACGACGTTTTTGAAATGTTGAATAATATTGTATTGTTTCTAAAATGACTACAAATTGTGCTCATTGTAAACATAGCTTTAGAGTTCCTAAACGTAACGACTGTTGTCCACATACGTAACTGTCCTGTTTTGGCTGTTATAGTTTTTATTTTTTTATGAAAAAACCTTTGGGAGTTATGTTTTTGTTAATATATATTATATGTCTTTTTGTTATTTTTTGTATTTAAAAAAACTCACCTATAATGTTAGTCTTTCAGAATAGTTATTTATTCACAAAGTTTGATAGTCCAGAGTGCCATTTAGTTACGTACAAGACATATTTTATATTTTAAACAGCACTAAGAGGCAAGATATCACAAAGTGGTATTAAATTTTAGAAGATTTTTATGTTGTTGATTATTATTATAAATAAAGCTGATTAACTTTGATATGATTGAGTTATTATTTACTTTGAATGAAAATGTAACGTACAAGACCCCTGTATTGGCAACCCTCACTATAATAATACATTAAATAGAAATTATACTCATTTAATATTGTTTGATTATGGTTTTTCTTAAACCTTAGTTCATTGTCAATGTCTACATTTCATCGTTTATTTAAAATTTTGTTATGAAAATAAATGGACATCCTGTACGTAACGGAGAAAAATTTTGAAAAACGCCCAGATACGAGTGCACCGCTATATGTGTGTATGTGGATTGACATTCATTCGTAGTGATTCGGACTCTCTCGTAGAAGGTTCGGCTATCATTATTTGACTGACACGAATCACACACACAATGAAATATTTTTTGATGCGATAGCACTACTAATTGCTTGAAATTTGTGAAAATATGGATATGTTTCGTAATATCGAAAATCATGAATGAAAACTCAATATTTTTTCGATTTATTTTGTGTAAGTAGTAGCATAATAATATGAGATATGTTATTGATGAAACAATATTAGAAATATTTTTGTTTTTAAGACAGAAAAAATCAATATGAAAACATGACATTTACAATGTAAAATATGTAAAATTTAATTTAATAATATTTTATTCTAGATTAGTTTATTTCTAAAAATAAAGACGTTATAACCTAAATAAATACAGTCTAAGTCCGAATATCAACATATCACCGTGGAAATATGTTTATACTGCAAATAATCTTGGTATACCGTTTGTATGGACAATTTAGCCTCCGGGGGGCCCTTAACGTATCATTACATACGTTGAATCTTGAAAATAAGTTTTAACACTTGAACAATTATGTAGTCATAGTGTATTTATTAAACTTAGCTAATTTACATAAATGACAAAGGTAGGGAATTGAAGCATTAAATAAAAGTGGGTGACATTTAATGAACAATAATTACTCATTCCTAAATTAGGTTAAGTAAAAATTCCAAACGCTAGGCTCTTATCGACTGTAAGTACTAAATAACAGCTTGTAGTTTGACTCGGAGAGCACGTTAGGCCGTGCGTCGGTCCCGGTTCTAATGAAAGTCTACGGCTACGAGGAAGTCAGGTGCCCTATAAAATAATACTGTCAACCAGTTTAATCTTCTAATTTTGTCAACTTTCGGGGTTGTAGAGGTCAGATGTCAGTCCACCGCGGAAAACTGATATTCTAGTAAAACAAGTTGAACAAGTAGCGAACCCTTTGGGGTTCGCTACTTGTTTACGCTAAAGTTTCGCTAAAGTTTATTTGTAAACTTTGGAATAATAAAGGCTAGGAAGATGATTAGTTTGTTAAGCTGTATGTGAATAATATACATAGTCCTTGACGCACACAGAACGAGCGTTCAACGGATATTGTCGTGAGCAAATTTACATACCAACTTGTTATTGTATTCATGTGTCATAAAAGGCAGTTTCTGAAGCTATCAGTCCTAATGACATTTCCGGTCCTAAGACCTATATTGCCACTAAATCAGATAAAACACATTCATGTCAAGATATCTGAAGTTACTAGGTACTACCAGAAGAAAGAAATAATAAGATTGGAAGGAGGTTCGATTTGGATTAACTGAAAATACCACCTTCAAGTTCAGACTTGAACTCCTTAATCGTTTTGCTGACCTCAATGCTGATGTTTACTCAATTTCTATCTATCCACACCGTATTAGGTGATGGCAACTCCATCATATGAAGAACCCGGGCCTGTTCAGCCTCCCTATGATGGGCTCTTATATGGCTAGCACAACCGAACGTAGTTTTAAAAGTACGGTTGCACCAAGCACAGTAGAGCTGGCCGTCTGAGTTGAATGTATAGGAGTACTAGATCTTGGTTCTGGTTTTGCGCATTTGACGCTTCGTGTTCCTTCACACGGGCGGTCTCGAACCTTTCGACACCCGTGCAGACTGTCCTACGCCACTCGGATCCATAGATTATAATGTATATACTAGAGATCGGATCTGAGCCGATCTGTGAGTTTGCCACTTTCCTTTTTTTTACCGGAGGTATTGACTGCCCTGTCTACGTTTTCCGCAAGTTAGCTCTGAGTAGAAGACTGCTTTAACCTGTCATCGCTTATGCGTGATTCGAAGCCGGTCCATTTCAACTGCTGCCTTATTATTAAGGGCGTAACACACGGCGAAGATGCTATAATATTTTATCTTAACATACAATATCGCTCGCTATACATGATGTATACACATGGATAAGATAATATATAATTAAGAGTTCATACAAAATGTATAGAGAGCGATATTGTATGTAAAGATAAAATATTATAGTATTTTCGCCGTATGTGTCGCCCTTTAATGCTTCCACTCCGGGCAGACCATTATACCAACACCATGTTTCTGCAGCATATAAAAGTGTGGGCAGGACAATGGCTTCATAGACCCGCACCTTAGTCTGCAGCCTGATGGTAGGTGGTAGGTAGTAGAGCCACGCTGATTTCAGCACGAATGGGCCGGCTCGACCCGGCCAGTACTACCCTCACACAGAAGACCATCCTAATAATGACAGCATTCTTGCTGTCGTATTTCGTTGGTGAGTGTGAGACCGGAGGCCCAATCATTCTGCATCATTCTCCCGCCCTTCGAAGGCCGGGAGAATGATGCAGAATAATCTAACCGGGCTGCCATGGTAAGGGTCACCATGCTACATTGCCTACCCTCACAATAAGCATGGTGACCCCTACTCCTGGATTCTACTCATGCTTTCCATCAGGCAGAGTAGAGTCACTTTGGCAGGCTTAAATATAAAAAAAAAAAAAAAAAAAAATGTCATATGAGTTCAAACAGGCGCTCTTAGCTTCCCGAAGGCCGCTGCACCCGCTATCCAGGCTGGTATCTCTGACGCCGAAGTGTTGACTTTTTTATGCGGCTGCCGAGGTATTTGAAATGAGATACCTCTTCCAATGCGATATTGTTCAGATCAATACCAGAGCAATCCCCAACGCATTCTCTAGGTGGTTGCTTTAATATTTGGGTCTTGCTAGCACTGATGATTAAGCCAAACTGCGGCATCATGTGCGCAGAGTTTCAATATGAATGACTCAATAGACAAGGAGTGGAAAAGCATTAAAGTGGTCTATACTTAAATCAGCTCCAACGACTTTAGGCACTACACACACGCGCGTGAGATTTGGATGTCACAATCTACATGGGAGCTGATCTGTGAACGAAAGGAAATTCACCATAAACTGCTAAGCAATAGATACATACCGTCCGATTTAAAGAAACCTCTATACTAAAAAAAACCTGAACTTGTGACAAGTTCTATTTACTTGCGGAACTTCACGCTTAGTACGGCAACCAAATTTGCATAGCAAGGTCCACGTAATACGAGGTTAGGTAGACTTGCATTTCTTTATCTTTTGATGCCATTTCGAAGCGGGCAAAATGTATTATATTTTAAAATTATGTAATAATGCATTCTTTTCTCTGTGTATTTTTGCAAAAATTTTGTGTTGTTCTTTCTATTCTATGACATGTGCTGTTTGTCTGACTTGTATAGGCGAATAATGAAAGTTTAATTATAATGGTTATTATTCTAGTGATAAAAATGCAAATTACTTGAAATTACTTGAAAAAGGGCTATTATAGATTAACGATACAACTCGTTGTTACTAGTGGTCGAACAGTGGTCAAAATTCGACCATAATGCATTAATATTTTTTTTGAGCTTTCTACGCTCCTCACAGTCAATATAAATTGCGACTGCGCTGAATATCATACCACACATATAACATGGAGAAGCCTAAGTCCAGCAGTGGACTGCGATACACTGATGATGATGAAATAATATGGTCGTCCATTCGTACAATTTTCATAACGAATTAATAAGTTTATTTGTGATGTTAGCTTTCCAATTAAATATGTTATGTATATTATAACTGCCTCGTTATTCTATTGGTTAGCGTATGCCACTGCTAATCTTCAAGAGGTCTTGGGTTCAAATCCCGGGTCGGGCCAAAAAGTGTTTTTGGGTTTTTCTTAGGAAATTCCTAATAGCTGCCCGGAGTTTGGAAGTTTGGCGGTGATTCACGCCGATGCCTCGGAGAGCACGTAAAGCCGTCGGTCCCGGTTGTTATGAAAATCTATGGCAATCGTTACTGGGAAGTCAGTGCTCTCAAATATACTGACAACTAGTTCAATCTTCGAATTTCAGTTCTCCCTTAGGGTTGCGGAGGTCCGATGCCAGTCGCTCCGTGGAAAAACTGAAATTCAGGTAAAACCGGTTGAACTAGTAGCCGACCCCAAATAAACTTGGGAATAAAGGCTCGGAAGATGATGATATTATTTCTATCGATTAACGTAGATAACGTAAATATTGATTAAACCCATTTTAAGAATGACACACTGACCACTAAACAAACACTTAGACCTTGTCTGCTAATGAGAATTATATACGTTCATTGATTCTAAATATGTATGCATGAATACTCATCAGTAAAAATGGACAGTATTATGTCAAAAATTCTACATTTAAAAGCTTCTGTCGTGTGAAAGTAATATAATAGCCATGCTAAGAATGTAGTAGCAGCACTAGTAACTAGCTCAGGATTTGGTGCATTTATAATAGTGTAATGACTATTCATAATAGTGTAAGCAACAAGTATAAGTAAGTAATATTTATTAGTCAATAAATACATTTCAGATGTACGTACCTTCATAAAATCACTAACATAGTTCCCCATACAAAAGGTCATGTCACCAATGTCATTAGAACCACTTCCAACGTCATTTTCTGCCGAAGGGTCGCAACTGATGGGCGGTAAGTTATCCAGCATATGGCAGCGCGACACATCCTCGTCAGTCTCCATACCTGAAACCAAATGAAAGATTTTACATCTCTCATGTTCGGTAAGTAGGTTCTTATTACCTCCAAATGGGGCTTTTAGGTGACTTATTAGCGCTCTAGGGTAATAATAATGTAGCTAGAAAAGCCCTAGGGCGGTAAGTAATTATTCTTCGCTTCTTCCTTTCAAAAAGTTCGCGTACATCTAGCCATTATACTGGCAACGACATCATGCATTCAGCCCAATGACCAAAGAGGTCGCATTGCTATTCAGCCTTGTCTTCGTGTGAGTATATTAGTCATCAATTTTAAATATCGAACGGCGAAGCTCAATTTCATTCTTGAAAAAAACAATTAAATAGTACATTGTTCACCGAGGGAGGAAAGGAACCGATTACTAGCGAGGGAGCAGTTTGTGGCCCGAAGGCGCAGCCTAGGGCCACAATACTCCCGAGGTAGGAATGGGACTTTCACCCGAGTGCTACACAGTGCTTTATACTACACCTGTGAGAAACATTTAAAGTATTTATAAAATAAAATCAAAACGTAAGTCACCACGTAAGACACAATTTAGCTTAGAATTTGACATAATATTTATAAATATTTCGCGCTTCTTGTTTTTTTTTTATTCTACACAAAAGGATGTCAGTGGCACGGAGATTCCATATTTAAATTATATGAAAACTCTTTGGGCAGGCGCGCGCACATAAGAAATGAAAATTCATACAACATTCTCTCCCGCTAAAACACGTTAGAAATGGATTTTCATACATTTTTTCCTCCCGCTTATTTAGGTCAAGAAGAAGACTAACTTTCTCTTTTCATTTTCAGGGAATATTGACTACTGTTCCGATCAGGTGTAGTATAAAAGTTCTTTTATACTACACCTGATCGGAACAGTAGTCAATATTCCCTGAAAATGAAAAGAGAAAGTTAGTCTTTTCCTTGACCTAAATAAGCGGGAGGAAAAGTTGTATGAAAATCCATTTCTAACGTGTTTTAGCGGGAGAGAAAGTTGTATGAATTTTCATTTCTCATGTGTTATCTTATCTATGGCGCGCGCCTGCCCAAAGAGTTTTCATATAATTTAAATATGGAATCTCCATGCCACTGACATCCTTTTGTGAAGAATAAAAAAAAACAAAAGAAGCGCGAAATATTTATAAATATTATGTCAAATTCTAAGCTAAATCACATACAGTCGTCCCACGAAGACGTCTAGACAGGGCAATCGTGCGGGGCGTGAGGGGTGAGACGGGGGAACGGCTGCCCCGAGCTGCATACATTTACAGTGTTAGCAACTCGGGAAACAACTTTCAGGGCTGTCGTGTGTCACTTTAAAATATTATTATTTTGGAAAATAATTCAAATGGTGCATACGACGTGTGTTGTGGAAGATTGCAAGTCGTCATCTGAAATGAAAATCCAAGATGGCGAAAATTTGCAAATTTTTTGACATGGGTATCATGTCCATGGTTTACGAAGTCACTGAAAACGATTATGGGGTTGAAATGAAAATCCAAGATGGCGCCTACTAAAATTTGCAAATTTTTCGACATGGGTATCATGTCCATGGTTTACGAAGTCACTTAAAACGATTATGGGGTTGAAATGAAAATCCAAGATGGCGCCTACTAAAATTTGCAAATTTTTCGACATGGGTATCATGTCCATGGTTTACGAAGTCACTAAATACGATTATGGGGTTGAAATGAAAATCCAAGATGGCGCCGACGAAAATTTGCAAATTTTTCGACAAGGGTGTAATTTTTAAGATTTGCGAGGTGGCTGAAAATAAAAATGAGATCAAGTGTCTTTCGCGGATTTTTTTTTCATAGCTACGTGCAAGTGTACTAGATCCAACATGGAGGACATTATTTAAAAAAATATAGTTATGAGTGTCAATTTTGAGGTTTTTTGGGTTGACGATTATGAAAATAAAACTTTTTCAAATTCAAGATATCCAAATCCGGATATTTCTTTAAATTTTAATTACATATGTTTGAAACTAGAATACCAAATTTCAGATTAATCCGGCAACAGGCCTTTCCTGTTGCCGGGTTGACCCCCTTATATATTTCAATTACTTGATTTGACCCAAACAAGGCAAGCTAAATGAAACTGTTAAAAAAAAAAAACTATATTTTTGATCATTGTTAATTATTGCTTATAATAATAATCATAATGTTGATGACGATGTTGATCTAAAATAAATAAATTTATTAATAAATGTTGTTTACTTGAGACAACCCTAGCAGTTGCGACAATGTCTAGACGTTGCCGGCATTTACCACGAGATCAAAGGCGTCGTCCTACTAAATGTTTCTTTATACTGTGGCTAAATTGTGTCTTACATGGTGTCTTACGCTTTAATTTTATTTTATAAATACTTTAAATGTTCCTCACAGGTGTAGTATAAAGCACTGTGTAGCACTCGGGTGAAAGTCCCATTCCTACCTCGGGAGTATTGTGGCCCTAGGCTGCGCCTTCGGGCCACAAACTGCTCCCTCGCTAGTAATCGGTTCCTTTCCTCCCTCGGTGAACAATGTACTATACTTGTTTCTTTTTAATGAAAAGAGGCGGGAATAGAAAACTTTTAATTTAAATATTGTATTTTTTTCGGATTTTTTTATAATTACGTGCTAATTAGGAAAAAACATGAGTTCTTCGAGTGATGAAGATATAATCTGCACTCCCGATTCAATGAAAATGGAAGCTGAAGATAAAATGTATTCTTATAATGCCGGTTTTCTTCTACTTACCTCACAATCGAGATGTAAAGCAGAATAGTTAGCTCGGGTGTAAGCACCAATTGCACCCTCGAACTATAGGCGACGTCGCTGCGCTCGTGCAAATATCTCGGGCTGCAATTGATGCCTTACAGACCTTGGCTACTAATCTACTATTAAAGTTTAAAGACACATCACATGATGAACACAACTACAGAGCAACGGGTTTTCAGTTCTTTTTGTCATTTTAACTCTTTCACTAATATAAAGCTATCTTAGAGGAACAGGCCAAAACTAGGGGATCACGATCATCAATAATGAAGGTAATTTATATATTTACTAAATATCCATATCATAAAGCCCACAGCTGGACACAAGCAAAACAATATACAACAACAGATGTTTATATATTTTAGGTATCTAAATACTTTTTAGGGTTCCGAAGTTCATAACTCGGAACCCTTATAGATTCGTCATGTCCGTCTGTCCGTCCGTCCGTCCGTCCGTCCGTCCGTCCGTCCGTCCTCGACTTACCGTCCAAACGGTAAGTGCTAGAAAGATGAAAGTTTGCATGAATACGTGTTGTAATTACGTCAACAAAGTGCTACAATAAAATTATGAAAAATAATTTTATTTGGTACCCCTACACGTAAAGTGGGGATGATTTTTTTTTCTCGAGGCTACCCCATCGTGTGGGGTATCATTAGATAGGTCTTTTAAAAACAATAAAGGGTTTCCTAGACGATTTTTTGATTTAGATATCCGTTTGCGAGATATTTCACTTTAAAGGGCACTTTTTTGTAAAAACAGGGCGTCCCCCCCCCCTCTAAAAGCTAAACGGCTGGCTCAAAAAATCTGAAAAAAATCGTGATGGTGGTCCATCTAATGAACTTTGAAGGAAAACTATAACCAATTAGATGACTTTCTTAGTTCAGGAGTTATAAAGGCTTATATGGTAAAATGCGCTCACTTGGAAAACGTCATACAAAATTAACGTATTAATACGTAAACATAACAATTATCTATTGGATACGATTTTAAATCCACATACCATTATAGGTGACTGAGGAACCCTTTCCTGTGCGTGGCCTGACACGCACTTGGCCGATTTTTAGGGTTCCGTAGCCAAATGGCAAAAAACGGAACCCTTATAGATTCGTCAAGTCTGTCTGTCTGTCTGTCCGTCCGTATGTCACAGCCAATTATTTCTGAAACTATAAGAGCTATACTGTTGAAATTTGGTCATTCGATGTATTCTGTGAACCGCATTAAGATTTTTACATAAAAATAGAAAAAAAACAATACATTTTGGGGGTCCCCATACTTGGAACTGAAACTCAAAAATTTTTTTTTCATCAAACCTATACGTGTGGGGTATCTATGGATAGGTGTTCAAAAATGATGTTGAGGTTTCTAATATCATTTTTTTCTAAACTGAATAGTTTGCGCGAGAGACACTTCCAAAGTGGAAAAATGTGTGTCACCCCCCCCTCTAACTTCTAAAATAAGAGAGTGATAAAACTAAAAAAAGTATATGTTGTACATTACCATGTAAACTACCAACGAAAATTGGTTTGAACAAGATCTAGTCAGTAGTTTTTTTTTAATACGTCATAAATCGTTACACGCAATTTACCTTTCATCCAGTCAATACACTAGTATAAAATCATCGATGAAAGTTACAACGAACTACAAGAACTTTTATATGATGTTACTTGCTGATACGGAACCCTTCATGGGCGAGTCCGACTCGCACTTGGCGGCTTTTTTTATTTACGTCCATCCAAAGGAGATATTTCAACGGCCGCTTTCAACGATTAAACCTATTTGTACCCAAATTTTTAAGATAAGATTTAAAAAAGTAAAAACCGAAAAAACAAAAGCGACACTGAAAAGTATAAAACAAAATTTTCAGGTTAAGTTAAGCAAAATAATCGACACAATTATAAGTGTACAGGATTACGTACGTTACAGGACGTAAGTACAATGTTTAATAATACCTCCTCTTATCACAAAGTATTTTTGTGTAATAGGCTTAAGTTGTGACCTAATTCTAGCCTCTTACGATTTATATGAAATAGTTACACTTACTATTAACCTACAAGCTATTGAATTAAAAATGATATAAATGGAATGGAATAAAAAAACGTATTAAAAAAAACACCCTGCCTAGGACAATGACTGACTGACTTAAATTTATGTGACAATTCTTGTTGCTACCTAATTATGTTTTTACCTATTTAAATAAAATAAAATTATAATGTGTGCTAGTTACCAAAAAATCCAAGGTGCCGTCAGGCCTTAGGACCGTCCAAGCCGTCATTCATAGCCAGTGTGTGTGTGTGTGTGTGTGTGTGTGTGTGTGTGTGTGTGTGTGTGTGTGTGTGTGTGTGTGTGTGTGTGTTGCTGTCAGTATCATACATATTATTTTTGGCTTGACGCCGACTTCAAATAGATTTTTTCTAACTAGCACATATAATAATTTTACTTTATTAAAATAAATAGGTAATATTGGGTATGACAAGAATTGTCACAGTTAATTTAAGCCAGTCAAATTAAATCCAATTAATTTTACACTTTTGTGTCCTAGGAGTTTGCGTTTTATGTGTTTTTTTTTTTAAGTCGGTTTAATTTAGACTTTTTGTTAATCTTTAATTTAAAACGTTTTGTTTATCTATAGTAGGTGTTAAATAGGTCGCAGTTAACTTTTTTCTCGTATTTCCTTAGGTGATAAGGGTAGCTTAAACTTAATTCTTTTTTAAACTTTTGTATCCTACATTTTCACCCTTCTACAACCAACCCTACTTTTTACCAAAATAATAATAATCATCATCATCATCTTAGCCAAAAAACGTCTACTGCTGGGCTGACTTTTTTTCTCACGTGCCGTCACCCCACACCCCACGGTGTTTGTGGCAGGGTGGTGTTTCGAAATCACATCAACTAAAACCACACGGATGTACTTTGCACCTGAAATGGAAGGGACCAGGGAACTGCTGTTTGGATACCTTCCAGCGCCTGCGCGCACTGACGCGGGTACCATCTCGGATGAAACTCTCCTAAGCGACAGGCCTCGGAAGGTATGACTGCCGGTAGCGAGAGATCTCTACCGATGACTACAGTGAGGTTCCGTCGCTTCATCACCCAGGCGGGGCAAACAACCAGCGTGTGCTGAGCCGAATCCTCACTGCAGTCGCAGTGGTGACAGGCAGGGCTTAATTTCCCCATAACAACCAACATCGCATCATCAACCATTGGGCTGTGGCCCGGCATGATCACCTTTCTATCTTCGGATGATCCTTCTTTTGTGGTGGATGGACATGGCACCCGTTTCTCCACAGTATTTATTATTTCACCTAACTCAAGATAGTCTAACAAACATATAAAATATCACTTAACTAATGATAAGAATTTAACGTAAGTATTTTTCTAATACATTTACTTTAAATGAGTGAATTAAAAAAAAACGCAGATAAGAGCAATACGACAGAGACCTACGTGGGAAAACCCTCCTGTCATGTGTAAATTTATTAAAATACTTGATGTTAATCTTTATAATCATTACAATAAGACAATTTTTACCAAAAACGTTTGCTAGATGTAATTAAATTATAATAATTTATACAATTATTAACATTTTATTCGGCACCAACATTTTGCACCGTAATGTTAAATAATAGGTCAAGTAATATTGTACTGATAAATATGTTATCTTTAGTTGAAAGATTATGTTTACGGCTCATCAAGTAGAACATATTCACTGAGTTCAAGCCTGGGGTTTAAGAGTAGCCACTGCCGCAGTGTTTCTACAGTACACACAGTAATTAGTCTAAATAAGTGATTAAACGAAAAAATAAGAAAACGACTAATCAGTTTTTACTTTCGTTACTACTCTAAATACTAATATTGTGATATTAACACGTTAATAAACGATTTACCTTTTTCTAGCTGTAAAGTGTTACAAACAGACATTCTCATTTTGTGTGGTTGAATTTGTTGTTTGTGTTTATCTATTATATATATTTATCAATATAATGTATGGGGTCGGGCCAAAATGTGTTTTTGGGATTTTCTTAGGAAATTCCTAATAGCTGCCCGGAGTTTGAAAGTTTGGCGGTAATTCAAGCCCATGCCTCGGAGAGCACGTAAAGCCGTCGGTCCCGGTCGTCATGAACATCTATGGCTTTCGTTATTGGGAAATCAGTGCCCTCAAATATACTGACAACTAGTTCAATCTTCGAATTTGTATATATACACATCGCACTCTGATCGATTTAGGTGGTAATATAACAACGCAAATGCTTACCCATATTTACAGGATAATATTGCACACCATTTTCAGTGGTAAACAGTTTCATTTTACACTTATAAAATTAAAGAAATAAATATAACACTATCACTATCTTATTAAATCACGGATCATACACAGACACAGTATCACAGATCTCAAATACAATAAACACGATCACAACACCATAACGCACTATTTAATATTTAATTAATTGGCGAACGGTAAAGAAAAGCATCGGTTCAGCAAGGCTGAATACGCGCCACTGAAATGTTTATCAGCCGAAAGTGACTCGGCAATCAGTCCAAACAGCCGTCTAACCGTTGCAGCCCGCGACATCGAACTCGTCCAATCACAATGACTCAGCATACCGATCACTTTTGAACGTGGTAGTATTTTCTTATTCCCCAGTAGGTAAAGTCATTGGACCGATTTTCAACACGGTTGAAAATATACGCGTACTTACTGACTGGCTGGATATATAATTGATACGCGAGCTAAATTACAAATTTAGATATCAGCCTACATGCAACATGCACCCTACAAAGTACCAAGTACACAAGCCCACGCGATGCCACGCCAATCTTGCAAATTCTGACACAGTTACCAGAGAAAATTTATTTAATGACTTTTAACATCACATGCGAAGGACGTTGTTAGGCTTATGCTTCCTACAAGGCTCTCCACAACAACCGTTCCTATGTTGCCCGCTTGCAGCGGCTTTCCGTGACTTGTATGAAATTACTGGAAATAAATAATACAATAAAATCATTTATTAAATATCCTTTTATATAGTGTCCTTTTCTTTAAATGTATGTAAATGGCAGGTAATGTTGGAAAAGGTCTTCTTATAATTCAGAATTTAAATTTATATAATTATAATACAATTTCATTTAAATCGGTTCAGTAGTTTTGACGGAAAAGCGAGACAGAATTTCACATAAAAATATATAGTTAATCGATCACTTCTGGATTTTTTCAAGAATACAGATGATTTCTGACCTTGTAGACACTTCTAATGAGATAAAGGGACCCCTTAGAAATGATTGCTCGCACTTTAATACTTTGTTCTTTTATTAATTCTTTTATATCCAATTTCTTCAATATTATCTATATTTGTGTCCCGTATAAATAAAACAACTTATGTAAAGGTTAACATCCATATAACTTTTCACCAATTATAATATAAAATTACTAAAATAAAATACGGCAGGTTGGGTAGGACTTCCCATTTCAACGTTTTCAAGAATGTCTTGACCACTTCCGCTACATAGAGTCGAGCATTGTCATGTGTTAAAATCACTTTATGATGTCTCTCGTTGTATTGCAGCCGTTTGTCTTTGTCTCAGACACATTAATTGCTTTCGACAAGGATCGCCTGTGATTGTTTCAGTCGGCTTTAACAACTCATAATACCCTACGCGTTTCACCAAATACAGAGCATGAGCTTGGAACCGCGATATTCGGTTTTGCCGTTGACGTGGAAGCGTAGCCGGGATATCCCTATGATTTTCTGCGCTTTTTCGTTTCCAGCCACAATGCGATGCAGAAATCCCTTCCGTTTTGCCTTGCAAGCAGCTGTTCACAAGCAAACAAACGCCGTTTAACTTTTTTAGGCTTCAACTTGCACTCAATTTCCTTGTTTCTGAATCATTCCCATGACTTTTAGGCGTTTCGAAATGGCTAGTTGCTTCACTAAGCAACAACCCATTTCAACATTGCAACAAGAATTAACAGGATCATTGGTAGTGCCAATGATCTTGTTAATTCTTGTTGCGTTTGATACGCGTCTTTATCAAGTAATGCCTCCAATTCTGCATCTTCGAAAACCTTATCTCTTCCACCGCCAAGCCGATCTTCGACGTCAAAATTACCGTTCTTGAAACCACTCTCGGTACGTTCTTTCACTAATAGCGGCCTTAGGTATTTGAAAGCATTCGATGAGCCTCAGACGCAGATTTCTTTATATTAAAGCAGATAATTAAAACCTCACGCAAATGACGAGAACTTTACTCGCAAGCTGACATGTTTAATCAAGAATACCTTTATGATGCAGACACAAATCGACCAATATTTCAATGGCGTTATGTTTACAAATACCTAGGCTTATTGTATGACATCTACGATTTATTTAGTTCGACTACCACTTACCGCTACAGCCATCTATTGCATGTTTTAAATTTTGTCTCATTCTAGTCCGGTCTATTTAAGCCTAAAATCAGGAGGAAGGTTACATAAATTCCCATAAAGCTGAATATTGGCATAGTTGTTCAAAACATCATTATAAAGAAAATCTCAAAAGTCCTCATCGTTCCGAGGTGTGCTAAAAATTTGGCACGGGGTCAAAGGTCAAAAAAATGAGTTTTTTGCGATTTTTAGCGAAACGGTGAGTTTTTTTGCAAAATTACTCCAGTACAAAATTGTAGATCACGAAATTCTCTACAAAAAATATATCCATAATTTTTTTCCTAAAAGCCACCATTTTGGAGATATAACGTTCCGAAAAGTTGGATCAGTCGTAATCCCTCTATTTTGCACACGTACGCCACATATGAAAGTCACTAAAGGTGTAATAGAACTAAAATAAGTTCGCTATTATTTATTGTAACTTGCTTATGTAAAATATAAGTTAAACTACGAGAATCTCAGGTATAATGAAACCCTTGAATGAAAATTTGATGACATTGGAATGCGCAAGACCCAGAAGTCGGCTATTTACGATTGTTTTCAGACTATAAATGTTGATATTAATAACACTAATTCAACGTACATAATTGACGGAGGATTCTTATTACATCGAGTGGTGTGGGATAGCGAGGAAACATTTAACGTTATCTTAGATAAATACGTTCAATATGTACGTCGACATTTTGGTTCCAGAGTTACTGTCGTATTTGACGGATATGATGATTATACGAGAAATATTAAAGCAGCAGAGCAACGCCGTCGAAATGCTGCTTCATCAACTTCTTCTGATATTATATTCGATGAATCAATGACAGTTCCTACCAGTCAACAGAAATTCTTTGCAAATAATCACAATAAATCTAGGTTTATTTCTATGTTGAAAGCAAAATTTACTGCTGAGAATATATCCGTTGAACAAGCTAATGATGATGCAGATGTATTGATTATTGAAACAGCGATAAAGAAATTCAGTGTGACAAATACAACTGTTGTTGTTGGTGAGGATGTTGATTTACTCGTCTTGCTTACTGCTCGAACTCCAACTGAAAAAATTATTTATTTTTTTAAACCCGGAAAAGCCCAAAATCAATCGGAAATATATTCATCAAACAGTTTATCCAATTTTCCTAAATGTCAAAATCATGTATTGTTTCTACACGCAATAACTGGCTGCGATACGACATCTGCTTTTTACAGGAGAGGAAAAACAACAGTTTTCAAAATGTTTGAAAAAAAAGATTTACTACAATGTGCTGAAGTTTTTAAAAATAGTAATTCAACTCAACAACATGTTATCACCAACGGAGTTCAATTTCTTCTTGCTATGTACGGAGCCCCCAAAAAAACCACTTGCTTAGATAAGTTGCGATACACATCTTTCGTGAAAAATACGCGTAATAAAAAACAAGTCAACTTAGCTTCTCTTCCTCCAACCTCAGTAGCTGCTCATCAACATCTGTTTCGGGTATATTACCAAGTTCAAGTGTGGCTTGGTAATCAGCTGGACCCTAAAGACTGGGGTTGGAAGTTGATCGACAATACACTAGAGCCAGTTCAAACTTTACTTCCACCAGCACCTGAGAAACTTCTCAACACAATATTTTGCAACTGCAAGAAAGGGTGTAGTGCAAAATGTGGTTGCAGAAAAGTTGGACTGTTTTGTTCCCTGGCATGCACACACTGTCAAGGCCGATCATGCTCGAATGTTGAGTCACCAACTCTTGAAGATTCGTTTGATACCGATCAGGAATCGCTATTGGGGCAGTTTACGTGTGAAATAGAACAAGAAGAAGAAGAACAACAAGAGGATGAACAGGAAGAAGAAGGAGAAGAAGATCAAGAAGAAGAAGAAACAGAAATCTTGGACAGTTATGAATCAGACGACTAACTTTTTATTTTAAGTACTTTATTTAATTACACCGCCGTTGTTTTTGCCCACTATAATATATAATATTATTTTGCAATAGTTTTAAAACATATAAAATCTCAGCAGACCCGTGGAATAGGCCTACTGGGGAAACCACGTTAAAAAAAACGCGCTTTGTACACTACCTCATAGGTGGCGTGGAAACGTGTGCAAAATAGAGGGATTACGACTGATCCAACTTTTCGGAACGTTATATCTCCAAAATGGTGGCTTTTAGGAAAAAAATTATTGATATATTTTTTGTAGAAAATTTTGTGATCTACAATTTTGTACTGGGGTAATTTTGCGAAAAAACTCACCGTTTCGCTAAAAATCGCAAAAAACTCATTTTTTTGACCATTGACCCCGTGCCAAATTTTTAGCACACCTCGGAACGATGAGGACTTTTGAGATTTTCTTTATAATGATGTTTTGAACAACTATGCCAATATTCAGCTTTATGGGAATTTATGTAAACTTGAATGTGTAAATAGACCGGACTATTCAGTTCAAGAATACTTTGTGGAATTTTATTATAGCATCTCAAACAGTACCCCATAAAAGAAGAGTCTACTTTAGCGAGTCTAAAGCCTGGCTGAACTAGTTGGTCCCTATTTCTGGTACTGTAATTATGTCTATCACCTCTTTTACCAAAAAGATGAAGATTTTTCCTGACGTTACGATTATCGGTACGGTTTCCTCCGATTCCGTTTATCAATTCAAATTTTCGATCTACTCCGTTAGACGGTACAGTTTTTAAAAATCGTAAAACCTGTAGAGTTTTTATCACACACATGTTTCGATTATCGGTGCAGTTTAAACGTTACAGTGCGATCGTAACGATTTCTCGTAATGTGTGTGCCACCTATTATAGCCGGTACACACTACAGCGATTTATCGTATCGATTTAACTGTACAGTTCGTTTGTGCAGTTATCGTAGCGTGTGGACGGAAGTTGGTCCAATCGCTCAGTTCGTTCACAAATTTTGCTGTTAGCGGACGCGTCTGCACACATAAGAATATATTGCAAGGAGATTGTAGCGGTATCCGTGAGTTATTGGAAGAGTTCATCCAGAGGTATAAAAATGAAGTTTACTTATGGAATTAGAAAAACAAATGGATTATCACGACTGCAACAAGAAAAATGCTTCCTATGATAGGCTAATTATTAAGTACAAACCTATTAATCGTAATGCCAATAGGGATATGGTAGTAAAGGAATGAAAAAACCTGCAGACTTCTTACAAGAAAGAACTCAACAAATCCGAAAAGTCTTTAAAATCCAGGGCCGGATCCGATGAAGTCTATGTTCCTGGTTTATGGTACTTCAACTTGAGGATAATTTTAGAGAAACTGAAAGTGTATTACATTGAGACTGCATAAAATTCGTGAAGAATATAAATTAGATGATAAGGTACATCTTTGTCGAACTTGTGTCCTGTACTAGGTGATTACTTTGCCAAATATCAACATTAGAATTAGGTTTTTTTTTTCTAAGTAAGTGTTGCTCATAAAACTACTGACAAGGTATTTGACATTTAAGTAGTACTGGATGGATCCATTGCAAATATGCCTAGTTTCAGTCCCCATTGACACAATAAACCTATATTGCTCATTCCCGTCTTTTTAACAAAAGTATATTGGCGTATTGTATTGCATATAGAAATTGAAATGTTTTTGTTCATAATTTTAACAGATTTTATTTTTATACAAAATAATTTATTTTCTTTACTTTTACAAACGGAACTTCAACATTCATGAAACTGACACAAAGAACATCCAGACTCAGAACAACAACTTGTGGATTACACTGCATGTTATTCTATGCAGCAATTTGAAAGATCTCCGGTTAAACATTATTGATTTGAATTTTAATTAAATGACACATTAGCAAACAGATAAACTTTTAGTTTTGTAATCTTTAACATAAAACCCTAATATTATTTTCAATAACAATATACCCACCTACAATAATAAGATTTAATAAAATATTTTAGCAGAAAGTAACATAGAAATTAGGTTAATCGTTTTAGAGATTAGCTAAAGTAGAATAAACAAAAAACAAATTAGGTATTTTGCTTTCTTAAAGTATCAACATTGAGATATATTAAATCAAAAGCTTAAAGCCGGCAGTATAATAATTCCTACTTTATCATTTATCTATGTGAGGTATGATACAAGTTTGTTGATACAACAGAGTTAAACAAATTTTATTATTTTAAATATCAGTACCCTACATTTATAATGGATATGTCATATAACTTGCTACTCTCACAAACATTCAGACTCCAGAGACAGTAGTTATTCTTGTTTCTTATAATCACATAAGAATTACAACACAACTATGACACTAAAAACTTACTGTTTTGTAACAAAAAAAATTGTAAAACTCAATTTATATACTACCTTCTAACTAAAATGTTATTAATTGTTAAAAGGGCAAGGTAAAAGCAAAAGATATTTTACAATTTATACCTCTGATAATTTTCCTGTCGCCGTGTGACTTAAGCGCAGCCAAGTAAACACACTTGTTTTTCTATAGAAACTGGTATCAGATTTTGAACATATATTCTGAGAAGTTTCAACTCATAATTAAAATCTTATTTTACACTTTGTTTAACTATTATACACTAGCACAGATTACAGCACACAGTTACACGGTCACAAATTATTTTATTGTTATTAAATTGACGTTCAACTCAAAATATTCGGATTTTCCTAAATCTACTGATAAATAATTGCTAAAATTTGTACATTCCAATTCCAGTCTTTTGACAGCTGTTGACATGACTTTACTTTTGTCTAGGGCTGTGTAAATCGTAAATCGAATATTTGCGATACTCAAATTACTTTAACAAGTTAGAATTGTACTCGATCCCAACATTTGAAATACTAATAGCTGAGAAGATAATGAGACACTTTTAAGATTTACAAGTTAATTTGGTATTTTGCAAGCACCAACATACACATTAAGTAATATTTTATGGACTTAAATATCAAGTTATGAAGAATTCTAAAAATCATTTTTAAGGTACGCGTCCATTGGCCCGCGCCGGACGCACCGCACGCAATATAAAATAGCTACTACTGAATTCATAGGACTAACGTATAAAATAACTTTTACCATTAAGGTACTAGTGGAAAGAGTTTATAATACAGCTTATTATTTGTATAATTTTAATGTCTTCACAACCACGTTATTCTCG
Source organism: Phragmatobia fuliginosa (assembly GCA_932526445.1). Lineage (NCBI taxonomy): Eukaryota > Metazoa > Arthropoda > Insecta > Lepidoptera > Erebidae > Phragmatobia > Phragmatobia fuliginosa. The sequence goes on from OW052061.1 coordinate 18,046,790, forward strand.
TACCTATTCGTTTCTCTACTCTATCTATAGTCTATGGTTAATAAAAAAAAAACTTACAAATTCGATAATGGCAGACGCTAAGCAGGGTAAGTTTCTTCATTTTACACAATTTCTATGGGTCGTGATATGAAAATAAATGATTATTCTGCAAATTAATTGAATGAGTAAACTGTTATATATGTCATAAAAGAATAATAAGCGAGGAACAGTGTTCTTCTCAAGTAAGTTGTCCATGCTGCATCGTCAACGGGTTCCTTTTTGTTGTTTGACTATCCCTGATATATATTTTTAAATGATTAAAGAATAATTGTCACGCCATATATTCTCTTTCGCAATTGAATATGCAGTCTTAATTGAATGCGTATTTCTGCTTAATGCATAACTGAAAGTCCATATGTAATTCATTTAGTGGTGTTAGTTTCTACGTGTTTAATTTACTTTGTTGAAATATAGCCCGAACAGAGATAATTTAACAAATTTTTAGAGATAGATGAAGATTAAAACATGTACTACATTGACATTACCTTAAGGATTGCCATGACTGACACAAATTCTAGTCAACACACTGTAAATACATACTTTATTCGAGTTAGTGTTTTTATTTAAATTTTATACCTACTTATTAATAATTTCTCTCCTGCTTTGTAAGGTAAATCCCCAATTGAAGATTTCTATAATGGATCATCTCAATCAAGATCAGTCTTGGCCAAACCTAGACTTGGTGGATTTGGCTCGTCTAGTTTCGCATCCAGTTCTAATAAAGGATCCTGCAATCCATTTGGTAAGTTTGAGTGAATCATATTGTTGTGACAGTTGTAGTTACTTGTAAAAATTTCTTTCCTTTTTTATTGTAATTAACAAACATACAGGTTTAAAAATAATGTAAAGGGTGATCTTTTTTTATGATTCTTGTGTCATATTATTATTTTTCTCACAATGAATCCATAACAAGTTGCAAATATGCTTCTAAATGCATTTCTGGATCTCCTTTCAGTAAAAATGATTTCTATTTACAGGATCTATTTTGCGGCCATCCCAGTTGAAAACCGGTGCTAATCCGTTCTTAAAAGTCACAGATACTCTTGGTATCAGTGATGCAAAGGCAAGTGAGAAAAAAGAAGAGACCCCAAATGATGACAGACTTAAAAATAAAGAAGCTCAAGAGGCTGAAGCGCCAAAGTTTGTACCTCTAGGATCTACAAATGTTACGAGAATATCTAATGCTCCTTCAGGAGCACAAACTGCTCCCAGTTCCTCATCAGGATTTGTATTTGGACAAAATTTGAGTGAAAGAGTAGAATTGAAAGAATCTGTGAACAATGGAGAGGCTTCATCTACTGAGGACACTACTTCTAATAAAAGTACTGAGTTATTATTCAGTAATGCTGCTGCATCAGTCAAAGATAACCAGGTAAAATATTGTCTTGTATATCAATCAGTATGCCCTATGATCTATGGAGTTTACAGTCTTGTATATAGAGTTTGAGGTTGGAGGGCCTATACCCAAAAAGGGACCATACAAAATAGAAAGAAACTACCATATTCTTAAGGATAATTACTAATAAAACCAACAAATATCTTTATAAGTTTATACCTGTCATATATGTATGTATGTATGGAACATGACTATAAATAAAAATTAATAAATAAATGTACAAGGGTTCAACTATAGTAATTCTAGTTTATATAGTTACTTATAGTACTCACCAAACTTTATGGCCGCTCTGAACCAAGCTGCATTACGCTGCGCAGAACAGCAAATCAGGTATCAGCGGGGCGTGGAGGCAGGGCACGCCCGCGCGCGCTGTCTTCCACCTGTCAGCGTCCTTGCCTACCGCGCGTTATTGTGAGTGCTATGTTCGTACACAAATCACATACTCGCTGAGCTCTGACAGTATCGCCGCGTTCAGAATAGATTCATGTTGTTATTTCTTTGTTATTTGTGTCTCGTTACTATCGTTATTGTTTCTTGTTGTTATTTGTACTGTTATATGTAGTTACAGTTTATATTGATCATACCTCGCGGTCGTTATAATTTTTTACGTCGCCAAACGCGGAAAAAGGGTGTTTGACGTATTAACGTTTATGAAGAAGGAAAGAAATATTAATCGAATTTGATTGAATAAGTAATTAAACAATATAATATAGCTTATCTAACAACGTAACTGAAGATTTTATAATTTTAATTTTATATAATTATAAAAAAAAATCGTGATTATGAAATGTCCACCCGACTGTACTATGCGCAAGTTCGTATCGACGGTTACATTCAGAGCGGCCATGAAGATTGGCGAGTAGTATGGTTTATTTATTTATTTAAAGCCATGTTCTTAAATATAACATATGAAAGATATAAACTTATAAAGATATTTGTTAGTTTTATTAGTAATTATCCTTAAGAATATGTTATTTTCTTTCTATTTTGTATAGTCCCTTTTTGGGTATAGGCCTCCTCTAAATCTTTCCACTTTATATTTTTCTTTGCAGTTTAAAGCCACTTTTTAGCAAGGAAAAAGCCAAAAAAAAGTGGCTTCAAACTTGTTTAGTTAACCTTAAATTGTTTTGTGTCATATTGTTCTCTAGTCAGTTTTTTTGCTTCAAAGAATGTATGACAACTTTTGCTATAAGTTGTCATTTACTGGGATGCGTGCAAATATTTTCAGATCCATAAAACTATCCTTTTTTAAGAGTTGATTTTAAGAAGTGTCAGGGGTTATATGATGGTGCATTACTAGTTTTCCTGCATGTGATTGTAACTATGATAATATTAACAAATGAACATGTGGACAAGTATTGATCAAAATTGTATTAAAATTGTTAAATGCTCTCTAATAGCTTATCTCAAAATCATAAAAATCTGTATTTCAGGAAGAGAACAACTCCAGTGATGTACCAAGCAATAATGATGGATTGGCAGCTGCAGCAGCTGAATATGAGCGATCCCACGCTCGACCGCCACCTCCTACCACTAACATAACAATCACAGGAGAAGAAGGGGAGATCAATGTATTACAGGTGCTCACTTATTATATTCATTTAATTAAACACCTTAACAGCCGATGATGCAAGGGCATCTTACTAGGCCGCCATAGTCATAGCAAATCCTAAAAAAACAATCAAATTAAATTTCCTCACCATATGAGGTAATTTCAAAAGGCTGATATGTTATCCTTACACTTTACACATTTAATGGTTGTTCAACTATAGCTTTGACAACATACGCAATTTAGTCGGCTAATTTAACATTTTCACACATTTGAAACTAGTTTTTAGGGTTCCGTAGCCAAATGGCTAAATACGTAACCCTTATAGATTCGTCATGTCTGTCTGTCTGTCTGCTATTCGTCCGTCCGTATGTCACAGCCATTTTTTTCCGTAACTATAAGAACTATACTGTTGAAACTTGGTATGTAGATGTATTCTGTGAACCGCATTAAGATTTTAACATAAAAATAGAAGAAAAACAATAAATTGGAACTAAAACTAAAAAAAATAACACACTGGAAAATTGTACTGCTTCATTGGTCTAGTGGTTAGCATATGCGACTGCTAATCAAGTGGTCTCGGGTTCAAATCCCGGGTCGGGCCACAGTGTTTTTGGGTTTTTCTTAGGAAATTCCTAATTGCAGCCCGGAGTTTGGAAGTTTGGCACTGATTCACGCCCGTGCCTCGTAGAGCACGTAAAGCCGTCGGTCCCAGTTGTCATGAACATCTATGGCAATCGTTATTGGGAAGTCAATGCCCTCAAATATACTTACAACTAGTTCAATCGAATTTCAGTTCTCCCTTAGGGTTGCGGAGGTCCGATGTCAATCGCTCCATGGAAAAACTGAAATTCAGGTAAAACCGGTTAAACTAGTAGCTGACCCCAAATAAACTTGGGAATAAAGGCTAGGAAGATGGCACTGGAAAATGGTGTCGTTACCTCACTCGTTCGTGGTAACGCTGTTGGCGTGTCTAGTCTAGTAATTGTTTGTGTAAGACAGTAGTAATGTGAGGAGTGTGTATGTGTGTGGCAGATATCGTGTCGCCTGTTCGCGTGGGAGGCGGGTAGCTGGCGCGAGCGCGGGCGCGGCGTGCTGCGGCTGAACGACGCGGAGGCGGGGTCGGGGCGCGAGGCGGGCGCGCGGCTCGTGGCGCGCGTGTCGGGCTCGCTGCGCGTGGTGCTCAACACCAAGCTGTGGCCCGACATGGTGGTGGAGCGCGCCGGCACCAAGTCGCTGAGGATCACCGCCGCCGATGCGATGCAGCAAGTCAAGCTATTCCTAATCATGGTGAGGGTAACCGCTTCTACATTTTGATTTACCTTCGAAGATAATCTATATATATAAATGAATCCCTATTTTCCTTGGTCACGTCATACCGCGTGAACGGGTGGACCGATTTCTCTAATTATTTTTTTATTCCTTGAAGTATGAGAACGATTCTTGCGGCGAGAAAAAATAAAAAAAATATCTGAAAAAGTCTAAAGACAACACTTCTATATTCCCATACAAAAGATTCGTAATACTTAAAAGTCAATTTGAACTTTAATACCATACCATAAAGTTTAAGTTTAATTGAGTGACGTCAGCTAGTCAAGTTATAAAAATGTGGTGTTCTTAGAGCTCTGACATGGTTGATGGTTTGGTCAGTCGCCATGCCGTTGTGTGAAGTGTTGTTCATTGAGTCAGGTGCAAATATGCTAATTGTTATTGCACATTTGGTTATCATCATCAGCCTATCTATATATTATATATATAAAGTGACTACTCTGCCTAATGGAAAGCATGCCTAAAATGCAGGAGTATAGGCCACCATTCTCAGAAATAAAGGACATTGTTGCAATGAATTAGCAGTTTTTGTGATTGCCTTGATCTCAAATTCCATGTTAATACGAAATAATCAGTAACTTCCAACAACTGTTCTGTTAGATATTTTTATGACTAATATTGATATAATTGTAACAGTGTAGTTTTATAGCAAAGATATCAACGTTGCTGGATCACTGTTAAACTAACGTTATTTGTTCATTTTCGAATATGGAATGTCTTTACAAAATAATGACGCACAACTACTTTTAACATGACATTAGTGAATAACTAGTTGTGTTTAATTTCCCAGGGGTCTCCAGGTGATATTGCACAGCTGCATAGAGCCCTAATGTCACGTATATCATTAAGCAAACGGACATGTTCAGTGTCAGCAAACACTGGAACGCAGAATGCGACGTCACAAAAGGCCGCCGAGCGACTTGAAGCCGACGTTGACGAGAATGATTATCTTGATAAACAGGACGACAAGAAGAGCGAAGTGAAACAGGACGCTGGTAGTGGTGGTGACAGTGAAGCTTCTAACAACGACAGGCTACAAACTGACAATGTTCACAAGACTGATCAACAGGAATCAAATGTAGACGATGTAAAGGAAAACATTGATGACAAGACACTGAAACGAAAAGAACCTGTCGGAGACGAATCTTCGCCCAAGAGACAGTGCCCTGAAATATTAATAGAGTGATATCTCACAATAATGTTGTATAAAATTTGTGATGTAAATGTGGACATGGTTCATTTTTTCAGCATTCGCTAAAAGCTCTGGGTTAAAATATAAATCTTGTGTAAATGTAACTAATAGATAATATGTAGAAATATTTATGATTAAATTAATATAGCATTTTACAACATTGTTGATTATTACTAATGGAGGTTCCATTTCTAATAATTATAATTGTCGCGATCGCACGCATTTGATAAATAATTTTGAGTATGAAGTAAGATTTGCTATGTAACTGCTCAAAATTTCTGATGTCACATTCCAATCGTTGCAAATAAAAGTTAATGAGTTAATATGTTCGGCCAGAGCTGGATACCAAATACAAAACTGATGTGGTTTATTTTCTGATAGATTTTTAAATAAACTATTACACATTGGCAGTCAAACTTATTCATATATCCATTAACCTGTTTCCTTTGAACGGTTACCAAAGCAACGATAAGTCATAGTGCCGGCATCGCGGTTAAATATCAATGTTACGGTAAATTGATCAATCTTATGACCGTAGCGATACCAATGTGTTCAAATCAATTTAATACGGACATTTAACTGACCTAAAATTAGTGAGTTGAAGTAACGTGATGCTGGTAATAACGTTGTTATTTTAAATAAAACTGCGCGAGTCAAACTCGTTTGGTTTTTTCTACAAAGAATATTTTATACACGCTTAGTGGCACCTCAAACAATACAGGTAGACCAAAAGTTCGTGTAAATTTGAATCGGTAGCTGCGACGAGCAGCGACAGTAGGGTGGGGCGGATTGGCTACCAAGCGCAATAGCGGCCAATGGGAATGCAGTACCGTGGCGTCGTTTAGTGATAAACAACGTGCGTTCTGTGTACGCGAGTACGACCCCAACGATTCTTTTACTCTAGCGCAAAGAATAATTTGCGCTCATTACAACATACGGCGTAAAAATGAAGCTCCATCGATGCAATTGATTAGAAAATGGGTACAGATGTTCGAAGAGACAGGATCAACAATGAATCGACCACGATCCGGCCGACCTAGAACATCAAGTGATCCCGAAAACGTCGAGCGTGAAAGAGCGTCTATTCGTGAAAATGCTGGACTCTCCTTGAAAGCGATCTAACGCCTTAGGCGTGCTATATTCTTCACAAAGATACATTTAGATCCGTACAAAATTTAAATGATACAGAAATTAAAACCTCAAGATCGCGCTCACAAACTCCAATTTGCAAACGAAATGTTAGAGAGGTTTACCAGCTTTACCAACATTTTTTTTCAGACGTGGCACACTTCCATCTAAATGGGCATGTGAATATGCAAAATTGCGGGTATTGGAGTGAGACTAATACTAAATTCATCGAAGACCTCTGCACTCACCCAAGGTTACTAGGTACTGTATGGGCAGCTTTGTCAGCAAGAGGCATTATTGGTTCATACTTTTTTGAAGATCGCCGAGGAAATGCTGTAACAGTGAATACTGAGCGGTACATTGCCTCCATCGCTACAGGATTTCGATGGTTTTAATCAACGATCGTGGTTTCAGCGAGATGGGTCAACGTGCCACACTTCCGACGACTCATTAAGTGCTGTTGGCGAAATTTTTGGACAAAAGTGATATCCAAAAGAGGTGCCATTAACTGGCCACGTCGTAGCCCGGACTTATCCTCAATGGAATTGCCGTCAGCCGCGTCCGATAATGTGTCTGCACCTTTAGTATGTCATGATGAGTAGGACTTTCGTCTTCAAGCACTGTGGGATCGACGGTGACAAGATCCGACGAATAAACACCTGTAATTAATGATTTTAAATTTTGACGATTTTGTAATTTTTCCATGATTACTTGTTTATCTATACCTATATTATTTTAAATTCAATTTCTTTTTCATTCTCCTTGCTGGGGTCTACTGTAAGTAAGTGACGGAGTACACCAACTTGGTCTGGTCAATCATTGTAAATTACTATGTATATAATTTGACGACTTCGACTAATAACGACTTTTCTATCGTTAGGTCTTTGATAAAAACGATTTTTTGATAAACCTGCGCATCTTTGTCAATGGCCGCCGGCAGGAGGTGCAAGGAGTATTACAGCCCAGATCCCACGTAAGATAACACTTAGTGTGATTCACAATTTGTCGTTCTGAGTCTGGGTGTTCTTTGTGTCGTTTCATGTATATTTGTAAAGTCCCCCGCGACACTGGAATTTATATTCCTAATGCGGGAGTTGTCTTTTTATTTAAAAAAAAATAATTAAAGAATAAAAAATTGGTAGATCAGTTCTCGAATTTTGTGCTTAGCTTTTGGCGATTCAGTGTTATTAATATACATACTCGTAGTTGCATATATCTTCAACTGGCATTAGTTATTCATAATGTCTGTTTGATAAATATTTATTTCGTTCTAAAAAAATCTACCAAAATGCATTAATAGGTAGGTACGCACTTACTTTTTCTTTTCATTACTTTGAATGGTACATACAATGCCGCCAATACATAAAATGTGCACGACGTAATAAAGATATTTCCTTACTTCCTTCATTATTCCCAACATTATAATTATTTTTTGGTCGGCTACTAGTTCAACTGGTTTTACTCGTACCCAAATACAGTTTTTCCACTGAGCTACTTTCAATTGTCCTCATTACTACTAAGACCGAAAGCTCAACGTGCTTTCAGAGGCACAGGTGTGAAACATAGCCAAACTTCCATACCAATCATAAATAATACCCTAATAATCATAATAAAAATAAAACCAGTAACACTAGGCCGGATTGGGCAATCGAACCCGAGACCTTTTGATAGGCATTCGCATATGCCAACCGCTAGAAGAACGAGTCATGTATTAAATAAATTATATAAATAACAAATACAATCAAATAATATACTCGTATGTGTTTGCGTCCCATTGTACATACAAAGGAACTTTTGTGCTGAAACAATTTACACACGACTCCCTAGCATTTGCCTCGGTAGATACCTATTTAATTCTAAGTACGTTTTTCAAATAAACGTACTACGTATTTATGATAATTGCTTCGTAAACGTATTTATTTTACAAACCTCCAATTTGTACAAATCAGATAGTGTGGAAGTGCTTATTAGATGAAGGCCATAATTGGTTCTCAAATTACTACTTAATTAGCTCCCTTGGAAGTGTCGCAAAAATTAACGGCCTGCTTGAGATTACAGGCTGATTTTTTCTAGATTAACGACCTTATTGAGAGTATACCTGTGCTGTGGACTTTACAAAAGTGTTCTTTGTGTCCGTTTCCTGGATGGCTGAACGCAGAAGTTTGAAAAAAATACCATCGATATACCTTAATTTGCTAAATTTATTTACTCATTGGTTTTTAATTTTTATGATGAACACCGTAACACCGATGTAATTAAATGGCTTTGAAAGTCAGAAAAAAACTGTTTTGCTAGTAAACCAGTATACTTACAATCAAATCAATAGCATGTAGCCATGGTTTATATTTATAATGACTGTAAGAGCCCCCGCAGACCACAGTATGGAGATGTATGCAAGTGCACACATAATAACTATTAGCAATCGGCCGATGAATAAGTTGGATGGGATTCCCGATTGCCTTCAAACTTAACTATCGGCCGACCGCTTAATCAGTATGGCGCTCTTCCACGCCCGCACACTTGCCGATTCTCTGGGCCGACTCGGTCAATACTTCAGTTCGCTTAGCGTCAAACGGTCGTGCATATATTTTACGATGTCATCGGCATATGCAGAATCGTTGATTGCAGAAACGTGAATCGTAAACTTGATTGAAGAAATAAATTGGTGTAATCAAATAATTTGGAATGCATTGTGTAAAATTTTCCACTAACTAATCTATCACTGAGGATAGGATGCACCCAATACTCTCGGAATCTCTTTTTGTCTTTCCTCCTTTGTTGTATGAGAGCAATAATAACAATTCTGTTATTTTGTTTTTTCATTGTACAGCCGTTCTCTTCAATAGTCAGTCACAAACTAGTATAATCGTTCGACAATAGCCGGCCGATTGTTGGGCTAGTCTGCGCACTCAAGGCCCATCGTGTTGCTGGACGAGGCGGGTAAGTTGTTCGAGAGGGTTCTCTCTGCCCGCATCGTCCGGCACCTCAGCGAGGTGGGGCCCGACCTGTCGGACGCCCAATTCGGCTTCCGAGAAGGGCGTTCGACGGTCGACGCGATCCTGCGCCTGAGGGCCGTGACCGAAGAGGCGGTGAGAGGCGGCGGAGTGGTGTTGGCGGTGTCATTGGACATCGCCAACGCCTTCAATAGTCTGCCATTCGGCTGCATCAGGGCCGCACTCCAATACCACGGAGTGCCAGGGTACCTGAGGCGGCTGGTGGCAGACTATTTAGAGGAGCGTACCGTCGAGTATGAGGACCGAGATGGCGCCTTGAGACGCAGGGCCATGTCGTGCGGTGTTCCACAGGGGTCTGTCCTAGGACCACTCCTGTGGAACATGGGATACGACTGGGCCCTGCGAGGGCGTCTCCCCCCCGGGCTGGGTGTAATCTGTTACGCAGACGACACCCTGGTCACGGCCCGGGGGGCAAACTTTGAGGAGGCGGCGCGCCTGGCCACCACGGGAGTCTCCCGGGTGGTCGGGCGCATCGAGGCGTTGGGTCTGCGGGTGGCCCTGGAGAAGACGGAGGCCCTGCTATTTCATGGGCCCCGTCGCGGTCCGCCCGCCGGCGCCTCGATCGAGGTCAACTCGGTCCTCGTACCGGTCCGGGCCCAGATGAGGTACCTGGGTCTGGTCCTCGACGGTAGGTGGCTCTTCGACGAGCACTTCCGACAGCTTGGACCTAAATTGGTGGGCACTGCCTCCGCCCTAGGGCGACTTCTGCCCAATTTGGGCGGGGCCAGTGTCCCCACTAGGCAGCTGTACACGGGGGTTGTCCGGTCGATGGCACTTTACGGTGCACCGGTGTGGGCGGCGGCTCTGTCCGCCCAAAACAGGGCGCGCCTCTGGCGCCCCCAGCGGATACTGGCGGTCAGAGCCATACGTGGATACCGCACGGTGTCCACAGAGGCGGCGTGTGCCTTGGCCGGAACACCCCCGTGGGATTTGGAGGCGGAAGTGCTCGCCGAAGTTTATCGGCGAGTGGCTGACTTCCGGGCGGAGAATGGCTTTCGCCCTCCGCCCGAGGACGTGCGCGAGTGGCGCGAAGCCGCTCGCCGAGCCACCATGCAGAGATGGTCGTTCCGGCTGGAGACCCCACGCGCTGGCTTCGCCGCCGTGGAGGCTATTCAGCCGGTCATCTCGGAGTGGGCAGGGCGGCAGCACGGGACCCTTTCCTTCCGGCTGACGCAGGTGCTTTCCGGGCACGGTTGCTTCGGAAAGTATCTGCACTCGGTCGCTAGGAGGGAACCGAGTCCCGCCTGCCACCACTGCGACTGCAGTGAGGACACGGCCCAGCACACGCTGGCGGTCTGCCCCGCTTGGGCGGCGCAGCGCCGGGTCCTCACTGCAGTCATCGGAGGGGATCTCTCGCTGCCGGCCGTCATAAGATCGATGGCCGGCAGTGACAGTTGTTTTACCGCGGTCGCAACCTTCTGCGAGGACGTAATCTTGCAGAAGGAGGTGGCGGAGAAGGCCCGGGAGGACGATATCCACTCGGACCCGATCCGCCGCCGGCGCCCTGGGCGGCGGAGGCGCGCATATCTGCGTCTCATGCCGCCCTGAGAGTGGCCGCGGATGGGCGGGACGGGTTTCCCGTCCGTCCGCAGTAGAGGCCAATCGCGAGGGGGCGGCGTCCGCGTGTGACCGGACGTTGCCCAATTAGAGAATACACACTTGAGGTGGTGCCCGCAACAGTGCGGGCAGGCGCTGGTTGGAGTCCAGAAGGAAATCCCCTCCCTGGACTCCTTCCAATACAAAGGCGCAGAGAGGGTCACACCGTGTGGTTTTAGTCGGTTCGAGTCCGACACACCACCCCGCCGTAACCCCCGACGGGGTGACGGTCCGCGGGGATTTCCACACGTAAAAAAAAAAAAAAAAAAAAAAAAAGTCTGCGCACTCACGTCCAACCCAACTGTTTTGTTGGCCCAGTGTGCGCACTAACATCCCAACCCGACCAAACTATCGGCCGATAGAAAGTCTGCAGTTTGCGGTGGCTCTAAATTTGCATATGTAACTTTAAGTAATATGAAGATTTAGATAAATATGATTATTTTTTAATGGTTTATTTAAGTCATTAAATACTCCGTTTTTTTATTGTTTATTTTGTTTTATTGTTTATTTAATGTTTTGTTGTTTGGAACGTCATACATACCGGAGAATCTTAACAGCGCGATTTACCCAAAGGTACAACGCCATCTATCGAACGTTACCTCAATAAAAATACATAAACACTCGATTGAACTGTTCTGGTAATTTAGAAGTAAACTTTTTCGACTTTATGAACAAAATGTAATTTAAAGGTAAGCAGTTTTGTTTGTTAGAACGTCTTCGATATACAAAGCTAATTTTATATATTGTATTGTTACACAAGTGTGCTCATTGGTAAAACTACTCAATTTACTAAGAAATTCATTCGAATTTACTCTAAGATTTGGGGATTATAGGAAAAAAAGCCCCTTCCTTTTTAAAATCTCAAGCTAAACTACATAGCTTCTATAAGCTATACTACAACTGACTTGAGAAGTAGATACAAATTAATTTTCTAAAAAATGTAAAATAAAACACCCTATAGAATTAAATAAATCATTCATGGCGATTGGACGTTTTATTAATAATCATCAACACGTATTTAAGCAAATACTCGTGTTAACAGTTGTTACAATACAAAGTCTAACAATATATTCCTACTGCTAGCAAAATGCAGGGAGAAACAACAAATTATTCAACATTTGACGGACTGAGACCTCATTTTGACGCATTGGCCAGAGTGGGCTATTTTAAAATCGTGCCAAAACCATTGTCCCGTTTAAAACATTGTCTACATAATGCATATCGGTTGCTCACATTTACTTTTGTCATATTGTATAATGTACAGCATCTTATACGAGTTATACTGGTGAGTATCGACATTTGCAATAGGTACCTATATTGAAAAAATAAACACATGGGGCAATATCGACAGCAATGCCGTGAACTGATTCGACAAGACAATTGAAGAGAGACCACAACTGGCCAACAAAGACTCCGAAATAATACTCACCTGGCTTAGGAGATTTTACTCAACATATCTAATATGAATTGAAGTGGCTGCAACACTGACCCTCCCAATAAGTTGGCGCGTCTTCCTCGTGTTTTTTTACCCAACTACGGCAAAGCCAAAACAAAAACTTAGGCAGTTTGTGTAATTATGTTTGTATTTTAGACCATAGCGCCTAAACTACTAAAGCGTTTTAGATGAATGAGGTGTAAACAATACGTTTGTTATGATGACAGTGTGACATAGGCTATTTAAATATTATTGACGTGGACGCTTTAAAGATTTCTAAACTCATTTTTAAGAATATTAGTATAAAAGTAAGTCACACGTCACACATTACTGGCAGCTATACCTATTCTTGGCGGAGTTGCCACGTCCTGCGTATGAAATTTAGAACCCAGAACCATTTGATTGTAAGTTTAACACCATAGCCGTACGTTTACAGGTCACATGCAAGATATTAACGATATATATTAATGTGCTTAATTTAACATTTCGTGTGTTGTAGACGGTATCGGTATCTTGAGTTGACAAGATAGATGTTTCCTTAAAAGGAAACAAACAAGCACATACATAGTATTAATTGTATATTAATCATCGTCATCAGTAAATATAAATTTATCACGGAATATACCTAAGTCTTTCTATGCTCTAGGTTCGCCACAGCACGGAACAAATAGTCGACACGCTGTTCATTTTGCTAACTACTTTGAACACTCTAGGAAAAGAAGCTGCTTTTAATCTGAGAAGCCATCGTATAGATAATATTATTAACGATATTAATGGTTAGAAATTCAAATATATTTTGCGTTACTTCTTTTTACAATTGTTTGCACTAAACGTCATTTTTTCAACATAAAATAAGTTTGTGAACGCACACTTAGATACAGCAAATTACAACACGATATTTACTATAGTATTAAAGGCACTTATATGCATACACAAATATTAAGTCTATCTCAAAATTTTGTGTGTGAAAATTCGGAAATATTTTACCCACCCTTAGTGACGATAAGTTACTTGTGTTACCTCCTTTAAATCTCTGATATTCCGTTTAGGGATGAATTAAGAATAAGAATATCACCACCCCATTTATCCCGTGGGTGAGAGCTGACTAACGAAGTAATCAGTAAACTATTCAGGAAATGCAACAGTAACAGCACTACACAGGAATGGTATAGAAGACCAAAACCTTCTTTGTAAATGGGTTATGTCCAGCAGTGGACTACTAAAGGCTGATGATTATGATAGATCTGATCTCTGATCTGGACTTGGAAGATCCGATTCAGGGTAGAGGGAATACTCACTAGAACGAAACGGTTCGGCCCTTCCTTCATATGCCGAGCAGTCAAAAGCTGGAACTCACTACCGTGTCACGCACGCACACGCTCACGTGTTTTCTTCCCACTTTGATCCCGGGTCCTTTAAGCGGGGCGTGAAAAAGCATCTCACTAAGCCGCCATAGTGTAGGCCGCCATACTTTTTTTTCTGCTTTACTGTCTGCATTTGCAGCAATGATGTGTGGTTTCCCCCACTCTTTGATTTTGCTCATGCTTTCTATCGAGCAGGGTAGAGTCACTTTGGTAGACTAAATATTAAAAAAAAAATGCTCAATTCCCACTGTGAAACAGAAAACCACAGTGTGTGCTGAATTTTCTGATATATTACCAATAGAAGAGGTAAAACGTCTACAAGTTTTGTAATTTAATAAAAATTAACAAATAAACGCTTCCTTTACAACCACTACGTGTCCTCATAAATATTATATATTTAAGCTATTACTACATCATAAATCTTAGTGTCATCAATTGCATGAGTCAGTTTGCGTCTGAGAAAAGTTCAACACCTACGCGTTTTAGACACGGCACTATGTCTGTCGATTTAATGGTATTTTTAGAAAATATGAGATTATATTTGACTGTATTTTCCTCAGGACCCTACTTTATAGCAAGCAAACCGTACCATGTAAATACATTGAAAACCAACGCCGTGACGATGGCTGGTCTTCTGAAATTGTATCACGTGGCTGTAATGATCTGTGGATTAATGTGGGCTATATTCCCACTTGTGAATAGGGCTCTGGGTGAAGACGTACAGTTCACTGGATATATTCCTTTCGATGCTACAGAGTCACCGGCGTAAGTTGGAATGAGTTTTAGCTAAATTTAAATGATGAAAGAAATGTCTTGGTGTTAATTTAAACGACGCATGTGACGATACCTTATCCAATTACATACAAATTTAATTTGTTCATGAAATAGTAAAAAATATAAACTTATAAAAAGTTGATATATACACACATCCATATCAATACGAAAGTAACTCTGTCTGTCTTTCTGTCTACACTTTCACGGCTATGCAATGATTTTATTGAAAATTGGTATCGAGATATACACGTTGGCGGAGCCGTGGGCAAAAGCAGGATAGAGATAATAACTTAAATACCAATAGCGCCGAACTATGTAGTTGAGCCACGGGGACTACGCGACGAGAAGGGTCAAACGTAGTTGTGACTGCAGCATAATTGAGTATTAAATAAGAGGCTTAATTTTAAAGTTTCTTTTTAGATTTGAACTCGCATTAATTTACATGAGCATATTAATAGTTTTCCAAGCTTATGGCAATGTCACAATGGATTGCACAATTGTGGCATTCTACGCTCAAGCCAAGACACAAATACAGATACTGCGATATAATCTCGAACAACTAGTGGAATTTGAAGACGTAAACATAAACAAAATGACTATTACGAACTTCCAGCTCAGTTACAAAGACGAACAAAAAGAAAAAACGGAATTGCAAGCACGGCTAAAGAAGTGTGTCGTTCATTACTTGTATATATTACGGTAACATTATTTTTTTATCCTAATAATGCGAAATGAGCTTTGTCTGTCTGTCGAACTTTCACTACAAAACCCCGAAACAATGAACCGATTTAAATGAAATTTTGTAATGAGATATTCTAGAGCCTAAGAAAGGACATAACCTACTTTTTGCCGCGATAACCGATAAGCACGCATGCCAAAGCTAGTTCGCGGGTCACCACATTGTCTGCATTCGTAATGAGTATGGTGACTACTATTTTTGAATTCTGCTTATGCTTTTCATCAGCCAGAGTATAGTAACTTTGGCAGGCTTATATTTAAGATTTTTTCAATAGTTTTTTTCTATGCCCAATTAATATGAATTTAGAAAGGTTTGAGATGTTGCAGAGAAGCAAAGTTACTTAAATCTACGCTATTCTGTTATAAAACAAGCAAACATTAATAGTAGTTATTGCAATTTTTCTAAGAATTTTACAATTTTCTATGCCCTCAGGTTTACTAACGAAGTCCAATCTATATTTGATGAATCAATGGTAATTCAGATATGTGTTATGTCCTGGGTAATTTGTATGACAATGTACAAGATAGTTGGGGTAAGTATCAAAAATTGCTATTACAATTAATAATACATATTCAATTCATTTTATTAACATTAGTGGTATTCTTTCAGTTGAGTCTCTTTTCCGTGGAGTGCGCTTCGATGGGCATCTATTTAGGCTGTATGTTGGCACAACTATTCATCTATTGTTATATTGGAACGAAACTTAAAGTTGAGGTAACAATTAAATATTAGTTTTTTTTTCATAGTTTTTATCATATTTCTAGCTTTTGGTATCCCCGATATTATTTGGGGTCGGCTACTAGTTTAACCGGTTTTACCCGAGAACCAGTTTACCTAAGTCATGCAAGTTAACTGAATTCATGTTACTTCTTGGATAGTGTAGTGGTTGACACTGAAACCTTGCTACTTCCTACTACGTTGTGTATTGTGGGATCATTCCTACATAAAACAGACCTTTTTGTGACATAGATACAAAATTTTGTTATGGGTCTTGGTGTTCTTTATGTTCTTATGACGAATGCTGCGGATATTTTGTTGTACGGGCATATTGACAAAATAAAATTAGATACCATCTTAGTAATGACAGCATTCTTGCTGTCATATTTCGTTAGTGAGTGTGAGACCGGAGAACCAATCATTCTGCATCATTCGCTCAAGAACAACTGACCGGATCGCCATAAGATGGGTCACCATTCTGCATTGCCTACCTTCACAATGATGATGGTGAATCCTACTCCTTGGTTCTATTCATGCTTTCCACCAGGCAGAGTAGAGTCACTTTGGCAGGCTTCAATATGTATAACAAAAGATACAGTAAACATATATTTATAGAACTGCTTATCGTAGCGAATTAAGGGCATACATTTTTATAAGACATGTTCGTGTTTTGTTGTCAGAGCGATTTTATAAATCAGTCAATATACTGCAGCCATTGGTTGTCGCTGTCTCCGCGCTTCCGTCGTCAACTGCTTATCATGATGCAATGTTGTTCCCGATCGATAGCCCCCCGGATTGCCTATGTGATACCAATGTCCTTGGAAACTTACATCGCGGTAATTATTTATTATTATTTAGTATCATCATCAACAGCCTTCAACAGTCCACTGCTGGACATAGGCCTCTCCTTAGAAAGGAGGTTTTGGCCTACTATACCACGCTGGCCAGACGGGTTGGTATAGGGTTGGTTTCAAGTTTTCCTTCTCTTTGCATTGATGTTGTCTTGCGTAGTTTGTCCCTTAGTCGCCTTTTACGACACCCGCGGGATGAATAGGGGTGGTGACACTCTGTATTATTATTTAGTATGACTAATGATAATTAAAATGTCTGAAAAACACAAAATTATTTAAATCTAAGTCTCTTTAAGTAGCTACAACGTTGTCTTGCCAGTCAACAACCCGCACTCGGTCAGCTTGGGGACGTAAGGCCTTAACCCTCTACTGAGAGCAAACCCGAGCCAGACCATTGGACATGAAGTTCTATTTTACTACGTCTTATGCATTTACCTTAACTTTTCACTGTTGGCGATACGTAGAGCTAAGTTTATGCATTTTGCTTTAACCTTTAAGTTTACAATGCTTGTATTAGGCGAATATAATTTATATTGAACGCATATTGATTTAATTTACAGGTGCTGAGAATGGCGTACACGCTTTTCACCGTCTTGAAACGTTAAAGCTTCTAACTTTTTCACATTTTATTTTATATACTATAAAATTATGTAGGTACTTGCTGGTACCTGCTCTAAAATTAAATTTCACAAATTTTACATTCATTGGTTCATTTACATTCTTGAAATAAATGTTACTTTGTACGCTTAAATCTTTAAAACTACGCAACGGATTTTGATGCCATTTTCTTTAAAGAATGATTGAAGAGGAAGGTTTTTATGTATAATGTAGTAGATAATAATCTTAGAGGTTTCTAATGTGTGTTTTTTTACGCTTACATTGCAAACGCTGGCTGTACCCTACGAGATAGATCAAAATAATGTACTACAGTATTGTACATCTTAAAAAGGTCTACAAAAAAGTCCGCGATGGTTTATGTCTATCTCTTAGGGATAACCCACAATAACCACTTTTTTATTTTTACAAGAAATAATGGCTTATATACGAAGCGATTTTAAGCAATACAGTAATAATCCTTTTCCAATTAAGTACCTTAAATACATTATGTATTTAACATAGCATAATATGGCCCTTTACAGTACGTAATTTAAATTAATACTTTTGAAGATATTACAGATATAAAATGCAGGAACAAAGCGATTGTGGCGGTACCGACCGGGGCCCGTTAGTTGACGCTGCTATCGATCACGCTGCTGTCACTGTCAGTTAATAACTAAACACAGTACTTTATTATCAATTAATATCCTAAGGCGGTATGAAGTTCGCCGGGTCAGCTAGTTGATGATAAATAAAACCGAGCTGACCAAAGTCTCACTCTATTGCATTCTCAAATAACTTGATAATACCATTGGCCGAGTTTCAGTTTTTTTATAACCATTGAATTAATAAGTTTAATTAACCGAATGTATTCTAACAAGTTCCACCAACTGCCGACAACCGAAACGGGAAAAGGAAGCAAAATAGCGGGATCCGTCTAGTGTATTTCAGTCAGAAAGAATAAATAAATAATATATGAAAAATCACGCCTGTTTCCCCGAAAGGGTAAGTAGAAGCATTTTAAACGCCCACTTTTGACCAGTTTTGTGATCCCTGGTGGGTATCATACCGGAATGTTTAGTTTGCCAGAGCCTCGTCCTGTTGATCAGCAGCAGATAAATATATTTAAAAAAGCACCACTTGCATATGAGGTTAGCCTGGGAGTCTAAGTTGTTGGTAGAAACCCTTCCTCTATGGGAATTTAAATACATATATCGAAAATCGGAGACAACGTAATCTAGTCCCACATTAAGCATAGCTTGTACTACGGATACTAGACAAGTTACACAAATACATTACATACTTTATTTGTGTTCGAGATCAGGGGTCCGTAGGTGATAAATAACACAACTATTGTTACTAACAAATATGTATTGTACTGAACTGACCCTTTTCCAATCTCATACAAAAATTAAATCACCAAAGTACTTATAATAACACCGGTATGCAAAGGCTAGCGCGATTCAACAAATCCTAACAGCGCCATCTAGGGAATTGCAACTTAAACAATATTACAAGATAAACTTATCTAATAATACAGAGACATTAAATTATGTAACCAAATGCATTAAATGATCGACTTGAACATACCGCCCACCAAGGACATTATCGAAGAATATGTCCTTAACAATTGATTGCAGCATTGCGAAAGTGTAGTTGATGGGGTATGAACATTAAAATAGCAGCTTACAAATCTCATTCGCTTACATCATGAACATGTTATGACATCAAGTAACCAAAAAAAACAAAGAACATGTTACATACATATCATTGAACTAACAAATCCCCTTTCTTAAAAAGAACTAGAATTATGGTTTTCATAAACCTGGACTACAAACTTAAACTATCAATTAAATTGTGAGTACCTCACACAAATAGCTAGGTAACTAGTATATAGCTGTATTTATTCATTAATCGGTAAAATACATAACCTTGATGTAGGTCGTTTCAAATTATTCCCCTTAACCCTTAATGTGACTACGCGGGTTATATTGTCAGGCCCTGGATGTTTTTCAATAATTCGACCGAGTAACCACCGAGCAGGAGGTAAATCTTTTTCCTTGACCAAAACAACATCCCCGATCTCTGGTTCGGGATTTTGATAGGACCATTTGTATCTATGAACTAACGTGGTAAGATATTCGTCCGACCACCGCCGCCAAAAGGTCTGCAACATTTTTTGAATTAATTGCCAACGCTTAAGAGGACTAATGTATGATGTTTCATAGTTGGGTTCAGGGACTGTCACCAAAGGTTCACCCACTAGAAAATGACTCGGTGTCAACGGCATCGGTTCGTCCATACCTTCACCATTAATAACTGTCATAGGTCTGGAATTAAGACAAGCTTCTATCTGACTAAGCAATGTGCTCATCTCTTCATAAGTCAGAGTTGATTCTCCTATAACCCTCTTCAGATGAAATTTAGTGGACTTCACAGCCGCCTCCCATAATCCACCGAAGTTTGGTGCATGAGGCGGTATAAAGTGCCAAACCGTACCTTTAGTCTCCAGTATCTCTGCAATATTTTCTTGTACAACAGCAAGGTCCTTTAGTTCTCTAGCAGCTCCAATGAAATTTGTACCGTTGTCGCTCCAGATCTGAGCACAATGTCCTCGCCTAGCTATAAAACGTCGAAAAGCCGCCAGGAAACCCTCAGTACTTAAATCGCTTACGACCTCCAAATGTACGGCTCGAGTGGCCATACAAACAAATACACAAATGTATCCCTTATATGATTTATGTCCTCGACCCTTTGCAGTTCTGAGATTAATTGGACCAGCATAATCCAACCCACTGTGAAGAAACGCTCTTGTTGGAGTACATCGCGCTGGAGGCAGTGAACCCATTAACTGGTTATTAGCCTTGGCATTATGTTTGACACACGTCACACATTTGCGCACATGTTGTCTGACCAAGCTTCTCACTCCAACAATCCAATAGGCTGATCTCAAGTATTGCATCATAAGTTGAGGACCTCCGTGTAAGGTTCTCTCATGAGCATCAGACACTAATAAACTTGTCAGATGCGTGTTATGAGGTAGTATTATAGGGTGTTTAAGTTGATCTGACAGAGGAGCTTCATTTAATCTGCCACCTACACGAAGAATGTCCTCACTATCTAAATATGGATATAGTGATCTGATTTTACTCCCCTTGAACTGAATTTGCTTCTTGTTTCTTATCTCTGTGTACTCAACTTGAAACTCCTTTTGCTGAAAATATCTTATACAGCACCTTAAAGCTTCATCTAATTCTACTTTCTGTAAATAATTTGGCCTATTGCTTCTATTCTTAAAATTAATTAGCCTTCTGCAGAAGGCCAGAACTCTCAATAACCGCCATAAAGAACTGAACTTTGTCCATGGAAACCCATCTTCCGCTATGACAACGTGAGACTTAACAGACTCTTCTAAAATAATTGTTTCATTGATTGGTCGGCTATAAACTATTTTGAGATTGTGCAAGAAAGGTGGTCCACCAAACCAAAGCGGTGTCTCTGACAACAAACGTGGTTGAATACCCCGCGAAGCGCAATCTGCAGGGTTGTCCTTAGACGATACGTGAGCCCATTGATCTGCATCAAACGTGGTTAAAATTTCCGACACTCGATTGGCAACGAAGGTCTTCCACCTACTCGGATGACTGTTTAACCATGAGAGCACCACCGTCGAATCTGTCCAAGCATGGACCTTATTTTTTGGAATATTCATGGCTTTGGAGACATCTGCTAACAATCGAGCTAACAAGACTGCACCACAAAGTTCGAGACGAGGAATGCTGACTTGCTTGATAGGTGCGACCTTCGTCTTTGCTACCAATAAGGAAACGCGCACTCTGTTTTCGCAATCAACCGTTCTAGTATAGACAACTGCTGAGTATGCTGTCTTCGAAGCATCACTAAAACCATGTAACTCGACGCAGCTATCGTTGCCGTTCATTCCTAGCCATCTAGGTACTCGTACCTTAGATAACTCTACTAATTCTTGACGGTAAGTCTGCCATTCTTCCCTTAATAGGTTAGGCACCTCTTCATCCCAACTTACTCCAGCCAACCAGAGCTTTTGAATTAACACCTTTGCTAATATTATACTAGGAGCTAACCAACCCAATGGGTCAAATAGGCGCGCAATGTCAGAAATAATATTGCGTTTGGATACTTTACCAGTGGTTGCAGCTAACTGTACTGTGTATCTGAACTCATCTTCACAACGACACCAGTTAAGTCCCAATATTTTTGTATTTTCGAATATTTCGATTTCGTCTTCTGCATCGCTTAAATCCTGATTCGCCCTGTTCTCATCAGTATTTTCAAAGCGTCTTATTTCCTTTAAAATATTAGTATTATTGCTGTTCCATTTTTGTAATTCGAAACCAGCCTTTTCTAATAAATCTTTCATTTCCCTATACAATTTCTTTCCTTCTTCTACTGTTGAACAGCCTGTCATCAGGTCATCCATATAAAAACTATTAGACACTCTTTCAGCTGCTATGGGAAACTGCTTACCTTCATCCACTGCGACCTGGTTTAATGCCTTTACCGCCAAGTAAGGGGCCGATGCGGTACCAAAAGTTACCGTTGTTAAACAGTAATCTTGTATATCCTCATTAGGATCGTCTCGCCACACGATTCTTTGATATATAATATCTTCCTTGGCAATTCGGACCTGACGGTACATTTTCACAATGTCCGCAAAAAGTGCTATATGATTTGTTCTCCAACGAAGAACGAGATGACGAAGATCAGATTGTAAGGTAGGGCCTATCATAAGCGTATCGTTTAGCGATACGTCATTCTCATTCTTACAGGAAGCATCAAAGACTACCCGTACCTTCGTAGTAGACTTGTCGTTTCTAATAACTGCGTGATGCGGTAAGTAGACAGCCTTGTTAGCATTATTATCATTTTTTTCAATTTTCTTCATATGATTTAATTGTAAATATTCTTTGATAACCTGTGTATATTTTTCTTTCAAATCCTTGTCCTTACTGAATCTCCTTTCTAGTAATTTAAATCTTTTTATTGCTATTTCTCTACTATTACCACCTATGCACGAAGGGTTTTGTTCCTTAAATGGGAGCTTCACAATATATCGACCATCTGCGGCCCTCCTGGTTGTAGATGCAAATAACTGTTCACATTTCTGTTCTTCATCGGTTAGCATCTTTCTCTCATTTGGCAACTGCTCTTCTATTTCCCAGAACTTCTTCAAGACATCGTTTTCATTTAAGTGTACATGCATTGTTGTGATCTTGCTTGTATTGTTTACGTCACTCTTCCGATACACTGTACCAGAAAGAATCCAACCTAAGCTGGTGCACTGAGCTACCATAGATCCATTTGGAGATATTTTTACCCCATCTCTTAACACCTTGCTAAACACTTCAGCGCCCAACAAAATATCAATTTTGTTGGGCTTATCGAACTGTGGGTCGGCCAATGCCAATGTTTCTAGATCTGACCATGTTAATGGTTCCAATTGTCTCTCTGGAAGATACGAGGTTATGCCTTTTAAAACATAAGCTTCAACCTGTATCTCAAAACTAGAATCGGCCAAAGACTGTAGCACTACCGTCACCATAAAATTGGCAACAGAAGTTTTTTCATTGCCAATACCAGAGATGATTGCTTGAATTGGCCTTTTCTTCAACCGCAAGAACTGAACTGCCGCTTCTGTTACAAAAGAAGCCTGAGAGCCTTGATCCAATAAGGCTCGTATGACCTGAAAATTGTGCGACGCTGTCTGAGCCTTTAACAACGCGGTGGCTAGTACAACTTGACGAAGCTTCGCATTTTTTGTAGAAAGACAAGAAATCAACGGTAAAGTCTTATCTGATGACTTAAAATCATCAGAAGAGTCACCCGGGTTAATGGCTTGCTCACTTGGTTTGTTGTTTGTAGTATATTTATGAAGAAGGGTGTGGTGCTTCTTCTCACACACACGACAAGACCTTTGAATTTTACATTGACCTACCATATGATTACCACCTAGACAATTAAAACAGATTTTATTCTCAAGCACAAATTGCCATCTTTGATCTATATCTAGCTCTTTGAACTTATTACAAAAACACATTTTGTGTTTTTCTGAACAGTACTCACAACACAATGTAGAATTAAAATCTGTTTTATTAGTCGCTAACAAAGCCCTTTGATTTGAAAAATAGTTACCACGTGACTTTCCCGAATCCCTTTGAGGCTCTATAAATTCTAATGCTCTGAAACGACTTTCTATAAACGACTTGAATTGATTTAAGGTAGGTAGCTCGGTCGAACTATCGGTTGCCACCTGCAACTCCCATTGCTTGCGCGTTTCTAGATCGAGCTTAGATGACACAATATAAATAACAATAATATCCCAGGTAGTCACATCAATTCCTAAATTAGTTAAGGCATTCATACAATCTGTAGTGGTATCTAATAAATGTTTGAGAGTAACCGATGACTCTGAACTTACACGTTTTTCGCAGAACAGGCGCTGCAAAATACTATTTGCTAAATGACGCTTATTATTATACCTGTTTTCTAACTGAGCCCAACAAACATCATAATTAGATGCAGTAATGGGTATTTGACGTAATAATTGCTCAGCTTCCTCTCTTAACGATGCCTTTAAATAGTGTAATTTTTGTACTTTATCTATGTTCTTGTTATTATGTACAAGTGAAGTAAAAAGATCTCTGAAACTAATCCACTCTGTATACTTGCCCGAAAAAGTTGGAAGATTGATCTTTGGTAATTTAACATTATGGGATGTACTCACAATGGGAGATACCTGCCCCTGGGTATCGTGTACTACTACCATACTTGATTTAATATCTTTCAATTCAGACTTGTAACTGATATACGTTTCTTCTGTTTTTTCGTAAATCTCTGAAGTAAAATATACATTTTTCATGTCCTGTGATGTGGCTTGTTTAACTATTTCGCTATGTATTTTGTTAAACTTATCCCAATGTTCTTCCAATGCCTCTAGTCTAGTTTCTATATAACCTTGTGTAATTCTATCTTTTGGTGATTTTTTGAAATTAGTTTTAGCCCTTTCAATTCTATTTCTTGTATCACTTTGCAAATTTAATAATGACTCCATTTTGACTTAACTAATGACTTATCTATAACTATAAAACTAAATATATTACACTAAGCAACAATTGAATATAAGTTAAAAATGCTACCTGAAATACAATTTTATTACACCACAATTTTTTCTAAAAGTTTATTATATAATGACTAATGACACTACACTTGTAAACTTTAAATAATTAAAAAAAGAGATACATAAATGCCCTATATATTTATGTATTACCGAACAGAATATTCCAAGTCCCGTTTTTGATCTCAAAATCTAAGTTTAAATTAAACAACACTTAGAAAATTATTCTAAGTGCGAATCTACTGAATTCATTCTAAGTCTAACAGTTGCTAAATATTTTCTAAGTTAAAGTTTACTAACGAAATTTTTCTAAGTGTTTGGAACATATAAACATTGATAAAAAATCGGGCATAGGTTCCCCGTATGAACACTTTTCTTAAAACTATTCTAAGTCTAAACTAAACTACAAATTATTCTAAGTCCAAACTAACTATAAAATATTCTAAGTCTAAATGCTTCTGATTTTTTCTAAGTCCAAGATGCTTGTAAAATTTCAATCACTTGTGAACTCAAATTTAATAATGTAAAAGTACTCACAGTTGTCCAATGCACTCACACTTGTCTGCACTAAGTTTCAAATCCGCTTGCGCTTGTGGAACCGCTCCTCCTGCCGGTTGTAACCTCTCTCTCACTATGTGACTGCAGCTTTTCGAGTGTTCTAGATTCCACCTTGAACTTGACTCTCGACCTTGACCTTGACCTTGTCTCGACCTTGACCTCTGCTTGATCTTCAACACTGGTTCCTCACCAGCACTCTAGCACCATCAGCGGCAATCCACCGCTGTGTCGGCGCCGTTTTCCTCAAAAACTAGTCAGTCACGGCTGACTAATCTCAATCCGTCTCGTAGGACCAATGTTCGAGATCAGGGGTCCGTAGGTGATAAATAACACAACTATTGTTACTAACAAATATGTATTGTACTGAACTGACCCTTTTCCAATCTCATACAAAAATTAAATCACCAAAGTACTTATAATAACACCGGTATGCAAAGGCTAGCGCGATTCAACAAATCCTAACAGCGCCATCTAGGGAATTGCAACTTAAACAATATTACAAGATAAACTTATCTAATAATACAGAGACATTAAATTATGTAACCAAATGCATTAAATGATCGACTTGAACAATTTGTGAATACATACATATTATACATAGAAAACATTCAAACTTCAAAACAAACTACATCGTTTAGCCTTCGAAACCATTTTACAATAGTTGTGGAACACAAAGCTGTCAGAGGCTCAGAGGTCGCTCGTAAAATTGACCACTGTTTGATTCACTGTCTATTTACTGCTGTTTTATAGCCAACATCGTTGGACGTGTGGAACGAAACGTGAACTTGTTTCAACATATTGTTCACCCTATTATTTATACTATTGTTTTATGTAGAGACTCTTAGAAGGGATTTAATATCCACAACCGCTGTTAGTTCTATAAATAAATAGATAACTAGAAAGATATATTTTTTTTCTGACGTGGTGGAAAATTATTTGGCATCTATGTTTCTTATGGGCGTCCATAAGGAACATGGATGCATGAGCAGCAAACAGGTCAGACGCTCTCCTCTGGGGAGGAGCCGAACCATGTGATTTTAGATTCTCTTCTAATCAACCCCGGCCCTAGCAAGGGCAGACATTTAAAGTACATTAAGTTTACTAGCATAGATTTAGTTTAAGGGGATCGTTTCCATAATTGCTCGAAAAAGCACTTACGGATATGACAAGAGAAACAAATTAATTCATTATTTGACAGTAAAAAAAATATCTCAGTTCCTTAACTAATCAATCTATAGAGAGACCGAGTAAAATTACTAATACGATTATTATTTTTCGAGAAAAAAATCATCAACAGTGACCAAAATCACCGAAATCGACCTTTTCTGATTGGAATGTATCTAGTATTATGTTGCTTTATTTGAAATAAATATTATATTAGTTGCAAGAAAAAAGTACAAAAAAGAGATTAACCATTTAAGGTTTCTATTAATTCTCACCAGAAAGTCATAATTTAAACTTAAACATCATTATTTTTTAGCGGCAAAAGTTCCATACATTTTAGTATGGAGAAATAATTTGCAATATAACAGAGTTCACGCGATCAAAAAATTCAGTGTTCTCCGAATATTCAAGGCGAGCGCACGCTCGTTTTTAGCTCCACACGCACTGTCACGCACACAGAGATTTGATTGTTTACATACGACGACGTGACTGTGTGTAACTTTTGATAATATTTGGTAGGTCTGAGAATAGACACACCAATCTTTATATTTTATATTAGTATTAACCAACTTCAAAAAAGGAGTATTATTTATGTTTAACTAAATGAATTTTTTTATTGTACATTCATTGGTTACTCTGTCAATTGTCGACCGATTTTTAAAATTCTTTTTATATGACTGCCTCGGTGGCGCTGTGGTAGCGTATGCGATTGAGGTCTCGGGTTCGATTCACGGGTCGGACCAAATGTTTATGAGATCCACAATTTTTATTTTTTTTAGGTGTTGGGTGTTTTCAATGTTAGTTTATAGGGAAACCCTAAAATTTTATAAGCAGTTATAATACGCCCCTATAAATAGTTATTTTTTTTTTTTTTATTTTATAAGCCTATTCTAGACGCAATATCTGGTAGCCATCATTTCATGATGATGAGCTGATGGTGGAAGATATAACTTTTTAACGGTTAGGAGTTTTAAAATTATTATTGACTTTTATTACTTTTTGAATTTTATTATTTATTGACTGCCTAGGTGGCAGTTAGTGGTAGCGCATGCAACTACTTTGCTTGAGTGAGGTTTCGGGTTCGATTCCCGTGTAGGACCAAATATTTGTGTGATCCGCAAATATTTATTTCGGGGTCTGGGTGTATTCTATATATATAGTGTATTGTATTCAAAAAAAGTATGTTTATGTATTTATATCAGTTGTCTAGAATCTATAATATAAGCGCTGCTTAGTTTGGGACTGGATGATGTCGTGTGTAAGATGTTCGAAATAGTTGTTTATTTATTATTGTAATATATCATACTGCCTTGTTGGTCTTGTGGTCAGCGTATGCAACTGCTAACCAAGAGGGCTAGGGTTCGATTCCCGGGTCGGACCAAATTTTTGTATGATCTGCAAATATTTGTTTCGGAGTTTGGGTGTTTTCTATGTATAATATGTATGTATTTATAAAAAAAAAGTATTTTTATGTATTATAAACTGCGAAATAAATATTTGCGGATCACATGAATATTTGGTAGAAGATATTCTGTGTCATTCTTCTGAAATATTTATTTATTGTTATTTATAATAAACTAGCTTTTCGCCCGCGGCTTCGCCCGCGTGGAATTCGTTTATATCGCGCGACACGGTAAGGGTAGATTAAACAATCTTACCTGTTTTTATGTTTGATAATAAGGAACTTCGACACAAACTTTAGTCCCCTATTTCAAACCCTTCTACCTTTATTTTCGCGATAAAAAGTAGCCTATGTCCTTTCCCAAGTTCAGTTCTATCTTCATACCAAATTTCATCAAAATCGGTTTAGTGGTTTAGGCGTGAAAGCGTAACAGACAGACAGACAGAGTTACTTTCGCATTTATAATATTAATATTAATTTGACTGCCTCGTTGGTCTAGTGGTTAGCGTATGCGGCTGCTGATCAAGAGGTCTCGGGTTCGATTCCCGGGTCGGACCAAATATTATTTGTGTGATTCACAAATATTTGTTTCGGAGTCTGGGTGTTTTCTATGTATAATATGTATGTATTTACAAAAAAAAAAGTATGTTTATGTATTTATATCAGTTGTCTAGTACCCATAACACAAGCTCTGCTTAGCTTGGGACTAGATGATGTTGTGTGTCAGATGTCCAAAAATATTTATTTATTTTATTTATTAGTAGGGATATGTGTGTTACCTTTAGTCGTATCTTTCAAGATGTTCAGCTGATGATGGAAAGTAATACTACTCAATGGTTTGGTGTTGGAGGATTATTATTTCACTTTTATACGTATGTATAAACCGCTAGTCGTATTTATGTTTTACTAGCTTTTGCCCGTGGCTCCGCCCGCGAGTGTGTCGATTTTCGCGGTAAAAAGTAGCCATGATGTCCTTTCTCGAGGTTCCATATATCTCTATACTAAAATCGATCAAAATTGGTTCAGCGGTTTAGGCGTGAAAAGGTAACAGACAGACAGACAGACAGACAGAGTTACTTTGCATTAAATATATATAAAAAAAACACAGTCCTCTGCCTCTTCAACCTGTCTATTAAACTCAAAACATAACGTAACTTTAAAACTACTGCACCGATTTTCATGATGTTTTCAGCAATGGATAGATTGGTTTTAAAGGAAGGTATAA
Source organism: Phragmatobia fuliginosa (assembly GCA_932526445.1). NCBI lineage: Eukaryota > Metazoa > Arthropoda > Insecta > Lepidoptera > Erebidae > Phragmatobia > Phragmatobia fuliginosa. Next base: position 18,076,012 of record OW052061.1, read on the forward strand.
TTTGTCAAATTTTAAATGTTTTTTAAATACCTATAAGACCGCGTATCGTTAAACACACATTATTGACATAATAAAATCTTACACTGAGAGTCACTAGTGTAAGAATACGGCCAATTACGGTGCGACCTGGATGAACGCTCTGACGTATTATAAAATATTTATTTAAATAATATTGTGTAATAAACAATTTTATTCTACATGAAATGCTTAAAATGTCTACAGTATTTATTAAGATAAGGATTAATATTACATAAAATTTTGTCAATATTAGCTTTATTTATGTGTTCCTTTAAAATAATAAAATAACATTAATAAATCTTCCTTAAAAGGTAACCATAATTATGATGAAAACCGTATTTAAATACCTTGCGTATTTAAAAGGATCTGAGTTGACAGACAATGCACGCGAGCGAATTTATTTTATACTGTGTAAAATTATTTTATAATCTTTGCCCATTCGATTGGTATACAGAAAGTATTATGACTTTGTGTACGGAATGAATCCTACGGGCTTTACGTTATGGCAAGATACATTGCGTGCGTTGTAAGACATTAAAATACGTTCTACAAAGGCGAACAGTTGATGGATATTTAACATAAGCAAAAAACCGAAAGTCGGTGATTACTTGCTACGGTATGTAAGCGACAGTGCGCGATGCGTCTGTGTGCATGTAAAATATATATGTGGGTGTTCAATCACAAATTCTCACGGTCGGTGTCGCGGGCCTTAAACACAAATAAACTTTTATTGTGTGTAAAAAAGCAATAATTAACTGCCTATAAAAGTATCACTGACTTCGTGATTAGAATCAATTGTGGTAAACTATATTTTTCATCCTTAAGAGTAGAATTTATCCATTAAATAAATGTATTCGACTAAAATAGTAGTAAAATATAATTTATGTAGAATTTGCCAAACACAAAAAATACGACAAACATATAAAATTGAGATTTATTTTTTAAGTCAATTGAAAAGAACTGTTAATTAAGGCTTCATTTTCGTTTCTTCAATAAATAACCTTTCTGTTCAGATAGAAATCGATTACTACTGTTACCTTAGAGCTATTGAGTTCTGGGGTATTTGAGACAACACAAGAAGTGGCTCATAAGCTACTACTTAGTTACCTAAATACATTCTAAATTCATAAACATTATAAAATCCGATGTTATGCTGAATATTTGATTCGATCCAATCAAATCAATTCAAGTACCTTTTGTTTATTTTGTAAATATAAAGTAAACAACGGGCATGCCTATAAATAAACATCTGTTTATTATTTTATTGAGTGCCAGTTTTCTTCAAACACGTAAAACAATTATTTTAAGCTCTGTATTTTTAAATGCCTTCTTAACTGTAAGCTCTTGTCGTCCGGCTAACGCGGACTCCGTCAGACAATTCAGGAGCCCGAAACTCGCCTTTTCAGTGCTCCGGACGACGTAAGTCTCGAAAGTCGTGTAAAAAGTTGTATCCGGCTGCGAATAGCGCGTGTGGAATTCCGTTTATAAATACGCGAGTGCGGGCGCGGCGGGTCGAAAGTCGCTCGCGTGAGTTTCTGTTCAGCACGAGCACTCGAGGGAGTCGAGCGAGCGGCGAAAGGCGCCTGGGGCCGGCCAGCGCGGGCGCAGGGCTGCGGCACGCGCGCGCCCGCGGCATGCGCACGCGCCGATGATATTCACGGGCGGGGGGGCGCGCCGCCGAACCTCGCCCGCGCCGAGACCGCCGCGCCCGCCCGCCCCGCGACTCCATGCCGACTATGTGAGTCTCACTGCTTAGCGTGATGCTTATCACAATATGTACATATTTTTAAGTAAATATATATGTAAGTAAACACACGCTCATCGTTTCAAATACCTATGTGTAGCACGTGGAATTCAGAGTAAACAAACAGTTGATGGCCACCATGACGCAGTATCTAGTACAATGCAGGCCAACTAATAGTAATTTATTGGTTACAAAATAAATATCTACTGAGAGGGGTTTTTACCCCATGGCGACGGTCAAGGAGGGTTATTAGAACATAGGCACAGAATAAGTTCGATGTACATTTGTTGAAGTTTCTACGTTAATTTAAAGTTTCTTCTTTTCAGGGTTCCGTAGTTCATGACTCGGAACCCTTATAGATTCGCCATGTCCGTCCGTCGTCTCGACCTACCGCCCAAACGCTTGGTGCTAGAAAGATGAAATTTTTGACATGACGAATCTATAATGGTTCCGAGTCATGAACTAAAAATGATCGTTAACTTTGACTTATGTTCTACTAGCCTATTTCGGCCCTAGCGGCTCGTCTAGACGGAGACCACTATAAGAAGAGGGAATAGAGAGTGTCCCTATGTGTGACACAGGTGCACACTCTGTTTCCTCACCCAGAAAATTCGATTAGACAGCTATCCGACACGACCAGGAAGAGATGAAGAGATCAGGCACAGGACCAACGGCTTTACTTATTTATCGGCTTGTTAAGACCCCAAACTTCTTATGTTTCTAACTTTGTACAACTAATAAAACAGCTCATAACTTTTAGAGTTGAAACTTTCAAAAATTATTTCTTAGTAGGTAGTACTTGCAGTATAGTAATTATGATGAGTTTTCCAAATTTTAAAGAATTAGCCCCAATTGTTTGACCTAAAAAGGAAACATCTAATATCAAGACGCAGCCCAGATCTTCCATGGCTTATAGTTGACCTCCTCGTGTGAGAGTCAGAACTTCGACGCAGAAATCTACTCTCGACTTATAAGTGGCGTTTCCACTAAAAACCACTTGTATCACATCCAGTTTCAGACGACTTACTCTGGGGAGGACCCAAACCATTTAATTTCAAGTCCTTCAAGAATGGATCTAACCCTTCCTTGCTCCCGTCAATCCCGTTAATAACGAATCTATCACACTATTCTGTGCCCCTAATAACCCTCTTCCAACAATGAACGAGATTGTTGGAAGAGGTTTTGTTTTACCTTCATGACAACAAGCTCTAGTAACACGGTGTAGCGAAGTTTGTCTAAAATAAAAGTTACTCCCTGTATCATTAGCTATTTGCCAGTGAGAATTTCCTTTACTTCACATTTATTTATTTGTATAGATTTTTAAATATATTTGTTCTTGTCAGTTTTATTCACTTTTCAATGTCTAAAATCTATCGATCTGCCAATAACCGTTTGTTTATACAATTATTCAAACCATGTAACTATTAATTATTGTTTATAATAGAAGCTATATAATGATCACAAATTATTATGTTCAGACACTAATGGATTTACCATCAAAACTTCTCGTCATGGATCTTCGTTGACGTAACATCAATGTGTTCTGTCAATAATTATTTCGAAACATTTAAACTCAGTCGCCGCATAGTTGTTTTGTATGAAGTAACCACGTGGATGTGAACCGTGGTATATAGTAATTTACAAACACTCCTTAGAAAGCTGGAGTGGCATGGGGCTGGCCATATTAGCCGTAGAACCAATAACGGTTAGGGTAAATGGGTTCTTGAGGTAATGTAGGACGTCCACAGGTCAGGTGGAGCGATGATTTTCGCAAGACGGCTGGTAAGGCCTGTATTCGGGAAGCCTAGGATTGAAACAAGTGGCTTGCTATTGGAAAGGTTTATGTCCATTAGTGGACTGCGATGGTCTGATGATATTTGTGATCACGATATAGCACTACTTTGTATCCTGGTGCCTGGTGCTACAGATCGTCAAGGGCAACTAGTCTATTAGAGACAAGGGTTCCTTAGGGATACTATACCAAACACTAATTTTATACCAAACACATTTTTTGCATTCTTCTAAAATAATTTTGCAATAGCCTGGTTAACATTTAGACCCGACTAATTGATCTGGCTTTATTCATTCTTAACTGGCTTTTACCAGTGCCTTTGCCTTTGCCGCCTTTTAATTCGGACTCAGCGGAATCCATATTGTTTTAGTTACAATGACTGAACCTAGGGTTGGTATTAAAAATATAAACATGCAAATTTATTAGTGTAGACGTACAACCACCTAGACATGAGGGTGGAGTCCTACCTATCTGAAAAAAACATTCAGGATGCTGTTGGAGGAGGGGCAGAAAAGCAACGCTTCCGCAGTGTAGTAGCGAACCCATCGACCACAGCCTCCGCAAACATGCCTGACGCGCTATAGCCCCATGGTAATCCCAAAAGCACCCTGAATGCGTTGTTATATTGGACACGCAGGTGGCTATATGTCCTCTGCGTAAACTTAGTCCACAAGCTGCAGATGTAAAATGATTTTCAGAAGGGTTTGAACAACGTAATTATACGATGACAGTACCTACATTGCGCAAACCTGTGGGCCAGCATATTGCAGCGGACAGACAGAGACCTGCGTTCTCTATCTACGTTTACGTTAGATAGAGAGTCTTTATTTGTAAAAACATGGTGTACATACATTGCATGCAAGATCTTAATAATTTAAATAGTCTCAGTCATGTTGGGCCGCATTAAACGACATACAAATTGGTTGAAGGCCATAGGCCATTCTAGTGTTTTTTTACAATATAGCCGAAGCTTCACAATTTTTTTTAAATCAAAACTAATACCTACGCAGTGAGTCATTAACAAAAATATTCCAATTAGTCAAAAATAAGTAGATGACAATGTAAAATATATAATAATTACTTAATTTTATGAAAAAAAGAAAAAAATACACAGGCAAAGTTATTCTGTCATATTCATATTATATTCTATCAGTCATTTCTAGCAACTTTTCAATTGACAAAATATTTCACAACATCAGCACTTCAGAGACAGGAAAAACCTTCCTCTTTCAAAAATCCAGAAATATCATAATATGCTCTTTCAAATAAAAAGTTCTTAAGTTTATTTTTTAAAATTGAAGAACTTAGCAATTTCCATGACTCTGGTAGTTTATTGTAGATAGTCGGAGCCATACAGAAAATACTTTTGCGCATAAAAGTTGTTTTAGCACCGTGAAGGCAGAGTTTGGAATTGTCACGTCTGTTCCTTGGAACGGCATCAGACAAACGCTGAAAGAGACCGAAATTCGACCTAACAAACATTATTGTTTCCAAAATGTATATAGAAGGTAATGTCAATATTTTATATTTTATAAAGTACGGTTTACAACTGTCTGTAGTTTTCAGTTTAAACATCGATCTTATGCACCTTTTCTGGGCCCGAAACGCTATATCATTATCCGTAGGTACTATTTCCCCAAAATATAATTCCATATCTAATTATTGATTCGGCTAATCCGTAGTAGGCAGTAATTAGTGAATCTGTGTTGAGAACTGGCGCAAGTTGTCTAAGGGCATATGATGCGCTACTCAATTTTTTACTAAGCGCTTCAACCTGAGGCTTCCAGTTCAATTTACTATCTATGATCAATCCTAGGAACTTTGTAGTGTCAGTTTCAATTATGTAATTATTGTTAAAGTGAATATTTAAATTGTCAATTTTAGGTGTACGCTGTCTAAAAGGAATAATTTAAATGTGTTGTCTTTTAAATCATCGGTGACCTAATGGCCCCGGTACTTAAACCTCTGAACGCGATCTAGAAGGTATCCCAAGAGTGAGAGTTATGACAGCGGCTCGTAGGTAAAGCTACCTGATTTAAAAACAAACCACTCACTGTTATCGGTGTTGTACCTGAGCTGTTTATACAAACGCTATCTACGCGACATCCTATCTTAGTGCTATTAAGTTCCTCAATCAGTTTATTTACATAAATGTTGAATAAACGAAGGGAACTGTGTCCACAAATGCATTGCTGACAGTTGTTAATGATGATGACGATATTTTTCGTAGTCTAGATTTTTTTCAAAATCAATCTCCAGTTCTCAGAATATAACAATCGTGCAGCATGAACGGTACAAATTGTTGATTTATACAGCATGAAAGTACCGTTTTAGTGTAACATACAGAAATTAATATGACCAATAATTTACAACCGCATTTTGAAAAACATTGAGTTATTAATTCGTTATCGACATAAAGAGCTAGAATTAGCCCAAAACAAATGAATAAATTCAACCCAGCGGTGTCGTAACATAAAGCAAACTAGCTATTGTAGAATAAAGATATTGGAACGCCTCCTTCAGTATTGGATGCCGACGCGGTCATTTCTCGCAGCGCTCATAAAACAGTTTACAGTCGAATCGATTTAAAAATACAATCATTTGTTTTCGGTTCACGCAAACGTAAGAAATATGTTACACAGTTTTTACAAGCTGCTCTTATAAAATTGACTAAATATTGAACGATAAACTGCTTTATTAAAACATTACAAAGAAAGCTATTTATTATTCACTGCAATAGGCTATGCGAAATTCAAGTTTCTATTTAATTAATTATCGAAACTGTATAATAAGGATGTTCTACCGAGGGTTTCTATTAATATTAATAAACGATAGAAATAATTAATATGATATGCGCATGCCATGCAGGTCCTGATTTACCCATAGACAAGTGGTAGTAAAGTACTATGCTCATAACGTATACCTACTATTTAAAGAATGAAATATTTGATATCTGTGCTTTTTTCAAAATATTTTCTGATTTCAATAATAAAATATGTTTTAATAACTCCATAAAACTCTTTAGAAACTTTAAGGGGTTCTTGCAACTCTGTAAGTGAATCTACAGAGTTATGACTCAACTCTGCTTGATGGAAAGCAGGAGTAGAATCCAGGAGTAGGGGTCACCATCCTCATTGTGAGGGTAGGCAATGCAGCATGGTGACCCATACCATGGCGGCCTGGTCAGTTGTTTCTGCATCATCCTTCTGGCCTCCACAGGCCGAGAGAATGATGCAGAATAATTGGGCCTCCGGTCTCACACCCACAAACGAAATACGACAGCAAGAATGCTGTTATTATTAGGATGGTCTTCTGTGTGAGGGTAATACTGCCCCGTTCGAGCCGGCCCATTCTTGCTGAAATCAGCGTGGTTCTAATACCTTGCAAATCAGCTCCTAATATGGAGCTTTGGAAATGCAAACATCTAGTGTTATCAGCGAGTCATAGCATCAATGTGACAATGCAATTATATTGTGGCAACTTCTACATACAGCGGAAGCGAAAAACATACTACAAAGTCATCCACCGAAGGAACAAGGAATAAAACTATACAGAGTAACTAATAATCCTGAATCGCAATAGAGAAATTCTCGCTGTGATAAGCTTATATGTATACCACATCCCAACACTAACCGTTGGACAGTGGCCCGTCAGGTCAGGCTTAATCACCTCGCCTGGTCGGAGGATCTTCCCTTTGTGGGAGAACGGAGGGACACGATACACCCGTTCCTACACAATATACTAGGTATTACAAAATTACTAGATGGTGCTATTACGTGCTTTCCAGTCCAGTCATGTTCCACATACAGTACCCACGAGATTTGATTCAATACAAACGAGAAAATAGACGCAATTGTAATAGTATGCTAAAATTAGAAATTTGCAATGTTCAATGAAGGTGTATAGATATATTATGTATTCCTTAATTTTTGAAGTGTCAACGAGTAATAGTAACTATGATCTTATAGTAGAAGTGATAGTTGAATGGGCGGTGACGCACAAAGTATTACACGAGTGGCATCGTACCGCGGGTTCCGGCTATTAATACCCGTGCATTTACCACGCGGTTCCACTCAACCTTGGTACTCGGTACTCTTCACTCGACGCTGAGGTGCGACCAACATTACTTGTTTTATATTCGACTAGCTTACGCCCGCAGCTGCGCCCGCATGTATGTTGGTTATCGAGGTAAAAAGTAGCCTAAGTCCTTTTCAGGCTATAGACTGTGTACCAAATTTTATTTAAACAGACAGAACTAATGTCGCATTTATAATATTAGTAAGGACTATTTTACATTTAATTTGTCAGTAATCTAATTGTAAACTCTTCAACCTACCTTTCAACTGCTTCGTTGGTCTATTGGTATACGACTGCTGATCAAGAGGTCTCGGGTTCGATTCCCGGGTCGGACCAAATGTTTGTGTGATCCGCAAATATTTGTTTCGGAGTTTGGGTGTTTTCTATGTATATTAAGTATGTAGGTATTTACAAAAAAAAAATGTTTATGCATTCATATCAGTTGTCTAGTTACCCATATAACAAGCTCTGCTTAGTTTGGGGACTAGATGGCGTTGTGTGTAAAATGTTCAAAGTATTTATTTATTTAAACTTTTTACCGTGATGATAACCGACATAGACGCAGGTTAAGCCGCTTGTGAAGGCTAGTTACGTACATACCTAAGTAAATTAAATGGTGCATGGTGCATCGCTTCGTCTGTTGTTACGATGTAACAGTAATACTCACACTATTATATCTACAGCACAACCAGTGGTATTATACGATCTAAAAGCGTTTAGGCATTATTCTATTATTTATACAGCACGTTTATTTAAATGGTAATGAACTCAAAATTCAAGTGTCATTGCATTGCTATTTCGTTTTGTATCATTTACTTTCAAGAGACAATACAATAATGCCATTTATGAAACCCAGTATAAACAGATTTGTATAAGGTAGATGCTTTGATTATATAGGTAGATGTGATTTTTACGATCTGCCATATAATGAGATGTAAAATAGATTGCAAGGATGGCGCAGTGATCGGGCCACGTGGTCACAGACGTTTCACGTGCTAGGTCACCTCGCTGCTTTTTACTCAGCTTGGTGTTATCACATGTGAGATTCAAAACTCACATGGGATAACACTTAGTGTGATTTACAGTTTATTGTAAGTCTAGATGTTCTGTGTTCTCTTTTTTTAGAGAAGCTTTAGGAATCTACATGGTTTGTTGCAAGGGACGTTATAAACATACCTGAATCGGACACAAACTTAAAGAACGGGCGTTATTTGTATACGTTTCATGTAAGTGTCTTAAGTTATGAATTAGTCGTTTTAAGTAAGTTTGTAAAGTCCTCCTTGGCACAGGGGGGGTTACTTAGGTTTCAATATGTTTAGTTTTAATGTATTAAATATCTACACCCAATCTTACAAAGACATTATGTATATATTATGTATATAACTAAAAGTTTTAAATATACTATCCTGCCAAGTATTAAGCAACATTTTTTTCGTACAATAAGGTTATTTTACAGGGAAAAGGGAAATCAATCTATCAACCTACATCGAATCACACGCATGCAAATGAAACGCACTTACGTGCGATCGGATGATGCGATACACATCAACGGAATATGACAAAGGAATTCTCAATTTTGGCCATTTGACATTAGTAGTATAATCGTATTTCGACTGTAGTCATCCGAATCCATGCCAGGAAATTCACAGACCTTGATCACTGACGCTTTCTAAACAAATACCGGTGCGTCTAGTACCGTCCCTACGGCTGAAAGGGCGTTACATAAATATAAGAAAGTTTTATGTTTATTGGCGATAATAGTTTTGTGCAGCTCCGCCAGTGGGTGTGACGTATAATTTGGCGAATCGGCGATGCGTCGCGCTCGCTATACCAGTAGTGTGCGATGTCATCTTGGTTTCGGGTATGTCCGTTTTCACATTACACACCACACACAAATTCTTGGCTTTCATAAAGCTTTACATTGATACAGCTAAATAAGAAACACGTATATTGTAAATAAACGTTATACTTTGTTGCGAGCGGAGCGATAAGCGTAGCGAGCTCATCTAACCAACACAAGCTTAGAATAATAAGAAGTATTCATTTTTAAGGATGTTTTAATACATTCTTTCTTAGTTTTGGTTTATCCTACAAGAGATACTTAATAGCATTCCCGAGGACCGAATTTTGACAGTGTCCCTCGCCCATGCCTCGGAGAGCACTTTAAGCTGTCGAACGCGGTTGTCATGAACATCTATCACCACTCTGCACCTAGGATAAGAGGGTTCTAGAAACTGCTGTTTAATAACAGCAGTTTCTATGTCTTAATAGACACTCGGATTCCTCCCAGCGTCCTCGAAACCCGCAATGACACGGGCACCACCTACTACATGTTCCTTAAAAAATCTCTATGTAGGCGACGTACGACATAAGGCAACCGTCCGCCGCCTGTGGAGGTCGTACTCCTGGGTCTGCCGCCTCCTTTTGCGAAATGACGTCTTCGCAGAAGCTTGCGATTGGGTTAAAACAACTGCCACTACCAGCAATAGAGCGTATCATTGCCGGTAGTGAGAGATCTCCTTCGATAATGCAGTGATAGCACTACGTAGCGTCGCCCAAGCAGCGTGTGCTGATCTAATTCGTCAATGCAGTCGAAGTGGCGATAGTTGGGTGGGACTCAACTACAGGGGACTCAGCTCCAAAAATCTGAAAAAAATGGCATAACATGTAAAATGCACTGACTTGGAAAACTTCGTACTACAATAAAGTAATAATAAGTAAACATATTAGTTATTCATTGGACACGACTTTAAATAACCCTAATAATATGGGGTGATTACAGGACCCTATTCTATGCTTGGCCTGACACGCACTTAGCTAAGATTTCTCCATAAAAGGATTAAGCTAAAAATAATTTTCTGTAAGCTCGCCAGAGCACTGATTCCAATGATTTTAAACGAATGCTCCCATTTTGATCTAAAACTTTTTGTCCGATGTAAGCGGCGATGGGGTCATTAATTGTGTTGTTAATTCGCCTAATGGCGGTGTATAAAACACTCTTGAATGATCTAGGGCACCTCACATCATCAATCACAACTAACTAAAGGAAAATTTGTTCCATTTTAATACAAAAAACATAACAAAAAAAAAGTTTTAGATTAAAAGAACCACAAAAAATATTAAAGATAGCAAAAACCTTTCAAAGGCGACAATTTATCGCTTACCATTTGAAGTCAAATTTTGCTTTGGCTTACCAAGTCTTAACTCACGGCTTCCACATTTTTTTTAAGTAGGCAAAATAAATCCCAAAAATGTTCAAATACTATAACATAACTACAAGAACTTTGTTGTACGACTTGGTATATCTGGTTAGTGGTGAGTTATCTCTCGATTAGACATACGTCTATGTTACGTAAACAGCGTGTAGACTCTTGTACCCGGCAACCTACTTGGGGCAGAGATATGTTAGGATATATGATTATGTTAGGATATATATTAGTTTGGATATATTACTAATGCGGGCATTCTCTTGTTTAAAAAGAAAACTTCAGGAAGACTAGGTTCTGAAAATGAAAGACAGCGAGTTTTCATATTTTCATTGTTATTTTTCTTAAGATAGTGATGCGTATTTGACGTCGCTTTTCCTTGCACCATGTATGTGCACTAAATGTTGGCAATCAGTCAAGCAAGCGCAATTAGCGCTGACTGACACAATTGCCGGAGCACCCAAACAACAAACATTTAATCCCACCTACAAATGAATCATAAATGTTTACCAACTACAGAATTGTGTTAGACGCATGTAAAACAAGCATGAAATATATTAGGTACTAGTTCATTCATGTAAATAGGTAGATCGTTGGCGGGTTGACTTTATATAATGACTTAGACCTTAAATTATTACATATATTGGATTACATGGACATCCGCGGCAGTCCTATTATGTGACATATTTTTCTTAACTCTGCACATTTTATTTTCTTTTTCTTATTTATTTAACTTTTCCTTTACATATAGTGATCACTATAATTTTAAAGATTTACATAATGCAACAGTTTTTAATATTACAAGTCATATTTTTGCATTTTAAGTAATCCAATCCAGTTGAAGGATTATTTCAAATGATCCTATGAATCAATGACGTTGAACATGAAAGGCAATAAACTCTCTGAGAAATAACTTCGATTTGTTAACTTCGCTGTTATTACTTTATGATGATACAAATAATTGCTAAAGCATTTACGTGTTTAGAAATACTTATAAAAGCTGAGTTTAGCAGTACCAGTCCAGATCCAGTGTCTAAAGATTACAAGTTAAATATGTCTATAACTGTAAAAAGTTTCTTTATAAAAAAAATGTTTGCTGTCATTGGTTATATATTATTTTTGTTTGCTGTAATGAATTGACTTTTATTAGATTTATGAATTGACTTTTATAATATTATAGGAGTGTGGCAGTGCGGAGTGCCATACATAACCATAATTTTGATAATATTTTGTAAAACAAGTTTATATTTTTCAAAAGAGCAACGATGGCGTTTCTTGTAAGTTCTTCTCCATGGGTAACTGCATTTGTAAACTTGTGGTAGTTGTTTTTTACTTTTTACTTTACAAGTGCGAGGGCCTACGTTAATGAACATTTTTCCTTTCGCTTCACTTCAAACCTCCCCACGGTGGCCAACTGCGGGTTGGGGACTGGCAAGACTAAACATGACTATTATCCTATCATAACAACTGTGACTGACTGCTTAACGTGACCTCCGTATCACGGAGACGCTCATGTTAAGGTTGGTAATGGTCACCATCCAGGTACTGATTACCGGTACTTACAGGTACACGTACTAGTTGTTGCTTACCCTCGTGATTGTTTCTAATTACTATAATTACTTTAAGTAACAACTATTGTTTAATGTGTAAATGTCTTTTTAAAATAACCTATTTATGTTTTCAGTGGTTGCCGGGCGGGAGTTGCGGCGAGGGAGGTGAGGGCGCCGTACGCCGCTCCCGTGGCAAACGTATTACACAGCGACGAGGTGCTATCAAGCACCATAAGTAAGTTCAAAAATATACCCATAAAAATTTAAATTTAAAGTTAGTGAGATATCCGTTTATTGCCTATTGCCAATGGCTTCACCCGCATGTTCATGGTTTATTTCGTATTTCTAACAATTGTAAATGACATAATAACATACAGATATATATTTGTATATAGATATATATTATATTCAAACAAACATATTTAATTATAGCTCCAAAAACCTTTTCTGAAGTGGGTGCTTACAACAAGAAAGATCAGCTGCTAAAATTACAAAGTAGCCCCATACGGGTTAGATTCAGCGTTGATTAATTAGTTCGTCGTTAGTTAGAAGTACTACTATATAATTTAATCATATAGTAGTACTTCTAACATGATATCACTGCAGAACACTTGATGTTGGGCAGCGATATCGCGATTCAGCATTAATAGTTATTTCGTAACTCAGTGGTTCAGTGTTTCTTCGGTAAATGTCGCTACTGTCGAATAAATAATATTAATAACATACAATCAATAAATAAATTTAAAACATTTGACATTTTGGCAGTGTTTCCAGTTATATTAAAAAAACATAATAATTATACTGTTGAATAGATTTTTTTTAGAAAAATACCACAAATTGAGTGACAGTAAACAGTCTGGCCAGTATTCACCTAATCACTAATTTCAAAGTCTGACAACATAATGTTGTAGGAATGTTGTCGACATTCAAACAACGAATGTACTTATTTTGTTGTTGTTATAACAACAACACCTGTCAGAGTGATCTTAACTTATAAGTTGTACGTTCAAACAACGAATGTAATTGTTGTGTTATAAGTTATAACAACAACACAATGGTTGATGTCATAAAGCAACGTAAATAACTCTTTAATTAAAAAAAGTTGCTCTTAAATACTTTGTGCCTTACTTAGACCAGACTTACTAGAAGATACTATGCAGTTATATTGGTACCGGCGAGTTTTGCAGCTTTTCAATCGGATATTTTTCGCTATTTTATTGGTTTTATTTCTGTTCTGAATTTAAGTTTTCATATTTTTTTTCTAATATTATTGTTATGTTATTTATTGTAACAGAAGTTCCGTCAAAATCGATTCTAGAGATTAGCCGGAACGAACGTTATAATCATTTTTGATGTAAGTATATAGACCGTAATATTCTTCCATTTTCATTCAGTGAAAACCTGTTAATTTAAAATCACAAATAGACACTAACAATAATATTTGTTGGTTCGTTTCTCCGTATCTATCAGTCCGTCTTTAATATTGCGTAGATCATATTAATAATGCCGAAAAGAAAAAAAATGTGGAGTAACTCCAAAGTGTAGTGTTTTCTATTTTAAAAACATCTTGTGTGGAGACTACTTTTCTCATCAATAAATCGGCATGAACAATTAAAGACATGTAAACAATGCGTAATTCAGAAAGCTCTATTTATTGTTTTATACATATTTGTTGTTGCACATGTTGTAATAAAAGCTCTCTCCGTAGTACTAGGGTTTCGTTCAACATATGATTTAGTTAGAAAACAGTTACTAACATGAATCTGGCTCAAGATAGGTGATCATAAACTACGGACAGATATTGCGCATAGCCCGACATGCACTTTGCTTTTATCTTTTAACTATTAACTACATCAATAGCTTTATAAAGATCTAATAACGTAAAACAAAAAAACGCAACGTGGGTTTGATATTATTCTCGTGATCTTCTTCAAACCCGTATGTAATTACACCTATTGTGACGTATTGAAGAGGAAATATAACAAGTAGTGCATAATTCCTTAGCAATACATCACGCCTCTTCTAGCCTGATTCTGCGCATTTTCATGTTTGAGATTTTTGGCTGGCGTATGTTAATGTCGATCTATCATGAGTAACGCCTACGTGAATGTTGATACCTATTTAAATACTTAACACAATGTACGACAGATGTTATGTAATTTATCGAATTGAGCTGGAACATGCTTGTTCATTATTAATTTAAGTAGGTTTGCATCTACGCTGGAATTGAGAGTCCGCGCCAAGATGTCTCATCTCCATTTTATGCATATTACAGTGTAATTTTATTCACTCATAATAATAAAAGTCGTAATAAACACATGATACGAGAACTCCTGTCTCGTGGTGATAAAATAAAGTTTCAGATAATACGTATAATATTTTCACCTTTAAAAAAGTTGCTTTTTAGATACCACCGATTGCTATTTGGTTTTTTAAATACTACCTAGCTTTTCTAATGTAACAACTTTCATTTGTCATTTTAGTACGAGCCAAAAGACTTCTTTTTCTTCTTTAGGCGAAATAGCAACCAGCTGAATATCAGCTTTTTCTGCCAATGTCAAGTAGTTAAAGTCTTCAAGTCTTTGTCGTAATGAATTTAATGATAAAAAAATGTGGATGAAAGGAAATGGGAACCGTCTTCCGAAAAAACAATAAACGATCTTCGAGCAAGAAGACAAAAATCCTTTCCGACCGACCATTAATCACGTGATCTTTTTTTGTCATATAAGCTTTTAATTTTTAGAATTACTTTCGGAGGTAGAGTAGATAGGTTACAGGTTGTTTTTGACTGTCTTTGCAGAAAAAAAATACACGTGATATATTACTACACTCCCCCTCCCCCCTTGTAATATTTCGTGATTTTTGTGAACAGTTCCCCCCCCTTTCGAGCCTTACGTGATTAATGGATATCCTCTTATTGATTATGAATAATAATAAAATATTGTTTGAATAAAGTTATGAACTAAAATCTTGATCCGCGACACTTTCTTGAGCCAAACAAAGCATAGAACAAACTGCCTACCACAGATTATAGCCACATTATTTCACTTTGTACATTCATATTTGCACTAACTGAGCATCCATGCTCAGTTAGTGCAAATTTGAATTTACAATTGAATTGACTGTTATGACGTCATTCCACCCAGGAATGAACATATAAAAATACATAGGCAAGTCATAATTTGTACCTTTTATTTTAAAGTATACGTTTGTAAAGAGAGAGTTTATTACTTACTATACTTTATTACTAATGTGTTGATTTTGTATCTTTACAGGATTCACGAGGTGAACGGTCACCGTTTTGTGGCGAAGTTCTTTCGTCAACCGACATTCTGTGCGTTTTGTAAAGAGTTCTTATGGGGCTTCGGTAAACAAGGCTACAGCTGCTCCGTGTGTCAGACGGCAGTTCACAAGAGATGTCATCACAAGCTTTTAGGGAAATGTACCGGATCGTCGGCGTATTCGGAATCTACTGTGGTGAGTACTTTTAGAGCAGAGTACCTTTACTTGCGTTCTTTGTCGTTTTTATCGCTGTTGTTTGCAAGTGTAGTGTGTAATCAAATATCAAGTGGCCTTCTTTGAAAACGACATAAGGTTTTTAGTAGTCTAATCCTAAAATAGGCAGACCTTGTACTATGTTGACCTGTGTGTTGATCATTTAATGTACATACTCTAGAAAACTTTCATCATAAATCCTGGGTGATCACTAGTCACTACCAGCCAGTCCTCCATTGTAACAATAAGTCAATCTGTGTTAGTAATTATTATGATGTCATTGGATCCCTCCTACCCTCCCTATATCTACCTATAGGTACATCTCTATATATAAATAAAATAGAATTGCGTGTTGTGTGATTTCAAATAAACAGCCTATCACTAAATTCATATGAAAGTATTTACGGTACTTAAATAAAAAAGTATTTTTTAAGTTTCATCGTGGAATACTCTTATGACATTTCCCGTTTTCATGTGTTCAGTATATTTCCTGTTATAAATTGAATTGATATTTGTTAGTTATTAATTACTATCGTGTATTTCGATTTAGCGTTAAGAAGTGGCCTATGTTACTCAGCTGATAGTATAGCTTTCCATTGGTGAAATAATTTTGAAATCCAGTGGGCCTAGCCAAGTTGCAAAGGTTTTTCGTTCTGCAATAGCCGACGCCTCAATTCGCTTGTTTGATTGGCTAATATTTTGTTTTGATCACGTAACTGAGTGACATTAGCCAATCAATTAAGAGAATAGAGGCGTCAACGATATAAACGTTTTGCAAATTGGTTAGGGGGGCAGGTTAGTGATTTAGGCGTGAAAGAATAGTACAACAATTTTAATTTTTTTATTAGTTGGGATTTGAAATTTAAAAAAATTAAATAACATCAACAATTTCATTATTCTCATTATTACAGTACCTTCGGGAGCGGTTCAAAGTGGACGTACCTCACAGGTTCCGTCCGCACCAGTTTATGTCGCCCACCTTTTGTGACCATTGTGGGGCCATGCTTTATGGCTTCTTCAAACAAGAACTCAAGTGTCAAGGTATAGTTCAAGTTATTCAACTTTATGGTTTAAAAAATACTTTAATTTAGAAGTTCAAACTATTGAGAACTTGTAGATAGTATGTTTAAGAGCAGGTAGGTATATTCACATATGTATTCAATTTCTTACATTATAACTTCTCCTAGTAACTAGTACCTGCCTCCCTTGCCAAGTTACAAACGTTTTTCGTTTTCTATTCTATTAATTATAAAAATATCAAATTACAATTTGTATGTCAGTATCATATATACTTTCATTTGATATTACTTACAAACACTCCAATTTTATTTATTTGTATACTTAGATATTTGAATAAATGAAGAACACAAAATCTGTTCTTCATATGCCTAGAGAATATTTATTTTATGCCCCACAATACATAGACAAAGATCCACAGACGACTGGTCAATCAATCGTTTCTTATTCTTTATTTGTTGTAACGAAATAGAGGGCAAAATGAATTATAGTCACAATTTAAATTATAAAGGTCTGTCTGCAAGTTCTTAATGTATAAAGTAATGTAAAAAAAAATATAGGGTACATTTATATTTTATAATTTACAAAAGTTTATTTATTTTAGTTATTTGTACTGCAATGAGTTGTTTTAATATTTTGCAATGTACTCATCACATTTATGTGTTCTTAACAGTGTTGCCAATTTCTTTTTTAACCTTATCAATGTTCTTTTATTTGCTTGTAGTATTTGTGTACTTACATTGTATAGATTTGTATTGCTTACTCATTATCGCATAGATGCCTAAACTCTCTTCTATGAGCTTCGGGTTTAATACAAATTAGACGTTGTAACTATTAAACAAAGTACATAATATATCACAAATTTAATCATGCACAAAATAGTGATTATAGTTTAAATAAAAAAAGATTGATCATGAAATCAATTAGGTGCAATGAATGACTTAATCACATGACAGGTGATCAAGGTTGAAACTAATGTTGGCAACACAATGTTCGTACATACAATTCGCTCACAAGCTCATAATTGATTCCTAATTTGCATTAGTGTCGTGTAATGATGCGGAGCTAATGTGCTATATTTATCTTTGTTTCGATTCTGCATGATGTGTTGTTGATTGTATATAAAAAGATACTGCTGACTACTGCTTTATGACAACTCGTGTATTGTATATTAATTAATTATTGTTTCAGCATTTAATGTACATAAAGGTATGTAAAGGTATGTCACCTTTATTTGCTCTCTAAAACAATGGATCGAGATTGTATTAGGACGCTATTTTTTTGACGTTTATTCGCTAGTGTCAAATTTATCCTGTTTTAATCTGTTACTGATTTTAGTATTTATGGATTAAAAAATAAAGCATAATTTTAAAAATAAGGCTAGTCTGTAAGTATACAACTCAAGAATACAGTAGTCCACAAACTTGAGATTGTCGCATGGATCACCTACAGACACATCTAGAAGAATATAAAGCAAAGATAGAATACGAACACAATATTGATCAAAATTCTATGCAGTAAAATAAAAAGTATTTGGCATGTAACAAAGAGTACTTATGACAGTTAAATAAATAAATATAGATACACCAAACTAAACAGATATCGTCACCTCGTTAAATAAACTTATACATACTTGGATATTTACATAAATAGTTTCATTTATCTCATTTCAGCGCTAAATTACATAACAATACACAATGTTTACTGAGAAAAATAAAGTTGATCCATCGCAACATGAAAGAAGGAAAAACAACAATAGTATTCCGATAAAAAATTCGTAAATAAGTGTTACTATGTCGTCACAAAATAAGAAGCCCGATTTGACATTTGTCATCGTGGCGTAACTAATACGATTAATTCGTGTTTTTGAGTGCAATTTTTCAATATCAAGTTAAACTTGATGCTTATTTATGATACGCGTTGTGATAGTGTATGGGTAACATAGTAATTAAATAGGATTATGAATTTGATTTTTCAATTTCTTACATGCGGCATGTCAAATGACAAATGTCAAAACGGGCTTCTTATTTTGTGACGACTATAGCCTAATTTTCTTCATTTAAAGTTCATTCATTTTACTTCTTTAAGGCACAGTAATAACTTAATATACCTAAAACATGTATTGCGCTACGAATAGTTTAGTTAAGTTTCACACGCGTAGCGCTACGAGAACTATGTAGAACAAATCGCTACGTTATAATTTATCGATCTACGCACGACACTTTTCAAAGGGACTTGTTGTTTTAGTAGATATTTAAGGTTTTTGAATTAAATATTTTAGTGAAATTTATATATATAAACAATGATACCAACAGTATTAAATAAATTTAAATGTATGTATGACTTACGGGACAGGTGATCAGACAATTAGCCGGCTGGGAAATGACGGACAAAATCATGGACATATGCAACTTAGAGTCACAGGTGTGTTACCACTCTCTTGTTTCCTTGTTCCCGCATCGAGGGGAAGGGTTTTGACTCTGGTACTTTGACTCAATCCATTGAAAGAGAGGCGTCGAAAGAACTACTACAGTCCTTTATGCTTGATCTCTGTGACAGAAAACCTTCAAAACCGACGAACTAACTTAGAACAAGTGATTTTATTTTATTTATTTCTTTTATGAAAATTAGCAGCTACAAAAAAGAAAATAGTTTGATATGCAACATCAAGCCAACTGTAGATTTTTACGGATTGATAGAAGTTCTGGAACTTGACTCTACACCTATACAAACAAATATTGGCCAATCTATGCGTGTCAGGCCACACATAAGTATGGCCTGACACTAGGGCAATTTTTATTTTATTCTTTAATAGAGTTCTGTAGACGACCATAATGGTAGGTATATTTAAAATCGTGTCAAATAGATACCCATTTAAAAAAAAATGCACTTTAATGTTGATGTCAACAAAATTAAAGTGAAAAAAGGTTTTAGCAAAAAAATCATCCCCACTTTACGTGTAGGGCTGGTACCCCATATAATTTTTTCCTATTTTAATGTAGTCCTTTGTCGACATAACCGCAACACCTGGTCATGCAAAATTTCATCTTTCTAGCACCAACCGTTCGGGTGGTAAGTCAAAGATGGACGGACATGATGAATCTGTAATGGTACCAAGTCATGAACTACGGAACTCTAAAAAGTTTGTCATCTATATTTTAAATTTATTTGTCTGTATGGTACAGATTGAGAATATGTAGTGCCGCGACTCCGTGGGTGCAGGTGCTATGTAGGACAAATAACATCATTTCAACCCATCTGACTAACGTGGTGTAGTAGACCAAAACCAATTTTTAAAGGAGAGGCCTATGTACAGCAGTGGACTGCTAAATTGCATTACATATTAAATTGCGTCCTGCCCGTCATGACATGCGGAGCCGAAATGTGGACTCTCACGGCACACGGCTGGTCTACAAATTAAAAGTCGCGCAACGTGCTATGGAGAGGGCTATGCTCGTCGTTTCTCTAAGGTATCGTATTAAAAATGAGGTAATCTGGCAGAGAACTAAAGTTATCGACATAGCCCACAGGATTAGCAAGCTGAAGTGCCAGCAAACGTGTTCTTGAGTGAAGACCGCGTAGGACGTCCACAGGCCAGGAGGAGTGATGATTTGCGCAAGACGGCTGGTAGGAGCTGGATGCGAGTAGCCGAGGATCGAACTAAGTGGCGGGCAATTGGAGAGGCCTGCGATAGCAGAGAGCAGTGGACTGCGATAGACTGATGATGATGATGAAATTGCATTACAAATGAAGTGCTATACATTAGTAATATAAAAATGTACTTTAAATGTACCTCGTAAGTTTTAAAATGACACTAGGCACAAGCTAATGAAGTTCTCATAAGTCATAGCCAAGTGGCCTTAGGTGACTGAAAACAATCATCGAGGCCGGTAAGCAGCTACACCGCAGTCAGTACCTAGATGGGAGACCGATTGTAGCATGTCATTTTATGAGCGTTTCCGTGATTCGGAGGTCACGTTAAACATACAGCTTAGTTGGAAGTAGTAGGTCTTCTAGCGGCTTAAAAACATCTAACGACAAGTTTACGTAGCTAAACGTCTCTTGCCAGTCCCCCAGCGAGTGCCCAGCATGGGGTCATATGGTCTTAACCCTCTCCTGAGAGGAGACCCGTACCCAGTAGTGGGATATTATGTGTTGGGTACAACACCATCACATTTATCAAGCTATTTATATTTTATTTAAGACTTATAGAACTCTGTTTTCTGTATTCCTATATATGAAAACAATATCTACAGGTACGAAAACAATATAACGAATTTATGAATTTCATCGTTTATTTATTCTTAGTTCACGATAATCGACTCAAGCTTTAGTAGTTACTAGTTGTGAACCGCGAGTTGGTCTGCGTGGTAGGTAAAGAAAATTGTAAATAAAAGTAGTATAACTCCGTATAACATCAGCTATCTGGCAGTGTAAGTCAAATCAAAATCTGTTCAAGGAAAAAAGACAGACAAACAAAGTTTTGTAAATAGTTTTTTTATGTAAGTCCCATATATGTTTGTGTGGACCTTCTTATGCATTAAGTGATAAGCTGGTTTCTTAAAATTACAAAAAAACACTTAAATTTTATTTAGTTTTATAGATTTTAGAAAGGTCTCGATGCTAAGTGGTTACAGAGTAGGTTAATAAAGACGTTCTGCTGGTCATCTGCTGATCTGCCGCTGAATCTCATATGAGGCATCGAAGGTCCTGGCGCGATCTCCGGCGTTTTGAATGCCTCTCTGTCGGTCGGAAAGACGCAGAGGCCGCGACTGGTTATGAATCGGTATGTTACTGAGGAACGTTCATCTACAAACTCTTGGCATTTGTCAAGTATGGCTCGAAATTCAGGATACGCTAGTGGAGCCATTCTGCCAAACTTCGAAGCGTGGATAAAAAAGACGGACAGTGTCACCTATCATCATCATCATCAACAGCCTTCAACAGTCCACTGCTGGACATAGGCCTCATTAGAAAGGAGGTTATGGCCTAGGCCTATCGATTGACTCAAATACTCGCCGGGGATGGTTGCTTCGAATGGTATCAGAATCGAAATGAACAGTGGTCTACAACACCATGCCATCACTGTCCATCAGCATTGATCACGGCAGTGCCATATAAGCTGTATCTTTATATGCATGACACGAAACTTAATTAAAATGAGTCGTATCGTATCGTAAGAGATAATTGTAATAAATAAAACCATTCTGATACAAAAAGATTCTGAAAGGAGAGTGCTGAACTACATGTGAAAGAAGAAATTCAATAGATTTAATCTATCTTTAACCTTTTATTGTTTACTAAAAATGCGGTTGCGAGTTTTATTTACAGTATCTGTGTCAGAACATTTTCTTTGTAGTTTTAGTGCTAGTCTTGAATGTGTTTTTATGTACTTCACCTAAGCAAACATTTTAGCCCACTTGACATTTTTTAAGAGTACAGAAAATATAGGTGGTATGTTTGGACCGAAATAGTAAACAAATATATATTTCGGACATTTGACAGAATGTCATCTAGTCCTAAACAAAGCAGATCTTTTACTATGGGTACTAGACAACTGATATAAATACAGATATACTTATACAGATCATACAAACGCTTGATTCGACCCGGGAATCGAACCCGAGAACTCAAGCACAGTAGTCGCATACACTACCACTACTCCACCGAGGTAGTCAAATCTAGATTGTTGATCTCGTTGAAGTAATATTTAATAGTAGCATTAATTGGAATTGTTTGAAAGATAATGATGACACTTAATGTTGACATTATTTGACTTCAATGGTCCTTTACATTGTTTATACTTACCAATCAGCGTTACTGAGCCCATCAACGATTTGGCATAATAAACTATAGTTTAATGTTTGAGTGTAGCCAAAAGTATTAACAAAATTGTTGCATCTTACACATGCGCCAAAGCATGTGTTTATTTATCTTAGTGTGTTAAAAGAAAGTCATAAAACTACGAAATAAGTGAGTCATAAATTTAGTTCTGTTTATTTATTATTACAAATCGAATAACTACGATTTCCAGAGAAGGCTTAGTTAAATAGCAGGACTGTATAATGTTCTGTTTTAAGAAGTAGTCTCCTATTTGATCTGTGGTCAAAACGGCTCTATTTTTTCAATAGAATCTTTGATTTATAAACTTCAATTTCTCTTTTATCAAACACCAAATACGTATAAGCTTTATTTATGTCCTTTTTCATAAGATCAAAGTTCTATAAATGTAGGTAAATAAGAAACTCAACGCTCATATCAAAGTGGCATTAAGTGATTAATGTAAGCAGCGACGGTGCGGTCAGTACCAAGATGAGTGACCGTTTGTCGCACAATGAGCGTTTCTGTGATTCGGAGGTCACGTTAAGAAGTCAGTCCCGGTAGTTATTGCTGCAAAAATACCACTGAGACCTAACTCGCTCTAAGTGGCCCCTGAAATTTACGGAACGTTGGAGAAAACGAGCGTTAATGTATCATTCTTTCGACTGCCTTGTTGGTCTAGTGGTTAGCGTATGCGGCTGCTGATCAAGAGGTCTCGGGTACGATTCCCGGGTCAGACCAAATATTTGTGTGATTCACAAATATTTGTTTCGGAGTCTGGGTGTTTTTCTATGTATAATATGTATGTATTTACAAAAAAAAAGTATGTTTATGTATGTATATCATTTGTTTAGTACCCATAACACAAGCTCTGCTTAGCTTGGGACTAGATGACGCTGTGTGTAACATGTCCAAAAATATTATTATATTATTATTCTGTATTTTGTTGAACTCGTCCAATCTTGTTGCAATAAATCATTCAAATAATCATACAACATTTTTATTTTCTTACTTCGCTGTTCTATTTACTAATTGAAATACTAGGATGACAACTCAGACACGTGATTCACATAAACCTACTTATATAAATACCTATTATTTATGTGAATGTTGGCCCTATTATTTTCAAGTGATAAAATTGAACGTCGTTTCAAAGAAGACCAACATAAACTCATTCTCACGTTCGTTTTCAAATAAAAGTTTTTCAAAGGAAAAAAGAAGATATCATATTATTTGTGCCGCATGCAGATGAAAAACTCTGGAGAATGTTTATAGGTAAATATAAATAATACTAAGGTATATTTCTAGATAGCTTAATGAAATACTAGCTTTCGTCCGCGGCTCCACCCACATGTTTGTTGGTTATCGTAGTAAAAAGTAGACTATGTTCTTTTTCAGGCTCTAGATTATCTGTATACCAAATTAATCGTATTTTCAATAGTAGTTGTTACGTGTTACGCGCGGTTATTATTGTAAGCCCCTATATAGTAACGCCGAATATCGAAACTAGACTAAACAGCATTAGCTTGAGTTAAATAGTTCTGTTAGCCTAGCCTAGGCTTTTAGCAAGTAAAAGTCTCGTCAAAATCAAAACAGACACACACAAAAATTTTAAAAATTGCTTTTTAGGATTCCGTACCTTAAAATGAAAATAACCTCACCCTTATAGGGTCACTTTGTTGTCCGTCTATCTCTCTGTCTGTCAAGACCCTATTTTCAGGAATGCATAGAGAAGCGAGTATACCTGAGTTTCACTAACGAACGTGTAGAGGTTTTAAATTTAAATTCATATCAAATAGGTCTATAATACCTTTAAGGAATTTAAACAACAAGAAACAGCAATTTAAGCCGCATATTTTTAAAGCCGAATATTTAGATGGCACCCAAGTGCTTAGATTTCTCTTAAAATTGAAGAGCTAAAATTGTAATTTATTATCGTGTGTTTAATATTATTAAGTTATATATTTGTATTATTGTAAACAGATATTTACAATAAATATCTATTCATGTCCAATAATACGTCTATGTATGTCACAAGCTTGATTATTTTGAGATGTCTCTGCTACAATATTATAGGAATGAACAATACACCCAAATATTTCGCCGAATTACTACAATGATTTGATTAATTTGGGAACAGTGTCTTAATAAATTAGTTTTAAATTTCTATACAAAAACAGGAGATGTTCGGGATTTAATATATAAGAAGTTTAAACTTGTTGAATTTCCTTCCGAAATATACAAAAACACAGTCACACGCATCTATTATTATCTACTCGCCATCATCAATCAATCACCTGGTCCGGGCGGTTGCGGGCTAAGGCGGGCGGAGAGGTGGGTGGTACCTGGAGCACGCGCTCGTCCGCATCGCACTCCGCAGTCTGCGCGCGCGTCTTGGCGTGTGGCACCGTTGTCGCGCGCTCGTGTTATAACGCATTATCATGCCTCTGTTTTCGGAGCACATCGCGAATATGTATTACGGGTCGTCGTCTCCGTACACTGGATCAACATACGGTTATAGTAGTTCAGTTTCTCCCATTGGATCATCATATAGTGCTTCTTATCTCAATCCAGGTGGAAACTATAGCAATCATTCTTCTCTCGGCGGATATTCTCGCGCACCACTAGCCTCAAGATGGATTACAAGTTCTGGAAGAAATTATTCTCCTATGTTAAGTACTATTACTGAAAGAGGATCGGCGAGTCCTGTTAGAATAAACAGTCCAAGACGGCTACCACTTTCAACAAGAACTTATCATAGTTCTAATTACACGCCACGTCCTGTTAATATAAATACTGCAGATATTGATGTATCAAAGGACAAATATCGGCATAAAGTGGAGCCTACTCCATATCAAACACCGTCATTATCCTCACACAAAAACTCTAGTGATGAGGACAATAAGGGACCTTTCATGCCTCGCGTTGATGGTAAGGCGGATTCTGATGTCAGTTCACCGTCAGAGGTAAAACGGGGTACTATACAACGAGGAAGAACAGTTGTAAGGCTATACACTGTTAAAAGAAAAGAACGAGATTCGCCTCGTAAGCCTATCGAAAATCAGCAAGCTTCATGTAATACAAGCAATCAGGAAAAAATAGAAGACCATGATACTAAAACGGATGAAAAAGAGTTTATGAAATGGAGAGAAAAGTTATCTGATGATCTAACATATAAGGAAAAAAAGGAGAAAAAAACATTGGGTGCCAAATTAGTGGAAAAGTTTACGGTTAAAGACGATAGTGATAAAAATTCTGACAATGCAAATAAAGTTGAAAAAATTGACACGGAAGACATTTCAAAATTGCCTACAACATCAACATCTGCTAATTTATATACCAATAATTTTCCCGTAAATAAGTGCCTAGATCGAAGATGTTCCATGGAACTTATGGCAGAACAAGCTAATTTATTGGATTCATTAATAAGAAGTGAAAATCTGAGTACGGGAACGTTGGAGTTGAACAAAATAGGTATTGTTGATACTAAAAATAATCTAGAAACATTTGAATCTCTTAAAAGGCAAAAATCTGAAAATCTACTTAACCCTATAAAAACTACGAAATCTGATCACTCATTGCATGATAGATTAAAACCGCATAAAGATGTAAGAGATCCCAAAAATTTCTGTAAACGACGAAGTATAAAAAAATCATCTTCAGGAAGTAGTATTCGAAGGTTGGATTCTATCACAGAATTTCCTAAAGAACCAAACAATGTGAATTTGCCTGCTATTGAAGAAAGTATACCATCTATGAAAAAAGAAAACGCAATACAAAAGCCTAAACCTAAATTAAAAACGAAGATCACGAGCTCGGTGGAAGTATCTCCTCCCAAGAGTCCGTTGAAATTTATAGTTGAAAACGTTACAGTAGAAGAAAAGCTCCATGTTCCAAAAAAAGAAATAACGTATAGTAGTGAGGTAGAAGAAACATCAACTTCTGACAATACGTTTGAAACATATGTGCAAAATAATATTGAAAAAACCATAGAAGACAATGATAAAGAGTTACCTTCTCCAGAACCTGAAAATGGTAATTTTTGGGACAAGATTGGAAAAAGAGAGACAGTATACCTTATGAAACGAAAACAAAATATTGATGAAACAAAAGAAAAACATAAGCGGGCATTATTTTGGTTTCCCGAGCATGAAGAGGCCCATAATTCTGAACTGCTTATTGAAAACCATTTGAATGAATTATATTGTGAAGCAAATGACGATATCAATAACGATAATATTATAAGCAAAAACCACAGACCGTTACACCAACCAAACGAAAAAGCGAATGAAAAAATACTTGATAAAGACATAAAGAATGAAGTAGAAATTTCGGGATCTGGTACTGATTTAGATATTTCAAAATATCAATCACGGGAGAAAAAGGCGGCGGGTAAAAATATTTCACAAGAAATCGCAACACAAATGAACTTGACGGACGAAACTGATGAAATATCAAGCGAAGTTTACAAAAAGAATGATTTTACTTCAGTCACTTCATCTGAAACAGACAATGTCACATTAAAAACTAAAGTTAATTGTTATAAGAAAAATAATAATATAATTAAAAGTGCATCTTTAGAAAAAGTTAGTGACAGTCCATTTAATATGAATAGTCAGAAGAAAACTACATCCGAAAAATCAAAGAAAGCATTAACAATTAACAATATAAGTGAATGTAATCCGCATGAAGTTACTTCATCTATTATTACACAAACAACGAGTAATACGAATAAAAAAGACCCGCCCGAAGATAATATTGCTGTAGTCGACAGAGCTCATAGTATTGTTGACCAAGAAACAGTAAGCATATTAGTGAAAGGCGTAACATATCTAAATGGCTTACAAGGAGTAAATGAACAAAATATTGATTCCGTTAAAGCACTCTGCGCAATCCATGCAAATGGTTTACAAGACGTTAAAGAACAAAATATTGAACCGAAAAAAATAAAAGTGCCGTGTCCTATACACCCATTTGGTTTACAGAATGTAAGTATTACTACTAAGGAGTCAGACAATAATAAAATGTTAAAGTCTCAAGACAATATTTCTAATTCAACATTGGATATTACAATCGTAAATAGTGCAAGTACAGATGGCCCAGAAATAATTAGTAGTGATTCATTACAAAACAAAAAAAGTAAGGAAATATCATCAGCAATAGAAGAGGAATTTAAAAATTTAGCCAGTACACCTAATAGCAAGGACAAATCTATGAAGAAAGATGTTGAAGTTCCAGCTGTAAACAAGACTGAAAACCAAATAATAAATGTATCAAACAATGTGTTAAAAAATAATGAATTATCAAAGAGCAAAGCCGGCACAAGCAATTGTAAAAACAAATTGCAATTAAAGGATTTAAACAAATCTGATGCAAAAAATAATTCCAAGATTTCTCAAAGTTCATCTGAAATTGAATCTAAAGATATCGGAACGAGTAAGCAAATTGCCTTAGCTAACAACACCAATGTTGACGAAAAAATATTTTCGAGAATTGATCCAACAATTATCAATCAACAATCAACTTCATCAAGTGAACCTTTACATATGCCTGTTACCACGGTCCAAAAAACAGCTGACGTTGAAACTAGTTTAATCGATTCCAGTTTACAATTAAAAACTAAAATGGATGATGTTCCTGAAGTAGTGATAAATTTGCCTGACATTCCAATTAAAGTGAGTAAATCAGAGCCGCCCGTAGTGAAAGTACAAAGTAAAGAAAAGACAAACGAAGAAAATAAGGCTGAAAATAATACCGATAGAGATGATATAGTGGAACCAAAGGATGTAAATGCTAGTTCTCCTCTTACAATAACGCCAAAAAAAGTTGTAAAAGAAGAAAAAGCATTGAGACCTTTGATAGCTACTCCACGACCACTCCAAAAAAAAGCTCCTCAAGTTATCCATTCATCAGACTCGTCTGATACCTCTTCAGAGGAAGAAACTTCTGAAGATGAAGATGACTCGGATTCAAGTGAAGGTTCGGGCGAATTTTTCGAGTGTGAAAATAACGCAGATGGTAGGACTTCGACTGGTTCCAATGATTCTGGATTCGATTCTTCGGCGCCTGCATCACCAGCCACATTCTCACAAATAAAGAAAGGTGAGTATTTTTGTCTAAACAATAGACACTATCATAATTTCATAATATAATTTAGTCTTCCCTACTAATTTTCTACTAATGTGAACGGAAACTGACTGATTGCTTTTGCATGGCTTTACGCAAAGTAAATGTAGTGCATTTATTTTTCAATACGTAAAAATCCTATATACCATAGAGCCACGCGATGTTTGATGGTTTGTTTTAGACTGCGATGTTAACTGCCATCGGAAATGTGAAAAGCTGACAGCAAATTTATGTGGAGTGAACCAGCGTCTTTTGGTGGAAGCTCTAGCAACAAAAACTGCCTCTAAGAAAGGTTGGTATTGCTTAAGAAACTATTAGAGTATCCACTTTAGATGTGAAAATAAAAAAAAAAACACGTAAGTACAGATCCGATCATGTACAAAACAGGCTGCTGTTTTCGAGGAAAATACGAGTACTTATATGCAAACGAAACTGCTCTCAAATTCTAGTGTTTTATACTATGAGTACGATCGTTACATCATCATTTGTTCCGCTCAAAATAAAGCAATTTTATTGGCTACTGATCCGATGTTAGTTAATCTGTAAACATATTATTGAATGATGATGATTACAATTTTCAATTTAGTATAAAAAATGAAACATCACTCTATTAACTAGCCAACAGAGAGCAAAAATACATGGCTTGCAAGTTTTTGCTAGCGTATAATAAAAATATGTACTTCTCTTCTCCTAACTCTTAAATTCTTATGAATTCAGACTTTTAATTTCTAAAATTGTCTCTATTTATAACATTTTAAACGTATTATGCGTATTTGTTTATGTTCCGAAGTACATTATGGCGTGTATGTTACATGTGGGTGTCTGGACTGCAGCCAAACATTTGCTCACCTGTACTAAACATAATGGAATCAATTGCGAAAAAAAACTGAACGCCATTTCTTGAATAAAAGTAAAGTAAATTAAGAGTAAATTTTCGTAAACTCGCAGCTTACTTTTTGAGTAATTTATGTATACAATAACTCTGGCATTTAAGAGAAACAAAATGAGTATTTGTTAGCATGTTATTAATAAAAATACAAGCAAGAAAGTGGTGCCAGTTAGGTAATCAGAGTTATGATAAATATTAATCAAAACATTACAATTTGATTAGTCAGCGTGACAAACTGTCATATTCTGATTGATGCCAGCTTTCGTGATCGGCAGTTGATGATTCCTTTGTCGTTGATAACTTGGCTACTCTTCAAACTCCACCGCTGTTAGGTATAACCAACATGACAGTATATGACCTTTATCAAGATTTATATGATCTTCAAACATTTTCGCAAAAAGAACGAGCATTCATTTTTATGTAGTAACCCGCATTACTTTCGGTTGCCCTCTACTTGCAGAACTAGAGGGCAACCGAAAGTAATGCGGTCGAGATTTGTTTTATTTTGATAACCAACTTCATAAAAGGAGGAGGTTCTCAATTCGACTATTTTTTTTTATTTTGTTACCTCAGAACTTTCGTTTGGATAAATCGATTTTGAAAATTCTCTTTTTATATGTAAGCTAGTGCCTCCCATGTGGTCCCATAATAAATCTGATGATAGAATCCTGGATAAATCGTGGGAACTCCTCAAATATCATAGGCAGACTTGTCGCGATATGGGTACTCGGAATAGTTTTTATTTGTGTTTTTTTTGTTAAAATTATGGTTTCTGTAACATATAGTGATGTTTTCACTTTCTTCTTTTCCTTACATAAATTCTCTTACAGCCAACAATAGAATACCCTCGATAATTCTAATTCTCATAAACTTGTCTAGATAACAACATATTTCATTGCATTGTTTTCTCTTGTCGTGTTTCATTAATGTGGAGTGTCTAGTATCTAATGTTAAAAAATGAATCATGCAATCAAAGTTCAGTGACCTTTTATTATTAGATATTATTGCATTCATACACTTTATTCGTGTATTACAAATTCTATGTGGAAAGCATATCGTCCATTCTATTGTTTACATTGATACAATACATCGTCTTCAAAAGAGCCAATTTAAATGTAATTACGGTCATGTTTTCAATTATATATATAAATTGCCTAGTATACACTATCAATATCACTTTTAAAATTGAAATACCCACATACTTATGTCTACAAATGAATATAACCAAACAAGGGTTCAGTTTCAAGTATGCAAACAATTTAAAACTGTGGGTAATATTCTCAATATCATGAGGAACTATAAATAAATATCAAATATGATTATATGAACAACCCACTCCTTGGTGTAAAGATATAATTTGAAGAACATTTTCACTGTATATTTTCCGACAGGAGGTGAAGCTTCGGCGACATCATCTAACTCGACCCCAGCACAGAGCAACAACACCGGTATCTCAGAACAACAGCTTGGTGAGCTTCACACTTTAGTAATATAATGTGTTATTCGCTTCTGTATTCTTTATAAGCTTTAGAATCCTTCGCTTTAATAGAAACTTGGGCCTTTCGATGTAAAACCTTGTAAATATCATGCAGCAACTAACACATCACAGTTTCCGTTGTGATCCACACATTATTTACATAGTTTAAGATATAACTATAAGTTTATAAGTAATTTTCAAATGTACATTTCTAACGTTTTAAGATAATCGTGTCACTTGCCAGAGCACTGAAATATATCAGTACCTAGTTAAACTACTAGTAAGGAATGCAGGCTAGCACCTGCCTGTCCAATTCAAGTAACAAATATTGCGTATTTAAATTCTGTTCTTTAAAGATGTTAAAAACAAAACTGTTTATCGTATTCAAATGCCTTAAAATAATATTAGTGGTGGTAGAACTGACAGGACTCTCGTTGAAAACAGATTTGCAGAACCACGCCCCACTTAGCGCGGGGGTTCCGCATTCCGCTCAGAACGGTGACGATACACGAAATATGCAATACACTATATCTATATTATATCACTTCCAGAGTATGTCACATACTCGTAGTTGGTAAAATTACTTAACATACTAATGTAATACTCACTTTACATACTAATGTACTGGTCTTTAGCTTACTCAAGCTAAAGGTAGTTCTAATAATATACTTCACTAAATATTCAAAGAAAAATAAAATCAGATTAGCTGGTTCCTAGAAATTGTGCCGAAGAAATAAATACAAAAGAGGAAAATGTACCTGTTGTAGAACGGAGAATCCGCGAAATAACAACAAACGTGTACGAGTATTTTTAAAGCATTTCTAATGGACCAGTACAAGCCGATTGCCAAATTCTAAGAATTTCTAAAGCTATATTCTATTTCCTATATTGCAAGGTACTGTACAGAAATACTAAAGTGTATATTTTGAAAATACTTACATGCTCTTGCTGTTAAATAAATTTAAATACAGTCTGTATGTTGTCGAATTAAGTTTCCGAAGTGTCACCATCTCGAGCCGACTAGTGCAGCAAAATACGCAGACCAACTTCACTGCAAAGAGAAGGCAAAGTTGACACTTTACACAAACCTTATACCAATCTATCTGATCCGTGTGATATAACAGGCCGAAACCTCCATTCTAAGGAGAGATCTATGACCTGCAGTAGACTATAAACGAAAAATACTTACCATCCTCTTATAGAGTAAATGCCGGTGCATACGTAACTAGATATTACCTCGGACGGGACGTGGACGTGGTTGCCTTGTTATAAACGGGGACGTGATGTATGTAAATGTATACGTACCGTGACTGTGACTCGGATCTAACGTACTAGTGTTGTGAACAAGGAAAGATGGATTTTTCATTTCAAGAATTGGTTATAGTTGCTATTGACGTGCTAAACATCGTCGCCGACGACATTTAGCTTGTCCCGTGCGTGCCACGTTTCCGTCCCGTCCGTGTCTCCGTGAAGTATGCATTTCCTTATACATTTTGTATGAAACGATATTTGCAAAACTTCCCATACCGTTCCGTCGGTGTAAAATCTCGTCACGTATGTTAACGGCCTTTACTAGATTTCGCCGGCGGCTCCACCCGAGTGTGTATCGGTTATCGTGGTAAAAGTCTATGTCCTTTCTCAGACTCTAAACTATGTATGTACCAAATTTTATTGAATCGGTTCAGTACTTTTAGCGTGCAAGCGCGATAGAATTACATAATAATAATTATAAGTAGTGAAGTGCCTTGAAGTGTTAATTTTATTCGTTTTCGATTTTCATACATTATCGTCAGTGCTTATAATCTGTTCTATATATTTTAGAAAACATTCAGAGCAAAATGAAGTCGTTAAATTGCTTTAAAAATATAATATTAGAATTTAAACAGGTAGAAAGAGTTTTTTGTCGCTGTCATTTCTAATTCAAAGTGAGTACTATTAAATAAAATAGAGGTGTATCCACAATTTCACCAGCTGTACAACCTTGTAATTATGCGCAAAATATATTAGTGAATTACAAAAAAATTTGGCAAGTAAGAATATGTTATGATAATACTTATAGCAGAATTTATATGAAAGCTGGCACTCTGATTTGTTTATAATAACGATGGCATAACTTCTCAAATGTAAACTTACTTTTATTTTAACACTAGCTCTGACCCTTGATATTACTCGCGGTTTTTATGGCTTTTAAATAGGATACTGGTTTTAATGTCATTCTAAAACATTTTATTCCTAAAAAATATATATAAATACCTAATATAATAATATATATAAGTCTCTATCTTATATAACAGCTGTCTGCCAGTCAAAGTTCTCTCAAAATCGGTGCAGCCTTTCCAGAGATACTTCCAGTAACAAACAAAATGACAGACAGACGAACAGACAGATAGGCAAACATTTTAAAAGTATTTTTTGTTATTTTTTCGTAAATAGGTAGATACCTACTTTCATATGAATTTATATATCATCATCATTATGATTTATATAATAACGGTAAAAGTATGAAATTACCATTTTATTGTAATAGGTATTTTTTTGACATTGACATAAAACCTTCAAGGTTTGAGATTTTTTAGTGAAACGTTTTTCAAATCGTATCTATGAGGTTCTTTTTCAAAAAAATGTGCATCATTCGGTTATCGACTTTCAGTTGTTTTTTTATTCAGCTTAGACAAGAAACATGGATTTTTCGAAAATTTGAGTGATTTTTGAATACGAGTTCCTACGCGGAACTAACGTTGCAGAAACAGCTCGCAATATCAAGTTGCGTTTGGACAGGGGACTGCTAATGAACGCACCGTGCGATTTTGGTTTAAGGGCTGAAACTGCGTTAGGCGGGCGCCCGCGCGGTTTCATACAAAAGTGCTATGTCGCGGGGACCCGCGCGGATGTCCGTCACGGGGTGCCTGGCCCCGCACCCACGAACCCACGAACGCTAGTCTTCGTTTTGCTACGTAATAATATATTAAGTTTTCCATCGACACAACTATACATGCACATCATTAAAATTCAACTAGTGACACTGCGTAAATAAAATAATCCGGCTCCGCAACGTTCCCAGAGTCCACCCACGTGTACACGCGCGTAGCCACGCGACGGTTGCCCGTCGCGGGCGCCCGCATAAGGCAGTTTCAGCCCTAAACGCTTTCGTGATGGAATTTTTTATTTGAAGACCGAACCACGCGGAAGACCGCCCATACATGTGAATAACAATGAAGAGAGGAGTCACTTTTGTGGTCCTAAATACAAAGAAAGTATAAACCAAGACAAACTTACTAGCACTTCGCCACCGAAGCAGTCGGTGTACTAACATACTCTAAACGTATACATGTGGATGATATAGCTACTAATATAAGAACAATATTTTAACTTGGTAGAAAACAATGAAGTAAAAAGCTCATTACGGAAGCTCTCAATAATTGTTTGACGTTTCTGTTATCCTCAGTTATAACCGAGACGACCTTGATATTGCGGCGTCTGAGCAAATATTTTTAGATTCACTCGCGATCTCTTACGAGGTGAAAGAGAATTAATACATCACAGATGCTGTACGCAAATTATGTCATACTACTATAACGCAACGTAAACATTCATGAACTTGAATTGTGTTGTAAAATTAATGGCCGGAACGTTTACCAAATAGTATAACATAACTGTACTTTTTTAACATGTCTGATTTGTTCAATGTACGTAATGAGTTTTGGAATTATTTACCTAAGCTTTATATAACACTAGTCCCGCGGTGTTACCCGCGGGTATTATTGTTAATCTCGAGTAACGCCGTGGAGTGAAGCTAGTCTAAAAAAAATAGCCTAAGTTACTCCTTATGTCATCAGCCATCTGACAGTGAAAGTCCATTCAAAATCGGTTCATCAGTTCCAGAGATTACCCGGAACAAACAGACAGGCAGATAGAGTGAGTATGGCGACCCCCACTTATGGATTTTACTCATGCTTTCCATCAGGCATAGTAAAGTCACCTTGGCAGGCGTTATATAAAAAAAAAAATATATATATTTTGGACGCCACTACCGTAAATACCTTAATATGCGATTAGTAAAAAACTGGTTATTTGATATTACAAACAGACACTCCAATTTTATTTATTTGTATAGATTTAGTTACAACTGAGTAGGTTTTCCATTAAATGTATAATCTTGCTAATATTATAAATGCGAAAGAAATGTCTCGCTTTCACGCTAGAACTACACCCACACTACACAACAGAACCGGTTTAAATTGGAACACAGATAGTCTAGAGCCTGAGAAAGGACATAGGCTACTTTTTACCGCTTTAACCAATATACACGCCGGCGGAGCCACGGGCTAAAGCTAATAAGTAAACAATATTATATACATAAATTATTGTACACACTGCAAAAGACCAAAAAGAATACGTCGAACTACAGGGATAGATTTTATACATCGTAAAATATTTATCAGGACATTAAGGGTATTCACGGTGGGGTGTACCTTATCTCAGAAAGGAAGATCAAACCATTAAGTAGACTAAATTTAATTTTTCTAGTTAATCGGTTCAGCATGGTGTAGCCTAAATGTATTTATTTCATATTTTTAAGAATCCTGTTAAATAATTCTAAACAGGCGCATTTAAATATAAATATTATGAACTCCCGAAGAAACATAAATCAAATTATTTTTAATCAAACTGTCTGCATCGCCGTCGTAGGTGTAGCCAATCAAAATATTAGTGTAAAATGAAAATAAAATACGCTTTTTATTATTTTTATTTTTAAATTCAGCAAAGTGACCGTGTCGGTTGTTGCACTTTAGTCTGTCACGTGAAAACAGTTATATTCGACTTAGTTAAAGTTCGTTCGTTCAGACAAAATTATTAATCACATAACATTGAAGATTTTGATCAGCCTTACCGATAGACCTTTTCGTAGTAGGGTGCACAGCAAAATAATTTAGAACACGTGTCATTAATTCTAGAGAAATGCCAAACCAGTCGTGCCAATAAATCAAAGTTTCAGATGCTAGAAAGACAGATACAATTTATTATTGTATCTGTCTTTCTGACTTGGTCTGAGCGGCTACCCTGCCGCTCTCTAATGCGCTAAGAGTTGTGGGTTCAAACCTCACTTGGGGCATTACTTTGCGTTATACATAATTTATTGTTCTGAGTCTGGGTGTTCTTTGTGGTCGCGACACAGGAATATTCCTAGTGCGGGAGTTGTTGACTGAAAAAAAAACTTCGAAACGTAAAACCTGATTGTCATGTGATTGTCATGAACATCTATGGCAATGGTTATTGGGAAGTCAGTGCCATCAAAATACTAACCTGTAGTTTAACGTTCGAATGCAGTTCGTCCTCAGGTTTGGCAAGATACGATGCCATTCTGCCATTCTGGTAAGATTAGTTGAACTAATTGCCGATCTCAAATGATAAAGTTGAATAACAATGGACACAATAGTTGATACGAATCGATGTTTTCAAAGCCGAAATTAGGAGTCAAAGACAAAATATTTGAAAAAAAGTATTCAATTAAAGTACGTCCTACCTGCTTTTAAACATAATCAACATTATTTTAAAAATGTTATCTTCTCTATATGTATATTAATACGTGATGCAAAAACTTTGTACCCATTTTTACGAAAATTGCGTGGCCAGAGGTGTATGAAATTTCGCACACGTATAGTATATATGTAGAGGTATATATGTAGAGACTGCACGGTTGGCCTAGTGGTTTAAGCGGTCGCCACGCCGCTCTCTTCTGCGCCAAGTGTCGTGGGTTCGAATCCTACGTGGGATAACACTTTGTGTGATTTACAAATTGTTGTTCTGAGTCTGGGTGTCTTTGTGTCCGTTTCATGTATGTTTGTAAAGACCCCCGTGACACAGGAATTCATATTCCTAATGCGGGAGTTGTCTTTAAAAAAAAAAAAAAAGAGGAGTGCAGGCAACTATTATATCGTTTTGAAATATGCGTTAAAAATACATCCATCAATAAT
This sequence comes from Phragmatobia fuliginosa, assembly GCA_932526445.1. Lineage (NCBI taxonomy): Eukaryota > Metazoa > Arthropoda > Insecta > Lepidoptera > Erebidae > Phragmatobia > Phragmatobia fuliginosa. The sequence continues at coordinate 18,113,198 of OW052061.1, forward strand.
AAAATTTATTTACTTTACGTCACACACACTACTCTTTTGTCAAATTAACATTGTAACGTAGCATTGGCAAAATTCGTGTAATGATTATAGAATTTGATAACAAAAACGTAATAATGTTTCCACTAATAATTCAAATTAATTATGCTCGAAAATCGACACTTGACGACAACTAGTTATTATAAATAAATATGTAATAAGAAAGTCACATTATGCGAGTGACATTATTCACGCTCACTAAAAATATTTTCTAAGAATATAAATGGCGCATTACTATCATATCTCTTGAGAAACTTACTTTATATTTATATTTAGTGTCAATACCTAGTGCTTTCTTAACGGTTCTACTGGTATATCTCACTGCTCTGAGAGTTTAATATATCCGAACATTTCATTTTAGATTAGAAAATAATAGTCTCAATAATATCTGTGTCGTAAGAGGCGACTAAAGGAACAAAATAAGCAACTAACATCACTGCCAAGAGAAGGAAAACTTGAAACAAACCCTTTACCAACCCGTCTGGCCAGCGTGGTATAGAAGGCCAAAACCTCCTTTCTAAGGAGAGAAAGGAGAGGCCTATGTCCAGCAGTGGACTGTTAAAGGCCGTTGATGATGATGATGAATAATAACTCAAGGCTCTCTATCTAAGATTATTAAAACTAATTTAAGTAATTATCTTTAACAGAACAATCTACTGCCTACGACATCTTCAGAAAAACTGGTCGCTTCACTCCGCCTGCTCGGTCAATACCCCGATTTAGAAAGTATACAGTGGAAGACTTTCAATTCATCAAAGTCTTAGGAAAAGGAAGCTTTGGAAAGGTAAGTCTTCAAATTATGTAATAGTCATTTTGAGACATATTATTATACCTTATTTCTTTATTGTTTGATAACCGCCAACTTCTTGGAAAAGCAGGCAGAGAGCTAGACGGGTTTTAGACTTAAGTACACTATCACTTTATTTCAGCGACTATTTCTACCAAAGTTGGACATCAATAAATTTAAAGTTTTTGTGAATTGAAGTTGCGAACAGTAAAATTCGTGAATTGTATTCGTAGTTACTCTAATGTCCGGGTATGGGGAAGCTCAATAAAATAACACAACTATTCCACAATGTAATTTAATAATGACTGCCCTCATAACAACTACACAGTCTACACACGTCATATATCGGGTAGCGCTAGAGATAGCGTGTAATATAGCAAATATAATTATGAATATACTTACACTTCAGTTACAACAACCTAATTCCACCCCACTTTACACTAATTGCCCCGTACATTGATAGGGACCTCTTGTAGTTACATCTGTTGAGCTAAGACTTCATTACTACTTTTAGATATATTTACAGTATTGATCGTTGGTCTTGTGGATAGCTAATGTGACTGCTAATCAAGGGGTCTAGGATTCAAATCCTGTGTCGGGCTACAAAGTTATTTTGGGTTTTTCTTACGAGATTCCTAATAGCAGCCCGGAGTTTGGAAGTTTGGCGGTGATCCACGCCCGTGCCTCGGAGAGCACATAAAGCAGTCGGTACCGGTTGTCATGAACACCCATGGCAATCATTATTTGGTAGTCAGTGCCGTCAAATTTACTGCCAACTAGTTCAAACTACGAATTTCAGTTCTCCCTCAGGTTTGCAGAGGTCCGATGCCAGTCGCTTCGTGGAAAAACTGATATTCAGACTAGTAGCCGACCCCAAATAATATTGGGAATAAGGCTAGGAAGAAGATATATTTACAGTATTGTATTAATAAATGTATTCATGAAGACTATCTATGTTAACAGAACATACAATGTATAGGTATTGTGAAATAGTGCCCGTCCGCAAATATCATTGTTTTCTAACATTGCGTTGACCCACATCGAGGCAAGAAATGGCAAGTGCCAGATATCTGCCTCGATGGTTCGCTTCACGTTTTATAAATGGATCAATATATTACAGCAATCAATTTGTATTTACTGATATGAAATAAATTTGGCCTTATATTATTTAATTAATGATTGAATGAACAAGATATATATCATTAATATGCTTCCAACATATATTAGATTATCTTGAAAGTTGTATACGATTTTCTGCTACTTTGGCAGTTAGCGAAACATGACGTAGGTCGATAATTGAAATGCTTGTAAATTATTGTTATTTTGCAAGTATGTAAATCTTTTACATATATTTTTATACGTTGTACTTCACAGCTAGAATGTGCTGGTATTTCCTAAGACACTGAGAAGAAATGCCGAAACATACTACAACGGTTTTTTTAAAGTTTGCTCACAATTATTAAATAATAATATAAATAATCTAAAACTGTATAGTTAGCCTTTTCACATAGTTTGCGTTTTATTAAAGACTTAAATTTGGTAATACTTAATCCTTGATATTTGCTTGGAATTTTATAATAAAATCGCACCATCTGACATCGAAAAGATTTGCTAACTTTTTGTAATCCGTTGGCAACACGAGTTTATATTTTTATTTCTAGTGTTGACATCATGAATGTCGCTAAAGTTCTTGAATAAATAAAGGTATTTCTCAACTTAACTAAATTATCGTTAATTTATTGAGATGCGAATGTCATGATACCATTTTTTTTTTAATCCCTCAGCGACAGCCTATAACTAAGATCGTAAATGACCCTAATAGCTCTTTTGTGCAACACAAATATACTTTGGATGTCAGCCTCATTCCCCCACAACAAAATACGATATGTCAATACACTATGAAAATAGCTAAAATACACTAGTCCAGCTGTTCCTACATCAGTTAACTGACGAATTTTATAAACCGCCTACGCTGCAAAACTGAGTCTATTCGATAATCCATCAATGTGTGGGCCACATTGTAGTTTGGAGTCAAAAGTTATACCCAAAATTTAAGTAACTCCTTTCCAAATGGAAAGGAGTTGGTCGTTGTAGTTACTTTAATAAAAAATCAGTGTTCTAATAAATATTAGAACACTGATTTTACTTGCCTAACGTTAGGTGTAAAAATGTAAACTTTATCCCCTAACTATCCTTTATCAAATTGGGTAGGTCATTGATATAAATAAGAAATAAGTGTCAGGCCACGCACAGGAAAGGGTCCCTTAGTCACCCATAATGGTACGTGGATTTAAAAATCGTATCCAATAGATAATAATTGTTATGTTTACTTATTAATGCGTTTATTTTCTATGACGTTTTTCATGGGAGCACATTTTACAAGTTAAACCTCAATAACTCCTGAAGCAACAAATCATCTAATCCGTTATAGTTTTCCTTTGAACTTCATTACATAGACCACCATCATGAATTTATCCAGATTTTTTTAAACCAGTCGTTTAGCTTTTAGAGGGGGGAGAGGGCGGGGGGAAGAACGCACTGTTTTTACAAAACAGTTTGGACGGTAAGTCAAGGACGGACGGACATGACGAATCTATAAGGGTACCTAAACCTAAAAATGGGCCAAGAATCGAGCCCTACGGAACACATAGTGACTAGAGATCCCAAGAACCTGTGACCATTAATTTCTGTATTCTATAACTGAAATAGAAGATAGAAAGATCCAAATCAATGGTTCCTAATTCCATAGTGATACAATTTCCTGACCAATGTTTCATTAAAACGCAAGTGAATGTCTTGGATAAATCACAAAAACTTATCTAATTTATCTTCCCAAGCACTAAATAACACACTTAACACCAGCATCAGTTGTAGAGTGACCTCTAAAGTCTGACTGTTTCCTGTTTAAAATATTAATTGCGCTGAAGAGAATTTGCAATTGATCCAGTATAATTTTTTTAAAGTTTTTACTGAAAGTACTTAACAGTGAAATAGGTTTATAAATATGTAGACTCAGTCTTAAAGTCTTAAATAAAGGAATGATCTTACTGTGTTGAGAAATACGCCACATTCAATGCATATATTGAAAATTAAAGTCAATCGTGATGCACGAAGTCAATAATTGATTTAGTTATCTGGTCGGCGGTTTTCTTAATATCAAAAGCTTTGAATGTTTGAACAATATCTCTAACGGTGACTATCTATCAATCTAATCTCTAACTATCAATATCTTATTAAATGACTATGCAAAACCTTCTAACTGCTATCGAGAAATAGTTTGTGTTTTTAAAAATCAGAAGTGTACAGGAATCCAACGTACTGAAATAGTCTAAAATTGAAACAAGGGCTTTTGCCAAGAGAAAAAAAACAACTCGCACATAGACAAGCTGTTATACACACACCTATTTTCAGCGTACAAAAGAAGAGTGTAAAGCTATTAAAAATAAATAAATCTATTTCTACTAAAGATAGTTAACTATATCAAATTAATGTGAATAACCTGTGGCTGACGTATTGGCGTTTAAGTTAGAACGAAATTGAACAGAGTGATTTAAAATATCTATCATAAAGAGGACGTCTCTAGACGTAAATTTTATTTATATTTTCTTCTAAATAGCAAATTTAACATTTAGCCAATTATGTAATCTATTTAGGGGCCGTTTTTCTTTGCTGTGTCTGTCTATTAATACCAAATGTTCTGCAGCATGCGTAGGTTTGTTCGCTGTAAATTTATGGCACACATTAGTTTCTGCGTCACTATTATTATTGTATTAATACGTGAAATCTTAGTTCAATTCATCTTAAGTTTACGGAACTATTTCTTGAAATGTTAAATTACATCGGGTGTAACGGGTGTAACAATCGAAATGTAACAAATGACCTGAAAACTTTACTATTCTTCCTAGCCTATCGCTAAGATTAGAGGTCAGCTGGGGTTAGCCTGTTTTGCCAGAATGTCAGTTTTTTGAAGAAACGACTGACATCGCACCTCCTCAAGCCTGAGGGCGAACTGAATTCGAAGATTGAACTAGTTGTCAGTATAATAATATTTCTGGGCATCATCTTCCACATAACGATTGCCTTAGATGTTCACGACAACACAGTCGCATACACTAACTGCAAAACTAAAGAGGCAGCTTAGAACTTGTACTCTACTGTTTCTGGCTATAACCTCTGCTAAATAAGAAATCTAAATCTGAATCTTTCGTCTACACCGCTTTTGAAACGTCATAGATGGCAATGTGGCGAAACTCGCTATCGAAAAATCTAGATAGGTATGAAAAAGAAATGTATCGTGAAATTCGTGAATGTAGTACTGCCATAAGAAAGAAAAGAACATGTGTGTAAATCTTTAAATTTAGTATTAATGTTTTAAATTTACAAGATGATCTAGCCTTTTGTAATATCTGCTTTTAAACTCTGCATTCTCTTCTCGTTTTTCTATATTAAAACGGATGGATGGACGAATGTTACTCTTTCACGCAAAAACGGCCGAACGGATATGGATGAGAATAAAATTTGCAACAGAAATGGATAAATGAGATCTGGAAAATCTGAGGTCTGGAAAGCACGCTAGTTACATTTTATCTTGGACAGGTACAACTGGTACAGATGTATTTAACTTTTTACTATTTACCATTATTTGGCGATTATAGCAATAAAACTGCAATAGAAATAATTCGAAGTTTAATTCAAGAGATTATCTTTGTTAAATCGACGTCGTGGTTTTAGTAACTTCAAAAAAGAGTACTTAAAAATAAGTTTCATTTTTTACGGTTACGGTTCAATAAGTGAACTAAAACTAGTAATGACGCTGAAAAATTATAAAGAAATGGAGTAGCAACTTTCGGAATAAAATCAGACCAAAACTAATCTTGCAACTCCCAATATTATATTTACATGTACGGTACGTAAATGATCCATCACGATATGTGCGATATTCATAGAACTCGTTGTCGCAACTATATCTACGTGGTTAAAACGGCAGTGTTATAACGCTATTAATCTTGCTCTTTAGAACCGTAGACGCAGTGACGACGGTAGTTAATCGTGACGCACAAACTACTTCAAAGAGCCTATGGAAATGTCAAATATTATTTTTATTTGCTCGTCTAGTGCATTGAACTCGGATGATTATCTATGACTTTATGTTATAAAATCTATCTGTAAGTGAAACCTTGGGAAGGCATCGAAAATCATCATCAACATGTGTGTCATAGAAATTGGCTAAGGGAACTAACTATGCGAGGATAATTCCGATGTAAAGAGAAGAAAAATTTGAAGTAAACCTATGCATACCCTCAGACGTCCAGTGTGGTATAGTAGTCCTAAACTCCTTGCCAAGGAGACTATGTAAAGTAGTGGATTATTAAAGGCTGATGATGATAATGATGATGGTGAGATATTTTCGTGTTTAAATGTCTCATGGGAATCCTGTTAGAACAAGTTAATTCTAAGAATATACATTACAATTTATTTGTATTGTATTTCACAAGTGAAGATTTTAATCTTGATATTTCAAATTCATCTTTATTTTTTATTTATAATGTTGTTTATAATGCGCAATGACAAGTAACAAATTTATTAAAACACCAACGTCAAGTCAAGAAACAAATTGTAGTTTCATTTTACTCACTGCAAAATTCTATTTCATTTTTTGAACGCTTTTCTATTATTAAAGTCATAAAGACGATGTTTCAGTCAACATTGTGTCAGGTTATTGGTAATATTAAGAACAGTCTTCGGAGAACGACATGAAAATAGAATTTAGGACACGCCAAGCGGTCACTGTATTGCAATAAATAATATCAGTTTTTACAAAGAACAGAAAATATAAACTTCAAAGTGAACGTAAAATCGCAGAGGTGTGTAAATGTCGAACATTAAAAGTTGTAGGAAAATTTCAGAATGATTTAATTTCATATTTGGAATATTCTGATTTATTTTTGCAGAGCAATGCTCAAAGTAGGACATAAAAAAGTAGATACACACTTAATTTATATTTCATATCATCTGCCGTGATTACTAGCTTTCAATTTCTTTTAAAAGAGCTCGAAATATTCTATGTTCATGTTTTTTCTTAAATTGAGTGTTCTAATGTATTTAAGGGATAAAAATTCTGTGATTTGGCCTTTGATGTTTCTGTAGAAAAAAGTATATATAACTAGTGATTACTCCCTATTTCAACATAAAAATGTTGTTTATTCACAAAACGTTACGGTTTTTTTTAAACTATTATAATAGGATTATACGATGTTGAAAGGTTACATCACAAAAATAAGAGGAACAGACGTCACATAGCAGAAATCTATTAGGTTATGGGGAATAATGCACAACTAACAATATCTCAACTTACACCAGACCCTTATTACGGAAGTTCGGGTTATAGATAAACCACAGAAAAGAGGTTTTTGCATGGCATAGCATAATATAATTTAGTGAAATTATATAAGCTATAATAGGTCATTCGCAATGAAAGAAGAAAGAAAGAAGGAAAGTACATCCATATGTGTTATGTAGTAGTTAGAACTTCGGTTCAGAAGTGATTAGTTTACAAGCCGAGCTTTCAGAACAAAACCTTTGTTATCCAAATTATGTATTTAAAATAGTTGTAAAATTAAAAAAAATATACAGAAGAATTATTTTTTATGAATTTTCTCAAATTCTTATCTTGAACAGAAATATCAATTTATCTTACTTATTTTAAGAAGAGATGGATTTAAATACTCTAATATACCTAGATTCCGATTCACTCCGATTTTGCAATGCAAGTGCAACGTAGATTGCAAAATCAGAGTAAAACATTAAATTTCAAAAAGGAACTATGACAAAATGCTAGTATTAAACACATGTTAAAAACTGTTGACCGTAACCCGCGTTACGATGGTCCATGGCACTTTGCCACATGCAGCTTGCGCGGTTCGCCGCAGTTTACCTGTCTCGCTGTAGCACTAGATTAAACGAGCTAATTCGAGCGCCTACATCACTGGCCACCTTTCCCACGTCAGAGAACACGTGTCATCGGCCTCGTCACCGGACCATTTTCTAGTATGATTTAATAATCAGATTACGAGTTGTATGCACTTTCTCTGTCTGTTCTAAAATTAAAAATCTGGCAATATTTCGGGATATTCTTAATTTATTGAAAAATAAATAAAAAGATTAATTTGAATTATTCATTACATTATATTGTACAATAAAGCCTGTGCTCATAAACTATAATTTACTCAGAGTAAGTACGTTAAAGTGTTCTTAGAATCCACGGCCAGGAAACGATATTTTATTGTCAGTAGCTGAGGATGCTACTCATGAGCTGGCCTAACTTTTTAACACTTAATATATGAAAACGAAAGAAAATTCTAATTCAAAGTATTTTTACTCATGTAGACCATTTTTAGGCTCTAATACTATTCTAGTTGTCAGTTCCAAGGGCTGTCTATCCTTCATGGAGAAGAATCTGGTCAGAATCTCTATGGATGCTCTTTTAAAATGTAGGTATGACTTACAACAATTATAATTAACTCAGCACTCACTTGTACCAGTTTCCAGGCGATTCAGAGAAATTTTAGAACTTTATTACAGTTTCAGTATTACATTTATAATCATTAATAGTCCACTGCTGGACATAGGCTTCACCTTGGAAAGGTGGTTTTGGATAACTCGTTTTAGTTTGATTGTTTTTTTTTACATGCATTTACAAAAGAGAAGAATAAACGTCATGCATGTAATTACGAGTAAGTCTGTGACTATAGGTTAAAGCAGATTTATGTAGCCACACAATTAAAGCATCTCTCAATAATGTCTAATCCCATTTAGCTTTTAAATGGGTTATATTATGAATTATTATTTACAAGTATTTTAATTAGAACTTTTTTTTATAATGGACTAGCTTTTTCCGTCTGCTCCGATTACAGTTGTTGCTGTAAAAAATAGCACATTCACTTTTCAAAAATCAAAATATCTGTATGCCAATTTTCATTGAAATCGGTTTCTTTAATAAGTATGCAGAAATTATTAAAAAGTAACACAAGAGAAATATTTCTTCAGTTTCTTAAAAGATTTTGTAATGTTTGTAGTCTATATTGTTAGATAATATTACAATATGCAACATTAAATCAACAATGTTAAGAACCAATTATTTGTATGTATACATATGTATATGTACTTTAAATTGAACTCTATGCATTTACATAATATAAGTACTAGTATTCGTAGTTTGGCGCACGCTTTTTTTCTGCGGTATTTTTAGTCTCAGAATTGCGTCACAGTCGAGAAATGTTTACCGACCAATAAATAGTTTACTGATATACCCTTTTTTTCTTTCAACATGCTTTGTATGTTCGATAATTAAAATAAACTAAAATTATAAACTCCAAACACATCGAAAGAAATATAGGTATTTTTTGCAGATTCATGCTTTTGCATGTACGAGCCAAATTCGAGATTGGAGCGATGTTAAAAAGTTCTTTCTTCACTTTACATGGAGTGGGAGCCTTCCCCTTTAGTCTTGAGCCTGGAGGGGAGGATCGAACTGTCGGCAATAATAATAATTATACCTCAAACATCTCACATATGGCTATCATGTTCCATAGTTTTTGAGTTTAAGATGCTAATGAGCATACAGCAATGAGTCTGTAAAAATTAAATCTCATTTTCTACCGGTATTGGCACAGGCATTCCATGCGATTTCTTACCAAACTATTACGCCAGTTGGAAGTATTAGGCGCAAGAGACAAACAGTTAAGTTTCTTTGCTCTTACTTTGACCAAAGTCATTAAAGATCATTTAAGCTTTCTTACCAGTGACTTGTGGATTCCTACAGTTTAGCGTTTTGAATTATTTTTTTTTAGAAATTTTAATTATAAATATCGTTTGAAATTGAAAAAATAATATGTATAATAGGTAGTATAGAGACGCTGATTTCAGCACAAATCGGCCCGCTCGGCCGGGCCAGTACTACCCTCATACAGAAGACCAATCAAAAATGACAGCATTCGTGCTGTCGTCTTTCATTGGTGAGTGTGAGACCAAAGGTGTATGCAGTTCCACTCACAATGAGCATGGTAGCCACAACTCCTGGATTCTACTCATGCTTTCCATCAGGAGTAGAGGTATTTTGGTATGCTTAAATAAAAAAAAAACTACATACGAGTAGTACGTTGGGAACAAATAGTTCAAAGTGAGTGAGTCGTAAATAGTTTCATTGCACTACCACGTTGATTTATATGTCCTGTATAACTGATACCATCTGCTTTATATAGTTGTCACAAAGGTGTTTGATAAAATCATCATTTCGTGTTACAACAAAATGTCGTCAAATAAATGTAGATAATTATAAAATATTTAAAATATGTTTTACGTGAAAGTTTCAAAAATGGGCAAAGGTCACTTATGGAGTCATTTATAATTTTGTTATTTTATTTGTTGTTTTTTTTAACTTTTTAAAAATAGCAAGAAAATACGTTATTAAGTACTGAATATTTCCGCATACGTTACAGCGTGCTGGAATCAAAATATAAGCATATTCAGAACTAGGACGGTAGACGGTAAATCACCAACGCGGAAGGCTTGTTGCACGGTGGAGCATAAAGACGTAAAATCTCGGTTACTGAACTGAATACTGTTAAGAAAAAAATATGCGAGCACGTGTAGTAAAAGTCATCTTATTTGTATATGGATGGACAAGATGACTAGTAAAAGACATTAGGTTTTTTTACTAGTCATCTTGTCCGAATCGACATTCTTTCATTAATTCATCCACCTACTTACTTAACTACTCCTTGCAAACTTATCTAAATTTGAAAAGGGCAATTCAATGTTACTTGGAAAACATCTGTATGTGTGTGTGATATCTACAAAAAATTAAATTGAACCGTCTATTTGTAATATCAAATGATATGTTTCTTACTAAAAGTATTACATATGAAAGTGTATATGGTACATTAAATGTATTACATCAAAGAAGCATTTAAATTGTTTGTCTGTCTGTCTGGTTGTTCAGTCTGGCTCATCTCTGAAATGGTAGAATAGATTTTGATGGGTAAGGGCTGATGACAGAAATAAGTTACGCAATTTTTTCAGACTATTTTCGCTCCGTGGCATTACCCACGAGTACAACAATAATCTCGAGTAACACAGCGTGACTCAGCTGGTTCAGTTTTATACTCCAATCAGAAAAGTTATTGGCATCTTTTTATATAACGTTATACATATAAGATCTCGACCTGCCTTGTTCACCAAGGAGACCATTGTCCTCTTCCTTTCATGCTCTATTTAAACGATTATAACTATTACTAATCTTGCATAAAGTATTAATGATATTTATGGCATTATCTTAATCCCTGTAGCCAAAAATTGTGAAAAATGATCTGTCACAATCGATTTATCGCAACACAAAAAACATATTTATTAGCAACAGTAATCCGCACGTTAAGCGAGCCAGAACCAGTCGTCTTCCTGGTTTCGTCGGTTGGCCCAATTGCCTTTGAGAATGGGCCAAGAATACAGAGAAAGCATGCTATAATTATAAGAGTTATAAAATGAACACGCACTAAAGTGTCACGCACATTTCCTGCATAATTTGTTTGTATTTTGATTAACTTTTATGTAGAATCAGCAGCCTTACTTTTGACTTCGATCGATCGACCGATCGGTATTAGAATTGTGCCGTCTCGTGCTATTGAATTCGACACTACGTAACTATTTGCATCGTAATTTCAAAATGCAATTGGATTCGTATTAGATTAAAATTGGGTTTGAATTCATGAGTAAAGATCAACTGTCAAATTACAGAACCTAATCGATTCCATAAATAACTGATACTCGTTTAATAACCATTTGAAAACCTTCCAACATGGATATCACTACAGCACGACTTCTGAAAATTTACGACACAGCTTATACTTTTCTTGAAAAGAAAAATATTAGCTCCTATAGATAGGTGTTTAGACCTACATTGTATCTACGATTTTATTTAGATACAGCCAAGTGTAACAAATGACTGTTAGTATTAATCATCATTTATTTTTAAGAAATGTCACTTTTCTTTGTCTTCCTACGCATCACTTTGTACAAAACAATTGTGGCAATCGGCCTATGACCTTTATGACTTATCTTTGTTCTTTGCATCTTAAGAAATATATATAAAAAACATTTCCGTTTCGTACTAATATCAGAAAGGTTAAAGATACGCACGTTGACCGTTCCTTTAATGCTATTGTAACATATTTAGTCTTAGTATGTGTCAAACTATTGTAAACAATGTTTATAAACTAAATAGATTTTTGCACTTACAAAAGATTTGATGTCTTGTAAACGCAAAAATCAGGTTAGTTTATGGGAGAATTCACCGGAAAGAATTCTGGTTCTGTCGTTTTATTTACTTTGCTAAGTACAATATATTTATCGTTATTGCTATTTCTTTCCAGGTTTTATTGGCTGAACTACGCGATACGGAGTACTACTACGCAGTGAAATGTTTGAAGAAAGACGTCGTATTAGAGGACGACGATGTTGAATGCACACTGATCGAGAGAAAAGTTCTCGCTCTTGGCACCAACCATCCCTACCTCTGCCATTTATTTGCTACTTTCCAGACTGATGTAAGGAAACTCAACATTTATAATAATATTTTATGTGTTATGACTCGGACATTTGAAATGGCTCTATTATTTATATTGAAACGTCTGATTACGCAAGTTTACCTCATCGTTATATTGTAAATCTTTGCTTGACAATATTTAGGAAGCTAGATATTTTACGCGTCTCTAACATTAATAGTTAATATTACCTAATAATTTGTACCGATCAATGGCGCCCAACGTGGGACCTAAACAAAATACATCAAGATTAACTTGAAACTTATAAGTTACTAGCTGGTGCCCGCGGCTCCGCTCGTGACCTAGGGGTATGAAAAATAGATAGTAGCCGATTCTCAGACTTACTGAATATGCATAAAAAATTTCATACAAATTGGTCCAGCCATTTCGGAGGAGTATGGGAACGAACACTGTGACACGAGAATTTTATATATAAGATTTTCTTTTTTAGTCTCACCTGTTCTTTGTAATGGAATACCTTAATGGCGGTGATCTAATGTTCCACATTCAACAAAGTGGACGTTTTCCTGAGGTTCGTGGCAGATTCTATGCTGCGGAAATAGTTTCTGGACTTAAATTCTTACACAAGAGAGGCATCGTTTACAGGTAAAGTTTCTACTCTTCACTAAAATTTAATTAAGAAGTACCCACGCTGCTGCTGCTGTTAGCATGCCATTGATGAACGGTGAAATACTAAATAAGTTACTAGAAGTTAAAATATTGATGTTTTTTACACTGTATACGCCATGAAGTAAAACATATTGCGTAGAGTTCAATACAATGCTTTTGTTACAATAATGCTATTGACAAAACAGTTAAAATAGAAAAACATTCATCGACAACCCAAAATGACCCAATGTTGGGTTCAGAACTCCTCTCAGAAAAGTGTTAAAGCCATACGTACCAACACTGGCCGAGTGGGGGTTGGATACACTTACTGGGACAGACTCTCTAATGTTAAACTATGATATTTATTGGAACTGCAGTGCGACTTTAGGATGACTAAAATTATGTTTGGAGAAGTACTTTTGTCGTATTTTAATTATAATTCGAGCCTCGATATGGTTGGTTTTATATTAAACATTATGTTGCAAAGGATCGCGATCCTTGGAGGAGGCCTTCCTTCAGTAGGGAACAGTGATAGGCTGAATGCACACGTTTGCAGTAATAGTAGCTATTAATTTACAGAGACTTGAAACTGGATAATATTCTGCTAGACTACGAGGGACACGTCCGTATCGCCGACTTTGGAATGTGTAAGCTACAAATATACCTGGACAAGACTGCTGATACATTCTGCGGCACCCCAGACTATATGGCACCCGAGGTCAGTGAATAACTATTTTAAAACAATATTATAAAAACGTTATCATCTTTCTAGCCTTTTATTAATTCCAAGATTATTTGGGGTCGGCTACTAGTTCAACCGGCTATATGTATTTGAAAATCAATTTTTCCACGAAAGGACTAACATCGGATCCCCGCAACCCTGAGGGCGAACTCAAATATCAATAAATTTGAGTTTGGGGGCACTTACTTACCAGTAACGATTTCCATAGATATTAATAACAATTAACTGGGACTGACAGTTTACCGTGCTCTCCGAGCACCGACCATCAAACACCTTCATTTTCCACACCCCGGGTTGCTGTTAAGAATTTCTTGTAAGAAAATTCTAAAGCAGCCCGATCCGGGATTCGACCACGAGACCTCTGTATCAGCAGTCGCATACTCTAACCGCTAGATCAACAAGACAGTATTATTAATACGTACAGAAATATACTTTTATAACCATCACAACGGAAATAAAGTACGATGTGAATAAACTATTCATATGACATTATGTCATCATTCAAATTCATTAAATAATCTAAAGTAGGTAATTCTTTTCAGACGTCATAGAACCAGATGTCACTTTTAATCGAGTATAATTTCCGTCGTGGAGCTCTCTTATATTGTTAGCTAACAAGTTATTTTATTAGAAAATTTTATCTAGAATCTTTATTTCCGTTCTGAATAAAGTGTTGTCTGATTATAATCCCTACTAATATTATAAATGCGAAAGTAACTCTGTCTGTCTGTTACGCTTTCACGCCTAAACCACTGAACCGATTTTAATGAAATTTGGTATGAAGATAGAACTGAACTTGGGAAAGGACATAGGCTACTTTTTACCGCGATAACCGACATACACGCGGGCGGAGCCGCGGGCGAAAGCTAGTGTCATATATAGCATAATTAAATGACATATTGTTCAATAATAAACGGTACAGATTTAACTACTGTACCGATTAACTTTACAGTTCGCCCGTAAATAATAAATTAGACTGTGTATTACCTCGATCAGATGTTAAAAATAATAATTTACTTGTCAACATAAATACCTTAGAATATTGTTTTTTAAATTTATGCTTACTAAAACTGACTTTACTCCGCCTGGTGGAAATCTTGAGTAGAGTACAAGAGTAGGGATCACCGTTCTCATTATGAATACATTGTGACCCACACTATGGCGGCTTCTGCATCATTGTGCTTACTCCGGTCTCACACTTACCAATGAAATACGACAACGCGAATGCTATCATTTTAGGTTAGTCTTTTGTGTGGGTAGTAAGGCCTCGGTCGAGCCGACCCATTCATGCTGAAATCATTGCACCAGGATGGCAACAGCGGCTTCTGGTGTCCCCCCTGCCATACCCCACAACTGGGGTACATCCCGGGGTAACTTGACTCACCTCCGGGGCAGGACGTTGTTGCGCCTCTCACTGCTCTGTGCAGTAAGAGGCGGAACATCGACCGACCTTAGACGACACCCCCCAGCCGCAGCGGGGGTGTCACCTGTCTCGGGTCGTTTGCGGCAGTCACATCTCCCCAGTACTGTTCTACCCCAATCGTGTTCTGTACATTATATTTTTCCATTAAAAACAATTCTTTATTGATTTAAAGCATTAAAGTAATAATAGACACGACTTTCAGATAATAAAAGGCCTGAAATACAATCAGACAGTTGATTGGTGGTCATTTGGCGTTCTTCTATATGAAATGCTCATTGGCCAGAGTCCATTCAGTGGTTGTGATGAAGATGAACTGTTCTGGTCCATCTGCAACGAGATGCCCTCATATCCGCGCTTCTTATCGCGTGAGGCCCTCACCATACTGACAAGGGTAAGTTAATAAAAAAATATATATGGATTCCTGTATGATTTTGTAAACTGCTTGGAAGATATAAAAACAACCATCAAATAAATATCATCAGAGCTATAAAAAATATTCAATCCTTTATTTATCTCCTTTAATATACATAAAAGGAATCAAGGGAGACCAGATCATTTGGTCAAAGAGCTGATTAAGAATATTGAGTGTCGTAAAAACCGACAAAGGGACAAAGTACGCAAAACAACGTCACTGCAAAGAGAAGGAGGTAGGAGGTTTTGGCCTTAGTTGGCCAAAACCTCCTACCTAAGGAGAAGCCCATGTCTAGCAGAGGAGTAAAATCATCTAAAAAAGCCCGTAAAGAACTTTTAATTTCAGCCAGTTAGGTCTCTTTTAAAAGGTCGTTAGAGTTATATAATGTCGAGTTTAAGTTTATTTTATAGCTTAACAAACCTTTATGAATTATATATTATATAAATAAATAAATAAATAAATATTTCGGACATCTTACACATAACATCGTCCAGTCCCAAACTAAGCAGAGCTTGTATTATGGGTACTAAACTACTGATATAAATACATAAACATACCTATTTTTTCCAGACTCCGCAACAAATATTTATTTATTTTATTTTCGTTTAAGTCCTAAAGCTCAAACTACATGAGCTTTAGGACTTAAACGAAAACACGAAGAACTTACCGTGCGGCGTGAGAAGTTAAATTAATGTTTGTATCATCACAGTTATTGGACAAAGACGCACGGACGAGACTTGGGGGCACTGAGTGTATGCACGGTGACATCAGGGAGCAGGAATTCTTCCACCCGATACACTGGGACAGACTCGAGAGACGCGAACTAGAGGCACCTTTCAGACCGAAAGTGGTGAGTGATATAGTACTCGTTATTTGTTTAGCTGCTGTCGCGTTACGTAAAAAATGTTATTTCGATATTAAATTTAAAATTGAAAGTAAGATAGTAGTAGTAGATAGTACGATAGTTTGTGTAAAAGCTTAAGGCGCTATTCTAAAACACAGCGATAAAGCCAAATCTGTTATACAAAAAGTTGACAAAAGGCTACAACGTTCACACATCTGTTAATGCTATACACATCTGACACACAACGCCATCTAGTCCCAAACTAATAAGAGCTTGTAGTATGGGTACTGATATAAATATACTTTTTTTGTAAATGCATTCATATTATAGATAGAAACACAAAACTCCTGAACAAAAATTTGCAGATCATACAAACATTTGGTCCGACCCGGAACGAATCAAACCCGAGTCCTCTTAATCGCCAGCCGCATACGCTAACCGCGAGACCAATAAGGCAGTCAAAAATATCTTAGTGGACATACAAACACTAAAGGTATATAGTATATCTTAGTGGAAATAAGAACTAGCTAGATTTGACTTTACAAATGTGTATTTTTTTACGCAGAGGCATCCGATGGACACCCAATATTTCGACAAAGCATTCACCGGTGAGCGACCTCGACTCACTGCGGTAGAACCGCAAGTGCTGCGCTCCATGGACCAAGAACCTTTCAGGGGCTTCTCCTATACTAATCCAAATACGACAGACCGCTAACATCGTCTCTAATAACATGGGCGATGGTTGAAATTCCCTTGTTACACAACTGACAATTCAGCGTGGTACAAAGTACTACAAGTATTTCGTCGGTGTAGGTTTTGTGATGTCCCATTCAGCTACAATGATAGTATGCGGTAAGATGGGTAGTTGTAGAAAAAAACTTCTTTAGTATCCCACGTATCTAGTACCTACCCGTATACAACTATCTACAATTGCAGCATTGCTAAATATTTTTCAGAGATATTACTGCTAGGTAGGTTACATGCGGTGTTCTTGATAAAAATCTGATATAAATGCATATCAACTAAGTAATGTATTAGTGTCTAGTACACAAAATTATGATATTTGCCTATCCAGATGAATAAATAGTTATTCAAATCAACCAATTAATTGTTATGTTACCATATAATTATTATTTTTTATATTGCACAAGTCAGTTTGTCCTAAAAATTCTAGATAAGAATTATATTTTTTTCAGACATCTTCATCAGTTCTAAAATAAAATAATATTTAACTTGCAAACCTTTCTAAATAATCACATTTTAAATAATTAATTTTTGTGGGCTGGCAATGCATGAAATATGTTAGATATAAGCAATAGACTACACGACGTCGTTTAATTTTTTAAATACAATACCTATTCAAATAAAAATGTATCATTCATTTAATTTTCTCAGCTTAGATGGCAATGTAATTGGATATTGAGGAAACTAATATCTATTTCAAATGTTCAAAATATCTTCTACAGTCCGAATTGTTCAGTCAAGACTTAATTTTAGTATTTACATAAAATGTGTAATTCTAGTCTTAACTTTAGAATTTAACAAATTGCTTAAAAGAATATAGATTAGATAATGTATATTATGATTTTTCTATAATTGTGTGTATTGTACAACTTAGGAATCCAGACATTCGATAAATTCATATATCGTAAAATATGAAAATGAAAAATAGTTCGGATTGTACATTTTTTTATAAATAATAATAAAATAAAAATACCATTTATTGTTTCATTTTTATTAAATTTCTTTCATACAAATACAGATTTTATTATTATAAAATAGCTACTGAAACTACAATTTATCCACACTATACCCATTAATCAATATGCATATTAACAATAAAATTTTCATCAATCTCTTAATTGCCATAAAATGTGCCAATTTCCATATTATGGAAATAGGCACATTTTATGGAAATAGGCATACTTTACAGTAGGTATTTAACATGCGGTGTTGACAGTTATTTGATTATAAGTATAACTTACGTATTCAATTTTAGTTCACAATAGTGAAATAAAATTGAATACGTAATTTACAAGTCTATTACTATTTACTATGGAAATAACTTTCATTATATTTATTATAGTTTATTAAATTTAATACTTTTCATTTTATAATCATGATTTAAAACCGTTTTGAAATCTAGAGTTTATCAGAACTGAGTTCTAACCGAAGTATTATTAAGAGAATTGACCTTCTATCGTTCTTATTTATAACATCGTTTGAGGATATCTTAAATTAAACTGATACACATAATCACGAGTTCCAATAAACAAAATAATATATGTGAGTTCATCGTCTCCCAGACGTTTAGCGTCACAATTTCATGATCTTCCCCTGCTTCCAAGAAGTCTTGAATGTTAAAATGAAGTTTAGAATCTTCGTCAGACATATTATTTGGCTTGAAAAGTTCCACCTACAATAAAACATTTGGCTATTTAGTCTATCAACACTTATTTTTTGTCTTGATCAAGAAAAAACATTCATGTTTATGAGATAGTGGTGGCGAAAAAAAAAATAACAAATAGTAACATGATTATATTATCTCTTTTATTTTTTCTGAAACAATAAGGTGGTTTGAAATATACTCACCCCGCCGTCGCTAAATCCAATTATCAATACATCCCCGTGCTGGACACCACACGTCATATCCCGATACTGCAACAACATAGCTCCCTCGAAGTAGTTTCTGATACATAAGCGTTCATCGGTAGAATGCACTGTTAAAGAAAAATAGTTGACTATAGTTACATAGTATCTCCTATTTTCAGCTTCTAGGAATTATCACTAAAAGGAAATTTAAGCCTACCCTGTTAAAAGGCTGATTTAGCAGACACAATTGGTTACTGCCGTTCTTTAAACATACAACGAGCAAATATCTGCCGTCTCTTTATCGCGGATAACAAATATTTCGGCTGTCACTGTTCCGGTGATAATTTTCTGAATTTGATATATAACAGAAAGAAATAGAGTAAAAACAAGGAACTTTTTAATCCTATTTCATTCATAAAACAAAATCCAACAAGGAGCAGCAAAAGATTTTTCAATCAATCAATCCTATTTTTCCTGATGGGTTAAACTCCGGAACCTTTAAGAGTATAGTGAACAGGTTTCTTTTGGATGGGCGTGTCCCACCTTCGTCTTCATCTACACTTTCCATCAGGTGAGATGGAAGACAAACGCCTATTCCATTTCAACTATAAAAAAAATAAGAACCGAAAAATAAACAGTATGTGACAATGGCCACTATTTTACCACCAACTTGCAAAATTGTGTGATTCTACATGGATAATGTTAAATTATTTATCATTTATTTTTATTTGAATAAAAATTACAAAATTAGCAACCATAATTGCCTAACCCAAAGCCACTTTTAATAAAATCATGTACAGGCTGACGTTTTTTTTGCAAAGTTAAGCAAGTTTCGATTTCGGCAACTCCGATAGTTCTGTTTTAGTTAAAAATTATGTTTTCCAAAACAGATCTGCTTCGAAAATAAAATATACTTACCAGGTAGAGCAACACTGTATTTATCAAATACCACCATACAATTGATATTCTTTGTATTCCAAGGGAAACGCAAATCATCGAACTCGGTAAACGATTTACTATAAGTATTCGCGCGAAACACAACTCCTTGATTGCTAATCACATAATAAAAATTATCGTGTATGTGGATGGTGCCCGTTGTGTGGCGAAGATGACCCATAAATTCCATTTCCCATTCCGTTCTGAACACCAAACTATATACTTTATTTTGTGCCACCAATGCATAGCATATCTCGTTTTCCAATCTGTAAAGAAAAATCACGAAAGTAAAAGGTGATTTTCGAATGTTTTGTGAGATTTTCGAGGGAAACTTTGTACTTGAAAAATGTGTAGCTTTCGATTTATAATTTTCAATGGTTTTTTTTTCAACTTGGACAGAAAATATGAATACTACTTCGAATATACGAGTAATTTTTAATGCCATCAAAAACATAACTTGTAAAAAATCCAAGTCGAGCCCAACCCAGTTCTTTAACCGTAAAAGTAACCGTTGTAAGATCCATATAATACCAAGTTGGTTAATTAATTCAATAAGGAAACTTCTATCTCAGTCCGCACTCCAAGGTAGCACTTTACTACCTACTAGTACGGAATGAGATTAAGGACACCCAAAGATGTCATACCGCTGCAGTGTACCTTGTACACTCCGGGTGGTAGTTCCTACACCTGTATGGGTTGTTGATGAAGAATTCATAACGTTAGTATAATAGATTTGCTTTCCGATCTCAAGAAAACGTGTCACAACTGCGTTTTGGCTGATAGTTCAGCCTCCCTAGCCAAGTTGTAAACGTTGTTGTTTTCTATTCTATTCGCTATTCCATTTTTCTATCTTGTTTGATTGGCTAATGTCTCTCAGTCACGTGATCAAAACAAATTATTAGTCAATCAAACACGAGATTAGAAAAATGGAATGGCGAATAGAATAGAAAACGACAAAAGGTTTTGCAACTTGGCTAGGGGTCAGATTAGTTTTTTTCAATAACTCATTCATTATTTCAACTTACCTGAAGGTGTTTACTTTTTTGACAATAATTTTGTTCAGTTTGTTTATATTAGTCTCAGTATCCGATTTTTTATACAAATACAACGACGTTGTGTTATCCTGTTCTTGTACAATTTCTGCTATCATTGCATAATTTTCATCAAAATTAAGACCTACGATTAGAATTTTCACATTCAAGAGATGTCCACTGCAGTCTACTATCACTGATTATGTAATCATTCTGTATGTTGTAATGCATACATAATTAGAGTTAATATTTTAATTAATCTTCAACACTTTTAATGAGATATAAACTTTTCTATTCTTACTTTTTGCTGATTCGATATCAAAGATCCTCTTTACTGCTTTAAAATACAGCTAACGAGAAGCGATGCAAAAGCGCATTTACCTTAAAAGCGACTGTGGAGTTGACAATCTATTATCTATCTCTTTCCATCTTTTATATTTGTTGTAATGTCCCGTTCTACCAACAAAAAATGTTAGGATCAAGACGGGATCGCCAACTTTCAGGCTTAGTAATCTAGGCTTTCAAGTTTAGTAATAATAGTGATTCATTCCCTTTCGGAACGAGCTCGTGGTGATACGTTATTTGTTATTTTTTTTATAGTGTTTGTTTTTTATTTAATTAATGTTATTTTGAATTGTTGATCATTGTTTTTTGATAAGAGTGGTTAATTGTAGAGCCACAACCAAGTAATAAATTAATAGATTTTACATCTCCATAAAAGAAACTACTGAAGGACCCCTGTCAGGCCCTGTCGTTTTGTTTACATTTAGTATCGCTTCTCGTTGGCCGTATAATAGATAAGCAGGGTTAAGAATAATATCAATAGAAACGCAGCTTCATTTAACATAGCAATAATTAAATTATTAGGTAGGTGGTACAATCCATAAATTACCATCGATAGGCGAAGCTTGAAAAGCTCCATGTGAATTAATAAGCATTGTAGTTTTTTTTTATTTTATTAATTTACATTTTTTTAGGTTTATGTGCTCTTTAGAAACCTGTGGCAAATTGTCAGGTTATATTATGAAATTCACGTCACGTAATTTATGAATGGGCCCTCCACTGTCAGCGTTTTATAACCCAGGCTAAATAATAATATAAACTGGACCTTACATGTTCGCTTGTAACTCTTCGTCTTCGTTTATGTTCTTATGTTATAATAGAAAATACATAAATCGTTGACTAAAATTAACCTATCTGTGAACAAAATACTTATTTGTTACCGACAACTTTTATAATTCAGGTAGGTATTCTATTCAATACCTAGGCAATGCAAGCAGAACGTGGGGCCAGTAACGCAAAACTTTCACTGTATCATATTTAGGCCGCAATAAGCATATTATAACAGCTACAGGTACCTCTCCACGATGAAGAATAGGATTAGATCTTCGTAAATCCTAAAACCCATAATGTTTCACGGAATTAATCATTGACCCTTAAAATTTATTTAAGGGGATTTTGACATGGGCACACACGAGTCATTACGGCACAGTCTCATACCGTCTGACATATGTGATAACTGAAAAAGGATACTTCAGAGATCCCCTGTGTCTGATACGCAGGGCTGAGCGCCACCACTGCGAAGGCCGTACAGTGGATTGCTGGATTTGCCGGAATAGTTGGAGCAGAGGTATGCATGACATGTGACATGTGAGGACCATCGCAGTGGGGGTTCTCTCGCTCGGTAACATAACTGCGGCCATGACACGGAGGGATAGCGCATGGAACTTCGCCGTGTCTTTCTGTAAGCAAAGATATGGTCTACGAAAGAGATAGTGGATCTACTAGACGCGGGCATGGGTTAGGTACCGCAGACGACCCAGTGGTCAGAGATCGCAAAACAATCTCAGTCCTCCATAATCATCTGTTACCCTCAGAATCAGGCCGCAGTGGAGGCGTAAGCGATGTGAAACTCGCGCGCCTTGTACGGGAAAGGGAACAACAAAAATACAGGCACCACAGCACAGTGGTGCTTTATTCAAGTTTATTCTACCCTGTGTAGGCAATGCGGTGTAGTCAATGATATTATAAAAAAAAAAAAACATTGGGTGTAATAGGTTAAAACTTCCTTTCAAATAAGAGGCCTATGTTCAGCAGTGAAATATTAAATGCGGTTGATGATGATGGCAAATACATGATAGAAAAGGTCTAGGTTGGTTGAAGAAATCGCATTAAGAAAATAATGTACTATAAAACAAACGATTATTATGAGTATCAATAAGGGTGGTGTAAACGATCAAATTTGTTTGTCAAATTTACGTGTTTGTCAAATTATTTGATAGTGTGGTGCTGTGTTTGACGCGTTTGTCAAACGAGTTAGATCGTTAACATGGTTCTTTTGATGTAAAAGTGAAGTTTGACCAACAATTTGTCAAACAAATTTGATCGTTTACCGGGCCCATTACTTTTTGAAACATTTGATTCATCCATCATTCATCATCACAGTTATTTAACGTTATTTATAATGTGAAATGGTATCGTTATTTGTTAGAATAATAATGTTGTCGAAAAGGATAGCGTAGAACTCGATTGTGGCAAGATCTGGTAAGGCAATATTGGAAATTCCTCAGTAAGGATGCCGATTCTTTCTAAAGAAAATAGATTTTTGAACCAATTTGAATCATAACCTAAAGAATCGATTCATAAAAAAATCGTGTTTCTAAAAATCTTTTTTTTTTCAAATATTCACAATGTAAATATAAATCCATTTAAAGAAAAACAAGAATGATACCATAATAAACAATCTCTGGGATCTCTTATCAGTAAAATCAGGGATTTTTTAGTTCAGGGAATTCGATAATAACAATCACAAAATGTGCCCATTTGCGCATGCGTTAGCCCCAGTGTCATGGTGCGGCGCCCCACAGTTCACACACAACAGGGAGAGATCAGAGAGAACAAAGTCCTTTTTTTTGTTATTATGTTTACGGCGTTGGTATTGCAACATCTAGCTAGCCTATTCTTTAATCATAAAAACAACAAATTCAAAGATTAAAAAGGTAACTTTTTTTTACTAAACACCGTAATATTACGAGTACATTCAGCTATATAAACAAATTAAATTTAACTGTAATTATTGTAATTTTTTTTTCCAATACAAATGAAATCAAATTTTGATTTTCTAGGGAAAAATATCGATTCACTGAATCATTTCAGTACAAAATATGATTTAAAGTTTCGATTTATTTGGTCCAAAAGATCGAGTCTTCAATTAATCGATTTCAGAACGCAGTCCCTCTCCCTCTCCCTAGTCCTTAGTGCAGTGAGTGAGTGACATAAGCAATTCGCAGTCGTATTTAAAATCGTTGTATCTTATAACCGTTTTGAGGTTATGTTTACAGTTTTGCAGTTTAGGTTGACGTAAATAAGAATATAAAACTGATAGACAGTGAAAGGTGCAGTGGACCGGGGTGACTATTAAAAATGGTATGTATAGTTGTAAATTTAAAAGAACATACTGATAGTGCTTAGAATATTTGGTACCGAAATACCAACAAAGTTTATGTTCTAATATGACTCCACGCAAACATTTTTGGTTCCTTATTCCTTGACTTAAAGAGCCCATAAGTAGTCCGGCACCTTATTGGCATAATACCTACCCTGGACTATTGTTTGTGTGAAGAACACTATCAATATAAGTTTTTGTTTGTAATTATCTATGAAATGTACATGTATTTAGAATTAAACTAGCAGAGTCCCGTGGTGTTACTAGCGGTTACTGTTGTAAGTGACGAGTAACGCCGCGAAGCAAAACAAATTAGCCAGTTACTCCTCATGTCAATAGCTACTGATCAATGAAAGTCCAGTCAAAATCGGTCCAGCCGTTTTAGAAATCAGCCTGAACTCAACTAAAATCAGACTAAAATTTTAAAATTGCTTTTTTGGTGTAAGTATAGGTAGCGTCACGAGTTATGAGTCTCTGTTTTAGTGGTGGGGATCTACGCATGTGTACACTCACCTACAATAACTTAATGTTAGACATTTAAAATAATGATTGATTCAATTTAAAATGACCGTAATATTGTAAATGCAAAAGTGAGTTTATTTATTTGTTACTTAATGCTTTAAAGTAGGTACTCAACTAATAATCATGAATATTTGTTGAGATGGTTTGAGACTATGTCTACAATATTTCACAGTTTCCGATTGCGGTTTCGCTATCCTTTCCCATGAATTTTACAGGAAAGCCGCGAGTGAAATACTATTGTACCAATGCATAATATATTATAAAAACTTGTTATATTTATTATTGTTATTTAACTTTTGCAATTAAACATAATGACAGAATATTATAATAATATGAGCCTCAGTCATCAGGAAGAGGTGATATTCCTTCCATTGGGTCTTCATGATAAGCTGAGTATGAACAAGAAGGCTCTTCTTCTTCAGTTTTTCGCTATCTTTATACTCACTATCTGTGATTGTACTTTCTGAACTCGACCAACATTATGCGCGGGAGTTAAAGCAGCTCTAACTGTCCAATCGCATGCGAGAGCAAGCTCGGCGAATGCTTCCCTCCCTCCCCGCCTCAACCCTATTACCTAACAGACCTAATAATGCGTTCAGCACAGGTTCAGCTATACTGTATATACCTCCATACAAACAGACATTTCAATTTTATTAATTTGCATAGATAAGTATGTGATCAGTAGTTTGGTCTCTATAATCCAGCCTCTACTAGTTTGGTACTAGACTAGGCCGTGTGTGAAATGTGAGATTATTTTTAGTATTTAAAGTTAGGAAGTTAGGTTAGTTGAATGTTATTTTAATTAGTAACACAACCTCCACAAGTGAGATGGGCATTCATTCTTATTAGTTTCTTAATCTTTTTAAAACCAAACAACTCTTTCTACTGACCAATTGTGCCTATGTAGTATAGTAAGCATAAACCTTCTTCCTAAGGAGTGTAATATGAAGAGGTGGACTGTAAAAGGGGGGTTCATGTAATTAAGTTCCTATTTAGTAAACTCAATAATAATTAATATGTTATTTATCTTTACAGGCCCGAAATGCAGAGAAAGCAATGTAAGTTATAGTTTATCATTAATCTGCTATTCCCCCCCCCCCCTACCTCCCAGGTGACCCCTACTCCATACTCATGCTTTCCATCAGGCTGAGTAGTCACCTTGGTAGGCATAAATATTTAAAAAAAAACTATTTGGTACAGTATTACCTTAATTTTTTTTACTTTTAAATGTTTCAGTACATAATCATACATCTTTAATATTTTTGTGATTATTAATTAATCCACCTATTTATTTTATTAATTAAAAATAAATTTGTGGTTATTTTATTAATTTCAAACAAATTCGAAAGTAACTCTCCGTCTATTATATTTTCATGGTTTCATGACTAAACTGCTGTTTACCACCAATTTCAATTAAATTTAATTTAATGATTCTTGAGAAATTACATGATCACTCTTAATCTTGATAAACAATATATTACATGTGGATGGAGCCGTGGACAAAGGCTAGTTCTTTATTACTTGTGAAAATATTACCTGTGCCATCTATATAGAAAACAAATACCACCTCAAGTAAATATTACAGGATATCATGTAGCGTCATATAATACCTTAATATATACATCAGGACCACATTGGCGCGGTGGCGCGCAGCTCAGGTACAAGAGTCAGGTGGCCAACGTGAAAGGCGACCATACCTAGCGTCAGAATGCAATGATTTACCACAAGCGGAGAAATGGAGACTGCAAATCGTTAGAGAAATAGCCAAGAAAGTTGCTCAAATACAGAATGGTAAGTTTTTTTGGCATATTCGGCGTCCTTTACTAAAAATTATATTTTTTTTGCTTTATTTGATACGACATTTTTTTCTTGCCCTGGCAAAAAAAAAGTGATTGTATTGGCAGTTTATAATAATAATTTAACAAATATAAATTAAAAATAAATCTACTGAATATATTCTGCAAAATAAGTTGAATTTACGTTAGCTATAGTGAATGCTAAATGAACACAAACAAGTAAAAAACCAATCGCATATACCACCTAATCAAAAAAGGGAAATAAGCTATTGTAATTTTACTGATTATTCAACACCAATCGTCAATATGTATTGAATTTTCTCTTTTCATTTTTTTCATAAATCCATGAGGTCATGGCTATTACAAAACAGCAATAGTATTTCAAATATGTGATATTTTTTTTGAAATAAATCTTGTTTGGTAATCATACATTTTCAATATGGAAGAATTAACAGACGCACCTGAATCACCAGTTAATCCAATAAATAACGATCAATCACCAACTATAGCAGACGTTATGGACGTTGTTATTGATGCGGTCCTCCCAGACGCAGAGCCTCTCACACTAGCCTCTGAACAACTGTTTGCGAAAGTAGCGAGTAACGTAAGTCCTATATTTCCTTCATCGGTGACTCCAATAAAACTACCTATTTCTCCCAGTGTGAAAAGTGAACAAGTCAGCATAAAGGTAGCAACGCAATATAAAAGTGGCACTGTGAGTCTAGGTTCCCAAAAAACTATACAGAGCAATCCCACTAGTGAGAATGGCCAAGGGACAATATCAAGTAGTCCAAAACTACCAAGTAAAAAAAATAGTAATTCTAGTAAAGGTGATTCGGTAGTACAAGCTATCGCAGAACTCTTGCCACAAGAAAAAAATATTAGCGAACATATCGACAAATTATCAGATTCCGTTAAACTGCTTGAACACGACGTAAAAGTGTCTCAAGCGAATAGTGTACCACATAATATTGATAAAATAGCTAAAATGAGCAAAGAACTTACGAGTGAAGCAAAAGCTTTGCGAGACTCGATTAAATGTTTATCTGAGGACATTACGCGCACTAAACAAGAACTGTGCTCTTGTGGGACTGAAGAAGATGTCAATTTCCCTTATCACTTGTTCCTCATTGAAATGATCATAAACAAAATTCATATGAAATGTGAATGTTTCGATATCGACTCTAACAATTTAGTGATCTCAGCTACATTTCTGGGGAAACAACCAATTATTCTATACGATTCATCTTGTGGGAAAATTGATGATTTTAACAAACTGAACGTCGGAAAATCCACATTGTTTGCTATGACTTATGACAAAATATGCAGTATCGAAAAATTTGAAATAGTATTGTTACTAACAAAGCAACCGTCGTGCTCGCCGTGCGTGACGAAAATAGGTGAAACCCATATGGACTATACCAGTGATTTTGTCACCTTGCGCGAAGAGCTGTGTTCAAAGTGGAGGCAACAACAACCAACAGACAATATCCTGTGCACGACCTCCAGCCCACTATCCAAAAACATGTATTATTTATCTTGCGGCATGGGTGAGAATGCTGACACTATAGGCATTATAGAAGTCACAGTCAGAATGTCATTTTTGGGTAAAGAGATTACCACAGCATTTTGTGCACAACCCAAACCACAAGGTACATCCTTTCTCTTAAAAGATGATCACGGAATGGCAATGTATTCTTGTCAGCGTGTAGAAATGGACGACCACGGTAAAATACTTTTAGAGGAAGGCGTTATGTCAAAAAGTACTCCACCGTGCTTGACATGCTCTCCTCGGCAGAACAACCCGCAATCGTCTGTTTGTAGCTCTATATCTAAGCGATCTTACGAACCACCTCTTCAAGTCAATCATGGTAAGATATATTAAACATATATTTGTATTGTATTCTTATTGATTTTCATATTTCTTTATTGATATTAAATGTTACTCTGTTTTAAAGGAATGGCAAGATATGATGAAATATATACAAAAATGAATGTTAATGAGTTAAAGATCAGAGTTCCGAAAAGCACCAAGGTTGAAAGAAGTGGCAAGTATGATAAGATTCAAGAATTATGCTCTTGTGAAAGCACACCTTATAATACTGGAGAACAAATACAATTCGAATTACCTAAAGATTATACCAATCAGGAAAAAACATACTCATCCAATCTGAAATACACTCTAAAGAGCTTAGATAGAACGGACAAAAAGGACAGAAAATTGATCAACATCACGCCTACAAACTGCCCTGTGCCCGTGGATATGTCGAAAATGTTACATCCACAGAAAGATGTGTTCATTTTGAAGATTGGAAAGAAGCTAGAAACACAGGATAAGAAAACAGATCTTGAAATAGAACTTGTTACGCCAAAACTTCCATCTGCAATGGATAATAATAAAAATATATCAGCACAGTGTAGTAATGCCGATATCAAAAAACCATCAAAAGCAAAGAAAGACAAAAGTAAAGATAGGAAAGGAAAAGGAAGTAAATTGAAGAAAGCTGGCAAAGATAAGAAAGCTAAAAGTAAAGGAAAGAAGAAATAATCGCCTAATTTCTGTAAAAATTAATTGAAATCTATAACAAAGTGAATTAATCAATAGTCATATCAAAAGTGAAATAATCAATAGTTGTAATCTTTGATTTATAAATATTTAGATTTTATATATTTCTTTTACAATCTCAATGTTCGAAAATGGTAACAGCACAAAATCATTGCCTGAAATAATTAAATGTATTTTAATTCGCAGTTTGTTCTAAATGTACTTCGTTAGGTAAACTGTGTCTGTATATATCTTGACTCGAACATCCTGACCCTTTAACCGTGCATCCTGGAAATCAGCCAAACAGTTGTAATGTGCGTAGGTAAGTAGAAAGTGTTATGTCCTCTTCATACGAGCACGCTAACACGAAAGCGAGGATTTTAGTAACGCCACTGCTTTTGTTAAGAGAATTACGTTGGAATAATTAAATTACTATGGCTATTATTCCTAAAATATTGACTGCACGGTTGGCTAAGTGGATTAAGCGGTCGCCACGCCGCTTTCTACAAGCCAAGTGCTGTAGATCCAAAATCCACATGGGACAACACTTTGTGTTATTCACAAATTATTGTTCTGAGTCTAGATATTCTTTGTGTCCGTTTCACGTTTGTTTAAAAAGTTCCCCGCGACACAGGATGCAAATTCCTAATGCGGGAGTTCTTATTAAAAAAGATATGTACACATTCAATTCAAGACTGCACGGTTGGCCTAGTGGTTTAAGCGCTCGCCACGCTGCTCTCTACTGCGCCAAGTGTCGTGGGTTCGAATCCCACGTGGGATAACACTTTGTGTGATTCACAAATTGTTGTTCTGAGTCTGGGTGTTCTTTGTGTCCGTTTCATGTATGTTTGTAAAGTCCCCCGCGACACAGGAATTCATATTCCTAATGCGGGAGTTGTCTTAAAAAAAATAAGAATTATTTTAGCGGGCGTCCTCAGAAGCCTCTATGCAAGTTTCATAATAGGTTTATCTAATTAGTAGACTTTCAGTGGCAGATAGCTGATGACATAAAGAGTAACTTAGGCTATTTTTTGGACTAGCTTCGCGTTGCGACGGTACCTCAGCTAGCTAGAAATATTACTGTAATAAAATTGTACTTTTTCCATTAGCCGGTCTCGGTGAATTTCGTATCCGAGATCTTAACGACGAGATCAATAAACTAATGCGTGAGAAACGTCACTGGGAAGTTCAAATAAAATCATTGGGTGGGCCGGACCACGCTCGCGTTGGACCTAAAATGCTTGACCAAGACGGCAAAGAGGTTCCAGGAAATAGAGGATACAAATATTTCGGAGCGGCAAAAGACTTACCAGGTAAGGGGTAGTTTAAAAAAATAACAATTATTACCAAAGAGCACACGATAAGGAGTAGCCATAAGCAGGAATTCTCTACTGTCAAAGCATTAGCCAAATTGGGCATACGCATGTATGACGACACAAAATGTGTGTTTATGTGTGTGAAAAATGTTGATTTATTTTATTGGAATTGTGATTGTTTTTGTATGTAAGTTTAGATTATGAGTGTAGAATTTCCCTCGTTAAAATAAAATATTGTTTTGTATCGAAAAAACAAGGAGAGGCCTATGTCCAGCAGTGGACTGTTGAAGGCTGTTGATGATGATGATGTATCGAAAAAATATACTATGGCTTCCCTTCGTTTCGAGGGCCTGTATTGCACTGTGCCTATTATTTCTTAAAGAGAATTTCCCTAATAATGTAAAAAAACTTGAAAGTTATTATATTATTAACTGACGCTAAGACAAACAAGTTTTGTAAAGTCTGATCGTAACATTATAATTTTGCTTGCTAGGTGTTCGCGAATTATTCGAACAAGAGCCTCCCCCGCCACCTCGCCGAACACGAGCAGACCTCATGAGGGACGTAGATGCTGATTATTATGGCTACAGAGACGATGACGATGGACTGCTCATGCCGCTGGAACAAGAAGCTGAAAAAGAAGGTAAAGCCATCGGCTTTCATATATATATTTTACGCATTATTTAATATTACTATATCCAATATTTTATTACCATATTACGATTGCAGCTATAGCGCAGGCGGTCGATGAATGGAAAAGAAATAAAGAAGAAAATAAAGATCAAAACGTATCTGATGAAGAAAATATATATCCTGAAGACGTACGTTCTTTTATTCTAATCTATTATACCAATGTTTTGAAAATCTTTGACTAATAGAAAGCCACATTATTTGTGTCATATGCAATTTAAACAAAATACCGCGATATTAGACATACGCAGACAAAGCAAAGACTAGTTGATAATTTATCTACTCAGGGCTATTGCTTTGTGATAATTAATTGTTGTTCTGAACTTTCTTCAATACGAGTGTACTTAAAACATCGATGATCGTATTATACCAACTGTCGGGAGTTCGATTTCCGGTGAACATAAAATTATGTGATAAGCTCTCTTCGTTTAGAGTCTGGGTATATCTATAATGTCAAATAATAATAATAGCAAAAATATATAAGTATATTTTATAAAATGTTATTATAACGGTACCGATTCTACTTAGTTTGATATTTTCGAAATGCCTGATTTCTTAGGTATAAAAGTAACTCGTAATTATTATTTATATTTCAGCCTGATGATAAACGAATACAGGACGATGAAGCGGAACCCGATAGGCCGGTAGTGACATCTCACGTAGCCGTACCTTCACAAAAAGATATCGAAGAAGCACTTCTCAGGCGAAAGAAACAAGAATTGTTAGAAAAATATGGTTGCATGGATGTCAAAATCGAACAGAGCTGACAATAGTTATTGCATTTTAAGTTAATTATAGATTTAAAAATCGAAATATTTTTTTATTTAAGTCCAATATTAATTGATACTGTTACGTGTTAGGATTCGAATAATAAAAAAAAGCTTTATGAGGGTAGAAGAGACTGAACTATAATTGTAATGTATATATACACTCTTGAAACCTTTGATCTTTGATTATATACATGTCTAGATGGAGTGTTGCGCTGCATTCGCAATAAAAACAACAGGCCAGATTTGGAGGGCTTGTGTGCATGTTACACACACATGCAAGCGTAGTCTACGGGCGCGCGCATGACGTGGCTGCGTTCTGAGTGATACCAGCCCTTGAATGTTTTCCATAAAAGGAGGGAAAATAATTGTGTATTGATTTTGAGATTTATAAGTATGTAATTTGTATTAAAGTTAAAGTCAGTCAATATGTATTAGAGTTTTTGCTTTTGAGTTACTAGGTAAAATATATGTTGGTGAAAAAGGGAATTGCTATTAAAGCTTATTTATTCTTAATACTTAACAACAATTTGGTAGAAATATACCCTGTGCCCTAGAAAGTAGTCTGAGGTTCCGGTACTTTGAAAGGCGGACGAAGGAAAGCCAACTCACAGAGGCCTTTAATTAAGTTAATATACAACATAGTTATATTTATTTAATTACTATATTTTTAACTAGATGTTCCTCGCAATTTCTCGTAAATCTTGTTTTTTATATCGTTCTCGTTAAAAACTCAAAGAAGGTATAGCTTCCGATTAGTGAAAGAATTTTCAGAGTCGGTTCAGAAATTCTGGAGATTAGTGCGTATAAACAAACAAACAATCTCTTCAGCTTTACGTCGTACATACTACTTTCATTAATAGCATCCATGGAGCGGCAAAATATACACCCATATCAGATTAACAATATCTACCACCTTAGATTTAAAAATATATGATATATACATATATAATATGTATTAACCAGCACTATAGTTATGATTCAACATTTTGTAAATTGGCTAACACTCACATGGGAAATTTAAATTCAATTAACAGGCAACCCTGTAAAAATGCCGTCAAAATGGTGGTCGAACTTTGATAAAATTTCACTGAGTTAATTTAATTATTTCTTTACAATATAGTTATTTAAAGTTTACTTACCGATGATAACTAATTTTTTTAGTTGATTTCAATCGTCCAAAGTAATTCCTGCACACTTTTATCATGCAAAACGTAATTTTTATACGCCACTCAATCAGGGTTGCCACCTTTTGGAAAAAAAAAATCGGGACAATACTTATTATGTGGACAGTCGGTCAAATTTCAGTCTAATTCAGATCATGATAAAAAAAGCAGTTTTTTTGGAAAACAATGGCGACAATGTGCTGAAGTAATAAGGTCATGAAAATTTTTTATTTTGGGGTTCCTCCCTACACGTAAAGTGGGGGTGATTTTTTTATCGTTAGGGTTATCATTAGATCGGTCATTTCTAAACATTAAGGAAGTTGCTCCGACAATTTTTTTATTTCGATATCCATTTGAGAGTTATTCAACTTTAAAGGGGATTTTTATTTTATACAACACCTGCCAAGGTGACTTTACTATGCCTGATGGAAAGCATAAGTAAAATCCACAAGTGGGGGTCGCCATACTCACTGCAAATGCAAGCAGTATGGCGAACCACATTATGGCGGCTTAGGGAGATGCTTTTTCACGCCTAGCTTAAAGGACCCGGGATCATAGTAGAAATGAAAAACATTAGCTGGCAATGAGTTCCAGTTTTTAACTGCTCGACACAAGAAGGAAGACCCGAGCCGCTTAGTTCTGGAGCGTATGTCTTCCACTCTGAAGGGGTGACTTCCCTGGCCAGATCGTGTTATTGTGTAGAGGAAGGAAGAGGGTGGGATGAGGTGGAGGAGCTTTTCAGAACCCTCTCCATGGTAAAGGCGATAGAGGACTGCCATAGAGGCGACATCTCTTCGCAACTGCAAAGGTTCCAGGAACTCGGTGGCTTCGGGACTGTCTATGATGCGAACTGCTCGCCCCTGCAACCGATCGAGAGCGACAAAATGTCATTGATATGTAGAAGGAACAGCGTGGGCAACAAGAAAGCCCTAGGGTACGCCTGCGTTTACCTTCTTGAAATGAGACGCCGCACCGTCACAAAGGACTCTAATGCGCCGTTGGCGCAGGAAGGCGGCAATCCAGCTGCACAATTTAGTGGGCAGGCCGTATGCCGGAAGCTTAGAGAGAAGCGAGCGGTGCCAAACCCTATCAAAGCCCTTGGCCATGTCTAGACTGATGGACAGGTTCTCTCCATACCTATCCAAAGCCTCACCCCACAGGTGCGTGAGGTACGTGAGAAGATCACCCGTGGATCGGTTCGGTCTCAAGCCATATTGCCGATCACTTAGCAGAGAGTGATCTTCCAGGTAATGAACCAATTGCTTGTTAATTATTCGTTCAAACACCTTGCAGAGTATGGAGATGACAGCTATAGGACGGTAGTTGGCGGGATCTGAGCGGTCAGCTTTTTTTGGGGATAGGTTGAACATTCACCTCTCTCCAGGCCTCCGGGACAATTCCTTAGTACTAGAGACAACTCTGGTGCACAGTTCTTTAGAACCACCGCTGGGATCCCGTCAGGTCCACTGGCTTTCCGGACGACGAGTGACCGAAGCTCCGCGCGTACTTCACTACGGTGGACACCAGGCAGTGGTCGGAGGAGCCTAGAGGGGTGAGAACCGACACACAGTACTGCGCTGGGTGGCTCGCCAGCAACAAGTCTAGCAAGGAGGGCGCTTGACTCGATGTGTCTGGTAACCTGGTGTGCTGGAGTACCAGTTGGGTGAGGTCATGCGTAAGAGCGAATGCGTGGGCAGTTCAGTCATCCGCCGTGACGAAAAGACACACTCCACTGAATACAAGAAATAAAGATTTTGGAAAAAGTTTGTCATTTGTTCCATTTGGCACCCAATAGCTGTTTCTTTTTATGTACACTGCGCGAAAGGGGAAGAAGGTGAATTCAAATTGAGCAATTGTTACATTTGTGAAAAATCGGGACAAAATCAATAGGCTGTCGGGACGCGGGACGATATCATCGAATTCGGGACTGTCCCGGGAAATTCGGGACGGGTGGCAACTCTGCACTCAATACGTGTTTACCGTACAATGACAGTAACGCCACTGATCGGCCGCGACGAGCTTAGTCTCTTACAGTTAAATACTATTTTTTTGGACGTTTAGACGCTCGAACTCTCTATCTAGACATGTTTATAATCAAAGCCTTTGATTAATGATTGCCGAGGACACAGGGTTATTCACATATATCACTTAGATATATTTATCGCATTGCGAACTGCGGTCGACAAGGCGCTTTTTATGTTAGACGACAAGAAAATTAATTCTTCTCTTTTCATTTCATTTCGCCATGTCCGTCCGTCCTCGACTTACAGTGCTATAAAGATCAAACTTTGCATGGATATGTTTTTATCACCGACAGTGGTAAAATCATGACAAATATTGTTATGACGGGATACTATTTTAAACGTGGCTTGACACGCACTGGCCCAATTTTTAACCTTTTGACCGCCATGGTCACATATATGTGACAAGCGGAAACTGTCCCTCTACGCCAACGTCACAAATATGTGACAAAAAAGCGGTGCACCGAAATACGAAATAAAGCCTTTAAACATTACTTTTATGCCTTTAAATTTATATAAGTATATTAAGAAGAAGCTCTAGCTGTTATCTATTTCCATAAAACTATTTAAATTGCTTTATGATATTAAGAAATTTTACTCTAAAAAGAAAGAAATAAACTCTTAAAAAAGAATGTCCTCACACGCCAGAGTCACAAATATGTGACCACTAGTGATGTAGGGCACGTTAGATGATATCGTAAGTTTATATTAAAATTTCGTTAGCCTGTTTTATTTTTGTTGTTAAGTTTAGTTATTATACTTATTCTGTTAAAATGAGTAAGAAAGTAATTAACAGCCGTGCTCGTGAAATGATAATTAAAGTAGACAATTATTTTGTAAAGAAGGAAGAGGATTCTTAACTTTATTTTGTTACTTTAATTACAAATATATGCATCGGCGGACTTAACCTTTAACTACCGACGTGGATTTTTTGTCACGCTAGTACCGACGTAGGGCCTGAGAGGCCGCAAGTATAACATTGAATAGTGTGGAAAATATGTAAACTGAGTATCAAATTATAGTTTGTATTGTTAATTTGGGATGTTATAGCTAAAAAAAAGATAAAAATAATCATCAACTTTTCATAACTTAGTAATTATATACCTTAACTCCTTTGGCTATGTTTTGTAACTAAAATATGACTACATGACAAAATTTTGATTTCAATAAAAAAATCACAACTTAGTAACTACAGAAAGTACTTTTCGTTATACTTTAGGTTTAAATCTACTAGAAAAATAATAAACAGCATTTAGAAAGCTTCAAATAAAAAAAATGTCCAAGAACAAAGTTACACACAATCAGGGCATGTTTGTTTAGCGCACTGTGATATATGGATTTTCTATATAGCTATAAGTGAACAAGATGCACATCTTTTTCTTGTTTTTTCTTCATTGGCTTAACCTTGAACTGTATCTGGCATATCAGAACCGAGTATTCTTGCCAAGCTCGTACGAAGCCATCGAGACAAATGTAGGTTGACTACCCTCCTCTGCGTAATCGTATGCTCCAATACTAATCGTTATAAATACACTATCAGTCTTTTGTTTCATATGCACATCATATAATTTAACATATAATATAACACATTGACTGAACTTATGACAAAAATTCTCTATACATGCAATATACCAAAAAAAACTAAAAAAAAAAAAAAAAGTTGGAAAGACGTGAATTAGGTATAGATAAACTCAGTTTACCTTTTAACGTCCCAGCTACATCAATTTTCTTAAGAGATTTCTGTAACAAGGCACTTTACGTTGCCCGTATCATAAACAAAAAAGTCACGTAACTACCGACGTTGGGCCTGTGAGGCCGCGTCGGAATTTCAAGTTGAAATAACTTACTAAAATTATCTTCGCTGGCACTTCTACCACATTCAATGGCGTCGGTGCAACTAAACTCGCAGCTACTGAAGAGTACAGAGGTCTCCTACACGAGGAAGGTATAAATCTAGCAAAGTGTCAACCTGCCGCGGCCTCACAGGCCCCACGTCGGTAGTTAAAGGTTAACATCGATAATTG
Source organism: Phragmatobia fuliginosa (assembly GCA_932526445.1). Lineage (NCBI taxonomy): Eukaryota > Metazoa > Arthropoda > Insecta > Lepidoptera > Erebidae > Phragmatobia > Phragmatobia fuliginosa. Next base: position 18,150,499 of record OW052061.1, read on the forward strand.
GACGATGATACCGAGTGAACATAACAAGCAATAATTTTGTTACACGTTCGATATATATGTACGTATATATGTTCGGTTATTGATACAAAATATAAGCAGTGCCCTAAAAAATGCTTCGTACACTACTGAGGTTTAAATGAAATAAATAAAAGTTTTAAAATGTCCATCACAAGTTGGTTAGCTTTTTCTTCAAATTTCTACTTGTTACTTTTGATGCCAAGTTTATAGAAGCTAGTATTTAAAGGCTATAAACGTACATACTGTTTTACATTTAGTAAATTTTTATATGGTTGATTAAATACTTAACCTATTATAATAATTATTAGTTAATATTATACTCGATAAGCGAGATAGTACGTTGCTACATCCTTATTTGAGAAGCGCAATATTCATAAAAATGACGTACCGTCCACGCCAGGGTCACAATACCAAGACAACAGATCAAGAATAGTGTTGTACCTATAGTTATTATATTTAATTATATTATCGTCTCAATTCTGTTATTACGGTATTAAACAACTCTGTAAATAGTGTATAACTATTACTAGAGTAGGAAGAAGTGTAATGTTGAAATAAATTCAGTGTTATAAGGACATATATTTTGAAATTGTAGACGAAAATAAAAATACAATTCATGTTATCGATAAAGTTTTGGAATGCTAATTTTTTTCGTAGGTATTTGCGCTAAATTTGTGGTCTGGCGTTGAGGGCAAGTTGTTGAGTTTTTGCTCTGGCGTTCAAAAGGTTAATAAAGGACTAGTGATGTTATACTGCGGAAACATATGTTTCCCATAAAAAAAGTTATAGTAAGTACAAGATTTTTTTAAGAACTTTTCAAATGGAACAATTCTTTAATACATTACTTTTACGATTCTTTAACCATTTTCGCAATGTAGTCAGTGAAAGCTCTAAAAAAAATTGCCCGTTTTTTAAACATTTTTTAATGGTACTCCACTATCTAACAATGAAATAATTTTTAAATCGGAACAGTAATTCCTGACATTAGCGCCCGTACAAACAAACACACTTCGACTTTATAATATGTATTACATAGTATAATATAGATGTCTTGATGATTTATAATCACAAACTAAATAAAAAACCAAATAGTTTTGAATTTACTTTATTTCGAACAGTTTTGTTATTTAGACAGTACATAACTAAGCAAAATATACACAGTATTGGTGACTTTACATCTATACTGGCTCTAAATTAGACTTTGGTCAAGTCCAATTTTATAGGCCCTAAACACGTATTTGTATGTTTATACTTCCTAATATTTTTAATATTACAGAATATAAACATACAATAAGGTGTACCTATTTAATGAGTTACTAAAAGTCTGACATAAGGAAGCCTCAGTTAACATCCCCTCATACACAATACAAGTGCCACAGTACGACAGTTAAACAATCTGCACGCAGTAATTGTGTACAAAGGTTTAATCGAATACTGTTTTCAAATTATTTTACTATGTATTATAGATAGATTCAAAATATTAATGTAATCGTTTTTTTATAATGTTTATTTATCACCTCAAACATTCTTCAACTACAATGAACTCTTACTATAATTACTTCATTTAGGAATGTAAAAACTTAACATTATCTTAAGCTCTCAATGAAACTAATTAATAATTAGTAACACCCAATTTTAAATATTAATGAAAGAAAAATAAAATTTTAATAATGATTTATGTATAAACGACATGATAACATTTCTAAATACATAATTATAAACAGAGTCACTGTACTTTGTGTACTTACTTCGACTGCACTCAACTACTGGAATAAGAATTCAGATTATTCGTTAGAACTATCGATATAGAACAGTGTCGCTTATTTTAATGGTTACTATTCAATTAGACTATCAATTGCATGTATTACCATAAAGAATACCTAGAAACGAGTTATTATAACACTGGATCAGAGCAACTATAAATAGATAAGTAACTCAAGGAACATAAAGGCGTGTTCGGAATATGAATGACATTATATTTTATTTTTATTAAATTTGACCTAACAACTCGTTTGGATTATTAATTTGACGTTACAACTTGTTCGGATTATAATTTGACCTTACATTAATAATCATCATAAAAGCAAAAAGCTATTTATTAGTATCCGTTTGGGCCAATATCATTATCATATATCTATCGGCTTAAGAACTTATTAAAAGCTTAATATTTTTTCAAAATGTAATTTTGAACAATATAATCTTTACTGTGCTTAATCCAGCCCTTTTTTAAACAATTTTACACGAACCTGTCATATTATTTCGATCACAGTTAAACTATTTTAAATACATAATGTATTTAAGATAATCTTTCCAGAGCTTCATGTCTGCAAGTACTTCGTTCAACTAAACCACAACTTTTCCAGCATACTTATTATCTCTCGTGATAATATACATCTTATGTACATTTGTTCCATCGTATGTGAATCTTCTAAAATAAAACACTATAATTATTAAGTATAGAACGCCCACAAATTATTATAATAATTATACGCACCATCACATCGAAACTCTCGAATATATTCAATGTCTGTTAAATAATTTTTCAGCAACATGTTACTATCAACAACATCATAGTACATATGAACCGTTCGTGTTTTAAAATTTGATTAAAACGACAACCACAGTAGCGGTAAGCCAAAATAAGTACACTGTTTGGGTCTATGCTAGGAACAGTGACATCTATAAAGCTAAATCGTAATCTCTGTGAGGGTGTTTAAAATCTATATATTGTGTGATACAACACATTCTAAACAAAATGCAAAATTAGACTTGTAATTTACTTATTATTTGAGTAATTATCTTTGTAATTAATCTTTCTAAATTTTCTTTGTAATTAATCTTTCTAAAGTAATGAATAAGTTCAAATTGAAGTAGAATATCGAACTATGTTTTGCTCTTTTTCATCATAGTATGACTAAATTTATAAATATATTTAAATATAAACTAAAAGTTGTGCTTTGTGTGTAAAATTATTGCACAGACATCACATGACCTAAGTGATTCTATCATTATCAACACTGGTTTATTTCTCTAAATTTAAGATTTCCAATTTCATAATTTAATACAGATTACCTTTATTAAATTATATTCAAATGAAGTAATTTAAATCCGAATATCTATTAGTAAATAATAATAATTATTCACTTCAAATGCAATATTTCTATAGTTGGGGCTGTGCCACTGGCACACAATGTTTCTGAGTTTATTCATACAACATTGCAACATTTATTTATTCACAAAATAAAAAATAATTTATCACAATAGGTTATACTCCTTAGTTCCTATATACCCAGCGGTAAGGGTCACAGCACACTAGCTACTTTTAGCATCGGCGATTTTGCGACTGCATCAATGCTGCATCGCGTTTTACCGACTTCCTGCGTTCGATAGCGGTATCGGAAACGCGCGTTTTAGCGACTGTTCAGATGCCAAATCGATGCTACCGGCATCCGAATGTGTGCGGAGAGTAGCGTTCAGCTGTTGTGTCGCGCTTCTAAAAAGCGACTCTATCTCCGCGTTTGGCGTTTTTAAGTGTGCGGTGTAGAGCGTTCGGTCGCCGTATTTAGCTTCTAAAAAGCGACTAGTTGCCGATCGTCGATGCTAAAAGTAGCTAGTGTGCTGTGGCCCTAAGATAAAATCATAAGCGATTAGATTGTTATATTTTTAAACATTCTAACTGAATACATTTTGAAATAGAGAAAAGTATATATGATACAGTTGCCACCACTCTGAGGAAATTTCATGTCGAACATGACCTTTACCACACACATACATAATAAACACTAGTCCTTCTCCATTACACGTTTACTCTATTTACGCGTTAGACGTAAACAGATACTCCTCTCCCTGTGAAATATTTTTACCTAATATATTTTGGACATTTTACACAACGCCATCTAGTCCCATACTGAGCAGAGCATGTATTACGGTACTAAACAACTGATATACATACAGTTTTTTTTTTGTAAATACCATATTATACAACTCCGAAACAAATATTTGCGGATCACACAAACATTTGGTCCGACCCGGGAATCGAACCCAAGACCTCTTGATCAGCAGCCGCATACGCTAACCACTGCGACAACAAGGCAGTCAAATAAAACTGAACTAGTTATTTTTTTATTCCAAGAATTATTGTGGTCTTTAAACCATGTCATTGGTTATTTTGACCAAAATAATTCTCTAAACTTTCTTTAAGAACCTTCAATTTACATCAGATTAATACTTAAGAGTTAGACAACTAGAGAAACAAACCTAAAAACAATTGAGTCCTGCTCTATCTAACTACATAGATAAATATAACAAATGAACGACTGCCAATGCTTCCCTCGAGTGGTAAGAACCCATGCTCTATAATATGAATGCATATTGCATATAACTACATATAACACGGCCGAGTAATTCCAATTATTATTATGATTGGAATAGATTCTGTTGCTTGGCGTCGTTCTCGAAATCACTCCACGCGTTGTTGAGTTCCATGAAGATCATTTTAGCTAAGTTCTCATTATCTGTTCCCATTTGCTGCAAAAAGACAAGTCAACAGATCAAGCACAACAATTTATCTAGTCCAGCTTAAGTTCAATTTGCACCCCTTTCCTTTGAGAGACAAAATGAGCCCTTCTCTTGTATTTTTAGTTTTAAAAGGTGTTTTTTTTTTCAGAAACTTAGAAGTATAAGATTTAATTATTAGTAATTATACGTCCCAAACTGTAAATTACCTTGTCTGGATGTACTGCAAGACAGGCTTTCCTATAGTTACGCTTGACATCGGCAGGTGTCACTAGCTGCGACATGTTGCAACGTGTCCAACGACAGTCCTCCCACACGACCGTGTGAAGCGAACACATCAACGCACGAATATTCGCCTTCTTCCCTTCCGTCTACAAGAAATAGAATGAATACTTTAAATATTTAGATAAGGTTTTCAAGAACGATATGTGTGTTTTTTTAAGTCTTAAAGTTTTTTCTGGTCTGACCAAGTGATTCTCGAGAAAGATTTTTAAAATTTAACTTTTAGAAATTTTAGACAATTTAAAAAATAATGTAAGATATTCACAACTTCAAAAGTGATGTACTTCAAATAGAAATATTTTCATGCAAATGAGTCATTCACTCACCCATTCGTTTATTTTTAATTTCTCCGGATCCATGGTTTGGGCCATCTCTTCTTTGCGCATAGCGTTCATCGTCTTAGGTCCGATGTCTCTTTTTGCAAAGTCGTAACCTTGACTACCGAGCAGATCGCCGAATACGTCACCAGATTGTTTGGGTTTATCGTCTCCGGGTGTCTTTGCGGGTTCGAAATGCGCTCGACTATAAAAAAAAAATCATCAGGATCTGTCGTATTCCTAAACGGATTACAGATATTAAAATACTTCACTACACTGCATTTTCTAAATTAAGGTTCAATAAAAACTGATATAGTGATAGATACAGGATCGGTGATAAGTACCTAATCATAAGTCACTGAAGTACCAAATGATCGTTTAAAGAGGCAATTGAAGTCATTGTCATTCGATACTACGTGATTGAAGGTGAATTATGGAAGTTTTAATTGAAGCCCATTGACAATCGCGAATGAAGTAAAAAATGTAACGTCTTGTAAGATTGACCGATCTGGGTCATGTCGCGTCACGCTCCCGACCCGATTCCCAAGCAATCGACGATTCGTATTACTTAAAAGAGTGACCTGTAGTCAGGTTGGTGTGCGGGCGAGCGGGTGGGGGCGGGTTGTGTGTGCGGGCTGGCGCGGTGCGCGGGCGAGGCGCGCGGCGTGGTGCCTGCGCTGAGGGCGGGGCCGCCCCCGCCGAGCGCGCCCAGCTCCGCGAACGGGTCCGCACGGGGGGCGCTCCCGCCCGCGCGCTCCAGGGGCACGCTGGATGGACGACCTGCACCTGTCACACGATAACATTGCACTAAATAGATGAACATAGATGTCCGTGTGGTGACGGATTAAGAATACAGCGTCACCACCCCTATTCATCTCGCGGGTGTCGTAAAAGACGACTAAGGGGTAAACTACGCAAGACAACATCAATGCTAAGAGAAGGAAAACTTGAAACCAACCCTTTTTTTTTTTTTTTTTTTTTTACGTGTGGAAATCCCCGCGGACCGTCACCCCGTCGGGGGTTACGGCGGGGTGGTGTGTCGGACTCGAACCGACTAAAACCACACGGTGTGACCCTCTCTGCGCCTTTGTATTGGAAGGAGTCCAGGGAGGGGATTTCCTTCTGGGCTCCAACCGGCGCCTGCCCGCACTGTTGCGGGCACCGTCTCAGACTCTCGACTCTCTATTGGGCAACGTCCGGTCACACGCGGACGCCGCCCCCTCGCGTGAAACCAACCCTATACCAACCTGTCTGGCCAGCATGGTATAGTAGGCCAAAACCTCCTTTCTAAGGAGAGGCCTATGTCCAGCGTTGGGCTGTTGATGAAATAGATGGAACTGATGACCGTATAGCGAACTTATGTCTTCATCCTTGTTCAAATGCCAGGGGCACCATTTATAGCGAACATATATATATATAACAACCATAGTGTACACGATGGCAGCCAGATTTATTATTTAGGCACTGGTTTATACCTCTAACCTTACTCGCTAAGGTATGCATATGGTTACCGACATACGGTTACACATAATATATCCTAAAATCTATAGATACAATGCTTATAATCACGTCTTAATCTCAATGAGATAAAGACTGTCCTAATTCTAATAGATTCACAACTAAAATATACTGAGATGGATGGCCAGGCTTATCTATGTATAAATTCTATCAATTATTTCAAACAATATATGACGTAGGAATAACCGTTTTCACCCACGTCCTTTAAATCTAAAGGGTCACTTATACAAGAGTTGTGTAACCCTTAGTGATACACCTTCCCAAGTACGACATCTAACGCTCGAAATTTAGGGCTACCTACATTAGGAGGCTCATAGCAAGGAGACGGGGATTCATTTATGTCTAAATGTGCTAAGAGCTTTTGTTTAGCATATTCGATTGTTGTACACATATTATAACTCGGCGAGTGAGAGTACGTTATTAATATATATGGACTGGAAAAACTTTGGGGTGCAGGAGCTTTTAGTAAAGCAAAAGTAAGTATTTATAAAATTAAGATCGAACACGAAATATACATTTTCATTGCGTGTTTCATGTATGCATAAATTAAATTGGAACGAAAACCAAATTTTATGAATTAACAATTACTAATCCTGAATAATAAAAAATAGTAATAAAGTTATATACTGGAAAAAATTGTTAAGACATTTGAATTACACTTGTATATAACATTATAAATATTTTTGTTACCTGTTTGTTAGTAAACCAAAACCAATTAGCATCTAATACCATGTAATTAGTAGAAATCTGATTCACAACAAAATTTTAATCTTACTTATATCGTTGGGAATCAATTGAGGTGGTATAAGCGGTTCCTGTTTGACTGGTATAGGATCGTTCAGGCCGAAGGGGTCGAAGTTAAGGGGGTCGCTCGAGTTCACGTTCCGAGATTGTGTTGTTTCCAGCGGAGGTGGTGGTAGATCGCCAAATATAGATTCAGTTGTAACTGTCTGAAAGAAATATGATTAAATTAGGTTCAATTACACTGCGATTTCCACAAAAAACGCGCGACGAAATACACAACAGAGTCATCTACCGAACAAACTCTTAACCACGAAGAAACACGGAATGAATATATACGGAGCAACTACTAATCCTGAATTGCGATAGAGAAATTCTCGATTCTGAGACTCTAAATCTTTTTAAGTAATATAAACGAATGTGTCTAAAAATGACATTAAAATCTGTATAAAAAATTGAGATATATACCTATATTTACTTATTTCTAACAACTCCTAAGTACAGATCAATCATATATATTATGCGTGATTTAATAGAGGAATGTAACTACAAGTGCCTATATGTAGATCTGATGAACCTATTTGAACATCACAATAGAGAAAATCTTGCTTCAAAAGTTCTGATATTAATTATTAGACTGATTGACTAACCTGAGTGTTATTCTTAGCTTGTCCGCTTAGGAAATCTCCAAAATTATCGTCAGTGGCCGGTTTCTCCATTAAACCGAAGAAATCGAACGAATCTTGATTTCCCAGCTTTTTATCAGTACGTTGCTCTTGAACTGGTGCAGCTCCGGACAAGTTAAGATTGAGAAGATCTATGTTGTCTGTGTCAACATCGTTCTGGGTCGTTGTTGCAGGTTGGGTTTGAGGAGGGGGTGGGCGGTGCGGGGGAGCCGGGGAGGGGGGCGCGGGCCGAGTGGGACGAGATCGTTCGCGTTCTACTTCACGTGGCGGGTAATCTGCGGTGACTGATAGTAAAAAAAATAAGTTTACATTTATAGTAAAAGTGATGGAATTAAATCAAGTATGATTAACTATACTTGGGCCATTACAAACGTGCGAACCGAGTCATAAATCTCTCGCTCACACTAGGTACTCACTCTCGCTCGCACACAGTAGAAGTGAAAGCGAGAGATCCGATATGCCTATAAGTGTGAGCTAGACGAGACGTTCGTAATGGCCCAAGTATGAGAAATGATCAAGCTTGATTATAAACTACTGTAAGGTCGAAACGAAGTGACGCAATATTATTATTTCGTGCACTATGTTTGTACCACACATATTCACCACATTATGAGTGCATTACTGAGATGTCCGAAAAAAATAATTAACGTGCGAAATGTGAAATTCTGCACACCAGCAGACACTTCTACATTTGACTGAGTAAAAAATATGATTTTGAAAATAAGTGATGAATGCATTCAACTATAATATTGCTGAAGCTTTTATACTACTGCTATGGGGTGAAAATTCCAGCCTCGTATTTAAGATCCTTCGCAAACTACGCGGGATAACATCACTGCAAATCGGAGGACGACTTGACGCAAACTCTATAGCAACCGGTCTAGTCAGGGTGGTATCCTAGTAGGCCTCTAGTAATACTATGAGAGATTTATTATATCCTGAAATAGATTAACTAAGAAATGGAAGTGTAAAAAAAAAATGTCAGGTAAAGTTTGTCTGTTAGTTCTTACACAGACTAATTTTTCATCAATCAGGTGGTCTAATATTCTTTGAAAATGAAAAAAAAATACGTGCTCGTTTAAATACGTTCAAAACAGTGCACGCATAACGTGATAATGAAAGCGTGTGGACTTATTAAAACTCAGCTTAATGAAAACTTATTAATGCCTGATATAAATGAGGATAGCTTACAATATTTATTCAATATTAATTAAAGTACAATTCGGGCACGTATCCTATATTTTGTAGAACGCTTGACGAATGTTATGTTCAATATATATTTGAAAACCAACATTCTAAATACAAAATAATTTTGAATATTTAAAATATAATGTATATTTAAAAATCAACATTCTAAATACAATATAATTTTGAATATTATCGTTGCATAAACATGTAAGAAATGGATTGAATAATTGACAGACTCGAGAAATATACAAATATTTGGCCACAATATGTCCGAACTAGTTATGGGTCGAGGGCAAAAACAAATAAGTACAATCCAGTCCTAAGTAGAGACGCGTAGCTCGTAAAAATAGTATTAGATTTTTTTCTAGAAACTAGCCTCATATAACTCAAGCACTAAAGAAAAACTAAGATACATGTGTACACACAACACTACGACATACTTGTACGCGGCACCGCAGAGGGGTTCTTTTGAAGATTTGCTGCGTAAATAGACATAACAATATTGTATACATATAATTCTACGTAATATAGTATGTATATATATTTTAACAAAAATTTATTAAAACAGTTTAACTATAACCAGTATATAAAGAAAAATATTCTGAGTAAATACTCACCAAAGTTGTCGATAGTCTCGTCTCTCTCTAGATTAGTGGAAAATAGTACATCGGGTGTGCGTATAGCAAACGAATGATCCTCCTCCCACAGGTCTGAGCGGGGTTTGCGTCTCTCGCCGTTCTGTACCACCAGACTTATCACTGCATTCGTATTATTTGAGAAATGATCATTCACTGGACTCGTTTCATCGATCCCGTCGATTTCAGACCTGGTAATAGAGATAGAAATGTATAGAACGTAAAAATTTGCCTATTCGTGACGTCACAGTAAGCAACTGTTTAATTTCGATTGTTAAAATTTTAAAAAGTATAAAGTTTATATCATGTAATATTTTAGTTTATCTTGAGTATTAAACTATTTATTCAAATCATATAAAAGTAGTTTATTGATTTCTTTATAATAATTTGACGAACAAGCATAAAAGTAAATGCAAAGCTCTGCGGTCGTCTGAGTGTTAGTATTTAATCAGTGATGAAAATAGCATCGATGTTTAACACATTAACCGTTAACCTGGTGAACTTGATGGCATGCTGGTCGGGCGAGAGGAAGCCAGTGTGGAAGTGCAGCGACAGTACGGGCACAGCGTGCACGCGCCCGAGCTGTTGTCGCGCGTGGTACACGCACACGCATACGTCACCCACCACCGTCGTGTCTAACGGCAACGTCACCTACAAACAAACCATAAATAATAGAAATTTGTACTTATTTTAAGGCAGGACCTTATGTAAAAATACTGTTAACTATTATAGTTTTCTTAGAATCAAACAATCATTGTAAAAATCTAGTAGAAAGTTTTTTGTCGCTTGATATTGTACACATAATAATTTGCATATTAGTTGTAAGGAAAAGATAGTGAACCAAACAATAAATTATCATTATCAACAGCTCTCAATAGTCCACTGTTGGGCATAAATCTGGAAATTATCGCCTGGTATACCACGCTAAGTTGACGGTATGGTAGAAGATTTGTTATAAGTTTTCTTTCTCTTTACGGTGATGCTGATCTGAATACTTTGCTCCCTTAGTCAATTCAATACAAATCTTAATCGATGCCATCAATCCACGAACCGACAGTCATCGTTTAGATCAATAGTACTGGAGTGACTCTGAATAGATTACTATTCATATAGGTTTTTTTTGTTTTATGAGCCTTGTAAGACTACTCTGCCGAATGAAACAAAGAATCACAAGAATTCAAGTGTCACGAAATAAGTACAACTCCCACAATTCAAATCAACAGACACATTATCTCGCCAAAAAGCTATGGACTGTTTAATTCTTTATGAATAAGTGTCAAAATCAAATTCTTCTCTATTACTCGTCAGTTCACTGTTTATTCCTTTTGTGGCCATTTAATCTTTCACACACTCCATCCATTTTTTCTTTGGTCGCCCTCTACTCCTATATCCGTCAACTTTTATACTTAAAACTTTCATCACTACATTTTGCTCCTCTCTACGTCCATACCAGGATAATCTCTTGTTTCTCAACTTTTCATCCGATGTTAGAGCATCAGAGAATAAGTGTTAAAACATATTTAAGAAAGATAAATGTACTTACTTTGCCCTCTGCCATGGTGTAAAGATGCAATCTGTCATAATCTTGTGAAGTAGATAATAGCATTCTGTCTTCATTGTATATTTCTATGTACGGGCGACAACCATCTCTAAACAAATAAATACAAACAGTTTTAATTATGATGTCTAGCTGAGACCCGTGGTGTTGCTCACAGTTATTGTAGTAAATAGTGAGTTACGCCGCAGAGCGAAGCTGGTCTAAACAAAATTGTCTAAGTTATTCTTTATATAATCAGATATCTGTCAGTGACAGTGTCCTGAAAATCGGTTAAGCTGTTTTTTTTTTATGTAAGTACTATATATATATGTTCATGTTCATTTAGTTGAAAAACGGTTGATTCGATATTTCAAACAGACACTTATGGTGAACGCACACTTATCAGAGCTGAACGCGTCGAACGAATCGAAGTCAAGAAGGCCTCGCACACTTATCCGCACCAGAAGAATCGACCGCGCCGAAAGCATCGACTCGTGCGTTCTCTGTCATACGCAACTGATACGAATGCGGGCGCATCGATCTTGGCGAACGTATAAGTCGCGCCGAATTTTATGACGTCATCCGAATTCGTCTAGGATTTCTGGGGTTCTTCCAGATGCGGACGATTCGACGCGGGTAAGTGTGCGAGGTTTCATGAGATTTCATATAAAGAATTCTAAAATTCGTTTCGTTCGGCTCGTTTGACGCGTTCGGCTCTGATAAGTGTGCGATTACCTTAAGTTTGATATATTAGTATAAATACCATCTCAATATACATACTTTTACATTAGACCTCAAAAAAGAAAGAATTACCTTGCTTTTGTGAATAGTGGAACTGGCTGGATTGTTAGCGAGACCAAACTAACAGGCCTGAAGTGAGGAAGTATTGGGTCTGGTCTGGAACAAACAAAAACCGACGAATTGGTGCACGTTGTATTTGCAATATGTATTTGTACTGTCACATATACTAAAAACTATGAAAAAAAAAAGATTTGTAAACATCCATGTGGCTACAGCCAACATACCTATTGGGGCATTTCACGTCAAGCGGACAACCTAAAAAAAGTGAGGTCATGAATTTTGTTTATATTCTGGTAAGTTATACTTCTAGTAGACGTAGATGTGTACACGCAATATTTTTTTCGTATGATGCTTTATTGCTGAGTTACGAGCTTTTAAAAATTCACTAAAAATGAATTCATGGATTTTTAGATGCTTCTTATCTGCATCAAATATTTTTTTGAAAAAACTAAAAAGTATGGTTTCTTGTAGTAGGAAAGTTGAAGTTTATATTTTTTTTTGTCGAATTCTAAATTTGAATTTTTTTAGGTATAGTAAACCGGAAGTGAAAATTTCAAATCGTTTTTTGAGTAACTTCGACCCTTTTTATTTTTATTATTTTTAACTTTATTTACAGCCACAAATATACTAATTCTCCACAAAAAAATATAGAACGTGATCGCCAACAGTTTAGGACTTAGAGCACATAGAGTACATACACATAGCTAAGAGTACATTCTAAGCAATTGGGTTTTTGCGCTAAAATGCCAAAATACTACTTTATTAATATTTTATTCCTTCATTCTAACGTGCAAAAATATAAAATTAACGACTTCTTTCATTCTACACAAAAACATTAATCGTGAATAAAACGTGATCGCTAATAGTTTGACTTAGAGCGGTTTTATTAATTGAGATTTGAAACAGTTTTATTGAAAACACATTTATTTTGTAATTATTTCAATTTTTCTATTTGCACTAGCACTAATTCGCTATACACATATGCTCCCGTTGGTTGGAAGAAAATAATGCAGTTGTTTAGTTCCTGGAACGATAATAGTAGAAGCGAAATGAACTCGCAGAAAATCTCGCTGTTGTTGAACACTTTCCTTGGAGCAGTAGTAAATAGAAGTCTCATTAATGATGACTTGGCCTATTCATATAATCTTATAGGTTTAGTGATAGCGTTAATGCATTATATTTGTTACCTAGTGAAACTTTATTAGCTACGAGATGGCGTTACTGGTGTGTTTCACCATAGTATCTTAGGTTTTGAAATTATTATTTTGTATGAACTAGTAATTAATATAAAAAATATATTTATATTGTTCATTATATTCAATTTTTAAAAACATAGGCATACTTTATATTTTTGCATGTTAAAATGAAGGAATAAAATATTGATAACGTAGTATTTTGGCATTTTAGCGCAAAAACCCAATTGCTTAGAATGTACTCTTAGCTATGTGTATGTACTCTATGTGCTCTAAGTCTTAAACTGTTGGCGATCACGTTCTATATTTTTTTGTGGAGAATCAGTATATTTGTGGCTGTAAATAAAGTTAAAAAAAATAAAAATAAAAAGGGTCGAAGTTACTCAAAAATCGATTTGAAATTTTCACTTCCGGTTTACTATACCTAAAAAAATTCAAATTAAGAATTCGACAAAAAAAATATAAACTTCAACTTTCCTGCTATAAGAAACCATACTTTTTAGTTTTTTTAAAAAAAAATTTGATGCAGATAATAAGCATCTAAAAATACATGAATTCATTTATAGTGAATTTTTAAAAGCTCGTAACTCAGCAATAAAGCATCATACGAAAAAAATATTGTGTGCACACATCCACGTCTACTAGAAGTACAACTAACTAGAATATAAACAAAATTCATGACCTCACGTTTTTTTGGTTGTCCGCTTGACGTGAAATGCCCCTATTACTATTTACAGTGTAATATACGAGCCTAGTGTGAATTTATTACACATCTAGTCGATCATCACGGTGATTGGGTTTTGCGTCCCGAGTGCTCAATAGCATAGTGCAGTAATAGATATAAAATAAACTCACACTAGGCCATATCTAAATATCGTGATACTCATTTGTGACTTTATTGACATAAATTTGTACCTCACCTAATTATATTACTGAGATAATAGAGGTATCTGAGTTGACTAGGTGGAATGTTGATTGGAGATCGTTTCACTGCGAAGATCTGGAGTGCGTCTTCTGGTACCGTTACTAGTTTAGCATAGAGTAGGAGACCGCACACCAGCATGCACGACATTTGCTTCCCATCCTGGAATGTAAGGGTAATTAATCGATATACCGGTTAAAACAAAAACGAGGCAATTCGGAAAAAAAAGTCACATGGTTAAAACAAAATATTAGAGAATAACGCAAGATGATAGAGACGTTAGCGATTTTAGAAGGGAATTGACGCAAAACACTTGCAACTTGGCTTAGGTCTCAGGTTCCATAGTCAAGTCATAACAAAATGGGAGAACCCAAACATTTTAAGGGCATTTTCATAAAATACAGTATCAGTACTTAACAGTTTAAGTCCAATTACTCGATACTAACATCTATGTATTTTATTTCTAGAGATATGTTTTTGTTAGTTCGACAACCAAGATGAGCGGAATTAAAATCGATTAACCTATCGAACAATTCCAATAGATATCAAATGAAGGTTAAATTGATGTATTTTAATTAAATGATATAAGTTGCGTATACGAGTTGAAACGGTGAGACACGACTCTTTTGATGTAGCCCAATATCTCTTGATTTGTTGCTAAAAGCTGTTCGTAAATAAATTTGCAATGTGAAATCGTAAAATAGCGTACAGCCCACATACTTGGCACGTGATTACAGCAGCTGCTCTTTCATCTTTACCAAGACAGTGGTACATATGCTGTAGGAGACTATACAATGGTGCTAACAGAGGTGCTCGATGTACGGGTGTCGGCCACAGGGCGCGACAAGCATCTGTGATTATGACGTGTCTCGGGAAAGTTAGCCGACCGCCACGGCAAGCGTTGTACACGCTGTATTTGCCGCCTGGATGACGACTTTCTAGGAAAGCCTGTAAAGAAAGAAACAGGAGGTTACATTTTGGCATTCATGACTTTTGAAGATTTTCTAATAGCTGTATTCACTTATGCACTTCATTTATGTGTTATGTATGTCAAACGTTTATATGTAAATTAAATCGATTGATCTATTGTTAGCCTTGCCTAAAGGTCTAATATCAATCAATATGTAAATAGCCAAAATAAGGCATTTTAACACTTTTTGTTTCGAATTTCTCTATCGCGATTCAGAATTAGAAGTTACTCCGAATAGTTGTCCGTTCTTGTAGTCCGTTGCTGGGTAATTCGGTAGATGGCGCTGTAGTATGTTTTTCCCGTGCTCTGTACGTGGAAGTCGCCACATTATCATATACAAATGTCTGTTTGCATATTGTGTATTGATTATTGCATTTTACACTTAAATACTTATTCTGTTTCCTAATAGTATTTAAAAATACAGTAATTAAAGGATGACTGTTAATTTCATTGATATAATATATACACTTATTCGATGTTACGAACAAAACTAAAGTACAGTAATAAAATACTATTCGTCATATATAACTAATAAAATCAAGTCAGTAAGAAAAAGAGAGTGAATATGTGTAACTAGCGCACAGCAATTTAATAAAAATATCTTACCCTGACGTCATCAATATGGTTGGTTTTATATGCGCTCTCTAATCCTTCAGATGGATATGGCATTACGATTAAGCGGCTAGTTATATAGCTTATATCCAAATCTGTTCGAGCTATAGACCTGAAAATTACCCTCAAGTTAGTAGTATCTGAATGAATAACTTCAGTGAGATTAAACATGTTTGAACGAGTGACTTAATATGGATAAATACACATACTTAACCGCTACCTTAAGGACACAATTTCGTAGGTGTGTATGAATCACGATAAGCGGCTATTATCGCATATCTGCGCACCACACAACGCGTCAGTTGCGCGATAAATTCATCAACCAGTCGGCACATCATTTTAATATAGTGCAGTAGGGTTTGTTGTACTTTATGTATAATTCGAAGGTCAATTCTTGCAATGCAGTGATTTCAAAATTGCTCTTATTATGTTTAGACAATGATTAAATATATCAAATAAAATAATCAAATTATAAGAATCGTGTTGTGCAAAATTTAAAAAAACATTTAGGTGGGATGAAATAAATATCTAATTGTATGTGTGCTAATTTTCTGGTAAAAAAACAAGGGAATTTTGTTTAACAGTTGCAAGTGGCAGTTACAGTGTACAACATAATGTCAAGTATTTTTCTAAATACATATGGAATACAATAGGAGATAACACGTTTTTTGAACCTAGAGAATACCTGGAATCGTCCAAGTTGTTTTGCGTACGCCTCATAAATTCAAAGAGTCCTACACTGGTTAAGTTCCAATGTTGAAACTATATATAAACCTATTCAAATATTGTTTTGTTCATTTTTCACTGTGCTTATGTTACTTATTATTGAATGTATCACAATCACAAAGGTACAGCGAGTTGTTAATTAAGATAACGTTTTGTACTCACTGTTGGACAGTCTGCATAACCTTCGAAGAAGTATCCTTTAAATTTTTAAGGAAACTGCCGGCGCCTCCTTTGATAGACGAGAACAGTCCTCCAGAGTTGACCGGCTGTTGAGGCAAAGGTGGTTGGTAGTGAGGGGCCGCGGGAGGGCGCGCGGGCGGAGGGGGGCGCGCCGGCTCTGGCGGCCGGGAGTTCGGCGCCTCCTGGCTGTTTGAAACCGGATCTTTGTTGACTAGAAGAAAAAAATAAGCTGCACTACACAGTTCTAAAGATTTTAATAAAGCACTTTATGAGTTATAGATCATAGCAAATATGTTAGTAGTGAGATTAAGGCAGTTTATACAGCTGTAGTGTTTCTTTAATTATCTGTGTATCATGGACAATCTTGTTCTTTTATGTTTAATATTCTATTTGATAGGTCTCATAGTATAATTTTGTTCCAGTGTTCGTTACTCTTTATTATTTTATTAAAACATATCGATGATTTTTGAAAATATATGGATAATTATATCACGACTATATTTAGTCGAACACAGAACATTCATTGTGAGGTATTAATGTGTATAAGATTCTGTTCTTATTATAAGGATTCACAATTTGACGAAAACCACATATTAGATTACTTCACATTTATTTCTAACATTAAATAACTTACACTTTTACACTTATATAGCTAATAGTAACAAAAATATTGCTCGTCTAAAACTATACGTCCTTTAACTAAAACTATTTCAATATTATATAAAACGAATCATCACTTTTGTCAAAAATCACATGTGTAATCAATTATATTGAAAAATATATTAAGTAAATCATTCACAAAGATCGGCGAGCTTATTAAAATACTAAATATCACAACAATATATCTTTACAACATACTATTGTTGAATAAGTTACAAGAACATTAATAAAATGTACTTACCTACCGGTAAAAAACGTTTCGTAAAAGATTACAAAGAAAATTGACTTCAAATAGCTTTACATACTCTTTGAAGTATTTTTGACTTAAGTAGTTTAATATTAGTAACCAAATCTATTAAATTCGAGTTATTTTCAGGGTTTTAGATACAAATTTGGGGCTAATACTTCGTTTACTAAATATAAAAAAACATTAATGTAATTTTATTTACTAAAGCACCTTTTTCAGTTGCTCTAAGAAAGTATTTTTATCTTGTTGTTTTGTGTTATTGAAAATATAGTTCTCCTCAAAGATTTTCTTGCCAAAACACAGTTTAAGAACATGTTTCTGAAAGGCTGATATATACCTACTTTCGTTACCTAGTAGAGTTGGCAACACTACCGTGGTAGTAGAAAGAGCACTATGACAAAGGCGGCCATTTTTAAAACTTATTTGGAATGTGCCAAAAACGAGCTTCTTCCTTAGGTTTTGTGCGTATAAGTAAATTAATATTATTATTATTTTTAGATAAAGAGGAACTACGGTAAGAACAAATTGCTCGGCCTTTTTTAAAACCGCCTTTTCTTACTTCCCTGTTATTGCCATGTAACTTGTTGAAAGGTTGATCGAAGAAAAACACCTAACATTCACATATTCTTGAAATATAAAATATGACATTCCTATTTAGTGATCCTAATAATTTTTTGGGCAGAACAATATTTACTTGAAAATATTTTGAACAGTATCAAAAACCGCTTACAGAAAGATGCATGCGGTTAAAAGGAACGATCTGATATATCGTTAAAAGTTTTAAAAGAAACGTGTATACACACTATCGTTTTCTTTATAACTAAAACAAATATTGACAAATTATTATTTTTCGACACTTAGTTTCGGGATTCACAGCGCGGTTTGATTAATTTTTTAAATACAGATTCACCGAATCTTAAAATATTTTTATTTTTACACGTTAGTGGAGAAGAGAAATTTATTTTTCGGAATAGTTTTATATTTTTTTAAACGATAAAAGCACAAAATGGAATGCAATTAAAATAAAGTAATGGAAAGGATAAGCTTTTTAGCAGATAATTCTAGAACAATGAAGAAGTAATTACAGGTACAATTAACAGCTTTAAGCATTACAATAGCATAGTTAGCTGAAAATGCAACCTTCTTGTAGGTTTGATAAAGATAAGATTCTTAAGTCTGATCGTAACAATCACTGTTAAGCTGATCGTAACAGAAACATTGATAAGACACCACTTAGTTAAAACGGTGATGAATGATCAAAACCAGACTTATAAAACCGCGTAAATAAAATTGAGCATTATTTACCATAAACTGAGTTAAGAAGTAAAGATAAGAAAATACGTTTATTGTACATTTTCTTGTATGTAATATGAAAATAGGATATCTATAAAAATTGTCCGTTAGTTGCCTTACAATTTTCTATTAAAAAACTTACCCTGTCCAGTATAAATAGATACACGTAAAATAGAACCAATAAACATTAATACTATGTGACATAACTGATAACAGACACCTTAAAACTCGTAATATCATTATAACAATATGGTAACTAAGTAATACTATCGACCGATAACCGGGTTTTGTACATTTCCATGGAATGTGGCGTACATAAAAGTATAGTTAACCTTTTAATATGGAATAATGTTAGCTATATTCATACTGAAAAACAGTAAAAATATATATTTGAGACGGCAGTATCTTAGCTAAGCAGTTACATTTTAACGAATATCTATCTAGCTGCCTTGGATGCTATAAGAGCATTCTAACTGGAGTTTTATCTTAAATTGGATGACAGAAGGGAATGATAGCACTCAATTTCTTAAATAGACTTCAATATAAGTCCTATGAGTAAGACAGAGGACGGACCTATTTAAATATATTAATAAACTTGAGTTAGATACTAATAGGAATGTATAGAGAATATTTGAATTATTGTCATCGAAGTCTAAATTGACTATTATATACCTGTACATATATGTATTTGTAATTATTAAGTACGGTAAAATATTCTAATCTTCATTAATAATATTCTCTTGTTAAATAATATATAATTTTACAACAACCATCAGAGCATAAACCGATATGATTAATTTACATACCTATAAATCACTTAACAAGAAAAAAAGAACAAAAATTCGTAATTCAAATCTACAGGCTTTAACAAAATTAAACTTTTATAATAATAGTTAAACATTAATAAATAAAAACAATGAATACTCATCATTGCGAGCATATCCGATCGTTCTAGCAAGCGTCAAGTGTGAGTGGTGTCCGATGCAAGGATTCATGCTCAGCGGGTCATTTAAACGAGAAAACTATTGGGCACCCGAAAAAGTTGAAAACACCTAAAATGAAAAAGAAAATGTGATATGTTTAGCATACAAATATACGTTCATGACAAGCCCTTCGCCTCTTATTACATGTTTACTATTTTACGTTACGTTACGTTTACTGTATAGTACTACAATATATCCAATATTTCGATATCTCTAAACGTTATCTAACCAGTTTTATCTATATAGTTATCCCTTCTAACAATAATATTAGTATGATCTGATTACAAATCCTAGTTCTGTTGGAGCTATTTCTGCTCTACTTATCATTTACGATATCGATCCGCATAATTACGTATTTTGGTAATACTTATAATGATATAAGCGACATAACAAATTTTGTTTTAAAAAAAATAAAAAGAGGCGAAGAACTTCAGTCGCTACGCACAAGTACATGCAATGTGTTATATGATCATTCAAAATAAAATTAAAGCACTGGCCCATATAGTAACAGGCTAACATGCATGGCAAAAGGGTCGAGAAAGAGACGCTCTTCAAGTAAAGTTTCTGCTTAATCATACCTTGTTTCAGTATATCGTGTAACAGAAACGGGCTCGTAGATAAGTGTATAAGTAGTTAATTTTATATACTATAAGATTAGATAATTAAGATAGCATACACTGAATTGATTAACAGTTTAGACGAAGGACAGTACGAAGTTAGAATGAATGAAGGTTGATTGAGTATCCTATTTATTATGTTTTTTGTGTAAAATTAAAAAGTTGTGAACTATTTATGTGCACTTTGGCACTGTGATCGTGCAGAGAATGAAATATATTTAGAAATTTAAATGTGAATTGAAAAAATAAATAAATATTTTAAGATTTTTTATTTTTAGTTTATATTTTTGAATCAACCGATAAGTCACCCAATGTTAGGCTATATTTAATATCTAGCTAGTCTGTAGTTACGTATTTATTTACAATTTTTTTTATAAAACTTGTCTACACACTTGACGTTAATAAATTAATTTTAAAAAACACACACTTAAGCCTTTACGGAGAAAGAATTAACTAAAGACCCAGAACCCTTTCCCCAGTTCAATTTTTATGAAATCGTTTAATAACGTATAAACACCACAATTACACACAAGGTCGTATATCTAAATTAGCGTCGTGTTAGTTTGTTACGTATTAAAAACGTAGGCTATACAACCCGTGTAAATACGTGCAAACAGATCTACAGTGCGAATCAATCATGTTAGTTGAAAGCAGACGTAACTATCAGATCATTAACATAATAATTTACGTACAAATTATACCCACGTGTTCGCACTACGGAGCTCCACTATGCGACAATCTCTCACTTTCTCTATCTGTGCCACTCAGAATACATTAGAAATAAAATCAAACCACGGCTGTGAAGAATATACTCATTTATTTATCTGTATAAAGCTCCGACATGACTCAATAATAATATGCACAACAGAAATAACAATTTATGACAATGTGTAGTGCAAGCTGTTTCTATAAACACTCGCTCTTTAACTCATATGAACTAATGACAAAAGTATGAACGTTAAACATTGTGAATTCTAATATATCATAATAATTCTACTCTAATTCAATACTTGTACCTCAGTTAACATATTATTCCTCGTATTGTCTGGAAAAAGTTTGGACTGTTCCATGATTTTGATCATAGTGTTTGTATCAACACAAATATAATAATAAGATGTGATAACAAGCAGTGTAGTATTGTACACCGATAATATAATAGACTAGTTTATATACACACAAATAACTTATTATATAAGAGCCAATATATCTACGTGACAAGTGCGCGTAGGTGCCGAGACCAAGCCACCGCTACCGTTAATGCGTACGCTGTGAGGAGTCACACCGCAACCCAACAATGTTAGTTCACATACACAACACTCTCGTGTTATTATAAAGCCAATATATAGTGTACAGCTATGTCCAGGTTTAGTGCCAGAGTACAAAGTTTATATCACTGGCCATATTCATTACTTTATTCATATAATTACTATATAGAAAAATAATATACCTAAATAGTAAGGGGTTTAGACATTGGTGTGAAAGATTCATATATAGCCCAATAATGTTACAGGAATGTATAGACAGTATAATCGTTACACCTAAATATAGTACTTTAACTAGCGACAAATATCTTATCTAGCTACAAAGGTATGCATTTTATAAATGCACACAGACTTTTTGGTAATAATTATATTCAAGAATAATATAAAAAACAATTTGAGACTGGTTAATCAATTGATGTTGAATATATGTCAATGACCATCTTATTTTTCTATCACTGCGATATATTTGTTCAAGTCTCTTTCGTAATCAGACTTAAATATCAAATTAAAGCTTATTGACTTCGTGTTCATAAAACATTCTCGCTAATATTGCACTCAATAAATGCAGTCTGAGCCTCTTAAATCGATATAAATATAAAATGTCTAACTTTACCAACATTATGTTAACGCATTTCAGCATTGAAGCAACATAAATAATCAATTTTGATCCAAGTCAAATAAATGCTATACTACCTTATTTCATTCAGAGAACAATTTATTCAACATTGCCTTACCTTTGGTGGTGTTCAATTTTTGGTGATAATCAACATTGGAATGTAAATAACTCTCACATTTTGTTTTTAGTTACCTTTCTAAGGAACTCAAAAAAAATATATGGAAAAAAAAATTTGAGTGTAAAAAGTCAAAAAATACTTGACCATTTTTAGCTCGAGTATTTAATGCAACAGAACATAACGATGCAATGGTCCGAATGGCAAAGGGATTATATGAATATGTGATGCGCGCGATCGCAACTCATTGCAAACGATTAGGCAATTGTCTCGAATTTATCACAAAATGTTGAACGTGCCGCGCCCCGATTTGTATCTTAGGATATGGTAGTGTAATATTTACTTGACTTCTTATTACCTGGCGAGCTAGTGGCCACAGATTGTTCAACTTTTTTACGCTCAAATTTGAGTGGTTGCTTGAGATTGATATTATTGGACTCCGCTATTGCCGCCAACCGCTCCAGTATACTACTTATTGTTAAGCGCTCCTCAGGATTCACTGTTAGACAACCATCTGCGAACAAACATGTTAGCATCACACATCGTTATTGAAATCACAAATCCCTACATCGCCATCAAAAATACGATAATGGTTACTTTTCTGTAAATTTAAACTATTTTTCACGGACTTAAAAAAAGGAGGAGGTTCTCAATTCGTCGGAATAATTTTTCTTTTAAGTATGTTCAGCGATAATTTCGTCGTTTAATAATAATAATAATACATCTCTTTATTGTACACCAGAATAATAACATACAACTGTAGCTTATACTAGAAGGTACAAGTGGCGGCCTTATCGCCCGAAGGCAATCTCTTCCAGGCAACCATGGGATGGAAAGAAAGACATGGAAAGTATATGGTAGTTCCTGGTGTATTAAAAATTTTTGAACTTAAGAAAGTTGAGTACTTAGGGAATAATAACACTTAATGTATGAAAATAAATATAATACACAGAGATAAGAATAAATAAGTGTAATAAATAGGTATTCACTGAAAACTATTTACATGTCCTTATAGTCTCCCAAGTAGTATTACTTTACCAGTCTCTTGAAAGCAGCTAATGTCTGCGTACGTCTGATTGCGACTGTTAAGGCGTTCCACAATCGAACTGCTTGGACAGAAAAATACTGGTCGAGGAATCTAGTGGTATGTCTTGGCATTCCCAATTTCAGGTTCTCTGACGATCGCAAAGATTTGTGGTGCGTGTCATGCAGGAAGATAAACCGGGATTTGAGATAGTTTAGAGTAAGGATTGAAAAAAGTTTATGAACCGATTTAAAAAAATATTTCTGCATTGGATTCTGCATAGCTTACAGTTGGTCCCGTCGTCACCATGTCAGGATCTGGAAAATAAATACTCTGCCTTACGGTGTAGCTTTGTAGATGCCGCCTTTCCCAACATAGAACCTAACAGTGTGCAATCCGCTTAATATTTTATTTTTATAAATTAGCTGTCAAAATGAATCTACTCAGCCAGCATGATCAGAATCCGGGAGTGGTGGTCACCGCCCTCACTGTCAATGTGGATAATATAGCACTGCGAACCAAACTATAGCAATCTTCTTGAAAAATGTTTTTTCACAGCTGCTTAAAGAACCCATAAAGGATGATAGTGGGAGTGTGTATTCCAGGTTTGGTTTGGTTCGGGAGCGCATATCAACCACTCCAAAGTGACTTCTAAGGTCAGCATGTGTTTTCGTATAGAGAAAGGAAGAAGGTGGGACCAGTTGAACAAGCTCGCCAGAGAACTCCATGATAAAGACGATAGAGGACATACATAGAGATGCTCATCACAACTGTAGAGGCTCGAAGGACTCGGTGGCTTTGAAACTGTCAATAATTTGACACTGCATGGAAAGCTGAGAACATAATTCCATCCACGACCGAACCTGAGTCTTGTAAAGAAGGCACAGATGCTCCAACGAGAAGAACCGTCTCACCTTTTTAAGTTAGAATTAGCCTCTGTGAGGCCTTTGTGACGCTCTAAATATTGAGTTGAGACGGCAAATATTCAAGATACCGAGCATATTCTACAGTTGTATTCTTAAAAGTCGGGAGAGCCAGGAAGGGAGTTTTGATAGAGACCGCGAATATCTGTGTGTTCTTGGCGGCAAACTCGACTCGAAAGATGCAGCTTAGAACCAGATTGAGCTCAGCGACAAGCTCCTGCCGTTTTTCCTCAATTTCTGCCGGCTTGGCTGTAGATTGTCCAAAGTATCATAAAAAGTATATGTTGCCAAGGATTAACATGTCATTGATATGCAAAAAAAACGGTGTGGGCGACAAGGACGGAGCCCTAAGGTACTTAGCGTTTATCTGCCAAAAATTAGGGGCGCTGGTGAAGGAAGCAGGCGACCTAGTTGTAGTTTGATGTGTAAGCTGAATGCCGGAAGTTTGTAGTATGAAACGGTGCCAAAGCCTATTGAAGGCCTTGCCTATGTCAAGGCTAATGTCCAAGGACTACTCTAGCAAGGTACACAACATTATCAATGGATCGGTTTTGTCTAAATCTATGTCGATCATAAGGAGTGATAATCCTGGTTCTCAATATTTCAATTGCTTGTTGACTAACCTATTAACATGTAGGTCATAAATTTATATTAAGCTTGCAAATTGTTGACCTTGCTAAAATATAACCTTAATAAAACATTACAATACTGATTCCTATTCAAATGGTAAGTGGTCCTCTAGAGAAAATCGTAGTCGGAAAATCAGTCACTGCAGTCGCAAGTCAATTCTAGCAACTGAGTGCAGGTACTACTCGAAATAGCCATGCCTGGACAGAACCTGCATCAACTGGAAGAAAAGGGTCCCGTGTGGCTTCTCTGACCATCCGACAATAACAGGCTGAAGAGCCTCAGTGGCAGTCAGAACAACCACTGAGCGATTGTAACTCTGTAACTGGCCTCACATCACTCATCTACGACAAAATAAACCTTACACCAATCAATACTAAGAAGGCCTATTTCCAGAAGAGGACTATTAAAAGATGGAGATAGATCACAAATACATCCAATATAACAACACACAATAGTTTTACTTATAATATTTTTTATAAATACAACATAAAATACTTACTTATGATTTCATGAAAACATTTGTAGCGTTGATCATTTGGGTTGAGGTTGTAATTTCCATTAAGTATTGCAAGTTTAGCAGAATCTTCAAATGGGTGTTGCATATAGCAAAGAGTATAGAGGATGCATCCAAGTGCCCACACATCAACACTGTGATCTATTTTACGATTGTCCCATGTATCCAACATTTCTGGAGCTCGGTACATTGGTGTGGTGAATTGAGCCAGCTAAAAATATTACATAACATATTATTATCTACAAACTGTAAACTAGGTGCAAAATCACACAGCACAGAAGAGATTTACACACAAGTTATCATTACATATAAAATTATTTTCAAGTATTTGTTTTAGATTAAAAAGTAATACTTACAGTTTCTTCTAACATGTTTCTCTGATTTGCACTCCAAGATGGATTTGGTGCATAAGTATCAGTAGTAGCCGAACCAAAATCACACAATTTTATTGTACCTTAAAAAAAAGATGTACAAATACATTGATGAATCTTACAAAGAGTAGCATACATACATCTATTACATAACGCCTTTTACTTACCTTCATTAGAGATTAAGAAATTTTCTAACTTGAGATCACGATGTGCTATTGGGGGCACTTGAGCATGCATATGTTGCACAGCTCGGCATGTTTGATAGAATACCCTAAGTATGGTAGACAATGGGAAGGCCTGCCCTCTGTTTTGTAAGGCTTCCATCAAACTACCTCCACTACACAGGTCAGTCAGCAGCAAATACTCTCCCATTCCGTGTGATGTCTTTGCCTTATCAATAAAAGATGCAGCTATATATTTGATAATATTAGGGTGTCCCGACAATTTTTTTAAGAGGCTAATCTCTTGTATAATATTTTTGTTGGCTTGCTCATCAGCTGCCATGAGTCTTTTCAGAGCATATTCGGTGCCTGTAGATACATCTTGGGCAACAAACACAAAAGCAAAACCACCTGTAATGAAAAGTAATTTGTAGAATACAACATTCGCAATGTTTCTTCTAATTTGAGATACGACAATGGCTGCGTGTTCTGTCATGTAGAGAATAGTAAATAATGATTACTAGTGTGCGAGTAAAAAAAACTTATATTGATCCATGCCTTTGAATATTACAGCAAAATTTTAAATCAAAACAAGTATTACAATACAATTCCTCTTTCTACTTGGAAGATATTCCTATTACTGCCTATAAAGAACAAGTTCTCGTAATGACCGCAAAAGTGTTCTTATTATTATTTATTATTCTATGTATGTCTCACCTCTAATAGGTAAGTAAATCTTTAAGATTATTTATGTAATGGCCAAATAGTTGCTTAAACACTAAAGTATGGAAAACTGGTATACTGTGTATTTAAGGTTAAAAACATTGGTAAGATGGTAACTATCTAACGAGTATCTTACTATTCTAGTTAGAAAATAACAAGTATAGATAATCTTCTATCAAGAAATAGATAAAAAACAAAGTAAGAGTAGAGTTTAAATGACCTCTAAAAGAACCTCAATACAATGCTTCTCAAAGCTAAACTGTTCACTTAAGTTAATTTTTAAGAAAATTTTCTCTTAGATTGTAAACTGCTTTTAGATTGTAGTAGAATAGTTTTTGACTATAAATTTTCGCCATCAAATAATTTTAATTTTTGAAAATAATTTATGTGCCAAATTTGATATCGGGCAATTAATACTGTTCCTAGAAAATATACCGAAATAGGGGAAACAGTCGTAATTAAAAGTCAAAACAGTTCATCGAACGTACCGCCCCCAATTCCTGTGACGTTAGTACGTGGTTATGAACAACCCACACAAACCGTATTGACTACTTTTAATACGAAAATTATACACTTTAACTATTACTTAATAATGCATTATGATATTGACTTACCTTCTGCGATCACCTTTTTGACTCGTAATTTCATATTTCCTATTTCAACAAACTGACCAACAAAATCATTATCACTACCACCGTTAGCGCCTCCTGAGCTAAAATAGCCCATGGCAGATTTAAAGACGCTCATTGTGATCTCGAAATTTTCTGCTTTTTATGTAAATTATAGGAGAAAACTGAATTATCAGCACCCTTTGCCCAGATCCATTTTACAACAATGGCAGAAAAAAAGAATAGGCAGATTTGTTGGCAAATGGCAGGAATTTAACAATGTTACCAACTAAAATTCTACTATTTTTACCGAGATTTTATTGATTCATAAATTCTCTGATTTAAAATAGGCAATAATGAAGGAGGACTCATTTTTTTAATTATCTAATAGAAAAATGACTTCCTAAATACTGCTCCTGGTAATGATGTTTCCAAATTCCAAATGGGCGTTTTTCAAAATTTTGCTCCGTTACGTACAGGATGTCCATTTATTTTCATAACAAAATTTTAAATAAACGATGAAATGTAGACATTTACAATGAACTAAGGTTTAAGAAAAACCATAATCAAACAATGTTAAATGAGTATAATTTCTATTTAATGTATTATTATAGTGAGGGTTGCCAATACAGGGGTCTTGTACGTTACATTTTCATTCAAAGTAAATAATAACTCAATCATATCAAAGTTAATCAGCTTTATTTATAATTAATCAACAACATAAAAATCTTCTAAAATTTAATACCACTTTGTGATATCTTGCCTCTTAGTGCTGTTTAAAATATAAAATATGTCTTGTACGTAACTAAATGGCACTCTGGACTATCAAACTTTGTGAATAAATAACTATTCTGAAAGACTAACATTATGTGAAAACCTGCATTGATTTGCAGTAGAATCCTCTTTACACCGAAGATGTCAAAGGATTTCTTCTTTTGTGTTTGTCATATTTGGCGTTTTTGTAAATGTGAAAAGATTAAAATATATCTTAAGTTATTTTGTAGATTTAGAGTGTTATTTCGTGTTCTAAAAACCTCACAAAATGGTAGCAGAGCGTGGTTCTTTTAATCTTCAAAAGATTTAAAACGGAACACGAAAAAAAAAAGAAAAAAAAAAATACACAAAAATCTCAAGATGACTTCGATATCAAATTATCGAAATATCGAAGCGCTGACTAAGAACAACTACGATACCTGGAGCCTCCAGGCGCAGGCAGTCTTAATAAAGAATGATTACTGGGACATCGTACAAGGTACCAAGACTTTGAAACCATCAGCAGATGCAGCAACCAAGGAAGCTTTTAACAAGGAGGACTTAAAGGCAAGAGCTGAAATCTTATTGTTAATATCTCCATCTGAACTTAAACAGATAAAAGGTTGTCCGACATCAAAAAGCGTATGGGACAAGCTGAAGGCCACATACCAAAGTACAGGCCCAGCACGTAAAGCGACGTTGTTAAAACAACTAGTACTAAAACGAATGTCGAAACATGAGGATATCTCTGATCATATAAATGACTTTATGGACGTAGTTGACAAACTAAGTGACATGAATATCATAATTCCAGACGAATTATTGAGTATAATGTTATTGTATAGTTTACCAGCATCATATGAAAATTTTCGCATTGCAATTGAATCTAGAGATAAACTACCTAGTCCAGAGGATCTGAAAATTAAAATTTTAGAAGAGTGTCAGGCTAGAAAAAGTGGTATCCAAGATATTGACAATACAGAACCAGAGACTTCAGATGCATATTTCGCAAAGAAAAACAAAAGAAAATTGTTCTGCAAAACATGTAGAAAGAAAAACCATTCTACCGAACAGTGCTGGAGTAATAAAAAGAAAGAAAATAAGAACCATCAAAAAGGTTTAAATGTTTGCCTATCTACTATAGGAAATCCAGACACTACAATGTTTTGTTTAGATTCAGGATGCACTTCCCATTTATGTGGAGATAAAACAATGTTTAAAAACATAAAGCCTGAACAAGGAACATTAAAACTAGCTTCTGAAAACCATATGAGTAATATTCAAGGCAAAGGAACTGTGACTGTTAAAACTAATAGATATTTCATAAATTTTTACGATACACTGTATGTTCCTGACCTTTCAACAAACCTGATCTCAATTGGAAAGATAACAGACAAAGGCAATAAAGTCATTTTTGAAAAAGATAAGGCCTATGTTATCGAGAAAAATGGTAATATGATTATGACAGCAAGTAAGAAAGATGGCCTATATTATATGGATTTTAATACAAATGAGGTAACAAACTTTGCACCTAAAAAGAAGGAAAGTTCGATAATGCAAATGCACCGCAAACTTGGTCACCTAAATATAAAAGATTTAAAGAGGATGGCTAAAGAGGAACTTATGTATGGTATGCAGTTGACCGAAGAAGATATGGACACCTGTGAAACCTGCATTAAGGGAAAAATGTCTCGGTTACCCTTTACAAGGCATGATGATATATATACATCAGAACCCTTACAAATAGTCCATACTGATGTATGTGGACCATTTGAGACAGAAAGTCTAGGAGGATCTAAGTATTATGTGATATTTATAGACGATTATACGAGATACTGTTATGTATACTTTCTAAAAACCAAGAGCGAGACATTAAAATATTTCAAGCAATATAAAGCTGAAGTCGAACTATTTCACAAAACCAAAATACAAAATTTGCAATCTGATAATGGCGGTGAATATAGGAATAAAGAATTCGACGAATTTCTCAAGCTGCATGGTATTAGAAGGCGATTAAGCACAGTGTATACACCACAACAAAACGGTATCAGTGAGCGGAAAAATAGATCTCTTTTAGATAAAGCTAGATGTCTCATGATAGATGGAAATCTACCCAAAGTTTTATGGGCAGAAGCTGTCGCAACAGCAAACTATGTCATTAATAGAAGTCCAACAAAGGCACTAAAAGGTGATACACCTTACAGAAAATGGACAGGGCGTACACCCTCTGCAAATCACCTTCATATATTTGGTACAAAAGCTTTCGTACTCAAAAAGAACAGGAAAGGTAAATTATCCAATAAAACTAAAGAGGGAAGTTTTGTTGGTTATGCTCAAAACTTCAAAGGATACAGAATATATATTCCTGAAGAAAATAATATTGTGATTAGCAGAGATGTGAAGTTTATTAATAAAATATATTTTGAAGAAGCACAAAAAGACAAAAACCCCCTCCAATGTCCACCAAATATCCTTGAAATAGATTTCAAAAAGACTGATATTAGCAATGAAAATGTTAATCCAGTTAATGAGCCTGAACAATCTGGGGATAGAAGTGAATCTGAAGAAACTACCAGACGATCTCAAAGAAAAAAGCAAAAGCCCGCTTGGACAAAAGATTACATACTAAATGAAAATGATAATGAAATGGAGGAGATAAATCTATGTTCATCTATGTATGCTGATGAAACATCTTTCCTATCAAACGAAAATGAAAAAGACCCATACTGGCATGAAGCAATAAAAACTGAAATAAAAGCACATGTTAAGAATGGAACGTGGGAAATACAGAAGGAAGATGATAGGAAAGCAATAGATTACAAAATGGTTTTACGAAACAAAATAGGAACTGATAATAAAATAACACGAAAAGCCAGATTAGTGGCACGTGGTTTTAATCAGCGTCCAGGCATTGACTACAATGAAACCTATGCACCGGTAGCAAAACTTAGCTCTATAAGAAGTGTAGTAGCGATGTCAATTCAAGAAGGTTTATGTCTAAATCAAATGGATGTGACAACTGCTTACCTAAATGGTGAAATAGAAGAAAATATAGTCATGAAATGTCCTGATTACTTAGAAGACTACCTAACAGAAATTTTGATTGAAGAAAGTGAAAACTATGACTTGACTTTGTATTTAAAAACAAAAAAGATGCTAAAAGATCTGAGAAAAGTAAACGGTGGTAAAGTATGTTTATTAAAAAGAGCTTTATACGGACTTAAGCAATCTGGAAGACAGTGGTACAAAAGATTGGACACTGAATTTCAAAACCTAGGATTGAAACCATCACCCTCAGATCCATGTGTGTATATCTCAACGAAAGGAGGAGCCAAAGTGGTGATAACTATTTACGTTGACGATATACTCATGGCATACTCATGTCCTAAGAAAGCTGAAGCAATAAAAAACAAACTAATGAATGCTTTTGAGCTAAAAGATATGGGACAGCCGAAAAGATTACTCGGAATTGAGTTTTCTTACAAAGAAAATGAAATAAAACTAAGTCAAGAAAAATACATAAATGATACTCTTAAAAAGTATAAAATGGAAGACTGTAAAATATCAGTAACACCTATTGAGAAGGGTCTTACTTTAGAAAAGTCAAACAAATCTGAGGTTAAAGATATTCCATATAAGAACCTCATAGGAACGCTGATGTACTTAGCAGTAGCAACTAGACCCGATATAATGTACGCAGTGAGCTATTTATCTCAATTCAACGATTGTTTCAACGAAATACATTTCAAAAGTCTCAAAAGAGTTCTTAGGTATCTAAAAGGAACAAAAACACTGGGTTTAGTATTCAAAAAGACTGAAGAACCTTTATATGGGATGGCAGACGCTGATTGGGGCACATGTAAGCTCGACAGAAAATCGTTTTCCGGTTATTGTTTCAAGTATGGAGGAGCATGTGTTAGCTGGTCTAGTAAAAAGCAAAGTTGTGTAGCCTTATCAACAGCGGAGGCAGAATACATTTCTCTAACCGAAGCAGCCAAAGAAGCAACTAGCCTTGCAATGTTGCACAATGACCTACAGCTACGAGAAAATGAGCCTGTAACGATATGCTGTGATAATCAAGCTGCGATTAAATTGAGCACCAATCAAATGATTAGTCCTAAATCAAAGCACATCGACATGCGAGTTCATTTCATTAAAACTTGCATACAGGACAAGAAGATTGAACTATCATATGTGGGAACAGAAGACAATGAAGCCGACCTTCTCACGAAAGGTTTACCAGGACCACGACTGAAAACAATGCGTCGTTGTCTTGGACTATTGGAGTGATGACATACACTGACAAGCACCAGGATTTCCTGCGAGGAGGAGTGTGAAAACCTGCATTGATTCGCAGTAGAATCCTCTTTACACCGAAGATGTCAAAGGATTTCTTCTTTTGTGTTTGTCATATTTGGCGTTTTTGTAAATGTGAAAAGATTAAAATATATCTTAAGTTATTTTGTAGATTTAGAGTGTTATTTCGTGTTCTAAAAACCTCACACATTATAGGTAAGTTTTTTTAAATACAAAAAATAACAAAAAGACATTTAATAAATATTAACAAAAACATAACTCCCAAAGGTTTTTTCATAAAAAAATAAAAACTATAACAGGCAAAACAGGACAGTTACGTATGTGGACAACAGTCGTTACATTTAGGAACTCTAAAGCTATGTTTACAACGAGCACAATTTCTAGTCATTTTAGAAACAACACAATATTATTCAACATTTCAAAAACGTCGTGATGTGACATATTATTTAAGTCACATCACTTACTGTACTTATTTCTATAAAATTAATCAATATCACAGACTGTTTTGATTTGAGCATTTTAAAAATATATTTTACAAAAAACTTAGGGGATTCAAGTCTATCTCAGTTTCATTTTCACATTAAGTAGGTAACAACACTTCTTAACTTACAAAAAAATCCAATAGATACAAAAAAATGTCAAATAAGTAGTAACAAAAATAAAATAGGGAACCAATAAGTAGGTAATTCTGCGTGATTGTTTGGTCTTCTTTTAGAGTAACTTTTTCATTTTCCAATAGCTCAATCATCTTTTCGTGTTTAGTCTCTAGGCGAAATTTATTTTTACTTAAACTACTAATAACTTTCTTTAACCTTTCACAAGTTTTTAATGTCCTTTGATATCTTTTATAATTTCGGTAATTCAATCTCTGTTTTTTCTTCAATTTTGTATTATCTTGCATCTCTGGCACTGTCACTTGAACAGCTGGCTTAGTATTATTTACTTTTTTATTTTCCCTTTTATTCCTTTTTTGTTATCTCCAAATTTTCCGTCTTTTTTCCTTTTCTTCCTTATTAAGTTCACTTACCTTGAGTTTAGGTTCTTCAGTCTTTCGACTTCTTTCTTTTTATATTTGTTGTATTTTTCTTCATTTTCTTTGTTTTTGTCCATATCGCCGTTGTTTTTGTCTCTCTCGGCACCAGTCAACGGCATAATTTACCTGAGTAGAAATAAATTAATTTGTAAGGAAGTGCCGAGGATGTGAGGAATGTTAGGGTTCACCCTCTTTATCGCTAGTCTAAATAGGATATTTATAACATAATAAGGAAACCTGCTCACCATGAGGTGACTAGATACTATAAAGGTAATAAGTTTACCTCTCTGGGTGGATTATATTTTTAATTTATATTAAATTGCACAAGACAGTATGAACGCATCTTTACGAGTCCAGTACGTGTAACGTTTTTAGTCCACATAATACATCACGTCACGTCCTGGACGTTACGTATAACGTGGACTTGTCATCATATGTTTTTTTGGTATAAAAAAAGTTGATTATAGTAGTTTACTAGTACACATTCATTATCTACAACATATTTACTTATAATTTAACACGAGTAGTATATAAAATTTGTGGGTCTTACCTTTCAAAATCAATGTTCGTACCGGACAAACAAAACAGACCCGTCACGCACGTCACGGACCGCAAGTGTTGACGATTGAATTTCTTCAGTTTTATTTCAAAGGAAAAGAACGAAGGAATGATAAAAACATCGTTAATATGGCATTGCTTAAAAATAGTTAGAGCCAAAGACAATATTATTGTTATTCTTTATAAAATCATACCGTTACGTACAGGACTGTCCGCTGTGGCCAGTTTTTTAAATCCGATAATGTCAGTATTTATATTAGAAAAATATACTACAACCTTATTATATTTTATTTAAAAACAAATAAAATGAGTTATTTCATTCGAGTAATACTAAAGATATCCAAATATAGCTTAAATATTCTCCAAAATACGTAATCAAAATCCAGGATATGATGAAGGACACTTAAAAAAGTAGGATAATATTTGGTATTTTAATAAATATTAAAATATGTTTTCCGTTTAAGTCTTAAGTTTATCTTTTTTTTACAGTAAGTTAAACATTTTACCCTAACGTAAAATAATTTGATACCCACTTCCTACATTTTTGCCTTTTAATCAATGGTCAAACTCGTAGGACACGGCTTAATAGTCCTGAGCAAAATTTTGAAAACCGCCCACATAGCAGTTTTTTCGCAAAGAAAAATATATCAATATTTTCGTCGCTTTTTAGGAGCGCGACACAGCAGCTGAACGCTACTCTCCGCACACATTCGGATGCCGGTAGCATCGATTTGGCATCTGAGCCAGTGTTTCCACTTTCGTTTTCAATTTTTCCCTAGTTTCTTTTGAATTTATCCCTAAAATTCCCTAAACTACTTTCATAATTCCTTTATTTAGGGAGCATAAATAAAATACAGATAATAAATCACAGCATATTATTTAATGTAGGTATATTTAATATCAAAACGCCCACAGATCATAGATCAACAGATATTTTAATTTTTGGAAGTTGACGCATTGCTTTTATAATCATTTGCTGCATGCAACATAACACTATTTGGTTCTAAAATTTAGCAATTTTTAAATTCCATTTGCATTACCTTAATTGTATGATTCTGATTTTTGTTTATGAAAGTTGACATGCTTGCTTGACATTGTGATTTAACACCCATTTTTTTGGAGTGTTTGATACTTTTTTGGTGTTTCAATAACTCGGACAGTCCACATGCAAGATCGAATCACAGATTTTACATTAAGCTTTAGAGATATATTATAGATTTTACATAAAGCTCACCTTTGTCAGATCTTTTTAGCTAAGGCTTAAAATCGGGATGCTCCAACCAAGAAGTTTTAAACTTAGTTCTGCACATATTTTTTTTTTTACTTGAACAATCTTGCAATCGATGATGATGCTTGATAATCATTTTCTTCCATTTAGTGTCGTAAAAACTTGAATAATTGATGCCACTAGTGTCACTACTGCTCCGCAATACAGAAATAACATCAAACATATAAAATCAAAACATTACAATGCGACTAAGTTCTGGTGACATCAACGAAAATAGGTAAATAAAAATTAGACGGATTACATTTATTAGGATTCTGGGGGATTCCCCAAGAAAAAAGCAGTGGCTTAGTCTATGATTTCCTTTACTACAGGGTTACCAGTATAGGCTTTAATTTTTCCCCGAAATTCCCTAAATCCTTGAATTTTTAAAATTGTCTTTAACCATTCAAAATATCAGCTATTTGTCCCTAAAATAGGGAGAATTCCCTAAAAGTGGAAACACTGATCTGAGCAGTCGCTAAAACGCGCGTTTCCGATACCGCGATCGAACGCAGGAAGTCACTAAAACGCGATGCAGCATCGATGCAGTCGCCAAATCGCTGATCACCGATGCTAAAAGTAGCTAGTGTGTGGTGGCCCTAAGACCTTTAATTTTATCACTTTATTGGTAAATTTCTTTCCAACCATTGACTAAATAAATTAACTAAATTGAATGAGAACTCAATTTACTCTAAATTCAACAAAATTTTAAAAGACGTACCTATTAGTAAATTGATGTTGTATCCCTATTTTTTAATTAACTATAATAATCTAATAGGGTTATTACACAGTAAATATTATCACGCGATACTCGTTGTATCACGATAATACTGACGCAGTATTGATGGTATCGCAGTATCATGATAATATCGCAAGTTATCCGGATATTTTGAAATCCACGATCCAAGGGGGCGTGGCTTCAATATTATTGACAGTGTTGCCAACCCTACAGACCACAATAAAATTTAATTGTTTCGAGTTCAATGTGACCATTTCAAAAAATCCTAATAAAAATATACAATTTCAACAAAAGTAAAGATGAAGCGCAAAATCATGAAGACTTACAAATTGAAAATGAAATAGTAGCTAGTAATACTATCTAATATGCAGGCACTGTAATAATTGCAACTTTGAGACTTTTGATTTTGACATTTCATTAGATTAAAACTTGGATAATTACACAATTTTTCTCATTTTTAATGCCCTCCCTACAATGTATTCTATTTGTTACTATCACTAAATTATCTCGTCTCATATATAGGTGAAACCAAGTTTAAAAGTTTCTCAAACAAGTCTTCTTTCATTCTAAAATAATTTGCGTAATCATTCAAATCATCGCCCAAGAGCATTTCTTGTGTTATGTTCAAATGATTGTATTGGTTTCGTTTTAAAACCCAATCTTTCACCCAACGCTTTCAGCAACATTTTCTTTTGAACGCAAATGTAGTACAATAGCTAAAACTGATTTTCTACTATTATTCATAATTTTAGTAACACAACCAGACTCCAGTAAAGTCAACGTAACACTGAAGTGGTAATATTGATGATAATATTGATAGTGTAATAGCCCACATCAGTATTTGCGATCTTGTGATTCCAGTATCACGATAATATTGACTGTGTAATATACCCTAATGTCTCTGACTTATTTCTCCGACATATATATGTTATCTGTGGACTTATTTAAAGTTATCTGTTCTGTATCTAATGACAGACAAACAGTTTGTCTCTTTCCATTCTTTTCTGTCTCTTTCTGTGGGCATTAATCAGATTGGAATCAGTTTTGATGAAAGCAAACTGGGTACTTTTTCTGATAATTTGTTTATTTGAATTTGTTTGACATAAAACGCAATAATTAATTGTAATTCTTAGCACAGCCACATCTGACTGATGTTTAGTAATCCGGTGTGAAAATATCGAAGATGGGATTTGAAATCAAAAGATTTCAAGGTGACGTTGATGAAGAGCTTATTTGTCCTATTTGTTCAGGAGTTTTGGAAGATCCTTTACAGGTTTGTGGAACCCCATTTGTTACCTTTCAGTGGTTATCTGCTAAGACTTTACTAAAACTTGAGATTCTGTTAAATTAGGCACCAGCTTGCGAGCATGCTTTTTGTCGTGCCTGCATAACGGAGTGGATAAGTCGCCAGCCAACATGCCCAGTAGACCGGCAGGCGGTCACTGCGAGCCAGCTTAGACCCGTACCACGAATACTACGCAATTTATTATCGAGGTAATAAATATTCGTAATTGATTCATTCATAACTTTTAGGTCAGGGCACAATCTG
Organism: Phragmatobia fuliginosa; assembly: GCA_932526445.1. NCBI lineage: Eukaryota > Metazoa > Arthropoda > Insecta > Lepidoptera > Erebidae > Phragmatobia > Phragmatobia fuliginosa. The sequence continues at coordinate 18,188,303 of OW052061.1, forward strand.
TAATGTAGTTCATATAATATGTTTACCTAAAAAAATATATATTGTTTTGCGGTATTTTGTGTTACTATAGATAGAATAATATTATTCTTTATTTAATGTTACCAAATTATGCTGCTTTAAGTAAACAATAAAAGTAAAGCATGATGTTATCATACAAAAATGTTGTTTATATTTCAGACTGTGTACTAAATGTGACAACTCACCACATGGATGTAATGCTATATTGAAGTTGGACTCCTTGGCCTCCCACTTAGTTGAATGTGAGTTTGTGTAACATTGTGTATATTAAACTACTATGTGTGTTAACACGTTAAACGCCACGTGAAAAATTGAGTATTTCCGTGTAGGCCACGGGACTCACCGGTGAGCCTTCCCTTGCTGAACCGTTCAAGCCACGGGGGTCACCGGTGAGCCGAGTGTTAGGTTCAACGAAAACGTTTCCCACAAGCCAAGTATTGTAGCTATCGAACAAATCGCATATTAAAGTGAGCCGCGTGGCCCTGTAGCCTAACCGGACAGCGTGGTTTTTAAAACCTTCAGAAATTTGTAGTAATTTTCAGACTTGTAATGACGACACTAGGGTTGCTCTTACAGATTATAATAAAATTCAATAAAACCAGACAACCAACCAAAAAATATTATATATTATTAAAAAAATACTGAAACATAATTAACTTTTTATTCTCCAAATAAAAATATCGCTTACGAACATTATAACAACCTTATGTCATACTTAATGAAATCTAATAATCACTTTTGATTGGCACTATTTATCTTCTTCATCAGAATACTCTGTAATAATAATAATCATATAACTGAAGAAATTTGAATATAAAAATAAAAAAATAATTTTGTTAGACCACTGTAAGCAAAAAGTAAGGGTTACTTGGACAACTTCCGCAATAAGTAGATACTTTTTTGGTTTTTGTCTTACCCTGTTTGCTACCCATGATTGACACGTTTTCTGCGTAACATTTACGACATGTTCTTCTAATTTTTCTAGCCAAACCATCTTTCTTTTCCAAGGTGTGTTTTACTCTTTTCGGTCGGAGCGGCGGTAAGACTCCGCAAAGTTTCACCAATATAAACCTCCTGTTATCAATTATTTGTATATTTTTTAAGTCACTGATTTATACAAAGTTACAGCATTTACCATCGCAGTATTAAACAATAAATCTATGGCTAGCTTCTTATACCACTTTACGAGTGGCGTACGCGCGGGGTGAGCCGTAGCGTGACCCCGTGGCCCCCGCCGATGGAAAATCTTTATTCCTTTGTAGGAGGCCACGCGACCCACCCGTGAGCCTTTTGCTATAACTCTAAAACTAGACGGTAGAAACTGCTAATTTTAATTTTCTGTTCAAAATTACGCATTTTATAAATGTAGGGATGAAAATTTTAAGTTGACAAAAAATAGTAACTTCATGATTTTACCTTGGCCCCAATGGAATAGTAGACTAGGCTCACCGGTGGGCCGTGAAGCGTCCAACGTGTTAAGATTTTCACAAACAGACTTTAGTGTAGAAACATATCCACTGAACTAAATAGTTTTTAATAACTTGTAATTAAAATTTGTGCCTGTATTTTACATTCTCATTTTTTTTGTAATGATCAATTAATTATACTGCATGATTTGCTGCAGTGCAATCACTGCAGCAAATTATGCACTGTAACTAAACTGCTCATTGCAGTGATATTAAATAATTTAAAAATAATATTAACTTGCAATATACTACTAAAATTTATTTTGTATCTATTCTATTTTAGGGAAAGCGTTAGTACTTTTAAAATTAACTGAAGAATAATTACTGACTGAAGTAACTGATTTTAACTTTATTTTGTTAACATCTTTTTTACTGAACTTTTTCTAATGAGTTTTTATTCCAATATGAGTGGCAATGTGTGCATAACATCAAAAAATGATTCTGAGTTTTTTCTGTTACACTTTTTGATGACACACACAAAAAAACAAGTAATAAAAATAATGTATGCTGAAAAAAATAATATTTAGTGTTTTGCATATTTTACAAAATAATATTTTATGTCTTAAATATATTATAAAGTAATTCTTAAAATGTTAATTTCTGAGATATGCACAATGACATGTTCTGACCTCAATATAAAAATAATAATTAGGTATTGAGGTCAGTAAATGTTCATATTATGTATGTAATACATACATTGCACTTATATGCATGAGGTATAATTTGCTATTGGCGAATACAAAATCTATTCACTTTTATTAGATGCCAACATCTAATAAAAGTGAATAGATTTTGTATTTTAACATTGAGAATTACAATCTTCCTCATTTTACCCCCTTAGTGAAAATTCTACCAACATCTAATAAAAGTGAATAGATTTTGTATTTTAACATTGAGAATTACAATCTACCTCATTTTACCCCCTTAGTGAAAATTCTACCATAGTAGCTGACGTCTTTTTTTTAAAGTCAACTTATAACTTCATTCATTTGAAATAATTTTCGAAAATCAGATTTTCTGATTATGTAACAATTGTTTCACCAAAAGAAATTTACAGTGAGATTGCCATAATACAAGTATTTTTTGTACTTACTAGCTGAGCCCCACGACAATACCTTCAATTGTTATTACGCTGGTGGAGCTGGGCAAAAGTATTCTAATAAAATATTAGCCTAAGTTAATTTTTAAATCATCAGTAAAAGTTAATCTGCCATTAAAAGTTCAGAGACTACCCAGAACAAACACAGGCAGAGGCACACACAGATAAACAAATATTTAAAAAAAAGTTTTGCTTATGAAGCTCTGTATGAGGTAGCCTGTGTTATTCTGAAGTGTAAACTATGGTACTCTAAAGTTTTATCTCAATGCATTAAGTACTTTTTGGCAGTTCGAGTAACCAACGTCTATACATTATAGTAGCTTTTAAGCTTATTAGTTATGTTATTTTACCAACAGGTGAATATAATCCCAAAAGGCCAATGCCATGTGAAGCTGGATGTGGACTGGTGATACCGAAAGATGAACTTGCAGAACATAATTGTGTTCGTGAGTTAAGAGCACTAATAGCAACACATCAAGGAAAGCTAAATGATTATGAACAGGAGTTAGCAGAACAGAGACTGGTCATCAATGAACATAAAAGAGAACTGGCATTGTTAAAAGTATGTCTTCTATTAATTTATGCTTTGAAAGTGAAGGTGAGAGTTGCTGATAGGAGAACTTAGCCCTATTGTTGAGTTTGCCTTTCTTTTTCTTCACTTCATTTTAACTGGCTTTTACATGTGACTCTATCTTCCGTGTATGTAGTTGTTGCGGTAAAAAGCATCCTATGTTCATATCTGCATGCTAAGTTTGTTTAAAATCGCTTTGTGATAGTGTAACAGACAGACAGTTCAATAAACAACCCATAACATCTCACTGCTGGACTCGAGCTCCTCTCAGGAGAGGGATAACTCCATATGTCCTAACGTTGGCGGAGTGCCACTGGCACTGGCAAGATAATGATAATAACTGGTTGTTTAAATGTTGTCCTCGAATGTTTTTAAGCCATCCGAAGGACTCCCTGCAACTAATCTTCGAGACCATCTATGTAATGATAACAACCTAGACCAACTGCTTTATGTGACCTCACGTGACCCATGAAAATGCTCATGCTCTCTCTCTCTGAAGTCGGTTCCTCATGTCTGAGGGTCGTGGTCAGCTTCAAGGTTGCATCTGGATCGGATGATCCTCCTCCACCGGTTCCTGTCCAGCGCGTCTCCCACAACCGAGTAGAATTTAGAGGTCGACGAGTCCTGTACTTGATCAGTCCATCTTGTTGGTGAACGACCGCGCGATCTTTTGCCTTCGGTGTTCCCCACCACGATCAGTTTTTCCAGACTTCCGTCGCCTCTGCGCATGCTCATGCTATCATGTTATTAATGACCATCCATCTAAGTAGTACTGCTCCAGTTAAGCCGACCCCATGCGTACTGAAATCAGCGGGGGACTACTACCTTGACATTATTTCACAAGTGTATTGAATATCTCAAGACAGATAGTAGGCCATTACAAGTTGTGAAATCCCATTTCTTGCATGAGTTAATTAATTTCAGTGTAAGCATGTATGGCTCAGTTCTGCAATGTTTTAAAACGAAGTAGGTGTTGTTTAAGTGTCATACATAGTGTTTACTAGAGAAATAGTACATATTTTTAATTGATGATAGTTATGTATTAGTATGACCTATAGCAGGTTTACAATATTGACCTCTAGTAACACTAAAATGTTGGTGCCACTGTCTCAACATTTTAGTCCATCAGATTTAAACGCTATTATCGCCATACACATATATAGATTTGTTAAACTTTTAACTTTAATCACAATAATCTAAAAACCTTTTCAATGTTTAAAATGGTAATGTGTTGATTGTACAACTATAAATTATGACAATAAGTAGATAATATCACAAATCACATAAGAGTGCTTAAAAAGCTTGTACACTTATCTGTTGATTATTTCCGTGTGTTGCCATTGTGTAGATATAATTATTTTATCTCTTACAGCACTAGAACATAGAAATTTGTCTTTCCAGGAGTTCATGCGTGCAATGCGATTGTCCAACCCTACAATGCGTGCTCTAGCCGATCAGATGGAACGTGAAGAGGTTGTTCGCTGGGCAAATTCGCTTACGAGAGCCCGCGTCACTCGCTGGGGTGGTATGATATCCACGCCCGATGATGTGTTACAGGTAGTATGTTGATGCTTTTGTTATTATTTTTTTCTAAATTTAAGTTTTATTTTGGAAACGCACACATTAATTCCACCCACACTCTGTGGAGTGTGGGTGGAATTAATGGCTGTGGCCATTGTCCTCAAGGTCAATTCCTGCACTTGGATATATTCCTGTATCTAGTTCAACAGGTTCAATCTTCGAATTCCATTCATCCTCAGGTGGCGGAGGTAAATTGTCAGTCACTCCATGGCAAAACTGATACTGGGATGAACTAGTAGCGGACCCTAAATAATCGTGGGAATAACAAAGGCTTGAAAGACAGATATATTCCTGTGTCGCAACTAGTCGCGAGGAATTTTACCAACATAAATGAAACTAACACAGAAAATTTGTGGATCACACATGGGAGAACACTTTCCCATACGAGAAACGAATCCACAACACGTGTGTTGTAGGAAGTCATGTTACTTGATCTGTGTAGTCTTTAATTCAATCCCAATTTCAATCTAATACGAATCCAATTCCACTGTCAAATTATACACAATCCCAATGCCTATCGATCGGAATGGAAATCAAGAGTAAGGCTGCTGTTCTAGGAGTAATCATTCTGCATAATTGACGACTTTGGTCTTCGTAGACCTCCAAAGACCCTCTTAGCCTATTTCTCGAAAGGACAATTTAGAATAACTACTGAAAAATACAATACGACTCGTAAATGATTCGAAACAAAACCTTTACTAGCCTTGTTATTCTTTGAACCAAAATATTAATATACGTACGATCGTGTGTGATTTAATACTTATGATTGTGACCTGTCTCATTCATGAAACGTTTGTTTACACTTAGTTCATAATTCTATAACGTATTATGACGACGTAAACAATTAACTTACTGAATAAGGTTTCCAATTTAATATGACTAAAATGATGATATTTTTCAATACCTACTAGCGAACCGACCCAGCTTCGCAAGTATGTCTTTGAAATTCTCGGAATTCTTCTACTACAGTATTTATGTGATCGTCTCCTAGCTGATTTCTCACAGTCGTACAGTGGTACGTGGGCTATACCCAGTCATATTTGGAGTTTCACGCATTTGTGACTTTTCAGACAATATTTAGGGCCACAAAACAAAGGTTTATACCAATTTACAGCTTATTTATTATCTTTCATTCCGAGGTTCACCTCCTTTTAAGACCAGCCTTACGCAGGATTAGGCGATATTATGGTGTACGAGCTCGAGTGCAAGCACAGGTTCACTCTTTGTTCCGTCACTCTCACAAGTGGATGGGTCGGCTATCCTATTCTACTGGGGAGAGATCAGACAGAGGACCGAAGGCTTTACTTGCTCTCTGAGGCACGGGAGCTAAGACTCTAATTCCAAACTAAGTTGCAAACGTTTATCATTTTCTATTCTACTATTTCTATTTCTCTATAAAAATGAATAAATATTTACATGGTCTTTGTAGTATAGCAGAACTTACAATACCTTTCTATTTCTACAAAGTATTATCCCGTTACCACAAGCGATATAATCTGTTCGAAACGTAGGGGAAATACAAGCTATCATAACTTTTTAGATAATTTTATTGCGAATAAGTCCCGATGCGAGTATTTGTAAGACGCGTGAAAGTCTAAAAAAAAATATGTGTATGTAGTCAGGTCGGGAAACTGGTCACATAGCTAGCCGAAATGTCATTAGTTCCCCGGTCTTGTTGACGTTGTTTGAAAACAATTTCCAGTCGTTTATCTTCCTTTGTTTATCGTCGCAAAAAAGTATACAAATAGCAACGGTAGCGTAAGGCGCGTAGACACCTGTCTATAATAAACAATTAGAGGAAACGTGAATCATCAGGCAGCATAGCCCTGCTAGTAGACGTTGCTTTGCGAATGATAGTTTTAAAAGAATTCATGTTCTAAGATCTATTTTATTTTATTGTAAACCGTATCTTTAAACTCTGTACCTACTCGTTAAACCGGAATTACTGATGTGACTGAAATATGAGCGGGCAGAAATTTGTAACGAATATTTTTACATTAGTTTAAATTATTTTTTTGTACCAAAATTGGTTTGATAGATCCAATCTAGAATAAATTCTGGTGTCGTGCCAAAAAGTGTTGTTTATTTTTCAAAAAATTCACCAACGGCCCAGAGTATTATGGGTGACGGTGTTTTACACCCGTAACTCGGAGAGCACGTTAAGCAGTCAGTCCCGGTTGACATGAACATCTATGGCAATTGTTATTTGGAAATCAATGTTCTCAAATTTAATAGGATCTTAACAACTAGCTCAACCTTCGAATTCTGAGTTCGCCTTCAGAGTTGCTAGATCCATAAAAAACTAATATTTACGTAAACTGATTGGACTAGTAAATTTTGGATTTGATAGATTGGATTTGGCAAATAATACTGAAAATAATAAAGGCTAGGAAGAAGCTTGTTTATAAATAAACGAATAGGTTTTATATACATCTTTTTTAATTTTTATAATGATGTGTTGTTTAATGATTTGCCAAGATTAATTTTGTTTGTCAAATAATGATAATGGTTCAACTTGTTCCAGATGATGATCAAACGAAGTTTATCAGAATCTGGCTGCCCACCTCATATAATAGATGACCTTATGGAAAACTGCCACGAGCGACGGTGGCCGCCCGGTCTGTCATCACTTGAGACGCGACAAAATAATAGAAGGTAAACAATACTTAATCATTATCATCAGTTCATCGCAGTCCACTGCTGGACATAGGGCTCTCCAATAGCCCGTCACTTAGTTTGATTCTTGGCTTCTAGCATTCATCTCCTCCCGTTATTTTTATCACTCCAACTGGCTTCGGAACGATTTACCTCTAACATAACGTAATATTTTGGACCTACTACTTTGTGTGATTTATGTATAATAAGAGTATTTTCGAATTTGGCTCATCAATAACACACGCTTACAGATATTTCTTTTATAATAACGTCAATGATTTGGTGACAATGCTTTAAGCCTTCTACCTATTAAGTTTATTCTTTATCTAGCTTTCGCTAGCGGCTCCGATCGTTTATATGTCGATTATAGCGGTGACTCTTTAAACTTATTGAAATAAAACAAACACTTAAAGTTAAGTAAAGATTACCACAATACATAAAAGAAAATCGGTTACGTTATTTCTGAGATTAACAAGGATAAAAAATCTTTACTTTAATAAATACTCCCTGTCATTTAATAAACAGGTAACAACTCTTACATATTTAATTTGTATATTATGCATATGCAACCTTTTTTAACATAATAGGTAGACATACTTCAGACGAACCACGTCATCACAAGTGAATGCCATCTCTGACCATAGATAGCATGCCTTCTATGACCCATCCTAAAAGTGCCGAGGCGTAGTTACCCCACTGTTAAACGATTCTTCGAACAAAAATTTAATACATATTTAAAGTTTATATTGTCCACAGATTATACGAAAAGTACGTATGTAAGCGAGTGCCAGGCAAGCAAGCAGTTCTCGTGTTACACTGTGACAATACGCATGTCGACGAGCATATGATGGTGGAGCCTGGCCTCGTTATGATATTTGCCCACGGGATCGAATAGCCTTAAGGGGAATTGTGGCAGGTTTACAAGGGACTGTATAAATGCTCTCAGAAGAATTGTAAATATTTTGTGATGTTGGCTATGGAGGCACTGATGCTGCCAATGTTGTTTACGAATGAGGCTGTGCATCGATAATTCGAAAATTATGGAAAATTTCCGCCACAATGCATTTAATAAATATGTAGTAGCTTTCGGTATGATGGTTATAGCGGTAAAAAGTAGCCTATGTGTTCTTTTTCGGGTTCTATACTATGTGTGTAGCAAATTTCATTTAAATCGATTCAGTGATTTTTCAGTGATTAGGCCAATAGACAGAGAGATAGAGCTACTTTCTCATTACAGTATTGACGGTAAGTAAGGATTGACAGTACTGCCGGCCTGAAGTTAAAAGACTTTAAATCTTATAATACATATATTAATTTCTATAATGTCTGTAGATACTTGACTCACCCCACGCGGGTTCGAACAATCACTGTTCTTGGCCATTAAAAGGTTTATTTGTAATATGTATGCTAACAGTATCGCTATTTACTGAATCGGAAATTTTGTCTCGTGGCCTCATTAATACACAACTATGGTTTATGTGTACCTAACTTGTAGCTTATACATTTTTATAGTTATATATTGTTTTATAGCTTTACAACTAGTACAAAAATAAAAAGGTACACAAATTAGTAGGCATTCCTAAAAAATAGCGAGAAAAAATCGAAAAACTACATCAGTGCCTAGGGGAGTCCCTATTGATAAATGATATTTATTTCTGGAAGTAAATCTTTTATAGATATTTTTACTCGTCGGACTTTACAGCTACAAGGAGCATTTCCTATTCTTTTAGGCCCGTGAACATTGATTAAGCAAAAACTGCGAGTATAGTATAGGGTCTGGGTTCTGGTTCTTTTGAAGAAAGGACTATAGCTTTGAGTCGGCCTGCACATTTGAAGACTTTCCTTTTAAACGAGCGGCCTTTCTTTAATACGCCAACTGACATTATTTTCGTTCTTTAGTGCCTCCATATTCGATATCACATACTGTTGCAGTCGCCATACTCGAAACGAAATACAAACGGCGTAGAAGAGCCGGAACTGGATCTCTGAGCGACTGCGACAACACATTCTACAAAAAATTGCGTTTTAGATTATGAAAATTATTACCAAATTACAAGTATGTCATATAATTTATCCATCATTTCTATGTTGGTATTAAAAAAGTATTTTCAGGCAACAGTAACCAATGACATGTACAATAAAATATACAAATGATATTGGATATTGTGTTTAAATATTTTAGGTGTAAATTAATGTGTCGTCGTCAAATATAACATTGGATAGTTAAACATTCCTATAGAAAAAAAAACAATCTGCTATTTTTAAGTTGATTCAGTGTTGCTATATTCAAAATTTATGTGTTAATTTTTAATTTAACTTTTGTATGTTTTTTTTATAATAAAGTAGTGATTGATTGCTGTGTTACGTTTAAAAAATCTGTTATTGTTCCAATATTTGAAAATTTCTATTTAATACTTTATTACCTGTATTCTATTTCCCATACTTTGTAACTTTAAAATTTTGTTATTTATCTACATAGCTCAATCTCTAAATAAATATACTGATCAGTAATTAACTAAAATATCGTTATTTTTATAACTTAAAAAAGAATTCATCCGATTACAATATACCTATGAGTTTTGTAAAAAGGCATTATGTACACTTGAAATAAAAATGATTAAACTTTGATAATGGTAAAAATATTAGATAGAAATTATTACTAAACTCGATATATACTCTATAGACTTGGGTACTTGAATGAGTTTAAAGTCGTTAAAGTATAATTATTATACAAACTACTGGTAATTAAAAATGACTGTCATCATTTTTTTTTTTTTTAACTTAGCAACACTTTCGTAGCCTTCAGATGTCAGTGCGACATCGCTAGCACTCTGCAGCTGCACCAGCTTTCAGAGAAGTAGCAAGCACAGAGCAACTACTGTTGCTCTGTGGTAGCAAGATTACAACCAAGGGCATAACACATAATCAGAAGCCATAAAATGTATTAACGTGCCCATAACTGTTTTACTGTATTCATGAATATAATGTTTTCAACGAGTACATATTCCTTAACTGTCCTGTTTGATGATGATGTATCAAAAATACAAAACTTATGACTTACAAATGCATACTTTTTGGCCCTACTGCCTTTTTGATCTAGCGGTTAGAGTATGCGACTGCCAAACAAGAGGTCTCGAGTTCGATTCCAGGGTCGTGCCAAAAAGTGTAATAAGTTTTTATGATAGTCGTCCCATCAAATTATGAGAATGACGGAACAGATACTGCTTGTGCGCTATAATATCTTCTGCGCTTTTGGTTGAGATTGGCTGCCGTAGCCGTAAACGGTACATTAAAATGCCTAACATATCTGCCATTATAATACGCATCACATTGCACTCAAACCGGCATATAAATCGTCAGTGATATTGACTGCCGACTAGAGTTGGACCCCATATCTAGCGTATAAGTATATAGTTCTGAAATAGGAAAAGTCTCGGTTTGAACAAGCTGATCTTCAGTTTGAGTCGTTAAGCTCTCTCTAACTATATTAGGTGTATTTTAGCCGCTCCTCCTCAAGAAGAATTTTATAATAGTAGATAACATGAAAATAAATAAAAAAGTAGAATAGAAAACTTTATTTGCAGACCGAGTTATAGAGTTACAATCTCTTCCAGGCAACCTTAGGATGGATAAAAATGTATCGGAGACAGTGGAAGTCGACTGTATATTGAGTTTTGAAGAAAAATAAAATACTGATGTCCATCCATAGACATACATACACATTTAGACATAACTAATTAATAAATAATTAAATCAAATAATAAAAAAAAACCCTTCATATAACCTTTATCGTGATTACCTAAATTAGATGCATAGTATTCGTTAACCGTTTTCTTGAATTTGAATAAATGAAAGAAACGATTGTATTTCTAATCGCTAGCTACACAACCGGCAATCAAATTATTACTAAAAAAACAATATAGCCAAGCATAAAATGTTCAGAAATCGACTGTATATTGAGTTTTGAAGAAAAATAAAATACTCATGTCCATCCATAGACATACATACACATTTAGACATAACTAATTAATTAATAATTAAATCAAATAATAAAAAAAAAACCCTTCATATAACCTTTATCGTGATTACCTAAATTAGATTCATAGTATTCGTTAACCGTTTTCTTGAATTTGAATAAATGAAAGAAACGATTGTATTTCTAATCGCTAGCTACACAACCGGCAATCAAATTATTACTAAAAAAACAATATAGCCAAGCATAAAATGTTCAGAAATCGACTGTCTCATAGACATTTTCTTGTATTGATGGGATGGAAAATTCCCTCGAACCTTTTGCTAACTCCGAAGCTAAGAGTTTGTGGTGATGCCAGTCTAAAAACCAAGCAAAGGTCGCCCTACTCCAGGAGAACTAGGGCCGTGTGAGATCAGGTCCTCCCCGAAACGACACTACGACTATCCAGAATCAGGTCTTGGATTTCCGGGAGAAAATACGTCGCACCTTATTCGCGGCATGGCAGCCCGTAGTGCCTTTCAGGTCATGTCAATTTCAGTCTAAATAGGGCTTTGGTGATTCCACTGACTATTCGCAACATCACGATCTGACCTACCTGTGAGATTTATAAAGAATCCATCAAATCTAGAAATAAGACGAATGCTGCTTATAAAGGAGTGTTTCATTAGTCGAAATAAATGTCAAAAGTCAAAAATTGACAGCTAAGTGTAGCCAACTTGAATCTTTCGTAATATTCAAGGAGATTTAAATGTAGAAGGATTTTTTAAGAAAGTTGTATATATTCGATGTCCAGGTAATAATTTTTTTAAGGGTTTCTCGATAAAGATTTTAAATAAAAATAATAAATTTTAAAATAAAATATACGATATAAAAAAAATGTGAGCCGTCACGGGACGCCTGGCAGATGTGAAACATCGCCATTATTTTGTAAAAGTAATATGCAGAAAAGAACATATTGTAATAGGAACTAAATATGTCATAATGATAAAATAAAATATTACTAATTATTAAAATAGTAGTCTATATGCAGTAGTGTGTACACCGTACACACTACTGCATATAGACTGTATATATATACCATCGTATAGCGTGCCGTGGCGACGCGTCGCCAGGCGTCGCCAGTCGCCAGGCCAGAAATCTATTTTACTTGCGTCTATAGATGTTTCACATACGTGCGCCTATAGATGTTTCACATCAAAAACATAAGAAGTTAAATATTTTACCCAACATTGTTTACAAGTTTTTAAAGGAGTCCGTCTTTTTAGATTTGGCAGCACCGTTACATATTTCTGTTTGTCATCTTGCTTCAACAAACTTATTGGAGTATAATTGTGAATTAAAATCATAAAAATGTCTGAAATGGAAGTGATGGAGAGTGGGAACGATTGTTCCAATGATTTACGTAAGTGCTTCGATGTTACTGACTAGAGAAAATGGATGAAATGCGAGTAACCTAGGAATGTTCGACCGGCTGTTAAAATGCTGTTATTAAGGTTTGTTGTGTTTATGTAGTTCTCCTGGACCGCGTGTTCCTGCGTCTGGGGAATGCGGACAGTGATGAGCAGCTGGAGAGCTGTCTCACTCGCTTCCTACCGCCTGTAATCCTCAAACTGTCATCTTCTCATGAACAGGTACATTTTCTCATTTCTCATAAGAAAATACATTTTTTAGTTGAAAAAAATTCTAATAATTCTTCAATACCAATTACTTCAATAGTTCTTAAATGTTATAATCTACTTCAATTATATACTTTAAAAATAATTCAGATTAAGTTGTATCACAGAAATAAAAAAAATTAAAAGTTTCAGTTAAAATTTTTTGAGTGAATATATGTACTGTCATATCTCTTGTTTGTATATTCAAAATATAAAGAAAGATGCTTCACTTTGACAAATAAAAGTACCTTATTTAACTTGAAGATATTTAAGTGTACTCACTATAGAATTTTGTGGGTATGGCCACGACTCAACCATTCTATCATGACTATGTATAAAATTTATAAGAAATATTTTTTTTTAATAGCATCTCTGCCTTGAAGAAATTCTCTTGGTCTGTCCAGGGAATCAAATCTTGTAGAACAGTTTTTAATTGTAACTCAAGTTATTTTAAACTATGTAAACACTTTCTCTTGGCACATTGAACTGTACTGACTGTAACTGAGTATAAATACAGAAACTGGAACTCAGCACCTGAAAAACACTTCACAATTGATTATCATATAAAATGGACCTAATTAGATTAAGGGTAAATAAATAATGTAATAATATCTTAGGAAACAAATATGTCAAAAGTAATATGATATTATTGCTACTATCTATACATCTATACAAATAAATAAAATTAAAGTGTTTGTTTGTATCAAATACACAGCTTTTGACTAAATGCATATGAAAGTAGCTGAATAGGGAACAATGTATTCAAACCCAATGAACACAACGATAGGAATACAGAAAGAGAAATCGATCAAATCATCAAAGTGATCAGCATATGTCCTAAGGATTTGATTTGATTACAGCGAAAGTTCTGAGTCACAATGCATCGTTGAGATAACACTATTTTCCATGCATATGAAGGATTTCAATCATTAATGTGAAATGTACACCAGGAAAGAGTTCTTGTGAAGATAGATCTTATAGACCAATAACTTTACTTCCACTACTAAACTCTTTGAAAAGGTACTCTTGCAGCAATTGCTGCCTATTCTACAAGAACAAGGTACAATCCCACATCCTTAACCTGGCTTACGAGCAAACTATGGAACAACAGAACAAAAAACAGAGTACCCTTGCAGTCCAGCAATCTTTGGAGAGATAAGAGTATTGCTCCGCTACGTTCCTTGACATACAACAGGTATTTGATAGAGAACTGCACAAGGGTCTCCTGTGTAAACTTAAAATGTGCCACCATACATGATTCTCAGATCCTATTTAGAGATTCGAAAGTTCCAGGTTAAGTTTGGGTACTGGATGTCTATATGCTATCCCATAAAAGCTCCTGCTTTTATGGGATAGCATATAGACATCCATTGTGTACAGAATAGGGCCTAGTACAGAGCCTTAAGGTACTCCTGTACCTTAAGGCTCTGTACTAGGCCCTATTCTGTACACAATGTATACTGAAGCCTATATGGACGTACGGGATAGAGCTCTGGAGATCAGCAAGTCAATCAAGTCAAGTGATTCAAGTCATTCCAAAGTAAATCATTAGAAATCCTAAGTGGTGCGCCTTGGTTCACGAGAAACACTGAAGTTAAGAGTTGATTTGATTTGAAAACATGATTTGTTACGTTACTAGAGTCCTCGCAGTCTGACTAAAAAGAAAGCCGCTAGCGTCAGTTTATTAACTGTGACAAACACAGAGACAAACACAGAGATGACACATTAGGCTGTGAAGAATCTCCAACTTATGATAAAACATTCCATTCAAATCTGATTAAAGCCAAAGGGCTGATTGCAGATATAGTATATACAATAAAAAAAAAATTGTCTTTGTTTCGGGGTTTATACCTACAGATAACTAATGATATAAGGAGTAACTTAGGCTATTTATTTTATTACATAAATTTTATTAAGAAAATCTTATCAGGTTCGCACCAAAGTGATGGAGTTGCTAATACACGTGAATAAGAGAATCAAATGCCGCACCTCTGTTCAGCTACCAGTGCAGACTCTCCTAGATTTGTATAAAGATCCTACTTCCAACAGCTTTATCATTGTAAGTAAAATTTAATTCAAACTAAGTTCTTGTAAATAATTTTGAGTATTTCACTGTAAGGTATTTATTTTTCAGAACTTCACCATAATCTACATTACAATGGGTTTTCCAAGGTTACCTCGTGAACAGCAGATAAGCTTGGCCCCATCTTTGTTAGAAGCAATGGAGAACAAACCACAGGGCCAACAAGACAGGTAAAAAGATTACCAATCTTGTAAAAGGAAAACTGAATTAATTGAATCACACTACTTTATAGATTGGATTAGAACTTCAGAGTTCTTAATTATTCATTATGGCTAATTTGAAAAGTAAAAACAAGTATTTGCTACTTTCCAATTTCCAATTTTAGGGTTCCACACCCCAAGGGTAGAACATGATCCTATTACTAAAGCTACAGTCTATCTGTCTGACACCCGACTGTATCTCATGAACCATGATCATCATCATCATCATCATCAACAGCCTTTAACAGTCCACTGCTGGACATAGACCTCTCCTTGAAAAGGAGGTATTGGCCTACTATACCACGCTGGCCAGACGGGTTGGTTTCAAGTTTTCCTTCTCTTTGCATTGATGTTGTCTTGCGTAGTTTATCCCTTAGTCGCCTTTTACGACACTGTATTCTTAATCCGTCACCACACCTGATGAACCATGATAACTAGACATTTAAAAAAACTAAAAAGTATTAAAGCCGTATTAAAGAAGTTTTTCTTTCGTTATTTACAATGGCAACGGGTAGACAATTGAAATGTATAGATGTTCCGGAACCCTTCGTGCATGTGTCCGCCTCAAACTCTTTTAAAGCTTGATTGTTTACAACTTGTATGTACAAGTAGTTCTAAAACTACTATTTTTCATTATGAATTTGTAACTTTTTTTTTTCAGTATTCTCATGATAGTGATGCCACTACTGGGCGATATCAAGGAGACAGACTTGAATTTAAAAGAAAAACCTAAAGTTGCTAATTTAATACTCAAGTTCGCAACTGACGTTCTGCTTTTACCATACAGGTATGAAAATAAAACTGCCAGGAGTAAATTCTAGTGGAATGTGATCATTGATATATTTTTATATTGATTGATCATCTTTCTTCTCATTCTTAAACTAATTATGACAACTCATCACTACATATTATAAATTAAATTTCTCCTTCTCGTCTGTCTGTCAGTAAACTAAAAACTACTGCACCAATTTAAATAAAATGTTGTACCCAGATTTTCTAAAGCCTGAGAAAGGACATGCAACTTTATACCGCAATAACCAACATATACGCGGGCGGAACCGCGGTCGAAAGCTAGTTATATAATAATTGTGTTTGCTATATATATTAAATTTTGCTGAGGTCTAAATATGTACGTATTTTCTATCACTACATAGTATAAAACAAAGTCGCTTTCTCTGTCCCTATGTATGCTTAAATCTTTAAAACCACACAACGGATTTTGATGCCATTTTTAACTGACTTCAAAAAAAAGGAGGAGGTTCTCAATTTTTTTTTATGTATGTTCAGCGATAATTTCGTCGTTTATGAACCGATTTCAAAAATTATTTTTGCATTGGAATGGGCGTAGCTTACAGGTGGTCCCATTGTCACCATATCGGGATCTGATGATGGGATCCCAAGGAAATCGAGGGAACTCTTCAAATATCATAGGCACAATGTCGCGATTTGGGTACTCGGAATAGTTTTTCATTGAAGTCGGTTCCTTTTTGTTAAAATTATCTTTATCTTTAATAGATAGTGATTCAAGAGGAAGGTTTTTATGTATAATACCATTCCTAATATAGTAGATAATAATTATAGAGGTTTCTAATGTGATGTCGTAAATAAACCCATTTTTTACGCTTATATTGCAAACGCTGGCTGTACCCTACGAGATAGATCAAAATAACGTATTACGTATTATTAGTATACTACAGTATTGTACATCTTAAAAAGGTCTACAAAAAAGTCCGCGATGGTATATGTCTATCTCTTAGGGATAACCCACAATAACCACTTTTTCTTTTTTTCTTTTTACGAGAAATAATGGCTTATTTACGAAGCGATTTTAAGCAATACAGTATTAATCCTTATCCAATTAAGGGGCCATCCATAAATTACGTCACACCTTAAGGGGGAGGGAGGTGGTCGACAAAGTGTGACATTGTGTGACAAGGGGGTGGGAGGGGTCCTAAATAATGTGACGTCACATTTTAAAATCTATTGTAGTCTTAAGTCTTAAAACACGAACTTTAAACTATTACTTTACGAAAACCTAAAAAACATATACAGCTATATCTGTGTAAATATAAGATACCAATTGTTTTGGTGACCACTCGCTCTACTAGTATTACGCGCCGACCACCTAGGCACCCTTTGATTGCGCCTAGCGGACCTAGCGGTGATTTGTTTCTTTGTTTCTATTTCATTTGACCACTGTCTTTCGCGGATGAAACAACGTCGTTCTTAGTTCTACTATTTTGTGATTAAATCACCTTTTTCTTCTGTCGAATAGTCCATCCAAAGGTTGCCTGGAAGAGGTTGCCTTTAGCAATAAGGCCGCCCATTGTAAATATCTTACAGAAACTTTCAACTGCAAAAACTGTATTAAGTGTACAATAAAGTATATTCTAATATAACATAGTCGAACAAATAATTAAATATTTGTGACAAATTTGAATTTTATTTGAATATGTACACTTTTTTTTTACGCGGGGAATGCTTTTCGCACCATAGCCTTCTTGGGGACATCGAAGGGTGTGTGTGGGACTCCCAGGCAACCTATACCGACTAATCTCTGAGTCACGTTGAGAACTGGATATTAATAACAATAAAACTTGGATTTGTTTTTTATTTTGTTAATTTCTTTAATTAGTATAATCGTATTCAGGGTTCCGTAGTTCTTGACTCGGAACCCTTATACATTCGTCAAATCCTTCCGTCCGTCCTAGACCTACCGCCCAAACGGTTGGTGTGTCTATAAAGTGCTGCAATAAACATTATTTTTTTTTTATTTGGGGGTACTCCCCCTATTCGTAAAGTGGTTATGTTTTCATTTTCTCGAGGCTACCAATCGTGTGGGGTATCATTGGATAGGTCTTTTAAAAACATTGCGAGGTTGTTAAAATGAATTTTCGATTTAGTTATCCGTGTGCGAGTTATTCAACTTTCAAACGCATTTTTTTGTAAAAATAGGGCATCCCCCCCTCTAAAAGCTAAACAGATGGCTCAAAAAATCTGAAAAAATTCATGATAGTAGTCTATATATTAAAACTTAAAGGAAAGCTATTGCGGTTTTGATATATTTTTGTCAGGAGTTGTACAGGTCTAACCTGTAAAATGCACTGTCTTGGAAAACTTCCTACAAAAATTAAGAAATAATAAGTAAACATAACAATTATCTATTGGACACAATTTTAAATATACCTATCATTATTGGTGACCACAGAACCGAATTCTATGCGCAACTTGACACGCACTGAAAAATTTTTGATTTATTATGTTTTCTAATTTATATAATTAATCAATTTTTGTTTTATTAATTGTTTGATTTGATGTTAATTTTATTAAAAAATAATTTAAATGGAAATAAAACTGATTTCGAAACCTGTTTTCATTCAATGATTTCTAAATGTAAATTTGAAAATTATGTGACGTCACACTAGGGAAGGGGGGAGTCTTACAAATGTGACCAGCTGTGACAAGGGGGGGGGAGGGGCAAAAAAATCATGAAATTCGTGTGACGTAATTTATGGATGACCCCTAAGTACCTTAAATACATTGTGTATTTAATATAGATTAATCTGGCCCTTTACAGTATGCAACTTAAATACATACATGATCCACAAATAAACATTTCAGTTTCAGTGTTCCTTGAGTCCGTCTCTTGTATGTTTGTAAAATTTCCCGCCACACAGGAATGTACTCCTAATGCGGGAGTTGTATTAAAAAAAAACATCCTAATCATGGTTACCTTTTTTCCCATATGTAGAGCGCTACCAAATCCAGGAGAGAGTGAATTTCAAGTTCCGCCCGGCATGAGTATGAGGACATACAAAAGAATTATAGACAAAAACCAGTTAAACCCCAACCAGCTTGAGGAGGTAGGTAGCTTTTTATATAAAGCATGACATGTATAAATTAAGGAATAATAAACGGAATAAAAAACGTATCGGTTTGGAAATCTGAGACCAAAAAAATATGAAAATACAAAATTACAGATTTGATAACTCCTTTTTTTTACGAATAGATTAAAGATCGTTTTCGATTAAATAGTTTGCCGGTACCTACAGGTCTAATGGCAGTCAGTTTGACAAGCAGATTATATAACTTGCCTGTTGCCTTGTCGCACAACGCGCCAAGTATTGCAGGTTCAAATCCTACATGCGACGACATTTTTTGTGATCCACAAATTGTTGTTCTGAGTTTGGATGTTGTTTGTGTTTATGTAAGTTTGTAAAGTCCCCCACGTCACAGGATGTTTATTCCTACCGAGGGAGTTGTCTTTCTTGAGGCTTACACCAAGTTCCTAAACCTGCTTTGTTGGCCTAGTGGTTAGAGTATGCGACAGCTAATCAAGAGGTCTGGATGAACTAGTAGCCGACCCTAAATAATGTTGGGAATAATAAAGGTTAGCAAAATGATGATATTCTTGAGTTTCTAATAATGTCAGAGTAAGATTAACACTCTGACATAGCAATAAGAGATCTTATGAAATTTTGCAAAATGAAGTTCCGTATCGCTAAGATATAAGTTTGCTGTTGTGCAAATGCTAAAATATAACTCGTGCGACCTTAGATGGCACCTGACTCAAATGTCAGTCGTTTAAAGTACTGAGTGCAAGAAAAATATACTTTATTCTAGTTTTATTAAATTTCAACATTTATTTTGCTTAAAGTAGTTTCTCATAACACACTACTTTATCTTAAGTGGTACTTTCCCTGAGTTAAGATCATACAAATGCATACCAATAGGAAGCAGGCCTCATGCATTATTTACCCGAATGCATTCTTCGTGCAGTGATTTAAATAATATTAGGTAATACCTTATATCATTTTAAATGAAATTAGGAACTGAAATATGGTTATAAAATACAATTTTAAATCGTCATGATAAGCCTTTTAATCGTAGTCTCTAAATATCATATGCATATGGATATTCTTTATTTTAAACTATTGCGTCTCATAGTCGTAATGCTGTTTCTTTTTCGTGTGACCTTTTTTAAAACAGTTGGGTTATCCAGACGAATCTAATGATATATTAATAAAATAAATTCGTGGAGTGATTTATGTGACATTAGGTAATACCTAATAAACTAAAATTATTATGTAAAGATTCGTGCAACGGCAATAGTGATGCTAACGCTACTCGCAAGACGACAGAGGGGTATCACGCGGGGGAATGGTATCATGTTTCGTTTTGAGCCAGGTGCCATCTTAGCTCGCACGAGTTATATGTGATTCTTATCTGTGTTAATACAATAATTTATTTTCAGATGAAGCTATCCATAGTGAACTTTATAAGCAAGGACATATTCAACATGAACGACATTCTTGTCACACTGATTGTTGCGGCCGCTGATTCTAGATTCAGTGTTGCCAATCATGCAAATAGTCCACTTATTAGGTGTAACAGGTAAATATCACAAAAAAATTGATGCTTATTACTATTACTCATTGCATCATCAGCTATCTGCCCACTGGCACTCAAGCCAGATCAAAATCAGACCAGTCGTTGTAGTGATTAGCTAGATGAAACAGACAAACAAATATTATAAAAACATTTGTGATGCATTTAGTGATAAACAGTTAATTTGAAATTTCAAATAGACACCTAAAGTTAATTTATTTGTGTTTAATATTATGACACACTGTATCAATTCCATTGCTGGCACTTTAAGTATCTGATGCTTGTCTTATAGTACTTAACTATTGTGTAAATATGTAAAATAAAATTCTAGATGTTGATGAAGAAATTTAACTGTGAGAAAATATAAACTAATTACTAGTAAACTTATGAAAACAATTCTTCTTAGCTCAATAGAGAAGTGCTCTCGAAGCAATATTCAGAATTATTCAATTAGCAGGTCAATACAGTTTATATAATTTTTTACAGCTCAGTAGATTGGTCCCAGCCTTCAGTAGTGGCGCCATTGTATTCGCTATATTTAGGCACTTGGGGTGGTATGAAGGTTCCGCCTGATGATCGCAAGGTAAATTTTTACATTTCATACATGTTTTATCTGTATATAATGGAACGTATATTACTAGATGACACACAAAAACTTGTCTGGCCCGTAGCGTGAATTAATTTGTTTAACATAAAAAATGTTGTAGAGAGCCACCCTTTTTTTTATTGTTGTAATGGAATAGACGTTTGTCTTCCATCTCACCTGATTGAAAGTGTAGATGAACGAAGATGGTACACGCCCATCCAAAAGAAACCTGTTCACTCTACTCTTAAAGGCTCCAGAGTTCAACTCATCAGGAAAAGTAGACCCAGGCAGGTTCCAAACTTAGGCCTCTCACTCACCAAAAACGAGCTGTCAAACCGTTTAGTTCGTCTTTTGGGTATGCCAACAACGTATGGATGAAACTTTTACCTGCGCCTAGTAGTCCGATATACCGATGGACATAGGCCTCTCCCATTGCACACCACTTTGATCGATTTTTGTCACTTATTTGGTCACTTTAAAGATTGAGCTATGTAGATAAATAACAAAATTTTGAAGTTACAAAGTATGGGAAATAGAATACAGGTATTAAAGTATTAAATAGAAATTTTGGAGAATGACATAAAAGACATTTGCTGTCACGGACTTTTTTGTAGATCTTTTTATGGAAAACAATTTTTTCATAAATTCTTTTTGTTAAGCTTTCACCCTTTATGCAGCGTACGGAATGAAATATCTCCAAAGGAATAATTTCTCACCTTTTTTGAAACATTTTTCATTGACACTCCGTTCCTACATATTTGGGATGTCCAACCCTGAAAGATTTTTTCAAATCGTACCAGTACTTCCTACCAATACTACTACTGAACCAAACAAACTCTTTATGTTAATTATATTAGTATTTATAGGTATTTAAATTTACAGGTGGCGGCATGCACGAGACTGCGATTAAAATTGATACAGTATTTGAACAAAGCGACTGGTCCAGCTCTTATGTTCCCTCATTGTGTTCAGGTATTTCTTTAAATATCTATAACCAGTTATTAATATTTTTTTATTTACACTGCATACATTTGACTGCCTCAGTGGTACAGTAGTAGCATATGCGACTACTGTGGCAATGGACTCTGGGCTCGATTCCCTGGACAGTCGAAGTGCTTGTATTGTATTTTCAAGTATGTACTTGGTTTTTGAGTCTCGGTGTTCCCTATGTTTAAGAGATCATGTTTCATAAATCGATCAGTTTAATACCAAGTCGATGTTGTACGCGGTATACTGAATCTTATTTTTTTATAATAGCATTTTCAGATTCAGCAGAATATGAGCTCTGCTAGTTTGAAGCTAGATGGCGCTGTGTATCAGATGTTTATTATTATTTTCAGGTTGTGTTTTCATCTTTGTTTGACCCGAATACAAATTCACGTTTAAGAAATCAAGCGTTAGTGTTTCTCCTTAACGTAATAAACGGGTAAGTTATTTATTAGTAAGTGAATTATTATTAAGTGAAAGGTAAGTGAATTTGAAAATATGAAGTGAGCGTACTTATGCTCTTTGAATTGTGTTTACACAGTCAATTATAGATAGATAACTCTTATTGTTCAAGAACATAAACACAATAAAAAATACAGCTTGTAAAACTAATGGTATAAAAAAAGTTTGTACAAATGGCGACCTTATCGATTTGATCTCTTCGACGGCATGTGTATAATGAATTATATGTATACTCGAAAATAATAATTTTGTAAACGATTTTATAATTTTTCTGACCCACAGCGGTGATCAAAGCCAACTGAAAATGGTGGCTACAGTATTCCTACAGGGGTTGCTGAAACTCATTAGGTCCGAGGAGCATGTGGAACAACACGCTAAAGCCTATTCGTGCCTAGGTTCGTATCTTTATTGCTTATACAGGGTGTAACCAGACGACTTCCGAAAACGAAAGATGCAGATTCAGCACCCCAAAACTTATTAAAAAAAAACAATCAGTTGTCCTTAAAAAAAATCGTAGCCGGAAAAAACAATGTTTCAAGATTTTGATTAATTTCAGTAGCCAGCGATGTATTGCGCGCACAGAGTAGCAAGTTGAATGCCTTTCATAACTATTAATTTAACTACCTACTACGCATCGCTGCGTCGGTAAAGTTGCCTACTTACCTACCTAGTGACTATTTGATTTTATTTATTTGATTCTGATTTGATTTGATTTGTTCTTCCACTCGAAGATCAATTTTTATGCCTCGTCCACGCCTTTGGGGTGTAATCCTCTCATTATTTAAAGCTCTCTGTAGCCTTACAGATAGCTTCCTTACAGGAGACATCATGGCTGCCTAGCCGTGATGTCTCCGTGATGCATTTCAGCGGACTTCACAATATCACATAATCACATGTCCGTATTCCCTCGCACTAAACATTATACATAATCACTTGTTGTTTTATAACAAATGTTATAATAAAAGTAATAAGAATAACTTAACACTAAAACTAGGTAAAAGGAGTTTAGGTACGAAATAAATATTTAATTATCTCACTATGCCTTCTAAAAAACTACGCCACAAATTTACTCTCTCGAAAGGCCTACTTGAGGCCAAATAAAATGAACCACGCAAGCGTCCAGCCATTACGAACATTGAAGACCGACTACTCGTCGTAGCCAGTAACCAATACGAAAATACGATACATATTACATAGGTAACAATATTATTAGAGAAATTAAAATTCTTGGAAAAATGCCGCCGCGCCGAAAGGCGAGTGTGCCTTTGATGTCTGCCGACAATGCGGTGCACAAACGCGCGAATGCTATGACTTTAGGTAATTATTAAAAATTAAAGAAGTTTCACTTGGAGTGCGGCGCGGCCCACACGTCTAGGCGACTTCAGACGCACGGTGCCATGGGTTCGAATCCCGGCGCAGGATAATGATGATGTTGAATGATTTTTGATTTTATTATACGAACGCAGAAAAAGAATTCAATAATGTAGGAAAATAAAATTTTGTACCTAACTATACAAGTTTATCTACATAGACAATTGTTTACGCAGGTGCACGCTTAATAAAGTTTACATTAAAATGTAAAATTTGCATTTTGCTTAGAACTTAGGTTTCTGAGAAGTTCTGTTTGTAAAAGTAGGCACGCGCGGCGGTCATTGAACCGCGCGCGAACGAACTGTGTCATGTGTGATCATCTGTTTTTATTTTGAAATACATTGCAGTTTTATTGATTTTATTGGTTTTTTGGCTTTATAAATGAGATAATTAGGTAGTTAGGATTATATTATGTTGTACTACGTGTATGTAACCAGAAAAATACAAAAAAGAACTTAGATAAATTAACATATATTTTGCGTTTTTTTTTCGCTAAACCTATTCAGTATCATGGTCTGAATGCAACCATGAAGTTTTCGATTTCAGTCTTTTTACACCCTGTATAATCGTATAAACACAAACATGATGATTTATTAAGGACGAGCTATTACACCCGGCTCTATCCACGTGTATGTCGGTTATCGCGCTAAGAGTAACCTAGGTCCTTCCACAAAATGCTAAATTTAACTGAAATAAGAGCAGCGGCTTAACTCTGAAAGCGTAACAATGCCAAAATGCCTACGTGCCTAGCTGACAGCTAATGTTTGACATTTCTTGATTCTCAGTGAGAGCTGTGTCTATTATGTAAGTGGAGTTTAAATTATTAGTTTTATTTAAAGTATCACTTTTTCTAGTTTAGTATTCGGATTTGATTCGCCCTTAGGTTTGAGGAGGTTCGATGCCAGTCACTCCGTGTAAAAATTGATATTCAGGTAAATACGATTTAATTAGTTGCTCACCCTAAATATTTTTGGGAATAATAAAGGCTAGGAAGATTATATAATTTCTGTGAAATAAAAAAAAAGCGGCCAAGTGCGAGTCGCACTCGCTCATTAATGCGGTTCACAGAATACATCTACTGACCAAGTTTCAACAGTATAGCTCTTATAGTTTCGGAAAAAAGTGGCTGTGACATACGGATGGACATACAGACAGACGAATCTATAAGGGTTCCGTTTTTTGCCATTTGGCTACGGAACCCTAAAAACGGTTATTTCAGGCCTTGTCACACATCATTTAGTCCCAAACTGTGCAGAGCTTATACTATGGGTACTAGACAACTAATATAAATACATAAACATATGTACTTTTTTTTTGTAAATACATATGTACATCAAATATTATACATATTTGCATATCCTACAAACATTTGGTCCGACCCGGGAATCGATCTCTCCTCTTGATCAACAGCCGCATACGCTGACCACTAGACCAACGAGGCAGGCGAATTGGAGGCAATCTGCATATATATACTAGCTTACGCCCACGGCTCCACCCTCGTGTATTTGGTTATTGCGGCAAATAGTAGCAAATCTCCCCTCTCAGTCTCTGGACTATCTGTGTACCAAATTTCATTTTAATCATTTCAGTAGTTTTGTTGTGAAATTGCGACAGACAGACAGTTACTATCGCATTTATAATATTAGTTAGTATTTTAATAGTTTTTTTTTCATTTCTCTAGGTCGTTTGGCAATGAAGTGTCCGAATAGTATAAACAACCAATTTGCGCTGTTGGAGGAACTTGTGAAAAAGATTCCTGATGCCACGCCTGAGATGAAAACAGCATTAAGAGACGCCCTGCTAGAGATGTCAGCCGCTTACAGGATTAATACCGAAGGTAATATTTATGATTCCGATTGCTGATTATTCTATTGATTACACTAAATAAAATCAATTTGTCTACGTTACTCTTTCTAACAGTTAAAGTCCCGTGAACATCAGTCTAGGCGTCCTAGAGATTAGGCAGAACAGATAGACCAAACGTTTTAAAAATTGATTTTTTGATGTAAATATACTTTCATTTGAACTTACTAAATAACTGTTCATTTGATTACAAACAAACATTCAATTTTTTTATTTATATAGATTAGTACAATGAAACCTCTGTTTATGACACAAAAAGAGCTGGCCTTGATCAAAGCAGTTAAGTAATGAATTTTAAGAAATTCTATCAGAAAGCAAAGGATTTTATTTCAACATCTTAACGTTTTAAGTCATTACTAACTGAACCACTCATTTGTTCTAGTGAAAGCCGAATCACCTGCTTCTAAGGAGCCTGGTACATCAAAAGCTGTGGAAGGAAAGAGTCCATTTGATGAGCTCCAAGCTTTGGCCTTATTTGCTTTGTTAGATCAGTGAGTATTGTAAGAAGTTCTTACCTCCTTTAAAGAACTTGGTATGGCAAAAAGTTCTCCACCTTTTTTTTTGGGATTTTTTTATATGTGACTGCCAAAGTTATTCTGCTCTGCCTGATGGAAAGCATGAACAGTATCCAAGAGTGTTGGTCACCATCCTCATTGTCAGTGCACACTGATGAACATTTATGGCAATCATAATTGGGAAGTCAGTGCCCTCAAATAAACTGACAGTTCAACCTTCGAATTTCAGTTCTACCTCAGGGTTGAAGAGGTCCGATGCCAGTCGCTCAGTGGAGAAACTGATATTCAGGATCTTCACATGATCCACAAATTGTTGTTAAGAGTCCAGTTGGATTTTGTGTGCGTTTTTAAATACATTAATACTGTGAAAAATGCAGTGAAGGACTAATACGACTTTAAATGTCAATACTAATCTATTATTTTATTTGTACAGTTACATGCATAGTGGCGAGTCGATGATCCGTTACATCGCCATGCGTTACTCGGCGGCTGTGTTTCCGCAAGATTATGTGCCGTCTCGCTACCTGTTACTGCTAGCCAGTGGAGATAGGTAAGACCTACTTATAAAGATTAACTAGCTAAGCCCTGCAGTGTTGCCTGCGGATAGTGTTGTACTTGTACAACAAACGCTAGCTAATGGTGAAGTTGGTCTCAAAAAGTAGTATGTCAGTAAAAGTTCTTTTCAAATCGGTCCAGTCATTTTAAGATTATTTATAGTCGGAATAAAAACATGGGCACAGACAAAATGTTTAAAAATTGTTTTTTTGATGCAAGTACCATTTATACTTTCATTATTACGTTTAGTGAAAAGCTATTGATTTGAAATTACAAACAGACAATTCAGTTTATTTTCATAGATGGGGAAAGCAAATGAGCAGACATGATGGAAAGTGAATATCGCTGCTCAAGTTTGAGCCACGGTTACAGCCACTTGTTAATTAGTATGCCTAAAGTATTATACGCTCTTATATTATTTTCTCCTTCTTATATAATTATGTGCTCTTAGCAGATTCCGGCCACGACATACCAGACAACTACTTAGGAATAATTTAAACTTAAAATCTAAGCAAACAATCAATCAATCTAATCTCACCTATTTGATGTAAATGACCTTACAGCCAAGATGAAATTTCAAATGAAGCCTTAAAATGCCTTTACGGCACATCACGTCCGAGCGAAATAGAAGATGTAGTGAACAACGTGTCAAAGAAAGAGACAACAACAGTGAACATAGATGAGGATTCATCCAAGAGAGACAAGGACCAAAAGAGTGATGAGTTAATAGTGCCAAAGTTTTGTGATGTAGTGACTTACGTGTGGGACCAAATGCAGAAACGGAAGAAGGGTACGAATGCTAAGCATCGGTTTGTGATTGGAAACAACGTGTTGCAGTTTCATCCGGTGACATATCAGGAGGTAAGTCGTCTTGTTTCTATTTACTTTTTATATCTAAGCCAAAATAACTTATCTACTTATAATTGCTGATTATAATCTACTTAAAAGCAATGTATTAAGTTAAGCAGTAGTTACGGTTCAGTATCTTTCGACAGTTCACAATCTCGCGAGATAGATTATAACCTGACGATATTTACAATTTTACGGTAACATATATCCTACTAACATTATAAACGCGAAATTTTGTGAGTATGTGTGTATGTATGTTTGTTGCTCTGTCACGCAAAAACTACTGAACGGATTTGGATGGATATTTATAAAAATACATTATATCGTAGATGTCAAAATGTATCACTGTTTATCTCCTGTCTAAACTTCACAGATTGCTATGCATAACAAACTTGCATAGCAACCATAATGATACGCGGGTAGCACCGCGGGGCGCAGCTAGTATTATTATATATAAAAATTACCCCTGTGATCGAAAATGACCTGTATTGATTCAAGAAAAGATTGGTACGGCTGTGCCGCTTTTTTGCTGAACTTGTCGTGGACATTGTCGTGTCCCCAGACAAGTTTTCAAACCGATTGAACTTAAAATTAAATTTGGTCATGCTATACAACCTGCTTCAATGATTGGTATAATCTGTTGCAACCACAATGTGCCAAAACGAAGTGTAAGTGGGCTGATGAAGTAATGTTACCTTACAGATCTTACGGTACATGCGAATGTGTTTGAATCGGGACGCAAATCTTCAAGATTGTTCAAATCATCCAAACGCTACGTCACCGCTGCTTGCTGAATATTGTCGAAAGCATCTCGTGGGAACCGTAGTACTAGAACAGTACCTTAATTTGATCACTACCTTGTTGAATTGTAATCCAGGTATATATTATAATTTTATTAAATTCTATTGTACTACATATTTGAAATTGAGATAATATTCAACAATATTAAAGATTCTTTCAAGTTGTTAGGATAGAGTACACTGTTCGATCTATTAAAGTTCAAATTTACAAGGAGACAATAATAAAAGGAAGTTAGCTGGTTTATAAATAAAAAGGAATGCTAAGCGCAAAACTCGAAAACCTTTCCACCAATTCGATTATTTTTTAAATATATTTGTCAAGGCACAAGAAAGATTCTAGTGGACAGAAGAAACAGAAATAGTAAGAACAATAGTAAACAACACTTCTTTTTCTATACAAACTATAGAGTAAACATCTGTCCGATTTTGACGAGACTATTACTAGATAGCTAATGATTGAGAGAGTTGCTAAGGCTACTTCGATTGTTTTAGCTAACTTCGTCGCACGATGCTACCTGTGATAATTGTTGTAAAGGTATTCAAATTCAAAATTCTTTATTCACTTAGGATGCAATACATCTCTTGTGACAGGTCAAGATTCTACATGTCCATTTATG
The DNA here is from genome assembly GCA_932526445.1 of Phragmatobia fuliginosa. Lineage (NCBI taxonomy): Eukaryota > Metazoa > Arthropoda > Insecta > Lepidoptera > Erebidae > Phragmatobia > Phragmatobia fuliginosa. The sequence goes on from OW052061.1 coordinate 18,217,597, forward strand.
CCATGTTCGCAAACAATAGGTAGAGCCGGAGAAAAGAACATGGCAATAAAAACTCGCGGCCACTCCTTTCAAATCGCCAATGTTTACATAGTTTTAATGTTTATAAACCTGATATGGGGGTAAGGTGCTGCCACTAATATACTATACACCATGTTAGAGGACTGATGCAAATTATAGTGATTAAAAATTAGAACATAAGCTAATTTAAAAAAAAAAAAAACAACAGCCTCAGTGGGTACAACATAGTAGGAGCATCTACTTACAACAAAGGTAAAAACTATATGTGCTCAAATATTGGCCAAATTACTGGTAACGAAAGATTAAATATAAAATATTAATTATAAGATCAAAAGAAAGAGAAGAATGGCCTTTATTCGTCACGTAGAATCTTTACTTACAAAAGTAAAATCATGCTCTTAAACAATGTGATAACAACATTCACATGAGTAGAATAAAATGACAAGGAGCAAGTAGTCAAATCCATTTTTCTTTATCGTTTAAAAAATCGTCAACTGTATAATAACCTTTACGTATAAGATAAGTTTTGACTACATTTTTAAACTTTTCCACTGAAAGACTCATAACACTAGCTGGTAACCTATTAAAAAATCGCACACCAGCACAGCAGCAACCACAGATAACTAACGGCTCTACCTCTCAACTAGTACGACATATAAGAATATATAATAATATAACCAATAACCTCGATCCCGTATTATTCATAATTGCAAAAAATACAGTCTATGATCCGTAAATAACATAATGTTATTAGAGAAATGATCGTATGTGTTGTCGATTTAAAAATATAATCAATTTAAATCTTACTGTTGGTAAGTCTTTTTATAAGCATATTTACATCAATAAACCAAATATATATTTTCAGACCTGATGCCTTTGACGTGCTTCTTGGATATAGTGGGCTGCAACCCTCAAGAAATGGCCCCCAAATACACTAGTTTATTACCTTTCTTAAAGAATTTATACACGACCAGCACAAAAGAAGATGTTCGAGATGTAGCCGGAATGATTTACGCCATCATCTTCGTTACGACCAGCGATAGAAATAAAATAGAAACTGAAATATTGGCCATCAAAGAACTTTATCAGAAACAGCATGAACTACGGAATTTGGAGTCTCGGTGTGGTGTTTTAGCAGCGCTGTCTAACGTCTGCGAACGGTGTCTTGCATACGCTAAACGAGGAATGTTCGGGGGTGAACAATTCGATGTAAAAAATTGGTCAAGTTACAAAATGGTTGCATCTGCGATAGGTAAGTATTTGCTTATTATTTGTCATGCATTAAGAATGAGGATAGTGAGTGACCACTATTGTTGGATTCTAGACACGCTTTCAGGCAGAGTAGAGTCGCTTTAGTGGTTAGACGATTATACCATTATTTTAAGTAAATAATTTTAAAATGAAATAGGTTCCAAGTTTCTCCACAACAACTAGTGCTGCCCACATTCAAAGGCACTAACAATATGCTTAACTCTAGAACGTATAACTGATATTCTTACTTAAATAGGAAAAATACATGAAGCAAACAGTAGGGAGAAGCCATATGCAAGCGTTGTTCCCCTCTGTCAAAGCATATGCCCATTATATATTGTTATGACACTAAATGTGTGTGTGTGCTCAATTTTTTTTTGTTTAATTGTTGTGTGTGAGTTCATAATGACAGGCAATTGTTTTTGTGAGTGTGTAAAATTAGTATGTGTGAAGTTCCCCCCCGAAAAAGCGACATACTGTTTTTTATCGGATTAAGACTATGGCTACTCCCTATCCAGTCCAGGCTTGTGTTGCTCTATGGGAAAAATAGAAGTTGCGTAATATATTATGTTTACGTCTTAGATATTTTTATTTAAATGATATATCGTCTATAGATAAATAAATATTTGTCAGACAAATATTTCGCTGGACATCTTATACACACAACGCCATCTAGTCCCAAACTAAGCAGAGTTTGTATTATGGGTACTAGACAAGTGATATAAATACATAAATATACTTTTTTTTGTAAATACATACATATTATTTATACATAGAAAACACTCAAACTCATAAATAAATATTTGCGGATCACACAATCATTTGGTCCGACCAGGGAACCGAACCCGAGACCTCAAGCATATAAGAAGCATAGGCTACCATTCCACTACTAGTATTTTACCTGAGTTAGAACCATGACTGTAATCTGCCGTCTGTTTCAGCAAAATTTCTGGAAAATACAGACTCAATGATGATCAGCACCGCTGTTACTGCCCTCGCGTTGCTCGTTCGATCCAACGGACTGCCTTTACTTGATGCTACTGAGGATCAAAAGAAATTATTAGCATCCGAAGACCCCTTCGATCTCAATACCAATCATACGTGGACCGATGACAAGGAAGTCACAAAGTACATCATCGTCCAAGATCTGTTTAAGGTAGTAGGAAATGCGAAGTTGCCGTCGAAAGTACGAGAGAGGGCGCTTTTGTCGATAGCACTCATGTGCTGCGGTGAACAGCTTCAGTTCTCTAAAGATATCATTAAGGCATTCCTGCGCATGGCTAAAGATGTAAGTTATATTCTTTATTTTTTTAAAACAACACTAGGCATATTCTTGTGTCGCAGTCCAAGGGACTTTACAAAGAACACCAAGACTCAGTACAACAATTTGTTATCACACAAAGTGTTGTCCCATTTGAGGTTAGAACCCACAACACTTGCTGATGGCATAAGGAGTAACTTAGGCTATTGTTTTTTGGACTAGATTCGCTCCGCGGCGTTACTCGCTTTTACAACAGTTGGTTTGAACTCAGCTGGCTTTTAATAAATTAGGTATTTATAATGGGTTACTTACCTATTATAGCATATTTCTACAATGAGATCAGCAATTTCCACAAACATAGTGGTCTCTAAGGGTGTAATATTCCATTGAACATCGTCACTTTTGACCAAGAATCTTTTTATATAAACTACTTGTATGTAATTTATAATAATTACTAGGTAGTTCAATAATTACAAGGTAATTCACTTTTTCAGACAAAGGAGTTTGAAATACATCTACAAATCGGGGAGTCCTTGGTTTTGTGCGTTGAAGGCGTTAACTCCAACGAAAATAGAGACTTTTGGAAGGAATTTCCTAAAGAGGTAAGTTTTTCTATCCACAACTCTTAATTTAATTTTTTTCACGTCTTAGGTATCTGATCTTAACCTAAAAGTATGCATTTGGGATTTTGTAAAAAAAAACATCAGAAAAATGTAATTTAAGTGCTTGTTATGTCCAGGGTGCAGACAAGATAAAAGATCCAGAGGCACTAAAACAGAATGATGAGATACTGGAGTGGCTCCTGCAGCAGTTGTTCAAATTATCTAGACATCCACATCCACACTCCAGACAGGTAATACGGCAAAAAATATCGTTGAAAATTGAGAACATGTCTTACAGTACTACATCCTTCCTCGCGTCGTTATCCTCATTACTGAGGGATTTGATTCCCTAGTTGTAGGATGATCTTTTTATGAACAGTCATTCGCCATCTGTTCCTCTCCTTGTCCGTATGAAGAGCAGCTTTCAGATTGGTGTCCAAAACCAATCGAATCGGGACAATTCATCCAGTAGGACTACGCCCTCTTGTTTTTTTGGCGCCATTCTTTCCAAGTAACCATGACTTGCTCAAGATTGTTCTATTAATGCAACTACATCACATGTGTTATTATAGTCTTATGGGTTCTTTAATTTGGAATAATATATTTTTAGTTCTTGTAACTAACTTAACTTTTATATTCGAACAACACTGAGTAATCAATTGTGCAGTTATTCTTCCTTCCTTCCTTAAATTACTTTGATGTTTATTGTTTAGCTCAAAGTGACGACTGAACTTTGGCGAAGAAATGTCTGCATTTATACCATCCAAATCACCCAACGAAAAATAGTACATTCACATAATTTTTAATCGTAACATAACGTTCATAACAGACGATTTCCGGTTCTGTGCCCACCATGCTTTATAATTATTTTTATTTCTGAATTTTGAGTTTAAATTAAGTCTTTATCGAATTTTGATGATATATGCGAATATATGTGACGATATCTTATTATTACCACAGTACTATAGTAATGTAATAAGTATAGTTTTAATTTTGTGCAGGCTACAAGCATTTGGTTTTTGGCATTGCTGAAAAACTGTCCTGAACGACAACCCATCAAGAAGAAATTACAAGAATTGCAAAACGTTTTTATGGATTTACTGTCTGAAAATAGCGGTAAGTGTTCCTAGAAGGAAGGTTAAGTTTGAAGAAAACTTTATTATTCACTCGACTGTAAAGAATTAAAAAAAAAAGTTTAATAAAAAACAAAGTTATGGGCACTTTTGTTACCATACAACTTTACACAGTCTAAACTGGAAATATCTAGGCTACTATTTACTCACTAAGTACCATCACTAATTAACCGACTGCAAAAAGAAGGAGTTTCTCAATTTGGATTTTTATTAATTTTTAAATTTATTTTAACACAAATTTTAGGATTGATGTTACGTTACTTTTGCTGGTTTTTCTGCCTTTGACCATCCAGATTTTTAAATAATAATATTTTAAATACAGATATAGTCCAAGATGTGGCTAGCAAAGGTCTAAGTTTGGTGTACCAGAACTCGGAGGAGAGCCAAAAGCAAGAGTTAGTTGCACAGATTATAGACCAGCTAACAAGCGGTAAACGTTCAGTAACACAAGTCACTGAGGACACCAAGATTTTTGAAGAAGGTCAACTGGGAAAGGCACCTACTGGGTAAGTTGGTATTTTCTTGGCTATATTTAACAAATTTTTATATTACACTTAAATGTCGCTTAGCGTTTTATCATCTATCTCTTTTGCGATCCCTGGCAACGTGTGTTCAATATTTTGTGGTCATCGGATGAATAATTTACGAGTGTATAGATTACCAACATATATAAATTGTTTTAAATAATTTTATGTATATATGAATGTAATATAGAATAAATGCTTCTGATGTATTTTATCATGTGATTGACTTAGTGGCTCAGTGGGTGCATACGCGACTGGTCTTGTTAGAATTCGGGTTCGATTCCCGGGATCGGACAAAATGTTTCTCTGTATAATATGTATACATATACATATGTACAAAAAATTATAAAGGTATTCTATGAGTAGGTATTTTTGTATTTGAATTTTTATTAAATATTTCCGTCATGTTTAAATATAAGTGACATCATCAAAGAATTCTCTTAGGCCATTAAATACTACTGACTAAAAATCTGTGGGATATAATGTTTTTTTTTTTAATTCTATATTTCCATAGTATTCAAATATAATATTGCTAAACTATTTTCTTCTCTGCAGCGGTTTCTTAAGTATCTTGTATGAATACAAAATCCGTTATAACCATTGATATATAAAAACCCTAGATGCACAGTCTCAAACAAAAGTCGCATACGAAACTGTCCCACTTAGTCATTGATGTATAAAAATATCAATGTGGGTAGTTTTAGTTAAGCTATAAACACATCTTTTGCACATTCAACCTTACGCGCATTGTTTAAAGTTTTTATTACAAAGTAGCGTACAATGACCAATCAAATTTTATGACCGAAGCTAGCCGGCAGGACAGGACATGGAGTGAAGAGGAATATTTGTATATTTTTTTTATTATAATACATTGAGTTAGTATTTTAAGAGTTAGTTAAATTGTTGTTTTTAGACTTTCGCGACTTTTACACATACTCATGTTTTTACTGTAAACGGGACTTATTCGCGATAATATTATATAATATATAAGGTATCAGTATAATATTATATATAAGGTATCGTAACCTTTATAATATTATCGCGAATAAGTCCCGTTTACAGTAAAAACATGAGTATAGTTAAATTGTGTTCTAAGCCCATAATTATACTTAGCGTAAATATGTTTTTGGGTAGGACATGTGTACATCAATGAAACAAATATTAACTCTTAAAATCATTTATTTCATTTTTTCATATCATATCAGTGACATCCTGTAAAAAATAATTATATTATTTGAATGTAGGTACGAAATTATTTGATAAATTCATTATTTTTCTGGCTAACGACTACTTACCGTTATACTAGGAACAGCCGTTTTAAGAAGACGTTTTATGCCTTTAGCAGTGACATTCATATCTTCGTCCAGAAAATGTTCAGAACAAACGACGCATGCACTATTTGGCTTAAAAAAATTGTATGTCACGAACCCATAAGTTGTCCCCTAATTAATCGATACAATAGGTAATATAATATTTACGAACTTTAATAATAACACCGTTTGGACGACCTCTTTTCCTTTTGAAATTCGATTAATAACTATAATAATATTATTATATATTTTGTAACGTATACATACTTATTAAAAACTAAATACAAAAAAGTTCAAATTAAATAAACTTATATATAAAAATTAAACACAATAAAAAAAAATCGACTCCATTAAATTCAGAACAGGGTCGTTTGGATTATGCGACTAAAATAAAAGGTTGTGTAATAGTCGTTCTTACACTGAAAAAGCGGCCATTGAAATTTGTCGTATTATACTTGGACCGTTAAGTGAAGTTTTTAGACAAATTAAATCAAAATCACATAAAGCTTCCGATATTTAGTCATAAAAACAACAAAAACAAATTAACAAACTCTTTTACTCACCGAAAATACGATATCCCATCCTTTTTTAACGTTCTTGACGTAATATTTTTACAATTCCGCATCGAACACTTAGGCATTTTTAACGAGCGCACAGAGACGCGAGCGACGCGAGACTATTTGAAATATGAGCATCATTTTCAATAGTGCGCTTATTTTATGAGGACGGTTTTGCGACGCTGAGTGTGTATCTAGGGTTTTTTAATACATCAATGGTTATAACCCTTCTATATTTAGGATATTATTTGTGTGAGTTTCGAGGTTTAGTTAATCAGGTGGCTAGTATGTTTGAAAGCTATTATAATTTAGAATTGACTTTTGTATTTTGTTTTTCATTTTAGCTATCATTAGTAACGTAAGTCGTAACGGAGTTCAAAATTAAACCATTTTTTTTCAGTGGAAATCTTTCAACTTACAAGGAGCTATGTTCACTCGCGTCCGATCTCAATCAACCAGATTTGTTGTACAAGTTCATGCATCTCGCTCATCACAACTCTGTGTGGAATTCTAAGAAAGGTCAGTAAAAACAAGATGCAGTTACAACAATTTACAGTTACAACAATTACCTGTACAATTTAAAAACAATATTCTATTTGCTTAATCAAACAAATATACTCAACTATTTAATATACGGTTAAGTTAGGTGTAAGAAATTTAATATTTAAAAGTACCTAAGTGAAAACACGAACTGAATGCTTCAGTACTGTAACTGGCACGTTGGTCTAGCCGTTGGTGCCCTTGCCGATCAAGTGTTCTCGGGTTTGATTCCCGGATCGTGCCAATGTATGTATGTCATAATTTTTTTCTTATTATAGAAATGCTTAATATCAACCCGGAGTTTGGAAGTTGATCCTGCTCTTGATCTCTACCCGATCGTGTCGAATGGCTGATTGTGAGAGAACAGAGAGTGCATCGGTTTTTACACACACACTTGTGTAGTATAAGTCTCCTGAGTAGCTGACCTATATTGAGATTGGCTGCCTTGTACTTGTACTATATTCAATATATACAAATATATCACTGTGAATATTATATTTGAAAATTAACTAAATAGCACAAACAACCAAATGTCTTTAAGAATAAAACTCATTTTCATTTATCACATCCTGTAGGTGCTGCCTTTGGGTTCCACTCCATAGCATTACAAGCTGGTGCCCAGTTATCAGAGCATCTACCCAAGATAGTACCGCGGCTGTATCGCTACAGGTTCGACCCCACGCCGCGCATACAGAACTCCATGCAGAGCATCTGGCATGCCATAGTGCCTAACACACAAGCCACCGTAAGTCTATTAGATTAAGCCAAAACCGCAATAGTGTCTAAAGTATACAACGTATACAATTTCGAAGTTTTATTAGACAACATTTTTGGAAATGTATTTCAGTGTAAGAGAGGAGTTTGTAAGATAATTTATACAAACTACTATACAAAAGATTCTTCCAATACTAATACTCTACTACCAATACAAGTGCCTCGTTGGTCCAGAGGTTAGCGTATGCAACTGGCAATCAAAAGTTGTCGGGATCGATTCCTTTTTTAGACCAAAAAAGTGGTATTGAGATTTTATAATTATAGAAACACCAGGCCGGAGTTTTAAGGTTGGGGTTAAAATACTTTCGTGCCTCGGAGAATGCAGTCCTTAGCCTAATCTCTCCCCGGTCATGTCAGATAGCCATCCCATCCGATTACAAAAGTGAAAGAACAGAAAGTGCACTCGTGTTTGCGTACACACTCGTGAACTATAATATCTTCTGTGTAATGGATTAGTCTCGTAGATACATCGTCATTACTCTAATAATGTAAATTTATTACGTTATTTAGTATTTAAATACTATAATACTGAAAACTGGCAGATCATTTCTTCCGATCATACTATTCGAATCATAAGAAAATACTTACTTTCGACCTTATTTACTTTGCGAACTAAGTCGCTTGTTCCTTGTCGCTATTAAATACTTGTTTTTGCCCTAGTATTAAGTGGATTGTATCGTATTCAAGTGTTATAATGAACACAGGTTAATTATAGCCACATCTATGAGGCAGCCCGTTCATATATATGTTATGTTTATTCCTCAGGTGCATAAATATCACAAAGAGATCTTAGACGACCTCGTAGCGAATCTCACTTCAAATCAATGGCGCGTGCGCATGTCATGCTGTAACGGACTTGCCGATTTATTACGGTAATGTTTATACGGTTTGAAAACCTTATTTTGACCTGCTTATGTAGCAATAGGGAACCTATCCACACGCATGCCAAAATCGAGATAAGAACCCTATTTATAAGGAGACAAGGACGTTATCTCGATACGGCATTTGTGTGGTTTTTTGTTGCTTATGTAGGTTCATTTGACCTACCTTATAGAATTGCTAAGGTAAAATAAATTCTAAACAATATTCTAATTAAGTCTAAAATGCTATGTCATCGATACAGGGGTGCAAACAGTTTACATGACTCCCTGCACCAGCTACCAACGATATGGGCTCAGTTGTTCCGAGTGATGGACGACGTACACGAGGGTACCAGGCAGGCTGCCACATCTACTGCCAACGTCTTATCCAAAGTAAGTGATAATTTGTTGGTGTGCTTTGAGGTCTCGGGTTCGATTCCTAGGTCGGACCAAATGTTTGAGTAATCCGCAAATATCTGTTTCAGAGTTAAGGTGTTTTCTATGAATATTATGTATTTATATTAATTTTCTAGTACCCATGATATAATATAGTACTAAGTTTGGGACTAGATGGAGATTAATTAAAAATATTAAATTTGTAACATAATTAGTATTTTTTACTTTCAATTACTAATTTAATGCTCTATGATATGAAATATTATGTAAATTTCATGGTGGTATTATTACAGCTATGTATACGAGCTTCAGACGTGAACCAAGGCAAAAACGGCAAGGAGATTGTGTCGGCCATATTGCCGATTTTATTAGAGAACGGTATAACTAATCTAGTCAGAGAAGTAAGGAGCGTGAGGTAAATAATTTTAACACATTTTGCGAATATAGTTGATTAACGAACTTAATATCCTATATCCTCCATCCCGAGAGCCCCACCGAGCCGAGTCGAGGCTTCCGGGAGTCTGTTTTCTGATTTCAAATATAAAAGCAAACGAAAACGTTCCGACAAAAGTGCGCGAGCTACGAGCTACCAAAGCAGTTTAATATAAACATCAACTAATTTAAAGCCCTTATGTCCTAGAATCGGAATTTCAGAAATTAATATATTTTTTGTTCTAATCCTATCATCGTAGGACATATACTAATAGGTTTTTATTACAAACTGGAGTTTGGAAACCCTAAATATAAAATAAACAGTTTAAATATTTAATATCTCGCTAGTAGCTCACATTAAAGGCGGCCCGAGAGCCTAATGTAAATGATGTTCTCCGAAATTGATAAATTAAAACCAAACATATTTTATTCCAGTCTTCAAACAGTATCATCGTTAGTAACATCTGCAGGAGAGAGTCTCAAACCCTTCCTGTCTCGCCTGATCCCAGCGCTGGCCGGCGCGGCCGGAGATCTCGAGAACGTTAAGTTATCCTACCTCAGCACTGTGCTGGCCGACTCCTCCAGTCGAGATGTCTTAGATGACATGAGAGCCAATGCCGCAAGACAGCACTATACTACTGATACTGTTGTTAAAGTAAGTGTTTTTTTTAATTTTAAGGTTCTGAAACTCAACTGTAGGATCTTTACAGCGACCATTGCCAGAAATGGCCAGTTAACTGTCAAAGAGAACGATAAAAATATGTGAATTTTTTATTTTATTATTATAAAGAAACCTTTTCTTTGTCACTACAACAATATTGAAGGGTTAATTAGCAATATAAATTTGATCAGTTTGTGAATTCATTAGTTTTTGCTCGACATAGATCTCTTACAGTTAAAAGACTTATAATATGCAAAGAGTGCTAACAATATCTAGCCAAACAAGCTACTAACATTTTATTCGACATGAGCTTCGTATGTCTGGAGATCGTTTGGTCTTGAAAACTATGTAACTTTATTCTAATATTAATTGTTCTCATTCGATAGTGTATGCCGTACATCGATATTGAAGTAATGAAGGAAATGCTTCCTAAACTCCTCGAGCTGATGAAGTCACCGCAGCTTGGTACGAAAGTCGCATGTTGCCATTTCATAGTACTAGCTGCTCACTACCTTAGGGGTGACTTGGAACCTGTTGCTGGCAAGATCATGAGCAACCTGCTTAATGGAACCTTTGATAGAAACGCAACAGTCAGAAAGAATTATGCGGAGGCACTCGGACAAGTGTCAGCTTATGCTAAGGTAATGAAAATATACAGAATTCGTTTCTAATAGATCGAATCCAATCAATTACAGGAGATACTATAGTTCAGAAGTGTGTGCTTGCGCATACAGGTGCACTCTCTGTTCCCTCACTCCCATAATGCGATGGGACGGCTATCTGACACGACAGGGGAGAAGTCAAGAGCAGAAACGACCCAACTTCCAAACTATTATTAAGTATTTCTATAATCAGAAAAACTTGAAACACTTTTTTGCCCGGGAGAAACTGCCTCGTTTGTCTGATATCTAGCGTTAGCCTGCCGATCAACACCACTTGTGTTTCCCACAAGGTGGTAATATACAACATGGTAGGCCAAGGTGCCGATAACGGTACTATCTATACGTGTTCTGACTAAACCGGTCCGAACTAGCTCTTGATTAGTTTGTGTGTGTGACACAACACAGGCTATAAAAATGGACAACTGCAATGATAGTGCAATTAATATTCGATAGTTTTTTAAAATTATGCTTACCAAAGTGACTCAACTCTGCCTGATGGGAAGCATGAGTAGAATCCAGGAGTAGAGGGACCCATCCTCGTTGTGAGGGTAGGCAATGCAGCATAGTGACCCATACCATGGCGGCCTGGCCTGAACTGATCTCACAATCCCCAACCAAATACGACAGCAATAAAGCTGTCATTATCAGGATGGTCTTCTGTGTGAGGGTAGTGCCCCGGTCGAGCTGGCCCATTCGTGCTGAAATCTTCGTGGCACTACCTACCTATAGTTTCCAGTTAAGCCTGTTTCTGAAACTATCCCCCATCTACGAAATATTACACTCCCCAATTTCTCTCTGTAAACACTTTTTTTTTTACTTACCCTATTATATACATACTCTTACATTTCCTATACTTAGCTCCCAAAGTAATCCATTGGATGCGAATAATCTGTTATTCTCTACCATGTAACACAACCACAAACTTTAAAACCCTAATTTTCAATTTCAGTCAACATCTATAGAGAAACTGATGAAAAAGCTAGTAACATTATACGAAACCAAGGAAGATGACAACTCGCGACAAGCGATAGGTCTCACACTCAAGGCTATAGCTAAAGCTAAAATAGAGCATATCAAGGACAACGAAAACACACTTGCTGCTGTTGTGTTCCTGGCTATGCACGGGCCTAAAGACGAGGGTGAGTTCTTTTAAATGTATATCATCCATATATAGATATATCTAGATCTGTATGTCTGTCTCTGTTATTTGATGTAAATATGAACTAATCTATACTAATATTATGCAGCTGAAAAGTATGTTTGTTCGGTATAACGCGCTAATATCAGGAATAACTGGCTCGATTTAAAAAAAAAAGTGTTAGATGACTCAGTTATTGAGAAAGACTATGGGTTATATTATTGTTTGACTGCCTTATTGGTCTAGTGGTTAGCGTATGCGGCTGCTGATCAAGAGGTCTCGGCTTCGATTCGCGGGCCTTACCAAATGTTTGTCATCCGCAAATATTTGTTTCGGAATCTGGGTGTTTTATATGTATAACATGTATGTTTTTACAAAAATAAAGTATGTTTATGTATTTATATCAGTTGTCTAGGACCCTTATACAAGCTTTCCTTAGTTTGGGACTAGATAGCGTTGTGTGTAAGATGTCCGAAATATTTATTTATTTAACGAAACGATATATCGTTTCGTTAAACAATATATCGTTTCGTTACGACCAAAAAGAGCGGAGTATCAATCGAAAATGTTGCAAAAACGTAGGAAATCTGTACCTTTAGAGAGATTGCATTGGCGTGCGCTCCGTAAATGGTTAACGTTTCACAAAGACAATGTATGAATGAATTGTTCGCCTTTTATCTTTTAAGGTTGACCAACCTAATTTTTATTGTAAACACATTTGATCACGTTCTTGACAAGGTTGCGAGGATTAGCTAGTAAGAAATAACTCTGCAATAAATATGTTGAACATCTTCATTAGTTAAGGTTCTCTCAATGTTCTGTGCCACTATTAGTGGTAATATAATAACAGCGTCTGATACACGAGACTATTGTTCTTAACATCGGTGTTCTGGATCTCCAGAGTATGGACACTGAGAACTAAAGATCCACTACTTTTTCGGGCAAATTCTTCGTGTTCATAGAAAGGTTTCTTTATAATAGGGTGAACGAGAAATTGCACATTTACGCTCAGAAAAAATACAAAAGCAATCACACACCTCCTTTTCTCCTATTTGAATATATAACACCTTATTTAAGATGAAATTGTAAAATTGTGTGTGTGCGAGAGAGAGAAAAATAAAGAATCGTTATTATGTAGGATGTTAATTTTAGGGTACTTAAAGATTTGGTAGCGACTTCAAGCTAATAGAGCTACGCTGACTTCAGCTTGAACGTACATATCATCTTTCACAGAAGTCCAACTTAAAATTATAGCGTGTTTCGTTGGGAGTTCGAGAGATAAGAGGCCGCCATAGTGTGGGTCACTCATCATCATCATCAACAGCCTTGAACAGTCCACTGCTGGACTTAGGCCTCTCCTTAGGAGGTTTTGGCCTACTATTCCAAGGTGACCAGACGGGTTGGTTTCAAGTTTTCCTTCTCTTTGCATTGATTTTGTCTTGCGTAGTTTATCCCTTAGTCGCCTTTTACGACACCCGCGGGATGAATAGGGGTGGCGACACTCTGTATTCTTAATCCGTCATCACACGGACAATGTGGGTCACTATGTTTCATTAACTGCATTTATAATAAGTATGGTGACTACTCATCATGGTTTCTATTCATTCTTACTATAAGAACTCAAAAGCCAATTTTGGCTCATAAATAATAAAAAAAATACCAACGACTTTTCTTCAACGAGTGCTTGAAGACTAACTGTTAGTATTTATACTATCAGATGCGACAACGGTGGAGATATTTGAAGAGATATGGACGGACATCAGCCCATCAAAAGAGAGTGGCATCAAGCAACACCTGTCATCGATACGGGAGGAGATCGAGAAAGCACTTAATTCAAGCAGTTGGACTAAGAAGACACAGGTGAATGTCTCATTTATATTAGTTGTCCAGAACTTGAGCTTTAAGAATTCTAAACAATAAAATCTAGAAAACATTGCTTTCTTGATGAAATTAAAAGCGCTGTATGTTATTTATGTATTGCATAAAAGCAAACTTTAAATAATATGTAAGTATGTCACAAAAATCATGTAGAAAAAGGATTGTTTAAATTTTTTTGCGACTTGTTTAGCAGGTAATCGTTTTTTTATAATAATTAAGTACTCTGTTTTGATTCAGGCAGCGATGGCAATTAAAACGATCTGCAAAGAGTTATCATCGGGTCTGGGCGATCAACGTGAACCCTTGATTCGGTCCCTCCTGGCGGCCGTGCACGGGAAGACATTTGATGGCAAAGAGCATGTTGTCGATGCGTTAGCTGAACTGTGCGCGTGAGTCTCTCTTACTTATTATCTACTACCTGAGCCTCGCGAATAACACTGTAGGCTGAAGTTAGTCCGAAATATAAGGATGGTATTATTATTTTTTGCAACAAAATATTTTACAGATATTTTCTCAAGTCGGACTATACCTACAGTTAGAAAGCCGGCATTTCTAAATACTCACTGTGGGAAGAAATGCTGACACAAACAGCAGAGGTGTCTTTTTTTATATTCTGTGAACGACGATTAAATAATAACTTATGTGACTACAGTATAGGGTTTGGGTTGGCCTTTTGAAGAAAGGGCCGTAGTTTTGATTCAGCCTGTTCATACAACCGGTATACGAGCTTCGGCTGTCGTTTTACCTAAGGGGTGTTGGTAAATATTAGCGACCCGAAGCACGACACTACCGTCAAGGACATTTCGGTAGGTCGTGGAAACACTCAATATCACTAGAAAGACATTTAATATGAATTTATGTTACAAACCTAGATTATACTGATATTTAAAGAAAAACTATAACTTGAGTTTTTTGCCGGTTCTTCTCCATAGGATCCAGAAAATGTCATTCATTTTGGAACCGGGTATTCATTAACCTTTTGACCGCCAGGGTCACATATATGTGACAAACGAAAACTGTCCCTGTACGCCAACGTCACAAATATGTGACAACAAAAGCGGTGCACCGAAATACGAAATAAAGCCTTTAAACATTACTTTTATGCCTTTAAATTTATATAAGTACCTTATGAAGAAGCTCTAACTGTTATCTATTTCCATAAAACTATTTAAATTGCTATAAGATATTAAGAAATTTTAGTCTAAAAAGAAAGAAAGAAATTCTTAAAAAAGAATGTCCTCACACGCCAGAGTCACAAATATGTGACCACTAGTGATGGGGCACGTTAGATGATATCGTAAGTTTATATTAAAATTTCTTTAGCCTGTTTTATTTTTGTTGTTAAGTTTTGTTATTATACTTATTATGAAAATGAGTAAGAAAGTAATTAACAGCCGTGCTCGTGAAATGATAATTAAAGTAGACAATTATTTTGTAAAGAAGAAAGAGAACTCTTAGTTATTGATACAAAATATAAGCAGTGCCCTAAAAAATGCTTCGTACACTACTGAGGTTTAAATGAAATAAATAAAAGTTTTAAAATGTCCATCACAAGTTGCTTAGCTTTTTTTTCAAAATTCTACTTGTTACTTTTTATGCCAGGATTATAGAAGCTAGTATTTAAAGGCTATAAACGTACATACTGTTTTACATTTTGTAAATTTTTATATAGAACTGATTATATACTTAACCTATTTGAATCGTGTATTTTTTTTAAATATCTCCTTCAACGGAATTATAGAAAATTTAAATCTAATTTATAATACGTGTTTTATTTGTTATTAGAAAATATTGTACTCGATAAGCGAGATATTACGTGGCTACATCCCTATTTGAGAAGCGTAATATTCAAAAAAATGACGTACCGCCCACGCCAGGGTCACAATATGAAGACAACAGATCAAGAATAGTGTGTCGTACCTATAGTTATTATATTTAATTAAATTGTCGTCTCATATCTGTTATTACGGTATTAAACAACTCTGTAAATAGTGTATAACTATTACTAGAGTGGGAAGAGGTGTAATGTTGAAATAAATTCAATGTTATAAGGACATATATTTTGAAATTGCAGACGAAAATAAAAATACAATTCATGTTATCGATAAAGTTTTGGAATCCTTATTTTTTTCGTAGGTATTTCCGCTAAATTTGTGGTCTGGCGTTGAGGGCAAGTTGACCAGTTTTTGCTCTGGCGTTCAAAAGGTTAATGTAACGTTTCGAATGTGCCTGGGACGGCGTACTTTATTTTACTCGTCCGGAAATCCCCACGTACACCAACAGTCAGTGGCTACGTCGTCTCGGGGACAATGAGCTGAGGAACCAGGTACACCCTTGAAAGGAAGGCGTACTAAGTTTAGATGGTTATGAATGCGTTTGCAGGGTGAAGGCTGGCGAGACGGGCGTGAACGCTGCGCTGGCGGGGGAGGCGGTGGGCGCGCTGCTGGCGGAGGCGCGCAAGCAGGACATGCGCTACCGCCGTCATGCCATCGCCGCGCTCGCCAAGGCGCTCTCCGCCACCAGCCTCGACAGCTTCCACCAGCTCTACGACATCGTCAAGGGCATCCTCTCCAAGGTAAGCCAACACTCTCATACACTACCATCTATCATCTTAATTATTACTTTATTCCATTTCTCCCACAAGATACATCAATACGATATTCAAATTGAGTGACCTTCCATTCTATTCTTTCTCGGCTCTTTGTCTTGCATCTCTATTATTCGCTGTGTTACATGTGGTTATTGTTGTCAATCTCGAGTAGAAGCTAGTTTAAAAAAAATTAGCCTAAGTAACTCCTTATGTCATCTGCCAGTGAAAGTCCCGTTAAAATCGGTCCAGCCGTTCCAGAGATTACCCGGAACAAACACAGACAAAAAAATTAAAAATTCAATTTTGGATGTTAGTACCATAAATACTTTTATATGCATTTAGTAAAAAACTGGTTATTTGATATTACAGACACTCAAATTTTATTTATTCATAAAGACTAGTCAAAATCAACTAGAATTGTATGATTATTAGGATAATACAAGTAACATTTATTTTATTTTATTACTAACAGTCAGATCTATCAGTGGGTAAAGAATCTGACGAGGAAGATAACGAAGGCGCGAGACAGAGACAGGAACAACTCACAGCATTGAAGGAAGCCGCCTACGAGTTACTTGGTAAAGCGTGGCCTAAGGAAGCAGACACACAAGGTCAGAGATAGGGCGTTTTACACTGTAAGGGGCCGTCCATTAATCACGTGATGTTTTTCTTTTCATTTTTTAGGTTGAGGACTAACCCCTCCACCCAAAAATCACATGTATTTTTAGTATCAAAGAATCTTAAAACTTGACCGGGCGACGGCGAATTAATGGACGGTCCCTAATGCTTATGTGACATATCACAAATTTGGTAGAGTTCTCGTATCTACTCTATAAAGATCTGGGTAAAAATAGAAACCTCTTTTGTTATCCTGGTTGGTTTTTAATAGCCAAAACATTTCCAAATCTAATGAGTAAAAACAAAAAAAGGTAAATATATTTATTTAAAAATAAATAGGCTCAAGAAAACTTAGTTGACAAAAATGGTTTCGGTACTTACCTCATTAATTTATTCAAGAAAGACAACACTACATTATTCCATATACCTTATAAAAACTTACGATTTTATTCCTTTTTATAGAAAAGTACCAAGACGTATTCTTCGAGCATTGCGTCACAGCGTACCCGTCAAGTTCAAGATCGACGCAACTAGCTATTTTAGGATCCGTAGCGCGTGTGTTGGAAAGGCTGGCCGTGTTAAGTAACGCTGGCGAGCCGATGGAGACAGACAACAACGCGTCTTCAAGTACCGACAAGTCGATAGCCTCTGTCACTGGACAAGTCTCAACTATCATCGATTATACGCTCAGTAAGATTACTTTTGTTAATCTTCGGTTTCAAAGTATTCATAGGGTACCCAACTTAGGGCTCCACACCAACCTTATCTGTAAGCTGTGCATCGACTGGCGAGGCTCTAGCAAACTATAAATACCTGTAAACGGCAATAGGCTCGCCACCTATTTTGAGAGATAAAAATACTGACGAAAAAAGGGTGTTTAAATTGCCTCTGTCTGCCCCTTCGAGGAATAGGCTTGATTTTTTTATGTATATCATAATGTTCCAAGTATGATTTGGCACCAGCATTTAGTATTATCATAAACCTTAATAGTTTATGATAATACTAATTAATGGCCTATACCCTTTTTTTATTTCAGAACAAAAATATTTTGACAGAATTTATTCTGTCTTTGAGATTCCTGTCTAGTTAGTTTTCATGTGAATAAATCATTAACATTTTTAATTGTATTTATTTTAGAAAACAGCAATCAAGTACGCCACCGGAGGGACGCGCTCAACATAATGGAAATTCTAGTGAAAAAACTAAAAGGTAAGAATTCTGAGTATCCTCTATAAGAAAAAAATTAAAAACACTATTCCTATTGAGCAAAATTTCAGTCAAGTATGTTTTTGTAATCATTTGCAGATCTCAACAAAGCAGAAGAATTAGATAAGCTTAGAAGTATTTACCAGTTGTATGTACAGGAGCTGTCAAAAGAAGAGTCGCATGAAATAAGAACCAAAGTGGACTGTATTAAGGTTCTTTTTAAATAGCCTGTATTCTTATTTATTATACATACTTTCAGAGTAAATGTATAAAAATGTTATGATAGTTTTATTAAAAGGTACTTTTATTTTCGTAGCAAGGGTGACAAAATGAAACTCCGAAAAACAATATCACATCAGTGTTTAATGCTTATGCATTAAATAAATCTATGGAATGAAATAAAATAGATACAATAATATTAACAAAATAATTATTAGCGTAAAACATTGCCTATTTTAAATCAGTATGTACAGATTTATAAATAATACATTTGAATCTGTATAACACACACATACTGTAGGCGCGCGAGTTCATGTCCATTATGAGGAATGCGGTAGAGCTGTGACTTAATTAATTATGGTAATGTTGATAATAACTACCGATTTAGTCAACATCTGTCAATTTGGTTTATTGTAACTTATGGTAATTTTGCAATTTATAAAATAAAATAATTGTTATTTATTTCTAATAGATTATTCACAATAGCGTTAGCGTAAATTTTCGGTATCGATAAGCGCGCGTCACAACCGTCAAGGACAGCACGAAATGAGAAATGACGTCAGAGAAATGCGGTTAGGTGGGCGAAGGCGGGCGGGTTCTCCCGCTCGTTGCCTCTGGCCGCGATGGACATGAACTCGCGCGCATACAGTAAGTCACTACGAAGAAAATAATCTCTAAGAAAATTCTTATATACGGAAAAACAAAACCCAAATAAGTCCAGTTCTACTATCGCTTTCAGCTACCTTTACTCCAATTGCGGTTTTGGCGGAACTGGGATTCGGACTATAATACACAAACGACTGACTAGCTGACCGCACTGGCCTAGTGGTATCATTGGTCGTCACGTCATTTTCTACTGCGCCAAGAGTTTTGGTTTCAAATCACAAATGGGACAACACTGTGATCCATAAATTGTTGCTTTAAGACTGGGTGTTCTTTAAGTCCGTCTGGGTGTTTTTTAGACCATGTATGTTTGTAAAGTCCACCGTGACACTGGATGTATATTCCTAATGCGGGAGGTATTATAAATAACAAAAAACAGAAAGCGACAGGTTACATACTAGCTAGACGAAAGTAGCTAGGACAGGGTGCCAATACTTATGACATAATTAAATTACATAGACGTTTAAAAATGCGAATCTTATAAGTAAATAATGATTGTTGAAAGATTTCATTCAGGAATGAAAGGGTATAGAGGAATTGAAAGCATTTTTAGAATTATAAAATTGCTCGGTTTATGTTTCTCGTAATTAATAATTACTCGAAAACAAAGCAACACACTTTGGATTTTGACTATGAGGATATCTAAGCTTTACTTTCTAGTATTTTCTAGTAAGTTGTTTCGCAAAACAAATGGTACTTTGTAAAAAATCTAAATACAAACAGTATTTTTTGCTTTCATTCTTCTATTACAATATAATTATTATTAATTACTTATTAAACATTTGACTGTCATTACAAAAAAGCTTAGCGATATTAGTTTCAAACGCTACATACACTATCGTAGCTAGTATAAATTATCTAAAATTTTATTTATTAAAACAATTTTTATTTAAAAGTGGCTAAATTATTGACATAGTGGGCAATTTAATTGGATGACTTGACACAACAACACAATTAAAAGATATTTAATAAATAAAACTTTCGTGTCTAATAGAACTAATCTGCAAATAAATTTGATTACAATTACACAGTGTATTTGTATTGTTGTGTGATAATTATAATAATAATAAATAATTCGGACATTTTACACACAACGCCATCTAGTCCCCAAACTAAGCATTGTATTATGGGTTCTAGACAAGTGATATAAATACATAAACATACTTTTTTATACACATACATAGAAAACACCCAAACTCCGAAACAAATATTTGTGGATCACACAAACATTTGGTCCGACCCGGGAATTGAACCCAAGACTTCTTGTTCAGCAGTCGCATACGCTAACCACTAGCCCAACAAAGGCAGTTTAATGACTGATATTCTAGACTTCCAGAGTATTGTCCCGGTCTATCCTACAGTACAACTGAATTGTCCCATGATTGTTTTTCGTCCCAGTAGTCCCAAGGGACAAGTGACATCAGTATTTTAGTCCCAAAAGTCTCATTACCATCTACAGAATAATATTAGTGGGACAGACAACATTAACCTTAAATTGTATTGTGTCACTTTCATAGTAAATGGTCATTATTACATATTACAAGCTGATGCCCGCGGCTTCGCTCGCGACCTAGGGGTATGAAAAACAGATGTTGGCCGATTCTCAGACCTAAACGATATATACACAAATATTCATACAAATCGGTCAAGCCGTTTCGGAGGAGTATGGGAACGAACATTGTGACACGAGAATTTTATATGTAAGATTATTAACTTTATTATACTTTCACATAGCATACAAAAACTATAGAAAATATATATTAATATGTTATTGGAACCTCTTTGACTGAAAAACTAGTGTCACTTGTTCCATAGGACTACTGAGACGAAAGTCTTACTTGTTTGATAGACCCGAGTGTCATAACAATTTCCATAGACTTAGTCGTGTATATATAGCAGTGTACTGGATTTTTATATAGCTATCAAATTGAGTCCCGATATTATCGACTTCAGCATCTTAAAAATCTTTGGATAATGAACCACCAGACTATAGTCGTCACAAAATAAGAAGCCCGGTTTGACATTTGTGATCGTGGCGTAACTAATACGATTTATTCGTGTTTTTGAGTGCAATTTTTCAATATCAAGTTAAACTTGATGCTTATTTATGATACGCGTTGTGATAGTGTATGGGTAACATAGTAATTAAATAGGATTATGAATTTGATTTTTCAATTTCTCACATGCGGCATGTCAAATGACAAATGTCAAAACGGGCTTCTTATTTTGTGACGACTATAGTACTAACGATAGTATTAGTAGCGCTTATAATTAGTTTTCGGTCCGCCTGCGTGTATGTCGGTTAACGCATTAAAAAATAGTCTTTGACCTTTCCCAGGCACTGTATCAAATTTAAATCAATTTAATAGTTTTGGCGTGCAAGCGCGACAGACAGTACTTTAGCATTTATAATATTAGTAATGATATACTCGTGCAAAATATAAAAGTGAACAACAAATGATCGTAAAATACAAACAGTAAAAAATTCTTAATTAATTATTTATATTGTTCTTAACACTTGTGTCAGTGTATAATTGGAGTCCTATAACATTGATGTAGTGTATATACAGTGTTTGTGAGAATCACTTCTAACATTTATTGCATCTTTGTGACACTACACACTTCCATGACACTTTCAGAGGTCATTCTCTAGTTAGGTCATGTATATTTTCAAAGTAAAATACTTATTTCTAGACTAGATATTATATCAGAGGTTGAAAAGAAATAGTGTCGGACTGTTGGCCACTACGTTACTCTCCTCTGTCAGTATGTGTGAGCTGTACGGTTGTTAATATAAAAAGACGATTTGTACACACACTAGCATAATAAAGGTTCTATTTGATTTATATTAATACACTATATAGACATACATAATCAATATTTAAGCAATTTAATTAAATTATAAAAAAAAATATCAGCAGCCAATTTGCCGCATCGTACTTTAGTGCATAAAGATTTAAGCTTTACAATGAAATGATTAACTATTTTGAAATAAAATAAATTAATTGAAAACTTTCGCAGACACATGAAGTAGTCGTCTAGTCGCAAGATATTCAAGTACATTTATTTTACAATGTCTAAAACTACAACACTATAACTCTCTACTAACAAAAGTTGTATCAACTCAGTACAATGTCATAGCTGCATAATATTTCTATATATTACAAAGATATAGACTTAGTACCGTTATAGATCAAATATTTAACAAAGATAAACTTTATATGATTGCGGTTTAAACTTCATACATAACCAGACAAAGCACATTTGACTAATATTAAAGTTAAAAGCATTTTTGTTCAGTCCAGGTTGTGGTTGAAAGTATTACTTTAGTCTATTCGCGATAAGAATATAGTGACGTGGGAATCAAGCGCGGTCCCTTGACCAATCAGACTCTAAGATATTATCTTGGAATCTGATTGGTCAATTGTCGCCATTTTATATGGACTATAGGTTTTGTACGGTTAGAAAATTTTATTTACGTTATTATTAGTTGTAAGCGAATTTAGACTGAATGGTCTTTGAAATGTAAGTAATGTTGCAGCCGCATGTTTTTGGAACGGTATTTTAGGTATAAATAAATTAAAATTAATTCAATTCATACAACTCTAATCAGCAGAAAGATATAAAGTACTACACACCTAAATATAATAACTTAATGCCACGGTCTTGAATAGGTATTACGTCTTAAAACGTTTAAGCTAAAATGAAAAACTAAATTTCAACGGAATATCACAGAATAGATTTTTTTACGGCTATAATAAATACGAAACCCTGTCAGAGGGACCGTATAGACCGAACGACGAGCTCTAAAATATTTTTTTTTAATCAAATTTTAATCGATAATACCCATACAAACACGTAAAGAACAAATCACCTGTAATACTAGATTGCACGTTACACGTCGTCGAACAGTCCTCTCGGCGGCAGGGTCATCTTGTCCCTCCTCCTGTCTTCGAATTCATTCCGTATGGAGGGGAGGGTGCTCTCCCCGAAGCGGTCGTCGAGTTCGTCGTCAAGCGTGAGGTGTGCGCGGTTGTACGGCAGCTCTGCGCGCTCGTAGCCGACAGGCGCGTGCGCACGCACCTGCGACCTCTCGGGGCTGGGCTGCACGTAGTAGTCTGAATCCACGTCGTTCAAGAGCCCGGTGCGGGCTGAAACGTGTGCCAATGACCGGTAACCGATAACATTAATGATGATCGGAAAGAAGAGTCCTGTTTATTGTAAGTTTTATATATTTCGATGTTCATGCATCGATATCGCTGTAGCTTAGTGTTAGTTGCGGTCTAGCGATTCTTGTTTTGTACTTGTTAATTTCTACATACTTTTTTTTATATAATATTATTGCATACTTATAATAAACAGAACGTAAAGCTGGATAGAAATGTATGGCTTATAATGGAATCGAATGTAGATGTTAACGCAAATCTACTACTACTACACAATATTGTGGTAAAAAATAAGTAATACAAGTGAGTGAATAATAATTAACAAGTTAATGTCGATTATCCAAATGTTGTCAAAAGAAAACAGAAAACATTTTGTAAATTTATGATACAATTACATACATCAGAAAAACTACATAGGATAGTTATTCATACATTTATAAACATAATGTTATTTTTATTACTTTTAGTTTCCTTTTCAATGAACAACTAAAATGTCCCACTGCTGGGCACGAGTCTCCTCTTTATATCAGAGGGTTAAGTCCTCACACTGGCCGAATGCTGGTTGGGGACTGGCAAGACACATTGTGGCTACGTAATCTTACTGCTGAATGTTTTTAAGCCGCCCGAAAGCCTCCAACTAAGCTTCACGACTGCTATCATATGATAGCAACCGGGACTAACTGCTTATCGTGACCTTTCGAATCACGGAAACGCTCATAACATGTCATGTCACAAACGGTCACCCATCTAGGTACTGACCGCGCTGTCGTAACTTACCCTCGGTGATTGTTTCCAATCACCTGAGGCCACTCGGCTATGAGATCTTCGGTTATAACCTTTATAATAAACCAAAAGTAATACCTAAACAAACACTAACATGAGTAATAAAGCACAGTTAACTTATCAGGGGGATTCATTTCTTTTTTTATTACACTTAAAAAATCTATATATACAGTATGAAGCGGGTGATATATGAGAGTATAGTGTTTGAGGTAATGCAGCAAAAGAAGGCAATGTGTTAGTAATTAGCGCGTTACCTCCATCCTGAACATCGCGGTTGGAGCGGTAGGTGGCGAACCGCTCGCTGTAGTCGCGCCGACGAGACATAGACTCTTCAGCACGTTGACGCTTGCGTTTCTCTGTTTCATTATATATGTATTTAAATGTATATAACATTGTAGAACGACAAGTTAAAATATTGTAAACGATAAAGAGATAAAATTGGTAAACAACATGAATATTATTACAAACCATTTCATTTCTTTTATTTGTCTCCTTTCATCGGTCGTGTTACCATATTTTTACATTTTTTTTCCTTTTTTTAGGGTTCCGAAGTTTATGACTTCGAACCCTTATAGATTCGTCATGTCCGTCTGTCCGTCCGTCCGTCCTCGACTTACCGTCCAAACGGTAGAAAGATGAAACTTTGCATGAATGTGTATTTTAATTATGTCGACAAAGTGCTACAATAAAATTATGAAAAATATTTTCATTTGGGGTAACAAAAAAAACATCCCCACTTTACGTGTAGGGGAGGTCCCTACACGTAAAGTGGCGATGTTTTTTTTTTCTTGGGGCTTTCCCATCATGTGGGGTATTATTAGATAGGTCTTTTAAAAACAATAAAGGGTTTCTAAGACGATTTTTCAATTTAGGTATCCGTTTGCGAGAAATTCCACTTTAAAGGCCACTTTTTTGTAAAAACAGGGCGTCCCCCCCCTCTAAAAGCTAAACGGCCGGCTCAAAAAATCTGGAAAAATTCCTGATAGTGGCCCATTTAATGAACTTTGAAGGAAAACTATAACGAATTCCATGACTTTGTTAGTTCAGGAGTTATAGAGGCTTAACTTTTACAATGCGCTTACTTGGAAAACGTCATACAAAATCAACGCATCAATACGTAAACACAATTATCCATTGGATACGATTTCTAATCCACGTACCATTATGGGTGACTGAGGAACTCTTTCCTGTGCGTGGCCTGACACGTACTTGGCCGATTTTTTATTTTACCAAGAAAAGATAATCAATATGACCATAATATATCACGATACATTAAAATTATCATTCAATTAATCTATCTTTCAATCTAACTATGCATGCAAAAAATATTCTAAGTTAGTAACTGACCTCGTTTGATAATCTCCCGGCCTTCATCCACTAAGTCGGTAGTAAGTTCGTCGTCTCCAACGAACTGCTGGAAGCCGCACAGCGAGAGCAGGCGACTGCCGAGCGACAGGTACGTCGCCACGCACAGCAGTACCACCAGCATGGGGAAGTATATATTGAAGCCCTCCGCGATGATACCAAGTACTTTCATGTGACCCATTATCTAAAAAAAATACTGACTGCATACATAGCTGGTTTAAGGGATCGTGGCTTTCTACTGCGCTAAAGTGTGGTGGGTTCAAATCTCACATCAGCATCAGCCTATCGCAGTCCACGGCTGGACATAGGTCTCTCCAATTACATGTCACTTAGTTTGATCCTTATTCAAACCCCACATGGTTAACACAAATTGTGTTTTAGGTCTGGTTGTTCTTTGTGTCTTTTTTATGTATGTTTATTAAGTCTTATGTGTGTTTATTAATCTTTTATAATTCACAAGAATATTTTATAATTTTAAGCACATTCTTATACCGGCGGACTTAATGCCCAGGGCATTCTCTACCAGTCAGCCTTGGGGTAAACTATTTAAGTGATTCACTAATATATAATATGAATACTCATTATCAATTTGTCTTCCTATCCTTTATTAATCAAATATTATATTTGCTGTGGGCTACTACTGCAACCAGTTTCATCTGAATATCAGCTACTAATTACCAATTGAAACAATAAATACCTGAGTATAGTAAGTCTCCATAATAATTTCTTTGATTATATTCGAGTCCATGTGAATAAGACCGAGGAAGTTAAGACACATTGCCGGGGTGAGCCTGCAGACCATCATCCCGGAGAAGATGAGGGAGTATTCGTTGGTTAGGTGATGTGGTGCCAGGTAGTACAAGTTGAGCAGACGAATCTTGAGCACCGTGGAGTACGCACAGTAGAACATGTAGGCGATTACTATTGTCGAGATTGCCTGGAGACAAAATATTAAGTCGTCTTTATGTCTTTTTTGTGGTGTTGCTATACATGCATGCAGTCCTAACTCCACCAATTCTTGGGTAAAAAAGGAGAGCAAGGAGGAAGAGGAAATACATGCGTTGGGTGACACTTATCATTTAGTAACCTGTAAGATTAATAACTTAATAATGAAATATTTGTATTTAAGTTTAAATATTTGACTTAAATTTTGATAGAAATATTATGTATTGCATGCTAGAAAGTTGAATATGGCGTTCTTAGCTCAGTATAACAACATTGTAACACAATACCCATTCTCGTAATTAATAAAGTTTGAAGTTAGAAAAAAAACACCAAAGCGCTCTCATCACTCCCCCTTTTTTTTTTTTTTTTTTTATCTACACTTATATTATAAAGAGGAAAGATTTTTTTGTTCGTTTGAAAGGAATAATAGACTCCGAAACTACTGAACGGATTTGAAAATTTATTTCACTATTAGAATCAAATATTATTCCTGACTAGTAGAGGAAGTACCTGGGGTTATTGTTAATCGCAAGTAGCGCCGCGCAGCGAAGTTAGTCTAAAAAATAACTCCTCATGTCATGAGATTTCTGTTAGTAAAAGTCCCGTCAAAATCGGTCCAGCCGTTCCAGAACCCGGAATCGCTTTTATTATGCACTGCCAAAAACTAATTATTTGATTTTACAAACAGACATTTCAACTTTCTTTATTTGTATACATTTATATTCTCACCTCAATGGCCAAATAGTTGTAGTTACCGGCCGCTGCGATGACAATCTGTGCGAATATAGAT
Organism: Phragmatobia fuliginosa; assembly: GCA_932526445.1. NCBI lineage: Eukaryota > Metazoa > Arthropoda > Insecta > Lepidoptera > Erebidae > Phragmatobia > Phragmatobia fuliginosa. The sequence continues at coordinate 18,244,939 of OW052061.1, forward strand.
AGCACGGGCTTTTTGCTAAAGAACGTCATCTCTGACCACACGACGGCGATGGACATCACTCCGGTAATCAATGCCATTGTCTTCAAGAAATATTGCTTTAAGAAACATTCCCAGTACCATTCTGAAAAAGTAGGTAGGCTAAAGTAGGCGAAAATCAGTATATTTGTTGACAATTCATCTCGATCAATCTTTGCTACCAGATAAGATCGAATATGGCTAAAGAACTGAGTAAGGAGTGTACCGAGAACCAGAAAAGAATGAAAGGATAAAACTTATTGCAACAACCCAAAATAGATTTGCGAAGGAGTTAAACCTTATATTATAATAGTCAACTGGCTACAATATTACAATACGAGTATATACAGAGGTAAATTTATTCCGATGTTACATATATGTATACGTAAACTCCAGTTGACTCGGAGCTGACACACACTTTTTTTAAAATTAGGGTAGTATTACTATACTACCCTAATTTTAAAAAAAGTCAAGAAGAGAAGAGGCCAAAATCTCATTTCAGAGGAGCAATAGACTGTTAAAAGCTGTTGATGGTGATGAACCACTGTTTCTTTTGTTTGATAAATGTTATACATTTATTTAATCTTTTAAAAATTTTATTTGCACAATACGGAAATACATTTTATGTAAAATAAAACGATCGAAAAGTGGCGCTCAACGACAACTTAGATGTAAATATATATATATATATATATATGTTGATCATGTATATACATCTATATATAGGCTAAATAATATTTACCAAAAATAGGCGGATACAGTATGCGAGTGAGCCGTGGCCTTGCTGTTTGGAACGTGTGTTGGAAGCGCCGATCGGGTGAACGCTGGTTTGCCGCAACGTCCTCAAGGTGGTATATTCTCTCCAGCATCAAACCCCACTGGGTTTCAGTCCGCTGGAGCACATTGAGTGCCTTGATTGTCTGTGAAAATGAGATTCGGAATGTGACTGATGTTGTGAAGAAGTCTTTTTTCAGATTGTGCCGAAGTCCAAATAATATTTTTTTAAATATTTGAATCATGCTTGTGCACTTTTCGTGACTATTAGGGCCACAGCACACTAGCTACTTTTAGCATCGGCGATCGGCGATTTGGCGACTGCATCGATGCATCGCGTTTCAGCGACTTCCTGCGTTCGATCGCGGTATCGGAAACGCGCGTTTTAGTTTTGTAATGCAAATAGTTTCCATTTTAAAATATTTATACTTATCTATTTGTTCTTATTTTTATTTGTGCAGTTTTGTAACTTCAATCCGGTTTATTTGTACTCTTGTTTTTTATTTAAAATATTACTTTACCAGTTGGGTTTTGCTGTTTGCTATCGCATTTATATTTAATAGAAATCAACTAAATCCCATTAACTGTTTTCATACTTTTATTTTATTTTTACATATACTCTAAGTTCTACTTGAAAGTAGATTTCAATAGAAGGCATCATAACCTTTTTAAATAATTTTATCTCGTATAAGTCCCGTTTAATACAAAAAACTTAGTAAATCGAATTAGTAAGTTACCTTCTTATGTAAATTGATGAGTGATTTCATTGAAGGCGGAGTAGTTCGCTCGGGCGCCGTTCGTCCATTCAGCCTGTCACGCAGTTGTATTGGTAACTTTTGTACAATGATTTCAACATGGCGTTGTAACGGATGACCTGGCCCAACAGATGCGGTGACTGCTTTTAAACTCTGAAAACCAGAGATAGTACTAATAAATTCATATTTCCAACCCTGCTTTACACCATTAATCGTTTTTTTAAAGGACAAATACACTAGGAATAAATTCTGTATTGCGGGAGGCTTATGCCCGTTTTCACCAATGCTTAAGTCGTCTTCTTACTAGGAGATATATAAGCACTTCGGTGTCCTCTAAAGATTTGTACAGAAATATCAAATAAAGGGTTAACTAACGAAGGAGAGGTTGGTGAAAACGGCCATTAGAAAACCAACATATAAACCACACAAGTACCCACAATAACAAGAACGCCCATCATGCAGTTGATTGAATTGTTGATATAAGAACAACAATTTAAAAGTATCAATCTGAGATATGAGATTGAAGATGACAAAAGAAAGAAGTGGGATAGAATAGAAGTGGCATAATTATTTGACAGTTATACTAAGTAAAAAAGATGCTTACATCCAGAATATCGTCCATAGTTTCCTCAGCTTCACATTTATCAGTGCTAATTTTTGCTATCTTGAAGTAACAGTAAGTTAAAGTATAATTTTTCTTGGAATTATTCCACAAGTTCCTTGGCACTTCCACTAAGGCATACCCTAGCAGTAGGATTAATAAGAACAAACCCCATGTGTTACTTGCTGATGATGCTATTGCCTTTATTTTGGACAGATCTAGGTATACTCCAGGCTTGAGGGCAATGTATATAAGTAGTATACCACATATAAGTAGGTATGAGCCATAGTATATGGCATTGTCGACTAGTGCAGATTTCAGTTTTCCTTTGACAGTGAAGTCTCCGGCTTTGCTGTAAGACTGCATCATCGGCATTATAAGCCTAAAACCATGCCAAACTGGTATTATGGATAATAATGGTAAGATAATGTATAGAGGAAGAAAATAAATTTGAAAACTAAACAAATAGAGCAAGAAATTTATAAATTATGTGAAAAAATCTGTGTATTGCTAAACTCATTTTTATTTATTATATATTGGCTATAAGTATGAATTGGCCTCTGATAAATGATGAAAAAATAACTCTAACAATGCTTTATGTAGTTCAATGATCAGACAATCTCTCTCTATCTCTAGTATCTCTGTGTATAAAAAATATCTGTGATAACATTAGCACTTTTAAAATATAACAGTATTTCACAAGGTGTTTTAAAATAATCATAAAACTATATTTTAAATTACTTAAACACAATATTAATTGTTTAAGTAACTGATAAGAATCAAGTAATTATTCTTATCTGTTCCATTAAATTAGTTTTAGCTCTAAGTAAATACTTTATTGATATGATACATGTTATATGTTACTGTTTTTACGCCGGTTAGTACCTCACAGACTTTTAAAATGTATTTATTTAAAACATTTAGTGCCTTTACAGGACCTTTAACCCATTACGAAGTACGAAAAAATAGTAGGTTACAATTATTTTACAACAAGAAATCATTCACTGTGAAACACCTATGTACCCACTTCTATGTAGTTCAGGAGGTAACGGTTTTAGATATCCAGATCTCTTGCAATAACACTAATAAGCTCTATGGTCCATGATATAGGGGGCAAATGCAAAACACTGATGCAAACTGCTGTTTGCTAGTCTTTATTTATCTTTTCTGTTTATAAAAGATTTCTCTTATAAAATATTTATCTTATTGCAGGAAACCTTATAAACATACATGAAACAACAACAATGAACATCCTGACTCCGAACTATAATCTGTGGATCACATAGTGTTGTCAGACTCTATTTACAGTGTTGTCAAAGACAATCCAATACTCCATTTTTGATTAGCAATTGTAGTAGCTTCTCTTTTTGCAATTATACAAACTTTGTAAATAGGTCCAAATTAAAATTATTCCAAATATCTTACCATGTTAAGCACTGTGATGTCCAATAGACCACTCTCCATAGATTAGGAAATATATCGCTGCTTACAAATGATGTTGGCCTTTGACATTCTGTGCCAGGTGGTGGGGCCACTGTAGTAATATTCTGGGCCACTCCCGGAGTAGTTGTGACTTTTGAGGCGTTCTCTAAACATTGCCGATACACCGTCTGTTGGTTGAAGATGATAAAGTTTTATATGTATATGGTTACTAGCTTTTGTCCATGGCACCACACGCATTTGTCACTTATCATAAAAAGTAGAGGAGCTTATTTCCTTAAGAATTAAAGTATCTCTATGGCTAATTTCATTGAAATTTGTGCAGCCAATTAGCCATAAAAGCATAACATTGATATGGCTTTTTAAATACTTGCATTATATATTTTTAAGATTTGTTTTCAAAAAGATATGAAGATTTTTTAAGAACCTTTTTCTTTTCCTTTGTTTTGTTGTGTCAGTAATCTACAGTTATTAATAGTAGTCCAGAATAGTTATTATTGGTTCAAGAACACAAAATATTTAAATTTTTTTTTATTTTCTATTATTTTATTGTAATATTTTCTGCATTGACACAAATAAAGAGTACCTAGATCCTTTTCATTTCTTAAAGAAATTAAATTTAAAATATATATTTTAAAAAGAGTTGCCACGTTTCTGACTTTATTGGTAGCTGGTATTTTGTATTTGTGAAATCTTATTGGAATAAGAACAGAAATTAAATAATAACATTACACACTATGAATAAAGAAAGTTCAACATTTCATAATGCACTTGATCAGTGACAATGTTCAGAGAGTTACTTACTGAGGATATATCTAGTGGTAGGATGAACATAATCACGAAGGAGAAGTACCATGCTGTGAGCACAGACACTGTCACGAGTATATGGTTCCTGTAGCAGTCTCCATATCTATACAGAAGCGTAGCTGCTAATATAAACGCTGATATCAGCTCTACCACAAATAACGTGTATGCCATTGTCTAAACAATGATTGTACAACTAAGCAAAAAGTTAATTTTTCTTCGCAGTTTTCTGCTTTTCTCGCCAGACTCTTGAAGCCTCGTGCTGTAGCTGTTCGTAACGAATTTGAGTAGAAGATTTTAAAGGCAATAATCTAGGCCGTTCGATTTCATACTCTGGTGAGCATTCTTCATAAAATAACACTCCAGAATCAGGCAAAATAGGGTCAAACTCAATACTCAAATTTGCAGATTCCTTCACTTCTGACATATTTTTAGGTACAAAACATTGATGATGCTAACATTGTCGATATTATACACATCAAATTATTGTATCGATCACTCAAGTAATATCATCTTAAAGATTAAACCGTAAATAATAAGCAGAATGTCTAAATATTTGTTAATTACAATTCGCTAAAACGCAACCTAGTCATCAATAGATAGATGACTACTTAATCTGTCAAAAATAAAAATATTACCAGGAAAAAAAACAAGTTTATTCTTTTACACATTCGAAAATTTGTATCTCACTATCCTTTTCGTTCGAATTTTTGGAAGCGATAATAAACCATGCTTGATATTTGAATAATGGTAAAATTGGAACGTTTTTGAGTACAGGTTAAAATTTTAAAACGTTACGTTGTACGAAGAAAACACGAGTTGGTATTGATATTTATTTTTTAAAATCAAACCAATACAAACAATTAGAACAAATGGTAGTGTACTCCACTACCATTTGTTCTAATTGTTTGTATTTTCCCGTTACTAGTAGTTACGTTATTTATGTTACGTTACTTACTGTCGTCTTTATATAGAACACTGACTACACAATTGACCTAGTGGTTTATGCTGTCGCCACTAGAGATGGGTTTATGCCCAGGCACTTTGGGCATATTGAATATTTTTTTTTTTTTTTTTATATATAGACTACCAAAGTGCAGGGCCGTAGCTAGAGTCGAATTTGAGGTAGGGCAGCATTGGTTACAGGTAGGGCGGAAGTAAAAGAAATACCATAATTGACGTAGTCAAGTGTTGAGGATGTGTTGACCAAGTCCAATGTTCATTTTCTCAATGGCATATGACATATCATATGCCATTAAGAAAACAAATGCTAAGTAGGTCGGATATGGCAGTCATTCCTCCAGTTGTCTACAACAACCAGAAGATAGCTCTGAGTGCAGTAGTAAAAAACTTGCGGCTATATATGGACTCTACACTTGATTGGCGGGCACAAGTGACACATGTCAGCCAGAAAGTTACTTCGTGTCTTCGCGCTTTATACCGTCTTAAAACTTTCCTTCCCTCTAAAACCAAGGCTATGCTTATGCAGTCCCTAATAAATCCCTTGATCGATTATTGTGATGTGTGTTATTTTGACCTGCCGACCTCCTTAATAAACCTCTTCTCAATAACTGCATTCCATTCGTTTTCGTTTCAATTCTCAAATATGATCATGTGTCTACTTTACGTTCCCAGCTGCAATGGCTCCCAATTCAACAGTGCCGCAGTTTGTGTGCACTCACTTCTCTTTTTTCTTTCCTCTACTCCCCATCGTTACCTGAGTACCTCGTAACTCACTTTCGTCTCTTATGCTCAAACCATTACCGAAACCTTCGGTCAACGAACAATATGCTTCTCCTTTACACCCCTCACACCTCTAATTTCATCAATTCTTCCTTCTTTGTGCAGTCAGAATACGCTACCTACTGAAATCAGGATGTCCACAAACCGCCTCACATTCAAAATGAAAGTACGTGATTTACTTCGGAATGAATTGGCAGAACGATCACAACGATAATACCCGACAGAGTATTATAATAATAAAAATAATAAAATAATTTTATTGTTTCAACCAAAATCTAACTGTTACAGCGTTACGTACATACGATACATATATAATTACATTTATTTATATATGTATGTCTATGTATATATACGTATGTTTATATACCTGTCTGGTATCTTCATTCATTGTTATAAGCCCTAATATTTAACAGTAAATTTGTGTATACTACTTACAAGTATTAAATTTGCATAAATTAAAATGGTTGGTTTTATATCCTAAGCCTGCACCTACCACATCATAATCCTACATCACCTGAAGGTTGACTGGCAGAGAATTTCACATGGCATTAAGTCCGCCTTTGTGCTACATGTGCATTAAGTTAAAATAAAATAAAATAAATGTGCTCCGAAGCTCGGGCTCCTAAATCAAGCACCACGTATATCACTGACCTCTAGGTCAGTGATGTACATTCAATAGCTCTTCGTAGACAAATAATTTCTGTAGTAGAACATGAGCATGGATCAACAGATGTGTTAGTGCCACGGATAGGGCGCCGCCGCAAAACTCCTATGGCAAGTGGAAGAGGGCTACCGGATCCAGGGCGGGTTAAAGAAGTTACGCCCAACACTTGTAACACGTAAGCTCCGCTTTGCCACCTGGAACATTGGCACCTTAACCGGTCGTGCGAGGAAATTAGCCGATGTACTCTCCAGGCGGAGGGTAGCCATAGCGTTCCTGTAGGAGACTCGGTGGAAGGGCAGTAGATCCCGGTTCATTGGGAATGGCTACCAACTGATATACACAGGGGCACCTGGTGGAGAGAACGGAGTGGCCGTGGTGCTTGCCGGGTGGCTTCAGACTGGCATTTTAGAGGTCATGTAGCGACCGCCTTATGGTCGTAAGGGTGCTTATCGATGGAATTATTACCCATCTGAGAAGTGCTTACGTGCATCAGGCAGGTTGTAGCGAAACCGAAAAGATGTCGTTCTGGAGCCAACTCGAGGAGGTTCTTCGCGGCATTCCTTAGTAGCAAGGTATCGTTCCGGGTGGTGATCTAAATGGGCATGTGGGTGAGGATTGTGAGGAGTTTAAGCGTGTTCATGGTGGTTTCGGTTATGGCATTCGCAACAAAGAGGGTGAAGACATTTTACGAACATGTGCGGCTACCGATCTTGCCTTGGGGACACGTTCTTCAAAAAGAAACCGGAACACCTTATCACCTACAAAAGTGGGAGGCAAGCTACTCAAATCGATTTCCTGCTCACGAGAAGACACACTATTAACAAAGTGGCCAACTGCAAAGTCATACCCGAAGGGACACACTCACTGCACAACACCGTATCCTTGTCATGGACCTCTGTGTGAAGCCTAAAGACAAACATGTAGAACGCTGCCAGCGCCGGATCAGGTGGTGGCGGCTTGATGAAGTCACGTCTCAAAAGTTCGCCTCGACCTTCATTGATAAGTACGCTGGAGCTGAAAGCAAATTGGTTCAAGACAGTTGGGACAATATTCAGGCAGCTATTCTTGATTCAGCGACAGCGGTGCTGGGCGTGTCTAAGGACGGACGCAAATGTGACAGGGATACTTGGTGGTGGAACGACACAGTCCAGAGGGAGACTAAAGTCCAGAAAACCCTCCTTAAAAAATGGTAAGCATCCAGATCTCCCGAAGACCACAATGCGTACAGAGCTACAAAGCGTGCCACGAAGAGAGATGTAGCCAGAGCCAGACGTGACCACTTACAACCGGTATATGATAAGTTGGAATCATCTGTGGGTCAAAAACTCATTTATAAGTTGGCGCGTTCCAGAATCAAAGCGGCACAGGATGTTTCCAAGTGTCGCTGTGTCAAAGATCCTGAGGGCAACCTGTTACACAAAGAGCTTGCGGTGAACGAAATATGGCGTTCTTACTTCCACGAGCTGTTTAACAAGCAGCATAAAGTGGTGCAGCCACCGGATCTCCCTCCAAATCAGGGGCTAGTGCCACCGATAACGCCTGCAGAAGTCCATGCTGCTCTTCGCTGCATGACGAGTCGTAAAGCTGTCGGAGCCGATGGAGTGCCCATCGAGACCTGGAAGGCGCTGGGTATCCATGGTGTTAGCATCCTAACCAATATCTTTAACCGTGCACTCCTCAACGGCGAGATACCAAGGCTATGGAGACTGAGTATCATCACTCCAGTCTTCAAAGGCAAGGGATCGGTGCAGGATTGTGGCAACTACCGTGGTACAAAAGTGATGTCTCACACCATGAAGCTCCTTGAGAGGATAATTGACTCCCGAATCCGTCAGGAATGTATCTACACTCTCGGAGTGTCAATATGGGTTTTGAAAGTGAGAGTGAGGTAATAAATAATTGTTGGGTGGAGTGATACGAGTAAATAGATAAGACCATAAATACCATTTAGATCATATTGTTTTTACAAACTAATTATAATAATTAACATAATAATAAAAAGATTTAAATATTTAAAACAGTTGAATTCTATGATCCGCTAAATTATTAAAAGTGTGAGTCGGACTCACCCATGAATGGGAACCCTTCATGCAACATGTCAACATGTTATAAAAGTTCTTGTAGTTCGATGTAACTTTGATCGTGTTTTAATAATAGTGTACTGATTGAATGAAAGGTAAATTGTAGTTTACGAGTTATGACGTATTAAAAAAACTACTTACTAGATTTTGTTCAAACCAATTTTCGGTAAAAGTTTACATGGTAATGTACATCATATTTTTTTTTTTTGTATTATCATTCTCTAATTTTAGAAGTTACAGGGGAAGGGGACCCAATTACCTCTTTGGAAGTGCCACACGCGCAAACTATTCAGTTTCGAAAAAAAATATTAGAAACCCATTATCATTTCTGAAGACCTATCCATAGATACCCAACACGTATGAGTTTGATGATAAAAACTTTTTTTGAGATTCAGTTTTAATGTATTGTTTTTTTTTTCTATTTTTGTGTGAAAATCTTAATGCGTTTCACAAAATACATTATCAAGTTTCAACAGTATAGTTCTTATAGTTTCGGAAAAAAGTGGCTGTGAAATACGGACGGACAGACAGACATGACGAATCTATAAGGGTTCAGTTTTTTGCTATTTTGCTACGGAACCCTAAAAATGCGAATAACTCGTTCAGATCAATTGATTTTGTTCTTTTTTTTCGTAACGTCGGTCCAAAGTGAAAAAATATATGCAAACGACACAAAAATGTACATTGAAATAAATATATGAAAAATGACACGCGTGCACTTGTACGCAAAACATGTACGCTAGTTTTATTTTAAAAGAGGATTCCCCTTCCCATAGATTGTAATGTAGCCCATATTGCAATCTATGGGACGGGGAATACCGTCTGCTACACAAATATTGTAAATATACCACTTCAAATGCCATATACAGAGCAAAGAATTATTTTAATATGAAATGAATATACAAACTGGTATGTTCAGAAAAGTTTTGAGACCTGTCCCTACATTTTTTTTATCTCAAACTACAAATAATTCAATTATAAAAAATATCTTAGTTTTTGCTATTTTTAAGGTAGGGCATTCTGATTTTAAGGTAGGGCATTGCCCCACAATGCCCTCCCCTAGCTACGGCCCTGCCAAAGTGACTCTACCCCGCCTGATGGAAAGCATGAGCAGAATCCAAGAGTGGGAGAAACCACACATCATTGCTGCGAATGCAGACAGTAAAGTATGGCGGCCCACACTATGGCGGCTTGGTGAGATGCTTTTTCACGCCCCGCTTAAGGGACCCGGGATCATAGTGGGAAGGAAACACGTGAGCTGGTAGCGAGTTCCAGCTTTTGACTGCTCGGTATAAGAAGGAAGAGCCGAACCGCTTCGTTCTAGTGCGTATTTCCTCCACTCTGAAGCGGTGACTTCCAAGTCCAGCACGCGTTGTCCTGTAAAGGAAGGGAGAAGGAGGGACCAGTTGGAAGAGCTCTTTCGAACACTCACCATGGTAAAGGCGATAGAGGACCTAATATCTAATATGGCGGATAATATAATTATCAATAAAATGTTGTTGCTAAAGAGCCTTATGTCTAGCAGTGGCCTGTTAAAGCCGGTGACAATTAATTAGCTACATTTGTGTGAATAGCAAACATTATTCGACAATTCGACTTCATCGAAACTTCGAACACAAAAAAAACAATATATGAATTGTGATTCAACATGACCTATAATACCTATTTTTAAATAAATTATTAATTTTAAAAATACTGACTTGTTGAATATTGACTTGATCAATTGAGGGCTATAGATTCAAAAGCGCCTCTATCCCATTTCAAGCTTTTATTGTTTTTTCAACTGCTGGCAATGATATTCTACTTCTCTTTGGCTTCACTGAATAAAATACGTGCAAAATTGCCTCTATCACCACTTTATTCTATTCAAATATGTTTTTAATAACAAGTAGTAGTACAATAAATGGTTTTAGTATTATTCTGAAAAAAAAAAGTGGATAGAAGCGGTTATGAATCTATACCCCTCAATTACGATTTGATTCAGATAATATTCAACTTTATTTTAAGAAAACAGTTTTCCTTTTTTGCCCAGTGCTCGGGCATTTATTCGGGCTTAAACTCATTTAGGTATGCCCAATGTGAAAGGTTTTTGCCTTTTCGCGTGCTATCTATGATATTAATACGTCATATAAGCATTGCCGCAAGTTTTTTTGATTAAGGTATAAAAACGGATAGGTACTAGGCTAGATCGACACTCACAAAATTAAGCCAGGCCTTCCGTTTACACACTTGTGTTTACTTTGATTTGGAATTGCCAAGCGGCGTATAAACGCAGCTGAAAAAAAACAAAGTTCAGCCGTATCGTAGTAAACCCGACCGCAATCCTTTGTTACATATACAAGTCTGACCATTCTTACATCTCCACTTAAACAAATAAATAAAATTGATGTGTCTGTATGTAATATCAAATGATCAGTTTTTTACTAAATGCATATGAAAGTAGATACGGTACGTACATTAAAATGATTTTTTTATAAAAAAATGTCTGTCTGTTAAAGTAATCTCTGAAATGGATTTACTAATTTTAACGGGACTTTCTCTGGTAGAAACTGATGACACAAGTAGTAACTAATAGTAATTTATTTTAGACCAGCTTTGCTCCGCAGCAGTGGGTATCAGCTAGTTGAGAATATTATTTCAGTGGCTTCTAGTGGATTTAGCTCAAATACACTTTTGCTAACAGAATATTTTATGAGACTGAGAAGTTACCTATTTCTTTGGGTACCAGGAAATAATAAAACTTATGGTTTTCATAATAACCAGTGTAAAAAAAAACCGTAAAAATAAAATAGGTCGGTACGAACTACGAACATTACCTAATGTTAAATATCGCTATAGGTCTTTATAACAGTTTCGTACCGTAATAAATAAAAATGTTTACGTTATAACTTAAGAAAAAGTTTAACAAAAGCTTGGTCACTATTGAAAACAAATGGAACGGAAAACGGATTATCGGTTTTACCACGTTTCTTTTGATTGAATGGAGCTTTGATGTCTTCAGGAGGGAATCCTTTTGAGAAGCCAGACAATGCACGGCAAACTTTGTCACTGATGAGTTTTGTTTGCCTTTTGTCAGTCCCTACATGATTATGTTTAGGCTTTAGATGTAAAAATGGATACCTCTGGCGTTGAAAAGTTTTTGAATGACAGAATTAGCACCAATAAATATTTGAAAAATCTCGCATTGGTTGCCGTGACACAAGAAACGAGCTTAGTGCGGAAACCGTTCTTGAGTTCAAAAATAATATATTATGGAAATAAATAGAACAAACAATAGTTTAATTTTAACTACTCTTTGTTTTTTAATACAATACACATCTTGTAAGTATTAAAATATGACACAAATATGACGAATATGACAGTGACGTTATCTTGATTGACCGAGTCTAGCTTATATTATTCTAGGTAACGCCCGGGTTTCTGCTTGCTTGTATGTTTAGACTATCTGTGTACAAAATTTCAATTAAATCGGTTCAGTAGCTTAGGAGTGACAGACAGACTTACTTTCGCATTTATAATATCATAATAAGAAAGTAAGGATTATAGTTTCTAAAATTTGTAGAATAACTCTTAAAAATGTTTCTGACCAAATTCCACTTCATTAAAAGCAATTTCCTTTTTTTTTTTTATATAACGCCTGCCAAGGTGACTTTACTATGCCTGATGGAAAGCATGAGTAAGGGACTTCACACACTGGCCACGCGCCCAGGCGCGTGGGAACGTGGCAGCAGATCACGGTGGAACAGATCTGCCTGTTAACAGATGCCTGAGAACAGAACAACGCCCAGCAATTTTGCGACAAAGCCGACAGGCGCGTAGGCGTGGTAAAATCTGCTCGAACGGGCAAATCTGCTCCACCGTCGCCGCGCGCGTGATCTGCTGCCACGCGCACACGCGCCTGGGCGCGTGGCCAGTGTGTGAAGTCTCTAAAATCCACAAGTAGGTGTCGCCATACTCACTGCAGATGCAAGCAGTATGGCGAACCACATTATGGCGGCCTAGTAAGATGCTTTTTCACGCCCCGCTTAAAGGACCCGGGATCATAGTAAGAAGGAAAAACATGAGCTGGTGGTGAGTTCCAGTGTTTAACTGCTCGGCACAACAAGGAAGACCCGAACCGCTTAGTTATGGAGCGTATATCTTCCACTCTGAAGGGGTGACTTCCCTGGCCAGATCGTGTTGTACTGTAGAGGAAGGGAGAGGGTGGGATGAGTTGGAAGAGCTCTTCAGAACACTCCCCATGGTAATGGCGATATAAGACTGCCATAGAGGCGACATCTCTTCGCAACTGCAAAGGTTCTGGGAACTCGGTGGCTTCGGGACTGTCTATGATGCGAACCGCTCGCCTCTGCAACCGATCGACAGCGTCAAGCAAATATTGCGCAGATCCATCACCCAAAACAGGTGTATAATTTATCAACAGTAAATGAAACAAATAGAGCTATAGCGGATTAGTTTATAAAATTCATTTATATGTAGATACTTATACCCACTTGCGATACAAAATATATATGTAGATACCTAATACGAAATATATATGTAGATACTTAATACAAATTCTCCATTGTATGAAATACAATTATGATGTAAAAGGCACAAAAAAAATCTACATAAAATATTAACAACAGACCTTAAGTGTACTCAATGAGTACAATGTACTTGCGTGCTTAGAGTACATTACATTACTCAAATACAATAGAACCTCTGAAAAATAATTAAGTACCTACCGTTCGCCCACACATAATGATACAGCTATTGTCTGCGAAATTATGAAGGCTGAGAAAAGGAGAGGAAATGAAATTATAAACATAAATGTGTATTATAGTTTTAAATTACATATTCTCCCGCATATAAGCTTGAGTAATACCATATTGAAGTTAGACAATACAAGACACAGTATGGTACTGAATTATTTATAGCCCAGTTTAGCTTCAGGAACTTCTGGTCCGATTTGAAAAAATCTTTAACTGTTAGATACTCCACTTATCGAAGAAGACTTTAGGCTAGGCGTATTGTAGAAGTGTGTTAATTTTGTTACTCAATAATTTTAACAAAAAGGAACCGACTTCAATGAAAAACTATTCCGAGTACCCAAATCGCGACAATTGTGCCTATGATATTTGAGGAGTTCCCTTGATTTTCTTGGGATCCCATCATCAGATCTTGATATGGTGACGATGGGACCACCCGTAAGCTACGCCCATTCCAATGCAAAAAGAATTTTTTACCACTTTGGAAGTGTCTCTCGCGCAAACTATTCAGTTTAAAAAAAAATGATATTAGAAACCTCAATATCATTTTTGAAGACCTATCCATAGATACACGTATGGTTTTGATGAAAAAAAAATTTTTGAGTTTCAGTTCTAAGTATGGGGACCCCCAAAATTTATTGCTTTTGTTCTATTTTTATGTAAAAATATTAAAGCGGTTCACAGAATACATCTACTGACCAAGTTTCAACAGTGGCTGTGACATACGGACGGACAGACAGACAGACAGACATGACGAATCTATAAGGGTTCCGTTTTTTGCCATTTGGCAACGGAACCCTAAAAAGATTCCGACGAATTGAGAACCTCCTCCTTTTTTTTGAAGTCGGTTGAAAATGGTGAGAAGACCAGGTTGAAGTATATAGATGTTGATGACAGCCGAGACCGACAACTTAACGTGCTGTCCAAGGCACAGGCGTAGACCGCCAGACCTCCTAACTCCGAGCTGTAATTATGATTTTCTTGTAAGAAAAACTCAATAACACTTTCAGCCTGACCCAGAATTCGAACGCTCTTGATCAGCAGTCGCATATGCTAACCGCTAGACCACAATTGTTTTATTATTTATCTATTATAACTTTACAGTCACTTACAGTAATTTTTTTTAAACAGACATACATTTGTAGAGATCGACATCTAGTAATACTCCATATATATATATATACTCCATATTCCACGTATCGGGTGACGTCTAAATTATTTTTAGATATTTAGTGTTAAAATTAACTGTTTAAACAATACTAAGATTACTGAACTGCGACATGATTATTCAACTAATATATTGTTTGTCATGTCATGTCATTACATGTCATCACACTTTTTTGAAGTCGGTTAAAAATAAAGTCCTCCGCCGCGTCTGTCTGTCTGTTTGCGAAAAACTAAAAAAACACTGCACCGATTTACACGAAATTCCACCTAGATAGTTGAAAGCCTGAGAAAGGACACAGGCTACTTTTTACGGCGAAAACTGACATAGACGCGGGCGGAGCCGCGGGCGAAACTTAGTAATTTATAAGTGTTAAATTAATACTAACTTACTAAATGTTAAACTTTGTCAGTCAGTAGTTTATCGCTAATATTGTATACCCAACATAAAAAATAAGAAAGTACCCAAGAACGCTTTATTCTGCTTCATCGTCCCCGAGGTACTTCTCGACGAGTTTCTCGACCCACAGCTAATAAAACGCAGTGAAACATAGACCTCCGCAGTGTTTAATCTTCTTTAAAGCGGGAACAATGCCGTTTTGGACCAAGTTGGAATACCTAACCGAGTGACATTAAAATTTACTCCGATCCTACCTTTCCCTACATTTTTAAACTTTGAAATTGCCAAACCGTCGAAACCAATTGTAATAGATTTATTTTCATTGTCAACCACATCTGAGAGTTTTGAATAAATTAAATGGCAGCGATTACGTAAATTATTTTCAAGCGCTTTTGGAGTTTTTGTAAAAAACTCTCATTGATACGAAAACAATTACTATAATATATATTTAAAGATATAATATATGTAATATATATATTATACGGAAGGCCACCACAAAAGACTGACCCTGGCAACATTTAATGGCCGCACATTACGGCTAGACTCGCATCTAGCACAACTCGAGGTGGAACTTGGGAAGATTAGATGGCATATCTTGGGGTTATGCGAAGTCCGAAGAGGGGGGAGGACACCATAACCCTCGACTCAGGCCATCTTATGTACTTCCGTGAGGGAGACCAACAATCCCAAGGTGGCGTTGGGTTTCTGGTTAATAAGTCCCTTTCTAACAACGTTGTAGAAATGTCTAGTGGGTCGAATAGGGTAGCGTACCTCATAATCAAGCTCACCGAGAGATATTACTTGAAGGTAGTACAAGTGTACGCACCGACCTCGACCCACTCGGACGATGAAGTGGAAGATATGTTCGATGATATATCGAGGGCCCTCCACTTCACGACAAAAACCCACTACAGCGTTGTTATGGGTGACTTTAACGCCAAAGTGGGAGTACAAAATTGCAGCGAATCAGTAATAGGATCCCATGGGTTTGGAAGCAGGAATCATAGGGGGCAAATGCTCGTCAACTTCCTCGAACGAGAGGGGTTGTTCTTGATGAACTCTTTCTTTCAAAAACGGCCCCAAAGGAAGTGGACGTGGCGGAGCCCCGACGCTATGACCAAAAATGAGATTGATTTCATCATGACGGACAAAAAGCATATATTCAGAGACGTCTCAGTGCTCAACAGGTTTAATACCGGCAGTGATCACCGACTTGTCCGAGGCTCACTGAATATCGACTTCAAGGCTGAACGTGTCCGCTTGATGAGATCTAGGCTCCGACCAACTCTGCTCCAAGCCACGATGGGTTCTGAAAAATTCCAGTCAAATCTGGAAAACCGATTTGCTGCCATGGAAACCACAAGAGACGTTGACCAGAAACTCCATAATGTGGTTCGGATCATCAGGGAAGAAGGTTCGAGATTTTGTAAAATGCAGCGTAAGAGCGGGAAGTCAAAGCTTTCAGAGGGGACTCTTAGGTTAATGAAGGAACGACGTGAGAACCCACCTGTCACTTCGTTAGGAAAACGGACTCTGAACCGAGAGATCAGCAAGCGTGTAAGACATGACCTCCGATGCTCCAATACTCTTTTTATTGAAAGAGCGATCGAGCTGAATCGGGGGTCAAAAGTGTTCGCGCAATCTCTCGGAAGAAGCCACCTGACGAAGTTGACCACAGCAAGTGGAGTAGTCGTTACTTCCAAGCCGGCCATCCTCTCGGAAGTGGAAGGCTTCTATAGCGGTTTGTACGCTTCGCACGCATCTCGACCTGATTCCGAAAATGAGGATCCTAGAGCCAAATTAACACGCCACTACACCGAAGATCTGCCAGAAGTCAGCATTGACGAAATCGAGATGGCTCTTGGACAGCTGAAAAATGGAAAAGCCCCGGGAGAGGATGGCATTACAACAGAGTTGTTGAAAGATGGAGGTAAGCCCGTACTGAGGGAGCTCCAAAAGCTTTTCAACGCTGTCTTGTTCGAAGGGAGAACTCCAGAGGCGTGGAGTAGAAGTGTGGTCATTTTGTTTTTCAAAAAGGGTGACAAGACCAGGTTGAAGAACTATCGACCCATTTCCCTCTTAAGCCACGTCTATAAGCTGTTTTCAAGAGTCATCATGAACCGTCTTGCGCGAAGACTCGACGAATTCCAACCACCGGAGCAGGCTGGGTTTCGGAGCGGATATGGCACCATAGAACACATCCACACAGTGCGGCAGATTATTCAAAAGACCGAAGAATATAATCAGCCCCTGTGTCTAGCATTTGTGGACTATGAGAAGGCCTTTGACTCGATCGAGATCTGATCTGTTCTGGAGTCCCTGCAGCGCTGCCAAGTAGACTGGCGATACATCATACACAAGTGTTGAGATGTCTCTACGAGGCCGCCACCGTGTCCGTCCAAGTACAGAATCAGCAAACAAGGCCCATACCATTGCATCGAGGAGTGAGACAAGGGGATGTTATTTCCCCGAAATTGTTCACAAATGCAATGGAGGACTTGTTCAAGACGCTGCACTGGAAAGGACGTGGCATAAACATCAATGGTGAACACATCTCACACTTGCGATTTGCAGACGACATCGTCATCATGGCGGAGACGCTGCAGGACCTACAACAGATGCTGAATGATCTGGCTGACTCTTCTGTACGCATCGGCCTACGGATGAACTTGGACGAAACCAAGGTCATGTTCAACGAACATGTACTACCGGAACCGGTTGCGATACACGGTACCGTTCTCGAAGTTGTTCAAAAGTATGTGTACCTCGGGCAGACTTTGCAGTTGCGTAGAAACAACTTCGAGGACGAGGTGAACAGGAGAATTCAGCTGGGTTGGGCGGCGTTTGGGAAGCTTCGTCGGGTCTTCTCATCATCGATCCCACAGTGCCTAAAGACGAAAGTCTTCAACCAGTGCGTCCTACCCGTCATGACATACGGAGCCGAAACGTGGACACTCACGGCACGGCTGGTCCACAAATTCAAAGTCACGCAGCGTGCTATGGAGAGGGCTATGCTCGGAGTTTCTCTCAGAGATCGTGTTAGAAACGAGGTAATCAGAGAACTAAAGTGATCAACATAGCCCACAGGATCAGCAAGCTGAAGTGGCAATGGGCTGGCCATATTAGCCGCAGGGCCGACAACCGTTGGGGTAAACGTGTTCTTGAGTGGAGACCGCGTCTCGGCAAACGTAGTGTAGGACGTCCACAGGCCAGGTGGAGTGATGATTTGCGCAAGACGGCTGGCAGGAGCTAGATGCGAGTCGCCGAGGATCGAACTGAGTGGCGTGCAATTGGAGAGGCCTATGTCCAGCAGTGGACTGCGATAGGCTGATGATGATGATGATGATATATATATTTATATATATTTCATCATCATCATCACCCATCTCAGTCCACTGCTGGACATAGGCCTCTCCCATTGAACACCACTTTGATCGATTTTGGGCTTCTCGCATCCAGCTCCTGCCGGCCATCTTGCGCAAATCGTCACTCCACCTATATTTACGCACAATAAATAAATAAATTAATGTTTCGGAAATTTTATTTACCTAGTAGTTTAAGCAGTTGCCAAGCCGCTTTCTATTGCGTCATGTATTGTGGGTTCAAATACCACCTTGTACAACAACATCATCATTATCATTAGCTTATCACAGTCCACTGCCGGACATAGGCCTCTCAATTGCACACTACTCTAATCAAATTTGGACTTCTCGCATCCAGCTCCTACCAGCCACACTACCCCTGACAAGATGCGGTCTCCAGTCCAGAACTCTTCTATCCCAACGGTCATCAGTTCTTGGAACAACTTAGTGTGATCCAAAAATTGTTGTTTTGAGTCTGGTTGTTCTTTGTATCCGTTTCATGTATGTTTGTAGCTTAGTTGGCTTTAAAAAAGAAATAGGACGTTATGTTTTTATTCTATTTTTTTTTGTATATTAAGCCTACCAATGTGACTCTACTCTGCTGGATAGAAAGCACCAGTAGTATTCAAGACTAGGGGTCACCATCCTCATGTATGAAACTAGACGATGCAGCACTGTGACCCACAAATTGACTCAGTGAGATGCTTCTTCATCATTCGGTCTCCGGCCACACACTCACCAACGAATTACAACAGCATGAATGCTGTAATTTTTAGGTTCGTCTTCTGTGTGAAATTGTATGAACAATATTAAAGTTACTAGTGATGAACTATATAATAAACCAGCTATAGCTCGCAGCTTCACCCATGTTTTATACTCATCTACAACCTTTTTACCTTTAACACTCCTTTGCTCTCTTGGAGCTCGCCTACACTTCACAAGGAACACAGATGCCAAATTTCAGCTTCTTGGGCCCAGTAGTTCCAGCTGTGCGTTGTCTGTCTTTCAGTCAGTATCGGAACAGTTCCATATACCTACTTGAGAAGTATATTTTGTAAATAATGGCATATTATATATTAGCATATTATTATAGGCAGTATTACGATTCAAATTCATAATTTTGTCTTAGTTTTAACACATTTGAATCTATGGATTTTCCACTCCGAAGCTAAAAAGTTTACGTAAGGCTGTATGGAATAAGAAAATTTACACTGTAAGTTAAGTTTTCTCAATTGATAAAAAAGGTAAGCTAAAATGGCTAAGGCAGCCATTTATTTTGGGGATTCGAGAAGATAAAATATTTTACGATGTGTCAGTTTTTCATCGTTGTTTCAATAAGACTTACCTCCTCCTTCGAGATACCTCTCAAGTACATACATAGTTTATCGTCCCCGAGGGTATAATTTCGATACTCTAAACACGTAGCCATGTCTGTAACATTCGTTAAGATATCGGCGTTTCACAAGTTTTGTATGATAAATAATACTTGAGTTAGGTAGAAAAGCTTCGGTTCCTTAATCGTGCAGAAGTTTTAACGTTATTTAAACAATTTCCAGAAACAATTTCAACAAACAAAAGGCACTCACTCAGTACGGAAAGTCTTATTTAAAGCTTAATACAAGTTAAAGCTGTGACCTAAATTTATGACACCAGACGATTATATTCATAGTTAAATAAAAAGTCATTAATGGAAGATTCTACTTGCCTACTTTATGACCTTAAATGGTTCTCGCATGGCACGGTACATAAGGAAATTTGGAGTGTCTTTACATAAGGAAATTTTTATGTAAATAGGCTTCACCATTTCATTTTAAATTGAAAACGATTTTCCCACAAGAATTCGAGATATCTCGAAATAAAGGTTGGTAATGTTTGTGGGTATGGAAATAGGACGAGGCTTACTTTTAAGGGACCAATCGTGATTACACACGAACGAAATTGTAATTTCGTATTTAGATTTTGGTCCTTTGTTTTATCTTTCATCCATGAAGAAATAATTATAGTAAAATAGTTTATGCTGTATTCCATATGATGGGTGTCGTAAAAGGCGACTAAGGGATAAAACTACGCAAGAAAACATCAATGCAAGGTAAAAGAAAACTTGAAACCAACCCTATACCAACCCGTCTGGCCAGCCATATCTATAATTTTAGAAATTTAAAACATTTTTTGTTAAAATGATCGGCCCATAGTAAAAGAGAATTATTTTTATAACACACAACTAATCAAATTCAAATTAACATCTGCCATTATATATCTTACTAACTGACCCCGCAAACTTCGTACCGCCTAACACTTACTCAATTGTTTTGCCTTCTCGGAACCCCTCCAATAAAACTTAAACTATACTTATCTATCTATCTATCTATATATCCACACCGTATTCGGTGAAGGCGACTCCCTCTTGTTCAGCCTGGGTTAAACTATATTATGGTATGGTACTAAAGTTCAAATTTAATTTTAAGTATTATTACGAATCTTTTGTATGGTAATATAGAAAAGTGTTGTTTTTAGACTTTTTTTAGATAATTTTTAACTTTTTTCTTTCCTTAAGTACCCTCCTCGTACTTCAAGGAATATTATAAAAAAAGATTTAGCGAAATCTGTCCAGCCGTTCATGCGTGATGGCGTGACCAAGGGAAAAAGCAATAGGGATTCATTTTTATACATATAGATTAACCAATAACATTCAAGCAGAAACATGTGTTCAATTGTAGAAGATAATTGCAGTCTACATTACTATTGTTTTAAAGTAAGAATAGCAGACGGCTTAATTTTAAATTGCGTACGCACACAATTCAACAATGCAACATGGTGACCACACTATAGCAGCCTATTGAGATCTTTCTGCATCATTGGATCTCCAGTCTCGCAACTAACACCGAAACAAGACAACACAAAGCTGTCATATTAGATTGGTCTTCTTTGAGAGGGTAGTATCGACCCATTCGTGCTGTAATCATCTTGACTTTCCACCTTGGTAAATTGAGAAATGTACAAGAAATGTGCTCCATTAGCTCAGTAAACATCGGTATAAATGAATTATTCGTTATATTAGGTAACAAACTTTGACGAATGGTCAAAATGATTTATGCAAAATAAAATATTGTTATAAAAACATAGGTAGATAAAGATATGAAAATTAAGTAATTAAAATAAATAAACGTTGCAATAAATCATTATTGTAATACCTACAAGGTATTTATTGGCGTCACAAAGATCAATAAATTATAATTTTTAAACATCTATGGCTTTGCAATAAATTATTCAGAGCATAAATCATCATAATGTAAACTTTCTTTAACATCGGCTGCGAATGATTTATGTTAGTCTATAACAATACAAAATACAGACAATACTAAAGTGGTTATAATTTAACAATTTCAAAACGTTTAATGAATAGTGTAATGTAAACAAGACGTTTAATGACACCACAAAAACATATTTCAAAAATGTTATATTTGGTTGTACACTTATCTAGCGTCATTTTCCTTTGTCGTTTGTCGCACAGACAGCTTACAAAAATACAATAAAATGATTGTAAAAAAAAAACTTATTTAAAAAATAAAACATATTCTGGCGTGGTTGTGAATTAATAACTAGTGGAGCAGTTCACGTGTTTAGAATTAATTAGAATTTAAAATTGAAAACATTTGTAACAGTTTCCTGTACGTATATTTGAGAATTTGTAACCATCAATGTTATTCTAAGGGGCCCTACATATTGTCGTAATTATTATTATCGTATAGATATGTACGCACTTTGACAACCCAAATGGGGTAATACAAAAGAGTTGTGTTTGCACAGCCTGCCCGTTTCATTATTTGCTCCAATTCAGGCAGTTTTAACAATATAGAGGGTTTTGAAACTAACAGTGTTGTGTGAAACAGCGTCGATGTAGTCAACCATGTGGTCTAAAGTGATATTATTTTGTGTTTTGCTTTTTGGCTTTAAATTTGTTGGTAAGCACTTGTGTAATAACCCTTATATATAAATACATTCACTTTTGGATCTCCGAGTGGTTAAGGTGAGGCGAAAAAAACGCCCACAGTTTGCCATCAATATAATATATAGTAGGAAATATTTGAATACTTTGTAATATTTTCTTTCCTAAATAGAATTAATAAATGTTTAAGAATTAACGATTAAATCATGATTGATTTAATCGTTAATTCTTAAACATTAAATTCTTAAACTGACAACACCATGACACTTGGGCATTGACGAGGCCTAAGAATAACAATTAAAATTAATGTGACACCCTTATTTGACATACATATAGTAATGCAAATACTTTTAAGCAATGATTTGCTTGCTTACTTTTCAGCACCAATTCCTTTTAATGAGGAACAAAGAGCGTTCGAATCAAATAGCTGGCAAGGAAACGTAAACACAGCTGGCCAATATCATGGTTCTGATTTCAAACGAGTTCATAGCGTAAATGCTATGACTAGTTCTGCACAACAATTGCCGACCGGTCAAGGATTTGAAACTAATCGAGGAAGACAGCATCACGCATATTATGAAAAAAACTTTCCTCATTCCTTGTATTCCTTACCAGTAGTAAGTAACCCAGTAAACGTTGCCCCGGAAGGAACACTTGACCACAGAAAAGATGGTATTGTTTCACGAGTTGATTCCTTTCCTATTAGAAAACAGCATCGCCCAATCAGAGTGGATGATCAGTTTAAACGACAGAATTGGCAGTCACATAGCCGATTTGAAAATCCAACAATGGGTGTAATCGATAATGTTCCTACTGCTTATGAAAGCCCGCTGTCCGTACAAAAACCATACCGCAACTTAGGTCAAGCCATACAACCATCACTGGTAAATCGTCAACATTATCGAGATAACTTAAACCCAAAAGATCTCCATTATCGTCCAGTACCACAAAAATCTGGAAGCATTAGATATGTGGCTCATACTAGGACTAACTCTGACACCTACCCTGGACCCGTGCGTTACGAAAGTCATCAAGAGGCACATGAACACAATACTAATATAGAAAAATCTGAAAATAATTCCAACGTAGAAAAAGTTCCTGCATTATTTATGCGTCACCATTCTTACGGTTTTGAAAATCATAACCGGCATAGTTTAAATCCCTTGAATAGACCCGAAAGTTATATAACTCCACCAGAATCTATTAATAACAAGAATATTCATGTTGCACCATTTAATAGAGGAATAAATCATTTTCATAGTGAATATGTGGAACATCCCATTATTCCATCACCACCACCACCAGGTTATCCTTCTATCAATCCCAGACATGACGGGCAGCCTAAGCACAATCACAGGTATATGGAAAACCCTACAATTAATTCTCTGCCAAATAATCATGCACAAGATGCTTATCAACCGCCAGTACCGTTAGATGCCGTACCAGTTGAAGGTGGAAATACTAGGCATATTCACAAATCAGTAATTACAAAGGAGTCAAATAACTATGCACCTCTAAATACTTATAACGTAAGTCCTATAATACAGAAGGATTCTGTTCTGTCTAATACCACGAGCAATGATGATGTCTTTGTGAAACTCACAAATAATAATGGACCCACAGTTACAACAATTGATAATAAAAAAACTGATATATTTTCCTCTTTCGCTGAAGAAAAACCAAACGAAAATGTCTATGATTTTAGTGAGGGTAAGTTAATCAATCATTATTTTAATTATCTGGTTAAATGTTAATGTAACTTTAAAAATACCTATCATGTAAATGTATGTGGATTGATTGAGACGATGCAATGCACAATATCAATTTTGCAAAATTTTTACTCTATTTTAAACGCAACTATTGTCTTGCAGGTGAAAACGTGAAAGAGTTTTTTTCAGATAAAATAAAAAATAATTTTGTTATAATTTATGAAAATGGCACGGTTGAGTATGTGAAACATTTAGATACAGACGATGATCCTGACTTTATAGTAGTCAATAAACCACTTATGACGTCGCCAGATGTAACCTCCGATTCTCCTCCAGAAAGTAAACAAAAGATATCAAATATTCTAGACTCTTTACCGGAAAAGACAGATGACTACGATTCATCGGTGCCTTCAAACGATAATAATTATAATTCACCATCAATACCAATATCACAGCAAAGTCAAGATACCACGCCATCATCATCAACAAACGACAATTATAATCCAGCATTGACCTCACACGGAAGTAATTATAATAAGGATCCAGAGCCTCAGGATAATAGACAGAGTCTAAATAACTCAAATAAGATTAATGACTATCCACGGCGGGAGTCGAAACCTCTGACACATACATCACCTACTACACATACCTTAACTCCTCCCGCTTTTGATGACGCAATGATGCAAGAGTTCCTTGATTCACTTTCTATTAAGTCTGAAAATGAGCAGCAACTCAGTGATAGCAATTTACCACAAGATGAAAATACTCCAACTCATGATAATAACCACCCCGCTGATCATGTGTACCCTATAATGCCACCTTCTGAATTACATAAAGTGATATCCCCTGGCACATTTAAATCTACCACTTCAAGCTCAGATGACCTAGAAATTCAAAAACACAATTACTCACATCCTCTTTTAACTACTACTTCTTTAATACTACCTTCTAGTACATATGAAGCTAGCCTTCAAGCCAGGACGACACCTATTCCATCAAGCAGTGATTCAGACAATAATCGTAGTGAGTAATATTATTTTGTAGTAATAAACACAGACTATAATTTGTTTTAAATAATAAATTTTATCAGCTTTGATCTAATTTAATTTACAGTGACTACTCCAGAAGATCAAACCATCACGATATCATCAATAGAATTAGCCACAGATAACGTAAAAGATGATTCGTCAGTCAGTGACGAATCATCTTATACGTTATCTGTGGCAGAACATAAAGAGGCTCAGGAAATTAAGGACGTATCTTCTAGAGAAAAGTTGGATAATTCAAGTCATGATTCAAAAGCTTACGATACTACAACATCGGTACTTTATAATACAGACAATTTGCATAATACTGACAAGTTCGAAGATGTTTTAACACAAGTTACAAATAGAGTGGAAATGGAGGAAAACATTACTGAATCAGGTGAGTAAAACATTGGATTACGTAAAACTAATCAATAGTTATTCGTGTACTTAAAATGCATAAACGTAATTGCTGTTGATATGAATTTTGCTAGCTGCTTTAGCTACGATATTTTTTGTTCAATCAGCTTGTAAGGATTCTTTGGCAAATACTAGTGATCCAGAAAAATATGATAAAAGCACAGCAGTCCTAACAAATCGAAGCAATGTAAATACAGATAAAGCTACTGGGTATAATTCTTTAGTGACAAAACCACCTAAGAGTGGCTTAGAAATAACATTAAATATACCTAACGATTCTGATGGCACTCTCTACATAAAAATTGATGCTCCTGATGATTATACAGGTGATGCTACTCCATATTTCAGAACTGATTCTTCGAAATCAATTTAACATTTAACAGAAATATTAAATTAGAATATTACCCAAACAGGAAATCAAGATACATCGAGTAATGATACATTATTAGTATCCATTTCTAGACAAAATGACAGTGACATTGATTTGATAACAGTTAAGAACGAATCTGATGGACATGATTATTTTAACACCGCTCAAACAAATGCCGATGAAGTCAGTCCTACCAACAATTTGAAGCTTGGTTTGTACTCCGCTATCTTATGTATACGAGTATTATATCAAAACATAAATGGTCAATTTACGATGGCATTGCTTTTTACAGATTTATCGAACGCTTTGGTGGTAATGAATGGTACGACTGATAAAGACTACTTAAATCAACTGCTGTCAAGTGATTCTAAAGTAAACTTGATTATATTTCAAATGCCTTGTCAAGATCAGGCGATAGTAGAGAAGTCTAAAGAAACGACTATCTACCCAAATGGAACTTGTATTGAGCTATTGACAGAAACACGGTGGAAGAATAAAGACGGTAAACAAAGGATACTTGAAAATACTTGATAAATTAAAAAATATCTATAGATTTTCTATAATGCAAACATTAATTGTATTTATTTTTATTTCAGATCCGTCTCCGGTGATTATTACAATGAAGAAAATTTACGTAGGTGGAAAATGTAATTGATGTAGTTTAACATATTGTGAGTACATATCAGAGAATAGAGGTCTTTTGTAAAATTTACCAAACATTAAAATTATTTTTTGTTGATATTTACACTTTTGCCTGCTATAATAAATATTTTTTTAGACAATGAATTTTAATCACCTGTATACCACCCACCACCCATATATTCGAGCATATAGTTGGGACGAAATCACAGATTTGAACTAAACCTATTTTTTTTACGAAAGTGGGAGAAAATCTATTTTATTGGTACTGGTATACCAGAGATATTTCTAAATCACTCATGTCAAGGGAAACCTTACAAGTTAGTTATCGAATATATTTGTTACTAGTATTCGCCCGCGGCTTGTTTGCCGGTGGTTATCGTGGTAAAATGTAGCCTATGTCCTTTCTCAGACTCTAGAATATCTGTGTACAAAATTTTATTAAAATCGGTTCAGTAGTTTTTGCGTGAAAGCTCGACAGAGAGACAAAGTTACTTTCACATTTATGACTGAGAGAATCTAGTAAGGATTACTTTGATAGAATCCTCAGATTACTCGTATTTCATGTTACAAAACTTAAGGACGATCCTAAAATCAAATACCGTCTGAAATTTGGTTAAGTCATATGTCAACTTTAGTATTGCGGTACCTACTTAGAATATTATCTTCGCATTGTATTTCGAAACGTAATCTTCTAATTAAGATATTTAATGAAATTAATTTTGCAGAAAATAATGTTGGTTTCAGGTTGTCTATGGTTTAAATCTACTTATTATAACAGACTACCAGACTTATATTTATATTCTTATATTTTATATGTATGCTTATTATAATATGCAAGAGTGAATAGATAAATTAAAATATTACATTTCTGAATGGTCTGAGCTAGGTGTATATAAATGTGTTTCAGGCAGCCGCTTGACTATAACGTTACATAAAGAATAATTATACGAGTACGTAAAAGTACTTCAACGTAACTTACTTTATAAGCAAATAGTACTTCAACTCCAAAACACATTTTATTTGATTCATGTCCATATACATATTTTATGCTTTTGTGTACCACATTGGTTTTTCTTAGCTGACTGCCTCGTTAGTCTAGTGATAAGCGTTAGCAAGAAGTCTCGGTTCAATTCCCGGGTCGGACCCGGGTTTGTAAGATCTGCGAAAAAAAAATTCGGAGTTTGGGTGTTTTCTATGTGTAATATGTATGTATTTACATATATCAATTGTCTGGTACATTTAGTGCAAGCTCTGCTAAGTTTGTGACTAGATGACGTTGTGTGAGATGTCCGAAATAGTTATTTATTTTATATATAAGGATCTAACAGGATCAGAAAAAGGATCTTCAATAAACTGTAACTTCCTTAATTTTTAGTTCAGTGGAAGTGTAATAGTAACTCTGCGCTTTACTTTTAATTCATTTTCATCTTGTTTTCTTAGAGAATATTAATCACAAATGGTTCAAGCTATGGTATTGATAATATAAAATTTGGTTGATCATTATTTAACACTATTATTATTATTATTATGTTGGTAAATTTTATATTTCTCAGCTTTTGCTGGTAATAATTTGTGACATTTACGGACTCAGTCAAGTAAATGCCACGGTATTTTATGAAAATTTAAGCATGTGCTTCTGTCATACTGTGAGTGTTTTCGTCTATTTGCAGAAACTTTCTGACGATTCTGCATGTGTTTAATATGGCAGCTTTTTGAAGGAGTATGTAGGTGTTGGGTTTCAGATCAAGGAGATTCAGACTGTGGTGAATGTGTTTAGGGATAACTCTATTATTATTATTATTATTAAAGATGTAGTATTCCTTATCACGTCAACATTTGCGACTACACTATCACGACAGCTGGGTTGCAACAATACATGTGTGTTAACGTCATAAACTGTTTATTATGGACACATAATTTTTTATTACAGTTGTAATTAATAAAACTGAGTAGGTATTTTATTTGTTCTTTGAAATTATTAACCTCTCTTTGAATATATATTAGGCTCCTTTCGTACTCAATCCAGATCTTCATATCATCTGTCTTTCAACATCTTAGCTGGTATCATGGTGCTAAGTAACACTAATAAATGATCATAAAACTCAGATTGTGAGTTACTTAAAAAATAGCATAGCATTGTTCGTGTTACGACGAATTAAAAAAAACATTATACTGTGAAAGATAGAACCTCATCCTTTTAGACGTGAGTTAAAAAGCAGTGTCACTATTCTGAATCATTCTGTGGGTGTCGTACTACCGACCAAAAAAAATCATCCCCAACTTAGGTGTAGGGGAGGTATTCCAAATAAAAATATTTTTGAGATTTTATTTTAGCACTTTATCGATCTCATAAAAACACATGTTCATGGTAAGTTTCATCTTTCTAGCACTAATCGTTTGGACGTAAAGTCG
Source organism: Phragmatobia fuliginosa (assembly GCA_932526445.1). Lineage (NCBI taxonomy): Eukaryota > Metazoa > Arthropoda > Insecta > Lepidoptera > Erebidae > Phragmatobia > Phragmatobia fuliginosa. Next base: position 18,274,017 of record OW052061.1, read on the forward strand.
AAGATGGACATGACGAATTCATAATTGTTCTGAGTCATGAACTACGGAACCCCGAAAAGAATTATCGCTATGTACTTGTGCGTAGTGTGGCGATGTCACTTTATTTAAGAAGAAGATAAATACTTTGCGAAAATATTCCAACCTTTAATTGGTCTTGTTTTTCATGTTTTAATAAATCAATATGATTGATGTATTGCTCTAAGTTAAGATAGCTGAAATTATTTGTATAGATAGAAACCTCACGTATTATTTTTAGACATAAAGATAAATGATTTGAGTAAATCTTGCAGAAAATGGATTGGTAGAACTCGGAGGAGTAAATACATATTTTTTACTCTACAAGGGCCAAACGGACACTAGCAGCAACTTCGATTAATGGTTTCTTCGAAGAACTTTGACAAAGTAAATCTATTTTTAGGGTTCCGTAGCCAAATGGCAAAAAACGGAACCCTTATAGATTCGACAAGTCTGTCTGTCTGTCCGTCCGTATGTCACAGCCAATTATTTCCGGAACTATAAGAGCTATACTGTTGAAATTTGGTCAGTCGATGTATTCTGTGAACCGCATTAAGATTTTTACATAAAAATAGAAAAAAAACAATACATTTTGGGGGTCCCCATACTTGGAACTGAAACTCAAAAAATTTTTTTTCATCAAACCTATACGTGTGGGGGGGTATCTATGGATAGGTGTTCAAAAATGATGTTGAGGTTTCTAAAATCATTTTTTTCTAAACACTTCCAAAGTGGAAAAATGTCTCCCCCCCCCTCTAACTTATAAAATAAGAGAGTAATAAAACTAAAAAAAAAATATGTTGTATATTACTATGAAAACTACCAACGAAAATTAGTTTGAACGAGATCTAGTGAGTAGTTTTTTTAATACGTCCTAAATCGTAAACCGCAATTTACCTTTCATTCAATCAAAACACTAGTATAAAAACATCGATGAAAGTTACAACGAACTACAAGAACTTTTGTATGATGTTACTTGCTGATACGGAACCCTTCATGGGCGAGTTCGACTCGCACTTGGCCGCTTTTTTTTTTCATGATGTAACAAGTACTTTTTTGTTCTGAAACTTCAAAACTCACTTCATTTGTATAGATTTCTCAATACTACGGGAGTGTTGCTTTTACACGTTTGGGTTAGCACATTGGGATTCTACGGTTTTACAGAGGATCGCTGTAATCAGTTATTTTGATTTTTTTCACCGAGAGTTTTCGCCTCGGTCTTGGGCAGTCCGCATCCATCCATCCCCAGTCACTTTCTTTAAATCTTCGGTTCATCTTGCCGCGGGGTGCCATACCGGATGACGGTTACATCGCACAGAGACTCAGTACGCTGAAGTGGAAGTGGGCCGGTCTACAGACAAACTGATGGTCGCTGGAGCCATAGTGTGCTTGAGTGGAGAACACGATTAGGCAAACGGATTGTATACTTTGGTTCTCTATCGAATAATCTCATTACCAACTTTTTCGGGCCCACTGGACACCCAACATCGCTCGCTCCATCGCACGCTGAGCTACTTTAAACTTGTGAACCAGTCCGGTGGTGAGTGTCCACAAATCGGCTGAATAGTTTGGTCTTAAGTGATTAGGGTATCGGCGACTCATAGATATGACGTAGTTTCCCATACGCCACCGCCCTGCCTAGACGAATCCTTCCGTCGGCCTCCCGATCGAAGTTTTGCCGGACGAGTTGGACTGTTTAGCCAAGTAGCGCTATTCACGGAACTCGGATACCTGCTCCTTGCATGCCTAGTCCCACTCACTTTGTAGAATCACCCAGGCTGTTGAGCATTTCTCTCCGCCAGAATGAGAATAAAGGAATGAACTATCTGCAAATCACAAGTGTGAGAGGAATATGCCATAATGTTGATTCCCTGTCCATTCCAATCTTGAAAAGGTCTTCCAATACATTGATAAAGAGTTACTATAACATATCAGTTCATATAAATAGTTGAAGTCCTACGTTGTCAGATATTTTAAGTAACAAGACGTGGGACGATCCAATCTTCTAAAACGCTATGTCATCGGTTAACGAGCAAGGTTCATTCCCTTTATAACCTACTATTAGAGTCCAGAAGTGAAAAATAATAAAAAGAATTATAATTCTAAACAATTTACTTTAATTCTAAACAATTTATTTCATTAATTACAAAATAATCTTAGAAATGCAATTAAACACAAACAACCGTTAAATAAGTAACGAATCTAAACAAATTACAGTTAGTTATACAGCAAGGGCGGTCACATAGGGCTGTACTAGCTGTTAGACAGCTTTCCACGCACCCACCGCAATTCAGACAGTACTAGCTAGTCAAAGACAGCTCTCCACGTCTGTTAACAGAGTAGTACTAATTGTCCAAAGACAATGATCCACACTCCGCGACGCATTCGTTAGAAATGCGTCCCGATACAACAGAGCCCTCCATTTTATACCCAAGCGCAGTGAAGCGATGGCGCCAAAAAATGACAACTACCGCCGTTATGGTTTATAAATGCTAACTACCGCCGTTGTGGCTTATACGGCCTCTCCTGACCGTGCGCCGTCCTCGGCTGCAGCAGAATTCTTAGGAGCCCCCGAAGGCTCACCACGACGCTGTTGTTAGAGTTGTCATCAGTGCAATCTGAATGAGAAACAAGTGGTTAATTATATGTGAGGACATACACCAGTGCCTATTCTTTCATTACACATTCAAGGCCCTCATACAAAAATCACACTTTTACAACTCAAATTAAAACGTTTTACTCAAATGTGTGCACACATCATCCATCATATCTTACTCATACTCGAACTTGTACAAGTTCACAAGTTCACCACGTGTTACCAGGACTAGACCTGTCAGGACACCTCCTGATGCGTACTCAAAGAATACGTGCTTCCAGGACCACCGCCTGCCAGGACACCTCCTGGTACGTATTCAATGAACACGGCTTCCAGGACCACGCCTGCCAGCAGACCACCGCCTGCCAGCAGACCACCGCCTGCCGAGACAACTGATGCGTATTCAAAGAACACGTGCTTCCAGGACCACCGCCTGCCAGGACACCTCCTGGTACGTATTCAATGAACACGGCTTCCAGGACCACGCCTGCCAGCAGACCACCGTCTGCCGGGACAACAGATGCGTATTCAAAGAACACGTGCTTCCAGGACCACCGCCTGCCAGGACACCTCCTGGTACGTATTCAATGAACACGGCTTCCAGGACCACGCCTGCCAGCAGACCACCGTCTGCCGGGACAACAGATGCGTATTCAAAGAACACGTGCTTCCAGGACCACCGCCTGCCAGGACACCTCCTGGTACGTATTCAATGAACACGGCTTCCAGGACCACGCCTCCCATCACCGCCACACGCCTCGTGCCTCAGCAGACGGCGAGCAGGCAGCGAGCCGACCGAAGGTTCGTGCTTCAGGGAGCGGCGTGCAGACCGCAGGTCCACACCTCACGGAGCGGCGTGAAGGCCACAGGTTGCAGCCTGCGCTCAGCTCACGTACGTTCACCGTCATTCGTCTGCAATAGAACAGCAATATGATGACTAATCTTTATCACGGCGGCCAGTCCCAATAGAGACAAGCCAACCACACAGAAGACACTACAGCACGCAAGTGCGCCCTCCAGCACAGGTGCACTCCTTTGGTCCGATGAAACGGCCACCCAACACGACCGAAAAGAGATCAGGCCTAGGACCGATAACTCTGTAGTCACGGAGCTTTGATCTCAACTTTCAAACTTCGGGTCGCAACCAGCACATCTGTAATTAGAAGTACTCAATATTTCTGTCCAACAATTAAACCTGTAACCGATTGTTCGGTAGGTGTATACAGTAAGTACTGGACCAACGAAGCGGTTAAAATTGCACAATCACCAGTGCTGACGCTTTAGCATGCACTTTACGGATCAAGTTTAATTTGAAACTTTATCACTTACAATAACCATAAAAATCGTCAAGTTCTTTAATAGCGCTTGGCACTCGATTTAACCAGTGCTGGAACCCCACATTAGCTCGGTCTAACCTGACGATTACTAATAGTTTCATAAACAACATACTGTTGTCTGACACTAGTGAGGGTATTTAAAGCCTTTCAGAATGTTTTCACAACTTCAATAATAGCAAAAAAGTAGACGTACCACTAAGATGGTGACAATACTTTGCATTTCTATAAACACATTGACAGCGTAATTAAGAAATACACGAGATGTATGGCTTTTTCATAAGAGAACTCTCTAACACTACCAATGTTCCCAAGGTTGTACAAAACCAATAAGATTACATTTGAGGAGCAACAAGACCCAGTAACAGTGTGGGTTACATGTTCATTTCGATTTACAAATCGTTTCTTGGACACGTATTTATTTTATGTTTCCATAAACGAAAATAAATCCAACTAATCACAACGTGGTGGGGGTACTATGTTTCGGCATACTTGGTGCCTTGGTGCAACTTCGTTTGATTTTATTTAAATCGATTGAAAAGTGACTGGGCTTTCAAGAAACAGGTTAGCGTTGCAATAGACAGCCAGTATAAGTGCCATTGCCATTTAATTATCACACATTCGGTAAACAATGCGTAATTGTATTAAGGAACGCCTAGTTTATTATGTACAGGTGGGATAATTATAAAAACATTTCCATCACGTCAAACAAAATATTCGTAATATGAAACCGCTGACACTTAAAATTTGATCAACTATGATAACTGCTAACCCTTTCGTCAAACCACAGTTTTACACCAGCTATAGGCAATTTCTTACACGCGCCATCAATCGCCACGATCGTAGTTAATGCGCACACTATTGTTATACAATACCCATCAAAGTTATGTGCAAATAAATCACAACTCGACATGAAAATATGATTTGATCTTACCAGTGTAGTGTTAATTACAACTCACAAACTTTTCAGTGACTTCACTCATTACCGTGTCGGCACTGATGAACTGTATTTCACTTTGTTTTGTTCCCGAACAAGGCACGGCAGCTTCTGTCACCTTTTTTTTTTTTTTTTTTTTTTCGTGCGGAAATCCCCACGGATGCCACCAGTTGGTGACTATGTCGGACTCGAACCGACTAAAACCGCACGCCGTCTCGGGTACTATGAGTCGAGGAACCAGGTATACCCTCGAAAGGAAGTCCCTGGAACTCCGACGCACCTCGGGCCATCTGTGGCTTGCAGGCGGCCCCCTACCGTGTGAGAACTCCGATGCTCCCCTTCCGCCAAATACGAAGCGTGCGCGTGTTGTAGCGCTCGCGTTGCCACCCCGGCCTGCTTCTGCTAGGGTGACAGATGGCCTCACCTGTCACCCCCAGGCCTGCGCTTATGGAGGACGGAGATCTTGCGATCTCCGGCGCCTGAGTCGCCTGCGGTACCTGGCCCGCTCCCGGGCCTGGCGGGCCGGAAGAGTTCTAAACCTCTCCCGGTCCCGCTCCGCCATCTCCTTCGCAAGCATAACTTGCTCGCAGAAAGAGACGGCGGAGTTCCACGCTTTCTCGCTCCGTAACATGGCCGCAACCATGTTACTGAGCGAGAGGATCCCCACTCCGATGGCGGCCACGAGATCACGCCTCGGCTCCCCCCACGCCGGACATTCTGCCAACGTGTGGAGCGCCGTGTCCGCAGTCTGGCCATCGCAGTGGTGGCACCCAGGCGTTGGCTCCTTACGAATCAGACACAAGTGATCACCGAAACATCCTTTTCCAGTGATCACCTGCGTCAGCCGATATGAGAGGCTCCCGTGACGCCTCTCGAGCCAATCCTCCATAACGGGTCTTACCGCCGCAATGACGGCGTGCCCAGCGCTCGGTTGCCCAAGTCGTTCCCTCCACTCCTCCACAAGGGCCTGGCGGAGCTGGGATTTCTGCGCTTCGATTTCTCGAATCTCAGGACTCTGTCCCAGCTCCCGCGCCTCCTTGCGCCACTGGTAAAGTGCTGCAAGGGCTCTCGCCTCCAGGTCCCATGGTGGAGTTCCGGCCAAGAGACTCGCCGCTTCAAAGGAGACCGTGCGGTACCCCCTTATGATCCTGACGGCCAGTACTCGCTGCGGTCGTCGCAATAGCGCGACATTACTGGCCTTCAGGCTTCTGTCACCTGGCATAATGTTTACTAGTTGTCAAGAGTACGAGCAACGAAACAAAGTGAAGAACCCGCATTTCTCTTTTTTTTTTTTAAGTAGGTACCACACGTTTATTAACATTAAAGACGACTAAAAAAAGATTTAAAATTGTTTGCAATTGTTACTTATTTATCTTTCCATTTTACTTTTCTTGTAGTCGGTGGTTATTTATTACCGAAACTGATTATCGATTTGAATGTCTGGCAATCTTGGAGATTGCTAACACCTACAGCATCCACCCTCATTAAGCCGTTTTAACGTGCGAGTCAAGTACTGTCAGTTTTTCGTGCGAATAAATGCGACGTCATCTCGACTTAGTACACGAGCCGGGCACCATGACAAAATTTACTTCAAGCGCCATATTCCCAAATTCGACAGTTAAAGTGACACTCGCAAGCAACAAATCTCTTTCCCTACCCTTCAAAAAGCATTTAATATCTTTACGCGAACCGGAGAAGCAAGCTACGACTGATACAGAACGTGACTGATATAGTCTATGTACCTACCCTGTATCACGGCTGGTTCTTACTATCTTGGGACCCAGCTCGGGCCTTGGCAAAACAGTAACTCTTCATGCCCTACTGTCTTACAGAAATAACAGACGGCTGGCTTAACACCACCGTGGCTGACCCCATCATCAACATTTTTGGCAATGGCCACAACAAACATTTTGGCAAACTTTTTAGGACAGCCAAAACTTCGCCTGTAGGCCATCTACCGGACAGCACAGATTTATTGGAGATACGATTGACAAACTTATGACTAGGCTTTAGATAAGTAGCCAAAAGGAAACTAGACTTTCTTTTGACGTTAGCCGTTGCGCGCACCTATTATACATCATTGATGCAATAAATCACTATTTGAACCATATAAGGTCTTTGCTTAAACCGTTCATTACTCGTAATCTAAACAATGAACGACGCGCATACTCTACGTATGATGGAAACTCCCCGGACGTGGTGTTTATTACCACATGGAGAACCTGAGCGAAGTTATGCTGTCATAACGACGAACTCCGTAATAAAATTGGACTGAGCGATCGTTCGTAGTAATCGTAGTCAATGCACTTAACTAGGTTTTTGAGCTAGCTATCAAATAAGCAGATACTCGCGAGAGAAACACTCGAGATCATCTCAGCGGTTCACACGCCTAGCCCTGTCCACTGCACTACACCTCAACAGCTGGATCATAATTTGAAACTTACGCGTCAACAATCGCTTGGCTTCCGGAAACATTTTTATCTAATATGCTGTTCCGAACTAACGTAATATGCAAAATACTAGTAGTATTTTTGTTTTAAATGGCAGTCATTGCGGAAACGTCAAGACCATGTTCACGCGAGTCATGATGGTCACCACTACGTGACTTACGTACGTTCCATCGTGAGGCGATCCTAAATTATGCCTACGATTTAGTCGTCATGAACTGCGACGGCCACAGCTTAATCCAGACCGTGGTGGTATCCTAACTAACCTATCACGTGGTCTTGGCAAACCTGACATGACACACCCAGGCCCAGAACGAGGCGGCGTCTTAACCGACCTTTCCGGTGACCTTGATGAACGTGACATTTCTAATTGATATCAACGGTTGTTTGTGTAGGTATCACGTCTAATCTAATTTGTGAGCAAATGAGTCGTATCCCACTTCTGATATTAGAGTCCAGAAGTGAAAAATAATAAAAAGAATTATAATTCTAAACAATTTACTTTAATTCTAAACAATTTATTTCATTAATTACAAAATAATCTTAGAAATGCAATTAAACACAAACAACCGTTAAATAAGTAACGAATCTAAACAAATTACAGTTAGTTATACAGCAAGGGCGGTCACATAGGGCTGTACTAGCTGTTAGACAGCTTTCCACGCACCCACCGCAATTCAGACAGTACTAGCTAGTCAAAGACAGCTCTCCACGTCTGTTAACAGAGTAGTACTAATTGTCCAAAGACAATGATCCACACTCCGCGACGCATTCGTTAGAAATGCGTCCCGATACAACAGAGCCCTCCATTTTATACCCAAGCGCAGTGAAGCGATGGCGCCAAAAAATGACAACTACCGCCGTTATGGTTTATAAATGCTAACTACCGCCGTTGTGGCTTATACTACAGTTAATTATATTTTTAGTAAGTTGAGAACGTTAAACTTTATGCATTTCTATGTAAAAAACAATTGAAAGGTAATTTAAGCACGGACTAGAACAAAATAAAAGTACAATACAAAATTGGCCAAGTGCAAGTCAAACTCGCGCAGGCACGTACCGTACCAGTTTATGTATACATTTCAAGCGTCTACCAATTGCCGTTAATAATATCGAGCAAAACACGAAAAAAGTAGGTTTCTTGAGTGGGAACTTCCCGTAAATATTTATTATATTGTGTTTTTAGGATTTGTTTTATATTATAGCGGCAAGAGAAATACATCATTCCAGACAATTTCAACTGTCTATCTGTTACGGTTCATGAGATACAGCCTGGTAAAAGACAGAAGAAAATGGACGTATGCAAAGAGAGACGGACAGGGTGGTTTTTTAGTCTTTGGGTACAGAACCCTAAATACGGCTTATGAAATTTTATTATTGTGGGACCCTACTCACTTACAAAGACAAATAGTCTTAGCCACCTGACAGGTTAGGTGGTTTGAATTAAGGCTATTGAATGCAAGGTGTTCTTAAGAAATTCATGCGACAGCAAGATATTATACTAGGTAACGGTATTTGTTTGTATGAGAATAAATTTATTTCAATGTTTATTTCAAGTGACGGTTTTTTTTAATTGCAACGAACCTGCCAAATGTTCTATACAACAACCAAATCGAAACCAACCTGCTATATAATATGGGCTTTGGAAATGAAATTAGTATCTTAATTTGAGGCAGTCTGGCTAGTTCTATCTTTTACAGTATAAATAAGACTGAACAGATGTTTTATATCTCCAAATGACTTGATAAAACAAGAGAAAAATGTACCTAGAGTTATTAATAGCAGCATCATCATTAACTCAGCCGAAAGATGTTCACATGTAGAAAAAAGCATCCGCAACAACCAATCTGTTAAAGGCTCTCCACAACACTCTATACGCAACCAAACTACCATTGGAATTTAATTTAAAATGTTAATTTAAGGTAAGGGCTGGTTAGTTGTACATTTTACAACATAAGTATGACTGAGCCGATGTTTTATACCTATCTCTAAGTGACTTGATTTTTTCTTGTTCGGTGAACTCAAAACATTAATCTCCGTCCTGCCAATTTTTTTACTCAATCATGGCAGTGAACATAACCAGAACATAGTCGACTTTGTGCCAATAGCATTTTACTATTGGATTTAAGAAAATTAAGGTTTTAATCATGTTACTATAAAATTTTATTATGATGTTGTGAAATGGTTTAGCTCATTACAGAATAAACCTTAGCGTAAAATAAGAATCCTTCGTGACCTGTTATATACTTCTTGATAGGTAGTTGAAGTGCGGTAATGTTGTCCGAGGACAGAAAAAACATAAGTTTCAAGTACTTGTCTGTTGGAACTGAGGTGTCTTTCATTTATCTTGATTATTTCTGAAGAAAGGATATCACACATTGTGATGGATCCTCTCATAAGACAGTAGAATACTCGTAGAATGGAATGATTATTGTAAAGATAAAAAATGTAAATAAAAATATTTATTACGTCATCAGTCGATTCAGAGATTGGACGGAACAAACAGACAGACAGACGGACAGACAAAGGTTTTAAAAATATTTTTTTATTCTTAACAAACATATTCTTCAATTTTATTTATTCGTATAGATGTATAGAACATTGAACTTTGTCATTTTCCGAATGCCAGTAAAATTTTTAAAATTCTCATACTTATTTATTTCTAAAAGATAATTTCCGCATTACAAATAAATCCTGTGTCGCAGGGGACTTAACAAATATACAAGAATTCTAAATGAAGAAAACTTAGACTTAGAACAGCATATGTTAATTACACAAACTGTTTTCCCACGTGTGGTTTAAACAGACAACACTTAACACAAAAAAGCGGCCAAGTGCGAGTCGGACTCGCCCATGAAGGGTTCCGTACCAGCAAGTACATCAAATAAAAGTTCTTGTAGTTCGTTGTAACTTTCATCGATGTTTTTATACTTGTGTATTGATTGGATGAAAGGTATATTGCGTGTTACGATTTATGACGTATAAAAAAAAAAACTACTCACTAGATCTCGTTCAAACCAATTTTCGTTGGTAGTTTACATGGTAATGTACAACATATATTTTTTTTAGATCTATCACTCTCTTACTTTAGAAGTTAGAGGGGGGGGGACACACATTTTTCCACTTTGGAAGTGTCTCTCGCGCAAACTATTCAGTTTAGAAAAAAATGATATTAGAAACCTCAACATCATTTTTGAAGACCTATCCATAGATACCCCACACGTATAGGTTTGATGAAAAAAAAAATTTTGAGTTTCAGTTCCAAGTATGGGGACCCCCAAAATGTATTGTTTTTTTTCTATTTTTATATAACAATCTTAATGCGGTTCACAGAATACATCGACTGACCAAATTTCAACAGTATAGCTCTTATAGTTTCGGAAATAATTGGCTGTGACATACGGACGGACAGACAGACAGACAGACAGACAGACAGACAGACAGACAGACAGACAGACTTGACGAATCTATAAGGGTTCCGTTTTTTGCCATTTGGCTACGGAACCCTAAAAATGGCATGGTTGACAAAATAGAACCCCTACGCCATACATGCAGTCAAACCCAATTTTTACAAACTAACTTTTGCCCGTGATGCCGCCCGCATCTACGAGTATATCGGTTTACGCGATCTCTATAAAACAAAGGCTTAATAGCCAGACAAAAAGGAGTAACATCCGAATTTATAATGTTGAAATGGAAGTATGGAAATATTTGATCTTTCTTGAAAGAAAGAAATAAAGATGAACTTGAAAAATACCCATCGCATCATTTTGTGATTATGTTTGTACATTTTATTGACTATAAAGTGACGTTATTCGTATTTGCTGACCAATACCTGGAGTGACGCATACGTATTAATTAAGATTAAGTAGGCACGATATTAACCTGCCTTCTTGGTCCAGTAGTAAACGTATGCGACTGCTGAACAAGAAGTCTCGGGTTCGATTCCCGAGTACCAAATATTTGTGTAAACTAATAATATTTCTTTCGGAGTCTGGGTGTTTTCTATGTATAGGTAATATGTATGTGTTTACAAAAAAGTAAAGTATGTATAAGTATTTATATCAGTTGTCATAAAACATAAAATCATAGAGTCATTGTATCATAAAACAAGCTCTGCTTAGTTTGGGACTAGACGATGTTGTGTGTAAGATGTCCGAAATATTTATTGTTAGCAGCTTGCTATAATTCAAGCAGATTTCCAGTATCCGAGTCTTTGCTAGAGAAGTGCCCGCCTTTGCTAAATAAATTGCTCTGCTGTCATTGCGCAGAATGACTGGCATCTTGTATAGCAATGATAATTAATTAAACAGTGTCTGTCTTGGACCAACTTTTAATTAAGATGTCACTACTAATGTCGTTACTATTATACTAGTTACATTAAAATATTATGATGACTTAGGTGGTGTTTAGGGGACTGTCTTCTCTACAGTATGAACAAAGCCCTTGCTGTCATGTATACCCCTAGCTCTTATATAATAATTAAACCCTTTTTAGGGTTCCGTAGCCAAATGGCAAAAAACGGAACCCTTATAGATTCGTCAAGTCTGTCTGTCTGTCTGTCTGTCTATCCGTCCGTATGTCACAGCCAATTATTTCCGAAACTATAAGAGCTATACTGTTGAAATTTGGTCAGTCGATGTATTCTGTGAACCGCATTAAGATTTTTACATAAAAATAGAAAAAAAACAATACATTTTGGGGGTCCCCATACTTGGAACTGAAACTCAATTTTTTTTTTTTCATCAAACTTATACGTGTGGGGTATTATTATTATATACTTATACTTATAGGTCTTCAAAAATGATGTTGAGGTTTCTAATATTATTTTTTTCTAAACTGAATAGTTTGCGCGAGAGATACTTCCAAAGTGGAAAAATGTGTGTCCCCCCCCCTCTAACTTCTAAAATAAGAGAGTAATAAAACTAAAAAAAATATATGTTATACATTACCATGTAAACTACCAACGAAAATTGGTTTGAACGAGATCTAGCGAGTAGTTTTTTTTAATACGTCATAAATCGTAACACGCAATATACCTTTCATCCAATCAATACACTAGTATAAAAACATCGATGAAAGTTACAACGAACTACAAGAAGTTTTATATGATGTTACTTGCTGGTACGGAACCCTTCATGGGCGAGTCCGACTCGCACTTGGCCGCTTTTTAAGCAATAAATATGATAAAATTTGAATATTCTTGAGCAAAATGCACGAAGAGGAATTTCATAATTAGAGTATTTGAAGTTTATGTACAGGGGTATAAAATTGAATGTACATATTTTATTATTTATTTGATTAAAAAAAACACTGTTTTGGAGGGAAAAGTTATTCAGCTAATTTCTGTGTACCTACCTCTTTTTCAAATATATTTTGATTAATTCAAGTAAAAATAATATGGCCGAGTTCAAAGTGACTCAAAGGTTTTGCTTCAAAGTATGCGATAATATTCCTAAACTATACATTTTATTCTTATTTTAAGATTTAAATTGCGGCCACAATCCACATATTGTGGAATTCTAAGTTAAACATCATGCATAATTTAAACTGCTATCATGAAAGGGAATATATTGGTAGTAAAAGCTGAATAATGGCTTGAACTACAACTATGAAAACATAATTTGTGCATAAATCAGAAAGTGAGTAAACATCGTTAAAAGTTTAAATATGCGAACAAATAGAATTTAGAAACAAACCTTATATTTCAGTAATTTAAAGCTTTTTTTACACCCCTTTTAGCTAAGATGCATGTGTCTCTTCTCTTCCAAAATCTCAACGCGTCTATTCTCTTATATTATTAGCTGGTTTTAACCACGTGACTATGGGCTAAGACCATGTTATTCTCATACATTTGTTAGTTTTCCAGTAACGTTAACGTTTGTAGAATATCAACTAAATATATGTATGTATTTACAAAAAAAAAGTATGTTTATGTATTTATATCAGTTGTTTAGTACCCATAACACAAGCTCTGCTTACTTTGGGACTAGATGATGTTGTGTGTAAGATGTCCAAAATATTTATTTATTTATTTACATAAATAAATAAATATTTTGGACTTGATTCCCTAGGGACTGGATGAGAGCTCCTTTTTATCCGACTAAAGCAAGGCACCATATGCATTGACTTGAAAAAAAAATAGGTAGATAATATCATCAGTATAATCTTATTTATTGACTTAATAGTGACTAAAGTTCATTCGTGCAAATAAAACATCCTAAAACCTTCTTTCTCTCCTGAACCTGAAAGTTTTCGTTTACCGTCAGTATGAGCACAAATATCCTCCATTTAGCTCTAACTACTTCAAGTAGTACACATACAAGTTTTATTTTACTTCACAATCGTACAAATATAAATATAATGGAACCCCACAATATATATACACCCAATGAACTGTACCACATGTCAGGAATTGTGACGACAAAACTTACTGATGAAACTGCATCTGTTGAAAAAGTGGACGCAGGAAATTAGGTAATCAGGGACATGTGTTTCTGTTTGGAATCTCAATCTCACTCCATGTTATCGTAAATCACTGTCAATATATATTCGATAAAATAGTAGAATCTAATTCTTTGACGACTCTTAAACATGAAATAAATTGGGAGCTATTATTTTACAATATTATTCTTTATGAATCTATTGCACTCGTTCTTTGGCATGGCAATTTTAAAGGTGCACGGTGCCTTCAGCACTATATTCAGCCCGGGCTAACTTGACCGGGTAAGTACTACCCTCACACAGAAGACCAACCTTGAAATCACAGCATTCGCGTTGTCGTCATTCACAATTAGGATTATGACACCTATTCTTGGATGCTACTCATGTTTTCTATCAGGCAGAGTAGAGTCACTTTGTATACACACTTTTATAAAAAAAAACACATAACTACTTTAACCTTTGAATTCAGCTCACCCTCAAGGTTGCCAAGATCTGATGTTATCAACATGAATATATTTCTTAAATCTTTCATATCTATATCATCTGTAAGAGCTGAATTATAACAAAATATGTTAATTAATCAAGTGCAAAAAACAATGCTCTCTTTGAATAACGAGTATTAGACATGGAAACGTGGCTGCATAATGTTAAAGTTAACCACAAACTTAATGACCCAAAGGAGGAAGTTTTGGCTTTTGGTTATTCATAAAATGGACCTTAATAAAGAGCAAGTTTAACGACGTCTATCGTAAAGCGACCGCTGTAAAGCTTTTATTTTATTAACAATACTTAGAAATGCCTCACAAGGACATGCGTATGTATTAAAATATATTTGATGGTATCTGAAAAAAATTGAGTAATAATGATTAAAGGGCGCTATGTACACACAGGAACAAATTTTACAATATTAATATAAAACAATTTCATGATCATCTCAGTCAAAATACGTGCATTGGACGTTCTTCGGTATATAAATATAACTATCCTATGTCCATTCGTTTATTGTCTTTTTGACAGGTCACGCCTATAAATTACCGGTATTTTATTTCTTAATAATGTACTACAGTAATGTCGTATTTTATAGACGGGTAGGGAAGTGGGCAGTGTGCAGTAGGGAAGTAGTTAACGTATTGCTGTCATTTGTTTCCTTGACTTCTATTGCTACAGTTTACTAAATTTAATAAAAACAGTGACCGTCGTGTACTTCATATTTTGATAGCGTTTTTATCGTCTACTGTCCCCAACACGTTCGTAGTTGGCATCGGGTCTCAACTTTAACTAGTCATAATAAAGTATGTATGTTTTGCTCCTTCTATAAACGGTAAACTTTTTGTGGCCTATTAAAGTTTGCTCCTTTTCAAAAATAATATAAACCACTAACTTTCCTGCTTTTTTCCCACCAGGATATATCCCTACTTCCCTACTAATATTATAAATGCGAAAGTAACTCTGTCTGTCTGTCTGTTACGCTTTCACGCCTAAACCACTGAACCGATTTTGATGAAATTTGGTATGAAGATAGAACTGAACTTGGGAAAGGACATAGGATACTTTTTATCGCGAAAATAAAGGTAGAGAAGGGTTTGAAATAGGGGACGAAAGTTTGTGTCGAAGTTCCTTATTATCAAACATAAAATCATGTAAGGTTGTTTAATCTACCCTTACCGCACGCGATAGAAACTAATTCCACGCGGGCAAAGCCGCGGGCGGAAAGCTAGTACTTTATAATATAAAATGTATGTAGTGATATTATTTTAAAATGTAATATTACTTATTATATATTAGTCAGTTGCTGATATTCATTCATACTAGTAGTATGTAATAGTGACCCAGCCAGGCTTCGAATGAACAGACGGATCTTATGATGGTAGGTTATTGCCGCTGCCCATGGACACCGGAAACACCAGAGGAGTCACAGGTGCGTTGCCTTCCTCTTGAATGACTCTATCTATTGTTGAAAACTGAATTTGTTGAGTAGTTTATTAGATTTAAGCGATATCGAAAATAACTTCATTTCATACAATTTAAAGATAAATGATATTTATTTATGTAAGTAAATCTTTTCAGACATTTTTACAAGTCGGACTTATAGCTAGAAAGCGCCGGCTTTTCCTACGACTCACTCTGGGAAGAAACGCCGAAACAAACTACAGAGGTGTCTTTTTTTCTTTTTAAGTCCGTGTACAATATTAAAGAGAACTATATGAGTGCAGTATAGGGTCTGGGTTGGCCTTTTGAAGAAAGGACCATAGTTTTGAGTCGACCTGTCCATACAGACGGCATACGGGCCCCAGCCATCGTATAGCCTAACCCATGTAGTCAGGATCCACAACCCGGAACACGACACTACCGCCAGCAGGACACTTGAGTGGGCCGTGGAAACACTCAAAACCACCAGAAAATTACTAAAATATAAACTAACATTTAAAAAAACAAAAAAAAATACTATACAATTCAATTTCAACGAAAAAATAAACAAATTAGAAATGTTCATCACTTTAAAATGTGGAAGCGAGCAACATCAATCCCAAGCAAATTTGTCATTTAAATAATCAGTAACTGTGTAGTAAGCTTTATCACACAGTTTTTGTTTAATTAAGGACTTAAATTTGTTAATACTTAATTCATGAAATTTGCTTGGAATCTTATTGTAGAATCTCACACCCTGACATCGAAAAACTTGCTTACTTTTTGTAGTCTAGTCGTGGGCAACACGAGTTCATCTTTATTTCTAGTGTTTATATTATGAATGTCGCTAAACATTGTGAATAAATGTATATTTTTTTTAACACACACTAGATTTTCATATACATATTGAGATGCGACTGTCATAATACCAATTTCTTTAAACTTATCCCTCAGTGACTGCCTATAACTGAGATTATAAATTGCGCGAATAGCTCTCTTTTGCAACACAAAGATACTTTGAATGTCAGCAGAATTTCCCCACAACAAAATACCGTATGACATTACACTATGAAAATAGCTAAAATACACCAGTCTTGCGTTGTCTACATCAGTTAATTGGCGAATTTTATAAACCACGTATGCTGCAGAACTGAGTCTATTCGACAAGCCATCAATGTGTGGGCCCCACTGCAATTTAGAATCTAGAGTTATAGCCAAAAACTTAGTGGTGTACACAAGATCCAACTCCTTTCCATTTATAAGAACATTAGTTTTTACCTGCTTAACATTAGGTGTAAAAAATCTAATACATTTCGTTTTTTTCTCGTTTAAAAGTAAGTTATTAACGTTGAACCAGTTCACGACCTTGGAGAAAGTGTTATTCACATCGTCAGTAACTAATTGCTGTCGTTTTAGTCTAAATAAAAGTGAGGTGTCATCCGCAAATAGCACTATCTCCTGATTATCTTTTATCAGATTAGGTAGGTCATTTATATAAACGAGAAACAAAAATGGGCCAAGAATTGAGCCCTGCGGAACCCCCATAGTAACCAGAGACCCGAGGGACCTCTGTCCATTAACTTCTACTCTTTGGGTCCTATTACCCAAATAAGAGATAAGAAGATCCAATGCAGTATTCCTTATTCCATAGTGATGTAATTTCCTGATCAATGTTTCATGAAAAACGCAATCGAATGCCTTGGATAAGTCACAAAAAACACCCAGCGCATGCTGTTTATCCTCCCAGGCACTAAATATATTTTCCAATAGTTCAACACCAGCGTCACTTGTCGAGCGTCCTCTTCTAAAGCCAAACTGTTTCTTGTGTAGAATTTTGTTTGCGCTAAAGTGAGTTTGTAACTGAACCAGTACAATTTTTTCAAAAATTTTACTGAAAGTAGGTAACACCGAAATGTGTCTATATTTGGTAGGATCGGACCTACTACCAGCCTTGAACAAAGGAATGATCATACTGTGTTTCATTAAGTCAGTAAATACACCAGACTCAATGCACTTATTGAAAATTAAGGCCAACTCCGATGCAACTACGCTAATAATTGAAAAGATATACAGAAATGAACAGATCTATAAAAAATAACAAGAATAGGCGGTAGTCCAAAGTAGTTGGTGGTATGAGAGTCTGAGTCATCTTGTAACACTTTTTTTTAGCTTTGTTTGAATAACACAAAATTATCTGAATCTCACAGAAGCGATCTTGCTATTAGCGCCATCTTTGGGCAACAATGACTGCTACATAGCCTTTTGTCTTACGCAAAGCGTACTGTTTTCTCCAGTTAGGCGCTGGATGGCGCTCATGTCGGATTCAATTTGATTTTTAATCATAGACTATGTATTTAATGGTTTTTTTTTTAATTCTATTTGTGTCTCTGAAAATGGCGTGATGTTTATCTTATTTTGTAAGGGGGTAGGTTTGTTATATCCTGAAGACCTTGAAATAAGATATAAAAAGCCAGTCTTACTCTTAGAAATTTCATTTCCCCACTGAGCTATAACTTGAGTTAAGTTTCTTAATTGATTAATACTTGTGAGGATAATTTTGATATCGTGCCCGCGGTTTGTGGTGAGTTCATATATTTTATTTGTAAACTGTATCTCGGCTTTCTCGTGTGTTCTGGACGTGTATTTTAGAATATGGTCTTCTTCTCAGGGTCGCTTGGTATAGTCCTCTACTACCCTCGCCTGGAATACCTGTATATTGCGAGAAAAGCCTTTCTTCTCATTTAAGACTCCACTGCCAGAGACTGGTGAATGCCAGTGGTGGTGGCCATACAGCACCGCTCATTACTCAAGCCGTTACTGGGTCACAAAGAGGGTTACTATGTTTTCATTTACTAATAATACCATTTTTTATTTTCTCTGGTGTGCGTCCCCGAACGACGGGCCTTGAGGATCCATCATATCCGGGAGGGAAGTGTGCACCCAGGGGTCTACCACTGGTTCCGGTCCACACGACGGTGGCGAGGAGATTAAGAACATACATTTTGTTTGTTAACCCACTTAATTTATTTCTAGTATAATTAAGATTAGTACAATTCTGTATTAGGGCCTATCTGTATTAATTATTATTTTGTGTCAAATACATATCTGTGAAACTGAGAAAGAGTTTTCTTGATTTCCTGGGGCATCAGCGAAGTACACACGCATATCAATCTTCTGTAGACAAAGGCGCCCTGTTTCTTGTGCGAACTGCCGCTGGCTGTCCGGTGTGTGACCCTTTTAGCAAAAGAGGTTACAATCTTCTTTCATCATTTCTATCAGGAATCTGTTTATCTTTGGGTGGCATTCAATATATGATGTTTAAATGTCTGAGAAAAAAACATTAATAAATATAGGCTGAAATATCGTACCTACGTTACAAAACAATAGCTGACATTTTTCGTGTGACAACCAACAAACTTATACAATCAGTAGCAGCGGCAACTTTGCACAACTCATCTCAAAGTTACTCCGTCAATAAATAGTTGTCTTGTTGATATAAACCAACGAACATTGCGACGCTCGCTGCGGCTTTTATATTTTTTCATTTATTGTGATGGTTGTGAATAAATATTACTTTTTCTGAAACTTTATTATGTTTTTCTGCCAAGGCCATCAATAGAATGTGCAGGTATTGAGTATTAAGATTATAGAATAATAATAAATATTTCGGACATCTTACACACAACATCGTCTAGTCCCAAACTAAGCAGAGCTTGCATTATTGGTACAAAACAACTGACATAAACATTCTTTTTTTTTTTGTAAATACATACATATTATACACAGCAAACATTTAGACTCCGAAACAAATATTTGTGGAGCGTACAAATATTCGGTCTGACCAGATAATCGAAACCGAGACCTCTTGATCAGCCGCCGCATACGCTGACCACTGGACCAAGAAGGCAGTCAGTCAAATGTGTATATCTGGAAGATGGAAAATTTATACAGGTACATGCGTCGAAGATGCGAGTACAAGTTAGTTTATTATTTGACTGCGTCAGACGCAGGGTAAGGAAGGGGAGTTTTTCCAGTATGTGTATTTGTGTATGTATGCCCATTTCTTTGGTATGGCCTACTGCTCAAACGGCTGGACGGATTTTGACATATTAGGTGTCATTGAAATCGTTTAGTGTTGTGAAATCGAAAATAGAAATTGTGGTGGTGTTTAATAAGCTACAACTGGGTAGTACAAAACTATGTCAGTCGAATTTAAGATAGATATTGTGAAACTTGATTTTCTCTTTTCACTTTAAGGATTTAGGTATTTCCGTTGTGAATATTTAGAAAGTGTTGCTTCATTTGACAATTCAACAGTGTTGATACTTTATTACATATATAACATATTTTATTACAATATTTTACAACGTAATAACAAAATTTAAGATTCTTAAATGTTATAAATAAGAATGCGTTTGTATTTCATCACATTTCATCTTTTCTCACAGAACCATTTTAAAATGTGTGCAGACTCAACTAAGGATATTAGAAAAGACAAATGACACGTTACATTAAAATGAAACGGTTTCCGAGGAAGAAAGGGAGGGAGGGAGGTACTTGAGAAGAGAAAAGGCCACGAAACCCGGATAGTCGTTAACAGAATATTATTTTTCCTTTATTGTTTAAAAGAAATGTAATTTTCTTAACTTAGTTGAAACTCATTTGTAACATCAAAAATCCAGAAAAAGTTTTCGGAACAACTTTTAATTTAAACGAACGCGTATTCAGTTCTGACTCTATTACTGTCGGATATTTAAAAGCTGGATAAAGCTCCTCGTTCGCTCTTCATAACGCGGTGTGGTTATGAGGTCGCGATTCAAAAACCTCACTTTAGTAGTACGTGCTGTATGGATTGAATGAATGCAATTCTCGAATAGTCCCGTTGTAAAGCCTCTAGTATTACTGAATGTGGCTTGTTCATGATGTGCGGTAACTCAACTTCAGTGAACTATTTATTATTTTCAGTTGTAGTCTATAAAACAGACTATAACTACCTATGGTCTCGATAGATGGTGTTGTGCATAAATCAAGAAATTGTCTTGGAAACCCTTTATTATTTTAAAAGACCTATCTAATGATACCCCACACGATGTGGTAGCCGCGAGAAAAAAAATCATCCCCACTTTACGTGTAGGGGAGGTACCCCAATTAAAATTGTTTTTCATAATTTTATTGTAGCACTTTGTCGACGTAATTACAACACGTATTCCTGCAAAGTTTCATCTTTCTAGCACTTACCGCTTGGACGGTAAGTCGAGGACGGACGGACAGACGGATATGACGAATCTATAAGGGTTCCGAGTTATGAACTTCGGAAACCTAAAAAAAGGGTTTGTAATGGGTATATACAGTGCAAGAGCTGGTACAGATCGAATTAGGTCCACCCAATTACAGATAAGAAATGACATATTTTTACAAAGTTATCATTCCTGTGTTAATAAAAGGATTATAAATCTATGTCTCATCTGGTTATCAGATGGATGTAAATCGAACTTCACCGACTCTTACACCAAGAGGTTTTATTGGTTTCAATACTTTTTACAATCCGATGTTGGAAGGCAGATGACCTAATTTGTATTCCAAGCATCCAACTTGTACTGAAGATTGAAAACCAACTGGGTCTAGATGGAATATATGAAAAATCTCTCTAATAAGAATTTATTTATTCTGAAAAACTTATTGCAGATTACCTTCTTTACCGTGTTATGTACCCTGATGATCTTGAAGGTTGATTATATATGGTTGGGAATTAACAAATTGCTGCCCATGGATACTTACAACTAAAGACCATGGAATGGATTGCAGCTTGAATGGCGGTGTTGTGAGATGCTACTGTATCATTCGGCCACCTGGCTCGTACTCACCAACGAAATTCGACGCCACGAATACTGTCATTTTAGGTTCATGTTTTTTCCAAATTCGAACCGCCCCGGTTAAGCTCGCCCATTCCTGCCGTAATCAGCGTATTAAGAAATTCATCAAATTTTGTTACATTTACTGTAATTTTCCTCCATAGAAATGATGTTCCTAGTCATGATTACTTTGGGTTTCTAAAAGAATTTCAAGTTAATGGAATAAAAAAATTCAAACGATTTTGTTAATCTGGCAGTGTTTCATGGGTATTTGTTGTATTTGTTGGGTTTTAATATGGCAATCAAAACTCAATGCTAATTAAGTTTTGTTTTTAGCTAAGTCAAACCTGAACCTAGAACAAAATAGTGACATTTAATTTCAGGATTTTTTTATTTATTTATTTATCATTGAAATATAGGTACAAAAAATATATTCTTAAGACATAACACGAGAAACCTCTGAGGTTTGTGTTGTGTTACACAGGTAGTGCTTCAAATACAGTTATAACTGTATATGAAGCAAAGGTACGATTTTCAAGCTTGATTTACGAAACAAATTTTACTACGGACAGTTATTTGTACCTACCACCTATATTTATAAATGCGTATATTGTATGTCGTCGTCGCATATCGCCTTGACCATTACATAGTTTAAGAGCTTTAATGTTACCCAGTAACAAAGGTAATAACCCAAAAGTATTTAGCTAAGTTCCTAAAGTCCATTTAGACGGACACACGTCAGTGTAAGCCTATGTTACAGAAGGCGCTATGCGGTCAAACTTTGTAAGCCGGGACTTTAGATTAGAACTTGCCTCGTACGTGTGGTAGCTTGGAGATATTCAAGCTGAGGGAGAGACCCGAATAGCTAGATTGTTGCAGCCGCAAGAACTTTCTCTGTGGATTATAGCACTTAATATTAACAAAATTCTAAGTAAGGTTTGTTTCATTTCTTCGAAGGAATCACATTTCTTCAAGGCCTTAAATTAAATCATTAAACAGTTTTAGGTATATGGTTTAATTTAGAACCGTAGTCTTGCATTCCTTTTTGTTTTTAACCAACTTCAAAGTCTCAAAAGGTCTCCTAAGGAATTCAAATCATATTTTTTATTTTTTATTTTGTTACTTCATAATTCGTCTCTAATTTAAATCAAAAGCAAGTAAATCAGTTAAAGGTAGTATTATGATATTTAAAAAAAATGTAACAATCGACTTAAAGAATAAGTAAAAAATATTCGTATCGAGAAAAAATCTAATCTACACTCACCGACAGTGTCTGATTAAATTTAAATTGAATTGATGTTTCTCTTACCCGATCACATCATAACAACTACACATACGACTATCTGGATAAAATTTATAGATTTCAATTTTTCAGTTACTTATACGATCACGTAAAACTCCGTAGAAAAAAAACCCGAAGTGCCTACTAGTTTTTATCACCTTTTTAGACGATCGGACTTTAATGTAAAATATTTACATACATACAAGGCAGTTCAATGAAAATATGGCAGTAACTACAACTATATGTTGTGTCTAGTCTGAAATAAAAAGTACAAATGTTTTTTGCTCAAAATCTCTGGTTAAACCTTTTTTTACCTGGCAACCTTTTTACACCTCAACATTAATCCGAACAAGTCCAATATTGGCACACCAAACCAGAATGATTTAATCAACGGTCTAGTACCGAGCTATATTAGAACTTTTTGAAGGAACTTATACCCTCGAACGTGACTGGTTGTGCCTACGTAGCGTATTCTTCAAAACAGTGCGTGACACATTTTGTATGACTCTACAGAGAGGAAAGTCGTGTCTACAAAGGTTTATTATCTTACCTGATTTAAGTTCGTCAACGGTTTGTATTTCAAAAGTATACATATACATATTTGCTAAATTTCGTCACATTGGTGTTTTGGTATTTTGTCCTTTTGAACACAGTCCTTTTTTTAAATAGTTATCTATATTCCCTATTAGGAGAAAAGATAAAATATTTAATTTGAATTGGTAATAAGAATTAAAAATGAATGGAAAATCAATATATAATTACAAAATAATACAATCTGTAAAAATAACGATACTATGTTTTTTTTTAAACTAAGTTGCACGTGGAGCAAGACACTACGTGCACCGTTAGAATAGACTAATAGTACTCCATATAGGGATATATACAAATATTAATAATAATAAAGCTTTATTTTATTCCACACAAGTTATAGTACAGCTAATAATAAAAAAGAACATGGAAGTCTAATTTATACTAGAAGGAAATGAATAGTATGAAAATTATAGATTTGAAAATTTTGTAGTTAAAAGCCTCCTCATAAAAGTTGTCATAGCTATTAAATAAAATATTAGAAATTACAGAATATTATAAAACGTATTGTATAAATTTAAAGTATCTTTGCATTTGTCATGTTATTTTTCAACGTTAATTAGGTTTGTCAGTCAAATTTTTACATGCATTTACAAGTATTATGCATTTGAAACAAATTTGTAAACCATAAAATAGGCTTTTGTGAGTCAATCTTAGGGTCACATGCTACGAATAAATAATAAGTCAGGAAGTCTAACTCGGAACAAATTTCACACAAAAAGTGGTCCGTCTTGAAACCAAAACGACGTATGAAATATATAGATTATATGCTTTTGAGGATTTTTTTTGGAACTTTTAAAGGGGAACATTTATTTTATACATTGTTTTAGTGATTATTACATTATTATTACGCATTTTTTTTCAGTTTTTCCAAATTTTTCATTTATACTCCCTACCTATTAATCGCAGCGTGATGATACATAGCCTATAGCTTCTTGATAACTAGGCTCTCTAATACTGAAATAATTTTTCAAGTCGGATTAGAAGTTCTTGAGATCAGCACGTCCAAAAAAACAAACTTTTCAGCTTTACAATGTTACTAGAGTAGATAGAGTATAATCCTTTTAATTAAATAAAAAAATTAATTTAAACAGCTCCAAATTCAATGGAGCTACCGCTAATGGAATAAATTGTAAAAGAAGTAGCAAAATTCCAACGCAAAAGCTTCTTAGAATATTGATTAGACAGCTTTTAAGCGGCCTCTGAGCGACTTTAAAAGTATTATTTGAATTCCAACCAAAGAGGTTGGCAGATTAAAAGAAAGAACTGAACCAATTTCCTTTAGCCAATGATGAGGAAAATCGCTGATTATATCTGCGCGTTTCGTGACAGACTTACGAAACAATCAATCTTAATTTATCAAGTGGTTTTACTTGCGGACTACGCTATCTATCACTAAGACTATCATTTATATCGCGTCTTTTTAAGTAAAATTTACAATATCAAGTATGAGCCAAAAACTCGGTGTCAAAAGCACAGGTTCACTAGTCCAGTCATTTAAGCTTAAATTAGGTAAGAATCTCGGAATTCGAGATACCCAGCTGTAAGTCTGTAAATACTTGTATATTGACACCCTAAAAGTTGTCTCAAAACCTACATATGGTAGGGTGTACGCAACTATTAAATTTCACGGTCAAAAGTCACAAGAATCGTTTTTTTTGCGCTTTTTTTGTAAATATCTCATTTCCTATGTTTTTTTGCTATTTGTAATCATTATCAATATTGTAGAATACTAAATTCTCTACAAATTTTGCTTAAAAAAAATTTTATACGATGAACCGTTTTCGAGATAGAGGGCGGAGAGCGCGCGGTCACAGCATCACTTCAGGTCAACAAGTAAATATTCAAATTTATGGTCAAATATTCCACTAACAAGTGCAGTTGCTCATCAACATTTCAAACGTGTATATTATCAAGTTCAAACTTGGTTAGGGCATGTTTTTGAACCCCAAGTATAGGGTTGGGCAATGCGAAACGATTTTCTGGAGCCTATCGTTACAATTTTACCACCTGCTCCAGAATATTTGCTAAATACAATTTTCTGCAACTGCAAGAGTGGTTGCAGGAAAGCGGGCTTGCAATGCTCTTTAGCTTGTGGCCAATGTAATGGGAAAGCTTGTCTCAATGCTCTACCATATCAGAGCGACATTAAGACGAAGATGGAACCTTTGACCCCGAAATCATGGAAGAACTTAAGACAAATGTCGTTAAAGATGATAATGAAGAGGAAGAAGATGAATAAAATTATAAAATGGTAGTTTTTGTACCCAATATTCGATTTGTTTACTTTTAATAAAAATAAATGTATTGAATGATATTTTTTAATAAAAATATTAATTCATAATTTATTTGTTGTTTTATTCATCATGTCATAAGTTATTAATATTAATTAGGTTAAAATTCAAATATAATTCCTATATTTTCATTAACAATTCTGCAATTACATGGGCAGGTAAGTGTTGTTAAATAAATTAATACTGAATTAAAAGTGGAAAGGTTAGGAAAAAATGATAAAATATAATATAATAGTTAATAAAAATTGACAAATATTTATATTCATTTTTTTTATAATCAGTTTTCAACCGGAGGCACCGGTTGACCTGAAGTGATGCTGTGACCGCGCGCTCTCCGTCCTACATCTCGAAAACGATTCATCGTATAAAAATTTTTTTAAACAAAATTTGTAGAGAATTTTGTATTCTACAATATTGTAAATGATTACAAATAGCAAAAAACCATAGGAAATGAGATATTTACAAAAAAAGCGCAAAAAAAACGATTTTTGTGACTTTTAACCTTGAAATTTAATAGTTGCGTACACCCTACCATATGTAGGTTTTGAGACAACTTTAAGGGGGGCAATATACAAGTATTTACAGAATTACAGCTGGGTATCTCGAATTCCGAGGTGAACTTACTATAATGACTGGACTACACAGAAAATCAGTACTTATCTGCCGCTATTTCATCTTTTGCCGATTATTCTATAAGTATAGGTACTATAAAAAGAAGAAATTTCATAAAAGTAACTTTTCCATCGCCATCCGCTCCTAATGCGCTATTGTGTCGTAAATAAATGTAGATAGATAGAAAACAGTTTATTTATACACTGTGTTACATTGTTACCTGAAAGCACATACAATGTTAGATATATTTAAGTACATAGATTTATGTCGCCTCTATCGCCTTTATCATTGAGAGTGTTCGTTTATCAATAACCCATAATGTCCCACTGCTGGGCTCGGGTCCTATGATAGCAGGCGGTACCAATTGCATAACGTAATCACGGAAACAGTCATAACATGACATGCCATAAAGGGTTGCCCATATACTGACCACGCCGTAGTTGCTCACCTTTTTTTTTTTTTTTTTTTTTTTTTTTTTTTTCTGTGCGGAAATCCCCTCGGATACCACCAGTTGGTGGTTATGTTGACATGAACCGACCAAAACCGCACACCGTCTTAGGTACCAATGGCCGGGGAACCAGGTGTACCCTAGGAAGGAAATCCCTGGAACCCCGAATTACCTCGGGCCGTCTACCTACGGCTAGTAGATGACCCTCTTCATAATAAAAGCGCATGGCGCATCCACCCCGGCCTGCTTCTGCTAGGGTGACAGATTGCCTCACCTGTCACCCCCAGGCTAGCGCTTATGGAGGACGGAGATCGTTCAGCGACCTCCGGCGCCTGAGTCGTCTGCGGTACCGGGCCCGTTCCCGGACCCGGCGGACCGGGAGGGTTCTAAGCCTCTCCCGGTCCCGCTCCGCCATCTCCTTCCCCAGCATAACTTGCTCGCAGAAGGAAACGGCGGAGTTCCACGCGCTCTCGCTCCGCACCATGGCCGCAATCATGTTGCCGAGCGAGAGAATACCCACTCCGATGGCCGTCGCGAGGTCTCCCCTCTGCGCCGCCCACGCTGGGCATTCAGCCAGCGTATGGAGCGATGTATCCACGGTCCGGCCATCGCAGTGGTGGCACTCAGGCGTTGGCTCTTTTCCGATTAGACGATTTCCGATTTCCGAGTAGTTGCTCACCTAAGGCTTATAGTGTTTTTTGTGTGTGGCCCTAACCCGTACTCGGCCAGGGTGGAGACACATGGCCTTAACCCTCTCCCTAGAACAGACACGAGTCGAGCTGTGAGACTTATGGGTTGTTGATTGATTGAATCGACTCGACAATCTCTATAGCGTGATTCAGGATTACTAGTAACTTCATGTTATTCGGTACTCCGTAGTTCAGTGTATCTTAGATAAATGGCGCTGTTATTTATTTTTTCGCTTGTGCTGTATGTGAAAGTGGCCACAAATCTCTTACAATTCTTGGAAATGGGAAACAAAATATAAAAATCTGTGTATAATTTAGTTTACATTCAATCATATACCTGAAAAAAAGGTTATTTTATTCAGTCTTATGAAAAATAACCTGTATACTGTAATTAAAGAGAAACAATAAGTGTAAAAAGATGCGTCTGTTTTCAGAACAGTCGTTGACATTTTATAAGGTTATATTTCACGTAATTTGAAACACCTGTGTTTAAAGAATGGATGTTATAAAAGTGTGAAGCAATGTATACAAAGTACCTGTTGACATTATTTGATATATTGTAGTATAACCCATTTAACATGACTGAAAAGAATTTTTTGTGCCTGTCAAAATAAATTCTTAGTTTTGGGTATCCATAACAGATCAGTGTTTTGTGATGATGGATTACATTCATAGCATACACTAAAAGCAACCCGTTCCGGTTTCGCAGCTGTAGTATACATTACCTATACGAAACTAAAAATATTATATTCCGTGTCATACTCGTAACAGCCACCTTAGCCAAGTTTACAAACCTTTTTCATTTTTTATTATATTCTCTATTTTGTTCATCTACTCTCTTATTTTACTGGCTAATATTTTCTTTTGATCACGTGATTGAGTATACATATTAATAACATATAAACATATTTTTTACTTCTCAAACCGTGAAACAAATTCTGTAACAACATCGTTTTATATGTAGGATAGGGCAACACGGTACAGCAAGAATTTACAGCGACAAGGTAAGGACAATGCAATTTTTTTGCAATTTACTAAGAAAATTTCACGGAATTTAAATGTAAAATTCCTCTTTTTTATAAACGAATCTCTCATAGTGGCTCTACTCTGCCTGATCTGATGGAAAGCATGAGTAAATTCCAAGAGTAGTGGTCACTCATTGTGAACGTAGATAATGCAGTATGGTGTATGCAGTACCCACACTATGACGGTATATTGAGATGTTTTTGCATCATTGGACATCTGGTCTAAAGTCTTACTATACTACCCGGCGTATTATTAAATTGCTTTGATTATTTATTGACTCTGTATAACGTTCTGACAAATCTCGTGAGGCTTAAAGCGTTCAAGTACGCAGATCTTCGCCATTGTTTCACCTTAAAGTCACAATAGACAAACGTTGCATTGACAAACGGTTTGACTGGTAACATTGTGTGTCAGAGTACGTTCGAAAATTCAAACGTATCTCAATATGTAGGATTTGATGTATTGGAACTAGAAATATTGATTCTTTTAATATATAATGTACTAGCTTTCGCCCGCGGCTCCGCCCGTTATGGCGGCAAAAAGTAACCTATGTCCTTTCCCAAGTTCAATTCTATCTACATACCAAATTTCATCAAAATCGGTTTAGTGGTTTAGGCGTGAAAGAGTAACAGACAGACAGACAGAGCTACTTTCGCATTTATAATATTAGTAGGGATTTAGAAATGGCGGAGGACATTTAGAAACTGCCACGTTGACCGAGTTCTAGTGGTTACCGTATACGATTGCTGATCAAGAGACCTCGGGTTCAAATCCCGATTCAGGTTGTTTTTGCTGCATTTTTCTTACAAATAATTCTTCTTTTGATCTTTTTATCACAATCTTTTGATCTAACGAGTTTCTAATAATTTTGAAGTAGCTAAATAAGGAATATTTATAAAAAAATCGGCCAAGTGCGTGTCAGGCCACGCACAGGATAGGGTTCCTCAGTCACCCATAATTGTATGTGGATTTAAAATCGTATCCAATAGATAATTGTTATGTTACGTATTAATACGTTAATTTTGTATGAAGTTTTCCAAGTGAGCGCATTTTACCAGTTAAGCCTCTATAAGTCCTGAACTAACAAACTCATCTAATCCCTTATAGTTTTCCTTTAAAGTTCATCAGATGGACCACCATCACGAATTTTTTCAGAATTTTGAGCCAGCCGTTTAGCTTTTAGAGGGGGGGGGGGGACGCCCTGTTTTTACAAAAAAGTGCTCTATAAAGTGAAATATCTCGCAAACGGGTACCTAAATCAAAAAATCGTCTTGGAAATCCTATACTGTTTTTAAAAGACCTATCTAATGATACCCCACACGATGGGGTAGCCGCGAGAAAAAAAAACATCCCCACTTTACGTGTAGGGGAGGTACCCCAAATAAAATTATTTTTCATAATTTTATTGTAGCACTTTGTAGATGTAATTACAACACGTATTCATGCAAAGTTTCATCCTTCTAGCACTTACCGTTTGGACGGTAAGTTGAGGACGGACGGACGGACGGACATGACGAATCTATAAGTGTTCCGAGTTATGAACTTCGAAACCCTAAAAAGAACTTAGTAAAACAAAAACAAATATCGCAAATGGATAAAAGCAATAGCTACTTACAATCAAACTTCACATATTGCCCTGTCGTTTAAAATAGCAAACATGACAAACTGGTAGTGTAATGAAACATAATCTAAGTTTGAACAAGGATAATTGAGGACAGGTTTGATATGGGTATAATAATTGTTGTGATCAATGGTAGTGATCGCTACGACCCTATTAATCCTCGTCATAAATGAAGGTTAATTTTGCGATTGAAATGGAGCGACGATCGCAAGGTGAACCGTTGGTATATAAATTGGACCAACATTTGCAACAAAGTACCAATTCACACATTTGCTAAAACTAGAAAATTATCCTTATCTACTTATAGATAGGGTCCTCATCTCGATTTTGACATGTGTGTGGGTGGGTTCCTGATCGCACGAGTAGGTTCATCAACGAGTAGGCTTTGAGGTTAGACTGATTTATCGTATATCGTGGGAAGTTCAATTGATCCATACTAATATTATAAATTCGAAAGTAACTTGGTCTTCTTCTGTAAATTTACAGAATTTACAAATTTTATGATTCTTGAGAAAAGACATATACTGCTCGTGACCGCGTCATCATGCAAAACTCAATGCACAATCATACTACAAAACTCAATACACAGTCGACTACCACCGATACATTTTAATCCATCCTAAGGTTGCCTGGAAGAGATTGCATTTGGCAATAAGGCACTAGATTGTAATTTGTACACTAGATTGTAATTTAATGTACTCTTTTGTAACTCTGTAATAAGCTGTGTAAATAAAGTATTTCTTATTCTATTCTATTCATCCAATATAGATAAAGAAAACGTCATATATATAATTATTATATTATATGTCGGCGTTACCGCAGGTGAAAGCTAGTAGATTATAAATATGTCTGGTCCGGTTTTAAATTCATTGGAATTAGTCTCAGGATCGATGATGGACACTCATCAGTTCCTTGCAATTTAAGGTTTAATTAGATCTTTTTCTAATTATCGAAATTGCCCAATTCTGGTCAATGTGTTAATCCCACAAGACTAAAGTATAAGTTCGGAGTGGTGTACAATGCGAGAGGCCTATGTACAGCTGTGGGCTGCGATAGGCTGATGATGATGATGATGATGATAGTATAAGAAATTTACATCTCTATTAAAACGTTAGGCTGTGTTGGAATTTCTCTTTCTCGATTTTAAATTACATAGAAGGCAAGAATGTTTTTGGTGAATTTGGAAAATCCTATTTTTTAAGTATAGCATATACATCACAGATCATAGAAACAGAGGAGATTTGCTGTGTACACAAATTTATTCGTGTTCAGATGTCTCCGCGTTTCCCCCACTTACTTCACTAACACAAAATCAAAAATTGTAAGCACGGCACACACGCTCGTATTTCTCCCGCACACAAAGAAACTTACAGAGACACCAATAAACCCACTAATTAAACACATGCGAAAAGAAGGCGGCGCTTCTACCTGTAGCTACGGATTTCGTAAAACCACACATGTGCAATTTATGCAACTAGTGATGCGAAGTGATAATCATATAAAAATATCGAATGAAATTCAATTAGCTGTATTATCTGCTCTTTCTCCTAAAGTTTTTATTGACTGTGAAAAGAAAAATAAACACGAGTTTCCCTCGAATATACTCTATACAAGCGATGTTTCATCATAATTGGAATATTTACTAATTAACTACCAAAAAACCGGATATCATCTTCTCGAATCTAGACTAGAACACAGGTAAAACTGCAATAATTTTATTGTTAAGGATTCTATTGACCAGTAAAATGTAAATAATTATTTAA
Source organism: Phragmatobia fuliginosa (assembly GCA_932526445.1). NCBI lineage: Eukaryota > Metazoa > Arthropoda > Insecta > Lepidoptera > Erebidae > Phragmatobia > Phragmatobia fuliginosa. The sequence continues at coordinate 18,305,873 of OW052061.1, forward strand.
AACTTGCCGCTTAGACAGTTTAAGTGTTGCGTTCTTAGTTAAGTAGTGGAATCTTACGGTTGCATATTTTTCCATTACGGCCTTTATTAGTATTATTAAATGGTTATTCATTGGCGATTGATCGTGTTAGTGAAAATTTATTGGGACCAGAATATTGTGCTATTTTTGTTGGGAACCAGCTTGGACCCCTTCCTGTCTCATTTATCCACATTTCTTTAATTTTTGGAACCTTCGGATAGCTAAAATTTTGAAATAAAATCAAGGTATAAATGATGCTTGAGTACCACAATAAATTAAAAATCATAACTTTATCTACCCTTTTTTTACGTTTACATAATTATAATATTACAATTTGTTTATATCTTTAATAATCATTCGCGCTTAATAGGTTCGTATAAAATATCGACAATCATAAACATCACATCACATCTCTAACACAAAGGCCGACAGCGGCCGCTTCCCGAAACTATCGTGTGAGTGAGAGTATCAATAAAACACTTATCCATTGCGCTATTAGACCAGCCGATTCAATGATCGATTTGTACTAAACAAGCAATGGTTTTAGTTTCTAATGAAAAGGATTAATTTGGTATTTCATCATGTTTCTAAAATGTTTTAATGAATTCAGTATGAAAAACTATAATATTATAATATTTAGATATGAAATTAGATGCCAACTTTCTTGTAATTCACAATACAGCTGTTATTTTTGTAAAAAAAACACTGAACAACGCGACATTTTGTCGAAAATCAAGAGCAGTGAAGACGTCGCAAGTTGACATGCGACTAATGTCCGAAAATGGCATCAAGCCGCTTTGAGGCCAGATGCGTTCGCAAGCGACACGCCTCAATTGCATATCTCCTGTAGGTATTTCTATGATCTGTGATATACATTAACGCACCTTAGATAGGATGCAAATTTTACGCTTAAATAGACGTTAAACCATTATTTATGAGACGCATATTTAGATAATTTAGGGTATTTAATTTAAGTACGCGTTCTAATATTTCACCTTACCTTCAGTGACACACGGATTGTAAAATGGAAATCTTTACTTAGTGTCCTTTGATTATAAACATGTCTAGATAGAGAGTTCGAGCGTCTAAACGTCCAAAAAAATAGTATTTAACTGTAAGAGACTAAGCTCGTCGCGGCCGATCAGTGGCGTTTCTGTCATTGTACGGTAAACACATATTGAGTGGCGTATAAAAATGACGTTTTGCATGATAAAAGTGTGCAGGACTTACTTTGGACGATTGAAATCAACTAAAAAAATTTGTTATCATCGGTAAGTAAACTTTAGATAACTATATTGTAAAGAAATAATTAAATTAACTCAGTGAAATTTTATCAAAGTTCGACCACCATTTTGACGGCATTTTTACAGGGTTGCCTGTTAATTGAATTTAAATTTCCCATGTGAGTGTTAGCCAATTTACAAATTGTTCAATCATGATCGAAAAAGTATATTTCGAGATTCAAGCCAATTCAACTTAACTATAGTGCTGGATAATACATATCATATATTATGTTTATAAAGTATAATTTTTTAAATCTAAGGTGGTAGATATTGTTTATTTTATTTAAAATCTGATATGCGTGTCGATTTTGCCGCTCCATGAATGCTAATAATGAAAGTAAGTGTTTGTTTGTTTGAACGCGCTAATCTCCGGAATTTCTGAACCGATTCTGAAAATTCTTTTACTAATCGGAAGGTACATTTCTCTGAGTTCTTAACGAGAACGATATAAAAACATGATTTTGAGAAATTGCGGGGAACATGTAGTTAAAAATATAGTAATTAAATTAAATATAATTTGTTGATATTAACCAAATTGTTGTTAAGTATTAAGAATAGATAAGCTTTAATAGCAATTCCCTTTTTCACCAACATATATTTTACCTAGTAACTCAAAAGCAAAAACTCTAATACATATTGACTGACTTTAAATTTAATACAAATTACAATTCTCAAAATCAATACACAATTATTTTCCCTCCTTTTATGGAAAACATTCAAGGGCAGGTATCACTCAGAACGCTTCCACGTCATGCGCGCGCCCGTAGGCAACGCTTGCATGTGTGTGTAATACGCACACAAGCCCTTCAAATCGGGCCTGTTGTTTTTATTGCGAATGCAGCGCAACACTCCATCTAGACATGTATATAATCAAAGTTAGTGTCGATTAAGGGTTTGTACGCTATCATTATCTAGTATCGTATTTAATTTTGATGTTTTATTCTGTAAAAATATGTTGGACTGTTTCTGTTTTTTTTTTCAAAGTATGCATTTTGTATGCCTTTAAAGAAGTATATGCAAATTCCAATCTCATTGTTCTATCACAATTATACATGGTTAGTTTTAAATTATCATAAAAAACTAGGGGTAGATACAAAACGTATATACTTACGTAAAACACCATAGAACCTCATAGAACAGACATCCAACACATAAAAGAACAAAGTTATTAAAGTTTTAAATTGCGAAAATACGTCCATAATTTATTGACACCTATTATTTTACGCACTTGATAGATTCATGTAAATGTAGTTATTAATATAACTAAATACTTTGTATAAATATTGATATATGTTTGTCAATAGTTTACTTTAAATATTTTCTGAACATATTGTTTGATGACGGTAGTTGATAAAATACATACTCGTATGTTTTACTCAGTTGTCGTTGCCTATAAACACTGTTTAGTAATGTTAATGTTATTATTATTACTTTTGACTATATATTTTATATAAATAGTGATATGTTTGTATTAATACTTTACTTTAAACACATTCTGTAAATAATGTACTTTGATGAAGGTACTTGATTAAAATACTGTGTCGTACTTGTTTGTCGTCGCCTATAAAAGCGAGGGTTCCAACTGGACAGGGGGACTTCTCGTCGAGACGTGGATCAGTACGGAGCTCTCTACTATTAATTGAGGATATTATATTGATTTAAAAGCTAAGTATATGCCATTCACTTTTGTGTATTTCTTTTTACTAAAATGTTATCTAGTTGTGTAATAATTTATAATGTTTGATTTATGGATATATGTATAATGTGAAATATGTATGTAAACATGTTGGAAAAGAGTGTCCATGGAGTTTCTTGTCTGTTCTTCTCCATAGGATCTACACCTTGGAACAGACGAATAGAATCACGACTAACAAACTGACTGACTACTTGACATTGAAATAAAAAAAGGATTAATATGATTTGATTTGGTTTGATTTGATATATTCAAATTCCTTTCGTTCTAAATATTCTAATATTTTAAAAGATAATTAATCTCATCTTTTTCTAATCTAACACACTCGTATTTTAACGATCAATTATAGAAAATAGGTAAACTGCTATAGAATTATCTTTTTTTTTGTCCGGAAATCCCTTTAGAAACCTCTGGTTATGTTATGTTGGAGTTGGACACAAACCGACGACATACCATATTTCGTCTCGAATACTAGAAGCCGGGTAACCAAGTGCACATAGTCCCCATAGGACATGTGTGGGAATTCCCATGACCCAGACCGCGGGCACTTCGTAGCGCTCGCACCGCCACACAGGCTTACTTCTTGGGTGACAGGCTGCCTCACCTGTCTCCCTCAGATATCGTTATTCGATATATGATTAAATGGCTTACAAATAATTTGAAAACCGAATGACGTATTTTGTTATCGTATAAAACTGGAATAGATTCATAACATTTCCAACATGTTGTAAAACTTTATTACCAATGTGTATTAATACGTTTTAATTAGAGTTAAGAGCAGGTGATGCTTACGGAAACCAACGATTCCTGGAATAGTGCAGTGTTCAATTTAATTAAGTTGCTTAAGTAGATTAACTACGACATACTAAACTATACACACACAGCTACTGGTGTCTTAGACTAACTTAAACTTTAACTTGGTTAATACACGAGAATAATATAGTTTGAATATAGGAAACTATTGTAAATCTAACTAAAACATCTGACACTGTTTCCATGTCTTGTATCTTCAGGTAAAATGGAATAATACTACCCTCTCACAGAGGACCAACTTAAAATGACATCATTTGTGCTAACGTGTTTCCTTGGTGAGTCAAAGACCGGAGGCCCAATAATACAGAAGCATCTCCATAGTCTGCCATAGTATGGGTCATCATACTATATTGGCTGCATTCGAAATGAGTTTGGTGACTACTATAGTTTCTGGATTCAGCTTATGTGTTCCATCAGGCAGAATAGAGTCACTGGTAGGTTCACATATTAAAAAATGATATGTTGGACTTAGAGTTTTTGAACCCTTAAATACGAGTATTTAGACAGTAAGGAACCTTTCCTTAGAGTTAGTTTAGGAAGTTTTCATACGTAAATTGATATGAAGACTTCAGTCGCTCATAGTAACCCAAAAAAATCATTTTCTTTTAGATCAAATCAAATTTCTAGCTAAATTTAAATCTTTCAAATTTCTATCTCAATATTCACACATTTTAATGTAATATATGTCAAACCTATCTTTTGCAAAGAGTGAGGTATACGACTGTAAGTTACGATAACAGGACCTACGTCACAGTGTGACTTTGTGATTTATTACTGTCAAGATATGTCTACATAGGCCTGTCAGACTACGTCCTGGCCTAGAGAATTATAGAACCTATGCAAATAGGAGCGATTGTAGAAAGATTCCGAATTTTAAATAATTAATTTTCCGATTTGTGTTGGTTCTGTGCACACATAATTCAAATTTATCATTTCACACCATTTCAAATTTACAAACAAGGTTAAGTCAAGTCAAGATTAAATTAATATATATAAAAGACGTTGTGTGACTTGACGGTTCAGACCGGTTCAACTGATTTCATCATCAAATTCTAAGTAATTTATAACGTTTCCTTAATACCTAATAATTTTCTGAGTTCCATTCTTTGTCTGCTCTTATTTTAGTTCTACTTTATACATTAAGACGTGAAGCAAAAACTTTGTGGGGTAGAAAGTTTTTACAAAAATTACGCAGATGGAGGAGTATGAAATTTCGCATACTTAGCTTATGTAAAGAAGGACTGCAGAATGCATTTTTTTTTTAAATTATGCATTTGAAATTAATTAAACCAAAAATAAAACATTACACACACTGCCATTTATTTGACGCACTGACACACACACGCATAGATACTCTTTTGTCAAATTAACATTGTAGCGCCTTGGCGAAAACAGTGAATATAGAAGTTTAGTCTTTGACACAAAAAATAACATAACTCTTTACTTTTTTATAACGCAAACGTCCCATTTCAATAGAAGTTTGTATGAAATTCCTATGTGTATTTTTTTTTTTTTGGACAAGTTACACACAACATCATCTAGTCCCAAAGTAAGCAGAGCTTGTGTTATGGGTACTAAACAACTGATATAAATACATAAACATACTTGTTTATGCATATTCCAAGTTATATTGTGCATCAATGTAGCACACAATTCTCTGTGAGGTTCATGATAAGCCATCTTTCCAAAGACTTAGATACAGCCGTACCTTTATACAAATACGCCATTTATTCATTCACCTTTCAAGGAACCTTAATATCCCGCATAAAATCTTTACGCACTCAAATGGCAGTAAAGTTACGACTTGCTTATAGCAACTTAAGCCTCAGGTAATAACGAAGATTTAATATCCGGTGTTGCGTTAACCAAACAGCTGAGCCATATTAGACGTAGAGCTACTTTTGAATTAGTATATTGTTAAGTATGAATTTAACAGACTCTTGCATCTTTAAGTATAAAATAAAGTCAACACCTATTAACACAGGATTTTTTAGGCCTTAAATAACAATCTAATTCTACTACTCACAGTTGATGAGAATAAATTATATAGGCAAACTTTACGTGTATATTATGTAATGTATGTGAGCAGCTCGTGACGTTAAGTAGCCTATAGGATAGGTCCAGATTTCGTAACAACAGCAGTACCTTGACCTCTCCCATCTCAGGTGAAGAGTGGCACTACGTACGGTTTTAGTCCATTCGATTCCGACAACCTCCCCCTCGCCGCAAATCTCGGTGGGGTGACAGCCCGTGGGGGTTTCCATACCAGAAAGAAGAGTTCAGCCGCCTCTTACTACTCTTATAGGATGTATAAAGGTGATGACACTCAGTATTTCAAATCTGTCACCACACCGAGGGTATATTTCATAGATTTATTTTCAACATAATCTATCTGAAACATAATAAAAGCTTCTAAATTTCAATTATCGTACATTAGTGATGTCAGGCTTTTTTATGTTAATAAATTTTTGTTATCTGAATTCGAAAGCACACAATATTGTACCTAAAAACCGGAAAGTTCCTCCGTATTAATATCGTATTCGGAGGGTATCAGAACAAGTTTTTAACTTTTTACTTAGATCGATATTTTAGATTAAACTTTGCACTTTCGTCATTGAGCGTTTTAATTCCATGTTGAGTTTGAAAAGTTTTGACAAAAGATGTGTATAAAAATAACACTACCATGTCTTACTTAATTATTTGACATATATGATAATATTGCATGCAGATGCAGCACTTATTGTCGACAAACTTAAATTCATTGTTCTAAAAATAACTTAATTACAAATTTAAGGATTAAATATATCGAAATTATATCTGTGCAGATCACATTCGAGTAATAGAGGTATATGTCTCATTTGTTATATTTACTATCATTGTCAAAAAATTCAATGCCTACTTCGGCGTGAATTTATTTTTAGAACAGCAACAGTAAAATCTCACAACTGTATTTAACATGAACAAGTTTATACTTAAATGTCGTTGATACCTGTATTAATGCAAACATTGTATCATACATACACAACCATACAATTATATTGTTGTTACAGTACAATACAATATTTTAAAATGATCATCGATTATTTTATGTTCACAAGACAGTTCGCTTTGAAATCAATATTTATATAAAACTGTCCCGTTACTGACTGACTAACAGAGAACGCACAACCGAAACTATTGAACGCAGGGAGTTGAAATTTGGTGTGTGTATTCCTTAAGGAACGTAGGCGAGCACTAAGAGAGGTTTTCTGAAAATTCCACCCCTAAGGGGAATAGCACGTAGGCGAAGCAAAAAGCTAGTTTTCATCATAAGAAAAGTAAGAATAAGAATCAGAAACAACATGCTTTATAAAGCATCTCCATAAAAATCATTATTTGACTTGATGTTAAATTTTATGGTAGAAAATTTGCAATCGAATGTTTCACAAATTTGTGAGATCTACGTTCGTTGTAGTGCTGTTTGCCTACACTACACTGCACAGTAACTGTACAGTAAAGCTCTGTATGTATGTGTATATGAGACGTAGTAATAGTTCAAATAAAATTAGAATGACATGGGAAATAATTAATGCCGAAACTGGAAAAGTAAAGAACAAAGGTAATAATTACAGTCTTTCAATTGATAATAAAGAAATAAATTCCGATTTAGACGTTGCCACAGCTTTTGAAAAAATTTTCACAGACATTCCAGTTTCGACCGCAGAGTCATTGAATTCGTCCCCCACTATTGCAGAATCTTTATTGAAAGAGAATATTAACATTTGTAATACTGAGTTTGGATTTAGTTGTATCACTGATAGAGATATTGTTAAAACGTTCAGTGCTCTTAGTGTTAAGAGAACCTCTGACCTTTGGGGTAATTCTGTACAAATAACCAAATCAATTATTAGCGTAGTTGCATCAGAGTTGGCCTTAATTTTCAATAAGTGCATTGAGTGTGGTGTATTTCCTGATTTAATGAAACACAGTAAGATCATTCCTTTGTTTAAGGCGGGTAGCACGTCCGATCCTACCAATTATAGACCCATTTCGGTGTTACCTACTTTCAGTAAAATTTTTGAAAAAATTATACTGGATCAGTTACAAACTCACTTTAGCGCAAACAAAATTCTACACAAGAAACAGTTTGGCTTCAGAAGAGGACGCTCTACAAGTGACGCTGGTGTTGAACTATTGGAAAATATATTTAGTGCCTGGGAGGATAAACAGGATGCGCTGGGTGTTTTTTGTGACTTATCCAAGGCATTCGATTGCGTTTCTCATGAAACATTGATCAGGAAATTGCATCACTATGGAATAAGGAATACTGCTTTGGATCTTCTTATCTCTTATTTGGGTAATAGGACCCAAAGAGTGGAAGTTAATGGACAGAGGTCCCTCGGGTCTCTGGTCACTATGGGGGTTCCGCAGGGCTCAATTCTCGGCCCATTTTTGTTTCTCGTTTATATAAATGACCTACCTAATCTAATAAAAGATAATCAGGAGATAGTGCTATTTGCGGATGACACCTCACTTTTATTTAGACTAAAACGACAGCAATTAGTTACTGACGATGTGAATAACACTCTCTCCAAGGTCGTGAACTGGTTCAACGTTAATAACTTGCTTTTAAACGAGAAAAAAACTAAATGTATTAGATTTTTTACACCTAATGTTAAGCAGGTAAAAACTAATGTTCTGATAAATGGAAAGGAGTTGGATCTTGTGGACACCACTAAGTTTTTGGGTATAACTTTAGATTCTAAATTGCAGTGGGGCCCACACATTGATGGCTTGTCGAATAGACTCAGTTCTGCAGCATACGCGGTTTATAAAATTCGCCAATTAACTGATGTGGACACCGCAAGACTGGTGTATTTTAGCTATTTTCATAGTGTAATGTCATACGGTATTTTGTTGTGGGGAAATGCTGCTGACATTCAAAGTATCTTTGTGTTGCAAAAGAGAGCTATTCGCGCAATTTATAATCTCAGTTATAGGCAGTCACTGAGGGATAAGTTTAAAGAAATTGGTATTATGACAGTCGCATCTCAATATGTATATGAAAATCTAGTGTATGTTAAGAAAAATATACATTTATTCACAAAGTTTAGCGACATTCATAATATAAACACTAGAAATAAAGATAAACTCGTGTTGCCAACGACTAGACTACAAAAAGTAAGCAAGTCTTTTCGATGTCAGGGTGTGAGATTCTACAATAAGATTCCAAGCAAATTTCAAGAATTAAGTATTAACAAATTTAAGTCCGTAATTAAAGAAAAACTGTGTGATAAAGCTTACTACACAGTCACTGATTATTTAAATGACAAATTTGCTTGGGATTGATGCTGCTCGCTCCCACATTTTAAAGTGATGAACATTTCTAATTTGTTAATTTTTTCGTTGAAATTGAATTGTATAGTTTTTTTATTTTTTTGTGTAAGTTTGTAAATGTGAGTATAGTGTAGGCTTGTAATGTTAGTTTATATTTTAGTAATTTTCTGGTGGTTTTGAGTGTTTCCACGGCCTAGTTTCAAGTGTCCTGCTGGCGTCAGTGTCGTGTTCCGGGTTGTGGATCCTGACTACATCGGTTAGGCTACACGATGGCTGGGGCCCGTATGCCGTCTGTATGGACAGGTCGACTCAAAACTTTGGTCCTTTCTTCAAAAGGTCAACCCAGACCCTATACTGCACTCACATAGTTCTCTTTACTGTTGTACACGGACTTAAAAAAAAAAAAAAAAAAAAGACACCTCTGTGGTTTGTTTCGGCGTTTCTTCCCAGAGTGAGTCGTAGGAAATGCCGGCGCCTTCTAGCTATAAGTCCGACTTGTAAAAATATCTCAAAAGATTTACTTACAGAAATAAATATCATTTATCATTTATCATTTATAAAAACTTATTCTTCTCCATAATACGATAAAAGTGGTGCCTGCAAAACTCATTACACGCTACTCTACTCTCGCACAACTGTTCCAACTGGTTTGAATAATGAAATGAGCTTTGAAACTCAAAGGTATTCAAATTATATATGTGAAGCACTTTGTGATTGTTAAACAGGTGACATTTCAATTCAAATACTTAACATCATAAAAAGTAACATGTAAATAACTAGCTGTGCCTCTCGGTATTTCCCAAAGGTTTTGTGACTTTAAACTCGAAAATTGTTTAGTGAATTTTATTGGTTTTAGTTTATTTGTTATTTATTATAAATTAGGATTATTAGTATAATATTAACATTCATTGATGAAGTAATCCTAGCTGATTTTAGCCGTTTCCGCTCAACGAAGATCAGCAAAATACGTAGGGAACGTTGTAGTGCATAAGTGTTTAAACAAACCCAAGTACACTCTTTGGTCCTACACTTCATAATACAATGAAACTGCTATCGGACACGATCTAGAAGAGATTAGACGCAATATCGCCGGTTTTATCTGATATCTAAACCAAGGGGGTTAAGGTCTTAACTTTCAAAATTCAGGATATTATAAAACGTATCTGTAATCAGAAAAATAATACTCCTTTTGGGCTGATCTACGAATCCAAACACAGACCTCTTTATCTTCAGTCGCAGTTGTGAATTACCATTCAATTTCTAGCTAAAAATTACTAAATCAGTAGTCAAAGACGGGTAAGTATGACTTTTACATTGATTTTATGTACTTAGGTGTGTAGATAGATATTAATTTAATAGATTATTACAAAAACTTCTTATACATAAGTTTGCGAGATGCTTGAATCCAGTTTATTTTAGTAATGGAGCTAAACATTATAGGCGTCAAAGTAATATCCATTTACTTTTTTATTCCTAACCTCATTTCTTGATATAGATCTGGTTGAATTGACATACTTTGATAACTTTCCCTTTACGGTCAATTACTTAGTCTACTGGTATTTTAATCAGTGTAAGTAGGTTTCAAAAATCTTGTAATTTATGTTGCACCAGAGTAACAAATTCAGCTGAAAATTAATGAGAATTTTAACGTAACGACTTTTCTCTAAATTTGTTCTTTTTAGGATTTTCAAAAAAAAATAACGAGTAAGTTGTAAAATTTCTTTGCTAAGAAAATTAAATTCTGATTTCCATACTTTGATTAGTTCCATCTTTTTATAATATTCAATTATATATCCAGACAGTCAGTGACGTTATTTAAATAATCTTGAAATCATGTTCACTCAGAATTTATCAAATTTCGCCAAAGAGTAAACAGGTTTTTAGAGAAGCGAATCCTCTTCTTAAGAGTTTCCAAAATAACCAAGGAACTATATTTAAAGAGACCGTGTAGGGATACTTCAGAGGAGGAGGAGCGCTTTTCAAATAAGCTTCATACCAACGCGTCATGCTAGGATGATATAGATCTTTTTTCTAAGGAGAGTCTTAATGATGATGACGATTATGAAATGATGACGATAAACCAATCAATATAAATAAATTATTATTATTCAAGTCAAGACGTATTACCTGTGTTGTAAACACAACATAGTTTGCATTATTAAATATAATAACGCGATGTTATAAAGTCAAGATAGTCATAAGTACGAACCTGTAAAGTTTCTGTAGCTCCTATCACGTTAATTAAATCCCCATATCACTAAATTTTAGTTCCAAAGTTACCATTACAGGTACTCTCCGGTGTAATTAATATAGAACGGCGGATAACTAAACAGATAAACCAGTCTAAATACTGTGGCACTAATATTAGATGTACTCGTATAGTACACTAAAACTTTTCCTAAAACTTTTGATCAAGTAAAATTTAAAAATTAAACTCAATCATAGTTAATCCATCTGATTAGAGTTATAATTTTATAGGTAGATATGTGTTTCTTTATACATACATATATATAAGTTCATGTAATATCTCACATCGAAGGCTTTAAATAATTGGCAAAACTGTCAGTAATAATTTGTTTCAAAATGGTAAGTAAATTTATGTGTGCGCTATTCATTTAAATATAAAACTTTTAGACTTCAATTTTTATTAAATATGTTAAAAGTAAAGTTAGAAAGCAACGACTTGGCACAAAATCCACTACACAAATTGATTTCAACTATCAGACTTTGGATGCTTCAATTGGCAGAATTAAGAAAGTTATGCAATCTAATGACTTTTGAATTACATTATTTTACTATGATATAATGCAACGGATAGATGGAATAATAATAATATATGGATAAAATATTTTTTGAATATTCGATATAAATTAGTAACGCTGGAATGAATAACTTTTAATGTAGCATGTGAATATGGAAGTGTCTAATTTGGCTACCTGAGCACTTTGGCTATAATTGTGTATGCATAGATGAACCATACCGGTACTAGATTTAACTGAAGTAATTTTAAATTGTGCTGTTATATCATTATGTCTAATAATATTACACTTAGTCAAACACTTAGAAAAACTATACTTTGTTACCTACGGGTAAAATATAATGTTAATAATGTACCACAACTACATCACCGCATGCGGCACCATAAAGTGTTTAGTAAGCTTACAAAAAAATGCATTAGTCAGGCCAATTTTATATAGAAATTGTGAGACTTGTTTTTCTCTTTTCAGTTCACTAAGTAAGCAGTCGGTTTTTTTTTTCTGTAATAATTATATTATTTTGATCTTATTTCTATTGTGGATGTATTGAAAGGAATACCATTCCTCTTTGACTTCGAGTTATAAAATAAAGGAATCAGAAGGCGCCTACCCATCTCGATTATGTTCTAAAAAATAAGGTATAGTATTACCTCATACCCAATTTTTACTTTTTGTTTATTAAAATTTTACTCAAAACCCATACCAACCCGACAGGTCTGCGCAGTATAGTAGACCAAAATCTCTAGCTATAAACGGTCAAAGCAGCTGATAGTAATGGTAAAGGAGTTTTTAAAATCAGTTTACTGCTTTTGGCGTGAAAGCTTAACAAAACAAAACTTAAATTATAATTTATAATATAAGTAATAGTATTTTAATATATTGTTGTATAATATCAAATCAGCTTATTAGAATTTATAAATATTAATGTTGTTTCGAGTCATTCTACCGATTTTATCAGAATATCAGGTTTTCCTGGGCGCCAATGTATAATATCAAATGCACACGATCATTTTCATTCCATGTAATTTACAATTAACAAACGTGTTTGTCGTTTATTAATAATGAATTCGGTTCGATTTTATTTGTTGTGTGTAGTGAGGAGCACGATGGCTATGGGTCAACTCGATTAAATGGCTCGTACTAACTCGATTAGAGCTAAACTCAATTTAACTCGAACCGGATTCTCTTTAACTTGTGTTTCAGCTTCATGTGAAGGAAAACATACCTAAGAATAATAATAATATCAATCTTCGTTTTAGAGCTTTTTAATATTTATTTATCTGTAAGTTGTATTGTAAAAGAGTTAAAGTCGACTTCAACTAAGGGAAAAATTAGTCAATTGCGTGTAAGGCCACGCATAGAATAGAATTCCGAAGTCACCCATAAAGACACGTTGATTTGGAATTGTGCCCAATAGATGATTGTTATGTTTACTTACTATTTAGTCGTTTTTGCACGAAGATTGTACGATTGTACAAGTTGGACTTCTGAATTAAACACAACAAAATTACCTAAGCTGTTATAGTTTTCCTTTAAGAACCAACACGAGTTTTTCCAACCATTTAGCTTTTAGAGGTGGGGGACGCCACGCCATCTTTAAACAATTAAATGCTTTTGAACTTTGAATAACTCGCAAACGGATACCCAAATCAAAGAGCCATCTTAGCAACCTATCAACGTTTTTAAAATACCTATCTGATGGGGTAGAGGCAAAAAAAAAACACTCTTACTTTACGTGCAGGGAAGGTATTCCAAACAAAATTATTTTTCATAATTGCATATCACTTTAGTAGGTAAGTACTTTGTCGATATGATAAAAACACATTTGCATGCAAAGTTTTTTCTTTCCAGCAATAAACGTTAGGACGGTTAGTCGATGACGGACGGACGGATTTAACGAAACTATAATAAGTCATAAACTACGGCAACCTAAAAAGCTCTAAGAAATAAAAACATCAAGGAGCATCTTCAAAGTCGTTCTATATAAATCATCACGTCGATAGCTTTTAATATTATTATTCCATGCTGAACATAAGCCTTTCCTGAGAAATTGTAATTTATCATGAGGATTTTACTCGGTATTATCCAGTCAACTCAATTATATAACTCGAGTTGTGTTTCCTTCAAGTTGACACATCAATACTCGCAAATTCAACTTACATGGACCAAATATTTATTTGGTTAATGAGATTTTGTACATTATTATACCGGTGGCGGTTCTACAGTATAACAGCCCAACAAGTGGTACTATACATTATTTATCTGACTCTGACGTTAAAATTATAGAGTGACCTTCTTGGCATGGTTTTCTACAATTATGATATAATGTTATTAGTTTTATAAATTCATGTATTGCAAAAACTATTAAGCTAAGGTGGTAGACACTCCAAAGCATTACTACAACACGTGTTTGTTGAGGGGTTTAACTAAATAAAGTGAGTTTTAGATTTATACTTAATTATGTGAGTAAGAAAATTTTGATTCTGTACATAGACGAAGGCAACTACGTGTTGTTTATTTTTACTAATATGAACAAATGTGAAGTGAAAAAATGTTTGCTACAAGCGTAGTAGAAATCTTATCTCCACGTATCCTTTTGTAATTGTTACTATTAAATAGACAGAAAATAATTACAGTAACTTCGAGAGAAAATTCAAAGAACACACACACAATAAAAACACCAAGCACAGTACTTAATTATTAAAAAAATATTGGCAGAAGAAAACCAAATAAAATAAAAATGACAAATTTATGTTATTATAAAAAACCTACGTAGCAAAAATCAAATGCGGCAATCACGTTGCTTTTACTATTTAAACATACTACTACGGGACACGACTTGTAGGTGTAGCTGCTGACGCTGCTACGTGAACCAAGGTTCACGTAGCAGCGTACATTAGTGTACATATCATTATGTAGGCATCTCAATGAATATTTTTTCTTAATTCTGTTGAAATACAAAAAGAATCACCAAGCATAGTTCTTTCCATAACACGATGAGAGACTGTGAACTTGTGGACCAACCGTAAGTATACATGTCTCAGCTCCGTATGTCAAGACAATTAGTACATTTTTTTTCGTTTTTAGACACTGTGGGATTGACGACGAGAAGACTCAACGTTGCTTTCCAAATGCGGCTCAACCCAGCTAAATTATTCTAGTCTTGAGAGATAGACATATTTTTGAACAACCTCGAGAACATGCATGTTTATTGAACATACCCTTGGTTTTGTCGATAAATGCGCATAAAAGAATCAGCTAGGTCAAGTCATTTAGTATCTGTTGTATGTCCTTCAGTGTCTTTGTGAATCGCAAGTGAGAGATGTGTTCACCATTGATGTTTATGCCACGTCCTTTCCAGTTTAGTATCTCAAACATACCCTTCATTGTGTTTATGAACAATTTCGGGGAAATACCTGAATGCAATGGTATGGGCCTTGTTTGACTTGGTTCACTTCCTGGCGTCTTTGAGTAATAATAAATGCTATAAAAGATCGCATTACGCTTCCTAGCATAAAGAGTACACAGAGTATACAGTATAAAGAGTATACAGTATAAAGAGTACACAGTATAAAGAGTATACAGTATAAAGAGTACACAGGGTATAAAGAGTATACAGTATAAAGAGTACACAGAGTATAAAGAGTACACAGAGAATAAAGAGTATACAGTATAAAGAGTACACATAGTATAAAGAGTACACAGAGTATAAAGAGTATATACTATAAAGAGTATACAGTATAAAGAGTACACAGAGTATAAAGAGTATATAGTATAAAGAGTACACAGAGAATAAAGAGTATACAGTATACAGAGTACACAGAGTATAAAGAGCATACAGTATAAAGAGTACACAGAGAATTAAGAGTATACAGTATAATGGGTATACAGTATAAAGAGTACACAGAGAATAAAGAGTATACAGTATACAGAGTACACAGAGTATAAAGAGTATATAGTATAAAGAGTACACAGAGAATAAAGAGTATACAGTATAATAGGTATACAGTATAAAGAGTACACAGAGTATAAAGAGTATACAGTATAAAGAGTATACAGTATACAGAGTATAAAGAGTATACAGTATAAAGAGTACACAGTATAAAGGGTATACAGTATAAAGAGTACACAGAGTATAAAGAGTATACAGTATAAAGAGTACACAGAGTATAAAGAGTATACAGTATAAAGAGTACACAGAGTATAAAGAGTATACAGTATAAAAAGAGTAAAAATATAAGCTTTGAAAAGTACCTCACTAGAGTATCCACACTAATGTTATTCATTCGAAAGTGACTGTCTGTCTGTCTATTACCTTTTCATGGCTAAGCCTCACCATGAAATTCAATGAAATTTGGCATGGAGATTTTTGAAGAAGTGTATAGGATACATTTTGTTGTGAACAGATATACACGAGGGAGGAACTGCTGGCAAACGTTATAAATGTAAATAAATAAGTGTCAAGACCAATTATGGCAATCTGACGAGTTCCTTGTAATGTATATTTCAATTAATTCTGTGTCTACTATCAATAATGTAAGCGTGCATGTCGGTTATCAATGATGATAATCGACATACACGCGGACGGAGTCGCGGGCAAAAGCTAGTTAAAAGAAAGTTAAGAAAAAGAAACGAGGTGTATATTTTTTTAAGATAGCTATCCCTACTTAAGTCGGATCATAACCAGTTTATTCGTGTTTTTTCCTGTTGCCAGGTAAACAAGAGCCATTAATAATAACGGCTATTGTCTTATCTGTGATGATGTAATTTATTAATGACTAAGTTAAACAGAAAACAAAAATATTCACTAGAATAGTTAGTAGCTTAAGGAAAAATATATTTTAGGGAGTATTTATATATGTTTTTAGACTTTTGCGACTTTTACTCATACTTATGTTTTTTTACTGTAAACGGGGATAGTAGAATTTATCGGAACCCTTTTAATTTTATCGCGAATAAGTCCCGTTTCCAGAAAAAACATGAGTATATTTTTAAATGGTAAGAGTGACCTTCTTTCGTTTACTTAAAAATATTTGTGTTGTATCTACAAATAACAAATTTTGCTCAAGAAAATTCATCTGTACAACAACTATGTAAACTTGACCAGTAAATTGTACAAAAATAAAACAAGAACTTTCTTCGACCATAAACAGAAAGAAAGATGTTAAACGAATTTAGCACCAGACATAAAAACAACTTGCGTTTTTGTGGGAAGTCGCGTAAAAATTTCAGCGGCGCGCTATATTGCATAAATTACACTACAAAAGAACTCGGTGGCTGGTGTCGAGACGATGTCGTTCGACCGTACACTGAATTACGAGAGCGCGGGCAGCTATTTGTAGATGCCGTTAAGAATGGATTTCATTAACAATTTCTGTGCAAAAAAAACTTTCTTCAATGTAGAGAGAGATTTGATGTCGAGCGTTCGTGTCACGCCTGCTTATTAATTAGGGTCCCGCAAAAGGTGTCGAGGTCCAGTGGCTGTGAGTGTGACGCAGGCTCCTGCGGCAAATCCCAGTATGTACCCGTCGGTCGGAGCGGGCGCCCGCGCCACGTGGCGCTGAGAACATCGCTGTAATCACGACCCGCGCTCGACGCCGATCCTTTAATCGATCTTCAAGTTTATTTTTGAGTGACAATTGCCAGTACTATCTAATTCTTTTTAACTTTGTCATTGATATATTTTTTGAGTAAATAACGGAATAAAACATGATTTCTGGTATGTACTTAACAATTAATTAATATTAATGAAGAATTTATATTAAACGTCTTTAGTTAAAAACTTTATTCAGCATCCTTTAAATCACGCATTTTTATAGCTTTTCCTAGCTATGTATGTAGTTCAAATTTGAGAGGTTAATGTCAAAAATTGACTGATATAGGAGTGTCATAATGCGTTTTCCAGGCCAATTTTCAAGCTAGTCACGTCAGGTACCCCGGGTATTGAGGCTTAACTTTAATCCTGATTAAAACTGTCAACGTTTTGTTCGACATTATTCATAAAACGCATATTTGAACTGAAAATGGTAAACATATAACACATTTTATTTATTTTTGGAATAAAAACCATTCGATAAAGCATTATTTTTTTAAATTTAGTATTTTTACCATTGTCATGTTTATATATTTATTATTCGTGTAATGCAACACATATGAGAATATTGTCTAAATTTATTATATTTTCAATCGAGTATATTCATTATTTATACAGGTGATACACTCAATATTTTTTACGTCCAAACGTCAGTTTATTTACTTTTCCATAGATATAGGCTTCATCGAACTTCATATTCGTTTAATATTTAAAATTCTCGTGTCGCGGTGTTAATTTATCAAACTCCTCTGACATGGCTGGACCGATTTGTGTGAAATTTTGTGTGCATATCGGGTAGGTCTGAGAA
The DNA here is from genome assembly GCA_932526445.1 of Phragmatobia fuliginosa. NCBI lineage: Eukaryota > Metazoa > Arthropoda > Insecta > Lepidoptera > Erebidae > Phragmatobia > Phragmatobia fuliginosa. The sequence goes on from OW052061.1 coordinate 18,324,153, forward strand.
TCCGCTCACATCTATTTTTCCATACGATTAGGACGCGAGCGGAGCTACGTGCATCAGCTAGTATTCAATTAAAAAATTATTCCGTGAAGCTCTATAATTTCAATTAGCGGACAATATTGCCTAAATTATTTGATTCCTTTAATAATTGGGATTAAAAAAAGGATAAGAAGTAAATTTTTCGAAATGTTTAACCATTGCCCATCGAACAGATTTTTTTTTAATTCCAAGCTAATTACAGCTTATAATAGTAGTTTTAACTACAAATATTTTTATAGTTTTCATAATTGATAAGCACCTTTCATGACATAGTTAAATCGAATATGTGTTTTTTAGAATGTTTTGTTTATTTATTGTATTCTTTAAACTTTATTTAACTATATTCAGTTTAGTACGTTAGTCTACTATTACACTCTCATCAGTCTGCAGTCGGCCATCAGCATAGTCGTTTAATCATCAATTAATTTTCATCAGAAGCTTTTGTATTACAGTGACACAAAAAATACAAACTCATTTTCATTTCATAAAATTAATAGCAAACATATAACGTCTAAACTGAATAAAAAGGTAGTTAATCTTAAGGATTATCATAATAAGCTTCCTATGCCAAAACACCTTGTTCCTATATACTCATTAGGAGACAAGAAAAATGAAATGAGTGATGAAATGTAGACGAAAAAATTTTAAGAAGTCATTTCTATAGCACGTACCAGATGCTCGGAATAGCGTCTGTTCAAGTTCTAATAATCTCTCATAACAATTTAAAAAAAAACTAAAATACTTTTCCTAAATTATCTGTGGACGAAATTCCATGTAGGTACTTCAAGATTAATCATGTTCTCGTTTTACTTAAACGTTTATTCCAACAAATAACATCACATCCGAAAGACGTCCTCTACTTGCCATAGGCCTCACCGAAGGCTCCCCACACCAACAGGTCCTGTGCTATCCCCATTTATCGGTTTTTCAACCTCACCAGGTCGTTGGAGCACCCTAACCACGCTCCGTCTTCCAGTATTTGGTTTAAATTATTGATAATCATTAATATCTCTAGGTCTAATACGACTAAACAGTCGAGAGAAAATTTTAAATGAACTAATTTTGTTTCGTTTCTGTTTTTCATTAATAAGTACTTGGCGAATTTTGCTTTAAGAGATTTTTCCTTAAATAGAAAATAAATATATTATATGTTTGATTAGACTTAACATTTCCAGAATTACTACAATGTATCTATGCTTGATGCTTTATACTATCAATAAACACAACACGATATCTAAAAACAAAATTCGTTATAAAATCGCCAAAATTTCCGCAGCACGTGTCTTTATTATAGATCAAGATATCATTTATTACAGAGACATAGAAAAAACAAAAAGATTAATCCCATTGCAAGAAAACATTTCAAGAAAATACTATTAGTATTACTTCTGTCCAAATATCAAGCCTTAGAAAACTCTGACTTAAATATTTTTGGACCCTAAATACACACTCCAAACAAACTATTACAACTATTTTGGTATGTGACAGAATTTAATTTTCGGGATGAAGGTTATAAACTATTTCAAAGTATTACAAAACAGCTCTACAGATATATGGAACTACTGAAAGCGGCTAGCTAGCAACTTTATCATAGAAATATTAAGTTATTTTCAACATTTAAATATTAATTTAAATGTAAAAGTTATGTCGGAAGCAACTGTAACTAAAACTACAATTAGTTTTTCTGAAGCATTTTGTTTCTTGTTCCACTAAAAGAAATATCACAAAAAATGTAGATAAACCTCAGTCGAAGAAGGGAAACGAATGAAAATATATTCAACAATAGCCCATTTCGTCGCAAAACAGTTTCCCCTAAACGTTTGCAAACACAAGAAATGTTTTGTTGTTTTATTTGATTTATTATTTCGTGATATAAATTTACGCCCATTTTTGTTGGTACCAAACAGCTGTGGCAATGGTTCGCATCACACGCTGAGGGCAAAAAACATATTTCAATATGAAAATATGTCACCATATAAACATTATAAAAGATAAATTATAGTTTTTCCTTTGTAAAAAAAGTCTTCGTAATTCGTGTGTGTGTGTGTGTGTGTGTGTGTGTGTGTGTGTGTGATTTGTAGAGTTATGAGAAGGGGTTTTCATAATAAGACGATGAGTTTTACCTTATTATATAAAAAAATTAGCTATAATTCAACATATATTGATTATGAGCGGTGCTATGTTCACTAAACCTCATTAATAAATTTAAAAATAAGTAAGTCTAACTAAGAACGTTCAAGCACATATTTTTAGAAGAACGAAGAAATTTGCAAAAAATACCATAAGAATTAGAATTGTTTTTTATATTACTTTGGTTACAAATAAGCTAACGTATCCTCTGATTAACAAAAATTAACTTAAGCCAAAAATATGACTCGGTGATTAAAAAGTATTTATAATAAAAATGTATAAAATGTAGGTAATTTGGGTATGTTTACCTATGAACCTATGAACATGAACATACATGAATGTTTTCCATTTATTAAGAAACTAGCTTTCCACCCGCGGCTTCGCTCGTGTGGAATTCGTATATATCGCGCGACACGGTAAGGGTAGATTAAACAATCTTACATGATTTTATGTTTGATAATAAGGAACTTAGACACAAACTTTCGTCCCCTATTTCAAACCCTTCTTTCTACCTTTTTTTTCAATCGGTTCAATGGTTTAGGTGTGAAAGCGTAACAGACAGACAGACAGACAGAGTTACTTTCGCATTTATAATATAAGTAGGGATTACACCATCGGAAAGTAGAGATTTCATCAAACAGAAAACACCCTAATTTTTTGAAAAAAGTAGATAATTTGACGGGTGAATTGTCGGTATTAAGTCAAAATCGGGTGAAAAAATAAATTACAGTGTATTCGAGACATAAAAGGTAAGTTTTCACTAAATTTCTTTTAAAAATAATTTTATTTGTAAGAGATAAAAATAAAAAACCAAAAACTTAGTTTTTTGAATTTTTCACATTTAATTTGAGGTTATGTGAAATAAAAGTGTAAATAAAAAATCGGCCAAGTGCGTGTCAGGCCACACACGGGAAAGGGTTCCTCAGTCACCCATAATGGTACGTGGATTAGAAATTGTATCCAATGGATAATTGTTATGTTTACGTATTAATGCGTTAATTTTGTATGACTTTTCCATGAGGCACATTGTAGAAGTTAAGCCTCTATAACTCCTGAACTAACAAAGTCATCTAATTCGTTATAGTTTTCATTTAAAGTTATTATATGGACCACTATCACGAATTTTTCCAGATTTTTTGAGCCGGCCGTTTAGCTTTTAGAGGGGGGGGGGACGCCCTGTTTTTACAAAAAATGTGTCCTTTAAAGTGGAATTTCTCGCAAACGGATACCTAAATCAAAAAATGGGTTTAAAGATCGTCTTAACAACCTTTTAATGTTTTTAAAAGACCTATATAATGATACCCCAGATGATGGGGTAGCTGTGAGAAAAAAAACATCCCCACTTTACGTGTAGGGGAGGTACCCTAAATAAAAATATTTTTCATAATTTTATTGTAACGCTTTGTCGACGTAATTACAATACATATTCATGCAAAGTTTCATCTTTCTAGCACTTACCGATTGGACGGTAAGGAGGACGGACGGATTTGTAGATCTTTTGATTACCTACAACTTTGCCATTTAACTTTTTTCCATAGGACTTGTAGTTTTGCCGGAAATCGAGATAAACTGTTCTTTACCCTTTGTTTTATATATTTAGCCATCCAAAGTGACTCTACCCTGCCTGATGGAAAGCATTAGAAGAATCCAAGAGTCGGGGCTACTTCACTTGCTGCGAATGCAGACAATAATGTATGGCGGCCCACACTATGGCGGCTTGGTGAGATGCTTTTTCACGCCCCGCTTAAAGGACCCGAAAACCTCCGCCCCTACCCCTTCCCGACCTCAGATCCCCCGTAAATTATTTTTCCTTTCATTTTTATAATATTCTCCTCCTTTTCCAATAGGTTTCATCCTACTATAATTTTATTTGTTTTCAAAAATTATCTACGCTGGACTACTGGTCTATATGTCATTGTCAAACTATCATTATGGTTGCCATGCAATTTTGTTATGCCTAGCAACCTGTGAAGTTTTGACAGGAGATAAACAGTGATAGATTTTGATACCTACGATTTATGTATTTTTATAATCACCTAGCTTTGGCCTTTGTATCTCGATTATTGCAGTAAAAAGTAGCCTATGTCCTTTCCCAAGTTCAGTTCTATCTTCATACCAAATTTCATCAAAATCGGTTCAGTGGTTTAGGCGTGAAAGCGTAACAGACAGACAGACAGACAGAGTTACTTTCGCATTTATAATATTAGTATGGATATACTACATATATTATAAACTTTTTTAAATTTATAATATGATGTTAGTATCGATGACCTACGCTAAGTCTGCAAAACAACATCATGTAATTAACTATAAAGTGAAATACCCCTTATTGATTAATCACGAAATCTCAGAAACTACAACACCTACAAACTTAAAATTTGGCAGGTAGGTTCGTTGTAGGATGTAGACATCTGCTAATGAAAGGGTAAAGTATGGATTGAAATTTTGTATGAAAGTCCAATGTTTTTGAAGTAAATTTAAAATGTATGCTCTTTGAATGGTGTGGAGGTGTACTGATAATGTATCTTTAGAAATAAACCCTTTCGGGGTTAAAGCGAGGAATGTTAGATTGTATGAAAGTCAAATGTTATTGAAGTTAAAGTAATTACTTTAACTTATATTATTATTATAAGGAGTGATTATTTTATTATAACAATAAAAAGCATTTTATAGTGGACCAATTAAAAAAAATATGTACAAGTAACTAACTTGTCGTCGGCAGCAGTTGGTAATCAATATGAGATAAGGCGAACGTTTATTCGTATTCTCACAAAATGTGATAACAAAAAGAAAAACTGTAAAACAAAAATACCGTCATTGTATTAAACGTTGGTTGGTGTTAGTTATAGTTTCAGCAAACTCTTTTCTGTCGAACAAAAATAAAACTTTCCTTTCAGTTGGATAGCTTCTTTTGTAGAACAAATATGAAATCCAATGTGAATTTCCCAGCGGTTGAAGCAGTATAGAATGTACAGCTTGCCTCTCATGAGTGCCGTTAAAACTTTCTGGATTGATTGCACGAAGTAGAATAGTTAGAAATCATTTTACCTGAGCAGGTATTCTAACTTTTTGAAGTTAGAAGGCTTTACCATTATTATGTTTTGATATTTTTTTAAGATACGATTACTTAATAGCTTCTTAAAATAGATGAACAATGTAAAGTAGTCTTTAATGAAGAAACTTGGTATAATCAGTGTTACAATATTACATTCCATATTTTTAAGTTTAAGTATACATATACAACATCATCTTAGTTCCAGTCTCAGTACATTTGAAAGACAATTAAGTATTTTAGGAATATCTAGTTCGAAAAATAACGTATTTTCCTAGTTTTAGGTAAGAGTTTTTTACTGATAATGTAATCTGTGCATTACCTGGTAATCGTTTAATAAATAATTAATTCCTTGTTGTATGCATGACAGCAATTGGATAGTCGCGTTTCATTGGTGAGTGCGCAACAGAAGGCCCAATAATAAATAAAATAATAAATAAATTTATTCAACCAAAGTACATGTACAATAATGTCAAAATTTGTTGATGGCACCCAAACTAAGCTACGCTTGTATCTTGGGCTGCCACAGAATTCAACAGTTCATCATCATCATCAGCCTATATCAGTCCACTGCTGGACATAGGCCTCTCCCATTGCACACCTCTTTGATCGATTTTGGGTTTCTCGTATCCAGCTCCTGCCAGCCATCTTGCGCAAATCATAACTCCACCTGGCCTGTGGGCGTCCTACACTACGTTTGCCGAGGCGCGGTCTCCACTCCAGAACTCTTCTAACCCAACGGTCATCAGATCTGCGGCTAATATGGCCAGCCCATTGCCACTTCAGCTTGCTAATCCGGTGGGCTATGTCGATGACTTTAGTTCTCTGTCGGATAACTTCATTTGGATTCAACAGTTGCAATAGTAGAATTAGACGCGTACAATATATATTTTCAGAAAACATTAATTAAAGTAAAATTAGGCTAAAAAATAAAAGTAAAATAAAATGAAATCAAAGAAAACTTTAGATATTATTATGTGAAATGATGCAGAAGCAACAGGGTGTAATAGTGTGGGTTACTATACTGTATAGTCTGTATTAGCAGTATGGTGACCACTACTTTTGGATTGTAATTACATTTTTCATCAGGCAGAGTAGTCTCTTTGGCAGACTTAAATTTCAAAAAAAGAAGATTGTCGCCATTTCCATTTACAAAGAAAAAACGTCATTAGTAAAAACCTTAAATCATTATTTGCTGCTTTTCAGAAGACAAATAGGAGGATATACTTCCTACTCCAAGGCTAACCCAGTCATTTATAAACATAAAATAGCTCTAAGTGAGATAAATTCGTATTTCGTCACAAATCACTTTGCTACTGTAAAATAATTACAAAACAAAGGAAACGTAAAACGTCTCACTTACTCGTATTTTGCAAGGTTAACGTTATTACTTCCTTTTAAAATCACTTAACTCCGTCAAGGAGGTTTTAATGGCTGTAAATGTCCCGTAATTAGCTCTTATTATGAAATAAAACAGAGCAAATAAATGTATAAGAAGTGTTTATAAAAATATAGGTCAAAATATTTTCAATACAGATTCTAGTTTACTACAGCACACTTAAAACAAAATGGGCAAGTGCGTATCAGGCCACGCATAGAATAGGGTTCCGTAGACACCCATAATCGTAGGTATGTGTCAAGTCGTGTCCTATGGACAATTGTACAAAGTTTTCCAAGGGAGTGCATTTTACAAGTTAGGCCCCTGTAACACCTAAAATAACAAGTTATCAAAACCGCTATAGTTTTACTTGAAAATTCAATGTATAGGCATAATGATTTTTTCGGATTTTTCGAGCCAGCTATTCAGCTTTTTGAGGGGGGGGGGGGGGAGACGCCTAGTTTTTAGAAAAAAAATGCAATGTTTGCAAGTTGAATAACTGATAAACGGAAACTTAAATCGAAAAATGATTTTAGAAACTTCACAATAGTTTAAAAAAAACTATCAAATAATACCCTACACAAAGGGGTAGACGCGAGAAAAAAAAAGATCAACACTTATGTGTAGGGGAGGTACACCACATGAAAATACTTTTCATAATTTTATTGTAGCAATTTATCGGTGTAATCACAACACATATTCATGAAAAGTTTCATCTTTCTAGCACCACCCGTTTGGACGGTAGGTCGAGGACGAACAAAAGGGTGGACGGTCGGACATGGCGAATCTATAAGGGTTCATGAACTACGGAACCCTAAAACAGTATGAAACCAGATTTTCAGGACACTGGTTTAAACAAACGTCATTGAAGAAGCAAGACGATTGACACATGTAGATAAAAATATTAAAAAAAAAACAAGATGCCTTTGTTGCAAGTTGACAATAATGTCATATAATACACAATTATCAGTTTACAGATATACACATTTTCAAGCTCGTAAAGTTGTAGTTTCGCATTTTTAGTGCTATAGTACGTTTCTATGTAACGCATGACTATGACTTTAGAGACTTGAATGTGTCTATCTCTGTACACTAGGAGTGGGTTTCGAGCAGTAAGAAACTTTTCAAACTTATAATGATTTAATTTCGTGACAAAATAAGGATGAGTGCAGATATGGATTTAATATTATTTGAAAAATGTAAATGTCATTTACAACTATTAAGAGTTTTTCAAGAAAAAGGTTGTGGAAACAGTTTATTTTATATAATGGAGAAATGTATTTTCTCAAAATATTTTAACGAGTCCTATGTGACTTCGTACCGCCCAAGTTTGAATTCCCAGACCTTGGTTGCAGCGCCACCAACCGGGTCCAATTACAAATCTAAACCGTTCTCGATCCTACTTGAACACACACAAAACAATTGATCAAAATGGATCACGCCGTTTAGAAGGAGTTCAATTATTAACACACGAACAGAACATTTACATAGATAACAAGCTTTCACTCGGGTCTATGTCGGTTATTGCGGTAAAAGCTCCCCCTATGTTCTTTCTCAGGTTTTAGATCCCAAATAGGGTACAATATTTCATTTTAATCGGTGCAGTGGTTTTTCAGGTTTATCACGAACAGACAGACAGACGCGGCGAAGGACTTTATTTTGTAATATGTAGTGAAGATTTACAGTGATTCTTACATTTGTAGCATACTGATGATATGATATCTTATGAAATCTAAGTACGTTTTGACGCACAATTACTATCAGGTTATAAACCACATGTATATTTTGAATAGAATCCTTTAAGATTGAACCAAAAAAAAAGTATCAAATGTTTTTTATTATAAGAACTTTCAACGCGCTTTTAGGGTGATCCTTCAGACAACACTTCAGAGTACTTACCAAACCTATTCCATTAAGTGGTTTAGTAAGTTTATGGTCTATCCTAGAAAACTAGAGAATGCTCTCATACGAATAGGATGCTAGCAGTTCATTATTTGCTCGAATAAAATTGAACGCATTTTGTTGTTCCTACTTTTAATCATAGGTATAAAAATCCTGATATGATAAAAATGTTTCATGTAAGACAATTAAGCTGAAAGTTATTGTCTGGGAAACAAATTAACAAGGGCCCTTGTTGTTTTTGATATAATATTTTTTGTGAAGTGCCTATAACAATGAAAAGGTACAGAAAAGTTAAATTACATTTTTACCCTTTTATATAATATACAGTAACAAAAATTAGGCAGAGAATGAAAATACTGAATGGTCAACAAATGTTCTTGCAAAATTTTTGCAAATGTTTCAAATAGTTTGAATCTTAAGGAAGAAATAAAAAAAAGGCGATAAAAAATGGATGTGCTGTATTTTGCTAACGTTATGCACTTAAATAGTTATAACTGTAAGTTATGTGCATTGTAAAAAGACTATTCTGTCTGTATTAAATAGTGTACGGAAAACGGGGACTAGCGATCACAAAGATAATAGGAACACTTCGAACCATGCTTAACATAACTCATACAAATGTCGGCATTAACTTTGGTTATTTATATTCTGGCACAAGCTCCTCTGAATATATGTAACTAAAAAGCCTATTTTGGCACAATCTCACGGATTGAGTAAGGCAATCAACCGCTTTTCGAAACTAATGATAATATTAATGTGTAATTCTAAATTAGTCACCAGTAGATATAGAAATTCAGACCTAATAATGATATAGGTAAAATTTTATATTTACCAGAATTGATGTCCATGCTGTTCTTGGTATATCTAATTTATAGTGGTGCAAAATTATAAAAAAAAAATCATTTTCGTTTTGTGTTACTAATGAAAATCTATTAGACTTGTATATATCCTTCAAAAAGATATTCCATTAAAAATATATAATATCATACAAAAAACGCAGTTTCGCAAGCCGCGTGGATATTTTAGTTCACTTTCCAATGAATAGTATTAATTGCGTTATTATAGACTAGGCATATATTGCCAAATCACCAAGTGCTATGCAATCTAAAACAACTTCTTCAAGCAATGAAATAGTGTCTAAATCAGTCCAATTGTTGCAGAGAAAGATGTGTAAATTATATAAGATTTAGTGAAATGTAATTTAATTTTATACATTAAAAGTTTATTAAATAGAAATTAAAGTAAAATATTTGCCTTAAACTATAGTGCAGACGAAACTTTGTTCAGAGACTGGTTTTGTAAACTGATATTATAAACTGGCTTTTCATCCTTCAACTTGGAAGTGTATTTTGGGTTGCCTACGAGTGTAAAGACATTTAGTTGCTTATAACATAAACTCTGAACTGTAAGCCGACCTTTGTTTCTTTAAAGGTTAACGACGTAGTATGGTTGAAACCTTTGACCCGATGGTTCTCTGTGTTGTTAAAACGTTCTGGTGGTTTAAAACGGCAAATATTTAAGCGTTTTCCTCTTGGATTTTTTGTCCTGTTGCAAAATAATACCGTATGTAGATATCGATGCCGTAGCCACAACGTATCTTGCCAGTCCCCAACCCGCTCTCTGCCCGCGTGGGGATGTATGGCCATAACCGTTATGTGTATGTATGGGACGTTATGGGTTGTTACTGGTGATGATGATGATTATGAACTGTAATTGAACTTCCTTTACGTATCTTGTCAGGTTGACTTATACAGTAGCTGTTTTTGGATTTTTAAGTATTCTTTTTATTTACGCACCTACAGCTGAATGAAAAAACTCCAGGTCAAGTACGAATGCCTACTTTCAAGAGGGAAAATTAACAACAAGTTTTGAGCAAAACGTAAAGGACAAAGCCCAGACCGCAACCCGATCGTACATACTTTAGACGAGGACGATGCATGATACAATGAAACCCTGCTCGATCACGCTCCGAGAGTTCAAAATTACTCTCTTAGAGGGTTTCAAGAATTTCCAAATGTAAAAGGAACTTGGTGTTCATTATGTTGAACCGCATTTATTTACAAATTTAATACTTTAAGCCTCAGAGATTATTCAATGTTTATCCAGAATAATCTTTGTGCCCTGGTTCTTCTACTGTTCGAACATCTATCAAATCTATCAGTTTGCAAATAGCAAATTTATAGGATTCCGTACTTCACGTTTTGAACTCTTAAAATAGGGTTAAAGTATGAAATTACCGTTTTATTGTAATAGGTACTTCGAATTGATATAGAACCCTCATGGTTCGAGATTTTTGAGTGTTTTTTTTTTTCAAATCGTACCTATGAGGTTCTCCTTTTAAAAAAGTGTGACATTCGATAATCGACTTTCAGTTATTTATTATTCAGATGCGATTTTGGTTAACGCTTTTGTGATGGAAATTTTGATTTGAAGAACTAACCCCGTGGAAGACCGCCCACACATGTGAATAACAATGAATTGAAAAAGATGGTGGAAACCGATCCGAGTCAAACTACCTAGGAATTAACGGCATGGTTTAACGTTACCTTACCAATAATATTGACTCATTTGTCAAATCAATAAGATAAAGAGTCTGAAAAATGGATGCCTCATGATTTGACTGATCTGGAGAATAAACGCGTGTCGAAATTTGTGTTGCCTTGTTGAATCGATACAAAAATTAAGGAATATTGGATCAAATTGTGACATGTGATGAAAAGTGGATTCTTTACGATACCTAAGCGAAAAATGCAATGGCTGACCCCAGACCTAACGCCGCAACAGTGTTCTAAAGCAAAGTTTACCAATAAAAAGGTAATGGTTACGGTTGGTGGTCTCAGCATGGTGTTATTCACTATAATTTTCTCCGATCTGGTCAAACAGCCCCGACTCATGAATCGATCTTCGCCATGATAACGCGAGTCCTCATACAGCACGAGAAACCGTTAACTCTACAGGAACTGCAATTAGAAACCATTCGCCACAATCCGTATTCGCCAGACCTCCGTATTCGTACTTTGATAAATTGGCAATACTAAATACAAATTGGCAATCTCATATCCCTAATAGTTTCGTCAGGCCCTTCCGTACGACCGTCCGCCCTCGACTTACCTTCTAAACGGTTGGTGCTAGAAAGATGAAACTTTTCATGGATATGTGTTTTTATCACGTCGACAAAGTGCTAAAAAAATATTTTATAAAGGGTACCACCCCTAAGCGTAAAGTGGGGATGATTAGTTTTCTTGCGTCCATTCCATTGTGTGGGGTATCATTTGATAAATCTTTTAAAACATTGAGAGGTTGGTAAGACGATTTTCTGATTTAGGTATCCGTTTGCGAGCAATTCAACAAGTTATATGGCTGCCTCGAAAAATCTAAAAATGTCTATGTGTCTAGTCTATGTGAACTTAAAAGAAAAATAATAATAATAATTAATAATTTGGCTTAGCTTTTAACTTGGATCTTTATTAGTTCAGGGGTTATAAAGGCCTAATTTGTACAATGTGTTAACATTAAAAGATAATCCTATTTTATGCTTGGCCATAGACTTGGATTCCGTAGCCACACATAATGACACGTAGATTTAAAATCGTGTCTAATAAACCATTTTCATGTTTACTTATGATTCCGTTTTCTTTAATTATGTCGATTTACAAATATATCTAACCAAACATAATTCATCCGAATTCACAAATTGAATGTGATATTTATTTACACTAAACTTTCAAAATCCACTTTATTTTTGACATCTGTTTCAGAAAATATAGTCGAATATAAAAAAGATTTTAGCACGGTTACGTGACATTGAGTTAAATGAAAATGTTACTTTACTGTCGACGATCTAATTACTTTCCAGTCAAAGTCAATTAGAAGTTACAGACAAGTTACAGACAAAAGTATTTAAAGTCAAAGAAATAAAGTTCTCACTGAAAGGCACATTGTGTAACCAAGAATTGCGCGTAGCTTTACCTACAATGTTTACGAGTCCACAGTGGGCACTATAGACCCACTAAAACATTTAAGTGTGAACATGTGCACTGAGTGTTAATACATGTAAGGGACGGGACTTAGGAGTTGACTTAAATGAAGTACATTTTGGATGTTAGTACTTGTTGACTCTGAATAGGGACAAAACGCTTACTCTTGAATCATTTATAACTTACTATGAATTAGTTTTGTAACGACAAGAGGCTTATCTCTCATTGGTCAATCAGATGCCGTAACATAAAATATCAATAAAGTATACGTTGGGTAAATAAATGTTCATATTTTAAATTTGTTAAATAAATGTCTTAAAATGTGATAAATTTCTTATGAATTTTGTAAATTATTTACCAAATTCGTTAATTATTTACAAAATAGATATTCTTTAGATTGCTAAGACCGTAGATTAATCATGTGTTAAAGAGGTGTGAGGACGTGGTTTCACTCCGACTACATGTGCAAAATTGTGCTGAAAGCTGTTTCACGGCTTACTTTAGTAGGCTTCTTATTATCTTTTATAAAATCAGTCAATCAATTAATAATCCATAATGTCCCACTGCTAGGCTCTCAGGAGAGGGTTAAGGCCATACGTTCTTAGTCGAATGCGGGTTGGGGACTTGGCAAGACACTTTGTGGCTATATAATCATGCTGATGATATTAGATGTTTTTTAAAAAAGGCCTCCAACTAAGCTTCAAGACTGTTTTCTCATGAAAAAAACCGGCACCGACTGCTTAACAGAAATCACGGAAACGATCAAAACAAATCATGTCAAAAACGGTCACCCAGCCGTCGGTGCTTACACTCGGTTGTTTGTAATCACCGCTTGGTGATTACAAACAACCGGTGGCTTGCTCTGTAACCAAGTTGTTGGTTAAGTGACATTTGAATCACTGAAACAGGTATAACATCAATTTAACTTCAAAGGTTCAAACTTCTACAAAATAGTATTTAGGTCGTGAAACTTAATAGAAAAAATATATCAAGTTAAATATAACATTTTGTTGATTAAATCCACCTCTTCTTGGTTTCTATGTCGTAGAAAGTGGTCGGGAGATTGATGGTGGTGGTTTTGACGTCGTATTAATAGATTTTACACGCGGCCTTACCTACGTGTTATTTTGGTGTATAACTTTGCTTATTGCTTTTTCCACCTTAGTAGGTAGGGTAGGGAAGAATTGTCCAAAATCCTCTCATAGTGCCCGCCCACGCCCCTCAAGAAACACACATGCCAATTAAAACCTAACCCCCAGTAGTTTCGGTTGTGCATTTTTTGTTGGGCAGTCAGTAAGCGAACAGTTATATTTCTATTGATTAACTTATTATAGCATTATTATTTTTATACTTATGAATAAAGTCTTCTTGCACAATTATAATTTCTTATAAAATTGTGCACTAGTAAAGAGTTTTTTATTCCATTCTATTCTAAATATAGTGTGAGTATGGTTGCTTGTAAAGATAGCCTCCGAGCGATAAAGCCGCCCCTTGTACCTCCTAGTTTTAATTTACCATTGTAATCTATCTGGTAGACAATAAAGTGATATAATATTATTATTCTCTTTAAGACATTTATATATAATATTGTAGTGTGATTAGTGGTTCCTCCATATTTGATATTGTTTGGTCTCCAAGTTCTTGAATTTTTCTATGCGTTTTTGTGAGTCAAAAAAAAATATTTGTTATTGGTAAAGCATACGAATAAAGAGGAATCAATCAAATACTTTTTATTGGGTTTTAGTTAATTGATAAAAAGCTGCAGTAATTGTCATTATACATTGTGAAATCATTTATTTCATAGTGAGTCTAGAAAGTTATGTCGTGATTGATGACTAGGGTTTTGTTTTATTAAATTTTAATCTAATAATGTCCGATCCGATTTCCAATTTACTGACCGCAAAACCCCTACATGCCTAATCTATTTATCGAAAACATAATTACATTACTTTAGATTGTATTACATTTCCTACGCTTTTGAGATCAAAATTGAATATAAATTAAACTTCGACTATGGGTTCTAAAATACAGATAGATGCACCTACCTAGGTATATTTTTCTTTAATTACTCACTTGTTATCCATACATATATAGATATAGTAAAGGTTTTTGTGCAAGGGGACTACTCGTAATTCGGGCCGGTTTTTGATTAGGTAACTTAGTCCTGACTGCTTGGGAATCGCTTTACACTCTGCTGCGCCAGGTGATACTTGTAGAAAAGAAGTAGTTGTAGTTCCCTAGTTCTTTTCTCTTTCCTCCATATTATATTCAAGCTTAATGAGGCAATAGCTTGGCGCAACTTTATTCCGAGATCAAAATGTTGTATTCACGCTAAGCACTGTATTAATGGTACACCTGTACTTGTTACATAAACAACCACATGATGAATGCCTGTGTTGCCTAACTTGATGAATTATTATCAGTTTGAAAGGTTACCAGAAATGTTCGTATAGCGTAACGTAATAAATCCATTGAGTGACTTCAACGTCATGCTTAGCCGACGTAGAAAAAAATCACAAAGAAAAGTAATTTTACTTGAAATTCAGAGTCAGAGTGCTTATAGTATTATTATAATAAATTCTATCTCTAGAATTATTTATGTGTAGATTGATACGGTTGAAATGATATTTTCTCACCTTTCAAGATAATAAATATTTTTATGTGGCGAACGTTTACGTGCAATGCCTGCAAAAGTATGATCGGTATAAAATCAGTTAAGGATATCTTTCGGTAGTCTATAGTTCATTTTATTTATTAGCTTGGAATTACTTTCAACCTATCTCATTTAGCGTATAGGTTGAAAATCACCAATATTATTAGATTTTTTGTAAACCATTCTGTTACTAAACTTTGAATCCAACTACTAACTAACAAACCTACTCTAAAATGTTGCCAGTTTGTAATATTATTATTTTTATTATCGGACATCTTACACACAACGCCATCTAGTCCCAAACTAAAGCAGAGATTATACTAGACAACTAATTTCTGTAAATACATACATATTATATACAGAAAACACCCAAACTCCGAAACAAATATTTGCGGTTCACACAAACATTTGGTTCGACCCGGGAGTCGAACTCGAGAATTCTTGATCAGCAGCCGCATACGCTAACCACTAAACCAACAAGGCAGTCAACAATATATGTCTATGATTTGCTTAATTTAGAATCGATATCTCTAAAGCATTCATTATAACTCCATGAAATAATAACCAAACAAGTGTAAATTTATTTTGGGAATTTAGGTAATGACATCTGTTTTGAGAGACAAAGGTTTTAGCTGAGTCCTGTATTATTCAACCATTTTTAATTGAGGGTAAATATTGAACTGCGAATTTCGAACGAACGTGAAGAACTATTTGCATTCAAAATCGGCTGTCATTTGCAGAACGTGGTGGTATTTTTGATGAAAAATGGATTCACCGGAGGCATTCAACACTTCATTTCCAAATTGCAAAAAATAATAATTTGTGTACTATGTATTTGTACAAATGTGGGCGTGTAAATAAAGATTTTCCTGTAATATAGCTTAGCCTTTTTTAGGAGAGACGAGGATACCAAGCATTATACTGTTGTAAACTGTGATGAATTGATTAATCAATAATTAAGACAATAAACACAAGCTTTTCGTTGTAGTTTTTAAGGTTATTCAGGTACAAATAAGGCATTAAAAGAAAAAATATCTAAATTTGCTTTAAGATCTCTATTAAGTATCGAATATAGTAAGTTGATAACACACAAACATGATGATTTTTGATGACAAATAATGATTTGACTAAGTTAAATGATTTTTTAGGGTTCCGAAGTTCATAACTCGGAACCTTATAGATTCGTCATGTCCGTCTGTCCGTCCGTCCGTCCGTCCGTCCGTCCGTCCTCGACTTACCGTCCAAACGGTAAGTGCTAGAAAGATGAAAGTTTGCATGAATACGTGTTGTAATTACGTCGACAAAGTGCTACAATAAAATTATGAAAAATAATTTTATTTGGGGTACCTCCCCTACACGTAAAGTGGGGATGATTTTTTTTTCTCGAGGCTACCCCATCGTGTGGGGTATCATTAGATAGGTCTTTTAAAAACAATAAAGGGTTTCCTAGACGATTTTTTGATTTAGGTATCCGTTTGCGAGATATTTCACTTTAAAGGGCACTTTTTTTTAAAAACAGGGCGTCCCCCCCCCTCTAAAAGCTAAACGGCTGGCTCAAAAAATCTGAAAAAAATCGTGATGGTGGTCCATTTAATGAACTTTGAAGGAAAACTATAACCGATTAGATGACTTTCTTAGTTCAGGAGTTATAAAGGCTTATATGGTAAAATGTGCTCACTTGGAAAACGTCATACAAAATTAACGTATTAATACGTAAACATAACAATTATCTATTGGATACGATTTTAAATCCACATACCATTATAGGTGACTGAGGAACCCTTTCCTGTGCGTGGCCTGACACGCACTTGGCCGATTTTTAAATACATTTATTCATAGGTTATTTACGGGCTGGTAAGCATCTACATGTTTACAGTTTAAGACAGAAAGACGGTTAGATATAGGCAGACAGACGTGCTACTTTTTTTGTTTTAATATGGACCATCAGTGCGGCACCAGTTTTTTAGATAGTCAGACTCATTTCTGTCTTTGGTTCATCATCTCAGTTATCAAAAAGATTATCAGGATAAAAAGCTACTTTTAGCACTACTTATGAATTAAACGACCACTGTTTTATCATTGGAATTCGACTCATGTGTAAATTCACTGTATATAAAATGGCATATTAAGCCCGAAGAATACTTTATTCGATTCGTCCCATATAGAATACTGGCACTTTAACTCGTCGCAACACATCGTTCGGAATTTTGCGACCTTGGTCCCTCAAGACTCGAGGGAATTGATGTCCAAAGAAACATTAAATGTATAATAAAATAAGTAAGTGTATAATAAAGTCAACTTTTTTATTTCTGCTAAGCACCAAAATATCTGAACTAGATAAAATATATAACATTATTATAGACTATATAACATTATTAAAGACTACTGTCAAAATAAAAATGGCGTAACCATAAATTCTAGATGTCGAGGTATTGAATCGAAGTTACGGATGCGTTCAATACTTTTTATATCAGAATAGAAGTTACTGAAAATATTGCAGTCACTTATTTAACTAGTTCATTACATAATATGACATTGCAGACATAATTGTTTGGTTGTTATTAATTTCAGTTAAAAAGAAGTACGTTTCTAGACTGTACTTATCAATGAACATTGTTTTCTATAAGTATTTATTACGGCGGCCATTATATGTAGATACTTTTGACTCCCAGTTTTATAATATAATAAATAATTAGATCTTTAAAATATAACTCATTTCTCTTTAACTCATTTATGAAAGTTAGGCCAACATAAAGTTAATTAAAAAAAGTTCAGCGCTGAATTCTTCACAGTCCGCTTTACCTACTTCATCTACGCTCGGAATTAATTATAGCAGAAGTAAATTTTGCTAGTCTATTTCGGGACATATTTAGCAGATAATTACCCAGTTTTGCATGAGTTATGTGCTTTTACTATACCGGAGGGGACAGATTGGCTAGCTATGCCGGTGGGGTAATATTAAGGATAGTTTAATGAGAACGATTTTAGAGAAATTGGGTCCCCTATTTACCTTTGATCTATGGGGATACATCGGGCGTATTCTGACAAAAGGGTTTAACGACAGTACTCATTGGGACGATTTGAAGTACCTTCATACTGATATAGTGTAGTAAGTTGCAAGCAAACGCGATTCTCTCCCATGATCTTTAATTAATGTCTAATTAATATCTAGCTACTCTTTGGAGCACATTGTGGTTACATTGTCGTGATATATGAAAAACAAAACTAGAATAATCACAAAGATGACAATATTTTTATTTTGTGTCTGTGAAATTAAATTTCAATAATTTCATAACGTAATAAAGCGTTCACGTATTTTCATTTACGGTTTAATTAAGGATTTATCTAAAACCATTAAGGAAATACATAATTACATTTAGATGTTACTGCCTACAGGATTGACCTCAGTAAGCTCCCAAGAGACTTGAGTAGGTAAGTCCCTCACGTTTCATTAATTTTATAAGGTCGAAGTTTGTGTAACGACTTTTTTATTACCAAATCTTGTGTGTAGCAATAGCCGTCTAGACATGTTTTTAAGTAAATACATTCATGAAGAAGTAAACAAGTTTGTAGATCACAATAATTGATTTAAAAAAGCATCTAGAATAATGTTTTGCTTTTTCTGAAAACCTTATCATTATTACATTTTTAAATTTAGACTAAAGATGTTTAAACAAAGAAAAGATAGACGGTGACGAATTTTGTAAATGAATATTTTTTCTGAATGACAGTTCAATGTTTTTGTTGTTTTTCTATATGTTCTTCATTGTCTCATTACATTTCTACTTGGATTAGTTGAGAAGAAATATTTATTTTAAGAACGTGTTATGTTATTGGCATATCATCAAATATGTTTTATATTTCTAATGGCTTTCTAATTTTAAGTGCACATTTCAAAAACATATAATATCTTTTTCGGTACAACGTGCAACGTGGTGTCTCTCTAGATAAAAGCCAGGGAGGCGGTTGCCGGGCTGACGTAACGCGAACGTATTAGTTTGCCTCGAATAAATTAATCTCAAACAAACCCACTCTACCGCTTTGTTTGGTTGCATCACACTTTGTTATTTGGTTTATTTGTTTTACTACACAGCGGTTGCGAAACGTTATGTTGTTTAGTGTACTTTTTCTTACATTGGCTGTCCTGAAATTCGTAGCAGATATACATCAGCTCAATTGTTGCTGATAATTATGATTTAAGGCTCAGATACACTAGGGGACAAAATGTGCAACATGTCCCCGAACATGACGCTCGTCAACAACGTGAAAGAGTCTCGGGGACAAAATTGTCGCGGGACATGCTGTACACACTAGCCATTGACGGATGTCGCCCGAAGCGGTTGTGTTGATTAGTGCTGCGTACATTCTTATATCGGGAAAAAAGATAAAACGGAAGAAAGGGTGGTGGATGCGTTATTATTTACGAGAACGAGAAACAAAAGTCAATATTGTAAGTGATTTTCGGCTATCTGAAATCTTTTGTAAAGGTAAAAGTGAATACATTTTTTTTATTATTACATTTTAGGAATATAAATTCATGTGACGCGGGAGACACAAAGAACACCCAGACTCAGAACAACAATTTGTGAATCACACAAAGTGTTATCCCACGTGGGATTTGAACCCACGGCAGTAGAAATTGGCATCGCAACTGCTTATACTACTAGGCCAACTGTGCAGTCATACATATATGCATATAGAATAAGTTTATTATATACTAGCTTTAGCCAGCGGCTCCACCCGTGTGTATGTCGGTAAAAAGTAGCCTATGTCCTTTCTCAGGTTCTAAGCTATTTCAATACCGAAATTCATTAAAATCGGTTAAGCGGTTTAGGTGTGAAAACGTAACAGACAGACAGACAGAGTTACTTTCGCATTTATGATATTAGTAGGGATTTACATATATACTTAGAGAATAAGTTTTATCATTATCATTTTTATTCGAACTAAAATCAACAACTTAGAAATACAAAATGAAAGGCTTAATAATAAAAATAACAGTAATTATTGTTGCTCGTTCGATGAATTCATTTCTGAAATAATTTGTGCTATTGGGTTATGGTTCTATACCAATTCGGATAGCAACAACTGGTATATACCATTCAAGGGTACTTCTTGGAGTAAATGAGGTACCCCCTTTAAACAAGGCTCAGTCAAACTATATAAACACTTGTTATCAGTTTATTACGAGTCACTTATAACTATTACAACTGTTGAAGTGTTGAAACAATAGAATATGCCTGTAGCCCGAATTATAAAAAATATGAATCCTCACCACGCTATCGTGACTTCAATCCTAAAAAAGACGCTTCACTTTGAGCGCTGATTGGCCGGCACACGCCACCGACCATACAGTGCTAAGAGCGAATCGAGCGCAGAGGGCGCGAATAATCAAATTGTCGCGTGCAGCGTGGCTAATCGCCACAGGGTTATCATCCGGACTAATACTATTATTACCGGCGGTAGTATTGCGCTGCCCTGCTGGCTGGCTATTCTCATGTACATGCTCAGGACTGACATAGCTGGATGAAGTACTATAAGCCGTGATGCTCAGTCGACCGGCTACTATGGCCGGAATGGAATTTCCCCAAACGTACATCAAGTAGGATATTATTTATGTAATGTCATCAATATGAAATTTGTATCTTTCACTTCACGTAGCTCTGACGCTACATACTGCCCATATATAGAAAATTCATCTTGAGCCAACTCTCCCTTGAGCGTACCCTCTCAGTACGGGAGCTGGCAACATGTCCCGCGTCATGTAAATGCTCCTCAACATGTCGTGGTACATGTTGCGGGCTTCGATGCAACGTCGCAGCGTCACGTTCATATAGTGTTGCGCGTCATGTTGTGGAACAATTTGTCCCCGAGTGTATACGAGGCTTAAATTAGCGAACATTCAATGCCGTCCAACCTTCAAACTTATTAATATCTTAACTTAACTAATACTTAACTTATTACTGGTGTGTTTGTGTTGTTATTGAAAACACAACATTGATTTTCAAACAATACTTTTATAAAACGATGTAAAAACATCTCAATAGGCACTATGGCGCCCTGAGAGTTTTTTTTTATTCATATATTTTAATGTAAGAACCTTCTCCAAAATCTTAGACATACATGGTAGAATACTAATAGGACGTAGGTCCTTGACATGCTGCAGATTGTAGCATTTTGGTATTGGTCGGACTACAGCCAGTCACTACAAGTGCGGAAAGGTACTTCCAATTGATTTATTTTTATTTAATGTGTCAGTCATTAAAGACCATATTTAGTGACTGAAGCATACTAAAAGTTAACTTCTCAAGCGACATACAATCCACACCTTGAGCTTTGGATTTTAACTGTTGCAACATTTTGAGTATCCATTGCTCATTCACCGTTTTTAACGAAAAACGGGTTTGACAGTGACTAAGTAGATTTGATATAATTTTATATTATATTCTATAACCTATATAAGAAAGTCCTTATGTTCCCTTGACCTAAGAAATAAAAAAAAAATAGAAATAATAAAAAGCCTACATGATACAAGGTTCCTGACTTCCCATCATCATGCAAATATGCTGGCACCATATTGCACTGAGGCGTCGCCGTCCTTACAGAGCCACATATTTCGCATAATCGCACAAAACACAGCCTTATTATAATTTCATAGCACGTCTGTCGCTCTGTACAACGTGAACTCTTTATATTACCACGACACGGAATGTATGTATATAACCTTTTGCATAACGTCTAAAACGCGATCAGAGATCATTGCTGTGTGTACATATTTATAAGATGAAAAAATATGTTTGTTTGATACAAACATATTTTTTCTCGTTATTTCTTGTCATGAATTAGTGATTGCATCTTCAAAGCCGAAGCTATTGTGACTTATTTTTTTGATATAGTGTATATATACTGTGATAGGAAAGGTATAGATATTCAATTCATTTATCCATATATTTCGTTTAGTGTAAACAGCAATTTGCAACATGGTGTAAACAAATAAAGGAATAGTATAGCAAACACTTAAATTATATCTAGCTTAGGTATAAAATTGCTATTCTATCATCATTAATTTCAAACTTTTGACCGTTTTATTTAATTGTTAAAAATCAGGATTGGCCTTAAGGCAGTGTAAATGTTGAAATAAACATGTCACAAGAGCTTTAATTTTTAATCACTGTTTTTTTTCGATAAATTCTTAAATCTAAGTAACTAATGTAAAATTTATGATTAACCAGCATTCGCGCTTGTATTCACTACATACACATGACTGCTTCGTTGGTCTAGTGGTAAGCGTATGCGAATGCTGATCACGAGGTCTCGGGTTCGATTCCCGGGTCGGACCAAAAGTTTGTGTGATCCGCAAATATTTGTTTCGGAGTTTGGGTGTTTTCAATGTATAATATGTATGTATTTACAAAAAAAAAGTATGTTTATGTATTTATATCAGTTGTCTAGTTACCCATAATACAAGCTCTGCTTAGTTTGGGGACTAGATGGCGTTGTGTGTAAAAATTTCCGAAATATTTATTTATTTATTTATTATACATTTAAATTAACCAAAACAGCATTATCAATGGGTAAAATATGCTTTCCTTATAAGATGGCGTCATATTTATATAAAAATACAAATTATGTTTTTTAATAAAAAAATCGTAAGCGCTTATATGTAATGAGCAAATATGTGTAATTATGAATAAAAAGAGAAATGACAAGCAGCTATCAGAATTTTACGTTGTCAAAACTCAACCTAATGAAAACCAAAAATATCGAGATGGTTGTGATAATTAAACGAGTTCCATCCGTAGGGATAATTACAAGGGACATTTGTTACCTTCACCATAATTAGGGTCGTTGTAGATGACAAGGGAGCTATCTATTTTTTTTAGGGTTACAAAGGGGCTGCGTGAAAATATTCCCTAAGCTCTCTTGATCCATCTTTCTTGTCCCTACCTGTCACTATTTTTCTCCCAAATTTATTTAATTGACAAATATAAATGTTGTGTATCAGATGTCCAAAAAAAAATGGTTTCTTGTGAAATAGGGTTGAAAATTTATAGGGCTGTGCATTCTTGGAAGGTACTCATAAAACTCTTATAATTAAAAAACCTAAGAGAAAAAACATTTATCTCGCGTATTTTATAACGATACAACGACGAAAACACGATGCTTAAAAAAATTATTAATTAAAAAGAACAATATCTAAACATTGACAGTTTAAAATCCTTACTTAAATTATTAACGCAAAAGTTTGTGAGTTTGTTGCTCTTTCACGCAAGAAATAATATGTATGTATTTACAAAAAAAAGTATGTTTATGTATTTATTACCCATTGTTGTTTAGTACCCATAATACAAGATCTGTTTAGTTTGGGACTAGATGATGTGTGTAAGATGTCGAAAAATATTTATTTATTATTATTTATTTAGAACTACTGAACGGCTTTGGATGAAACTTTACAGTAATATAGCTTATATAGCAGAAAAATACATAGGCTAATTTTTACAGCTATAATCAAAAAATATGGTGGAGTCGCGAGCGAAAGCTATCAACAAATAATCAGATAAATGTTTTTTCCTTTGTGTCTGGTAAAATAAGTAAAGAAATTGATATGTTTAAATTATTCTAACCTTTTCTTCTACAAAATGATTTATGATGAAAATCTTCAACCTTTTTCACGACACTTTTTTATGAGTAGTAAATATTTCATACTTGTTCATTTTCGTGTATTATCAATAATGTAAGTATTTTATTATAACGCATAATTTTACACATTACAGTAACTTGTAATACTCAAGCAAAATAAAACTTTTGTGTCTGTGCAAAATGATGTCAATTTCCATAAACTTAATGCTGCCTGACATAAATTAGCATGCTCATTAGACAAAGCCTCTCGGCATGCATGGCTTTAACAGCTGCGGTTTCGCTGAATTTATTCAGAGTATAAAATGGAAAGCGGCGTTTGGGCGAGAGATCTAATAACAGCGATTATGCGATATACGCCTGACAAACCGAAGTGTAATCATATTAATATTTAAATGTATAAAATAAAATCTCTAACGGATTTAAAGGTGTAAAATAAATTTAATTTTAGATAGATTTTAGGCCGTCATTTCCAGTTCTCATGTGAACATTTTTGGCAATCATTGCGGGTTCTTGGAACCATAAAAAGTCCGCCAATAGTCTTACTACAGAACTTAGATATCACTTCGTACTTTAGTCGTTGAAGTCTGATGTGATGAAGTTCAACCGTAAAAAGTCAAAGGGTTGAAAGGAGGAATTAAACAAAGTTTTACCTTTTCAGCTGACCAAGCCGCCAAATTAAGGAAAAAAGCGGCACGGCCGTACCATACCTTTATTTAAACTTCAATTTAGGATAAAATGTTAATAGTTACGTCCGTTTTTTAGACACTCGACAACCAAAAACGAAACTGTTTTTATCTTTGACAGTGAATAAATTTATACACAAATTTGAATAAGTTTGTATTAACGCTGGATCCACAAATCAGATTTGCTAAATGAGATGAGAATATACGATAACAATCAATTTTATTGAAAATATAGTCATTTTGATATTAAACTAATATCACATACAAGTATTATTTATCTCCAGAACGTAAGTACATTTTTACACAAACTTTATGTATATAATAATAATAATAATAATAATAAATATTTCG
The DNA here is from genome assembly GCA_932526445.1 of Phragmatobia fuliginosa. Lineage (NCBI taxonomy): Eukaryota > Metazoa > Arthropoda > Insecta > Lepidoptera > Erebidae > Phragmatobia > Phragmatobia fuliginosa. The sequence continues at coordinate 18,348,955 of OW052061.1, forward strand.
GACATCTGACACACAACATCATCTAGTCCCAAGCTAAGCAGAGCTTGTGTTATGGGTACTAGACAACTGATATAAATACATAAACATACTTTTTTTTTTTTTTGTAAATACATACATATTATACATAGAAAACACCCAGACTCCGAAACAAATATTTGTAAATCACACAAATAATATTTGATCCGACCCGGGAATCGAACCCGAGACCTCTTGATCAGCAGCCGCATACGCTAACCATACATATAACTATATAATATAATATATAGTTATATCATATATACTACTATATATGATATAACTATACAAGTAGATGTTCGAGTATAACTGTTACTTTTGAATTAACTCGATAGATGTCGCTGTATCACAAAGTTGTATCACGCTATAGCTTGTTATAATGATAAACAGATAAGGTTATATGATAAATCGCATAAATTGCTTACTTGCTTACTTTTGTTTTGGAAATTCATTGCAAACACTTATTTTTTCCTATGTTATTGTAGTTCTATACACATACATAACGTCACTTTAGGGCTTGTTATTATAAGCTGGATATTAAAGCAAACATCGGGACTAGTACTTCGCTCACATATTTTGCTGAAATGTGATTTTAACGGATATACGGCTTTTGATACTGCGTAGTGTTACTATTGTTTAGTATCATAGATACAAAGACAATATTCAATAACCTTTACTTATTTTTGTTTATGAATTTGAAATGTGCCCGAAAAACGAAACTACCTTGAATAAATTAACTATGAGCTATATATTTCACAGATTTTATAGGATTTCGAGATTTTTCGGAAAATATCTGTAAAAATAAAGTTTAAAATAAAGTGTTTAATGATTTTTGTTGTCAATTATTTGGAACTCTTACCTTGAGTTACCAATACCTGGATTTGCTTTAGTACTCGATATCATATGAATTATTTTAGTATCATTAAAATAAAAACAAACCAGAATTTGAAGGTAAAATATAACAAATCACCTCTTAAAGTACAATAATTGTTAATTTAACCGGTAACAGTCGTCTCATTTAAATAATTATCACGATTTGCAACACCCTTGTAATCACCAAACGATTATTGGCCGCACGGGTCGCACAACTCTTGGATTCCACTTTGAATGGCCGTCTTTATAACTTTTGTGGTTCGTGGAATTTGTTTGCCGGCCATTGTACCCATTGAAATTGTTAAACTGAAATTTTGGTAGTATAAGGAAAATGTAAGGAATCATCTTACAGAAGATTGTAATAAAGTTTTTGATGTAGGGAGCTGTTGAGTTACAAACGCATAACTATGATTTATGTGACGAGTGCTTATATTCATTAAATGAATTAAATTTAGCAGACGATATATTTGCCTAATTTAGCGGTCAAATAAAAAAAAAATACAATACAGATGACGTCGGGGCATTATATGCGTTGATATATCTGTCCAATAAATATATTGTGTAAGAGAAAAGTACTGAGCAGTTCCGGTTGAGACAAATTTAAGTAAAAACGTAGCAGATTTCCCATTTTCACCAACATTAAGGGGCCACTTAAAAAAAAAGAGGGAGAGTTAGGTAACCCTTCGTAACATTTACGTTTTCACCAAACTTTATTTGACATCTAAGTGCTTAAGTTTTTGATGAAATTTGAGGGCTACTTTCGTTAGAGGGCTTCTAATATGGAGACGGTTTAATTTTCGTTGGTGAAAACAGGCATCAGTGTGTTAAGTTACTATGCTATTATTGCTATTAGTCAAATAAGTTTTGGAGTAAGTAAAAGTGAGTAAATTTAACCGGCTGAGTGGTCTTATCTTATAAAAATTATTAGTCCGGTATCTAGAGTTAAATAAATTCTCTAAACTAGCCAAGTTACGAGCGTTTTTCGTTTTCTATTCTAATCTCATTATATTTATCTAGTCTCCTGTTTCATTGGCTAATATGCTTTTTAGATCACATGACTGCGTGACTTTAGGTAATCAAACAAGAGAATAGAAAAATAGAATGGAATAGAAAAACGTTTGCAACTTGGCCAGGGGTAGGCTGGACATTAAATGTAGACTGTATGGATAGCGTAGGGTAGTAACCAATCGCTACGTCACTTTCCATCTGGTATAATTCGCACATTATTGTTCTGTATCTGTATGTTCACTGTATCCGTTTCATAAATGTTTATTTAAAGTCCTCCAAGTCTTTTTAAAGAAAAAAAATAAGAAAATATATGAAGCTTTTTAGACAGTTACTATGGATATAATACATACACATGTGGATTCAAATTATCCTCCCTCTGAGACAGACGCCCTTCATCAAATATTCTAAGTAGAGTTAGTACACGTATTTCTTTATTCACTTACATTTATTCAATTATTATAATGTATTTAAGTTACTGTTCATGTACATTGTCGTAACAACGGTTCTCGTTATTACATGAGGTATGTTATAAGTAAGCAACATATACCCGTATTATTACAGACAAACTCTCGATAAACTTTATAACATACACGTTTTGTAATTACCCTTATCAAATGAATAACAATATAAATTAAAGATGGTATCTTTCTTTGAAGTATTATGTTCATTTTAACTTTATACATTTTTAAATTTTTTAACTCTTTTGGTCTTAATGAAATGTTTTATTTATTTCAGGAAATTACTATAGTCATAAGCAAAGTCTATCCACTATAAAGAAATGTTCAGACCTTTTGATTAATAATTGTGGTTAGGAGCTGTAAGTGTATGTATCTAGAAATTGACGCGAAACTATAGATGATTTTTTTTATAAAGTATCTTGCAATAATAGTTTTTTTTGATAGATGGCGCTAACCTATATTATTATATGTAATTAAATGCTAAAAATATATAAATGAAATCACTCATATCCAAGTGTCCTTAGGTGATTGAAAACCGAGGGTAAGCAACGATGGCGCGGTCAGACCTAGTTGGGTGACCGTTTGTTACGTGATATGCTGTGAGCGTCTCCTTGATACTGACTGCCTTGTTGGTCTAGTAATTAGCGTATGCGGCTGCTGATGAAGAGGTCTCGGGTTCGATTCCCGGGTCGGACCAAATATTTGTGTGATCCACAAATATTTGTTTCGGAGTCTGGGTGTTTTTCTATGTATAATATGTATGTATTTACAAAAAAAATGTATGTTTATGTATTTTTATCAGTTGTTTAGTACCCATAATACAAGCTCTGCTTAGTTTGGGACTAGATGACGTTGTGTGTAAGATATCCGGAATATTTATTTATTTATTTACTAAGGTCACGTTAAGCACTCAATTGCGGTTGTTATCACAAGATAACAGTCGTGAAGCCTGTAGGGAACTTGTGGCCTTAATCCTCTCCTGAGAGGATACCCGTGCCCAGTAGTGGGACGTTAGGGGTTATCGTTGTTAAAAATATTAGAAACATTCATGCACATTTTTTCTACATTGTCTGATACAATGTCTTTGTACATTTTTGGCTTTCACAGTCAAAACATACCCATCAATATTGCATAACAATGAAGGCAAGAAAAGACATCATACAAGGTCGTAGGGAAATGGAGCGACACAAATCGTGTTGTCCAAACCGAGGCTATAAATTTGTACGATGGGCGCGGGTAGTTCGTACATCACGGTGTTAAGGATAAAGTTTACCATATATACATGTGGGATATAGCTCAAAGCAAAGTAGATCCGTAAATCAACACTTTATTATTTCTTTAATACATTTTATATTGTAAACATCGCAACATTCGCCATTCGTCTTACACATACTTTCTTCTTAATCTTTACTGTGACAGCTTCATTGACAAAACTAACAAGAAGGTAAGATACCAAATTTCTTAAGAAAATATAAAAATATCAACTATAAACCACATACATATATTAACATACAACAGTGTATGTTAAGTTTTATGTTAAAGAAGGCCTTTGAATATAAAGTTGGTCTGCGAGATTTGTCAGTCGCCTACGATTTAAGTGAATCAGTAGAGACGGCCAAAATGTCGTCTGGCAACTTTTGAATTAAATTCATATTTCTGAAGAACTTTATAACTGTTAAACCATTTGGTTTTTCTTATACCGTGAGTCCTATCCGCGATAAAATGATTTAAAATGTTATTACCTTCTATTATACCTATTCTATTATACCTTCTATTTCTTGACGTTTTGAGCGGGCTATATCGCTCGTGGTCACAATTTTTATGCAGACCAAATTAAAATGAAAAGAGTTAATTATTCAACAAATCCAAAAGGTCAACATGTGGATATGTATTTTGTATGATATTTAAAGTCAAAGAACCAAAATCTTTGATATGAAAACAAAAAAAAAACTGTTTCTGATATTTGGAATTTATTAAGTGCAGATACTAATTAAATTCCAATTACTCAAGAGTAATTTCAAAAAAATACTCTTATTTGAGTAATTGTTCCTAAATCTAGCTTTATTATTAATTACTTACGAATATTTGAAGCATAGAAATATCAATTTGAAATACATGCAATCAATACAGTTGGAACGTAATTTAGTTATAAATAATTATATCATGCATGACGGGTATCATGCATGGAAAGTCAATTTATACTATAACAACACGTTTAATGATTTTCCACGAGTCCAGGCTAGTAACGAAGAAATTTTATAAGCTAATTGCCCTCAAAATATTAATTTACAAATAATTAAAATGACAGAAAAGATTTGACACAAGAATGAACAAGCCCCAAGCGTACGACTTTTGTTTGTTGTTGTTGAATATTCATGCGAGTATTCCCGACTGTAAGAATTAACAAAACAAATTACATTAAGTAGAGAAAGAGGAATAGCCCAAAACTGTTATATTTTAAACTAGAAGCTTACTAAGATATGTTTCAATGACCTAACGAGAAAAAGATAGGGTAAAATACTGAAAAATAACATTCCCGCATTTCGAAAATAACCACTTTAAAATATTAAAGTATGACATACGAGTACGAGGTCCTAGTTTGAATAGCTGAAATATTTTATTTGGGATAGAGACCGTTATAGCTAGAACATGTTACGGCATACTTGGATATGAATCGTTTGAATTTATATATGAGCATTTATTTAAAACGATAGATCACAAATGTACCTCTTATTTTATGAAATAACACTCTATGATCCATACTAAAATTACAAAATACTGAAGTTTTTCTGTCTATCTGTTACGCTTCCACGGGTAAACCAGTTAACCAATTTTGATGAATTTCGGTATACTCGCAAGGTTCAATTCGTTCAATGTTAATGAAATATAATGGTCCGTGTGGTGACGGATTGAGAATACAGAGTGTCACCACCCCTATTCATCCCGCGGGTGTCGTAAAAGGCGACTAAGAGATAAATTACGCAAGACAACATCAATGCAAAGAGAAGGAAAACTTGAAACCAAGTATGTGTAGTAAATCATCATGGACCGTCACCCCACCGGGGGTTACGGCGGGGTGGTGTGTCGGACTTGAACCGACTAAAAACCACACAGTGTGCCCTCTCCGCGCTTCTCCGTTTAGGAGTAGGAGAAGTCCAGGGTGGGATCTCCTTCTGAACTTCTCCAGCGCCTGCCCGCTCCTGATGCGGGCACCGTCTCTGTTTGACGACCCTCTCTTAGGCGGCGTCCGGCACACACCGACGCCGCCCCCTCGCGGCTGGCCACATAATGCGGGTGGAGGGAAAACCCGTCCCGTCCACCCGCGGCCACACTCAAGGCGGCATGAGGCGCAGATGTTCGCGCCTCCGCCGCCCGAGTCGCCGGCGGCGAATCTGGTCCGATTGGATGTCGTCCTCCCGGGCCTTCTCCGCCGCCTCCTTCTGCGTGATTACGTCCTCGCAGAAGGTTGCGACCGCGGTGAATGAGCTCTCGCTGCTGACCATGGAACGAACGACGGCCGGCTGCGAGAGATCCCCTCCGATGACTGCAGTGAGGACCCGGCGCTGCGTCTCCCATGCGGGGCAGACCGCCAGCGTGTGATGAGCCGAATCCTCACTGCAGTCGCAGTGGTGGCAGGCGGGACTCAATTCCCTCCTGGCGACCGAGTGCAGGTACTTTCCGAAGCAACCATGCCCGGAAAGAACCTGCGTCAGTCGGAAGGTAAGGGTCCCGTGCTGCCGCACTGCCCATTCGCCGATGACCGGCTGAAGCGCCTCTACGGTGGCGAAGCCAGCACGTGGAGTCTCCAGCCGGACCGACCAGCGATCCATCGTGGCTCGGTGAGCGGCTTCGCAACCAACTCTATACCAACCCGTCTGGCCAGCGTGGTATAGTAGGCCAAAACCTCCTTCTAAGGAGAGGCCTATGTCCAGCATTGGACTGTTAAAGGCTGTATGATGATGATGAAATATAATTAAGACGTCATCCAAAATACACATTGTAAGAATATTGATACAACTATAACTTAATTATGTTTCAAAGGATTTAATAGTGTGCTCTGATCAAAATGGTGTACCTACCATACTATTATCTATGATATAGAACGATCTAATAATAAAATGATTCGTAGAAGCATTCATAGTCAGTTAGGGCTTTCAGAGGCAGTGGACTGGCCATATAAGCCGCAGAACTGATGACCGTTGGGGTTGAAGAGTTCTGGAGTGGAGACCGCGTCCCGGTAAACGTAGTGTAAGACGCCCACGAGGTGGAGTGACAGACTGCGTAAGATGACTGGCAGGAGCGAGAAGCCCAAAATCGATCAGGGTGGTTTGCAATGCGAGAGGTCTATGTCCAGCAGTAGACTGCTGGTGATGATGATGATGAGGGGCTTTCATATAAACCTTAGGAAATCAAAAAACAACAACACAAATAATCCCATTAAAGTGTGAGTAAATCATTTTTGAATCGCTATCGATTTAGTGTTTTCTTTGTGAATATACTCTACAAAAAATAATAAAATTTAAGTGTATGTTCGTCCGTTCATTTTAGTTAAAAACTTTTTACTTAATACATGTGAAACTATCTGTGACACTTACATCAAAATTACTGTTTGTCTGTTTGTTTTGGCTGATCTTCACTGGACAGATTTTGATGGGATTTTAACTTACAGATAATTGTTGGTAAAAAAGAACATTATTTATTTATGTGACAGCAACTTGTTATAAAGTTACAACCAACTGCGGGTACTACTGTGGGACTCAGCTAATACAAAGCAATTTTTGTAAATCTCATGTTAAGTTAATCCCAGAATTTCAGTCATGCGAATACATACACGTCAAACTAGTAACAGAGGTTAAAGAAATACCCTCACAATATTCGTTTCGAGCTATTTATTTCAAACCAACTAACCGCATTATTTGAAAAGTTCAGAACGAATTGGCGCTCGTTTGAACGTCTGGCTGATACAAAAGTGCTTCGACATTGAAAATGTCTCGTGTTCTAGTTTTATACTGAGAATCAATAACATTTTCTCTTTAATAATGCGGCTAGAGTACTATAACACTTCAGAACTCAGTAACTACTGATTTTATGTGTTGTACTGACATTGGTTAGGTTTTAGAGGGTATTTTGTGTGGAGCGGAGAGTGTGTATTATTTTATTTAAGGAGAGCCGTTTTTTGTGGAAATTGATATCGGAAAAAAAATCTGAAATTTTTTCTACTTCTATAACTATACATATATATAGTTCAACTTCATATTTTAAATGTTTTAAAATATTTTTATACTTTCCCTATGATAATTTTTAAAACAAAATAAAAAGTTTTCAGCAGCGCGAACCGTACCAATTTAATTCTAAGCAAAGTTACTGAAAGGTAGAAAAATAAATTATTACGATCTTCAACACCTTTTATAAGAAGCGTACTAGTTCTAAGAAATGTATTTAGCTTTACTTGTGAAACGTACAAATTTAATTCAAAGTTATACGAGTAAAAGTACTTTTATTTTTAGCGAAACCTCCGTTGTAACTAAACTAATCGAAACCGTCCTACTTTAGGTAAGACTAAAAATAGATTATCGGCTTAGACAACGAGTAGAGCTTAGATTGACAGGTTACTTTAGTTTCACAACTACGTGGATTTTATTTTAGTCGTTGCTGAGAATATGTACCTAATTCTGATCAACAAATACTGGTACTTTTACGAATAAAACTAAAGACGCTGAGTTGGTGTTGACGTCTTTTAATACTTTCAAAGTAGTTTGTTTGAAGAAAAGAATACATTTTAACCACAAATTACATTTTTAAATTCGTGTATTAATTTTTGTCGTAATGTTTCTTGTGATCTGAAAACATACAACATTTATGGAGCTATTTAATACGACAATTTATAAGTTAGAAATAACAAAGAATATCATATGTGAATTGAACAAAACTTGACAGAACTGGAGTAAACCAGAAACTATGAAATATAGTAAAGAAAAATCGTAAACAAAACGTAAGTTTACCAGCAAATAAAAATGAATGTTCCTTGTTTTGAAATATTGTACTATATCGGGAACATACATTCTGAATTATTATATGGTAATAAATGCAAGCCATTCTTTATTTAGGCCGGAGACCTTGCTATAAAACTCATAAAAACGATATAAAACATAACATGGTTTGTTACTGAATTGTTACTGAATAGCAATTGTTTATTGCTGATCCCCTTAACATTACTACATGTTTTATTTTGAAGAATATGGCTACGAAAGTGGCGTTATTGTTTGTTTCTCCGAGGGATCTTGTCCGGAATGAGGTGATACGTCAGAAATCTAAGATTATCGACTTATCTTACCGGATTAGCAAGTAGGAGTGGCAGTGGGCTGGCCATATTAGTCGCTGAGCTGATGATCCCTGGGTAGAAGAGTTTTAGAGTGGAGACCGCGTTTTGGTAAAACGTAAACGTAGTGTAGGACTCCCACAGGCCAGGTAGAATGAAGATTTGCACGGGTTAGCTGGCAAGAGCTGGATGCGAGAAGCCCAAAAAGCTGACTGGTGTGCAATGGAAGAGTTCTATGTCCATCACTTTGTCGACGTAATAAAAACACACATTCATGCTAAGTTTCATCTTTCTGACACTTACAGTTTGGACCGTAAGTCGAGGACGGACGAACGGACATGAGGAATCCATAAGGGTTCCGAGTCATGAACTACTCTCGAGGGGCGATCGTGGCAAATGTAGTGTAGAACGTCCACAGGCTAGGTAGAGTGATGATTTGTCTAAGACTAAGAACTAAGTGGCATGCAATTGCGGAGGTCTATGTCCAGCAGTAGATCCATGATGATTTAAAAACTACTTCTTTTGACTTATGTAGTACTGGACATAGGCCTCTCTTTGGAAAAAGGTTCTGGTCTACCATGCTGGCAAGACATATTGATATAGGGTTTCTTTTCTTCTCTTTGCATTGTTGTTATCGTGGATACATTGCTCGCTTTTTACACACGCAGTAACTTAGCTAGTGCCTCACTAGAAATGAACTTAATTACGGCATGTGATCAAATCAATAATGGCTCAAATTGTCAGTGGTCTAACCAAACTAGTTTATAGACTGATTTGTAGTAATATCTCTCGACCTTTGATGTTTCGATCAATGTTATCGCGTAATATATGATCGTAGTCAAGATAAACCAAGCAATTTACTGCCCAACAAATTGGTAATAAACAATATCTTCTTCTTATCTATATATTATGATCAAAAGCTTGAATCAGACGCACAATTTATTTACTGTCTACGTGGTGCTCTTCATTTATAAAGAAATGTGTAGGGTAGGTAAATTTTTTTACAAGATTACTCGTATGGAACAGTAATTTGATATCAGCAGAATAAACGTACATGGCTACGGCAGTAGGAATATTTTTAATAGATTTGTACACTGAAAATAAAATATACTATAAAATCTATTTATTTATATTTATTGTTTTTTATATCTTAAAGTAGGTTAAATTAATTCAAACGTTTATATCAACTAGCTTTTGTTCACGGCTGCACTGGAGTGTATGTGGGTTATCGCGGCACAAAGTAGTTTGTCTTTCCTTAAGAATCAAAGTATCTTCATAAGAAATATCGTCGAAAGTGGTTTATTCGTGAAAGCATAGCAGATAAATAGACAAACATATTACTTTTATATTTATAATATTAGTGTAATACATTAGGTAATTTGTCAAACCCACAAAATATGACTAAATTTTATCGGGGAAATGATAATAATCTAGTAAAATGTGATCATAAATTACGAGCGAATAAAGTATTTGTGCTGATATCAATCAATCAGCAACTCACAATGTCCTACTGCTGAGCTCGTATCTCTGCTCAGGAAATAATTAAAGCCATATGTCCCTACGCAGACCGAATACGGGTTGGTGACGAGCAAGATAACGTTATGTCAACGTAATCTTGTCGATGAATGTTTTTAAGCCGTCCGAAGGCCTAACTAAGCTTCACGACTGTTGATTTACGATGTCAATTGCTTAACGTGACTTCCGAATCATGGAGACTCTCATGTTATGCAACGGCAACTAACGCTCCGGTGACCGTTAGTTGCTGTTGATATCGTAATCGCCGGTAATGACCGCGCCGAAGCAGCTTTCCCTAGCTGACTAATTTTTTAATGCATAATAATATGCATTAAAAAATGAGTATAAATTCTACACAGATAAAATAAACACAGGAGATATGCAATTGAGGCGTGCCGCTTGCGAACGCATCTGGCCTCAAAGCGGCTTGATGCCATTTTCGGACATTAGTCGAATGCCAACTTGCGACGTCTTCACTGCTCATGATTTTTGACAAAATGCCGCGTTGTTCAGCGATTGTTTGCAAAAATAACAGCTGTATTGTAAATTACAAGAAAGGTGGCATCTAATTTCATATATAAGTACTATAATATTATAGTTTTTCATACTGAATTCATTAAAACATTTTAAAAATATGATGAAATACCAAATCAATCCTTTTCTTTAGGAACTAAAAACTTTTAAAACCATTGCTTACTTAGTGTGAATCGATCAATGAATCGGCTGGTCTAATAGCGCAATGGATAAGTGTTTTATTGATAATCTCACTCACATGATAGTTTCGGGATGCGGCCGCTGCCGGCCGGCTTGTGTAAGAGATGTGTTGTGATATTTATGATTGTCGATATTTTATACGATCCTATTATGTACGCATGATTATTAAAGATATAAATAAATTAAAATATTATAATTATGTAAACGTAAAAAAAGTGTAAATAAAAAAGTTTAGATTTTTAATTTATTGTGGTACTCAAGCATAATTATACATTGCTTTTATTTTTAAAATTTTAGCTATCCGAAGGATCAAAAACTTAAAAAAATGTGGATAAATGCGACAGGAAGGGGTTCAAGCTGGTTCGTAACAAAATATTGGCACAATTTGCTCGTCCCAATAAATTTTCACCAATACGATCAATCGCCAATGATTAACCATTTAATAATACTAATAAAAGCCGTAATGGAAAAATATGCAAACGTAAGATTACACTACTGTACTAAGAACGCAACACCTAAACTGTCTAAGCGGCAAGTTTTAAATAAATATTTACATTTTACTGGTTAATTAAACCCTTATCAATAAAATTCTTGCACTTTTACCTGTGTTCTAGTCTAGATTCGAGAAGTTGATATCCTGTTTCTTGGTAATTAGTTAGTTAATATTCCAATTATGATAAAACATCGCTTGTATAGAATATGTTCGAATTAAACTCCTGTTTAGTTTTGCTTTTCACAGTCAATGAAATCTTTAGGAGAAAGAGTAGGTAATATAGCTAACTGAAGTTCAATCGATATTTTTCTATGATTATCACTTAACATTACTAGTTGCATAATTTGCACACATGTGTGTTTATTCGGAATCCGTAGCTACAGGTAGATGCGCCGCCCTCTTTTTGAATGTGTTATATTAGTGGGTTTATTGGTGTTGCTGTAAGTTTCTTTGTGTGCGGGAGAAATACGAGCTTGTGTGCCGTGCTTACAATTTTTGGTTTTGTGTTAGTGAAGGAAGTGGGAGAAACGCGGAGACATCTGAACACGAATAAATTTGTGTACAAACCTAATCTCCTATGTTTCTTTGATCTGTGAAATTCTAGGTAAGTCATAATTTAAACGGTACTAGAAATATGTACAACGTGTACATACATAATAGGAGTGAAGGATAGTTCTGACGGCATAACCTATTTTTGATAAGCGTCTCTCCTATCTGATCGTTATATCGCGACGTGATTATTTGCATAGAAGTGATCGTTGCCTATTTGTTACAAGTTTTTGCTCTCTTCTAGGTTTTCTTTTTCTATCCTTTTCCTACACATTTTTTTCCAATATCTATTTAGGTACTATTGTGAGAGAAAATTATGTGGCTATAAGCTCAAGAGACAATATAATACAGATCAATTTAAAATGAAAGCTTGCGTATTATATAAAAACAATACAGTAGCTAGTACATTGTTAAAAACCTTTTCCTGGTTTAGCTCCAAACCGCTTACTCTTTCAACAGTGATACATGAGTAAATAACGTACAATTGATGTATATACAAATCCTCTTTTGTGTATCACCTCCCCCAAAGATTTACTGGTACATTTTGGAGTTAGTGTCGATAGGCTTGACTGCACGGTTGGCCTAGTGGCTTAGGCGATCGCCACACCGCTTCCTAATGCGCCAAGTGTCGTGGGTTCAAATCCCACGTAGGATAACACTTTGTGTGATTCACAATTTGTTGTTCTGAGTCTGGGTGTTATTTGTGTCCGTTTCATGTATGTTTGTAAAGCCCCCCGCGACACAGGAATTTATATTCCTAATGCGGGAGTTGTCTTATAAAAAAAAAAAAAAAAAAAAAAAAAAAAAAAAAAAAAAAAAAAAAAAAAAAAAAAAAGGCGTATTTCTGTTGTAAATCTTGTATAACAATGAACCCCTCAGCGGCCAGTACTAAACAAGAGTTAATCATACGGACTAAAAAAAATGTATTATGAATGATAATACTTTATAGTATGTAGATGTACCTATAGATTAAAAAAAACTTCACTTCAAAATGTTCTCTATGGTAAATTGTTGCAATAACTTAGAAAAAAAATATGGTACATAATTTTCGTTTCAATTAATCACGATTAACTCCGAAACTTTGTTACCAATTTTCACGTATCTATATTTTCAAATATTTGTTTTGCTGGCATGCTTAAGGCAGGATACTTAACATCACGCTTAGCCCAATAGGAGCCGAGCATGATTCAAAAGAGATGTAAATGAAGTTGCGTGGGTCAGTCTCCTAATAAAAATATTATGCACATAAAGCTTGTGAGTTCGTAGTACATATATACATGTATAGTAGGTAAAAAATATTTCTTAGACTCTCGTTACAATTAAAAAATTGAAAAATTATTGTAGTGTTCAAGCAATTAACTGCATCTGTTGAGGTACGCTCCCAGCAGGTACCAGAGAGATATGTATGTGAGTAAAACCGATTGTGTTAGTTCTTGCTAAGTTTCAGTAAGAGATTTAAAGGTATAATGCAATAAAATGTTGAATGATATCTGTATGTAATAATAATAAGTTTATATCACAAAATATGTAAATATACAAAACTTATTTGAATTTCTGAGGAGAAGCCAATTGTTATATTTTTACACATCCTTACATCGTATAAAAGTGAAGTAGTTTTTTGTTCTTCTACGCTTAGATCTTCAACTACTCAATAGGTTTAAATGCAATTTAAATCAGTTTACTAATTGAAGAGAGAGAGTGAAAGATAGAGTGATTACAGAGGAAGGTTACATATATAATACATGTAAAAAAACCGAGAATTACAAAAATTACTAAACTAAAAGGAGACGGGACGCTAGTTAGGAATGAAAAACTACACACTGCCTATGCTACTATATATGTACGAGTAAGTAATTATTGCTTCAATGCTGAAATGTAAATATTAATATCTTAAAAATAATAAAAACAAATGATCCTATCAGCGTATGTGGGGTTTAAATGTAAACTTAAGACGACTAGGTACTTGCACTAGGTACTAGAATTACGTTTATTCATTACTACTATATTCATTCAAGGTACTTTAACCATCCACGGACGGAAAATTGCATCAGTTACTCTTTGAATTAAAACTTCTCTTAAATTATTTGAGATATAGGAACGTGTATCGTGTTCTTCCGATTGAAAGGGAGGATCTTCTGACCAGGCGAGGTGATCATGCCTGGCAGGCCACTGCCCAACGGTTGATGTTGGGATGTTGTATATATGCTTATCAGCCCGATAATTTCTCTACCGCGATTCAGGATTAGTAGTTACTCCGTATAGTTTAATCCGTGGTTTCTTCGTGGTTCAGTGTTCCTTTGGTAGATGGCGCTGTTGTATGTTTTTCATTGCGCTGTATGTAGAAGTCGCCAAAAATGTTAAAATACATTACAGTGATATTTAATACGCAAATTGGAGATAGCATTTCGTAGTAAAGAGTACGTGATAGAACTACTGAACTTGCTCGAAACTAACTAAACTTTGTACATAAAAGCATTTTGTATGATAAGAATATTTAAATACTTTTGTCTCCGCGGTGGGTTTGTTTATCCCAGCACTATGAACTGGGTTACTTTATTCGTTCAGAATATCGATAGCTGTATTTTATCTTGATTTAGTTCGCAACACTATACAGTTGTGATTCTTTCTTTCATATTTGTTTGTTATTCGAATATAATCTTGTTTATAGAAATTCAGAAACTAAAATTCTACAAAACAATTGCTGTTGAATAAAGTTAGAAACATTTAATTTATTTGTTTTCACATGGAAATTTTTGCTTTAGCATTTGAATAAACTTAAGGTATTTCTGTATTTATCAAGTTTTACTGAAATTATTCCTGTAAGTCTAAACGACTTATTTGGCAAGTACAAAAAAACTTGAGTTTCTGTTTTAGTTCTATAAAGTTAATGTATTACTATTTAAAGTAGACGTTGTTTTTACTCAGTGTCCTTGAAAAACTATTCCTGTAAGTCTAAACGATTTATTTGGCAAGTACTGAGAAACTTGAGTTTCTTATTTAGTTCTATAAAGTTAATGTATTACCTACTATTTAAAGTAAACGTTGTTATTACTTACACAGTGACTTTGT
Organism: Phragmatobia fuliginosa; assembly: GCA_932526445.1. Taxonomy (NCBI): domain Eukaryota; kingdom Metazoa; phylum Arthropoda; class Insecta; order Lepidoptera; family Erebidae; genus Phragmatobia; species Phragmatobia fuliginosa. The sequence continues at coordinate 18,363,968 of OW052061.1, forward strand.
AAAACAATTCCTGTAAGTATAAACGGTTCATTTGGCAAGTACAGATAAACTCGAGTTTCTTATCTAGTTGTATAAAGTTTTACTATTTAAAGTAAACGTTGCTATCACACAGTGTCCTTGAAGCTGCATTTTCAGGATAAAACATCTTAAAATTCCTTTGTACGGATACTATACACTAAAGAGTGAATTAAAGTCAGTAATTTTCCAAATTAACAGTAGCCACTCTAGTTTTAATGCTTGTGAAAGCTTTTGATAAATTTTCAATATATACACATAAAGATTTTGCGTTCAATCGTCTTCTCGCTTTTACTTTTCATTCCATTTATCAATACGTTAACGTCAACAAAATAGTGAGTGTGTTTTACGATGTCTTGTTCAATGTTTCTTAAATGTTATAGAAAGGGTACGCTTTCTGTGTTTGTGTTGTTAACAATACGAATAGCCCTCAATATCAGATTCTCCATTTTCCTGTAATATTTCACCATATAAAACTTTTACTTCACCTCACAAACATTTAGATAGTCGTCAGTATTCCAAACTAATAAAAAAGCAAATGCTATTGATGAAAAAGTCAAAACACTAGTTTCACGCATTCGCCTACCATTTGTCGCGATACGATGTCATTTCATACATGGAAATCCTCCCTTCCAAACATATGTACGTTCGAAATAGCAGCTTGGAAAAACAAAACGACTGCAAGAAAATAGCAAACGGGTTGAAATACTCGCTTTCACCAAATTGTGAAGGAGCCTTTTTATCGTCGCGTGATTTGTTAGGGTGTCCCTCAATTTGAATATCTTTCTCGTTTTACATTTTCGTATCGTTAAATTGCAAATTTCAAGATCCACCGTCCTCCTTTCTGGCTCTTCCTTAAACCGCTAATGTATCTTTATAAGTTTAAATTGAATTAATACAAAGTCTTTTTTGAGAGTAAATCAGTGTAGTTTCTTTTAATGGAATTTGTTTGATGAACGCTATTAGACATAATGACAAAAACTTTTACGGTATCACGACTGCCCGTAAGAAAAGCTGCTCATTTTGGCTTCGCAATATCCTACATTAACTCAGGACGTAACGTAACGTAACAAGAAACGTTAATTTTCAAAGAGAACAGTCCGACCTGAATTATTGACGATGTAACTTGTTTTTGTGAATAACAGTTACAAAAACTTTGTGGAACTGGTGTACTGCTTAATCAGTGTGACAATTTAGACTAATTCGTTCGTCTGAAAACTTAAATTGAAGTTCATTAATGCATTGATAATGCTATAGAATTTCCTTTTCATATTATCTGAAGTCAACTAAATTAATATTATAATTAGCTACATACGTTTATTTATTGCAGTTATCATTTCAATAGTATTTTTAAATAACTCACTTTTAAGAAACTCTAATGTTTCTTTTATCTGACAAGCATACAGTGAGGTTAATGAATATTACAACAAAATAGTTACAACAACATATTCTTTCATAAAATCATAGTAATTTAAAGATACATATAGGAAGAAGGAGCTTTGAGAGGAAAAGGAGGTGGATATTTAGATGATTTGTACCTAAGAGATATGGCGGATTTCTACATTTTGTTGATTTACGGGCACTGTTTGTCGTGAAGTGCTACGTAAACACGTCTAGATAATGAAGAGCAAATAGAAATATTACTGAAAAACATTTTGTGGGAAAAACACACTTACAGTTGAGATTGTTAGGATATAAACTACATGTCAAATATTTAAAGCATCCCATAAAACTTTAGGGACTCATGATTCTGAGAAAATATTTAGATTATATTGTTACAATAGATTTTGCATTATCAAGTTTGTGTTGTTTTCTTTCTAAAGAGAACTTAGGTACTTGTTAACTTCCTCGCTGGAGCAGTGATACTGTACTGCTGTGCTTGAGGTCTAAAGACCGATTTTGGGTCAGACTAAATCTCTTTATAATTTGAAAATATTTGTTGAGTTTGATTATTTATATGTACGACTAGCTGAGGCCCGCGGTGTTGACCGCGTTTGTTGTTGTAAGCGCGGGTAACGCCGCGGAGCGAAGCTAGTCTAAAAAAGTAGCCTAAGTTACTATTTTTCGGAATCGGAATCGGTCCAGCCGTTCCAGAGATTACCCGGAACAAACAGACAGACTGTCAAAAATTGACTGACATACATATGTATTTAGTAAAAAGCCGTTATTTTAATATTACAAACAGACACTCCAATTTTATTTATTTGTTTGTATAGATATATAGATATGTAGGTATGTTTTTACAATTAAAAATATAGTTATGTATTTATATCAGTTATCTAGTAGGTATTCATAGTCCAAGCTTTAGTTTGGGAAATTGCTTTGGTACCAATGTGTTATAGAATTTAAAAAAGAAATATATAAAAGATTTATTAAATACCGTTACGCCATCGCCGCCCTCATATGGTGGTCCATAGAATACGGCCCAATGATGAAGTGTCAAAAAAGGCTAAAGGTTTATTATATAAACTGAGTATCCATATAAGAAACAGCCTTTAAGATTCTACTGCTAATCTTACTATCTTATATATAAAATTCTCGTGTCACAATGTTCGTTCCCATACTCCTCCGAAACGGCTTGACCGCCGCGGGCATTAGCTAGTATACTATAAATATGCTTAGTAAATTTAGTAGGTTATATAATAGTGGTACAGAAGTTTCTGCGAACATTTTCATACGAATCTCAGAAGACAGCATTCGTACTGTCGTATTTTTTGGGTGAGTGGAGGCCCAATCATGCAGAAGTAAATCACTAGGCCGCCATAGTGATGGGTTACACTTACCATGCTAATGACCGCTACTATTGGATTCTTCTCATGCTTTCCATCAAGCATAGTGGTTAATTTGGGAGGCTTAAATAAATATTATAGATGTATATAAATCCCTTGCCCGTTATAGAAAAGGCATTAAAGAGGCGTCTTTTTGAAGTTATGCAAGTCATGATAACGTTCCTTATACGTTGTTATCAAATCCTTATCATCCCTTAACAAGGCTTAACGACCACCAGCGAGTGAAATTACTCGATGACGTCACAAAAGACGGCATTAGTTCAACCGTTATGTTCGGTAATAGCCCACACGTTTAGTAATGTGCATGAGGCTTAAGTTACTGACACTATGTAGCTGCATAATTGACGTGTTAAGGCAATTTGTATTACCTGAATAGATGACCTGGCGTACTTCGTATCACGTACATACAGATGTCTCAACACACCTATAGGTATTTGATAACCAAGTGCCCATTTCTATAAAGACATAAAATGTTTCACAGCTCGGAACAATTTGTGTAGGAAAATAAAATTATCAGTTTTAATATTTTCCGTTTCTTAAACTTTTCTGCAATTTCACAAATATTTCAAACGCGATCAACAAATTGTTGTGCTAGGTGTTCTTTGTGTCCATTTCTTGTATATTTGTAAGTTCCCCTTTTTAGGGTTCCGTAGCCAAATGGCAAAAAACGGAACCCTTATAGATTCGTCAAGTCTGTCTGTCTGTCTGTCTGTCTGTCTGTCTGTCTGTCCGTCCGTATGTCACAGCCAATTATTTCCGAAACTATAAGAGCTATACTGTTGAAATTTGGTCAGTCGATGTATTCTGTGAACCGCATTAAGATTTTTACATAAAAATAGCAAAAAAACAATACATTTTGGAGGTCCCCATACTTGGAACTGAAATTTTTTTTTTCAGCAAACCTATACGTGTGGGGATCTATGGATAGGTCTTCAAAAACGATGTTGAGGTTTCTAATATCATTTTTTTCTAAACTGAATAGTTTGCGCGAGAGACACTTCCAAAGTGGAAAAATGTGTGTCCCCCCCCCTCTAACTTCTAAAATAAGAGAGTGATAAAACTAAAAAAAAATATGTTGTACATTACCATGTAAACTACCAACGAAAATTGGTTTGAACGAGATCTAGTAAGTAGTTTTTTTTTAATACGTCATAAATCGTAACACGCAATATACCTTTCATCCAAACATTACACTAGTATAAAAACATCGATGAAAGTTACAACAAACTTCAAGAACTTTTATATGATGTTACTTGCTGGTACGGAACCCTTCATGGGCGAGTCCTACTCGCACTTGGCCGCTTTTTTTTAATTTTGTCTGTGTTAAAAACCCTCCATATACCACTAGCTGGAATACGATATTGGAACCAACTAAAATCAATGTGCATAAATCATAATGCAGTGATTATTAAGTGATTCTTTGTTATATGCAATGTAAAAAGAAATATTAGAGGTTATAAAATAAACATCGGTCTAGTACTTTTAACCGCGCAGAAGGCAACTTTGACTTTTTAAGCAAATAAAAAATGTGTTGCTATTTGCTTGCGCGCGAAAACTTGATAAACGCTCTATTAATCTATATATTTTAATTGAGGTACAAGGAAAGTTCTTATGGCGAGAAAAAACGTAAAAATTGTGAGAAAAATGGTAAAAACCAACCTTTTTCTTTTAACACACAGACCTTAGAGTAAATTAAAACATAAATTACACTTTTATTTAAGACTATATAAGATATTTAAGAATACATCGGATTATGTACATAAATATTTAGGACATCTCACACAATGCCCCAAATTAAGCAGAGCTTGTGCTACAAGTACTTGAATACTAACATAAATACCTAGATATTGTTTTTTTTATTGTTGTACGTTTGCTAGTTTTTAAATATTTATTTCCTTAGGAAAGTTACTAAATATCGAGGTGTATTTTTTGTGTTATTAGACATATTTTTCAAATATAGCACGAAGTATATATCGAACAGACTTATGAAACATTCATGACTCCTACTTCTAAAGCTTTCTGGATATGACGTAAGAAAAAAAACTATGGATATAGTAGTGTAAATCTGAGCTGTGAGATAAACGTCACGTATTTTTGGTGGTACTTTGTTCAGGGTTTTATTTTTATACTGTAGCTTTCCTAACGCCATTGAGTTTTCACTAGGTATATTGCTAAAAATTTGAGATCCTCAAAGCTTAACTGTTTTTTGTTGCGATTTAATACACTTGAATTTTATATTATTTTCTTGATTCTTAACGAATTAGGGTATTCTTTACTGTTGTCTGTTAATATCTATACTTTTAAGAATGATCTTAATTATAAATGAGTATAAGAATACAAGTGATCGAGCTAAGTGGCGTGCAAGGCCTATGTCGAACAGTGGACTGCGATAGGACGACGACGATGTTAAAAATAAAAGCTGAAGAGTTTTTTTAATTATTGTGTTCTAAAACAAATGTTTGTATTTTATATAACATTAGCTTTTGCCGGCGGTTCCGCCCGCGTGTTTGTCAATAATCGCGGCTAAGAGTAGGCTTTGTCATTCTTCAAGAGTCAAAGTATCGCTATGACAAATTTATTTGAAATCAGTGTTAAAGGCTTAGTCGTAAAAGTGTAACAGACAGATAGATAGAGTTACAAATTTATGGCATTAATATGGATAGTATGAATTGATAAAGAAAAATTGTCGTAACATGACGCTAAAACTCATTTTAGTGAAGACGATAAGTAAATACAAATAAAACTGTGAGGTAAGTTAGTCTGGGAAAGTACAGAGAACTTTCTAAGGCTTAAATTAATTATATCCCTTCAAAAACATCCACCAAAAACCGTTGAATTTAATTCCTACCCAATTCGCAAATTTGTTTCGTAAAAAGGTGTAAGTATAAAGTTCCATTCAGTGAGACGGTTTTTAGGTCGGTCCGAGGGTCCTACACGGCACAAAAAAATTCACAATTTAATTATTTTATATTGCATACTTTGAAAATAATTCTTTTTCTCTCTGTATTTTTATAGTCATATTTTTAATTTATCATGGTTAACAAGCTGTGTAATTTTGGTGTTTAAAGCGATGTTTTAATATTATAATGTATTTAGGGAGGTAGGTGCCTTTAAGGGTGTCAGACTTTTACGAGAAAATAAAGCAAATACATGGTAAATACATTAGGAAAACCTAATGAGCTAAATATTCTAATGGAATTTATATGTTTTTGTCGTTAACTGCTTTTAAATGTAAGAATGAAATCTCCACTCCAGGGGTTTATACCTATTTAGTTTATAAATACCTTTTGAAATATTTTAATATATTTTCAGTTTATTTTCACTGACAATCATTTTTCAGTCATTAAAAAAAAATTGCACCTAAAAATTCATTCTATACTACTTTTTGTTTGACCTTGTAATATAATAATTAATTACTATTATCAGAATTGTATTGTTTTCGAAGTAAGTCGTTAGAAAACTTGAACCAAAACTGTACTTTATTTGTAGTTAAATTGATTAGCAGATTTTGCGATGTGATTAAAAAGTATTAACAGTGTTAACTCTAGGTATTGCGAATATATGTATATATATTACGATACTCCTTATACGAAATAAAATTATGATTTATATTAAAATATTAAAATATATTTAAAACATCAACTAAATGTAAGTAATAAATTGTTTTGAAAGATTTAAACTCACCTTGTGTGCACTTCGTCCGTGTGGTGACGGATTAAGAATACAGAGTGTCACCACCCCTATTCATCCCGCGCGGGTGTCGTAAAAGGCGACTAAGGGATAAACTACGCAAGAAAACATCAATGCAAAGAGAAGGTAAACTTGAAACCAACCCTATACCAACCCGTCTGGCCAGTGTGGTATAGTAGGCCAATACTTCCTTTTCAAGGAGAGGCCTATGTCCAGCAGTGGACTGTTAAAGGCTGTTGATGTTGTGTGCACTTTGAAAAATCTTACCATAACAAGTTAAACGACTGGGTACCGATAACTAAGCGATAGATATAAAAAAAGAAGCGAACTGTCGATAGCATACCAGTTTTTTGTGTTGCAGTTTGTACAACTTTGCGGTAGCCAACAAAAAAGGTGACGCACGCTCGCTTCATGAAAGTGGAAAATTCATTCAAATTTTTGCAAGTGTTATACTTTGTGCCTTAAATGAAACTGGCCTCAATTTTCTCACGTAATGTTTAACTTGAATTTAAATTAGAGAATTCTGAGTAAATGTCAAATGTATGTGTGTGAAATGTGAAAAGTGAAATTACTTTACATAATGTGATATTTTTACCTGTATAACTACAGTTAAAAATATCATATTATCCACACATGATGTACACACAAATCTATAGGTAATAGATAGGTCGGTATAATAGGTAGGTCCAAAACAGCCCTAAAGCTCAACACCGAGTTGTAGTCACCGTCGTTACTGTTAATGCCGACAATGCAGCATAATAATAAACGTACGATGTACATCTAAACGGCGGGATCGATTTTGATGAAATTTATTGTGTGTTCAATTGTAAGCGGTAAGTGGTGCTGTAATTAAGTTCTCGGCTTTTGAAATGTGGCTGTAAGAAGTTCGCTGGGTCAGCTAGTTACTTGTTAAATAAACTAACACTGTTCTGCTAAACAGTTTATTTTGGCGGTGATTCACGCCCGTGCCTCGGAGAGCACGTAAAGCCGTCGGTCCCGGTTGTCATGAACATCTATGGCAATCGTTATTGGGAAGTCAGTGCCCTCAAATATACTGACAACTAGTTCAATCTTCGAATTTCAGTTCTCCCTTAGGGTTGCGGAGGTCCGATGCCAGTCGCTCCGTGGAAAAACTGAAATTCAGGTAAAACCGGTTGAACTAGTAGCCGACCCCAAATAAACTTGGGAGCTGGAGGATGTTCTGCTAAACATAGAATATTTTGATTTGGTTTTAGCCCGTGGTCTCAGCACAGTTTAATAGTATGTTTGTAGTAATTCAAATCAAAATCAAAAAAAAAAAGCATTATAAGCTGAATTTTTATTACAACAACAATCATCCGCTTAAATCAAAATAGTAGAAAATGTGCTCGGATAATGGATTTGTAACTGTATAAACTAGAGAGCGTTGAATAATTCCTTTCAGCGAAACTGGATTAATTTCTAACCGTATATTCTAGTTAGAAAAAACTAAGCCGGGACTCGGTTAAACTCTTGCCTCTAGGGTTGTCTTTCTATTAACTTTCTGGTGTACCGTGACAGGGTAAAGCTTTGTTCTTATTCTGTTGATCGCAATTTGTTTTTATTCAAATGTTTGTAATGGGGATACACGATCAACTAACATCAGTGGAATGATAATTATGTACCTAGAATGTTACGTTTAATTTTGTACCTTTATAAATAATTTCTTAATTATGTAAAATTATTTATGCATAGTCTCCCATATACATATATTCATCAATATTGAGTATGTAGTACACATCTGATCATTTAAAGACGTTATTACAGATTCTAACCTATCTGGTTAGAACCTGTAATATGGGTAACAAGTCTGGAAGCCTTATAGAGTTGAAGAGAAAAAAGTTACGGATTTTTTTTTTACTATTAAAAAAACTTTACATTTTTTATTGAAATAAATAAAGCTAAAAAAAGTAAAGCAATTAAACCGATAACAACAAAGATACTTAAATGAGTTAACTACACTTACTCACATTTAGATGATAGTTTTGTTTGTGGAAAAATATTCATGTAATTATGATATTTTACATAGTTTTCTTCTAACAAGTTGGAAGATAAGCGTACCTACGACAAGACTATGCAATAAATGTAATGTGATGTAACACATCGAGCATTCCATTTCCACCCAGAACTGGGTTATCCTGGAAAGTATTTTTGCACAACGCTACTAGAAATTCGATAGGAGTTGACCTTATTGCTTAAGTGAATTTGATTCGTTTGCTTAGGATGTTTCGTCAGCTGCGTCGCCGCATACTCCGCATTATTTATGTTTGTAAAAATATGAAAAGGGGTTTTACATTTAGGCGAATGTCAAAAGGATGTTTTGACTGCTTATATGAATGAAATACACTCGGTTCCAAAAATAACGGGTCAGTCACATAAACCCGAATATCTCCCGAACTACGTATGCCATCCTAATGAAACGAAGACTGTTCAATTGAGAATTTAATTATACAGATAAAAAATAAAATAAAACTTAGTTACACCCACAATATTAATCTTAAATTAAAAAAAAACTAAAGTAGTCATATTTTTCTTAAGATTACATTTTTTTTATGATTGTTTTTTTGCTGTTTTTCATCACTGGAGGCTTCATCACGTGGAGGCAATACAAAGTATTAAATGAAGAAAGTGATGAAAAACAGCAAAAAAACAATCATAAAAAAAATGTAATCTTAAGAAAAATATGACTACTTTAGTTTTTTTTAAATTTAAGATTAATATTGTGGGTGTAACTAAGTTTTATTTTATTTTTTATCTGTATAATTAAATTCTCAATTGAACAGTCTTCGTTTCATTAGGATGGCATACGTAGTTCGGGAGATATTCGGGTTTATGTGACTGACCCGTTATTGGTTTATGTGACTGACCCGTTATTTTTGGAACCGGCTTTAGTAGTTTGGTAATCCGTATCAACTACTGTGTTAGTGTGTATTATGGTTTGAATTCTCACAAAGGATTGTGAAGTTCTTGGCATTTGTTTAGAACGATTATAACTGTTTACAGTTTAGGTTAATTAAGAATATGTTTATCGTAAATTTTAAGCATTCTTAGAAATGCTTCAATAAAATCTTTGCGAATTGCGAAAAGGTGATGTGGAACAGAATGTGTTAAGTACGTTCATACGTACTTTTTAGAAAATGTTTATTAAATAATTTATACATTCATTGCGACATCGATGCACATCTTTTTCAAAGGACTTACTTAAAGATTTTTGTAATGCCTCTTCATTTTTATAAGCTATAACTATGTTGTAATTCAAAGCCCTTTGTCACTTAAAATTTTCATCAAATATCTTTAAATGAACAATTCTTGTATACATAATTATATTTATATATATTTAAATTTGTAAACAGCTCTAATGATCTAACGAAAAATCGATCTAAAGCCGGTTCCAAAAATAACGGGTCAGTCACATAAACCAATAACGGGTCAGTCACATAAACCCGAATATCTCCCGAACTACGTATGCCATCCTAATGAAACGAAGACTGTTCTAGACGGGAGATATTCGGGTTTATGTGACTGACCCGTTATTTTTGGAACCGAGTGTAGATTAGTCTTATGTTTGGGAAATGCGAGTTTTTGAGTTTTCATGAGTTTTTCATTCCCATTTGTCATTACTCTTAGCATTGCTTGCGACATCTATATTACTGTTTTAGTAATATTTAGTTAGTTGGTACCCCAACACAGCAATACTTCAGCTACTTGAGAAAATAGATGGCATTGTTAAACAATAGACGAGCAAAACTCGGTCACCCAGGTACTAATAGTTCATGGATACAACAACTCCAGCAGCTTTTCTAATAGCTGGACAGTTTTAATGTCTATAAAAATATAAATAGTCTCGAGAAAACAACAGAATTACACAAGTAGTATACCTATTTAGTACATGCTCATTGTGGTTAAGTGTTATAAAAATTAGGTCAGTTTCGGTGTCGAGTGGTGGTATATCCTTGAATAAATAAAAGCGGGTCTTTTAATGAATACTAGTACCGTTTAATTTATAAAGCCTGCGTTTTACATATGTCATGTGTTTATTATAAATGCCTGTCATATTTGTATAATTTAAAATTATTATTACAAAGCTTAATTTACGTTAGAGTTTTAAAGTATAATACGACGTTGTCCGACATTTCTAGAGGGCCGTAATTATTTCTGTAGTTATGACATTTATCTCTCGGTTTTAATGTTTTTACTAGGAATTTTATTCCGTAGTTTTAAAAGCTTTATATTATAGACTATAAAGTTAATATAGACTGTACTACTTTGCTTTATGGCTCTATAGTATGTTATGATGCAGTAAAACAGGTTAATGACTGCTTATTATCGCACTTTCTGTGCTTTACTATTACCGCTTTTAATATGATCTTAGAGTTTTCGGGAAGAGGGATTCTTGTGCTGAGTTGGACCAAGCCTTTAGTTTTAGGTGTAATAATTGAAATAAATTTAATTAAAGTGATAATAAATACGGTCTAGCGTCACCTGTTAACCTATACGCTGTGATATAGTAATGAGGTGGTGGTCTCATTTTGGAAAATTGGCTGGTATTTAAGACTGCCCTTTTCATCACCCTTTAGAAGCTTTAACTCTTGTATTTTTGTGTATTTGTACTGTCACAAAAGAACTTTTTGGAAATAATAATATATTCTTACGTTATTAAAACGATATAAAGATCCAAAAGACGAAGTTATAACAAAGATTGGCGACCCATATCAAATTGAAGTCCTAGTGACATGTATGGAACCTTTTTATGATAAATAACCAACAGTATGAATGAAACGTTTTCAGTATTTGACCTGTCCTTTATTGGTTGAAATGTATAAAGCAAAATATTATTAATTTTATTCCGAGAGTTGTGAGTGAAGGTTTTCAATTTTCTTTTTCCATATAATAATATTTATACTAGTTATTGATGGTATAAGATAGATTGAATAAATAAAGTATCAGCTATCATATACCTTTACGAAATATTAGTTTCGTTAGAATTGGCGAGTTGCTTATAGGGTTATAAATAGGATATGAGAAGCTTAAAATGTCTTTTTTTCATAAATTAGATGAAATGAAACTTTAGAAATGTAATTGCTTCAATTTCCGATTTTGAGTTTCGGCAGATGGACTTTCTTGGAGTCTTGGACAAACTTTCGATCCCCTGTTATGTTTAATCTGAGTGAATATTGTAGAGCCGAAGACCGTGTCGTTTCTGTTTTTTTTTTGTCATTAAGGTATCCGACGAATCGATGTTGAAGTTCTAGTTCAAATGTTGATGATCCTAGGGATGTTTGAAAAACAGACTTGAAATAATTTATATCGTAATTAAAAACGTAGTGTTATTCAAAAAACCTAATTTAATGAACATTGTCTCGCTTTACGCGAAAATGTTTTAATAAAACCACCACACAGTGACCGAGTTACGAGGCAATTACGTTTTACGGTGTGACGCCAACTGCAACTCAATTTGGCGTTCGCATAGAGAACTAGCCGAAGTTCACAGGCCTGTGTACAATTCATTAGTAGATTTGTCGGTTCTGGCTTTCACATTCTCTTGTGATATATAGCTTGCATGCACACCGCAGATAGTAATTCCATTTAGTGATCTCAGTGACGTTAGTTACCCGCGTTCATTTTGACTCGTATTCCTTTTTGATCAAAAACTGCCTCGTTGGTCTAGACCAACGCATACGCTAACCACTAGTGGTTAGCGTATGCGACTGCTAATCAAGAGGTCTCGGGTTCAAATCCCGGGTCGGGTCAAAAAGTGTTTTTTGGGATTTTCTTAGGAAATTCCTAATAGCTGCCCGGAGTTTGGAAGTTTGGCCGTGATTCACGCCCGTGCCTCGGAGAGCACGTAAAGCCGTCGGTCCCGGTTGTCATGAACATCTATGGCAATCGTTATTGGGAAGTCAGTGCCCTCAAATATACTGACAACTAGTTCAATCTTCGAATTTCAGTTCTCCCTTAGGGTTGCGGAGGTCCGATACCAGTCGCTCCGTGGAAAAACTGAAATTCAGGTAAAACCGGTTGAACTAGTAGCTGACCACAAATAAACTTGGGAATAAGGCTAGGAAGATGATTCCTTTTTGATCAAAATACGCTTATTTTCATTTTCCTCGTATTGGATAGCGTTCGCTTGTACGCGTTATTAATCAATAATGTTACAAGCTTTCATCATATCAATAGTAATTTGTTCGTTCTTATAATTTTGGATCGGATTTATAGACAATCTGTATTTGGAGAACAGACATAATTTATTTCTTTTTGTTGGCAGATCGAATAGTGTACTAAAATAGTGCTTGGATTTACTAATAAAAACCTTAGAACTGTTTTAAACAAGACAATAGTATGTGAACAGTGACAACCGTTAAAGTGATATTAAATAACAGACTCGGCCATTGTGATGTCAGTGAACAAAAACATTATTGGTGCAAAAATGCAATGGGCAGGTGGGGGGTTCTATATGATTGGCTGCCACAGTGATTCATTGAATTTTATAGTTAATTCCCGAAGAGAGTGAACATCTACACATCAAAATGTCTGCAGGTAATTTATAACTATTTTAATATGTAATCATGAAATGCACGAATATAGAGAAATTGGTAGTTACATTGGATGACTTCATTGAAAATTCAAAATTAAAATTTTTCATTTTCAATCACAAAAATCAAATCATACAAATGCTTGATCATATGATTGAACAAATTATAAGATCTATGAAACTATAATGTAATTTTAATAATTTCTGAATGATATTAATTTCATCTTTCAGATGACGAAACTAGTAACGCAATAAAAAAAATAGGTAACTATTGTAATTTTGTATTTCCTTTAGAGTTGGACTCGTGATTTTCTCACTATTGATTCTTTCCATAGCAGGGTCAGCTGTGGCTATGATCGGAGGGAATCTGCGTTTCGGACCGGCCGCAACAAACTCTTCGATCGCCAATAACACAAGGCACTGTCCGCCAGGTGGCGCTGCAAGCGCTGCAGCTTTACTTGCACTATCCAGCTTGGGAATGTCAGCAAATTTAGCACTGATGGTGGTCATACTAAGCAAAAAGCAGTTAAGGAGGTAAGCTTAATCAGCTTAAAGTTTTAATTCTAAGGTGTTATTATTATAAAGTTAGTAAGGACATTTTATCACTCTCGAAAACTTTTACAAACTGTCTTTGCGTGACACTTAACTGTGATAGATATAAGTCCATAAGTATTGTTTATAATAACTTATCAAAATACATTTATGCTGTTTAAAGTCGATTTAATGGGAGCATTTGAAGGATATTTTACAATAAAATTTCGAGGAAGATTTATCAGACGTTCGCACTCTGAATAATAAGCATTACAAAAATTTGGTATTGGGCTATTCAAACCTAAGATGTCCAATGAAATTGTTATCAAATATTTTTTTTAAGGAAAAAATCTTGTAGACATAAATAACAGCTAGAAATAAAAGATATCAATTGTGATTCCGTTATGAGGCGAGGAGTAAAAACAGGAAAAAAGAATGTTTATCATTATTCAAACGTAGCGCTATTTGGAATTTGCGTTGTAAATTTATTAGCTCGTGACGTATTTACATACAAGCGACATTAGCTTTTTTTTTCTTTCATAATATATGACAATGTCATGTCACCGCTTTACTGAATGGATAGTAAATTTACAATATAAAAATAAAGTGATGTTGACATGGCTAATGTTAACTTTAAATGTGAGTTACCTAACATTGAATATATACAGCTATATACAGCTAGCATTCATTTGTAGGTCCGATACCGATACGAGTATACCAAGGGGCGAGGGGAAAGGTTCTGATGTCTGAATCATAATATATTTCGTGAAATTTCATATTAATCCATTTGGTAGTTTTTCCGTGGAAAAGGAAAAAAATATATATAAATCATCACAAACCTTCAGAATTACAATATTATTGTCATATAATTATACTGATAATTGAGTACGTGACTATCAAGTCAAGTCACCGTCTTAAGCCTACAAAAGTGAATACCTGATTGAAAACATGAGTACACTCCAAGAGTATGGGACACCATCTTTATTGTGAGTGTAGATAATGCAATATGGTGACCCACACTATGGCAACATAGACACATGTTTCTGTATCATTACATTTTAGAATTCCGTCATGTCAAAGTTGTCTACGGTTAAAGCCACTTGCATACCTTTGGGACTGTGATTAGAAAAAATGCCATGATATGCATGCATTAAATATAAAAAAAATCGTAAAAATCAACTGAATATAAAGAATACATCGTATTATGATATTTTCGTTATATGCCTATGCCCCTATCGCTCACCCTCTTTTCCTCGCGAATAATTGAACTTATAAGTTTTTTTTAATATGAATTTAATTCTACATAATAATATACTTTTACTTGCCGAAGTAACTTGTAACATAAAGTTTTGAATTGTTTCTGACAAAGTTTTACCGCAAGGTATTATAAAGTTCAAACTTTTAATAACGTATTCAGACTGGATTTAGTACGAAAATTTTAAAATTGCTTATAATATCACTTTCCTTTTAATAATACTATTAAAGATATATATTTTGATTATTTTATTTTAAGCAAGAAAATATTAGAACCTTGGCGAGCACGTAAATCTGTCGGTCCCTGTTGCTACGAACATCTGTGGCAATCGTTATTGGGAAGGATACATACACTATTAAATATTAGGTCTTTACCTATGAAATTGGGATTCTTCAGTACTAGTCATTTCAAATAAAAAAAAAGTTTGTAATGGCTCTGTATTCTAAATTCAAATTAATTTTGTTTTAAAACCATGACATTCTATTTACAAACTTAGTCTTTTGTTTCTTGATTAGCGTTGTATTTTCATTACATTTGAACATTTTTCGTCTTAATGGATACTTTAAAAAATCGTGTAATTATGGAATATGAGTTCCGTCGTGGCACCAACGCGACAGAAACGGCACGTAAAGAACCGTACAAACGAACGCACAACCCGTTATTGGTTTTCCCGGTTCCGTTCTGGAAATTTTGACTTGAAAAATGAAGCTCGTGGTCGTCCGGAGACTTTGGTTAACAATAATGAATTAAAGGCGATTGTGGAAGCTGACGAAACTCAATCTACAGCTGAGCTAGCAGCAGCTTTTAATGTAAGCATCAAAACAATATTGATCCATTTGCGACAAATTGGCAAGGTAAAAAAGCTTGATAGATGGGTGCCCCACAACCTTAACGATCGCCAGCGCAACGTACGCGTCGAGACTTGCCTTGCGCTACTCAACAGGCAAAGAAATGAAGGAATTTTGAAACGAATTGTTACGTGCGACTAAAAATGGATTCTGTTCGACTATCGAAAGCGCTCAGCAAGTTGTTTAGACTCTGGTTCAGCACCAAAGCATTGCCCTAAACCAAAAATGACCCCTAAAAAGGTGATGGTCACTGTTTGGTGGTCTAGTGCGGGTGTGATTCACCACAGCTTTTTACAAAACGGCATGAGAATTAATGCAGATGTGTACTGTGAAGAACTGGAGAGAATGATGGAGAAGCTTGCACATCTGCAACCAGCTTTGGTCAATCGGTCGTCCCCACTGCTCCTTCACGACAACGCGCGACCCCATACTGCGCAACAGACTGTCTCCAAGCTGCAAGAGTTGGGGTTCGAAGCTCTCCCTCATCCGCCATACTCACCAGACCTTGCACCTACCGACTATTACTTTTTCCAAAATTTAGACAACTTTTTAGTGGGTAAAAAATTCAATTCTCGAGAGGCAGTACAAAATGCCTTTGAAGAGTTTGTTGCCTCCCGTCCAGCTGATTTTTACAAGAAGGACTTCAATAAACTGCCATGCGTTGGCAAAGATGCATCGATTGCATGGGTGACTTGTGCCATGGTTACTTCGAATAACAGAAATAAAAAAGTTTGAAATAATAAGTACTTTCACTTATTGCATACAAAACGGCAATTTCATAGGTAAATACCTATTATACTGAGAATTAATTCAATATTCGAATTTAATTCACGGTTGCGTAGAACCTTTGCCTTTCGCTCCTTGGAAAAAATGATATTCAAGTAAAATCGGTTGAACGTGTAGCCATCATCTTCCTAGCCTTTATTCAGTACCCTAGTTTATTTGGGGTCGGCTACTAATTCAACCGGTTTTACCTGAATTACAGTTTTTCCACGGAGCGACTGGCGTCGTACCTCCGCAACTCTAAAATTCTAAGATTGATCTAGTTCTCAGTATATTTGAGGGTACTGACTTCCCAATAACGATTGCCATTGATGTTCATGACAACCGGGACCGACGGCTTAACGTGCTCTCCAAGGCACGGACTTGAATCAGTGCCAAACTTCCAGACTCCTAGCTGTTATTAAAAAAAATCTGTAAGAAAAACCCAACAACACCTTTTTTGGCTCAACCCGGCATTTGAACCAGAGATCTCTTGATTAGCAGTCGCATACGTTAACCACTAGACCAACGAGGCAGTCACCGCTGAACCGGTTGAATTTCTAGCCGACCCCAAATAATTTTGGTTTAGTAAAATAATAAATGTTAGGAAGATGAAACAAGAAAATAAGAAAATGTTATAATGTGTTACTTGTGTGTAGACTACCTTAAGAATTTAACACTTACACTACGCGCTCACTAGGCGACACGCGACAGCGACAGCTCGACGACTTGACGCGACGACAGGCTGCGGCCGACAAATTTCATATAATTTGCTCTAAGCTCCGCACACTAGGCGACAGAGACGCCCGAAGAAACAACGACGCCGCGTCTTGTCACGGTGGCAAGACGCGGTGACAAGTCGCCCAGTTTGCGATGGCCGTTAAAATCCGTGTTAGTTTGTCAACAAGTAATAGTTAATTATTACGTTCACATATCTTGGTACTCAGGACAATGAGTATGGTGACCACTACTCTTTGATTCTACTCATTTCAGTCTTAATTCAGTAAAAAAATAAAACATACACAGTTTTCAATAAAAAACAATAAATACTTTTCTAGTACACCGTAATTACAAAAAACGTAAACATTACGACTTTATTTATTATTTTTACAGCTTTTATTTTTGTTGAGAAATTTCCGGGCAAGTTCCCACATATATTTTGAAATCTAACACATTATTGTTATTTGCTAAGAAACATCAATAATGCAGGACAAAAAGGTAAAATTGTATTCTTGTGAATAATAAAAAGAGTTCCGCTCGCCTCAAGGAAAATAGCCCAATACACACCTACTATATAATTTACGATTAAGATCCGAAAAAGACCTTTCCTTACCCAAGAAATCAGTACACGAATATAACGTGTCTCGTTTTCGCTTATGGGAAATACGTGGATATGAATGAGAAAGTCAGCCTCTTAAAAGCACTCGCAACTCCTCTTAGTGAGTGACAAACAAGATGATGGATGTTTAAGCCCATCGATATTTTATATCGTCCACTGACAGGATGAATTATAACTTCTTAGTTTTTTATTTTGGTCTTGCGAACCCATAGAGGCTGTCACTCAAAGAAGTGAGTGCTTTTATGTGTAATAAATGTTGTTAAGGGACATAGGAATACGAATGTAAGTAAGTTTAGAATACAGAAAGGTTTTGTACCTACTTGCGTCTATTTAAAGATATACGTAAATACATATACGACCCTAACGAGGTAGTAGTGATGTTGTACACACTTGCGTTGCATAACTATATCAAATATACCAGGTCATATATCAAAGCACTCGAAGGAAAGGCGATTGCGTTTTTTTCGTACCTCATAGATAAGATATTATTGAGGTTGTTAATTCTATTCCCATTCTAGACAAATATTTGTATAAGAAAAATGATCATTCAACGTATTCTTGCATACTTTTGATTTACTTTTATTTTATCAGATGGTCGCATGGTCTCCTCTTTCATCAAGCGGTAGTGGATTGCGCACGCGCAGCCATATTGCTACCACTCGGCATCGCCGTGTTCCGCTGCCAGCCTGTCTACAAGTGTTCACTTGTGGAAACTGCTTTTTTGCTTCTGGTAAGTTATTATTTATCAATAAAGATGACATAAAAAGTGTATATATATTTTTTATTTATTTTTACGTTCACCAACGTTTGCTTACACTAAAACTAATACAAAGTGCATTCACAAAGATCACAATAGGGTGGAACAAACGCTTCCTGCTAATTAAGTTAATAACCTTAATCAGAAATATTGAATATTATAACAAGGAAGAAAAAAAAGGTTTAAAATATAACAAGCTGTGGACAATAGTTACCTACTATAAAACGCGATGTATATTTAATAAAATATATACGAAATATTACGAGCAATCTTATGAACATGATTTTACTTTGAAATGCATTATTTATTTTCATATTTCATTAAATTAGGCAATCATAGCAAATTGAGGATGCTAAACTTAAATAGTTTTGTATTTTGGTTTTATTTTTTTGTTTATTTTGTTGCATTTAAGCAAAACGGTATAGTAATTAATATAAGGTAGAATCAGGATTAATATTATTATTAGCTCTGCTTAACTTGATGACTAGATGATGTTGTGTGTCAGATGTCCAAATATATATTATATTATTATTATATTTATCAATCATACAATATCTTCAGCACGAAATTCAAAACCGAATTTTACTTTAAATTTGTTTATCTTATTGATATTAATCATTACTTTGTATCTATACTCTATCTGTGTGTCTGTTTGTTCTATCTCTGGAACAGCCAAACAAATTTTGAAGGGACTTTCACTGATAGAAAGCTGATGAGACAAGGAGTAGCTTAGACAGTTTTTTAGACTATTAAAAAAATGCCAAAAAATAAAGGGACTTGCGGTTTACAACAATAACAATAACAATACATAATTAATAAGGGCCTGTCCACACAGTGATATTTCACCGCGAGGTTTTTATTCTCGCGTATTAAATTCCACGATCGGAATTACACCCAGTACGCATTGCGATTAAAATTTCATACTATTATGTCAGTTTAATTCAGTTCTCGGCTGAGATGGCGTAAGAGACGTATCAAAAGATGTCATGAACATTGGATTCACCCACTTACTGCGAGCGAGTGAAACCCGCAAATTTTATTCCGTAGTACGAACATAGCTATACTTACTTTATGCGGTACAAAAATATTCGCGCGGAAATAAATCGCACCGCTTCGCGTTCAATTTGCATCAGGTCACTTTTTTTTTACCGCCAGTGCGGCTACTCATATAGGATTAAATGTGTTACAGAATTATGAGAAAAAAAACGTGCGGTGAAATATCGCTGTGCGGACAAGGCCTAAAGAAGATACCTACTAAATGTGATAGACACAATTTTATATAAAGTAAGATTGTAACTTAAACAAGACAGACAATGTTACTTACGAGCATTTCCATTAGATTGATTGTAAATATCCAATGTACTTACTAGAATAGCCCGATTAAATTGAGTGATTTATTTTGTTCCAGCTAGGTTCAATAAACAACTCGTCTTTTTTTTCTTTATTATTTTTTGATAGCGATTTAAGACTTTAAAAAAAACGCGTGGTTACAATATTTAAGAAATCAAAATAATATAGAAAGAGCTTTGGTAAAATTTATTCTACATATATTATTATTATAATGCTGAAGAGATTGTTTGATTGAACGCCACAGATCTCAAGTGTACTACTTGGTCGATTAGATTAAAACTATAACCAATAACGTAAGAAAACAAGACCTAAAAAGGACGCAACAAAAATAATTTTCAAAAAGAAATTCGGAAATGTGTAGGTAATAAAGCGATTAAGTAGTGCCGTGGTCGCACCCACTGTTTACTTACCATGTCAATGTAGGTATGCCTGGCGCCTACGTTATCAATGTAGGTACCTTATTCCTTAGTTCGTGCATGTACGCAGTAGGAGCGTATGCGACTGCTGTTCTCCAGGTCTCGGGTTAGTTTTCCGGGTCAGACCAAATGTTTGTGTTATTTGCGAATATTTGTTTAGGAGTTATGGTGTTTTCAATGTATAATACATAAACAATTATGTTTATGTATTTATATCAGTTGTCTAGTACCCATAATACACGCTCAGTTTAGTTTGGGATAGAAATATTTATTTATTTATATTTATATTCTACATGCAAAGTTACATACATAGACTGTTGAAACTATGGTTCTTATTTTTAGTTTCCCCGTAGTCGGGTAAATGCTTGACGAAAAACAAAAACTATATCTTATTTTCATGTAATGTGTTTTCATTCCATCCAACAACCAATAAACTTAAATCGCCAATCCAGTGTAAACGATTGGATATGTTTGGTAACGGTTACAAATATGTATAATATTGTCGATTAAGGACCCATAACTGGACCGCTCACCCTTATGGGCCATTAAATTATATGAAGCACGCACCGTTATGTTCGTGTTACGTTTTATCTTCATAAATGAAGTCATGTATGAATGTTTTACAAGATTAGAGGTAAATGTCTGATTGTATGTTGGTCTAGTGGACTCTAGTGGTTAGTGAAATTGACTGTAAAGTTTGATTTTTTTTTTCTTTCTGGAAAAAAAAAACATCCTGGAAAAATAATTATTTGCGGATGGTTATACATATGTATGTTCATCGTCGCGTCTGGGTATTTTTTTCTTATGAAATGTATGAACCTAGAAATCCTACTAATCCTACTAATATTATAAACGCGAAAGTTTGTGAGTATGTATGTGTGTATGTATGTTTGTTGCTCTTTCACGCAAAAAGTACTGAACGGATTTGGATGAAACTTTACAGTAATATAGCCTATATATCAAAATAACACATAGGCTACTTTTTAATTCAATAATGTAGATATATTTTATATATAGATTATAAAAATACATAAATCGTATATGTCAAAATGTATCACTGTTTATCTCTTGTCAAAACTTCACAGGTTGCTAGGCTTATGACACTTGCATAACAACCATAATAATAGTTTCCCGAAAATACGCGGGTAACACCGCGGGCGCAGCTAGTACTACATATAAGTATGTTTATCAACAATGGTGGTTACTATATGTACGTCTGTTGTCGTTATTATATTTTTTTGAAACGTCAAAATTATTTCAATACTAGCTGCGCCCCGCGGTGTTACTTGCGTATCATTATGGTTGCTAGGCAATCTGTGAAGTTTTGACAGGAGATAAACAGTGTTACATTTTGACATCTACGATTTAATGTATTTTTATAATCACCTAGCTTTCGCCCGTTTATCTCTATTATTGCAGTAAAAGTAGCCTATGT
This sequence comes from Phragmatobia fuliginosa, assembly GCA_932526445.1. Classification (NCBI taxonomy): domain Eukaryota; kingdom Metazoa; phylum Arthropoda; class Insecta; order Lepidoptera; family Erebidae; genus Phragmatobia; species Phragmatobia fuliginosa. The sequence goes on from OW052061.1 coordinate 18,385,705, forward strand.
GTTATTCTGACATTTAAGCTATATTACTGTAAAGTTTCATCCAAATCCATTCAGTACTTTTTGCGTGAAAGAGCAACAAACATACACACATACTCACAAACTCACAAACTTTCACGTTTATAATATTATGGACCAAGAGCCCAGAGCCGCCAGACCTACGTCATTAGTGCAAAGCTGAAATTTTCAGGATTATTAGTACAATGTCTTGTTAAGATGTATGTGTACCCATTAGCTTGAAAGCGGGGCCGTTTCTGAGATAGCGCGAAGTACAGATGGATAAAAATCTTACTTACCTACGTTAAAGGTACAAAGCTAGTATTTACATATTTTTTCAAGAATATTATTTAAATTAAAATTCATTACTGCCAGACACTTTCCGTGGGCCATTACTTCTGCCAGACGTCTTGAAAGTTGTGAAAAAATTAGGTAAATTACGTTATAGTAGCAAATCTAAATTTTATACCATTATCTAAGGTACTATTTTAAGACCCTTTGTATGCGGCCGAAGGGCCTATCACCCCCCCAGACATATATTTGTAGTAATTAGGAAGCTGAGGTATATCATCTTTGGTATTATTTCAAGAATATAATTGTAAAATATTAAATGGTTTTTACACGCTTTTTGGATTGGTCATACAAAGGGTCTTAAAATCGTTACCTTAGATAATATGTATAAAATTTAGGTTTGCTACTATAAAGTAGTTAACCTAATTTTTTCACAACTTTCAAGACGTCTGGCAGAAGTAATGGCCCACGGAAAGTGTCTGGCAGTAATGAATTTTAATTTTAAATAATATTCTTGAAAAAATATGTAAATACTAGCTTTGCACCTTTAACGTAGGTAAGTAATATTTTTATCTATCTGTACTTCGCGCTATCTCAGAAACGGCCCCGCTTTCAAGCTAATGGGTACACATACATCTTAACAAGACATTGTACTAATAATCCTGAAAATTTCAGCTTTGCACTAATGACGTAGGTCTGGCGGCTCTGGGCTCTTGCTCTATTATATTAGGATTAGGATTAGGAAGTAGGATCTAAACACGTAATCCACAGCAATCATTCAAACTATATTAGTTAAGTTTTTAATGTTGAAAAATAAATATTCTCCTAAAGGAAGGAATTATATAAGTATATTTAAGTTTTAAGCAAAATTTTATTATTTTATAGTAATATTAGATTATATTTGACTCAGAACGCCGAGTTTCAAGTGAGGTTTATGTAATATAATACGAAACCCAAAAAAACCTTTTTCTATTCAGATTACAGTTCAAGAAATACTGTAAGAAATATCGCCGATAAAAAATAACAAAAGGGAACAGTAAGTTTTCGTATAAAAAAGTATAAAACTAAAGTGTCTTCAGACACAGATGAGCCAATAGAATGCAAAAATAACAAATCGCGTCTGGAACAAGTAGGTTTCTTGGGAACTGGCGGCAGTTGCGAACATAAAAGTAATTTATCGGTGCTTAACTTCAGTTTGGACAGACGACAGAGAGCCGAGAATAATTTTAGGAACTTAATTTAGATGTCATCTTATAAACAAGAATTATGTAACATTGCTATTTCATAAAATTATTTTGATCTAAAGCCTAGCGACTAGAATATATTTTAGATAAGGTCCGTGGTAAATTAACTGACATTAATTAATGTTTAATGTGCAAACGCATTTGTTTATTTTTTCGTAAATATATATAATCTGTATCATCATAATCTAAGCCGAAAGACGTAGACGTATAGGCCAAAGTTTTTCCACAACAAGGACTCATATAAAGACTTTCTGTGACCTTCATCGGGTCGCCGGGTCACCTTAGCCGTTAATAATAATCTGCATAGTTAGTTGGACAAAAAAATGTGTGTCGTATTTTGGCACGTTTAAGCGGTATTATAATATTCTCTTATTACATACAACCAAGTGGCGTGCAATTGGAGAGACCTATGTACAGCAGGAGACTGCGATAGGCTGATGATGTTGATGATGTTGATGATAATACATCCGCCTTATGTTTTTTTTTTTAAAAGACAACTCCCGCATTAGGAATATAAATTCCAGTGTCGCGGGGGACTTTACAAACATACATGAAACGAGCACAAAGAACACCCAGACACAGAACAACAAATTGTGAATCACGCAAAGTATTATCCTACGTGGGATTTGAACCCACGACACTTGGCGCAGTAGGAAGCGTTCGCTTAAGCCACTAGGCCAACCGTGCAGTTAAACTTATTGTCATTGGACAAATGATAGTCTCTCGATAAATGATAGGCCTATGTCCAGCAGTGGACTGCGATAGGCTGATGATTACATACCTGATTATATACTCATTTCCAAGTCAAGTTTTGTAAGAAACACATCAACTTTGCAACCTGTAGACTGTTTGTAACGACTTTTTGATAGGTTTTGATAATCTACTTAAAGAAATAATCTTTTAGGTGACCGTGTCAACAGTGAATATGCTCACTACAGTGCTCAATGACAGCCCAATTTTCCCTGAAAACGAGGAAGAGCAAGCTGATCTAACTGCTCCTTTATTAATGGATAGCCCACAGGTAAGGTTAAATCCATGAAAAGGATAATCCATAAAAAGGTATTCCTACGTTGTTTTATATTCCAAAAATAAATGAATTACATTTTGAGATCTGACGATGAATTTTATGTTAAAATACTTTTATGTTTCAGTTTTTGTAACACTTTTTTCTTTTACAGTGCGTCCTTTTTGGTACATTCATGATCTGGTTCGCATCGATCACAATTAACCTCGGACCTACGTTCTTATCCGGGGCTTTAGCTGCCAGTGCTGGTTCTTATTCGTCATACGGTCCGGCTCCATCATGCCCTTTAGTACGAGGACCCTTCAGGCATTACGTGCTTAACGCCCTCTGGATAGGCGTTAACGCTGTCTGCGTTGGATTGACACTGTTCCACTTGAAAAAACTCCATCGGGACCTAACCAAGGTTTGTATAACATTAAACACTGATAATTAATACTCCCGAAAGTCTCTATGTAACACATGGCATGGAGAGGTTAGTTTTTAAAAGAAATTAAATGTTAATAGCTTTTATTAGGCTGTTTGCTTCATCTCTCATTATCATAAAACCGATTTCTCCATGATCATCATTCAAATTCCCAGTTGTTAATATGAAATGTCATCCATAGCTTTGAAAAATAGAGTCACGTATATAGTCGTTGTTTCGAATGACATGTAAAAAGTTTTGTAGTGCGATGCCGAGGATCACAGTTGAGAACACTGCAAAAAATAGTGTGTGGTCCATTGAAGCTCACAAGGTCATCTACATAATTCCAAATTGCTATACTATCTTGTGTATATATAATAGTATATATTACGTTGGCCGGTGTAAGAATGTGTGTTGGTATATTGCCAAAACTCCTTGCGGTACACCACAAATAAGATTTAAATTTTTGAAATTCACCTGACTTGAAATGTATGTTGGCATCTTTAAAAAAACCCGCTTACAATATACCTAAAAACAAAACAGCTCTTAATATTTGACTTTGCCAAATACGGATTTGAATGTTCGATGAATTTAAATCTTATTGCATGCAGGCTAACGTAGAAGCAGTCCGAGTAGCTGGTTTAGTGACCACGCTTGTCAGCATGGCAGGAGACAACAGGCGCATGGATTCACTGCCAAACAGCGTTGGACCCAGGGTAAGGATTGTGATGCATGCTTCCAATACTCATTGTAGTCATTGTAATTTCACTAGTATTTTCTGCCACAGCACTCTGTCTCTCTATCTTTACAATTTACTCTTTTTCAATACCATTAATATACGGAACTTTTTATTTAACTTTAATTAACTTTTCAGTTGCTGATCTCTATTGCCTTCGTTCCTTATTTACAAAAAAATAATGACACTGATAATATTTGAGTCTAGTATGACAATTTATACTTGTTTCTATTTATAACTACCTAATAGCATTGAGACCTTATTGGGTGCTTCTGAAATTTGTCTTGCGATCTATTTCTTCTTAATATCTTATCTTTTATCATGTAGCAGTTTGTAAAATGATATTTTTTTCCAGACTGTCGATGGAACTCTGTCAGATGGTCGTGCATCGGGTAGTGCTAACCTGCCACTAGGAGGAGGCCGCCGTCTGCGAGGTTATTTGGCTCGTGTCGAGAGGGAAGGTGTACGAAGAGTCCGCATGTTTCTGGTCATTACTGCGGCGTATATACTATTTTGGGGCCCTCTGTTTATTATCACGTTGCTTCACCACCCGGCTCTTACGTCACATATTGCTTATGAAGTAAGTGTTTAGTAATAGAAATATTTTTTAGCTTTCATACTATCGTAGTGAAGCGCTCATAGCCGAGTGGCCTTAGGTGATTGGAAACAATCACCGAGGGTAAGCAACTACGGCGCGGTCAGACCTAGATGGGTGACCGTATGTGGCATGATATGTTATGAGCGTTTCCGTGATTCGGAGGTCACGTTAAGCAGTCGGTCCCGGTTGTTGTCATAAGGTAACAGTCGTGAAGCTTAGTTGGAGGCCTTCGGGCGGCTTAAAAACATCCAACGGTAGGATTACGTAGCCACAACGTGTCTTGCCAGTCCCCAACCCGCACTCGGCCAGCGTGGGGACGTAAGACCTTAACCCTCTTTGAGAGGAGACCCGAGCCCAGCAGTGGGACGTTATGGGTTGTTGATGATACTATCGTAGTAAATTATCAGTACCTAAAAACTTTTGTATGCTAAAACGAATTAGAAACTTTAACTTCATGTTTGCATTGTTTAATTTTTGAAACTTTTCTTAATGTTGCCCTATTAATTAAAATCAATTAATTTTAGCAGTCTTAGTGTAACTATTTTGCAACTATTCATTTGACTAAATGTTGCTGTTTCATTTAGGGAATTAGTTCTCATTATTCTATAAACTCCATAATTTCAACATTATATTTTTTTTATATTAAATGAATATTTTAGACATCTTACACACAACGCCTTCTTGAATGATAACAACGGAAATTTCTGTCTAGATGTACTTCCAAATCACTCTACATATCTCGTACGTGCATGCGGCGGTAAATCCACTGCTGTTTATGGCTTTGCACCGAGCGTTACGGCGAGCGACGTTACAGTTGTGCTGTGGTTGTTGTGTGCACTGGAGTCAGTTCGTACTGGCATTGACTGCGGCTGGTGAGTATCTGAAGATGAAGGAATATATCATTACGCGAGCTATTATAGGAGAAACTACAATACTAGTCTTAAACCTATAAGACAAGCCGCACACGGTTGAATGTACCCGACAAGTTTTCCTGTAACGATGAAGCTTACAGATTCACTGCAATGTAATATACAGGCACGACCGTGCAGGTTTTCAAACTTTTTTAGTCAAGCAAAAAATGTTACCTCTTCCGTTTAACTGAATTGGTGAAACGTATGAGGTGGTCACCCTGCACTGATGTCAGTTGCGTGTTTCAAGCTTACCTTATGGATGTAATTGTGCAGGCCCGTCAATCAGATACACCCTACCGTGTACCGTTACTTTAACACTTGACTGGCAAATTTTTGTCACAATATTAGTACAATTTAGGAATTGACTATTGAAAACGTAACATGCCACGAAGAAAGAATTTGTACGAATTTCTAATCAATTTCGTTTTTGCATAGCGCAATCGCCATTAGCGCCATCGTCGTTTTCACCAGCAGCGGTGTCTCCTGAGCCACCGCCTGCTCCACCACCTCCAATGGCTCCTCCCACACTTGCGCCTCCCGGCCCCCCTGCGCCACACACGATGATGGTAATTACTTCTTATATGTAAGTGTTGACACCGTAATACGTGATTTAATCACTCGCACAGTCCCGCACGAGTACTCCTTAGACCTTCGCGAGTCGTAGACTAAGATTGCCTGTGAGCTGATGCATGACGAGGATGAGACTGGAACTTTCTGTCGTTAATTTCTTCTTCCGTGGTAGTGGCGTCCTAGAGCTATCCTAGCTGCCCTACTCATAGTAAACGATATCAAACTCTCGATCTCAGAGTTGGGAAGTTGAGGAGTGTGATGCTGAGAGTATGTCGAGTGCGCGTGTGCAGGGAGACGAGGATATGATGGGGGAGGCGTGGAGTGGCAGCGTGCGACGGGTGCCGCGCTCGCCGAGCCCGCTGCTGCCCGCGATTTGAGTGCTCCTGCCCTCCGCGTAAGCTTCACGGCGAGCGACCTTCGCGTCATGCCTCGGCGCCCTGGACTACGAGCGTCCGTGCCACGCACATCTTGCCCGACATATCTCACATATGGCCGCTGCTGTCGTCTGTTTCAAGATTACTTTGTAAATATACGTAACTACATCAAGATTACACATTTGTACATATGTCCTTCAGGTTTATCTATCTCAGTAGTTGTGATCTTCTAAAATTTATAATAAACGAACTTAAAGGGTACTTACTAATACATTAAAACATAAAGTATTTGAAAAAATTATATTGTAGATTGTTTAAAGTGAAATAAATTCCTAATATTGTATGTACTCTATCTAAATTTTAAATTAAAACTTGCGTAATTTTATTTTCTCAATTATAAGTCAATATAGATCTAAATTATCGAGATTGTAGACGTAACAAAAGGCACATTCAATATTCTTATTCTGTAGCGTACGTATCACAATTTGCAGTTAGGAACAAATAAAATATATTTTATGAAAATAAAAATACAATGATAAATAAATTACCTGCTAATTAAAACACCAAGTAGGTAGGCATAAATAAAAATACATAGTCTGATAAGAAAAATAATTAAAGCTGTGCCAATTGGGTCCTCTCTAGATCACTTATTATAATATAAATCGTGTAGTCAGAGTAAATCTCTCAAAATTGATATATTACCTAAATACCTATTACCTAAAATATTGTTTGTGAAGACTGAAGTCACTAATTTCATTTCTACATTACTTTTTTATCTAAGCACTATTATAGAGAGATATGAACAAACTGTGGTGCCAAATATGTACTTAGTTCTTATCGCTACATGACACTAATTTTGAGTAATGTCTGAGATTATGTTTGTTAATATGCTAGCATATTATGATATATTATGCTATGCTACCATCAAATGAAATGTATGTTGTATGAGAAAACATTAAAACTTTTCAAAATTTTACAGTAGACCATGATAATAGATTTTGCAGGAAAACTGTAACCAACAATGTGTATAGTTTTCCTAAAAAATCATTTTAAATGATAACATTTTTTCATTTTCAAAGTCCAGGATTAACTAAATAAGTTACTGAAAACGAACCGATTTTCTTTAAGAAGAAGATTATTTGTTCTTTTTTTGACAAATAAATCTTGTCAAAAAAGGAAAAAAGATGATTCTGCATATCAATTATAATATTCAATCAATCACATTATAATATAGACTATCTCTATCTATGATTTAAAGTTAATTTAAGTTTATGGTCTATTGACGTAATCCATAATATATTAAAACATGTAAAACATTTGAAATTGTTTATTACAACAATTATAATTTTCATTTAGACTCAGAAAAACAATTTTAAACTGTTTAAAAAAATGTAGCAGCATCTTCTTTATAATAATTATGTATGTAATATGATGCCAAAGAATTTTATGTTTTAATAATCAAAAGTGGCAAAGCAAGTTTGTATAAAATCATCGAGCAAGACTTTCAGTAACTTCGCACGATGTTGTAGTAGAGTATATAAGGACAGATTGAAAATATTTGTTGTAGTAAATTTCCTGTACAAAGAAAATCTAAAATTAATGTTTCCTTAGCGTAATTTTAATTGTCTGTGTTGATCTCTTTATTTTTGGATCTAGTACAAATGTAGTAGAAATTAAGTACAATATTTTGTGTCCATTAAAATTCAACATTAATTGAACAATAGTCTATTTTACACACCTCTTTTCCCGCGCTAATTGAATGGTAGCAGAGCCACACATGGCATTTCATTTCAGCACGAATGGGTTGACTCAACCGGGGCAGTATTACCCTCATACAAAAGACCATCCTAATAGTTGTATTTCTTTGGTGAGTGTGAGACCGGAGGATCAATAATGAATGCTGCATCATTCTCTTGGCTTCCAGAGGCTGGGAGAATGATGCAGAAACATCTGACCAGGCCGCCATCGTATGGGCCACCATGCTGCATTGCATATCCTCACAGTGAGGATGGCGACCCCTACTCCTGGATTCTACTGATGCTTTTCATTAGGCAGGGGAGAGCCAGTTTGACAGTTCCTGATATTTTTTTTAAGAGGTTTCAGATAATTATCAGTCATACAAAGCTCAAAGTTGCTGATAAATATATGATCTAACCTATATGTCTCTATCCAAAACCAAGTTTTGGATAGTGACAGTATCTATTCAAAACTATGGAAACCAAAATATGTATTTTTTTTTTATTTACCAAAGTGACTTCACTCTGCTTGATAGAAATTTTCGTATGAGTATGGGTCATCACTCAACATCCTCGTTGTAAAAGCAGACAATGCAGCTTGGTGACCCACACTGTCGGGGCCCGGTGACATGCTACTGCATCATAAGGCCTGCGGTCTCACACTTAATATGAATACTGTCATTTTTAGGTTGGTCCTTTCAAGCCAACCCTTTTGACATTGTGTTATTTGACAGATAAGTTGACATTAGTCTGTGGAGGAACGAGTGTACTGTTCCAACACAAAAGGCTGTATATGGAAGTCGCCACAAGTCTAATAAGAAATTTATCCGCAAGGAGTGTAACTGACCCTTTGATTGAATAAACCAAGATCGTTAAAAAGAAGTTTAAAAGTCTCCATTTTAAACATTGACGCGGGAACTTTGTGTGTAAAAAAGGCATTGTAAATGAAATAAAACTTAAAAAACGTAAATAAAATCGTCCCATTTACAATTTCTAAATAATATACAATTTTACTGTTAGGTAGGTTTTACTTGATGTGAATCGGTGTATTAATATAAATGATTATAATAAGTACCAATTATATAAAAAGAGGAAGTAATAGAAAATTATAAAACTGTGTTCTTCAAATTATGATAAAAGGGAGAAAATAAATTATGAAAAATAAAGTGATTTATTAAATGTTTACTTTTTTGTACTTATTTATTCATTGCCCAATGCTTACCCCCAGAGTATTGCTTCTCCTTATCCTATCTCCTCCTGGTGGATGAGCTCTCCTTTTATGAAGGAAGAGGAGGCACACAATAACCGTACCATTACAACCCTTTTAAGATATGATCTTAGATACTCTTTCTAACGACGACCACGAAAACCACCTTCTATACTTGTAAAAGCAAATACGCTTTATTTATGTATATAATCGTGATATAAATTATATCAACAAAATATACCATGATATAAACATTATTATCATAATCGCTATATTTAATCAAATAATTATTTGATTGAGCGCTGAATGTGTGTCATCTGAACATAGGTTTATTGTTTGAAAAAGTATTTTAGAAGTGTCGCGAAAAAAACTCAAACTCAAAAAGCAAATCTGGCAAACATCGGCATGTGAATTTTAACTACTTCAAGTGTTGGGTACAAAACTTGTAGATAGCTAAAAAATTATGAACATATAATTAAAAAGTATCCCAAAAATATATTAATTTTATTAATACTTTTTTTTTAAGCAATGACAACTCTTGCATTACGGATATACATCCTGTGTAGGGGGAGAACCTACAAATATATCTGAAACGAACATAAAGAACACACTGACTCAGAAGAACATTTTATACAAAGAATTGTCATATGTAGAATTTGAATACATAGTAGAAAGAGGCGTAGCAACCGCTTAAACCACTAGGCCGAACAGTGATAACCATACTACCGCTTATTATAACAAGATGGAGTATACTCGATATTCAATAACTAAATAAGCTATTGTAACTTAATAGTTATATAGGAAAAATGTATTAATCGGTTATGTAACTTTTACAAATTAAATCAGCTTGGCGCCGTAACGCAACGTATTGATGTTCAGATTATTACCGAGTCGGTTTACTGCATGTACCTTATGGATCTACGACGTCGTAGCACTTAACTCTACGAGCTACGAGTGCCTACGACTAAGAAGTGAGGATTTTATTAAATAAAATAAAATGTTATGTACACTTAAGAAGCAAATCCATCTACAGAGCTTTATTGCTTGTAATAAAATGTTGTATACAAATGTGATTTCAATGTTAGCAATCTCGGCCATAATAAATGTACGTACATATGTGATAAAGCGCACAACGATTTTTTATGCGTGTTTATGTTTTTATTGTTTTAATTTGTATTGTTTTTTTTTAATCTTTAAAAACGTACAAACGTTTATGGCGTAAATCTACAGAGAGCACTTAATATAAAATTTAGACTTTGACAGATTATGAATATATTTTTGGCAGTCAGAATATCGATGTTTTCAGTTGTTAGAATTTCACCAAGACAATGAAACGGTGTGTCATTTACTATCAGACGGACCGCAACTTGACCGCAAACATGCCAAAGACGTGATGGCACGTCAAAATAGAAGCCTCTGTTTAAAGAGATAGAAAATTCTTTCTTTGCACACCATATTAAAGAATTATAATAGAGTACATAAAATGTTAGATATGTAGTGGGCAGCCTTATAGCCAAAAGCAATCTCTTCCAGGCAACCTTTATTTTTTCTAGTCTGCTTAGACATATATAGATGTACTAAGGCAACGCATAAATTTAAATAAAAGAAATACTACTCTAGCAATAAACCAGCTCCACTCATTCAACTAATACTACTCGTATATGTATCTATCTTAAGTGCTTGCTGTATTGTTAGCTGATGCATTGGGTTGTCATATTCTACTGTCACACCTGTCTCTTGACTACTACGAGAATACACTGTGGAATAAAGCAAACGGGATATTAGAACTATTACACGAGATATTGAAAAATACTTTTACTTCTAACGATACGATATCGAATCGATGTGTATTTAAGCTTAATAATTTTCCCGTTTTAGCACTGGATTTCTGAAATCATCTTCGATTATCTGAATTTGAATATGGGAAAAAGGGTGCAGAAATATTGAAATCGTACATTAATCGTTAATGGTGATTTGTAAATAAATTTAGACACATGTTCGTACGTAACATCTTCAATCTTCAACGACACGTATGCATAACTTATAAACAGCGGCACGGCAGCAATAGATCAAACTAAATTTAACAATGCATCAGACGACATTTTAATTAACTCCTGAACAAAGGCTTTTGAGATTCTCTGAAAATGCTTTTTTTTGAGATTCTCTGAAAATACTTTACCTATCTATACATTAGTATTTTATTTATTAGCTTTAGTATTTACATTAGTAGGTAAAGTGTTTTCAGAGAGTTACTCTTAGTTATTATTAAAAATGCATAAAACCTGTTACATACTGTTTTGTTTTACTTAGTAGCCCCAAGTACATGGATTATACCTTTTGTGTAATGTTCTCGAAAGCTCGTTTAGATTACAGAGAAGCAACCGTTTGTTAAATTGATTCTTTTTTCGTAATAAAAGTAATACATTACGACAAAATCTTCTTTTTGATGCTAACATTTCTTAGTATTATCATTATAGTATAGTATCATTATATAACTTTTAACTTAGAAACTCCACCGATACTATATTCATCTTATTAAATAACTGCATATAGAGAATAAAATATACTTGAGTATACTTTTATGAAGCGGTCATAACTCTGTAGCCTTAGGTGATTAGAAGCAATCACCGACTGAGTAGAAGCAGTACCTAGATGAGTGACCGTTTGCAGTACGATATGTTAAGAGCGTTGCCGTGATTCGAAGGTAATGTTAAGCAGTCAGTCCTGCTCAGTCGGAGAACTGCGAGCAACTTAAAATAAATTCAACGTCAAGATTGCGTAGCCACAACGTATCTTGTCAGTCCCCAACCCGCACTCGGCCAGGGTATGGCCTTAACCCTCTCCTGAGAGGAGACTCGAATCAAACAGTGGGACGTTATGGGATAATTTTATGTCGACAGTTTTAACTAAAAATAGTCTATTTAAAATGATCAAAATTTATTTTATTACTTTAGAACGACTATTTGTTCTATTTTTATAACCTAAAACTTGTCAAAAAAGAAATTGATGCCACAAATTTAAGGTAGTATTGAATTAATCATATTGGAAAAAAATAGAGAGTATAGTATTCAGTTTTAAATTAAGATAGGTTACTGAAAACGGCGGTTAGCAATGTAGGTAGTATACACAAATTTTACACTTGAAGTACTCCATGGGTGTATCTTATTTGTGTGACGTCAAGCTAAATATTACCAACCACTGATTAGTATTCAGTTTGAAACTGGCTAGGGCAATCATTAATATTCATAGCTTGCAATTTACTGAATCCAACACTAACAATAGTTTTGTAATAAGATTACTTCAAGTAAATGTAAATTATTACGAACTATAATCTACTAAAAGATTAATATACTTAAGGGGCGTTTTTCAAAATTTTGCTACGTTACGTACAGGATGTCCATTTATTTTCATAGTAAATCACGTCACGTCTGGACGTTACGTATAACGCGGACTTGTCATCACATGTTTCTTTGGTATAAAAAAAGTTGATTATAGTAGTTTACTAGCACACATTCATTATCTACAACATATTTACTTATAATTTAACATGAGTAGTATATAAAATTTGTGGGTCTTACCTTTCAAAATCAATGTTCGTACCGGACAAACAAACAGACCCGTTACGTATGTCACGGACCGCAAGTGTTGACGATTGAATTTCTTCAGTTTTAATTCAAAGGAAAAGAGCGAATGAATGATAAAAACATTGTCAATATGACATTGCTTGAAAATAGTTAGAGCCAAAGACAATGTTATTGTTATTCTTTATAAAATCATACCGTTACGTACAGGACTGTCCGCTGTGGCCAGTTTTTTAAATCCGATAATTTCAGTATTTATATTAGAAAAATATACTACAACCTTATTCTATTTTATTTAAAAACAAATAAAATGAGTTATTTCATTCGAGTAATACTAAAGATATCTAAATATAGCTTATATATTCTCCAAAATACGTAATCAAACTCCAGGATATTATGTAGGACACATATAAAAGTAGGATAATATTTGGTATTTTATTAAATATTAAAATATGTTTTCCGCTTAAGTCTTATGTTTATCTTTTTTTTTACAGTAAGTTAAACATTTTACCCTAACATAAAATAATTTGATACTCACTTCCTACATTTTTGCCTTTTAATCAATGGTCAAACTCGTAGGACATAGCAAAATAGTCCTGAGCAAAATTTTGAAAAACGCCCTAAGACATAATAAAATAATTAAAAATAAATTTTTTTTTTTATTTAAGACATAATATATTATACTAAATGATTTAGATAAAAAAAAAACAGTTATTTTTCTGTCATAACGGCTATAACTCTCATTCAGTTTTGCAGTATATTCATCTATATTGTCGGCAAAAGACACAAGCGGCCACTCATTAAACTAGTAATAGATGGTAACATACCTCAGTGAACTGAACTATGACACAACCGCACGTGCGCTAATATTAATGTTATTATTTTGATAATATTTTTTTCTCATTCACTTACAGACAGTACAATGACCGAGTGAATGTATGACCGAGTGATGTGACTGAATGACAAATGCCCTAAAAATTTTTTACTTAGAAACTTTTCTTGTGATGAACCTTTTTATAAACTTATTAAATGTGTTTATAGCATGACATTAACTAAATAATTATATGTTTTTCATGATGCAGTTCACTGCGTGTCAGATAAACGATTGAATAATTAAATTTACTTGATTGAAATTAACATATTTAATCTGTGATATTATCTGAACGAGTCATATTATATTATTGAGCTCCTGAAACCTGATAAAGTTATATACCACTATGAGTTTTTTTTATGCATCTTTAAAAGAATGAATGAAAAATTATCAAAATAATAATAATGTCTACTAATTGCAAACTAAAAATTAATGTTTTACACGTGACGAAAAGAGTTAAAAGTTATTATAAAGTCTATTATAGCCATATATATATATTGTATTTGTGACGATTATTTTCATTACAAAGTTTTTGTTATTTTCATTACATACTGCCAAAAGTTTTCATAATCTAAATGGTCTAATTTCTCTTTAGTATATAGCAATGCAGAATAATTTTCTTAATTGCCTTTTACAATGAATCAAGCAGTAAAGATAAACATCATATTTTATTGTATTTATAATTCAAATTAATTCATTAAATTATTTGAATTCTAACAAAACTCTGTAGCTATTTGTGTCTGAAAGATAAGTATTTGAAGAATCTGTAAACTCACTACAACAAAAGCCAATTCTTCCTTTGTTTAAGCAATACCAAAAAGGGCCTCGACTAAGATTATGTATTGGGATTTTAATTATTGTACGCATTAATTGTGTGACAATGACAGATAAGATAGCTGTAATAAATATAAAAGATCTCATAGAATAAAGCCTTATGACCTGACTGCAAAAAGTTATACTAATGACTGCGGTCAAATGACCAAAAAAATAACAGGATTTTATTTATCGAAGATTTAATGAAATATGCCAGCTATCTGCTACTCCAGAACGTACTTAGAGTTTTTCCTACACTTTAGTCAAAAGATTCAGTATAATCATAGTTTTAAATAGATACATTCAGATTTCATTAGAATTAATGAAACATTATCAAAATAATAATAATGTCTACTAATTGCAAACTAAAACTAATGTTTTACACGTTACGAAAAAAATAAAAAGTTATTAAAAAGTCTATTATACCCATATATATATATAGTATCATTTAAATACAAACAGTTGAGTCGAACATGCTACAAGTATTTTAGTCTGTATAACGATTTGATTGATGTTAGTGACATAGTTTCATTTTGAAACAACTGTGTTCATTTACATAATGCCATGATATATGTATATTAGATTTTGATGAAGTACAGAGACATGTACATGTATATTTATTTGTAAAACATTTATCGTAATGATAATAAAGTTACTTCTGAAAGCTTCATTCTAATTAACATTGCTTTGATAAATATTTAGAGAAATGAATTTTAGTCTACTAGAGGTAAACCAGGTGAATAAACAATTCGTTGTAAAAACAGTTGAGAGAGAGTTTTAACTCATATTCTGCTCTGAAAGGATTTTTTTTATTCTATGTGTAAGTCGGTATGCGTATGTAATTTATACGTATTTCTTAGGTAAGTTTTGTAGTTTATGATTTCTTGAGGTATCTTTCAATTCAAATTAATTATAAAAATGCCACTGAAAATTTAAAATCACCGATTTACAATTTTAACGTATACTTATATTTTAACGTAGGCGGAGTTTTAAAACTACTGAACTTGATTTTTCCACTTAGAGCTGTTTAATATTAGAGTACAAATACTTGTTTTTTTATGAATTTATTTATAGGCAAACATTAAGAAATACCTTTTATTTGAATGATCAGAATCACTCGCTTGAATCGTGTGAGTTTTTATGCGAGAGGGATCCGCAAACTCAACACAATATTTCAAGCAACAACACTACCTTCTATTCAAGGATATGCCTGTACTCCACCTGTATAGAAGTAAGTTTTAATATTTTAAGGTGAGTTGGCTTGCGATGTATGCATAAACAATCTCATCCAGCAGCTCGTTATGACTTTTGGGCAAATGTTTGCACATTCTAGTGCCGTATATGTTGTTATAATGAGGCATTCTGTAATGCTTTAGGTATGACAGCTTTTGCAGGTTACCTTTCCGCTTGTATTTTGACAATTGTACAAAGTGCAAATAGTCCGCCCGCTTAACGTTACTTCAGTAGTTTAAAAACAGTTTGTATTATGAATTATTATGAATACATGTACTTGATTATGTAAAGTTTGAACTGAGAGTGGCAAACATTGTACTAAGTAAATATTTAAGGACTTCAGAGGACTGGGGTAAATATCAATGTAAGCTTGACCACTAGGCTCATAATGAGAATTCCGCATCGCTGTCGTTTAATAAAGGCCGTGAGCCTTAGAACCTTATACATAATTTGGTGGATTAGGGGACAGAGAGAGAAGGCTATGAGCTGTGAGCAAGAAAGCATTCTATACCGCGCTTATGAAACAATACCGTTTCTCGTGTTCCAGTGGCATTTTCAAACAATGGAATTATAACATAAATTTCATTCGACTAATTTTACGATAAATCTTTAACATTATAAAATATGTCATGAACATTCATTAGACTCACAAATGTTTTGAAATTTATGTGGGATATTCATATTGGAATAATTGAATTTGGATTCTATGAAAGCCTATAATTAAACAGATGGTAAGCGATAATGGTCGCCTTTGTTATGTTCCGAAATTTTTATTGGATAATCGTTCATAAATAAACTTTTAGATTTTCGTTTTTTAAATAGAAGGAGATAGATAGGATAAAATGGACACTAAGTATTCGGAGGTGTATTTTGTTTTAACTAAGAAGAATATTAATATACTTTATATGTATGTGAATTGCGAATGACTCATTTCTTCACTGATACTCGTACATTAATATTAAATATTACACCTTTAGACTACACCTAAAAGTTATTTTGTCCAACACTTAGGTCCTTCACAGTTTCATATTTTGCTTTAAAAAAGATAGCAAGGGATATTTTTACAAACACACATGAAACGGACACAAATAACACCTAGATTCAAAACAATACTCTGTACATCACACAAAGTGTTTACATGTGACAATACGTACGTTTTAAAATAATGAGTACTTGGGCGACCGAGCTTTGCTCGTTTAATATTATTAATTGTATAAAAACGTCATCCATTATCTGAAGTAGCTGTAGCGTTGCTGTGTTGGAATGCCAACCACCAACCTATTAAGTGTTACTGAAAAAAAGAAAGATGTCGCAAGCAATGCTTAGAATAATGATAAATACGAAAGGAAAACGCATGAAAACTCAATAAGTTGCGTTTTCTTAAACTTGAGACTAATCTAGATCGATTTTTCACTCCCGAAAACCTTCAAGTACTAAACTTCACTAAAATCTTTATAGCCGTTTCCGAGAGCACAAATACATGATATGAGATAACACCTACATGTTGCGAAATGTTATCAATTAAAGTCACTAATGTTACTTACACTGATCAAAAGATTTTATAGGTTAATGCATGTTATAGAAGATTCTAAATTATAATATTAATAAACAAAGGGCAAGACGGTTGCATAAACATGTTTAGATTGTAATTTATTACGTCATACATTATATGGTAAATTTATTGCATACGTGAACACCCAAACCAACTTGAGCTCGTCCCAACGTGTTCTGGGTAACTGCAATTACTTACGCACGTCGTATCTCGAACAGCAGTGGAAAACTGAACTTTATCTACAGTGAGTTGTACACTTAATTTGTTCTTCCGATTAACGCGACTGCGATTTGAATGAATGTGTTACAGGGTGTATAAAAAAATCTACAGCAAATTCTTAGAAACAATATTCTTTCGATGAAGTCTAAACATGAAAGGTACATAATTTATGTAGGTTTCGTTCAGAATAACATAGTTGTAAGCGTCATTACTTGACTTTTTGTAACCGACACTTGTCAGCGTCTTTTATTAGTTTTGAACTATTTTATTGTTTTATTTTTTACTCTCAATGTCAAAGAAAGTGCACAGAATTATCCAAGTTATAAATGTAAAATAAACTATCTGCTTGTTAAGTTTACATATTATAAAATAAAGAAGAACCCCACAAGATTCCAATTGTGGAAAGTCAGTAGTGTCTTTGAGTTAAAGAAATGTTAAAAAATCTTCGGACAATTGAATAAAATACTACGCTTCATGTGTTTAAGAAAGGTGAACCAATTAAGATTTTGGGGAGACGAAGATTTTGAGCATCGAATATTTTACTCAATGAAAGCAGGGTTAAAAAAAATATTTGTGATTCAATAATTTAATATAAACTTCTTGGCTAGAAATTCTGATAAAAAAGCAGCGGCACCATTTTTGAGAACTGAACAGACCATAATTTATTTTCTTCTATAATTAATTTACCTATGTCGTGTAATATATTTAGTTATCTGTTAATATTTAATTTTTCGCGTACACTTATTTGATTAGTAAACGTTCTATATGTCTTAATCATGGGAAGTCACCTCTAATATTATATCATTTGACACATTAAAATTATTTTAGACAATCAAACTACATAAAAAATTCACTTCTTATGTGCGAAACGTATTTTTGTCTAAATAAATTTACCAACACAGATACATCTACCTTCGGATTCTAAACTTCAGTAAGTGCCGACTAAACACATTAAATTGTCAATTAAACTTCTGATAAAAGTTTTGATTCGGCAATTCTGATACCGAAGAGCTAAGTCTATAAGGAGAAAGTTTCAATGTGGTTGTTCGATACGTAAATTGTTGTAGATAAGGGATATTACTTATTTAAAAGCAGTTGGTACAAAATCGATGAAAATCGATACGGTGAAATTATCTTTACTATAATTTTAAGGTTAAAAACATGCATCGTCGTAGTTTCTCGATGTTATTTTAATAATGTTCACTGCAATACGTAAAAATTTGATTATAGAGTACACAAAAGTTGTTTTTTTTTTGACAGCTTTTAAAATTGTATTAAATGTCATAAAAATTTCAAGCTGAAATGTGGCTGAAGTCTTGTGTGAATTACAATCTCATGATTACAATGAGGTATGTACGTCACCAGAGTAGCGGCTTGGCAATCTTCGATCAAACTAAAACTCACCTTTTTTTTTGTTATTTTTAAATTAACTGTATATGTGAGGCAAACGAGCAGACGGGTTACTACCATCACCCATGGAAACTTTTAACTTGTTGTTGTATTGACAACAACGAATTAAAATTGGCGATTTTAATGTCCTTACCTCAGAGTTAGGGAAAAGAGGGCTTTTCTCGGCTTTGGGCTCCAGCTACTTCTAGTTATCCACTCCGTGAAAAGCAACTTAACAACTTTTTTTGTGGAATAATCATGAACATAATTACCAGTTTGAACGCATCTTAATTAGTACTCATTTTAGCTGTTGTCTGCATTAATTACTCTTGGATTCTGATTGCTGACTCATACATGTAGAAAATTGTCTATTTATATCTTGTCTCACAATTTTGACATTCTTCATCAAGTAATAAAAAAATCTATTCTAGTATAATTTCTAAAATATAGGAAAAGCTTTTTAAGTGGAATTCAACTCAATAGCAACCCTAATGCCAAAGGCATTTCGTCACCGCTGCTGTTAATAAAATTTCAAATATGACTCATGACTATATGAAATATATGACTACATGATATTCCTTGAAAAAAAACGTAATATTCTATCTTCTATCTCTAACATTATTTCAGGAGTTGTACCTTAAAAGAACATTCAAATTCTATGACAATTATGATCGAGCCAGATCTTATAAATTAAATTAAATTACTGTCCGAGAAAAAGATTGTACATTTTTAACGAAGAAACTATTATTCTAAAATATTATCTGGCAAATTTAGTTACTACAAAATTGTTGGGGACGTGGTTAGTAGTGGGATTAGAATCAAGAGTTTTGGTTAGGAATTTAATTATTTATTTATTTAGTATTGTGTTAAAATTAACACGCTTTATGTCATATGAAATGTTAATGTTAGGTACTTTGTTACAAAAAATGTTGATGCTAATGTTGCAATACTAGGTGAATACACACGATATTACAGTTCAGTGAATTATTGTACTTTCACTAACTATTTCTATAAAATTAGAAATCCAGTCGCAAGGCCATCATGCTCACGTCACACGTTCGGTCACAGCATATTTACATAAATCGAACAAGAATCTAGATCCTTGTTTACTGTGTAACATATTTTTAATTGACCCATTTTGGAAAGAGCTTTGAGTGTAATTGTTTTTAGACACAACATTTTTTGTTGGAGATTCTTTAAGGAAAAAAGGATGAAATTTTAATTACTAGCTCTACCCGCTTGCCTTTGTTGCCATTTCGTTCTCTGTTTTTTTGTTTGATTATTTGTGACATTAAAATTTCTTGAGAGAATGAGAATTGTGTGTTGTTACTGTAAATTACCTTAGTTTCAGATTTACCACTTAACACATAAGAAATGGCTGCTATAGGTATATTTTGTCATTTTACAATACTAAACGGATAGAGATCTTTACTGAAAATATTGTGAAAAGGACAAGACGATTATAATTACAAAACTAAGATACCTATTCTTAGTTTCGTATTTATAGTATACTAGCTTTCGCCCGCCGCACCGGCCGCGTGGTTCTCGATTATTGCAGTAAAAAATAGCTTATGTGTTATTCTGATAAATAAGCTATATTACTGTAAAGTTTTATCCAAATCCGTTCAGTAGTTTTTGTGTGAAAGAGACATGCAACAAACATACATACATGCTTTCGGGTTTATAATATTAGTAAGGATTATAATCTTAATATTTTCTAGCATTATATATTAATCCTATTTGAGAATAAATATTTAATAACCAAGATATATTTAAATGAAAATGTTTGCAGCTTAGTTTCTTAAAGTGCCTTACGAAGTACACATATGCGACCCTGATTGACTTAGGTGTCATCGAATTCTCAATCCATACGTGCTACGAGTAACGTTTTTACACTTTTACCTTCTTATTTTTAATGTCAGATCTTTTTCCCTTAACATTATATTTCATATAATGTTTTAAAATGACATACCAATAATCCAACGTAGATACCCATGAAATTTAAATAGAACAGAATTCGAAAGGGCAATTATTTGCTCGTAGGGTTCAAATAAACAACACAAAGTTGTTAAATAACAAAAGCGCTGGTCACTTGGAAATTTACACAGGTTCTGTTTATGAGTAATTAGCCGATCCCTTTTAGTGACAGTGATAACGGTAGGATTAGTACCTAATGTTTAGAAAATGTTACATAATACATCTGTATTGAGTTAACTGTACCTGAATATCATTGAACACCAATGCCAGACAGACATCGAAGAAAATATTTGAAAACGAGTTAGTTTACAAATAAATAAAACTTCTAGTTATTTAACTTTCCATTTTTAATAATAATGAGTGAATATATTATGTAATATTATGTTTCCGTATTTCTCTTACAATATTAGAAATATTGATGACGATGATAGCTTTAAAAAGTTGGAAATTAGCAGCTTCGTTCTTCTACGAATTTGTTTCTTAAAATGATGAAGAATTTATATTTTCTCAACAAAAAAATTAATTCTAGATGTATAACTACGATTACGAATGATTAATAACATAATGAAATAATATTCAATTAAAGTTTATTGAAGTGAAAAAAATCTTATTGTAGTTTTATTATTTAAAAACTACAAGGAAATGTTGCGTTGACAGTAGTAGTAAGTTGTATCCTTAACACTTCGACGATAATCATATCTCGGGATAAAATGTAGTAAATCGCTAATATTGTTGCTGCGTCATTGAGTAACAGTTATATCTCACCAGATGTGGGTAGGAAGCGTAAGAATCAATTCGGTAGGATCTGGGTCGCGGCGTTTAAGGCTTCTACTTCTGCATGTCATGATTAATGAAAGCCTTTCATGATTTTCTACGATCCCGTAGGTATATGTCGATAATTAAGAAATACGCTTCTTGATTGTGATGTTAATAAACAGCCTACTGTGTTGTGTTATACAGATCGTCGTTCAACTTTTTTGAAATACAACTAATATTTAAAAAAACCCCGACTGATTGTACAAACATATCTAAAAACACTCCTGACTAATAAACCTTTCAAAAAAAAAACAAAAACAATCGGTTTATTCGTTTGGGAGCTACGATGCCACAAACAGACAAACACACAGCCACGCACACACACACACACACACACACACACACACACACACACACACACACACACACACACACACACACACACACACACACACATACACAAACACACACAAACAAACGTCAAACTTATAACACCCGTCTTTTTTGCGTCGGGGGTTAAAAATTAAGCAAATGTAAGCTTGTAAAATTAAAAATAGTTGTCATATAAGAATTATTTCCTGAAACGACTTTATCACAATATTTATTTCACGTTCTTCACTGAGTTCATTCCCGTTTTCTATGTTAACTAGGCACACATATCGTTATTTAAGATTTAAGAGTAATGTACAGAATGTAACTTACATTAAATAAATAGTGTTAATAAAGACCTTTATAATGATGGTAAATTTATATTAGTTTTTCATTTAGAATAATTCTGTGAAATCGAATAATTAAACATTGAGTGTTGATAACAAGTCAAATGACAATTTTCATAGTAATTTAACTGAGGAAATAAAGTAATAAACGAAAACGATAAATGTTATTTTAAAATCTCAAATAACATTATAAACCCGTTCCGCAAAGTATTAACTTTTAGCGGATTGCTACTATAAAATGTAGACAGACCAGCTTTGTAATTTTTGTTCCAAAAGATATCCGTTCATCCAGTTTTTTTATATAGTAATGCTTACACTCCTTGAATTATGACTTAATCATTCGGAGAGCTGTTAGTAGTGTCATTTTAGCACTTAAGAAGTTTCTATCCAAATAAATAACATTGAAGTGTCTGTTTTCACTCTTTAAATTTAAATTTTTATCTGTCTGGCTGTCTATTCCAGTTTATCACTGGAACAGCTGCACCGATTTCAAAGGGTCTCACACAGGAAGATAGCTAGAAGGAATAACAGGCTACTTCTGCTGTACTTTTGTACCTTTATAGCAACAACTACGGGGCTCAGCTAGTTTTTGTTATATTGCACATCATTTGTGATAAAACTGGCATGTAAAGAATGAAAACTACGCTTAAATCGAAACAGCTAAATAGAATATATACAAAATACTATACATACAACCTATTGTATTTCCATATTTTAAGTAGTTGTTATATTACTATACTATAAAATCCGAATTACAACTGACAACTTTATAAATACATAATTAATTTATTAAAAGAACATAGTAAACAGAAATGATAGCATTCGTGCTGTTGCATTTAGTTGGTGAGTGTGGAACCGGTTTCAAATTATGCATACGCATCTCACTAGGCCGCCATAGTTTAGGTCAATATTCTGCATTGTCTGCACACACTATGAGAATGGTGACCAACACTCTTGGATTCTAGTCATACTTTCCATCAGGTGGAGTAGAGCCACTTTGGTAGTTCACAAACACATATACGTGTAAATACACACACAAGAAACATATTGTTTCGACCCAAGTGAAACTAATTTCTATTTCACTAATAATAAGGTAAAAGGAAAGTATAATACTCAGAAGTTTTTCTTTACGTACTTACTCTCAATAATTTCAAACTTATAACAAGAAACATTTTTCTTGTTTAAAGTTTGGTAGTTTAGTAACTATTCCTTAATACTTTGAAACTTTTTTACTTAAATTCGTAGCAGACAAACAGGGATCTACTTTCAAAATCAGACCGTTTTATTAGAATTTAATAAACAATTATAAGTATAAGAATTGGCAAGTTATTTGAATATTTAGAAATATTGTAATATGATATAATGTAGAACCAATTAACATTGTTAGGGTTCCGTAGCCAAATGGCAAAAAAACGGAACCCTTATAGATCATGTCTGTCTCTCCGTCCGTATGTCACAGCCATTTTTTTCCGAAACCATAAGAGCTATACTGTTGAGACTTGGTAAGTAGATGTGATCTGTGAACCGCATTAAGATTTTCACATAAAAATAGAAAAAAAGCAATTCATTTTAGGGGTCCCCATACTTGGAACTGAAACTCAAAAAAATATTTTTTTTATCAAACCATACGTGTGAGGTATCTATGGATAGGTGTTCAAAAATGATGTTGAGGTTTCTAATATCATTTTTAGGGTTCCGTAGCCAAATGGCAAAAAACGGAACCCTTATAGATTCGTCAAGTCTGTCTGTCTGTCTGTCTGTCTGTCTGTCTGTCTGTCCGTCCGTATGTCACAGCCAATTATTTCCGAAACTATAAGAGCTATACTGTTGAAATTTGGACAGTCGATGTATTCTGTGAACCGCATTAAGTTTTTTACATAAAAATAGAAAAAAAACAATTCATTTTGGGGGTCCCCATACTTGGAACTGAAACTCAAAAATTTTTTTTTCATCAAACCTATACGTGTGGGGTATCTATGGATAGGTGTTCAAAAATGATGTTGAGGTTTCCAATATCATTTTTTTCTAAACTGAATACTTTGCGCGAGAGACACTTCCAAAGTGGAAAAATGTGTCTTCCCCCCTGTAACTTCTAAAATAAGAGAGTGATAAAACTAAAAAATATATATGTGGTACATTATCATGCAAACTACCAACAAAAATTGGTTTTAACGAGATGTAGTAAGTAGTTTTTTTTTGTAATACGTCATAAATCGTAAACCGCAATTTACCTTTCATTCAATCAATACACTATTTTAAAAACATTGATCAAAGTTACAACGAACTACAAGAACTTTTATATGATGTTACTTGCTGAAACGGAAACCTTCATGGGCGAGTCCGACTCGCACTTGGCCGCTTTTTTTTCTTATATTTTTACTAGACATGCAGGTAAGTCATTCGGGTATTTAAGATATTATGATCCCGTTACCCTTTTAAGATTTGCAACACTCTAGCAACTGAAAGCGATAGATCCTAAGAAGAGTGGCTTGCTGCCAATAAAATAGGCAAAACCCTTTGTAAGTTATACAGTACGCTGTTTTCAATGGGAAAGGATCAGAAAAATAATATCAATATATATATATATATATATATATATATATATATATTTATATATAGCAGTTTCTTTACTGACTGACTGATAGATAACCCGCAACCGAAACTACTGGTATCGGGAAGTTGAAATTCGGCGTGGCAAAGGGGCAGAATTTTCGAAAATCCTACCCCTAAGGGATCGAAAAAGACAATCAAAGTTTGCATCAATAATGAGTTTGACTCAGAAACTGCTGAACGGACTAAGACCAAACCAAACCAGACGAGGTGGGAAATCCCTTCGGATCCCCGGCTCCTCGGGGATACAGAAGCCAGGAGTATGTGGTGTTTCCACTAAACACCCCAGGATTGACACCGCGCCTATCAAGGCTCTATCCCGAGGGAAGCCAAAGAGGCTTCCCCCTACCTATCGACTCAATTGGCGTGTTTTTATGCCTATTGCGTTTTCGAGTAGGTCGCCATCCTACTGTTGACCGCAACAGTTAATCTGATACCAAAGATCCCCACTCTCTGGTAGCTTGCGGTGCCCTCGAGGGATGGTGTTGTCGCCGACGTCCTCTACGCTCAGGATCGACCCTCTCGCGATCCCGTTCAGCGGTCTCTTTCTGAAGCATTACAGCTTCACAGAAAGAGACCACTGCGCCCCATCCCTCCTCACCCACCAGTATTACAGCAATGATTGCTGGCGGGGACAGGTCTCGTCCGATTTGGCCAACTAGGACTTCGCGTTCAGACACCCAAGCGGAACAGTCCTCCAGCATGTGCTGGGCGGAGTCCAAGTCGGTTGCGCAGTGTTGGCATTGTGCCGTCTCCTCGCGTCCTATCCTATTCAGATACTCACCGAAGCAGCCATGCCCCGCGCACGCCACTGGGCCAGTGCCTGTCGGTGAGCGTTCCGCCGCATTCCAAGCACATCCTGGTCTTCCCCGCTCTCATTTGCGAAGAAGCCCTAGTATGCTAGTTTAAGTATACCTAATAATAAATAGTTCAATAATTAGGACATTAAATAAGAGAGTTTTAAATTAAAACTTGTTATATATTAGTCTGACAAAAGATTAAAAAATAATAGATGTAAGGTTTTTTGTAAGAAACTCATTATTTCAAATATAATATAGATACTCGTTGCTTCACATTTATTTTATCTTAATTTTTTCTCTCATTTCTGAGGTGCTCGAAGGAGATATCTCACTCTCGTCATATTGTACATTACATAATTTCTAACAGCTCCATCTTTTCGTCCTTGGGTCGTGTCAATTAGGTTTGTGAAATAGTCCAAGGAATATTTCCATATTTGTTTTTTTTAATTATATGAAAATTATTTATATATTTATAAAAGTGAATGTAATTGAAATGTCTGTTTGTAATTTCATATGAACAGTTTTTACTAAATGCTTTAGGAAAAATATACCTACTAAATATACATCAAAAAAGAATTATTTTTTTTGTATTGATGTTCCGGCTAATAACGGCTGGACCGATTTTTATAAATGAGCTGATGATATAAGGAGAAAATAAATGTATCACTTATGGCACAAACAAAGCCGAGTAGCTAGATTGTGCTACTTTTAGTATCTATCATTTAAAAGTCAATGTTTTTTGGTATATTATGAGGATTGCTTTTAGAGTATGTTTATGATAATAGTGCTTTGGGTGGCACAAATCCACTACTATTTTTTGATGGTAAGAAAGAACACCAAAGTATCAATCATAATCATCAATAGCCTTTGATAGACTTTGCACTAACACAGACACTGCTAAACATAACCCTCTCTTTAATAAGTAGGTTATAAAATATAAATGTAGGATAAGGATCTTTTTTAAGTCTTGTATAATTAAAAAAGTTGTGTTAAATATACATATTACAACTTTAAATTACTAATAATCAAGTAAGTTTTGAATTCATAATTTCATCCAATTTGTTATATTTTAATTTAGATTTACGATTCTAGTGTAATATTTTATGCCAAAATAGTTCGAGATTTACAACTATACACTTGGCTCCAGTGTCGATTTAAAGTGCAGAGCAAAAAATACAAAAATGAGTGAAAATAAATTATCAGACATGTTGTCATTCAATTCTCACAAATACACTCGAACGACAGTTCAAACATGAAATGGGACCGTAAAACAAGATGGGATTGACTTCCCCATTCAAATTTTGGGACGAGTTAAGTCAATATCTTGCTTTCATATTTTGGAGCAGATGCTTCCCTTCGTCTGCAAATATAATTTGTCAACGTCTATTTATAGATGTGTAAACTTTATGTTTAAAGCCAGGACCTTACGGGTTGTTTTGCTAATATTCAAGGAGCGTCTCCTCTCGATAAAATAAAAGCCAGTTGGAAATAATATTATTTTTTTCTTTTTATTTAAAAATACTAGCAACGTGAGTAAGACAGTCCTAGTATAAGGCAATTGCTAAAAGATTGTAATTAGAGTAGGTTTATGATAATAGTGCTTTAGGTGAGTCAAACCCACTACTATTTGATGGCAAGAAAGAACACCAAAGTACATAAACACGCAGTTGCTTTATGCGCTTCAAAATATTTTAGTCGTATGTACATTATTGGACTTGTCAGTATCACATACTTTATGTAACAGGCTATATGTCGAAACTGACAGTCACACTAGATGCATGAAAACGTTTTCTTTATAACTTGATACGCTAAAAGCAAACCTACTAAAAAGCGTACAGTACGTTTCACAGCGCGCCCAATTTGCAATGCACACTCGTGCCTCATGAATTACTTATGTCACAAACAAACAAAGCCGGCTAGCTTGATTGTGCTACTTTTAGTGTCTATATTATAAAAGTCAACGTTTTTTGGTATATTAATAGTCATAATAGTTATATAAGAGTTTTATAATAAAGTACATAACTTAGACAATAATTTGAAACCATATTATCATTTGGTTTGACCAAATAGAATGTTATTATTATTTTAAAAAGTTATTTAAATAGTAATAGGTAAAAAAATACTGTATTTACTTTCGTGTGGATTAGTTTATATCTATTTTCAAAGAAATAATATAATAAAATAATAAAAAAAAATCAAACGCAGCTTCAACATAAACTTATATTCACAATGTTATTTATAATAATAATTCACCTAAATAAGTATTATTAAAGCTAATTTAATAATTTAAGCTAATTAAGTATCATTCACATAACGATTTTTTGTCATAAAAAGGGAAACAAACAATCCACGTTGTACTAATGTAACGTTTTTTATTTCACTCTTATTAACCACATAACAAATACTAACATATTATTATAATAATCGTCTCCGGCATTTGGTACACGTAAGGAAATAAACTCATTATTTTGAGTATTTTATGGTTACTAGTTGCTTATAATTTTTTTAATATTGACAGAATGAAAGTATGGCGCGAAGTTCAGGCGAATTTAAAAAGTGAATTGTCGTAAATGTAATTATAAGTGTAATGTTAGATAATTATACTGTTTAAACGGAACAGTATGTTAACTTTAAAGTTACAAATACGAATCAAAGCGTGAAATTGTTCATCAAATTTATTTTATTATAGATGGGACAATATGCTATGAGTTTATTTTTTGTGTCCGATTGTTAGTAATGTACTAACTAGATTTTTTTTCGTGATGTTGGCGTTGATTATATTATTTGTCATCCCTTGAACAAAATTCTCTTAAGGTTAGCAATATTGTGAAAACAACGCTTTTGTTTTCTCATAAAAACCATAGATTAAATTAAAAAACATATGTCCAATTCTGAGGGTACATTCACTAATAGTATAAAATAAACCGTGTAAAGTTTGAGCCTAAAAACCGCACCTTACTCAACTGGGATGAGCCTGCACTTTTTTATTTTCAACGTGTGGAAATTCTCACGGACCGTCACCGCAACCGATGTTTACGAAAGGTCTGAGGTTTAATATTTCAAGGGTATTTCAAATATTAAATTTCGTGGGGAAACTTTTTCAAAGGTAGAATTTTGAACTATAAAAATTGTTAATCGGCCTTACAGTTAATTAATTGTTCATGTTATAATGTATCTTTGCAAAAACTGCTAAATTGTAAAATGAAATCTATTGTAGCAAGAATGCTTTCATGGGTTAGTGAGTTTGAAGAACTTAAATAAACCGCTGTTCCGGGCCATTTCATAACAACTTTCTTGTGAAAAGAAAACCATCTAGTATAAAAAGTTGTCACACTTTAAGTTTTTAGGTGAGGTCGGCTTGTGAAAGAATAAGTGGTAACAATTTAACAAGGCAAAGAGTAACGCTGTACTTGAAAAAGTGACGTTGGGGCGCTGGCTTATTCCGCTTTTATCACCTGGGTTATCGTGTTTTAGGTGGATGAAAAAAGATCAATATAAAGGTCGCTGCCGATCAATATAACCTGGGTAAATTCCTAGATGAACAAAGGCCACCGCTTCAGTCAATTTATGTCACCTAGATGAAATATTTTCAAGGCAAAATGATGTAACCCAACAGTCTAGTTTATTGACCTGGGAGTAATCACCCAGGTGAACAATGGAATAATTCGGTTTTGTCCGCGCCTCTATCCGCTTCTATGTTGATATCGCAGTAAAGAGTAGTCCATTTTCTTCCTCGAGAATCAAAACATCAAAACATCAACATGACATATAAAATTTGATTGAAATCCTTGCAGTTTTTTTTTAGTCGTGAAAATATATCAGACAGATCGACAAACAGAGCTACTTTGATATGTATAATATTAGTGAGAAGTCTATACACTATATATGTGATGATCCATTTTGTCTGTATTTAATTATTCCGTATTGAATACGTATTCAAAAATATGAGAATTATTATTACAATAAGTTTTCTAGTTATCAAGGTACAGACTCTGTTTAGTATGGTATCGGAATACCTTCTATGAAGTGTCTTCCAAAAAAATAAAAAACAAAAAGCTTTTATTTCAATTAAGCCTATCCAGGCACTTTAGAAACCGTTACTTTAATATCCAGAGAGCTATTTTTCCATTTACAAACATCATTTTATTTATTATGAAAACAGATGAATTTTTCGTGTGATAAAAATGTGATAGACTGTTTTTAAACTTTTGTTGCTTTACACTTACAATATCTACTATTGTGTAATCTTAAGTAACTAATCTGAGACCGGGGTAACCCATTGGAAATTTCGGGAATTAGAAAGTACCTTTTGGCTTCAATCAAATTAAAAACAATAATCATTCCTACTGTACAACAAAAACTGTCTAAGGGTCATATAGTATGAGTCCCTTTCCAAATGTGATTTTGAGGGTCTATTGGGTACATCAATCTAATAAAATGCTATCTCTTTCATTTCCACTTAATAGCCTCACAACTTTCGATACATTAAAAAGATCAGAACATCGTAATTTTTCTTGATATCTTTTTTAGAGTAATAAAGTTATCTCATGGACCTTTTATAGTACTCGTATTAAAATACCTTTCACAAATATCGTAGTTTAAGAATAAAATACAGTGTCACGTTCAGATGCAACAAACAGTCCCTTTTTTAAAAAAAAATATGAATAACTTGGACTATAATTTTAATATAATTATATTTACCATCGGAAAATATTTTTTTTTGTTTCCAAAATATATTTGTCTTTTTTATCCGATTACAGTGATGTCAGAAGGAAAGGTAATATTTTTAGTAGTCTAGTTCATATATTCCACCGAAGCGACTAAACTAATAATGGCCTGAATGGCTGAAACGAATAATGGGCCACGTAGAATTTGACTGCCTTATTGGTATAGTGTAGCGTATGCGGCTGCTGATCAAGAGGTCTCGGGTTCGATTCCCGGGTCACACCAAATATTTGTTTCGGAGTCTGGGTGGTTTTCTATGTATAATATGTGTGTATTTACAAATATATATATATATATTTATATCAGTTGTTTACTACCCATTTTTTTTTTTTTTTTTTAACGTGTGGAAATCCCCGCGGACCGTCACCCCGTCGGGGGTTACGGCGGGGTGGTGTGTCGGACTCGAACCGACTAAAACCACACGGTGTGACCCTCTCTGCGCCTTTGTATTGGAAGGAGTCCAGGGAGGGGATTTCCTTCTGGACAGTTGTTTACTACCCATAATACAAGCTCTGCTTAGTTTGGCACTAGATGACGTTGTGTGTAAGATGTTCGAAATATTTATTTATTTAATTTCATCAAAAGCTTTTACGTAGTCGAGTGCAGTTTTTTAAAAACATCTTCCCGTTATGAAATAAGGGCCAGCAGTTGGGTTACCTGAAAATTGGAACTACAAATTAAAAAGTATTGAAGCTCTGATTGAGCCCTGAATGAGACACACTGATTTACACTCAAGGTTATGATCTCAGTGCCTATAAGATACCCAATTTACAAACTGTATGCTGGCGCTAATGTGCTCTCCGGAAGCCCAGAGACATAGATTATAATGAAATTTTGGTTGAGACAATAAAACATTTTAGATTTTTGACTTGCGACTACAAATACTTACCTTTCCAGGGTTAGAGTGAAATTCGGTTCCTTGGTAGCTTACTCACAGAAAAGCAACGAATGAATTAATTCAGAGCAATAAGTCTCAAAAAGCTTTTTAATAAAATAAAGCCAGTAGATGAAGTAATAAATTGACATAATAAAAACACGAGAAATTAACTTGTAAGTCTAACATCATTCCTAAACAAACATAAATACCGAAATGGTTTTGAGCCCGAGCCAAATATACAAACAAGTAAAATTAATTTCAACAGAAAATAAAAAAAGTGGGGACGTGACGACTCCTTTCCTTCCTGTTATTGATGTTGCTTACAGAGTGGCTCAAAATTGTCGTTAAAATGAATGACCTAAGAAACAATACAATTAATGCATTTTTATGGAAATAGACAAACATTATTGATCATAATAAAACTTCGTGATTCAAAAATCAATTCATTATGTTAATTAAAATTACAAGTGGCCACATTTTGATAGGTGACCTAGTAGATATATATTCTCCTAATCATAAATATGCGTAAAAAATAGAGTTTTGGCAAACACTGGATGAGTGCACTAATTCTGCAGCCGGATCTTGTACTGTGAAGGTTAATTTGCTATATCAAAGTTGTTATAACGAGTAAATTGAAGAGGCATATTCATTTCAATCAATCAATCATTCTCACGAATTTGACGATTTTAACTGTCGTAAAAAAGAAATTGAAGTCCCTCGTGGTTTCTTTAACTTATTTCTAACCAATAATAATAAAACGTTTTTAGCTCAAACTTTTGGTAATCTAAACTGAGCAGTGCCTTTATCGTATCAGAACATCGATCTTGCCTTATCGACAGGCAATTAATTATACTTGACAGCGACGTTCAAAGAAAAAACTATAGCCAGTGGTTAGACATACAATGACAGACAAAAAAATACATCAGAAAAGCTTCAATTAAGAGAAGATAATTCTCGAATGTCTTTTAATAATATTTATTATTTTCATCATCAGTTTTACTGGTCTTCTGCTGAATATATACCTCTCGTTAAAAGGGATGTTTTGTCATTCTACATCAAACAAGCTAGACAGCCAAGCCATCGGCCTACTCCTCGGGCAGCGTAGTATAGTTTTTGTTTCAAGTTTTCCTTTAGTCCAGTTAAATTAGGGTTTTATCTCGAAATGAGAGATAATAAGCTGAAAATTCATATATACCTCTATTTTGATGTTCTAAAAGTTGTCTAAAAAGTCTCATAATCAAATCTCAGTCTCGTGATTATTTTGATCTGTGTAACTAGGATGGGATAATAGAAAGAAATTATAGTAATATTAAATATTACACTTAGACTAAGAATGACCTAGACCGGTCATATGCGTGCACCCGTAAGGGATAGCAACAAAGTACATTAAATATTAATGTTGCCAGGTTAAAACAATTCCCCATTAATAAGGGAGAATCGTTATTCCGTTTACTGTTCCAAACGTTTTAAAAATCTGTCAAATATGGTTAGATTAGAATAGAAGGCCTTCAAAACGAAAGCTGAGGATGTAACCGGGATCAAGATTGATTACATTAAAAAAAACATTTTTTAGAAGGTTATAGTATTTATTGGCCCTTAAATAAAATAAGTATGTTGAAGAAATTAGTTTAGTTTTCTTGTCTCTAGTTATCAGCATATTTTTGTACTGTAATATATCCTTACGTTCAAATATTTTTACATATAGCTTTGCTATTGCCCAACCTTGTCGTCCAGTAGCCTTCAACCACATTTTACGCACATTTTCATCTTTTGGAAATCTGGAAGACAATAAAACACAAATCAAATCAAATTAAATTTCCTCACCATATGGGGTAATTTCAAAAGGCTGATGCGTTATCCCTAAAATGCTGGTAACCTTGCAAAATTACCATAACACATTAATGGTCATTCAAACTTTAGCTGTGACAACCTACGTAATTTGGTCGGATAATTACAAAATTTTCACACTTTAGAAACTAGTTTTTATCACTTATTTTCAATTATTTCTGCACATTAACAAACAAAAATTGATGTAATTAATCGTAGCTAATATTCAAAACAATATTAGGCCGATAAAACGCTATTTTTTATACTTACGTGTGAAAGGTTATTTTTTCATATTTGCGTTCACTACGGCTTTTGCAGCCGAAAACACAACACTGTACCATATTTGTTAAAGTATCTGGGTTGAAAACAATTAGATAAACTTGAAATCACACAGTAATTCACTCAAAAAGCCTTATTTTCACTCCTGATAAATTCCCGCTTTGAAATTTGTTTGACACAAATGTTTTGTGACAAACCTATACGGCGATAAGGACAAAAAATACGTATCTCTATTTTTCTCTAACACACTGGAAAATGGTATCGTTATCTCACTCTCTCGTGGTAACGCTTGTTGGCATGTCAGGTCTTGGTCATTCTTAGTCTAAGATATTACAGCAATATGACATTATCAATGTCACAGGTCAGACGAATGCAGACAAAATCGAATCGACCTTGGCATAGACGAATATGACAGGTCAATAGAGTAAAGTTAACAGCTGTATGAAACGGTTGTACGTTCTATCACTGTAAGAGAGGGGATGTTTACTTGTAAAACCAAAAATCAATCAAAACATTCAAAGCACAAAATATATAACACAAAAATAAACATAACATAAAATAAATTGACTTATAGAAAATATTGTAGCAATAAGTAGTGCTTATAAAAATAGAGAAAATACTGTACAAGAAAATATATTGTCGCATTAATAACAATTTTCTTTTAAACTACATCCTTGATTTGTTTTTAATAATATTTGTGTCTACACGTGATTTGAATTCAGAGTCAAGTAAATTTTCTTTTTGCTGTGTAATGTGAAACTATTTCAACATAATTTTGAAGTAAATGTAACCCTACACAACTTAGCTAACATATCTATATTAACTAATCACATATTTTACGAATCGTAAAGTTAGTTTGTTTATACAGCTGGGTTATTTATACTAATAGCAATTATTTTCTCGACATAACTGAATCGAAGAAGTAACAAAATAAATGTTCTGACCAATGTGGTTGACTTAACAGGTGAGGTCCAAGGAATTTATTATGGACATTAATTCGGGAACAGGGTCATCGCTTCTTACCTGATCATCTGTTTGACCTTAAAGCGCCTGGCTGAGGTTCTTTGATATACACCAGGATCATTAATACATTAATAACGGTATTCATTATTTGAGGAAATAGGTCACATTTATTTTCAGTTCGGAGAATTACCGCTTGGCAACGAATGTAGGTCAAAGATATTATTCTATATTATATTCTGTTTTTGTCAGATCTATCTTATGGTACTTATGCCTAATTAATATTATTTTAGCTGAATACTCTTTGAGAAACCAAAAGTTAATGACCCTATATATATTAGCCCATGAGTCTCTCCACATACACACATTCGTATTCGAAAATAGTTATCCCATGTATTCATGAGTATTATAGACTGTTCTTGTTGGAATACGTCACCAAAATATTTTTAAAATCCCATATAATACTAAAATTATATTAAGTGCAGACTTTTCATAGAAAACAATTCTGTGAGAAAAAATCTGTAAAAAATTTAGTTGCAAGAAAAACTATTATTATAACCACTCGTCAGTGAACGTCAATAATGCGAATTATGGTCATATGACGGCAGCCTATAATAGGCTGTCAACAGATGCGCGCGTGTATGTCAGGCGCCTAGAATAGGACATTCCTACACCACGTACTTTAATAGTCTATTGTGTCGATATCTACGGTTCTCACTTTACGGTTTTTGTTTACAATCGACTACTAAAGAATTGGCCCACCGCACTCATTAAATTTGTTTAGTCTGTGGCACGAATTGTTTTGACAATCGTTATCATAAATTATGACGGCGTCCACTCAGCGTCAAGTGGTTGTTTCCCGCCAATTTGTTGTGCAAGTTTTTATAAACAAACTCTGTTCTTGATGATATGGTCTTGTGTATAAGTTATTAAGTGCTTAGTGTTATAATGTTTAAATAGTGTCTATAGTGATAACAAAGACGTGATTTTTCATTAATTGGAAAATAAAAGTGGTCCCGAAATGAAATTCCAAATGAAAACCTTCCATTTTAGGTGAGTCATTTTATTTCTTAAAACACAATTGCAATGCATTTCAAAATCAAGTGAAGTATAAGAAATTACATAAAGAAATCTAATTAAGAATATAAGTTATTATTTGCTTTATTACATTTATCAATGGATTTAGAGAAAATCATGGTTTTCTAAACTTATAGCCTAAAAATGCCCTGTCTGTCACAACAGCCTATAATGGGCTCCACACGAACGCCGAATTAGCATTTTTGACAGCGACATGAGCGCCATCTTTTTTAAGAGCCTAATCGAGGCTGTCCACTGTTGAGTGGTTAAGAAAACATCATTGCGAAATGACAGCGCGG
Organism: Phragmatobia fuliginosa; assembly: GCA_932526445.1. Lineage (NCBI taxonomy): Eukaryota > Metazoa > Arthropoda > Insecta > Lepidoptera > Erebidae > Phragmatobia > Phragmatobia fuliginosa. Next base: position 18,421,354 of record OW052061.1, read on the forward strand.
CGACAGCGTATAGAAATATTATTCGAGCCAACTTGAAGAGACTTTTAATTTTCTTTGTCAAGATTATTTTATCGTAATGCTTCTCTTATTACGCTTAATATTAATGCTCATTGACCTGAAGGCTTCTGTAATAGTCTTTATTGAAGCTGGAGCAGCGAATAACAGAGAGCTTCAGTAAGATACAAAGACAATATAGGTATTAGGGATTTAAAAATATTAAAATATTTCTGGCAAGGTTTGCTATCTATTGTGATCATGTCTTTCATTTTAATCAAATATATTCTTAAACATATTTTCGAAGACCATAAGTTACAATACTAATTAGGCAAACGTAGCAGACTTTTTGAGGATATTCAGGTCAAAATTGAACAATTAATAAACAATGGATAGAGAGAAAGGAAAATTTAACTAAGTCGATAATATATAAGAAACCCGGCCAGACTTCGCATGGACTTGTTGGGAAATCTGGGATTTCCTCTGCTATAATATGAGAATACACACACATCGTGTCCCAAACTTTAAACCTTTTGTGATATTTTAAAATTCCATTACCGTAATATTATCTACTTTGTTTTCTAATGGGCAACCTGAATAGCACTGCTTTTAACCGCGATTCGTAAATAAACCTGGCAACAGTTTTTTTTAGGTTATAAAGGTTTTCTGTACACACATATTTATAAAGATACAAACTTTCCTCTGAATTCCGTTGAGTAGTTTAAAAGAACTAAGCAAACAGACAGCAGAAGAGACTTCATTTTATACCATGTAAAAATTATATATTTTTTCAATTCTGATAAATTTACCGTAAAAAAATCAAAAATCTACCATATTCGATTACTAGCTGCTTGTAATCAATAACTCTCGAACGCGCTCGTGCGTGTTTGCGGTCCTTTTAGTGACGCAGCTCACCAAACAGATCTGTGCACACATTTAACCAATTAAGTGTGTTTGTGTCTCTTACCGATCAATTTAAGTACTCTTTACGAGTGTGTGTTTTGTTAAAGGCTGCATCTTTTAAGATAATAAATACCCTCAAAAGAATTTTATTAACTTAAGAAAACTCATAATACATACTGTAAGGAAAATATTATATGTTTCTATTATATTCTATTAGTTTTCTGTATGTAATAAATCATAACATATATATAGGAAGAAAGCAAATTCGTTTCCCAATACTGTAATAAATGTTAAATAAGATTTATTGTTATAAGTAGATAAATCTTTTACAGATATTTTAAAGGACCTAAAAGCGAAAGCATTTACGTTCTAAATATGGTAGTTGTGGGTGTGACAATTCCAACCCTGCATAGTCAATAAAGACTAGTGAAAAAATCGGCTTGTGCTACCCATGCTTACCCCACGACCAAACCATAGTAGCATTTCGTAGCTACAATTTCTGGACTTAATAATATTATAATGATAATTTGTATTTTTACATAAGTACCTACTTACTTTACACTATCGTATTAAAAACAAAGACAACAATTTCTATGTATAATATTAATGTATTTTGCAAATAAAGTATGTTTCTATATTTATATCAGTGCTCGCCGTTTGGGACTAGATGACGTTGGGTGTAAGATGTTCGAATATTACGTTAGTAGATTTATATGAACATTACATTACATACGTATATTTACAGTTTAATATTATTAGAAAAAAATCGGCCAAGTGCGTGTCAGGCCACGCACAGGAAAGGGTTCTTCAGTCACCTATAATGGTATGTGGATTTAAAATCGTATCCAATAGATAATTGTTATGTTTACGTATTAGTACGTTAATTTTGTATGACGTTTTCAAAGTGAGCGCATTTTACCATATAAGCCTTTATAATTCCTGAACTAAGAAAGTCATCTAATCGGTTATAGTTTTCCTTCAAAGTTCATTAGATGGACCACCACCACGATTTTTTTCAGATTTTTTTAGCCAGCCGTTTAGCTTTTAGAGGGGGGGGGACGCCCTGTTTTTACAAAAAAGTGCCCTTTAAAGTGAAATATCTCGCAAACGGATACCTAAATCAAAAAATCGTCTAGGAAACCCTTTATTGTTTTTAAAAGACCTATCTAATGATACCCCACACGATGGGGTAGCCTTGAGAAAAAAAAATCATCCCCACTTTACGTGTAGTCCCCTACACGTAAAGTGGGGATGATTTTTTTAATTATTAATATAAAATTAAAAATAAAATAAAATAAAATAAAATTAAAATCGTATCCAATAGATATTATAATTATTATTTTTACGTAAAAATGTGTTAATTTTGTATGACGTTTTCCAAGTGAGCGCATTTTACAAGTTAAGTCTCCATAACTCCTAAATTAATAAAGTCATCTAATCCGTTATAGTTTTCCTTCAAAGTTCAGTATGTGGACCACCATCACGAATTTTTCCAGATTTTTTGATCCAGCCGTTTAGCTTTTAATTTCTCGCAAACGGATACCTCAATCAAAAAATCGTCTTAGAAACCCTTTATTGTTTTTAAAAGACCTATCTAATGATACCCCACGCGATGGGGTAGCCGCTAGAAAAAAATTACATCCATACTTTACGTGTAGGGGAGGTACCCCAAATAAAATTATTTTTCATAATTTTATTATAGCACTTTGTCGACGTAATTACAACACGTATTCATGCAAACTTTCATCTTTCTAGCACTTACCGTTTGGACGGTAAGTCGAGGACGGACGGACGGACGGACGGACGGACGGACGGACGGACATGACGAATCTATAAGGGTTCCGAGTTATGAACTTCGGAACCCTAAAAAGATCATCGATTAGTTAGGGAGTGTCTAGATTTAGTACTAAAATAGAAAATGAATACATACTACATGGAATAGAACAGGCGACATGAAGGCTAGCTATTTGTGTCACAAAGACATTTCCTATTCAAGTTGTGTTCGTAAGCTGATTATCTGTTTTAGAAAAATCACATACAAATGTATATTGTATTCAAGAGCCTTTGCATAGCTTTATCAAAATAAGATGATATTCTTTCTTATGACTACTTTTAAAGACTTTGGGTGTCTTTGTGTTCGTTTCTTGTATGTTTGTAAAGTCCCCGGCGGCACAGGACTATATTCCCAATACGGGAATTGTCTTTTTTTTTTTAAATCTAATCACATATAACATTAAATTTCTTGTAGATATCTTTACTAATTATGAGAGGTTAAGAAAATTAAATTTAGGATGAAAGAAAATAGCCGTCACGAAAGAAAAATTAAATAAGATATATAAGGCCACTTTATAAACCTTACGAAACAATGCATTGGTCAGTTAATTTATATAAATATTGTGATACTTGTTTTTCTGTTTTCAGTTAATTACTTTTAAGCAGTCGGAATTTTTGTTTCTATATTAATTAAGTTATTATGTTTGTTACTGTGTAGAAATCGAAATACTTGTAAACTTAAATCTGAGATAATTTGTGTTCCTACAAATTTACTCAAATAACACAAATTTTAGTGTGTTTGTGGCTAAGATTGATTTTTTGAGCGACTGCTAACAGACTTTTACAACTACTAGGCAACATCAAGGTTCCGTATTAAGATTACTGTTGAACTTTATAGAGCCCGAACTACCGGTAAAATTGCCAATACCGTAAACAACGGTAGATACACCTAAGAATAAATTTCAAGCTGGTATTATAAAACAGGAAAAAACTGATTGAAATCGCCTAAAAGCGTGGTCATTTCTTATATAATATCTTGCTGTGATACGCTTTACAAATAATAGACTTTTATTCTACCTTCTGAATAAACCAAGAAGCCTCTTGTTCCTTTACGTCCCGGAACAAGGTTCGTTAATTAAGCCCGCTATCAATCTGATGAACGACGCCTTTCATTGTGTACTTACATCGGACCGATGTCCTTCCGCAGGGCTGCCATTTTGTATTAAAATATACCTGTTAATTTTTTTTTTGTTTTATGAAATACGATTTTCATAGTGAAATTTATATCCTGTGTCACGGAAGACTTTTCAAACATGAATAAAACGGATACAAAGAACACCCAGACTCAGATTGATAATTTGTGGAACACAAAAGCAAGCAGCGGCGTGGCGACCGCATATACCAATTTTTTAGGTGTTAAAAACGACACGTCGTGGGCCGTCACCCCCACCAAGGCTTAAACAACTAGGCTAACTATGCAGTCAAAAATTGATATAAAATGTAGAAATCGTAACTTCAAAAACTGTACTTATCACTACTATATAACAGACTTTTGTTACATACTTAATATTTAATCATTCTACTCTCTGCATAATAGATAAAAACTACTATCGTTGTAAAAAAAAATCGATTAAGCAGTTCATTACCGTAAAGCAATACTATGATACACGTTTTTTTACTTACTTGCTTAAGAAATATTGGACTTATTAAGTCAAACCCAGCCAGAAAATCTAAAATACATACATTCATAATTAAAAAATAATATAGTAAAGACATGTTCTGACGACCCTGAATGTTAAACCGTTATCACAGTTATTGTTTTTGAATTCCAAAAGAGAACAAGAGAAATTAGAGTTCATACTCATTATAAATTGTTATGCTTCATTTGCAATTTGAGCGAGAATTTGCTTTTTGTAAAACATTAATTATAAAAATACTAGTTTTAGCCCACGGCTCCGTTCGCGCGCATATCGATTATCGAGGTAAAAGTCGCTTGTGTGTTTAGAAGTATAATCAAATTAAGTGCCTGTCAAATTACATTGTAATCGGTGCAGTGGTTTAGTTTAGTAAAGCGCACAGACAGACAGACAAAGTTGCTTTCAAATTCATAGTTTATTAGTAAGTAAACATGTAAGGAAGTATGTATGTAAAAGTATAACGTACAGAAGAAATCTGAATTTAAGTTATCGTTTTCCTTCACCTATATTATGAGGTACAAATTGAATTTTTAGTGAAGTTATTTTTATGTTTTTGGTTTAATGTTCCTCTATGAACATTAAAAAAATAATTTCGTATTTATTTGCGGTAGTTATGAATACTTTTTAAGGGTACGTCTAATATCGACCTATTGACCCTTCATTACAAGGTGTCAATTCGATACTTTATTCAGTGGTGTTGTACACATTTTGGAGTTCTTTTAATCAGTAAGTTTTTAACAGATTATTCAACAATCCTTTGTGTTTAAGAATACGATGTGAAATTCAAAGGGTTCAAATTTGGTAATCGCAGTGTTCGATTAAGATGTATATGCTCAAAATAATTTATAATAAATAATGAACGAAGTCGGCAAATGAGGCGCTATTTTTTACTAAATCTTATGACGCTGATGCGGGGAATAAATAGTCTCTTGTTCTCCATTATTTATTAGAATAAAATTATTAGAATAAATAAACACAAGAAACGGACACAAAGAACACCATGTCTCAAAATAACAATTTCAGAATTACACAAATTTTTATTCATTATTATTATTATACTTTTTCTTTTGCAGCACAAATTACTTGTTGAATTGTTAAGTTCCTTTTATTTTAATTAAATTAGTTTAACACTTTATGGTTAGTTTTTTAAATATAAAAAAATACTTTACTTTTCATACTTTATACTACAAGTAAAACTCTGAAAAGGAATCATTTTCCACAGAATTTATTATATATTTTTTATAATAATTAAATGTTTTTGGACCTACCGTAGAACATAGGTTCTAATAATACCATCACGGTACGGCCAAAAATATTTGAAAGACATTTGAGAAAGGCTATAGAGCCTTTCTCGATAACACAGCTATCTGCTACTAAAATTATCTTTCAAATCAGATACAAAATTTCCAGCATACAACCAAAAATTTTAGCTTTATATTTTAGTATACAATTTTATACAATACTAGCTGATGCCCGCGGCTCCGCTCGCATCTGAGGGGTATCAAAAATAGATGTTAGCCGATTCTCAGATCGGGTACGATACGCACACAATATTTCATACAAATCGGTGTAGCCGTTTCGGAGGAGTATGGGAACGAACATTGTGACACGAGAATTTTTATATCAGATTTACTTAAAACAATCCATTGTATTTCATAAATCCATTGTATGCAGTAAGTAGCCAGTAGTTGAATAAGCTCCGTCAATAGAACTCTAACAAATATTTGTCAGCTACATTCCCTTAGAAACCCAACATTTCGTAACTTTGCTTAAAGCCGTGTTTGTCTTTCTAAACAATTTCCAGGCTAGAGTTGGATAAAACCGCTTGTGGTGGACGGTTATTAGTACGCCAATTTATTACTTGAGTGAGTTTAGTAATCTTGTTTTTCAGTTTAAGGTCCATGATACGAGAAACTTTATGTAAACGTTTGAGTTAGTGATTGTGTTATAGAAATTATGAGTGTTTAGTTCTAAATACGTTCTAGCTAACTCAAGACAGGGGATGAGAAATTAGGCAATTTGTGTTTCCGTGTTACCCTTTAGCTATACCCACCTAACTTTCGATAACAGGTTTATTCATTTATGTACCAGCCAATGCACGCAGTTTACTCATAATTATGATGCAGTGAGGTACTTTATCTCTTGGCCACCACCATCCTGCATTGTCTGCTGTCCACTACTGTTGAATTCTACTCATGCCATTCATCAAGCAGAGCAGAGTTAATTTGGCATACTTTAAACATATATGTATAGTCAATGATTCCAGCATGTTATTGTATAACCAAATCCTTTCTCGACGAATATTCTTTCTGCTACAAAAACATATTTTGACTTTGAGTCGTATTACGTAGTTATTCATAAACATATCAACGCTTACTTACCATTATATGACCTGATAGCTTCGCCACTTTATCTGAGTTACTGAATAAAAGAGAAAAAAACCAAAAAGAGCAAGCAAGTAAATGTAACACAATATCCAATTGTACAAACTCTCGGGTTTCAATGGTTCTCCTGAGATCTTTTCGACAATGATCCCTAACAAAGTGATTACTACGCCGCGAAACAAGGTTTGATATTTTTTCTCATTCACCCAGACAGACTTCAATGTTACTATTCTCCATTTAGCTGAGAGTGCTCTAAGAAATCCCTGGGAAGTAATTGCCTTCCACTTCAAGAGAATTTTATACCCTATTTTACTATTTGAATTTATTCAAACCGGTGACGGAAACGTTACGTAATATATGCTTCTACTTATTACCAAAAAGTTCTTCATATGTTTGGTAGTAAAGTTAAATAGTCGCTATATAGACTAGTCGTAATAATTACTCATTTGTACAGTGTGCCTGGATATTATTCACGTACAAAATTAGTATTTAGAAATACTACATAGCAAAAGATTCTTCTTACCTAAGAATCAGATTATGACCGTATTTAAATAATATATAGTAATAAACATTAACAAAACGGGTTGGTAAAATAATACGAAAAATTATTCATCTCATGATTAATAGACTGAATAATTAAATGAATGAATAAACATGAATGATATGAATAATAATAATACGAATAAAATAATACAAATCTCGTAGTATGGAATTTTGGCGGTGATTCACGCATGTGCCTCGGAAAGCACGATAAGTCATCGGTCCCTGTTATCATGTACATCTATGGTAATCGTTATTTTGAAGTCAGTGCCCTGAAATATATTGACAACTAGTTCAACCTTCGAATTTCGGTTCGCCCTCAGGGCTGCGGTGGTCCGATGGCAGTCGCTCCGTGGAAAAACTGAATTTCAAGTGAAACCGGTTGAACTAGTAGCCTGCCCTAAATAATATTGGGAATAAAGGCTAGGAAGATGATTTATTTGAATATGTTTCGCGTTATTTTCTTGTATAGGGTCATACAGACTAGTCTAAAACGGTTGACCCCGTGGTTAGATTGACCACTTATCCGTTAAATTGAGACTATGAATGTTCTGAATGTTTAATAGCAACATTAAGCCCTACTGTCAGGCAGTAAAGAAGGTAATAAAAATAAAGTAGTGCCTATTAGATCGTGAAGCTAGTGTATGTTTCTTGCTCACGTAATTTCATTAGAATATCAAGACGTTACTTTTTATATCTTTAGACATTAAGGATAACTTAATGAATTGATTAAGAACGTCATAATAGCGATAGATCTTAAATAGAAGGAGTTATTAAAAAAGAACCTAATGCATTAAATATGTCAGAAACCTTCTGGTGCAAAATATATGTTCTATTTGTCTTATATCTGAGCATCTAAGTTAATGAACAGACCAACAACCTAAACCTACAAGAACTATGGTATTTCTGAATATTCATACACAGATGTAGATCTTAATTTTTTTACTAAAATCTGAAATAGTTGAACAATTTACTTTAGACGCAAGTCAAGTATATTTGTGACAATCTGTTAGTCACTGAATATGGAAATAAATTGTATCTCCAGCCATATTGTAAATCCGCCTTGTGCAATATGTTTGCAGGAAGTTTAAATAAATAAATAAATAAATAAATTGTAATTTAGAATCATCACCATTATCATCAACAACCTTGTCAACCAAGTCTATGCTTAAAAATAATTTTAAGTAAATTTGGCATAGACAAAAAGAATTTCATTTACTTATTATATTAGTAATCACCAAAAGTTAATACTTTAAAATTTGATTACTTCATTAGATCATACATAAATAGACGCTATTAAAATTCACGAATTCGCAGAACTTTCTTGTGAAAGTTAAAGTTAATAATTAAGTGACGTATGTATTCGAAAACAAAAGCCGTAAGATAATATTACTTCAGATGCCGCTTATCTCAGAACCATAAACCTGTACAAAGATTACATATAGGACTTAATATTATAAGATAATTTACCAGTTTCATTCTTGTTTTCTTCATTCTTTCCTTCGTCCCATTGCCTTCATTATGTTTTGGGTGTCTCATAAATAATAAGTTTTCTATTTATTTGCTTGTTTGTTTCACGAATGAAAATAAATAGAACGAACTTTTATCAGCGGCTCCGCTCGCGTGCATGTCGATCACTGCAGTAAAGTGTAACCACAGAATACATAATAGTACCAGTACAGAAGAACTCACTCCGAAAAGTAAATTATATAATAAAAAATAGGGACTTGGTGTCATTACATTAAGTTCAATTCAGATTGCACAGCGCCGAAGCACCTACGATATATTTACCTACAATTGCGTCTCTCTCTATCGTGTAACTCTTATCTGTTCTGACGTAATCAGGTATGTTTTCTTTTAAAAATAGGTATATTAACTACTTTTTCTCTAGCATTTTACTTTAGTGAAAAAATTACTGTAGGTACTTTTGTCAAAAAATTTAAAACGTCATTTAATGACGTTTTAAATAAAATCACATCGAAATATCTGTTCGCGTACGACACGAACAGATTAGTTCCTATATAACAACAATTTTTTTTTATTCAGACATCCGTCAACAGAATTATATATTTTACATGAATTAGAAGATCGAGGTTTGTCATTAGAACCCATTGTGGGTATCGAAAAGTATAGTGCGTAAGCGACAACCCACCGGAATGGACTGCGCGGGCAGGCTAGTGGCCGACTATACCTAAAGAGCGGAGTGACGCCCCCCTGGTGTAACATAATGTCTTTCATGAAGAATCAAAGTATCTCCATCTCTCGAAACCCGTATAGTGATTTAACCGTGAAAGCGTAATTGGTGGAGTAATTAGTTAAAACATATACAAAAAATGCAAGCAGTAAAACATTAACACAAACATTCAGAATCACATACAAAAGGAATCACCTATCACTAGAAATAAGAATACCGTAATATTACCATACTTCACATATTTAATTACGGTACGGTCAACAAAGTTGCTTGTGATGGTGTATTGATGTAAACAAAAAAACATTTATCAGGTTAAGTTCACTGACCCGTGTACTCGCATGGCTTTGTGCCAACTCTAGGTCGACGGCGGATAAATTTGTGAACACCATTTCGTATCTATTATAAATAGCAGAAACGTATTCTGAATACTGTAAACGTGTGATTTTGTTTTTAACCTATTGTTTCTTAGATACTTTTGGCTAACTCTTTTCGAACTGTGTGATGACGAACTGCTTATGTCAATAGATGTTGTACAATAAAAATATAATTCCGTGAAATTAGTGTTCGATGTAACTATTAATTCTAAATCAAGAAATAATATTTTAGGGACTAATTTGGTTACAATTTGGTTACAATTTCTATTTTCAACCGTTGCGTTGAGGAATAGTATTTATTAATTTGGCTAAGGATTCAATCTTAAATTGTTTAAGTTAGGTAAAATATATATGAAATTGGGATTTAAACATCATTTGAGCTTAATTAGATATTCAATAGACAACCGGAAACCTGTGGCGGTATGTTATTTGTAGTATATTTTTAAAGACAAAAATCGGCCAAGTGCGTGTCAGGCCACGCACAGGAAAGGGTTCCTTAGTTACCCATAATGGTACGTGGACTTAAAATCGTATCCAACAGATAATTGTTATGTTGTGTTTAAATTACAATGCACACTTTCTGTTGCAATGGAAATTAAACGGTGTATATACTACTAAAGAGGTTTGTATTTTTTTTTTTATAAATGAAACATTTCTACACTACACGTTTAATTACATTTTTACTTTTTAAAGGTACCGATAACGAGAAGGTTTCTCCACACGTTCTCACTTTGAATATCCAACATATATTTCCCAAGTGAAACTGAGCGTCAAGATGAATGGCCGACGTCAGCGTCTGCGATGTCTACGTCGTAGACATCGCTACACCGTAAGCGTAGACGATTGATGTCTTCAGATAAAGCGCGTCTTTCATAGTAGCTATTTTGTAGATGGTCTAGAACTGTAGCATAAAAGCTTTTAAAACAATTTGTTGTAAGCCACACGAGTTATTGCTTTTTAGTGTAAAACGTGACATGAAATGAAAGGGTAGAAGAGTCGAGACACGTTAACTTTAGATTGTTGGTTTACAACATAAACTCTTTTTAAGTTAAATTCATAACGATTTTACCCCACTTTTGTTTTAAATTTTGATTTGTCTTAGAAATAATTTCAATATCTTACGCTGAAGTTATACACTGAGGTTGTAGTGATATGTGATAAATGTACCATGAAAGTATAGAAACGTTATAAAATATAGGTATGTACTTATAAGGATAATTACTGTTAAAAAACATTTAAATCACAGATATAAATCTTCTTCCTAGCCTTATTCCCAATATTATTTGGGTCGGCTACTAGTTCAACCGGTTTCACCTGAGTATCAGTTTTTCCACGGAGCCACTACCATCGAACCTCCGCAACGACTGCAACCCTAAGGGAGTACTAAAATCGAATTTTGAACTATTTGTCAGTAAATTTGAGGGCACTGGCTTCCCAATAATGATTGCCATAGATGTTCATGACCACCGGGACCGACGGCTTTACGTGCTCTCCGAGGCACAGATGTGAATTACCGCCAAACTTCCAAACTCCGGGCTGCTATTAGGAATTTCCTAAGAAAAACCTAAAAGTTAAATAACAACAAAATAAATAATACTAAATAGATTAAATTATAAATGCAAAACTAACTCTCTCTGTCTGTTTTCACGGCAAAAACCGAACCAATTTAAAGACAGACCTGGTGATGTTATTGAACGTTATCAGTTTGATAACATGCAATTAATAAAATCACTAGGATAAGCTACTTTTTTGAAGGAATACGAAAGTTATAGCTAATTTTTTGTAAGGAACCTTTTCTTTACAAGTGTTTATTTGACGTATTATAGACGAATGAACATTTTGTAGTGATAAATATAATTAAAGGTTGACCTCTGAAAAAATTAATTGGTCTGTTATTAAGAGACATTAAAAATACGTGAAAAAGAAAGTCTAGTTATATGTCAGCAGGGTGAGTGCCTGGTGATTTGAGCCACAGACTCACATCTCCCATCACCACTCTCACTAGTTCTCTTACAGATACTGTATTGTTATGCTATTTTGTTTTGTGATACAAATTTATATTGTACCGAATGGTAAATGTAAGAAGAGAAATTAAGAAGTTTATTCAATATTACACAACAAAATAAATATATATAGAAGAATATATACATATAGAAAGGCATTTTCTAAAAATAATGCAGAGAAGAGAAAAGAAGGAAGCTTTTTCCATTATTTTTAAAATAAGCATCAATAAAATTCTGATAAAATGTTGACGAAACAAAAGAGTTGGCAGCCATCCTTCACTATTTCTCGTCTTGAGAGGAAATCGTCTTCGGAAAACGTGTTATATTTCTGGAAAATGGCCAACTATTTCAAGAAACATAAGCAATGGTTTGGGTACTTCAGTTGGAAAGTGTAACTTCGACATAACTTTTAGTAAGTAAGAGATTGATAAACACATACGCAGAGAACATTTTAACCCGAGATGAAGAAGAGATATACTTGAAACAGTGAATTGGTATAGACATATTACATTTTACGTAATATATACAGAAATAAAACGTATTATTGCCTCATTGGTCAAGTGGTTGACGTTAGAAATGAAGAACTCTTATTTATCTTTAAAACAAATATAATCTCCTCTTTTCATATAATTATATGTGACAGCCAAATACATTTTACTTTTTCCTAGGATATCTATCGCTTGCTGGCCAGTGATCCAAAAAAAACCCAACAAGCCTCCTTTTCCTTTTTCTTCCTTTTATAATAACTCGATGGTGTTGCCAACAGCGTATGTGACTTATAATCACGTTCTGGTCACGGGTTCAAATCGGGCCAAAAGTGTTGTTGGGCGGTTCTTAAAGGAAAATACTAATAATAGCCCGGAGTGTGGAAGTACAGCGGTGATTCACGCCCGTGCCTCGGAGAACACGTCAAGCCGTCGGTGGCGGTTGTCACGAACATCTATTGTAATTTCGAATTTCTTCCTCAGGGTTGCGGAGGTCCGATACCAGTTATAGGCTAGAAAGATGATGAGGATTCAGAAATAGCAATAACAGGTACCGAATTACATTATACTGTATCATACGAAATGTATAAGCAGTCTGTCTTTTAGTTTCATTGATGCCTTTGATGTAGTAAACCTGTATACCCTATCACCAGCTGGTGGTTATTTTGGACACGTCCCGACTAAAAACCGCACGCCGTCTCGGATACTAGAAGCCGAGGAACTAGGTGCATCCATAAAAAGAAATCCCAGGAAAACCCCGATGTATCTTGGGCCACTACGGTTTGAAGATGGCCCCCTACCGTGTGGAAACCATACTGTTTCTTTTCTGCCCATAAGAAAATTCGCGCGTCTTTGTAACGATAGCGTCGCCACCATGGTTATGCAAAGTTCCTTAATTGTACCTAATACCTAAAATTAACTTACTCTTAATTGGTTTTCTTGTAGCTAAAATTTCAGCGAAAAGCTTTAATTCAATTATATATCATATTATTGTTTGGTACTGATAAGTTTTCATGTGGATCCCTGTTTTAAAAATATTATATGAATTTTGCTCATCAATTATATAGAGAAATTCTAATGCTGAAAAAAAATTTCTAATCGGTTCAGTAATTTTATGGCCCATTCCTTTCAAACAAACAATCAAACCTTTTTATACATTAGTATAAACTAGTAGGCGTTCAAACAATGACTAACAAATGCTAAGATTAAAACTAGCAAAACACAAAGTACAAACCATACGTTAGCTTAATTCCAGAGAGAGTTTTACCATGTTGAAAAGCTGAATTAAATTGGGGAAAGCTGAATCGAAAGTAGGTCACAGTAGAATAAACAAAAATAGTGCACAAATTCTTTCAAACTCTTATTGATCAGAACTTTTTAAACCTTGATACAAAAACATGGGTGTTTGAGGTGTGATTTTTGCGTGTGTCTGCCTCTGTAATAGAGTGGTTATGATTCAAAAAGTGTCTATTTCTTCCCTTACTTACTCATCAGGACACTCAGCCACTACAGGATAAGTTCGACATCCTAAGTATGAATATTTGCCGGGATCTAAACTGACGGGAGTTCATTAAAAGCGTCGAAAAGCGCAGAAGCTAGTTAGCTTTCCATCAGGCATATAATAATAAAAATAAATAAAACATTCTTACAATCATCATCAATCATCAATGCTGAGGTAATCCCGTAATATTTCCGTAATTTGCGAGATTGTAAAGCCACGCTGATTTCAGCACAAGCGGGTCGGTTCGACCGGGGCGGAACCACACTTACACAGAAGACCAACCAAAGAGGACAGCAGTCGAGCTATTGCATTTCGTTAGTGAGAGTGAGGCCGGAAGCCTAGTGATACAAAAGCATCACACTATACCGCAATAGTGTGGGTCTGTGGAAGGACAGGTATCGTGTCCCTCCAACACATAAGGTTCCTCCTTTTGTCTTCGCCTCCGACCAGGCGAGGTGATCATGCCTGGCGGGCTACTGCCCAACGGTTGAAGTTGATATGTTGTATTTATGTTAATAGGCGCTAGAATATCTCTATCGCGATTCAGGATTAGTAGTTACTCCGTATTTAGTATTTTATAGTTCATTCCGTGTTTTCTTCGTGTTTCAGTGTTTCTTCGGTAGGTGGCGCTGTATGGTTTTCGCTTTGCAATGTATTTGGAAGTTGCCACATCCGCTGTTGTATGTTTTTGCTTGCGCTGTATGTGGAAGTCTGCATTGTCTGCACTTAGAATGAGAATGGTAATCTACCCACTACCTACGTTTTGATTCTACTCATGCCAGCCGTCAATCAAAGTCATTTTGGTAGGCTTAAATATATGAAAACTAGTAGGTACTGCAACATAATTGCTTTCCTAGTATAATGTTTAAATAAAATATATAATATATATATATAATATAAATAAGAAATATAATCACCAAAATATATAAATTTTGGTGAACTTAGGATGACAACTATCCTGATAATAAAATCATTCAATTAACTTGTCAAATTACTAAATTACTTTTTAAAAAAGTTGATATTGTCCATGATATGTACCTGATAGTAATTATATAATCAGTATTTATATTTTCAGTTTACGAAATTCAAAGTAAATTAACAAAATTTAAACCCTACACATATTTATCTCAAATAGGCAAAGATTATTAGTAATAATTATTTATTTATCATTCGTAAATCATAATTATGGAAAAATAAAACGTAATTATAAAATGCAGATACAAAAAAATCTATTGTCACTAATGTTTTCAAAAATCAATATCAAAATATTGATTTTTAGAAACGTTTTAACTTTGTATGAATTTATTCAGTATGGAGTATAGGGTTCGATATTGTTTATTGTACGTGTTATTACAAACTGTTCTCAGAAAATATTGCTGTTATTTGAATGGTAGTTTTATGTTCCTACTAAACTTTTATAGATATATGAACTACCAACGTACCCACGAGACAGTGATAAATGAACACAACAATAAAGTACGTAAATAATTATGTCAGTTTCATTCATCAAGATATAAATTGTTGAGATAGGCTGCAATAGTCACGTACCACCAGAACTAGTTCTAGACCAAACAAATGAGTTGTATGGAAAGTTCTAAGTAGGTGGTTGCGTGGGTAATAATTAATTATCTCTGTCAGAGAAATTTAGGCTGAAACGTTCATTTTATATTGTTTTTAAATTTACTGTAATGTGTACTCATTGCCTCGGTGGCATATTGGATGCGTATGCGTTGCGTTGAATTTGTATACTGGTTTCTTGTTCTAATAAAGAGTATTATTATTATAAAAAAAAGTTTATATATTTAACTGGCCTATTGATCTGTTGATTATAATCAATTATACATAATGGGGACGTTTGAAGCACCTCCATTTATACCTTCGATTAACAAACAATTACAAGTTGTAGACTGGCAATCTCCTTTGATAATAAGAAAATTACCGGATAATAGCAAATCATATTTGCTATTACCGGATAATAGCAAATCATATTTGCTATTACCGGATAATAGCAAATCATATTTGCTGTTTCAGACACTGCTTTGAACATGCTATGTTTTCATAAGAACTGAGTGCGTTGTATTATTTTTTCTAGTAAGTTAAACCTTACAAACAAAACAAACAAGTAGATTACACTAAAGTGCCTGTTTGTAATATTAAATGAACATTTTTTTACTAATATCGTATGAAAGTATAATCTTAGTACCTAAGCCTGTAGTTAACACAGATACTATTAAATATTTCTGCTCAATCGGTGGCGTCTTCGACATTTCTGCTAAATTGATTACAAACAAGCTTTTTGTCTCGACTAGAGCAAGTATTTGTTATGTGTCTATAATGTATTTTCAATCAGTCTAGTTTCAACAATAAAAGCTATATAAACTTGGTTTCAAACTTTATTTATTGCGAGTATGGATATTGGTTTACAATGCTGTTATATCGAGATAAGAACGCCATATTCAGCTCACATGAGCTAGAACTTACTTTACTTACTCTTATAAGCAAACACAAGATGTAAATATTTATTTATTTATTAAAACTTCCTGCAAAACATATTGCACAAGGCGGACTTAATGCCATAGGCATTATATTCCAGACAAACCTTTGGGTGTTTAGTATGAACTCCCTCTTGAATTTATATTATGGCATGCAAAATCTCGATTAAAAAGTTTTAAAGACATTTAATAAAGAGTAAAAAGAGAGTTAAGATTCATTATAAATGGGCCGGCCCGATCGGAATACATCACGGCTTCTCAGGAAATTGTTGATTGTATTTACTACGTATCGTCGACCTAAAAAGGTATCTATTGCTTTTAACAAAAAACACTCACACGTGACTTTGATGTGACACCTACCTTAGTCAATCTCCGTTATATCGTCAAAGTAGGCCTTGTAGCTACAAAGCTAGCGATTTTATCAGAGATACAATAGGTAGTTCTATATCGGGAACTTTTGCTAGCGGTACCAGCAGATTGAATGTACTTTGCATGTGAATAGCGCCTGATTGAACATCGAGCGTCTAGTTCTTACCTTGCTACAGTCTGATACTACGAGTACTGTTTTTTTCCCAACTTAGCGAGCTATTTTTATTTGATTTACAGTGTTCTCGAGTGTCTATTTATCTTAAAATATTTTAAACTCAAGCATTCTTGCTACAAACAATTTTGTTATAAATGCTAATTTCTTAAGTTTTATATTTTAAATGCAATGTTTTTGTTACAATTCCTTCTAATTTTAACGATAAACGATAAATTTTTTTTTCAATATTTTATATAAGACAACTCCCGTGTTGGGAATATACATATACTGTGACGCGCAGACGTAAATGAAACAAACACTATAAGTGTCCCAGACCCTGACACAAGACAATAATTTTTTACCGCTTAAAGTATTGTCCTATGTGGGATTTGAACCCACAATACTGAACGCAGTGTGGCAACAACTTAAACCACTAGGTCATCCGTGCTGTTTATATTTTTGTTTTTTAAATATCAAAAATCCGTTTCGAGGTTTAATTTTTTGCCCAATGGTATATTAAAACATTGACATCAATTCCTTTTCTAAATTAGTTGCTAAGGTACTATACAATAATATGTCACACTGCTTTATAACACTTACATAAATAATAATTGTATCACATTTGAAGATGCAAATGCAAATGATTATTTGTATGCATATTTAAATGAAGTACCGATTGCTGTAAAATATTATACTGTAGGCAGAGTTATATGTTTATTGATCAAGTTAAATGTAAACCGTTATTAGTTAAACATTACATTACATTTAACATTTTGACGATGCTATCTCATCAAGAGGGACCAACATTATTATGTATTAAATAAATATGAAGGACAAAAGCTAATTAAGCCACTTCCAATTACAATGTTTTGCTTCAGGCCATAATATTTTCATTTATCATTAAAATGTAATAACGATAACTAACGATAACTACGCAAGACAACATCAATGCAAAGAGAAGGAAAACTTGAAACCAACCCTATACCAACCCGTCTGGCCAGTGTGGTATAGTAGGCCAATACCTCCTTTTCAAGGAGAGGCCTATGTCCAGCAGTGGACTGTTAAAGTTGATTATGATTGATGAACGATATAGGTATTCGTAACTTTTATATTTTTACTTAATAAAATGAGTGTAATGGTTCTCGTAATATTCTTCTTCATTGATTTTTTTTCAAAATAGTCTAGTGGTAGGTACGATTAATAATATGGATAATATGGAATATGGATAAGGAAATAAATGCCAAATTAATATATTGTAAACTTTCAAGCATTTGAATTGTTAGGTACTATGTGTATCAAAGTAAAACTACTTACGCCCATTAGTACCTACAGTCATTTGATGCTAAAAAATGAGGTTACTTGGAAAGTTTTCCGGGTTTTGAAAATTGGTAATTTTATAAATTTCGACGTGCTCTTTGCGAATTTCAACTTTGCCACCTCGTATACTTGCCGCTCGCACCGCCATATTGGAAAAATGGCGTCTAAAAACAGTTTTTTGACAATATCTTCATTCCGAGTCATTTTACAATGGCTACAAATGGCTACTAAAAAATTAAACTTGAGAAAATTTCCCATAATTTATGTACTGCTCTTTTTTGTAAAATCAATAGTTTTAGCGTATGAGTGCCGCAATCCATTTTACAAATACAGCAACACGTGTTCTTCGTATACATTTATTATCAAAGCTTTGAGAAATCGGCATGCTACGAGTTGTAGGGTCGTCGATTGTCGATTTTAAAGGACTAAATGAGAAAAAAGCTTCGAAACTTAACGTTCATTCGAAATTGTTAACAGTACACATCGTTTTAATGTTTAATGAAGAAGGATCTTATTTAACGCAATAGACAATTTTCATATATTCTCACATGTCAAACATGACCATAACTAGCATTACTTTGGAAAAGTTACGAGAAAATTCAATCCACTTAATTAAAAAAGTAAAAAATTAACTACGAAATCTTCAATTACTTTTCTCAGCAAATCGTTATTTCACCTCACTTATTACAAGCTTAGTGCAGTATTTTATAGTTGCCCTGTTTTATCTTCACTCTTAGTTCTTCCCAGCATTTTCAGACAGCGAGTGATACCCGAAGTGATTTAACACCATTACTCCTTGAACGTGCTATTAATCTCATTTCACGTCTATCCCGCTCGTTCGTCATCTCATATCGTATACGTATAGAACATTTTAAGCTTATACAGACTTTAAGTCAAGTTAAGTAGACTTCAATTCATATTCAATTCATACCAATCCGTATAAGCAGCGTAGTATACTTAAAAGTTAAGATTAAGCATATGCCATGTACAGCTTTTGTTGTATTATGTAGATTAATCTAATATCCATTCAATTTATATATCACTAGATATACTCTCACATACTTTTTACAATAAAATGATTAAAACTCATTGCCTAATTTGACTCCGAGGGTCCAAAGAAAAACATAAAATTTCAATTAGCCGTGATGTTAAGTGCCGTTCTATAATGGCTTGATCTATGTTTTTGTGTTTAGTTTTGTTTCATGGACTATTTGTAATGCAAACATTAGATAATAATAGAGAACTTAAATAAACACTTGAGAATGTTTTTGTTGCGGCAATCATGAGAATAGTGACTTTGCTTCTGCTGGAATTTTGAAAAAATAACACAAGTAAAAGGTATTTAATGATAATTATATCATATTGAATTGAAAAACAGTAGTAATATCACCCACTTAAAAAAAAAACTATACCATTGCTTAATATAATTAAAAAAATATTACATCTTGAATTTACTTCAAAGATCAAAAACGATTTATGCTTTTGTCACTGGGAATGTTTTTATTTCTGTTTAGTTCTATATAGGCTTCTATAAAAATACGTGTCTTGTTACCTCGAGATACTAACGTGACAACTTCAATGGATTGGACACCAGTAGCAAAAGATCACAGAGCTAAATGTCAGGAGTATAACCTTTCGTTTGTGTTAGAATTTATCTTGAAAGGACGAGTATACCTACATGTTTATTTATTTATTTGTCTTTATTATTTACACAAAATAGTACAAAAAGAAAAGTAACAAATGAGTTACAAAATAATACGAGTATGTGTACAACAATAGGCGGTCTTATCGCTCATGGCGATTTCTTCTAGACAACCATATAATATTATTATATTAAGAATCATACATAGAGACACATTCATTGACATCACACATATACTTACGCCTACACAAATACTTATATACATACATACGTACACACATACATAGACATACAAATATACGAACTGATATATATTTACACTTTATAAAACTATACAAAAAGTATTTACGCTGACAAGTAGTGATCCTTCACCAGCTTTTTGAACATAGTTAAGGTTTTAGCTTGTCGGATAGTTTCAGGCAAGTTGTTCCAAAGCCGCACTGCTTGCTGTTTGAGACATGGAGGTGTGTGAGGATGAAACAGAACACTGTATAAAAGAGAAAAAATATGCAGATCCTCAGATGTTGTATAATATAACGTATATTCTTATAACTGTTTTACAACATTACCTATATTATGTAATATCGCATTAGATTAGTTTTTTACGACAGAGCTTATAGATAAGATTGGATAACAGTGATAAAATAAATATAACTAATAATTTTTGAGCCAATTTTATCGAAAGAATTTTGTTTCCTCGTCTCTCATTAAAAGTAGCAGACACTTGCTTAAGTTGTAAACTAATTTACAAAACTAACTTTGTTTCCAGTTAACAAACATTCTTGAGATTGCCCGTCTACCCTCCTCGCTTTTGGAATTGCCATTAAAGTAAATCACAAAGTACTAAACTAAATAAGTGGCACGGTCTAAAAACTCTGCATCAAATTATTTTGTTCACTTATTAACAATTTGTTACCTTCTACCACCAATTTAAAAACATAGAATAGATTATATTATGGTCATAAAATAGTAACTAGCCTTGGACCTTCTTTGACTGCACTGTTGTCCAAATGGTTTAAGCGGTCGCCACGCCGCTTTCCAATGTACTAAGTGTTGTAGATTTGAATTCCACATGGAACAATACTTTGTGTGATTAATTG
This sequence comes from Phragmatobia fuliginosa, assembly GCA_932526445.1. Classification (NCBI taxonomy): domain Eukaryota; kingdom Metazoa; phylum Arthropoda; class Insecta; order Lepidoptera; family Erebidae; genus Phragmatobia; species Phragmatobia fuliginosa. The sequence continues at coordinate 18,442,276 of OW052061.1, forward strand.
TGAGTCTGGATGTTCCCTGTGTCTATTTTATGTATGTTTGTGAAGTCCTCACGACACAGGATGTTTATTTCTAATGTTGGTATTGTCTTATATAATTATGGATGAGTACTGGAGTGGAAGCCTCAGAGAAAATGCAAATGTCTACATCGAAAGTTTTAGTGATAAATGAATAAAAAAGTGTGAGGCTAGGAACCGGTTGATCAGAAAAGATAGAACGTTAATCATTAATTACCAGTGCAGTTACAGTTACAATTCAATAATAATACGAGAAAATAAAATGTCAGTATCGAACGGACTGATTACAAAGACAACTTGTTATGTAAGCAATCCTGAAGGCTTCGTAGGTACAATATTTTTAGTCTTGTTAGAGGTCAAAAAAGACTTATTCTTTTGAAAATAAAGTCTTCTTTAAAAAGTTCATTGTAGGCAACTTTTGGAGGTATTTCGATCGAAAAATACTATAAGGACCATTTGTTATAAACTTTCATATTATAAAAAAACCTCATGGCAGTAGAGCTAACTAGACGGCTTATACTTTTTCAACTCAAATAAATATTTATTACTAAAAGAATATTTGCAATATTTACATACAACACTCAATAAATTCCCCAGCATCATCGCTTACTGGTAGTGTTCCCAACAGACTGGTAGCATTGCCACTTTGAATGGCAATGCTTATTCACTGTACTTATTCTACCTCCCAAATGAAAAGCTTTAAAATGATAAAATAACTAGTTATAACTTGTTAAGAAAATGTGATTCAATTGCACAGGCATAAAATAAAAGGTGGTGACACACTTTGTCAATGTGTCACTGGAACCACAAAACGCACTCCCAATATCATAAAACAAACACACCTGTTTCAACTGACACGATATGGGTGTTTCCTATGTATAATATGTATGTGTTTATATAAAAAAAGTATGTTAATGTATTTATATCAGTTGTTTAGTGCCCATAATGCCAGCTCTGATTAGTTTGGGACTAGATGATGTTGTAAGATGTCCGAAATATTTATTTATTATTACTGTGCTAGAAAAAGGTCCGTCTTTCCGTCACGAGATGCGTTGATCCGTTATTTAGCTAATTGCTGAAAAATAGCACGAGCACTTGGACCCAAATTAATTTATATTATATATAGTACCAGTTAATTGGAAAATTATTATTTTTATTTTTATTTTGTAGGTATTAGTATAGTATTTATTATAATTTCTGTTAAGATTTTTTTAATATGTGACGGAAAGCATGACCAGGATTCAAAAGTATCCATACTTATTTCAAATGCAGACAAAGTAACAATGCAGCATATGACCTAAGCTCATTATCGTAAACTTGAAATCTATACCTGAATATCAGTTTTTACACGGAGCGGCATCGGACCTTCACAAATAGTAACTCATACTATGGAAGCCTGTGGAAATGCATCTGCATTATTGAACATCCGATCTTACACTCACTAACGAAACCCGACATCAGCAATACTGTCGTTTTATGTCTTCTATGAGAGGGTAGGATCATTAGCGTGGCTATAATATCCTGTGAATGGAATGAAATTTCTACCTATATATCTATCTATATACCTTGGAATGGCTTTATCTGTTTTAGTATATAAATAAATAAATAAATATTTTTTGGACATCTTACACAATCTAGTCCGAAACTAAGCAGAGCTTGTATTGTGGGTACTAAACAACTGATATAAATATATAAACACACCTAATATGCAGTTAATATAAAATAATAACAGTAAATTTAAAGTTTATTTGGGGGACTTATAAAATATTATATTATTATCTTTACTAATATTATAAACGCGAATGTTTGTGAGTATGTATAACGCAAAAACTACTAAACGAATTTGGATGAAATTTTACAAATATAGCTTATATATCAGAATAACACAGGCTACTTAAAATTTGTGTTTTAAGATTTGCCAATTAACTAAGCTATTTATACAAAACAAAATATCGTTTATAAGTATTTACATACATTATTACATTTCACACTTTTTAGGCTGAGATTATATGAGACAGAATTCAAAGCCTTTTCAAACAATTTTTATTACCGTCTGGTAGACAGATGTCTTGGTTATTTTCCATATTTGATTAACTTAATAAATGTAAACTTGAGGCTTAGCAAAAAGAATTTTATTAGACATGGTTTTAATTCAAAGTAAGAAGGGTTGTCTTACTAAAATCTTGTTAGTTAATATGTTCAAAATGTACCAGATAAAAACAAAATGCATGCAATGTTCAGTCTTAATATTCTTTATAATTATGTAGGTATTTACAAAAAAAGTATGTTTATGTATTTATATCAGTTGTCCTCCTAGCCATTATTCTCAATTTTATTTGGGGTCGGCTACTAGTTATATCAGTTGTCTGGTACCCATAATACAAGCTCTGTGTAGTTTGGAACTAGATGGCGTTGTGTGTAATTCTTATTCGGTACATACACTTTACGGTCAGCATTTGACCACAGTATGCAAAGCAATTAGAGTTAAATCTTGATAATATAATTGATATTGATTGATCATATTGTAAAGTGTGAACTAGATACATAAAAAAGGCTTGTTTGTGTTGTTGCTTTTTACATTAAAATAAGGATCATCATATCATTATAAGCAGACTTTAAAAGTGTACATAGTATTCTTCTTTCTAAGGAGATTCCTATATAAACTATTAAATAAATGTTTATATATATATATATATATATATATATATATATATATATATATATATATATATATATATATATATATATATTCATGTAAATAATTTTATGTATGGGATTTCTACACCGCGATAAATTTCCCTTTCCTTTTAATGCTGTTGTCCTGAGCTTTTTGTTTTCTTAGACGGTTCTTTCTTCTATCTTAAATTAAATCAAAAGAGATAGTCCAAAAAAAACCCAGAATCGATTGGGACTTAATAGGTATCAGTAGGTTCATTAAAATGCACAATTTACTCCACCTTAAGCGCAATGCCGAAATCAATGGGGTATTTGAGCTATAGGCTGACAAAGTATGTATGAAAAAATCATGAGTTACTTGTATTTTTTTTCTGTTTTTACAAAAACTATATATTACTGATTAACAATAATAATAGGATTACTGTAAAAGTTATAACAATCAACTGTGTAATCACTATGTCGAGCAGTAAACTGTACAACTAGTCTAAAGTCCAATACAAGCATTGTAAATATTATTATCTATTAAATGTTTTAGTTCAGTATTTAGTATTTTGGTAAAACGGTGTCATTTTTTTTTATTAGTAAAAATATTTTTGTTTTAGTGATGAGTACTAATTATAAACATAAATAGTTGATAGTAAACAATAGTATAGTAATCCAGTCATTATAGTCGCTAGTATATTGCTTATAACTGATAAAAATCACAAGGAAATCATGATTTTTTCATATACCTTGTCAGTCTATAGCTCTTATACCCCATTGATTTTAGCAATGCCCTTTCGGTGAGGTAAATTGTGTAATATAATGAAACTACTGATACCCATTTAGTCCCAATCGATTCTGGGTTTTTGGTCCATACATTTTGGACCATCTCCTTTATATCATATAAAACTTTAAAAACAACTATTGTACAAGTTTGATTCAGTAACGTGAACTAGAAATCCAATACGTAATTAAAATACAACTTTTGATTCAATGACCTCAAAATATGTGATAAAACTGAAGAGCAAGAAAATATTACATGCCTAAATACAAAACTCCATAATACCTCCGACAAAGTTCGGAACACGTCTATCTTATAATCCGTTGACTAAGTTCCAGAATGACTAAACCTACGAAGCTAATTAAATTTCCAGAAGAATCTTATATTTATGATTATTTGTAAAGCTGTATAAGTACCTACCTGTTAACAAAAACAAAAGTAAGAAGAGTTATGCCTCACTCTTAACGTAACTTGTTTACATATCCAAGTATCTCCTTACGTATATAAAGATTGAGGACTTCAGAAGATTGAGTATGAAAAGTACTGCATTATTGGTCTAGCTGTGCCCGGTATGCGACCACCGATCAAAAGGTCTAGGGTTCAATTTCCGGATTAGCTCTAAGTGTTGTTAGGTTTCGCTTACAAGAAATCCTCTGATAACAAACTGGAGTATGTAAGTTTGGCGGTGTCTCACGTTCGCACCTTAAAGAGCATGTTATGACGTCGGTACCGATTTTCTTTAGCAATTAATATGAATTATTAGTAAGTAATTTCTCCTTAAATATACTAAAGTAAATTCTATAAGTATAATATATACTCTTGCACAAATTTATAACAATTTCGGACGTTGGTCGCCGGCGCGAGTGGACGTGCAACACTCTGTTTATAATAATTTCGTGTTAAATTTAATACTTAAATTCCTATTGGTTGTTTTACGTAATTTTCAATTCCTGCTTCCACACGTGAACAAGTGCGACGTTGCTCCGCCCATTGGGAGTGACTAGAAAGAGATAGATCGAAGTCTCAAAATACTCACAAAAACTCAAAGCCTAGAGTGGGGTTTGAACTGGCGGCGCGGGACTAGCGGTCTGTAGCACACTCGAACCCGACAATTGAACATTGATGAAGACAACGGATTAAGCGATCACTATTGAGCGCGTCTACAGGTGAGTGCTACGTCACTTTACGCGCAATCATACCGCTACACTACGGCTTCTACGATAATATTTACGGACTACGATTATTTTGGTCTGCTACTGCATGTGCTGCACATAAATTCTGAGTGAAGAGATTATTAACCCGTTTGCAAGTGCTTACTGCTAATAATAACGATCTTTGCCTAAAACGCTACTGCATAATTGAAATACACTATGCCTAAAGTAATAAGGACTCCACCACCTGAATCCGAATCTGATGTACCTACGGCCACCCCTCAAACAGTCACCTTTAGACATAAACGTCGCCATATGGCTAACGACGACATCAAGGAGGAGTTGCAACTATTCAAATCTGAAGTAAGGGAGATAATGAGTAAAATTTGTAGTGACGTTGCAGAATTAAAAACTCAAAATATATCGATTCAAAAAACATTTGCTGATATTCAGATAACAAATGAAGAAATAAAAAAGTCGATACAATTTATAAGTCTACAATATGATGACATGAAAATAAAAATCGAGTCTATTGAAAAAATAAAGATGGAACAAAACGAAAAAATAAAAATTACGCGCAATCATACCGCTACACTACGGCTTCTACGATAATATTTACGGACTACGATTATTTTGGTCTGCTACTGCATGTGCTGCACATAAATTCTGAGTGAAGAGATTATTAACCCGTTTGCAAGTGCTTACTGCTAATAATAACGATCTTTGCCTAAAACGCTACTGCATAATTGAAATACACTATGCCTAAAGTAATAAGGACTCCACCACCTGAATCCGAATCTGATGTACCTACGGCCACCCCTCAAACAGTCACCTTTAGACATAAACGTCGCCATATGGCTAACGACGACATCAAGGAGGAGTTGCAACTATTCAAATCTGAAGTAAGGGAGATAATGAGTAAAATTTGTAGTGACGTTGCAGAATTAAAAACTCAAAATATATCGATTCAAAAAACATTTGCTGATATTCAGATAACAAATGAAGAAATAAAAAAGTCGATACAATTTATAAGTCTACAATATGATGACATGAAAATAAAAATCGAGTCTATTGAAAAAATAAAGATGGAACAAAACGAAAAAATAAAAACCTTAGAGGATAGAATTGAGGAACTTGACCGTATAACCTGTTTGTCCAAGTTAGAAATTCGTAATCTACCTCAAAAAGAACGAGAAACTCGAGAAGACTTATTGAAAGCTATGTTAAGTATTACAAAAAAGGTAAACATAAACTTCGAACAGCATAACGTGAGGGACATCTATCGGACATCAAATAAAAATAAACAAAACTCGACTGTTGTTATTGATGTGTCCACACCAATTATAAAAACGAACATTTTGCAAGCAGTGAAAGAGTATAACGCAAAATACAAACCTGAAAGATTGAATGCCTCTAGCGTCGATAGCAAGTTCGAACCTAAACCACTATATGTATCAGAATCTCTCACTTTCAAAACTAAGAAACTCTTCTATCTTACTCGTGAATTTGCTAAAGCTGAGAAGTATACATTCGTATGGACTGCCAATGGTAAGATTTATTTACGTAAAAAAGAAGGAGACCCTCACATAATTATTAGATCAGAAGCCCAATTAGATTTGTTAAGGGAAGCTAAATGACTAAGCTATTTAATCCTCATATACAGCTTCAAACATATATTTTCTAAAAATTTTAGTTACTTTATTTGTTTTCTTTGTTTTATTAGATATTTTATAGTAAAAACTATTTTATGTAAATTCAGTGTAACCATTTATGTACGGAAGCCAATTATATTGTTACACAAATTCTCACAAACGACACAACATTTTAAACTCTTACCACACATTGTTAATAAAAACGGAATCCAATACTACACAAACCATACTACGTCAACTGTAAAAAGGAGACATTTTAATAATTATTATGTTACTACAGTGAAAATAATCACAGACGTAAGTAGAACACATTTTTATTTTTTATTTTTATGGATAATATCAAAGATATAGCAAATGATTTAGATAATTACACGATTTCTAACTCAATGTTGTGCAATACAGATCAGGCTAAGGTATATTTTAACTCTAAGAGCGAAAACTTAAATATCTTTTCACAAAACATTAGAAGTATTATGTGTAATATTTCCCAACTTGAAATTTTGTTGACACAACTGAAACTTCAATTTGACATAATTATACTATCGGAGTGTTGGTTAAAAAATTCTTACGGTATACCGGAACTAAATGGCTATTCCTACTTCTGCTCTACAGCGCATAAAACCCAAAACGAAGGTGTAGTGGTCTATACAAAAAAATACCTAAAGGCGCTTATTTACGAACATAATTTAGACGATGCTAATTGCCTAATAATAAAATTAAATACAGATACTGTTATTATTGCCGTGTATAGACCTCCAACATACTGTATTAAAAAATTTCTTGAATCAACTGACAACCTCCTTACAATATTTTCACCTTTCAAAAACATAATATTTATAGGGGATATTAACATTAACATTAAAAAATGTGACAATGAACCAAGAGCACATGATTACTTAAATCTAATGGCTTCACATGGCCTCTTACCAGCTCACCTACTAGCGACAAGAAATCAGAACTGTCTAGACCATATTATGATTAAAACTGTTCTGAATAGTAACGTACTAGTAATCACTACAACTATAACCGATCACTATACAGTCTGTTTGTCATTAGGCAAGAAATTGTTAGAGTATAGTAATAAGCACCCAAAAATGTACATTAACTACTCAGAAGTAATTTCTGAACTAGAGAAATCAGATTTCACTCCGATATATAAATGTGCTGATGTAGACAATGCTTTAAAGCTCCTTACAAACATAATAACCACAGCAATAAATAATAACTCCACATTCAGAAAACAGAGTCATCGTCAAAAAATAATCAAGCCATGGATCACACCAGGCTTGTTACGTTGTATTAGACACCGCGACAAACTGCATCTAAAAGCTAAGAAAAATCCTGACAACTCTGAAATAAAACAAATATATATAAGATACCGAAATTTTTGCAAAACTATTATTCACAAAGTTAAATGTGCATATGAAAATTCAGAATTTCAAAAAGCTAAACATAATTCTAAGAAGACATGGAAATTAATAAAAGAGATTGCACATATTAATAAACAAAAAGATAACAATGAAATACTTTTAGATATAGATCAAAACCCACAAAATTCAATAAACATTGTGAATAATCATTTTGCATCGGTGGGCAAAAATCTTGCAGAAAATATAAAACCTGTAAATAGTGACGTAATAGCTGCTGTAAATAAGTTATCCCAACAATTAACAAATTCATTTGCTTTACTAGATACAGATGACAAGGAAATATTATCAATAATAATGAACCTAAAGGATGATTGTGCCGTAGGCTACGATGGAATCTCAAACAGATTACTGAAAATGGCCCATCATGTTCTCACACCTGTTGTTACCTACATATGTAACATTAGTTTTCATTCAGGCATATTTCCTAAACACTTTAAAACTGCAGTAATTATCCCAGTATTTAAGTCGGGGAATAGAGATAGTGTCAATAATTATAGGCCAATATCTATTCTACCGGCAATGTCGAAAATACTAGAAAAATTGTTAAATAAGAGACTGGTAAAATATTTGAAATCCTTTGAACTTCTATCGGAGAATCAATATGGATTTACACAGGGTAAATCAACCGAAGACGCTCTTAGAAGTTTCACTGAAACGGTAGTTATGTCCCTTGACAACAAACTTAAATGCTTAGGAGTATTTTTAGACCTTGCGAAAGCATTTGACACTGTCTCTATTCCGCATCTCCTTGACAAGATAGAAAACATAGGTATAAGAGGTAAAGAATTAGATCTTTTCAAAAGTTATTTAACCGATAGAACTCAGCGCGTAAAGATTGGTTCATATATAAGTGAGGATGCTCATGTAACTTATGGAGTGCCCCAGGGGAGTATTCTCGGTCCAACACTGTTTTTGATTTACATCAATCAACTATGTAACTTGAAATTACTCAATGCGAGAATTTTCACATTTGCAGATGATACAGCAATTGTTTTCTATGGGAGAAATTGGGATGAGATAGAAAATATCACAAACAGTGGCCTCAAAAAGGTTCTGTGCTGGCTTAATATCAATAAACTCACTGTAAATCTTAGCAAAACAAAATATATAACTTTTTCTTTAACAAAACAGGGAATACCAGATCCGTTTAATATAGTTGCACACACTTGTGAAAATCGGTTAGACAGCATTTGTCAATGCACCCACTTAGATAGAGTATCCAATATTAAGTATCTTGGTGTTTGGATCGATGAGAATTTTAACTGGCACCGTCACATAGAATTGCTTACAAACAGAACAAGAAAAATTATGTCTATTTTCAGAAAACTAAGACATATACTAGACGCAAATGTATTAAAAGTAATTTATTATTCACTGTGTCAATCAGTTATAATCTATTGTGTTTCCGTCTGGGGAGGAGCACATAAGTCGTCACTTATAAGAATTGAAAGAGCTCAAAGAGCCGCCCTCAAAGTCCTTACGTCCAAACCAATGCTATACCCTACCGTAAATCTTTATAAAGAAACAGAAGTCCTTACAGTGCGCAAATTATTCATATTAAAAAATCTAATTTATGCTCATACCAAGTTACCTACCAATCAATCTATAAATAAAAGACGTAAGGATTATGTTTATAAAATCATACCTCATAGAACGAGTTTTGCAAAAAGACATCCTTGTATTGCAGCCGCCTATAACTACAATAAACTTACAAAGATAGTATCATTATATAAATTGTCCCTCTATAAGTTTAAGAAAACTGTGATTAAATATTTAAGCGAATTGGACTACGAAGAAACAGAAAATTTTCTCTGCGTCCCCAAATAATTTGTCCATACCCTATGTCTCATACGTAACCAATACACTTTTTTATACACTTTTTTTTATCCACCACTCAAACTATTTATCAAATATTATTCTACACATTGACACACCTTCCGTACATAAACAATGTTCGTAATGTAATTTTACTTTATTTCATTATAACTTTATTTTATTTCATTACTTTATTTTTTGTTACTTTCCTTAAAATTTTGTAATTAAAACTTATTAACGTAAGAATAACAGATTGTTGTACAATAAAATGTGAAGTACGTAGCTAGACCAACTTCGAATTGTAACTGTTACTTATAGCACAGGAAACCCTAGTTTAAGTAACAGTGTTCATACTTTTTGTAATTAATCTAATTGATCCAATAAACGTTATTATTATTATTATATTATTAATTATCTGAGGGTCGAAGTAAGTTGCGTGCAATTGAAGAGCCCTATGTCCAGCAGTGGTCTGCGATTGGCTGATGATCATACTTAAACATATGTAATAGGTATATCTATCCGTATAGTTCTGTATGCGAATCTTGCTCATGAATTCATTTTATAGCCATAAGATATTCAAGAACTCATTAACCAAGGAGACGCACACAAGGGAGATATTCTATAAACGGGTTTAATGACATTCATAGTAATTAAGTGCTCGTAGATATGAGATCGTGCGTGTAACATTAGCTAGATATATTTATATAGAACTAGCATCTATAGCAGTACTGAGATTCATTCTTGTGATAGTTCTTACTAATAATTTATGTTTATTTTAACCTAATTCAAAAAAAGGAGGAGGTTCTCAATTCGTATCGTGTAGGAATATTTTTTTTTTATGTATGTTCATCGATAATTTCGTTGTTTATGAACCGATTTCAAAAATTATTTTTGCATTGGAATGGGCGTAGCTTACAAGTGGTCCCATTGTCACCATATCGGGATCTGATGATGGGATACCAAGGAAATCGAGGGAACTCCTCAAATATCATAGGCACAATTGTCGCGATTTGGGTACTCGGAATAGATCGGGCTTTTCATTGAAGTCGGTTCCTTTTTGTTAAAATAATGTTATTAAGAGTTGGATCAACTAGAGTAATGTCACGGTTTCATAGAATACTCTTTGACTCACTTTCATTTCTTTAACTCGGCAAGTGAGGTGTCATCATCGACAGCCTTTAGTATTCTACTTGTGGACTTAGGTTTCTTACTACAGTGGAAGTTTTGATTTACTTTACTGCACTGATCAGACGGAAGTTTTCCTTTTCTTAGTAGATTGCTGCCTTAGTCGCCTCTTACGACACACACACGACTAATAGGGGTAGTGACACACCGTATTTTTAATCCATCACCACACAGATCACAGGACCAAAACGTTTCAATTGTCCCGTCATGGGACAACTCAATGGGACTAGTGGAATAGGCCCCAATTTGACGTGTTGTTGTTGTTTTTACAATTACAAATACAATTGAATTTCCCAAATATAGAAGCCGCTTTTTCCTATGTATGGCGTGGGCTATTTATTTATATGTTACTAGCTTTTGCCCGCGGCTGCGCCCGCGCGTGTGTCGATTTTCGGGGTAAAAAGTAGCCTATGTCCTTCCCCGAGGTCACATATATCTCTATATAGAAATTCATCAAAATCGGTTCTGCGGTTTAGGCGTGAAAACGTAACAGACAGACAGTTACTTTTGCATTTATAATACTAGTAGGGATTTATTTTATCATTATTGATTTATTTGTAGTTGTTTTGTTTGTTACCTTTACTGGCATCTTCGTGTACTTACAAACAAACAAAATAATAATTATGAAATAAAAATCATCTTGTATGATAAACTATTACGTAACTCAATAAATCGTATTATTAATATAAATGAATAAACATTTATTTCTTTGTGATGTAAACACATGTAGAACACATGTAAATTAATAATTGAAGAGCATTATTTAGAAAACATTTGAACAAATAAATGTTTTAAATAACACCTGAAGGGCGTTCTTTGACGCTTTATCTAATAAAAAGGTTATGTTCCTGAGATTACTTCATCTGAAATATTCTTGAGTAACTGGAGCAGGCATAAATAGAAAAAAAAACTGAAAGTACATTCTAGTCAAATTGATAATGAAGAATAAATAACGTAAAATCTCGCTGTTAATGTTTGATTACCTTTGAATATCGGCAGTGTGGCAGTTTCTACCAACTTGGTAAAATTGATTGAGTTTTTAAATATTTATTTTATAGGTATTACTATTTCAGGTCTATAAAACTATCATCAGACCTGCCGTCCTGTATGGTTCTGAAAGTTGGTCCATTAAGAAAGCGAATAAGAGACGCTTGAACGCTGCTGAAATGCGAATGCTAAGATGGATGTGTGGTGTAACTCGGATGGACAAGGTCAGAAATGAATACATACGAGGAAGTCTGAAAGTAGCGCCACTGGATGAAAAGTTAAGAAGTAATAGGTTATCTTGGTATGGACATGTTATGCGGAGGGATGAGGAAAATGTGGCAAAGAAAATGTTGGGTATGGAAATTGAAGGTTACATGGCAAGAGGTAGACCAAAGAAAAGGTGGATGGATTGTGTGAAAGAAGATATGAATAGGAAGGGAGTTAACAGTGAAATGACGAGTGATAGAGTAGAATGGAAGGATAAAACATACTGCGCCGACCCCAAATAAAATTGGGATAAGGGCAGGCAGATGATGAGGTATTACTAGTTTCGGCAGTATTATTTAGTCCTATATAGATGGACAAACTAAAATATGTAATATCTGTGAAAACGTAAATAACGAAGTTCATTGTAAATAAAACTTATAGCAAAATGACTGGAATGGAAAGAACGGAAAGATAGACACAGAACAGGTGATTGGAAACAGTCACCGAGGGTAAGCAACAACGGCGCGTTCAGACCTAGATAGATGACCGTTTGCGGCATGATATGTTATGACTAAAACCTCCTTTCTAAGGTAACGCCTAAATCCAGGAATTGACTATAAAAGCTACTGACGAAATCTTTAGTAACGTGTAAGACTTTATATCTCATAAAATATGTTAAGCTCTCAACTTTCAAATGTTTTAATTTGTAAGTTTACAGATGAAATTCATCTATATCTTGAGTGATATAAAAACAATATATAATTTTTTTTTATTTTTAAATTTTAATAACTGAATAAATTGAAAAGAACCAAACACTCACCCGTGCCATTGACTATGCAGACATCGAAAACTACTGTGATAAAAAAAATATGTTCGCTCTACTGATTGTCAGTTTATTTTATTTTAATATTTTTCGCATATAGTTGTCTATGCACCTGTTCCAACAGTCTGAACGGTAACTCGTGAATCACTCACGTTATGCAATTTCGTAATTTCATCATTTTGCAAGCAACATAATATTTAATTAATGACATGAATTTGATTACATTGTACAGTAACTATCAAATTAAAGGTATTATAGATGTTATACTTTATAAACTATATATATTTGTACATTACATGGTGCATCGTTAATAGACATCCTCAATTTGTTGCATAATGTATATTTAATGTTTAACAATATCAATAAATCATTTATCAGCCTATTGCAATCCACTGCTGGACTCAGGCATTTCCAACTGCACGCCACTTGGTTCAATCCTTACTTTAAACTTAAACATTTTAGTTAATAAAATTAATACGTACATACATAACATGTACCTTAAAAAAATGAAAATTAATAAAATAATATTTAATAGAATGTACAAATTGTCGTGTTCGTAAAATTTAACTACCATTTCAAAAACGCAAGAGTCGTACCCGATGGGGCCATTTATAATCTGTCTGTCGTCTGTTTTACTGGAAAACTATTGAAGTTGATTTGAGGTCATGACCTCAAATTAAACCATAAAATTCATATAAAATATTTTAAGGGGGTTCCTACAAGCAGATTGCGTGATACATAATAATACGAGTGACATGTCTACCAAATACAAGTTTAAGCTATACCCTAAACAACACTCCAACACGAACTAATCGACGAAAACATAAATTTTGAAATTCATAAGAACCTACTTGCAGTAGTTGACCTTTACAAGAGCCTTTATCTTTATCTGGATACTTAAGATCTTTCAAGATCCCAGACCCTACAAACGTGATGTTGCTTTAAACAGATTGCTGTATGAATTAATCACTGCGCAGCTATGCTATAAACACAATGGAAAAATATTTGTTAATATAAAATTTGAAAAAAAAAAATACATGTTAAAATTATGCCACTAAACATTACTGAATTATCATCAATTTATTGTAGTGCAATGTGTGTGTAAGAATAGATGTTATTTTTTATACGAGCTTGAAAAAGTGACACTACTTTGCCTGATGGAAAGCATGAGTGGAATCTAAGAGTAGTGGGCCCCATACTCATTGCCAATGCGGTATGGTTACCCACAATATCTCAATAAGAGATGCTTCGGCCTCTAGTCTCGCATTCACCAATGTACACGACAGTTGTCATGCTGCTATTTTAGATTGGTATTCTATGGCAGGGTCGTATCGCCCTGATCGAGTTGGCCCATACGTGATGTAATCAGCATGACAAATGAATTTATTCCCTGCTATCCTATTCACTGATCAAAATATCTAGGAACAAATAATACAATAAACTGATAGGGTCTATCATTTTCAACATCTTACCATCTATTGAGGAGGCTGATGGGGTGATGTTGATTAGCATCAGGTATCACATCCTATCTTTGTTTTGATCATACCCATTTTTGCATATCTATGTGATATGCAAAAATGGGTGCAAAAATGGTAAAATCATTTCTATTACAATGATACCTCTGATAACATTTTTTCCACTTTAGTGACTATTGATGCAGCCTATTATTATATTTAATCACTCTGCATAAAACAGTGCAGTTATTAAGTTTAAGTAATTTTCAATTCATAATAATATACTTTACATTTTTAACACACAAAAATTATAAAAGTGTTAAATATTAGTATAATATTTTAATTATCCAAATTTTATAATGAGTAACCGTAACTTAAAATTTTACACAGCTCCCTTAAAAGTGAAAGCAAAATTATTGAATTTACTTCCAAAAATTGAATATTCATGAAAGCATTTGAATACTTTGGAGATTAAAGCGGTGAGAAACTGTAAAGACTGGAGTCCTTTTGTTGTATCAAAAAGATAAAAGAAATCTCTATTTAACAACCATTTACAAATTTTACTGTCTTTACTCTTAATCGTAGGAAACAAGGACAAATGATTTTACATACCTATGTTTGTACCATTTATTCATAACTGTATTAAACACACACAGTTTACTTATTTTTTAATAGTATTTATATTGCACAGTTCAAATTTTCAAGTTTTTTCTATGTATATTATGTATGTATTTATAAAAAAAAAGTTGATATGTAATTATATCAGTTGTCTAGTTCTCATATTACAAGTTCTGCTTAGTTTAGGACTGGATGATGTAAAAAATAAATAAATAGAAATAGCTGAAACCGAAGGGATTTTTTTCGATTCTTTTAATTTTCTAATCATGGAACCACCGCAACCCTGAGAGCGAGCTGAATTCGAATGTTGAACTAATTGTCGGTTTATTTGACAGATACGTAGATTGCACCAAATTCCCAATAAATATATGTTAATGACATCCAGGACTAACGACTTAACATGCTCTCTGGCTTGAACACGTTTTTTGAATCCGGGCTGTTATTAAAATTACTTGTTTGGAACAATCAACAATACTTTTGACCCGATTCGGGCAAGAACCGCAGGACCTCTTGATCGGCAATCGGATACGCTAAGCAAGAGATAAACGAGTCTGTCTTAGGTAACGTACCAATCTTTATGTAGGTATTAGTAAAATCCCTTCCCTTATTACTTTTTTAGTAAAAGTAGTAGTACTGAAAGTAAAAGAAATGGTAATCGCTTTGGCCGCCTTTGTATGTTTGTTTGTTCCACCGTAGCGCCTCAACTTGTAACCATACAAATTTTGAATTCTAGTTTTTAAAATTTTTCTTGAAAATAACATGCTTAGGTCTCCCCCACAAACTGTTCTAATTTAATATACTTAAAAAAAATGGTTTATCGACATACATATTAATCTACTTTTTAGGGTTCCGTAGCCAAATGGCAAAAAACGGAACCCTTATAGATTCGTCAAGTCTGTCTGTCTGTCTGTCCGTCCGTATGTCACAGCCAATTATTTCCGAAACCATAAGAGCTATACTATTGAAATTTGGTCAGTCGATGTATTCTGTGAACCGCATTAAGATTTTTATATAAAAATAGAAAAAAAACAATACATTTTGGGGGTCCCCATACTTGGAACTGAAACTCAAAAAAATTTTTTTCATCAAACCTATACGTGCGGGGTATCTATGGATAGGTGTTCAAAAATGGTGTTGAGGTTTCTAATATCATTTTTTTCTAAACTGAATAGTTTGCGCGAGAGACACTTCCAAAGTGGAAAAATGTGTGTCCCCCCCCCTCTAACTTCTAAAATAAGAGAGTGATAAATCTAAAAAAAATATATGTTGTACATTACCATGCAAACTACCAACGAAAATTGGTTTGAACGAGATCTAGTAAGTAGTTTGTTTTAAATACGTCGTAAATCGTAACACGCAATTTACCTTTCATCCAATCAAAACACTATTATTAAAACATCGATGAAAGTTACAACTAACTACAAGAACTTTTATATGATGTTACTTGCTGATACGGAACCCTTCATGGGCGAGTCCGACTCGCTTTTGGCCGCTTTTTTTCTACTTCTTTGTCTATTAAGATTGACAAAAGTGTACCTCTATTGTGAGTACGATCAAATTACAGTTACTGTTAATATATTTAGAGAAGTGTAAACACGCTTCTCTAAGGTTTGTATTCATTCTTGTTTATCTTGTTTTAATACCCAGTAATAACCTAACTTTCAGCTTTTAAGGTTTATGCCTTAATACCTAACGATAAATCTGGCTAATTAAACATTAATAAGGGGTGATATTAATCTTCACCTCGGTAAGTGCCTGATCCTCTTAAGATCAAGAGCCTGGAATATTAATTTCTTAGCGTTGGCGTCAGGCGTTAATAATATTCTCTCAAGAATTATGAGCCTTATAAGAGAACAAGGTGTTATTAAAACTTTTTTTATATCTTTAGGATAGTACGAAAAACATTAACAGTTCGTGGAAAGTAGTTTCATGGCCAATGTAAATTTTCAAATCTATTAATGATAATAGAATATTATTTTACTACTTTATATCATGCATGGGTACAGTAAATGGTATTCTATCTAGATTAGTGAAAAAAACTGCAGTTTTAATGAACTAAAAGAAAAAACTTAGCTATTGGTTCTGAAAAATAATAATTATGTATTTTCGTTGAACAGTTTTATAGATTTAATTTTGTAGCTATTACCGATGGATTCAATTTTCTTTGTCCATTGAAATATGTTGCAATTGCATGTGTACTTTTCACAAGAGGTAATTTATTTTTTTCAAATATTTCATAAGCGTGTATATTACTACCACGGTTTGTCTGTATAATATTAAATGAAAAGAAAGTAAGATAACTGACGTCAGCATAATCTGGTTAAAGTAATCTATGTTTCATATAACCAGTTAATACTTAAGTGAAGAACGACCCTTACATAATAGCTCCATAACATTTAAAACAATTATTTAAAAAAAAATGTGATCAATGCTTGTTAAATAATCATAAGGATATGCGGTAATAATATAGGATTCTATATACTAGACTATATACATTTATAGAGATGATATTAGCCAAATAGCTAATTCAGTAATTTCTTCCTTGCGTATAAAAATACACTAACCCAACAAAGCAAAAGATTGTGATAATGACATGGAATCGTAAATCAACAAAACAAATAAAAAGTACCGTAAAAGTACGCCGTCATCAATTTAAATTAATTTTATTAGTGTATGTATACAAACGAATATTCCATGGTCTGTTGTTGTTAAATTGTGAAAATACATAAAGAGTCCGATCATCGGGAAAACCCTTCGAATTTATTATAAAACAACTAAAACGAGTTTCTCTGTGTAAAACACGATAATATGACATAACTTTCTCCCATAATATTTGAAGTCAGCGTAATGCGTATGTTGTATAGACAATATGAGACCAAACCATCATCATCATCAAAAACCCATTCTGTCCTACTGCTCCTCTCAGGACTCCTTCAAGGAGGGTTAAGGCCATGCGTCCCCACACTGGCTGAGTGCAGGTCGGGGTCTGGCAAGACACGCTGTGGCTACGTAATCATGAAGGAAGTTTGTTGGTTGGTTTTTAAGCCGCCCGAAGGCATCCAACTAAGCTTTTTGACTATTCTTTTATATATATATATATATATATATATATATATATGCTAAGACATAATTATTGGGAAAATGCCTTAAAGAGATGATGCTAAACTTACACTGTCAAACAAAAAGAAACATTTAACAATTTAGTATTCTAAAGTAGTAGGTAAATCTTGTACATCAAGATTTGACATTAGTTAGTTATAAAGCCACTTATGGGAATTACTTGAAGATGATTAGGTAATATTGATTGCAGAAACTTAGTTAACTACTACTCAGAATTTCATGAGACTGTTCGGTTATTGTGTTCTGAATACTTGGTTTATAATTGAAACAGATTCAATAAAGTCTTGAGATCCGAGAATTATAAGCGTGTTGTAGATCTAGACTAGATATTTTAATTGACTTTGTGATTACAATACTGTTTTAGTTAAGAGATAGAATTTCCTCCGCATCATCGCGTTCTGATAGCGTTTCTAAAAGACTGACTTCATTACCACGTGAAATGATAATGCTACTCTATGCTAGTAAAAGTCCGGCCTTCTGGTCACGAGAAGCGTCAATCAGATTTTTAGCTGGTTTTTTGTATTTTTTATAATTTTTTGTGAGTTTATGACGTGGTAAGGGGTAATTAATCTTTTTTTGAATTTTGAAAATACTTTTACTAATATAAGGCTACATTATTTGTGAGTGACATAGGCTACATATTAATCCGAAAAATCAATCTGAAATCAAAATATGTCCCTGTGCAGAGCTGGAGAAGCGGCAAGTATATATATATATATATCCATAAAACTCACCCGTGACATAGGAAGTTTATTACTAATGTGAGAGTTGTATATTTAAAATCAAAATACCGAACTCTTGTGGAAATTCTCACTTAGACTGGTACTCACGCATTCTATAACATTAATTATTTAGTTTTAAGCACACATTTTCTCATAAAATCATTGTTTCAAATCGTATTTCTTTTATATTATTATTTTGCTAGTTAATTTCTTTACTTGCTCATCTTATGTAAGAATAATGTTGAGTTCTATTTGATTCAATAGTGATGTGGGACTTGTGTAAAAATATTTACGGGTTGTTCTGTAGGTTTTTCGTTGAATTGAATCTATTAAACAAAAATATTAATAAAAGTTCCCAGGTGAGGCTCACTATAGATAATTGTGTATGAAAAACAACATCATTAATTAATAATAATAAACTTCCCTGTCTAACTTTATTTTGAAACAATAAAACAATAAAATTAATACTGATTTATAAGATATAAGATTAATTATTATTTCACATTAATTATGTAAAATAATAATTAATCTGTTGTAACTGATAAACCTTGTATCATTTAAGGACATCAATCGCCAAATGTGTTGTTATGCGCAAAACTTGAGCACCAATTCTGTTTTTGTTTTATAAATTTTCATTACAGCAATACGGTTTTTACGAAGAGTAAAAATGTAAAAATTGTGAGGAAAACAGTTAAAAAACATCTTTCTTTTCTTATTTAATCCATCGAGTAAATGAAACCATTTTGATAGGATTTTCACTGGCAGATAATTGATAATATGAAATGATACTACTAGTCTACTTTTATCTAGCTTAGCTGTTCTAGTTTTACAACAACAACTACGGGTGTTAAAGTTTGTATATATTATCATACAAATATATAATACTACTGTTTTGTATATTCTTTAAAAACCATTATAAAATAGAATGAAAGAATAAGAAACAAGGAGGGAGGGAGATCTTAAAAATATTAACAAATAGGTGTACATTGGTTATTTAAATTTATTTGACACACCTAAACAACAAATATGGATTTGGTTTCACCTACAATATAAAGAACATATCTAGATAACGTTTTACACTACCATGCCTACGTATATATAGTTTACAAAAATCCGTTATGGTGTCAATAAATAACATGAAACAATATTAGATTAGTAAAAATTTGAAAGAAGTTACCTGCGTTTTGATTTAAATTTTCTTTTACAAATTTCAAGGAAAAATCTGTAACAAAAGTCCGCCATTTTTTTGTCATCTGTCAGTAGCCTATCAATCTTCGGGCATTCTTTTCACGTGGCGTTCTCCCAAGAGGTATAGATAATAATTATTTTTGAAATCTCAACGGTGCTACGCTATTGTAACTGAAACAATGCACAATCACATTTTTGCTAAGAAAATTATATAAAATTTTAACGGAATTATTTTAATTACAATTCTAAAATATTACTTGGAGCAGAAACTTTCATACTGGTAAGTATATTATAATAATGAAATATGAATGTTATAACAAAAACCTTTGGGCTTCTAGACATAAATTTAATAACATCACTGACTCTAACCCTGATGCTAGTATATATAAGAGACGGTATAGTGACCTCAAAGATAGGCACAAAAACTTCTTATCTCTGTTAGACTAGAGCCGTAGTTTTAGTAGTATGCAAACTCATAGATCTATCTGACACTAGGCTGAGTATAGAATAGTAAAGTGTTTAATGGGATTCCCTATAAAGTATCATCAAATGAATTAGGTATTTTATACGTATACGTATTTTATATTATATTTTAGTGAATTGAAGCATTATAAGTCAGTAATAACGCAACATAAAATTTAATAATTAGCCCTTCATTAGTCTGAATATTTTCGACTAGTTATTGAGTATATTAGATAGCTTTTATCGATAGAGGGGGAATCTGGCACACTCTATACATCTTAACTTATCACTGTACTCTACTATTTAACTTATCTCTACTTAAATCTATTTTATCGAACATTTGGCTCAGGTTGCACTATTTGCACCATCAATGTTTTTTTTTTTTTTTTTTTTTTTAAATGTTCGGATCTTTGTCCGAACTGCGTAGTCTCCCCAAACATAATCTGGGCCCTTTAGATACCATCAATGTTGTGAAGATCAAATGATTTGCCATTCCCACCGTTCGAACCATTGTAAAATAGTAGGTATTACAGCCTTTTAAATATAAAAGGTATAAGCAAAACAATACTATGTGTTTAAAATCCGCAGAGGTTTAAAAATAGTTATATGGCAAAATGTCATGCCAATATAACCGTATTATGAGAAAAAAGTACCTAGTTATACAAACAGTATACGTTCTACTGAATGCAAGGTGTTTGTAAACCTATTCGAAACTCAGTAGTCTTCAATGGGAGAGCCATCTTCATGCATATCTAAGGCCGAAAACCTTTTATAAGCGCCCTACTGTCCCTAAAATTTCATGTCTTACATATAATAACTTCATTTATATGTTGTGAAGTTTTGAAATATTTGTTATTAAAATATATATTTTTGGTATTGATCTACTGATCTACGAAAATGTTATTTATTTACTAATAAATAACATTTTCGTACATTTAGCACAGAGGGCCGTCGATTATGAAACTAAGCAGAGTTTATACTGTAAATACTAGATAATAGAAAACACCTAAACTATAAAACAAATATTTAGTCAGAACCGGGAATCGAACCTGAGACCTCGAGCACAGCAGTCGCTCTTCTCATCTCCATTTCTTGTGACCGTTTTCAATCGAAGGCGTTAAACAATCAGCAACATAGTACCTCAAATCTATAAATGAAAATAATAGCTATATTAATAAAATCTAATCCTTTCACTCTTTACATTAATCACAAAAATTATGATAACATTTGGACATCCAAAAGCGGGTGTTAATTGTATTTTCTTAGTTTCTTGAAGGAGATTATCTGGTTTCAAGACGTCTTAGATTTTTTTATATATAAGCCTATCAAAGTGACTCCACTTTTCCTGATGAAAAGCGTGAGTCCAAAATTCAGGAGTAGGGACCAACATCCTCGTTATGAGCACAGATAATGCAGCTTGGTGACCATGGCCATTATTATTTGAAACACTTGAGTTCTCTATAATACCTCTTAGCTCATACAATGTTATTAGAATTCCACGTAATGCGGAAATAAAACAAAATAACATTATTTGGAAGCTTGCCATCTCTTTGGCCCCAAGGGTCAGATTCCTACTGAAGTGAACAGAGACAATACTTAGTAGCTTCAATAACTTTATCCGTAAGATATAGAACACATGGCATCTACAGAATACTTACCTTCCAAAGTATTTTTTAATCTGTAGCAATACCATATCGATAAAGAGTTTCGTTTGTTTATCTGCAAAAATGTCAAGCTCTAAACATGTGTACAGAGCACAATAATTCTAAACTAATATTATTATAAAGCTGAAGATTTTATTTAGTTAGAATAACTCTGGTCCTGGTGATTTTAAAAGTTAAGTCTTAGATGGGTCAGTTTTAAAAGAAGTCACGCTACGACCAAAAAGAGCGGACTGTCAATAAAAATATTGCAAAAACGGGGAAGATTATTCCTTTTGAAATGTAAGGATCGTTGGAATATATACTACACTATAACGGGAAATCAGACCACTGCAGTATATACCCTAGTAGTTAGTTTCAATGAATAAGTCATTTATAGCCACGGCTCCGAGAATATAATATACTCATACAACCGGAATAAGTATAATTAGATTCCAGTACAAGTCACTCGAATTTTGAGCTCAAAAACGTCTCAGACTTAATAAAGTGGAATATTACAGAGATGTCTCATCTTACAGATAGCATTTCATATTTCTTAATAACTTTATAAAACTTTGCAAAAATATAATATTGTATTTACGTGACTTAGACATTAGGTACATAAATACAACAATTTATAATGTTTACAATTTTTTTAAATGATTTTTATTGTTTCTTCGTCATCATCATCAACCTATCGCAGTCCACTACTGGACAAAGGCCTTTCCAATTGCACGCCACTTAGTTCGATCCTCGGCTACTTGCATCCAGCTCCTGCCAGCTGTCCTGCTCAAATCATCACTCCACCTGGCCTGTGGACGTCCTACACTACGTTTGTTTTTATTATAATAATAATAATAATAATATACTTTATTTGCTTAAATGTGGTACAGATAAAAAAGATGGTAGAATATGATAGGCACGATACACATTTCGCCAACAGGCATGCAAATATAGGGTTACAATCTCTTGTAAAGTAGTTACATAAAACCATTAAATACTAAATTAAATAGTAAATAATAAGCTAAATTAGAGTCAATAACACAGTGTAATACTTTGAAAATATACCTAAATAATTATGAACAACTACAATGCATTTCTAAAATGATATGATGGACACGAGTTCTTTTGAAGGAATTCCCTAACGGAATAATAACAATTGTCTACCAACCATTTCCTGAGCACAGCACAAAATTTTTTGAGTGGTAGATCAGTAATCCATTTGGGTATTGTATTATAAATAAGGGGAGCCATATACACGCAATTTCGTCTAAACAGTTCGATTCTGGGTATTGGCATATTCAATGGAAGTTGTGTTGCTTTACGTTTACTGAAGTTAATTTTAGATTCAAAAAGTGAAGGGTTATTTTTGACAAATGTTGCAATTTCATATATATAAATACAAGGAACAGTCAAGAGATTGTGATCTTTAAATACAGGTCTGCAGGATGAACTCCATTCCATATTAAAAATTGCTCGAATACATTTTTTCTGGACTATAAAAACTCTTTCAATTTCGGTAGAATTACCCCAAATAATAATACCATACCGGATCAAAGAAGTAACATGAGCGTGGTAGACTGTTATTGCAGTTGACTTTGATACCTCACTACTCAATACTTTCAAAGCGAAAACAAACCTACTAATTTTCATACATATTTCTTCAATATGGCTTTTCCACGTAAAATGTTCGTCAAGTGTTACGCCCAAAAATTTTATTTTATTGACTTGCTCTATCACTTGATTTGTGTGTGAAATTGTAATAGGGAGATAGTCACTTTTTGGGGTTTTAAAGTTTAATAGTTTAGTTTTTCCTAAATTAATATTTAGTGCGTTACACTCTAACCATGCAATGATCTTATTTAAGGTGGTTTGTATGTCTAATTCGTATGTTTCCTGATTCTTACAATCAATGATAATTGTGGTATCGTCAGCAAATAGGATACAATTTTTGTTCACTGCTTGTGGCAGATCATTGACATATAAAAGAAAAAGAAGAGGGCCCAGGATACTTCCTTGTGGGACTCCAAAATGATTAAGTCGCGGATGGGAATCATAATCTACAATACTATTGAGTTTAGCGTCAAATTTAGTTATTCTAGTTATCTGAGTTCTATTTTCTAGAAAAGATCTAAACCATTCTAAAGCTGAACCTCTTATGCCACTTTTTTCCAGTTTATCAATGAGAATACTATGCTTAACAAAATCAAAGGCTTTACTTAAATCAAGAAATAGCGCCGTAGTTTTTATCTTTGCATTGATATTATTTGAAACCAACTTAAGAAGATTATATATTGCTAGTGAAGTTGATTTATTTTTCCTAAAACCATATTGTTCTGTGGTAAGAACATTGAATTTTTCTAAAAAAGAAACTACTCTCTTATAAATAATTCTCTCAAATTCGTATTGTTTACTAATTCTATCACACTTTACTTTTTTTATGAATATCCTTTAATAATAATTTATTGAATTGTAAATAGTAAAGATATAAAATATTACAGATACATAAATGTAATTCTGAAAATTCAACTCATAAGAGTGTAGTAGTCCCTGAGACAAAGTCTACTTCAAAGGTTTCAGTCGATAAGAGCGATAGAAATGTCCCTGAAAAGTTTGAACACTCTTAAGAGTGCTTCGCTTAAGCGATAAAGCCGTGGAATCTCAACATTTCTAGACTAAAAGTTTCTTACATTTGATATTCCGAAATCTTTAATGAATAATAGTCTAAGGTGTCTTATATGCGACGTGAAAATACTAACTAACCATTTTCAACATGATTTATTCGATACTGTCATTGGTAGGCAATATGAAAAATCAGTTTTGGAGCAGTAATAAGGTAGTATAAGCCCTTAAACAAAATACGCGTTTCTTATCACGTTATCATCATCATCCTCATCAACAGCCTTTAACAGTCCATTGCTGGGCATAGGCCTCTACTTAGAAAGGAGGTTTCGGCCTACTATACCACGCTAGCCAGACGGGTTGGTATAGGGTTGGGTTTTTGGCTTTGCATCGATGTTGTCTAGCGTAGTGAATCCCTTAGTCGCCTTTTACGACACCCGCGGAATGAATAGGGGTGGTGGCACTCTGTATTCTTAATCCGTCACCACACGGACAATTTTTACGGAATTTACATGCATCTACAGTATTTTTAATAAATGAAACGAATTTCCTTTTTTTAGTAAAGCGAAATTAATTTTATCATTCATTAATAAATGTATCCTAAAATATTTCTTATAACTAAACTAATACAGTTTTAACTTTACTGATAGGTATATTGGCTAGAATTAAAACAGAACAGAACCTAGAAGTTCGGTGTTTTATAGAAACGCATCTTAATATGGTAACAATTTTTATTAAAGTTACCGATATTTTGCTAAACATCTTGTTTCTGCTACCAAACAGAATTTGCTTATATACTAATATAACCCAGAACCATGATTATGTTTATAATCAAAGCCCAGAAAGCTGATTCCTTTTATCCTGAAGTAATTAGCATTTACCCAATAAATTGAATGATAATTATTTATAGTAAACATTAGATCGCCTGAGGATAGCTACATAGTTCTCAAGAATAAAAGCGATGAAAGGATTTTCGAAATACTTTGAAATGTAATGAACAATCTCCGCTCTAAATGTTGTCTTTAATTACTTTGGAAAATAATTTAAATTGTTTTGCTTGTAACAAACTTAATCAGCTCTGTTATTATTATATTTTATACTAGCAGAGCCCCGCGTTTTTACTAGCATTTATTGTTGTGAATCGAGATTAACGCCTTGAAGTGAAGTTAGCTTAGATAAGCATAGCCTGAGTACTCCCTGTGTCATCGGTTAATTGCATGTGAAAGTCCCGTCAAAATCCGTCCAAAAGTTCTAGAAATTGTTCGAAACAAACAGACAGACAGACAGACAGACTGACAGATGGACAGACAGACAAAAAAATATTTAAAAAAATGTTTTTTTTATTTGAGTACCGTATTTGTATATATATTTTTACTTTTAAAATAGAAGCTTCGCATTAGGAATATACATCCTGTGTCGAGGGAGCTTAACAAACACACATGAAACGGATACAAAGAACACCCGAAATCAGAACAATAATTTCTGGATCACACAAAATGTTGTTCCACGTGGGATTTGAACCCGCGACACTTTTAACTGTGTGCGTGTGCGCAGTGTGACGTTGTGGTTGGCGAAGTAAGACCACGACACGCATAGAATAGGTTTTCCGTAGTCACCCATAATGGAACGTGAACATGTACTGCTGTCATTAAATTTTTCAGATTTTAGGGCCAGTTGTTTAGCTTTTAGACGGGAGGGAGTGCCCTGTCTTTTTCAAACAAAAATTAGATTGATACCCTATTGATGGCTC
The DNA here is from genome assembly GCA_932526445.1 of Phragmatobia fuliginosa. NCBI lineage: Eukaryota > Metazoa > Arthropoda > Insecta > Lepidoptera > Erebidae > Phragmatobia > Phragmatobia fuliginosa. The sequence continues at coordinate 18,468,556 of OW052061.1, forward strand.
ACATGATGGGGTAGACGCGTTAAGAAAAAATCATCCCCACTTAACGTGTAGTGGAGTAATCACAAATAAAAATTCTTTTCGTGATTTTATTCTAGCGTTTTGTGGACGTGATAAAGCACATATCAATGCAAACTTTCTAGCACTAACTGCTTCTAAGTCGAGGACGAATGGATGGACGGACATGACGAATCTATAAGAGTTCATGCCTGCCCTTATCCCATGTACATCACTATGTACATGGGATAAGGGCAGGCAGATGATGACTCATTAACGAATGTGTGCTTTTTTCCTATCTTTGTGTAGAGTTTCCTTGTTTAGCCTTCTGGGTTAACTAACGTATTTTAAATTACTCAAGTAATCAGTTAAAAAGTTTAGGTCTTATACTAAAAAGCTTAGCTTGTAGTCTTTTACCCATATTGCGTGCAGCGCATTCAGTTTTGTATAGAATGCCTAGGCAAACTATAAAATGAATAATATTTTATACGTTACCATAACATTTTAGGTATTCTAAACATTAGCTAGGCATTGTATAGAATACCTGAATTATACAGATTGCCGGTAACATAATATACTCATTGGAAATAAATATATCCTCAAACCAAAATCTGAATCAAATCTGAAAATATACGTATATAAAATATAAACATCGCGATAGATAAATCATCTCTTAATCTAATGCTACAATGATAGTGTAAAGTTTCTCCTTAGTACACATATCAACAAAATGGCCTCGAGAACAAACTTGTATGACATACAATAGTGCTTGTTGACACAAACATGTGTAGTTTATTATATGAGGCCTTAGGGAAGAGTTAATTGCGTATTCAAGTAAATAAGTCTTTAGGTCTTACAACTAGGATATGTCGGCACTTATGTAGGAACATTTCGAATAACAAGAAGTAATTAATTTTAATACGCGAGATTCTAGCTAAGAGCTAATAAGATATATGGACAGTTTTGGAACAACTCACTAATATTTACGTGTATGAGTTAATTTTATAAAACGACTAGCTGATGCCCCCGGCTCCGCTCGCGTTTTAGAGGTATCAAAAATAGATGTTGGCATATAAATGAATATGCATATAAAGTTTCATAAAGATCGGTCAAGCCGTTTCGGAGGAGTAGGGCAACGAAAACTGTGACACGAGAATTTTATATATTAGACTAGCTGATGCCCGCGGCTCCGCTCGCGTTTTAGAGGTATCAAAAATAGATGTTGGCCGATTCTCAGACCTACTGAATATGCATATAAAGTTTCATAAAGATCGGTCAAGCCGTTTCGGAGGAGTATGGCAACGAAAACTGTGACACGAGAATTTTATATATTAGATTTGAAGGCCCATATGTGTTAGTGTCAATTTTGTTCCTGTTGATGAAAAGTATATTTACCTAGATATAAAAAAACGTAGTCCAAAAGTAAACGTGGTCAAAACTGGAGTAAAGAAAAAACACAGACAATAAGAAAGCTTCAAGTCGAACTAATTTAAAGTCATTCTGACGATTTCTTTTTCCGTCAATTTTTGATTGCCTTTGAACTTTGACTTTTAAATTAATTTCGTCGTCAAAGAACAGCTTTGTAATAAAATAATTCAAGAGTTATCAAATGTTACACGTTTTCAATAAAAGTATTTAATTTATATTACGATGAATATTATAGTACTGTCTTTGTATGTCTGTGATCGTTAAATAACTATTGACATTAACTTCAAAGTACCATTTATAACATCAATAAACTTGTAAAGAATCAAAAAGGAAGAAAAAAAAATAGCTGCAAAAGAAAAAAAATAACACACAAAAAGATTACAAACACCAGTTTTTCAGAATCAAAAATAAAGGAACGCGAGTCATATCTCTCAAATAGAAATCCACCGACCAGGCGAGGTGATCAAGCCTGGAAGGTCATAGCCTAGTGATCGATGTTAGGAAGTTGTATATCATTCGCGCAAAAAAATCTATATCGTTATACAGAATTAGCAGTTACCCCTTAGTTTTGAACCTCTTCGTTAGGTGACGCCGTAGCATGTAAAAAGAAGCATGTTTTATTGCTAACTTTGTGAAAGTTGTCTCAATCTGAAATGTTCTTAAACCAAGAATAAAAAATCACTCCTCAGAACGTAGTGATACTGAGAATGATCAAAAGTACTATTGATCACTTAATCAGCAAGTCGATTATGCGCTCATGTTTGAGTAAAAGTATAAGTATGCTGATAGAAAATGTGAATACTAGTTATTATTCCTTATCTTAGATACTACTATGATAAAGTTAGGCACCTAATCCTTACTAATAATCATAAATGCGAAAGTAACTTTGTCTGTCTGTTCGGCTTTACAATGATAGATACACATATAGTCTAGAGCCTGTAAAAGAACATAGGCTAATTTTTATTGCGATAACCGACACAGAAGACCATCCTAATAAATACAGCATTCTTGCTTACGTACGTCGTATGCAGAAACAGCTGACCCGGCCGCAATGGTATAGTCATAGGTATAGTCACCATGCTGCATTGCCTACTCTTACAATTAGAATGGTGCTACTCCTGGATTCTGCTCACGCTTTCCATCAGGCAGAGTAGAGTCACTATAGTAGGCTTAAATATATAAAATCACGCATTCGAAAGCTATTCTATAATAAAACTACATACCTATGTGGCAGCATCACAAACATTCAGAAATATGTATGAGATGCATAAGCTTTGACGGTACTTAGCGCAAGTAACTTCAAAGTTTTGCTATTTCGGAGCACCACTTCAGTCGACGGATTATAAGATAGACGTGTCCCGAACTTCTTGAACCTACTTATGGACTTTCTTGTTTACGGAGGTGAAAATAGGTTTATTTGGTTCAAGTTTCATAACGACTTATCCTGAAGTTAGCACAACACAGTTGCGTTGTAACTTAAAGTTTATGACAGTCATTTAATTAATCTTTTAATGTACAACTAAATCATCGACGACTACAGCTGTTTAAAGTACGCGTCCATTGGCCCGCACCGCACGCAACAGATTTTATTTGCTTTGTATGATTTCACATAGTGCTGCCTCCACTATCCGCGCCGCCCGCACCGAACGCCGGCATTTATGAGCAAGGCAAATTCGTTCAATCCGTTGCGTGCCGTGCGTGCGCTGCGTACGGCGCGTGCCAATGGACGCGTACTTTTAAAATACCTTATAAACACGAATGTAACTGTCAGTTAAATTTTCACAACCAAACCGCTGAACCGATTTTGATGAAATTCGAAAAGAAGAGAATTTGTTTCTGAGGAAGAATATATTTTTATCATGATCACCGATATTTTCAAGTGTGGATTCACGAGCAAAAGCTGGTATAGAATACATAATTTTAGGCAGTAAATGCTTATCCAAAAAACAGTAAATATCATAAATGGGAACATACAAAAGGTTTTACGTCCACAAGGTGTCTTTACCCGGCCAGAGAAACAGCCCGGATTCAGCTGATGGATGAGCGCCATTAATTTCTCCCTAACACGGTACTTCGTGTAAGAAAAACGGCACCTGTATGTTAGAAGTGATATATTGTGTGTCTTTGTGTGTTATCGTTGTAGGAATTAGTAGGTTTTATAATAATTCAGTAAAATGTAATGTTACTAAATTACTGAGTATTATTATATATTAATTTAGCTGAGTCCCGCAGCAATTGTTGTCAATCGCAATTAACGCTGCAGAGCGAAGCTAATCTATAACAAATTATTCTAAGTCACTCATTATGTCATCAGATGTTCACGATAAAACTTGAAAATTGATACTTAGAATTTTCTAACTTTAATCAAATTAAACTTAAGAGGTTAGGTTGATTTATTAATTAAATTTATGTAAAAGTAGTAGGTACTAGAGCCACGCTGTTTTCAACACGAATAGGCCGGTTCGACCGGTGCAGTACTACCCTCACACAGAAGACCAACCTAAAAATGACAGCATTTGTGCTGTCGTTATTGTTGGTGAGTGTCATTTTCCTAACCTCCGGAGGCCGGGAGCTTGATGCAGAGACATCTCACTAAGCCGCTATGGTGTGGGTAACGTTGCTGCATTGTCTACACTTACAATGAGGATGGTGACGCTTCCTGGAAAGCATGAATATGCTTTCCATCAGACACAGTAGAAAATCACTTTGGTAGGATTAATATAAAAATATATGTATAAATAGGACAAAACGGTTACTTAAAAAAGAAGAATTAAATGTATCAAACTATTGTATTACTTTATAATAAAAACTAACATGTTTCACACTATTTTAAAATGCATATCGCTTGCATTTAATATGCACTAGGTACTGTTATTAATATGTAACAGTAATAATTGCTTCAAAAACAACTTTTTTCATCATCTCTAATGGAAAATATAATTTAAATTCAGAAAACCTTATAAGCAAAGTAAATGATACTAAAAAATAAATATTTATATTCCTAAATTATTTTCAGTTACATGCACATAAAATTAGGTTGTAGGTAACAGAAATAACATCTGCTGAAATATGTAAGTTGGATAGTGAGTGAAGAAGGCTTATAGAATTTCTTTGAGGACTTACATACTCGCCGTAATACTGTAGGGATTAGCACTTCAGTAAATGAGCCTGGAAAAGGCTTTGTACATGCGTTGGTCACATAGTTCATAGTTAGTACCTTAGTTTTTATGTCTAAGGACCGCAACCAAATAAAGTTTTGGTAGCATTCTATGTAGTCTTGTTATTTTGGTCTTAGAAAGTTGTAGGAACAATAGGAAAAATATAATTCGTTTATTTGTTACATTACATTTAACAATACTGAGTACTATCACATTGTGCATGGAACTTATCAGAGAGAGTTATATTTTCCATGTTACCTTTGATTATTCAAGAATGTAAAATTTCACATTGAAAAACTTTTCTGTTCATACATATATGACTAATCATACATTAAGACTTATATTTAATGGTTGGTTATACTGTTAAGCAAAAGGTGGTTGATTCAATACAAAGGATACTTTCGATCAGGTAGGCTAAAGTCACTTTGATAGGCTTAAATATAAAAAAAAATATACCAGACGAATAATTATTGAGGTATAAGTACGATTTTTCTATCAGATCTTCCTCAGGGTTGCGGAAGTCCGATGCCATTAATTCCGTAGAAAAACTGTTAATAAAATAAATCCGGTTGAACTAGCAGCTGACTTCAAAATTAGTTGGGAATAATAAAGGCTAGGAAAATGTTAAATAAAGTCTTTTTTTCATATGACCCTGGCAAAGTTACTCTACTTTGCCTGATGTAAAACATGAGTTGAATCCAAGAGAGGTGGTCACCATCCTGATTGTGAGCGCACACAATCCAGCACAGTGACCCACACTATGACAGCCTAGGGAGAGGACAACAACATCACAAATGCTGTTATTTTTAGGTTGGTCTTCAATGAGCGGGTAGGACGGCCCCGTTCGAGCCGGACCGTTCGTGCTGAAATCAGCGTGGATCCATTATCATAAAGAGCATTATGTGCCTAGTTTGGAAATAGACGCCCTTATGTGACATAAGTTTTTGTTATTATAAGACATTATTCCTCTTACATATGATCAATAATTGATGTTTAAATTCAGAGTAAGCAACTATACTTTAAACATCAACACTTTTAACAGAATTTTCATAGCATAAACAATTAAAAGAGATAAGTAATGGAGACTATTTTGTAGCCCACTTATTGTTCCTACGAAGAGATGACCTCTAAAGGAAAGATTAATGAGAAGTACTAAAGACAATAGTCTGCGAACTTCAAGCGGACGTTTTTAGATTGTCATCTGTTTGCTTCTAACATTGTCAACAGGCATCTGAAAGTGTTCAGTTTTAAATTTGATTGCATTAATTTTATTGTAGGCTATAAATTGTGTTTGTGATTTGACAGGGTTTAATATGATATCTATGTTTGTCAATTAACAATTAAATTAACAATGCATTGTTAATTAAATTATTATTATAAATATTTATTTAAAATGAAATTTTTGTTAGAATTTTATTATCACAATGATAACTTTTTATAAAAATTCATCATGTAAATTATTTTAACTACCATTAATGTATGTAATCATGAAATCTAAAATTTATTTATGTAATTATGTGGTAGAATAAAGGGCTTCTTTATTTATTTATTTATTTAAGTTTGTCAATTTCTTTGAAACGCCCTACAGCCCAAATTGTAGGACAGATTTTGAAATTTAATTTGTAAGAATTGTGATGGTGACATTGGCTATATAAATTTTTAAAATTAATTTTTCCTACCTTAGCAAGATGGGTATCAAATCAGAGATCTTAAAAAGGTCATTTCAAATTTACTGATACCATGTTGAATGTACCTCTTTTCTACGGAGAGGTCTATGTCCAACAGTGGACTGTTAAAGGCTGTTGATGATGATGATGTTGCAATTATATTACTTTTTGAACATAAATTGACAAAAATATGATAATATACCGGGACGACTACGGGATTTGAACTCTACAAATTAATATTTAAAAAACATTACAGCTTATAAAACTAAAAAGACTGAAAGAAAATAATTATTATTAAAATCTCTCTGTTCTGTTCTGTTCTCTTCTGTTCTGTTCTGTTCTGTTCTGTTCTGTTCTGTTCTGTTCTGTTCTGTTCTGTTCTGTTCTGTTCTGTTCTATTCTATTCTATTCTATTCTACTCTATTCTATTCTCAGACTCTCAGACTAACTTTTATGTTTGATTGACATACTTATTATTGACTTACTTAAATGTTTTTCAACAAGGCCTCATTAATTTTTCTCTCAATTCTTTAAAAAATTCTTTTCAGTATTTTTTTCTTAACTTTTCCTTTCGTTCCGTCATTAATCACAACCTTTCCTAAGGCCCACTTTTGCACTTGATTGCCTTTACTTTGTCTTTATATCTTTGTGTTCAGAGATTATTTTTTTAGATAAAAACAAAATTAGTAATAAAAATAACCAAAAAGAGATACGTTTATAAAATTTAATAGTATGTTTTTTAAACTATTAATTTATTGGCTTGTAATTTCCAACCTTGCAAAATTTAGAATATTGGTTCTAAAATCATATAAGTGACTTATAGGTGGCGCAGGGTTAGTGTATGCGTTTGCTGTGCGTTCGATTCCCGGGTTGGACTTAATATTTATGTGATCCGCCAATATTTGTTTCGGAGTATGCTTAGTTTGGAACCCTATCTAGGGTTGTGTGTAAAAGATGTCCGAAACATGTTTAAAAATACTTACGATTCTACAGTACTATAAAGCGTAGTTTAAAGTCGATTCGAAATCAGTCTATAATATGTTCTATTTAAATGTCAACTTTTTCAAAGAACGTTGATAGCTACATAAAAGTAAATGCGATCAGTGGCCTTGCCTTCAATATAGATCTATGGTAGGAACATGGTGTAGATATCACACGACAACTACGCTTATCAAAATCACTTTTACTAGTGATTTTATCTTAGAGAGTGAAGTAGAGGTCCCAGTCGGAAGATCCGAACTCGATGACCAAAAGAGTACGTCTCAATGTTCGTGCGAACTCTAATCGTAACCGTTGCCTCACCCTCTGAACGATTCAGCTCATGATAGCACGTCAAATTTATACGCAACAAAATCAATAGATGGTTTTTTCCTTACTGTAATAAGTTTATATACTGTTTTTAGACTTTCGCGACTTTTACACATACTCATGTTTTTACTGTAAACGGGACTTATTCGCGATACTATTATTCCTTATAATAATCTTTATCTAATTCCGTATTCTCTTTTTCCCTAATTCGGGTCCCTTTTCAATCATTTTATAATAAACGAAACGTTTAAAGTTGTTAAAACTATCAGAAATTAAATGATTGCCATCACTTACTATTACTTTTATTTATCAATGTATTTCAGAAATTACTGCCGTTAGATTTAACTCAAACTTGGGGTTGTTACTCCACGACGAAAATACGCCTCTTTAGGAGAATAATAACCAGAGTGTTTTAAATAAATTGTCTCTTTTGAGAACACCTTTTGTTACTTCCTATCGCCAAATGTACATCTCTGTATAGAAACTAGCAAATAGCGTTGTTTAAGCAACTCATTGTTTTAATATCGAGTTATATTTAGTTAAACGACAAGTAATTGTTCTGTTGGTCTATTTATCTATCTAAAAACTCAGAATAAAGTAAACAGGTTAGCTCATACTGACAGCGATTATTGTACAAGAAAAATATTTTTTGAACTAAATTTAAATACCTTAGCATCTATGTTAAATAGAAATCTCTGTACAGTACGAGTCGTAAATATGCTTGTAGGATGATATCATCTTTCATTCAACTTTTCTTGCTGAGGGTGTATTCGGTAAAAATGTCGAAAGGTAACGGCTGGCTTGCATGCTTAAAGTGTCAGAATTTATCACTTCGAGCAAGGAAACTGACGCAAACGGGAATATCTGATTATGGATGTCTATTCAACTTCCTTTCCATCTTGATGAAAAAATGTACCCTTTTGCATAAATATGTATATATACTTTTTTTGTGTATAAATACGTACTTTTAAATTGAACTAGAGAAAAATCAAATGAGCGTTCGTAAGGAATTTTCTTATGTTATATGTATTTAATGGCATACAATGACTCTACCCATGCAACCAGGCACAGTATAATTTTAGCAACTCACACATAAATAGAAAGACTAATTTTTGGAATTAAAAAGCTACACTCTTCTTCCAGTCTAGAAATCAATTTGAATTCGACATTCTCTTGATTGATATATTGGTCTCTTAATTTACTTAAATTTTCACTAAGAATAACAGCTATTCTTATTAGTACTAGGAAAGAAGTAAGTTTCAAAAATGGTTTATTCATTGATAAATTTAACAAAAATAAGTTCCTAGAATAACCAACTTATTTCGTAATTAATAGTTAAAACTCACAATTCAGTAGTATTTTCACTGAAAATAACCAACGAAGTAAGCTTGGTAATTTTATTTTAAACCTACGTAAGACACGAACCAATATTTTATTACCCCTCGACACTACTGGACAACTAAGTAAATATTTGCTTTTGAAGCAAATATTTGGTAACTTTGCGTTTGAATTTTCTTCGGTTGAGATAAAATATGTGAGTTGTCTGAGAAATACCGTGAGCCGAAATCAAACATTTTTCCTTTATAAAGTAATAATAATTTTGTGATATACGAGTAAACCTATTTAATCTCTAATTATCGATACTGAAAACAAATTTTAGCTTTTTTTTTGTTAGTGTAATTTGAGCACACGGCAACTTTAAAATGTCCTGTTCAGATCATAAAATCACAATTTCACATTTTCTCGTTATAGCATTCGATATCGTTGAATCAACACTGTATTGAACGAGTAAACCTTTGGGAGAACAGGCTACGTTTGATAAAATATGTGTCTAGTAAAGAATTTAAGCAGTGTATATTTTTTTATGAGATGGAATATCATACTTGTTTGTGTCAGCAACTTGAGTTTTGACATCTATAAATATCAAATTCTATATATATCTAAGTGTACATACTCCTGAATCTCTATAGATTTGATATACTATATATATTTGATTAATATTGAAAAATATTATTAGAAAGTAAATGCATCTATGTTAGTTATGAAAACATAGACATTAATAAATGTGACCTATTTGTTGTTGGAATTGGAAGTTGGAATTTAATAATTATTTAAATATGATTTCATTATCTTTATTTTGTAGGCCTTTGAAATTAATGTAATAGGCCAGTAACAGTTTAGTTGAAGATATATGACGTAATTTATAGGTTAAAAGTAGTCTAGTCACAGCATAGTAGCATTTACTATGAAGGCGAATATTTAATCTTCAAATGTTTTCTTCTTGGAGAACAGTTGAATTTCAATAATAATCATCATCATCATCAACAGCCTTTAACAGTCCACTACTGGACATAGGCCCCTCCTTTGAAAGGAGGTTTTGGCCTACTATACCACGCTGGCCAGACGGGTTGGTAAAGGGTTTGTTTCAAGTTTAGTCGCCTCTTACGACACCCATGGACTGAATAGGGGTGGTAACACTTGTATTCTTAATCCGTCACCACACGGAAATAATAATATTGGTGCGATATTGATTAAAGAAAGGAATAGTATCTAGGTATTTATTGTTTCCTCTACAAGTTTTTCTGGCACAAAAAATGGTTGGTCAATTGACATGACTAAAGCAGCGGACAAACGCTAAATTACTTACAAAAGTAGTAATCAAACAATATAGTCCCTTTGTTTAAATTAAAAGACCTCCAACTAAGCTTCACGACTGTTATCTAATGATAACAATCGGGAGCGACTGCTTCGAAATCCAAATCACGGAAACGCTCATACTCGTAACATATCATGCTAAAAACGGTCACCAATCTAGGTAATGACCGCGTAGTCGTTGCTTGACTATGAGCACTTGGCTTGACTTTAAGGTCACTTGGCTATGAGCGCGAAAGTTTCGCATAATAAATTATGTTCAAAATGAAACCCCCAACCAAAACAAATAAAAATGTAGCATTTTAAACTTTAAATAAATAAAGATACCGTAGAAATAATAAATAAAATCATATTAATCCATACAGGGTTAGCATGTTTTATTTATTGCTAGCTTTTGCCCGTAGCTCCGTGTATCTCGGATACTGCGGTAATAATTTTTCAGCTTATTATATAGCCTACTAGCTTTCGCCCCAGACGCATGTATGTACGTCGCGGTCGGCTAACGCGTTAAAAGTATCCTATGTCCTTTTTCAGACTTTAGACATTCTAAAAGTTCCTTTTGTATTTATATTAATAGTAAGTATGACACTTGCCAAAATAGTGGCTTTTTACGGGTAAAAGAATTTTCGGAGTTGATTTAATAGATCCCGAGATTACACATACAACTCAAGTAGATGTCACGGAATAGGGATACTCATTTGTACTTTTCAATCAATTTCGGTAAAACCTGTATTGTAAAAATGCAACGTGAACTACATTGGTCAAGTACAAATATCAACAGGATACTAAGGCAAATTGGTTTCTAGCCCTAGCTTTAGAAAAACTGTCATGTTTATTATGAAAAAATAAATATTCAACAAAAGTTATGTGAACGTATTGTGTGCGTTGCATTTACTGATCTGTCTTTAAAAGTAAATTATTTGGTCGACTAAAATGTGATGTTATTTCGAAGTTTATCAACCATCAACTAAAATGTTATTTTATTATTAAAACACTTTATAAATGCAAGTTTATATAGATACGTCTGGAGCTATGAAAATAATTTGACCACTACAATTGTTATCAATCAATAAAACTACTATTCTTTAAATCATATTTACAAAACAAGACAATTTAGTACCTAATCTTCATTAAAATTTTATATTTAAAAATAGGTTGCTTGCAAGTATAACTAAGATTGTTTACATTCTTCATAAGATTGTTACGTTATTTTGTTTATTTTCAAGCTACCGTTATTCGTAGAATAATGAAAATAGCTTTCTGAATACTCATTAAACAGGTAACAGTATCTCGCAAAGATTCATCTCGGGATTAAAAGCAGGATCGGTTTGTTTTTATTTTCCTCATTTTAATTATTTTCAAAGTTAAAGAAAAATATATCTAAACTATTTGAACCACCCTGTTGTTCATTAATAAAAATGCTGTTACAGAAACAGCGTTAGAGTTGTATTACGGTTTTTTTCACTTCTGTCCTATACGGTCTCAGCAGCAGGTTCTTATTTTAGAGAACCATAGTAGTTTTGGTGACATTACATCAACAACCCATAATTTCCCACTGCCTTTTGACCCTTCTCTCAAGAGAGGGGCTCGAGTACCTCCTGTCAGGAGAGGATTAAGGTCATACGTCTTTGGTGACCTTACTCATGTTGAACTGACAATACACCAATCACAATTTTTTATATGGATTACTTAAAAATAGTTTAAGTGAAAAAAATGTTTTAGGGGGGGAGATATTTAGCTTAGTAAACTAAGCTTTTGCAGATAATGCTCAGTAGAATCAAATAACACACAATATTGAATAAAAGACATTCAAAAAGAAGTTCTAATATCATACAGTATTAGAATTTCTTTTGAGGCGACTAGATGATTAAATAATAACAATAGGAAATATTTCCAATTCTTTTTGTAGTTCAAGACGTAAACATCTTATCGTCGGAATACAAGATATAGGAATAATTTTAACTATTTATAACAAGTTTTTTCCATTCCTCTTTTTTCTTTATACGACTCAATAGAGATATATAAAAACCTCCTCCAGTCTTTTCTTATTTTACATGCCAACTCAAATAGCTCAGGATATTATTTTCACACTTCAGGCTGTTCTGTTCACTACTTCACGACACATAATGTATTCTTGTGTTAATAGTGCAGTCGGCTATGGAAGGATAATCCTGTGTTTAACTACCCACACTTCCAACACAGTTTCCTAATTGGCCCTTACCACACATGCTTTCACAGCGCTATACCAACATTTGCTCTTCCGTGTCAACTGTGGAATATTTCTTTCGTATCTTTGCTATGAAGAGCAAAACTCAATGTGTTCTATCGGAGCGGATATTGGATTCCCGTTGCTATGAGTGTGTGTGTAGTTGTGTAGAGGTTAATTGTGTAGGCTTTTTCATCATTGAATTTTAGTTGTTATTTTAATTTTATTGTATATGTGTACACACACCAACTAAAATAAATTGTTGAGGTATATAACTTAACAATTTAATTACTGTTTCTGACAGAGCGAATATAATATTTTAATGTTTTTCTTTACTTAATATTATAGTGATATCAATAGTATTGTGAAAGCAGTAGTTTAGAAGTAAAGTTTTTATTTATCTAATCTGACTCTACTTTGAAAGCCATAATTAAATGTAGATACAAAAATATATTGCTTGAACGGCAACTTAAAGTAAAAGTATCTGACTCATAAATAAGTTCCAAAAATATGTAAAAATTATGACGCACAATGGTCCACTTGAAGGATTAAGTGCGGCAACCACCCACATAACATGGATAGAACATGTAAAAATTATTTAGAGCCTGCCAAGGCATCTCTGCCTACTGTAAAGTGTAAGTATTATACAGGACAAGTGTTCACCATACTGTTTTCTATGTTTAATATGTATGCGTTCACAAAAAATAAGTATGTTTAAGTATTTATATCAGTTGTCTAATACCCATAGTATAAGCTCTGCTTAGTTTGGGACCATATGACGTCGTGTGTACGATGTCCGAAATATGTGTATTATATTTTATATACTTACACTGTGGGGGCCTATTGAGATACTTTATATCATTGGATCTCTTACGCACACACTAACACTACAGCACTAATGCTTTCATTTAGGTTGGTCTTTTGTGAGAAAGTAGTACCGCACTGGTATTCGTACAGAAATTATTTTACCTCTAGTGAGCAAGCGTAAGATGTCAAACATGTTGGCAAAATCATGTGGAACTTACAAAAATATATTATGAAACTAGCGTTTTTTCACAAATTAACGTTTTATCGAATATACTCGTATGTGCTACAACAGACTAATGTTCAAAAATATTATAATTATTTAATTGTATATCTAGTGACAGGCAAGTACCAACATTATTTGCTCTACATTGCCGTTGTTTTAATTTCATAAGGCACTATATTGAGATTGACATTTCAGATTGAAAGTTAATTTTGTTCAATCTTTCATAAATTATAGACATCAAATGAACTTTGAATCAATTATTATAGATATTAATAACTAAATTAATTGCTACAATCGAGACGCTCCAATTTTAATGAAATTGCTTTTTCTTCAATAATCAAATTAAATCTTAATTTTCATCAAATTTCTTTTCAAATGAAATTTTAGTTTTAAATTTTACTTCCTCAGTTTTTTTTGCTAAAAAGGGAGTAAATTGAATTAATACATGAATTACGTTAAACACAAACACTTTATTATAGACTAGCGGCCCACCCCGGGTTTGCACGGGTACACATCTAATATATAAAATTCTCGTGTCACAGTTTTCGTTGCCATACTCCTCCGAAACGGCTTGACCGATCTTTATGAAACTTTATATGCATATTCAGTAGGTCTGAGAATCGGCCAACATCTATTTTTCACACCTCTAAAACGCGAGCGGAGCCGCGGGCATCAGCTAGTCTAATATATAAAATTCTCGTGTCACAGTTTTCGTTGCCATACTCCTCCGAAACGGCTTGACCGATCTTTATGAAACTTTATATGCATATTTAGTAGGTCTGAGAATCGGCCAACATCTATTTTTCATACCTGTAAAACGCGAGCGGAGCCGCGGGCATCAGCTAGTAGGTATATAAAAATTAAAATTTTGACAAGTTACATGCTAAAACCTTCCTCGAGAATCAATCTATAATGTAATATATAGTGATGTAGATGTGGTAACTGGGTGGGGAGTATTAGCTAGTGAGTATTAGTAGTCTAGTCAACAAGTTCAAAAACGTGAAAAATAGAGATAAAGGTCCTAAAAATATGAGCGATGGCTCATTCGATTCGGAATCACCTCTAGAAAAATGTTTTTGAAGGATTTTGGTGCAGGTTAAAAATTGCAATTGTTATTAACAAAATAAGATGAAAAAAAAATGATATTTCGTTTTTTGTTAATAACTCGAAAAATATTAACATTTAAGCAATTTTGAAAAAAGCTCGTTAAAGAGGAGGAAATTTCCAATAAAAAAGTCCTAACTCCCGGAATTCTATCTCCATTATTTATAATTTTAATTAGACGTTGAAAATAGGGCTCCGCGCGGCAGTTACGGCATGCGCGCGCCGCCGCTAAAGAGAGTTCAGCAATAAAAATAATTTTTTTATAACATAAAATGTGATTTTAAAAATTTGAAAAAATTCTAGTATCTTCTTAACACTTGAAAGAATCGAGCCCTGAAAAAAAAAAACAATCATAATTAACAAATTAACTAACTATTGAAAAATTAAAAATCTCAAATTTTTCAATAGTTATAAAAAATCATAATTAACAAATTAATAAACTTTAATGAAAATAAACCGCAGGATCTTTTAAAGTACATACATCAAAATCCACGAAGTTTAAAATTTATAGGCCAATTATTTATACCTTTCATCCCATTGTTTATGCCCATGGAGATTGAGAACAAATTGGTTAGTTAACAATTGCATAACTTTTTGAAAAATGGTGATTAAACTTTTTTTTTTCAGGGCTCAATTCTTTTAAGTGTTAAGAAGATACTAGAATTTTTTCAAATTTTTAAAATCACATTTTATGTTATAAAAAAATTATTTTTATTGCTGAACTCTCTTTAGCGGCGGCGCGCGCATGCCGTAACTGCCGCGTGGAGCCCTATTTTCAACGTCTAGTTAAAATTATAAATAATGGAGATAGAATTCCGGGAGTTAGGACTTTTTTATTGGAAATTTCCTCCTCTTTAACGAGCTTTTTTACAAAATTGCTTCAATGTTAATATTTTTCGCGTTATTAACAAAAAACGAAATATCATTTTTTTTTCATCTTATTTTGTTAATAACAATTGCAATTTTTAACCTGCACCAAAATCCTTCAAAAACATTTTTCTAGAGGTGATTCCGAATCGAATGAGCCATCGCTCATATTTTTAGGACCTTTATCTCTATTTTTCACGTTTTTGAACTTGTTGACTAGACTATTAGCTAGCTGACGGTAGACTTAGCTTTAATATTATTCGGTATTTTTGTCTCTCACTTTAGTTCGCTTCAATGTTGAGTCTAATAATTTTAATTTATTTATATCAAAATAAATATGTTAAGTTTATAAGAGGCAATCACCTGTTTTTTCATTCGTTGTATTTCTGCACTAACTATTGAACTTTCAGTTATTTCGGTTACTTTTCAGAACTAACCATGGTCACGTTAACTTTAATGAAACGTTAGTAATTTAAAGGTATAAAACAACTGATTGCTTAAATTCTCTTTAAAATCTTGTTTTACGAATAGAACATTTCTGATCGAAGGTTACATATTCTAAGTTTACTTCCAAGCTACGGAAAACTGAGTACCTAATAAATGAATGTATCTTATATGCGTAGTTTTCACAGATAGGTACATTTTCACTCATTAAAAGTTTTGTTCTCTAAAATATGTATATTATTTCGGGAGAAACATGGTTATACACTTCTATGTTTAAACCAACTTTCTTGTTACAGATGTTACAACGCCAGACGATCTCAAAATACTTGCATTTCATTTCTAGGTCGACGTCGAAACCGTGCCTTTAAAACTTTCAGTATTCGCTTCTGCTATTTATATCACACAAAATGTGTTCGCGAATTTATCTGTACACAGTTAGTGAATTGGCACCTTGCCATGCCATTACACAGGTCAGTGAACTTTATACTATGAACATTTTTGCTTACACAGCACACAATTACAGGCAGTATTTGTTAACCACGGCTTATTGACTATTGGAGATTATGATAATTATGATCAATTTTGAACTAAGTAAGTTCTGTTTTCTTTTAACGGACATCTTACACTCAACGTCACCGAGTCCCAAACTAAGCAGAGCTTGTATAATGGGTACTTTTTTTAAATACATACATATTATACATAGAAAACACCCAGACTCCGAAACAAATATTTGCGGATTACACAAAAATTTGATCCGACCCGGGAATCGAACCTCTTGATCAGCAGCCGCATACACTAACTACTAGACCAGCAAGGCAGTCAAATAAAGAAAAAAGCTAGTATATTTTCATTGATTGCACATATCCAGTAATCCAGTACAGATAAGAACCCAAGAGAACATGGACGGTGTCTTATCCAGAGGAAGGTCTTTAAGTCGTAATCACATTTGGTATTTACAAAGACTTAAAAAGAAGTTGTTCCATTTTTCACAGATAAAAATCATCATCTAACTTAATTGATTTTTGTAGCTACTTTTAATTAAACTTAACTGTAAACCTATATTAACTAGAAATGACTGTAGTTAAAATTATAATTATGTTCACATAAACATGAACTTCTGTTCCACTATTTACTAAACTTAAAACTTTTACCGGACCGTTTTCGCCTTTAAGGCCATCGAAAATTGGGCGACTTGTCGCCGCATTTAGTCGCCACGACAAAACGCGGCGTCGTCGTATGCATCAGGCGTCTTGTCGTCGCGACTAGACGTGGAACTGTCGCTTGCGTCGACGACTGGCCGTTACGACAAACGGTACGGTACGACAAACGTCGTGCTGGAAGCGATCATAAGTAGAGAGTATTCGAGAGAGACGGCCTTGTTATTCAACTTGTAAGTGAATATGAAGTCTCTAGTTGCATTTGCGTTGGTGTTTATCTTGCGAATGCGCAGAAACGACGAATTCATCGCCGTTATTGGGTCCATCCAATACTAACCTCTTGCCATGAACATGGGCAGTTTTCTCTGGTTTTTGATGAGCTCAAAATGCACCACAATTTTTTTTTTTTCAAATTTTTCAGGATGAGCGTGAATTTATATAATAAGTTACTTAGCATACTGCATGATGAATTGAAACATGAAGAAACACAACTGAGAAAAAGCATCCCTCTTGCGGAAAGGCTGGCTATTACTGTCAGGTTAGTAACCCAGTATTGTGTATAATCGGCAAAGTAATGTATTTTTAAATTTGAATTAAAGATCATAAATAGCATAGGTAGACGTATTTAGATATTACATAAAATAGAGTTCTTCATTGAGAGATTAATTAAATTAAAGACCATATTAAGAATAGGTTGGTATTTATTTAATACAAATAGTTTTTCAACAAGAAATTAAATGAAAGACCATGGAAAGAATAGCTAGGTTAGGTATTTACATATATTATATAGAATAGAGTTGTTCAATGACACAGGGAGACTAACGCTGGGCTGACGTGCGACTGTCATCGTGTGTGCGCATGCATAGCGCAACTAGACGCGGCGACAAGTAGCGAGCGCGCGCGACTCCCCTAGCTTGTCATCGCGACTCGGTGACTCTGTCGCCAAGTGTGCGGAGCTTTGAGCATATAATATGAAGTTTGTCGGCCTCAGCCTGTCGTCGCGTCAAGTCGTCGAGCTGTCGCTGTCGCGTGTCGCCTAGTGTTACTCGTAGCATCATAAAAAGCAACACTATAAGACGAAAACGTAAAATAAGCTTTAAGTTCCTTTATTACCATAAGTATAGATAGCTGAACATAAGCAAAAGTCGGTTTAGTTTCAACAATGTATGTTACCTGTAAAGTAATAAGTTTTCTAGGTAAAATAAAATATTCACTGACATATACTTGCCCTCTTAAATATGCCCAAGTTATAATGGAAATTGAATATTAGTAGATGGATTTGGAGCCGAACGGAATCAATGAACACGTTGAAGTGGAAAATTTCTAATTTGTGTTCCGAACTTATTAGCAGAGCTGGCAGCCATACGCTTTTAGTTCAAATATCTTTATGATAAAATATGTGAAAATAATATTATTTATAGATCTTAGAATAAAAACTGTATTCAGCACTGAAATTAATAACAAACAAGAAAGTGATATTATTTTATACTAATAATTCAAAGTACTGTACTCTAAATTATTATGATAAAGGCATAATAATCACAATTTCTTCAACCATCAACTTGATACATAGATTACTTGAAGTCAGTAACCTTGATAACGCCACAAGGCAAAACCAATCGGGTTAAATATTATTAAGTTCTTTACATAGTGGATTTAAATAAAAACACATCTCCTGCATTACGAATATAAACCCTGTGTCGCGGGGGACTTTACAAACATACAAGAAACGGACACAAAGAACAACTAGACTCAAAACAACAATTTGTGAATCACACACAAAGTGTTTTCCCACGTGGGATTTAAACCCACGACACTTGGCGAAGTAGAAAGCAGCGTGGCGACCGCTTAAACCACTAGGCCAACCGTGCAGTGCAATAAAGGTATAAAAGTACAAGGGAGTGTAATTTCAAGAATTTACAGTGATATTATCAACACCCTTTATCAGTCCACGGCTTGACGTAGGCCTCTACTTAGAAAGTAGGTTTGAGCTTATTATACTACTTTGACTTCAAAGAATCATCCAAAATAAGTACAATTCCCAAATAATGGTATAAAATACTTATAACTTTGATAAAGAGAGAGATTTAAAACAAACCAGAAAAAGTGAACATATTATTTTTCTACTTTTATGTTAAAGTTAAAGAGTCGAACTCAAAAGACACCCCCAAATCCACGGCTCCCTGCACTGAAGAACCGTGAGAGGTCCTCCAGTGTAGAACACTTGTAAATAATGTACATAAAAGACAACGATTTCGACGCATGCCTGAATCTATCATTTAAATATATATGTTATTGTTATTTATATATTTTTTTCAGTTAGACTTGGCAACAATAAATAGAAATAGAGGGATACTTAGAAGTAGTTTCTGTTAAGACAATATTAGATTATCTAATGTCCACTGTCCTTAATCTTCAGTTAAAGTATCTTCAAAGTATTTCCACTAAGCAGTTTAAGCGTTACAGATAGGGAGACATTTCTAATTTTTGTATAATAAATCAGTTACCCCTTTTCTACTACTGTGAAGAGGTAATGAAAGATGGGTGAGCAAACCTTTGTGGGAATCTCCTAGATGGCATCAAATAATGTGAATGCAGTTTTCTCTCAACGCTGCTTTACAAATAGGGTTTGACAAAGGTATCAACCTTTGTCAAAATGTTAGATCATTTCCGTCATCATTACATTTAATCACATTAAATTTCCTGTAAGTCTGCCTGGGGTTTTCGACATAGCCGTCATACTTCCACTGGCATTCTTCAGGAAATTTGGTCACGTGACTGCATTACCAGCTCTTAAAGTAATCTCCTCACCAACTGACACATTGTCGCGAGCGAGCAGATTTATGAATGAAATGCTATTTCTAATACTTGTTAGGAAAGTTATGACTATCATATTTGGTGCGTGTTTCGGGTTAAGTACTTTTTTCACGTGTACGGTACTTTGTTCTGTTTTAAGATCTCTGTCAAGCAATAAAAGCTACTGCAATTCATAAAATACAAGCAAAAGAACATTCAGAATAAAAGGCGATTAAAAGCTGCCAAAATAGTTTTGTGGATATTTGAATATACATATCTTCATTATACAATATATGAAGAGACTCATTTACATGAATGAGATCATGAACTTATAGGTTTTTTTATATAAATAAACATTTTGAACATTTAACACACTACTCCATATTTTGTAATACATACATACATATATACATAGAAAACGCCCAAATTCCAAAACAAATATTTCCAGATCATACAAACATTTGGTTCCTTTTTACAGTAAAAATATTTTATTTATCAATCCATCTTTGATGCTGTTACACAAGCACTTCAAACGTGCTCCAAAGCACCAGTACCCTAGCTATCCGAATACAATCGATCACAGCTATTTTCATTAGTTCTTGTACATAACATTGCTACACACTGCGAAATACCATTAAAACATTCTGTGTATTTATAACGCTTTTAGGCAGTTCTAAGAATAGCTTTAGTGAAGCTAAGAAGTCCTACTCACACATTTTAATTAAATTCAAACACTCATCTGTGGTTTCCCGTAATAGTTTCAGCTCAATTGTTTGTTTTCATTAAGATACCTCTAGAACAGAACGTATGAACTGAAAGTTAAATAGTGATAGCAGAAATTGTGTAGGTACATAATATGTGACAAATATATTTGTAGGGTAAATTTATGTTTTATTACGATAATGGTTTTATTCAAGTTACCTATAAAAATTAGGCTGTATAATCCATCCATATAATTATCCCTCTTGCGGAAATGGAAAAAAAAACATGAATATTTCTTTCTTTAATTAATACAAAAAACAAATTAATGAACGATGTATAAAAATACTCCTTTTTTCTCTCGTTGACTCTCTTAAACACATTCAAATAAAGTACTAGCAATTGCCCGCGGCTCAGCGGTAAATATATTTCCTTGAGAGTTAAAGTACTTCCATGAAAAATTTAATGTGGTTACGCCAGTTATCAGACAGACAGACAGATGGGCAGACAGATAGAGCTATTTATGAATGTAAATGTTAGTATGGATTGAAACAATGTCTACTTATTTTTAATGCTGAGAACATTGTATTGATTTTACTGAAAATCGGTGTAAGACAATTGTTTCATTATATTTCACCATAGATTTAGGAGGATATATTAGATCTAGGAGGGGATATATTCAACTTTAGCAGGCAGTTCTCATAGCAGAGTTTTAATCAATTAGTGTTTAAGAATTTGACACTTAATAAACGTCGGATTATAGAAGCTCTCGTAACCTTTTAAATATTTAACTGGTATAAATTTGTTTTTATTTATTATTCATTCAGTATTATTTTAATTATTATTTAAATTATTATTTCATTCTCTACTCCCTTTTAAAATTACCTTTTATCAAAAAAAGAACAGAAATTATTACGAACTTGACTTAATGAATGTTCTGTAAAGGGAAAAATATTAAAGTTGGAAGTAATTACTTTGTAGATATTACTTACAGCGCTCTGATCTAGAACAATATATAATTAAAACAAATTCAGTCAAGGTGAATGAGAAAAAAGTCCAATTTTCATTTCGTACAATAAAAATCGTGTTTGGAATTGAAGCTATTGCGTAACCTTAATACTATCTAAATCGTTTGTACTCTGTACAGCTTTGGCTAAAGTAAGTAATTACTGTCTAACTCTTATCATCATCATCATCAGCCTATCGCAGTCTATGCTGGAAATAAGCCTCTCCCATTGCACATCACTTTGACCGATTTAACTCTCATAGTACCTCAATTATTAAATAAAAAAACAAGAATTTTTAGTACACAACGCC
Organism: Phragmatobia fuliginosa; assembly: GCA_932526445.1. Classification (NCBI taxonomy): domain Eukaryota; kingdom Metazoa; phylum Arthropoda; class Insecta; order Lepidoptera; family Erebidae; genus Phragmatobia; species Phragmatobia fuliginosa. The sequence goes on from OW052061.1 coordinate 18,490,383, forward strand.
ATCTAGACCCAAACTAAGCAGGGTTTGTACTATAAACAAAGGACATAAATACATTAACACACTTTTTTTTGTACATATACACATATTATATACAGAAAACACCCAAACTCCAAAACAAATATTTCCAGACCAAACAAACATTTGGTCCGACACGGGAAGCTGAAAGCCCGATTTCCACCGCGAGCGGAACGGACCCATTAATTACTCCTTTTACCTCGCAATACAAAACTGCATACATGTGTTTCCACCAACAAAGAGTTTATTCATTTCTCATTTTCCGTTCGTCTCGCTCCGCCGAGTCCGCTCTGTCATTATCCGCTCGCAGTGGCAAAACTCTTTGTTGGTGGAAATGCAAAACTATTTTGTTTAAAAGGAGTCCGTTCCGCTTACCATTTCTCGCTCATTACCCTTTCGCGGTGGAAACCGGGCTTAAAGCTGGTAAAATGTAAAGAATTTCCCAAAGTAAGATTTCGAAGCTAATTATATACGAGCATTAATGAAATGTCTCTCAACAAGTATTCATTCTGTATAGGCCTTTTGCAAAGATAAACCTTATGTAATACAAAAATAATAAAAAATTTCTGAAAGGACGAAAACTTGTTACTTTATTTTTTATGTTTTATGCCTTCAGTCAACTTAGAGTTGAACTAAAAGAAAAAATATTTGATACTAGAATGAACACAGTTTTTGCCGGCAAATCTATGAGTAATATGATGAGATGTATGCTACAAGTATTCATTTCTTTCTAACTTATTTTATGTTGAGTATCTGTACTTCAAAATTTCCTTTTCAGTTATTTGTGAAATGGCTACAAAAAGTTTCAAATATTCACACTACAGTCAAGTACATATTCAGATGTTAATATCTGTATATATCAATTAATTTAGAGGAAAAATGTTTTCATTTTCTTTTTGAGCAATCCTAATTTTTACTACACATCTATAAAACTAATATCTAAAATGAAACGTAATAAGATTTTTTGTACTATGATTTTAAAATATGTTCTATAAATAACCAAAATTATGTTCAAGCAAAAGAAAAAAATGAGACTGTTCACTTAAAGAAATCAAAATGTTCTCGATGTGATTCTGGGTCGTGGGATTAAGTCTTACCAAAATTAATGGACCCAAGAACCCAGAAGGCCATAGATTGCAATAAATCTATTGACCGAGACTGTGGTCTTATAAATGTCGTTAATGTTGTAGGATAACATTATTTCTCCTAAAACCACTATGAATAAACCGTAAATTTTAGTTCCACGTTTGAATTTTATTTCAACACTTGGTTTGAGATAAGCTTAAATTGTTTCTAGATTATAGGTATACTTTTCGTAAATACAAACAGTATAGAAAAGTAATAGGATAAACACGTTTTCTATTCTTTATTTCTTATATTTAAACTAAAATTAAAACAAGATCGATATAAAAGAATAAAAATTCTAATATCGATTAAATTTTCTTATTTATAATTTATACGAGGGATAATATTATTGTTTAAAAGAAGAAGAGTCAGAGTCTATAAATAAAATACCTCTAGGTTTAAAACTACTGCAATTCCTAAATAATATTAAAACCTGCCAAAATGTATGTAATAAAACCTTTAAAGTAAATAAGGCCCACTTCCCAGTTTTCATTTGATCTGAAATTTTGTAAGCATATGCATATTGCGTGACAATGCAATATCAAGATACAATGGAGATTATCTGATGCTAGAACCAAAAGGTGACCATAAGAGCTCTGCAACAAAACGATGCAACCCCATCGAGTTTGGACTCGTTTGATTTATCTTGACAAGTACTTTGATTATTTCTGATAGCTTAGTGCACTTCGATAAGAAGTTATTCTAAAGGAAGATTTTTAATCGACTTCGAAAAAGAAAGAGGTCTCAATTTAACTGTATTTTTTTTACGTGTGTTACCTAAAAACTTCTGTTGGGGAACCGATTTCAGTAATTTTTTTTTATTTAAAAGCTGGTGCCTCTAATGTAGTCCCACGATAAGGAACTGATGTTAGGATCCTGGAGAAATCGAGGGAACTCGGAAATACTCGGTATATTTTTCTTTGAAGTATTTTTTTTGTTAAAATTATTTAAAATCTAGTTTTGAATAACTCCCTCCGCCTGCTTAAAACTTTGATTGATATTCAGTAGTTCTCCCTTAAAAACCTTTCAATCTGTTATTCTTGGCTCTTGACTCAAACCTTGTTTGTATTTTCTTAACAACTCTCCGGTCTGCAAATAAGTTAGCTGTAACTGTTTGCGGAGAAGTTTATTAACGCAGTAATTTATTACTTGAGCAACTGGATTTATTTGATTGCTTTCTAAATGTTCCTAGCTAATTATTTAACCTTATCCAAGTAATTTTAACCTTATACTCGTATTTATTATGTAAAATTTTAAAGACAACAATATCTAAATTCTCTGTCACGGAGGACTTTACAAACATATGTGAAACGGACACAAAGAACATCCAGACTCAGAACAACAATTTGTGAATTGCACAAAGTGTTTTCCCTCGTAGGATTAGAATCCACGACACTTGGCGATAATAATAGACAATACTCCTGTTAATATACACAGTGATAAGGTCTAAGTCCCATATTCTATCTTTTGTTAAGGATTATTGATATTTTTAATCTGATATGATAATTCCAAAGAGATCAAACTTATTGTTAAAACAATAAAACACATGTTATAAAATTACTATCAGAAATATATTTTATAGACAATTTACATAACTGTTTAACAAAAGGAAGACTGTACTTTTGCTACTTTTTTTTAAAACACATTTGACACTTTAAAATAACTCACATCTCCATTTAAATTGAGTGACGATAAAAAGTACAAGTTACACTTTCTACATAGGGATTCTTCATAGAACAAACTATTTCTAAAATATAGAATCAAATGTTAAATGATAACAAGCAAAAGTAACGTTTAGCTTACATTGTAAGAATCGTATTATTATAAGATCATTATAAAATAAAAATGTTTCAATTCCTTACATTAAATGTTTATGTTTCAAACTCTTTATTGAACGTAGTCTGCAACCTAAATATAGACTAAAATTGTCCTTGGGGTTCTAATATAGAGTATAATAAGAAAATATACATTGAATTTATAGTAAAATAATATGTTTAAAAATTTGTGATTGACTGCAGACTGGAAAACATTTCGTTCCTGAAAGTTAAATTTAGATTATTTATAACAATAATTTGAAACTTGACGCTGAATCTGTCGTTAATATTTCAGTATAAAAGCACTTCTATATATCTACCAAATAGCGGCACTACTACTGTAGCATATTATGATGATTGTAAAACATGAAAAATATCGATATAAAAAGCATATAAGTGACTGCCTTGTTGGTCTAGTGGTTAGCGTATGCGGCTGCTGACCAAGAGGTCTCGGGTTCGATTCCCGGGTCGGACCAAATATTTGTGTGATCCACAAATAGTTGTTACGGAGTCTATGTGTTTTCTATGTATAATATGTATGTATGTACAAAAAAAAGTATGTTTATGTATTTATATCAGTTGTGTAGTACACATAATACAAGCTCTGGGAACTAATTTGGGACTAGATGACGTTGTGTGTAAGATGTCCAAAATATTTATTTATTTATTTATGAATAATATTACTAAATTATCAAAAATATATATTTAGAAAATTGATAATTAAATGTACTATTCGACAAATACTCTTTCGAAAAGCTTTTGCAACCTCAAGTTACTTCCACTAATATGAACAGTAAATATAAAACCATGTTGATTACAAATAAACAATCGTAAGACGTACTATCCGTAGGCAATAATTATATTGGGCCCGAATATAAATTTCTTTCCTTTCCTTAGCGATAGTAACTCATGATTAACACATTAATACTGAGATTAATTATTAACGAACTTGGCCTTGTTACTGCGGGGTTAAAGAGATAACCGCTGTAATAAGCTTCTGATCCCGTTTCTTGTATTTTCACCTAAACTGAATTTCCCTTGAGAATTTTGTAACATACTCGTATTACAACCAATTTCTATTATACATATATACATTTAATGTTACGAAACGATTGCTTCGAATGTGTAAAATTTTGACGTGTATTACTAACAAAACTAGTTTATATGGAGACACTATCTTATGCAGGCACCACACTTCGTTATGTGCTATTCGTTATGTATCTACGCCGTATTCGCCCAAATATTAGTTATGCGCGCAAACAACAAACATGCCATCCACACTTCGAACTGTACAATAAGCATCAAATAAGGCAAATATGTGTGTTGTAGAGATGTGTCATTGTCATTTTTATGGTAATCGAAACGAATATACTCTCCACACTTCGCCGTATGCGCGCGAATAACCCGCATGACGTAAAACGCATAGCGAAGTGTGGTGCCTGCTTTATGCACATACATGCGGGCGGAGCCGCGGGCTGGCTATCGCAACCAAAAGTATTCTATATCTTTTTCCAAATTTAAATTTATCTCTATACTGAAATTCATCTAAATCTATTTAGGGATTTAGCACAGAAAGTGTAACAAATATACAGACAGACAAACAGATATACTTTCGAACTTGTAATTTATATTAGTATGGATTCAAATGCACTAAAATTCCCCTTGACCATTGATAATATCACTGCATTAAAAATAATATTGATGTTACTATTAACTTTATTTTCTTTACATTTTTCCTTTGTTTGACACATATACATACCGATATCGATTACGTAAACGCCATGCATGGTTACATATTGCTTCTACACCAAATGAAATTATGAAACGTACTCGTAAGAAAGCTAACAATAATAATGGGAGGAATTAAATGTGATGACAAGTTTATCTATCTCATTGTTTTTATATACATATATTTAAGCTGGTAGGCTGGTAAGTGACTCTTTGAAAGCGTAACAAACAAACTTACATTCACATTTTTAATATTAGTAGGGATGTACATAAATGTAAAACATTAGCACCAGAGGACGGTCCTGATAAAGTACGTTATTACCAAGATAAACGCCTGATGAAAAACATCAGGTAAATGATAAAATAGACGTTATTATTTCAGATAAACATCACATGGATGTCATGCCAAAGTATCCTTCCCGATTCAGCTTTGACACTAAGAATACACACACACGCGCCGTCCTATGCCAATTTCAGCTATGGTAACTGTTTAAGTATGAACATGTGTGAGTGTGAGTGCTCTCGTGTGACTTACGTACCCTATCTTAGTACTGAATATACATGCACAGTGGAGACAAGTAAGAACACTATCAAGGTAATTATACTTTAAGTTGCCGCATATTTTATTTTTCAGATTGTTGCGTTTGATATCGAGATCACATCTTCTTTGATCTTCAAAGTTGTAGACACTGGTGAACCATCCGCTTCCACCCAAGTCTGTCCCTAGATAAATCCTCCCAATAAGAGATGTTAATATTGCATCTCTGCATATGCCCCTTCTGTATATTCTTATATCTGAGGAACTTACCGCCTTGTTTCTGATTGCCGTAGCTGCCGTCCCTGATTTCTGAGTAAAAGATGCGCTTATCGAACCTTTACTTAGGTATTTTTAGGCTTTCCTCAGGCTTCAATGCCGAAAACATTAGCCCTTCGCAGAACATCCACACTCAGAATAACAATCTGTAGATTACACAAAGCGTTGTCCTATGTGGGGTGCGAACCCACAACACTCAATGCAGCAGAAAACGGTAAACAACCGCTTAATCCACCACTTCATACATGCACTCAGTTTGAATAAAAATACACATTTGCTTTATACGACTTCCAAAACTTTTTGTTGTTTTTAACACGACTACCATTTATAACAGCAACTGAGTACCATGAAAAAGATGAAAGCATTAAGACTCAGGTGTTTTTCCTTTTTTTATTGTTTCCAGAATTAAAATGAATCGACTATTGTACAAGAATTTCTTCTCTGAGTTTTTATCTAAAAAGGAACGATGAAGATAATTTATTGCTCGTCAATAGATTAATATCAGTATTTCGTTACGAGTAAATAGAATAGCTTTTATGGCCAATTTTTAGTACTTCGCAAGTCAAGCTTTCGTAACATGTTTATTATTCTTCACATGTTTGAATTTGGACATCATTTTAAGTCTTCATAATTATTTATTTTAAACTTTTAGTTCTCCGGAGATTACGATAAAATTATTTTTCGTTTAGTAACTGAAAAAGAACATTTAAATATGTCTATCAGACGGTCTCGTCAACGTTTGTTAACAACTCTCTTGTATGTCAATTTCAATAAGACCTTGTACGCTCGGACGAATTTCCTTGCTGATGTAGGAAATAAATTGACAGGCTAAATATATTTAGCCGTACCCAGTGGAGCGTTGTTCATTCATGCATGTAGCACACGTACGAGGCTCTCCAGACTTTATCCGCTCTAGGCAGTTTCAATTAGTTATCGAAGAGGAAAGATAAAAGGGTTTACTGGATTGTGTATGTTATTGATCGAATATGTGTGTACGTAGTGAGTTATTATTAAACTTACAGCCAACAATGCTTATGAGAAAAAATATAATAGTAAAGGGACAATCACAAGTTTTTATACTTGAATATTACTATTGTCAGACATTTGGCAATAATTTTATAAAATGAACTTATTTTAAACTAAAATTCAAAAACAAGAAAAAACATAAGAGAAAAGTTACAACTATGTGTCAAGTAAATAAACATTTGATAATTGTTTTCTTTCAAATGCCCAACATTGCAATCAATACACGATCGATTCTTATTCATAAACTTCGTACTGCCTCAATCGGAGACCTAAACTTCCATTCATAACTTCCATAATTTATAAAAAAATGCAATTTTTATAAATTTTTATAAATTAACCTTTTAAACCTTCGCTGGACTTCCAAAAATAGTTCAAGGCTAAAATTTGCCAAATCGGTATAGCCGTTCTCGAGTTTTAGCGAGACTAACGAACAGCAATTCATTTTTAGGGTTCCGTAGCCAAATAGCAAAAAACGGAACCCTTATAGATTCGTCAAGTCTGTCTGTCTGTCTGTCCGTCCGTATGTCACAGCCAATTATTTCCGAAACTATAAGAGCTATACTGTTGAAAATTGGTCAGTCGATGTATTCTGTGAACCGCATTAAGATTTTTACATAAAAATAGAAAAAAAACAATACATTTTGGGGGTCCACATACTTGGAACTGAAACTGAAAAATTTTTTTTTCATCAAACCTATACGTGTGGGGTATCTATGGATAGGTGTTTAAAAATGATGTTGAGGTTTCTAATATCATTTTTTTCTAAACTGAATAGTTTGCTCGAGAGACTCTTCCAAAGTGGAAAAATGTGTGTGTGTCCCCCCTCTAACTTCTAAAATAAGAGAGTTATAAAACTAAAAAAAATATATGTTGTACATTACCATGCAAACTACCAACGAAAATTGGTTTGAACGAGATCTAGTGAGTACTTTTTTTAATACGTCATAAATCGTAACACGCAATTTACCTTTCATCCAATCAATACACTAGTATAAAAACATCGATGAAAGTTACAACGAACTACAAGAACTTTTATATGATGTTACTTGCTGATACGGAATCCTTCATGGGCGACTCCGACTCGCACTTGGCCGCTTTTTATATTTGTAGATTTTATTTGCCATGCAATTTAATTTAGAGTTTATGAATAATTGCATGAATATCGGAATCATTCTACTAAATATTGCCTGATGATAACAAAGTCAACATTGTGGTATGGTGAGAGAGAGTTCTCTTAACTTATTCTACAAGGATCGCTATTAATAGGTTTGAATAGGGTTTTGTTTAAAGAGATTGTTCTGTTTACGGTGCTTTTATTTTGCATAGTTTACTCTCTTAGTCAGCTTTTGCGACATGCAGTAGTTGAATAAGGGTAATGACACTACGTATTAATATTACTACGCAATACCACTACGCAACTCATCGATTGCCAATTGTGAGACAGCAAAAAAGTTTTACCAACAAATAAAGAAGCTAAGATAAAAGCTGATCTACATGTTTTGATCTCTATGACAAGCAACACTTCGGTAAAGGAAAGGCTGTAGATGATGATGAAGACTATTAGTGTTGTGCTGGTAAGTAATGTCTATTATTGATAATAACGTCATCAATATGATATTGCTTTCACTAGTTTTACAAAGATCGACTAAATTATTTATAATTTAGACAAGACCTTTGGGTCGTCTTTGCCTTATTGTTCGAAATCGGTGCTAAACTTTATTTTCAAACTGCAAATTGTCTGAGCCTACCTATGTATCATAAATAGCTGACCCACGGGCCACCACAATTCTCTCAAGTTTTTTTTCAATCATGCTCGTCTCCTATTGCATCGGTCTAAGCATGATATATAACATTTTTTTTTGAAAAAAACTCCCGTACTAAAATATAAATTCCTGTGTAGCGGGGGACTTTATAAGCATACATGAAACGGACACACATAACAACAGATTTGAACACACGACACTTGGCGCAGTAGGAAGCAGCGTGGCGACCGCTTAAGCCACTAGGCCAATCGTGCAGTCATATATATAACCGATGTATATACTTTCGGAGTTCATCATGAACAACAGCATGGTACGAGAATTATGTGAAATATGTAATAGAAATCAAAATTATAAAATGTAGTAGGTAGTTAAAGACTTCCGTTACTGTACCATTCAAAGGTTGACTGTTAGAAAATGCCAAATGGCATTAAGTCCGACGCATGCAAATGTACTGCAGGAAGTTTTAATAAATAAAAAAATAAGTTATTAAAAACAATCTATATATTAGCAACTGTACAGACGACCGATAATAAATTTCCTCTTCATTCCGTTTCATTCACCGTATTATTAGTGTATCAATTAAATATTATATATTAGAAAGATTCCAGAAAATTCCAATCTGCTACCTAGAAAATTCGAGACGCCCACATGTAATTTAGCCGAAAATAATTATTGTATTTCTGCAAACATCAACGTTCGGTGAACTATGATAATAACCTTACTGGGAATGTGTGTTGTATTAACAATGCTATTAATATATATCGAGGCTTAACTATTGTTCCCAGATTAATATTCTGAAAGAATATCTATTTGAGTATGTACGACATACTGAAATAGAAATTTATAAAGTAAAATTTTGTTTTTTTTCGTAAATCAGTTGTACTATTGTTAAACATTAAATAGAAATTTATTTCATCAAAAATATACAACTGTATTTTGTAATTTCATGGATAATATAGATTTCATAAAATAACTTAACTTTATAATACTTGGAGGTAGTAGGGACACGCTGATTTCAGCACTAATGGGTCGGCTCGACCGGGTCAGTACTACCCTTACACAGAAGACAATCCTACTAATGCCAGCATTCTTGCTGTCGTATTTTGTTGGTGAGTGTGAGACCGGAGGCCCAATCATTCTACATTATTCTCCAGGTCTCCGGAGGCCGGGAGAATGATACAGAAACATCTGACCAGGCCGCCATGGTATGGGTCACCATGCTGCATTGCTTACCATCACAATGAGGATGGTGTCCCCTACTCCTGGATTCTACCAATACTTTCCATCAAGCAGAGTAGAGTCACTTTGGTAGGCTAAAACATAAAAAAAAGTTCTCCATAATTTGAAACTATAACGGCGTTATGTGTCAGAAGCCTGTAATATTCAGTATTATTGTCTAACCGGGGTACAGAACTGCACGGGTGCCGTAGTAGTTTTAACGGTTACCACTATTCGCTTCCTACTGTACTCACTGTTGTGGGTTCGATCTTCATACGGGACAACAACACTTAGAATAATCCACAAACTTTTGTTCTTAGTCTGGGCAATGCTTGTGTCCCTTCATGTATATATATATACATGGCAACCTAGACATAGATACTTGTGATCGAAAATCTTAAATAAGATTTTAGATAAATACCTTCGTAACAAATGCTAATTAAATACTACGATACTAAAGAAAAATATAAGATTGGAGTCATTACATCACTTGTCAAACTTACCTACCTATAGAATACCTAAGCGTACTAACGTATATTAGTCTAGTGAACAAGTTCAAAAACGTGAAAAATAGAGATAAAGGTCCTAAAAATATGAGCGATGGCTCATTCGATTCGGAATCACCTCTAGAAAAATGTTTTTGAAGGATTTTGGTGCAGGTTAAAAATTGCAATTGTTATTAACAAAATAAGATGAAAAAAAAATGATATTTCGTTTTTTGTTAATAACTCGAAAAATATTAACATTGAAGCAATTTTGAAAAAAGCTCGTTAAAGAGGAGGAAATTTCCAATAAAAAAAACCACACTCCCGGAATTCTATCTCCATTATTTGTAATTTTAATTAGACGCTGAAAATAGGTCTCCGCGCGGCAGTTACGGCATGCGCGCGTCTCCGCTAAAGAGAGTTCAGCAATAAAAATATTTTTTTTATAACATAAAATGTGATTTTAAAAATTTGAAAAAATTCTAGTATCTTCTTAACACTTGAAAGAATTGAGCCCTGAAAAAAAAAGTTTAATCACCATTTTTCAAAAAGTTATTCAATTGTTAACTAACCAATTTTTTCTCAATCTCCATGGGCATAAACAATGGGATGAAAGGTATAAATAATTGGCCTATAAATTTTAAACTTCGTGGAGCCCTTTTGATATATGTACTTTAAAAGATCCTGCGGTTTATTTTCATTAAAGTTTATTAATTTGTTAATTATGATTTTTTAAAACTACTTGTGTTTTCTATGAGGATTTCGACCTTAATTATTTATATTAATTCAAAGTTTATTCTTACAACTTTTACTAGCACTTACAGTGTCACAAACACTTAACTAAATTTATCTAGTTCCTCGAGTATTCTACAAAGAAACTTCCTAATGGGAAATAGTAATTAGTTTTTTCTACTTTCCGTTTTAGGTCCTATATTTCTCAGTCAAACTAATTGTAATCCTTAACCTGCTTTTATCTGTGCATGAAAACCTTTATCATCTTTTTCTTCTTTAAGGACCGTTAGGATAATGAACTAAAGCTATACAGTGTAGTGCATATTGATATATTTGTAGTCCTATTGGCATCGTGTCCAGTGCCGTGGTGGCGACCGCGGTCGATAACGCTTCGTGGTTTATAAAAGTATAGAACCATCATCATCATCAGCCTATCGCAGCCCACTGCTGGACATAGGCCTTTCCAATTGCACGCCACTTATTCCGATCCTCGGCTACATGCATCCAGCTCCTACCAGCCGTCTTGCTTGACCAAAAAATAACTTAAATTAAATAATATAAATATTTTGGACATCTAACAAACAACATCATCTTTTTGTGTTATGGGTACTATACAACTGATATAAATACATAAACATACTTTTTTTTGTAAATACATACATATTATACATAGAAAACACCCAGACTCCGAAACAAATATTTGTGAATCACACAAATAATATTTGGTCCGACTCGGGAATCGAACCCGAGACCTCTTGATTAGCAGCCGCATACGCTAACCACTAGAACAACGAGACAGATTAATTAGATTATTATTATCGCCCGGTAAAAGAGAGTCCGACAAAAACACTTTTACACTATAGTTTTTAGGGTTCCGTAGCCAAATGGCAAAAAACGGAACCCTTATAGATTCGTCAAGTCTGTCTGTCTGTCTGTCCGTCCGTATGTCACAGCCAATTATTTCCGAAACTATAAAAGCTATACTGTTGAAATTTGGTCAGTCGATGTATTCTGTGAACCGCATTAAGATTTTTATATTAAAATAGAAAAAAAAACAATACATTTTGGGGGTCCCCATACTTGGAACTGAAACTCAAAATTTTTTTTTTCATCAAACCTATACGTGTGGGGTATCTATGGATAGGTCTTCAAAAATGATGTTGAGGTTTCTAATATCATTTTTTTCTAAACTGAATAGTTTGCGCGAGAGACACTTCCAAAGTGGAAAAATGTGTGTCCCCCCCCCCCCCCCCTCTAACTTTTAAAGTAAGAGAGTGATAAAACTAAAAAAAATATATGTTGTACATTACCATGTAAAATACCAACGAAAATTAGTTTGAACGAGATCTAGTGAGTAGTTTTTTTTTTATACGTCATAAATCGTAACACGCAATATACCTTTCATCAAATCAATACACTAGTATAAAAACATCGATGAAAGTGACAACGAACTACAAGAACTTTTATATGATGTTACTTGCTGGTACGGAACCCTTCATGGGCGAGTCCGACTCGCACTTGGCCGCTTTTTTTTGAGTAGTACTTTTAGTAAAAGTTCTTCAGCCAAATTTTATGATATCTAGATTATATAATATCAAAATTAAATATATTCAAGTTGATATTAAGTTCCTATCTTTTATTTACTTTCATTTTATGCCAATAACTTTATTGTGTCAAATACCATTATTGTAAACGCTTTGAATCTACCAACAGAATTTATTATCTCGAACAAATGAATACTAAGGATAGTATTACGCTAAGCTTAGTGAATTGTTATGCAAAAATATAGGTAACAAAATGTACAATCATAGATGTAAACTATTTTTGGAAACAGTGTGAGCAAATATTAATTTAGAAAGCCAGTGGGTATCTGATAAAAATAGATGAATCAACGACCCTATCTTAAGGAAACATTTATTTTACCATAATAGTCTTATTCCCTAACAAACATACGAAATGATCGGTAGCTGAGTTGGAAAAAAAGTATAGGATGGTTTGCGCATCTCGGAAATATGATTCGCAATGAAATTTAGGGAGCATCCGTGAGTAAGCGGGTCTATTCTGGGACGAGTAGTAAGGACGTACACTAAATATGCCTTTCATCAGATAGATAGATATTAATCAAACACTCTGACAGCTTTTATTTAATTTCTAAGCTAATACGTACTTATTAAACAGGCAAATTTGGATTGAAGGTTGAAGGTTGATTGAAACGTTTAAATCAGAGCAGAGCTTTCCACCTTAATTATGTTCATTCACACGTTAATAAAGGAATTACTAATTTTTAGGCTTCGTTCGCAGACTAGACTATTGACTAAATAAACCGTATTTACTGTATGTAACTCATTCCACAACTATCTGAGATTCTTTGTACTCGTCTTTTAAAATCATGTACTTAAAGCTTTATGGTTTTGTGGATAGATTATATTGATTAGTACAAGAGGGGTAATGGTTTCAATACTTCAATTAAAACCCGTTTCCGTCCCGATTTCTAGAAATCATGGTTAGAATATCAACAGCTGTTTAGGACTTAAATCCATACAATACAAATAAATAAAATTCAAGTGTCTGTATGTAATGTTACACGAACAGTTTTTTACAAATTGCATTTAAAAGTATACACGATATATAATTCAAATAAAAAGCAGCCAAGTGCGAGTCGGACTCGCCCATGAAGGGTTCCGTATCAGCAAGTAACATCATATAAAAGTTCTTGTAGTTCGTTGTAACTTTAATCGATGTTTTTATACTAGTGTATTGACTGGATCAAAGGTAACGATTTATGACGTATTAAAAAAAAACTACTCACTAGATCTTGTTCAAACCAATTTTCGTTGGTAGCTTACATAGTAATGTATAACATATATTTTTTCTAGTTTTATCACTCTCTTATTTTAGAAGTTAGAGGGGGGGGACACACATTTTTCCACTTTGGAAGTGTCTCTCGCGCAAACTATTCAGTTTAGAAAAAAATGATATTAGAAACCTGAACATCATTTTTGAACACCTATCCATAGATTAGGTAGGACCCCACACGTATAGGTATGATGAAAAAAAAATTTTTGAGTTTCAGTTCCAAGTATGGGAACCCCCAAAATGTATTGATTTTTTTCTAAATTTTTGTAAAAATCTTAATGCAGTTCACAGAATACATCGACTGACCAAATTTCAACAGTATAGCTCGTATAGTTTCGGAAATAATTGGCTGTGACATACAGACGGACAGACAGACAGACAGACAGACAGACAGAGGGTTCCGTTTTTTGCCATTTGGCTACGGAACCCTAAAAAGCAAGTCTTAAATGGCTTAATTTACAAAAATAACCCAAACGGGTAACACCGCAAGACTCAGCTAGTCAGTAATAAGACGAACGCGTATTTTACAAATACAATCTTACCAAAGTATAACCTCCGGCGAATGATTTCTATCACGGAATATAGTGATTTTTTTGGTCGATTGAATATCAGCATCTTATCTTGCCATAAAGCAAATACTTTTTTCGTAAAGAAATACAACGCAATATTTATAAATCTGTCTATATCTTTATTTTCTTTTTGACAGCTTGCCTAGTTGTCAATTAATGTGGACATATCGTGCTGTCAATAAATAAAAGTTAAGTTTACCGAAAAATACTGTATATTTAATGTGTTATCGTTTAATTTTATATATATCATTTGTACATAAATGATTGTTCTTATTTCGAAACAATTTTCATATATTACAATGTACTTATTGGTAATCGAAAAATACAAATGACAAAACGCTTTTAATATGTGCAATACTGACATAATGTCATCACAATGTTTGAAATTGATTTTTGCAGGATGAGATAACACGAATATCTAGGTATATCTTATGGTACATTTATACATAGAAATATATGAGAATGATAATAGAATGTCTATCCAATTTTACAATATAAATATACCTTATTGTAAGAGCTTCTGTACAATAACGACGGCAGTGCCTAGATCCTCTAACCAAGACGGACCAGAAAAGGAGTAACTACTTTTTCAAGTGATTTCAAGGAATTAATATATTTTTAAATGGTATATACATAAAAATATGTAAGTAGATCAATAAAACAAATACAGAATTTTTGAGCATTTCAATGGTTCACAAACAAACCAAAAAAAAACTAATTTAAAATAGTTTCTTTGCGTTAAGTAATGTACAATTAGCGTATAATTAATGTTGAAGCAAAAAATGCCCATATTAGGATAGACCGCTCCTTAAATCAGTTTTTTTAACCAGTAACAGTACTTTCAGTTGAGCTTATAGGCTCCTACTAGAAAACCTTTATTTTACTGTAGAATATACGAAATCATACCAGTATCTATGCAATTTATCTATTGTGTGTATATGACAGAGTAGAAAGCCGGAAAACTCTTAGATTGATTATCACTCGAGGAAGTGGGAGCCTTAAACGCCTTGACCTACTTCCAGTCGGATCTATTCTTAGGTGGCTTGCTCACTTCGGGTGACACGGAATAATTCTTGTGGTTTTAGTCGACATTGACTAATTAGGGTGCTGTACATGCTCACATTCATAATCAAATCCTTCAAATATTCATTAAGGATAATGATTTTTCAGTTCATTGAACAGAAATGATACTAGCAAGTTGAACTTGAGAGACGAACTACTTAGCATCCCATGGATTCACCGTGCGGGTGCCGGGTCCATCATGTGGCAGAGGGAGAAACCCAGAGCAGTTCCCAGGACTTGCGACCTGGGCGTAAGTTTAAGGAGGCCCCCTTTGAGATGCGCAACAACCCTCACCTTCACTGAAACAATTATGAAATTATGAAATAATTATGAAACTGACCGTAATTTAGAGAGGTAACTTATTCAAAAGTAATTATAAACCGATCGTGTGATAACAGGTTAATCAAACCATTTTTTTCTTTTTAAATGGGAGCATGCCAATGCTACTCTCATTTGAATGATAAAGGCATGATGAGAATCTATCATTGCGAATATAGCCAATGCTAAATTGCGACTTATACTATGGCAGCTATTTTTTTCGCGGGGAATGCATTTCGCACCATACCCTCCGTGGGGGAGACGAAGGGCGTGTGTGGGACTCCCGGCGAAGCGGTCTATCCACTATACCTTAGCAGTTAGGAGCAGCTCCAGGAACGCATCAGCGACTTCTGGAGTCGTCCCTGGCGTACCCCATGACTAGGGTACATCCCAGGGTAATCAAGAAATTACCCTTGATGCAGGACGATATCTCACCTCTCACCGTTTTACACAGTAAAAGTCGGGACACCGACCCGCCCTAGTCGACATCCCCCAGCCCCATTGGGGTGTCACCTGTCTCGGGATGCTTGCAGCGGTCACATTTCCCCAAGATGTGGGCGCAACGACCCTTAGGCAACGATTGGGGACAAGCAGCATCTACCGCATGCCCTTAGCCGCCTCCTTCGGGATCGGCCCTTTCCCGATCCTTGTCGGACTCTTTTGAAGCATTACGTTTTCAGAGAAGGATACCGCTACCTTCCATCCTTCATCGCTCGCCAGCTTTTTCGCGATCTATACTGGCGGTGACAGGTTTCGTCCGATCCGTCTGATCGATGCTCGGACTCCCACGCAGGGCAGTCCTCTAGCGTGTGCTGGGCGGAGTCCCGTTCGGACCCACAGTGGTGGCATTGTGCCGTAACCTCACGATTCGATTTCGATACTCACCGAAACTACCAAAATTCGTGCTAAAATCAGTGTGGATAGAGCTACAGATACATTGAATAACTTAGTTATAAATTAGAAAAATACACAAATACAATGTTTTTTTTTTCATGACAACGCTGATTGAGCAGCGGCACGATTCAAATTTATGTCTAGCATAAGTACGAATCTCTGACTTGCAACCTTTTTTACAAGATGAAAATTGCGCAAAAGTAATTTCAGGGTAAAATTGCTTTGTGACAAGATATAGATTCATATTTATCTTCAGGACATAACGGGTTTCTTAAATTCGTTCTTCGTCGGACACAGTTACAAATGTGGTTGTATTTTTGGGCAGAGGTTTTATTATACGCAGTCTCTTTTCAATTTAGGAATTGTTTTATTGTGATAGGTCTGTGTAAGGTCCGTTAAATAAACCATTACAGCGTTCATTAATTAGTGGAGACATTTTATTGAGTTTAATCTTTTTTTATTTCACTCCGTGAGGTGCCTCTGTAACAATAACTTGTATATTTATTAGTACAAGCTTTATCATCAAAAGTAAGTAGTACTGAACCATTATTACTATGTACATACATATATAATATCATATACCGAAACATAATTATTAATACCATTAAGTAAGATGACACCCTCTCTTTTTAATGGATTGTAGCTGGTCCTGTTCTATGTCTGGCAATAAAAAGAAATAGTTATGGTTACGACGTAGGACTGCTACGATCAAGGTAGCATGGCTACGCATAATCCGTTGTCGTCATTAGTTTCTTAATAAGAGCTATTTACGTATGACGATGAAAGTAGGATAATATAATGAAACATTTTATCGATCAGAACGTAGCACGATATGCCCTTAATTTTGTCACGTACTAATAAATAGGTAGATAGCAGTATTAATACATATTTTTCATTATGAATATCTCGAATCTATTTTTTTATAAAATTAGTGGATGTTTGTGACACATGGGCAGTTTTTTTTATAATAGTTTTAGATATATGATGTGTCGAAGTTATCAAAGTTTAAGAAACTTAGAATAATTATGTTTGGAAATTTCAAGCATTAAATCATCACCATTTCTCTCTAAATGTTTTATATTTTTATTTTATAATTTATAGGTTATGGCTTTCTTTTTTAAAGATAGTGTGGGGTAGAACGAAACATGGCACGAAAGTTTTATGTGAGTTTATTTATAAATTACACTGAATACGCAGATGGAGTTTACAAAAGTATAGGAGAAGTTAAGAGTAGAATATAATAGAATTAAAAGAATACTATTTACAATAGCACTAGCAATACGAACATCCAAATTTTGATCGTAGATAGTTAGCTGTTGTACAAATGATTTTAAGAGAGATTTCGAACGTGCGTTCACCGTTGGAATAGGTGAGATAGTATCCTGCCTGCAACCGAATCCTTCATGCACCCAAATGATTTGCGGCGCTTATTGACGTCACAGTAGTATAGCCAAGCTGATTTCGGTACGAATGGGTCAGCTCAACTGGGGCAGTACTACCCTCACAGAGAAGACCAACCTAAAAATTACAGAATTCGTGTTGTCGTATTACCTTTTTTGGATTCCTACCTGGATTCACTCATGATTTCCATCAGACAGAGTAGAGTCACTTTAGTAGGCTTAGAAAATAACTAAATAATATAAATTCAAAAATAATTCTTGGAATAAACGAATAGCGAACTTCAATATAAAATAGTATAGTAACAACTGATATTGAACATTTGATTTATTTAACATCGCAACTTTCTAGAATAGCCGTCTTGAAAGATAAATACTAACTGGCATATAAATTGACTCAGTAACTCTAACCGTCGTCGCTAGAATATTGTATTTTCAGGGCAATTTAATGTAGAGAAATAGTGTATCAATTCAGAATATATACGTGTTGTTATCTTTAACTTATTTCTTACTAGCGGCTCACTCCAGCTTTACACGTAGATATATGCATTTAAAAAAATATTTTAAATTTTAAGCTCGGGAATTAATGTATCCATTGCTGAAAACAATATGAAAATCGATGCAGTAGTTTTTAAGTTTATCGCAAAGGGAAAACAGACGCAGCAGATTATTTTGTTTTATTATATGTAGTGATGTAAAAAGTTTTCATAATTCATATTACGAACAATATTTCTGTGTTAAGTTTATAATTCTTTCATTAGAACATCATAGGCATAATTGGAACTGAACTAAAAAATCATATTCAGACAACGTTTACAAACTAAACAGTTTACAATTCATCGTTCGACTTCTAATGAAATACTATGACGAAATGTCGACTCTGCCCCCTTTAAACGTTTTCTATTCTGTATTCCTATTCTCTCATTCATTGGCTAACATTTTGTTTTGATTATGTGACTGTGTGACAATTTTTAATTCAGAAATAAAGGTTCATAATATTATCACATTAAAATTATAATTTACAAACATATAGTACGGTACATTTTAATGTGACACGTCAACACCTGTACTAACATTAGTTTGGCATGCCTATTGGCACCTGAGATACAATATTGAAATACATATTTAAAAATTGTATCACAGGTACCAATAGACATTAGCTATTAGGGCCACAGCACACTAGCTACTTTTAGCATCGACGATCGGCAACTAGTCGCTTTTTAGAAGCAAAATACGGCGACCTCACGTTCCACACCGCACACTTAAAAACGCCAAACGCGGAGATTGAGTCACTTTTTAGAAGACGCCACAGCAGCTGAACGCTACTCTCCGCACACATTCGGATGCCGGTAGCATCACTTATCAGCCGACGCGATCCAGGCATCTGAGCAGTCGCTAAAACGCGCGTTTCCGATACCACGTTCGAACGCAGAAAGTCGCGAATGACGCGCGATTTTGATACCGCGTTCGAACGCAGGAAGTCGCTAAAACGCGATGCAGCATCGATGCAGTCGCAAAATCGCCGATCGCCAATGCTAAAAGTAGCTAGTGTGCTGTGGCCCTTAGACAAGAGAATATAGAAATAGAATAGACAATAAAATAGAAAACGAAAAACGTTTATAACTGGGCTAGGGCTAGGGCTAGGCTAGGGCTAGGCTGCAGATGGTGCAAACTCAGAAATCAAAAGTCGCTTGAACGACCTCCGGCTTATCATGGAAGCATCACTAAGCACTGAAGAAGAAGAAGTGATGCGCCGATAGATTCCATCATCGTTAAACTATTGCAGTCCACTGCTGGACACAATTCTCTCCTCTACATACCATCGAAAATTTGTAAATAAAATGTAAAAGACCTGCTATTACTACTCCACATTATACTATTTCCTCTTTAATATATATTTATTACTAGTAAGATAGTAGATAAATGTATTTCTGTCGTTAAGGAACTTGATTTATTTGAGCAGAACGAAAGCATAATTATAATAACTACCTTGAGATTAATTCCATATTTCCACTTCAGTAACTACCTTCCTTTTGATACAATATTCCCAATTAATGTCTATTATACCGAATTCACTGGCTAATGTAATCGTACTGACAACAAATGAACTCCACTATGAGACGTAAGCAGTTCCTGAATAACATTTACGTGTAATTGTGCTAGGCAAGTCATATCTTGATTCGATGTGAAATGAACTCACGCTTATTAAGAATACAACAAAGACCTCTACTTCATCTAGCCTTAACTGATTAAAAACTAAGAATTAGGGTAGAGATACAGGTTCATAGGGTCCAAGCGTTCGTGCTATTTTTAAACACTTAGCTAAGTAGCTTATCAACGCTTCTTGTTCAATTCTTTGTTATTCAAAAAGAAGTATTTGTCTTCTTCCCTCCTTATTACTGTCTTAAATAATAATTAGAATTAATTTAAAATTTATATCAAATGTTAAAAGAAATTTTAAGTGCCATAAATATTGTGTTACAAAAATGGCTTTTACGATACAATTTGGTTAGTTTTCGACTATGAATACATTAATGGCATTCATTAACATTGCGGACTGCGTTGGTTAGTTTCAAATTGAATATTAATGAGTTGTGTTTCAGTTAGAAATCATTTTAGTATCACATTAATAATTTATTAATATAAGACATTATATAGACACAGCCTCTAATGGGCTCCCATGGGCTCCGCCGCTAACCCGATGTTTTCAGCCAGAGCTGAACGAAGAGATCGTTGCCTTCTTGTTCTCAACGCGAGCGGTAAGTATATCACACTGCACCACAGATGGCTCCCCCTACAACGCTTGAGGCGCTTATAGCGGATGACCTCGATGTGTCTGAGGTCACTTGGGTAGAACTTGCGCTAGTAGTGGAACGGCTCAAAGCCTAAAACATCGTCCCTGAACCCATTAGCATTCAAAGCTGAGCATGGATCTAGATGACAAGACGCCGTTTCACGAACCCCGACAGAGAGGATTATTCAGCGCATGCCTCAAGCAGGGCCAGTGTCCAAAATCGTGGAAGACGGTAAAACTGATACTCATTCAAAGGGCAGGAAGATAATAAACTAACAAGTACTAACAAATATATATTCTCGAAGGTTAAAAAAATATTTTCACCTCTCCATAATTTTAAATTAGAAGCTTATGACGCCAATTATCAAACGGCTCTAAAAAATTTACGTTTTTTTCATTTGCGAATATATTTAAATATAAAACGAGATTTTGTATTTACCCGGGTCTTCAATCTAATATCAATAACATTCAATATCCTTACGAAAGATAAACAAAAAATAAAAATGAATTTGATATTGGCCTCAAACAGCTGGAATCAATTTTGTTTGGTAAAGCGTGCTCAACAACATTCCACGTGGCTTATATGGGACTGTTATCATTAATTTCACTTCACTGAACCCTTGTCTATAAAGAAATTTTTATACAGCATGATGCGATTCCGTACGGATTAAGTATATTGTGACTGTGGTGGCTTTTGTATTATCGCGGGTTTTCGTCGTTGTATTTTCTATTTATCATGACTCACACACGATATTTCAATGAAAAAAATGAAAATTCCTAAATTATACCTACTGTTTATGTTTTTCTTTTTCTGTTGTTGTATTTTTTTTTGCACTTAATGACAAATTTATGGCATAAATATCTTCAGTAGTTACTTTTAGTAAGAGATACAAGTTAGCAGTTTATATGTCCCTTAAAAATTATTTGAAAACTGACTGTTTATTTATACATTTCAAGTTAATACATTGTTTGGTTTACCATCATCATCATCCTCAGCCTATCTCAGTTCACTGCTGGACCTGGACCTTTTTTTTTTTTTTTTTTTTTTATTTATTTAATTGACACAAAACACGTTTTACAATCACAAAGTCTGCCAAACTGTAAAACAGTTTGTCGGCAGAAGTTCTCGCAGCAATGTTATGCAAAAACAATACAAATACTATTCCTCAACGCTCTCAAACAGGATTCACAAAAAAAAAACTATTGCGTAAAATAATAAAAATAAAAAACAAAAATAATTAAAAAAAAAAACAAAACACAAACAAAAGAGATAGCAGACACCAGTGATCAATCATGGACACAATGACAAGTAATGTCCCCTGAGTCGCCTTTTATATTGAGGTTTTGTGTCTACTCCCCTTAACAAATCTGGGGGCAACTGATTTAACAGATACGGCACTGTATATCTTCTCGTTCGTTTGCCAAAGTAGTTCGTGGTTTTGGGAATTACCAGTTGGTCTTTTTTCGCTAGACGGGTTGGGTACATATGTTCTCGTTGGATTTTGTGCTCATTGTTACCAAATTGCGCAACTAAAATATTCAATTTAACTTTATGATGAACCGGAAGTAAATTACATATTTTAAACAGTTTCTCGTAATGACCGTTTAAATCTTCCTTTGTGTTTCTATCTACCAAAAATTTAAGCATCCTTTTCTGTAAGTCACAAATTCTATCCAGATGTGTTGGAAACGTAAGTCCATATGTACCCAATCCGTACTCGATATTTGAGTCTACTAAGGCATAATACAGGAGATACATTAATTTTCGACTGACAACATTCTGCAAATTTCTTAAATTGCACAATATGGAGCGTAGCCTATTGCAAACATAACTCACGTGCAGATCCCATGTGAATGTGTCATCTACCACCAGCCCTAGGTATTTGTAAGAGGTGACTTTTTCCAAACTTAAGCATTTACAGTTTTTCATATGATTATGCATACATTCATAAGTGTGGCCTCTTACATCAACCGCAAACTCCTTGCGCTTATGATACGGGGAGTGCACAACCATATATTTTGTTTTATTTAAATTTATTATGATACCATTATCATGAGCCCATTGTACTATTCTATTAAAGTCATTTTGCATGGCTTCTTGTATGACATATATATTTTCATGACTATAAACTAAACATGTGTCATCTGCATACATAAACGCCTTACATTTTTTAAGTACATTAGGCATACTATTTACTTGCATTATATATCCCAATGGGCCATAGACAGACCCAGTAGGAACACCAAATTTTATACCTGACCTGCTGGTTAATTAATTTAAATAGATTTTGGTGTACCTATAGTCGGGTTCCCAACACCCAAAAAGATTATATATATAATAGTTATATAATGCATCAAAAGTTACAAAAGTTACCTATTGTCTCATCCTCATCCTTAAGGTTCCCAATCCATCTGGCACAGAGGTATTCTTCTTAACATCTCTACGCTTAGGTTCGTATACACGTACGATGTCATATATCTTCTCTTAATATAGCCTCCTAACAATACCTCCAGATAAGTTTTTATATTTGACGCTTTATGACCAGACGTAAACCTCTCTAAATTAATCTTCACCTAATATACCACTTCGTTTTATTAAACGAAATCTTGTTTCATAAAGCGTAGCTCGTAGAGTTTAGTGCTACGACCTCGTAGATCTACGCCATCTTTGTATTAACATACATACACCAAATTCTAGACAATGTTTGCTTGTCTAAATTATATATTTACTGAATTCATAAGTTTATTTAATCTTAATAACATCACTTAAATGATGAACTACAAAACATTTACAACTAACTACAACTTTTACTACAACTAAAAAGTGTGGTGTTCCTTACTAGTGCCTTGTTGGTCTAGTGGTTAGCGTATGCAACTGCTGATTATTAGATCTCAGGTTCGATTCCCGGGTCGGACCAAATATTATTTGTGTGATTCATAAATATTTTTTTCGGAGTCTGGGTGTTTCCTATGTATAATATGTATGTATTTACAAAAAAAAAGTATGTTTATGTATTTATATCAGTTGTCTAGTACCCATAACACAAGCTCTGCTTAGCTTGGGACTAAATGATGTTGTGTGTCAGATGTCCGAAAAAATATATTATATTTAGTGCTCCAAATTAGAAGAACCCAGTAAGATAAACAGATTTATTCATGTTAATACTTATAAGCACTTAACACGTACTAGTATAATCAAATTACCACTAAACTCATTGTGTCAAGATGCTACCTATGGTTAAGAAAGTTTAATAAATAACGTAAAATGAAAGCACCTCTATATGTTATATATTCATTATCAACAGCTTATAATAATCTACTAGTGGATGTAGGTCTTGTCTTAGAGATTTATTTATCATTTATTTATTCTATTTTTCCTGATGAGTTAAACTCTGGAGCCTTTAAGAGTAGAGTGAACAGGTTTCTTTTGGATGGGCGTGTACCATCTTCGTCTTCATCTACACTTTCCATCAGGTGAGATGGAAGACAAACGCCTATTCCATTACGATAATAAAAAAAAAAGAAAAAAAGATTTTGGTCTTCTATGACCGAACGAGTTGGTACGTACATAATAATATTTCTTACAAGGTAGTAGAATTACACTGATTACTGCACAAATTGACCGGCTCGACCGGAGCAATACCACCCTCACACAGAAGACAAACCTAAAATGAGCAGTATTTGTACTGTCTTATTTCGTTGGTGATTGCGATACCTGAGTCCTAATGAAGTAGAAGCATCTCACTAGGCTGTCACAATATGGGTCACCATGCGTTAACAATAAAGATCATGATCCTACTCTTAAATTCTACTCGTGCTTTAAATCAGACAAAGTAGAGTTCCCAACTGGCACTCGGCCAGCGTGGGGGCGTACAGTCTTTAACCTCTCCTGAGAGAAGACCCGAGCCCAGCAGTAAGACGATATGAGTTGTTGATTGTGACGTAAAGTCACTTTGGATGGCTTCTATATTAAAATATATAGTATGAAATCCTTTTTAGAAATAAATGCCGTATGGAAAATTCAGGTAAATCCTAAATCAAATTTCACAAGAAACGTATAAAAGCACTCAAACAAAATTATAATCGAAAGGATTACATTGGAACTCGTACGGTTACCAAAGCATAATTCGTTTTTTTTTCATCCATTTCGATGTTAGCACATTTTCGTTTGGAAGATATGGATTATCGTAAATCTTTTGGACGTAAATTTTATGCAAACAAGAGCAAATGAATTTTACTATACCAAAGCTATGCATCAACACACTCTTTTTTCCTGTGCCGAATAATTAAAACATGAAATATACCAGCTAACATGTTTCCCCCACACTATGATATCAGGTTATTTAAGTGCACTAGGGCGCCATAATAGGAGGCACAGAGGGCTTTGTCGATATTCGCAACGAGGACGGCGGCCACGACTCTTAGATCCTACTCATGCTTTCCAACGGGCTGGGTAGGGTCAATTTGCCAACTATCTAAAAAGAAAACAAATAAACCGGTTTGAGTCAAAATCCATTGCAGAAAACAGTTGTTAAGCATTTCTTCTGTTGCTTTTGACCAAGTGAATATGGTCTTCGGATTCCTAGTTCTGATAATTTCAAGTATAGTAATAGTATGAGAGAAGGGGGCGTCTTGAAAAACGATGAACATGGCATTGCTAGTTGTAGTCGCTAAATTAAACACATGGTACCTTTATTCATCTATCGTTCTGTATGTCTGCATTTTACCATGACGATACGGATAAACAAACATTTATTTATGTATAAGATTTACATTAACATTCTGATAAAATTTTCACTGCGTGTCTTTATACATTTACAAATTTGTGAAAAATTTTGAGGATAAGACGCTTTAACAAAACTGTCGCGAAGTGTGGGTGTGTAGATAATCGGCTTTGTTAGATATCCAGGCCCGATATTGGAAAAGTAGAAAGCAGCGCATCAGGTTCATACTTCGACATGAGCCAAGTTTTGTATGGCTTTGTATACTGCCATACAATATATACTTATTGTATGCCCTTTGTTGAACGTACAATGAAGTAGAAAATTATGTGAAAATATTACTGCTTAGATTTGAAAACCGCTGAGATAGCTACCAGAGGTAAAAAATCTCTGGTAACCATCATAGTGGGTATCGTTAAGCTACTAATTTTTAGAGCATTATTACTAGTTTTCTCCCACGGCTCGGCCCCTGTGTATATCGGTAATAGCGATAAAAATGTAGCCTATGTCCTTTAAATATATTATATTATACATTATATTATATTTATATTGTTTATCATTCATTAATGGTATTAACTAAAAAAAATCCCCAAAATTATAAAGTTTATAGAGGAGTAGACGTGTCTTGTGTTACCTACGTAATCATCGTGTTTCGGAGGGGCATACCTCGTTTTATGGTATCATGTAAAAAAGTAACTACTCTGCTTGATGTCATGCTTATTCGTAAAACTAGTGTAACCTTAAAAAAGCTTTACTATTAAGTTTTAAAATAAGAGGCTCAATCAATGAAACTTTCATTTACTAATAATTACAAAACTTCCATTGAATAAACCCAGAAAGTCACTTAAAATCAAATTAAGTAAATTATTCTTAATTATTGTTATGCAGCAGTTCTCGATGGAAAACGCTTGCTATCACAGAATATCGTTACTTATCTTCAAATTATACAGTCTTTTGCCAAGTTCCCCTGAAATTAATTGTTCTCTCAAAGGAAAATAAAGGCAAAGTACGTAAACTTGTCGGTGATTTTAATAATAAATCAATTTGTAAGCGACGCGAAGCCATCTCGGGATTGGAGCTCGCTGTAGATTCATTAATTAATTAAACCTTTAGATTAATACGTAACACTAATAAGCAGCAGTAATTGAAACAAGCTTATAGATCACTTAATACTGTTAATAAACGAAGGCTTTCAAATAATTATCTCATGAAGTAAGCATTTATCTATATTGATAAAATTGAATAAAGTTTGTGTACCGATTGGACTCAAGTTTTAACTCGATATACAAAGCGATACTATTATTAGTCATGTCTGTATTTCACAGTAAAATATGACTGGGTACAGCCAATAATTTAAATAATAATAAATTTCTATTGTAGTTTTGGTTTTTGATACATTTTTTTTAAGGTTTCAAAATCTCAAATGTGCTAAAGTAAAATAATATTTTATTTTACAATTAAATTATTAGAACTTTATTATACAATGAAACTTGGTTAAGTGAGACATCAAGGGACCTGCAATATTGTTTTTTTTTATATATTAGCGGCCAAAATGAGAAAAATGCTGTTGTTTCACATAAAGAGGTATTCCACTTACCCAGTGTCTCTGATATCCATATATAAATAAATATCTGTCTCATTTACAGAGGGTTCTATTAATAGAAGTCAGAATACAAGTTTTTTCAGTTGTAGAGGTGTGATTATTAAATAACTTTCACAAAAAATCATGAAATGTGACAAGGGGGGAGGGGGGTGTAGTATATCACATGTATTCATGTTTTCTTCAATTTTTTCGCATTTCTTCATTATTTTTATGTCAGTCAAAAACAACCTGCAACCCTTCTGCCCTCCCTCTGAACGTAATTTATTGTAGTCTTTATTTTTCTACAATAAAATTAGTTGATACTGTTACTTCCGCCTGACGGCGGGCACATAAACAAAACTAATATGAGAAAATAATTTATAAAATTTAAATGTATTAACAATGTACTACAATAATTTTGAATTTACAATTTAATGTTAAATTTTAATGAGCACTAGAGTCTCTAATTAAACTCGAGGCCCCGTCGTGGTCCACCCGCCGGTGCCTCGATCGAGTTAGTCGAGAGGATATTGGCGGTCAGAGCCATACGCGGATACCACACCGTATCCACAGAGGCGGCGCGCGCCTTGGCCGGTACACCCCCGTCTGGAGACTCCACTCGCTGGCTAGGAGGGAATCGAGTCCCGCCTGCCACCACTGTGACTGCAGTGATGATTCGGCCCAGCACACGCTGGCCGTCTGCCCTGCATGGGACCTCAGATACATTTATTTTTTATTTTTTAGATTTTTGTTTTAATTTTAATTTTATGATGATGAAATGATTAGTTATTAAGATGAACATCCAAAATTTATACAATATGTACTACAATTCGTATTTTATAAGAATAAAAACTAGTTAGAACGTCCCACACACCGCGAGTTCTTCATTTCCACATAGAGTGAGTAAACTTCTACGGACATAATAGACCAGGGTAGAAGCGTTTTACAATAATAAAAGGTGAAAAAAATATAGTAGGATAAAATGAAATCCATTGGAAAAGGAGGAGAAACATTATAAAAATGAAAGGAAAAATAATTTATGGGCTATCTTAGTTCGGGAAGGGGAAGGAGGATCAGATCACCCGTAAATTATTTTTCCTATCATTTATATAATACTATCTGATGCCCGTGGCTCCGCTCGCATCCTAGAGACCAGGTTCGAAAATTTTAGAAAAAGAAAATTAATTGTAGCATGAAAACCATTGGAAAAGGAGGATAATCTTATATACAAAATTCTCGTGTCACAATGTTCGTCCCCATACTCTTCCGCAACGGCTGGACCGATTTGCATGAAATTTTGTGAGCATATTGGGTAGGTCTGAGAATCGGCCAACATCTATTTTTCATACCCAATGAAAATTGCAGAAAACCTGATCAGTCTCATAATACAACTATGGATACTATCTGCTTTGTTAACTCCAGTCTTCAAAAAGTTAACGACGTGAGAAATAGGATTAGTGAGGCACATAAAAACATACTGTAGGGACGTAATCAATATTTATGAAGGCTATAACAATATTACGACTACCAGCTAATAAGACCAATAAGATTTTATATCGGCAAACTTGACATGGGAAATATACCACTACAGAAATAAATGGCTATCATGATATGGTAGTTAATAACGCGTAATAACAGCTAGTAACAAGATTAGTTTTCGTTAGAATGATGCAGTTATTTAAGTTACCAACAACTTATAATGTCCCACTACTGGGCAATAAGTTACCAACCAATGATAAACCTTCGATTGGTTTATATGACTAGCTCAAACTGGCCTCGATGGTCTAGCGATTAGCATATAGCGGTTGCCGATCAAGAGGTCAGGTTAGATTTTCGGGTCAGGCCAAAACTGTTGTTGGGTTTCTCCTACAAGAAATTCTTAATAACAGTCAGTTAAATTCACGATATCTAGATTTTTGGAGCTCTTTAAAAGAGGCTTTCATTCAGTAATAACCTAAACTAATGATACTCCCAGATGGTCCAGTCCATTTTTGACTAAACATGGCTCTTCCACGATTTTTTCAGCAATTATATATAGCCGGTTCCAAAAATAACGGGTCAGTCACATAAACCCGAATATCTCCCGAACTACGTATGCCATCCTAATGAAACGAAGACTGTTCAATTGAGAATTTAATTATACAGATAAAAAATAAAATAAAACTTAGTTACACCCACAATATTAATCTTAAATTAAAAAAAAACTAAAGTAGTCATATTTTTCTTAAGATTACATTTTTTTTATGATTGTTTTTTTGCTGTTTTTCATCACTGGAGGCTTCATCACGTGGAGGCAATACAAAGTATTAAATGAAGAAAGTGATGAAAAACAGCAAAAAAACAATCATAAAAAAAATGTAATCTTAAGAAAAATATGACTACTTTAGTTTTTTTTTAATTTAAGATTAATATTGTGGGTGTAACTAAGTTTTATTTTATTTTTTATCTGTATAATTAAATTCTCAATTGAACAGTCTTCGTTTCATTAGGATGGCATACGTAGTTCGGGAGATATTCGGGTTTATGTGACTGACCCGTTATTTCTGACCCGTTATTTTTGGAACCGAGTGTATATATCACAAATTATTATTGTTGTTGCTCACGATGAATGCCGAAACTATCCGAAAAACCAAACCCAATTTCATCACATTATTATTACTGAGTTATCTCCTAGTGATGATATTCACTGGCCAGTTTTATTGTTTACATTCTAGTACCTTACAAACTAAAAGAATAATTTGTACCTTCCTTCTTCTTTCTAGCCTTATTCCATTATTATTTGGGGTTGGCTACTAATTTGTACCTACCTAAGTACTTTAATTAGCATCCTTCGACACAAGATGACAATAAGAATTTATAAGAAATTGTATCTCATATAAGTGAACTGTATATTGTTCTTACGAAAAATAGTTTATAAACCATTTGCTGGGACGCCTAAGATAGGATAGATAACATCGCGCTTATGCCAATACGAGCCGAACATGATGGAGAAAAAACGCAAACAAAGTTGTGTGAATCAGATTGTATTTATATAAAATTAAAAAAGCTTATTAACCTCAGTTAAAGTGTCAAAGACCTCTTTTAGGTAAATAAATAACCAATAAGAAATCAGTTATTCGGAACGAGTTCAGTTTTACAATTAATAAACCCACCAAACTGCATAACAGTTTGTCTGTGGGATTAGCGCTTGTTTATTTATACACACGTTCCATAAATTAACAACTAAAATAAAATACCTAGTACCCACCTTATTACAAATTACAGAGATTTTTTATTGGGACAGTCATCCGTAGCACAAATATGTCAATTTATATTAAATTCATTCCGTAGAATACGCCTAGGCTTAAATTTCAAGAAAGATTTGCTAATATTACTGGCATTATTTCTTAGCCAACCAATGTGATTGTATATTGCTGTGACCATGTACCTGTTAGTTATTTTACCATAATAATTCTTTACTTTCAAGAAAACGAGTATACGCTCTCTGACCTTCCTTGTGTTGTAGGTATTTTGTACTTGAACGTTGTACTGATTATTATAAAACTGTTCTAGAACTATCCAGTACCTGACTCGCGAGTGGATTGGGAGAATCTCACATACGAGAAACAGTTGGTTATAGTTTTCTTTACAATCATTTTTATTTTATTTTTCCACAGGGTACTTCATGAACGAACCTGCAGTGATTTAATACTGTCCAAGTCTAACCATAGCTTAGCAGTGACTCGGAGAGGGCAAATTAAAGTTTTTTTACTTAGTGTTGTTTTTAAATTATAAAACTCATTTAGTACTGTCCTGAGTTTCGCACATACACCGTCAACATGAGGTATCCAATTCATATTGGTGTCCACCCATAACCCCAGGTACTTAAAATTACACAGTAATTCCAAATTTGAACAGTTACAGTTAAGCATGTGATAATGCTTTCCTTAGTGATAATGAAGTCTATTCACATTCTATAAAGTTATCAAAGAGATGCAATCTGATGTTGTTATTTTGCCACGACAGAATTGAAATGACCAACAGAACAATCGAAGTTCTAGCAATAATTTATCGTATTTCCGAATACAATTACGTTTGTTTTACATAATTAATTGTTACAGCACTTTCACAACTTCACTGTGTGGTACTAAAAGCTATTTAACTTGTTAAGGAGTATTTTTACATCGCATTTGTTAAAACTTTGACAGGGGTCTGCGATGTAATTTAGAGGGTTACGCTTGATTGGAGTGAAAAGTTGTTTAAAAATGTTACAGTGCTTACAATTTTATGAATTGAAATTCGTGTACCGAGTAACCATTTTTTGGTTATGAATAATAACAATTATTTACGATTGCATTAGTTCAAATTATCAGGCTATTTTTTTTTGAAATAGTGGTTTTTGATACTTTAATATAAGATTTTGACAACCCTGAAGGTTTTTGAAATCTTCAGTTTTGCCACACTTATAAATCATGAAAGCCGAAAGTTTAAAAGTTACAAAGTACGTGGTTACGGAAGCGAAAAAATGTTCTTATATTCTTTTCATAACAAAGTTCACCTAAGCCACCAATTTTGATTTACTAACATATAATAGTTCGATGGCTGGCAGGAGCTGGATACGAAAAGCCTAAAATGATCAGAGTGGTGTGCAATGGGAGAGACTTATGTCCAGCAGTGGACTGCGATAGGCTGATGATGATGATGATGAATAGTTGCTAGGAATTTTAACACATTACGTAGGATTCACATAAAGGTAAGTAATATTTAGAAATACATGATGTACTCATTGATATATAAAAACCCTAGATGCACAGTCTCAAACAAAAGCGGCATACGAAACTGTCCCACTTAGTCATTGATGTATAAAAATATCAATGTGGGTAGTTTTAGTTATGCTATAAACATATCTTTTGCAAATTCAACCTTACGCGCATTGGTTAAAGTTTTTATTACAAAGCAGTGTGTATATATACTGTAAATTTTACTACCGAAGTTTTGAATAAGAACAGGGTCGTTTGGATTATGCGACTAAAATAAAAGGTTGTGTAATAGTCGTTCTCACACTGAAAAAGCGGCCATTGAAATTTGTCGTATTATTTGAAAAGGGAGCAATTGTGCTCGTATTTATGAGGACGGTTTTGAGACGCTGAGTGTGTATCTTGGGTTTTTTAATACATCAATGGATGTACTCGAACCTATTTAAAATATAAAATTAAATAATGTGATTTACAATTCAAAACATATAAAATTCGCATTTTAAATTGTGTTAAAGTAGCAAAAGACTTACTAAAATACACAAAAATTGAAATTTATTTTGTCTTTGTGTCGAATATTCAGGGTTAATTTAAATAATATTCATCCACTATAATACATGCATATTCTTTAATGTATTTACATAAAAATGGTCAAATAACTCTACAAACAAATCATAAACAAAATTTGCTTTAATTACACGACTACGGCAAAACCGAAAGGTGGGGTAATATTTTTTAGTCCATATAAGTTTTTACGTTTCACCGTAACGTATTAACTGATGAAGCTTACAGCAATACATTTAACATTGATAATGGAAGTAGCAACAAAACGCCAATAACAAGTATACACAAAATAAATATAAGCTAAATATTTAGAAAAACATAAAGCCTTAGGCAAACAAAAGCAATAAATTTCCTATGATGTAAATACAAATTAAATTCTATGCGTGTGTGTGTCGTTTTATTTATTGATTTAATGTATTTTAGGCATATTTAAAAAAATAGCTTTCTGCACTCCTACATAAACTATAAGTGTGCCAAATTTCATATTCCTCCGTCCGCGCAATTTTCGTAAAAGGGGTATAAGGTTTTTGCTTCACGTATATTAATATACCTCAATATACCTCATAATAAATATAATAATCTAAATAAACATTATTATGGATAGCGTATCTCGTCATAGCATTCATCATAATATTTAGAACATAACTTTGAATAATTATAATCCCAACAGCAATCTATCGGGAGTAAATTAATAGTAGTTTGTAGTTTTGAGTGATAAATTAATTCCGCTTGAATAATATATTCATGAAAATGAATTACTCTTCAGCTGTTTTATGACTTCCTTGTCGCAGCAGCAGTCGATTCATAAATAACATATGTAGCGAGATATTTTGGAAAACTGTGGAATTAACAACGTTTAATAATAATATTGACTTTTTGACTGCCTTGTTGGTCTAGTGGTTAGCGTATGCGGCAGCTGATCAATAGGTCTCGGGTTCGATTCCCGGGTCGGACCAAATTTATTTGTGTGATCTACAAATATTTGTTTCGGAGTATGGGTGTTTTCTATGTATAACATGTATGTATTTACAAAAATGTCCGTGTGGTGACGGATTAAGAATACAGAGTGTCACCACCCCTATTCATCCCGCGCGGGTGTTGTAAAAGGCGACTAAGGGATAAACTACGCAAGACAACATCAATGCAAAGAGGAGGAAAACTTGAAACCAAGCCTTTTTTTTTTTTTTTTTTTTAGTGTGTGAAAAATCATCATGGACCGTCACCCCACCGGGGGTTACGGCGGGGTGGTGTGTCGGACTTGAACCGACTAAAAAACACACAGTGTGCCCTCTCCGCGCTTCTCCGTTTAGGAGTAGGAGAAGTCCAGGGTGGGATCTCCTTCTGAACTTCTCCAGCGCCTGCCCGCTCCTGATGCGGGCACCGTCTCTGTACGACGACCCTCTCTTAGGCGGCGTCCGGCACACACCGACGCCGCCCCCTCGCGGCTGGCCACATAGTGCGGGTGGAGGGAAAACCCGTCCCGTCCACCCGCGGCCACACTCAAGGCGGCATGAGGCGCAGATGTTCGCGCCTCCGCCGCCCGAGTCGCCGGCGGCGAATCTGGTCCGATTGGATGTCGTCCTCACGGGCCTTCTCCGCCGCCTCCTTCTGCGTGATTACGTCCT
This sequence comes from Phragmatobia fuliginosa, assembly GCA_932526445.1. NCBI lineage: Eukaryota > Metazoa > Arthropoda > Insecta > Lepidoptera > Erebidae > Phragmatobia > Phragmatobia fuliginosa. Next base: position 18,524,218 of record OW052061.1, read on the forward strand.
CGCAGAAGGTTGCGACCGCGGTGAATGCGCTCTCGCTGCCGACCATGGAACGAACGACGGCCGGTAGTGAGAGATCCCCTCCGATGACTGCAGTGAGGACCCGGCGCTGCGTCTCCCATGCGGGGCAGACCGCCAGCGTGTGATGAGCCGAATCCTCACTGCAGTCGCAGTGGTGGCAGGCGGGACTCAATTCCCTCCTGGCGACCGAGTGCAGGTACTTTCCGAAGCAACCATGCCCGGAAAGAACCTGCGTCAGTCGGAAGGTAAGGGTCCCGTGCTGCCGCACTGCCCATTCGCCGATGACCGGCTGAAGCGCCTCTACGGTGGCGAAGCCAGCACGTGGAGTCTCCAGCCGGACCGACCAGCGATCCATCGTGGCTCGGTGAGCGGCTTCGCGCCACTCGCGCACGTCCTCGGGCGGAGGTCCAACTCCACCACTCTCCGCCCGGTAGTTAGCCACTCGCCGATAAACGTCGGCGAGCACTTCCGCCTCCAAATCCCACGGGGGTGTTCCGGCCAGGGCGCACGCCGCCTCCGTCGATACGGTGCGGTAGCCCCGTATGGCTCTGACCGCCAGAGTTCTCTGCGGCCGCCTAAGGCGCGCCCTATTCTGCTCGGTCAGAGCCGCTGCCCACACCGGTGCACCATAGAGTGCCATAGACCGGACAACCCCCGTGTACAGCTGCCTCGTGGCGACACTGGCTCCTCCCAGATTGGGCAAAAGACGCCCGAGGAAGGAGGCAGTGCCGATCAGCTTCGGAGCAAGCTGTTGGAAGTGCTCGTCGAAGAGCCACCTACCGTCTAGGACCAGACCCAGATACTTAAAGTGGGCCCGGACCGGTACGAGGACCGAGTTGACCTCGATGGAGGCGCCGGCGGGTGGACCACGACGGGGCCCATGGAAAAGTAGGGCTTCCGTCTTTTCTAGGGCCACCCGCAAACCCAGCGCCTCAATGCGCCCGACCACCAGGGAGACTCCTGTGGTGGCCAGGCGTGCCGCCTCTTCGAAGGTCGCCCCCCGGGCTGTCACAAGAGTGTCGTCGGCGTAGCAAATTACACCGACGCCGGGGGGGAGACGCCCTCGCAGGACCCAATCGTATCCCATGTTCCACAGGAGTGGTCCGAGGACAGACCCCTGTGGAACACCGCACGACATGGCCCGACGTCTCAAGACTCCTTCTCGGTCCTCGTACATGACAGTACGCTCCGTCAGATAGTCTGCCACTAGCCGCCTCAGGTACTGTGGCACTCCGTGGTACTGGAGTGCGGCCCTGATGCAGCTGAATGGCAGACTATTGAATGCGTTGGCGATGTCCAACGACACCGCCAACAGCACGTCGCCTGAGCCCACCGCCTGTTCAGTCGCGGCCTTCAGACGCAGAATTGCGTCGACCGTCGAACGCCCCTCCCGGAATCCAAATTGGGCGTCCGACAGATCGGGGCCCACCTCGCGCAGGTGCCGGACGATGCGGGCGTGGAGCACCCTCTCGAACAGCTTACCCGCCTCATCCAGCAACACGATGGGCCTATAGGCCGCGACCGAGTCGGCAGACCGACCTGGCTTCTGGAGCAGAACCAGCTTCCCGCTTTTCCAACACTCAGGGAAGCGTCCGGACGCCAGACTAGCGTCTAACACTCCCCTGAGGCGGTCCGACATATGATCGAGGGCTCGGGCCAGCACTCGGGCAGGTACCCCGTCTGGCCCGGGGGCGGTGTTCTTGGATCCAATCCTTAGAACAGCCGCCCCTACCTCTGATTCCCTGACGGGCGGCACATCAGCCTCGCCTTCGTCGTCGCCTCCGGCCATGACGGCCATCGACGGGGGCGTGTGCTCCGCCCGCTGTGGGAATAGGCCCTCGACCACTTCCTGCAGGAAGCTGGGCTGGAGAGTCTCCGTGAGGGGCAGGCCCCCCGCGCAGAGCTTTTTGCGCACCGCACGATAGGGCCGACCCCAGGGGTCACGCTCGAGACTCTCCAGCATCTCCTTGCGGCTCTCCTCTTTGGCGCGGCAGATGGCCAGCTTCAGAGTTTGCCGGATCTCACGGTATTCCTCTTGAAGCCGATCCACCTCCTCACCGACTCCGCGGTGGCGTCGCCGACTACGAGTGAGGCACCTCCGGGCACGAACACAGGCCGCACGGAGGGCCGCCAACTCCTGGGACCACCAGTAGACCTCCTTCCTTGGAGGCCGACGCCCACGTACGCGTAATTGCACTGCAGAAGCGACCAGCCCCCACGTTGACCTCTTCGGCCGGGGCCTGCGGAGGCAGCCAAGAGTTAAGAATGGCCGCCTCCTCCAGTAAGTCCCTGTCGAGCTTGGCGACAGACCACCGCGGAAAGCGGGAGGGACGCCGCGCCGCGTGACCCCTACTGGCGTCCTGGGACCGGGAGAGCTCAAATCGGATATACAAATGGTCCGAGAGCGTCTCAACCTCATCCAGGACACGCCAGTTCTGTACACGTGCGGCGAGTGCAGGGGTAGCGAACGAAAGGTCCACTATCGACCCCCCCTGTTGTCGCACGCACGTGTTGGTGGAGCCTCTGTTCAATAGACAGAGGCCCACCGAGGCCGCCCACTCCTCTACGGCCCTGCCCCTGGCGTCCGTCGCCGGGGAACCCCACGCAATGGACTTGGCGTTGAAGTCCCCCAGCACGAGGACGCGCCCAGACGCTAGTTGCCGCATCGAGGTCTCCAGGTTGTTCAGGAAGACCTCGAAGTCGCTCAAACTCTTATTGGGGGAGAAGTAGACACCGTAAACGGTGATCCCCCCCCCACTCGGCGGCAACATATCCCGTGCCCCTGTCTTTGAGCGACAAGTGCGGGGAACCAGCCGCCGTGGAGCCGACGACTGCCACGGAGCCGTCCCGGTCACCCATCCAGTTTCGACGGGGAGGGACGAAGTAGGGCTCCGCGACTACGGCCACACCGACCGACCACTGCGCCATGGTTTGCAGGAGGAGATCCTGCGCTGCGGCGCAGTGGTTCAAGTTCGTCTGGACCAGAAGGTTGGAGACTTGATCCATTAAGGGATCGTCTCTACAACCTCCTCCATGGGCATCGGCGCCGACGCACTAGTGACGACGGAGGCAGCCTGGATCGATAGGCTGGCCTCTGGCGCTTGCCGAGACGCGCGGGGAGGCTTGCAGCCCCCCTGCCCAATTTGGTGGTTGGCGGGCTTGTTCGCCGCCGCACACACCGGGCAATGAGGGGCGGCAGAGCATTCTGCCGCTTTGTGCCCCGGTCGACCGCAGCGGTAACACAGACTGCTGCAGTCGAAACAACTCTCGCATTTGGAGCGAGTGTGTCCGGCGGTTAGACACTTGAAGCACCTCATCGGCCTCGCAGCCAGGACCGTAACCCTGGCATTCACAAAGCCGACGAGGATAGCTCCGGCGTCGCCCAAAACTTTGGCTGTCGCCACGGGACAGCTGACCCATGCCGCGCCTAGCCCGCCTGGACCGGGGCGGATGGTGCCGACCCTGATGTTATCCGCGCTGCAGCCGGTCTTCTCCCGGATTGCATCGCGGACATCTTCGGCCGTCACAGAATCGTCCAGGCCCGAAATACGCAGCTCCGCGCACTTCGTGGGCCTGGCGATCTTGACGCCATCCAACTCGGCAAACATGCCCCTCAGCGTCTCGGCACATTTGTCCGCCGTCTTTGCACCTTCTGCCCCAGGGAACTCGAGGACTCGAGCTCCCGTCTGGGCGCGGCGCAACCTGACCCCTGCCGGTCCAAACTCGCTGGCAAGACTGGCCCGGGCCTTTTGGAAGACAGCCGCATAGGTCAGTCCGCCACTGGCAGCCTCCGGTGTGACGGTCACCACTACAGCCGCGGTTTTGGGCGGCTGTAGTTTTCGCGGCTTCTTTTTGTTGGCCGCTGCCACCACCGGCGGCGGCTGCGAGGCTTCGGCTGCCTTTTCGGCGGCCCTTCTGGCCCGCTGCCTCTGCCGCAGTTGGCGCCTCTTCGAGCTCCCCATCACTTGCCAGCTCTCGTTATCGGCGGCAGATGTGGAGGGGCCCGGCAGGGGTGTTGGAGTGGGGAGAGGGGGGAACTCCTCTCCTGTTTCCGGCACCGCTTCTGGCCTTGTCTTGGCCGGCGCTTGGGCCGGAGTCTTGGCGGGCGCCTTCACCTGCGCCTTTGCTGGCGCCTTGGCAGACGCCTTTGCCTGCGCCTTTGCTGGCGTCTGGGCCGGCGCCTTCGCCGGCGCTTTCGCCGGCGCCTTAGCCCCCTTCCCCTGTTTCTGGGGAGCCTCAGGGGCCGGGGCAGAGGCCGCCGCCGCATACGACACCGGACCTCTCTCAACGGGGAGTTCGGTCGGCGCCGCCGCAGCCTTCGGCCTCTGCGATGCCAGCGGCGGACGTACCACTGGGGGTGGAGGTAGCATTGCCTTCAGATCGGCTAGGCGACCGTCCAGCATGTGCCCCACCGCGACTAGCACCTGGCGCAGCTGGGCGTCAGGCATCGCCGCATTGGTTGGGGCAGGGGCAGGCTGGGGCAAGGCAGCGGTAGTGGCCACCAGCTCGGGATGGCTTTTCTGGAAGCAGGCGAACTGGTAGCCTAGCTCGGCCACCTGCGCCGTCAAGCGGTCATTTGCCGCCTGCAGACGAGCCACGTCTCCGACGAGCTCGTCTACGGCCCCCGTGATAGCGCAGGAGGAGTCCTTAAGGGCCTTCACAAAGGAGCCCTTTAAGTTAGTGGACCTGCCGGCCACTCGGCGGATCACTTCCACCGCCGCCTTCGCCCTATCCTGCACGGAGGGAGGAGCCTGCGGTACATCTCCCGCCGTCGTCATCAGATTCTTGACCCTCTGCAAGAGTTCCTCTACCTCCTCCTCCGCCTTTGCCTCTTTGTCGGCCCTGTTGCGCCGGTAGGTCTCCGGCTTAAAGACGGAGCCTGACGGGCCTGGGACCGGCGAGGGTGACGCCGTTCTGCGTTTCGGCTGGGATGCGTCACCGTCGTTATTCCCGGCGAGCTCGCGCTTCCTGCGGACGTCAATCGGCTCCAACTCCATTGAGGAGGAAAACTTGAAACCAAGCCTATACCAACCCGTCTGGCCAGCGTGGTATAGTAGGCCAAAATTTCCTTTCTAAGGAGAGGCCTATGTCCAGCAGTGGACTGTTAAAGGCTGTTGATGATGATGATGATTGATTTACAAAAAATAGTATGTTAATGTATTTATATCAGTTATTTAGTACCCATAATACAAGCTCTGTTTAGTTTGGGACTAGATAATGTTGTGTATAAGATGTCCGATAATTTATTAATTTATTTATAATTATATGTGTCTTAAGTAAGTATCTATAAATTACTAGCTAAGTCCCGCGGTGTTACCCACGATTGTTATTTTAAACAGTTTTGAAAAAAAATGCCTAAGTTACTACTTTTAACATCAGCTATCTGCTAGTAAAACTCCCGTAAAATAGGTATTCTTTCAAGAGATTAACAGGAATAAACAGAAAGACAGACCGGGAGACAAAAAAAATATTATAAAAATTGTTTTTTGCTGTACGGATCGAATAAACCTTTTTTTAAATTTATTAAAAACTGTTAATTTGAAATTACAAACAGACACTACAATTTTATACATATATTCCTATAGATGTAGTTTTGTGATCCTAATGTGAGAGTTGCATTTAAGACCTTTATAATAATATTATCGTTACAAGAATCAATATTTCATTATATTGAATATAAAATCCTTCATCGTTTTTTTTAAACTTTTTTTTTCTATCCTAAGTTTTCCTCAAAGAATTACATTTTAGCGATAAGGCCTGTAGCAACTTCTATATACAGCACAAGTCAAAAACATACAACAGCGCCATCTACCGAAGAAACACAGAAACACGGAGTTGGGAAGTAAATGCTATGTAGTGAATGCTATGTAAATGCCTAAATCGCGATATAGACATTCTTGCACCGATTAGCATATAAACACCCCAAGATCATTTCTTTCATAATTTTGCCTTCACATAGTGTTCACATAATGTATTCCATTCTAATTTTAAAGCTGCCCTTCTTCTTATATCTTATATTTAGTACCTACTGGAAATAACAATTATCTCAAACTCACCTGAATGAAACAATCGATATATAACATTACTCTTCAACATTCAAGATTATATAACAATACATTCTTCTATCGTTCATAACGGTGTCGGTGGAACCCATTAGTCTTCGTAGCGTTTTATCACGTAATTTTCTTGAAGGGACCCCAAGATTGATGACCCTGCGTTCCTCGCGACCTCAATACTTGTGTCGAACAACTAAATCGAAAATGTCAAACGCAAACGAAATATTTGCTAAGACATAAGTTAGCTTGTTGGTGTTTTGTTTTCCATATACTACTAAGTTTAGTGTAGGTAGGTATACCTAGGTAGGTAGATAGGTATCTACCTATATCTTTGATGATGAGCAACTAATCGTAATTTTAATTTAATCACTTTCATTCTACTTTTTGGGGTTCCGTAGTTCATGACTCGTAATTCTAATAGGTCCAAACGGTTAGTGCTAGAAAGAAACTTCGAATATGTGTTATTAGCACGTCGATAAAGTGCTAAAATAAAATCACCAAATATGTTTTACTTGGGGCACCGCCCAAAACATAACAAAATAATAAATAAACATAACATTTATCTATTAGACACGATTTTAATTTCATTTACCATTATGTGTGATTACGGAACCCTATGCGTGGCCTGATACGAACTTAGCTGGTGTTATAAAAATAAGCTGGTACTTAATCATGCGGCCAGTTTCATAAAAGTTTAAATTATGTTTAACTTTTCTTATAGGATAACTAAAGAAATAATATTGATCATCATACAATATTTCGTACGATTATACCTACGTATTTTACTGATTCAATTGGATTGATGACAACCAAATAAGTATCGTACTGACCAAAACTTACGCCTCAATTTCCCCTATCCTTGAAGGGAAGGACTTAAAGTATGGCAATGCACTTACTAGTATATCTCTTTAGCTGCAGGTGTGCGACACTCACTTAACATAGGACAATCTTGTCTGCTTATTAATGACCTTATTAGGTTAATACCTAAAAGTTTTTGGGGTTATCTCTGGATTTATTGAACGAATTTATAAATGTCTATGTCTATAGAAAACCACATTATTTGTAAGTGACATAAGTAATTATATTAACGCGAAAAAATATTATGGCAATATCTGACACCGCGGCTCAAAACTTGTAATAAATTCCGCCCTAAGTTCTCTGTATTTCAACACCAGCATTGAGGATTATCCAATGTATAACTGCTGCTCAAAGTTGTTTGTATAAGATAAATAAGTTGCAAGAGCCAGGTAGCTTAAGCATAAGCATGATCAGTTTCGCCTATCAGTTATAAACAGTCAACAGGCGAATTCGTGACCCTGTGTTAATCTAGTTTATGAAGAGATTATCCCAGTGAAGTAATGTTCCTAAAAAATAAGCTTAATTTTACGTCTGAAGCTGTATTTTTAAAAGTATTTAATATATTCATGAGTTTATTAAAATTGTTGTGCTATTGTGTTTTGTTGGTGAGTGCGAGATCGAAGGCCGATTGATGCAGAAACATCTCACTGTCCGCCAAGACGTGGGTCACCATACTCACCATGTTGTACGGAGGACTATAACCTCCACTTATGTACTCTACTCATACTTTCCATCGGACAGAGTAGCTTCACTTTCAGGGTCACACAGCAGGGTCACAAAAGGGTGTATTTTAAAATAGCCATGTTTTTGATGACCATTCTATCAAATAAGTAGTTGAATGGAGACCATGAATTAGTAAACAGAACCGTAGACATTATTCAAAAATCAAAATGTGCAGTTTACACTGATGATGCCAGTAAGAAGGCAGTAAAGATCTATAGCTATCGCACACGTCGCCCAGTTTTGAAAATATACCTACCTATTTTAATGAATTGAACATTTTTATTGCCAATCGAAAATATACTCGTGATAAAACTTAGCTAACTTAGAGGATTTAATACTTCAGAATGTTGTTCCTTTCAGCCGAGTAGCCACTTAGTTAAATCATAACTTTAATGTTTTGAGTGCCGTATTGAAATGACTAATTTCTTATTTTGTACCTCAATTGAAAAATTATTTTTAAAAATGATTAACTATTTTTACAAACTTTAAAAAGGTAAATAAATCTGCGTATAACTGTATAATATACAGAGGACTTTAACATAAGACTGGGCTCAAATTTGGGCCACAATTAAGGGCAGTCAAAATTGTACCACCAATGAAATAAGTAACTCAGATACACACACAATATATTTAATACTAGCTTTTACCTGCGGCTCCGCCCGCGTATATGTCGGTTATCGCGCCAAAAAGTGGCCTATGTCCTTTCTCAGGTTCTAAGCTATCTGTGTACCTAGTTTCATTTCAATTGGTTTAGAAGATTTGCCATGAATGACAGACAGAGTTGTTGGAGAGATAGACAGACAGAGTTATTTTCGCATTTATAATATGAAGATAATATGAATATATGTATATCTACGGTACAATGAAATAACTTACTTATTATCAAGCCTCATTTGTCAGAAGTTAATCATTCTGATAGCAAACAAATAATATGCGAAACTGAAGCTCGATAATGGCTGCTTCAACGAAATATGTATTACATTTTGTTTATCGAACGAAACAAATAATTGGTAAAGAGATTTATATGTTTACTTTTCGAACTGTGCGCTTAATACGAAATGAAATACAATAAAGGGGGTTTCTATTAATAAGAATGCTGGGAAAATAATGTAATATTCAATACAGATATTATTAATTTCAAACTGATAGACAGTGTCAAGGATTTCAAGTATCTAACATATTGGATATTATGCACTCTTGTCTCTTAAACTGCAAATATTCAAAGTATTGTTAACCAATTAAAACTGAAATTATTAACATTTTGATAATGTTATAATTTCTGCTTTAAAAAAAATGTAATTACCTGGTACCAGTCAATAATGTTGAATTGTTAGTATAAAAAGTTCAAAAGTACTAGAGGAAAATAGGAAAACGCTTGTCTGTAAATAGTGTAAATATTCTTTAAGTTGACATTGTTTTATAAAGTTGTGTCAATAAAGAGTTGTAACATATTAAATAAAATTAATTGAATAAACACGAATACAACTAAAAGCTAGTTAACGATAATTTACAAAGTTACTACTTTAATCCAGAGAGAGATGCCTCACAAGACGATTACAAGCGGTAACCTCGTAAGGCCCAACCCAATTTTTTATATATAAAATATCATTGGCCCAACCTAAATTTAGGACGATATACACTACGACCCAATGTACTAAAAATAGGCGCAAGTAGTTGCGGCCCAGAACTTTGGTTTAGTAAAAAAGTGTTAAAATGTAATGTTATTTTACAGGGTATTTCCTATACCGAATGTTAACTATTCCATGCAAAAATATGTTGAAATAATTTGTCCTTTTTTTTAGGTTACTGGGTCATAGTTTTAAGTATAATTGTTCGAAAAAATCAAATTTAGTAAATTTTTGATCATGTCATAATTTTAGGTCGCTGGGCCGTAATTTAATAATTTTAAAAACTGTCTTGGGCCGGAACGTCAAAATATTTTTGTCATTAAATTAGGTCGTTGGGCCTTACGAGGTTAAAACCAACCCTCATTCGCGGTGTAGCGATGTGGCAAAATCTAGAGTAGCAATAAAACGACAAATGACCATTCTTCAACCGAGAATAAAAAGACATTCTTGAACGTATAACGAGCTATTTATTTCTGCTGTTATGAAACTTTCAAAGGTCAAATAAATCTAATTGAACAAAAGAAAATCAGACATATCTTATTCTTGTGTTGAGCTTTTACTTGAATTGGAGAAATATGTTTTGCTATTAAGACTATTAGACTTTGCAAAACGAGACTTATCAACCCATAAGATTTGATGCAAATATTAATATATTTGCATCAAATCTTATATTGTTTTTTGAGAATATGTTAAAAAGAAATTTAATAATTCCCATAACACTACCTGATTTTATATAGCAGCCCGATAAAACGAGCAAATACGCTGTTGTTTTTTTTTAGAACTTAAGCTTGCCTGAATGAAAGCATGCGTAGAATTGAAGTGTGGTAGTCACCATCCTCATTAGGAATACAGACAATAAAGCATGGTGACCAACACTATGGCGGTCTAGTGACATAAATAAAGTAAATAAATAAATATTTATAAATATAACAACGCCATCTAGTTTCAAACTAAGCAGAGTTTGTACTATGAAAGCTAGATTGACTAATTTACTTTTTTGTAAATACATGCATATTTTATATAGAAAATACCCAAACTCCGAAATAAATATCTATAAATGATACAAACACTTGGTCTGAGCCGGGATTTGAACCCGAGACCTCGGGCACAGCAGTCTCTACCTACTACCTACTACTGCTGCGCCACCAAGGCAGCTAAAATGCTTCTGCACCGTTGAGGCTCACCATTTATTAAAAAAACCGTGACATTGTTAATTATACTTGGGGTATATTAAAATTACTGCAATCATCTGCTACTTTCTAAATTCCCCATTTTCATACCAGCAGGTAAATTTTCTAGGTTATCCTTTTATTCTGAAAGTCCTAATTGTATTTTTATTAAATAACCAATAAACATTTATTACTGCTCACATAAACAAAATATTCCTATTGGATATGTTTATAGTTCGACGGCCTGTATGTAAAATGATATTGAAAACCCAAAATAACAAATGTGTACAGATGTATATGTAGATGTAAGGCCCTCCGATAAAGCATTTTGAACAAAAACCAAAACGGCTCAATTGTTTATTCAAAACCTCACCCAAAGGCCATAAATAATTTTCATAATTCATACTTTAGTCATTACCATACGATTCTCCTTTGTTTGAAATATGTTATACAATAAAAATGATTTATAATATAATGATTCTATTTCGATACTTTTCTTTTTGATAATGATGTTCTTTTATTCTATTACGGCTGCGGCAAACAGTCTCAACGAAGACTAGCCAACTACTTTGAAGATATTATAGTGCTCAAGTGCATGCGCAAATACAGGTGTAGTCTCCATTTCTTCGTTCTCACAATCCAATGGAACGGCTATCCGACTCGACGGGAAGAGATTAAACATTTTGTCTCCGAAGCATGAAGATTAAGACTCAACTTCCTTACTCCGTGCTGTTAATAATATTAGGGAATACCCGTACCCTACATTTTTATATTTCCTATAAATCGTCTCCTGATCATATTTTCATTGTAACCAATTAACGTCAGAATGGTGGCATATCTGAGTATAACGAGAAGTATACTGATTATGAATTATAGTTACCCCTTGCTTCCCCTCGGTGTTTGCTTATAATCACGTAGAGTACACATACTGGTACCAAATATAATCAAATTACTTTACATACTTACGCAGATTTTCTTGTATCATAATTGTTTTTATAGGTTTTATAGGTGTTGCATGAAAATATCACATTCGGTAGAGCTGAAATAAAATATTTCATACCCAATTCAAAGCATTTCAGTCTATTGTTAGCCACCGAGCTGATGGTACAATTAAACAACTTATATTACTTCGAAACGTATTTGAAATGTATCTGTAAAGCTCTAAAACGGTTTTATAACTTGTAAGCGAATGTGGCTCGAACTGGTTTTGAGTGGGTTTAAAATTTTAATATTGCCAGATGTAAGGATAGCAACGATTTTATGATAGAAATATGTGCAACCGTAAATGCGTTTGTTTTACTTTGTAATAAAACCGTTTAGAAGATATTGTTACTCTACGTAGAAACTGTTTCTGCAGCGACTTTGTAGTGGACGCAATCTATCTAATTCTATCGTATTCTACCAATATTTATACGTATGGCCTTAATCCTCTCCTGAGAGGAGACCCGGGGCCAGCAGTGGGACATTTTGGGTTGTTGATGATGAACTAGTTCAACCGCTTTCACCTGTATGCCAGTTTCAGGCCCGCCACTAGCTGTTTCAGCGCCCGCGTGCAAATACAATTTTTTTTAATTAAATATTTTTCGGATATCTTACAAACAACGTCATCTAGTCCCAAACTAAGCAGAGCTTGTATTATGGGTACTAAACAACTGATATAAATACATAAACATACTTTTTTTTGTAAATACATACATATTATACATAAAAAAACACCCAGACTCCGAAACAAATATTTGTGCATCACACAAATAATTGTTCTGTCCCGGGACTCGAACCCGATCATGATCGGCAGCCGCATACGCTAACCACTAAACCAACAAGGCAGTCATTATGCTGCCCCACGACTACTTACTCTGAGTTTTGTTAGAAAATAGGACTTTTAATGTTTTCTCCTTATGGTAAAAAAAAGAAAAACAACAAAAATAAAACATTTATTTGAATTAGGTATTTACTATTTTATTTACTAAAGTATAAAACTTGTTTTATGGGTTCTAAGACAACAGATATAGATACATTAATACACTCAATATCCATAGAAAATACTTAAACTGCGAAACAAATATTACAGATCATTCAAACATACATACATTTGAAACTACCCGGGAATTGAGCCCTCTTGAAAAGACCTCAAGCACAGCAGTCGCATACATTAACTACTACGCCATCGAAGCAGTTAGTTATTTGTTAGGTTGTTTATCGTCGTTTTTGGCACTATTTTCATTTTGTGAGCGCAATTTCACATCACATGTAGGTACCATTGATATTCCTAGACCTCATCTCTAACGTATATAAAGGTATAGGGTATACTAAAGTAGAATACTTTTAGCAATTTGTGAAAAAAAAATACCAAAGAAAGAAAGAAAAATTAGAAATAAAATTTTACCTTACGAAACCAAGCGATCTTTTTGTTCAAAATGTACGAATATATGAATATGGAACGTGAGTTTGCGGCAAAATACAACGGCATAGCTGTAAAATACAAACATAGCCGTTTCTGGAGTCAAAGTTATTTTAGTAAATTGTATATACAATGGAAAGATGTTTCATAGACATTTTATTTAAACGTTTACTCAACAAACTATCTGATTCATGAAACGTTTATATTCTCAAGGTCTAGATACCCTATCCTTGAGACTGAAAGAATAATTTATCTAAAACCCCCGAGGCTGCTTTTCAAAAGGCGGCAGGATTAATTATGTTCCGGTGGTAGACAAAAACATTTAGATCGGCTGGTTGCATAACACTGTAGTATGTCCATTGAATTGTAGATACTGACTCACTTAATCACATTCACGAATAAAACTTTAGGAATATATATCGATCCTAACCAGAAACTTTGTGCCTTGGTATCCAAATAGCTGACGTCATCATCAACAACCTACAATGTCTCACTGCTAAGCTCAGGTGTCCTCTCATAAGAGGAAATAAGCCGTACACCCCACGCTAGCCGAGTGTGGATTGGGAACTCTCAAGCCAACGTTGTGGTCCGAAGTCCTCCAACTACGTTTCACGACTGTTATCCTATGATAACAACTGAGACGGACTGATTAACGTCCACGTATCGGTACTAGATATTTTGAAAAAAAGTTTTAAAAAACTAAACAAACACGCTTTTACTAACTAGACTAAACTAAAAAGTAGGAAATAATTTTAATGGAACAAAGCGTGGGGCGACGTTATTGAAACTATTTATTTATTTTTCTAGACTAAAAAATACTATTTTTTTGTTTTTTTTTCAAATTAGTGTATTGTCATCAGCCCTCGATAAATCTACAAAGATTGAACAAAATCTGTCCGTTTAAAGTGGGTTAAAATCGGTCAAACCAAAGGAGTCGGTTACAAACAAACAAACATACAGGTGAAGCTAATATAAAGCGTGTAAAAAATACACCTAAATAGAATAAGTTATCATTTAATCATCATTCCTCCATTAATACTTCAAATTCATGAATTCCAAATATCACTTTACATGTACACTACGTACTATTATTATTTAATTTATATTATTAACATACTGTATTGAATTTAAGGTATTTAGAAAGTACAAAATGAAAAAGACACTGTTATTTAGTATATCGCTGCTAAATAAAGACAAAACTCGCGATGGTGGAACAGGGTAAACGACGTACTACACTTTAATTGCATTCATTATGCGCATGTCAAGCACCTCGTAAAACAATACGGGAGTTTGCATTGCAATTTTCTGAGTGACACTTTCATTTTAAAGGAATTTAAAGCCCTACTCCAATATAGTACGCTGATTTCAGCACGAATGGGCTGGCTCGAGAGGTATGTTACTAGCCTCGGTACGGCCCAATTATGCAGAAGAATCTCACCAGACCGCCATGATGTCAAGCGCAGCGGGTAGCGGCCATACGGATCGTTCGAGGATACCACGCGTCGGGCACGGCGTCAATCCTGGAGGAGGGACCTGAAATGATATGGTCTGGGTCCTTCCTAGAGCAGGGTGCATGAGTCCGGCAATCGGGGTGGGTGTTAGTGGTTTTAGTGCTTTACATGTGGCAGAGTAGAATCACTTTGTACGGTTAGTATAAAAAAACTAACTTCTAAACCTGTGACATTTTAAAACAAGAAACAAGTTACAACGGTAAGTTAAATTCTAATTGTAGCATTCAAGTGGTTTAATCAACTTCATTATTTTTTCGGATCAAATGAAACATTTTTCAAAGAAGTAACATACAACACGAATAGAAGTAAGATGCACGTTAGTGTCGTTTGGTATTTAAATCATCATGTCCAATCGTTCTGCATTATTCTCTCGGCCTTCGAAGGCCGGAAGAATGATACAGAATTATCAGACCAGGCCGCCAGGGTATGGGCCACCATGTTGCATTGCCTATAATCACAATGAAGATGGTGACCCCTACTCCTGGTTTATATTCATGCTTTCCATTAGGCAGAGTAGAGTCACTTTAGCAGACTCATAAACATTACGGACATCTTACACACAACGCCATCTAGTCCCAAACTAAGCAGAGCTTGTATTATGGGTACTATACAACTGAAATAAATACATAAACATATTTTGTAAATACATACATATTATACATATAAAACACCCAAACTCCGAAACAAATATTTGCGGATCACACAAACATTTGGTCCAACCCGGGAATCGAACCCGAGACCTCTTCATCAGCAGCCGCATACGCTAACTACTAGACCAACAAGGCAGTCAGTACAAGTAAACACTATCACCTACTTAACGCGCTCAAAACCTAATCGTTTAATTGTTCATGAATCGTGTGTCCTAATTCTGTGCTTTTAAAAATAACTACTTCAATTTAATAAGATACTAATTTGTATAATCTTAACTACTTTAAAATCGCTTTACAGAGAAAATATATAGCAAAATACACGAGTTAAGAATACAAGAGATGAATGATGTTTCTGTAAAACCACCTATCCTAGTCTTGGGCAGTTTCCATCTACTTTAAACACAAGAGCTAGAAAGTTTTTAATCAAGAACCTTCCTTACGTGATATTGTGTGAGTATAATAACTTACTTTACCGTATTCGCATACCTACTCTATGGTCTTACTGCCTCTAAGTGTGATACGTGTTTTAACAAAAGTATCTAGCTTACAGATAAGAGCCACAGAAGTAAACTTTCTATGCAGATTTAAAAATAAAGGCCACATCATCGTCATCATAGTCCTTCCCCGCAAACAGTCCAGCAGCAAGCAAGAAAAAGACAAGAAATATCATACAATGAAAACATCACAAATGAATCATTCACGATTACCTTTGTCTTTGATGAAGTAAGATTTGATAGAAATGTTACAGACTGTTGGAAAGATTAACCGCTTTGTTCAAAAAGATCAAAAACCTTGCCTTGGGACAGAGTTCTTCTACGTTATTTAGTTCCAAGCCTCAATGCAATCGGATTACATATTTATGAAAAGGCAAAAAGTACAAAAGGAACCGATTGACGAATTGACTGTTTGTAAAAAACGGTATTTATAAATTATGTAATGGTGAAATAATTTTAACAAAAAGGAACCGACTTCAATGAAAACCTATTCCGAGTACCCAAATCGCGATAATTTTGCCTGATATTTGAGGAGTTCCCTCGATTTCCTTGGGATCCCATCATCAGATCCCGATATGGTGACGATGGGACCACCTGTAAGCTACGCCCATTCCAATGCAAAAAGAATTTTTGAAATCGGTTCATAAACGACGAAATTATCGCTGAACATACATAAAAAAAAAAAAAAAAAAGATTCCGACGAATTGAGAACCTCCTTTTTTTTGAAGTCGGTTAAAAACTGTGACCGCTTGTTAAGGTTAATAAACCGTAAATGGACGTATTTCGGCTAGGATAATGAATAAATAAATGATATTTTTGAAAGATATCATATACGAGTACAAAGTGATCCTTTTTAACCGACTTCAAAAAAAGGAGGAGGTTCTCAATTCGTCGGAATCCTTTTTTTTATGTATGTTCAGCGATAATTTCGTCGTTTATGAACCGATTTTAAAAAATATTTTTGCATTGGGCGTAGCTTACAGGTGGTCCCATCGTCACCATATCGGGATCTGATGATGGTATCCCAAGGAAATCGAGGGAACTCTTCAAATATCATAGGCACAATGTCGCGATTTAGGTACTCGGAATAGTTTTTCATTGAAGTCGGTTCCTTTTTGTTAAAATTATATAGATAAGTATCAATGTATATTACGTCACGTCGTTGTTTGAATCAAGCCCATTTATGAATCATGTCTTTTTACATTCAGTGAAAAATTAAATATACAAGACACCATGTACATGTATTTTGTTATTGATACAATAATAGGATACAAGACGGCATGCATACAGTTGAGTAAATATACTAACAAACATTTGAATAAATACTTGAACGGAAAATTACATCAAATACATTATATTGCATACGAGTATTAAAGCTTCAAGACTTTAAAATAAAAAAGCGGCCAAGTGCGAGTCGGACTCGCCCATGAAGGGTTCCATAGCATCATATAAAAGTTTTTGTAGTTCGTTGTAACTTTCATCAATGTTTTATTAATAGTGTTTACATTGAAAGAAATGTAAATTGCGGTTTATGATTTATGTGGTATTAAAAAAAAAACTACCTACTAGATCTCGTTCAAACCAATTTTCGTTGGAAGTTTGCATGGTAATGTACATCATATATTTTTTTTAGTTTTATCACTCTCTTATTTTAGAAGTTACAGGGGGGGGACCAGCATTTTACCACTTTGGAAGTGTCTCTCGCGCAAACTATTCAGTTTATAAAAAAATGATATTAGAAACCTCAATATCATTTTTGAAGACCTATACATAGATACCCCACACGTATGGTTTTGATGAAAAAAAAATTTTTGAGTTTCAGTTCTAAGTATGGGGACCCCCAAAATTTATTGCTTTTTTTCAATTTCTGTGTAAAAATATTAAAGCGGTTCACAGGATACATCTACTTACCAAGTTTCAACAGTATAGCTCTTATTGTTTCGGAAAAAAGTGACTGTGACATACGGACGGACAGACAGACAGACAGACAGACAGACATGACGAATCTATAAGGGTTCCGTTTTTTGCCATTTGGCAACGGAACCCTAAAAAGTACTACAGTCTTTTCCTGAAGTAGGTACCTTTTATTCATTGCACCAACTCCCAATTTTCCTAAATTCTATTTTCTAAGTTCACAGTTGACGGCGAAGGTTTAATCTTTATAACATGAATGGATTCGACATAATATGTGTGATGGATGCAATTAACCGAGGATTGAACGAAGTGGCGTGATAATAATAGGCCAATGATGATGATGAGTGTGTATTTTGGACATCTGACACACAATGTCATCACATTTTTGATATGAATTTTTCATCAATATTTATTTAGACACCAAACGATATAAACTAACGAACAAATAAATGTAAATAACACTTGAAATAATTAATACCATGCGGTATTACTAAGGCATAGAAGACCAACCTAAAATTACAGCATTCGCGCCATATTTCGTTGGTGAGTGCAAGCCTGGAGGTCAATGTGTCTCACTAGGCAGTCATAGTGGGGGTCACCATGCTTCATTGTCTGTTTTCATACTGAGTATGGTGACCACTACTCTTAGATTCTACTCGTGCTTTCCATCAGGTAGAGTAGAGTCATATTAGCAGACTTATTTATATGAATAAAAAACACTAAAATAGATTCTTACTTTTACTTATTTAAAAACATTGTTAAAATTCAAAAAACAAGAAACTACAGTGTAAAATTCATATTCTCTATTTTGTATATCAAAACAACATTTAATAAAACTAAGTTACCAGTTCAAAATAAATTTCACATTGCTCTTTTGTAAGCTATCGACCTTCACGTACAATAATAACTAAAAAATGTATCATTTCAGGGACATATACCGAACACTGACAAGACAATAGAAGCCTGTCCATCTTTTTATTCCTAATATACCTAGTGAATACTTTCCTAATATACCTAGTGAACACTTTCCTAATATACCTAGTGAATACTTTCCTAATATACCTAGTTATTACTATTATGAGTACGTAATATATTATAATATAAATATATTTTTACAGCTCAGCTAATCTGCGGTGTTAGGCGATTCACACACTGCCCCGCGCTCCGTCGCATAGCACGGAGTGGAAGATTTTAATATTGTATACAAGTACATCGATTAGTATAGAAAACACGCCAGGTCCAACACACTGAACACGTGCTACGACGCGTGAGCGCGTGCGGCTAGCAGATTCGGGATTGGCTGCAATGGCTGCCCCGCGCCTACGCGCGTGTTCTCGTCGCCAGTGTGTTAATCGCCTTACCCGCGGTGTTTGTTGTAAATCGCGTGTCACGTCGCGGAGCGAAACTAGTCTAAAAAACATAGCCTACGTGATTCCTATCATCAGTCATCTGCTAGTTAAAGTCCCGTCAAAATCGGTCCAGCCGTTCCAGAGATTACCCGGAACAAACAGACAGACAGACGGACTGACAGACCGTCAGACAAAAATTTTAAAATTGCATTTGGCAAAAAATAAATCATTTGAAATTAAATAAAGATACTCCAATCTCCAGTGTCCGTGTGGTGACGGATTAAGAATACAGAGTGTCACCACCCCTATTCATCCCGCGGGTGTCGTAAAAGGCGACTAAGGGATAAACTACGCAAGACAACATCAATGCAAAGAGAAGGAAAACTTGAAACTAACCCTATACCAACCCGTCTGGCCACCGTGGTATAGTAGGCCAATACCTCCTTTTCAAGGAGAGGCCTATGTCCAGCAGTGGACCGTTAAAGGCTGTTGATGATGATGACTCCAATTTCATTAATTTGTATAAATTACATACACATTTTCGTATGAAATACAATTAAAAAATATTTGTGAATGATCCCAACTAACATTCAACTATTCTATCATTAGGTAATCCAATTCTTGAAATAGGTACCAACTTATATAATGTGCTATCCCAAATGAGTAGAATTAATACAAAATTACATTTTAGATTTTTCGCGTCCATGAATATTTGTTGTTGAGCATTATTTAACTACCAAAACCCTTTATAGACAGTATAAATGCACATCATTCATTAGTGTTTGTATTTACATTTTCTAGTTTTCTGATGTATTAAATATGAAAACACGTATCCTGTCGTGAAATCCTTATGCTAGACACCGACACATGAATAGCGTCAGCAATTCAAGTGGGCACATCGCCAACTGTGTCTCGTGTTGTTGTTTATTAGGGTAAATGTTCTGCGTCTAACTGTACTCTTCATGTTCTTAATCTTTTCTTAAATTCGCACGTTCAAGTCGTTTGGAAAATCGTATGCCTAATGTTTTATAATGTTTCACTATGTTATGATAAGATTATTAACATTACATGTACGATTAATTATTTATTGTATACATTTATATACCAAGAGAAGAAAAGCACAAGAAAATAAGAGGGTTAATAATGGCTTGATCGGGATTGAAGTGATAGGCAGTTCCCTCGTGGAAGTTATTTATGGGAATAGTCAAGGTTCGTCCAAAGAACGTCAAATTCTGTTAGTCTTTTTTATATATTTAAGCTGTTGGTCTGCCTTATTTGTCTAGTCGTTAACGCACGCGGCTGCTGGTCAAGAGGTCTTGGATTCGATTCCCGGGTCGGATCAAATATTTGTGATCCACAAATATTTGTTTCGGAATCTGGGTGTTTTCTATGTACAATATGTATGTATTTACAAAAAAAAAAAAGTATTTATATCAGTTTTTTAGTACCCATAAAGCTCTGCTTAGTTTGGGATTAGATGATGTTGTGTGCAAGATGTCTGCAATGTCCGCAATATTGATTATAAGCCTACCAAAGTAACTCCACTCTGCCTGATGGAAAGCATGAATAGAATCCAGGATGCTGCGTGGTGACCATGGTGACTTAGTAAGATATTTTTGCATCAGATGACGATGACGAGCACGGATGTTGTCGTTTTAGGTTGGTCATCTTAGGGTAGTACTGCCCCGGTCAAACCCGTCCAATCAAGGCAGAAGTCAGCGTGGCTCTTCTACCTATATATATAAATAAGACCAAATCTACAAAACTGTATTACTATATCATACATAACGTGTATTGTTCTTAATATTCGTACGCTATGAGACATAAGAGCAATGTACAACTAATAAAGTTTGCTAAATGAATTCTGTAAGAAAAAACATGAAAAAAATTTGACATTATTGTGAAGCAACGGCTAACTTTTCTCACTAATGTATTTTTTTTACAGATGACTTGTATATAATTATTGCCACAATTTCAGAGCGGATGATGTAAAACCTAAAGTGTCAAAGAAATAATGATACTCGTTTTTAAAAGAGTAATCTCTTTTATGAATTTAAAAAAGGTTGGGATAAACCAAATGGTTGTTGTACGCTCATTGCGTGTGTAATGAGTGTGACAGAAAAACTCATTTTGGTCCTAAATTTAATCTCATTTGTAATTTCGTTGTATAAAGAAACAACGACTTTAATCTTTTCAATGTAGATTACTATTGTAGTAATATTGTATTAACATTTTTTTTATTAAATAAATTGCTTTAGATGTGAATAAATTAGGATACAAAGCAAATTAGAGAATTGATGAAAACTAGTTTAACTACTAATATCTCAAATTTTAGAAATGCTTAAATAGTAACAATTCCGCTTTATCGCAAAACCAGGCACAAACTTTACTAACTAGACTTTTGATCTCTGCTATTGAAATAAATAAATAAATAAATAAATAAATAAATAAATAAATAAATATTTGGACAACTTACACACAACATCATCTAGTCCCAAAGTAAGCAGAGCTTGTGTTATGGGTACTAAACAACTGATATAAATACATAAACTTACTTTTTTTTTTGTAAATACATACATATTATACATAGAAAAACACCCAGACTCCGAAACAAATAAATAAATAATTAAAATAAATAAATAAATATTTCGGACACCTTACACACAATGCCATCTAGTCCCCCACTAAGCAGAGCTTAGTACCCATAATACAACCGATATAAATACATATACATACTTTTTTTTTGTAAATACATACCTACATATTATACATAGAAAACACCCAAACTCCGAAACAAATATTTGCGGATCACACAAACATTTGGTCCGACCTGGAAATCGAACCCAAGACCTCAAACACAGCAGTCGCATACGCTGCCACCGAGGCATAATCCATGCCGAGTCTATAAAACATATTCATACCTTATTTAATGATTAGTAGTTTGCGTTTACTAGCTATACAACTTTTAAAAGCATTTTATCGTTAAACAGGTCCCACCCCCCTCTAAAAGATAAAAGGCTGGTTCGAAAAAGCTGAAAAAAAAAATAGTTGGTAGTTCGTCACAAAGTTCTCCTTGCTATCCTATCCCATTTCTCAATCTCTCAAAAAGCGCTGAACTGGTTCTTCTCTTACGTACGGAATCGTCAGCAGTCAATCAAGGTGGAGGATTGCTACTCTGGCTGGTGTTCTCGCTGCTGGCGTCCCCTAAGTCCGATATTTTTTCACCTCTTCTCTTTTTAATCATTATAACCTTATCATCTCTAGACTTCAGTGTTCTTATCATCTTTATACTGATGACATGCAACTATATTATCAATCCGAGCTGTGTATATCGTCCGCAGTCTCGACTGTAAATAGTGACCTGGTGGCCGTAAAAAACTGATCCGATATGTTTGGCGTATCGGTGAACCCGAATAAATGTTCGGTATTATAATCGGAAATTAGTGACTTTGTCCCACTTCCACCACTTATCTACGATGGTATGGTTATAGCATACCGTGAAAGCGTAAAGGACCTCGGATTATATATTGACACAACTCTCAGCTGGTGAAAATGAGCTGCATATGTGTGTCAGAAGGTCACGGGCGCATTGCGGGCTCTCTATGGGTTTAAGAAGTTTCTGCCAGCAAAAACTAAGGTAATGTTAATCCTAACCCAAATGTTCTCAATAATCGACAATGATGATGTGTGTTGCTTTGACCTAAATGCATATCTGCTAAATATACTTAACCGTCTTCTCAATAACTGCATTTGATTCTTATCTTATTTAATACTTTTTTATACTTCAAATCAAATTGTTCTTTTAGTTATGTGCTTAAGTTCGACTGGTAGAAAATGCCTAAGGCATTAAGTTCACCTTTGTCACTGTTTAAGTGCATAGAGTATGAAAAAAAATAACAAAATATATGTATGTAATGGGCCCGGTAAATGATCAAATTTGTTTGACAAATTTGTTGGTCAAACTTCACGTTTACATCAAAAGAGCCATGTAAAGGATCAAACTTGTTTGACAAACGCGTCAAACACAGCAGCACTATCAAATAATTTGACAAACAAATTTGATCGTTTACCGGGCCCCTACGAATAAATAATAAGTCAGGAAGTATAACTCAGAACAAATTTCACACAAAAAGTGGCCCACTTGAAACCAAAACGACCCATGAAACAAAAACCAATCTTAACCGAGGTTAGAAATGGACATTGTTTGTAATTGGTTTGAATTCACAACGAAAGCATGGATTGGTTCATGCTCTTGCTGCAATGTCTGTTATGACAGCAGAGTCATAGTAGCGTGGACGATGTTATGTAATACGCCGACCGGACATAATATAATAATAAAACAATATAATTGTATAATGTTTATATAATTGTTTTTTTTTTCGTAATAAACTCTATGTCCCCCGAAATATAATTAATTTATTAAGTTTTGGCCTAGAAGACATTAAAAAAGAATCTTTTTTCGCAATGTAGTGAAGACGGATTCTGAGAAATTCAACGATTACACATTTTATAAAAAAATAATGAAATGGTCATTATTTATTTGTCCGGTGACTGTTTTTCCGCAGTATTGCTAAATCCATTTTTCTTTAATTGGTATAAAATATTTTTAAGCGAAATATCCTGATTCGTGATAGTCGTATCACTGGAAAAATAGTTTTTTTTATAATAATAATTTATTCACACAAAATAATGTGTACACAGTTGTCATTGAGTACATTTAATGAGGGTCACAGTCCTTGATTTAACATCATGCGAATGGCAGTGACAAAACAGCAATTTTCTGTTTATTTAACTATTAGGTAGCTATCACATATCGTTGAACATGACTAAACTTAATCGCATGTTTATAAAACAAGGGTTTTTAGAACATTTTTTTTCGTAGTTCTAGGTGTATTCAAAGCAAATTTAATATCTGATGATGGTATATTTATTGGCGTAACGCATAAACCTCTTTCTTTAAAAGTATTGACTTCGTCTGAAACAAGATTACTATCAATTATTTTTCTTGATTCCTCTGCAACACCATCGATATAGTCAGTGATGATTTTATTCTCCAAGAAAAAAAATACAAACAAAAATTTACTGACTTCATGTTGCATAGTATTAACCATCTCGGTTTGATAACATAATTGCAAATCATTAAATATAATTTTATTTAAGCTACTACTTACTAGTGAAGAGTGATCCCTGGACATTTTAGCCTTGTATGGCTCCCGCACCACTTCACTGGCATGATTATGGACAACACAATAATAAATCGAAATATGACGTATGATCGCTTGCAAGAACAATATCCGACTAATGACGCGGTGGACACGACTTTTAAGCCCCGCCTACTTGGACACGACTTTTGTTGGGTCATTTTTAGAGCGCAGTTAGACTTCCTGACTTATTATTTATTCGTAACCGGGCCCATAATACAGACTAAGAAGATGATGAAATTTAAATTTCAAATTATAATGATAGAAGGTTTCATGTTCTGTACGTGACGCGAATTTTATATCTACCACACATGCTGAGATATTAAATACTCTGAAATGTGCATAGAAGCTAAAGTACTTTATGATTTCTTTACGAGCTTACGTTAATGATGCTTTAAAATAGAGACTAGCTCGCAATCAAGTGTCTTCTTAGATCAATTTAACGTAATTGTTATAGAATACGTACAAAAATCCGAAATTTCTGCAGTTCTTGAAAATCATCTTCTTCTTCTAGCTTTTATTATTAGCTTTTATTTTTCCCAAGATTATTTGGACTGGACTACTAGTTCAATCGGTTTTCTCTGCATATTAGTTTTTACACGGATCGACTGGTATTGGAGTACCAAAACCCTGAGGGCGATTGAATTCGAAAATTAAAAGAAATTGAAAACCACAATCTTTGCAGTATTCCCGTTCGTTCTGAAGCCTCTTACTCATTTATTCATTAAATTAACTGCTAAAACCAAACACAACAGACAGATGACAACAATAAAAGTTACGGCCTCTGAACCGTCGTTCTCTTTTTTATGAGAGGCGATAAACTCAACTGATTTGTATTAAATAAACATGAGTGTAGTTGTAGAAAAGTCTTCCTGAATTTTCTTTTTCTGATTTTCCTCAAAACTCCTCGCTCCAGCACTTAGATAAATTAAACTTATCCACAATAGTAGCTATGTACCTGAATCGTATTTGAAGGCTACAAATAGTGACTATGTAAGTGTGCTTCTTAATTTGTTAATTTTCTTTATGATATTTTGGAAATAATTAACGAATCATGTACAATATGTTGCAGATTCAGAACAAGTAGCATGCATCTAGAGAGGCCTGTGTCCAGCCGTGGACAGTTATAAACTGATGATAATGGTGTTGCTGATTTGTTAAATAGTTTAAATACAGTCAGTTTTATTTTTAGTTGAGTTCCTCTTGCAAGAAAATTAATATTTGAACTCTTTAGAGCATCGAATTGAAATTCCCTATTCTTATATTGCAAGTTAAATAATAAACACAAAGAAAAGAAATTGGTGTATATATAAGTTTGTGGGCTATTTTATATGCTTTGTAATTCACATCTGTACAAAGTACAAATTAACTTCTATAAGTAGGTACAAACAATCAGAAGTACTGCTTCACCGACACTATCCTTTTACTGACTATTTATTTCATTATAATAAATCAGTTTTAAGCTAAACAATTTTCTCATAGTAACTGAAGTTCTTTCTCCAGCCAGGGTTTTAATAAAGTTTGGCAAACAATATTTCTATCAAAGAAGTTTTACATAAAGTATTTAAAGTCAAAGCTTTCAGATATAGATGGCGTCATTATACATTTAAGTATTTAAAATCTACAGATCTATCAGCACGGTATTAGAATATAAAAATGGACCGCCTTATACCGTGTTAGTTCAGTGTTACCAAAGGTGAGAAGATAAGATGACGCGATCTGTATTCATGTGTTTGTGTATATTCGTGATCACGACACATGCTGTTGGTAAATAATTATCCTATTTCTTATTCTTAGTAAATTCTCCCAAAGATTTCTTAATTTTGAGATAAACATTTGTGAATTATTTTCTCATATATTTTTTTTATTTATGTTTGGGATTTAATTAAAATCTATTGTATATTCACATCATTAAGAATATTAATAACAAGAAAACAATAACGTCTTGAAGTTAATTTATTGATATAGATTTTGATCTTAATTGAAGTCAAATATTTCCCATGAAAATATCTGGTACTTAGAAAAGTTATCAAGTCAAAAGTACAATTATCATAATTAGTACATTCTTGAAATTAAACTCACTTGCGCTGTGTAGGTATTCCACCATTTAATGTATTTTAACTAATTCCACCAAGTGACGACCATTCAGCGCATTAAAAAAAAATGTGATTCAAAATTTTATATAAAGCCGCCTGGTATAAAGTACGTTTCGATTCATGCTAGACTAATTTCGCACTTCTTCATTTTTTGTGTACAAACCTACATCCGTGTTTGCGGTTGCCTAACATAACATTATTTTTCCTTGTTCGATTAACTAAGCAATTTGTTTGAACCATATCTTATTAAGGTTTTATTGGATAACTATACACTGCTCAGTTCAAGAACATTAAGTTTCATAATAGAGGGTAGGTATTCAGTTTTTTTTTTAGAAAATCTTTTGAAAAATAAAAGTAGTGTAGACAGACCAGATTAAAGCCCGATTTCCACCGCGAGCGGAACGGACCCATTAATGACTCCTTTTACCTCGCAATACAAAACTGCATACATGTGTTTCCACCAACAAAGAGTTGATTCATTTCTCATTTTCCGTTCGTCTCGCTCCGCCGAGTCCGCTCTGTCATTACACGTTCGCAGTATCAAAACTCTTTGTTGGTGGAAATGCAAACCTATTTTGTTTAAAAGGAGTCCGTTCCGCTTACCATTTCCCGCTCATTACTCTTTCGCGGTGGAAATCGGGCTTTAGGCTCAAGAAAAATATTCACAACATAACGCAAATATTAAGACAATCAGTGACGAATAACGATGTGCTACTAATTTGCCTCGCACGCAATATTAAAAGAAAGTAAAATTAATAGTACATATATATTTATATTAGTTTTTGCCCAATTTCGATAGCGTAGTTATTAATAGGTTTCGAACAATAAATACGTACTATGTAAGCGATTAAATTTACCTACATTGTTAAATATAATAGTTTACTGTGCATAGACTATTAATCGATCGATTATATATAAACTCTAATGAATAAAATTAAATCAGCTCAGTTGTTCTGCAAATAGATTAATTATTCATAGGACATTGTGATTTTGATGGTACTATTTATCTTTTCAGAACAACTAACTTGCGGCCACTACGAAATTCCTGTCGAATGTCCAGCGAACTGTCCATCTGACTTCTGCCCGGATTACCCCAACCAGGATCGACCCTGTCCGAAACCAGAAGTGTGTGGAGAACCTGAGTGCAAGTGCCGCTTCAACACGCGAAGAACATCAGACACTAGAATTTGTATACCTACTCAACAATGCCGTGAGTTGAACATGCTCAATTCAACTTTGACCGAAATATATTCTTAAGACTTCGTAGACGTAGGAACCAAAATTTAAATACAGTTGGAAGCCATGTCACAATGTAACCAAAAATTGTAAAAACAATGTTGGGAAAGAGTGTCCATGGAGTTTCTTGTCTGTTCTTCTCCATAGGATCTACGAATTGGAACAGACAATTAGCTTCACGACTGACTACTGACTGACTACTTGACGTTTCAAAAGTGCCGTTGTATGGTTTATTTGAAATAAAATGGTTTGATTTGATTTAATTGATGGTAACAATTCTGTAAATCATTAAAAAAACTACTTTTTTAAAGTTAACTTGTTGTTACATATAGTTTTTTAATTTTAAAACGATAACCGACAAGTGATAATTTGTAAGATGTTAAGTTTTAATTTGATCCAGTGGTCACTAAATCTCTATTGGGGCATGTACTTCACCAGTATCATATTATACAGCTTTCGAGTTTTGTCTTTCGCGCACAACTTTTCATTTGTTCCTTCTACTTCCAGGTCCCTTTTTATGTCGTGCACCCAATACTGAGTACGTACCATGCCCAGCATACTGCCCTTCTGAGGAATGTGCTGAAGCAACTCCTGATGGAGGCTGTCGTGAATTGGGCGACTCGATACTGGAAATCGAGTGCATCCCTAGATGTAGATGCAAGAGGGGCTACTGGAGGAATAATGGCAACTGTGTACCTTATAGTGAATGCCGTAAGTATTATTTTCGATTAGTCAGACTAAAATAAACCATGTCCAAAACAAAGACAAATCGACCAGACATAGCTATAAATCGTAAGACTTGATATAAAATATGACTAGTAAACAAAATAAACAACCTACAGGAAGAACCAAACAAGAATAATGAAAAAGCAAAACTGTAATCCTTACTTATCCATATCCTTACTAATATTATAAATGCGAAGGTAACTCTGTCTGTCTGTCCGGCCTCACGGCAAAACTACTAAACTGATTTAAATGAAATTATGTATACATATAGAGCCTGAGAAAGGACATGGCTACGTTATTCCGCGATATCCAACTAATAGGCGGAGCCGTAGGCGAAAGCTAGTATAATGTAGAGTACCTAGAACTGTTTTCGAGTTTCGCGATTATAAATTTTGTTGCTCACACTAGTCTGCCCGTTACCACGACCGGTATAACTCGAAAGAAACATCGGAAAATAGAAGGTATTGTTACCTTTCAAGTATTTTTTATTCCAGAGTACTGTACAACAAAAATCTTGTGTACATCTACATATTTGTGTAATATTTTGAACTATCTGAAAGACCTCGATGATTATTTCAATTTTTTTAGACCAATTTATTTTTCTTTCAGCTCAAAATAAGCAATAAACGCTATGGAAATTACAACGAGCACCTGAAAGAAAATGTGGAAAATGGAAAAACGTGAACATGGTGATACCATTGTTTCTTTCATTGTCAATGATTGAATTAAATACATACTGTTTTATTATATTTGTATCATAATTAATTTTATTATTCATTTCTTTTATTGGGGACTGGCAAGACATGTTGTGGCTACGTAATCTGTAGCCGTTTCATGTTTTGAAGCCGCCCGAAGACCTCCTACTAAGCTTCACAATTGTTATCTTATGTTATTAACCGGGACCGACTGCTTAACGTGACATCCGAATCACGGAAACGGTCTTACAATTTTACCCTAGAGTTTGAAGCTACATTTATTAAATTATGTATCTACAGTTCATTACCAATACTAGGGTAAATTTAAAGGTATAGTACTTATTTTTAACAATATTAAATAACCTACAAAATTTTAGATTTATATTGTAATTGTATGAACTGGAAGTTCCTACGAAAATAGCTGACCCGGCAGACTTTGTACTGCCCCAATCGATAGACCTAAATTTTTGTATAAAATAATGTTAAAAAAAGGAATTCATAATTAATAAAAAAAAATACAATTCATTTTTATTTATTCACCTTTTAAACCTTCTCTGGATTTCCACAAATAATTCAAGACAAAAATTAGCCAGCCGTTCTCGAGTTTTAGCGAGAGTAACGAACAGCAATTCATTTATATACTAGCTTTCCGCCCGCGTGGAATTCAGTTATATCGCGCGACATGGTAAGGAGGAGCCTATAGTCTTTCCCAAGGTCTAGACTTCTTACATGATTTTATGTTTGACAATAAGGAACTTCTATATAAACTTTCGTTCCCTATTTCAACCCCTTCTACCCTTATTTTCGCGATAAAAAGTATCCTATGTCCTTTCCCAAGTTCAGTTCTATCTTCATACCAAATTTCATCAAAATCTGTTCTGTGGTTTAGGCGTGAAAGCGTAACAGACAGACAGAGTTACGTTCGAATTTATAATAACATTATTAATTATTAATAGTAGGGTTAATATAGAAGATAGATAGATAGATTTCTTCCTTCTGATTACTCCTGACATCTATAAAGAATATAAAATACTTAGTAGTAATATAACTTACTTTAGTTACAGGCTTTATTCAGAGATGGCGCTCTTTTAAAAATAACAAAGAAGGAATTGCTTCCTTATTATCATTCCACATAACAAACTACAACAAAATAACAAAATATTAGTAGAATACATTCATTACAGTCAAAGGCAAGCGAAGAACATGACGCAAGCTGTGATAATTGTTTTCTGTGTCATCGCTGCAGTGATCCATACTACTGGTTAGTTTTTCTCATTGTTTTATATGAGACTCTAAATAGACTATTAATAAACTGGTTACAATTCTAATCACTGGTGTTTGACAAGCTGACATAATGACTGAAGTGACTTCAAGGTAATAACTTGGTTTGTTCTTGAATTAGGTGTTAATTTGGAAAATTTATAGTTTTTTGTTATTACGAAATACGGTCCCCATTTCTTCTCATCCACATTTTTTTAATCATTAAATTCATTACGACGACGACTTGAAGACTTATACAATTGAAGACGTTAATTACTTGACATTGAAGAAGAAGAATTAGGTGTTAATTTGAATTAACAACTTAGGACAAGATGTTACTGAATATTAATACAATCAAGTGGCAGCTCCAAGGTTTATTTTGTTAGATATAGTTTTCCAAGAAACTATAAATCACTAGTTGCTAATTGATCGCATTCCATTATTTATGATAGCAACTTCAGACATCTTACCAGTCTCCAGTCTTATCGGTAATCTGATCTCAAACTAAATACAGCTATGATAACTCTGTTAAACTTATTGAAATATTTCTACATACTTACGTAAATATATACCTACACATATATACGAAAATGAAAGTATCACCAAGCCTTACCTAATTCTCTCTAAGTGATGAAAATGCCCATCAGCTGTCCAATACCTTCCCTGAGAGTTTGTGCAAAAAACTTGAAAATCTAATGAACGTGTACCATTACAGTTATCACAAGAAATAAAAATTTACGAGCGTAGTAAATTTAAAGTAAATTTATGAGGATTTTACGAATTTCATTACACATATGTAGGTTTCGAGGGTGCCTGACTAGTATTTTACCTGATGTTTCAATTGCGATCCAATTTATCCTACTGTCGTTCATCTGAACGAAGGCCTCCCCAAAGAGCACCATCTCTCTCTTGGAGACATAACCAGCCCACTTCCACCGAAGTGTACTGATTCTCCGTGCGATATCGGTTACTCGGTTATTGGACCTGCTGATCGGAGACCTTTAACTGTGAAAAAGCTATACACAACGGCCTGGAGTGATACGATACATTGCACCAATAGAGTTAGACCTGTTTAGCTTTCTACCTGATTCTGGAGAAAAATGGATTCTGCTAATGGGCGGTTGTAATCAGTTAATGACCTATCTGCTCGTTTCCATTCCATACGACAAATAAGAAAGAGATTTAATTCCGCTGTTTCTCGTCGAATCCAAAGTGATAACTTTTTTTAGTAGTAACTTATCTTTAATTATTTTAAACTTCTGTATATATTTGAATAATATTAGATTCTCCAAAAACTACATTAAACTTTTGACGGATCTAAAATGCTGTAAACTATTTTAGAACAATTAACATGTGGACCTAACGAGATCCAGGTGGAGTGTCCGGCTACATGTCCATCAGATCATTGCCCAAAGTGTGAAGGAGAAGATAGAAATTGTGAGAAACCGAAAGTATGTGGAGAACCGGCATGCAAATGTGGCTTTAACATGCGGAGAGCTGAAAATGGAACTTGTATATCTACACGGGACTGTCGTAAGTAGACTTCTGAACTGCTGGGTTTAAATAGCTTATTCTGCAGATTTCATTAGCATTAGAGGCACTTTAAAGTGGGACACTTAGTAGATTGTGTCTGCTCGGAATAGCTATATACAAGCGCTATACAAGCTATGTACAAGCATTATATATAGAGCATTAAGGGAACCATCTTCGTACAGAAGACGACATTCAGGAAAATGTAATAAGTACTGTTGTATTTTTGTTATTGACTTAAGTCATCCGACAACATTCAATATAGATAATTCGCTTAAGATATTGAAAGTAATTTTTATAACGATACTGCATTAAAACGTAAAGAAAACTAATTGTGTTTGACTACTATTTAAAACGTGTAATCAAAACATGTAAATAATGTTTTGTCAAAATAGTTTGTATTTTATTACATACAAAATCCTTAGAAAATCATGTAAAATTGCCAATTGTGGAATTTAACTTGAGTGACTACTCTCAAACAAAAACAAAAATTCGTCCTGACCTAAGGTTGTGACACTTGTGACAATACCATTATGAGTTTTTTCAAATGTTTCAAGTTATTATTATAGAAAAAACGAATTGAACAGTCTTCACAATCATTCCATGTTATAAAAAAATATCTTACTTTATTTCCCTTTACCTTTACAGTATAACTTAAAACTAGGTATGTAGGTACAATTGGCGGCCTTATCGCCCGTAGGCAATTTCTTGCAGGCAATCATAGGTAGACATGGAGAGGAAACGATTGGTAGAAAGTGGAGGGTAGTGTCCAGACACTACCCTCCACTTTCTACCAATCGAACCAACCCCAAACTCTTGAACGATTAACCGGGAATCTAACTAGACTTCAAGCATAGCAGTCGCAAAGGCTATTAATACACCACCGAGGAAGTCAAACTATTTACTAGATATTTTGTTCTGTTTCAGCACCCTTTCAATGTTCCGCCCCCAATACGGAGTACGTAAGTTGTCCTTCATACTGTCCGACAGATGACTGCTCACAAGCGACTCCTGATGGACACTGCCCCCGATTCGGCAATATTCTTATCGTAGTCGAGTGTTTCCCTCAATGCAGATGCATTAAAGCCTACTGGAAAAACAACGGGACATGTGTACCTTATAGCGAATGCCGTAAGTGTTGAAATGCCCTTATAATGCATCATCATGCAGATGCATCTTAATAGGCAGCCATAGTGTGGGTCATCGTGCTATATTGTCTGTTCTCACAATAAGGATGGTACACCTAGTCTTGGATGCTACTCATGCTTTCCGTCGGACTTTGTAGTCACTTCAGTAGGCTTAAACCGAAAAAAAATGTTTCACTTCCTTTTGCCTGGCCTTACAGAAAACCAGTATCATGCTATTATTCTTGACTGCCTACTTGGTCTAGTGATTATCATATGCGGCTGCTGATCAAGAGGTCTCGGGTTCGATTCCTGGGTTGGACTAAATATTTGTGTGATCCACAAATATTTGTTTCGGAGTCTGGGTGTTTTCTATGTATAATATGTATGTATTTACAAAAAGAAAGTATGTTTATGTATTTATATCAGTTATTTAGTATCCATAATACAAGCTCTGCTAAGTTTGGGACTAGATGACGTTGTGTGCAAGATGTCCGAAAAAAAAATATTGTTGTTTTTTACCGAGTGTTCGAAGAAAATCCCTTCGAAGAGAGATTTTCTCAGTTGTTTCGAACGTTTTCGAACATTATAGGTTCAGGGGAGGAGAGGAGGCGCCTTCTCTTCCCGTTAACCTTATTTTTGTGAACACTTCATATAGAAATTTGTATTTACTCTTTTGGAAAGTGTGTTTATATAATTAATTTTTGTTTCAGCACAAAATAACAATTAAAATTACTTGAACATAAAGAGAAATACAATAGTATCAATGCAAACAGATCTCTTTAAAGAGATAGATTTCAAATACGAACAGCTGACCTTGCCAAATAAACCTCAATTTATGACATAAGCAGTTTTATTGAAATAAAATATCATCTTGATAGATGTTAATTGTAAAAAGGTCTTGCAAAAACTGGGTATTTAATAAAAATATGTTAAAAATAAAATGTATTTCATTTATGCCTTATGTATCACTTTATTTATATAATATTCTAGCTCAGCCATTTGAATATATCATTTTAATATTACAAACAGACACTCCAATTTTATTTATTTGTATATATAAATAACTAATACAAACCATTATCAATTCATTTTACCAGAGTATCTGCGGTATATATAAGAAGTTTAATATTAAAAAAGTATCAAGAATATGTCTTGCTAAGTCCCAGCGTGGGGACGTATGACCTTAACCCTCTGCTGAAAAGACACCCGAGCCAAGCAATGGGACATTTTGGGTTGTTGATGATGTTCAAGAATATTTCATAATTTTATATTTTATAAGTGCCAGGCGTTTTATACCTTCAGGGATTTCCTTTCGAGGGTACACCTGGTTCCTCGATTTCTGGTACTTGTGACGGCGTGCGGTTTTAGTCTGATATAGCCACTGACTGGTTGTGTTCGAGGGGATTTCCGCATAGATAAAAAAATCGGCCAAGTCCGTGTTGGCCACGCACAGGAAAAGGTTCCTCAGTCACCCATAATGGTACGTGGATTTAAAATCGTATCCAATAGATAATTGTTATGTTTACGTATTAATGCGTTAATTTTGTATGACGTTTTCCAAGTAAGCGCATTTTACAAGTTAAGCCTCTATAACTCCTGAACTAACAAACTCATCTAATCCGTTATGGTTTTCGTTTAAAGTTCAATATATGGACCACCATCACGAATTTTTCCAGATTTTTTGGGGCCGCCGTTTAGGTTTTAGAGGGGGGGACCTGTTTTTACAAAAGAAGTGCCCTTATAGTGGAATTTCTCGCAAACGGATACCTAAATCAATAAATCTTAGTCTTAGAAACCATTCATTTTTTTTGAAAAGACCTATCTAATGATACCCAACACGATGGGGTAGCTGCTAGAAAAAAAAAACATCACTACTTTACGTGTAGGGGAGGTAAAATTTTTTTTCATAATTTTATTGGAGCACTTTATCGACGTAATTACAACACATATTCATGCAAAGTTTCATCTTTCTAGCACTTACCATTTGGACGGTAAGTCGAGAACGGACAAACGGACGGATGGACGAACGGACGGACATGACGAATCTATAAGGGTTCCGAGTCATAAACTTCGGAATCCCAAAAAAGATGTTATATATGCTAGCTAAAGTACGTAGTTATACTTGAGAATACTAAATTATACAGATTATTTGTAACATATACGATGTTTAAATTATGCCTCGTTGGTTTAGCGGTACTGTAATAAAAGGCTAGGAAGATAATATGAACACCATGTACACACATACATACATTGTGTCGGTACGTTATCAGCAGTCACCGTATTGTATGTTATCAGCAATTTACATAATATATGTATGTGTACTACCTCTTTAGGTGTATGTTATGTTATGCCTCATCAAGACTGCCTCGGTGGCTGAGATTTCGGGTTCGATTCCCGGATTTTCTATTTATTAATTAATTTACAAATAAAATCACTTAAAAGCATTCTACCAATTGATCATAATTTCATTGTACACTGCTTAGTTTGAAAGTAAGTTCGAAAATAATTCAATATTTAACTTGTGACATATTCTTTCATTGATGAGTAAAATCTTCTGATCCGCTTACATCCATGTCTACGAGACGCTTCGTCTAAAGGGACTTAGTATGGAACAGGAAATTGGAGAGAAGCGTTTATTATATCATTTGATTGTCTCGATGGTGTTTTCTATGTATAATCAGGGCCGGATTTACCATAGAAGCTGAAAAAGCTGAAGCTTGGGGCGGCAGATTTCGGGGGGCGGCAAAATGGCCCAAAAAAATAATTGGTACAGAAAAAAAGTAAGGTTGCTGACACATAACTGCTATTTTTCTTTAAAGACCATACTCGCATTAGGAGTATAAATTGTGTCGCGGGGGGCTTTACAAACATACATAAAACGAACAAAGAACACCCAGACTTAGGACAACAATTTGTGAATCGCACAAAGTGTTTTCCCACGTAGGAACCCACGACACTTGGCGCAGTAGAATGCAGCGTGGCGACCACTTAAAACACTTTTTTTTGACGTGAGGAAACTCCCTCGGGTCGACACCCTAACCGAGTTTGCAACTGTGCTGCATGTCGGCATCGATCGGGCCCAGATAATTCATCTGGGCCCGGACCGGTACAATTACCGAGTTGACCACGATGGAGGCGCCGGGAGTGCCCTACGACGGGCCCATGGAACAAAAGGGCCTTCGTCTTATCCAGGGCAACCAGTAAGCCCAACGCCTCAATGCGCCCAACTAGGACCATGACGGCTCGTCTAAATAGTCTGCCACTAGCCGCCTCAGGTACTCGGGCACTCCGTGATAGAGGAATGTTTTCCTGTTGCAGCTAAATGACAGTATCAAATGCATTGGCGATGTCCATAGACACCGCCAACAGCACGCCGCCACTGCTTACTGCCTCTTCGGTCACGATTCTCAGACGCAATATGACATCGAACGTCGAAGGCCCTTCACAAAATCCGAATTAGGTGTCCAACAGATCACGGCCCACCTCGCATAGGTGCCGGACGATGCGGGCAGAGAGCACCCTCTCAAACAGCTTACACAACACGTCCAGCAACACAATGGACTTATAGGCCGTGACTGAATCGGCAGACTGTCGTGTCTTCTAGAGTTTGATCAGCTTTCCGCTCTTCCAGCTCTCAGGGAAGCGTCAGGGACGGTATGCTAGCGTCCAATACCTTCCTGAGGCGGACCGACCTATGGACGACCGACAAATTCTACTTAGTTTGGGACTAGATGGCGTTGTGTGTAAAATGTTCAAGATATTTATTTATTATTATTAACTTCAATTCCATATTGTTTTCAAAATTTGTGTTAAATT
Organism: Phragmatobia fuliginosa; assembly: GCA_932526445.1. Classification (NCBI taxonomy): domain Eukaryota; kingdom Metazoa; phylum Arthropoda; class Insecta; order Lepidoptera; family Erebidae; genus Phragmatobia; species Phragmatobia fuliginosa. Next base: position 18,560,676 of record OW052061.1, read on the forward strand.
GAGTTCAGTTAAAATCAGTTAATAACGTTTATCGAATGTGCAATATTTTGATTTAGCAGTTTTAAGACTAAAACTTGACACTAGTAACTGACTGCACGGTTGGCCTAGTGGTTTAAGCGGTCGCCACGCCGCTCTCTACTGCGCCAAGTGTCGTGGGTTCGAATCCCACGTGGGATAACACTTTGTGTGATTCACAAATTGTTGTTCTGAGTCTGGGTGTTCTTTGTGTCCGTTTCATGTATGTTTGTAAAGTCCCCCGCGACACAGGAATTCATATTCCTAATGCGGGAGTTGTCTTTTTAAAAAAAAAAAAAAAAACAAAACACTAGTAACTGTGCACATGAAGCTGTCTAGGTCATGTCGGTTGGCAGATGTTGAATTTTATTCACTCGCTCGCGTGCCTCTTCCACATCCTACCACCGCCGACCAATTACTACCAACTCTTGGATATATTGACGTTGACAGGTGCATGGTTAGATCACAGAGGCCTATCTGCGCGACAGTACGATGAATTTTGTGGATCGGAACGGGATGGAGAATTGAAGGGAAATGTGTTGTGGAATTCCTCAGGCCTCTGTATTTTACCCATTATTAAACCTCGTATACGATGCGGTCCGTCGCACAATTCTGCCCTCTGGCCTAAGTGTCGTCTGCTATGCGGACGATACCCTAATACTTGCCAGAGGGTCACGCTTCGAGGTAGTGCTTCTGCTCGTCGAGTAGAGAGTGGCTTGTGTTGTGAAAAAGATTCGTGAGCTGAGCCTGAGGGTGGCGCTTCAGAAAACAGGCGATTTGGTTTCCTGGCCTACGTAAGCACCAGGAACCACCCAGCTCGCGTCTCCGAGTGGGTGACACTGAAGTCTGGACATGTCAGTCCTAGTCCTGGACAGTCGGTGGAGTTTCGAAGAGCATTTCGGGCGATTAGTACCTCGGGTTCGAGGGATAGCAGGGGCGTTACATCGTCTCTCTCGGGGGACCAAGGGAAAAGTTCGCTGCCTCTACACTGGGCGTCGTGCGATCCATGGTTCTCTATGGGGCACCTGCCTGGTCTAAGGACCTGGTGGGTTCCTCCCGCTGTAAGGCTCAACTTAGGAGTCTGCAGCGGCTGATGGCCATTCGGATCGTACGGGGCTACCGTATGATCTCGTATGAGGCAGCGACGATCCTGGCGCGATTTTCACCCTTCGACATTCTGACCGACCGATGCGATGGTCTACGACCAAATTCATTCTGTCGGTCGGAATGGCGAAGGGACAGCGCCGGATTATGAGCCTGAAATGCTCCTGAAGGAGTCCGCAGAGCAGGATCGAGAAAGAGCCGATCTGGCTCGAAGGCGTCGGCCAAGGGGACGCGGTAGAGGCAGCTAGTCCCCAATCGTTGCCTAAGGGTCGTTGCGGCCACATCTTGGGGAAATGTGACCACTGCAAGCGACCCGATCAGGCGACACCCCGGTGCGGCTGGGAGGTGTCGCCGGGAGTCCCACACACACCTTCCGTCTCCCCCACGGAGGGTATGGTGCGAAAAGCATTCCCGCGAAATAAAAAAAAAAGGCTACTACCTATTTTCCTTAGCCTACCAAACCTAATAAGTAGTGCAGTAAAAATCAAGCTTTGCTTAGCTTTACAAACAATAAAAGTTGTAAAAGTAATCTAGTAACTAGATTATTTCCTAAAGAAAGGAAATAACTTTATTGTGAACAGTGTATCTAATTTTACGAGTCAGTAGGGGCGGCAAAAATTTTAAAGCTTTGGGGCGGCAAATGTGTAAATCCAGCACTGTGTATAATATGTAGGTATTTACAAAAAAAAGAGTGTATATGTATTTATATAAATTGTCCAGTACCCACAATACAAGCTCTGTTTAGTTTGGGACTCTGGGTGTGTAAGATGTCCGAAATATTTATCTATTTAAGTGGTAGCGTATGTGAGTACAGCAGTCACAAGGTTTGGGTTCGATTCCCGGGTCAGTCCTAATGTTTGAATGATCTGCATTTATTTCTTTTGGATTTTAAACTTTCATGGTCAGTAACATTAAAACAGAAATGTGCGGGATTGCTACTCCTTGCTACTCCGTGATCATGGCGCTTGCAACAGTGTCGAAATATCGGATACTCACCAACAAAAAGGTACATGGTAGCAATCCCGCACATTTCTGTTTTAATATTTCTTTTGGAGTTTGGGTGTTTTCTATGTATGATATGATAAATACATAAGTCCTTTTGTAAACACATTCGTTTACAAAAGGACTTATGTATTTCAGTTTTTTAGTTCTCATAGTACAAGCTCTGCTTAGTTTAGGACAAGATGACGTGCATGAGTGGTTATAAGCAGCTTGATTCGAGTAAATTAATGAGCTGTTATATGCACTTTATGCGTTCAGCGTTTTCTATATATTAGTATAATTACAGTTAGCAAAAAAAAAAAAAATGTGAACAGTCAATTAAAATATACATAATAAAATACTAGTATCGCTAAACGTGCCTCACGAAAATATTACCACTACTACTATTAAATAAAGACATGCTTTGACATAAAACAATTTTTTTTAACGTTTTTAATTGTTTTCTTTCAGTTTTTCGGGTTTTGCTAGTATGGTTATATGACCAGAAATTATTACTTTCGAACACACGAAGCGTGGTTTATTCAGAAGAGACGTGTGAACGTGTGGCGGTGGCGGATACGTGGCGATCAAAATAATACAACATAAACCTTAATAATAGGGGTTAAAGTATAAAATTACCGTTTCATTATAATAGGTAATTTGAATTGCCATAGAACCTTCATGGTTTGAGATTATTGAGGGAAAAGTTTTTCAAATCGTACCTATGAGGTTCTTTTTTTTAAAAATGTGCAACATTCGATTATCGACTTTCAGTTGTTTTTTATTCATCTTAGACAAGAAAGATGGATACGTCGAAAATTCGAGTGATTTTTGAATACTTTTGATTTTTGATGAGGGACCTAGATAGGACCTACTCTTGGATTCTACTCATGCTTTCCATCAGGCAGGCTACCCTGCCTCCCATACTGACTCTATCACTATGGTAGGCTACAAATAAAAAAAAACTATCCACCAACGCCAAACGTCCTCGCCACGTCTCTACTGTAAGTTCTGTATAGATTCTCAACTTGCAACATCACAGGACGCAAAATAATCTTAAATTCTTAACACATTCCTTCATAATAAAAAAATATTAAATACCGTTTCTTATGATCAATGTTGAAAACTTGTTATGCTGGTATAACAATGAACCTAGGTATTAATTATTAAAACATTCTCTTGTCGATACGGTTGAGTAATATGTATTTGTATAACTGGTAAATTAACTACAAAATTATGTGTTTAAATATGTATTATCATGGAACAGATGTTAGAGCTAATCCACCTATATAAATAAGTTTACAAACTTCAAAAACAGACAGTGTTAGATTGCAATGGCACTTAGATATGTCGTTGTTATTGCGTTTACGATTTGTATATTCGTGTTAAATTGCGATGGTATGTACATAATACTTATTAATAAATTATTTAATTATACCTTTAATTTAAGTAGGTAAATACTTTTAATTACGATTAACCTCTAAGGTATTTTTCATTATATGCTATCAGACATGTTTGAAACGTTAATATATGTAAATTTAAATGTAAATTGTTAGTTTTTAAGGCGTAATTTAAATAAAATTAGAATCAGTTGTTGTGATACAGTACGATTATGAGTTGGTGATACTCCATTTTTTTAATCCGTCAAAGAATGCTATATTCAATTCTAATTCTCTATACCCATGTCTCTCAAGAGAGGACGACTATCGCTTAGTTATAAGAAAAACAACTAAGGTGTTTTTCTTTTATTTGTTTTAACGACTTGATTTTAAACCGGTTTAGCAGTAAGTAAGTATATGGCTTAATAATCCAACCGTTTAACTTGATAATGAAGAATATTATATTCGTAGAACAACAAATAGAGAACGCTCGCGGACCAAACGGTTCGGCTCTTCCCTTCTGTGCCGAGCAGTAAAAATCTGGAACTCTCTACCAGCGCACCTGTTTCCCTTCCTCTATGATCCCGGGTACTTCAAATGGGGCGTGAAGTAGCATCTTACTAGGCCGCCATAGTGTGGGTCACCGTGTTGTATTGTCCACATTAACCCTTGGGGTGCCTGGTACCTAAAAATCACTTCGCATGCCTGGTGGGTCTGTGAGACCCGTAAACAAAATGCTTGATTTTTACCTACTTAACGAGTCAGAAAGCTAAATACAGGGTTTTTATTAATTTTCACTGACATTTAAATTATATGATTGGAAAAATTAAAACTATAGTTGTTTTACAAAATGTTTATTACCTAATTTAAAATTCTCATATTTTACGTAACAAAAATTCACAATTATCCAATTATCTAACCAGGCCGCCATGGTAGTATGGTTTTCCATGTTACTTTGCCTATTCTCACAATGAGCATGGTGGCCCTTACTCCTGGATTCTACTCATGCTTTCCATCAGTCAGAGTAGAGTCACTTTGGTAGGCTAAATTATAAAAAGAAAAAAAAATCGACGCGTGAGACAAATTACTCAATGGCTGAGACATTTCAACATCACTGTCATCACTTTCACTATTATTGGGTTCAGCATGGACTTCTGCTACTTCCTCAGCACTATCTTACCCATGTGGTACATCCAAGTAGACTGATTCATCTCCACTATCATCAAAAACCACATCTTCGTATTCATATTCTTCTAAATCTCTCTCCAAAGCTTGACAGATTTCAAAATTCGTTACTTACCATTTTTAACTGATAAAATATTATTTTCGTAAACAATTTACCACATAAAACATATGAAACAAGAAAAAACAAAAGTAAGTACTTACAGAGTAAAAGTTACGCCGCGTGCCTGGTTGGGTCCCTGAGACCCGAGCGCACATAAAACACCTCTTATCTGAATGCGTGTGCGTCACGGATTACGGGAGAGGAGACAAAATGGCTGCTAGTTCATATCGCGAAGCTACTGAGAAGTGCAGCGCGTTAGGTTAAAAAAATAAAAATATATCGTCGAAGTTTTGAAGTGATGGGTCTGTCAGACCCACCAGGCACCCGAAGGGTTAACAGTGAGAACGGTGACCACCACTCCTGGATTTTGCTCATGATTTCCATCAGACTGAGTAGAATGATTGTGGCAGCTAATTAATTTTAAGAAATATCTCAAATTCATGTATAATTTGCCTAGCAAAATCTAATGAGTAAACTTTTCTTTCAGCCTGTGATACCGATAAATGTTCCACTAAAGTAGATACTGCATCATCACATAAGCATTCTCATGCGGCGGCAACTTCCACAAGCAATGTTAAACCACCGAAAAAGAAAAAAGGTAAAGTTTTAATGCAAGGCAAAGCTCGTCCTTATATTACAGTTTACACTTATATGTATACCTAAGTTTGTAGACTTCAACTTCTAGGTCTAGTGGTTTAAGCGGTCGTAACGTCGCTTTCTACTACGCTAATTGTTGTGGGTTCAAAATGTTTACATTCCACATGTAACACTATGTTTATCCACAAATTGTTGTCTGTTTCATAAAGCCCCTCTCGACACATGATGTAAATTTTATAAAGGAGTTTTTTAATAGGAAAATTAATCTATTTATCTAATATAGATATAAATCTAAGAGAAGAATATATGATAAATTTCAAACGCAGTGATTAATGTAACTGTACTAGCCACAACTTCTGACTAATCATTTACCTAACTCTGTTTTTCCTATTACTATGGCCCATCCTAAAAAATAACGTTCTTGAAAAGCAAAGACAGCATTTGCCAGGCCAAAGATACAATCATACGTCGCGCTGCCTCCGAAAAGAATAGGAAAAAGGTTGAAAATATTAATAAATATTAATAAGTAATACAATAAAATAACGATTACGACAACAAATCTCTAACAGTATGTTCTTTTATCACTCATGACTCACATGAATCATGTAAAATTTTCTTCGCGATCGTCACGCCCGGGCCGTCAACATAATCGCCTTTGGCCCAGGTAGTTCCCTAACTTACGCAGAGAGTGGGAAATACACATTTTATTTTAGTAATACGCGGCTATTTTCTAATCGAGTAAAGCGTATTATAGAAATACGTAGTACAAAATCAGATACATCTTTCCACAGAGTAGAATACATACGCAAGACCTAGCGTTACTGTGTTCTATTGTACCACATAGGTACTCAGTTATGTAAAACCAGTTTTATAAATTATAAATTGAACCATTTCCAAGACAATTCTTATTTTCAAGATTCTACTATATAATTCTAAGAAAATCAGGCCATGATGACAGCACAAATGAGCCGGCTCAAACAGAATCAATCAATAATTTATTCAACATTCAATTTATTTTTTTCGTAGGCTACACAGTACTGTATTTATTTGTTCAACTGTTATTAGTATCAATGAACACGTAATCATAGTAACTGAACTAAGACTAATCTCTTTACATCGTGCGTCATCTACAACTGCAAAATAATATTGATTCAGTATTTACAGTACGATTCTAAAATGTTCTTAGTTGTCTCTTAAATTGTAATAAAGCGAAACATCTACTTGCATTCACCATAATACTTAATCCACACGACTAAATGTGGGGACTGATTTTACTTTTTTTAGGGTTCTGTGCCCATAGGGTAAAACGAGGCCCTATTACTAGGACTTCACTGTCCATCAGTTTGCCACCAAGCTGTATATCATAAGTCGTTGAAATTTTCACAGACGATATATTTCTGTTGCCACTATAACAACAAATACTAAATAAAAACAGAATAAAATAAATATTTTGGGGGGCTTTCATACAACGAACTTTTTATCGTTTTTGCTTGATATAGATAACAGCAACTGGTATACGATTGAAATGTGTAGATAATGGTACGGAACCCTTCCTGCGGGAGTCGGACTCGCACTTGATGATATCATTAGTTTATTCAGGTTTCTTTCTTTAGAAATTCTGATTGTCAAATTAATGATTAATAAATTTGATTGTACATGTGTTTGTGACTAAATTTTTAACTTAAAAGGGTTTTTAAAAAAACTCTGTCTTATAGTAAACCGTAAACTTTTCAAATTCTTAAATGCATTCTTGTCCAGTACTAGCACCGATATTATCAGCTAATCATATTATACCCATCATATCATAGACACTGCTACATAACAGGGCCATTTCAAGCACTTAGCGCACGAGTAGGCATTTCATCGTTTCTAAGATGTATGAATATTCTCTTAATACGAGCTTTACTTTGTTCACAGGGACGAGATGCCCAAAAAATGAAGAGTTTTCGAACTGCACACAATCCCTCTCTAGAGCACAATACTGTTTCCAAAAAGACCAATCTTTATGCAATCATGATAATACCAAGTGTACGAAAGGATGCGTTTGTAAACAACATTATCTGAGAAACATTAGTGGCATTTGCATACCCGAGGAACAATGTAATAATATTTTTATAATGTGTTTTTCCTAACGTACTACTAATAAGTAGAACGTATAATTTTAACAAAAAGGAACCGACTTCAAAGCACCCGACTACTATTCGACTACGAAAACTATTCCGAGTACCCAAATCGCGACAATTGTGCCTATGATATTTGAGGAGTTCCCTCGATTTCCTTGGGATCCCATCATCAGATCCCAATATGGTGACGATGGGACCACCTGTACGCTACGCCCATTCCAATACAAAAATAATTTTTGAAATCGGTTCATAAACGACGAAATTATCGCTGAACATACATAAAAATAAAAAAAAATAAAAATCCGACGAATTGAGAACCTCCTCCTTTTTTTTGAAGTCGGTCAAAAATGAATTGAAATGAAGTTTGTGAGTCCTCACTACGAGTATATTTGTTTCTACATCAAACGTTTAATTTTTGTTTAGTTTTAATGAATGCTAAAAGATTTGAATGAAATTTGACATTCAAAGAATATTGTTGTCCCCTATGCACGGCGTCTGATGACCGTTTTGTAACGTCATTTTTAGGTAACACAAATTGTGACCAAAATGAAGTTTTGGAAGAATGCCCTGCAGATTGCGCCTATGACTATTGTCCAACCAAAGACGGAGAATCAAGCGCTTGCCTCAAACCTGAACAGGATCACTGCCCGTCACCCGTTTGCAAATGCAGATTCAACTACCGCAGAGCAATAAATGGAACATGTATTTCTACAAGAGACTGCCGTAAGTAAATTGCAGATTTACAGAGCCATAATAGTCATACGTATACGTAGACCTAGAAACGATTTCTTTTAAACCACTTTGATAGAAAAGCTAGATCATTTTTTTTGTAAAACTAGAATAGATAACAAAAGAACTAGAAATCTGCCCTCCTAGCCAAGTTGCAAACTTTTTTCGATTTCTATTCTATTTCTCTATTCTGTAGTTTCATTGGCTAATATTTTGTTTTGATCACGTGCCACATTAGCCAATGAAAGAAGAGAATACAGAAATAGAATAGAGAATAGGAGAGAACGACGGCGCGGTCAGTACCCAGATGGGTGGCCCTTTGCGTCATGATATGTTATGAGCGTTTCCCTGGTTTGGAGTTCACGTTAAGCAGTCGGTCCCGGTTGTCATCCACTCGGTCAGCATGGGAACGTACGGCCTTAAACCCCTCCTGAGAGGAGACCCGAGCCCAGCAGTGGGACATTATGGGTTGTTGATGATGATCATGATATAGGTACAAAGTAATAATTTGAACATTCAGATCTCTATCTCATCATCATCATCAACTGATTTTAATGTACACTACATGATCTGAGCTACTCCTCCGAAATAATTTTGTGGCCCACTATACTACCATCTGTTTGTCTGTCTGTGAGTTGTAACAAATGAACAGTTTATAAGTACGAGTATATACTGTACTAACATATTTTTTTTTATTTGTTTGTGTCTGTCTGTTTTTTCCGGCTTATCTCTGGAACGGCTTAATCGATTTTAGCGGGACTTTCTCTGGCAGAAAGCTGATGACAAAAGTTTTTTTAAAGACTGGCTTCGCTCCGCGGCGTTACTCGCGATTTACAACAACACCGCGAGACTCAGCTAGTCTACCATAATTCATCATCATCATCAACAGCCTTTAACAGTTCGCTGCTGGACATAGGCCTCTCCTTTGAAAGGAGGTTTTGACCTACTATACCACGCTGGCCAGACGGGTTGATATAGGGTTTGTTTCAAGTTCTCCTTCTCTTGGCAGTGATGTTATCTGCTTATTTTGTTCCTTTAGTAGCCTCTTACGACACCCATGGAATGAATAGGGGTGGTGACACTTAGTATTCTTGATCCGTCACCACACGGAAGCACCATAATTTGGTTACATACAATTAAATATATTATATCCACAGCTCCCTTCGATTGTAGCGCTCGTCCGAATGAAGAATTTAACGCCTGTCCACCATTGTGTCCGACTGACGACTGTTCTCAAGCCACTCCATCTGGAAATTGTCCACCTCAGTTTGGAAACATTCTTATAACACTTCCATGTTACCCAAAGTGTAGGTGTATCAAGGGTTACTGGAGAAAGGACGGTATCTGTGTTCCTTACGAAGAGTGCCGTGAGTAAATCCTGAAATATACTATCTAAAAATACATATATATTATACAACAGATATATATTCTACGACTACAAATAAACATACATCGTTTTTTTTTTATTTATTTTAAAATGACATCGGGGACTTAACAAACATACATGAAACGGATACAAAGAACGCCCGGACTGAGTTTCACATGAGGCCAACCCCATATGTGGATATGGGTTCCAACACCCACAATACTCAGCGCAGTGAAAATCATCTTGGCGATCAAACTTAAACAACTAAACCAATCGTGAAGTCAATTTAAATTAGTATTTTTAGTACTTAAAAGTGCTATATACGTTAGACTAACAAACAACGTTTATGTAAAGAGTAGCGTCAACTAACAAACTGTTCAGTTTCTCAGTAGCAGCACTGTCACTGTCGTAATTTTTTAACAATCTTGGTACATTTTGAAAGTAAATTTCTTTTTCAAACTTTTACAATAAACTCCCACCAGGTAATTTATTTATCTTCCGATTAATTTTATCTTTTAGCTAATATCTGCCCAGAAAATGAGGAATACAATACATGCACACAAGCAATATGCCGTAACCTAAACTGCAGCACTAGAAACGATCCAGTAAGTTGTCCAAGAATAGATCCTGCCTACTGCAAGAAAGGCTGCGTCTGTAAAGAAAATCACTACAGAAACGAAAAAGGCATCTGTGTTCCAGAAGAGCAGTGCAATGGTGAGAAATATTTTAAGGATACGATATACTACCCTCTCTAAAGCCAGTAAATTCCTAAAGTATTTAATATTCTAGTATTTTTTTCCATTATTATCAAACGTTTATTTGGCGTCTTTTCCTTGTTTCAGTATTGGATCATATTGCATGTATCCCTCCCACGACTATTACTAGCATTTTATTGTGTCTATAGCGTTTACTTATTTTTATTTATTTTTTAATTTGTGAATCAAGAAATCCAACTGATTTAAAAAAGGAAATAGAACTAGATTCGCAAAACAGACGACTGTAAAATTTGTATCCTGCACCCATTCCAAAATTTCCTGCCTCGCACATCTAAATTATGGAATGAACTGTTGCCTGTGATGTTTCCGGACCGATACGACCCTCAAACCTTCAAAAAAAGAGCGTACTCAAATCTCAAAGGCCGGCACCGCACCTGTGACTCCTCTGGTGTTTCGGGTGTCAATGGGCGGCGGCAATCACCTACCATCAAGTGATCCGTCTACTCGTTTGCCCCCTATAATATTAAAAAAAAATCCATACCTGTTTACCAATTTGATGATATATTAATCTGTATTATATTAATTTATAATTTCAGATGAACCCACACCAACTTGTGAGGATAACGAAGTCCTAGTTAATTGCCCTTCAGACTGTGCGTCAGATTATTGTCCTAAGAGTGAAGAAGACAACAAGAGGTGTGAAAGCCCGAATCCTTGCCCGCCGCCCGCCTGTAAATGCAGGTTTAACTATAAGCGTGCTGAAAATGGCATTTGTATACCAACCGTAGATTGCCGTAAGTAATTCTCTAAAATGATTATGAGTTTACTGAATTTATTCGATCACATACAGTATTTTGATTAAAATGTTAAACATAATCTTTTCAAAATCTTGGCAGCTCCTTTCGACTGTAGTGCTAAGCCCAATGAACAGTATACGCCTTGTCCGCCTATATGTCCATCTGACAGCTGTGGCTTGCCAAGGATCAGAGGCAGATGTCCTTTCAGAATTGGAATCGTATTAGAATGCAACCCGAAGTGTCAATGCAAAGACGATTATGGAAGATTAGAAAACGGCTCATGTGTGTCGTTTGACAAATGCCGTAAGTTTCAAGCATTATAATAATAATATAAATCCCTTTACTGCACACCAGATAACCAAATATTTGTAGCACAATATTAGGTCAGTAGAAGTGGCGCCCCTATCGCACAAAGGCAACAATTACATTATATGAAGAGAACAAATTATATTTGTGTTATAAATCTACTTATAAGTTAATTGCAAGAATGCGTTTTTTTATTAACAGAATACATCCAATGTTTAATTTCGATAATAATGCTCCAATTTCAAAGCAAAAATGGCAACTGCAGCCATTGACATTTATTTATATCTCCGACTTATTTATTTTACTATCCCACAGCTAAACTTTGTCCTAAAAATGAAGAATATAACTCCTGCACCCAAGCTGTTTGCCGACCTCAAAACTGCTCGAACAAATCCGAAAGAGTACATTGTCCTATGGTAGAGGCCTCCTCGTGCAAAAAAGATTGTGTATGCAAGAAAAACTACTTCAGGAACGATAAAGGAGTATGTGTAAAAGACAAGAAATGTGAAGGTAATTAATTATTTTTTTCGGAAACTTTATGATTTTACAGTCTTTATCTCTATTATCACGGTGATTTAATATTAAATGATCTCTATTTTAATGACGGCACGGTTGACTCAGTGGTTTAAGCGGTCGCCATGCTGCTTTCTACTGCACCCAGTGTTGTGGATTCCAATCCCACAAAGAACTACACTGTGTGATCTACAAATAGTTGTTGTGAGTCTGGGTGTTCTCTGTGTTTGTTTCATATATGTTTTTAAATTCCCCCATGATACTGTATGTATATTCCTAATGCGGAAGTTGCTTTTTTAAAAAATACCATGATTTTGTCCTTCACTTTTTCAGTCACAGAGAGACAAAAATTTAAAAAAACAGTTGTTGGTCTGTTGTTTGGTCCGGTTAATCTTTGGAACGGCCCGATTTTGACGAAACTTTCACTGGCAGAAAGCAGAAGTATTTTTTTAGAGTAGCTTCAGGAATCAGTTAGTTATGACCTTTATCGGAGACAAGCAAACAGACTTGTCAATGAAAGCCAATAAAAGATTAGGTTTGGGTTTCTCCATACGGATAATGGCAGATATAACATCATAGAGTAGCTTCGCTCCGCGCTACAACAATGAACGCGGTAACACCGCGGGAATCAGCTAGTTATTACCTTTATCGGAGACAAGCAAACAGACGGGGCAATAGGCACATATCTGAAAATTGTTGGTCAAGCATATCTCTGTATAAATTCCATCAATTACTTTAAACAGTATATGACGCCATAATGCCAAGAACCATAATGGTCATACTCATACGTATACATAGACCTAGAAACGATATTTTTTAAACTATTTTGATAGAAAAGCTAGATCATTTTTTTTTTAACTGTAATAGATAAAAAAGAACTAGAAATCTGCCCTCCTAGCCAAGTTGCATACTTTTTTCGATTTCTATTCTATTTCTCTATTCTCTAGTTTCATTGGCTAATATTTTGTTTTGATCACGTGACTGAGTGACATTAGAAAATGAAACAAGAGAATACAGAAATAGAATAGAGAATAGACGAGAACGACGGCGCGGTCAGTACCCAGATGGGTGGCCCTTTGTGTCATGATATGTTGTGAGCGTTTCCGTGGTTCGGAGTTCACGTTAAGCAGTCGGTCCCGGTTGTCAACCACTCGGTCAGCATGGCAACGTACGGCCTTAAACCTCTCCTGAGAGGAGACCCGAACTCAGCAGTGGGACATTATGGGTTGTTGATGATGATTATGATATAGGTACAATACAGATAATGGGACATTTTTTAATTTATTTTAAAATGACATCGTTGACTTTACAAACATACATGAACCGGATACAAAGAACGCCCGGACTGAGAATAATAATATGTTGATCACACAAACTATTGTTTCAATTATGAGGCCAACCCCATATGTGGATATGGGTTCCAACACCCATAATACTCAGCGCATTGAAAATCATCTTGGCGATCAAACTTAAACAACTAAACCAATCATGAAGTCAATTTAAATTAGTATTTTTAGTACTTAAAAATGCTATATATGTTAGACAACAAACAACGTTTATGTAAGGGGCAGCGTCAACCAACAAACTGTTCTTCAGTTTCTCAGTAGTAGCACTGTCCCTGTCGTAATTTTTTTAACGATCTTGTTAAATTTTGAAAGTAAATATCTTTGTCAAACCTTTACAATAAAGTCCCACCAGATAATTTATTTATCGTCTACAATTATTTTTTTATCTTTTAGCTAATATCTGCCCAGAAAATGAGGAATACAATACATGCACACAAGCAATATGCCGTAACCTAAACTGCAGCACTAGAAACGATCCAGTAAGTTGTCCAAGAATAGATCCTGCCTACTGCAAGAAAGGTTGCGTCTGTAAAGAAAATTACTACAGAAACGAAAAAGGCATCTGTGTTCCAGAAGAGCAGTGCAATGGTGAGAGATATTTTAAGGATACGATATAGTACCCTCTCTAAAGCCAGTAAATTCCTAAAGTATTTAATATTCTAGTATTTTTTTCATTATTTTCAAACGTTTATTTGGCGTCTTTTCCTTGTTTCAGTATTTTATCATATTGCATGTATCCCTCCCATGACTCTTACTAGCATTTTATTGTTAATAAAATAATAAAACAATATAATTGTATAATTTTTATAGTTTTTTTTGTAATAAACGCTATGTCCCTCGAAATATAATTAATTTATTAAGTTTTTGCCTAGAAGACATTAAAAAAAGAATCTTTTTTCGCAATTTTCATGTAAAATCACTTTTTTTCTAAACTATTTAGTTTAGAAAAAAAGTGATTTTTTTAAAGTAATAATCACTTTTTTTCTAAGCTATTTAGTTTAGAAAAAAAGTGATTTTCCATTTTAGTTTGCGCGAGAGACACTTTGAAAGTGGTAAAATTTAGTGAAGACGGATTCTGAGAAATTCAACTATTACACATTTTATAAAATGAAAATTGGTTATTATTTGTATGGTGACTGTTTTTCCGCAGTATTACTAAATCCATTTTTCCTGCGTTCTAGATTTCTGATTAGTGATAGTCGTATCACTGCCAAAATAGATTTTTTTCGTAGTTTATGTTTTAACATGCGTGTTCTAGGTGTATTCAGAGCAGATTCAATACCTCATGATGGTATATTAATATTGGCGTAACGCATAATACTCTTTCATCAAAAGTATTGATTTCGTCTGAAACAAGTCTATTTTCAAATTTTTTTCTTGGTTCTAACACCATCGTTATATTCAGTGATGATTTTATTCTCCTGAAAATAACATAGATGATCAATTTCAAATCTAGGAAAGACGGTCTTTATTTAAATCAGATACGTATATACAGCTAAATTAAAAATATCGAACCCAAAGATTAGGTGTAAAAATAGCAGTCAAACCGCACCAATTTAAGTTTTTGTGCCTTATGCGCTTGAGGTTCTGCAGTATTTGTTTTAGTGCTGCTCAGGTAAATCACATACTTTAAAATTTGCAGAACGTAAATTTTCATCAACCCAAAAAATTTAAACATGCTTTAATTCCACTAAACATAGAACTTATTATTTTCAATGCTATAGTCATTCTCACAAGTGTAAAAAGCCGGATCCATCATTACATATCGATTGTAATCTTTCATTAGTGCTGTTTTCATTTTCTGTAGTATTCCTTGAAGATGTTGGCGTTTCTTCAAGACGAATCATCTGCGTAAAAAAACAGTTTCATTTCAGATTGGATAATAAATATAATTATTTTAATAATAAAGCAGTAAGTACTTACTGTACAAACTGATACTGCAGTTTTGTGTAACATTGTTTAACCTTTTAATGATTTGTAAAAAACTTTTTCATCAAAATGAACAGAGCATACTCCGCTGGTTTTCACAGGCATCCAGTCATATTCCTGTCTTTCCAACTTAACTGCAGCTATCCACTTTTTTGCCGAATTGCATCGGCAGGAAAACTAAAAGAAAACAAATATTATATGAAAATACATTATCGTTATAAAATTATCAAAATAAATATACCTATTTTATAATAATGAAATATTTTATCGATATTCTTTTCAATATTTCACCAAGAAGAAAAAAATTCAATCAAAAATTTACTGACTTCATGTTGCATACTGTTATCCATCTCGGTTTGTTAACATATTTGCAAATCATTAAATATAATTATAATTATGCTACTACTTACTAGTGAAAAGTGATCCCTGGACATTTTAGCCTTGTATGGCTCCTGCACCACTTTACTGGCATGATTATTGACAGCAAAATAATAAATTGAAATGTGAAGTGTGATCGTTGGCAAGAACAATGTCCGACTAATGACGCGGTGGACACGACTTTTAAGCACCGCCTACTTGGACACGACTTTTGTTGGGTCATTTTTAGATCGCAGTTAGACTTCCTGACTTATTATTTATTCGTAGGATATAGGAATAAAATTATATCGGTTTCGGATACCGTTACGGATTTCTAATTATTTCGGATTATCCGTTAGTTTCGGATAGTTTCGGTTACGGATATTAAATTGAAGTAAAACAGAAACACAAATAGTGTGTAATAATTTTGATTTATTTATAGGTTTAATATTAACTCTAAATTTAGTAGTAACTCGTGAATAAAGAAGTAATTAGTTATGTAAGAGGTAATGTTATGACCAGAAATAACAAACAAACTGCAAGATTCATGTGATGCGCGAGCGGTAAAACAAAACTGTCTAAAGATGTCGTTTTATTTAGACTCCACCCTAATTTGAAATTATCCGAAACTTTCGAAACTTTTGAAACAGATACTTTTACGGATACGGATATATTTTTATTTCGGATATCCGATTGTTTCGGTTACGGTTACGGAGCTCCTTAACATCCCTGGTGCATTGTCTGCAGTCATAATGAGCGACTCATTTTCTTGAATTCTACTCATGCTTTCCATTAGGCAAGGTAGAGTCAAATGGCTCTAACTTTGGTAGTCCTAAATAAATATGAAAAAGACATTCCAATAAACAATAAATATTTAAAATAACGTTTCACCTTAAGGAACTAACAAACGAAACCTCTATTTAAAGAATTTTAGTAATCATTATTTAAATTACAGGTCATGTTCTGTCGCGTTGTGAGCTGAACGAAGAATTACGTTGCGTGACCAGCTGTCCTCCAGAAAAAACATGCAAGAATCGCCATATTCAGTTTTCCTGTCTGGCAGTTTTCGAACCTTGCGAGCATAGATGTGTTTGTAAAGAGGGATATTTCAGAAATCCTTTAGGGACTTGCATAACTGAAGCACAATGTAGTAAGTATCTATCTCTTGTTTTCGAATTTTTATATCTACTATTTTATAGTTAAACTGGAATTGATCTCTAACGAATAGACGTTAAATTTGCTTGAGTGATTTTTTTAACAGATAACTCCCAAAATCTCGTCTTCGTCTCTTATCACTCACGAAAGTAACAGTCTTTTTAAGTTTTTACGCCTAAACTGCTGAACCGATTTTGATGAATTTTGGTATAGAGATAGAATGATAGATGGAACTTTGGGAAAGGACAGATAAGATAAGATAAGATAAGATAAGATAAGATTTATTCGCTCAAACATGTGTGTACATACAATAAATTATAGCATGCAAGTTACAAAAGGTTCAACATAGTTCAATACATGTTTGCCATATACAATGACTTGCGAATATCAATGTTATATAATAAATTATTAAATTCTAATATGTTCCCATCACTGAAATATCAATTATTTTAATGTCAAATATTTTCATTACATATAAATATGAATAATTCATGAACAAAAAATATAAAATCAAATAAAATTGTTTACAATGTCAAAGTCAATTATGTTAATATCTAATTATTTATCTACTTATTTATGTCAAAACAAATTTATCATTTAAAAAGTCATTCACATTATAATAGGCTTTTGCAACAAGAATTGATTTTAATTTTTGCTTAAAGGCTTGGTTACTTAAATTTTTCAAACTGTTAGGTAATTTATTAAAAATAATTGGAGCCATGCAAATAACACTTCTGCGCATAAATGAAGTCCTAGACTTATGCAGACAGAGTTTATCTTTATTGCGCCTATTTCGAGGAATAGTATCTGCCATACGTGGAAATAGGCTTGGATTCATTTTGACAAATGATGCCGTTTCTAATATATAGAGAGACGGTAGTGTTAAAATCTTATAACGTATAAAATATGGCTTACAAGAGTCTCTGATGTCAAGTCTAAACATTGACCGCAAACACCGTTTTTGGGCTTTGAATGCGATTTCCTTGTTAGTTGAATTGCCCCAAAAAATTACCCCATATCTCAAAATAGATTCCGTTAATCCGTGATACGCTGTTAGCAATGCATCTATGTCAAGTGTCAATGAAAGCGTATATAAAGCAAATGCACTACTAGTTATTCTTTTACAAATAGTTTCAATATGAATCTTCCAATTTAAGTTACAGTCAATCGTTAAACCTAGAAACTTAGTAGTCTTAACAATGTCAATAGTATTATTATTATATTTAATGTCAAAATTAGGAAATGTCAATGCGCGTTGGCCAAAATGTATACTTACTGTTTTATTGATATTGATTTTTAAATTATTATTATCTAACCATTCGATTGTTTTATTTAAAGTACTATTTACATCGAATTCATACAAATCTCGATGACAACAAGGTATAGTGATTGTACTGTCGTCTGCGAAAAGCGTCATAGGGTAATTAATGGATTTCGGAAAATCATTTATGTAAAGTGTAAAGAGAGACGGCCCTAATACACTCCCTTGAGGAACACCATAGACAACAGTACGTTCCTCAGATGCAAATAATTCCTCTCGTTTAGTGTTACTATTTATTCTACTGATTTCTGTAATTTGTTTTCGATCATGTAAATAAGATTTAAAGAGATTTAGAACGTTACTTCGAATACCGTAGGCCTCAAGCTTTTGTAACAGTATATCATGTTGTACGTAATCAAATGCCTGTGACATGTCGCAAAAAATAGCACAAACGGGATTATTTCTATCTACATTTGTCATTACCGTGTACAAAAAGTCGTAGATTGCCATGTTAATAGTTTTGTTTTTTCTAAAACCTTTCTGTTCATTACAAAGTAAACTATGCTTTTCCATATATGTACTAAGCTCTTTATAAATGTATGATTCAAATATTTTAGCAAATATTGAAATTAGAGATATGGGTCTATAGTTTTCTTTTAACTCTTTATCAGATTTTTTATGTAACGGTTTAACCACAGACTTTTTAAAAATTCAGGAAATGTGCCTTCACAAATACTTAAATTGATTATATGAGCTAAGGGCTCACAAATCTCCTGTGCTACTGCTTTAATTATTTTTGTTTGTACACCGTCATGTCCTGTGCTATGTGTATTATTAAGTTCGGATATAATTTTTAGCACGTCTTGCGGTAAGCACGGTGCCATAAACATGGAGTTATTTCTATTTAAAATGTATTTTGTGACTTGGCACCCGAAATTATTATTAGTATGAATCTTATCAACAAAATAGTTATTAAATAAATTTGCAATATGCTTTGGATCTACAATATCTGTGTCATTTTCTTTAATTTTATAAATGAAATTCTTTGGCATATTTAATTTGCTTTGATTAACTATTTGCCAAGTAGCTTTCGACTTATTTTTAGATGATGTTATTTTTTTAATATTTTGTGCGCGTTGAGTTAAATGTATGATTTTTCTATACATCTTAGAGTAATTTTTAAACCGATCTTTGTTTTGTTGAGTGGGTTTTAATCGGGCCTGCCACAATAATTTTCGTTTCTTTTTGCTGCAAATTTTTACACCACACGATATCCATTTTTGTTTTTTAATCAAATTTACAGAAACAAAGTTTTCGGGAAAGCACTGTCTATACAGAAATAAAAATATATCCATAAATGCATTATATGCAACGTTTGTTTCATTAGCTTTGACATGAGCTACTTTTTACCGCGATAACCGACATACCCGCGGGAGGAGCCACGGGCAAATTTAGTAGGGAATAATTTGTCACGGTTTTGTAAAATATGTTATTGTTCAACTTCTATTGGCTGTAGTATTATGTTCATTAGGCTAAAGCTTTTCCCTGATAAATAGGCTAATCTAACATTAAACTTTCCTCTTAACCTTATAAATCTTTAGTAGGTATGTACATTTAATGAAACCAACTGATTTCTTAAATAAAATCATGATAATGTTTTTAAATAATTTCCAGATCAATGCTCTGGCAAGAATGAATTCTTCGCATGCGACTCAGCCTGTGATAATGAGTGCTCCACCTTGCACAAACAAAACAGAACGAACTGCCCAATAATTAATATTACTTGTAATAAGCGTTGCTACTGTGAAAATGACTTCGCGAGGGATCATAAAGGACATTGTATACCAGTGGAAAAATGCCGTATGTATTTCCTTTTTGATATGCTTCTTAAAATAATTAGATGAGTCCCGCGGTAATATAAATACTTCAATATATTCACAAAAGTATGGTATCCACACTATTGGCTGTTTATAATTCCTAGATTTTTAATGAATGTAGATAAAACTCATTATTTGTAAAAACAAATAATAGCATTATTATATTGCTTAAAGTGTATATAGCGTTTACTATTTTTTTATTTTATATAAGAAACAAGAAATCTAATTATATCAAAAAGGAAATAAAATTGGATTCGCAAAACAGACGACTGTAAAATTTGTATCCTGCACCCATTCCAAAACTGCACTTTCCATACCCGTTTACTAATTTGATGATATATTAACCTGTATTATTTAAATTTATAATTTTAAATGAACGTTGAATCCACACATACTTGTGAGGATAACGAAGTCCTAGTTGATTGCCTTTCCATCCTTGCCCATTATCGGAGACAAGCAAACAGACGGGTCAATGAAAGTCAATGAAAGATTAGGTTTGGGTATCTCCCTACCCCCCTCCCTGAATGTCAAACAGACTGTTCGTAATCTATAAAAATAAATAAATTTATAGTGTCTGCATAGCAAATTTATATCTTCAGAATGTTCCGTCGTAGGGGTCAACAATTATGGCGAACTTATGGGTGTATCGAATCACAATTACAGTGTACTCCTTTGCAGCAATGTTTATTAATTAAGTACTGTTTAATTATTCTAACATTACTTATTAAAGTATGAATATGGTATCGCTATGTTTTGCTCTTACAGCTACATTATACATATATTCTAAAACCTATTGCTACACTGCATATAATCACGTCTTGTACTTAACGAGGAAATGATTGTACTAATTCGATAATAGGCACATATCTGAAATGTGCTGGTCAAGCATATATCTGTATCAATTCTATCAATTACTTTGATTATATGACGCAGGAATAGTCTGCATATAATATCAAATGTTTTTTACTAAATGCATTTGAAAGTATATACAGTTCAGTACCGGTTCAGTACATTCAGTTAGTTATGATTATTATCGGAGACAAGCAAGCAGATAAGTCAACGAAAGTAATATTAGGTTTGGGTTTCTCCATTCGGATAATGGCTGATGTTATGACTAAACGACAACGCGTTGGAGATAACGAACTCAGCTACGTAATTGCAAAATTCATACTAGTATTGTACCTACATTTGACTGCACCACGTATGTATAGCCTTGTATATAGTGTTTTGTGTGATCAACAAATTGTTGTTCTGATTCTGAGTGTTTTTGTATATTTATGGAGTCCCACACGACACAGGATTTATTTCTAATACGGGAATTATCTTTAAAAAAAAAAACATTTATAATTGTGCCAAAAGTAAAATCACTTCTCGTCACAATCCGATCAAAAAATATATCTCTAAAACTGAGGAATACAAATGAGTATTCTTATTTTATTCTTTTAATAATATAAATTTCTCTTTTACAGTTCCTCTCTGCCCTAATCCAAATGAAGAATACAAAAAATCCTTAGTAGCAAACTGTCCACTTCTTGGCACTTGTACTTCGATCGTAGCAAGAATTAAATGTGACAAACCAGAGGCGGCATCGTGTGTCTGCAAGAGTGGGTACCTGAGGTTAAACGAAACATCAGCCTGTATACCAATATGCGAATGTCCACAAATGAAGACTGCACCTCAATGTCAAACAGACTGTTCTTAATCTATAAATTTAATTTTAGTGTATGTACTATGTAATATCAAATGTTTTTTTCTAAATGCATATGAAAGTATGTATGCGGTACTGAAATACAAAATTCAATTTTTAAAATTCTTGTCCTTCTGTAGGTCTGTATGTTTGTTCAAGTAATCTCTGGATCAGCTAGACTGATTTTGACTAGATTTTTCACTGGCATATGGCTGATGACACAAAGAGTAACTTAGGCACTTTTTTTGACTAGCTTCTTTTAACTAGTTAATTAATAAATGTTTTACTGGAACATGTTATCTTTAATTACCTGTCTTTGTCACTGCAAACCAGGGCGGGGTGACGGCCCACTTAAAAAAGAAATTAATTTATCAGTATATTTGGTATATTTTGTCAGGCTCTGACTTCCCAATAACGATTACCATAGATGTGCATGACAACTCTGACCGATGGCTTTACGTGCTCTCCGAGCCACGGGCGTGAATCACCGCCAAGTCCGCCAAACTTCCAAACTCCGGGCTGCTGTTAGAAATGTCCTCTAAGAAAAACCCAACAACACACTCCCGACCCGGGATTTCAACCCGAGACCTCTTAAGTCACATACGCTATCCACTAGACCTATGAGGTGGTTCGAGGACCTGGGGAAAATTAATATTTGTGGCAACCGATACAGGGGCGTTGTTCACTATAGTAAAGAGTGTGCGGTGCACACGGGTGCATCGCTGCTTGGGAGCGCTGTAGCGTTAGCCAGGGCTCTTTTAGTATGCCTGCATGCTAACTAAATGCGCTAGAATAATGAAGGACGGACGCTTCACGGGCTAAATACGAGTGCGTCTCTAGGTGGTTGTTGTGGAGAATCTTGGAGGAGGCCCATGTACGAGTACAGCAGTGTAGCTCGTTTTGGTTGAGATGATGACCCTTTTATTTATTTGTATAAATAAATTAATACTATTAATATTAACTTTCCAAGAACTTCATCAAGCAACGTTTATCATCTTTAGTACAGCCTCGTATCCTCACCTTCTTTGGTCACTAAGCCACCGAGGAGAGGTGGCTATTGTGCGACTTTTGATCTAGGGAAAGGTTTTGGGTCTAGGAAAGATCGTCTATGATATGGACTGGCCAGGTAAAAGCACCAGGAAATGTCTTATAATTACTACATGAATGCACGAGGAAGACAGCCAACAGAGGTTAGTGGAGCGGAGTGCCATCACCTGTAGTGATGGCCACGACCAGTCTTTCAAGAGTGATATCGACAAAGAAGATAGACTAATATTTTTTTATAGGTGCTTGGTCTTGAACGGTAGAGCAGTGTTGCATTTGGCAAGTACCATGCCAGTCGCTCAGTAGAAAGACTGATATTCAGGTAAAGCCAGTTGAACTAGTGCCTAACAATTTTAGGAACAGTAAAGGCTAGGAAGATGATTCGAGAGAGAGAGTCAGAGCATTTCTCCGCTTATTACCAAAAATATAGGGTTTTAAGAAAAACAAAAAAAATGAAAGCTCCTGTATAAAAACAGACATTTTGGTGAAAACCTTCGTGATCTCTACAAATTAATAAAGTTGAGTGTCTGTTTGTAATATCAAATGCACCAGTTTTACTAAATAATGCATGTGAAAGTATATAAAGTACTTAAATCAAAAAAAGGCAGTTTTTGAAATTTTTGACTGTCTGTCTGTCTCTTTGTTCCGGCTAATCTCTG
Organism: Phragmatobia fuliginosa; assembly: GCA_932526445.1. NCBI lineage: Eukaryota > Metazoa > Arthropoda > Insecta > Lepidoptera > Erebidae > Phragmatobia > Phragmatobia fuliginosa. Next base: position 18,583,902 of record OW052061.1, read on the forward strand.
GAACGGCTGAACCCGATTTTGAATAACTTAGGCTAAATGTTTAGACTAGCTTAGCTCCGCGGCGTTACTCGCGATTTAACAATAACCACAGATAACACCGCGAGGCTCCACTAGTTGTAAATGTTATAAGGGTGAATAATTACAAATTGAAATTACTATGACGCAGACAATTATTAAAATAATTAAAAATAAATTAGTTAGATATTAGTCAATAAATGACTGAAGCTCGGGAGCGCAGATAACAATTTGTTCTAATTATAGTCGATAAGTCAAATGATGCAATTTAGTTCAAATAAATTATGATTTTAATAGCGAAATATCAGAAGTAACAGCGACGACTGCAAGATGGGTGGTTCTTTCGTGATTCTCTTTTGCCTTTTGGTTTCAAACCTTATAGTCAGTGACGTGCAAGGTAAGTTTAACTTATATTAAAAGTGTAAATGTAAGAATTATAAAATGTTGGCAGACTAGTTATAAGAAATAATTATTGTTAGCAACTCTTTAACAAAAAAAATCTTAGTGTAGATTATAATTAAATACAGGGACAGATAAATTTGTCTTTTTTTTAAATAAACAGATTTTTATTATTATTATTACTAACCGTACCAATTATTTTACTTTCATCTTAGGACTTAGTAGTCCTGAGATAGTCTCTAGTTTATTTTACAATCTACATTTGAAGTGTACGAATTTATTTTTGAAAGTACAATTATTTACGTAATTTTATGTGTATTATATAATTTAAATCAAGAAAATTTTGCCATCAGTATTTATTAATCTTTCCCTATTTAAATCATCATCATCATCATCATCATCATCAGCCTATATCAGTCCACTGCTGGACATAGGCCTCTCCCATTGCACACCACTTTGATCGATTTTGGGCTTCTCGCATCCAGCTCCTGCCAGCCATCTTGCGCAAATCATCACTCCACCTGGCCTGTGGGCGTCCTACACTATTTAAATAAAAGTATTAAATAGTTATAATAACATAACCATCTGTTATTATCTCGAAGCATGAAATGATTCCTATTTTTTTCATATATTTTTTTTTCAATTATAATCTGTTTCGTGTGAACATTTAGCAATAGGGCTGTGAACTTATGCATTTTGTCGTGCAGGGTAGTCAGTCAGTCGACATGTGCCCTTTATGTTTAATAATACCTATAAATCTTTAGGGGACTTTCTTTTTAGCCTTTTGAATGTAGAACTCATCAGGTGCACAGTCAGTATGTTTGGATGGTTATCCAGTCTAATCCTGTAAGATTTCATTGAGTGCTTGATCTCTTCTTGGACTGTTCTGATGTTAAGGTCGTGGTGTAATTGTTGGTTTGTTACAAACCATGGAGAGTCTGTGATTATCCTTAGCATTTTCGATTGAAACCTCTGGAGTATTTCCAGGTTCTTTTTCATATTTAAGCCAACCAAAGTGAAAGCATAAGTAGAATCCAGGAGTATTTTTTACCAAATCAAATCATCACAAACCAGTTTCATTTCAAATACACCAATACAACGGCACTTTTGAAACCTCAAGTAGTCAGTCAGTAGTCAGTCGTGAAGCTAATTGTCTGTTCCAATTCGTAGATCCTATGGAGAAAAACAGACAAAAAACTCCATGGACACTCTTTTCCAACATAGTTTTTACAACTTTTGATTACATTGTTTTAGGCAATTTATTAAGAAAACAGATTTGAGGACAATGTAACGATGCTGATATTTACACTGGTAGTCCAAAAATAATTAAACATTAATATAATATAGCAGATGTGAGATCACCAGCCCCGACTGGCGGCGCCCGTATCATGAGCATGACCTATGCACCAGCCATCGTCCAGTTTAACCATATCGTAGGGAGTCGAACGACCCGCTATACACGCCCCCGCCAGCAGGACTTTTGAGGGAGCATGATATATTCACAACCGCCAGTCAAAAAACAAACTTATGCCACTAGTGACTACAAAGTTCTCACATGTACAATTAAAAATGTTCGCACTTAAACAATAATAAAGCCATTAACAAAAATACTACTATTATAAGAGTGTGATAAATATTACCTTAGCTCAATTTTTAACCAGCGTATTTTATTTTTTAGCCCTGAAATGTCCACTAAACGAAGTTGTAAACGACTGCGCAAACGCATTGTGCAAGATTGAAAAGTGCAGCGAAAGGGAACAGCCGCCTCTGTGTGCTTTCGTAGATAAGTGTATACCCGGCTGTAACTGTAAAGATGGATACTTACGCAACGAAAGTGGACTCTGTATTCCAGAGTATAAGTGTCCACGTAAGTTACTTTATAAAACTACCTACTTGTACAGAATCTCCTTACTTTTTATATAATAGCCTGTCTAGCCTCTACTCTGCCTGATGGAAAGCATCACCATAATTCAAGAGCCAGTAGGTGACCCTCACTATGGTGATCTAGTGTAAAGCTTTTGCACGCCCCGCTTAAAAGACCCGAGATCATAATGAGAAAAAACACGATAGAGGAGAGATCTATGTCTAGCAGTGGTCTTTAAAAGGCTTGTTAGTGATAATGATAAGGAAGGGATTCTATCAAAATACTACTATTTATTGAAAATTGATATTATTAGGGTTCCTTTTGCTATCCATGCCTTTTGATAATGTTAGGGATTGATCATGATGATCATTTGCTTTTATAATTTTACCACGTATAATCTATTTCTGGACTCCCATGAATATTTTAAGAATAACATCAGTCAAACGATTTTCAAGTTTTAGTGAGACCAACGAACATCAATTCATTTTCCTTATACAATATAGATAAAATTGTATTTAATTGTTATAAATGTGTCATCTCAGACTTGGCGGAGTCTGAATGAAGATAATAAATAAAATAATATTTTATTTTGTCACAGCTATACCGGACCCTAAGTCGGCGTAATACCTACATCGAGTACCAGACACTGGTTGAAAAAGAAGAAAAAGAATCCATAATAAAATTATATATTTAAAATGTTGGTTGTTTTAATCAGACTTCGAAAACCCGGAGGTTTAGTATTTTTAGCTTGGCAGCACACATTATAAATAAATAAGCCTCTTTATTTCTTGATTTTACAAAGTAAATTTGTCCTCCTCTCCTCCTAAAAGGTCACATGTTCTTGTACCAACTAGTTTATTATAATTGATAGAGAATAATAATAATTTATTTGCAGAAAAGAATTTTAGTTACATGTTGTCTTATTACTTTCTTCCTAGCCTTTTATTCCCAATATTATTTAGAGTCGGCTACTGGTTCAACCGGTTTTATCTGAATATCAGTTTTTCCACGGAGCGATTGTCATCAGACCTCCGCAACCCTAAGGGAGAACTTTACTTTAAAGGTTGAACATATAGATTGTGATAGATGTTAATGACAACCGGGAACGACGGCTTACCGTGCACTCCGAGGCACTGGCGAGAAACTGGAGAGAGAAAAAAAAAGAAAAACTTAATAGCAGCCCACAGTATGAAAGTTTGGCGTTCGAAACTTTCATACTCCGGGCTGCTATTAAGAATTTCCTGTAATAAAAACCCAACAATACTTTTGGCCCTACCCGGGATTTGAACCCTAGACCTATTGATTAGCACATATACGCTAGTTAGATACGCTATAAATAGTAAACTATAGTGTTTCTAGGTATCTAACTAGAGGTGGCGGCGCGAGTGCTACGAAGCGCCCGCGCCTCCTTTTAGACTTCTGGAACTTGGGGTTTCCACACAAGAGAGGGTCATCTGCAAGCCGTAGATGGCCCGAGGTACGTCGGGGTTCCAGGGACTTCCTTTCGAGGGTACACCTCGTTCCTCGGCCTGTAGTACCCGAGGCGCCGTGCGGTTTTAGTCGGTTCGAGTCCGACATGACCATCATCTGATGGTATCCGGGGGGATTTCCGCACGGAAAAAAAAAGGGTATCTAACTAGAGAGTTTTTGTTTTTTTGTAGTTTTGAAGTCCCCCAAGATGGGGTGGATAAGTATCCCAATTCAGTCTTGAACTTTGTGAGAATATAGTTATCTCTACTAGTTTTAACCACTTCTGTTTCTATTGCTCGAGGTCATAGACAAATGTGGTCATAGACACGTGTATGTAATACATGTCAATGTCTACATCTACATTGATTCAAGTGAAATCGCGCAATTACGAACTCTAGGATTTTCTTCGGAGATCGTTTTAGTTTTATCGGAAGACGGGCCCCATTTCATCTCATCCTCATTTTTTATCATTAATTTCATTACTACGTCGACTAGAACAGTAGAATTGAACACATTAAATACTCGACATTGGCAGAAATAGCTAATATTATTCGGCTTATTGCCATCTCATCAAAAGAAGAAGAGGGATTTTCTTCGAAATAAGATCTATGTTTATCAAATTACGAGACTTGTGATTTATTCTCCATCAACGATATATTCTCCAATCCCAACCACCACACCAGACAGTGTTTGTGAGTGGCGTTGGGGCCATGCATTTATTACGTAACACGTTTCACTAGTTTAGGATTTCCTCACACCATTCATAATGGGAACCATGATTTCCCCTTTCTGGTGTTCAGTAGCCTGCGCATTCTACTAGGGTTCCAGATGGCCCAGAAAAACAAAACACAAAACCCCCAGGCTAGCGCTTATGGAGGACGGAGATTGTTCTGCGACCTCCGGCGCCTGTGTCGTCTGCGGTATTGGGCCGTACCCTGGCCTGGCGGACCGAGAATGAAACGGAAGGTTTATTACGAAATAATCTGAAGGTAGAAATAATTTTTTTAGGTGGCTGGTTTTGATTTTTTTTTTAAGTAACAATTTTTAATTCTTAGGATTGTTTAAAATTATATCCTAATATCACTGTACAAATTCTGTCCATGAGCGTATCTTATACAGATGAACAGTGAAAATTAAAATTAGTTAAAATCATAACTGAGTACTTTTGTGATCTTACTTAAACCTTGAAACCCTCTTTTAAGAAAAAATAAAACATGATTATCCTCACTCCCTTCCTAAATCGTCTTAATAAAGAACGGCCCCAAGCACGCGTTGTCGTAAACAATAATATGTAATTCCTGTAGTCCCAAGCTTGGGCCTACAACAGATCTGTACACTAATTATACCGCCTTAGGCTCGTAGATATTTTAAAAGAATATCTGTAAATTGCTTATTTTAGAACTATGTTTATATCAAAATATTTTCACAGGAATATATTTTGCTCTAAATCGATCGAAGTATCAAAATAGAAGAGTTAAGTTTAACTAATTTCGAGTTGACTTTGACCATACCCATCTCTCTTTTCACAAGTTCTCAACTAACACAAGGACACAAGGTTTATTTTCAGAAGCGAGTTGATACTAAAATGACTTTATTAAATAAATAAATAATATCTTATTTTTCTACAACCATTAAAAAACAATTTGTGTACTAAATTTTATAAACAAAATAAATTAACAAAAACATTAATTAATTATTAAATTAACAGTACACGAACATAAGTAAAAGTGGCATTATAAATTTTAGGTTATAATAGTAGGTGGTAGGCTGTGTACAGTCCATGTACCTACTATTTGAAATAATACAATAACAACTACAGTAGGCTTAGTGGTTCACGTGGTCGCCGCGCCGCTTTCTGCTGCGCACGGGTGTTGTGGGAAAACACTTTGTGTGATCCACAAATTGTTGTTCTGAGTCTGGGTGTTCTCTGTGTTCGTTTCATGTATGTCTGTAAAGTTCTTCTCGACACAGGATATACCTATATTCTTAGTGCGGGAGTTGTCTTATAAAAGAGGTAACACGATTTCATAAGATTGTACTGGCAAAAGAAACAATCTAATACAACTATTGGCTAATGATATAAATACTTCGCTGAAAACAAACTTACACGCCCTAAAAGTTAACTCTTTTAGTAGGTTAATAAACTTTTCCCTGAAACCTTTTTTTTCGTGCGGAAATTCCCCCGGATAACACCAGTTGATGGATGTCAGACTCGAATAGACTAAAACCGCACGCCGCCGCGCCGTCTCTGGTACTATGAATCGAGGAACCATGTATACCCTCGAAAGGAATTCCTGGGAACCTCGACGTACCTCGGGCCATTTACAGCTTGTAGATGGCCCGTTTCTGTGTGACCCCAGCCTGCTTCTGCTAGGGTGACAGATGGCCTCATTTGTCACCCCCAGGCTTGCACTTATGGAGGACGGAGATCGTTTAACGATCTCCGGCATCCGAGTTACCTGCGCGGTATCTGGCCTGTTCCCGGGCCTGGCAGACCGGGAGAGGTTCAGAACCTCTCCCGGTATCGCTCCGCCATCTCCTTCGCAAGCATAACTTGCTTACAAAAATATGCAAACATACCTAGTTATATACATACAAGCCAGTTAAATAAAAGCTTGTAAAAAAAGGTTTATTGTTTTATTTGTTCGTAAGTATGCACTTGCTTATCAGAAATTCTTGCATATCAAATTCATAAGCGGTTGAGTGGTAGTCAGAACAGGAAATCGGGACTTACCTTATCTAAAAATACCCACTGTTCCTTACACCGTTAAATAGCGGATACTTTAATGCGAGGAAACCTGCAGGCAAAACCTATTACGTATCTACATAAAAATTGACCAAGTGCATGTCAGGATACGCAAAGAATAGGGTTCCGTAGTGACCCATAATGGTAGGTTGATTTTTAAATCGTATGCAATAGATAATTGTTATAACTTATCATTTCTTTATTTTTGTAGGAAGTTTTCCAAGTGAGTGTATTTTATAAGTTAGGCCCATATAACTCCTGAAATAATAAAGTTATCAATATCGCTATAGGTTTTCTTGAAAGTTCAATATATCGACTACTATGTTTTTTTTTTGAGCCAGCCGTATGGCTTTTAGAATGATGAATGAATGAATGAAGAAAAATGCGCTTTCAAATTAAGTAACTCGCAAACGGATAACTAAACGGAAAAATAGTCTTAGACACCACGCAATGAAAACGAATTATAAAAAGACCTATCTAATGACACCCCACACAATATGGTAGACGCGAGAAAATAAATCACCCCCACTTAACATGTAGGGGAGGCAGTGGCGGATTAACCACGTAGCAAGAGTAGCAAATGCTACAGGCCCCGCGCATTTAGGGGCCCCGCGCTTCAACGATTTCTGACTGCTAAAAAGTTTAAACATAATAATTTTATTTATTTATTTATTAAAGAAAATGATAATGTTAGCTTCCATATCCTATTTATTCTTTGAAGCTTTGACATGTCATAATTATTGTTTAAAATACATTTAGTTTGAAAAAAACTTGTTATGCCTATTAACAAAATAAAACTATTTGCTTTGTACATACATAAGTATATCTACAGTCTAAGTTTTAGTAAATGTACAGATTGCTTTTTTCTTCCATGACTCCAAGATGTTATTTATATATCACTAACTTTGATATTTTGAAAAACAAAAATTATCTCCACTTTACGAATAGTTATGGTTCCCTAAAAAAATTTCATCGTGATTTAATTTTAGCACTTTATCGATGCGATAATAACATAATATAATGTATATACATGCAAAGTTTCATCTTTCTAGCATTTGTCGTTTTTAAGGTAAGTCGAGAACGGACCATAGACATTGACGAAACTATAGGAGTTCCTTAAGTCCTGAACAACGGAAAACTAAATAGGAATAAAAATAGATGGACTACTGTATCTCGCCTCCTAAGGAATATTTTTTATGAAATCTCTTTGATTAGAACAGACAACGTATAAATCTATTTCATAGTAACTGCTTCTGCAGTTGATTTGGAGGGTAGCCTTTTTTACGCATTTAATGCTTTCCTCACCATCGCCTTCGTGGTGTATACGATGGGCGTGTGAGGCACTCCCGGAGGAACCGGTCTACCCCTAACCCCGCGGTGATGTAGGCACATCAACAGTTCGAAGGAACGCATCAGCGGTTTCTGGAGTTCCCCCTGCCGTACCCCACGACTGAGGTACCTCCCGGGTCAGGACGCTGTCATGCCTCTCACCATTCTACGCAGTAAGAGGTGCAAAACGACCTACCTTAGGCGACACCTCCGGACTGTACCAGGGTATCACCTCCCTTGAGTCGTTTACAGTGGTCACATCTCCCGAAGATGTGGCTGCAGCGACCCTTAGGCCATAATCGGGGGGCTAGCGACCTCTGCTACGTCCCCTTCATAGCCTCCTTCGAGCGGGATCAGCCCTATCTCTTTACTTGCGGACTCCTTCCGGAGCATAATGTCCTCACGGAAAGAGACCGCGGCTTCCCTCACCATTCGCCAGAATTGCGGCGATCAATGTTGACGGTGATCTGATTCCCACGCAGGGCAGTTGCCGTGCCTATCAATTACGCAGCGCAGAACATGCTTATATGCGTTTCGCCGTAGTATTCCGGACTCGTGGACCAACGCTGTCTCTTTGCCATTCCGACCGACAGAACGAGTTTAGTCACAGACGACCGTGTTCATGTCGGCAAAAATGTCAAAGGGTGGAGATCGCGCCAGCACCGTCGCCGCCTCGTACAAAATTGTGCGGTAGCCTCATATGACCTGTATAGCAATCAGCCGCTGCAGACTCCTGAGTTGAACCTGACAGCGGGAGTAACCCGTCAGGTCTTCAGACCAGATGGGCGCCCCGTAGAGGACCATTGGAGGATAGCCTGGGCGAGGAATTAGTGCAGTTCAATGCATTGCTGAACTGTGTTGTAGGTAGTGTAACTAACAGCAAGAAACAGGAAGCACAAGAATGACAGATTTACAGCCTAAATATATGGTCTAGTCAACAAGTTCAAAAACGTGAAAAATAGAGATAAATTTCCTAAAAATATGAGCGATGGCTCATTCGATTCGGAATCACCTCTAGAAAAATGTTTTTGAAGGATTTTGGTGCAGGTTAAAAATTGCAATTTTTATTAACAAAATAAGATGAAAAAAAAATGATATTTCGTTTTTTGTTAATAACTCGAAAAATATTAACATTGAAGCAATTTTGAAAAAAGCTCGTTAAAGAGGAGGAAATTTCTAATAAAAAAGTCCTAATTCCCGGAATTCTATCTCCATTATTTATAATTTTAATTAGACGTTGAAAATAGGTCTCCGCGCGGCAGTTACGGTATGTGCGCGCCGCCAGGCCTCCGTCACTCCATGTACTTGCGCGCTATAAGTGCCTACCGCCCAGCCGAGCGGTCTCGGGCCGCCGACGGCTCAAATTCAGTGCGGTTTTCACAAGCGAAGCGCGCGCACGCCGTTCAATTTTAATAGTGCTGTTCGTTCGTACGCGTATAACGATGCCGAGTGGTACCTTATGTGCTGTAGATGGGTGTAAATCAAGCAAAAGAAGGGATAAACACCTATCATTTTTCCATTTACCTGTCAATGAAGAAAGGTAAGTGATAAATTATTACTAGTTTTTGTCGTTTACATTTTTTAGCCAAACGCGAGATTATCGCGCACAAACATACATACCTACAAAACATACAAGTCAAACATCTCAGTTTGGCCTGTATGTCTGATCACCTTCTTTTTTTTAAGTTGGTTAAATATTTTATAAATGATAAAATTTTTAACTGCCACATAAAAGTCAGAACATATTCACAGTTCTCAATAACATAGATAAAAAGTTATGTTAATTTAATTTTATCGAAGAGGCAGCCCTGCGATTACTGTGGAATAGCGCGGTGCGAAGCAATCACTGCTGTACGCTTGAGCATTTAGGCGCATTTTAGCGTACAGTGGTTGTTGACGAGAGGGAGTAGGCAATTATCGTAATAGGTATTGGAAATTTTCTACTGAGTGAAGTATCTGTTACGTAGTAACTATTCAGTAATCTGTGGCGCCGCCGCTAAAGAGAGTTCAGCAATAAAAATATTTTTTTTTATAACATAAAATGTGATTTTAAAAATTTGAAAAAATTCTAGTATCTTCTTAACACTTGAAAGAATCGAGCCCTGAAAAAAAAAGATTAATCACCATTTTTCAAAAAGTTATTCTATTGTTAACTAACCAATTTTTTCTCAATCTCCATGGGCATAAATAATGGGATGAAAGGTATAAATAATTGGCCTATAAATTTTAAACTTCGTGGAGCCCTTTTGATATATGTACTTTAAAAGATCCTGCGGTTTATTTTCATTAAAGTTTATTAATTTGTTAATTATGATTTTTTATAACTATTGAAAAATTTGAGATTTTTTATTTTTCAATAGTTTTAAAAAATCATAATTTAAGTTTATTAATTTGTTAATTATGATTTTTTATAACTATTCAAAAATTTGAGATTTTTGGAACTCTCTTTATCGGCGGCGCGCGCATACCGTAACTGCCACGCGGAGACCTATTTTCAACGTCTAATTAAAATTATAAATAATGGAGATAGAATTCCGGGAGTTAGGACTTTTTTATTAGAAATTTCCTCCTCTTTAACGAGCTTTTTTCAAAATTGCTTCAATGTTAATATTTTTCGAGTTATTAACAAAAAACGAAATATCATTTTTCTTTCATCTTATTTTGTTAATAAAAATTGCAATTTTTAACCTGCACCAAAATCCTTCAAAAACATTTTTCTAGAGGTGATTCCGAATCGAATGAGCCATCGCTCATATTTTTAGGACCTTTATCTCTATTTTTCACGTTTTTGAACTTGTTGACTAGACTAATAATAATTCCATACAATCTTAGTACCCGAACGTTGAAATCACTTCGCACGTGTATTTGTCGCAAATAATCAGCCACTAGTTAATGTTAAGGTTAATGATGTTCGACAGTAAAAATAAACTCAGAAACACGATGAACTCAAAGCGCCTAAATCTTCTTACTTTGATGAATATTTTAATTTGATTGAATCTCAACCCGTGGGAGGCCGTTGATAGAATAAGGTGAGATGGTTCTCATCACCCGAGCATCTCGTACTCAACACACAAGACACAAGCTGGTACGTGAAGTACTGTACTCGTCACTGATCAGGTACTGATGCGCGTAGTATTTGCTTGATGATCTACATCACTTGCAACAACGAGAAGTACGCATATCGGCATACGTACGGTGGCTCACACTCTTGAATTTTTCTCATGCTTTCCACCAGGCAATTTGGCATGCAATTGAGGACTTACTTGTAAAATACGCTTACTTGAAAAATTTCGTACAAAAATAACGAAATAATAAATAAACATATAAATTTTCTATTGCATACGGTTTAAAAGTCACGTACCATTATGGGTGACTACGGAACCCTATTCCATGCGTGGTCCCACCTGGCCGATTTTTAAAAACATCATATCCTGAAACTATCATAGGGCCCCGCGCTAGAATTTGCTACAGGCCCCGCGCTGGCTTAATCCGGCACTGAGGGGAGGTACACCAAATTTAATTTTTTTGACAATTTTATTGTAGCACTATGTCGACGTATTACCACACATATTCATGCAAAATTTCATATTTCTAGTACTAACCGTTTGGGTCGTAGGTCAAGGACGGACGGGCGGGCGGACGGACATGACGAATCTATATGGGTCCCGAGTTATAAACTACGGAACCCTAAAAACGCCGGTATAAATTGAAGTTACAAAGCGAGTAGCGTCAAAACAAGTTCATCCGTCAAGATGTTAAAGTCATTTTTAGTGTTGTTTTCCTGTTTGATTTTAGCAAAAGGTATGTTTATCATTTTTTTGTTGTTGTATTTATTTGTTTTTGTTTAACTCTCTCAGTCACGCAATGGTAGTGTACGCGATTGTTCTGTCGAGTCTGCAGTTAGATTCTAGTGTTGTATCGAATGTTTTTACTAGGTATATATCTGAGAATATTTGTTTCAAAGTTTGATTTCATTTACAAATTTACATAATGTTGCATTAACTGTGAATCTTTTGATAGCCACACTCATTAATAGTAATCTTGTATTTATTACGTTAACTTTGTATTATAATTTTATTGTGTGTTGCCTTTTAGTAGAACTAGATTTTTTTAACACAAATATAGTAAAACTATCTCAACATAAGCCGTCTTTTTAAATAGTACCACACAAATCGACGCAATCTACAAAGGGGTTAATATTAAGTATGTTTAGAGCTTACCAAAATATTGATTACTGTTTTTAATTTATTTAGCCACTCAGTATACGAGATTATATGAAGCCCGTCTGTTTATATAATGACTCATTTTCATTAGACTTGATTAGACCAACGATGACGTCATACGTATTCACGTGACCCCGCGTTTTTTGTAGCCAATTTTAAATTAAAAACAAAATTTTACTTAATTTAAAAGTAAAATATTGTATTAAATATTACACTGAACAGGACACCTAACAATACCTACGTGAAGCATTGAAAATTATTTTAAAATTGTTCTTCTTCCAGGTTCGTAATTTGAATCCCCGTACTCTATTTCCTTTAGTTAGGTACACCATACACTTAATTGGTAGTTAGGCTACGTTCGGGCAATACCGGCGAGCTGCATGCAGGTACGAGGGTATTTCCCACACGTCGAGTACGTCGACTGAGACCGGGTATGTCCCGGCCTGAAAAATGAAAATTTCGATATAAAAAAATATATTGATAGATCTTAATTAGCCCTTTCGGACTACGTTAAATAATTTAAGAGCCCCTCTTTCGTTTTCTCAGGAAAAAACAAAAATATCATTTTTATTTTTTCACCTTTTCAAATACCCGTATCTCTTTCAAATATGGTTATTTTTTATTCTAATAAGCGTAGAAAAATTGCCCTTGAGCTGATTTAAATTGCCCTCGTGTCAATTATTATAAATATTTAATAATAATCCTATAAAATGTAAAAAAACCGTAATGGGATTTTGAAGACAATTATTTGCGCATTGCGCATGCGCGTTAGAAAAACGGCAACACTGCTCTAGTCTAAGGGCAATAACAAAATAAAAAGTTATTTTCTCATTGTAAGTCATAATAAAAAATGAAGCTGATGATTAAAGTATTAATTCAATGTAAGTAGTTTTAGTAGTACTAGATTTTTATTATCATTAGGTATATTGTGGGGATAATGTTGAGGTAAACGGGAGTTGACAATGCAAATTAAAACATTGTTTTATTTTTACGTCGAATATAATCTCAATTTTAACTTGTATCTCAGTACCTATTTATTTTGAATAATAAGTTTAATAATTTTCTTTTATTGAATTTGTTATACCTACTTATATAAAATTAAATCCTATTTATATATTTCTTTTATAATCTAAGGTGAAGTCTCCATAACTGACTTAATAATTCCTATATTTCAAGAAATAGTGAATTTTTAAATAGTTATTAAAAATCTAGGAATAATAACACTACTTAATGTAAAATGCATTGAAATATAACTTTAATCATCAGCTTCATTTAACTTTATATTTTGATTTTTGTTGTAAATGCTGCCCTTAGGCTAGAGCAGTGTTGCCGTATTTCTACCGCGCATGCGCAATGCGCGAATTTACGGTGTTTTTTATTTTTTAAAGGATTATTGCTAAATATTTATAATAATTGACACAAGGGCAATTTAAATCAGCCCAAGGGCAATTTTTCTAAGCTTGGTAGAATAAAAATAACCCTAATTGAAAGAGATACGGGTATTTGAAAAGGTGAAAAAATAAAAATGATATTTTGTTTTTTCCTGGGGAAACTAAAGAGGGGCTCATAAATTAATTAATGTAGTTCGAAAGGGCTAATTAGGATCTATCAATGTATATTTTTTTTACATCGAAATTTTCATTTTTGCAGGCCGGGACATACCCGGTTCGACTGAGATATCTATGGCGCACGTTCATTAATCGTTATCCCGTATTCAGGAATAAAGTTCTAAAGAAAAAAAGACATGAAATAGTTAATTAAAAAATATTTTTAGTTAATTTACATTTTACTAATTTGGCTATTTTCATTTACCTAATAACAAGAAAATCCGTCCCACTGAAAATAATTTTTAATTCTATGTTCTGTGTGCCCGACTTTAGCTCTAAAAACGAAAGACATACATTTTTTAGTCACTAGCCGTTTTAGTGTTATAATAATAGTTTTTAAAACTACATGCTGCTGCCTAATTACAATCATATTGATGACTCACGAAGGCTAAGGGGAAATACATTTGTAATGACGTAACTTTGCTTAATGACGTCATTAGTCATGGCGTAGGAAGCATAATTTCAAGTTATTTCTCTTTAAAATTCAAAAATTTGAACTCAAGGCGAACAACTTATTGAGGCGCAGGGTCTACGGGCCCTGATAAGACGGAGGCTCTTTTATTCCATGGGCCCCGTCGTGGTCCATCCGCCGGCGCCTCAATCGAGGTCAACTTGGTCTTCGGTGGACACTGCCTCCGCCCTAGGGCAACTTTGCCCAATTTGGGTGGGGCCAGTGTTCCCACGAGACAGCTATACACGGGGGTTTTCTGGTCTATGGCGCTATATGGTGCACCGGTGTGGGTGGCGGCTCTGACCGCCCAAAATAGGGCGTGCCTCTGGCGTCCCCAGGGGACGGGGCGGTCAGAGCAATACGCGGATACCGCACGGTGTCCACAGAGGCGGGGTACGCCTTGGCCGGAACACCCCCGTGGGAAGTGCACGCCGAAGTTCGCCCGAAAACATGGTTAGATGATTGTTTCGTGCGTCGACTGACACAGGTGCTTTCCGGGCACGGTTGCTTCGGAAAGTAGCTGCACTCGATCGCTAGGAGGGAATTGAGTCCCTACTGCTACCACTGCGACTGCAGGACTGGAGACTCGGCCCAGCACACGCTGGAGGTCTGCCCCGCATGGGCGACGCAGCATCGAGCCCTCACTGCAGTCATCGGAGTGGATCTCTCGTTACCGGCCATCGTTCGCTCCATGGCCGGTAGCGAAGGTTCTTTTACTGCGGTCGCAACCTTCTGCGAAGACGTATTTTCGCAGAAGGATGCGGCGGAGAAGGCCCCGTAAGGACGACCTCCACTCGGACCCGATCCGCCACCGGCGAACCGGACAGCGAAGGCGCGCAGATCTGCGCCTCATGCCGCCCTGTGTGTGGCCGTGGATGGACGGTCCGATGGGATTCTCAAACGTTAAAAAAAAAGGACTGTCATGACAAGGTTGTGGCTACGTTATTGGGTGCCTTGGGTGTTTTAAGGTGCTCAAAAGCCTCCAGCTAAGCTTCACGACTGTTATCGTATAATAACAAACGGGACCGACTGCTTAACGTGACTTCCGAATCACGGAGATGCTCATGGTATCATGCCACTAACGGTCACCCATCCAGGTACTGACCCGCGCCGTGGTTACGTACACTGACTAAGGCAACTTTACTGAGATGTTATTTGGTCATTTGTAAACATATCATAAAAATAATATTCTTGAGCAATTAGAAATATTTATATTTCTAAAAAAAGAATATGGGGATTATGCCCTTTAAAGCGTTAGATAGATATGTATAATAAAATAGAACATTATTAAAAAACAAGAAAAACTTTATCTGCCACTAACATATATTTCTTAAAAAAATATATTATAAAAAAAATTACTACAACAATTAAATACATTTTATTAAAATACATGTTTAATAATACTATTCCACTGTTTTAATATGATAATACTTTTTGTCATCATCACTTATAGTATTTGGTGCACCAGACAATGGATCTCTGCCGTCATGAGACTTAGGGAACGCTATAACATCTCTTAACGACTCAGCATTACAAGCCACAGTTACTAGTCTATCAATACCTAATGCAATCCCTGCGTGGGGTGGACAGCCACACTGTAAAGCATTCAAAAAATGTGACAACTTTAGTGGGTCTATGTTTAGCATCGTCATTATTTTCTTTTGTAACTCTGCATTGTGAATACGGACAGAACCTCCACCTATTTCATTCCCGTTCATAACAACATCATATGATAATGCTCTAACTTTTAACGGTTCAGTGTCTAACAGATGTATATCGTCAGGATGTGGAGCTGTAAAAGGGTGATGACAAGTCTCTAATCCATTATCACCTTTTAAAAATAAAGGAAAATCAACTACCCACAAAGGTGTAATATCCTGCTTCACCAATAACAGGTTATTTGTTTCCAAAAGCTTTGCTATAAGTAGTCTTATCTCTCCTAGACATTGTGCTGCATAGTCTGCATCACCTAATGTAATTATTGCTGCATTTTCTGGGCCGACACATTCTTTGATTCTGGCATGCAGGTCTGAACCAAGCTCTTTTGAAATGTTTTCATTCAATATCACTTTGCACGGATACTTTTTGATGTATTCTTTTATCTTTTCTTTATATTTAGCTGTTATTTTGCCTAATTGGTTATTATAAGGTAAAGCATATGCTCCAAAGTCATCAGATTTATCAGGTAAGTATTTCTTCAGACTAATGAATTTTAAACCATAAGATATATTTGGTTTATCTGATCCATATGTTTCTAGAGCATGTTTATAAGACATTCTTTGGAAAGGTGGTTTAGGTAGGGGTTTAACAAATGTATCATAGAGTAATTGCTCAATCATTGCCATCACATTATTCTTGTTAGTGAAAGATAGTTCAATGTCCAGCTGAGTAAATTCCGGCTGTCTATCTGGCCTTGTTGTTTCATCTCTGTAGCATCTAGCTATTTGAAAATACCGATCAACACCTGCAGACATTAACATTTGTTTGAACTGCTGTGGACTTTGTACTAATGAATAGAAAAGACCGACATGGTGAGTCGGGACCACAAACTCTCTAGCCCCACCGGGAGTTCTACAAAACAATGTAGGTGTCTCCACTTCAACAAATCCATGTTTCTCAACTAGAAATCTTCTTATATTGTGAAGCATATTAGATCGTGTCCTCAGAATACTTTGCATTTCGGGAAACCGCAGATCAATGTATCGATGCTGTAGTCGCAACTGCTCTTTAGGTTTTTGATAATCTCTTAAATTAAAAGGAAGCTTATCAACAGTGTTTAAAATCTCTAGCTTATTTATTATCACCTCTACCTTTCCTGTAGTCATAGTATTGTTGACCATGTCTTTAGGTCTCATAGCAACAGTCCCTTCTATTTTCACAACAGTTTCTAGGGGTATATCTGATAGTGTTGTACTGTTATCAACAACAACACATTGTGTGAGGCCGTAAGAGTCTCTGAGGAGAAGAAACTTTGATAACCTTGAATACTGAACCCAGCCACACAAAGTCACTCTCTGCCCTTCATGTTCAGGTCTTAGTTCACCACATGTATGGGTCCTATACGTAAATGTGTTAGAATTAATTTTCTCTTCTATTATCGTTTTTTCATCTATATTCTGTAGACTAATATTCAGTGCTCTGGTTTTGTATAAAAATTCATAATTCTTACATAAAGTTTTACATAACTTGTTGTTGTAATTTTGAAAATTACGTGTAATACTAGTAAATTGTCGGTGCTGAATTGTTTGAGCTTTGTATGAGCTGTTCGTTACAGTTCTTAAGCGGTCTTTATAGCTTAACTTATGTACATTCAGGTTCCTCGACCACATTCTCACAGCAACTTTAATTTTCTTCTAATATTCAAAAAGTAATACACTATTTCATTTCGTAACATAACTTGAGCCAAATGAACATAATAATCTATTGTGTATAAAGGTATTTTTATTGAACTTATATTTGATAAGTAGCTGTATTTATATTTTTAAAAGTATTGTTTCAATTCACTTTCTACGAGTTATGAAATAAAATTTGTAGTTAAACGTGAGAGTTGAGACATGTACATAAGTTTTGATAAGTTTGACAATTGACAAAATGACAACATCAAACAGTGTTGCAAGAACTAATTATACATAACAACAGTACGGTTAAAAAAAATAACATGCATTTTTATTTTCTTTATCGATTTTATGTGCAAATATTATAAGAACGGATATTTAAAGAAAGTAAGATAGAAAAGATAATGTTTATCCTAAAATGTACGATATCTTGAGATCTTTATTTTTTAATAATTTTTATTTTTAACCTACTTTTCAAGGTAGTGGTGTCACGCTAATTTCAGCACAAATGGGTCGACTCGACCGGGGTGATACTACCCTCACATAGAAGACAACCTTAAATGGCAGCATTCATCACCATCATCATCATCAACAGCTTTTAACAGTCCACTGCTGGACATAGGCCTCTCCTTGAAAAGGAGGTATTGGCCTACACGGACATTCATTCGTGCTATCTTATTTCATTAGTGAGTGTGAGACTGGTAGCCCTATTAGGCAGAAGCATCTATCTCACTAGGCAGCCATAGTGTGGATCACCATGGTGCATTGTCTCCCCTTATTATGAGCGACTCATTTTCTTGAATTTTAGTCATGCTTTCCATTAGGCAAAGTAGAGTCAAGTGGCTCTAACTTTGGTAGTCCTAAATAAATATGAAAAAGACATTCCATTAAACAATAAATATTTAAAATAACGTTTCACTTTAAGGAACTAACAAACCAAACCTCTATTTAAAAAACTTTAGTTATCATTATTTAAATTACAGGTCATGTTCTGTCGCGTTGTGAGCTGAACGAAGAATTACGTTGCGTGACCAGCTGTCCTCCAGAAAAAACATGTAAGAATCGCCATATTCAGTTTTCATGTCTGGCAGTTTTCAAACCTTGCGAGCATAGGTGTGTTTGTAAAGAGGGATATTTCAGAAATCCTTTAGGGACTTGCATAACTGAAGCACAATGTAGTAAGTATCTTTCTCTTATTTTCGAATTTTAATATCTACTCTTTTATAGTTAAACTGGGATTGATGTCTAACGAATAGACATTGAATTTGCTCGAGTGACTTTTTTACAGATAACTCCCAAAATCTCGTCTTCGTCTCTTATCCCTAATAAATGCGAAAGTAACAGTCTTAACTTTTTACGCCTAAACCGCTGAACCGATCTTGATGAATTTTGGTATAGAGATAGAATGATAGATGGAACTTTGGGAAAGGACATAAGCTACTTTTTATCACGACAACCGACATACACGAGGGCTGAGCCACGGGCAAATTTAGTAGGGAATAATTTGTCACGGTTTTGTAAAATAGGTATGTTATTGTTCAACTTCTATTGGCTGTAGTATGATGTTCATTAGCCTAAAGCTTTTCCCTGATAAATAGGCTAATCTAACATTAAAAGTATCCTGTTACTTCGAGAATAAGTGCTTTTAAGCAACCATCCAAACAAATTCAACTTTAAATTATTCAACGGAGGACACATCGAAGTTGGACAGACCACAAAACCTCTCCAGAGCAAGACTCCTCTTAACCTTATAAATCTTTAGTAGGTACGTTTCTGTAACAAAATCATGATAATGTTCTCTAATAATTTCCAGATCAATGCTCTGGCGAGAATGAATTCTTTGCATGCGACTCAGCCTGTGATAATGAGTGCTCCACCTTGCACAAACAAAACAGAACGAACTGCCCGATAAAGAATATTACTTGTAATCAGCGTTGCTACTGTGAAAATGGCTACGCGAGGGATCATAAAGAACATTGTATACCAGTGGATAAATGCCGTATGTATTTCCGTTTTGAGATGCTTCTTATAATAACTAGATGAGTCCCGCGATAATATAAATACTTGAAAATATTCACAAAAGTCTCCACACTATTGGCTGTTTATAATTCCTAGATTTTTAACGAATGTAGATAAAACTCATTATTTGTAATAACAAATAAAAGCATTATTATATTGCTTAAGTACACAGACAAAATTATGTTTAACCCTATACGCAAAAACGAAGCAACAGTGTGATATAAGTTTGTAGACGTGTATATGTGTATCGTATTGGTATTATTAAAAACGTAGGGAGTAGAAGTAGGAACTTCATTTACAACAGTAGCGATAAGTTGTAATCCTACCGACTAAACGCATCTTTTATTTTTTTGTAGCGCCTGTAATAACGTGCAAGGGCCCGAACGAAGAATACACAAATTGCAAGAGAACCTGCCCGCCTGAAACGTGCTTTTCTCTGGTTGCAAGGTTTAAATGTGATTCTAATGAACTGTGCCAACCTGGATGTGCCTGCAAGTCAGGCTTTTTAAGGAAGAATGTGAATTCACCCTGTGTGCCCATCTGCGAATGTGACGAAATGAAAAACTCACTGGATTGTTCTGAGAACCATAAAGATATTCCTACAGATATTTAATATTACCAATTGTAATTATAGGTACCTCTGATAGAAATACTTGTTTTAATCGAAATCTGAAATGAAGTAAAAAATAAACTACTAAAAATATGTGAAAGTTAAGGGTAACGAGAAGAGGGCAAATTTTGTATATTACTTGTCCCTTAGCCAAATTGCAAACGTTTGTCGTTTTCTGTTCTATTTCTCCATTCTCTTGTTTCATTGGCTAATCTCACTCAGTCACGTGATCAAAACAAAATGTTAGCCAATAACCATTTTTAGGGTTCCGAAGTTTATGACTCGGAACCCTTATAGATTCGTCATGTACGTCTGTCCGTCCGTCCTCGACCTACCATCCAAACGGCAAGTGCTAGAAAGATGAAACTTTGCTTAAATATGTGTTGTAATTACGTCGACAAAGTGCTACAATAAAATTAAGAAAATTATTTTTATTTAGGGTACCTCCCCTACACGTAAGGGGTATCATTTGATAGGTCTTTTAAAAACAATAAAGGTTTTCTAAAACGTTTTTTGATTTCGATATCCATTTGCGAGATATTCCACTTTAAAGGGCACTTTTTGGTAAAAAAAATGTGAGCCGTCACGGGACGCCTGGCAGATGTGAAACATCGCCATTATTTTGTAAAAGTAATATGCAGAAAAGAACATATATTATTGTAATAGGAACTAAATATGTCATAATGATAAAATAAAATATTACTAATTATTAAAATAGTAGTCTATATGCAGTAGTGTGTACGGTGTATACCGTACACACTACTGCATATAGACTGTATATATATACCATCGTATAGCGTGCCGTGGCGACGCGTCGCCAATCGCCAGGCCAGAAATCTATTTTACGTGCGCCTATAGACGTTTCACATACGTGCGCCTATAGATGTTTCACATCAACAGGGCGGCCGTCCGTGACGTTTTCCAAATGAGCGCATTTTACAAGTTATGCTTCTATAACTACTGAACTAACAAAGAGGGGGGGGGGGACGCCCTGTTTTAAAGTCCCTAGTCCTAGTCAAAATTTATTTCCTCCACTAATGTACGAGTTCTACTTAATCATTACCTACCTAGTCGTTCAAGAAAATTAATTCTGTTTTTGCGTAATTCTATTTACTCCTTAAAACATCAGAAGTCTGCCATTGAAAGTCCCGTCACGATAACTTCAGTCGTTCCGGAGATAAGCCTGAACAAACAGACCAATTAATGAATATATTTTAGATGTACGTGCCTTAATAACTTTCATGTGCATTAGTAAAATGCTGTTATTTTGAAATAACAATATTTGTATAGATTTGAAATGAAAATTGTTCGTAGCTAGCTGGCTAGGTACCTACATTTATTTGTTATAGCCTTCTACACGATGGGAACCGACCACCGACCATCCCGACTCCCGACCTTGGTCGGTTCCGATCGTGTATTTACGGCTTTACAGTTTGTCTTGTACGTAGCATTATTTCCATTATTGATTAAAAATTGCTTTATACAATACCACGTTTATTAATCATTTAATCATCATCAACAGCCTCTAACAGTCCACTGCTGGACATGAGAGGAGGTTTTAACCTACTATACCACGATGGCCAGACGGGTTGGTATAGGGTTGGTTTCAAGTTTTCCTTCTCTTTGCATCGATGTCGTTTTGCGTAGTTTATCCCTTATTCGCCTTTTAAGACACCCACGGGATGAATAGGGGTGATGACACTGTATTCTTAATCCGTCGCCACACGGATAACCAAAAATCATATAATACCTCCTTGTAATTAAGTAATCTTCTGTGGCCTTGTTCATTAATGTTATTTAAGTTTCATTCCCTCAAGTTGATCACCAGTTCAAAAAGACTGACGAAGATATTTTCTCCCAAATTAACTTTAATTACCTACTCTAAATGCTTAATATGCGGGTGTGCTGTGCATGGAATGGAAAGAGTTTTAAATGCTATCACCTATCACCATCTTAAGCCAAATTAGCGGGTAATTTTTGACAGGTATTAGTTTGCAAGTATTCCACTTTTAAAAGGCAGTTTTTCTAATTTACAATGGCGAAAAAATAATATATAATGGCAGCCCATGTGATGAACTTCAATAGCTGGATAACTTTCCTAGTTCAGATGTTTTTGTAAAATACACTTAGCAAACTTTGTACAGAAATTAAGGAATAAGTATACCTACTTATTTATCTATTGGAGGGACACGATCTTAAATCCACGTACCATTATACGACTACGGAACCCTACTGTAAGCGTGGCCCGACAGGAACGAAATGTAGGTATTTCAATAACAATGGTGCACATTGTAACAGTATTTTAAAAACTATGTAACAGGCCAAGAGTTGTCTTACAAGTTGAAATATGATTAAAATAAAACAGTACATAATGATAATACATTTATTTAGTCCTGACAAAAACCAAAAGTAACAAACCAACCGTCTAAGTAAACTTAGTCTCAGCACATTCTCTCTGAATATATTAAGATATAAGCACAAGGAAGTACTGAATGTAGGCCAGCTTTACATGAAGTAAATATAGGCCTTTAAAAGTTAAAATAAAAATTCTTTAGATAAACAAATCTGAATAACAAAAATTGTATGAAAATTGCAATCCTGCTATGTACTTGCATTGATGTATTGTTAACATTTAAATTCAATTTAAATGTTAAACAATATCTTACACATTTCAATTTGTGAAAAATTTCAATGAGATCAATATAATCAAATATAAGCGAAATTGTGTCAACAAAACCCTATCATTGTGCATATCTGACAGTCAAAAATATAAACTTAAGTCAAAATAAAGAATTAACAAAACTAGTCTTAACCTAAAATGCTTTCGACAATCAGTGTTACATTTCAAGTACCTAGGTAAACATGTTTTTGGAAGTATAAAATAAAGGAATTTAGTTCTTATTTGTACATTAAATAAGTTCTAAATTGGCCAAAACAATTATGTAGATTTAGTAACATTGATTTGAATCACACCGTCCTCCATAGAGGCATAGAACATGGAAGGGATGGTGGTCTTTGCTGGTAGATCTGTTGTGCAGTCATGTAGTCGTAAGGTACGTTAACACAGTTTGGCATCGGAGATAAGATGGATGGGTAAACCGGCTGCAGAGGAGCTGGTGGTGGAGGCAGTGCTGGCATGGACTGCTGAATAAACTCGGTTTTAAGTGTCTGAAACAAATTGATAAAAGAAATGTTTTAAAATTCTACTCACCAAAGCATATTGAAGCAATGGGGCACAAGTAATTCGCAAGGCAGGGATTACACACAGACCAATAAGAAAACAATTTAAATAAGAATAAATAAAAACGCAAAGGCAATCAAGACATTCATTTCAAATGTTTTACAAGAACATAGTACCTTTATTATTTGCAATGCATACTCAGCAGCTTCAATATGCGCTTGCTGCATAGAGATACAAGGTCGCGTCATAAGAGGTCCCAGGTGACGAGGGACATTCAACAAAGGTGTGCCAACATGGGGTAGTTCCACTCTTCCTACCCAAACTTCTGTGCCCGTAACATCAGTATATTTTTGGTAGCTATATACAGGTGGAGCCCACATGTACCTGAAAAAAAAATTGATTCTACATAGAAAACAGTTGTAAGTATTTTACTTGAACTAAGTCACTACACATACTAAAACCTTTATAGCAAATAAAGGAAGGTTTGCAGAATATATAATTGTGTAATTCTAGTTATTGGAGGGTAGAAAAAAGAAATTACCTTTTACACATTGAGTCGAGCTTAGCTGGAGCCAATGAATACTGTTCCTTAGCACTGTTTGCATAGCTGGGAGAACATCCATTAGATGGAGACCCACATGTAGACTCTCCAGCACAAGGCGAACCAATGCCCTCATCATCTTTGACAGACCCGATATATTCGTTTTTCTCCAATTGTTGTTTATAGAGCAGTAATGTTTGGGACAAGTTGAAGCTATTGTTGAACTTAGCGTTGCCCCTATTCATTTTCTGTATCCGATATATTTCACGAACAACTGGTTTTGCCCATCTGATTTCAACAATGCTCCCATCTATTTCAGTATTTTGCAGTTTGAACATTGCGATTTCGGCGTGCTGGCGTTGATAGAAGTGTATGAAGGCATAGTCGTAGATTTTTTTTACTCTTTCGACTTGTGTATTGATAGCAGCTTCAAAGACTGCCTGGATGGTTTCTGGTGTAGTCTTAATTTGAAAATTTCTTACATAGAGCACCTTCACCTGCAAAGGGGCAGGTGATATTCGATTATCAAACCGTCTACACCGGCGAAATGTTTACGATATCGTATTTAGTATAAACAGAAATTAAATATTGTACACCTGCGATTTATTTAAAAAAAAGCAGGTCAGTTAACAAAAATATAAACAACTAGCCGAATCACGTAAGTTGGAGTCTATTTTCAATCTTGCTCGGCTCCTATTGCTCTTGGTCTAAGTGTGATGTTAACTATCGGTATGCACGCCAGTAACACGCATTTAAAAAAAAATACACGATCAAACATACGCAATGGCAAACTTAACGGAAAATCGCTTTGCTTAACAGAATTTCGCAGTGCTGCGCGCAAAAACCAATAAATAGAATAAAAATTCGCAAACAAGTAGGAACAAAAAAAAAACTTACATGATTCATCTGCTCATCGTCGATATCAGGTTCAGGTTCAGCCCAGTCAACCATTACTTCTTGGTCCCAGATCTTCACACACCCAGGTACAAGCTCCCGTCGCGCCATCGCTGCGGCCCGATGCGAAGTAAACTCCACGAATGCGAAGCCTCTGTTCAAACGCTTATCGTAGCAATTCTTGTAGAGGATAACGTCGACTATGCCCGCCACTCGCTTCGAAAGCTCTTCTAGAACTTCCTCTTTGGTCTTCGTCTTCGGAATATTGCCGACGAAAAGTCTACAATTGTCAACAGATTTTACGACTCCGATATGTCGCCGTGGTCTAATCTCATAGCCGTTCAGTTCTTTTACAGCCCTGTAGGCATCAGCCCTCGTTGTATAGGTAACAAACGCGTACCCTCTGTTGGACCCGGAGAAATCCATCATCAGACGCATTTCATATATTTTACCAATTTTAGAAAATACAGGTACCAGTTCATCTTCGAAGATTTCTCTTGGTAGTTTACCGATGAAAACTTCGCATCCTTTAGGCGGTGTAGGACCAACCCAGTTTGTTGGCGGGCCGAACCTCCTCTGTCCATTATGTTGGACTAACGGGTACCCTGTCTCCTGCATCAGGTCGAGAAGTTTCCGAGTCATGCACTGCCCTTGATCTACCATTTTGATTTTAATGATTTTCACAAGTAATCAACGTATTGTTTGAACGTCTTCAACGGAATGATTGACGAAGAGCGGTAACACAAAGTGGCGGCTCGCTTTATACTTTTACCGACAAACAGCGACCGGCGGTTATGACGTATTTTGGCTCGTACTTGAGATTAATGTCGAGCTTATTATTTTGTTTAAAAATATTTCTTTAAACTTGATGCAAGTGTAATTGTAAATATTAAATAATACTGTATTCAAAATATTTATGGCTGTACTTAAAAGATAATATTTATTATTCATTGTAAAAAAAATCACTAATCTGAGTAATATTTAAAGAATTTTGCGTTGAAAAATTAAAAAAAAAAATCAAAATACTTCTAAAATAATAGCATTCATATATTTAAAAACACAAAGAAAATATCAAATTAACTCTAATTAACTAATATTTTTTTAGTTACAGTAAGAAGATTAATATTTCATATAATTTTAGTAAATGTTTGTAGCAGTAAATCAAACATCTTTCATGTTTGATACTACTACTATTTGATGTTTTTTGTTGTACTAAAATTCAAAATTCATAAAAATACAGTAATTATTATATTAGGTTTATAGAATCAACTTTCAGGTGACTTTCGTTGAATTTCTAATTTAAAAGTACTTTTTAAAGAAAAGTTATTTGAGAGACTTTATTTCTACTACTTGCTTATAGATGGCGTTACTCCGTAACTCTTCCAATATTTTTATATTAAATCTTGAATAGTACATATTATGTAAAATAATTGATATACTGTTTACTTTAATACACGTTAGTTTTCTTTATATAATACAGGTACTGTTATTAATTCTAATGTTCATATTACGATTAGGTTTAGAAGGACAAAACACTTGATTATTTGACAGCTATGACTTTTTAGGCAGCCAAAAGGCACAGCATTATAAGTAAATAGGTACCTATATGCCTTTATTTGTGTAAAATTCAACTTAATCCGCAGTGACAGCGATAAAATATAAGTGTGCACTGGCTAGCTCTTATTATAAAGGCACTAAGTGCTATATTTGCACGAATTATGTCAAGCCCGTTTCGTACGCCCTCTAGATGGGAATTATACAAAACTGCCGATACGTTTATTGTTTTTAAACCCTGCACTACAAAGGCCTTAGGTTAGAAATCAACCATGACTGTTATGATAACAACCGGGAACGACTGCGATCTCAGAATCACGGGAACGCTCATAACTTGATGTCATGTATGTGGCATGATGGTCACCCATTTAGGTCTGACCGCGCAGTCTTTACTTACCTTCGGTTATTGTTTCCAATCACCTAAGGCCACTCGGCTATGAATGTAATTATCCCTAATTATGTAATATGTATATGCATAAGCCAATGCGAAAAACCCATACCCAGTCATAATTTTTAGTGGTTTTTTTTTTAATTCTTTCAATTTTATATTATTAATAGATTATTAAACGCGGTGATTCACGCCCGTGCCTCGGAGAGCACGTTAAGCCGTCGGTCCTGGTTATCATGAACATCTATGGCAGTCGTTATTGGGAAGTCAGTGCCCTCAAATATAGTCCGATGCCAGTAGCTCCGTGGAAAAACTGAAATTTAGGTCAAACCGGTTGAACTAGTAACCGACCTCAATTAATATTGGGAATAAAGGCTAGGAAGATGATTATTGCAAATGATGCAGGTTAAATAAAGGTACAGTTGAAATATTCACATTTTAATACATCTCACGTTACGATATACAAAACGATATCTCCAGTATATACAAAATAAAGTAACATTCAAAGCGAGATACAGTATATACAATTTTATACACTAGGCAAACAATCTCTTATTACTACAGACACAGAATTTAAATTCGGTTGGCACGTTTTACCATTTTATAAAGTTATACTCTTCATTCGTTTATTTTAATTTTGAGAGTTGCTCGAGAATGTAACTGTGCTACGTTTTGTAAAAAAAAAATACGAGAAGCTCAGGGTAAAACATTTTAAAATACTCGTATGTTAATAAGAAGAAATAACTCATATATAATGAGATAATTAATGTTAATATTAAACGTACAAGAAAATAAGATATAAATGAAAACAAGATTTGATGCCGTTGTCACTAGTTTTTATATAACATGTTCTAACGGGTTGGTATAGGGTTGGTTTCAAGTTTTCCTTCCCTTTGCATCAATGTTATCTTGCGTAGTTTATCCCTTAGTCGCCTTTTACGACACCTGCGGGATGAATAACCCGTCTGGCCAGCGTGGTATAGAAGGCTCCTTTCTAAGGCAAGGCATATGTCCAGGCAGTGGACTGATAAAGGCTGTTGATGATTATGTTCTAACGAAGGCGGTCACTCTCAACGGAGACGTGAAAACTACACAGGAGATATTACAGTGCGCTAGAACAGGTGCACTATCTGATCTCTCGCTCTCAATGGAACGGTTATCCGGCTCACATCAATACAAAATGCAAATTTAGCGAACTTTATTTGATAATGATCTGAGATCTGAATGGACGGATTCTTAAATAAATAAAAAGTTATAAAGTCCTTAGTACACAATGCGATTTTCAAATGATGCGTATTTTTATTTGATGCCCATTTGAAATTGTCTACTGTC
The DNA here is from genome assembly GCA_932526445.1 of Phragmatobia fuliginosa. Classification (NCBI taxonomy): domain Eukaryota; kingdom Metazoa; phylum Arthropoda; class Insecta; order Lepidoptera; family Erebidae; genus Phragmatobia; species Phragmatobia fuliginosa. The sequence continues at coordinate 18,611,860 of OW052061.1, forward strand.
TACTAGATGGCGCTGTATCCGAAGTAAGTTTGTATTTCATGTTAATCTAGTTTTAATAAAACACAAATTGAGTAACTCGTGAAATATTAAACATAATGAAACAAATCGCTCATTTTCTTAATGAAAACGAAGTAACAATATGTAAATTTAGAAAATCCAATTAAACAATGCAAAATTATTCTAACATAACAGTTTTAAAGTTCAGAATGGAATGCATCAATAACAGAGTAATTCTCATAGGATACTTATTTTCTGTATATTTTATAACACATAGTACAAATTATAAAATGCACTCAATACGCGCAAAATATATTTATAATAAATCTCTAAGCATAGCTATAGCTTAAAATAACATTATCACATTTACATAATACACAGAGACAGAGACATCTATTTTACATACTTTCATGAGCATGCAATCATATTTTGTTTGTTTAAAAAGTGAGAAGAGCCCAGGAACCAAACCCTGTTTGACAAGGAGGGTCTTCTTCGTTCACTTTAAATAATTGTCAAGTGGCTATGAGAGCTACCGTTTTTGTGCTTGCCAGGGGGCGCCACTGAAGAATGAGGTCGTCAGGCATAGCTGGCAGTTGTCAATCTTTGTTATTTAAATTAATTTAAAGCCGTATTGTAAGAACATTAATAAGTATAAAACGGTGTAGCGCAGTCCCGTTTTGTTGGAAAAATAGAGTGCGTAAGTTTCCGAGAGATAAGTTTGTTTTAAAACACAGACATTCATTTATAAACGTAATTTATTCCTTTCCTATTATTCCTTTATAATCCTTTAAACTCCCGCCAACATAAATGTAATTTGACATTACGGAGACCTTAGGCTACACTAGCGCCGAATTCACTCGCGGTTAGCCCTCATTCTATAAACTTGCCACTTAAAAGAAAACAATGAAACTTTATAACTTTTTCATAAAGGACTTTCTAATGGTTTCAGATATAACAAAATATTTCTTATACTACAGTTATTTTTGTCGGTTATTGTAGGTTTTCGATAGGGTCACAATTATTTCATTATATAACATCCTTAGTTCAGAAGATGTCAAGTCTAAAATAAAAGCGATTTTTTTATATACTTTTACGTGCACTTACAGGCAACAAAAATATGTTTTTGCATGAACATCTATTTAAAGTTCATTTAAATGAGTTTACTTTTAATCTCTTTTATGCTAAATTAATAAAGAATACATTACACAATTAATTATGTATGTTTAACACGAGTACAACTTAATTACTAAAGTGACAAAATACTTACATAAATAAAAAATAATAGTCACCAAATCAACAATTTTACCAAAAGTAATTAATAAATTTTATATAGTCTATAGACATTTGTGCCAATTTGATAAGTACACAAGTGGAAGAAAAATAATGATGAATGCCTTGAAATTAACCTTATATAAATATATTCTTATAAATCTTTTCTTTTAATTTTAGAGTACATAAATTAAATAATAAATCGGTTAAGTGCGAGTCGGACTCGCGCAGGAATGGTTCCATATCATTGTCTATACATTTCAGGCGTCCACTTGTAGTCGTTATCAATATCGAGCAAAAAATCACGCTTGTTGTATGGGAGGCCCTTAAATATTTTGTTTTTTAATATCCAGTGCTACAGCGGCAACAGAAACACAAGAAATTTCTACAGATAATGTATTATCATATTATCAATTTATTTATTTATATTATGAAACCCAAAAGCGATCAAATTGGTGTGAAATAGGAGAGGCCTATGTCCAGCAGTGGAGCGATGGGCTGATGATAATGATGATGATATATGTACTTCATAGATACATAAAGTCTCTATGAGACTACCGCGATAGGTTGAACAAAATAAAAATTAGGCAGTGTGACAAGGCAAAATTTTGGGGCTCCTCCGTATTAGGCCCTTATAAGCATATATTTATATATATTCAAAAACTCAGTTCATCTGCGACTAAATTTTCGGGTCGGTGCTAACATTTTCTATTATATTCTCTTATTTAATTGGCTAATGTCACTTAGTCACGTGATCAAAACAAAATATTAGCCAATCAAACACGAGAATAGAGAAAAACTTTTGCAATTTGGCCAGGGGTGTTGTTCTGTTTAAAATTTAACCACGATGTGCCATAGCGAAGCTTAAATCTAAAGATTACAGATAGGATGGCTTAGTCATCAAATTCTTTCCAAAGAGCAACATAGGCCAGGGGAATAGCCACAGATCTTTGTCCGATACTAAATAGTTTGTCATTCTTCACACATACACATCTTAAGCTTTCATACACAAAAGAAATACCTGTCATTACGAACTCACAAATAACAATTTCAACTAAAAATTCTCAATTCCACACACACATAAACACATAATGTGTTATAACAGTGTAATACATAGGACCATTGGGCTTATACTTTGACAGAGGGGAATCCCCTACGTATAGCTACATCGTACCGTATTGCTCTATGGGTTCTTACAAACCGAATATTACAAATTAAACAGATATTACATTTCAGAGTTCTGATCCATGCCTTTGTTATCGTATCCTCTAGCTGTGGTGACTGAAGCGCCATCTGTGTCGAAACTCGCGTCCGATTCTATTTCCACGACCCATGGTTGGAGTTCCGCTGAACAGAATATTCCGTAAACTATTGCGCCGATTAGATAGATGGCACTCGACATGAAGAATACAATCCGCCATTGTTCCGCTGACTGGAATTGTAAAAAACATATATTAATCGATATAATAAATAAAATAGAAATGTCTGTTTGTAATTTCAACAGTTTTTAATTACATTTTTTATCTGTCTGTATGTCTTTTTGTTTCGGGTAATCACCGGCTGAACGGATTTTGACGGGACTTTCACTAGCAAATAGCTGATTATACATGAGGAGTAATTTTGCATTTTTTTAGACTAGTTTCGCTCCACAGCGTTACTCGCGGTATACAAACACAACCGCGGGACTTAGCTAGTAAATAATAATAATTTATGAATCAATGTATAAAGTATGAAGGAGATTGGCAATATATAGATTGATCGTCAATTTTAGTGCCCTGTGAAACTCCAGAAAAGGCACATATTTCAGTATGTCGAGGGTGGGGTCAACACTGTGGAGGAACGGGTGTCATGTTCCTCTAACACAAAGGGAGGATCCTCCGACCAGGCAAGGTGATCATGCCTGGCGGGCCACTGCCCAACACTTGATGTTAGGATGTTGTATATATGCTAATCGGCGCGAGAATGTTACTTTCGCGATTCAGGATTAGTAGTTACTCCGTGTAGATCGTTACGTGTTTTCTCTGTAGTTCAATGTTTCTTCGCTAGATGGCGCTGTTCTATGTTTTCGCTTGCGCTGTATGTGGAAGTCGCCACATAGAGTGTCATTAGAATTTGTATAAGTACTAACCTGATCAGTGACGATCGCGCTTGAGAGAGTGGGGCTTATGATGCCTGGTAGGGTTGCCACGGTGTTGGACAAGCCCATGAGAACGCTGGCGTGCGGTGGCGCTATGTCCAAGTGATTCACACTGAAATTATACATTAATTTATTCATACAATTACGTTACAGAACGAATACATGCAATGTATTATGTAATTTATTTGAATAAAAAACATAAATAAAAAAATATTGAATGCAAGGTTGGTCTAGTGGTTTAAGCGGTCGCTACGCCGTTTTCTACTGCGCCAAGTGTTGTGAGTTCGAATCCCACTTGGGAAAACACTTTGTGATACACGTACAATGGTCCACTTATAGGACTAAGTGCGGAAACCACCCACATAACATAGAACACTTTGTGATATCCACAAAATATTGTTCTGAGTCTGGGTGTTTTTTGTGTCCATTTCATGTAAGTTTGTAAATTTAATCACAATTTAGGATGTTTATATATTATAATGCGGGAATTGTCTTTCTAATTTAAAAAATATATATGTAAGGAATCAGTCTCCTTTGGTTCTTTTAATCCGAGATGAAAGTATTAAAACAAACTAGCAATATTCACATATAAATAAAAGTATTTCAGCGCCATCTAGTGGGAACAACTCGAAGACTTAGGAACTAGGATGTTGAAAAAAACAGTGCAAAGTTATGTATACAGACTTTAAATGGCCTTTCCCCTATCTTAGGAGGCAGATATCATTCATTCGGACAGAAATATTATATCATTATTTATCTGTAATTTTCATATTTTACTTTAAGTATTTTTCAAATGTTTAATTTAATCTTTTAAAGAAATATGATTACTAGTCGGCGAACTTCGTTTCGCCTTAGAATTAATAAATGTTGTGAATAGTTATTAGCTAATGGTGACATACGAACAGCAGCGTCACCTACAATCTACTAATAGTGTTTTCAAACCATCCAGAAATCGTTTGAAATATAGCTAAAAATGTCCTAATCGGCCTATTCGATAACAAGTCAAGTGACAAATCCATACTAAAATACACTTACATGTATAAATTAATGGCTGCACCGACTTCAATGAAATTTATCATGAAGATACTTGGATTCTTGAGGAACTTATTTGTTACTGCGGTAACCATACTATACGCGAGCGGAGCCGAGAGCAAAACCAAGTATTTTATATATATTGAAAATTACCTGAAACCTGACCACGCGAATCCGCCGAGTCCGACTGCTATGGTGAGGAACACCACACAGCCCGTCACAGTAGGAGCGTATGCTGCAGCTACCATGAATATTGTCTGAAACGTTTTACATTATTGGTTTTTACAATTTGAACTCTATGTATATTTTCATAGGGTTTACATCGAGAGCTGTTCCTTTTCTTAGCTTTCTACACATTATGAGCACTGGGTCACTTTCCTATGAAATATTGTACAGAATTATGTATTCCAATTTCAGTCATTCCATGAGAAACAGCAAATAAATTGCTTGGTATAGACTATTATTTTATTATTTATACATATACATAGGTACATAATATTCTTGAGGGTTCCTCCCGCTGTAAGGCTCAACTTAGGAGTCTGCAGCGGCTGATGGCCATACGGATCGTACGGGGTGACCGCACCATCTCGTATGAGGCGGGGACGATCCTGCCGCGATCTCCACCCTTCGACATTCTGGCCGACATATACACGATGGTCTATGACCAAATTCGTTCTGTCGGTCGGGATGGTGAGGGGACAGCGCCGGATCTAGAGCCCGGAATGCTACGGCGCAAAGCACATGCTCTGCGGTGTTGGCAGGCACGGCTCGAAATTCAGGGTTGTGCTAACCAACGTGCTGTCGGAGCCGTTCTGCCGAACTTCGAAGCGTGGGTAGAGAGATACTCACCGGGCACGGTTGCTTCGGTGGATATCTGAATCGAATAGGTCGGGAAGCTACACCACAATGCCACCATTGTGGGTCGGACCGGGACTCCGCCCAGCTCACGCTGGAGGACTGCCCTGCTTGTGAGTCCGACCGTTGAGTCCTTGTCGGACAGATTGGACGAAACCTGTCACCACCAGCATTGATCGCGGCAATGCTGGCGAGTGGCGTGGGATGGGAAGCCGCGGTCTCCTTCTGTGAGAATGTTATGCTCCAGAAGGAGTCTGCATAGCGGGATCGGGAAAGGTCAGCCCTTTCCCGATCCCGCTCGAAGGATGCGGCGAAGGGGACGCTGCGGTCACATCCTGGGGAAAACAACTCGAGATAGGTGGACACCCCCGGTGCGGCCGGGGGTGTCGTCTAAGGCGGGTTGATGGTTCGCCTCTTATACAGAGTGGTGAGAGGCGCAGCAGCATCCTGCCTGGGGGTTGAGTTCAGTCACCCCGAGATGTACGCCAGATTAAGGGTAAGGTAGGTAGAACATCAGAAGCCACTGATGCGATCCTGGTGTTCCTCCCGACTGCCGAGGTAGGCCGCCGCGGGGTTTAGTGGGTAAACCGGTTGCCCGGGAGCCCCACACACGCCCTTCGCTTGCCCCGCGAAGGGTATGGTGCCCAAAGCATAAGGTACACATTATTGTCATAAACAATAATGATTGTTTTAACTGTAATGTAAAGATTTTAACACTTTGACATTTTTATTTCCAAATGTCACCACAAAAAAATATTGTTAATAGTAACACATTAACATGTACCTATGTTTTAGCAGTAATCGCATTGTAAAATGTAAAGAATTCTGGCATTGAAACATTTACCACTCTAAAAGTAAAAATCAAACTTAAAATATTTCCACTAAAGTTGAAATTACATTGAAAACACTGACAACTTTTTCGTTTACCTGTGACAAGAAAGCGCCGCAGTTAAACAGTTTTCTAATGTTCGTCCTAGACATTAGACCTCTTCTCAATATCCAGTCCGCAATATGTCCAGCAACTTGCAGTACTATGGCCATAGCGAGGTACGGTGTAGCAGACAGCCAGCCAGTTTGAGACGTCTCAAATTTAAAAACATCTGAAAACAAATTAGTAGAAATAAAAACTACCATTGCTACTATTTTGGTGTAGTATACCGAGTGATTATTTTTATCTGGTAATACTGAGTTCAAGTCAAGTCAAATTAGTTTTTTTTATTAAATAAGTAATGGTATAGTATGGATTATAACCAGCACCTTTCATGAACGTAGGCAGGAGAGTAAGTAAGGTATAAAAGCCCCAGTTCTCGCTGAAATGCGCCATAACGATGGCCCACACCGGCGCAGAGGTGAGCATGGCCTTCCACGGATGGCGGATCTTATCACCTTCCACTGCCTGCGTGCCACGAGAATCCTGGAATTGACATCATAATACAAAATCACAAAGTTATTTTTTTTATTCATCTTATATAAATAGTACCTAGGCGACCGAGCTTTGCTCGGTTATCTTATTTGTTTAAAAACGTCGTCTGTTCTCTTAAGTAGCTGTACTGTTGCTGTTTGGAGTACTATTTAAGAACTAAATGTTCCTTGAAAGAGTAGTATAGATGTCGCGAGCAAAGATAAGAATAAAAAAGAAAAAAAAGAAGTTTTTTTATGCAAATGTCGTATATATACTTTAATATATGTTTACTGAACAGACACTTAATTTTATTTAATTGTATAGATTTACCTGTATATACTTGAGTTCTGCAGGAGATATGTGAGGGTCTTTTTCAGGAGACTCCTTCACAACGAGCCACCATATCGTCGTCCAGACCAGTCCCATTATACCTGAGAGAAATATTTGCTAATTAGAAAGAGTAAATTTGTTAACAAAAGTAAATTATTATATGACTACGTTTTATATCCATACTAAATTATAAATTCGAAAGTCTGTCTGTCTGTTTCACAGCTAAGTCGCGGTACCTATTTCAACACGATTTGCACGGAAATACTTTAATCCTCGAAGAAGAACATGGACTAATATTTGTCATGATAACCGACAAAGACGCGGGGAGAGCCGAGTAAACCTAATCTATATATATACATATATATACATATATAAATGAAACCCTATTTCCTTTGGTCAAGCCATCACGGGTGAACGGCTGGTCCGATTTCGCTAATTCTTTTTTTATAATATTCCTTGAAGTACGAGGATGGTTCTTATCTGAAAAAGTCTAAAACAACATTTTTCTATATTTCCATACAAGATTCGTAATAATACTTAAAAGTCAATTTGAACTTTAATAAAATACCATAAAGTTTGAGTTTTATTAGAGGGGTTCCGAGAAGGCAAAACAATTGAGTGACGTTGAATCGACTGTTAGGCGGTAGGTACGAAGTTCGCAGGGTCAGCTAGTACGCTTATAAAGGGTAAAAGGTATTATCTGGTTTCATCGAATTTGGGCATACTGTTACAAGTTTTTGGTCCCGTACTAAAAAAATGGTAACTATCGACCTATCATGTGATTTTCTTTATGTGTGACAATTTACTTATATCATGGCAGTTATATAAATATTTTAAATATTTCGGTCAAGTCACACACAACGCCATCTAGTCCCCAAACTAAGCAGAGCTTGTATTATGGGTAACTAGACAACTGATATAAAAACATAATCATACTTTTTTTTTGTAAATACATACATATACATAGAAAACACCCAAACTCCGAAACAAATATTTGCGGGTCACACAAACATTTGATCCGACCAGGGAATCGAACCCGAGACCTCTTGATCAGCAGTCGCATATGCTAACCACTAGACCAACGAAGCATCATTTCCATTGCTAATATTTCTAAAATCTATTTTATTTGTGTTGAAGACTACAGCTGTGAGCGATCTGAGTACTATTTACTCAGATCGCTCACAGTAGTCTTTGTCGTCTGTAGTCTTTGTAGTAAGTTTTCCTATGTCGCTTAAGCCCTATTTCTTTTTGGTACTGTATTGACTACAGGAGTTCTGCAACATCCGCGGAAAACGCCGAGGGCAGAAGCTATTTTAAAAAAATTGCCCCAGTTACTCCTATTCATCCCACGTGGGTGTCGTAAAAGGCGACTAAGGGATAAACTACGCAAGACAACATCAATGCAAAGAGAAGGAAAACTTGAAACCAACCCTATACCAACCCGTCTGGGCAGCGTGGTATAGTAGGCCAAAACCTCCTATTTAAGGAGAGGCCTATGTCCAGCAGTGGACTGTTACAGGCTGTTGATTGATTGATTGACTCCTTCTGTACATCATCATCTATCTACCAGTGAAAGTCACGTTAAAATTCGTCAAGCCGTTTCAGAGATTAGCCGAAACAAACAGACCAACAGATTAAAAATTTTTTGCTATAAGTACTGTATATACTTTCATATGCACTGTTAATTATTAAATTACAAGCAAACGCTTTAATTTTATATATTTACTAGTTGACCCAGCGAACTTCGTACCGCCCAACTTTAAAATTCCAGAACTTGATCGCAGCGCCACCTACCGGGTCCAATTGCGAATCTAAACCATTCCCAGATCCCCTTGAACACACACAAAAAAATTCATCAAAATCGGTAAAGTCGTTTGAGAGAAGTTCAGTGACATACACACTCACACATGAATTATATATATAAAGATATAGATGTAGGACATATCTCGGGTCAGATACTGCTATTCTATGTGTGCGTGACGTATGTATTAACCACGTGACGTATGTGTTGACCAATGTTATTGTCACATTAGTGCGATATTGTAAATGAATAACAGTATGCGAATTTACGAACAGCGTTAGTATTACAGTTTAACTGTACAACTATTTATTTGATAATATAGTCGTCTAGATATTGTCCAATAACTGGCTTTTTACAGAACTTATGATGTTTAATTCAGAGTTTCAATGCTGAATTAGGGACATCACAAGTTTGACAAGTTAGCATGCAACGCGGTGGCGCAGTGGCAACGTATTGTATTTGACTGTTGTGCTTGAGGTCTCGGGCTTGATTCCCGAGTCAGACCAAATGTTTATATGATCTGAAAATATTGATTTCGGAGTTTGGTTGTTTTCTTTTCTATAATATGTGTTATAAAAAAGTTACACTGTATGAGCTCAACTTAGTTTGGGACTAGACGACGTTGTGTGCAAAGCTTTTATTTTGTTTCTTATACTATCATCATCATTATCAGCCTATCGCAGTCCACTGCTGGACATAGGCCTCTCCCATTGCATACCACTCTGATCAATTTTGGGGTTCTCGCATCCAGCTTATGCCAGTCATCCTACGCAGGTCGTCACTCCACCTCGTCTGTTTCTGCTACATATTGTAGACAAATTACACCCAGGCACAGTTAAAAGTGATCTTACTTAACATATAATTATTTGACCTCATCAGAAATCAAACTCAAGATTACCGTTGAAGGTCACTTACCACTGACCAATAGATCTGTGAAAGGAAAAAAGACTGTTAAATTTAAATGCATTAATATATTTACCAAAGACGTAGAATATTCCAGGCCAGCCGGTGTAATGCGCCAGTAAGGAGCAGACGGGCATAGACACGACGGTACCGGCGTAGCTGCCGCTGAACGCGAACGTGGCAAGACGAGCCCGCTCCGAGCTTGGAGCCCAGCGAGACCACAACGCGTGGATACATGGATACGTCACACCCTGCACAGATGCACATTTAAATAAATAAATATTTCGGACATCTAATACACAACGTCATCTAGTCCCAAACTAAGCAGAGCTTTTATTATGGGTACTAAATAACTGATATAAATACATAAACATACTTTTTTTTGTAAATACATACATATTTTAAATAGAAAACACCCAGACTCCGAAACAAATATTTGTGGATCCCACAAATAATATTTGGTCCGACCAGGGAATTGAACCCGAGACCTCTTGATCAGCAGCCGCATACGCCATCCACTAGACCAACAGGGCAGTCAAACCAGTTTAGCAGTATTTGTATTACAACATAGGGTTATTTACGCAATTATTGACCCTTTAAGCAGAATCTGTTAAAGTTATATAGAGTGTGGTGTGCACTCGGCCAGCGTGAGGACGTATGGCTAACCCGCTTATGAGTGAAGACCCGAGCCATCAGTTGGAAATTATGGGTTATTGATGAGTTGATAAACTATACGACTTTAGAACAAAGTAACAGTAGGATTTATAGTTGTTTTATGGAAATTTATACAGAAACCGATATTTGAAGAACTCTTCAGCATAAGAAATAACTGTTGTTACTAATTTTAATATGTTGACCATATATTGCACGGGCAGCCGAAACTATTAAAAACAATTCAAACATTGCCATCGGAAATAGGATAAACATTAGATATATATTTTTATTTCGTTTATTTACTTTCGAGACACTCATAGTTCGCGGTTTTTTTTTACTAGTGATAACGTAATTGTGGCAATAATTAGTGGGATGCTAAGGATAGATAGGTTTACCCTACTATACTTATCTATTCCAATTATGAAGTCCCATTTGACAGATGTCAATAATCAAGTACTTACTGGTAAAGTACCGCTATAGTCGAAACTCGACGATATTGAACTGCGATTACTATTACGAACAAATTAAAATCTAGCATAATCTAGCATCAAACTAAAATTTAAAAAACTTCACGGCATCATCACCTTTATCATCGTCTGTAGAATCGATTACATGCGATAGATCAATCGATTATATCGATTTTATAGAATTATTTTAGTCACGTCACTATGTTATAAATACTTATAAAGTAAAAATAAAAATATAGAACTTAAACTCAAAACTGCAGTGAAATATTATTATCTTTTAAAGTTTTAATTACTTAGAGCACAACGTCTATAAACAATATGTTGATTGTGTGTGCGAATTAATTGTATAATTATTTAGATTGATTGTGTATTTTTAAATGATGATTTACGACCATGAACAAAAGTAGATAAATATTTCAAATTATGCGAAACGTGAAGAGTTATGTTCTAAGAAGTGTCAAAAGGTACTTCGTAATTGGAATCGAGTGTAACGTTATTTTTTCATTATAATTCTTACTACCGACCCAGCTCGGCTTCGCACGAAACTCTTTGAAAGTCTCGGATTTCGTCTACTATGACATGTATGTATTTCACATATAAATATTTTTCTTGAAACCCTCTATAGTCGAAACCTGAATCCGTTGGATGGTTTATATGCTCTTAGCAACTAGATAAAAGTAATAAGGCATTAATCTATAGTTCTCTATCCTAAAGTAAAAGAATATGACTGCAGAATTCTTGAAAAATGGAACCTGCCAGCTACTGAAGGGATCTGATTGAAAAACGGTTCGGTTTTTTCACTCCCGAATTAGGAATAATATATTCCTGTGTCGCGGGGGACTTTACAAACATACCTACAAGAAACGGACACAAAGAACACCCAGACTCAGAATAACAATTTGAGGATCACACAAAGTATTAACCTGTGTAGTTTTTGACTCACAACATTTGGAGCAGTAGGAAGCGGCTTACACGGGAATAGCACAACTTTTTTTCTTTAAAATCATACTTACTTTTGTCTCAATGAGTTTTAAATATTACTTACTTCGAAAAGTCCCTCGACGACTCTAACAGCGATTAGCAGCGCAGTGCTCGTATGCGCAAGCGGCGGAGTGAATAAGGTCAGGAGCGAGGTTGCACCGATGCCTATCGCAAATACCCTGGAAAAATAATACATCACAATATCCATTCTTCTTTCTAGTTGCGATAAATTGGCAACACTGATGATTTCTCAGATGAAATTTTATAGGGAATGATAGAAACAAAGTACCAGAGATAATTTGTCTTATTTACTTGTCTGACGTCACAAAATGTCCGGTGTCATCAAATAATTTGATACTTGACTGTAAAAATAAAACTCACATTTTTCAATGATACAAAAAACTAAAATATTACATTTCTTTAGTTCAGCTTAATTAAATCTAGTAAACTGTTCTTTGTCCAAATCGCTGTGTATGTTAAAGTATTATATAATGTAATCTGTCGTTTATAAAACGGAACGAACCTGTTACCTCCTATTTTAGCCGCAAGCCATCCGCCAGGTAGCTGAGTAACTATGTACCCGTAGAAGAAAGAACTCAACACCAGACCTTTGACGCTGGGGCTCCAATCGAACTCAGGTGCCTGAAATCACATTTAATTATATTAATTTTAGCAGACCTTTAATTTGAAAACAGGTTGCCGTTTTCACCAATGTCTATTAATTTTAAGGGGCCTCTTAGACAAAGTCAGGAAACCTTTAGTGATGTTTTCGTTTTCACCAAAGTTTTACACCTTAGTGATTAAACCTAGGTCAGGAGGCTCCTAGTAAACTTAAACGGTCTCCCGTTTAAGTATATGCAGTGAAAACGGGCATTAGAGTCTTGAATACAATGGTCAGCTGTGTGAAATTGAACTTTGAGATTGAAATTGAAGTGGTTCATGTTGAAAATTGGAATGTATACATAGACAACAATAAACCAAGAGAAGGTTCACTGTGCGAGGTGTGATCAGTAGTCTTCATATTGTTCGGCTTGCTTTCGCTAGATGGAGTATGTTTTGCGTCCGGCAGCTGAGTAACTGTGTGCAAATTAACAATTGGATGTTCCTCTACATTTTGTTAGAAGTATGAAAATAATTTAATACATTCCGAAACTGAATGCTTAGATTTCGCGGATATCAGTATATGCTTCTAACGCATGGTATGAAGTATATATCGCCTCACCCTAAATGTTCTGTTGTTACTGTTACTGTTAAATGTTACTTGAAGGCTTTTCACATAGTCACAAATTCATTGCATTGCCCCTAGAACGTTGGTCTGACGACCTGGTGAAGGTCGAGGAAAGTCGTTGGATGACGATATAAATAAATAATTGTAGGACACAATGTAATTGTAGGACATTGCCCTTTACTTGCCACTTTCGTGTTGGAAAATTGTGTAAACGCTTTGTGCTGTTTCTGTTTTAGTTCAGTGTAACATTTATATTTTAATAAAACAAAGCTGAAGATGATCTCTAAGTAAACATTATCCGTGTATTTCTTACGTAAACGGTAATTTGCTCAGAGATTTATTTTTACGAGATAAAAAAACCCGTTTATAATCCCAACCCACATTTTTACTAAGTACCTATTACAATTAATTTCGTTTCTTTTTGTTAATAAATGCTTTATTTGTTTATCAATGCGACTTCTCATTTTGTAACAACAGCGATACTTAGGGGTTTCATATATATATTTTACTTTCCATTAAAACACAAAACAAACAAACAGTACAGATTGTCTTACAATGAACGAGACGTACATGAATCTTATCGGCAAAGTCAAGGTTTTGTTTATTAATTTTAAGAAAATCTTTAAAAGAGTTTTTTTTCTCTCTAGCCTTTATTCCAAATACACTCGGTTCCAAAAATAACGGGTCAGTCACATAAACCCGAATATCTCCCGAACTACGTATGCCATCCTAATGAAACGAAGACTGTTCAATTGAGAATTTAATTATACAGATAAAAAATAAAATAAAACTTAGTTACACCCACAATATTAATCTTAAATTAAAAAAAAACTAAAGTAGTCATATTTTTCTTAAGATTACATTTTTTTTATGATTGTTTTTTTGCTGTTTTTCATCACTGGAGGCTTCATCACGTGGAGGCAATACAAAGTATTAAATGAAGAAAGTGATGAAAAACAGCAAAAAAACAATCATAAAAAAAATGTAATCTTAAGAAAAATATGACTACTTTAGTTTTTTTTTAATTTAAGATTAATATTGTGGGTGTAACTAAGTTTTATTTTATTTTTTATCTGTATAATTAAATTCTCAATTGAACAGTCTTCGTTTCATTAGGATGGCATACGTAGTTCGGGAGATATTCGGGTTTATGTGACTGACCCGTTATTGGTTTATGTGACTGACCCGTTATTTTTGGAACCGGCTATATTATTTGGGGTCGGCTACTAGTTCGGAGCGACTGGCATCGGACCTCCACAACCCTGAGAGAGAACTGAAATTCTAATGTTGAACTAGTTGATAGTATGTTTAAGACTTAGAACTGACTTCCTAATAACGATTGCCATAGATGAGCTTATCGGTTTTTTATAGGATACACTTTGGAGAGTGCTCGAAAGCTCTTTTCGAACTGATCGAGCCATCTCCATTCCTTTATCGGACTACTAGGCGTAGGCAAAAGTTTCATCCATACGTTGTTGGCATACCCAAAAGACGAACTAAACGGTTTGACAGTTCGTTTTTGGTGAGAGTCGCCAGAGTTTGGAACGACCTGCCTGGGTCTATTTTTCCTGATGAGTTGAACTCTGGAGCCTTTAAGAGTAGAGTGAACAGGTTTCTTTTGGATGGGCGTGTACCATCTTCGTCTTCATCTACACTTTCCATCAGGTGAGATGGAAGACAAACGCCTATTCCACTACAACAATAAAAAAAAAAAAAAAAAAAAAAAAAAAAACCGGGACAGACGGCTTAACGTACTCTCCGAGGCTGGGCATGCATCACCGAAAGAAACCATTCACCATCGAGAAAGGACATAGGCTACTTTTTACCGCGAAAATCGACACACTGGCGGGCGGAGCCGCGGGCAAAAGCTAGTATATACATATGTTTATATTTAAAAATGAATTGCTGTTCGTTGTCCCGCTAACTCGCTCGTTAACACGAGAACGACTGAACCGATTTGGCTAATTTTGGTCTTGAATTATTTGTGGAAGTACAGAGGTTTAAAAGGTGAATATATAAAAATGAATTGCATTTTTTTATTAATTATATATTCCTTTTGTTTGTTTTAAGTTTATTTTATACAAAAGTTTAGGTCTCCATTTATCGATTGATTCAGTACGAAGTCTGCCGGGTCAGCTAGTAATGTATAAAAAATATATCAACTTTTAGGGAAAGTTATGGGGTTTTAAATCTTTTGATAATTTCGTTAAGTTGCACTTATTGTTGTTCAAAGGATTACTTTAAAACAACATAAAAACCCATCTCTATCTTTATTTACACTATAATTTAAAGAAAAAATATTTTATCTATACACTATTCAGTCACGTTCTAGACTATAAAAACTCAGTAATGCAAACAAAGCAATGTAAAGCAATGTTTAGTTTCTGATTCTGGTTATCTATGACAAATACATTTTACACTTAACACATAACAAAGAAGGCTATCCTAAAATTCCGACTTCCTTGTTTTTATCCTACGTATGACGCAATCCTAACTTTGAAATTCATTTTTTACATTATTTCAATATACAAATTTAAGCTTAATCATTTTTTTTGATGAAAGCGTCAAATTCATCATCATCACAATAACAACAACCTATAATGTCCCACTGCCTAATCATGCCGTTGGACATTTTTAAGTCGCGCAAAGGCCCCTAACTAAGCTTCACGACTGTTATCATGTGATACGAAGGACCGACCTCTTAACCTGACCTACGAATTACGGAGATGCTCATGGAATCATGTTACTAACGGTCACCCATCCAGAAACTGACCGCGCCGTCGTTGCTTACCCTTGGTAATTGTTTCTAAATACCTAAGGCAACTTGGTTATGAGCGCATCTCTATCATAGTAATCATAGTTAAAGTCATTTTAGACAAGTGAAAGGGGGGAAAACGTGTTTCGTCATCTTGAATGTAATGCGTCACTAGCTTTCCCGTGTCTTGCCATCGTGTATGCTTTTATTGCGCTAATAGCCTATCATCATAAACAACCCATAACGTCCCACTGCTGGGCTCGGGTCTCCTCTCAAGAGAGGGTTAAGGCCTTACGTCCCCATGCTGGCCGAGTGCGGGTTGGGGACTGGCAAGACACGTTGTGGCTACGTAATCTTACCGTTGGATGTTTTTAAGCCGCCCGAAGGCCTCCAAATAAGCTTCACGACTGTTACCTTATGACAACAACCGGGACCGACTGCTTAACGTGACCTCCGAATCACGGAAACGCTCATAACATATCATGCCACATACGGTCACCCATCTAGGTCTGACCGCGCCGTAGGTGCTTACCCTCGGTGATTGTTTCCAATCACCTAAGGCCACTCGGCTATGAGCCTATGACCTTCCTCAATATAATAAAAGGATCTAAATTGTAAATTTCATCCAAATCAGTTAAGAGGTTTAACCGTGAAAAAAAAAGACAGTGGCTGTAACGATTTTACGTTTTTCTAAAATTACATAATAATTATATTACACATTTAATTACTATAGATCGTATGGATTTGTAGTACACGTAAGTTTCTCCATATACTCGTAAATAATATTTAAAACTGTGTTGTTAGTAATAAAAAAATATATATTATTACCTCTTAGCTTAAATCAATTAGTTTATGACGAATGACGAGAGCAGGTACCTACTTTATCTCGGATATTGTATTAATACGGATATGAATCTATACAAATAAATAAAATTGAAGTGTCTGTTTGTAATATCAAATTATCAACGACAGTTTTTTACTAAATGCAAGTGAAAGTATTTACGTTACATCAAAAAATAACTTTTAAAATATTTGTCTGTCCGTTTGTTATTAACAAATATCTCAAACGGTCGGACCGATTTTGACGGGACTTTCACTGGCAGGTAGCTGATGACAAAGAGTAAATTTAAACAGCAGGTAACACCACGGGACTCTGCTAGTTTAGTTATAAAGAAGTACGCTCTCGAACAACCCCTGACTAGTTTAGCACCTAAGAGCCGTGTGTGAGGTTTAAAGTGGTCAATTCAGCTTCATATACAAAACTTACAAATATGATGGTGCCGTTAGCAAGCTTGGTTTCCACAGGCTCTGTCATGGCTACCACGGCGACTGAAAGGTTGACCCTCAACGCGTAACAGTTGAAGAAGCCAAAGAAAGCTAGAAGAGCAACCACCAACCGCCGCCGCCGCCAGAAACACCAAGTCATCTCATGGTCTTTTTGATGCTCCCTGGAAAGGAGAAAAAAAAACATGTTATTTTTTATATAAGCCTGTCAAAGTGACTACTCCGTATAAAGAAGAGCATTAAGAATCAAGCACTGCACAAGCTGCATTTTCTACAGTCAATACGATTGTAGACAATGCAGCTTGGTCAAAAGACTCAGAAGAACATTTAAATATTTACAAAAAAAAGTATATTTATGTATTTTTTGGACATCTTACATACAAAATCGTCTAGTCCCAAACTAAGCAGAGCTTGTACTATGGATACTAGGCAACTGATATAAATACATGTATGCTTTTTTGTAAATATCATGTAAGTATAGAAAACACCCAAACTCCGATCAATTTTTCAGGTCATACAAATATTTGGTACGACCCTGCCATCGAACCCGAGACCTCTTGATCAGCAGCCGCATACGCCAACCACTAGAGCAACAAGGCAGTCAAGATTTTAACATATTTAACATTTCACAATTTCATTACATAGCGTACTAAACTGATAGATCAGAAAGCCGGAAAGGGCCTTAATATAGTCAAGAAATATTTGAGTAAGCCACATCACTTTCTTTGCGAGGAGCACTTTCATAATACTCATTAAAAAGAAAATAATTACAAATGTCTACCACGGTAATTAAGCACGGTATGAATTTAAGATTAGATTACGTTCTGTTTTTATTTTAATTGGCTATATTGTAAAACATATTGAACTCCGAAATATAAAAAAAATGTTAAAATTAGACACAGGATGTAATAAATTTTATGAACACATCCATACATTTTGTAATTATTTACTACACTGCTGGAGAAGTCTTAGAAATAGTACTTAGAATGCCTTGCTGCTAAACTGCTTCTTTACATGGTATAAAATTAAGTCGCTTTCTTTATCTTTTCGCTTAGATCTTTTCAACTTCTCAACAGATTGTATTACAGTTTTCAGCAAAAGATAGAGTGAAGGCTCATAGGACCCCGATGGTGTAAGTGGGTTCGAGTCCGACATAGCCACCAATTGGTGGTACCCGTTGGGAATACAGCACGAAGAAAAGGGTTTAAGTTTACAAATGTAATAGTATATTACGAGTATAGTGGAGGAAATTCGAGAATTTCAAAGACTTTCGTGCAAAGCCTGGCCGCGTCGCTTGTTAAATATATGATTCTATACTTCAAATATAATGTATGTATGTACTTCAGAATAAATCTACCTACCACATACCATGTAATGCGCGTGTGTGTGAGCTTATTCGATTTAGATAAGGTATACAATGTGTGGTACAGGCTGTAACCTGTATTGTTAAAAGACTTGTACAGACTATACAATAATCGTGAATAGTATTATGTCTATTATTAGCTGAGTCAGACCAGACCAAGGCTAGTCAAAAAAAATCCTCCTCATGATTAGCTTAAGTTACTTCTCATGTCATTAACTTTCTGCCAGTGAAATTCCCACCAAAATCAGTCCAACCAGACCAGAGCAAACAGTATTGGCAGACATACAGCCAAAATTTAAAAAAAATGCTCTATTGATGTAAGCACCATACCTATATACTATACTTTAATGTATATCTAATAAAATATTGTTCATTTGATATTAGATACAGACACTCCAATTTTATTTATTAGTTATAGATGACCGGATTTAACGCAATCATTTATTTAATAGGCATTTTATGTGTACCTGTTTTAGCGTTTCGATCAGGTAACAGGTTGCATTGGCCGTGGTCATTCAACTTTGGCCGTTTAGTTGTTTCTGTAATATTAAGTTCGTTTTCGCCCTCCTTCAACATAATTTGTGTACAAGATTAACATGTAACCGTGATGTGCGCCCGTTAGTTTTTAATCAATGTTAGGCAGCGGTTTCTTTGATTTGAATTCAATGAACTCTAGTGACTTAAAACCTAAGTGAATATATCATACGTTTATATCAGCATTCCAATACTTAATGTTTGTTGTTAGATACTCATCTTCCTAGCCTTTATGATTATAAAATTATTTGGGGTCGACTGCTATTTTAACTAGTTTTATCTGAATATCAGTTTTTTCACGGAGCGACTGCCAGTATATTTGAATGGACTGAGACTCAATAACGGGTTCTGGAATGCTATTCAGAATTTATGTAAAAAACACCTAATAATAGTCCGACCGGGAATTGAACCTAAGACAATTCATCAGAAGTAGCATACGCTAATCGCTAGACTAAATAGGCCGTGTATATGTGGACAATATTTAAACCAATGCAGAAACGTCTTTATAAAATAATGGTCCTTTATTAGTACCATATTTATGGAATAGGGTTTGAAATTATTATTTATATTTAAATTGTAAGGTTTTAAAAAAATTAACAACATTTGAAGCGTAATAATTATACAGGTTCAATATTGTCGTGTTCCTAATTATTATATATTTTGGGTTCCTATTAATTTTGCTAACAGAAATCACGCCTAGAACCATTGCCTAGAACCATTTCAAATAAGACTGTATTAATAACAACTAACAAATTATTTGTTTAGTTTGTAAAGAAATCTGATTAGGGTTTGTATTGTGGTACAGTACATAATGCTTTTACAACAAATCTATAATGAGAGCTCTGCGCCAAAGTAGTACATAATCACTATTCCAATGACGCAAATACCAAAATCGACCGCAAAGTACAAAGCGACCTTAAACCGTTTCCGCACAATACAATTTACTTTAACTAGACTCTTATTCGATTGGTTACTAAATTGCTGTATAGTCAATAATTGTGTGTATGTATGTCATATACTCGTATATCTAAATCGACAATTTACATTCTCCTTTCTTTTTTAGATTAGACAAACGTTTGTGTTTAATATTTTCCATAAATGTTGATTTTATTATATAAAAAAAATCGATAACGTTTATAATTATTTTTATTAAGAAAATAAAAATATAAAAATGGGTCAACATCATCCACGAGAACTGATTTCATTTGACACGATCAAGTCGAAAACGATTTTGTTGAAACTCTAGTCAAATTGTCCGAAAACGATATTTTACGGGCAATTTCGCTTGAAAGGGGTTTAAGATGTTAAACAGTTTTAAAAGGTCACATTTACGGTCGATGACGTCACACCTTATTTATACAAAATGTTACCATATTAAGGTATAAATACATTAACTTTGAAATATTCATATATCTTTACAGTCTTTTTGCAAACTGTGACATTGAGTTGTCTTTTCATGTCGATCATGATGTTTTGCAACCTACCTTTGGGTTACAGCATTGTTTAGTAGTATTATTTTCTTAACAATATAGACAACGTATTGTGGATTTTTGAAAGCAATTATCATATCATATATATCATGTTTATGCTTGTATTAGCAAACCCAACTTTATGAACTTAAGGCTGGAGTACATACTGGTTTTGCGTGTGAAAGCTATTTGGATAAATAAATATTTGCAATTTAGCGATGCTGCTTTTATTATTTCATATACTAATGTAAAAGTAACCTTTTTGAAAGACTTCATTAATTGATTTCAAACACAACTCTTACTTGAAATGTCAGTCAGTCTTATGTACAGTCTTATTTGAAATGGTTCTAGGCGTAATATTCTGTTAGCGAAATAAATAGGACATTCTGAATATCACTTAGGTACAGACAGATAGAAAAATAAATATCTAGTTTTACTCGGCTATTTTATCATCTTCCTAGTCTTTATTAATAGCAATATTACTTGGGGTCGTTTCAGATATTTCTAGTATTATATGCTATAAGAAACAGGTATAAGACTAATCGGACAATGCCAAATCGACCGGAAATATATCTAAAATATTTGCCTATACTATACACACCCACACTTAGATTTAAGCCGAAGCTTTTAATCCAGCCGAGGAATGTCAGGAGTCCAAATTTTGCCAACTAAAATTTCAATCTAAATTTCAAATAAAGATGAAAAATAAACTGCACAGAAAGTGGATCTAAAAACGATAAGTAGATGAGAAGGGAAGACAAGAATAGGGTAAAGATATTGCTAATACGAATAAGTTGGGCAATAAAGGAAATAGGACCCAAGCAGGTAAAGGTCCTAAAGTTTCAAGAGAATTTGAACCTTTAGCATAATACACAAACAATTGACTATTATAAATGTTGCATATGTTGTGGATATGACCAAGCTTAGAACTTTACTATAAACTTTATTTAGAACTAGCAATTATAGAAAAGGCAAATAAATACCTAAGTTGATAATATTCTTGTCACCCAATGTAATAGTTGTTATGTTAATAGCACCTGTTAAACGACATGGTTCTCTGTTTATTGTATTTATATTGTAGGTACTATAATCTGAATAAATTATAGAGTAACTAGCTACGCCCCGCGGTGTTACCCGCGTATTTTCGGGATAAAAAGTAGCCTACCTAAGTGATTATCCATAACTCACTTTCAAATTAGCCATTTACAAACTATCATTATGGTTGCTATGCAAGTGTGTTATGCATAGCAACCCGTGAAGTTTTGACAGAAGATGCAGTGATACAATTTGACATCTACGATTTATGTATTTTTATAATCACCTAGCTTTCGTCCTTTTATCTAGATTATTGCAGTAAAAAGTAGCCTATGTGTCATTCTGATATATAAGCTATATTACTGTAAAGTTTCATCCAAATCCGTTCAGAACTTTTTGCGTGAAAGAGCAACACACATACATACATACTCACAAACTTTCGCCTTTATAATATTAGTAGAATGACATTATTGTTTTTATTGTATCATTGACATAAATATGTTCTGCAATAACGGCCTGCCCCGGCTTTGCACGGAAGATATAGGTATTTAAAAAACTTTTTAAACTTGACAAATTACGTCATAAAACCCTCCTCGATAATAAATCTATCCATTGCTAAAAACAGTATGAAAGTTGGTACAGTATTTTTTAAGTTTATCGCAAACAGACAGACGCGGCAAAGAACTTTGGTTTATAATATGAAGTGATTTACAAATATAACTGAATCAAAAGCTCTTTTTAATTTAAAATAATTCGGTCTAAAATTGTAGCAAAAGTAGTGAGATTTATCTAGCTTTAGGACTAACCAAAAGCTAATACCATTAATAAGACGTGATCATTCATCAGAAGATTTAGGAGATCATTAATTGCGGGTTTGTTATTACGAGGGAGCTAAATGTTGATGTTGATCCACACGATTTGGCTGTCGTTTAAGTTATTACTATTATAGCTATATGTAAACGTATGTGAGCATATGTAATATATGTATATTTGTGTGTGAGCTGTTAATTCTGACACACCTAGAACCAAAACAACCTAACTCAAAATTCCAGTAAAAATAGTTTCTGTAAATGATTGTAAAAAGCCTGCTCTTTAATCTTTACTTATCTAGATCATGTTATTCGCTTAGCATACTTTTTTGATAATTTCAAAAATATATGTATGTAATTAATAACTTTTATGTGGACAGTATGTAAGTTGTGTTTTAGCCATCCTTCCATTCTAATGCTGCGACTTGATGATGCTTTGTCAGATAAATAAACTGCGTATTATTTGTACTATAAACTATTTCATTTGGTTTAAATAACAATAAGAGATAATATTCTGAAAACAGTTTCTATTTTAATTATTAAATCTTCTGAATTTTTGTATTTCATTTCATGCATTACCTAATAAATTCTTTTCTTATACAATGGTGAGATATGGAGAATATATCACATTTTAGTACAACATACAACAGCAGAGAGAATAATAAACGGAAAGAAAGGTCTGGATATAGAAAAACGTACCCGGAAATAATTTTTTGCCGTCGTGAACATGATTTTCTACCATCAATAAAATCAAACTTTTCCCACAGTGAGCAACTGCAGTGCGTGCGTAAACGACCGTGACACGAACGATACCGAAATATGTCCCATTTGTATACGACTGCAGAAAATCATTCTTAAAATGCGGATCCAAACAGCAAGTCGAGGACAGAGAACGGTATCACTGTTTTTTTTGTGAAAAAAGCATAAATATACTTTATTGCATACGTTAAGTAGATACAGTTTTGTAATATATTCATTGCACCGTTTGACGGACATGACATAATACCCTTCTTCCAAGAACATTTGTTATCAAGTCTTGGGCCCAAAGGCCTAGTCGTTAATATTCGATTTTAAAACTTCAGTCATAATTTTGTAATATGGTTTCTGAAGCTTTACTCTTAGGACATATTTAAGGTAATTTTCACTGAAAATTTAAGTTTCATCTCATTTTTTATATTGTTCCTTTGTTGAGCACGGGTTGACTATTTATACTTATAAATATGAACAAACAAAGAGTAGAGGTCTCAAACCTTCGAGAACGTCATAAAGGCAAATACAGATTTTTAGAAGCAGTTTTCCCTCACCATTAAAGTAAGTAGGTTACAAGTAATAAACTTTCAAATTAAAAAAAACGCATAAATGTTAACAAATGACCTCTTCTGTCACATGGTCATGGATGTTAGGGCCAAACAATAACACGTGCATCGAATATTTTAAGATTTACCTTAAATTCAATTAGATATTCTCGAGACGTTACAGAATCATTACATAAATTACATAATGGTGCAACTATAAAAGAGATTCAAGAGTCAAAAGATCTCCACTGACTTACAGATTGTCGTCCCACCACATAGCTGCATTCACTTCGTATCAACAGTGTCTTTTTACTTTACAACAACGGCTCTAATACACTGGATCAATTTTGTGACCTTCGAACGTTAACCCGACACGGTTTGCATCGCGACTGGCTCAAGACCTCCATTAAATCGAATGCCGTAGCTAAGTTATTTCTGTTGCCGGCAAAACAATGCGCCTTGGCGATAAGTTAGCACTTTGTGGAGCCGGTTCTGCAGCGACAAGTTTTACCTGGAGCTTTCAACACAATACCTATATATACTATTATTATTTGACTTAAAGCTTTTCTGTTAACGTTAATTTAGTTGAAGGTTTTAGTTAAAACAAATCAACTATTACATTGTGCGTGTTGGATCAATATTATAACTAGAAAGTTCTGGAACTGTCATGACAAATGACGTCATGTTTGCTAAATTTGGCAACACGAAGGATACAATTTGGCTTACCTATATTATATTTGTGTCATTGCTTTAATAGCTAGTATTAAGTGAAATAGGCATGCGGTAATACCGCATCCCTATTTTACTACCGCATCAGAATGCTCTGTGCAATTTCTTAAGTTCTTATATTAGCTTTCACCGTTCATTGGTGTTTATTTCCAGTTACTGTCGCTCAACATTAAGATCATAAGTGACAATTATTGAAATTCCTTTAGCGAAACGTCTAGGGAAACTAACATCATCAACACAAGACATCGTTTATTTATAATTATGTATATAAATTGTATCAAGTAGGTATTATGTGGTTGAGCTATATATAAATAGGCTTCAATAACGCCTTTGCTCTATATCATAGCAGTACAGGAATGGCTAACTAAAATTGTCTTAAAATCCATGTCCAATTTCCCAATTCAAAATATTCAATTTAAAAATGGTTTTATAAAGAATTTGAAGAACTTTTTTTAATATGATATTGATTTGAAACCTTCTGTACTTACTTCTACAGAACACTTGAGTACTTTTATATTTTATATATATGTATTTTTCATTTTACAGTCTAAAATACAAGTAAATTTAATAAAAGTTGACACTTAGTCGAAGTCAGCAGAACTCGTAAACATTTTATCCCATTTTAGTAGACATTTGATTAAATTAGCGAAACTTTTTCGTCAAAAAGGTCACGGTATCTAGATCTTAATCAAATCATTTAATATTCTGAAGTGGTGTATCATAGGCAATATAATTCAATGACTTAGATAATGTTTGCACAAATAAATAAATTGGAGCGTCTGTTTGTAATATCAAATAAACAGGTTTTACTGAATCATCATCATCATCAGCCTATCGCAGTCCACTACTGGACATAAGCAATTGCACGCCACTTGGTTCAATCCTCGGCTTCTCGCATCCAGCTCCTGCCAGCCGTCTTCTGCAAATCATCACTCCACCTGTCCTGTGGACGTCCTACACTACGTTTGCCGAGTCGCGGTCTCCACTCAAGAACCCGTTTACCCCAACGGTTATCGGTTCTACGGTTTAATATATGGCCAGCCCACTGCCACTTCAGCTTGCAAATCCTGTGGGCTATGTCGATGAGTGACATAGCCCAGAGCATAGAGATGAATGAATGAATATATATACGGTACTTACATAAGAAAATTGTTTGCTTGTCTATTCCTGCTAAACTTTAGAACGGCTGGAACTATTTAGACTGGCAGAAAAGTGATGACATGAGAAGTAACTAAGGATATTGTTTTAGTTTTTCTACCCATTTACAACAGTAACCGCGGGTTGTAACTAGTCTCATACACACATAATTAATTTAAATGGGTTGAATCAAAAGGTTTCGCCTTATCAAAGCAATTATTGCGCCATATTCGGAACGAGTGGGGGGGATTACGTCATCAGGACTTTCCTATAGAATATTATGTTGGTAACCATTGTCTCCTTATATAGGTAAATAGTTTCCATAACCACATAACAACATTGCCGAGTATAGAAATCTATTAATATTTATAATAATGACAGGAAGAATTTAACATGAATGTTATGTCAGGAAAGTACTGAACGATATTGATTGAAATAGACTTTTTGGACAACCTAAAATGATATGCATATCAGATAACTGCCTTGATGGTCTAGTGGTTAGCGTATGCGGCTGCTGATCAAGAGGTTTCGGGTTCGATTCCCGGGTCGGACCAAATATTTGTGTGATCCACAAATATTTGTTTCGGAGTCTGGGTGTTTTTCTATGTGTAATATGTATGTATTAACATAAAAAAAGTATGTTTATGTATTTATATCAGTTGTATAGTACCCATAATACAAGCTCTGCTTAGTTTGGGACTAGATGACGTTGTGTGTAAGATGTCCAACCAAAAAAAAAATGTCTATGTGTACATACATACAAATCAATAAATCAATTCTGTCAATTTTGACTGCATGGTTGGCCTAGTGGTTTAAGCGGTCGCCACGCCGCTCTCTACTGCGCCAAGTGTCGTGGGTTCGAATCCTACGTGGGATAACACTTTGTGTGATTCACAAATTGTTGTTCTGAGTCTGGGTGTTCTTTGTGTCCGTTTCATGTATGTTTGTAAAGTTCCCCGCGACACAGGAATTCATATTCCTAATGCGGGAGTTGTCTAAAAAAAAAAGGAAAGAAAAAGAAAAAAAAAAAGAAAAAAAAAGAAATCAAATCAAACCATTTTATTTCAAATAAACTATGCAACGGCACTTTTGAAACGTCAAGTAGTCAGTCAGTAGTCAGTCGTGATGCTAATTGTCTGTTCCAATGCGTAGATCCTATGGAGAAGAACAGACAAGAAACTCCATGGACACAAATAATATTGAAGTATCTGTCTGTAATATCAAATGAACAATATTTTTACTAAATGCATATGAAAGACCGTACCGTATATACGGTACTCACATCAAAAAAGTATTTTTTATCATTTTTGTCTGTCTGTGTCTTTCGGCTGATCTCTAGAACGGCTGTACTCATTTTGACGGGAGTTCATTGGCATATAGCTGATAATAGACGGAGTAAATTAGGATACTTTTTTCAGCTTCTCCCCGCGACGTTACCCATGATTTACAACAATGAACGCGGGACTCAGCCTGTTACATTATAAATTATAAGTTAGAACAAATATCCTACTAATATTATGAACGCGAAATATTGTGAGTATGTGTGTATGTATGTTTGTTGTTTTTCACGCAAAAACTACTGAACGGATTTGGATGAAACTTTACGGTAATATAGCTTATATATCAGAATAAATCATATGCTACTTTTTACTGTAATAATCGAGATAAACGGGCGAAAGCTAGGTGATTATAAAAATACATTAAATCGTAGATGTCAAAATGTATCACTGTTTATCTCCTGTCAAAACGTCACAGGTTGCTATGCATAACAAACTTGCATAGCAACTATAATGATACGTGGGTAACACCGCGGGGCGTAGCTGTTTATAAATTTCAGTTTTCTCATACAAATATTTAGAGTTTCTGATTTCACATACCATGTACAAAATATGCCGTAAAAATATTTTTTTTTAAACATGAATTAGACGCAGATAAACTGAATATTTAAAAAACAAAAACACTTTTCAACCTGTATATTAAGGTTGAATTATTTTAAATATCGAACACTACAAAATGTTACCATTTCATAAATTTTAATTAAACAGCTTTACTTTAGCAAGAAGATATACAGCCGAGTGCTGAAGCTCACCATATTTGTTTTAATTACATCTAACGTAAATTTTAGCTCAACAAATATTTGCAGAAGAATTTACTTAAAAATTCTGTTAAATCAGTGTTCTTAGTTTTGGTAAATAACAATGACACTTATTATGTGTACAATGACTTACCGTGTAATATTCAAACAATAAGTAATTAATGACTTAATGTTATGCTGAAACTGAAAACGAATATGATGTAAAATATGCAAGGATTTTGTAGTTATTTTGAAACAAAAGAAATTTTAGAAATGGATGTTGGAGGTTCTAAAAATTGAAGATTAGTAAAACTAAGACTAGTCCGGGCTTGATCCGGATTACAAATGAAACCCCACCCGGACGTTTCCCGGAAGATCTCAAAACTAGGAAAAATCCGGAGAAACCCGGACGAATGGCAACCCTGTTCATAAGTAACTACAGACTACCGGCAGCTATTATTAAATTAATACCTAATTAATAATAAATAAATATTTCACACATTTTACACACAACGCCATCTAGTCCCAAACTAAGCAGAGCTTGTATTATGGGTACTAGACAACTCATATAAATACATATATTATGTACATGCATATTATACATAGAAAACACCCAGAATAGGAATCGAACATTTGGTCCGACCCGGGAATCGAACCCAAGACCTCTTGATCAGCAACCGCATACGCTAACTACTAGAACAACAAGGCAGTCAAATTAGTAATAAATTGATATTATAATAGAAACTGCAGATAGGAGTGTTATTACCACATTACAGAATGCGGGCATTCCACACGGCTGGTTTAGAACCGAAAGTGCATTGAAGGTTGCATAGGTACTTACTTATTAAGTTGGAACACGAAATGATACTTTAAATTTCAATATAACATGCGACGTGATTCAATTTTATGATTAAATCTTTTAGGTATACGTTTAGTAGAGGGGCCTACTCAATTCAACAAAGGAATACCAAGTATTTAAATTAAATATGCGTTTACCATAATTCCATTCTTAGATCGTAATTCAAGTGCAGATTAGCATTTGGTTGCCATACATTCTTTAGCGTACGAAAAAAATGGAAAGATCATGATGGAAGCGTATTACAAATGTTGGTCATACATACAGTACCTACTTTTATGTATGGCCAACATTGGTTGAGGATGAAACTGTACATCCGACCTATTATAACCTAAATTATTCTCAAAAACAATGATATATTTTCTTTTACAATTCCATCTCATAACTTTATCATAATTGAATCGAATTTAAGAATAAAACCATTTTAAGAGGTCATAGTCATTGTAGTGTAACAAAATGTCGACAGTTTAAATATAAATTCTGACATCAATTAGTGCAGGATTTCAGGCCGTTTACAGCCTTGTCATAAATGCATAAAAACGTAAGTAAGGTGAACAAAAACTGCTTTTAAAAACATAGCATGAAACTTAAGAGCAAATGACATTCACGTTTAGTGAACAAATAACACCGTGTGCCTTCTCTACTTGGTCGCATAATACTATGACCTACTTACATTAGTCGTGTAACTATAATCTCAGCAATCTATTGTGTGATTTGTTTATAGCATGGAAATGTATTGTTTTTTCCTATATGTAGCTTTATAAATAGATTACTACCTTTTTCCCTACCTTTCAACTGATACTTCCCCAATTGAAACATTTACATCTATTGTTATTTTATTGTTAAAATTTCCTATACCCGTTTTTTTGATCAACAATATACATAAACATAAAATGTGGTAATGAATTAAGAACATGCAGTTTCTCCTATTAATTACGAATGGATGTCGTAAAATAATAATAATAAATATTCCGGACATCTTACACACAACATCATCTAGTACCAAACTAAGCAGAGCTTGTATTATGGGTACTAAACAACTGATATAAATACATAAACATACTTGTTTTTGTAAATACATACATATTATACAAAGAAAACACCCAGACTCCGAAACAAATATTTGTGGATCACACAATTATTTGGTCCGACCCGGGAATCGAACCCGAGACCTCTTGATCAGCAGCCGCAAACGCTAACCACTAGACCAACAAGGCAGTAAAAAGAACTAACGGAGCAAAGAGTCCATTCATTTATTACGTAAGACTATGTGGACCTGTCCCCCTTGCTTAATATTTATAACGTAAGAATCTAAAATAATAAATTATTATACCTTTAGCCAGGTTAGACGATTATTTATAGTACTAACAATTTTTAGCAGAATTTACAATCATGTTGAATTAAATCATTTTAGGCATTTGGATATAATTTCTACTCGTAACTTTGCTTATTTTTCCCACCCCCTTGTAAGAAAAAATAAGACTCTGTCGATCCCCCACTCGTAAAACCGTCATATCTAATAAATTAACGATCCTAAATAACGCTTCACATAAAAATTAAAACTATACCCATCTTTAGGCCTCCATAGTGTAGCAGGCCTCGAACCAAGTTGCAAACGTTTTTTGTTTTCTATTTCTCTATTCTCTTGTATCATGAGCAAAATTTTTGTTATAATAGGGTGACCGAGTGACATTAGTAAATGAAACAAAAGAATAGAGAATAGAATAGAAAACGAAATACGTTGGCAACTTGCTCCCCTTTTTTTTTTTTTACGTGTGGAAATCCCCGCGGACCGTCACCCCGTCGGGGGTTACGGCGGGGATGTGTGTCGGACTCGAACCGACTAAAACCACACGGTGTGACCCTCTCTGCGCCTTTGTATTGGAAGGAGTCCAGGGAGGGGATTTCCTTCTGGACTCACAACTTGCTCCCCTAGGCAGACGCGTAAACCTCTTTTCTAAGGAGAACCCAATACCCAGGAGTGCACTAACAGGCGTTCAAGATGATGTTGTATTCATAGAAGTACAACCACTATTGACTTTTCAAATTCTTCTTTTAACTTGAAGTGTAATAAACAAAAGAAGTTAGTCATATAAAGTAAAATTGCCGTTTAAAATTAGAAATATGCAAAACAGATATTGAAAAATTAACATAATTATAGTCTCTATGTTTAGAAAAATATGTAAATATGGATGGCCGTAACCATAAGAGAAAAGAGTTGAACTTACACTTTATACTAACATTTAAATACGAGTATTTATAGCTTAGTAATAAAGCAAAACTGCTCTGCAAAAGCATAAGCCCTAATGGGCACATGCATTACACTGATAAGACAGGGAATGTGTGTTGTGTGTGTGTGTGGAATTTTATTTTTTTTGTTTTATTGGTAACGTGTGAGTTTTCTTGTGAGTGAGTTGACAGTCGATTGTTTTCGCGTGTGAGCCTTAAATCTGTATATGTGAAGATTTCCTCTCGCAAAAAATTACTGACTATTGCCTGTGTATGTGGCTTAGTGAAATTCAAAAAAAATATATAATTTTAAAAATATTATTCAGAGTACTTTAAGTCAATTTGGCCACGTAAGCACGCAAGCCACGTACAACCGTACGTATGTGTAAATAAATATATTATTATTACTTAATGCATTGCCTACTCTCATAATGAGGATGGTGGCCCCTATTCCTGGATTCTACTCATGCTTTCCATCAGGCAGAGTAGAGTCACTTTGGTAGGCTTAAATTAAAAAAAAGACGGTTAGAAATTTTTTGTTTTTAAATAAGGGATTCTGAAAAAACTTGATTGTAAAAATCGAGCACTTAATCAACAAATATAAAAGTTTTACTAGAACTGTTGTACAGTAGATTACAAATAGCTAGGGCTATCACAAAGCCCGCTGACTCATTTGATCTAAATTGGAACCCTAAAAAATGATAACCTAATCGAATATTCACCGAGCTTACCTTATCCAATTTTGTCAGTAAAACGAAACAGTAAAAATATTATAAGAAAATTCCCAAAAAGCAGGACAAAACCAAAATTGGGACGTCGCCATAAAAACGTTTTCTTGTTTATAAACAAACGTTTCCATAGACAGACACGATGGTCTCATTTCCTCAAACCACCGTAGCGTGTGTCGTTAAGAAAACTCCCTGTGGTAAAATTATTTCGATCACAACCATAAGATGTACTGCAAGAGTGTCGATCGACCTAATTAGCCTGTGACCCAATTACTATTTTAAAGCCTCCGTTACGACAAATCGTTTGATTTGGTAGATTAATGCAGGCAACTTTTAATAGAAATTAATCATTTACAACCATCCATTTATAAAGTTTTGATTGACTTTAAATCAATCTAAATACTTCGGTACGTCTCGGTTGCTGTAAATTTGATCATCATTTTTAAGTAATATATTTACAATAACTTTTCTGTTTTGTTTTTTTTTTAATATATTCATCATAACGACAGTATGATGATATGTATATAGAAAGGCAGTTTAGTAGTTAAGTCGTGCAAACATAAGAAACTAATAAAAAAGAAAACAAATTTAGGACGTAAGTAATCACTGCTTAAAAAATATCTTCACTAATTTAATAGCTACACAATGCAGCCTTAAAGATCACACTGAGATTCAAAACCACTGACCCACTTTCAATATTGCAGTTCTCAGTACATTTATCTAGAATTCCATACCAAAAAGACTGTGCGAGGTGCATTGAAGATTGTTAAACGTAGATCATAAATCACTACGACAAATGGTTTGCAGGAAATAGCACCATTGGTAGATTTATAGTAGAATTAAATGCTAGACTAGACACATCTATAAGACCAGTGAACTAGGAAACTAATTGTTCAATATGTCTAAGATCTTTATAGCACCATTTTATATTATGTTAATTGATTTAGGTATCTCTGGATATTACTTAAACCTTCGTTTAGTAGTGAACGGGGATGGGTTGATTGATTGATTACTAGTTTGCAGTCACAACTTTGCTCAAGAGACTATAAAAATACTTTTAACGAAATTATGAGTAGCAAAGTTCTGGACTTATAAATACTTTATATATTTTTCTATACTCGTGACAAGTATTTATTAATTTATAATCAATAAAATCACAAAAATATATAAACGTAAGTTAACATCAAAGGTTAGGATTGCAATTTGCTATAAGAAACTATATGTTATACTCACAGGTTACCTCGTGTGGGTATACTGCATACTCTTTGTTTGTGGAGAAATATATCATTTTCAAACCGCTCGCTAATTAAGATTAGCAACATCATTTATAATATTTTAATCATTGTAATAATAGAAATATTATAAATTGTGTGTAAATTTTGACTATGTCTCGTTTTAATACGTTCTGCTTTCTTCACTGCAGTCTGATGAAGTTGTTTGAAAAGACAGATGATATTTTTTAATTATTAGGTAATATATTTAGAATATAATTTCTTCAATTGTCACCTTCACCGATTTAACAACATTTGATTGAATAATCTTAATGAAAAAAAATTAAATCAAAATAAGGGAAATATCATGATCCATGCTTTCTACATGATGATTAGAGTTATTAGGGGTTTGCTTCATACATTTTTTGTATCAGGCAGGGCACTTTTGTAATGTTCTTTTAATTAGTAGATATACATTATTGTCTGTTTTCAAGAAATAATAATATAGAAATAATATATATAATCATCTATCTATTAAATTGATTAGGTATCGGGTGAGGCAATCTCCAATAGACCCAGATACGATACTCATACGCTATAGGCAAACCTTTAAGGCGTGATTGGATAAATAAAAATTTGTGCATTTAATTTATGTGGCATCTTAACTGCTTCGTTGGTCTAGTGAATAGCGCATGTGACTGCTAATCAAGAGGTCTCGGGTTAAATTCTTAGAAAATTCCTAATAGCAGGCCGGAGTTTGGAAGTTTGGCGGTGGTTCACACCCGTGCCTCGGAGTGCATGTAAAGCCGTCGGTCCCGGTTTTCATGAACATCTATGGCAATCGTTATTGGGAAATCAGTGCTCTCAAATTTACCGAGAACTAGTTCAACCTTGGAATTTCAGTTCTCCCTTAGAGTTGCGGAGGTCCGATGCCAGTCGCTCCGTGGAAAAATTGATATTCGGGTAAACTCGGTTGAACTAGTAGCCGACCCCATATAATATTGGGAATAAGGCTAGGAAGAAGAAGAAGAATTTATGTAGCATCTTAATTTTTACTTAAATAGTAACTAGCTAAACCACCCAACCTCGTCTGTGTCTCATAATGCTCGTAACATGATGTTATAGAGCGTGAACTAATTTGTTTACTTTATAAAAGGTGAGCTAACATTTATTTCATACATTATTTTTGTGTAAATTAAACAGTTTACGCAGCACAAGCAATAGACGCTCTCAATATTAACACACGTTTAATACTTTTGATTTGTGATAATCTCATCTTTCATAACATCATAACCTGGTGACCTGAAACACAGACTATTAGTCTAGCTTAGGCACCAGTCTCCCACAATGTGTTGTAATTATTTATGTGTAAGCTATAAATGTATGTAAAAATGTATTGTGGTGAGAAAATAAATACTTATTATTATCATCAATTGAACAACATTATTGGTAACATTGAAAAAAGATAGTCCAAGAAAATTCTATAAAATCACGTATTTCACCTACAGATGACGTTTGATCATTAAATGTTGAACAATCACAAGCCAAAGGAAGATTTATTAAAGTAATGTATAAATTCAAAACCTAACTTCATCCATGTTATCAAAAACGCTTAATTCAACGCATTTGCACGTAACGTGTGCGATGAATCATCAATCTCTGTATGCATCGAAGAGCCTTTACAAATTAGCACCTTTTAGCAATTTAGAAATTGAGCAAAATAGCAATATGTCTTGAAGGTAATGCATAAGCAATTAACAATTACTTGCGGTATTGATACTTTCACATCCGAGGCTAAAGCACAATGGTTACAGCAAACACCGCACGCATGATATCTTACTCGTATATCTAAGTTCGTGTGAACTATACAATAATGCGGATGTCGGGGATTTAAAAGTATCTGCATGACGTCACATTTCTATTACTCACACAAAGAATCAGATACTGCAGTTAGATTTGCTGCTTTAAATCATATGCGAGTTAATTTTTAAAACGAACTTCTGTTGTAGGTTAGAAATATGCCAATATTAAACAACTCATTGTACAGAGTGCTCATAATAGTCAAATTCAGAGCCAAATTCTGGAACTGCCGTTATAAAAATGAAATTAAAAAAACCCAATTTTACTTCTGCAAAAAATCTAGTAAAAAATGAATAAAAGGTTCGTAAATTTTTTGTATTTTTTTTTTGCATACGTCATTACATTTTACTACAGGACCAATGAGTAATTTAGACTGTAATTTTTCACAGTCAAATCACATATGATTTGGCAAAATTATAGAATGTTTGCGTGCACATTCGTCAACAAAACGTTCGAGATTCGTGCGTCAGATTAGTTGACAGTTAACGAACGTCAGCCATCAATTGCCGTTGTTGATGCGGGTATACTTAGAAATCAATGGTATTCAATGGTAACTGGCACATGTCACTTGAAACCAGGAACAGCTTTGGAGATTATGGTTTACTCTTGGATTGAGCTTTGTTAATAGTAGTCAATATGGAAGTGTCTGCAATTATTTATAACTATCTGATTCCCGCAGTGTTGCCCGCTCTTAGTTACTCTTTAGGTTCTTCAGATTTCTACCAGTGAAACTCGATTCAGCCATTACCCGGAACAAACAGACTGCCAGACAAATTTTTTAATAATTACTTTTGTTGGTGTAAGCAACGTATTTACTTTCATATACTCGTACATTTTACGAGTATAAAAAACTGTTAATTTGGTATTACAGACAGACACTTCAATTTTATTTATATATATACAGATTTTTAGCTGACCAAGGTCTATATATATGTTTGTACGTTCCACCGTATCGTATAAACTGAAGAACCTTTTTTACCGAATCAATGTCAATATATTCGTCTTAATCACCCGGGTGACATAAACGATTTATAATTTTATAAAAATTCTTTACGTCGTCGTAGTTACAAATAAGTTGATAGTCACCTGAAAATACGAGTTTATTCAAAACTAGGTTAATTTTGATAATCATATATGTATGTATCCCTTGTGTTTCACAAAAACTAACCAGTCCTAAACCTTTTTACGTGTGGAAACCCCCACGGACCCACACCCACCTCCAACTAAGCTTCACGACTGTTAACCAGGACTGACTGCTTAATGTGAACTCCGATTCACGGAAACGCTCATTACATAGCATGCCACAAACGACCACCCATCTAGGATTGACCGCGCCGTCGATGCTTACCCTTTGTAATCGTTTCCCATCACCTAAAGCCGTTTGGCTATAAGCGCTTAGATTGAATAACTTGAAACTTACATTGAATAACTTAAATTGAATAACTTGTTCTATCTGTGAAAACTTTTAGCTGACCCTTTTTCCCTTCAATCATAAAATAAATGAAATGAAAATAAAATACTTTAAAACTATAAGGGTTAGGCACAAGGGATCCTTGAACATGCTACTTAAATGAATTCTTCCAACATACCTAATATTAACGGTATTACCGTATCTTCACCCTAGAGAAAACAAGTAAACAACAGGTGTGCAAATATAGCAGTTTTGCTGGTGACAGGCGAATCTCCTTGAACATGCGACAGAGCGCAAGTGACACGCTTGTACTGTGAACTAAGTGTTGAATGTTTGTGTAATTACTGACTATTTTGTTAAAAAACAAGTGTACAGATAGTATAATATATCATCATCATCAGCTTATCGCAGTCCACTGCTGGACATAGGCCTCTCGCATCTAGCTCCTACCAGGCGTGTTGCACAAATAATCACTCCACCTGGCCTGTGGACGTCCTACACTACGTTTGCCGAGACGCGGTCTCCACTCGAGATATAATATATAGGTTGAGTTATTCCTATGGATTTTGAACCCACACATTATGACTAACTAAGTAGGTAAATGTTTGTTAAGTTCTGCGTAAAACAAGGATATCGATGAATCGCGAAAGTATTAAGAATAAAAACTGCACTGACAAAGTATTGTTATTTTAAAGTTCGTTGTGAAGTTTCTAAGGAAGTATATGGAGCAGTTACTGTTGCTGTCACGAGCGTTACAGCATTTCTAGCCATGTTTAATTTTGCAATTTCATTTAACAGTTCTTTAATAAATTCATAGGCAAGTAAATACCTTCTTTTGGCTTCCTGGTTATCTCTGGACCGATTTTGATGAGGCTTTCACCGGCAAATAGCTGATGACATACGGGATAACTTATATTACTTTTTTAGACTAGCGTTGCTCCGCGGCGTTACCCACGTTTTAAAACAGCAGCGGCAAAAAACCGCGGGGCTCAGTTAGTTTAATATAAAACGATTTTAAAAAAGAGACTTGTATTATGTTAACATTACATCATAGCAAATTTATTTTTATTACCTACGGCACGACTGATCAATCGTTATTCACATGTGAATAAACACAACAAGCAAACTACTTAAATATTAATACGATGAATAATAAATACACTTCACACATTTCGGCCATGGCTGTTTGATTCCAAACCAGTAGAACCATTTTTATTATTTTTTTAAGCGGGCTATACTTTTCACACCATACCCTTCGTGGTGTGAGTGAGACACCCGGAGAACCTGATCTACCCACCTAATCCTACCTACCTACCTCAACAATCGAGAGGAGCTTCAGGAACGCATCAGCGGCTTCTGGATTCCCCCCTGCCATATCCTATCACTGAGGTGCATCCCAGGCTGACCAGAGACACAGCTGGGACAAGACCATGTTGTGCCTCTTACTGTACTACCCACAAAAAGCAAACTAGGTAAAATCTATGTTAGACCTTATCTAAAGGTGGCGGTTCGCGCCGCGAACTCGGTCTCCTGTCTCGGTCGCTTGTCGCTGTCGCGGCGCGAACCGCCAGACAATCACACAACGTTATGTATAGAAATAAATAAAATGTCTGTCTGTAATATTAAATAAAGCATTTTGTAACTCCCGACGCAAAAAAGACGGGGTGTTATAAGTTTGACGTGTCTGTGTGTCTGTCTTTGGCATCGTAGCTCCCGAACGGATGCACCGATTCTGATTTTGTTTGTTTGTTTGAAAGGTGAATTAGTCGAAAGTGTTCTTAGCTCTCTGTTTGATGAAAATCAGTCCAATCAGTTGGGATATTTTTAAATTTTACTTGTAATAAATGTATCTGAAAGTACGAGTGGAAGTATACGATACTTACATCAAAAAAGTATTCGGCTGGACGGAATTAGATGGAACTTACTCGGGCATATAGATAACAACATAAGAAGTACCTCAGGCTAATTTCTTTTAGACTAGTTCGCTCCGCGGCGTTACTCGCGTTTTACAACAATAACCCCGGCACTCAGCTAGTACATAACACAATATGGCAGGGAATAACAAAAAGGAACAAGTTTACGCAACTAAACTAAGTACTGAAACAAGCGCCCCTCTATAATAAAATTAACTAAAGTTATTATTCATGGCTCTTGGTACGCACTTCAATGCTTGTGTGTGCTCTTAAAACTTAGCTCGTACACACTTTACAACAAATTAATTTGGAAGTGTCGTGACACCGTGACCTAATTCTTCTACGTAATAAAGTTTACAAGAAATGACACTACTTTTAGGGTGAGAATCTCTCGGTAACGACTTACATATTTGCTTTGGGTGTTTTTGGGTGATGTTTTTAGAAGAGTAATATAACCTATATAACTCTTCTACAAATTCAGTTTGCGCTCATGCCAGTCGCTCTATGGAAAAACTCAGATAAAACCCGTTGAACTGGAGCCGACTTTAATTAGTATTGAGAATAATTAATGTTAAGAAGATGAATATAGGTTCTATAAAACAACGTTATAATATGTACTATAAAATATTGCTATATTTCAGATAAACGTATAAGTAACGTGAGAATATGATAATACACATTGGTAAAAGAGTTTCCATTGTCAATTAAGTAGTTTCAAGAATTATTTTTTCTATTAGGTCCTTACATATGAAATTAGCGTTTCGTCATATTGACCACTTTGATCTGAAATATCTTCTCTGTGGTTAAGATTTCCAAATTCAAATTTAAAATTCATTTACTTAACTGGTACATTTGAGTTTCGAAAACAGTCATTCATTTGTTTTTCCTCATTATTTTTTTCTTTAGCGTCGCTTATTATCGCACAAAGGATCACATTCTAATGCAGGCACCACACTTCGTTAAGTGCTATTCGTTATGTGTCTACGCCGTATTCGCCCAAATATTAGTTATGCGCGAAAACAACAAATATGCCATTAACACTTCGAACTGGTATGCCAAATACGCATCAAATAAGCCAAATATGTGTGTTGTAGAGATGTGTCATTGTCATTTTTATGGTGAACGATACAAATGTACTCTCCACACTTCGCCGTATGCGCGCGAATAACCCGCATAACGAATAGCGCATAGCGAAGTGTGGTGCCTGCTTTATAGTTCATTCTTATATTCAACTAACTTTCGCCAATGGCTCCGCCCGCGTGTTATCGCGGTAAAAAGTTCTCACTAGACTACCTATGAACCAAATTACATTTAAATCGGTTCAATACTTATGGCATGAAAGCGCGACAGACAGACAGAGTTACTTTCGCATTTATAATATTAGAAAGGATTAGTAAGGATGATAGTTGTTATATTTGGATTTAGTATAGTGTTACATAATATATTTCTTTCAATAGTAATCGTATGGAAACATTCACGTTTTTTCATATTACGTTAATTCCCTCATATTAACTGTCACGAGATTCAAGTCGTGGTTATCGCGTTTATAACACCACGCTCATGAAAAAGTCAACAATATATAAATAGATATAATTCAATATCTTATTTATTATAATATTTAAATAAATTTATGATTTCTTAACTTGAGTCACGTATAAGTAAAATACTCACTACACTATACATATTTACTATTTAATTTTACAATATTTATAAATAACATTTGGCACGATTGTGCAAATACTATTGGCATTTACTCAATTTGCAAGAAGTTTTGTCAAAGGTTAACTTTTCACACGGAACAACTTAATTCAACACTGCAACTACTTTTGGTCGCTTTCACCCAAATCCCTTGAATTTAAGGGGCCCTTAGTGGTATTTTAATTTTGACCTTTATAAGACGTTTGCCTCTTCATCGCCCTTAGTTTGACTGATAAAAAAGCCCACGACATTAAGTCCGCCTTTGTCACATAATGTGACAAAGAATGTGACTCACATATGTGCATAAAGTCTCAAATAAAAAAGTTCCTAAGTAATTAGATGCCTCTTTAAATTTAGGAGCGGACTACGCTAGGGCCAGTAAGGAGTCAATTGAAGTATAGTTGATGAAAACGTACATTAGTTTCTATAGAAACTAAATGTCTAATGAACCTACTTTAAAAACAAGTAATATTAAAAAAACTTAGACTGATTGGACCGATTTCCATCAACATAGAGAACACTTCCGACTAATTTACATTCTTTTCAAAATCGGTTCATCCATTCGAGAGCTACGATGCCACAGACATACACACACAGAGAGACACGTCAAACTTATAGCACATATAAGTCAAGTTAAAAATCATATAAGTCCTATGTAATTAAAAAGTACTCAGTTATTTTCGTTTCGATTCAAAACTTTCAACGTGTCCCAGACTTTTTAACGTTATTAACGGTTTTTGTAGTCCAGAAATTGTACATGATTTTAGATATCTTTGCTACTTTAGAAAAGATTTAGATGCGTAAGAAACTCGTGAAACCATCAATGTAGCACCAAATTGTGGACTGAAAAATCTTCACATGAAATATACAAATGTAATGATTACTACAAACAACAATCAAATGCCTCTGCATTACACTATTACGACACAAAATGTGTTTATGTGAGTGTGAAATTGTAAAGGTTTTATTTGTCATGTGTGAGTGCTTAGTGACAGGCGAATGTTTTTGAATAAATAAATAAATAATAATAAATATTTTGGACATCTGACACACAACATCATCTAGTCCCAAGCTAAACAGAGCTTGTGTTATGGGTACTATACAACTGATATAAATATATAAACATACTTTTTTTTTTTGTAAATACATATACTTTATACAAGAAAACACCCAGACTCCGAAACAAATATTTGTTAATCACACAAATAATATTTGGTCCGACCCGGGAATCGAACCCGAGACCTCTTGATCAGCAGCCGCATACGCTAACCACTAGGCAGTCAATGTGTTGTGAATGTGAATGTGTTTTAAATGTAAAATTTAAATCGTCAAAAAATGATAGACTCTTTTGTATCGGAAAAAGATGCTATGGCTATGCTATAGAACAGAGAATAAAAATAAAATATTTCTCTTTTCAGTGGTTACTGGTCTCCCGTCCGCCGGTCTGTGTATCTCTATGACGTCAACACGTATTAATAGTTCTAAACATCATAATCGATATTGAAGGAATGATATTGCTCACTGGTTTCGGGAATTATTCAGGATTATGTTCATAGCCAAATACTACGCAATCATACAACTGAATGAATTCGTTTCCGTTAGGTTCACATCATGGCAAGTGTTTATATCCATTTCATATCCGCGGTATATCAGGTTTTACTTACAACCTGAACGTAGTTATACATATAAGAAAAGTATTTAACGCAGAAGTGGTTCTTGATTGGTATCTCATATCTATACAAAAAATGAAATGGAAGTGTATGTTTCTTACTTCAAACTAATTGCACCTAACATCATAAAACATTTTTTTTGTCAGTCTGTCCATCTGCTTATCTGTCTGCTTGTTCCTGCTACTCTGAAACGGCTAGACCAATTTTGATTTGACTCCTACTGGCAGATGTAATAAGGAGTAACTTAAACTACTCTTTTTACACGCTTTTTATTAGCTTCACCTGTATGTTTGTTTGTTTTTATGTTTGTAACAGACTTTAAACGGCCAGATTGCGTTCAAACTTTAGTAGAAAATAATTTTAATGAAATAGAGCGTGGGGTGTTTTCTGAACGTCTACCCACGCTTTTTACATTCAAATTATTTTC
This sequence comes from Phragmatobia fuliginosa, assembly GCA_932526445.1. Lineage (NCBI taxonomy): Eukaryota > Metazoa > Arthropoda > Insecta > Lepidoptera > Erebidae > Phragmatobia > Phragmatobia fuliginosa. The sequence goes on from OW052061.1 coordinate 18,653,403, forward strand.
TACTTTTTAGTTTAAAAGCGTGTTTGTTTAATTTTTAACCGACTTCAAAAAAAAAGGAGGAGGTTCTCAATTCGTCGGAATCTTTTTTTAAAACTCTTTTTAAAGTAGCTTCTCCACCCGTCGCGTTATCTGCGATTTACCGCGGACCTCAGCTAGTCCAAAATTATTATTTTAAACTATTTTCTTCCGCAAATGTTCCAAATGCGCTCCATGAACAAGATGATCTAATCTTATGTAATTAAAAATGATTCAAAGCTTCAATCATTGACCCAAAGCTCAATCTTGTATGGGTACCTTGCCGTAACTGAGTGATAACAGGATACGCCATTATCCCAGGAGATTTACACTAAATAAATTGTCAGTCATTCATTATTGAGCCAAACGATAGGTTGTTAACGAAAACTTTCGTAATTTAAGTATTGGGTTTCGTAATTCATGACTGAATATATTATAACTATTGCTACCTACCAACAATGAATGTTCTAAGAAAAAGTAATGAAAAAAGAAACGGTTTTTAAAAACGTTTTGAAGCTGATTTTATCTTCTCTGAGACTATTTAACAAGGAATTCGATTTGATTCTTTGGGCATTTGAATCGGTTGCAATGTAAGCTTGATGGAAACACTCAACTTTAACTTAATTCTGCGATGCAATACGGGTTTTACGTTTCAGTTTAAAATAATTGAGATCAAAAAACTAAGTCTTTTTATTTCTATGTGAAAGTTGCAGAATATTTCAATGTATGCTTATTTAATGTGCATTGTTATTGTGTGGCTTTTTCTGTGGAAAATCTGGAGCTAGGAGCATAAATTGTTTCCATTAAAAACCACCCTGGCTACCGGTCTCAAGCGCTCTGCTATGAGGAGGATCCAGACAATATTATTTCAGGTCCCCCAAGATCGACGCCGCGTCTACCTACACTCGATCCCGTGGGAAGGGAGAGAGGGGAGAGAGAGAAGGGAGGGATCACATTTTATGACCAGGCCGACATTAACATATTTTTTTATATGGGAACAGAAGATAGAACTATGAGAAACATCAAACAATATTCCAAAATAAGTTTTCTGTAAGATGTCATAGAAGATAAATGTAAATGTTGATAAATGTTTAATACCTCGTTTGTCTTGTGGTTAGCGTATGTGACTGCTATTCAAGAGGTCTCGGATTCAAATCCCGGTTCGGGTCAAAAAGTTTTTTTGGGTTTTTCTTAGGAAATTCCTAATAGCTGCCCGGAGTTTGGAAGTTTGGAGGTGATTCACGCCCGTGCCTGGGAGAGCACGTAAAGCCGTCGGTCCCGGTTGTCATGAACATCTATGGCAATAGTTATTGGGAAGTCAGTGCCCTCAAATATACTGACAACTAGTTCAATCTTCGAATTTCAGTTCTCCCTTACGGTTGCGGAGGTCCGATGCCAATCGCTCCGTGGAAAAATTGAAATTCAGGTAAAACCGGTTGAACTAGCAGCCGACCCCAAACAAACTTGGGAATAAAGGCTAGGAAGGTGATGAAGATGATGACTTGCATGGTATTTAAAAAATAGACCCATCGTTGTAGCTTCAAAACTTTGTTTATAACTTCATACAAACCATACAGTATTAAGGAACAGAATAAAAATGATAACATATTTCCGTACTAGTGCTGTTACTCCTGCAGTCAATAACATTTACTTTGGGTTGAATCATTATTTATTTTAATCTTCCTAACTATCAACTAGTACTATTATGTATTCTGTGCTATCAAGGAGTGTAAAGAATGGAAATCTTAAAGATAACAAAATTCTTAACACTTCCATTTCAGAACACATCATGATCATCAGTCTCTAACATTCCACCGGTGAACATACGCTTCTCCTAAGCAAGGAGGTTTTGCCTCACTAGAGCTCGCCAGACGGGTTGACATATTGTTTGTTTACAGTTTTCCTTCTCTTTGCAACTATAAGTATGTAGCTTAGTTATGTATTTAGGAAGTTGTATAATGAACTCAACTCAAATATTTACATGAAAAATTAACATATTTCTTGTGCGTAAAGTTTATTATATTTCCATATAATAATCGTATAGATAATTATATGGAAACACTTCTCACACTGAACTTTATCCGAGACATTTTTTATACTATATACACTCACGCCCGTAACCTGATGGGGAGGGCAAAATACCCTCATTTTCTTAACTACATTTTTGCTACTACCCGTGTGTTAGGCGGCGGTTGGAATACATCACATTTATATATCAAGCCTTGTCCTAGATAACTCTAACCAAAGCCAAACCTAGTAAGCCGTGATGAGGAAAACGCATAGCCCAAACCATGAACTGAATTTCATTTTATAACACCAAGGGGGCAAACGTAACAATACGAAATGTTACTGAAGTCACTTCAAATCGCATCTACTTACTTAACTTTTTATTCAAAAGTGAAAACTCAAACGAAAGCTTCCTTTTGTTGTGTGTACTTCGCGAAAAAATCTCATTCTAAAACTGTTGCGAAAATTCCCCTATAACTTTTTTTAGCAATGTAATTTCGCGGACAACTGCGCAAGTATGCAACGTCACGTCCTAAAATAATTACAAAAGAAGTCTACGAGGATGCTTTAAGGGAAAGTGTTATAAAAAGGGTAAACAAATCTAAAACTGCAGTTTTGTGTATTTTGAAATTCTCTTTCCATTCATCGTGTTGTTCGCTGGTTATCTCATTCTCACGTACTGGTAGTACGGTGTTACTAGGAATGGGAATCTGTAGAAGTGAGCACAAAGTGTTTAAGAAGTTTTTTATCTAATACTAATCACATGATGTGCCGACCAAGTGCCGACATTTGAGAGTATAAATAATAATGCGTATTGTGTTTCCTAATCTTTTAGTTTATAAACGCATTAAGACTAGTAAGTGTCTTTGGGAAATATTAATTGATTGTATACTAGCTTTCGCCCGCGGCTCCGCCCGCGTGTATGTCGGTTATCGCGGTAAAAAGTAGCCTATGTCCTTTCCCAAGTTCAGTTCTATCTTCATACCAAATTTCATCAAAATCGGTTGAGTGGTTTAGGCGTGAAAGCGTAACAGACAGACAGAGTTACTTTCGCATTTGTAATATTCGTAGGGATAATGTTAATCAAATATTGTGGAACAATGAAGTGTTGTTAATAGTCAACTAGCTAGGCCCCGTGGTAATTACCCGAGATTTTTGTTGTACTTTTACAACTGCGTGGCGAAGCTAGTCTAAGCTGATAAGTAGCCTAAGCCATACCTCAGCTATTTTCCACTGAAAGTTTCGTCAAAATCGACCCTGACGTTTCACTGCTTAGCCGGAACAAACAGATAGACCAACAAACTCATTAAAAATTATTGATATAAGTACTTTATACACTTTCGTATGTATTTAGTAAAAAACTGTACATTTGATATTACAAACAGACATTTTAATTTTACATATTTTTAAGATATTGCACAGCAATAGCTCGGAGCTCATTGCGGGGCTTTGTACACCTCTAAATATTATATTGTTCGATTCCCACATGGAAGACTTTACACTAACCGGCAAAGAAGTGCATAAACAAAGCTTGTAAACAAACTAAGCGCTATTTATGCGATGTTTTGATGACTGTTTTCCTTAATTGTTATTAAACTTTAACATTAAAGTGTTAATTTCACTAAACAACAACCAAATTAACAATTTTAATTTAATATAACAAAAAACTTAGATCATCTTTTAATTTTGGGCCACTTATTGTGCCGCTGAGTGTATAAATTGTTGTTCTGAGTCTATGTGTTCTTTGTGCCAGTTTCATGTATGTTTATACGTTTCTCGTGACTCAGTATATGGTCCAAAAGGAAGGAAATTGTCTGTCCGTGTGCTGACAGAATAAGAATACGGAGTCAACACTAATTACCATTACCTTGCATCATGTTGGTGCCGTAAGAGTCGACTGTTAAACTACGCAGAAGAAAAGAAAAGAACTGGATACAAACCCTATTTTACCCAATCCGGCGTGAGTGGTATAGTAGCCCAAAACCTGCTTTAACGAAAGACCTATGTCTAGCAATAGACTATTAAAGAGTTCTGATGATTTTGACTAATAGGTGAATCTATTGACGAACGAATTGTATAATTCATGGGATAGAAGGTGGATTCAACTGGGTCAGAAATTTTTCGACGCACTCGAAACCCTACGAAGATAAAATTAATAAAACTATTTGCCTTTATTTAAGCTAATCATCAATCAATCAAGACATCGAGTTCTAAAATACGCCATCTATCGATAGCGTCGATAAACTTTACTAACGTGCACGTTCGGCGTAACGATTGTTGAAGTTTTTTTTTTTTTTTTTTTAAAAAAGACAACTCCCGCATTAGGAATATGAATTCCTGTGTCGCGGGGGACTTTACAAACATACATGAAACGGACACAAAGAACACCCAGACTCAGAGACACTTGGCGCAGTAGAGAGCGGCGTGGCGACCGCTTAAACCACTAGGCCAACCGTGCAGTCCAAGATTGTATTGCGTGTCAATCACAAATTCGAAAGTTTTACCTTATTTGTCGAATTAGTGTGTACTAAACAAAAAACTAAAGCAGACCTGTGTTCTGTGTTAAAAAAGATATTCCCGCATTAGCAAAATATTAAGATAAATACCCAGACTCAGAATAACAATTTGAGGATCACACAAAGTGTTATCCCGTGTAGGGTTTGAACCCACAACACTTGGTGCAGTAGGAATCAGCGTGGCGACCACTTAAACCACTAGGCCAAACGCGCATTCATGTCTATTTAATTAATATACATGCCATCAAAAACATCATCAGCCTATCGCAGTCCACTGCTGGACATAGGCCTCTCCCATAAAAACATAACTTGTAAAAAATTCAAGTGGAGCACAAACCAGTTCTTCTACCATAAAAAGTTGTAAGATACATAATTATAATCCCAAGTCGATTAAATTAATACAGTCCCTACATCTCTACATAAGGAAACTTCTGTCTCAAGTTCTTATGTAATTAGCTAATCTAACAATTTCTTATGACCATGTAAACAGTGCAAATCTATTATGTATTAAATAAATAAACTAAATAATAAACTGCCTCGGTGGCGCAGGTCTCGGGTTCGATTCCCGAGTCGGAACAAATGTTTGTGTAATTCGCAAATATTTATTTAAATAGATTATAGTATAATAACACATACATTTTCTGAGTAACGCCATAATTCTACCATCTACAGTCGTATGATGGCGATCATGGCGATATTATCGTATGGTTAGATATGTACATATTTATGCGTGTTTCCACTATGCAACTAAACAAAACTCTTACTAGTAATCAGTTACTTCTAGGTTAACATCGATGCGGTCTATATATGTCAGTGGTCACGCTTAAGAGACGTGTGAAAGCGGATTTTTTAAACAGCTGTTAAACACGATACTAGATACTAGCCTACTTATACCAACACATGTACATATATGATATATGTATTCATCTTCATAAACCCTTCGTGTCTATAGTTTTCAATAGTTTATTGCTGAATATGTTCACTAGGCCTTTTCTTAGAAAGGAAATTCGAGCGTACTATACAACGCTAGTCGGAAAGGTTAAAATTTTGTTTTTTATTTATTTATTTATTATAATCAACTGCTAACTACATTTACAGTTACCCAACACGTGTAGTGTGCCATTACAACAGTAGTTTTACAAATATCGTATTTAATGATTTACAATATTTTATAATATTCTAAAGATTTCATTCATAGTCGTCTGATCCCAAGCCAGGCAGGGCCAGCGCCATGGTGACCAGACCACTAATAGATGCACTTCCAAACAAATGTACGTACATCATCATGTAAGTAAATTAGACCCAGACACAGAACAAATGATCGTGCTCATCCACAAAGATTTGTCCCGGTCGGGAATCGAACCCACGATCTTTGGCTCAGAAGTCAGTTTCACCAACCACTGGACCATCAGACCCGTGAGTATTATAAATTATAATTTAAGAAAAGCATACAGAATCTAATAAGTGTACTCAAATTAGTACGGAATAAATCGACGTCCGGGTTGTTTGCTTTCCATTCAAAGGGCTGTTTTCCTGCGCAGTATCTTCAATAACCCTAATACGAAATATCCCTTCATTTTATGTTAGTTTGTCCACAAATGTCAAGGGATTAGTTATTTCTTAAGGCTTGATGGAAAAGTAATAGGTTCAATTATGAAAGGCATACGCTATCGCAACTAGCAGTATTTCCTTGGGATTCTTGAGGAAAATATTCAGCGATAAGTTTAATAAGTGGTTATTAGAAGCCATTATGGTGACGTTTGCGAAAGTATTCTCTGTTTCCTATAGTGTTAGCATGCCTTTTGATTACTGGGAACTGGTTCAGTTGGTAATTAATATTGTGTGACAAATTGTTTATAGCAATTAATTCCGAGGTTTACAAAAAAATTATTCATTTCAAGAAAAGTTTTTGTACTCCTTTTTGAATAGATATGTAGAATAGACTTTGTTGGAGGATTGGGCAGAGCCCAAACCCAACTTGTAGGAACATGTTTCTGATGGGAGGATTCACCAACACTCACCATTTGGTGAATTGTGTGAACTTAACCACTTCGTGCCATAAAAGAGGTTTCTAAAATGTTTTTACTTTCGAGCGTAGAATAATAAATAAATATTTCGGGCATCTTACACACAACGTCATCTTGTCCCAAACTAAGCAGAGCTTGTATTATGGGTACTAGAAAACTGATATAAATACATAATCATACTTTTTTTTGTAAATACATACATATACACAGAAAACACCCAGACTCCGAAAAAAATATTTGTGGATGACACAACAAATATTTGGTCTGACCCGGGAATCGAACCCGAGACCTCTGATCAGCAGCCGCATACGATAACCACTAGACCAACAAGGCAGTCATACAATATAATATCGTAACATCTCGATAGTAATATTTTAAAGAGTTACTTTGTTTGATTGATTGATATTAGCCCAATTTTTGAAAATTCTATGAGTGTTTTTTTTTTTTTCATTTATTTATTCAAAACATTTCTTTTACATTTGCATCTTCTCAGCCCTAATCACAAAAACCCGTCAGGGGTTTATCGGTGACTAGTATAGTAGTAGTAGTAGTATAGTAGTAGTTAAATAGCTTAGTTATCGAGCAAGGCTATGGGCTGGATGTCATCACGCTAATAACAAACGGAACAACAAAAAAAACCACGAAAACTATTGAGAGCTTCGATTTCGTGTGCTGCGTTAACGGTTTAATTTTACTAAAACAATGTACAAAAGAATCGTTCCTTTGAAAGTTCTGAAAAAAGTCGTCGAAAGATCTTGGAAGGTTGGCTCGCTATAACCATTTTTTGACACACACGCCACGGGCAATAAGGTTGCGTAAGTAAGCTAGTACCTGCTTATTTACATATATTATAGAGAGAATATGAAAACACATAATCACAAACACATCTAGTTGTGAGATCTAAAGGTCGCGCTTTAGTTAACAGAACTAGAAATGCCCAGTAGGCCATGATACAAGTTTGAGTTCCTGATGTTATGGTGTCAATACTCTTTTAAACCGTTACACCTACAACGTAGTTCTATAATTAGTTCCCTTAGAGACATAGAGCGTTAAAAACGTTTTTATTTAGTTTCATTTAATCCAAACAGGTGGCAGTGGGCTTGATTTCCAGACCAATTGCATAAATAGCAATGTCATGAACATTATTATTTGGTCTATATGGGTGTAATTTTTATGTTAGATATTAAGTTATGTATTAGGAAATATTTCAGATATAAGTACCGTACATACGAATACTTTCTTGTGCATTCGGTTAAAATAATTACATACATACAGACTTTTATTGGTTTGTATAGATAACACCACGTTAAACCAGTTTGCAGCTTAGAACCGATGAAAATACCTACATATAAGCAAAAACGGTAAAAATGTGTACTTTTTAATAGATTTCGACGAAATTGTATTTTTTTTACACACAATGCCACCTAGTTCCAAACTAAGTAGAGCTTGTACTGTGGTTACTCAACAACTGATATAAACACATATATATTTATTTAGTAAATACATCCACAGAAAAAACCCGAACTGCGAAACACATATTTGCAGATCACATTGGTCCGACTCGGGAATCTAACCCGAGACTTCAATTACAGGACTCGCATGCTCTACCATTGAGCCACCAAGGCCGTCATTGACAGCAGTCTTGAATAAAACGAACACTCCTTTTAAACAATGATTTCGACCGGTTAAGTTGTTAAGGCAGGGCTTATGTTCTCTTATAGCAGTGAACATCTTACAGTAGAAATAGTGATATTACGGCAATCCAACGAATGCTAAGCTACAATAGAGCATATGTTATATGTAATTTACAAGCCATTCACCCACTAAAAGGAAGTAATTAATTCAAATAATATGGCCTTTGTATGTAATTTTAATGTACCGTTATTACTTTTTATATACGGACACAAGCATGTAACTGTCAAGAACAGATTTTTTATTACAAGACAATACTGTAGTTATAGCAAACATTACAGTTCTATTACTTTCATTGTGTTACATCACGTAATTAACAGCAGTATTTGAGGGTACTGACTTCTCAATAACGGTTGCCATAGATGGTCATGACAACCGGGACCGACGGCTTTACGTGTTCTCAGAGGCGCGGGCGTGAATAACCGCCAATCTTCCACGGGCTGCTATTAGGAATTTCCAAAAAAAAAAAAAAACACATTTTGGCCCGTCCCGGTATTAGAACCTCTTGATTAACAGTTGTATACGCTTTCCAATAGATCAACGAGGCAGTTATTATTCATATCAGTTGTCTAGTACCCATAACACAAACTCTGCTTAGTTTGGGTGGGACTATATATGACGATGTGTGTAAGATGACCGAAATATTTATTTATTTTTGATTTAACCCCTAAAAGTTAAAAAGTTTGAGTACCCTAACCTTTTTTCAAGGAATCATGAAAATTTATTGTAGACAGTATTTTTTCTATTATTCTACATACCTACAAACGTTTTAATGCCACAACATATACCCTACACTACATACACCTATTGAAGGTCAGCGATATTACAACACATTTACTTTTAGTTAGATTGACGCTATAAATAGCCAAAGTTCGGGACCTTTACTAGGGGTATGTCACTCCGCAGTTTAGGTATAGTCGGCCGCCTGCCTGCCCGGACGAATATGGTGGTCGACTTGACATTGTCAGAACAGGTAAGAACTACGCGATAGAAAGAGACGCAACGGTAGGTAAATATAATTGTAGTTGTTTTGGCGCTGTGCGATCTGAATTGAACTTTATCTTTTAACGCCTAGGGTCCCGATTTCTTTAATTTACTTTTCGGAGTGAGCCTTCTGTATGAGTACTATTATGTATTCTGTGCCTTTACTATCATTTTTTAGACTAGCCGAGTCGCGCCTTACCGCTGCTTATTGTATTATTTACAGTAAACGGTATGAGACATGAAGAATTTCGCACGGTGATTTCCGCTGATTGTATAATGACGTTTTGTGGTAAGACCGCAAGATATTGGTAAAACAATTGAGTGTTCAACCTGACATAAATAAAACAATGGTATGGTTTCGTTTGAACAACATCAATAAGATATCGGAGAGGACATTTATTTTTCAGACAGATACCTAACGGAAAAAAACCGAGTACATTACTAAGTTTAGAATACACAAATTTCTACTATATTTTACGATTGCATTAGTCAGTTTAATAAGTATAATATAATACATAAGTACTTTAAGTATTATGATAGATAGGACGTTAGGACCTTTGTTATTCGTGATATTTATTAACGATCTACCGGAAGTTGTTTTGACATCCGAGTGTCTACTATATGCGGATGATCTTAAATTGAGTTTGGGTGTTGAAACTAAGGTTGACACTCAGGCATTACAGAGAGATATTGATGCGGTATCTAAGTGGAGTCAAGACAACCACCTGCCATTTAACAACCTCAAGTGTAAAATAATAACCTTTTCACGGAAATCACAGCCCTTGACCACAAATTATGAATTAGCAGGCGCTTCTCTGAATAGGGTTTATGAAATTAGGGATTTGGGACTGTTATTGGATTGCAAATTGGACTTTCATGCGCACATGACTCAAATTTGCAAATCAGCACATAAAACTTTAGGGTTTGTCATGAGGACTGCATCGCAGTTTGACAACATAGAGGTTGCAAAAGTATTATACAATGCTTTTGTACGTAGCAAACTAGAATATGGTGTTGTTGTCTGGAATCCTTATGAGGAAAAATATGTCCTCATGATCGAAAAAATTCAACGTAAATTTGCTCGATGGATGTATAAGAAACAGTACGGATACTATCCCTACCTCTACCCATCTTTATTTGTCTTGGGTATGGTAGACATGGAGACGTTGAAATTTAGAAGGGCTATGTCTCAAGTCACACAGTATCTGTCGATCATTTATAATAAAATTGATAGTCCCCAAATACTAGAGCGAGTTCGCATCCTGGTACCCGGGAACATATCAGCGAGCGCGGAAGGACAGATAGCGCCGCGCCGACGCCCGCGGCTGCTGGAGCAGCCCACCGCGCGCACCGAGCGGGGGCGGAACGCGCCCACCACCCGTGTTCTGCGCAATATAGGTGACATACTTGCTCGGCACCACGAACTAGACCTATTTGCCGACGGATTGGGACATTTATGTAATAAATTTAATATAATTTTAAATAACGACATATATTAGGTTTTTATATAATTTCACTGACATTTCGATTTTGTTATAATTAATTCTTTTTAATACATTTAGTTTTTTTTTTTTACAATCTCAAACTTTGACATCAATAAATGTATTTTAATAGTCTGTAATTTAGTTTCCAAAGTTTAGTCTTGTAAGTGTTTTGGATATAAAGTCTGTTAGCTTATAAGATTGCATGTACAGAAAATAAATAAATAAATAAATAGATAGATAGAAGTTATCTAGATCTTTCTTGCAAAAAACTCTAAGTAAAATAATAATTGTTATAGAAATAAAATTATACAACCAGCCTTTCGGGGTTTTAACGTTTTAAACTTCAAAGCAACAAACAGTTATGTCATTGGCGAGTAAATATGTACAATAAGGTTGTACTTAGAGCGACTTCGTTTCCTGTTACAGAAGGTTCGAGGTTGTCTTCCATTGCGCCAATTTACTTTTTTTATACTACGTTTGAATAGCATGCTAATACTCGTTTATGTTATTATGTATTTTTATATGATTCATATATTTTTTTAAATCAGTATCATTATTAATAAATGAAAATATACAGTTGTTAAGTTACATTAATTGAAAACAAACTTACAAAAATAAGTTCGCATTTGTATGAAAATTGTTAAGTAAATATTTAGGAACATTTTGTTATAGCACAAAAATAACTACTTAAAGTAATTAGCCAACAAGAATAGCGGCAAGTTTATGGTAATAATTGTTCAGTTTATTTTTTATTTTACGAAAGAGTTAATTTAAACTTTTTTCTATACAGTCTTCATAGAATCAATTTAAAGTAAATGACGTTTATAGTTTTATAGATACTACTAGCTACGCCTGCCACCCGCGTATTATTATGGTTGCTATGCAAGTTTATTATGCATAGCAACCTGTGAAGTTTTGACAGGAGATAAACAGTAATACATTTTGACATCTACGATTTAATGTATTTTTATAATCACCTAGCTTTCGCCCGTTCATCTCGATTATTGCAGTAAAAAGTAGCCTATGTGTTATTCTGATATATAACCTATATTACTGTAAAGTTTCATCCAAATACGTTCAGTAGTTTTTGCGTGAAAGAGCAACAAACATACATACACACATACATACTTTCGCGTTAATAATATTAGTAGAATATACCCAAGGTAGTAAGAGCCACGCTGAATTAATTACGAAACAGCCGGTCGACCGGGCCGGTAGCACCCTATCACAGAAAACCAACCTAAAATGACAGAATTCGTGCCATCGTGTTTCGTTAGTGAGTTCGAGACCGTACGCCCAATGATGCAGAAGTATCTCAATAGGCCTCATTATATGGTTCACCATACAGAATTCGTAATAAGTATAGTGACCACTACTTATAGATTCTACTGATGCTGTCCATCAGTAGAATAGAGTTTGGCTTAAATATAATTAATATATGATTTCAGCACAAATGGGCCAGCTCGACTGGGGCAGTACTAAACACACACAGAAGATCATCCTAATAATGACAGTATTCTTGCTGTCGTATTTCGTTGGTGAGTGTGAGAACAGAGGCCCAATAATTCTTCACCATTCACCCAGCCTAAGGAGGTCAGGAGAATGATGCAGAATTTTCTGACCAAGCCGCCATGGTATGGGTCACCATGCTGCATTGCCTACACTCACAATAAGGATGGTGGCCCCTACTCAAGCTTTCCATCAGGCAGAGTAGAGTTACTTTGGTAGGCTTAAATATAAAAAAAAAAACACGACACGCTCATCAATAGTGACACTAATCACATTTTTAAATAAAAGTATTCTAAAGTCCATATAACAAATCTCTGTGATAAAGTCTCTTTAAAATTGGCCAAACCGTTCTGGAGCTTAAGCAAACAAACAGAAAAAAATCCAAGTTGCAAAAATCCTACTGCATTACAAATACACGTTTCAATTTTGTTTATTTGCACAGAGTAATGTAATGGTTTAGGAGTGAATTCATTTTATGATTGCTATTCGCTATTCAATGACTTAACCATTACGCCACCACCAGTCGGTTCACATCACGGAGGTCAATCAACTCATCTTTGTGAAAATCTCGTGAAAGCATCTGTTAAATATAGGTATATACAATTCATATATTCTGGACTGATATTAAAATACTAAGCATGTATATTTATTATATTATGAAATTGAACGAGTGAATTCACGATAAACGTATAAGGTGAGACCCATTCAATTTATAAAACGCCTTTTGAGTTTAGTTTAAAGTGGTACCAATCACTCCCATTGCACGTAAAACTAAATTTAATAGTAACAAAAAGTCGGGTAAAAGGTGGCTGTGTGAAAAGGTTAATGTCAAAATTGCGAATAGTCTCGGGACTGCGACGTAACTTTTTCTTAACAGTATTTGTTAAAAGAACATGTATAATATTTTGTGTAGACCACGCATAGATATAGGGTTCTGTAGTCACCCGTAATAGCTTTCGTCGTGTCCAATAGATAATTGTTATGATTGTTTACTTTTTATTTAGATATTTTTGTAGAAGATTTCTAAGTGAGCGTATTTTAAAAGATATGTCTCTATAACTCTTTAACTAAAAAGTTACGTAAGCCGTTATAGTTTTCCTTTAAAGTTCAACACATGGACGAGAAAAAAAAACAGAAGTCGGGATGTACCCCAAATAAAAACATATTTTTCATGATTTTATTGTAGCACTTTGTCGGCGTAATTACAACACATATTCATGCAAAGTTTCATCCTTCTAGCACTAACCGCTTGGACGGTAAGTCAAGGACGGACGGACGCACGGACATGACGGATATATAAGGGTTCCAAAACATGAACTACGGAACCCTAAAAAGTACACTAGGCTGCCATGGTGTGGGTCACCGTGCTGCATTGTATGACAACGAGCATGGTGGCCAACACTCCTGGATTCTGCTCATACTTTCCATCAGGTGGCAGGCTTATATAAAAAATATAAATCTTAACATCGCTTACTGAAAACTTGCAACATTCACCGTCCTCTACTGACTGGTCAATCAGGAAATTATTTTTTTATTATTACTTATTTCTTTAAGTCTGTCACCTGTTTAAAATTTTATTTTATTTTTAATGGAGAATGATAAAAATAGCAAAACATTTTAGTATTCAATATCATTGACACGGAAGCAATTTGGCAAACTTTAATATTTAATATGTGCAATATTCAAAGCTAAAACGTCTCGCCTTTTTACATACTAGTTGAATAGCCATGGACTTCCGAAATCAGGTAAAGTTATATGAAATTTGGTCTCTATTTATTTTAAATTTATTTAGTTTAATTTAGTCTTACGGTATACTTTACTTAAACCGTAAGTTTAAAGGCGTTTCCTATAAACCTTTTTTTCAAACGTTGCAGGTTTCGCATCGTTACTAGCTATCCGAACTGCATCATACATCTGCGCCTATTGTTCAATGTACGCTTAAAAGATTGCTAAGTGAGCAGGCTTTAATTTACATAATGCAATTGCTTGTGGAATGCGTCTTTCATCATTCCAGTCATAAGCATGTAGTTATTCTTATATGTACCTCGAAATAAAATTTAACTCAGTATGAAGCCTATTACTGCAATGTCGAATCATAAACAGAGGAAAAATACATCAAACTTATTATGTAAAGAAAAACTAATTTATTAAATCACCATTAGAACAAACATCTACCTTCATTTAATTTACATTTCAATTCTTCATCTTATACCTCGTCAACTGAATGTTTTATTTTATTCAGTATCTGAGACCACAGCGGTTTGTAAATTTGCATGATGAATGCACTCACTAACGTGTACAAATACGATAGGTATAATAGGTAGGTTCTAAGTGAAACGAAACGAACTGATTTTATTTGTTCAGAGTAAAATGGAAACTTTCAATCCATTATTTATAATATTTTTATTACCAAGATTAATATTTCACTGCCATGAACCAAATTTAAAATATGCATACTATACGTACATATGTCTGTTACGCTTTCAGGCACCGATTTTTAAAGAAATTTAACATAGAGATACTTTGATTTTTGAGGAAGGACATAGGCTCTATTTTCTACTGCTTCAACCTAAAGACACGAAGTGCAGGAAAAAGCTAGTGAATAAATAAATTAATATTTCTTCTTTTTAAACTTGAAGCGTAATTAGGCGTACACAAATGATTTCCTTTCGATCGTTCTCGTATAAATACGATGGAGCTAGTGTTAAGGCCAGTTCCTAAAAATCCTATGCAATATTTTTGTTTCCGGATTATAGCCTAACCTCCAAGCATTTCAATTACGTACATAAATAAAAATTCAATTTACCCAGCACTAAAACAGCTTTGAATAATATTTCTTTATGCAAGATAGACAGGTGGCATTCATCCACCAATTCGATGCAAAATAACAGAAGTCACTGTTAGGTATTGGGAATCCAGACCTTTACAATAAGGCGGTTTCATCTCAATACGGAACTCTTTTTCTTAAATGATACACAAAAGCATTTATTGAACGTTTAAAGATCAATACAAACTAATGAATCTAAACCTGTCGACCTTTATCTTAAATTAATGTAAAAAATCGGCCAAGTGCGAGTCGGACTCGCCCATGAAGGGTTCCGTATCAACAAGTAACATTATATAAAAGTTCTTGTAGTTCGTTGATTAAATAAAAGGTCAATTGCTGTTTACGCTTTATGACATATTAAAAAAAACTACTTACTAGATCTCGTTCAAACCAATTTTCGTTGGTAGTTTACATGGTAATGTACAACATACATTTTTTTTAGTTTTATCACTCTCTTATTTTAGAAGTTAGAGGGGGGGGGACACTAATTTTTCCACTTTGAAAGTGTCTCTCGCGCAAACTATTCAGTTTAGAAAAAAATGATATTAGAAACCTCAACATCATTTTTGAACACCTATCCATAGATACCCCACACGGATAGGTTTGATGAAAAAAATTTTTTTGAGTTTCAGTTCCATGTATGGGGACCCCCAAAATGTATTGTTTTTTTTCTATTTGTATGTAAAAATCTTAATGCGGTTCACAGAATACATCGACTGACAAAATTTCAACAGTATAGCTCTTATAGTTTCGGAAATAATTGGCTGTGACATACGGACGGACAGACAGACAGACAGACAGACAGACTTGACGAATCTATAAGGGTTCCGTTTTTTGCCATTTGGCACCGGAACCCTAAAAAGCAGCACCAAGTTTTAGGAATTTTGCGGTTTAAAGTTCAACAAATATTTTCCATGAAATGTATGTGCAAATAATAGATTAACCGAATATAGTAAAAAATCTAACAAAAACTGTAGGTAGTATTCAAGGTAAATAAGGATAAGTAATAAGTGAACAGTCTTATTACCATGTAGGTTTGGGGATGCTAGACCCAGCCATATTTTTGAGGTGGTAGAGCGACGCTGATTTCAGCACGAATGGACCGGCTTGACCGGGACAGTACTACCCTCACACAGAAGACCATCCTAATAATGCCAGAATTCTTGCTTTCGTATTTCGTTGGTGATTGTGATCGGAGGCCCAATCATTCTGCATTTTTCTTCTGGTCTCCGGAGGCTGGGAGAATAATTCAGAAACATTTGACCAGGCCGCCATAGTATGGCTCACCATGCTGCATTGCCTACCCTCACAATGAAGATGGTGACCCCTACTCCTGGATTCTACTCATGCTTTCCATCAGGCAGAGTAGAATCACTTTGGCAAAATGACTATTCTTACACGCCTGCGCAATGCGCGTGATAAAAGCAGGGTAATAACCCCCTTTCTAGGGTGAGGCTTATGTCCAATAGAAGACTGCCAAAGGGTGTTGACGATGATTAAACTTTACCCAACATTTTGATTAGAATTCCACTAAATTCTCTTAAGCACGGAAGTTTGTTCTTTAGATTTTTTCCTGGCAACAGCAATATACCTATTGCAAATATCAATATTTAATTTAGCAACATCATTAATCCCATGTTGAATTAATGTCCAACTGTGACAATATTTGGTTGAACTCTTTTATCGGGAACTTTGCCTCCGCCTAATTAATCAGCACTCGGATCAATGTTATACATATTCATGTGCAGGCAATAAAAGCTTTTGATCTGCCTTTTTTTTATTTGAGAATACTTAAGTTTGTTTGGCATAGGTAAATGTTAGTTAGGGCTCAAAAACTCATTCGAATACATCACAATTATAGATAAGGTTGTTTATCTATACAAATATATAAAATTGAAGTGTCTCTATGTAATATCAAATTAACAGTCTTTTACTATGTGAAGGAACGGGTTTCGTGTTCCTCCAACACAAAGGGAGGATCCTCCGACCAGGCGAGGTGATCATGCCTGGTGGGCCACTGCCCAACAGTTGATGTTGGGATGTTGTATATATGCTAATCGGCGCGAGAATTTCACTTTCGCGATTCAGGATTAGTAGTTACTGCGTATAGATCGTTACGTGTTATTCTTCGTAGTTCAATGTTTATTCGCTAGATGGCGCTGTTGTATGTTCTTCGCTTGCGCTGTGTATGGAAGTCGCCACATACTACATACATAATATGGAAGTACATGCAGCACTTACATCTAAAAATCAATTTTTAACATTTTTGTCCATCTGTTTGTTCCAAGTAATGTCTGGAACGGCTGGACCGATTTAGACGGGACTTTTTCAGGCAGAAAGCTGTTGACTTAACGAGTAACGTCGAGGAGGATCGAAACAAGTGGCGTTCGATTGGAAAGGTTTATATCCAGCAGTGGATTGCGATAGGCTGCGATGATGTTATGTAACCTGCTACTATTTTATGATAAATGATACTAGCTTAATATGTTTTTTAATAATTCACTAACCGAGGCCATAATTTTATATACGCTACTAGTTATTGCCACCATCCTGAGTAGTGAGACGTGAGACTCAACTAAGACCAGCCAACTACGCAGGAGATATTATAGTACACAAGTGTGTGTGCAAACACAGGTGCACTCTCCGTTAGCTCATCATCATCATCATCATTAACAGCCTTTAACAGTCCACTGCTGGACATAGGCCTCTCCTTAAAAAGGAGGTTTTGGCCTACTATACCACGCTGGCCAGACGGGTTGGTATAGAGTTGGTTTCAAGTTTTCCTTCTCTTTTACGACACCCGTGGAATGAATAGGGGTGGTGACACTCTGTATTCTTAATCCGTCACCATACGAATATCTTTGTTGATAGGTTAGCTCATGGGACGGCCATCCGACATGACCAGTGAGAGATCAGGCGCCCGGTCGACAGCTTTACGTGCTCTCCGAGACTTTTCTACTCTGCTCAACGCCCTCGTATAAGGTCAGGAAAGAGACGATCGTTTCTGCTGAGTCAACCTTTCAAGTTAGCACGCTTATACAATTATATAATACATTATGATGTTTATGTGTAAGTTAAGAGTTATTACTATAATTAGGTATTTCCTGTACGTGTCGGTTACTTATCCCTCAACAAAATCGTCAAAGGTCAACAAAGATTTGTTACGGCCTTTTAAACTTTTGATTTGAGTTGCGTTGAACGATGATTTCGAAAATTTTGTACACCTCTGAAGTTTTGAAAGTCAATTTAGTAATAAAAGCTGCCAAGTTACTTATGCATGAAGAGCGACGTGGGTATTGTATTAATAATTCTAATTTCAATAGGGAAGCTGGGTGCAATTTTCAGTTGTGGAAGTCACGATCACTCTTTAACAGTCCATTGGACACAGGCCTCTCCCTAGAATGGTGGTTTTAGCCTACCATACCACGCTAGACGGACGCGTTGGTATAGTTTATCAAATTATCCGTCTCTAAGGGCCACAGCACACTAGCTACTTTTAGCAACGACGATCAGCAACTAGTTACTTTTTAGAAGCTAAATACGGCGACTGAACGCTCCATACCGCACACTTAAAAACACCAAACGCGGAGATTGAGTCGCTTTTTAGAAGCGCGACACAGCAGCTGAACGCTACTCTCCGCATACATTCGGATGACGGTAGCATCGATTAGGCGTCGGAAAATTAAAGACAAACCTACAGCCGACGCGATCCAGGCATCTGAACAGTCGCTAAAACGCGCGTTTCCGATACCGCGTTCGAACTCAGAAAGTCGCGAATGATGCAACATGACGCGCAATTTGGATACCGCGATCGAACGCAGGAAGTCGCTAAAACGTGATGCAGTATCGATGCAGTCGCAAAATCGCCGATTGCCGATGCTAAAAGTAGCTAGTGTGCTGTGGCCCTAAGAGTTTAGTATCTGGGCGATCTTTTGCTCGGTTTATTTATTGTTTAACAACACCATCTATTCTCTCAAGTAGCTGTACTGTTGCTCTGCTGGAGTTCAGATCACCAACCAATTAAGAGTTACTAATAGAATAGTATATATGTCGCAAGCAATGATATAAGTAATAAAGGAAAACGCAGCAATCTCGAAAATGCGCGTTTTCCCAAACATTACAAAAAATCGATTTTTCACCGCCGAAAACCCTGTAGTACCGAAATTCATCGAAATATCACCGTTTCTATAAATAAATATACTTGAATATATACAAGAATTACTCGTTTAAAGATATTAAAGGTTACGGAAATTAGTAGATAGAAGGAGAGATAAGCAATATGAAGATTGACTCAAGCTTTGAAGAAGAAAAAAGTTCATGTAATCTTATAATGAGTTAGATATTGTGGCCAAAATATCCTATATTCCTTTCCTAACACAGTAACTTAAAATTGCTGATATTTTCTTGCCAGGCACACTTTATACTAAAATCAACTTAGTAGAATATACGCAATAAATGTATATTATACTTCACTGTGATTATTTTACAGTATCCACATAATTATCTAACATTTGTAAATGGTATCCATGCATTAGAGCGTAAGGCCTATGGAAATTGCACATACGACCTTCAAAGGTACAATGTGCATACATTTACATTTTGTTATCAATTCAAGATCGTTGAGGATTTTTTCTTTATTGTTATAATTCAAGCGTAGTGGAAGAACGAATTTGAGGAGCTGATGGTAATGCTTTACTCTGACTGCTGACCTCTCTTTAGGAAGGAGGTTTTAGACTACTAAACTACCTGGCCAGTACTTTTTTTATAAATGATTCTGCCAAAGTGAATATTCTGCCTGATGGAAAGTATGAGAAGAATCCAAGAATAGTGGTCGAATGCAAACAACGCTACATGGCGACCTGGCGGCTTGGGGCCGGGCCACATGGCGCGGCGCCGCACCGCACCGCATCACTCGGCACCGCTCGGGCGGCCACATGAACAGTGCGGCATCGCAACGTTCCTACGGCGCCGCTGCAGCACCTCAACTGGGTTGGCTTGGCTTGTTGGCTTTTTTTTATAATAAGTTTACACTTCATTAGGTATATAGAATCAATGAGCGTGCACTCTTCAATATGCCGTACAAACAACTGAGCGGCGCCGCCGCCTCGAGAGAGGACTCCACACCTCGGGAGACGCCATGAGGAATACCATACATTTTTATATGTAGTAAACCATTGCGGCATAGATCAGGCATCGTGCCGAAACCGCACCGCACCGTGTGGCTCGGCCCTTGTTGGATGCTTCTGCACTGCTTAAAACATGATAGCACGAATGCTGTCATTTTAGGTTTCTCTTCTCTGAAGGTACATAGTACCGCCTAGGTTGAGTCGGCTCGTTAATTAGTTAGTATGAGTTTGTGTCAAGCTTTCTTCTTTTTCCACTGTCATTTTCCTACGTAGTTAGCTCCCTTAGTCGGGTCTTGTGATACTCCGTATTCTTAGTCCTTCTCAACACGGAGAATATGTAAAATTAATATACCTAAGTGTATTTCAATAGTCAGGTAGTTCGAAGTAACTTATCTTAAGGTAAAATCTGCAAAAGTCAAATGATTTTATAACAATAGTTGAACAAACGTTGTAATTAGGTGTAGCTAATCTAACAAATGTTTTATTGCTACTTTGTGTAATTATTGTTAGTTATTAAACAAAACTTATTAAGTAACTTCCTTTATTGAGTAAGAGCCTCTCACGCTTTACTAAATATATACAAATACATTAAATTGAAGTGCCTCTTTGTAATATTTAATGATCATTTTTTAAATTAATGCACATGAAAATATACGGCATTTCCATCAAAGCATTTTTTTCATTTTGTATATATCTGTCTGTTTATACCGGCTAATCTCTGGAACGGCTGAACCGAATTTGTTAGGACTTACACTAACAGATAGCTGACAACGTATATTATGAGTTTTTGTTCTTCTTAGCCTTTATTCTCAATATTATTTGGGGTCGGCTACTATTTGAACCTTAATATAAGTTTATCCACGGAGCGTCGGACCTCCGCAACCCTGAAGAAGAACAGAAATTCGAAGGTTGAACTAGTTGTCAGTATATTTGAGGGTATTGACTTCCCGATATCGATTTCCATAGATGTCAATGACAACCGGGACCGACAGCTTAACGTGCTCTCCGAGACACGGACATGAAACTTTCATACTCCGGGCTGTTATCAAGAATTTCCCGTAAGAAAAACCGAACAACGCTTTTGGCCCGACCCGGGATTTGAACCCGAGACCATACCATACCATCCATATAATTAACAGTCGCATACGCTAACCACTAGACCAACGAGGCTGTTAAATATTATTGACGACATACTCGTATGAGTAACTTAGGAAATTTTTTATGACTAGGTTCGCTCCGCGGTGTAAGCCTCGATTTACAACAACACCGCGGCATTCATCTAATTTTAATGCTAGAAACAACAGTGAAGCGAATATGTTTTTAAAGATTTTACATGAACAGCGACTAAATGACTTAAATAAATAAATAAATATTTTGGACATCTTACACACAACATCATCTAGTCCCAAAGTAAGCAGAGCTTGTGTTAAGGGTACTAAACAACTGATATAAATACATAAACATACTTTTTTTTTTGTAAATACATACATATTATACATAGAAAAACACCCAGACTCCGAAACGAATATTTGTGGATCACACAAATATTTGGTCTGACCCGAGACCTCTTGATCAGCAGCAGCATACGCTAACCACTAGACCAACAAGGCAGTCATACAATTACAATATATGTGGCAAGAGACAAATATTAAAAGAAGCAATACTTGTAATGACTGCTATTCGACTCCCACGGAAGACAGAATAAATGGCATTGAACCGGGCCTCGAATATATTTGATTTCAATAATTATATTAATAGTCTTTTAAAAAGGAAACCAACTACTGTATTTATAGCCATCTGCCTGTTATTGCCTATTAATAGTATCTAGCATGAATTTGATTACAGATTTTAATTTAATTTACATATGCACTTAAATACCTATAAAAAGTATATTTGTAACGATAGTGTCACGGAATATTTATATCATCACCATCATCAGCCTATCGCAGTCCACTGCTGGACATAGGCCTCTCCCATTGCACACCACTCTGATCGATTTTGGGCTTCACGCATCCAGCTCCTGCCATTAATATTTATATACATCTGTCGAAATAAATAAAATTGGAGTATCTATTTGTAGTATCAAATAAACATTTTTTTACTAGAGTTTTTGTCTATCTGTTTGTTCAGATAATCTCTGGAACTACTGGCCCCATTTTGACGGGATTTTCACCGACAGAAAGCTGATATCACAAGGAGTAACTTAGGACTTTTTAGGGTTCCGTAACCAAATGGCAAAAAACGGAACCCTTATAGATTCGTCAAGTCTGTCTGTCTGTCTGTCCGTCCGTATGTCACAGCCAATTATTTACGAAACTATAAGAGCTATACTGTTGAAATTTGGTAAGTAGATGTAATCTGTGAACCGCATTAAGATTTTCACATAAACATGAACAAAAAACAATACATTTTGGGGGTCCCCATACTTGGAACTGAAACTCAAAAAAAATTTTTTCATCAAACTCATACGTGTGGGGTATCTATGGACAGGCGTTTAAAAATGATGTTGAGGTTTCTAATATCATTTTTTTCTAAAGTGAATAGTTTGCGCGAGAGACACTTCCAAAGTGGAAAAATGTGTCCCCCCCCCCTCTAACTTCTAAACTAAGAGAGTGATAAAACTAAAAAAAATATATGTTGTACATTACCATGTAAACTACCAACGAAAATTGGTTTGAACTAGATCTAGTAAGTAGTTTTTTTTTTATATGTCATAAAGCGTAAACAGCAATTTATCTTCGTTTAATCAACGAACTAACTACTCAAGAATTTTTATTTAATGTTACTTGTTGATACGGAACCCTTTATGGGCGAGTCCGACTCGCACTTGGCCGATTTTTTTAAACTAATTTTATTTACGCGATTTACAACAATAACGGCAGTTAGCACCGCGGGACTCTGCTTCTTACAATATACATACAAATGTAAATAAATATTCCACCACATTTGGTTACAATTACCAACTTCTTCAGTACCAATAGTCGTACTTACTAAATCCACGGTTATTGATTTCAGATGGAAAGATATTGAAGTAGATAAATACAAGCATTTACAAAATAGAAATGGGTAAGTATCAACAATGGATGGGGTTAGGCAACTTAATATCGGTTATCTTCTAGTAGCTTCTTGTATTTTGTTAACCAACAATAGATTTCAAAATTACAGGTTTGAACGGGTTACATCCATAATTATAATTAATAAAGTTGAGAGTAGCTGTCTGTCTGTTAGCTTTCACGGTTAAACCGATATTCTTATTTTAATAAGGAAATTTATGCACGTCGCTTCGATTTGGATGAGTTTCGGTATAGACATAGGTAGATTGAACATTGGAAGGACATAGGGTAGTTACTTTTTGTACCGATTACCGAAGCCTATTTATAGTATGAAATCGTACTGATAAATAATGTATAACATTTCATTGGGTACCTACATATTTCTTTGGTCAAACACGAGTGCAATCAAAATAAACCACGATAATAGTGATTAAATACATACAATATGTTAGCAATTTCAGAGAGTGCGTTAAAACATATATAACGTACATTCTTTAATGGAAATAACTATATGCCTGTTATTTCTGAATTTAATAATGCAAGACTATCATTCACATAAATCTACAAACGTTCCGGCACATTTTTTCGCGACACGTATGTTGCAAACCAATATTGAACAACATCCACATTACTTACTTATTAAACTAAACTCGACCCTAATCCAATGCAATAAGACCGCTCCTTATTTTCGCAAGGTAACTCTAGAGGTGGCACATTTGCATCGATATCGTTGTTAAATCCAAACAATTGCAGGTTTCTGTATAAAACTAACCTTTGGGTGCTGTTATAAAACATTGCAGCCTGCCTCTTCAGATCATCGGAAACTGTATTTTCTTCATTCATTTTTCACAACACTACACACAATTGCTATAGAAAAACTACCGGATCACTCGGTTTATTGGTTTCACAATCACCAACTATGTAAATCGACCTTTAGATTCACAGAATAAGGTTGAAATTGGATTGTTTTGGTTCAAAGGTGAATGCTGTCTGAATTTGGAGCCGGCAAGTCGGCGTTCGACGCCCGCGCCTCTCACTATGAACTGACACGGCTATCGAGTAGATCGCCCACTCACGCGGTGTAAGCACCCCCCACTAAGTGCTATTCCATTGTTTTGCACGATACGACAGTTTATAGTGTTACATGATGCGTACAAAGGAAGGATCATGAATGGGGAAGGTCCGTTGAACACTGATGGTGTTGCAAATGTCCTTAGGTTATGGCGATTGCTTGCCATCAAATATGATTACGTATTGTAACTACTTAAGACTCTAATAGTACAATTTAAGAAATATAATAACGCAAATCTCATCATGCGATGTGAGTGTAAGAGGTCAAAGAGCCATTATTACCAGTGGCGTAACAATACCATCTGGGGCCCGTGGCAAATTCTTTTGATGGGGCCCTATGAGTAAAAATAGTCACGTTGTACTCAGTTTAATTTTAATAAACTTCGAGAATAGCGAGACGAGATTGGCGAGAGGGAATGGTCTGTAGTGCCCACGCCAGCCTAACGGCCCATTCACGACCTTTCCGCTGTGAGCGGCAGCTAAGAGCGAAACGCCGAGCGGTAATATCAAAAGTATAAAAATGTACGAGGCACGCCACGAGTCGCCGCTCATAACGAAAAAGCTAGCGGTTTTTGCCGAGCGAATTGCTACAGCGGCGAGCGGTATGGAGAGCGGCAGGAACAAAGGCACAAGTTAGTATGTGCGGCGTGGACAGCGGTGCAGGAGTGACGGACTCAGCGGCGTTAAATAAAAACAAAATATTAGAGAGCTATGCATGCATATATGCATATTGCATGTATATTAGAGAGCTATGCATATTTGTGCGACAACACCCGAAATATTTTTCCAAGCATGAAGATGTTTCCAAACGAAATGTAGCATCTAGAGATAGACATAAGTTACATTTTCCTCGATGTAGGCTCGAAATGTATAAGAGGAACTCTTATGTAAATGCTATAAAGGTCTACAATAAATTGCCAAATAGGTTTAAAGAGCTACCGGTAATTAAATTTAAAAAAGACTTGACGCAATGGCTAAAGGAGAAATGTTTTTACGATTTGACTGAATTTATGTCATATCGTGAGGAAGGGAAGTAACGGTATAGAGTATTGGTATTATTATTTTTTAAACCAATTTTATCATTTTGACATAGACAATATCCATGAACAATATATCGACGGTGAAGAGGCAATATATAATAACTAACATTTCGGTGATTTTCTTTTTTTTGCATAATCGTACGTTAAATAGAGTATTACATAGCCTAACAAAGGTCGTAGATCGGTTTTCATTCAATTTCGTGAAATAATCACATCGAGCAATATCTAATATCTACTCATGCGTAATTTCTGCTGGCAAAATATTCTATCTGCGCAAGAACACGCCCGTGCCTGATGCCTGCACTAAGCTAACTGACATGTTGCTACGTGTCAATCGCACTCGATCGTGAGTGAAGTGTGAAAGAGAGAGATATACACGAATGCGTTCTGACGAGTTGTGGCAACGGTGCACAGTCTTTCATTCGTTTGAATTCATGTTTGGTGGACGGTGCGTATCGAAGAAGTTCTGTAATATTTTGTGTAAAACTGTGTTAATTTAATGTTAAATTATATCAAACAGCTTTTCCAGGTTTGTATTATTTTTGCAATAATGTTTGCATTTTAAAATTACTAAATTTTGTTGAGAATTACTAGATTTGTTGATGGAGATACGAGGTATTGTTTTTCGTACGATGTCTTATAGATGTTATAAGATGCAGTTAGTTGATATTGTTTTGAAATTAAAACTTTGATATTTTTAGAAAAATGCCACGAAATAATCGCCTATTACAAGGTCTACGGGGCAGAAAGATTTTAGAAAGTCTCAATACAAATAATGTGACCAACCTGAGACACGCCACCGCAAATGAATACCAGGATGTTTTTGGAGCTAATCACCAGGGCGTAAGTTTTATTTACTTAAATAATTAAAAAAATGTCGTCAGCTATCACTATTCATAAACTAACATTTATGGGTATTGATAGCGTCCCTATTACTCAATAATCGATGATTCTTCAGAATTGGTGTGAGGTAAGAGTTTGCAGCTTATTCGACATTTATTATTGTTCTAGGTCTCAGATGGTAAAGCCAAAGCGACATCAGACGTCTGCCGGCCAAGTTCTGTAGGTCAGAACCAGAAGGTTGTTATATCTAATGTTGCTGGACCTAGTAATGTTATACCCATCGTTAGCGCTTCAAATTTGTCTGACAAGAGTGATTTGGAGTCCGCTGTTTCTATGTCAAGCGTTTTGATGACTACCCATGAATTCGTCATTAACATATCACCTTTGCCAGACCACAGTGATGATAAGGCAATGTATTCTAACACCGTCGATCATATTTCAACCTTGCGAGATGTTCAACCTTGCCGCTTTGTTAGATCCTTGTCGCTTTCGGATCTCACACACGATGGCGGTAGAACTTTTAGGAGTATAAGAAAAGTTAAATCTGCCCCTTTGTTGACTAGCAATGACAATCTCACCTTAGGTGTATGTGATAGTCCTTCTTTGCTATTAAATTTCCACAGAGACTTAAGTGACGACGAATATCGTCCACCCATAGATATTGATAGTTCCACAGAAATTGAGCAGGATTCAGAATTTGGAGATATGAGTGAAGGCCGAAAACGTCGACATGTAACTGCACCCTGTCTTTGGAAAAGAAATCAAGCTAAGTTGCGTAGGATGAAAGGTGAGGAGTTCCTGGGATATTCAAGACCGGCAGGTGGTAACTTTCAGCACAATACGTTAAGGAATGCCAGACAGCTAGGTGACAGATGTAATTCTGCATACTGTAAGAAAAGTAAGTTTAGACATTGTGACAATATAACTGAAGAATGTAGAAAAGATGTTCATGCTTATTTTTGGAAACATTTGAACTGGGATCAGCGCAAAATTTATGTTAACTCTTTAGTGCGACGTTCTAGTACTACACGAAAGACTACAAAAGGAAATGATTCAAGGCGTTCAGAATCTATTACGTATTATCTGCCTACAAAAAGTGACAGGACTGAACAGGTTCAAGTTTGCAAGAAGATGTTCTTGAACACGCTTTCGTTAGGAACCTTTACTGTTTATTCGTGGACAAAGTCTGGTGAGTTTGGGATGACCCCAAACCAAGACCTGAGAAATTCATTGCGTCGCCCTCCATCTAATCCTGGACATGTTGCTAAAATGTTAGTATTGGACACATTTTTTGACAATTTACCGAAGTTACCATCACATTACGCACGAAAAGAAACTACAAAACTGTTCTTAGAGCCGATGTACCAGTCTTTAGCTGATTTGTTCAAATCCTATAAAAAATACTGTACAGAAAATGAGCAGCCTCAAGTATCTAGATTTAGTTTTGAAAAGAAATTCAATGAAAAGAATTTATCACTATACACTCTAAAGAAAGATATGTGCGATGTCTGTTGTAGCTATGAAGCAGGCAATCTAAACGAGGCTGATTATCAGATTCATGTAATTAAAAAGAATAGAGCGCGGCAAGAAAAAGAAGACGATAAGAAGAAAGCTGCTGCAGGTGAAATAATACTGCTAACAATGGATCTAGAAGCTGTAAAGGTTTGTCCTTCTCTTGCTGCCAGCTCCTTATACTTTAAGACGAAACTAGTCGTACATAACTTTACCGTATATAATTTAATAAATAAACATTGTACGTGTTACTGGTTCGATGAAACAGCGGCTGACCTAACGTCTAGTACTTTTGTTTCATTCCTAATAGATTACTTAGAAAGATATTGTGTTATCCAGCAGCTACCTATTACCATTTTTTCAGATGGTTGCACATACCAAAACCGCAATTCAGTAATGGCAAATGCCTTACTTCTACTTAGTAATAAGTACAATATAACAATTATTCAAAAATTTTTGGAACCGGGTCACACCCAAATGGAATGTGACTCGGTTCACAGCGCTATTGAGCGTCAACTTAAAAATAAACAAATACACTTACCAAGTGATTATATAACTCTGTCAAAAGACGCACGGAAATCAAACCCATACGAAACTGTACAAATAGACCATACTTTTGTCAAAAATTACGCTGCTACAGAAAATTTGATTTACAAAAGTATTAGACCAGGGCGCAGGGCTGGGGATCCACAAGTAGTAGATATAAGAGCTATAAAGTATGATAGATTGACTATCGAAGTCAAACTTAATTTCGATGAAAATTGGATGCAATTGCCGCAGAGATCAAAAGTCATTCCCTCAGAAATAGTCTATAATCAATTACGTTCGACTAAAATACCAATTAAATCCATAAAATTTAACCATCTTCAGCAACTTAAAGCGGTTTTACCCAGTGATTGTCATCCTTACTACGACTCTTTGCTATTTGAATAGGCATTTGCATTCAATTTTATTTTGTTTTTGTTTTTTTTTTATAATTAAGAAGTAATTGATGTGATTGTTGATTGGTTTTAATTATTGTTACATTTTATCTTTCTTTGTACCTGCCCCATTATAGATGAGACTGTTAGGTAATACTATTACTGTGTGCCAGGTATGGCTACCAACCACAAAATTTGTTAATCGTTTTTATTTTTACAATTGTTTTGTTAATTTAATAATTATAAAAGGTTTAAGTAAGTATAGCAATTTAATTACGTCATTGATCTCATTAGCTTAAAGTTTTTCAGCAATGTTCAACACTGTTCTTAATATTGTATTCTAAATTTAAATAGATGATTATGTAAGCTTAGTCTGATTCATTATAGATAACTGCGGCTGTGACTAAATACAACTAGTTACAATGAAGACTATTGTGTTTCATTTCTTCAATACCGTATTACTATTCACTTCTGAGCCTACGAGGGCCTAAACGTAAAAGAAGAATTTAATCTTAAAACTCTTCTTTAGTGACAATTTCTTGTATCTCTTATGTCAATTTATTGTATCTCAAAATTACGGCACAGTGATTTCATTTTGAAAAACAATACCTAGTATCTGAATTTAATTCGAAAACCTTAAAGATTTAACTAATATACTTTATAACATAGTATTTGATATCTGCTTATTATTTCATAAAATAAAACTCATAGACGAAGATAAAAAAGGGATTAAATAAAACGTTTTTTTCACCTCCTGTAAAGTTGAACTTTAGGAGATATTATTTATTGCCTCTTCAACGTCGATATAATTAATGTACCTATTTTTAAATATTCTACAATTTTTTTTGACAATATTTTAATTTCCTTGTTGACTTACCGAAATGATTATATTGACATTGCATGCAATAATTAATTTAATTTAATTCATATAGATAATTGCTAATTAAATAATTTCATTTTAATATACCTTACTAATATTTGCATACCATGTATACTGGTAGGATGTAAATGGGACGTGTTTAATTTTAAGATCATACTTTGTACACCTACATTCTGGCAAATAAATGATTATTATTATTATTATTATTTGTGCATTACTTTAACTCGAAATTAAAATTTCGGTATAATGAAAACCACGGGCCTAGACCAAGTGGAGTTCATTTTGTTGGCTTTGGACTGAGGCTGTAATCTGTGATATTGTGTCTTCCTGTATGAACTTTCGAACAATGCGGCACGTATTTAATATGGCGGCTTTTTGCATGGTAATGTATGTGTTAGTGGGAAGTTCGATCTGTCGTAGGAAGTGAAGGAGATGTTTTGGTATGATTCCGGTGCTGGAGAGTACCAGAGGCACAATGTACACTTTGGTCATTTTCCAAATTCTACTTATTTCTTCTTTTAGTTCTGTATACTTATGTATCTTTTCAGTTATTGTTTTTTGTAAATTGTGTGTGTTAGGGACTGCAATATCTATTAAATATGTGTGTTTCTTATATTTATCTATAAGAGTTATGTCAGGTCTGTTATTGTGGATGGTTTTATCGGTTAATATAGCTCTATCGAAGTATATCTTGTGACTTTGGTTTTCTAACACTGGTTTTGGAGAATATTGGTAGTATGGTACTATTTTAGATGGAATTAAATTATGTTTTATGGCTAATTTCTGGTGGACGATATGAGCTACTTGATTGTGTCTGTGGGTATAGTCATTTTGGGCTAGAGTTGGACATGCACTTGTGATGTGTTGAATAGTTTCTGCGGATCGGTGACATTTTCTACATTTATCATTTTGAATATTAGGGTCTTTCAAAATAAATTTACTGTAATTTCTAGTGTTAATAACCTGGTCTTGTATTGCAATCATAAATCCTTCAGTTTCAGGGAAAAGGGAACCTAACTGCAACCATTTATTCGAAGCATCTAAATCTATGTGTGGTTGTTCAAGGTCATGTAAATGTCTGCCATGCAGCTCTTTCGACCGCCATCTATTTATTTTTTCTTGTCTTAGGGTTTCTGAATTTTTGTAAATTATGTCACTATTGGATAAGTTTAGAGGAGTTAAGTTAGAATCTATTTTAATAATGGCTGAATGTATATTACTTGTTGTGGCTTTACTGTAGAAGAAATCTTTTAGATTTTTTAATTGTCCTTCCCATAACGCTGTCAGATCTATAAGTCCTCTTCCCCCTTTTTCTCTTTTAAGTGCGATTCGTTCTATTGCCGATTTTGGATGTAAATAGTTGTGTTTCGTTAGTATTGTTCTAGTTTTAATTTCTAACTTGTTTATGTCAGTACGTGTCCATTTAATTATTCCAAATGAATATGTCAATATGGGTATGGCGAATGTATTAATGGCTTTAAATAGATTTTTAGAGTGAAGTTGTTTTTTAGATATTAAATTTAATCTCCTACTATATTCAGATGAGAGCTGCTTCTTAATTACGATATGATCAATGTTTTGAGATTGTTCGATTCCTAGATATTTGTAAGTGTCTGTTGGTTCCATATGTAAAAATAGATTAGGTTCAAGTGTTTTGTTGGTATGATTTGCAACTTTTCCGTTACGTATATGTAAAGTTCGGCATTTATCAAGTCCAAATGACATATTTATATCTTGGCTAAATTGAGTTGTTATTTTTAATAACTCGTCAAGACACTTCCTAGTCCTAGCAAACAACTTTATATCGTCCATATACATTAGATGTGTAATAGATGTGGTATTATGTAGCTTGTATCCGTTAGTGGTAGTGCTGTTGAGGAGAGTGGATAGAGGATTTAAAGCAAGACAGAACCATAAGGGACTGAGTGAGTCTCCCTGGAAAATGCCATTTTCGATTGAGATGTCATCCGTGACAATTGATTCTTTGCCATTAAATACGTGTAATGTTGTACGCCAGTCAGACATGGCATTCTTCAGGAAGTTAATAAGAACAGGATTAATTTTATAAATTTGAAGGACACGGACTAACCAGGAGTGGGGAACACTGTCAAAGGCTTTTTTATAATCAATATAAGCTATATGTAGGTTCCTTTTGTGTTTATTTGAATGCTTTAAAACTGTAGAGTCTATAACCAGTTGTTCTTTACATCCTTTATGGTTCTGTCTACACCCTTTTTGCTCTTCGGATAGTATATTGTAGTTTTCTAAATGCTTACTAATTTTCTGTGTGATTATGGATGTCATGAGTTTGTAGATTGTGGGTAGACATGTGATGGGTCGGTACTGTGAGGGATCGCTTGTGTTGCTATTTTTGGGTAGCATGTAAGTTATACCTGTTGTTATAAATTTAGGTAATTCTTGTTCACCTTTTATAATTTCATTTATGTTATTTGCTAACTGGTGATGGAGACTAAAGAACTTTTTGTACCAGAAATTATGTATATTATCTATACCGGCTGCTTTCCAATTTTTCATTTTCCTTGATGCTATCTCTATGTCTTCCAAATTAATATCATTTAATTCCATCATATCTATATTTGCCATTTTATGTTCTTCTTCGGCTATCCATTTTGAGCTATCATTGTGATCCCTTTGTTTTCTCCATAAGTCGGTCCAGTAGCTTTTAAGTTCGTTAGATTGAGGCATATCGTAACCTGTATTTTGATTTGTATTATGGCTGTTAAGTGATCTGTAGAAACTTTTTTCATTGGTGGTAAATAACTTATTGTCTTCTTTTCTTTGTTTTGCTTTTAAGTATCTTGATAAACGTTGTGATTTTAGAGTTAATTTTTGTTTTAGTGTGTCCAAATACTCTTCTGGTCTAGCATTGTTTCGTTCGTGAATTGTGTGTACCTTTGTTTTTCTGAAAATCGCCTCAACTGCTGCTACTACTTTTTTAGTCCTATTATTATTCATATATTGTGTTAATCTACCTATATCAGCTCTTAAATTTCTTATGTCATTTTCAATTCTTATTTGCCATGGGGGTTTTTGTAGTTTATGTGTCTTAGATTGAATGCTAGTATGAGTTAAGATTTTATAACCTAGGTTCTGACAAATAACAAGTGCGCTACAGTATATGAGGGTGTGTAATGTATTTAAGTCAGTTATGGAAGTGAAAAAATTGCTAAGTATTTGCTTGTTGAAAATCTCAACATATCCGTAAAGATTTTTATTCTCTCTTAATTTCGGTAGCTTAGGGCGTGCTGTTGGATCTGTACCTGTATAGAGTATTAGAGCGGTTTCTAACTGCTTTATTAATTCCTGTGTTGGCACATCCACCTGTGGCAATTGGGATACTTCTACTTCTTCTAATATTTGCGTAATAGAGTCGATATTAGGTAGAGTGGTAGTCTGAGTAGAAGCGTGTGATTGTGTTAATAAAGTTTGTTGTGTATTTGATGTGATATCAGGTGATATTTGAATATGAGGAATGTTTGATGATGAAATATTTGCCGTCGGTTGTGTGATTGGTGTTGATATAATCGATGTTTGTGGTAATGTATTTCCTAGTTCTTCTCTGCTAAGTTGATCTGCTATTTCTTGCTTCATAATGTTTATAACTTCAACTGGTAACAGTTTATTTCTAACAATGACTCTTCTTTGGTCTGCTACTCTTTGTGCCGATACTTTTAAATGTGGGAATTTTAGAGTAAATTGTTCGTGTAGTTTTTTACAGTACATAGTCCTATCAGTATCAAGTTTGGTAATATATAAATATGTGCGCATGATAAAGGTATTTATCTCTTCACTCCATTGCATACGCACTCTTGGTTTGCCAGCTTTGGTGGTCGCAGATTGAGTGGCCAGTGCCTCTTGCGAAACATCCTCAGCTAGGGTTATTACTCTAATATTATCTTGTTCATCTTTATTACTATGGACAGAAGGAGATGTTGCAGTTGATGGTGTATAAGAAATTGTACTTGGGCTAAATGGTTCTACGGGGCTTATTGTCCTGTCTGTAAGTCTGTCAATTTCGTCATATAGGTCGGCTGTAGTATATTCGGAAGATCCGGTGGGAGTCCGCCTGCTCAACTCCTCACCACTGACGGTTCGCATGCTGAAACACCCAGCGTCAGCTCCAGGTGTGCCCCGGCGATCACCCCCGGGAAGCGGTCCTCTCAGTTTCTTTTTAGAACGGGTCTCCATATTGAATGGGTTACCAGTGCCATGTTTGCCGCGCCAGTAATTTAGATATCGCGTGTCCGCCCCCCACGTGAATCAGATGTTCGATTCGGACGTATGGTTGGGATTTAGGGGGCT
Organism: Phragmatobia fuliginosa; assembly: GCA_932526445.1. Lineage (NCBI taxonomy): Eukaryota > Metazoa > Arthropoda > Insecta > Lepidoptera > Erebidae > Phragmatobia > Phragmatobia fuliginosa. The sequence goes on from OW052061.1 coordinate 18,687,232, forward strand.
TATTATTATTATTATTATTATTTGTGCATTACTTTAACTCGAAATTAAAATTTCGGTATAATGAAAACCACGGGCCTAGACCAAGTGGAGTTCATTTTGTTGGCTTTGGACTGAAGCTGTAATCTGTGATATTGTGTCTTCCTGTATGAACTTTCGAACAATGCGGCACGTATTTAATATGGCAGCTTTTTGCATGGTAATGTATGTGTTAGTGGGAAGTTCGATCTGTCGTAGGAAGTGAAGGAGATGTTTTGGTATGATTCCGGTGCTGGAGAGTACCAGAGGCACAATGTACACTTTGGTCATTTTCCAAATTCTACTTATTTCTTCTTTTAGTTCTGTATACTTATGTATCTTTTCAGTTATTGTTTTTTGTAAATTGTGTGTGTTAGGGACTGCAATATCTATTAAATATGTGTGTTTCTTATATTTATCTATAAGAGTTATGTCAGGTCTGTTATTGTGGATGGTTTTATCGGTTAATATAGCTCTATCGAAGTATATCTTGTGACTTTGGTTTTCTAGCACTGGTTTTGGAGAATATTGGTAGTATGGTACTATTTTAGATGGAATTAAATTATGTTTTATGGCTAATTTCTGGTGGACGATATGAGCGACTTGATTGTGTCTGTGGGTATAGTCATTTTGGGCTAGGGTTGGACATGCACTTGTGATGTGTTGTATAGTTTCTGCGGATCGGTGACATTTTCTACATTTATCATTTTGGATATTAGGGTCTTTCAAAATAAATTTACTGTAATTTCTAGTGTTAATAACCTGGTCTTGTATTGCAATCATAAATCCTTCAGTTTCAGGGAAAAGGGAACCTAACTGCAACCATTTATTCGAAGCATCTAAATCTATGTGTGGTTGTTCAAGGTCATGTAAATGTCTGCCATGCAGCTCTTTCGACCGCCATCTATTTATTTTTTCTTGTCTTAGGGTTTCTGAATTTTTGTAAATTATGTCACTATTGCATAAGTTTAGAGGAGTTAAGTTAGAATCTATTTTAATAATGGCTGAATGTATATTACTTGTTGCGGCTTTACTGTAGAAGAAATCTTTTAGATTTTTTAATTGTCCTTCCCATAACGCTGTCAGATCTATAAGTCCTCTTCCCCCTTTTTCTCTTTTAAGTGCGATTCGTTCTATTGCCGATTTTGGATGTAAATAGTTGTGTTTCGTTAGTATTGTTCTAGTTTTAATTTCTAACTTGTTTATGTCAGTACGTGTCCATTTAATTATTCCAAATGAATATGTCAATATGGGTATGGCGAATGTATTAATGGCTTTAAATAGATTTTTAGAGTGAAGTTGTTTTTTAGATATTAAATTTAATCTCCTACTATATTCAGATGAGAGCTGCTTCTTAATTACGATATGATCAATGTTTTGAGATTGTTCGATTCCTAGATATTTGTAAGTGTCTGTTGGTTCCATATGTAAAAATAGATTAGGTTCAAGTGTTTTGTTGGTATGATTTGCAACTTTTCCGTTACGTATATGTAAAGTTCGGCATTTATCAAGTCCAAATGACATATTTATATCTTGGCTAAATTGAGTTGTTATTTTTAATAACTGGTCAAGGCACTTCCTAGTCCTAGCAAACAGCTTTATATCGTCCATATACATTAGATGTGTAATACATGTGGTATTATGTAGCTTGTATCCGTTAGTGGTAGTGCTGTTGAGGAGAGTGGATAGAGGATTTAAAGCAAGACAGAACCATAAGGGACTGAGTGAGTCTCCCTGGAAAATGCCATTTTCGATTGAGATCTCATCCGTGACAATTGATTCTTTTCCATTAAATACGTGCAATGTTGTACGCCAGTCAGACATGGCATTCTTCAGGAAGTTAATAAGAACAGGATTAATTTTATAAATTTGAAGGACACGGACTAACCAGGAATGGGGAACACTGTCAAAGGCTTTTTTATAATCAATATAAGCTATATGTAGGTTCCTTTTGTGTTTATTTGACTGCTTTAAAATTGTAGAGTCTATAACCAGTTGTTCTTTACATCCTTTATGGTTCTGTCTACAACCTTTTTGCTCTTCGGATAGTATGTTGTAGTTTTCTAAATGCTTACTAATTTTCTGTGTGATTATGGATGTCATAAGTTTGTAGATTGTGGGTAGACATGTGATAGGTCGGTACTGTGAGGGATCGCTTGTGTTGCTATTTTTGGGTAGCATGTAAGTTATACCTGTTGTTATAAATTTAGGTAATTCTTGTTCACCTTTTATAATTTCATTTATATTATTTGCTAACTGGTGATGGAGACTAGAGAACTTCTTGTACCAGAAATTATGTATATTATCTATACCGGCTGCTTTCCAATTTTTCATTTTCCTTGTGGCTATCTCTATGTCATCCAAATTAATATCATTTAATTCCATCATATCTATATTTGCCATTTTATGTTCTTCTTCGGCTATCCATTTTGAGCTATCATTGTGATCCCTTTGTTTTCTCCATAAGTCGGTCCAGTAGCTTTTAAGTTCGTTAGATTGAGGCATATCGTAACCTGTATTTTGATTTGTATTATGGCTGTTAAGTGATCTGTAGAAACTTTTTTCATTAGTGGTAAATAACTTATTGTCTTCTTTTCTTTGTTTTGCTTTTAAGTATCTTGATAAACGTTGTGATTTTAGAGTTAATTTTTGTTTCAGTGTGTCCAAATACTCTTCTGGTCTAGCATTATTATTATTATTATTATTTTAGACGATTTTATAGCGGTAATGGTACCGAGGCTTTTATAACAGATATTTTAAATAGACCGCCTATATGGATGTCAAAATATCCCCAACATAAATATAAAAAGGTTGTGGGAAGAAATTAAACAATGTTTTCCGGAATATAATGGTACTTACGTTTAATTTAAATTGATAACACAAAAACATAGAACCTAGGTACCTACCAAACGAAGCTACTGATATGTTGACAAAACTACTGGTATGTTTACGTAATGTAGGTGGATAGTTGACAAGTTTTTAAAGTTAATTTTTTTCTCTGTCAGTAGGTACCTAATTAGCAAAACAGTTTATATATCAGTAGTTTTGTCTGTAGATATAACTACCCACGAAACTACTAGTATGTCTTATACGCAATGTAAGTAGTTGACAAGTTTTGAAAGTTTTTTCTCTCTGTAAGTACCTACTTAGCAAAACACTTGGAAACATCACTTACTTCTTATAGGAAGGACCTTCGTATAGGTCACTAAATCCACCATGTAAATACCGATCTTTATTTAGTTCGTGCACTCATTCTATCATATTTACAAAAAAAAAGTTGTTTCTAAACAGACAGGGGATAATTTTTATAACGCCATGATTTTTAATACATTTCGACTACCTAAATACGTCCACCGTCGCCGCTGCAACTAACCGCTACTGGCGTGCAAAACGCACCGCTCACCGACGCCGCTCCGCTTTTCGCTAAGACCAAAACTCGTGGCCAGGCCGTAATGCATATTGGAGACTTCACATTCATCCATAGAAGAGTTAGCGCTTTTTGGACTTCAACAAACTGAACTATTAAAGCAAAAAACGGCATCATAACGTCCTGCCCATCTAGTAGGGTTTAATGTTTTTGTCCTGCCTCGTTGGTCTAGTGGTTAGCGTATGCGACTGCTAATCAAGAGGTCTCGGGTTCAAATCCCGGGTCGGGCCAAAAAGTGTTTTTGGGTTTTTCTTAGGAAATTCCTAATAGCAGCCCGGAGTTTGGAAGTTTGGCGGTGATTCACGCCCGTGCCTCGGAGAGCACGTAAAGCCGTCGGTCCCGGTTGTCAGGAACATCTATGGCAATCGTTATTGGGAAGTCAGTGCCCTCAAATTTACTGACAACTAGTTCAATCTTCGAATTTCAGTTCTCCCTTAGGGTTGCGGAGGTCCGATGCCAGTCGCTCCGTGGAAAAACTGAAATTCAGGTAAAACCGGTTGAACTAGTAGCCGACCCCAAATAAAATTGGGAATAAAGGCTAGGAAGATGATGACTTTTGAATAAATGTATACATTGCTAAGGCAGTTTGATCCTTACCTTCATGAAATCCTAAATATGTTTCTTTAATGACAAGTGCCTTTGGGATCCCATTACTTTCTTTTTCGATCATACAATAACAATAAAGTTCCCAAATTTGATCAATTTTTGAAATATCTTGAGTTGTATCGAATATGATAGAGTAGAATAGTGCGGCATTACTTCATTTATCAGTGAATTTTCTACTTTTAGAATCAAGACGGAAATTAGCTCATTTTGTATTTTTGAACTTAAATATTTTATCTGGCCCTTTGGTTTACTTAACAATTCTTGTAAAATCGAGTCGTATTTACCTAATAACTAAACAATACTCAAAAAGTTTCCTTTGGAGCTTGGATCAATGCTATCTGCGTTTTCTGCGAAAGACAGGAATCCAGATGAATTTTTGATGTCTCGTGTCTTAGTATGGCATCTACAATATGTTTCCAGTCGTCATAGCCCTCAATCCAAACGTTTTGTATTTTTTTAGATGCCCGATTTGCGAATAACCAACACGGTTCACAATACGCCTTCTGAAGTATTAAAGAATAGGATAGCCATGTACGTTCAAGTTTCACGCCAGACTTGGAAACAATATAGTAATGTTTTTCTAGAAAAGATCTATTGTCACTATCTTTTATGAAAGACCCTAGGTTTACAATGTCCGTTTTCAATCACGAACCTTTTGACTTGATCAGTTAGCTCTTTAAAATTACCCTTATCAGAAACATATGGCAAAGATATAATTCTCTTCGATTTTTGCTAGTACCTTGTTGTGGTTGTTTTGGATTATTGACGATTTTTGACGGTCATAAGTACCTACGTTAAATTATTCGCTACGGGTAACGTGTACCTACATCTCTAAAAAATAATCAACAAATCTTTGTTTAGGTTAGTTTAAATGCTTAACGATTAACTTCAAATTGTACTATGGTCTTTAGTTGTCTCACTTTGGATTTTAAGCAGAACATATAAAAATATACCTTTGGAATAAAATAGGTACAGTGTAAAAAAGTTTTTTTGAGCTCGCAGCCTCCTGGGCCGGGGCCCTCTTGGGTCGTGGGCCCGTGGCATTTTGCCAGCCCTGCCACCCTATTGTTACGCCACTGATTATTACACAGCTACTGGTTTTAGTCATGATGACGTTTAAAAAAATTCAATTGACAATGGACACAAACTTTTATCATAACAGTAGAGGTGGTAGCTTTGTCTGGAAGTCATAAATACATTACTGTGAAATTATCTTGGTTTACCACTATCTCATATTTAGACAAAGCTTTGTGTTTGTCAACTGTTTCTTCTTATTGTGTACGATGACGTAACTGAGGTATGATACTCTCACAGGTGGCCTTACGTAAAGCTCTATAAGGTTGAATTTTGATTATCTTTTATTTAATAGCATCAAATGCGACCCAGACAGCACCAGCTCAGACTACTACCGCTCGCTGTTTCTCTCCAGATTCCTATGGTTCGTATTAACTACTTAATTGGTCATTATTGTATTTACACCTATAGTAGATTCACTAACAAGTTACAAGTCCTACGTGACCACTACTTTTTAAGTTTATACATGATTCAGTAACTGTAGCAAAAGCTTGTTATGACGATGTTCCACGCTTTACATCGCTTCTGATTGATGACAGTAAATTTTACTGCAGAGTCTGAAAAAAGTAGTCGTGAAGTTTTCGAGTGGTGGTTTGAAATCGACCTTCACCTAGTGTCGTTTTTTTTTGTCTATGCGGAAATCCTCTCGCACACCACCGGTGGTTATGTCAGACTCAAACAGACTAAAAACCGCACGGTGTGTCGAGGCACATTCAGGTGTACCCTAAAAAGAAAAGTCCTGGAACGATGTACTGTACGACGGCTATCTTGCGTGCAGATGACCCCGTCCTTAGTGGGAACTCTGGCAATTGCTGGGGGCACGCTGTCATCCCCGCCTGCTTCTGCAAGGGTGACAGATGGCCCCACCTGTCACCTTGAGGCTTGTGCTTATGGAGGATGGAGATCGTTCTAGGATTTACGGCGCATGATTCGTCTGTAGTATTAGGTTTTTTTCCAGACCGGGAGATTTCTAGACCTCTCTCAGTCCTGCTTCGCCGCCTCCTTTAGGAACCAATGAATATGCAGCCAAAAGGCATGTATCTGGGGAATTTCTTTTTTATGTAGAGGGGAACCCAGCTAGTGTTTAATATTGAGATACCTAATCTGATGGTAAATGTTCACTACTGCTTATAGCGTCACTCCAGTAACTCCTGGGACAAGTCTGTGGTAACAACCATAAGCAAAAAATACAACAGCGCCATCTACCGAAGCTACACAGAAACACGGAATTACTAATCCTGAATCGCGACATAGAGATTCTCGCGCCGATTAGCCTACACACAACCGCCCAACGTCAACAGTTGGGCCGGGGGCCGCATGAATACGTCATCTTGTCGGAGGATCCTCCTTTTGTGTTGGAGGAACACGATACCCGTTCCTACACAAGTGTTTGTCTGGAATTTAAGGTAAGAGTAGTCTTTTTGTGAACCCCTCGAAGCTGATGGTAACTTGAATTAAATTTTATTGTGAATTGCAGAGCCCCGCTATGTTACACAGATGTTGTTTACAGAAACCACCACAGGTAACACTGTGGCAAAACTGATCTAAAATAAAAGTACCCTAAGGTACTTATTCTATCATCAGATATCTGCCAGTAAAAGTCCTGTATTGTGTGGGAAAAGAGAAGTGTTCTTTTTACTATTTTCCTAACACTGTTTGTGTTTTTTCACTACATAACAATGTTCCTTGTGCCTAGTGTAGTGTGGTTGAGGTATTTGAGTTTTGTGCTTAGCAGTACTTTTGGCAATTCATTTTTTGTTAATAAGGATGTAATAGATACGACAGATGTAAGTTAGTCAAATAAATGTTATATCGGTATAGCCCATTTTTCTGAGGTTTGTGATTTAATTAATAAATATAATGTATATGAAAGATGTCCCTGCTCAAAGCAAATAAATATATTTATAAATACTAATATTTATGAATATTTCAGAAACCCTTACTTGCTTCTCATTTGAGTAGTTTGTACTTTATACAGAGTAAGTGTGCTTATCAATATTTAAAGTTTTTAATGTTAAAAGGCTTTTATTATGACTATTCACTGATACTTGTTGGTTAGCCCCATGAATGTGGAACACTAAACTGGATTATCAGTAATTGTCTTTTCAAGTACTTACTTAGACATTCCCATTACGAAGATAGTTTTTGGGTATATTAAAAATCATCGTAATTTAATTAAAATATAAGGAACATTTGAGTATTAACTTGTTGCACATTAAAAATCACATATAAATACATTAGCTATGTAATATAACAAAATAAGGCTCCATTTGTCTAATGATATTTCATTACCTATATACTTATGTGCTCGTTTTTTTATGAGAAATTATTATACGATGTGTTATTTTAAGATATTACCTCATTAAGTTTATAAAAAACTTCATATAGTATTTAATAGATTCTGATATGATAATAAAACTTGTTCAAACGTTTGACGTGGACTCTCATTTTCCTACATCATTTAGACTTTTGATAGTATCTAGTAGCTTCTATATAGAATATTTTAGTAGTTGTTCAGCTGGTTTCACTTAAAATATGGTAAAAAATACATTACTTACCCATTATCACCCAACAGCGGAGAATACGAGTAGTTGTATATTTGGTTGGTCATTATATAGATATAAACCAATCACTTTCAACACTTGGTCTTCATTGCATCTAAATAGTTACTGACAAAACAACTAACTTGTTAACTATTGATCAATATTTCGATGTTATCTTTATGTAAATAAACTTTGAAAAGTAAATAAAACAATCTATACTTGACAATAGTTGACAACCGAAAATGACAGCTATGACACAACATTTTGACATCTTTATCAAATGGTGCTACTAGCTATAGCTAGACATTTCTACTAAATTTTTGTGTATTTTCAAAAGCACGGCTAACAAAACAGCAGGGGTACGTAACTTTTTGATAGTTGGGTTACATAAACAATATAGTTTTAAAAGCATCAGACCAACCAAAAAAATAGACTTTCTATTTATTTTATTTTAATTCCAATCATTATTTAAATTAAGTAACGAAAATAAAAGAAATTTGTCTGAATATCGCTTGCCATAAAACTGTGTGCTCGGTATATGGCAACAGGCTCGAGTTACATTTGACCTAAAGTGTTTTTTTAAATTTATTAGTTATGTTTATGGCAATAAGTATAATTCTTTTTTTTCTTTATTACTAAACTGGACGCCCGAATGTTAGCGATCCCGTCGTGATCCTAATAATTTTTTTTCGGGAGAACGTGACATTACAGCAAATACAAAAGATGAAAAGAGATAGATGATAGATTGTCAACTCCACAGTCACTTTTACGATAAATAAACTGCTTCTCGATAACCATACATAGTTTATGGTGATATAATTAGAGCAAACAAAATAAATAGAAACCCGTCTGGTCAAAAACGGTCACTTAATGTTTTTTTTACATTTATATACATACTTGTATATTAGTTCTTACCTATAAACTACTTACATAAAATGCTATTAGACTTCCCAAAAAATTTCATAAAATACAAATCAATTTTCTAAACACACCAAATTATTTTGTTATGAAAGCTAAATCTTAAAATATTTATACGTATGCTAAATTTCACATTTCAAAATTTGTGCCTCGGGTTGATCTTTACGTCGCCGTAACCTTTGCTATACAAAAAATTACAGGAGTTGAAGTTTGTGCTTTGACTTCGACAATAATTTAAACTAACAACGTAGATCATTATGGTGAGTTTTTTATATTTAAGCCTACCAAAGTGACTTTACTCTGCCTGATGCAAAGCGTTAGTAGAATCCGGGGTAGGGGGTCATCATCGTCATTGTGAGGGTAGGGCATTGCCATGGTGATTCATACCATCCCTTTCTCTGGAAGCTGGGAGAATGATGCAGAATGATTGGGCATCCAGTCTCACGCTCATTATCGAAATACGACAGCAATAATGATGCCATTATGTTGGTCTCCTGTGTTAGGGTAGTAATGCCCCGGTCGAGCCGGTCTATTCGTGCTGAAATCAGGGAGGCTTCACTACCTATTAAATTATTTGCCGAATTCTATTCTATGCGTGAATAACATTATACGAGCTTTATAATCGTCTTATGGAAAGCTGTATAATTTTTGACTGACTTAGTGTTTCTTTGTGTCTGCTTGACTCTGGAACGACTTTGACGGGACTTTCAATTTCTTCCTAGCAACCGGGTGCAGGCACTTTATAATGCCACCTGATCCACTCAACAACTATCTGCTTTATCAAGAAGATTCCTCTTTTAAAGAAGAATTGTAGTTTATGTAATGAATTATAAAGGAAAACCATAACTTTATCGAGTCTGGTATATACCGGACACGATTTTAAATCCACCTGTCATTATGGGTGTCTTCGGAATTCTATTCTATGCGTTAATTCTTGAGGGCCTATTCGGAGTTTATTTTACATTAATTCGCTCTTCAACGGTGAGAGCTTACGGCAGTTGTGGCACTAGGTAAGTGTTGAAGATTTTACTGCGAGCCAATCACAGCGACATACCCGTAACAACCGAGAGATATAATTAATATCATTATTATAAAGCTGAAGAGATTGTTTGAAAACGTTAATCTCAGGAACACTGGTCTGATATGCAAAGTATCAATGGAAAATGTTTAAAAAACGGGGGAAAGTTATTTATTTTAATACTTTCCATTAGGTGCGCTGCGTAAATGAAAAATAACGTGTGAAAGAATTGTTCCTTTTTAAAAGTTCTAAAAATTATGTCATTGTGTCATCTCGCTACAGACAACAGATGACACAGAGGGGACTGCGTGGGTCAACTAGTATCAAATATAAACTGTTTTAGCTTCGTTACGTTAACCCAATGTGGTAATTGAGATGGAAAAAACGTTTAACAAAAAGAAATGGCAGAATCAACAATGAGGACCCATATCTACGTGCCTTCCACTAAGCTCTCCAAATGTAGGTGACCTAATTCTTCTCCAAGTTATAACCAACTTATTATGGAGAGTCATGGCGATGCATTCTACAGGGATTTGGCTAAGCCATATGGGCATGAATGGGCTCTTTTAGCGGGAAAGTGGGGAAAAGGAGCGAATCAATTCACTTGTTTGACGTAATCCAATAACGGTGCCCCATAATACCTAAATGGTTTAACGATGTTATTTATTGTTTCTTTGAGTATAATAAATGGTGTAACATTATAACCTCGTACCGGGTAGCCAATAATAAAGTAAATGTCTACGATGTTAAATATCGGTAATTATTATGACGTAAGTTTAAGGAGGTGTCTACCAAGTATTTTTTATAATAATATGTATAACCCTGCTAAAATGAGTATAATCTGAGAGTAGTGGTCACCATTCTAATTTTGAAGACAAGTAGACAAGTATATCTAAAATAATAAAAGACAAATCAATATCATGAAGAGGTTAAGATTATGTTTTTAATGTTGTAAGTAGGCCGTAATCCCTGGATCTACAGAATCGATTTTGAAAATGGAAGCCATAGACAGCCATATTATATTATTAATCTCCGAACTGTGTAAATATCAGCATTTGTTCTCACATTTAATAAAATGCCATAAACAATGTAACCAAAAATTGTAAAAACAATGTTGGAAAAGAGTGTCATTGGAGTTTCTTGTCTGTTCTTCTCCATAGGATCTACGAATTGGAACAGACAATTAGCTTCACGATTGACTACTGACTGACTACTTGACGTTTCAAAAGTGCCGTTGTTTGATTTATTTGAAATAAAATGGTTTGATTTGATTTTGATTTGAACTTCGATATACACGCAGGTGGCTATAACTAATAATAATAATAATTTGAATAAGGTACTATATTTATCAGGCCTTAATTAAAAAATCTTTTCAGATGATTCAAACAAATTCATTAAAAAAACAACATTGTACCTAAGTGTTTTTTTTTTTATTTTCGTTGCTTCAGAAAATTATCAGGTTTTGTTTCAAATATCGAGTCAAAATATATTTAAATTCGAGTTGGAAGTTCAAAGTTCAAAAAAGTATGAAGATATTATTCAAGTTAGGCCAATGTAGAGATGAACATTGTTTTTTTTATCGTTTTCTTTATGGAAATATTTTGGAGGATTTCAATTTAAAATGGTTTGTAACTCATTGAACTAACCAATGATTTAATTTTGATCATCTGTATTTTTTTTTATTTTACCGATTTATGAAACTATGTCTACTAGCTTTTGGAGGCGACTCCGCCCTCGCGTGATGCGGTTGTCATGGCAAAGAGTAACTTAGGTCTTTTCTCAAGAATCAAAGTATCTATATGACAAATTCAATCAAAATTCGTTCAACATTTAAGTATGAAATCGTGACGAACAGATAGCCAGAGTTACTTTCGAATTCTGATTAATAATATTAGTACGGATTGGCGATGTATCTACACACAACATTTTGGCGTCTTTTTACCCACACTAAGAAACAAATATTTGCAGAACACACAAAAATTTCTCCGAACCGGGGGAGTCGAACTCGAGACCACTTGATCAGCAGCCGCATACGTTAACCACTAGACCAACAAGGGAGTCAAACTATTTCCCGCATCACGGTGAAAATTATTTAAATGTTACCATTAAAAATAGCGCTTTAATAACGCGCTATAACGTTTTTAGGGTTCTGTAGTTCATTACTGCGTCCTCGATTTAGCGCCCAAACGGTTAGTGCTAGAAAAATTAAACTTTACATGAATATGTGTTGTGATTACGTCGACAAGTGCCACAATAGAATTAACTAGGTACCAAAAATTAGATCCCAAATTTTTTGGTTATTACATAGGTATGTATTTTATTAATGTATTTTGTTTGACCCTATTCTATGCCAGGCCTGACACGCACGTGGCCAATTTTTATTTTTTTATATAACGTTATTATAACATTACTCACCAATTCATTTCATTCATTCCAATCCAATTCATCCGAAATTTCCGGCCTCGCACATCTAAATTGTGGAATGAACTGTCGCCTGCGGTGTTTCCGGACCGAAACGACCTTCAAACGTTCAAAAAAAGAACGCACTCCCATCTTAAATGCCGGCAACGCACCTGTGACTCCTTTGGTGTTTCGGGTGTTCATAGACGGCGGCAATCACCTACCATCAAGTGATCTGTCTGCTCGTTTGCCCCCCTTTTTTTTTTTTTTTTTTTTTTTTTTTTTTTTCTGTGCGGAAATCCCCTCGGATACCACCAGTTGGTGGTTATGTCGGACTCGAACCGACCAAAACCGCACGCCGTCACAGGTACCAGAAGCCGAGGAACCAGGTGTACCCTCGCAAGGAAATCCCTGGGACCCCGACGTACCTCGGGTCACCTACAGCTTGTAGATAGCCCCCTCCTGTGAGAGAAACCTACTGCTCCTTTCCCGACCAACTGAAAGGGGTGCGCGCTTCTTGTAGCGCTTGCACCGCCGCCCCGGCCTGTTTCTGCTAGGGTGAAAGATGGCCTCATCCGTCACCCCCAGGCGGGCTCGTTTGCCCCCTATAATATTAAAAAAAAACATATATCTTTCACTCGATAATACTTTCATTACATATATTTATGTACTCGTCATTGATTCAGCATTAGATTACTGTCTGCGATAATGACGGGGTCATCCATCTTATGACCATTCAACAGTGATGGCCGCTCGTCTCTAGGCGAAATGACCGATGAAGCTTGGTAGCCATTGATTTTGGAGATATACATAATTGTTATCTAATATATTGCTTTACGTATTTGAAACCATACGTATTCAGTTCTTTGGCTACTAATCAAGGAAGAAGCCTTATCTGGATATTACGCATATTGTTACGAGTAATTTAGTACGCATTTCATATTTCATGATCTTACCCAACATAACACACTAGCATTCGAAGTAAATACGGATTTGGATAAAACTTCACAGTAATATAAGTCTATTACTGTGAAGTTTTAACCCTATCCGATCAGTAGTTTTTGCTTAACAAACGTTTTTAGTAACAAACATCCATCCCCACAAACTTTCACATCTCTAATATTAGTTGGATTAGTAGCTAGTAGATCATAGTTCTATTGTAAGGTTCGAATTGCGTTGAATCAGCTGACAGCTAGACATAATTTAATCAAACTATTTCTTTACTCAATAAAATTGCAAATAAGGTTCTCGAATAATGCACGTTAAGAAAGTTGGTGTGTTTAAACGAGGAAATTGACCCGGAAATTGAATTGAGACCCAGATGTCTTAATAATAGCAGTTTCCGGACCCTTCTATTTGATGCGTAGAGTGGCACACCGTGTGGTTCTAGTCTTTTAAATTACGATAGACCACCCCGCAACAAACCTCGGTTGGGTAACGGCCCGAGAGGGTTTCAAACCTTAAAAAAAACAGTTTGTTAGCATAGAAGCATGAATTATGTAAAATGTATGAGCAATTTAATACAGGCTGTCCAAATATAAATTTCAATATATATATTTTTCTTTTTTACGCGGGAATGCTTTTCGCACCGTACCCTTCGTGGGGAGGCGACTCCTAGAAAACCTGGCCTACCCACTAAACCCCGCGGTGGTCTTCCTCGGCAGTCGTGAGGAGCTCCAGGAACGCATTAGGGGCTCCTTTAGTCTCCCTGCCATAGCCCATGACGTACTTCCCAAGGCGTAACAAGGCAGAACGAAGTCGTGCCTCTCACCATTCTACAATGGCCATTAAAGGCAATAACACCGACTCGCCTTAAACGACACCTCACGGTTGCACAGGGCTGTCACCTGTCCCAGGTCGTTTGTAGCGGCTGTCATATCACCCCCTTGATGTGATCGCAGCGACCCCACGGCGACGATTTGGGAAACTAGCGACCTCTGACCTCCTCCGCAGCCTTCTTCGAGCAGGATAGCCCCTTTCCTGATCCCACTCTGCAGACTCCTTCCCAGAAGGAGACCACGACTTTCCATCCGTCACCACTTGCCAGCATTGCCATGATCAATGCTGGTGGTGACAGGTCCGACTAAGTCTCGACACTCTGGCTCTCAAGCAGGGCTGTCGTTGCCCTGGTCGGCATTGTGCCGTAAGCTCACGTCCGATTCTATTCAGATACTCATGCTGAAAGTAACGTAACAAAAATTTCTAATCAGCGAATGGTTGGTTTAACTTACCGCGTGACTTAAGAAAAAATGTTTTATTATTATTCGTAGTGAGTAAATAAAGATAATACTCGCGTCACGTGATGTTACAGCGATCGCAGAAAAGCATTTTAACCTAACTTAGACATCGCACTTTTCGTGTCATATAGCAACGATTTATCGTATTTTCAGTAGGCGTTGCAAAGATGAATATCCTGCATAGATAAAACAAATCTTCCGGCAAATAATAATTTATCATACCATATTCAATGCAATTTGTTACAGTGACTTGCGATTTAAGTATGTATAGCTTTAGCGTATATCTCTATTACTGGCAGTTTTTAGAAGATGATGAATGAACACTACGTTATTTTAAACGTAGTACAATATTTATCATCATCAACATTGCCTTTAACAGTTTACTGGCTGACATCGGCGACATGGACTGGCTTGCACAGAGTTTGCGTCGAGTATGTTTTACTACGCCTTGCACGGGGTGAATGAGGATGGTATAACTGCATAATATATACATTTATTATACATATAGCGGATACGCTACCACACTCTACACTGCCATGTTGCAGACGTTTTTTATTTGCAAATCAAACGAGAGAATAGAATAGGAAACGTAAAAATGTTTGCAACTTGGCTTCGGGGGCTGTTACCACGCATAATTTGAGGTTACAGGTTTTTTTATATGTATGAGTCTTTTAAATATTAATAGTGAATAATGGTTAGTAAATAGCTTAAAGCTTAGTTAATTCTGCTATCCTTGGTTCCGTTCCCGGCAAGTAACTAAACAAATTATAATTTCCTTGCCTTACTGACTAAAACATGAACTAAATGTTTAATAATTAAATCAACGTCAGAGTTTATTGTGTCAACAAAATTTGAATAGAGGAACTAATAAGTAAATAAATTTTGATTCACAAAATTGTTTATCCTGTTTCTTGATTCTACAAATACTTGTCTGAAATATGGTAACGATGTTATTGAATTCTAAGCTTTATTTGAGAGGGTAAAGGATAAGAAAATATACTTTATACTACACCTGATCGAAACAGTAGTCAATATTCCCTGAAAATGAAAAGAGAAAGTTAGTCTTTTCCTTGACCTAAATAAGCGGGAGGAAAAAATGTATGAAAATCCATTTCTAACATGTTTTAGCGGGAGAGAAAGTTGTATGAATTTTCATTTCTCATGTGTTATCTTATCTATTGCGCGCGCCTGTCCAAGGAGTTTTCATATAATTTAAATATGGAATCTCTGTGCCACTGACATCCTTTTGTGAAGAATAAAAAAAACAAAAGAAGCGCGAAATATTTATAAATAAAGACACCATGTAAGACACAATTTAGCTTAGAATTTGACATAATATTTAAAATATTATGTCAAATTCTAAGCTAAATTGTGTCTTACATGGTGTCTTACGTTTTGATTTTATTTTATAAATACTTTAAATATTCCTCACAGGTGTAGTATAAAGCACTGTGTAGCACTCGGGTGAAAGTCCCATTCCTACCTCAGGAGTATTGTGGCCCTGGGCTGCGCCTTCGGGCCACAAACTGCTTCCTCGCTAGTAATCGGTTCCTTTCCTCCCTCGGTGAACAATGTACTATTATACTACACCTGATCGAAACAGTAGTCAATATTCCTTGAAAATGAAAAGAGAACGTTAGTCTTTTCCTTGATCTGAATAAGCGGGAGAAAAAATTTTTATGAAAATCCATTTCTAACGTGTTTTAGCGGGAGAGAAAGTTGTATGAATTTTCATTTCTCATGTGTATCTTATCTATGGCGCGTGCCTGCCCAAGGAGTTTTCATATAATTTAAATATGGAATCTCCGTGCCACTGACATCCTTTTGTGAAGAATAAATAAAAAACAAAACTGCTCCCTCGCTAGTAATCGGTCTCTTTCCTCCCTCGGTGAACAATGTACTATTTTACAGTTAATATGGCCTTTCATCATCATTATCAACCCTAAACGTCCCACTGCTGGGCTCGGGTTTCCTCTCAGGAGAGGGTTAAGGCCATAATCCCTACGCAGGCCGAGTGCGGGTTGGGAATTAGCAAGACACGTCGTGGCTATGTTTATCTTGCCGTTGAATGTTTTTAAGCCGCCCGAAGTCCTCCAACTAAGCTTCACGATTGTTATCTTATGATAACAACCACACCGACTACTTAGCGTAACTTCCGAATCACGGAAACGTTCATATCATGCCACAAATGGTCACCAATCTAGGTATTGACCGCGCCTTCGTTGCTTACCTTCGGTGATTGTTTCCAATCCAATCCAATTGGCAATAAGGGCCACAGCACACTAGCTACTTTTAGCGACTTTATCCGAATGTGTGCGGAGAGTAGCGTTCAGCTGCTGTGTCGCGCTTCTAAAAAGCGACTCAATCTTCGCGTTTGGCGTTTTTAAGTGTGCGGTGTAGAGCGTTCGGTCGCCGTATTTAGCTTCTAAAAAGCGACTAGTTGCCGATCGCCGATGCTAAAAGTAGCTAGTGTGCGGTGGCCCTAAGCGCTTCCTTTCTATCCTATATTTCTATCCTATATAACCTTTGTCCCTTTTTGATGGTAATGTGTTAAAAAAAAAATATTGAATTATTGGACTGAAAACTGTTTCTATTGCATGAAATACATATGTAAACAAAACGACGATGTTCGTGTTGAGTTTTCGTTCAGTTTTTTTTTAAGTTATTGAGAAAGAACCACCTCACCTCATCCCTATTCATCCTGTATGTGCACTGACTAGGGACGAAAACTATACAGCACCACAACACTGCTATGAGATGAATTATTATTACATTTATCGATATGTATTCGATATTTTTCATTCACAAAATTAATCACAATTCTATTTGAATCATCGATACATTTTGCACCATTATTTCCATAATTGTCTATTTTCTAGATATTGTACAAAGTCATTTAGATCATTAATCATGTTGGTAGACCTACTCTATTTTCTTTCAGCGTCATTTATCGTTGAAAACAATAAGCATTTGTCTTGAAGAAAATAATTCATCATTTTATTTCGACAGCAGCGTCGATACTAGTTTTTTCTAATAAAACCTTTAAACCTTTTGTAAAAAGTTTTCAATCATCAATCCTCATTCTATCTTCTTATTAATTCACTAGTGGACAAACACAATGACTGCATGGTTGGCCTAGTGGCTTAAGCGGTCAGTCCAGAAGAAAATCCCCTCCCTGGACTCCTTCCAATACAAAGGCGCAGAGAGGGTCACACCGTGTGGTTTTAGTCGGTTCGAGTCCGACACACCACCCCGCCGTAACCCCCGACGGGGTGACGGTCCGCGGGGATTTCCACACGTTAAAAAAAAGTGGCTTAAGCGGTCGCCACGCCGCTTCCTACTGCGCCAAGAGTCGTGGGTTCAAATCCCATGTAGGACAACACTTTGTGTGATTCATAATTTGTTGTTCTGAGTCTGGGTGTTCTTTGTGTCCGTTTCATGTATGTTTGTAAAGTCCCCCGCGACACAGCAATTTATATTCCTAATGCGGGAGTTGTCTTATAAAGAAAAAAAAAGATGTGAACAACTAAGCAAACTTAGTGTGAGTTTGTTTCACACTAGCTGAGTCCCCCGGTGTTACCCGCTTTTATTGTTGTAAATCGCGGGTAACGCTGCCGAGCGAAATAAGCCTAAGTTACTTCTTATGTAATTAGTTAACTACCAGTAAAAGTCCCGTCAAAACCGGATCAGCCGTTCCAGTTTACACAAAACGAACAGACAGACAGTCAATTTTAAAAATTGCGTTTTCAAAGTATGTAAATTTTCATATGAATTTCATAAAAAACTGTTTATATAATATTACACACTTCAATTTTATTTATTTGTATAGATAAACTCGTTTTCCAGCAGTAAGTGCTTTCGGCATTATGATTGGTGAAGATTTCAGTGCCAGCCGATCACAGCGAGGTACCCGTGACGAACGAGTATCACACTTATTAACTTTCAAGATATTTTGTTTTAGAATTCGTTCAAGAACTTCGGTACATTATTATTGATAGCCTAAGCTATATATAGCTTATGCAGCTATAATATAGATACGTATATTTCCATCTAACAATATTATCTCAACTAAGGCCAAATCAGCTTTCACGAATTTTCAAAACAAATAATATAATTTATTAATGTAGTAACTCTATCCGTTTGTTACGCTTTCACGGCTCAATAGTTGCACCGAATTAGTTCAATGAAATTTGTCATGTAAATACTTTGGTTCTTGAGGAAGGACGTAGGTCACCATATGGGAGGCGGATCCGTGGAAAAAGCTAGTATAATATTTTCTAGAATTCTGAATCATGTTTGAAGATTATATTGTAGATCTGGTACTATTAACATTTAAATTTTAATAACTAGACAGAGCTCAGTTGTGTACCCAATATCCAGAAACAATTACTATGTAGCATCTGAGAGAACGATGTTAAATCGTGACAAATTATTCGCTTCGTTTATAGGGATTTCATTATGTTAAAAGCACAATGTCGTTAATGTTCGTTAGATGTATATATATGACGGTATATAAATGTGCTAATAAACACTGTTGCTGACTACTAGCGGAATTAGTAGAAGTAATTTTCTTGTTTCCAGAATCTAGACTTGTGTAAACAATACATTCATGGCTGCAGTTTTATTGGGCAGTGAGGAAAACTATAATTTTTCTCGAATATTTAAATACTTAGTAGTCATCAGCCTCATCTGTATCATAATTTGGGAATCAAATTGACTAAAAGCACAGAGCATTTAGTCACGGTCGTCTACTTTAAGGTCTAGGTCAAGAATATTTCTGAAAACTTCAATGTTTTTTTTCGATACATAAGGGACAAATTAACGGATATCTAATGGTAGGCAGCCACGTGGAATTAAATAACAAGTGTGTTGTCAACCAACAACTCTGCCAAAAAGGTTTTTTTTTATTTATATTTACATACCCTAATATACTTAAATAGCTTTTTCCTGCGGTTCTGCCAAGCAGGCAGAACCGTATGTTGGATTCGCGGTATTTTTTTTCATAGCCTATGTTACTCACTATTGGTAAAACAATTTTCAAAATCCAGCAGTTACCCCACACAAACATTATCTCTTCATATTTTTTTTTTTTATATTTGACCTTGCCAAAATGACTACTCCGCCTGCTACTCTACTCTCTCTACTCTGCCTGATAGAAAGCAGGATCAGAATTTAAGAACTAACTATGGTGATCTACGCTATGATAACATATTGAGATGCTTTAGAATTAATGGTCCTCCGGTCTATAAATTAAAATATTCAGAAATGGGTTCATTCCTCTACAATTTACTCATAACCATCTTTTACACATACGACTAATATATAGTATAGTATTATCAATTTACTGAATATATGAAACATTTACAGAGCTGTCGGGATCCCTAAGATATCCAAGGTCGATTAAGGTCTCTTTCAGGTTTGTGAAGGGTCGTTCTCTACGTAGCGAAAATATTAAGATAAACTTATCATTTTCGTATCACGGCAACCGACCAGAGTACTTTGACTTTACCGGTAAAATATGTAAAATAAATATGTATGGAAAATTCGATGATAGAAGTCTAGAACCTATCGTCATTATAGAATGTTTTTTATTTAAAAAACCTATATTATACATAAATAAATATTGCACACAACTCCATCTAATCCCAAACTAAGTAGAGCAAGTATTATGGGTACTAGACAACTGATATAAATACTTTTTTACTACTTTAAAACATACTTCTTTTTTTGTAAATACACACATAGTATACACAGAAAACACCCAATCTTAGAAACAAATATTTGTGGATCACACATTTGGTCCGACCCGGGAATCAAACCTGAGCCTTAAGCACAGCAGTCGCATACGCTACCACTGTACCACCGAGGCAGTATTTACCATTAAAAGTAGTAGATACTAGCGAATTATCAAATGTTATGTTGAAAACCAATTTCATCACTTAAACTTCATTATCCTAGCCCTATTCCCAAGTTTATTTGGGGTCGGTTATTAGTTTCAACCGGTTTTACCTGAATTTCAGTTTTTCCACGGAGTGACTGGCATCGGACCTCCGCAACTCTAAGGGAGAACTGAAATTCGAAGATTGAACTAGTTGTCAGTATATTTAACCCGGCGTCAGCATGGTAGAAAATAGGTACAACAACTGCATGGTGGGTCATAATTACCCAGATTTTAAACCGTAGCTGATTTTGCCATTTCAATGTCATTTAGAGCAAATTTGTGTTTAACTCGAAGAATAGTTCTTAAGTTATAATATTTTGGAGACAAAATAAAAAAAAATAGTTATATAAAGATCTTTTTATGTATTTAAGCAGTCAGTATAAAATTTACAACATAAAATTCAACTTCTAGAAACTTATTAATAAAAAAACAAAAAAATTACTATATTACACTTATTTTTTACTTTTTGGAATGACAAATATGAGATCTTTAAGAAAATATATGTAAAAATTGTAAAGAATCTTACGGTTAATCACTATTAGCCTCGTTATCTACGCAACCGCAACAGAAAGAAATTATATGTTCAGGGCAGATGAATTTGTTGCATCTTTGACCGGTATGGGTAGTTTTCCTGTCTTTTTTAGCGGGACATATCTGGCATCGTTTACGAACACCAAAAACTTTAGCAGGGGGCTCCTCTGATGTTTCTCCTATACATTCTCTTTTTCTTTTGCGCATCTCTCTTGGAAAATGAACTACGTCCTTGCGAGCGCTCAAGTGATCTTTTATAAGAGCAAGACCTTAGTTTTTCAAGAATTTACGCCGTTACGCCTAAAAATAACAAAATATAATGTAATATACGTAATGTTGGTACAAATAAATTGGCACGAAATGGTATCATCGAATGTATAGTTGGGTCATATTTACCTTTTTGTTGTTTGACCGCGTCTATCTTCCTGTACAGACGCATACTGTCTAAGTTGACAAAAGAAACGAGGGAGGCGGGGCACTAACTGCAGCTACTGAGAAGCGTGGTAACGTTACACTATGATTTTCTTAAATACCCGCATTTAAAAACATCATGGGTCATTATGACCCAACCTAGCAGACGCCGGGTTAAACTTCATGCACTACATAATACAAAGGTACATTTTCTACTTTAACTTAGCGATTTACCATTTTCTTTGTTATTAAGCAACTTTAATTTACCATTAAAATGATTTCTTGTGGTCCTAGGGTTCATTTTAGGGTTATGAAACCCTCGGAATTCTTCGTGACTTGAAACCTTAATAGTGTGTCCGTCCGTTATCGATTTACCTTCCAAACTGTTAGTGAAAGCAAGATAAAGCTTTGCATAAATATGTTTTAACAGAGTGCTAAGAGTGAGTATTATTAGATAGGTCTTTTATAAAACTGAGAAGTTGCAAAGACTATTTTTTGATTTAGGTATCCGTTTGCGAGTTATTCCACTTTTAAGTAATTTTTTGGTTAATATATCCCGCACCCCCATTTCTAAAAGCTAAACAGCTAACGCGAAAAATCAAAGAAAAATTATGATTTTAGCATATGTGATCAAATTAAAAGCAAACTTTATTAGTTCAGGATTTAATTTAGTTCGAAGTTGTATTAAATATAGTAATATTATAAATGAGAAAGTTTGTAAGTATGTATGTGTGTGTTTGTTACTCTTTCACGGAAAAACTACTGTACGGATTTTCATGACACTTTGCAGTAATATAGCTTAGACATCTGAATAACATAATAAGTTAAAATTTATAGCGATAGAGATATAATTTGGTCATAATATAACGGTAACTGTCAAGTAAGTCGGAAAAAAATCAGCCTTCTGAGAGCTATCTTGGCGTGAGCTGCGTTATTACATCTCTTCGTTACACTTTTACGGCTAAACGGCTGCACCGTATTTTAATGAAATTTGACATGCAATACTTTGATTTTTAAGACATTGCATAGGCTACGAATTACCATGATAACTGACATACGCGCGGGCGGAGCAGCGGGCAAAACATAGTAATAAGTAAACCGTGAAACATTATTTGCTCAAAAGAAGATTCTGTACACTACTGGTTCTGAACTATTTATGACACAAATGACACAATGACATTATTTAAACAACAATTATCTATTGGATATGAATTTTAATCATTCTATGCGTGGGTTGTCACGCACTTGGCTGATTTTTTAAGGAGATGCCACGTTCAGCTGTGGGCTTTTAAATGCTGTTGAAAAGATGAAGTAGATAGTTCTATTTTATTTAGTAGTCATTACTTTAAGAATAAGTCATATTATGGATCTCTTAGGATCATATTTCCTTAAATAACTTATTTAAGGAAATATGATTACAAGTTACAAGTGTGAAAGCGTAACAGACAGACAGACAGAGTTACTTTCGCATTTATAATATTAGTAGGGATTATTACTGTCTGAAGGTTGGTCAAATGCTAATGTTACCCCAGGAACATCGATTTTATTCACTTCTCTTATTTACAATTACTATTTTCCAACTTTTTAAATTAAATGTATTCTAAACGATGACTTTTACTTAATGGATCCAAAGTTTCACTTGAAACTGGAGTCAATCCTGAAATTCTATTGACATAATATAAATAGTTATAATTTACTTTATAATAAAACTTACATCCGGCTCGAAAGCTCTTTTCGAACTGATCGAGCCATCTTCCTTTATCGGACTGCTAGGCGCAGGCAAAAGTTTCATCCATACGTTGTTGACATACCCAAAAGTCGAACTAAACGGTTTGACAGCTCGTTTTTGGTGAGAGTCGCCAAAGTTTGGAACGACCTGCCTGGGTCTATTTTTCCTGATAAGTTGAACTCTGGAGCCTTTAAGAGTAGAGTGAAGAGGTTTTTTTTGGATGCCTATCCAAAAAAAACCTCTTCTCGTTTACACAACATTTGTTTCGCTTCCAGTAACATTGTTTAGCAAAAGAGGTAAACATCTGATCTTCACCTTTTATAGTTTGTTATTCATACTAGAGTGGCAGTGTGGATTACAGTGTGTACATGCTTTAGGAAAATTCAGTTCAATATTTTTGGAAATTTCGCTAAGAGTATTTATTTTTTGAAATACATTTTTGTACTCTACTCTAAAAAAGGAAAGAGGAAGGTATGTATTAATTTTTATGCTTTTTGGGTATTAATAAATAATTATGTATAATGAAAACTTTCACGAGATTGGAGGTTTTTTGAATAATTAGTTTCTCAAGTTGTTTAATGTTAATTAAACGATTAGAAGTATGGGTTGTATCACTACTTCATGAAAATATTTCATGCTGATTTATATCTGGTGTCCAAAAACAATTTCTTTTTTAATTATCTCTTGAATCTATTTTCGTGAATCCAACAAGAACATTATTTTCAATTTCTTGAACTAAATTGCTCCTATTACCAACTCAATATGTATAAATTTTCAAAAAAGAATACACAATTGATAGTCTTACACCATAAATTTTATATTTTACTTTCAAAGTATAAATTTATGTAAAACTGCACAAAAGAGGACATAGCGGAGATATTGCTTAAGCTTGGCTCTTTCTTTATATTTAGCGAGCACAGTATCATGTCAACCACACAATATGGATATCATTAATGTTTGCGAATTTATCTCTATAAAACTGGAAAATGTCTTTGACAATAGACGTAAGAGACTTTATAAAATATACATATTTTAACATCGTATAGATTTGGTATTATAGTTATAGGTGACACATCGTGTTTCTGAACTAACTAGAGTACATTCTTTATCGAATCACAGAAATAATAGGGTTAAAGTATGAAATTACATTACGGTTTTATTGTAGTAGGCACATCAAATTGACATAGAACCTTCATGGTTTGAGATTTCTAAGCAAAACTTTTTGAAATCGTACTTGTGAGGTTCTTCTTATAAAAAGTGTGCAACAGTCGATTATCGAATTTCTGTTGAAACAAGAAAGATGGATACTTCAAAATTCGAGTGATTTTTTAATACGAGTTCAAACTCTACAGGAACTGCAATTAGAAACCATTTGTCACTCTAGTATTCGCCAGACCTTGCTCCCACGGACTACCATTTTTTTCGTAATTTGGTTAATTTTCTACTTGATGAAAAGTTTTCTTCCAAAAAATTAATTTTAAATTTTCAGTACAAATCGGTAATTTCATACTTTAACCCCTAATATGTTAGAAATCTTCCTTCCTACGCCGAGCAGTTAAAACCTGAATGTCAATCAGCGCACGTGTCTACCTCACTTTAAGATGCCGAATTCTATAAGCGAGGTTTAAAAAGCATCTTACTAGGTACCGAAAGTAGTTAGGGATCACCATGCTGCATTGCACTGCATTCACAATGAGAATGGTGACCACCACTCTTGGAGTCTACTCCTGCCTTCCATCGGCATGAGTAGGGTTATTTAAGTTGCTTATTTATGTATGTATATAACAATTTATAATATTAAAACATAATTTCTGGTTCGTGAATATCAGACGTTTTGAAAAAAAAAATGACTAAACTTTATTAATTGCTGTAATGTTTTTTTTTCAATACTCAGACTTAGAACAACAATTTCTGGATCACACAAAGTGTTGTCCCACGAGGGATTTGAACCCACGATACTTGGCGCAGTAAACGTAGTAGTAGTGACGTGGAGACCACTTAAACAATTAGGGCAAACGTGCAGTCGTATTATAAAGCAAATATGGTTTTCTTTTCTATGTAAAGAATTAAGTACTAGCAAAGTCATACACAATTATTATTATATATTAGTAGTAACATAAGTCAGTCACAAACTAAACCATATTTCCTTTATGATTTTCATCACAGTAATTAATCAAGTTTAGGCATTTTTCCAAAAGGTCCAGATATGCTTAATCCATGTAGTTAGGAGAAGCACTCAGATCAACTTGATTTGATCCCGCAAGCTCTTAACCGCAAGTCCTACACCTTAACCATTATCTTTCCGCTGTTTAAATAAAGTATATTATAGCATATTTGCTCGTTTACAACATTTTATATTAAAAAAAGCCAGCAAGTTCTGAATGGTGTTGATAAAAAATATCGATTGTATCATCCTAACCAACCTTCTCACGTACAACATGCTTAACGTGATACCATCATAAACCCCATTATTATTATATTTCATTGAGTATCGTCTATTTTGTATCGAGGTCGAACACATTTCAACCCCCATTAGGCTCGCGAGGAGCGATTTCTGCAAAGCTGATACGGCATGGGGTACTCAAGGAAGAATCAACTGTACCGCCTATGTTCGATAATACGTATTATGGGAAAGGAATGGGCAGTCTGATATACAAGAATAGGTAACGGTTTTTGTGAAATACTTGCATGTATCTTTATAGTATTAATTATGTAATACACGTTACATTATGTTCATTATTTTACTTTTTTTTTTACAAATTCAAACATTAGTTTAATTTAAATGTTCCTTGTTTTCTTTCAAACTATTTTAAATGTTCCTTGTTTTCTTGATCAGTGATTAATGTCCACTCATAATGGTTACAAAGACAAAATTAATATAAAAGCGACAAGAAAATTCTCTGAAGCAACATTGTCATTACTTAGCATTATCTTGTGTGTTAATCTCTATTCTCTTTAGGCAGATAGTTCGCATCTATCTGTTTTTAGGGTTCCGTAATTCATGACTCGGAACCCTTATAGTTGCTAAAACTATTTTTCGATTTAGGTATTCGTTTGCTAGTTATTATTTTAACTTTAAAGCGCATTTTTTTTTGCAAAAACAGGGGAAGTTTTAGTTAGTTATTATTTCGTATTATTATTGCCTCAATGGCGCAGTGGTAGTGTATGCGACTGATGTCTTCGAGATTTCAAGTACGATTCCCGAGTCGTATCAAATTTTTGTATGATCTGCAAATATTTGTTTTCGAGTTTGGGTGTTTTCTATTTTATACTGATATGACGAGATAACATTTTAACGTGTTTCCATAAAGGGGTGAAATTCTATCTTTGATCAGTATAGATGAATTAACTGACAAATTTTCAGACTGCCTCAAACACCTACTCTAAATATCAACTGTCGGACCACCAACAGAAATCAGGGGTAGCAGATCCGCAGTCGAATTCTTAGGCAGAATTTAATCTAAACAAGGAGTATTCGTCTGAATTTAGCGGGCAATGACTTGCTACTAAACTTAAAGTAAATACTACTTACTATAAGCCTAATGCGAATGTGTCCTAAAACATTTAATTCACCTTCTCTCCTGGTTTTTCCGCAATTTTCTACGTGACATTAGTGACAAAGGTAGTACGTGTACTGGTTTTATGGTCTTGCTCCTGACATTACGGCGTGCAGTACTATGTATAACCATCTATTTTTTTTTTTTTTTTTTTTTTTTTTTTTTTTTTTTTTTTTTTTTTTTTAAAAAGACAACTCCCGCATTAGGAATATAAATTCCTGTGTCGCGGGGGACTTTACAAACATACATGAAACGGACACAAAGGACACCCAGACTCAGAACAACAAATTGTGAATCACACAAAGTGTTGTCCTACGTGGGATTTGAACCCACGACACTTGGCGTAGTAGGAAGCGGCGTGGCGACCGCTTAAGCCACTAGGCCAACCGTGCAGTCGATCATGTTTGTATGTTTAAATATATTTTATAGGACTTGGCGACAACTTTGTGATGAAAAATGTTTTTATAACGTTTTAGATTTCTTAAAAGCTTGATTTGCTGAAAATGTCATCCTGAACATAAAATTACTCGTATTTCTGACTTTTACTTATACAATATGACTGCTTCGTTGGTCTCGTGGTTAGCGTATGCGGCTGCTGATCAAGAGGTCTCGGGTTCGATTCCCGGGTCGGACCAAATATTATTTGTGTGATTCACAAATATTTGTTTCGGAGTCTGGGTGTTTACTATGTATAATATGTATGTATTTACAAAAAAAAAGTATGTTTATGTATTTATATCAGTTGTCTAGTACCCATAACACAAGCTCTGCTTAGTTTGGGACTAGATGATGTTGTGTGTCAGATGTCCAAAATATTTATTTATTATTATTTATTAATAATAATGTGATAGCCTATTGACAATTTAAAAGTCGTCTAACTGCATTTTTTCTAAAATAATCTTATTGGCATAATATTTTTTAAGGAACATAGATATGCTTATAGAGTAGGAAAGAAGCTGATGAGTGCTATCCAAAGCTATATGCCACTGAAGAGACTTCCCTTTCTTAGCTTAAAAGAGGAGAGGGGCTTTTAGCTTGAGGTAAACAGACTCACTCAGTGACAAGTAACAAAAAGATTGAACAAAAGGACCGCTATTCTGTGATGACCTAAATATGCACATAGCATGTCTTCCATGGCAGTTTTTTCAAATGTACTAACAATGTAACAACCTTTAGAAATACCGAGAGGTATAACCACTCAGTTCAGGATCATGTACAACATGAAAAGATTGGATAATCCTAATCCACTCTCGATGAAATCTTTATCATCATCATCATCATCATCAACAGCCTTTAACAGTCCACTGCTGGACGTAGACCTCTCCTTAGAAATCTTTATGCTGCTTGAATATTGTTCAGCCCATGGCCGAAAACCAGACGACGGACCGCCGCAATGACCTAACTATACTGTAATTTGAATTGATATAGCTTTGTGATCACTTATTTAACTGGAATGGATTAATTTATTGGAATGTAGCATTCCAATAAATTCATCCATGCCAGTTATTTCATTCCAATTAACTATTCCGCAACTGTTCAGTTAATGTGATCTTATTTAACATAAATAAGTTTGTATTAGTAGAAAATGTTAAGAATTTCTCATAAGTTGGATACAAACTATAAAGTAATTTTCCTCCTCAGACGAACTTCTCAAGATACTGTTTCTCTTTGTCACTGAGCATGGAATTTAATTAAAAATCACTTACAAAGAAAACAACTACAAGAAAACTTGTTTATTAAACGTAAATCGAGTGTCGAGTTGAAATAACTGGATTGGGTCCAAATTACTCCAAGTCTACGAATCAACGTAATTTCCGAAAAAGACGGAAAAAAAATTAACTGACATTTGGAAGCAGGTACTATCTTAATATATATCTATTGAGTTACTTTAGAATACATAAAAATTGATGAAATGTGGGGTTCTTGATTCGTCACCGAGAGGATAGACAAGAAATCGACACCAGTAAACACAATACAAAGATGAATACATCAAATTAATGACCATGTACATTGGTACATACATGGCCATTAATTTATGACGCTAGACTGCTATTGAGCAGTCTTCGGATTGACACATCGAATGCATAAAGACGTTTTCATGGAATGCTTTGGTGTAGAAATGTGAAAGAATTGATAAAAACATAGAGCAATACAGTACCGCGAACCTAAGAGGATTAGCCGTAGCGTCTTTGTCCGATACAAAACAGTTTGTCCTTTTTGCGGGGGAAATTTTAATGCACACACATTTTTGATTACATACAAAAACAATCGTCTCTTGCTATAAACTTACATATATTAAATTAAACAAAAAAAATCATAATTACACACTCACATAAACATAACACTCTGTGTCATAACAGCGTAATACATTTGCCTATTTGAGCTTATGCTATGACAGGCACCTTTGTATGGTAGTTCCTATCATGTTGCCTGTATGGGTAAAAGTGAACGACAAAAGAATTATCAGTAGTCCTAATTCCTAATAAAATAATTCAAAGCTCAGAGAGCCAACATATATTACCTACAGTCTACCCTTGAAAACGAGCGGTTTAACCCGTTTGAAGCGTCGGAAAGTATAAGGTCGTAACCTTTTTAATTTTACCGCGAATAAGTCCCGTTTACAGTAAAACACCTGAGTATGTGTAAAGGTCGCGAAAGTCTAAACACAGATATATTAGGTAGTTTTATTATTATGTAGCTTTTATTGAATTGTGGGTCATACCAAATTTCGCAAAATATCTTTACTATAATTTAACGATTCTTTGAAATATCTAATTTGAAATAAAATAGGGTAAAGGAGGCACTTGAAAGCCCATAGCCCATTGAAACGTTGCGGGATCTGAATGTCTGTACATTTACATATTCAATTAACTTTTTACATACATAGAGTTTGGCGGAATCGTTTTTCTGCTTCTAGGAAAGCCTTTTTCACATACTGTTATGTAATATACTTTTATTAAACGTGGTTCGATAGTAGCTTTATGAAGAGGAAATATATATATATATTAAACGTATGTAAATTTGGACTTAATAATAACCACTTAACTACCGCCAATATTCCTTACAGCTCTGATACATAAATAAATAATAATAAATATTTCGGACGTCTCAAACACAACGCCATCTAGTCCCAAGTTAAGCAGAGCTTGTATTATGGGTACTAGACAACTAATGTAAATACATAAACATTATTATTTTTTGTAAATACATACATATCATACATAGAAAACACCTAGACTTCGAAACAAATATTTGCGGATCACACAAACATTTGGTCCGACCCGAAATCGAACCCGAGACCTCTTGATCAGCAGCCGCATACGCTAACCACTAGACCAACAAGGCAGTCAAATACTAAGTGATAAGCCTAGTCTTGATTACAATGGTGGGTTTATGTATTGTGATCTAAATATTGTATGTATATTGCAGTAGTTTTGTAGTATCTTCGATTGAACATTTATACTAATATAGACTATTATGAAGCTGAGGAGTTTATGGTTATTTGATTGAATACGGTTATCTCAGGAAATATTGGCAAGCACAGATGTAGAGAAAGGCTGTAGATAATGTATTGTCACGTTACGACCAAAAGAAGCGGAACATTAATTAAAAATGTTGCAAAAAACATTGACTCATTTCGTGTTCTGCGTAAACAGTTAAAGTTTCACAAAAACAATGTATGTCTATAAATCTGTATGTCTGTATAAATGATATACTTTGTTTCCGTTTTATAACATTATGCTAAAGGCAAAAGAAGACGTAGACGGAGATGCTTGACATCACGAAGGCGACGCTAATCTCACATCAGTCTACCCGTGACCACGAGCAGTATAACTCGTTCGAAAGGTCGGAAAATAGAAGGTATTGTAACCTTTTTAGTATTATCGCGAATAAGTCCCGTTTACAGTACAAACAGGAGATACTTGGGTCAGTATCTTTTTAATTTGTCATACAGAGACACATAATTATTTGACCTGTGTGGGAATCGAACCCACGATCTCCACTTTAGCAGTCAAAGCAATATACTTCCAGACCAATAAGCCCGTCAAATTAGTAAGGACATTAAAATTATATGTCAAACCTTCTCGCTATTCAGCTCATATGCGAAAATTCGCTTAGCTTAAAAAGAAAATTTATCAAACAATTTTGTCGAGGAGGCTGAAAACACACCTTTACTTGACAGTTATAATAGCCTGATCCTCACTCTACTCAAGGGCGCATACATGAACCACAAAACTTTAGAGAATGGAGTGGATATATGATTGTCATTGAAGTCACACACACACATAAATGGAGGGCGTTTTTATCACTTGATTGTTCTATGATAGCGTGAATATATTAGGGATATTGTTTTCAGATGTATACCTACCCCTTTAATTGTATAACTAGTGTAAAAGCAAAGATTTATTTCTTTTCTTATAAAAGAGAATTCCGGCATTACGAATACACATGAAACGAACATAATGAATGCTCAGACTTAGAACGATCATTTATGGAATACATAAGTGGTCCCATGCGGAATTTAAACCTACCATCACACTCGACAATTATGAAAAAAAAAAGATTCCGACGAATTGAGAACCTCCTCCTTTTTTGAAGTCGGTTAAAACTACCCAAGTAACAGTGTTTTGTGTGTTTAAGGTACCAACGTCTAAATTCTATTTTGTAACTGGACTGCGTTATTCCGTAGTCTAGCAACCTTCCTCTATTTGATTTCCTTACCAAGAACTTCTCAGTTTTATTAGGAAATAGAAATTTAAGGCATGTAGTTGGTCATATCAGAAAGGTACTCGAGTTACTTTCGCTAGAGAAATGTCACTTTGAAGTTATGTAACAAACTTTGTCCATTCGTTTATTGTCTTTTTGACAGGTCACGCCTATAAATTACCGGTATTTTTTTTCGTAATAATGTACCACAGTAATGTCGTACTTTATAGACGGGTAGGGAAGTGGCTTGTGCATAACTAAAAACAACATGTAAAACAGTTCTTGAAATACGATAAATCGAATAAACGATGAAAATAATCTATCATATTATTATAATCAAAATAATTTGACTTCATG
Organism: Phragmatobia fuliginosa; assembly: GCA_932526445.1. NCBI lineage: Eukaryota > Metazoa > Arthropoda > Insecta > Lepidoptera > Erebidae > Phragmatobia > Phragmatobia fuliginosa. The sequence goes on from OW052061.1 coordinate 18,718,703, forward strand.
TAATTATTGTTTTTGTAAATTTAATAAATTAAATAGGAAATTAAAATAGTATGACTTCAAGATTGATTATTTGCAAGGAATTAAGTCGAAATTTTGGAATTTAAGTTCAAACTTAGATTAAAGAACAATAACTCTGTCCATTAATTAATTTATTTTTGGACCACTGACTTATAATGTAACTATGCACGTGTTAGTAAAATTTAACTTTGAAACGCATGGTTAATAACGTATATATCCAGAGTTATGAGAAAATACATTTGAAAAATCACTTAATACTTACTAAACCGACCTTCAAGTGACTGTGTTAGGAAGTTTTCCTTGTTCTGGGCCAATTATATATCATAATAGTGCACATTTTATTTATTCACAATATTGACATAAAGAATATTATATATCGATTGATTTTGATTCGGTTGAAATCGAATCGGTGACGTGTGAGGGCGTCATTAATTTCGAAATTTGTTGAACTGTCAAAAAGATAATAAAGGAATGGACAGATTATAGAACTACACTGTACTGTACATATAAAGACATTACGATACATTCAAAACCCCGAAAAGTATTGACATGACGTATCTATGTTTGACGCATATAGTCTTCTAGAGCAATCTGGTAAACTAATGTTTTAAAAAAATATTTTATGTATCATTTTTATTATTTGTTTTGAGCCAGACAGTAGCCACTCTCAGCTATTTGGCTCCATATAACACAGAGTTACCCACATGTGTGGTTATTCGATACCGATCGTATACGTTTTATGTTCGTAATTTTATAAACACAGTTGCGTTTATGGCGCTGACTGGTGTTGCCAGAGCAAAGTTATAATTAACTTACAGCAATTCAAACAAGCAAATGACAATATCAAAATTACTTTTCTAGATTTTGACATTGAGTACGATCTCAGGTATACAGATAAATAAAGAACCTAAGATAATCATATAGCATTTTTCTCAATTGAAGATTGCCATTTTTAAATTTATCTGTTTAACGATAAAGATATGCTTTCTTCAAATTTATCATTACCTCATTTTTGTATTTTAATATCTGTTTACGTAGTGGAGCAGATATTGTTATGCACATTTTTTATATTTAAGCTTATCAAAGTAACTACACTGTGCTTAGTGGAAAGCACGCAAGCACAGGAGGGGTCACAGTTCTTTTTGGAAATACAGTAAAAGCAGCATGCTGACCCATACTATGGTAGCCTAGTGAGATGCTACTGTATCATTGGGCCTTCGGTTTCGAACTCACCAACGAAATACTACAACACGAATGCTAGTATTTTAAGTTGGTCTTCTGTGTTAGGGAAATACTGCCACGGTGGAACCGGCCCAATCGTTTTGAAATCGGAATTTGGATCGAAATTATGTAAGATATCATCCTCATCATCAACAGCCTTAAACAGTCCACTGCTGGACATAGGCCTCTCCTAAGAAAGGAGGTTTTGGCCTACTATACCACGCTTTCCAGACGGGTTGGTTTCAAGTTTTCCTTCTCTTTGCATCGATGTTGTCTTGCGTAGTTTATTAGTCGCCTTTTACGACACCCGCGGGATGAATAGGGGTGGTGACACTCTGTATTCTTAATCCGTCACCACACGGACCTTAATCCGTCACCACACGGAAGACACGTAAGAAATATTGTTTCGTAATAATTTTTTTTCGTATATTTAGAATTTTTCACCTCGTGTTTAATACCATTTTCATTATGTAACTATTTCTCCAAATTCAGTATTTTTTAAACACACCAACAAAGTGCTCCATTTTATACTATATTTCTTTTTTATCATAATATTTAAAGTGCATTTAGTCAATTAGTAACTAGTTTTATTAGCTGACCCCAAATAATCCTGGGAATGATAAAGGCTATGAAGATGTTGTTAAAGGGCCTTCAATGCTTTTCTTTCTTAAATGTTTTAAAATATAAATACGTATCTAATACTTCTCAAGGAGCTTGAAAGGATAAAGGACTTCTCATCTGTCAGTCTGTCAAGACCTTTTTCTTAGATATCTGCAGACACGTTAATTTAAATTTATCAAATATTCATGTCTGAGATTCTTGATGCTGTAAATAAATTGTGATTTCAACTCAATAAATACAAAAAAGATACGTTTATGTCAGTTGTATGAAAATATCATGTAGAATAATAAGGTTTGTAAGGAAAGACAACAGCTGTTGTTAAAAATATTTTTATTTGCTTGTCTTCTATGGAGAAAATTATTTATTGTTACTTTTACAGCGTTTTATATGGGAGTAGTTTTATTACATTGACTGCCTGGTCTAGTGGTTAGCGTATACGATTGCTGATCAAGAGGTCCGGGTTCAAAAGTGTTGTTTGGTTTTTTCTTATAGTAAATAGTGTCTCGGAGACCTCATGAAACCGTCGGTTCCGGTTGTCATGAACATCTATCGCAACAGTTTATTCGGAAGTCGGTGCCCTCAGCTTTGAATTTTAGTTTTTCCTGAGGGTTGTGGAAGTCCGATGCCAGTCGCTCAGTGGAAAAACTGATGTTCAGGTATATTTATTTATTTTATTTTATTTTATTTTATTTTATTCGGAATACCAACAGCTTAAATATTATAAAATAAACATTAAACATAGTTAACAACAAAGCCATTTACAGGTACTCGCAATTAGAATTTACAGGTACTCGCAATTAGAGTTTACAGGTACTCGCAATTAGAATTTATTAGAATATATTATAACCGGTTGAAGTAGTAGCAAATGAACTTGGGAATAAAGACTAGGAATATAGATGACTTTTATAACATTCAAGTTGAGTCTGTCATCAAGTGCGGTGAGCAGTTGAATGAATAAATAAATAAATACATAAAATAGAAAAACGTAAAAAGTATTTTTGCTAAAATGGTGACAGATTATGAATAAAAAGTGTCACCACCCCTTTTCATTCCATAGGTGTCGTAAGAGGCGACTAAAGGAACAAAATAAGCAGCTAACATCACTGCCAAGAGAAGGAAAACTTGAAACAAACCCTTTACCAACCCGTCTGGCCAGTGTGGTATAGTAGGCCAAAACCTCATTTCTAGGGAGAGGCTTGTGTCCATCAGTGGACTGTTAAAGGCTGCTGATGATAATGATATTTTTTTTTATTCTAACATGTACGGTACCTTCAGTTACTTGTTATTAATATAAGTAAATATTTTGTGCACTCTATATTAAGTAGGCAGGTAATCTATTCTGACTTTATTGATATACTCATGACAGAAACTTCAAAATAACCTAGATAGAACAGTCGTGGGTGTAAATTAATTTATGATATTTTTTCCAAGTTCAGAAAAGTCCGGCCTACTTTTAAAAGTAATTGACAAAAAGTATCATAAACATAAAACTTTTGTTTTTCTTGTGATGTTGTTTGTTGTACGCTTTTAGTTTAATAGATAGAAGGTTATGGGGCTTCCTACTCATGTTGGGTACTTTTTTTAGCTACGTAATCTATTTTGAATCTTGACCGTGGAGATAAATAGCAACTATTCCTGCGTCATATATTGTTTAAAATAATTGATGGAACTATATAGAGTTATGCTTGACCAGCACAATCAGATATGTGCCTATTATCGAGCACGTAGGAATTCGGAAAATCATTTCTTCGTTGAGAACAAGACGTGTTTAGGTGCAGTATAGCGATAGGTTTTAGAATATATAATGTAGCTGTTAGAACAAAACAAGGCATAGCTAATATATACTTTGGTGAGTAAAATGGAGTACCCAGGAAAGTATGGTACAATGAAAAGAACATATCTAGGAAGAGTTTTATAAGGTTTATCACAGTCGACATTCGAATCCCAATCGGATGTATTTCACTGTACAGTAACTACTATGTATTTACTAAGAAATAATGTTTTAGTTCCTACTAGTTGAGGCCCACGGTGTTACCCGCAGTTATTGTCATAAATCGCCGCTATCATCAGCTATCTGGCAATGAAAGTCCCATCAAAATCCGTCCATCCGTTCCAAAGATTACCCGGAACAAGTAGATAGACAGTCAAAATTGTTTTACTTTACTTAATTGCTTTTGGTATTTAACTGTTTATATTTGATATTACAAACATATACATTAATTTAATTTATTTGTATTGATTCAGTTAGAAACTAGAAAGAAGTTCGTATAAATTGTTCTAGATTCAGTTTTTCAAGTTGGTGGCCATAACTTCTAGCTTACATTTGTTTAGGAGAAAAGGAGTTTTGATATTATTCAGTTCATATAGTAAGAAACACAAATTTTCAAGAATTCAATTCAATCAATTCATTCAATTCAAGAAAAATCTATTTGTAAAGCAGTATACTGAATCAGTCTATTATTTTTCAATATAAATGTTTGGTTAAAAATAGTTGAAGTGGGGAGTCATTATTTCTCTATTATAGCAACACTGTAGCTCGATGAGTGACGTATATATGATTAGGTAATTTTCCACAATCCGATACAACACCAACTGATTACACAAACATTTTTGTTCAGAACACTTATCCTCGTATGATGACGTCTAAAGAAAATATTCGAAATACTTCCCGCTTATCTTAAACCAGAATCATTACAAGCAACAACAGATTCCAGTGTGTGTATAATAAAATGAAAATAGAAACGTAGACGAGTAGTTTGCGAAAAAATTGTTTAGTACGAATAATTTCAGAATAGTTCACGTTATTATTGTGTAGTTAAGTGCTTGTAAACATGATCTCTTTTGTTCTTCAATCTTTTTCTTTTTATAAAAGACAACTTCAGCATTAGGAATATATATCCTGACGCAGGGGACTTACGAACATTCATGAAACATACACAAAAGACACCCAGACTCAGAATAATATTTGTTGAATCACACAAACTTGATTGGTGTTGGAAGCCACAACAGTTGGCGCTGTACAAAGAGCGTGGGGTGGCACTTTAACCACTAGAACAACCACGCAGTATATATAAGAAATAAATAAAATAAATAAATAATTCGGACATTTTACACACAACGCCATCTAGTCCCCAAACTAAGTAGAACTTGTATTAAGGGTAACTATATATATGTATATAAATGATGCTAAATTTTTTTAGGACCTTAAAGAAGAAATACAAGACACTGAATTGACGGCAAGCTGCACCCATTAATAATATGTGTTGACAGAGTCTGCAAGATCAAAATTTTGTTTTAATTTCCTAATTTATTCCTGTAAAAAACTAAGATCCAATTCAGAAATAGAGAACTATTAGTCTCGTTCTCTCCTATAATCTGGTTTCTACGAATAAATAATAAGTCTCTGGTTTTGATTTATAACCTGAAGGAGAATCATGTAGTAGTTTATACCACGGTTTCGTTGAAAATCGATTTTAAACAATTCCTTCATTCTTTTTCACAGGTCGAGGTTTCTGGAGCTCAAACTCCCTTTCCAGTTGATTTCAGTGAGCTAGGTCAAACGGTTTATGTCCAGGGCCTATGTTTAGCATTGAACTGCGATAGGCAAGATGAGGTCAAATGAGGATACACGGTTGTGACTCGGAAGTTGCGCAATTATAACATATTTTCATGGTATATTTTTCATTGTAACTGACGGTTTTCTTGTAATAAACACTAGACCTCGTAGTACAATATATCGCGCTTCTAAAAAGCGTTTGGCGTTTTTAAGTGTGCGGTGTAGAGCGTCCGGTCGCCGTATTTAGCTTCTAAAAAGCGACTAGTTGCCGATCGCTGATGCTAAAAGTAGCTAGTGTGCTGTGGCCCTAAAACGCGATGCAGCATCGATGCAGTCGCCAAATCGGCGATCGCCGATGCTAAAAGTAGCTAGTGTGCTGTGGCCCTTAATCATGGATCCATAACTATAAAATAACATTAGGTGTAATATTTAATCTATAAATGTGTGAACAGGTCCTTATAACTCTAGGTTTCGGATGGCGTCGGTGTCGGCTTTCCGCTCGCATATCGAAGGTCAACCCACTGATCTTGCATGCATATTACGTAATCTATTAAATGCGATACAAATGCATTTAATACATTATTTGTAACTAACAGAAAAGGATACAATTAAATTCTCCCAGGACAAAATATTATGGTTTAGTAGTAGAAGACGTACATACCACATTTCTGAACAGGGGTCTATATCTAGGAGTGAACTATTTACGGCTGATGATGATCATTCCTATTATTGTAACGTACTGATTTATATGATAAAATTATCAAAGGACCCATAAGACAAAGAATATACTTTAACACAATCTAACGAAGGCAATCTGAACAACGAAATATGAACAATGAGAATACTTGTAAATACTTTTTATCACTTCTCAATAATACTCACTAGTCTTCATCACCTTCCTCGATGGATAAATGGTGTTTGTTTTTTGTAAGTAAATCTTTAACTGATATTTTTACACTTCGAACTTTATAGCTAGAAGAGGCCGGCATTACCGATGCATCACAGAGGTGTCTTTTTTTAAAGTCTGTCAACATTGATTAAATCAAAGATAAGCGAGTACTGCCTCGTTGGTCTAAATCTAATGTATGCGGCTGATGATCAAGAGATCACGGTTCGATTTGTTTTTGTTGTTGGTTTTTGAAAGATTGGCGGTGTTCACGCCCGTGCCTACGAGAGCATGTTAAGCCATAGGTCCCGGTTGTCACGAATGAAGATCTATGGCAATCATTATTGAAAAGTTAGTGTACTCAAATATACCGACAGTAAGTCAAACCTTGCATTTCAGTTCGCGCTTAGAGTTACAGAGGTCCGAGACTTGTCGCCCGAGAAATAAAGGCTAGAAAAGAAAGAGTGCATTATAGAATCTGGGTCAAAAATCATTTTAAAGTTTTGAGTTATCATGTCCAAACCTTAGCCATGGTATTACCTATTTATCTTTGAGTTAGAATAACGCAACAATCAAAAAGTAACACATCTGTATTTTACAATATTTATTTGAAGGTTATTAATCGAGATCTATCAGTAAAACTTTTTTTCTTATTTAATAAATATGTTTCGGACACTTCTCGAACAACGCCATGTAGTACCAAACTAATCAGAGCTAGTACTACGGTTATTAGACAACTGTTATAAATATGTTCTTACTTTTTTGTAAATAAATACATTATACATAGAAAATACCCAAACTCCAAAAGAAATATTTGGAGGTCATAAAAGTGGTTCGACCCAGGAATCTAACCCGAGACCTCCAGTACAGCAGTCGTATCGCCACCGATGCAGTCAAAATTTATTTTCTCACTAAAAGGTGTTAAACTTCCCCTGTCTAAAAGACTAAACATTCTTGAACAAAATTCATTAATTTGTTAATTGAGAGCATACTTTCCAAATAAACTTTGGGTACCTAACATTTCTTTAGTGTCTCTAAGCAAGCTAATTTGTCTATCACGAAACTATTTAAAACAGAGGATTCTTTTATAACTTTTATGGCCGTATTTAACTTAAATAGTTTTTTATTACTTTTTCGTTGTAAGTTTGTTCATGTTATTAGCACTTATTTGTTTAGAAAAAAACATATCACTTTCGGAATTGGTGCATAAATTTCATGCTTGAGAGAAAGTACCTGAATACAGTTTCACTATTTTCATCCTATTTTTTATGAGATTATATACGTGCTCCTGGCTATAGATAGACGAGTATTTGATTGAAGAGAAAAATATATTAAACAAGCTTTCGGGTATGTCGGTTATCGCAGTAAAAAGTAGCCTAAGTCCTTTCCCAAGTTCAGTTCTATCTTCATACCAAATTTGATTAAAATGGGTTCAATGGTCTAGGCGTGAAAGCGTCACAGACAGACAGACAGACAGAGTTACTTTCGCATTTATAATATAAATATAGTATATAGTAGGCATGAATGTAACATTAGTGAAAATACGCCAGATGTTATTATTGAATGATAATAAGAGTTCAGAAAGTCAAATAACTGTTTTAAATGCAAAAATATTTATTTTAGTCAGTAATATGAATGAGCAAAAAGCAGTTACTCGTTACAATTATTGTAATTAGGGTTAAGGGTTAAGAAAAACAAAATGTTAAAAGTTGAAAGTGGTTATCCTGTATACATGCTTCAAAAATACATTCTACATTTAGAATTTTGAATATATTATTGTTTCAGACTGTAGGGCAAGTTATTTCATCACTATTTGTACTAGAAACTTCAACACAAGTGGGTAAGGTAAGGTAATCTTCTGTGCAAAGATAGTACCGCCCTGTTTGAGGCGGTACTATCCTTACACAGAAGATCCACCTAAAATGAGAGCATTCATGCGTCGTGTTTCGTTGGTGAGTGCGAGACCGGAGTTTTAATGAAGCATAAGCATCCAGTGCTGGATTTACACATTTGCTGCCCCAAAGCTATAAAATTTTTGCCGCGCCTACTGACTTCTAAAATAAGATACACTGTTCACTGCTTTCTACTGCGCCAAATATCGTGGGTTCAAATCCCACTTGGGAAAACACACAGAGAACACCCAGACTCAGGACAACAATTTGTAAATCACACAAAGTGTTGTCCTGAGTCTGGGTGTTTTCTGTGCTAGTTTCATGTATGTTTGCAAAGTCCTCCATGACACAAAATTATATTTCTAATGAGGGAGTCTTTTTTTTTTCTATATCAAATTGTTTTTTGGGTCAATTTGCCGCCGGCCTAATTTTGCCGCTCTAAGCTTCAGCTTTTTCAGCGTCTTTGGTATATCCGGCCCTGGAAGCATCGCAAGCATTTCTTTTTAAGGTTGTCAGTAGGATCCAAGAGTATTGGTCACCATCTCCATTGTGACGTCAATGCATTAAGTAACAGCACGTAGCGAAGGTACTTTATAATAATTTGCTATTTAATCAAACCATTACATTACAAACCATACTAATATTATAAACGCGAAAGTTTGTAAGTATGTATGAATGTATGTATATTTGTTGCTCTTTCACGCAAAAACTACTGAACGGATTTGGATGAAATTTTACAGTAATATAGCTTATATATCAGAATAACACACCTATAGGCTACTTTTTACTACAATAATCGACATACACGCGGGCGGAGTCTTAGGCGAAAGCTAGTATCTACAAATTACTCCACTGATTGATTCAACCAAGACCTAGTATTTTCCATTTATTATGCAAATGGTCCTTTAAGAGGGGTGTGAAAAAGCATCTCACAAAGCTGCCATAGTTTGGGTCGGCATCGCCATACTTCCTGCATCGCAGTCAGTGTGGTGGCCCTACTCTTGGATTCTATTCATGCTTACCATCAGGCAGAGTGGAGTCACATTGGTAGGCATCAAATAAAAAAAAAACAAATGATATTTACTAAAGTTACTCAGCATATATATAGATACTAGTTGACCCAGCGAACTTCGTACCGCCCAACTTTAAAATTCCAGAACTTGATCGCAGCGCCACCTACCGGGTCCAATTGCGAATCTAAACCATTCCCAGATCCCCTTGAACACACACAAAAAATTTCATCAAAATCGGTCCAGTCGTTTGAGAGAAGTTCAGTGACATACACACTCACACAAGAATTATATATATATAGATATAATATAATATAAAATAAAATAAAAAATAAAAATTAAATAAAATAAAATATAAAACATCAGCTATCTGTCAGTGAAAGTCCCGTTAAAATCTGTCCTTCGTTCCAGAGTACAGCCGCAACAAACAAACAGACAGATTTGATATTACAAACTGACACTTCAAATAACAGTGTGGACCGCGATGAGCTGATGATGATGATCACTCTTATGAGTATTTCGATTTAGTTGTTATACAAAAAAAGAAAGAATAAAGTAAAATAATTATATTCACACCCATATAGAGAGTATAATTATGTAGCGAGTCGGCCATTACACGTGTAGGTATATGTAATGAGATATGCCATTGTACTCGGTAGAGGCGAGACAATGACATCGAGGTAAAGGATAAAATAATTGCAGAGGAAATCGATTATTATAGTAATTTCGTCTCTAAAGACATTCACACTAATGGCGAAATTTGTATACCATCTGAAAATTAAAGATGAAAAGAAAAAGTTATTTTATTGTGACTGATCCGATTACTTTCGAATTTTTTTTTTTTCAATTTCCTTCCATAAAAATGTAGAAACTAAATACTCTTGAACTTTTTATTTCTACGTTAAATTGTTGTTTATATTTTATAAAGTCATGAAAGATGAAGCTCCTTTCTAAGTACTAGTCCAGCAGTGGACTACTAAAGATGATGATGATGTTAAGACAACAAAATTCTCTATCGAAATTTTCTTCTTCAACAAACTTTGGAGGAACGGGTATGTCGAATATCTGCAACGCAAAGGGAGAATCTTTCGACTAGGCGAGATGATTCGTTAAGGCCCGCGACACCAAGCGTGAGAATTTGTGATTGAACACCCACATACATATTTTACATGCACACAGACGCATCGCGCACTGTCGCATACATACCGTAGCAAGCAATCACCGACTTTCGGTTTTTTGCTTATGTTAAATATCCATCAACTGTTCGCCTTTGTAGAACGTATTTTAATGTCTTACAACGCACGCAATGTATCTTGCCATAACGTAAAGCCCGTAGGATTCATTCAGTACAGAAAGTCATAATACTTTCTGTATACCAATCGAATGGTCAAAGATTATAAAATAATTTTACACAGTATAAAATAAATTTGCTCGCGTGCATTGTCTGTCAACTCAGATCGTTTTAAATACGCAAGGTATTTAAATACGGTTTTCATCATAATTAAGGTTACCTTTTAAAGAAGATTTATTAATGTTATTTTATTATTTTAAAGGAACACATAAATAAAGCCAATATTGACAAAAGTTTACGAGTTACATAAATTAGGAATAACCTACAGTAATACTTTTTTAATTATACTTTTTTAATATTTCTTTATTATTTTATTTGTGAATAATAATTTCAAAGTAATTTGGAACAATGTAATATTAATCCTTATCATAATAAATACTGTAGACATTTAAAACAATTTTATTCTACATGAAATATGTAGAATAAAATTGTTTATAACACAATATTATTTAAATAAATATTTTATAATACGTCAGAGCGTTCATCCAGGTCGCACCCGTAATTGGCCGTAATCTTGCACTAGTGACTCTCAGTGTAAGATTTTATTATGTCAATAATGTGTGATTAACGATACATGGTCTTATAGGCATTTAAAAAACATTTAAAATTTGACAAATTATACCCTCCTTTAAAACCAATCTATCCATTGCTGCAAACATCATGAAAATTGGTGCAGTAGTTTTTAAGTTACGTTATGTTTTGAGTTTAATAGACAGGTTGAAGAGGCAGAGGACTGTGTTTTTTTTTTAATATATTTAATGCAAACGGCTTATTTACGCAATAATGATACTAAAATAAATGTGAAAGTAACTCTGTCTGTCTGTTTGTCTGTTACCTTTTCACGCCTAAAACGCTGAACTGATTTTGATCAATTTCAGTATAGAGATATATGGGACCCCGAGAAAGGACATGGCTACTTTTTACCACGAAAATCGACACACTCGCGGGCGGAGCCATGGGCTAAAGCTAGTAAAACATAAATACGACTAGCGGTTTATACATACGTATAAAAGTGAAATACTAATCATCCAAGACCAAACCATTGAGTAGTATTACTTTCCATCATCAGCTGAACATCTTGAAAGATACGACTAAAGGTAACACACATATACGAAAGTAACTCTGTCTGTCTGTCTGTTACGCTTTCACGCCTAAACCACTGAACCGATTTTGATGAAATTTGGTACGAAGATAGAACTGAACTTGGGAAAGGACATAGGGTACTTTTTATCGCGAAAATAAAGGTAGAAGGGTTTGAAATAGGGGACGAAAGTTTGTGTCGAAGTTCCTTATTATCAAACATAAAATCAGGTAAGATTGTTTAATCTACCCTTACCATGTCGTGTGATATCAACGAATTCCACGCGGGCGAAGCCGCGGGCAGAAAGCTAGTTTATAATAAATAACAATAAATAAATATTTCAGACGAATGACACAGAATATCATCTACCAAATATTCGTGTGATCCGCAAATATTTATTTCGCAGTTTATAATACATAAACATACTTTTTTGTTATAAATACATACATATTATACATAGAAAACACCCAAACTTCGAAACAAATATTTGCAGATCATACAAAAATTTGGTCCGACCCGGGAATCGAACCCTAGACCTCTTGGTTAGCAGTTGCATACGCTGACCACAAGACCAACAAGGCAGTATGATATATTACAATAATAAATAAACAACTATTTCGAACATCTTACACACGACATCATCCAGTCCCAAACTAAGCAGAACTTATATTATTGATTCGACAACTGATATAAATACATAAACATACTTTTTTTGTTGCTTACCTATAGAATACACCTAGACCCCGAAATAAATATTTGCGGATCACACAAATATTTGGTCCTACACGGGAATCGAACCTGAATCCTTACTCAAGCAAAGTAGTCGCATGCGCTACTACTGCCCTCATCATTACGAAATGATGGCTACCAGCTCAGATATTGCGTCTGGAATAGCATTACAAAATAAAAAAATATATAATAACTATTTATAACGTGCTTATAAAATTTTAGGGTTTCCCTATGAACTAACACTGAAAACAGCCAACACCTAAAAAAAAAAATTTTGTGGATCTCATAAACATTTGGTCCGACCCGTGAATCGAACCCGAGGCCTCAATCGCATATGCTACCACAGCGCCACCGAGGCAGTCATATAAAATGAATTTTAATAATCGGTCCACAATTGACAGAGTAATCAATGAATGTACAATAAAAAAAACACAAATAATACTCCTTTTTTGAAGTTGGTTAATAATAATTTAAAATATAAAGATTGGTGTGTCTATTCTCAGACCTACCAAATATTATCAAAAGTTACACACAGTCACGTCGTCGTATGTAAACAATCAAATCTCTGTGTGCGTGACAGTGCGTGTGGAGCTAAAAACGAGCGTGCGCTCGCCTTGAATATTCGGAGAACACTGAATTTTTGGATCGCGTGAACTCTGTTTTATTGCAAATTATTTCTCTATACTAAAATGTATGGAACTTTTGCCGCTAAAAATTAATGATGTTTAAGATTAAATTATGACTTTCTGGTGAGAATTAATAGAAACCTTAAATGCTTAATCTCTTTTTTGTACTTTTTTCTTGCAACTAATAAAATATTTATTTCAAATAAAGCAACATAATACTAGATTGATTCCAAACAGAAAAGGTCGATTTCGGTGATTTTAGTCACTGTTGATGATTTTTTTCTCGAAAATAAATAATCGTATTAGTAACTTTACTCGGTTTCTCTATAGATTGATTTATTAAGAAACTGAGATATTTTTTTTACTGTCAAATAATGAATTAATTTGTTTCTCTTGTCATAACCGTAAGTGCTTTTTCGAGCAATTATGGAAACGATACCCTTAAGCTAATCGCTGCGAGAACTTCTATATTGGAATACAGGATAAATAGTTACTCTGTGTAGTAAGTGACTGTGTATTTCGTGTATTGATTGTGATTGCCTACAATAATTATTAAAAAAAAACCCGACTTCTAAGAAAAACCCAAATCGTGACAGGTATGCGACAGGCCTATGATATTAGAGGAGATCCCTCGATTTCTCCAGGATCCTTTCATCAGATCTTACATTTTCTAATCATTAAACCACATGGGAAGCACCAGCTTTCAAATAAAATAATCAAAATCGTTTTACCCAATCGAATGTTCTGAGGTAATAAACATATAATAGAATACAGTCGAATTATGAACCTCCTCCTTTTTCGAAGTCGGTTAATGGTACTATTCTATAGTTTAAACAGATTTTTCAACGTCATTCTACATTTTTACACACCAGCTCCCTATATTATTACTCTAAAATTGTTTTATATTGAGTGTGGAAAATAAACAATGTTCACGGTCATAAGTTTTCTATTATACATTTATTTTAAACAGTTAACGCATCGCAAGTTTTTCCTTGTATTGGTTCTCGCTACTTCACCTAAACTCTATATCCAATAAGTTTACACAAAAAAAAAGATTCCGATGAATACTTTTATTTAGTAGGTGAAACTTTGTCCGTGTGGTGACGGATTAAGAATACAAAGTGTCACCACCCCTATTCATTCCTTGGGTGTCGTAAGAGGCGACTAAAGGAACAAAATAAGCAGCTAACATCACTGCCAAGAGAAGGAAAACTTGAAACCTCCTTTCAAAGGAGAGGCCTATGTCCAGCAGTGGACTGTTAAAGGCTGTTGATGATGATGATGAAGCTTTGGATAAATATTTGTTTCGTTATTTCTAAATATATTCATATTATGGATATGTAGACAGAATACAATAACATGGTGACATAGAATAATGATTAAGAGCCTCCGCACATTAGGGCCACTAGTCGCCGCTACTAAACGCCACCACCAGTGGTTCCTCAGACGCTCGGTGTGCGCTCTTAATAACAAAGTTCTTAAATTAATGTGAGTATACCTCATTAATTTTATAATCGCTAAACAGTCATTGGGCAACGATCACCAAAATATCTTAAATTTAAAGAACTTAATTGAGCTGTAATCAGTATTTAAATCTGTGAGTGAACAATCAATAATTTTCAGTTGTCCTACGCTCAGGGTTTTATTTTATTTTCTGAATTTATATAGAAATAACTTGAGAGTTTCCTTTTCCAATAAAAACATATTTATAAAAATCAGACTACACTGCAAAAACTTTTGCGTGTTCATACATAAAAAATATATATATTCGAGTCGCCTTGATAACTTTCATTTTTAGGGTTCCGTAGCCAAATGGTAAGAAACGGAACCCTTATAGATTCGACATGTCTGTCTGTCTGTCCGTCCGTATGTCACAGCCCTTTTTTTACGAAACTATAAGAACTATATTGTTGAAACTTAGTAAATAGATGTATTCTGTGCACCGCATCAAGATTTTCACACAAAAACAGAAAAAATAAATAAATTTTGGGTGTTCCTTTTTTATGATGTTGCTCGGAACCCTTCATGTGCGAGTCCGACACGCACTTGGCCGCTTTTTTTATCTTCGGTAAAAGAAACTGTGAGATATAGTGCGAAAAGTTTGTTAGAGACGTCACGGCAGAAGTTATCGTATTTTCGCATGTTAGAGCAATTTAGTTTTGATGAAACCTCTCAACTTTTAATTGTGTACTTCTCTATACTCTATGACGCAATATGATTAAGGGGTTTCCTTAGAAATATTCCTCAGTAAACCTGAAGGAAATTGGTTTATGGTTCTATTTATATTGCGTACTAGTTGCGCCCCGCGGCATTGCTCTTGAGTTTTGTTAGTTTTAACCGGATATTATTTATACTGTTAATTTACAAACTTAATTTACTTTTCAAAATATTTATTTTCTAAAATAAAAGAAGCCTGAGTTACTTCCTATAACACCTCCCTGCCAGTGAAACCCAGCCAAACGGTTTAGTTTAAACAAACTAAATTTAATGTTCATTTCCTTATTATTTAGTCGAACTGAAACAATACTTTCCTACCTACGGCCACAAAAAGATTACGTTTACAAAACAATGTATAATTCGAATTTCATATGAATATTTGTGATACTTGTTTTTCTCTTTCGGGTTTTTGCTTCATAAGAATTATTTTATTATAATAGTCAACACTAAATTAATTTCATTTAGTGATTTTTAAATGTTTATAGTTTGACTAGCTATTGGCAACACCATAAATCATAAAGAAACAGTTAACACACAGTTAATCATATCAAAAGCTATCTGCTTGGGAAAATTTAGGTAATTCTATTTTATTATACCTACTAATACTTTGTGAACATTTAGATGTATTTATCAAAGTTATTATTATAAAAATAATAACCGATGTTTTCTATTTATTATTTACTAGGTGCTTGTCCGTTACTCCGTGATCCGTGTGTATGTCAGATATCGCAGTAATCATTTTTTGGGCTAATATGTAGTTAATAAACATTCACAAATAATGTAACATTCCATTGATTAAAGAATAATCGGAATCGGTTCAGTAGAGATAACCGCCTATAACCTTACAAACTTTATCTCTTTATAATAAATATTAATTTAAATTGAATCTGGGTGATCCCTGAATCCACTGCACTCATAAGCATAATCTAATTATGTTTTCAAAACATCTGTAAAACATTACAAGAATATATTCGATAAATATATAAATTACACCTACATAAAATAAATATTCGATACTGAATCGGAATTGTACTCACAACCAGTGGGTGAGTAGCGTATTATGATGTTCTGCTAGCCGTTTTCGGCAACTGCGCTTGTCTATAAGGAAACAAGGTACTTACGCAGCAGATAATATAGTGCTTAAGTGTGTGCGCAGTTAAAAGCTCGGACGGCTATCTGACACGATCGGGGAGAGATCGAGGCGGATTAGGGGAGGATAAAGGAATGAACTTGCAAGGTAGTATACTAAGCTAACAATGAGTGAATCTAAGATCCCAGTTCTCCGACTGTTTTATTGAATTGTCTGCTGTCAATTGCTTTAATGCTATCAATAATTTTAACGAAAAAACCGACTTCGAAGAAAAAGTATTCAGAGTACCCGAATCACGACATGTATGCCTATCTGGATTTCTCTAAGATAATAGTTTCCTGATCGTAGGACCACATGTGATACACCAGCTTTCAAGTAAAAAAATATTATCAAAATCTTTTCACCCAATCCAAAAGTTCTGAGGTAACAAACATGCAGTCGAATTGAGAACTTTTTTTTAAGTCGGTTAAAAACTATCAAAAATAATAATAATATCCATTTAGACAAACCTGACGATCAGGTTATTGCCATATTTCAATCAAATACTGAATATAACCATTGAATCAATTCACAAAGGAGTTCCAATTATGCACCAGTGAGCTGCAATCGCGCATGATACATTGATTTAGCAAACGCAGACAAAATGCACTCATCTCTCAAAGCTATTTTCCATGATGCTTGCGAACCAATAAATATCCAGACAGAAACGTTTCAGTAAATCAGGACCGGCTTATGAATCAGACTCCACATGATATTTATGATATAAACACACAAAGAAAATCTGTTTTATTGTTAGAGAACATTTTCAATTTTAATACACGTGCGAATTGTTGTAGAAATAATGCTGAAGGCACTTTGTGGGAATTTTTGAGGTGGATTTTATTACTTTGACGTCAACTTGTCTTAATCGATTTAGATTTGATTATATACCTTGTGAAGAATTGTGCATGTAACGGTATAATGTTTCATTTTCTATTCAAAACACTGAAAATAATTCGATGTTTGCCTTTCTAGAAGTTTCAGGAGTATCGTGTACTGGTTAATAATGGTATGGTATATATAGTGCCAAGACTATGGCGACCTATTATGATGTTGCTGCATTATTGGGTCTCCGATTTGGCACTCACTCTCTGTGAGTGGTAGTACCACCCCGGTTTAGCTAGCTCATTCATGCTGAAATCAGTGCACCTCTGCTACTTTATTATATTTAGGCCTACCAACGTAATTCTACTCTTATGGAAAGCATGAGTATAATCCAAGAGTAGGGGGTCACCATCCTCACTGCGAGTGTAGGCAATGCAGCATCGTGACTCATGACCCATGGCGGCCTGGGCAGATATTTCTGCACAATTCTCCCGAACTCCGGAGGCCGGGAGAATGATGCAGAATGTTGGGCCTCCGGTATCACACTAACCAACGGCATACGAGAGCACGATTGCTGTCATTGTTAGGTTGGTCTTCTGTGTGAGGGTAGTACTGCCCTGGTTGAGCCGACCCATTCGTGCTGAAATCAACGTCGCTCTACTTGTTCAGTTACTTTATAGGTATGATAAATACATTCCGTATTTTATTGTACTATTGTTTGGTTTTCTCTTAAAGTGATTCTATTACTGTACGAAATAATATTAAACATGTTTTTTTAGCAAGTTTCACAAATTATGTAACTTCAGAAAAATAATACTTATATAGCAAGAGCCCAGAGCCGCCAGACCTACGTCATTAGTGCAAAGCTGAAATTTTCAGGATTATTAGTACAATGTCTTGTTAAGATGTATGTGTACCCATTAGCTTGAAAGCGGGGCCGTTTCTGAGGTAGCGCAAAGTACAGATGGATAAAAACCTTACTTACCTACGTTAAAGGTGCAAAGCTACTATTTACATATTTTTTTAAGAATATTATTTAAAATTAAAATTCATTACTGCCAGACACTTTCCGTGGGCCATTATCTTCTGCCAGACGTTTACTTCTGAAAAAAATTGGTAAACTACGTTATAGTAGCAAACCTAAATTTTATACATATCATCTAAGGTAGGTACTATTTTAAGAACCTTTGTATGCGGCCAGACCAATCCGAAGGGCCAATCATCCCCCCAGACACCTTTAAATATTTGTAGTAATTAGGAAGCTGAGGTATATCATCTTTGGTATTATTTCAAGAATAGAATTTTAAAATATTAAATGGTTTTTAAACGCTTTTTATTAGCTCTACCTGTATGTTTGTTTGTTTGTAACCAACTCCTTTGGGTGCGATAGTAAGCACATACAGTGACAAGTAAAAGTACCAATAATAAATAAATGAACAAAATTTCGCCAAGGATAAACAAAATAATAATTAACTACAGATATGGTAATATAACAGTTTACAAAATTAACATTTTGACAACACAACTCAAATTTTAGAATTGTTGAAAATTTACTGAGAGCAATCTTAAATATTATGACAGCGCTGTAAATGATTCAATAAACAGATATACATAAGTATGTATAGTGTGCGACTGCCGATCAAGAGGTCTCGGGTTCGAACCTTGGGTCGAGCCACAAATTATTACTGAGTTTTTCTGAGTATTGAAATTGGAAAAGAAATTGGCTAGGAGCAAAATCGTCAAATACGTGCTTGATAAGACATCTAGATACGAATGTTCGCGGTAATCAGCTCGCCTTTGAGTCATTATATATTCTTGAGATCGCTTTTCTTATAGACGGTTAGACTCATACTTACAATACATTGCACGTGTAATTCATTGCGTAAAAGAGAAGTTGTTTGAAATCATTCGGCGTAAATCTTGGAGTGAATCACGATCGTGATAGAATATCAGTGTGAGAATTACTGTGTGATTGCGAACACTGATATAGATTTAGAGAAAAAATAGATTCAAACACGAAAGAAACGTGCATCTTTTGGTACCACTTTTGGCTTTGGTTTTGTCGTTTCTAAACTGGACTATACAATATCTTAACGAACATTTGAGACCGTTTCTTGGATTCTTCGAGTGGCCGCATATTCGTTTCTCCATCTTAAACTAGTGATTTTCTTTTTGGCTAGCTCTCTCACTTCATCTACATTCTACATCCCAATCTTAGATTTCTTCTATATTCCATTCAAACATAGTCAAGGAGATTTGCGGAAGAAACGCTATTTTACTAACCGACTTCAAAGAGAGGAGGTTTCACTTCGACTGTTTTTTTTTTTTTTTTTATTACCTCAAAACTTTCGATTGGGTGAACTGATTTTGATATTTCTTTTTGTTTTAAAGCTGGAGCCTCCCATGTGGTCCTATGATAAAGAAAGGATCTGAAGGAAGGATCCTGGAGAAATCGAGGGCACTCCTCATATATCATAAGCATACCTGTCGCGATTTGAGTACTCGGCATAGTTATTCTTTGAGATCGGTTTTTTTTGTTAAAATTATTATTGCTAAGATTTTCGTTTAGCAATGTCTTTAATTACCGAGTACTAAGCTTAGCAACATTGAGTCTAACCGTCTATAATTCTTTCTTTGTTAATAAAATAAAAGAGAATTAACAGGTTAACAGTTATTTAAAGCTTTAAAGATCTTGATAGATAGAGAATCAGTCTGAGAATCTAGTGTGTTAGAGCGCATCTTATGCTGAAGACATAATTCATAATCTACCTGTGTTACTTATAGTAAAGTAATGCAATAGAATCCGTAATGCTTTACAATGCAATTAGTTTAAGTGGTAAGGACTTCAAGTGTAAGAAAGCACTCCTGTTCTCAGATCAAAATAAATCACATTAGATCTGACGATAAAAAAAAAAACAAAAATCTCAAAACAATATACATACATAAAGGATACTCGTAAAAATGTTAGAACTTAATCTTTTATATAAAATTTTCGTGTCCCAAGGCTAGTTACCATATTCCAAAACCGCTCGACTGATTTGCATATAATATTGTGTACATATCGGATAGATCTGAGAATAGCCCGACATCTATTTTTCATACGCCTAGAACGCGAGAGCAGCTAGTCAAAAAATAAAATTATGGAAAATTATTTTCAATTCTTAATAATAAATTTGTGTGGCAACATTTTACCTAACTTTATACCTAAATGAAACAAATCGGTTAATTAGAATATGCAGTTAGCGATCTTATCTATGTATGTTAATGTATATAAACTTTATTAAATAATATCTATACCTTTTTAGAATTTTAGTATTTTCATTTACTGCAATACTTAGACAGCGCGGTAGCTTAAAATCTGAGCATTAAATGTTTTATTAATAGTAATTTGTATACAGCCCTTTGAGAATAAAGACGCGATTGTTTGTATGAATTTTATAAACAAAACAATTAAGGTAAAAGTCACTTTGATCGTCTTCCCTTACATCATTAATTCTCACTTTGTATCACAAAACACCATGAGTTATTAACGAAAATACTTTATCAACAAAACCACTCTGTAAGACTTGACGAATACATTATTATTACTTTTTTCATCCAAAGATTTCATTAACGATAATGGTCGGTTGCAAAGGCAGTTTTGGTGTTTTTGAAAGGATAATTCTCATTTATTCTTTATAGCGTTAATATGTATATATCTAGTAAACTATTCCAAACGTGCATAACATTTATAGTTCTTCGCCTTCTGAAAGGAATTCATTTTTATTTATTTATGAGCTGGCTAAGTGGCTCTACTCTATCTAGTGGGATGGTGGCCACTATCCACTGCGAATGTAGTCAATGCTGCATGGTGGCCCACACTATGGCAGCCTATTGAGGTACTTCTACATCATAGGACCTCCGGTCTCACCAGCAAAAGACTTTAGGTTGGTCTTCTGAAAGTACCACCGCAGTCGAGGCTGCTGAAATCAGCGTGGTACTACTACCTTCATCTCATTTGCGTTGCTCTCGTTTCGTCTATAATATTTATTTTATTACGAAGTAGTAATTTTATTGATATTAGTGGCAAAATAGTCTATGTCCTTTCTCAGACTCTAGTCTGTGTACCAACAAACAGACAGACAGACAGAGATATGAAAGTTTATCTTCCACATTGATTACAACTCGATATAACTTCGTCAAGTGTGTCTGTAACCTTACTCTTATATCTTAAGAGTGAACAAAATAGCTAAGAAAGTGATTTATTTACCGAGTGTAATGATAATGGTTCAATCCATCACATTTAAAATGAATGAAAGCTTGCTTAACTTTTACATTTTCTTATATAAATTAAGTGACTTCTTTAGTACTTTGGTTTTGTTCTATTTTGTGGAACTACATGATGAAGTTGGATTAAGTATATTTGCGTTGGAAAATTGTTTTAAATATTTTATTAAAATAGAACTGCAAGATGCATAAGAAGGAGAGAGAATTTTTACAAATGGAGTGGACCTCAGGTGTCATTCTGCATTAATCTACCGGCCTCCTGAGGCCGAATTATCTGACCAGGTCGTATTGGTATGGGTCACCATGCTGCATTGCCTACCCTCACAATGAGGATGGTGACCCCTAACACTGAATTCTACTCATGCTTTCCATCAGACAGAGTCACTTTGGAAGGTTTAAGTATATGAAATAAGAAAAAGCTCAAACGCCTGGACGGAATTTGACATATGAGGTGTCGTTGAATTCGTTAGAATTGTGGTAGTGACATAGGTTATATATATTTTTTTTTATTAGAGCCCCCAAAGGGGGAATGGGTGGATAGATTTGTTTTTTCTTACTCTAGCAAGATGGGTATTGAATGAATGATCTTGAAAAGACCATTTCAAATATGTATATACATAACATTACATTTACATTACCGTTTTATTATAAATTGTCAAAACGCGTACAAAATACATCGGGAGGACTACGGGATTTGAACGCTACAGATATTTAAAAAACTTGACGGGTTATATGTAATAAAAAATGTATGAAATAAAAAAGCCCGACTGCTTAAAAGTAATGAACTGAAAAGAGAAAAACAAGTATTACAGTATCTATGTCATCATCATCAGCTTACTTCAGTCTACTGCTGGACATAGGCCTCTCCCATTGCACACCACTCTGATCGATTTTGGGCTTCTCGCATCCAGCTCCTGCCAGTATCTATATAAAATCGGTAAATCTTAATAAATGTTAGGCTATTACCATCGGGAGTGGCCGTTCATACTACGTCCACTTCCAATGTCCAAGCGGTACTTACCGCGTTTATTGTTGTACAGCGCGAGTAACGCCGCGGAGCGAATCTAATTAAAAAAAAACCCAGGTTACTCCTTAGAAAGCTGATTAGCTTTCTATCAATGAAAGTCCCGTCTAAATCGGTCAGGCCGTTCCAGAGATTACCCAGGAAAAACAAACAGATAGACAGACTAATATTTTTAAAATTGCTAATTTGTAGTTAATATCGTGCATACTTTGATATGAATTTAGTAAAAAAACTGTTCATTTGATATTACATACAGACACTCTAATTTTATTTATTTATAAAGATTACATAATCCACTCGAAGGAGGTATCAAAATTTCACCGGAACTGTATTCTTATCTTTATTGGCGTTTGCTATACCAAACGATTTCACTATTATTTTTAGACGGCAAACAGACTCAGCTTGTAACACCTTTTTTGCTTTGTTCGAATAAAACAAAATTAAATGAATCCCACAGAAGCGATCTTGCTATTAGCGCCATCATTGGGCAACAATGACTACTCCATCGCCTATTATCTTCCGCAAGGCTGTTTCCTCCAACTAGGCACTGGATGGCGCTCATGTCGGGTTCAAATTGATTTCAATCATAGACTATGTATTAATAGTTTTTTTTATTCTAGTTGTGTCTCTGAAAATGGCGTGATGTTTATCTTATTTTGTAAGGGGGTAGGTTAGTTATATCCTATAGACCTTGAAATAGGATATATAAAGCCGGTCTCACTCATAGAAATTTCATTTCTCTTATTGTGTTATATCTTGAACTAAGTTTTGCTGTTGTTAGTTACTTGTGAAGATTAATTTTTATATACCGTGCCCGCAATTTGTGGTGAGTTAATATTATATTATATCTGTAAACTGTATCTCGGCCTTATCGTGTGTTCTAGACGTGTATCTTAGGATATAATCTTTTTCACAGGGTCGCTTCGCTTGGTATAGTTTTTTTACTACCCTCGCCAGGAGTACCTGGATACTGCAAGAAAAGCCCCTCTTCTCATTTGAGACTCCACTGCCAGATACAGGCGAGTGCCAGTGGTGGTGGCCATAAAGCGCCGAACATACCTTAAGCAGTTACTGTGTCACAAAGAGGGCTACTGAATTGTCATTTGATAACAATACCATTTTTGATACTTTTTTTTTCTGGTGAGCATCTCCGAAAGACGGCCCTTGTGAATCCAACACATCCGGGAGAGAAGTCTGCACCCAGGGATCTACCCCTGGTTCCAGTCCAAACACGACGGTGACTAGGAGAATTAGAACTTATATTTTGTTTGTTAACCCACTTAATTTATTACTTGTAGAACTAAGATTAGTACAACTCTGTATAAGGGCCTATGTGTAAAATATATATCTGTGAAACTGAGAAAGAGTTTTCTTGATTTCCTGGGGCATCGGCAGGGCACACACACATATCAATCCTCTGCAGACAAAGGCGCCCTGATTCTTGTGCGAACTACCGCGGGCTGTCCGGTGAGTGACCCTTCTAACAAAAAGAGGTTACAAATTGGCGACCAACGTTAGGCTAGCTACCCGAACCTTTGTGTGTGTGCTTTGTGGGTGTTCATCTTGGATTTCAAGAGAACCTTTCCGTCCGAGACCCCCCAGGACGCTAATTGGTTATGCGAGTGCCAGACGCATGTAATAATCTCTTTTTGCATTTTTTTCAGCCCTTCATACCACCGTATAGCGGCATGCAAAAATACTAAATTTTAAATTCTAAATTGTATCTGCACAAATATTTGGTAAGTTTTGGCCTTTTCCTATTCGGAATTCTTGTGTTTATATGTTTATATGATTCTGTGTTTTGTCCCCTATTTTTTATTTGATTCGGTTTCACATTTATGTATTTTTAGCGTTATTTTTAGCCTTGTTGTAAAAAGTCACTTATTGTGGGTAACTTTTTTTCAACACTTTGTTAGACTACCTACTTACAAAGTGGGTGAGTAAGCTGTGAGCTTGAACTGCATATCAAGTTATCATCTTATTATCACAATACCTAACTTTTATTAAGGTTATTGTTTTCTTTAAATATTTTGTTAAACAATTTAAATTATACTTGGTTATTTTAAAAACTAGTAACCTTTGTTTTGTGAAGTTAACAGTGAAACTGTTACAAATAATAGTGCGTGACTATATTGAGTGTATTGTGTGCCTTAAATCTGATAAAATTCATTTCAGAACATAACCTCCTTATAGGTTATAATATATATAGAAAATCTCTAGAAACTTACTCTGTAACAGGTACATTCGATCATTTCTAATCTTTTAATTTTTTAACTTTGTGAATTTGAAACCAATTTAGCATTAGTTTGTTTAAAATCTTGTAGTATAACTGTCTTACAGTTATAAGTGAATGTATGTTGAGTTATAACAACTTTGAGTGTTATGTATTGAGTGTTGTAAATAAGTTTAAACTTTTATTTCAATATTTTTACTTCCAACATATTGGTTATTTGTTTAAACTATAATATCTGTGTATGATTTAGTGTATATAGTTGAAACCAACCTAGCTATTCTTTTGTAGGCTTTGGTTGTGTTTATAACACTATTTAACCTTAGACTCTAAATCTTAACTTTGTATCATAACTTTGTATCATAACTTTGAATCTTAACTTTGAATCTTAACTTTGAATCGTAACTTTGAATCGTAACTTTGAATCGTAACTTTGAATCGTAACTTTGAATCTTAACTTTGAATCTTAACTTTGAATCTTAACTTTGAACTTTGATTTTTTTTTCTGAATAACATAATGGCCCATTTAATCAAGTGCATTAATTACCTTAGAAAGGATGAACTTATTAACGAATTGTCTGCCGTGGGGATTTCAGCGAATCCGGATGACACAGTAACTAGCTTGAGGAGTGAGCTGCGCACTGCTTTGCGGCTTCTCCGGCGCGGCAGCATTAAAGCCAGCGCCTCTGTCTCTGCCTCTGCTGCTTCGGAGCTGTCACACTGCGAGCCCAAGGTTCAAGAACTTGAAGGAGCTCTTTCCTCAGGTGATTTCCTTTCAAATAAGTCTAGTCGCCACAAGGTAACATTGAGGGCTAACTATCTTCTGGCTAGGTTAGCAAGGAGTGGTTTCGACTGCCCCGAATTGATTGGTATACGGGCCCGGCTAGTTAAAATTCTGTCTGTGTCTGAGGCGGAGTCTGAATCTGACTCCGATGGTTCGGAGAAGGAGGCAGCTCTTGCCCCTGGTGACGGGGAGCACCACACCCCAGCAGAGCTGGAGGGGGTTTGTTCGATGTCACCCGAGGCTACGTTTGCCCACTCAGCCCCAACCTTGGTGGTCAGGGATAAACCAGTTAACCTGAACTCTTTCAATTTAAAATTTGATGGCTCCTCATGTGTACGGGTTTTCATTGAGAGACTGGAGGAGCTTAGGTGCGCTCGGGAGGTCACAAAAGAAAAAATTCTCATGGCTTTCTCCGACCTGTTGGAGGGTCCGGCTTTGTCTTGGTTCCGCACCAACAAGGGCGAGTTCACTTCTTATGAACACATGTTGGAAGAGTTGAGGGAGAACTTCGATCTTCCTGACTATGATTATCGCCTCCGCAGGGAAATAAGACAGCGTACACAGGCCCGATCTGAGACTTTGGGAAACTTCATCTCTACGATGCAGGCCATGTTCTCTAGACTCTCGTGCAAGATGCCTAGTGAGGAACAGCTGGACATTCTTATGCACAACATTAGACCAGATTACATGAAAGAATTAGCTCTTCATGACGTTAGGTCCATCCTCGATCTGAAGCGATTGGGGAGGCGCCTTGAACTTGCTCGTACTAGGGCTGAGGCATTTGTCGAACCAGCTTTGGACAAAATGAAGATAACCTCAGACTTACATATCACAAAGAATAAATCCTCTCATAAATCTTTTCGACAGGTGTCTGCGGTGTCCGGTCCCTCCACCTCGAGCGAACCCAAGTGCTTTCGCTGCGGAGATTGCAGCCATCTTGCTGCACGCTGCACGCAATCGAGAGAGGTGGTGTGCTTCCGGTGTGGTCGAAGAGGTGTCAGAATCCCGGATTGTCCCCGATGTAACGTCTCGCCAAAAAACGAGTAAGTCAGGGCCTTGCAAGGAGCCTACCAGTCGGTCTGTCCGTTCCTTCTCTGTCTGGTAATTACTCTGGTAAGGTCCTGTTTAATAAACGGGATAATGATATTAGACCGTATTTAGTGGTAAAGGTCCTGAACTTAAATGTTCTGGGCTTACTAGATTCAGGTGCGGCCTGCTCTGTGTTAGGCAAGGGTTCGCACCGCATCTTTTTGGAACTAGGGTTTGAGCTAGAAGGCATCAGCCCCACCTTTAGTTTATCTACAGCAGACGGCTCTAGTCTGTCGTGTATGGGCTGTATCTCACTTCCTGTTGAATATAATTCTGTTGTCAGAGTTATTAAATTCTATGTTGTCCCAGATATTACTACCGCCATGATATTTGGCGTTGACTTCTGGCAACAATTTCATTTGGGAAATAGATTGACCACTCGGGATGTCAATCTATCCCACTTTAGTGATTGTAGTCCTGTGGAATCACTGGCGCTTAACCATGGTCTGGAGGATTACGACAACTTGTCGGCTGATCAAAAGCGGATTATAAACAACATTATTGACAAATTCGAAACGATCAATACTGATAAAGTAGGTCTAGGCCGTACATCTCTTGTGCACCATGTTATTGATACGGGTGACAGCAAACCAATCAAGCAACGGTACTATCCGCTCTCTCCCTGTAAACAGAAAGCCCTGGAAGAAGAACTGGACCGGATGTTGGAGATGGGAGTAGTATCCCCTTCTCAGTCTGCGTGGAACTCGCCAGTGGTGATGGTGGAGAAAGCGAATGGTGACCTAAGACTCTGTCTTGATTCTAGGAAGCTGAATTCCGTGTCAAAAAGTGATGCATATCCCTTACCCTACATAAATCAAATCCTAGACCATCTCAATAATGCCAAATATCTATCATCTATAGATCTAAGTGCTGCTTATTGGCAGATCCCTTTTGACTCACCACAATCTGCTGAGAAGACTGCTTTTACTGTCCCTAGACGGGGTTTGTTTCAGTTCAATGTTATGTGTTTCGGGCTCGTCGGAGCTTCTGCTTCAATGCAGCGCCTCATGGACCGTCTATTTGGCCCAGAGTTTGACAACAGAGTCTTCGCCTTTCAAGACGACATCATCGTTGTGTCCAGCACCTTTGAGGAGCATGTGGATCTCCTACATAGAGTCCATCAGCGCCTCGGAGAGGCCGGCCTCACGATCAACATGAAAAAATCCCATTTCTGCCGAAGCGAATTAAAATACCTAGGGTACTTTGTTGATAGACACGGCCTTCGGACTGACCCGGGTAAAGTTGATGTTATTCTCAACTATCCCACTCCCTCCAATCCTAAGGAGGTGAAGCGTTTCCTGGGCATGGCTGGGTGGTACCGACGTTTCATCAACAACTTCTCTAAGATTAGCAGACCTTTATGCAAATTAACTTCTAAAAATGTTTCTTTCATGTGGACACCCGAAGCGGAAGAGTCTTTCAACCTCTTGAAGTCCGCTTTGGTGTCTGCTCCTATTTTGAAAATGCCTAATTATTCTTTACCGTTCAGGATTCTTAGTGACGCATCCTCCTACTCGGTGGCGGCGGTCCTCACACAGACACATGAGGGTGTCGAACACCCGGTCGCGTATTGCAGTCGTTCTCTTAACAAGAGCGAGGTCAACTACAGCACTACTGAACGTGAGCTGCTAGCTGTGATCTTTGCATTAGAACAGTTCAGACAATACGTGGAAGGTCAGAAATGCACCGTAGTCACGGACCACGCTTCATTATTGTGGTTTCACAAGTTAAAGAATCCGACTGGTCGTCTCGCCCGCTGGAGCATGAGGTTGAGTCAGTTTGACTTCGACATAGAGCATAGGAAGGGTAAGGATCATGTTGTTCCCGATGCTCTGTCTCGAATACAGATTGGTGCATTGCATACCAGTGACACCAAAGACTCTTGGTATCTCCATACTTTTAACAGTGTGTTAAAAAACCCACGAAAATTACCGAACTTCGACATTCGTAATGGTGCACTATATAGGTTGTCAAGAAATAAATTTTCCTTGACATCTGATTTCAGTTGGAAACTAGTGGTACCTCAAGAGGATAGAGCATCCCTGCTCACCAAGTACCATGACCATGTCATGAGTGCCCATGGAGGCGTTTGGAAGACCCACAAACGACTGGCTCTCAACTACTACTGGCCTAAGATGTATCAAAGCGTTAAGGAATACGTGGGCAAGTGTGAAATTTGTAAGCAGTATAAACCTGTGAACACTGCCCGTCCTGGTCTCATGGGAAATCCAAAACGGGTGTCGAAACCTTTCGAAGCCATCTCTTGTGACCTTTTGGGCCCATTCCCTACCTCTAGCAAGGGAAACATACATTTAATCGTGGTCTCAGACTACTTCAGTAAATATGTCATGTTGTATCCTATACGGACTGCTACAGGCATAGCTGTTGCGAGATTCATCGAGAAGAATGTTTTCCTAGTACATGGTGTCTGCAAAACAATCTACATGGACAATGGCCCTCAGTTTGTTAGCAAACCCTTCAAGGACTTGTTGGTCAAATATAACGTGCCTAATGTCTACTATAACCCCAGGTATCACCCGCAGACTAACCAGGCAGAGCGAGCCATTCGTAACGTGGTGCAGGGGATTTCCTGCTACGTAAAGACTCATCACAGGAAGTGGGATGAGAACCTTGCAGAACTGCAGTGTGCCTTGAACACGGCAGTCAGCGAAGCTACTCGCTTCAGTCCATATTTTCTGGTCCATGGAAGGGAATTTATAGGAGATGGCGAGCTTTATAGACAGGAGGAGATCTCTGCTCATCCCGACTCTGTTTCTGTTGACAGTCCTGTGTCGTTTGGCGAGAGGTTGAAGGAACTTCATCGTATTTACGACCAGGTGAGCAAACACTTAGGTGTCGCTCACCGGCGTAACGAAAAGTACTACAACCTCAGGAAAAGACCAATGGAATTGAAGGTGGGACAGTTGGTCTATAAGAGAACTCACTTCTTGTCCAATAAGGATAAGAATTTTACATCTAAGTTAGCCCCTAAATTTTTGAAATGCATAGTATCGGCAAAACGCTCGCCCTTGGTCTATGAATTATCAGATCTGGATGGTAAGAGTCTGGGAGCTTATCATATCAAGGACATTGTGAAGTACAGTGAAGAGGAGCCACTCACTGTTCCTGCTCCACGTTGTATCAGTTCTGTATTTAAATCTTATATCTGACCATGAAGTGTGACATTGCACATCGTGCGTTTCCTTGTAGCTCATACCTTTCTACACGTTATCCACATACGTGTATAGCTTGCGACTTGGTATGTTAGTTAACTTAGCTTATTTGTTTAGCAAATTTTAGATTTATCCAGTATGGATAGTATGTTGTTCGCAGTCAATGCGATCAACACTCTCTTAGTAGTTTACTTTGTTGTTTTGGTATTTTAATTTCCTTCGCCCCCTGCTCAGGAAATTTCACGGGGGAGGGGGTACTGTAACACCTTTTTTGCTTTGTTCGAATAAAACAAAATTAAATGAATCCCACAGAAGCGATCTTGCTATTAGCGCCATCATTGGGCAACAATGACTACTCCATCGCCTATTATCTTCCGCAAGGCTGTTTCCTCCAACTAGGCACTGGATGGCGCTCATGTCGGGTTCAAATTGATTTCAATCATAGACTATGTATTAATAGTTTTTTTTATTCTAGTTGTGTCTCTGAAAATGGCGTGATGTTTATCTTATTTTGTAAGGGGGTAGGTTAGTTATATCCTATAGACCTTGAAATAGGATATATAAAGCCGGTCTCACTCATAGAAATTTCATTTCTCTTATTGTGTTATATCTTGAACTAAGTTTTGCTGTTGTTAGTTACTTGTGAAGATTAATTTTTATATACCGTGCCCGCAATTTGTGGTGAGTTAATATTATATTATATCTGTAAACTGTATCTCGGCCTTATCGTGTGTTCTAGACGTGTATCTTAGGATATAATCTTTTTCACAGGGTCGCTTCGCTTGGTATAGTTTTTTTACTACCCTCGCCAGGAGTACCTGGATACTGCAAGAAAAGCCCCTCTTCTCATTTGAGACTCCACTGCCAGATACAGGCGAGTGCCAGTGGTGGTGGCCATAAAGCGCCGAACATACCTTAAGCAGTTACTGTGTCACAAAGAGGGCTACTGAATTGTCATTTGATAACAATACCATTTTTGATACTTTTTTTTTCTGGTGAGCATCTCCGAAAGACGGCCCTTGTGAATCCAACACATCCGGGAGAGAAGTCTGCACCCAGGGATCTACCCCTGGTTCCAGTCCAAACACGACGGTGACTAGGAGAATTAGAACTTATATTTTGTTTGTTAACCCACTTAATTTATTACTTGTAGAACTAAGATTAGTACAACTCTGTATAAGGGCCTAT
This sequence comes from Phragmatobia fuliginosa, assembly GCA_932526445.1. Taxonomy (NCBI): domain Eukaryota; kingdom Metazoa; phylum Arthropoda; class Insecta; order Lepidoptera; family Erebidae; genus Phragmatobia; species Phragmatobia fuliginosa. The sequence continues at coordinate 18,749,619 of OW052061.1, forward strand.
GTGTAAAATATATATCTGTGAAACTGAGAAAGAGTTTTCTTGATTTCCTGGGGCATCGGCAGGGCACACACACATATCAATCCTCTGCAGACAAAGGCGCCCTGATTCTTGTGCGAACTACCGCGGGCTGTCCGGTGAGTGACCCTTCTAACAAAAAGTGGTTACAAGCTCAGTGCAAGGAATGTTGAAGTTATGTTTCGCAAGTTTATGATACAAGTTTAAATTCAAACGGATATAATGTAGAAACGGGAGATACTCTTATTTTGCATGCACGCTTCGTTTATTGCAGGCAACAAGAACAACAATTTCTGTCTCTAATATGACTTTTAAATCGTGTTTGTATTAGAGTGTTTACGTTTACTAAAGACAAACGTTTGTATTCATGTATGAATTAGGGATTACTAAACAATTTTCGCAAAGCAAGAGTAGTCTCCTTGCTGCTGAATTGAATGTCTATACATATTTTATGAAGACAAACAGTTTTTTAAAAAGCTTTCAGTTCAGCAATTATTGTTATTAGTATTATAAATCTGATAATAACTCTATCGGCCTGTCGCGCTTTTACGTTAAAACTATTGAACCGCTTTATATGAAACTGGTTTATATACTCTATATAGTCTGAGGACATAGGTTACTTTTTACCGCAATAACAGGCATACACGCGGGCGGAGCCGTGGGCGAAAGATAGTTTGAAATAAAACTACATTATCAATACAATAATGTCACCTGTCCGATACTACGAATGACATAATAAAGCTATTTTATTATAAGCTAACTACAACTACAATACTTTTAAGTTCGAGCTAAAAAAACTTGGCTTAAGTCTTTTCACGTTGTTTCAGTTTCAGAAACTTTTTCACGTAGGTATAGCCGAAATGACTAGACTGACTGCACGGTTGGCCTAGTCGTTTAAGCGGTCGCCACGCTCTCTACTGCGCCAAGTGTCGTGGGTTCGAATCCCACGTGGGATAACACTTTGTGTGATTCACTAATTGTTGTTCTGAGTCTGGGTTCTTTGTGTCCGTTTCATGTATGTATGTAAAGTCCCCCGCGACATAGGAATTCACATTTCTAATGCGGGAGTTGTCTTTTTAAAAAAAAAAATGATGCAAAGAATCTAGAACTCAAGAAACTTTTGAATTCTTATATTTATTTGGGAAACTAACTGATACGACTAAAATAATTTGACCTGTTTGATATGCTAAATCTAACCAATTAAAGGTTTTAACGAATTGCGATATTATAAATCAACAGGGGTTCTGGAACACCGACCTATACGACATATACAATAAATTAAGTATGCTATATTTGAAAAAAAAGCGGCCAAGTGCGAGTCGGACTCGCCCTTGAAGGGTTCCGTATCAGCAAGTAACAACATATAAAAGTTGTTGTAGTTCGTTGTTACTTGGATCGATGTTTTTATAATAGTGTTTGATTGAATGAAAGGTAAATTGCAGTTTACGATTTATGACGTATTAAAAAAAACTACTTACTAGATCTCGTTCAAACCAATTTTCGTTGGTAGTTTGCATGGTAATCTACAACATATATATTTTTTAGTTTTATTTTAGTAGTTACAGGGGGGGGGGGACACACATTTTTCCACTTTGGAAATATCCCTCGCGCAAACTATTCAGTTTAGAAAAAAATATTAGTAGAAACTTCGACATCATTTTTGAATACCTATCCATAGATACCCCACACGTATGGGTTCGATGAAAATATTTTTTTTGAGTTTCAGTTCTAAGTATGGGGACCCCCAAAATGTATTGTTTTTTTTCTATTTTTATGTAAAATCTTAATGCGGTTCACAGATTACATTTACTTACCAAGTTTCAAAAGTATAGCTCTTATGGTTTCCGAAAAAAGTGGCTGTGACTTACGGACGGACAGACATACAGACAGACATGACGAATCTATAAGGGTTCCGTTTTTTGACATTTGGCTACGGAACCCCAAAAAGAAAAGATTCAGCGTACTGCATTCGATATTGATTTTAGAATTATACGGATGAATTCAGTACTCCTTCCACAACTTACTGAAGTCGCCGCTCGCTCGAATAATAAGTTTTTTCTGTAGTTATAGAAAGAAAAAAAAACAAAGTTAAAGAAAAAGATTCTGAATTAATCAAAGATATTTACTATTTATATAAGCAACGACGGCGCGGTCAGTACCTAGATGGGCGACTGATTGTGGCATGATATGTTATGAGCGTTTCCATGATTCGAAGGTCACGTGAGGCAGTCGGTCCCGGTTTTTATCATAAGATAACAGTCGTGAAGATTAGTTGGAGGCCTTCAGGCAGCTTGAAACATCGAATGGTAAGATTACGTAGCCACAACGTGTCTTGCCAGTCCCCAAACCGCACTCAGCCAACGTGGGGACGAATGGAATTAACCCTCTCCTGAGAAGAGATATGAGCCCAGCAGTGGGAAGTTACGGAATGTTGATGATGATGATGTATCATTTCGATTCTGTGCAAAAAATATTAAAATGCCAATTTCGATAACAGAAAATATTCTTTTAGAAAACCCTTAGGTGTCGTCTGAAGTAGAAGTGTCACCCAGGTCAATGTATTACTAATACTCTTCCAAGGTCTCTGAACTTTATTAAAGTGCAAATGCCCTAAGCTAGTTTGGACAACTTTGCACTTCTAAGTTTACATATTCTTTGATTGTGTATTACCAAGCAAACTGTGATGTAAATACCGTTACTGTATTGGAGTCAAAAAAATAGTATCTGTATCGGTTTATGCACTTGTTTCAAATAGACAAATGAAAAATGTATATTATGTGTAGTGAGGTTAGTCAGAGAAAAGCAAAAGGAAATAAAAAAAATCGGCCAAGTGCGTGTCAAGCCACGCACAGGAAAGGGTTCCTCAGTCACCCATAATGGTACGTCGATATAATATCGTATCCAATAGATATAGACCAGGGTAGAAACCTCTTAAAATAACAAAAAGTGAACATAAATTATAGTAGGATGAAACCCATTGTAAAAGGAGGAGAATATTACAAAAATTAAAGGAAAAATAAATTACGGCCGATCTGAGGTCGGGAAGGGGGAGAGGGGGGGGGTTTAAGGGAAAAAAATGGCTTATCGCGATTTCCGGCAAAACTACAAGTCCTATGGAAAAAAGTTAAATGGCAAAGTTTCACACATTTTTCCCATATAAAGATCTACATCTTTCGCATTTACACTTTTTTCACATAACCTCAAATTTTATGTGAAAAATTCAAAAAACCAAGTTTTTGGTTTTTTATTTTTATCTTTTATAAATAAAACTAGCTGACCCCGCGAACTTCGTACCGCCTAACAGACGATTCAACGTCACTCAATTGTTTTGCCTTCTCGGAATCCCTCCAATAAAACTTGAACTTTATGTTTTGGTATTAAAGTTCAAATTGACTTTTAAGTATTATTACGAATCTTTTCTATGGGAATATAGAAAAGTGTTGTTTTTAGACTTTTTCAGTTTTTTTTTTAATTTTTCTCTCCGTAAGAACCATCCTCGTACTTCAAGGTATATTATAAAAAAAGAATTAGTGAAATCGGTCCAGCCATTCACGCGTGATGTCGTGACCAAGGAAAACGGGTTTCATTTTTATATATATAGATTATTTTTTAACGAAATTTTGTAATAACTTAGCTTTTCATGTCCTGAATACACCGTAATTTATTTGATTTGAAATATCTATTTTTTCACCTCATTTTGACTGAATACCGAAAAAAAAACCCTAATTTTCAATCAAAAATTCGTCCGTCAAAATATCAACATTTTTCACAAAAATTGGGTGTTTTCTATTCGATGAAATCTCTATTTTCCGATGGTGTAAAAATATATATTTATGACCATAGTAAATCTTCTCAGAAAATGCCAAAAATGAAAAAACTCGAATTCGATTTTTTTTAATCGTTATTTAGATATTTATTAAAATTTACACTTTAATCACTCGAAAAACGTAAGATTGCATGTTACAATGATAAACAAAAATATTGCAAATCGAAATATACTACTATAATTAACAAAGAAATAAATAATAAAGTTAATATTAAATAAAACATCTACAATACTTTAAGAAAGTTGCAGAATCTTCTATAAAGTATATGCGTATATGCTTATTTATTACTATTTTAAGATAATTTAATACCTGAGTGACCTATTAAAAGAATAAAAAAACATCCCTATCGACGAAAAAGCGCGTTAGATAAAATTTTATATTATAGTATCTGGCTAAATTTGGTCGCCATGTCGGTGACAGAGGATAACAGTTGTTGGTAATAATAATATGTATTGGGAAAAACTTGTTGTATTGTGGAACAAAGCTTCTATAAATATAAAAAATCGCCTGTTCAAAAAAGGTTTAGGTAGGTACCCAAGTTTGGAATTAAATTCCTGAGAAGGATATTGAAAAACGTATATGTTTACTGGAAGGGCATTGGGAGCAATTTTATTAGACATGTACAGATGTAAGGGACGCTTTAGTGTACATTGACCTTATAAAAGTGACCAGATCGAACGTTATTGCGCATATTGTAAAGAAAGAAGGTATTGTTTTTAACTACCTAACATTTTTTTATATTGAAGCCTACCACAGTGACTCTACCGATACCAGTGACTCTGGCCTTTGGAAGCCGGGAAAATGATGCAGAATGTTTGAGCCTCCGGTCTCACACTCACTAACGAAATACGACCGCAAGAGTGCTGTCATTATTAGGATGATCTTCTGTGTAAGGGTAGTACTGCCCCGGTCGAGCCACCCATTCGTGCTGAAATCAGCGTGTCTCTACTATCCACCAAATTTTTCAAATACTTTGACACAAATATGAAAAAAAATAAAATAAGATCATAAAGCCTACATACAGAAGTACTTTGGTTGGTATAATTATTAGCTTTTAAGTTGGTATTGAATGACGTGTTTTTTTTTTAATTTTTAACTCATGACACATGACAAGGGCGGCATTAAACAAAAGATCAAATCACCTTCAAACTATTTAGAGTTGAGTCACTTTGGCCGGCTATTAAATAAAAAAAAACACATACTTTTTTGGAGCACAAACATTTAAGATATACTCATTCATCGCTAGTGTACTATCATCACTGTAAAGAGAAGGAAAACTTAACACAAACCCTTAAATCAACTCGCCTGATCAGCATAGTATAGTAGTAGAAAACTTCGTTTCGAAGGAGAGACCAAATCAATGTGATGTCCAATATCACGATGATGTGATATTATCATGAAATCTTTAGCATTTGATCACCGATTACTATTTCGTACGTATCCGAATAAAAAAAGCAATCACCTGTAAAAAACTAAAAATGAAATGTATATAATACGAGTATATGCGGAACGTGCATATACCTAAGTGACCATAGAATAAACTGAAGTTTTTTTAGAATATTCCAGCCTTTAAAGGAATTTTTTCATCGAATACTCAATAGGGTGTAGGGTTTAAATGACATGAGCAATTCATCTAACCGTAGCCAAAAGTCTTGTTTAACATCGAAGTATTTCCAGAGCAATTTTTCCTCAAATTGTCTGTTGGTATAAGCAACCGTAATATAATGAATATGTATGGATTTTAGTTTGTGTATGAAACACTGGCAGTTCTGGTGTGACCTAAAATTCTGTGTCACTGTGTTTTGTGTGCACGAACGTTTTACAGTAGTTTGAAATGGTTTTTTGTATTATTTCTAGTGATTTTTATTAAAGTAGAAAATAATCTGTATTTGTAAATTGATGAAATACAAGTGTCTATTTATGATATTAAATTAACACATTTTTACTAAATACTAATGAAATTATTTCCAACTATTTATCGAAAGAACGTTTTTTTCAAAAAATTATCCGTTTATTCCGGATAATGCTCAGGAACGGCTGGACCCATTTTTTACAAAATAAGTCAGATTTATCACTGCTATTATTAGCCTTTATTCAAGACAAGACCTTCAAATCTGCCCTAAGCACCTAAACAACTGACGGCTCTACATCACTAACATAAAATAAATAAAAATAGTTAAAATACAAAATAATATTTGAAGTCTAAAATAATGCAGATGTACCTAATCTAATTTTAGGGGCATGTAAGTGCCAATGCATACGGTACAGGCGATTTGCTGTTAGATTTATTCTGTTTCTGTCAATTGGGTAAAGTTAGTCCTGTGTCCGTTATTATAGCTTCCTGTGTTATTAAAGCAGCCATAAAGCCCCACTTCTATGCTCGGGTTTCCTTTCAGGAGAGGGTTAAGATCATACCTCGCCACGCTGGCTGAGTGCGGTTTGGGGACTGGCAGACTACGTAATGTTGCCGCTGGATGTTTTTAAGCTGAGCCGAAGGCCTCTAACTAAGTCTCACAACTACCAACTCATGATAACAATCGGGACCGACTGCTTAACGTGATCCTCGAATCACGGACTTATAAAACAATGTAATTAAGAATACAGAGTGTCACCACCCCTATTTATCCCATTGGTGTTGTAAGCAAAGAGAAGAAAAACTTGAAACAAACTCTATACTAACCTGTCATGCTAGCAGCGTTGACAGTAAAGCAAAGCCCGCTTTCAAATGTATAATACTTTTATACTACACCTGATCGGAACAGTAGTCAATATTCCCTGAAAATGAAAAGAGAAAGTTAGTCTTTTCCTTGACCTAAATAAGCGGGAGGAAAAAATGTATGAAAATCCATTTCTAACGTGTTTTAGCGGGAGAGAAAGTTGTATGAATTTTCATTTCTCATGTCATGTGTTATCTTATCTATGGCGCGCGCCTGCCCAAAGAGTTTTCATATAATTTAAATATGGAATCTCCGTGCCACTGACATCCTTTTGTGAAGAATAAAAAAAAAACAAAAGAAGCACGAAATACTGGTCAAATTCTAAGCTAAATTGTGTCTTACATGTCATTACATGTCATTTTATTTTAAAATACTTTAAATGTTCCTCACAGGTGTAGTATAAAGCACTGTGTAGCACTCGAGTGAAAGTCCCATTCCTACCTCGGGAGTATTGTAGCCCTAGGCTGCGCCTTCGGGCCACAAACTGCTCCCTGGCTAGTAATCGGTTCCTTTCCTCCCTCGGTGAACAATGTACTATTTTTTATATGTTTTATCTGAATTTAATTGCTGATCATAATTAGAAAATTTTAATTACATAGCATTGGGCTCGTATTTTACAAAATAGAATAAAAGCAGTGGGTTCACGTTAGATAATAAGTACTGGAATAATAATAAAAGTATATTCATGTGACGTCTAATGAGGCTCTTACAGAATGTATATGCAATTATGTCTCAACCCCACGTACGCACGACACAGCCTAAATACTCACGTAAACAAAAGGTTTTTGTTTGATTAATAACATTTTCAAAATTAAAGTCGAATTAAAAATGTACAAGGCCTGACTTCTTTTAACCTTTAATTTGTAGAAGGACTCTAACATACATTCAAACCTGAAACCTCGAATATGCAAATAGATGCATTAAACATTTAAATTCTACATCTTTATTTTTAAACGTCGCCCATGCTGTACGTCTGTGTGTTATGGGTTCGAACCTCACACGAGACAACAATTTGTGTGATTCACAAATTGTTATTCTGAGTCTGGGTGTTCTTTGTGTTAAATCCCTCGCAACACAGGGTATGTTACTAATACGGGCGTTTTCTTTAAATAAATAGTGACTCTTTCGATAGCTTAATCACATGAACATATAACATTTAATTAATAAAGTAGATTCACCGAACTGTGAGATGTGTGGGACTCTTGATGATGTCCAACACTTGCTGACGGAGTGTGTCAAGTATCGAAGACAAAACGAGGCGTTGATACGTAAATATAATTTAAATAGTTATGATACTGGTATGTTTGCCAACATTTTAGCAGACCCAACCTCAAATGCTGCACTTGACTTATTTGAAATATTTACGTATCACAAACTTTAACCTAGTAATATAGTCTAACATAGGATAAGTTACGAGGAGGCTAACATATTACTCTGTAATAAAAGTCTCTAAATAAAAAAGATTAAAAAAAATATATTAACATATAATGATGCAATCCCGTATTTGAAATATATATCCTATGTCAAGGGCGATTTTACAAACATACATGAAACGGACACAAAGAACACCCAGACTCAGTAGAACAATTTGTGAATCCACTTGGAATTTGGATCCACGACACTTAGCGCAGTCATAATATTAATTCAGACTGTTGCACCTTCTACTATGGTTAACCATATTATATATCTCTAGTTTTTCTTCAGCTATAAAGCTACCACCATTGTCATTTATGAATATTGTGTAAGTAAATCTTCAAACATCTATATTTAGTTTCTATAAACGAATTTATATCCAATATTTAAAACGAAATACAATCTTAAAATATATTTCAATGAATAACGATTCAATATTTCTTCTTATCTCAAGTTCGCACGATTCCCGCAAATGCGGAATATCCATGAATAACATATCACTTAATTCAGTTACAATGATACTATAAAAATATGTCCGTTTTCCTGTATGTTACTCGGAAACACTGAACACATTTTCGTGTTAATATATATATGTGGCGAGGGCACTTGAATTGATAAAATCAAAGTTAGTAGGTCATGTTTATGGAGAATTATCTTGTTTGTTGTAATGGTTTTGTCTTCTACGTTAGGTAATAAATAAATATATAATAAATGAATATTACACACAACGCCATCTAGCTTCAATCTAAGCAGAGTTTGTACTATAAAAGATAAATTGACTGATATAATATGCTACTTAAAAACTTTTTTCTTTAAAATACATACATATTATACATAGATCATACCCAGACCTCGAAACTAATATCTGTAGATCATACAAACATTTGGTACAACCCAGGATTTGAACCCGAGACCTCAAGCATTGCGTTCGCATATACTACAACTACGCCATCGAGGCATGCGCTTATGAATAATCCGATAAGGTAAGTTCGTAATATGTTCCTTTAACACCACTCAACTTTAAAGTGTTTGAGGTATAAGTACACTCTGATCTTGAAAATTTAAAGGTCGTCCAGCGTTGTTGGAATGAAAAAAACTTCTTGAAACACCCACATTGGTAGACACAAGTGCTATTTATCTAAGTGATTAGTTGAAGTTTAATTGACTAGAGCATAGTGTAAAGGAAACCATCTAACATCTTCAATTCAACCTACTGTCGTCCACGGCTAAACGAAGGCCTGGCCGCAGTGTTACCCACGGTTGTTGCAAACCGCGAGTAACGCCGCGAAGCGAAGCTAGTCTTAAATAAATTGGCCTTAGTAACTACTTGTATCATCAGCCTTCTGCCAGTGAAAGGTCCGTCAAAATCGGCCCAGCTGTTCAGCTGATTACCTGTAACAAGCAGACAGACGGACGGACAAAAATTTTAAAACTTGCTTTTTCGATGTAAGTTATCAATAGGCAGTAGAACCACACTGATTTCTGAACAAGAGGGGCGGGCTCGACCGAGGCACCCTCATACAGAAGACCAACCTACAGTGACAGTATTCTTACTGTCGTCTTTCGATGGTGAGTGTAAGACCGGACACATAATCATTCTGCATCACCATGCTGCATTTGTAGGCACTCGCAATAAAGATGGTGGTCCCTACACCTACTGTCTGTTCTACTCATGTTTTCCATCAGGCAGAGTAAAATAACTTGGGAAGGCTTACATATAAAAAAGTCACACATGCTTTCACACGCATTTAGTAAAAAAAACTGTTCATTGAATATTACAAACAGACTCTCCAATTTATTTATTTGTATAGGAGAACTGAACTTCTGAGTCAAAGAGGTAAAATTATACTATAATACTTATGAATATTAATAGTAAATCGAGACTTAAAATTAATTATAAATGATCTACTACATTAATTTAGTACTACACACCAATCTGCAACATATCGTTCACCTATTTTGCTACTACTATAGACATAGATCAATAAAACCTCTAAGCACTCGACAAACAAATACGCAATGTCATCGAACTTTGCAACACATTATGCGGCTGTAATATATTCCTAGATTCTTAGTAGAACAGGAAGCGCTGGGTGGGCCAGTATTGAGTGCTAATAGCTTATAATGAGGGAAGTAACTAGTCACTATGTGTGCTAAGTGCTAGACTAGCCTTGTAAGTGCATCTGTCATCGGTGAAGTGTACAGCCCACTATTTTATGTAGTACTAACTCTTTTTGGACTTTCGCGACCTTCACACGTACTCGATTTTTTGTTGTAAACGGTACTTATTCTTGATATAATTATTTAAATTGGGTACTACAAGTATATCTTCTTTTTTCTGACGTTTCAACGAGTTGTATGTTGTAACCTTTTTAGGCTTCCGTAGTCAAATGGCAAAAAACGATACCCTTACACATTCGTCATGTTTGTCTGTCTGTCCGTCTGTATGTCACAGCCACTATACTGTTTAAACTTGGTAAGTAGATGTATTTTTTAAAAATAAAACCCATACGTGTGGTGTATCTATGGATAGGTCTTCAAAAATGATATTGAGGTTTCTAATATATATTTTTTCTAAACGGAATAGTTTGCGCGAGAGGCACTTCCAAAGTGGTAAAATGTGTCCCCCTCCCTGTAACTTCTAAAATAAGAGAATTATATAAAGTTTCTTTTCTGGAAGAATCTATATTAATGTTACAAAGCTGAAGAGAGAGAGAGAGATCCACAAATGTTTTTTTGTTTCGGAGTCTGGGTGTTATTCTATGTATAATATGTATGTATGTATTTACAAAAAAAGTATGTTTATGTATTTGTATCAGTTTTCTAGTACCCATAATACAAGCCCTGCTTAGTTTGGGACTATAGATGGCGTTGTGTGTAAGATGTCCGAAATATTTATTTATTTATTTAGTTGATGCATCTTGGCCTATCAAAGTGATTCTGTTTGGTAAACCAAAGGTCGTGGGTTTTCCACGTGGGCTACGACAAGAAAACAGGAACGTTTCTTTTAATTTTACATACCAATAACAAGTTTTCAAATTACTTAAGTTATTGTAATGCTATAAATTATATGTAAGACAATACAAGCTCTTCTCAGTTTGAAACTATTTGACGTTGTGTGTTAGATGTCCGAAATATTTATATTTTACATTTATTTGCTATTTTTAATACCCCGATTAAAGGATCTGGGATCATAGCGGCAAGGAAACACCTGGGATGGTAGTGAGTTCCAGCTTTTGATTGCTCGGCATCAGAAGGAAGAGCCGAACCGTTTCGTTTAGTTCGTATTTCTAGTATATTGCATCTGCATATCTGCAAGCACCTGTATGCCATTTTAAACATCTCACATAATACGAAGATGAACCCGTTAATTGATGAGAACTTAAAATTTACGAGTACATTACCATCATAGTACAGGCCCCAGTAACTTGATCAGAAGTCGTAAACTTCAATGTCTTTGCCAATAAAAGCTTGGACAGTATTTCAGCGATCAACGTAAAATAGTTTTCATTTCAATAAGTAGTAAACCCGAACACTAAAGTAGTGAAAATTTAATTGAAATGTTTTTTCAAAGTTAATTTTTTTATAATATTGTTTCAAGTATTTATGATTTATAAAATTTATTTATGTCCAACTATGGCGAACCGTAAAATAAGGGCAATTTTTAGTACTCATGAATTTTTGTATAAGCCACGATAGCGATTAAACTACTAAACCGGTTTTAATGAAAACCTAACTTAATAAAAATTAATAGAATCATATTAATGGACCGGGTCACATGCCCACCTGCGTGTATCTCGATTATTGCAATATAAAGTAGCCTATGTGTTATTTTAAAATATAAGCTATATTACTCTAAAGTTTCATTCAAATCTGTTCAGTAGTTATTGCGTGAAAGAACAACAAACATACATACATACATACAAACTTTCGCGTTTATAATATTAGTAAGGATTATAATAAACTAGCTTTCGCCCGCGGCTCCGCCCGCGTGTATCTCGGTTATCGTGGTAAAAAGTACCCTATGTCCTTTTCTAAGTTCAGTTCTATCTTCTTACCAAATTTTATCAAAATCGATTCAGTGGTTTAGGCGTGAAAGCGTCACAGACAGACAGACACAGTTACTTTCGCATTTATAATATTACTAGGTATTAGTTTCTTAGATATATAGAGAACTTAGCAAATAATAATATCTCGACTAAAACCATCTATAAAACCATGAGTCATCTAAAGCAGCAAAATAGCAATTAGAGTAATTAATTTAACATTTTAAAAGTAGATGAAAACTATATCATCACCCACTAACAGTGCACTGCCGGACACACTGCCTCTTATTAGAAAAAGGTTATGGTCTACTATACCACGCTGTCTAGAGGAGTGGGTACAGAATTTGTGTCTTTTTCCTTCTCTTTAAATTTCTGTTGTCGTGCGTAGTTTGTTCCTTTTAGTGGCTTCTTATCACCTTCTTGATGAATAGAATTACTCCTAAAACCCGATCCATCACCACATGAAACTTTTAAATATCTCATAAGTTTATCTACTGCTTAAATACTGCAGAAATACTTTTGTCATGTGGTAAACAAAATATACCGTCCACTACATTCTTAACTTCATAGAATATCATCACTAAATAATCTATGATAATAGAATTAATACTCCTAGCTAACGAACTCCCACGAGACACGGACGGACAACACATATCTTATCTATGTTACGTGGGTGCGTGAACCTAATTAGCTCATAAGAGTAGAACACAGATAACCGATAACAATCTATTTGCAGAGCACTCGATGAACAGCGCTACCGCTGTTTGACATGTTTACGAAAAATATTTTTTGCCTTTGGTTGTTAAAATCATCATCATAATCATCAACAGCCTTTATTAGTAGGCTCGACATAGACCTCTACTTCAAAAGAAGCTTTAGGCCTAGCATAACACGCTAGCTAAACAGGCGAGTACGGGTTATGTGTCAAGTTTTCCTTCTCTTTGCGATGCTGATGTCCTGAATGCCGTGCTCCTTAAGTCAGGTCTTACGATTCCCGCTTGCACGAAATGTATTTATATAGCACTTTGTCTCATCTCTGTCAAATTACAAGAATTTACAGTAATTATAGCCTTTTCGTACCCTTTTATGCCATACAAACGAAGTGTACGAGCGAGACTTAATCTTCATGTGACAAACAAAGAATCTGAAAACCACATTTATCATCATATGGTCCATTGGCGATGAATAGTATTTTTTTTAATAATAAGATGGCCAAAAGCGACAATGTTTGATGAATTCTCACTCATCAAAGGTCTATTCAAATAACAAACAGTAATAGGTCAGCGACCGATACTTCTTTTATGGCTTAAGGTCTTCAATCATTCTCTTTGAGAAGGACTTATTCCATTCAAAGCAGCTATTCAAGTATTTTTCTTCCTTATATTGCTAAATTGGGTTAGTGGTACATGGATAACTTGAAGGTATTGGTTGTTAACTTTATCTTTTAACAATTATAAAATACAATTTAAACGCTAGCAATATATCCAAGGCCGCGAAGAACTTTATACCCATACATGAAATGAAGACGAAGAAAACTCAGACTCAGGACTACAATTTGCGGTTCACACAGTTATATCATTTTTCCGGAATGGATCATTTCAATTGACAATAGGTGCAAGGTCATAAATGTTTTATCTTTTTATTACCTACTGCTGGTAATTTGTATCGGTCATGTTCGTTCTAATAAAGACTCCTTCGTAACTCATTTAACAGACAATTAAAACCAAGAAATACATAAACTTCATTATGGAATACGCACCCACAATTTAAAGCTTGTTGAAATTTTTCGTTTAAGCTAAAGTATAATGAACATATTTTCTTCACTACTTATTTATTCTATTTAAAGACTTCGAACAACTGGCGTTTTTATTCTTATAAAAAAGTTAAGTAAGCCATTCGACCTTATTTTTATGTAGGTTCCCATAATTTGTTAGGGTTTATTAAATTTTATGAAACAAAAGAAACATTGTCGTGTTAGTGAGTCGAATATACAACATGTGATAAACCCTACCGGCCCGTTCACGACCTTAACGCTGTGAGCGGCAGCTAAGAGCGAAACGGCGAGCGGTAATATCAAAAGTATAAAAATGATTGAGGCACGCCACGAGTCGCCGCTCATAGCGAAAAAGTGAGCGGATTTTGCCGAGCGAATTGCTACAGCGGCGAGATGTGTTGAGAGCGGCAGGAACAAAAGTACAAGAATATATTATGTGCGACGCCACGAAACAGAGCGGCGTGGACAGCGGTGTAGGTGTGAGGGACTCAGCGGCGTTATTAAAAACAAAAGATTTTAGACACAAGATACCGAGGCTTTTATAACAGAAATTTTAAATAGACCGCCTATATGGATGTCAAAATATCCCCAACAAAAATATAAAAAGGTTTAGGGAAGAAATTAAACAATGTTTTCCGGAACATAATGGTACTTACGTTTAATTTAAATTGATGACACAAAAACATAGAACCTAGGTACCTACCAAACGAAGCTACTAATGTTGACAAAACTACTGGTATGTTTACTTAATGTAGGTGGATAGTTGACAAGTTTTAAAGTTATTTTTTTTCTCTGTCAGTAAGTAGATACCTAATTAGCAAAACAGTAAACATATCAGTAGTTTCGTCTGTAGATATAACTACACACGAAACTACTAGTATGTCTTATTCGCAATGTAAGTAGTTGACAAGTTTTTAAAGCTTTTTCTATCTGTAAGTACCTACTTAGTAAAACACTAGGAAACATCAGTTACTTCTTATAGGTAGGACCTTCGTATAGTTCACTAAATCGCCATTTAAGTACCTATCTTTATTTTAAAAATGTTTGTTGTTTCTAAACAGAAAAGGGATAATTTTGATAACGCCATGATTTTTAACATGTTTTGACTACCTAAATACGTCCACCGTGGCCGCTGCAACTAACCGCTATTAAGGGTTCGTGGCGTGCAAATCGCACCGCTCACCGACGCCGCCCGGCACGCCGCTCCGCTTTTCGCTAAGACCAAACTCGTGGCCAGGCCGTACGTTTGTATTACTAGTTCTAACTTTATTATACACCTATATTTGGCAAAGGGATATTTTTAATTTATGACTAAATCACTCAACTTATCATAAAATAATTCTGCGTACTATGTCCTCTCCTATTCTTATAGCTGTTCTTACGTTTTTGTTTTTAAGAAAGAGGAAAAGACTTTTACGTAGGCGAAGAAATATTGATATATTATATAATTTAGAATAGAATAGAATAAACTCTATTGTACACCAGTTAGTATAGTTTACATTGCGGAAATAAATAAATTCTGTCTTATATTCTGTAAGGTACAGCCTGAGGTGAAGGTGACTTGAAACAACAATAATTATTTCTTGCTATATTGCTTTGAAACGAAAAAAACATTTGCATGGTGTACATTCAAGTTAAGAGGCCGGCGTACGACACACGAAACTGCAAGTTGAAATTTGTTTCGTAAAATGTTGCTGTCTCTGTTTGACAAAATACAACGTAGATACGAGTGCACCGCTGTATGTGTGTATGTGGATTGACATTCATTCGTAGAAATTCGGACTCCCTCGTAGAAGGTTCGGCTATCATTATTTGACTGCCACGAATCACACACACATTGAAATATTTTTTGATGCGATAGCACTATTAATTGCTTGAAATTTGTGAAAATATGGATGTGTTTCGTAATATCGAAAATCATGAATGAAAACTCAATATTTTTTCGATTTATTTTGTGTAAGTAGTAGCATAATAATATGAGATATGTTATTGATGAAACAATATTAGAAATATTTTTGTTTATAAGACAGAAAAAAACAAAATGGAAACATGACATTTACAATGTAAAATATGTAAAATTTAATTTGATTATAATTTATTCTAGATTAGTTTATTTTAAAAAATAAAGACGTTATAACCTAAATAAATACAGTCTAAGTCCGAATATCAACATATCATCGTGGAAATATGTTTATACTGCAAATGATCTTGGTATACCGTTTGTATGGACAATTCAGCCTCCGGGGGGGCCTTAAGAAAAAAGATTTATTTATTTGTATATAGAACAAAAGATGTTATTATATTATTAGACCAAAGCACATAATGTATAACTACCGCATCACGTATTATTAAACATGTTAGGTCCATATTTTTACGAGCCGAAACTTTACTAAACCTTTATGCCGAATGTACTTTACGAGTTTCATATCAAGAGAATAGGACATAAAATATAAGATTGTACCAAAAGGCAATGAACAGGTTCTTTTGACGAAGAGGCCGAAAATAAAACCAAGATGAAAAACTGTTGTTTATTTGCCTGTGTTCATAAAGCACTTGATGAAGTACAGTAAAACTTTTTTGTTTATTGAACTAGACGTAGTTTGAGGGTAGATGCTAAAAACTAGATTGTCAAGTTTTGTAGTTAACATTTATCAAAAATGACCATTTGAGTCTGTTGTGATTATCCTCGTTTTATAGTATATAAAGTATTTCAAGCAATTATTGTCGTAAAGTTTGTTATTATTTTTGGTACTACCAGAAATTGGGGCATGTTTTCGTAGAGGTTTTCTACTGTTTCTGTATAAAGTCAAAGTAGTATATTTAAAAATTGTGTATGTGATCACGTCAGTATACAAGGCAGTAGAGCCACACTGATTTCAGCACTAATGGGTTGGTCGACCGGGAAAGTACGACCCTCACACATGAGACCTAATTTTTTTTTTTTTTTTAACGCGGGGAATGCTTTTTGCACCATACCCTTCTTGGGGAAAATGAAGGGTGTGTGTGGGACTCCCGGTTATCCCGGTCTATCCACTAAACCCCGCGGTGGCCTACCTCGGCAGTCGGGAGGAACACCAGGAACGCGTCAGCGGCTTCGGCTGGTGATGTCCCCCTTGCCGTTCCTCAACGTATGAGGTACATCCCGGGGTGACTGAACTCACCCCCGGGGCTGGACGCTGTTGCACCTCTCACCGCTCTACACAGTAAGAGGTGGAACTTCGGCCCGCCTTAGACGACACTCTCGGCCGCACCGGGGTGTCAACTGTCGTCGGGTCGTTTGCAGCGGTCACATCTCCCCAGGATGTGACCGCAGCGACCCTTAGGCGACGGTCGGGGAGAACATAAGACCTACCTAAAATACCTTAAGGGGCCGGGAGAATGATGCAGAACATCGCACTAGGCCGCCATTCGCCACATTCCCTGCCCTATTCCTTACCCCTATTCCTGGATTCTATTCAAGCTTTCTATCAGACAAAGTAGAGTCACTTTGGTAGGCTTAATAATATATAAAACAAAGTCTCCGCAATCATATTCAAAAACTTCCAAGTTCATTTTGCCACTTTCTGAGCTCAAAAACCTCTAATTTTACTTTTTATATTTACAATAATCGTCTGAATGTAAATCTGTGTAAGATGTCTAACAGGAGCTACTGGATGCGAGGATCCAGTTAGGTAGCGTGCAATTGGGGAGCCTGATGTCCAGTATTGAACTGTGATTGACTGATGATGATGATGAAGGAATACGTAACACGTATTCCATGTGTTCTAAAAAGAACGTGCATGCCTTTTATAAGACATATTACTATCGCTCGTGGCTCAGTCGTTCATACACGCGGGTTGATACATTGAAAATTGAAGCTATCTAGGGTAAGCCAGTGTATAATGATTGACCATTCTTAGAACATTGAGACCCTCTGTACTCCGAAAAGCACGTTCAACTGTTAGCCTCAGTTGCTACAAACATTTTTGGCAATCCTTACGGGCACTCGGTGACCTAAACATGTTAACAACAGTCTTTTCACATAACTTTTATATTACCTTGTTACTCGTGACTGCACGATTAACCTCGTCGTTTAAGAGGTCGCCATGCCGCTATTGCGCTATTAATGCGCTAATCGTTGAAGGTTCAAATCCCAAACTAGATAATACTTTGTGTGATTCATAAATTATTATTCCGAGTCTGGGTGTTCTTTGTGACCGTTTCTTGTATGTTTCAGGAATATGTTCCTAATGCGGGACTTGTCTTTATCTATGTAAAAATTCTTGGATTGTAAAAGATTAAATGGCAGTCACTTCACGTATAAATCAAATTTCGGTAATCGTAGTACATATACTTCAAGCCGACCTTGATTAGAAACATTTCATCTAAATTGTACCTATATGTCGTACAGCATTTGAATCAAATTGATGTAAAACAAACATCTATTTGTACGACGTCCTAAATAGACTGGAACATGAATATATATTATATGTATATCGCGAATGTAAGACTGGTTTCATATAGGCCATTGTGTGTAAGAAAAAATAGGACTCCCGAGTCCTTTGTCGGATATTAATGGCTTTTGTTGTAGAAATAAGTAAACATATCTCTTTTATCAGCCCATTTAACTTTCACGGAATAGCTATTTACCTAATGTTTTAAGCTACTACCTTTATCTAATACACTCGAGAGCAAGGTATTCAGGTCACATAAAGAAAGGGCTCCCATGAGAGAGGGTTTCGCTGTCTCACGCACAATGTGAGCTCGTCCCAAGCATATTCGATTGCGTGTAAACTGACCATTCATACGTATAGTTAATATTAAAATAGTCATTCAAAAGAACACTTGAGAGCAATGATTTCTGTGTAATTCAAGCTGTCGTATCACTCCCGTCATCGCTAGTAAATATTTTGTGATGTTTGTTTACGATGTATGCATGAGTAATGGATAAATTGATAGAAATAAAAAGAAGTAACAGTCGTAAACAATGTTGCTCAGGGTCACCCATATCAAGGGCCTCATTTTGTTTAGTCACACAATTTCTATTGTCGATAGCTGACATTTGGAGAAACTTTTCAAAATATGTTCTACGCTAATTTTTTTGTTTTACTTTTTCTTACTACGATATGTCTCCTTGCTTGGACATTTAATAGTAGATCTGTCTTGATGTTCATTGGCGTCATCAGCTTGCGACTGTATCGCAACATAAATAGCAACAAAATTAAGTAGGCTACTTATAAAAATAACGTTTAAAGCTGTCTTCAGCGTCTTTGAAACAAAGGTAATTTGTTTCAAAGCTTCAAACACTAATAATATTCAAAACAAAAATTAATGTTAACAACAACAATAAATATATAAATACAATGCCATCTAGTCCCAAACTAAGAACAGCTTGTATTATGGGTACTAGATAACTGAAATAAATACATAAACATACTTTTTTTTAGGGTTCCGTAGCCAAATGGCAAAAAACGGAACCCTTATAGATTCGTCAAGTCTGTCTGTCTGTCTGTCCGTCCGTATGTCACAGCCAATTATTTCCGAAACTATAAGAGCTATACTGTTGAAATTTGGTCAGTCGATGTATTCTGTGAACCGCATTAAGATTTTTACATAAAAATAGAAAAAAAACAATACATTATGGGGGTCCCCATACTTGGAACTGAAACTCAAAAATTTTTTTTTCATCAAACCTGTGTGAGGTATCTATGGATAGGTGTTCAAAAATGATGGTGAGGTTTCTAATATAATTTTTTTCTAAACTGAATAGTTTGCGCGAGAGACACTTCTAAAGTGGAAAAATGTGTGTCCCCCCCCTCTAACTTCTAAAATAAGAGAGTAATAAAAGTAAAAAAAATACATATATGTTGTACATTACCATTTAAACTACCAACGAAAATTGGTTTGAACGAGATCTAGTGAGTAGTTTTTTTTTAAAACGTCATAAATCGTAACACGCAATTTACCTTTCATCCAATCAATAGGTCCTCCTTGCGTCGCTCTCCTCAGTTCTGAGGGTCGTGACCCTCACTTGCTAAACTTTTGTGAATGGCGGTTCGCCACTTGTGTCGGTTCCGGGCAGCATGCAGAGCAGCATGGATCGAACATCCGAGAAAGGAGCCAACTTGGTCTGTCCAGCGCAACGGGCAGCGGCCTCTGGGTCTCCTCCCTTCGATCTTGCCAGTCACCATTAACCTTTCGAGGCTATCATCGGCCCTCCTCGCAATATGGCCGAAGTATCCCAGGATCCTACGGAGACACAATCAATAGGTACACTATTATAAAAACAGCGATGAAAGTTACAACGAATTACAAGAACTTTTATATGATGTTACTTGCTGATACGGAACCCTTCATGGGCGAGCCCGACTCGCACTTGGCCGCTTTTTATTTTCTTTTAAATACATACTTAATATACATAGAAAACACCAATCACACAAACATTTGGTCCAACCCGGGAATCGATCCGACTTCGATTCGATCCGATTCGTGGTATGCACCTGCTGATCAAGGATCAGCAGCCGCATACCACTAGACCAACAAGGCAGTGAATTATTTTGGATTGGAACATTGCGTCACATAAACTAATTCATTATGTTTACTATACACACTTCATAAACTATATGTCAAGAAAGTTTCATAATTTGATCATACTTGGCAGGAGTACCACAGAAGTTGGCAACACATGTTGTCAATCTTAACAAACTTAGAAACCTCAATTGATGAGTTGTTGCTTTAGTATCTGTTTTATAACTTATCGTTGAAGAAACTATGCACATCATTTG
Source organism: Phragmatobia fuliginosa (assembly GCA_932526445.1). Taxonomy (NCBI): domain Eukaryota; kingdom Metazoa; phylum Arthropoda; class Insecta; order Lepidoptera; family Erebidae; genus Phragmatobia; species Phragmatobia fuliginosa. Next base: position 18,770,175 of record OW052061.1, read on the forward strand.
TAAGTTAATAAGTTGAAAGGTCCGATTGCAGGAGAAATTGGCATCACCACATATCTTATATATAAATTTCTCGTGTCACAATGTTCGTTCCCATACTCCTCCGAAACGGCTGAACCGATTTTGATGAAATTTTGTATGCACATCGCGAGTGGAGCCGCGGCCATCAGCTAGTTTTAAAATAGTCCTCTGCCGCGTCTATTTGCTCGCGATAAACTCAAAAATTACTGCACAGATTTAAATAAATTTATGAACACAGATAGTCTGAAGCCTGAGAAAGGACATAGCCTACTTTTTATCGCGATAGCCGACATAGACGCGGGGGCAGCCACGGACGAAAGCTATTGGTTATAAAAAGAAAACATTGAAGTCTTTGTTAGACTAATAATGCTGCATAATTTGTTGGTTGCCCCTAATAGACTGAATATCACTCACTACAAATTGTAAGTCTTCTCCAGCTTCTGTTTGTCTCATCATCAGCCTATCGCAGTCCACTGCTGGACATAGGCCTCTCCCATTGCACACCACTTTGATCGATTTTGGGCTACTCGCATCCAGCTCCTGCCAGCCATCTTACGCAGGTCGTCACTCCACCTCGCTTGTGGGCGTCCTACACTACGTTTACCGAGACGCGGTCTCCACTCAAGAACTCTTCTGCCCCAGCGGCCATCAGTTCTGCGGCTAATATGGCCAGCCCGGCCATAGCCGCAGAACTGATGGCCGCTGCCACTTCAGCTTGCTAATCCAGTGGGCTATGTCGATGACTTTAGTTCTCTGACGGATCACCTCATTTCTGATACGATCTCTCAGAGAAACGTCGAGAATAGCCCTTTCCATAGCACGCTGAGCAACTTTAAGCTTAAGGACCAACCGTACCGTAAGTGTCCAGGTCTCGGTTCCGTATGTCATGACAGGTAGGACGCACTGATTGAAAACTTTCATTTTTAGGCATTGTGGGATCGACGAAAAAAAGACTCGACGTAGCTTTCCAGCTTTCTGTTTGTCTGTTCCCGATAAACTTAAAAACTACTGCTCAGATTGTCTTGTTGTTTTCAGCAATGGATAGATTGATTATCGAGAAAGGTTTTAATTTTAAATTTTTAGTTTATAATTTATAAAGTTTCAAATATTTTTTAATATCTGTATCTACCTGTGCAAAGCCGGCTTGTGTTTAATAAGTTTAGCTATTTTATGACAATGTTTTCTGAAACGTACAACCGTAACCGTTAGTAGTAGTACCTCTTACTTTTAGTTAACAAAATTAATTTTGTGATTTTTAGTTGTTAGAAAGTTTTCAGACCAATCAGAAGTTAGATGGTATTCGTTCCTGATTTATATGTCTACAGACAATTAAACAAGTTAGTTTAACTGTAAATGAACCGTACGTACTTAATGGCTTTTGTCTTTTAGTAAATTAATTTAAAGAACAAACTTAAAAAAAACAGATGTGAAATTGCTTTTCATTTTGTTAGAATATGTAACCAAAAATTCAGTCAAGTGTGAATCGGATTCCCGCAGAAATGATTCCAATCTATATATTTCAAACGTCTGCCAGTTGCTGTTATTAATATCAAGCTAAGAAGGGCTAAAAAAGCACATTTGTTGTATAGGAGCTCCCCCATTTTCTTTCGATAAATCTGTAGACATATAAATCAGGAACAAATACCATGTGACACTAGGTATTTTTACCACACTTTGCACTGTTCTGTGGGTTCGTAGGACTCCACGGTTTAATTGGCAGACGCCTTGAACTCAAAACCAGTCGTGTTCTGTCATACAAATGTTTAGCCGCCTTATAAACTAACACATGTAATGGAACGATAGCGCGATCTAAGTTTTGAGCCAGCCGTTTAGCTTCTAGAGGGGGGACGCCCTGTTTTTACAAAAAAGTGCCCTTTAAAGTGAAATATCTCGCAATCAGATACCTAAATTAAGTTATCGTCTTAAAACCTGTTATTGTTTTTAAAAGACCTATCTAATGATACCTCACACGATGTGGTAGCTGCGAGAAAAAAATATCATCCCCACCTTACGTGTAGGGGAGGTACCCCAATTTTTTTTTTCATAATAATATTGTAGCACTTTCTCGACGTATTTACAACACATATTCATGCAAAGTTTCATCTTTCTAGCACTTACCGTTTAGACGGACACGACGAATCTATAAGGGTTCCGAGTCATAAACTTCGGAACCATTAAAATGAGTCGCTGTTTTAGTATTAGTAATGCATTAAAAAAAATAAAGTTCTCAACCAAACCGGACATCCCCTGAGTGTATTACTATACTTTAGTTTAAACGAAATGTCATTTAAATCCTGAAAACGTGTGTGCTGATGATACTCAGTTGAGTAGTTACTCCATAAAAGAGTGACAAACATACAAAGCAATTGGCATTCACATTTTTAAGACAATAATGCTATTAAGACATGTTGGGAAATCTTTTGTAATATACCAAGTGGCATCGTCTTTTAAAGGAAGTTCATGCCAGTTAAGATACAGTCATATTTGGTAACTTAAATTAGAACAGGATAATTGATAGAACATATGTTAACTAAACTGTCTCGGTGGCCCAGTTGTAGTGTATGCGACTGCTGTTCTTGAGATTTCGGGTTCGATTCCTGGGTCGGATCAAATATTTGTATGATCTGAAAATATTTGTTTCGCAGTTCAGATGTTTTCTATTCTATCTATATTTTTTTTACAAAAAAAAGAATATACCTATGTTTAAATCAATTGTATGGTTATATAGTGTACTAGCATTCTCCCGCGTCAAAAAACTTCATATCAAGTAGGTATGAAGGTTTTTTGCTTTCTTTTAGTGTTGTATAAAATGTAATAACTTTATACAATTTTTCGTTTATTATTCACTAGTTTTCACCCGTGGCTCCGCCCGCGTGTATGTCGTTTATCGCGGTAAAAAGTAGCCTATGTCCTTTCCTAAGTTCAGATCCATATTCATACCAAATTTCATCAAAATCGGTTCAGTGGTTTAGGTGTGAAAGCGTAACAGACAGACAGAGTTACTTTCACATTTATAATATTATTAAATTAAATATTAAATTAAATAGTAGGGATACGTTAATTTGTAATAATCTGTACATCTATACATACAAATAAATAAAATTTAGGTAATTGTCTGTATGTAATATCAAAATAACAGTATTTTACTAAAGACGTATGCAAGTATATGGGGTACTGATAACCGAAATGAAATTTTTGAACTCTTTTATCTGTCTGTTTGTCTGTTTGTTCCAGGTAATCTCCGGAATGACTTGGCTGATTTTGACGGGACGTTCACTGGCGGAAAGCTAATTACCTAAGGAGTAACTAAGGCTAATATTTTTTTTGACTGGTTTTAATCGCGAATAACATTTAATGCTTTCCAAAAGATCATTGAATCTTTTCCTTATACATATATGTTTTTAGTCTCACTTGTCCTTTAATCCATACGCTTTGCCAACAATTTATTTTCTCCCTTCCTACTTACTTTTATCTTTATCTTTTATATCTTTGTTTCTTACTACAAGTTGACCCGAGAAGATTAATGAAACTAGAAAGTATACCCATTCTTTGACGTATCCGTAAATTAAATGGCTTGATGCTTAAATTGTACATAACACACTTTTATCCTAGGGTTTGTCTGTTTTTATTATCTATAATTATGCTTAAAAAGAGGTTTTAATTCAGCTCAACTTTTTGCACAGATATTTGGTATGATATCTTCGAAATTTAAATCTGATTTAAATCAATGTGCGGTTGGTTCTATATTTGAATTAAAAGAAAATATTAAATTTCTAATACGGAAATTCAGGATTACCAAAACAGCTTCTTAAAGTTAATCCTAATTAAGACGCAATAAAGTTGGTGTTCATTTTTATTCAAGTTTTACTTTTATTATGAGAACGAACGAAGGAGCTGTTACTAGACATACTGTTATGGATTTCTATATGTCACATTCATAATTGTACCACCACACAATATTTGTGAAACTTCATGACAGTATTAAGACAACAACTAAAAACATTGAGACTTAAAAACTGTGTTAAGAGGTTTCAATTTTGGACACAAACAAGGCACTTCTTCTTTCTTGCTATTGTCCGATTTTTAATCAGTCACTGTCACTTCGTTTCGTTGATAAGCATCGCCAGAAGATAGACCGACACAATAAAGTATTTAAGTAAAAAATTATACAGAAAAAGCCCAAATAGAACTATACAATAAAGTACAGAAATAAAACAACGTTTAATTATATAAACATCAGAATCTCTTTATTCAAAAGAGCAACGTACTAAAATATTTGATCAAATTTTATGTTTTTTTTTTCGTTTACAGGCACTTGGGAGGCATCATAAAACTATAATATTAAGTAAGAACTTTTGTGACTTGAAGTGTTATTCATGGCCTACGATTCATAAGGTTCGTAAATATAATCAATGAATACATTGTCAACTAGCCAAATAGTGAAAAAAAAATCTTGGCAAAATGAGGGCGCCAATAGTATTCTGCATTTGTTTAGTACTCCATCTTGGTCGAGGAACTAAACGAGAGTTATATATTTTATTTTGTTTTGTTTGTTTGTGTTTGTAATTTTGTTAGACATATTATTATGTAGGAAATTATATGTCTATATGATAGTGACGACAAAAAGATGACGTCACAAAGTTTTTTTATCCAAGTTTTAAAAAAGCGATAATTGACATTTTAAAGCAGTTACTAATTTCATTAATAATAATGATGTATTAATTTCTCCACATAGGTAGGGACAAAATATGGAGTACAGAAACAGTTCATTCAATAGTTAATATCTAGCAGCTTTTCACAAGGACACTTAAAAACAATAATTAATTATTTGGACTATTAATTATTTACCTTTTGTATTTAAGGCCCTATTAACATGTCATTAAGTCATGTCCGATATAAACCTAAATTAGTACAGGAGCACCAACGATACAGAAGTATTTCAGTAGCCAGCTATAGCCTGATTTACTATACTACATATACCTATATACCTACTGCGTTTGGATTATACTAATACTTTCCATCAGGCAGAATCCGCAGAATAGAGTGACCTTTTTCATCATCACACAAAGTGTTTGTGGATTTGAACCCAGTAGGAAGTTGGCGCAGTAGAAAGTAGTCAACCACGCAGTCAATACAAACAATTTTTTACACAAACGTAGACTCATTAAAAAAGAATATTGTTTGCCATTATGACAAACAATAGTTTAAACATCAAAATATGTTATTTGTATAAAGATTGGTGGCAAAAGTTCTCCACTTTAATTGTAATACTAAGCTTAGATAATGAAAAGTTAAGCATTATAGTCATACTTATAATACTTAAAAGTAAACTCTCTTGTAAACCAATAAACTTACCTAAACAATTTCAACAATGTTTTATACTTTGATGAGATAGACGTGCTGGTAAGGAAGTTTATGGCATAGGCGTTTTACTTTTAAAAACTTTTTTATTTTCATAACTTATTCATAGAGTATTACAAAACTTTTTACGACAAATTTGAAGAATTATTCATTGTAGGCTCTAAGGGCCCACATCACACTAGCTACTTTTAGCATCGGCGATCGGCAACTAGTCGCTTTTTAGAAGCTAAATACGGCGACCGAACGCTCTACACCGCACACTTAAAAACGCCAAACGCGGAGATTAAGTCGCTTTTTAGAAGCGCGACACAGCAGCTGAACGCTACTCTCCGCACACATTCGGATGCCGGTAGCATCGATTTGGCATCTGAGCAGTCGCTAAAACGCGCGTTTCCGATACCGCGATCGAACGCAGGAAGTCGCTAAAACGCGATGCAGCATCGATGCAGTCGCCAAATCGCCGATGCTAAAAGTAGCTAGTCTGCGGTGGCCCTAAAACAAAACTTAGTCTGTATTAATATATTCTATTTCAGTTTGAATAATATGTCCGTAGCATTTTCATCTACAAAATGTCAACTTCTTTGTGAAATAAATAAATAAAATGCTTCGGATACATTACACGCAACACCATCTAGTCCCAAACTAAGCAGAGCTTGTACTATGGGTACTAGACAACTGATATAAATACATAAACATACTTTTTTTCGTAAATACATATATTTTATACATAGAAAACACATATACATATTATACCGTATGACACGAGGTCGCTTCCAATGTCTGTTCTTTTAGATATTTTAAACTACTCAACAGAGTTGAATGCAGTTACCAGCAATAGATAGAATGATTTAAGAGGAACGTTTAATGTGTTATATATTGCGTGTAGTATAGAAAGTATACATAGTAGAGAAAATCCGAGGATTCCAAATACATACTTTTGTTTTCGCTTTTAACAAAGGACGTGAGTAGAAAACATTTAAATAAAACATTCCTATTGTTAGCCAAACACTTTCCAAGAGGAATGTAAGGTATGTTAAGGAATTAAGATTATTCTCGTGATTAGTACATTCTTACTATAATTTGGTCCCCTAAAACGCAACAAGGGAAAGAGATTACTTACGCGCCTTTCACGTAGAGTAGTTTATGTAGTTACTAGCATTTGCCCGCGGCTCCGCCCGCGTCTATGTCGGTTATCGCGGTAAAAAGTAGCCTATGTCCTTTCCCAAGTTCAGTTCTATCTTCATACCAAATTTCATCAAAATCGGTTTAGTGGTTTAGGCGTGAAAGCGTAACAGACAGACAGAGTTACTTTCGCATTTATAATATTAGTAGGGATATGATTCTAAAAAATTCTTGGTAGTGACAATTTTCTTCAAATATGTGAACAATAGTGTTCGACCGAAACTGATTTGTCTGCCGATTAAAACAAACTTTCGACCTTGTTCTCAGTTTCAGTCACTAATAATAAGCCTCCTACTAACAGTCCTAGAAGGACATATAATACTCGCATATCCATACTAGGTACGTGTTCGACTCTAATGTACTCTTACTAGGTTAGTCTTAGTATCTAGATTCCAGGGATTACCGTGGGATCGAAACCGCACTTGAGACGGCGTGCGGTTTCGGTCGGTTCACGGACAAAAAAAACAAAAAAAGGGTGTCCTAATAAAAAGCCGGTTTGCAAAGTTGTTGAAAACGGTCATTTAAGCATTCATGAGCTCTGAAGATAATTAATAAACACAGTTGATATATTAAAACGCGATTGTTTAAGACCTATTTATATTATGACCTTAAATTGAAATCCTACATCTCGTGTTAACGCAACATCCTTGTAATAATTTTATATATTAGATAAAATAGGTACACCAAACTCAATTAACTGAATAATAAAACAATGATTTACATAATATTTTAATTCTTTACATGTTATGTGACATATTTTCTTATATTAGATGATCTAAATAGGGAACAATTTAAACACTACTGCATTATGCGATGTTTATTTTTAATTATCTAAAGAGAAGTCGACAAATTTTAATTATAAACCAACGTCTTGGGATATCAAAGAAAATGACTAAATATTTAAAATGTAATAAGTGCGACATGCACTGTAAAGAATGGGAATCGATTTTGTTTAGACAGTTTCAAAAGATTTTGTAAACAAAGTGGATCATGGTTTAAGTTTGTCGATATTACTTACAATGTTTGGCATAGCATGTATCCATGTTTTTTATGGGTTACGGCCTACGGGTAGACTACCGTGACCACGAGTATAACCCGTTCGAAACGTCAGAAAGTAGAAGGTATCGTAACCTTTTTAATTTTATCGCGAATAAGTCCCGTTTACAATAAAAAACATGAGAAAGTGTAAAAGTCGCGAAATAGTCTAAAAATAGTTATAACGTGTCTCGTCTTCTCATTTTTCTCTCACGTGTTTCAATCTATTGCCGAAAGTGAACATATAAGGAAGAAAGTTTTGTTTATCATAATACAGTTGCGTGCGTACCCTCAGGCTGAAAGCCACGTGACTTAGACGGTAGTGTAGCCGCTCTTTAAAATCCAATTTTACAATTATCATCTTTTTAGCCTTATTATTTTCAATATTATTTGGGATCGGCTACTAGTTTAACCAGATTTACCTGAACTTAAGTTTTTACACAGAGCGACTGGCATCAGACCTTCAAAAACCAGAGGGCACTGACTTCCCAATAACGATTGCTATAGATGTTATTGATAACCGAGATTGATGGCCTAACACACGCTCCGAGGCATGCACATGAAGCACTGCCAACTTCCATACTCCACGCTGCCATTAGATTTACTTGTAAGAAAAACTCTGCTACTGCATCAATGGGCCGTCGGTCTTGCACTCACTAACGAAATATCTTTTGTGCGAGGGTAATACCGCCCCGGTCAAGACAGCTCATTCATGCTGAAATCAGCGTGGCTCTGTTAGCTTGAATGTTTCATTGCGTATACAATTCAAATTAACTTTTCGTTTGTATTTATTAAATTTGGTTCTAGTATCTGTTCTAGTAATTTATTTTTGCTTGGAGCGCCTAATCTTATAATACTTTTACATAGTCTAGTAACTCATTTAAGCATTAGACCTAGATTATACCTGTACTAATATTTGTTTTTATAGCAACCAACAATTATTATAATTTAGGTATAATAGACTCGCATAATAAATTATTAACTTATAAAACATAATGTGTATACATTATATTTTGTACAGTTACAAGCTTCATGTACAAACACAATTAACTCGGGGTTTCAAATAGGTGGTGTTGTGATATAATGGGGTATGGATTTGGTCCGACTTGTTTTCATTTCCTTTCTAACAAGTTAAACATCCTTTTGAGGCTTGTAAATCGAATTATCACTATCAATAGAGGACTCAATAGTTATTACACCTGGTCGCTTGTTAATTTGTTCACGGTTTTGTTGAAACATCTAGGCCATTTAATCAATTAATATAAAACCTTTGAAAAGTTGTTAACTTTTTAACTATTTAGCTTATGAAATAAATTTTAATGTCAACCTTTTTAGCGTTCTATAGCCAAATGGTAAAAAACGGAACCCTTATAGATTCGTCATGTCTGTCTGTCCGTCCATATGTCACAGTCACTTTTTTCCGAAACTATAAGAACTGTAGGTACTGTTGAAACTTGGTAGGTGGACAGATGTATTCTGTGAACCGCATTAAGATTTTCACACAAAAATATAAAAAATACAATAAATTTTGGGGGCTACCCATACTTGGAACTGAGACTCAAAAAATTTTTTTTCATCAAACCCATTCGTGTGGGGTGGGGTATCTATGGATAGGTCTTCAAAAATGATTTTGAGCCTTCTAACATTTTTTTTTTCTAAACTGAATTTTGCGCGAGAGACACTTATAAAGTGATAAAATGTGTCCCACCCCCTGTAACTTCTAAAATAAGATAGTGATAATACTAAAAAAAATATATTATGTACATTACCATGCAAACTACCAGCGAAAATTGGTTTGAACGAAAACTAGTAAGTAGTTCTTTTAATACGTCATAAATCGTAAACCGCAATTTACATTTCTTTCAATTAAAACACTAGTGTAAAAACATCAATCAAAGTTACAACGAACCACGAGTACAAGAATTTTTATATGATGTTACTTGCTGATACGGAGCCCTTCATGCACTTGGCCCCTTTTTTATATTTAAGCCTCTTCTCTGGATCATGGTAAGTAAGAGTAAAATCCAAGAATAAGAGGGGGGAAGACCAATGAAATGACATTCATGCTGAGGTGTTTCGTTGATGAGTGTTTGATCGGATACCAAATGATGCAAAATCAACTCACTGGGCTAGGCCGTCATAGTGTGGGTCATCATGTTGCATTGTGGGCATTCTCATTGACTATGAGAAGCCCAAAATCGATCGAAGTGGTGTGCAATGGGAGAGGCCCAGCAGTGGATTGAGATAGGCTGATGATGATGATGATGGTCATCTACTCTTGGATTCTACTAATGTTTTTTTTTTTTTTTTTTTTTTTTTTTTTTTTTGAGGTCTGTTTTAGACCTCCCTGCTTTTCCCCGTCCGTAAGACAGGACCTTTTAATTCTAAATTTACATTTACCATCGATTTTTTTATTATGTTACAATTTTCAGGAAAAGTTCCCGATGTTATAATTTCTTAATAATATCATATTTACATTTTTTATTTTTTTTGTCAGAAGTTTGTTAATTCTTTGTCTTATTTATTTTATACAATTGTACTTTTATCGCTTGTTTTTTTTTTTTTTACATCTGTTGCTCGTACTTATAGTCTAATAACATTCAGTTATCTACTGTCTTATTAACCTTAAATTTTTTAAAGAGCTTCCCATATCTTGGGGTTGTCTTTCTTTAAGTTTGTCGATAGTAAAGTGTTGATTTTGTGTTTATTGTAGTTCTGTCCTGTCCTGTGTATAGTTGATGTTGTCAGTAACGCCAAGACGTCGCATGTAGATGTTGTTTACACGTAATATTTATGACCTGTGTATCTGTTTGTGTGCGTGACCAATGTTGTGTTGTTACGTCGTGTGTAATTCACTCACTCCCTATCTTGTCAGCAATGTATATATAAACTAAATTATATATAATTGCTGACCCTCCCAGTGAATTACGTGTCTGTATGTATGTGTTCATGTTGCGTGTTTATGTGCATGTTGATATTACTTCAATATGATTATCATATCTACGTAAATCACTAGTGTTCTGTATCATGTGAATGTTGTGAATGTGTTAGTCATAAATATTCCGTGGTTGAGCGTGCCAGGTAGTCCCATTTAGCTCGTGTTGGGCACTCGGCGCTAAATGCATTGTGGCCGACGTCACGCAGCCCAGAGTGCGAGCAATTGCAGCACCGAGGTTCCGCCCCTTTGGCGAAATCGGGGCAGCTCTCACGAAGATGTGAGCCCCCGCAGTGGCTGCATTTGCTCGCACTCTCGGTGCAGTATTTACGGCCGTGGCCGAAGGCCAAGCATTTTGTGCATTGAATGAGCGGAGACTGGTCCTCCACTCTGACCCTTTGCAGGTCTATGTAGAGGTTCCCGGTCTCCGTCATTCTCTGCCATACTCTTGGCCTAACCTGGAGCACGACATGCGACGTCTTGGGGTTCCGTGTCTTCTTTTTGTATTTAATTCTAATTTCTCTCTCCTCTTGCGGTAGGCCCATGAAGATATCGGAATTTTGGGTGTAAAGGGCCCTCACCATATCTTCGTCATCCTCTTCCATATACACGTCCTTGAGGACGACGAGCGGGTCTTTGTTGCTCATGGGCGCTACCACAAGACCTTCACCGCATTTACCGATTTGTTCCATAATTTTAGCCCTTTCGGTTTCCGTGTCGCAGCCCAAGATAACCGTGCTGTTCTTGGCTTTCCTGGTTTTGTTTACTTTTAGGCCAGTAGCCCTGGCGTCGACCGCTTTCTTCACCTTGGCGAGCACCTCGTCGGCAGTCTCACGACTGTTCGTCGAGGTGACCGCCACCGAGTGAAGGGCCGGTCGGCGCCCGGGCCTAGCCGCTGCGACACTGGCGTACGTCATAGGGGTCGGGTCGCTCACTGGTTTAAGAGCACTCGTCGCTTTGGCGAGACACGATCTCGCCTCTACTACGATTTCTCTTGCGACGGTCGCCACCAGGTCCTCAATCTGAGTTTGGGCGCGCACCACGAGCCCCTCAGTCGCTTTGTCGATTTCCACCTGGGTTTCTTCGATTTTCTCATAGATGCTCTCGGTGATGTTAGCTCCTCGTTCATCGTTATCCGAGTTTAAAGTTTGTATTTCCCTTTTCAAAATTGCGTGGGATTCGCCGATCCATTGGAAAATCGACTCTTCCAGGTCACCTAGTTTGGTGAGCACCTTTTCCTCCTGTGTCGGAGTCGCGGCCGCATTGGCTGCTTCCCCTTTCGCAGGAGTTTCTGTTTCTGCAGCCGCGCTAGTGGTTTTGGACGCCCCCGCCTCCAGTTTTTTGATCCGCCTACTTAGTTCGAACAAGATGCGAATGCCTTTGTCCGAACGGTCTTCTAAGTAGGTTTTTATATCGCGCCTCATTTGAGGGTATTGAAGGATCTTGGACGGTATGTCCTCAAAGGTCTGCATGACCTCCTGGAGTAATTTGTCACTCGACTGCGCAGCGTAGGTGTTTTGCTGGCTCTTATAGAGTTGCATGTTGTCGAGTGACCTTCTCTTGGTTTCGGGTCTTTTTACAAAGGTCCCGGCTGCATCCTTCATTTTCGAAGGTGACGTTGAGGTGTCGGAAATGACAGGTTTTTTGATTGCTCCGGTTGCTGGTGAAGTTTTTACCATTTTGATGTTTTGTTGGAGAGAGAATGTGTGACGGGGAAAATTGTCACTGTGTAGTGTTTCGTATTGTGTGTAATGTAACCCTGTATAGGGGGGTGGTGTTTGTTTATGTCTGTTTTACCCTGTATAGGGGGGTAAGTGTCAATATGTGTCAAAAAATAAAAACCAATTTAAATCAATTTAAATAAGCTAAAATAAAAATTTGCTCTAATTTGAGCCGGTCTCACTAATATACAAGAGGTGTAAAGCCTCTGTCAAATATTAAAATAGAATCTAAATTATAAAATTTAAAGTCAATAAAATTAAATTGTTAAAAGCTACAAATTTTTTACAATTAAAAATTGGTTAAAAAAAAAAAAGTAAAAAACATACAAGATAAAATAATTTAAAAACTTAAAACTATATATCTTTTCCTTCTTTTTTTCTTTACTGGAACGGAACCCGCTACAGCCGTCCAGGTGGCACCACCGGATGGGTCTTGGTGCGAGCTATTCCCTCGACTCCAGAATTTTCAAAATCGGAGCCACAGTCCCGAAGTTATTGCGTTTTGAAGTTGATATTTTTTTGACCTCACGTAAATGAATTCCTGAGGTGACCCTTCCCAATCTTGGGTTTTGGCAGGATCTTTTTGGGTTACCTTGTGCAGGCTGCCCCAAAAACGGCTGGTATGGTGAAAGATTCCTGCTGGGTCAAGAGGTTTCGGACTTATGGGCCCCCAAAGTTTGACAACTGGGGGCGATGCCCTTAAATCCTAAGGTCGTAGATAATTTCGTGAGGTCAATTTGTGGCAAGTGAGATAACTCGGGAACCTGTGGTCCGATTCCCACGGAGCAAAGACCTTCTTGTAGGTCTGTTCAAACACTATCCCTGAGAGATGTTATGTCGGCTGCTTGGTCCTAGGGAGCTGAAGTATTTGGTCCGAAAACGTCGCTTTTTCGCTAAAAATTTGCACGAAAAATCGTGCAAAACAAAGGCTTCGTGCAACCTTTGTAGCTCCCTGGATTTTCAGAATTTCGGAACCGTGTCTGCTCAGCGGAGCACTTTGATATGTTGCACAGAGCGTGGGGTATGGGTTTAGTCACTTAAAAATGTCTAGGGTTGGTTTTTACACGTTGCACGAAAGTCGGGCAAGTGAAAGTGCAGATGTTAATTTGTCAATAAGAAGTTTGTTTACCTTTTTATTTTTTGTCCATAAATTTCTACTAATGTTTCTATTAGACAGAGTAGAGTCATAATCTTTATGAAATGAAAGAATTTCAAAAATAATTTGTAATTGGTTTTATTTTGTGTAGGATAAATTGAACAGAAAAACAAAAAGTTCTCCTAGATGTTGTTATGAATCTACACTCGGTTCCAAAAATAACGGGTCAGTCACATAAACCCGAATATCTCCCGAACTACGTATGCCATCCTAATGAAACGAAGACTGTTCAATTGAGAATTTAATTATACAGATAAAAAATAAAATAAAACTTAGTTACACCCACAATATTAATCTTAAATTAAAAAAAAACTAAAGTAGTCATATTTTTCTTAAGATTACTTTTTTTTATGATTGTTTTTTTGCTGTTTTTCATCACTGGAGGCTTCATCACGTGGAGGCAATACAAAGTATTAAATGAAGAAAGTGATGAAAAACAGCAAAAAAACAATCATAAAAAAAATGTAATCTTAAGAAAAATATGACTACTTTAGTTTTTTTTTAATTTAAGATTAATATTGTGGGTGTAACTAAGTTTTATTTTATTTTTATCTGTATAATTAAATTCTCAATTGAACAGTCTTCGTTTCATTAGGATGGCATACGTAGTTCGGGAGATATTCGGGTTTATGTGACTGACCCGTTATTGGTTTATGTGACTGACCCGTTATTTTTGGACCCGGCTATATATTTAGACAATAAACAAGTGGGCGATTCTCCTTGACACTGACTGACAAGTAAAATATTGGACTCGTATATACTGAAACTGTATTGACTTTACTTACAATCTATATTGAAACCAAAAAAAAAAAACAATGGTTATGCCCACATGTATTTCTGTAATCTATTTATAAGCGTGGATAGTATGTGTAATAGTGGGTTGGAATACGATTAAAATGGTTACGTTTCGAATCTCGAAACTAGACGTAAACCTTCGGAACTCTATTCCTCACATAAGTAGGTATTTAGCTTAGAAACTTGTATGTGTTACCCCCGTTGTCAATATATATGTAGCAAATAAGGAGCCGCGTCACGTGGCAAGCGGCTACTACCGCTCAAGAACATTTGCAACTTAAGATTGTATACGACTGCTATTATTGAGGTCTCATATTTTTTTTGGAGTTTGGGTGCTTTCTATGTAAAAATTGTATGTTTTCCAAAACAAGTAAATAAATATTTTATCAGTCAATCTAGTTTTCATAATGTCAACTCTGTTTGGTTTGAAACTACATAGTTGACGTTAGCGTTAGATATCTGAAATATTGATTTATTGAGTTGGTTCTCAAATGTCAATTCGTTCCATGGATTCATTGTGCAAGGAAATTAGATACTATAGAAGGAAAGACAGTTCAGATTGTGATAAAACTATTACTTATGTGTATGTTTATAGAGGCCATATTAAACTACGCATTTGGTATAATACAGTTTCAAGTTCAATAGGAGCATTCATTTCCTAATCTACGAAAGGAAATTGAAGTTTCACACTCAACACGTATTATATAACAAACAGAAAAGTGACAAAGGAATCGAACAAATAACAAATGAAAAGCGTTAGAATTAAAATTATTCGTATTGACTGCCTCGGTGGCGCAATGGCAGCGCATGCGACTGCTGTGTTTGAGGTCTCGGGTTTGATTCTCGGGTCGGATCAAATATTTGTGTGATCCGCAAATGTGTGTTTTAGAGTTTGGGTGTTTCCTATGGATACTGTATGGATAATGTCATGAATATCTATGGCAATCGTTATTGGGAAGTCAGTGCCCTCAAATATACTGACAACTAGTTCAATCTTAGAATTTCAGGTCTCCCTTAGGGTTGCGGGGGTCCGATACCAGTCGCTCCGTGGAAAAACTGAAATTCAGGTAAAACCGGTTGAACTAGTAGCCGACCCCAAATAAACTTGTGAATAAAGGCTAGGAGGATGACTGTATGGATAATGTATTTATAAAAAAATAATGTTTATGTTTTTATATCAGTTTATGTATTTATACCCATAATAAAAGTTACTTAGTTTGGGGATAGATGGCGTTGTGTGTAACATGTCCAAAATATTAATTTATTTATTTATATAAAATGAATTGGTGGAATAATTTTATAGTCATTTATTCATAAAGCAACATTGTCCTATACAAAACTGTTTGTAATTTTTACGAGGAGAAATCACACACATACACATTTTAGACTCACATAGAAGATTAATCGCCTGTCACTATGAACTTATCATAATTAATGAAATAAGTCTAAATTTCAGTCACATAAACACATTCTATGTCATAACAGTGCTATGCATATGACAGAGGGTAACTCTACATGTTGCTATACGACCTTTACTAGTCAACTTCTTTATTTTTTTCTCCGAAATGCATAAAGAAACAAATCAGAATCTGTGAAAAATAAAGAAAGGTGAAAAAAATCAATCCCACTTTACGTGTAGGGGAGGAACCCCAAATAAAAATATTTTTTATGATTTTATTGTAGCACTTTGTCGACATACTAGAATCACATATTCATGCAAAGTTTAATATTTCTAGCACTAACCGTTTAGACGGTAAGTCGAGGACGGACGGACGGATGGACATGATGAATCTATAAGGGTTCCGAATCATGATCTAGGGAACCCTAGAAAGCTCTAAGCCAGACGGACCATACAAAGTTACCCCTACACATGTAAAATGATATTTAGGTCCAAATTCGGTTCAGCTGGTATTATTATGGTTCATAAAGTAATGACCCATAATTAACAGTTAAGGTCGCTAATACCAAAACCGATGACAATATTTATTTATGTTCATAAAAGAAATGACCCATAATTAATATTTGAGTTCACTGCCATTTAACACGTGCAACATAATAATGTGTGTATGGATGTTTTAGCGGCCGTTGGCGTCCCTAAAATAGCGTATCAAAGTTTCATAACAAACTGAACAGTGATGTTGGAACATATAAAGTGCTCGTCCATTGGCCCGCGCCGGACGCACCGCACGCACGGCACGCAACGGATTTTATTTTGCTTTGTGTGATTTCACCTATGTGCTACTATGTGCGTCCACTATCCGCGCCGCCCGGTCTGAACGCCGGCATTTCTGAGCAAGACAAATCCGTTCAATCCGTTGCGTGCCGTACGTCCGGCGCGGGCCAATGGACGCGCACCTTTAGAGTCCTAAACTGCCTCGTTGGTCTTGTGGTTAGCGTATGCGACTGCTGCTCATGAGGACTCGGGTTCAAATCTCGGGTCGGGCCAAAAGTGTTTTTCTGACAGGAAATTCCTAATAACAGCCCGGAGTATAAAAGTTTGGCGGTGATTTAGGCACGTGCCTCGGAGAACCCGTTAAGCCGTCAGTCCCGGTTGTCATTAACATCTATGACAATCATTATTGGAAGTCAGTGCCCTCAAATACTGACAACTAGTCACTTTATTTCTTAACCTGGCAAATGGTTTTTGAAATACATTTTTTTTTATTTTTTTTTTATTTTTTTATTATTTCAAAGAGTTACATACAAGTTTGCTTTCATTGAATGCATTCACAATCTCATTGGAGATTTACCGTGCATCAAGATTCATCAATTACAATAAATAAACCATGTTACATAGTCATATTACATACACAAACACATGTCGTGGGTAGACATGAAATAAAACCCGTACCAAACATGTACATTGGCGCATGCTGACCGCACTAGCCACTTTTTCTGCGACATGCACATATATTATTAAATAAACTTAGAGTGTTTGTTTGTAACATCAAATTAACAGCTTTTTACTAAATACATATGAAAGTATATACGATACTCACATTAAAACCACAACCAACAGAGCGAGCCTCAGCTAGTACTTTAATGAGTGAAAAAAAGGGAAGAATGCTAATAGCTTATTAACATACCCTAGCGGGCAACGGCCCTATTCTTACTTGGTATTGTGAAGTTGTAATTATACAAATCGGTGAAAATTTCTATATCGCGATTCACGATTAGTCGCGATATAGTTACTTCGTAGTTCCGCGTATCTTCGGTAGATGGTGCTGTGCTGTATTTTTATTGCTGCATGTGAAAGTCGTCACGCTATTAAAGTATCAATAGACAAGATGATTGCCTTTACACGCTGACGGTCATAACCTACATTGATGATCATGAGAACACTCATAAAATTTTAAATTAAATAAAGGTTTCAATAGATAAAAAGTACAAGATGAAACACATATAAATACTCAAAGCTGTTCTGGCAAATCACATAGGTCCGTTTGACCTGATGTAGTATTGAAAGTTTGACAAAGTTGAAGCTATACTGTTATACAAAAGGTGGGATTTCCGAAATCTCACATCAAAATCGAATTTTTTTATCATTAATATGACTTTCTAATATTTCCGTAGTCATTGTTTATAATGCACTTGTCATACTTTTATTTAAATAATTCTGGTTATTTACTAAATTCAGGAATATACAAATTGCAATACATTTTTGTTTGCTTAATCATACTTTTTACGTTAATAATGACTGTTCTCTTTATTCTACTGAGAGATGAGTATTTGAGATGCACAAATACCTAACAAATAGCTTTCGGTGGTACAGTCAGCGTTGTATTTATAACAATATAAAAACTCATCAAGTTTCAGTAAAAAAAATTGTAAATGGGGTGGATTAGTAGACTAGTCTACTGCAATACGACTGACTTGATTATCATGAGACCTCCATATCCCAAGCACCTACTAGGCAAGATCAAATATTCTAATGATAACCAGGAGGGACCGCTTATCTTTAAAATATTTTTGCATATTTTTTAAACTTTGAGAATTTAATAATACACCTTTATGACTATCTAGAACTTCTATTTAGGGATAAAAAAATAAGAAACATTACCCGAAACAAAAAATTGCTAAATCATTATAGTACCTAATAACTTGGAAAAAAAACAACAGTTTGTTTCTGTCTTTAATAATACGCAGACAGCAAATAAAGTTTACATTATCCTAAATTCTCCGTTTGTTACCTAACGAATAAGAATGAAAGTAATAATAAAGTTCTAGAAATTACAAACAGTGGTCTTGTATTTCGCAAATGTAGCCCAAGTAAAAAGGGTTACACGATGTAAAGTCGCCAATAAAAGTTCGTAAATTCCACACGTGTTACGCCATTGTGCGACACGACCTTGTTAATTAAAACTATCTGAAGGGAATCAGTTGGTTATACGTCATGTTTTATTAGTTTTTTTAGAACACTTTTTGGTGTTGCAGCGTTAGTAACAAGCAAGCAAATAAATGTGGGTACATTGCTGGCTATCCCTGTTAGGAACATCAATTAGTATATAGTTAATCAGTGGTAAGAATCTAGACTTAGTCCCCAAAACACCGAAGTTTTGCTGAAGTGTCTAATATAAGATTAGGAGCTTAGCATGATAAAAAAGAGAGCAGATAAGTTGTATGGGTCAGCTAGTTATCCTAAATAAATATCGTTCAAGATCATACCAATACTTATAATATTTTAATACGAGTTTCAACTAAAATACAAATATTACCCTATCTTCATTCAGCAGCAAGTAATAACCCGGCTTTAGAAGCGACGCAATCAATCGATACGAAAGGGAAATGGCTGTATCTCATTAAACGGTCTGTGTCGTTTAATGAGATACAGCCATTTCCCTTTCGTATCGATTGATTAATCAAGCAATATCACCAAACAGTACATAAAACGTATTGAAACTGACTTATTATTACGTCCTTTATAATACCCGCTACACATGAAACGATAAACCGTAGCGATTTATGTGTGCAGAATCATTTGCGTAGTTTTATCGATCAACAATCACGTATATAATATAGATATATATAATATAGATTATATAATACAGATCTGTCAACCTTATGAACGTAAATATGTACTTAAGTTTTATTTTGAAATGTGACCATTTGGATATTAATGGAAACTTGTTATTGACCCTCAATATATTAAATCGTTTTATTTAAATTGTATTTCTAGCTGCAAGTTTCTTTAATAATAAATAAATATTCCAGCTAAAGTACAAGTAATGAATAAGGTCTTTGCTTAGGATATATTTATATTGTTTTATGCATGAAGTGTACTAATAATTGATAGTGAGGCAGCAGTTGGACCGGCCACATATCACGCATGAGCGATGACAGGTTACCAAAAGCAGTCTTCTACTCAGAGTTTGCTTGCGGAAAACGTAGACAGGGTGGTCAATACCTCTGGTATAAGGACGTCCTCAAGCGTAACTTCCTTGTGGCATACCAATAGATGCCTGGGAGCGGTGTGCGAGTGTCAGATCCGAATGGCAAAGGACGGTCTGCACAGGTGTCGAGGAGTTTCTCGTACCACTATACTTGCAACTCTGACGGCCAGTTCTACTGTACGCGGTGCAACCAAACTTTTAAAACTAAGTTTAGCTTTGCTAGCCATATTAGAGCCCATCAAAGGGAGAACCTGGGCTGAACAGGAGGGAGTCGCCATCACCGAATACGGTGTAGATAGATAGATACATAGACCTAAATAATACAAGAAACTAGCCGCACCCCGCGATGTTACCTGTCTTTGTTGGTTTTCTTTACAGTTAAATTTTATTTATTTGTAGGATAGTAAAATTGGAGAAAGAATAAGTAGAGAAAGTGTAAGTAACTCATATAAACCGTCATATTAGTATTCCAAAGTACCGATTATCATACTTATGTTGTTGTTAATAGGTACATATATTTTATGAATCAATTCATCATACAATCATTTGTCCTGCGTCGAAATCGAGCCCACGACATAGCTGGCTTAGCAGTCAAGTTCAAAACCACTAGACCAATAGGCCAGTCAAAACAAAATACTAAGACTGTAATAAACTATATTCTTTGCAGTAAAAGTAACAACAAATTTAAATAGAACTGAATATTTTGTATAACACGAATATCATGGATTTCAATCATCATCACCACCAGCCTATCACAGTCCACTCCTGGACATAAACCTTTTTCATTGCAAGCCACTCTCATTGACTTTGGGCTTCTCTAATCAAGCTCCTGGAAGCTCAGTTTTTAATCAGTGCGTCCTACCTTTCATGATAAATAATAGCCTATTTGTAACTCTGATGTACAAGCTAAGTATATTGACTGCCCGGTTGGCCTAGTGGTTGAGGTGGTCGTCACGCCGCTTTCTACTGTAAGTGTTGTGGGTGTTGTTCTGAGTCTGGGTGTCCTTTGAGGGCGTTTCTTGTAAGTTTGTTAATTCCCTTGCGACCATGACATTAATATAAATATATTTTAATTGTCGCGGGAAAGAGTAATATACACATATCTTCCCAAACTTTTGCATTCGTAATATTAAATAGGATTTAATATTACAAACACAAACAAAAACAACTAAAATCACCATGCCTAAAGGGACTCCTTTTAACGATATATTTTAGTTATAATTTTGTATTTTATTAAGGTTTTTAGTTTTAGGTTCATTGTTTTAGTTTTAGTTTATAACCAACATTGTAAATACATTTCAATAAAATTCGTACTAAGGTATATATACATGATAAATACATTTTTTTAATTGCTTGTTGTTTACGGAAATGTCGAATGAAGGGGAATCGTCATGCCAACGTCTTTAAAACACATTTAATACATCAACGTATCGATTCTTAACACACAGTTGGAGTTCAAATGACTCTACATACCTTTATCGATATGAAATAACAATATATGTATATATTAATTAACTCAACAATATCAACAATTATGTTGGGCAAGTGTCGGATACATTTCAAATTTCAAAATCAACAAATTTAGTAAAATACAATCTATTCGATCCGAAAATTAATTCTAGGAGTTTTCGAACGGTTAAATTGTAAATCATAAGATGTTACTGAGAAGGCTACCAAAAAAACAAAGGTCTTAAGTGAACGAAGACGTTATTACTAGAGTAATAAAATCTAACTGAATCTCAAAACACAAGACTGTATTTTAAATGCAACTCCACTAGAGAGAAGTCATAAATTAAAAAGAAATAAACAAACACGAGCATCAAGTCTAGAGGCACTTCTGTTTAATTGAAACCTACTAATAAAGGTTTTACACGGCTTATACCTTGTGGTGTCAAAATAACCTCACAGTGAAACAAAAAAAAACTACTTTTATTCTGAAAAGAGACAACGTTCAAAGGAAATTCTTAGCCGGAAAATACCATCTTCGTTGTGATAAAATGTCGCTTCCATGAACGAATTTAAACAAAAATTATCGGTTAAAATTCTTTACTTAAATACCGCTCAAATTTCATTCTAACAGTAAGTAATCTTCCAATGTTCCTTAATTTACTAACACTCAACGGGTGTTGCAGAAAACTGTGATGGGATAGCGTTTGATAAAGTAACGGAGCGGGAATGTTCCTCGCTCATTTCACTTGTCGACTCACAGTGGTTGCGACCGAACGCGCCAACCCGCCGCCCGACACAAACATCGTTTATCGCACGCGACGCAACTTACAAAAAAATAAATAAAACATGTTACGATATAAAAGCGATGTGACTTAAATATTATATGAAATAGGTTTCGTTTAAACAATTTTATATGAACTTTTTAGCTTTTAAAAGTGAGTTTGCGAATAATCTTTTGGACTTTTTTGTGTGAGTTTTTGTTTTTTACGAATTGAGTTCAGGCGAAAAGTCGCAAAGGTAAGTTTTTATACTTTCATTAAACGCAGTGGGTTGCATATAATATAATTAATATGCCTTATATCGGCACGGAAACTTTTTTAATTATTTGCAATATTTACAATATAATTAATGTATAAGTAATGTACATTTAAAAGTAAAATCCGTAATTCTGCTTACAGTACAGATATTAAAAAACCGTAAAAGAAGTAAGATCCACAATTATGCATCGTTACAAAGTAATAAATTTCAAAAAAAGGTTATTTTAAAATAAACGGACCGTTTTGAGTGCACATAAAAACCTGAATATATTTAACAGTTAATAACTAAGAATGTTCTTTATCGTATATTTATACTTTTTTATTTTAAATAAATTTATTTATTGTATCTTTTAATACGTGCTTGGTAACGAAACTTACAAAGTTGTTCCGAAGTTTGAAAGCAATAACTGAGTGTCTCTCTGACATATTCTTGGTATAGTTTCGAAGTTCATTTGTAGTATTATAGTTTCTATGAAATTCATATTACAGGTAATGAAGATTGAAAAATTATTTCTATAGATGCTAAAATTGCCTTTGAAGTGCCACATTCTATCCAAATAATGTAAAGTATTAATTGTAAACGGCGAAAATGTATTATCTTGGTATTAAAAAAGTTTAAGATTTCTCACACTTCAAGACAAAGAGAAAGGTACATGGGTATATGGTCGTTGAATTCAAATTATATTATATGAATTCAATGGTATTATGATACCATCAAAAGCTCTGGTTAACATTAAAAAAACCTTTTGATAAATAAATACCACATATGTTGGTGAGATAGGTACAATGTAACGTTTATTTACTCCTAATATAATTAATCAGAGGCTATTTTCTGTCTTTGTAAAACTTGTTTATTAAAAATGATATTAAAAATGACGTGGAAACTAGTAATAATTGAATTTACGAACAAATTAGTATAAATGAATAATTTGATTAATTTTTGCCTATAAATTTAAATAAATAATTTGATTATGTACTCTGAACCTATCAATTCACAAATAATTTGATTGTAATAAAAACATAACATCTTTACTTTATGAAGTTATATTATTTTATCTATTCCTCCACAATTCTTTTTTTTGATCATATTCATTTTATATGCCAAACGAATCCTTCTTAAAAGCTAATAAAGAAAAGAAGCAAATACATTATTTTATAGAGTTTTTGGTCATATCAGTATTTTTTATAGCTTTATGTTCTGTGCATGTTTAGTATTTATTCAAATTTACCTATGTATTACTGTACCGAAACAATCCTACAATCATTATCATTATTAAAAGATCAGTATCGGTTTCGTCCAAAAATATACGTTTGTAGCCAGTAAAAAATATTTATTTAATAAATATTTAGAACTGTTTATTAATGACAGTCTTTATAAATATCGCAGTATAAATCTCGGGTCGAACTTAAGGTTATAAGTTCCTACGCCGCTCTTTCGTTCATACCGTGACGACCATACGAGGTAGATAGAATAAAATAAGCCTACCAAAGTGACTAGCCTGATGGAAATCATGAGTACAATTCAGGAGTATGAATAGAACCTTGAGACCTCGTGCGGTTTTAAGTTGATTTATGTCCGATATAACCACCAGCTGGTATCAGAAGGGTTTTCTGCACAGGAAAAAAGGAATAACCAACCTCATTGTGAGTGCACGTCATACAGGCCTTCTAGTTAGATGTTTCTGTATCACTGGGCTTCCAGTCCACCAATCACCAGCTGTAGTAATCATGAACAGCCTTTAACATCCCACTGCTGGACATAGACCTCTCTTTAGAAAGGAGGTTTTAGCCTACTTTACCACCCTGGCCAGACGGGTTGGTATAGGGTTTGTTTTAAGTTTTCCTTCACTTTGCAGGTCTGTTTTGCTGTGTAATTTGACACGTATCGCTTCTTACGACACACATGGAATGAATAGGGGTGATGACACTTGTATTCCTAATCCATCAGCACACAGACAACTGTAGTAAAGAAGGTTTTTTTTAAAAAAAGACAACTCACAAAAAGGAATATAGATAAATCACACACAAGGTCCACCACTTCAACCTATAGATTATCCGTGCAGACCAGTAAACAAAGTCTGAAGTAATAGCATCTGCAGTTACCTGACATCTATATTGCCGCTCTCGTATTGGACTAAACAGTCATGCCAAGCATTACCACAGAAACGCTGTTTAAATCATCTGAAAAGATGTAAAGGCCTGATAGAATATATTGAGAGGTGAAGTCTATGGGGACAATTGAACGGTAATCTTCTAAAGCTTACCATAACTCTTGATTATAGACTATTGTGACGTAAACCGTGTTTTTAGATAGCCTGAGCTCGTCATAACCACGTCATGTTGCTATCGGTTGAGTGGTTGGTACGTGACGTTTATATATCTTATAGAGGGATATTGTTTACAACAGTACGATTGTTCAACAGTCTATTTAAAACTTTAATGAATAATATTCTCATTTATAACATCGTCCTTAGAGTCATGTTCTCAAAATAATTACTGTTATGTATAACCCGACCACGGCGAAGTCCAACGCAATTGTTAAGTTTTAGCATTATAAATGTGTTTGTATTTTAAATCGTAGCACCTTTACTACTAAACCATTTTAATGAATGACATGTTAATAGATTCGTAAGACTGGTACAGGTGGCATAGGCTATACCCATTATATGAAAACTTTTTACGTAGTCGGGTTATAGTCCTAATTTTTTTGTTTCTCTACAAAAGTAGTGTCATAATATTGTCGTCGTATTTAAAATATTACTTAAACCTCTTATTTATTTTTTACAAAGTGTATTTATGAATTATAGATAAAACATAAATGTCCAAGCAATGCTATAAATGAATAGATGCAAAGTAACTGCTAAAAAATAGAGTTCTAGAACAGTATCAAACTTGACTTGCCGAAATAGGACATCATTGGATAGACCGTTTGGCTATCAATGATTAATCGATTTTTAAATTTAATCGGTATCTTAATCGGTATAACATTTCCATTCGATTATGTCCTACGGTTGTTTGTGAATAACTCTGTTAGTTGAGAGGCGCTGTTACTCGCAACGGGTTAGCGAGGCCTCAGGGAATCATTTTACATTTAATAAATAATAAATTCAAAAGTATTTTGAAGCACTTTTAATGGATAAAGTGCTTCTGGTTGCTCCCATCAGTTGTTAAATTATCTATCAACAAGATGAATGAGAAACAAGATTATAATTTTTAGTATTCTCGATTGTCGTCGGTGAAACTTTTTAAATTGCATTCATGATGTAAGTAGAACTCACTTGCAAATTACTTTTATTGCACTTTTTAATTAAAAATGACCCGACTGGTTTTGTTCTAGGGCATTATCCAAAAGTAATATTAAGTAACCTTTGATAAGGACATAATGTGAAATCGGACAGGTCAATTTTAATTAAATCTCCACTTAATACTCGTACTCGTACATGCAAATAAATTAAATTAAAGTGTCTGTTCGTAATATTAAATTAACAGTTTTTTACTAAATGCATATGAAATTATATACGGTACTTATATCAAAAAAGCACTCAGACTGACTGGCAAAATGACTAATTTTCGTCCGAACAAACAGGCTTGTCAAACGAATCTCGAACGGAACGTCGTTACCGATTTTGACGAACCTTTCACTGGCAGAAAATTGATAACAATAAGAGTCATTCTCCTAGACATTTATTCCCAAGTTTATTTGGGGTCGGCTACTAGTTCAACCGGTTTTACCTGAATTTCTCCGCCTC
The DNA here is from genome assembly GCA_932526445.1 of Phragmatobia fuliginosa. NCBI lineage: Eukaryota > Metazoa > Arthropoda > Insecta > Lepidoptera > Erebidae > Phragmatobia > Phragmatobia fuliginosa. Next base: position 18,796,003 of record OW052061.1, read on the forward strand.
CTCCGCAACCCTAAGGGAGAATTGAAATTCGAAGATTGAACTAGTTGTCAGTATACTTGAGGGCACTGACTTCCCAATAACGATTGCCATAGATGTTCATGACAACCAGGACCCACGGCTTTACGTGCTCTCCAAGGCACGGGCGTGAATCACCGCCAAACTTCCAAACTCCGGGCAGTTATTAGGAATTTCCTAAGAAAATCCCAAAAACACTTTTTGGCCCGGACCCGGGATTTGAACCCGAGACCTCTTGATTAGCAGTCGCAACGCCAACCACTAGACCAAGGAGGCAGTTTTGATTGATTCTGAAATTGAATTGATAACATTTAGAGTAACTTAGGCATTCTTTCAGACTATCTTCGCTACGCGGTGCCACTCGTGATTTTCAACGATAACCTCGGGTACACAGTGGAATTAAAGTACAAGGGAGTTGCATTTAAAATGCAAGATTTTATAAACTTTATGTATGTACACATTTACGTACTTATTGATAGAAAGTAGGTTTATTGTACATTAGATCATAAAATCATCATCATCTTTAATAGTCAGTCTTTAATAAAAATTTAATAGTTCACAGCTGTCCAATTGTAATAGAGGAAAATGACTGACAAAATTTCCAAATATATTATTTCTCTTTATTCAGCATCCACCCTCTCCTGAAACCCGAGCCCAGCCGTGGGACGTTATAGGTTTGATGTTGTATGTTTAGCATCTGACCTATATGGATAAAAAACTATCACATGTAAAATGACTGCTTTAGTTTGATGAAGTAGTTTAAATTTTTAAATTTTCAGACATTTTTTACGCACAACGCCATCTAGCCCTAAAATTAATGGTACTAGACAACTGATATAAATACATAAACATACTTTTTTTGTCAAGTGTAGTGTATAGTGGTAACGAGCAATTCATGTGACACAATACACTGTGTTTTAATGCTAAATGGTCACATGCTACACAGAAAAATAGTTTAAGACAGTATGGACAAGCTGCTACTAGGTAAACATTTATCGCAGTGTATAGAATAAGTATTATAATAAAAGTAGTACCTAAGAATAAAAATCACGACTGATTCGCATCAAAAGTAAAAGTTGCACGAATGTGTCGAAAGAACCGTGAGTTTTATTTCACTCTGTTTCTCTAAACTCCAAAAGGAATATCTCAGAAGATCAAATCCATTAAAGATCAAATCTTGCGTTGCTAGTTTAAAGAGTTGACAGCACTTAAATTTCAAACTTTTTATTGATAATGTGCTAAATAATTTTCTGTAAAGCTTGTTACTAATTGCAATACGAAGTAGGTACAATCAGCAAGCTTTAGTCGCATATTTCGATATCCTAACGGTCGGATTTATAGATATCCGAATGTAAGTTTCTCGGGATATCGGGTATCCGGCATCTATCATCATTTGCCAAAATTTGTCTAGTCCATAAGGAAAGGAACCTGTTAAACATGGTGTGCTTAATTACAGGTTTTATAAATGAAAACTGTCTGAATACGATACATGGAAAAACATTTTTTGGCTTTAAGTATTAACTATATTAATAGATTGAATGTAATAAGAAGCGATACTACTTCTTGTAAATGAAAGTTTTCTTCTTAGGATTTCACACAGGTTCTGAGCACACGTTAGGTTTTAGTACTGGCTATTTAATCCAACGCACGCTATTAAAACGTGGGTTAGTGTATACCTTAAACAAATTTGTGTTCTTGCTAACGTGCGGTATGAAAATAAGAACTTACCGTTCATCTAAACCAAGCTTAAGCCGTCACCTAAAAGAGACGGACTTCCAGGATAAGTTAATTATAAACATAGTTAAGTGTCAGTATCTTCGCCTTCATTGGCTACTTTAATTTTTGACGTAAAACATATATTTATAAATACCGACTTAATCTTTATATTTCATACGTAATATTATAAATAGCTGGCTGTTACGCTATTACGGGTAGAAAATTACGCTGTCTTCATTTCAATGAAATTTTCCATGGAAATAATTTAATTCTTAAGCAACTACATTGACCGCGGAGCCACGGGCAAAGCTAGTATAGACAGTCAGACAAAGTTACTTTCGAATTTATAATATTTTTATGAAAAGTTTTCACCACGAGACAACATTGAACTTCAGAGTTTATACGACTTTTTAAAATAACTCTATATACAAAGTAAAGAGCACTTTACACTATATGTTTTACGTGTCTACGATAATGTTTTTTTATTTCTCAAAATGAAGTAAATCAAAACAATTACCAATTGGATACGTTGAAGATCCAGAGTAGTGCAAAATGTAAAGTCAAAATATTTATTTACTTGTTTTCATAATTTATTATTCAACTCGTAAATATTAATAGATATGGCTAGACCTAAACAATAACGTATCTTTTAAAGGAAAGAAAATATTATGCCTACTATTGCTACGCAATAAGGTTAACACACTTACCGAAATAAAAAAAAACTGTCTCTATCGCTGACGTGATAACGACGAAATTTTGATATAAAATACAAGAATGTATCTTTTCTTTTATTTACGAGAGACCCTAAGTCTTAGGAGATTATCCCGATCCACTCAGGTTCGGCTGTTTAAGTCCATGCCCTTGTAGTGCGATATAAAAATACAATGTGAGAATTAATATCTTGAACGACCGGTTCCGTACACTGTGTTTCTACGAATATAAACAGAATTTTATCGTCTGTTACTCTTAACATGTGTTTCTTTAGAGTTCCTGTTCTTGGAAAGTGAATAATATTATTACGCAACGAAATTTTTTATTTGCTTATTTACTGATTTAGCTGTGAAGGTAAAGATTTCTACATCGCGAACTGTGGGTAGTAGGTGTGCGGAACTAACTGTATGAAAACATTTTTTCTATTTGCACATCCATATCTAATGATTGTGGAGTCATAAAATGTACGTTATATCTCTTATTACTCAGCTTGTTTTTTTTAATATTTTACAAGTTGTATGAAATTTACTGACGCAAGTAAGATTTGGCTTACTGGAGATTTTTTACTGTATACGGGACTTATTCGCGATAAAATTAAAAAAAATAAACAGGCTACCCGTGACCACGAGCGGTATAAGGCGATTAACACACGGCACCGCGCACCACCGCGGTAAGGTCGGCGAGAGTCGGTGAGAACACCGCTCGACCGCGCGGTCTGTCGGTGTACGTGTGTTAAGCATCAACGTATTCAGTAGATCTCAATATGACATGAGATCCGCTTCACCGCCTACCGCGGCGGTGCGCGGTGCCGTGTGTTAATCGCCTAACCCGTTCGAAACGTCGGAAAGTAGAAGATATCGTGACCTTTTTAATTTTACCGTGAATAAGTCTCGATACAGTAAAAAACATGTGTATGTGTAAAAGTCGCGAAAGCCTAAAAACAGTTACTGGAGATTTTTGATTGCACTGTGGGTCCCTCGCTAAATCTAATCGGTCGACTTACTTGCCAAGAAAAGAGTTGGGACACTTGCGTTGTCTAGCCGCGGGCTACTGTAAAATTTAGGTAGATAATAAATAGGAAAACTTCATCTCGCAGAAATATCTCTTGGTATAAAGAATTAGTAAAATATTTTTTTTATTTTAAATTAAACTTGTACTTTAATTCCACTATCCTCAATCCTTAATTATTATTAAAGTATATTGGTCTAGTGGTTAGCGTATGCGGCTGCTGATCAAGAGGTTTCGGGTTCGTTTTTCGGGTCAGGCCAAATATTTGTGTGATTCACAAATATCTGTTTCGGAGTCTGGGTGTTTTTCTATGTATATAATATGTATGTATTTACAAACAAAAAGGAAGAAGTCCGAAAATATAAAAAATATAAATCTAAATCTAGAGCCTGAGTAAGGACATAGGCAATTTTTTATAGTGTCAATCGACATGCACGCAGGCGGAGCCGCGGGCGAAAACTAGTTTATGATAATTTCATAAAGTGAAACCAGTCCGGTTAAATTTAAGTTAATTAAATAGTGGAATAAAAGTGCAAGTGAGTTTTATTTATGGAATGTATTTTTCCATGTCATAACAATTGTTGGCAATCGGGATTCTAAATTGTTTAACAGTGTAATGCTACATAAGTATATAAGTAATCATCTTTCAGATAATTCTATAACACAGATATATATATATTTTTTTGTGACAACTGAAATAGATATTTTTTTAATTCATGTTATTTTCATATACGAAAAGAAGCTCCACTTTGGAAGTTCCTTTTCAATCGTTTCTAAGGAAGAAAGTCAACATTTCGATTTTATTATTTCTGCCAAGATTATTTTATGAAAAATTCGAGTAATACAACGGCGATATAGATAAAAAGATGCAGGATAATGATTTCAAAATATATAAAAGACTAGCTGACCCGGCGAACTTCGTACCGCCTTAGAATTAATTCATATTATAGCAGCGCCATCTATTGATTACTTACTCAACCCAGTCGAAAGGTGTCGACATCTGTTAGAATCATTCATCAATCTGTAACAGATAATTGTGACTGTCAAATAATAACAGACAATAATTAGCAATAAATTAAAATTGCGACTATAATTTGAGATTTAGACTATCCTATCTCTCAAGTTAGATCGAACTGCACATGGTGTGCGAATTTTATTATAATCGGTTAAGTGGTTTAGAAGTCCATTGAGGACAAACATTGTGACACGAGATTTATATATATTAAGATAAAGGAAACAAGATTTTATTATTATTAGTATAATTTCATAACGCGTTTTTGTAATAATCAGGTATGACAGCTAAGCAAACAAAAAACAGCTGTGTAGTGTGTAATAAATAATTTACCAATTCAGCATAATCTTATTAGCCATTTTTCGATAGGATACACTTAACTTGAAATGCATACTCTGAATATGAGAAAGTAGAAATAAATTTCGGAGTGTAAGATTAAAGTAAGGTGGTAAAGTTGAAATCGAATATCCTGCATCCACTTATAAATATATACACTTGAACAGTAAAATGTCTTGCTTTTATAAAAGAAAAACTTTCTTGTCGGTAATCTCGGTAAATAATAGATGGTGTGCTATTCTAATGTATATACAATGGGGAGGAACGTCTATCGTGTTCCTCCATCACAAAGGGAGGATCCTCCGACGAGGCGAGGTGATCATGCCTGGCGGGCAACGGTTAATGTTGGGATGTTGTATATATATACATATATCTATCTAATCGGTGTGAGAATTTCTCTATCGCGATTCAGAACTAGTAGTAACTCCGTAATTCCGTGTTTCTTCGTGGTTCAGTGTTTCTTCGTGGTTCAGTGTTTCTTCAGTAGATGGCGCATTAAACATTTTTTTTTGCTTGCGCTATATATGGAAGTAGGCCAATACCTCCTTTTCAAGTAATTTAATATGTAATTTAATAATTTAATATGAACTTTAGTCTGACAGTTACTTTTTACATTTACACAGCTTTCGGGCTTAATTCAATCGCATTAAGTTTTTTACATAAGCCAGTAAGTTATTTAGAACATCACTAATTTGATATGAATTTGCTTTACCAGTACTCCCTCGAAGCTTGACTTGTTTTATCTTTTATTCTATACTAGTGGAAGTCCAGTGGTTGAAATTCGAAAACTTTATCTCCCTTTTAATGATGATGATAACGATGATGAGAAGCTGTTGGATGGGTGCAGCACAGGACTGGTTGTTGTGGAGAAACTTGAGAAAGGCCAGCAGTGGACGTCTATGGGCTAAGATTATAATGATAATTAAAAAAACTACGTTACTGAATTAAATGATTTAATGAAATATGATTATGTTTATCAATAAATATAATAATATCCAGTCAGGTTTTTTGCAACTATCCGCTATCCGGTCAGATAGTTAATGTAGGCCGGATAATAACCGGACATCCTATTTGACTGCAGTCTTTATTAGCCAATGTTTTTGAACAGTTAAGAATAATGACGATGATATTTAAAGATTATAATTGTTGTTTTTTGTAATAAAAGTGTACTTTACTGTTTTTTAAATTAAATGCGCCAATATGAGAATTTTATTATTAATTTCATTGAAACTATGTACATTTGAAAATACTGATTACAACTTGTGTACGAACTGTACATTTTAGCACAATATATTCTTATATACTAGCGAAAAACACGAGATGCGGGCTTAAAAATTTTAGCCATTTTATTTGCTTGTTCATACGTGGTCCGTATTTATTTATCTTAGTTCAATAGAGATCATGTTTTCCACAACTGTTTTCGAAACAATAGTCTATGTTTTCAAATATTAGCTTTTTATTTGCAAGCTTGCCTGAACTGATGTTTTTAAATTATATTTCATACTTAAAATGTATAAAACCTACTAGAGGCGATGTAACCTTAGATTACTTATGTTATTTTACAGTCTTGTATTAGGAATGTCGAACTCGTGTTAAACGTAGTAGTGTAGTAATCATAGACTATTAAATTCAAATTACCGTACGATAATTATGTCATTAAATAAGGTTTTATTTCTATTTGCTTATAAAACGCTAGAATTGAATAATTTTTTCGCGCGTTTTAACGGCTTACAACAAATGCCAAATTGTCATGCCGAAACCACACTGCGTTATGCGCTATTCGTTATGTAACTACGCCGTATTCACGAAAAAATATTTGTTATGCGCACAAACAAAAAACATGCCATCCACACTTCGAACTGGTACGCTGAATTATGCCAAATAAGGCAAATATGTGATGTTTGCGTGGAGCGATGGACGTGTTGAGACTTGCCATTTTAGTATACACGTACACAGTACACGTCGATACACGACTGCTGCAAGCGATCGAATGACTCACCGAAGTGTGGGCAGTCTATGTGCATATTCGCCTTATTCGTGTCCTTTGAAGTGTGTCAAAAAACCGACAAGTCGACGGATACGCGTATTTGCTATTGCGTTATGTGTTATGCGTACGTATAAAGCGAATATTGGCGAATATACTCTCCAGACTTCACCGTATGCGCGTGAATGACGAATAGCGAATAACGAAGTGTGGTTCCGGCATTACAAAAAATGACAATGTGCTTCTTTGACTTGGGTGCGGGTGTGCAACTGTTGATTTTAAAAGATATGTATTTAATTTCGTTCAGAGATTCAATTCCCGTTTTCAAAGTTTTGTTATATTTCTACTAATTCGTTTTTTTGCCTTTTTTTTCTCGTTTTTTTCTCAGACCAATCTTTTCGAATCATGCGGGAAAAATAATGCATCTAAAACCACTACAGCTGTGATATCTGTCAAGGCGTCTATCTATCTTAGGATATTTTATCGAAATTGACTAGATGGAAAACTTGTAACCATACTAATATTACAAATTCTTCTTTTCTTTCTGTACTGCTGTTTGTTACGCTTACAGGGTCATCATCACATCGATTTCATTCAAATGTAGCACGGACATATCCAAATATGTCCAAGATCTTGAGGAAGTATATGGACTACTTTGTACCGCGATAACCGGTATACCCGCGGGCGGAGAATCGGGAAAAATCTAGTTTCGCAAAATTTATAAATTAAATAAATAAATATTTTGTACATCTTACTCATAATGTCATCTAGTGTCAAACTAAGCAGAACTTGTATTATGGGTACTAGGCAACATATATAAATACATAAACATACTTTTATTTTGTAAATACAAACATATTACGCATAGAAAACACCCGAACTCCGAAACAATTATTTACAGATCGCACAAACATTTGGTTCGACCCGGAAATCGAACCCGAGACCTCAATAACAGTAGTCGCACACGCTACCACTGGTCGCCGAGGCAGTATAGTGCAGACTCGGTAGACTCTAATCGGTATTAAATGAATGTACTTTTTCACTGATTTATAATTTCTCAATCATTCGTCTGTAATTCAATCAGAAATCTGTTGCCCCTATTTCCTTTGTCACAAGAAACTTGGCAAGACTAAACGGTTCTATTCAGTGGAGAACGTCGAAGTCTCTTTATATTTGATTTGTAGTTAATAAACCTATATGTATACAGTATACGTTTAGGTTCTTTTTATTGCCATGGATGTGATGAAACGCTTTCAACAGATCTCTCGAATACGTTCTGAGTAGTTCATGAGAATAACTAGACGCAATAGTACTATGGTAATCAGACTGTTTATAAATATACTTGTATCCTAGCTCAGTTCCACGGTTTTTGTCATAAATTGCAAGTGATGCCACGGAGCAGAGCTAGTCTAAAAAAAATAGCCAAGTTACTCCTTATATCATCATCTATCTGCTAGTGAAAGTCCCATCAAATTCGATCCAACCCTTCAAGAGAAACCGACGGACATAGACAAAAATACATAGACAAAAAATTTAAAAATTGCTTTTTGAATATCAGTACCATGTATACTTTCATATGCCGGTTGTCATGAACATCTATGGCAATCGTTATTGGGAAGTCAGTGCCCTCAAATATACTGACAACTAGTTCAATCTTCGAATTTCAGTTCTCCCTAACGGCCCATTCACGACCTTTCCGCTGTGAGCGGCAGCGAAAAGCGAAACACCGAGCGGTCATATCAAAAGTATAGAAATGTACGAGGCACGCCACGAGTCGCCGCTCATAGCGAAAAAGCTAGCGGTTTTTGCCGAGCGAATTGCTACAGTGGCGGGCGGTATGGAGAGCGGCGGGAACAAAGGCACAAGTTCGTATGTGCGACGCCACGAAACAGAGCGGCGTGGACAGCGGTGCAGGAGTGACGGACTCAGCGGCGTTAAATAAAAACAAAAAAATTTCGACGATTTTATGGCGGTAATGGATACCGAGGCTTTTATAACAGAAATTTAAATAGACCGCCTATATATGGATATCAAAATATCCCCAACATAAATATAAAAAGGTTGTGGGAAGAAATTAAACAATGTTTTCCGGAATATAATGGTACTTACGTTTAATTTAAATTGATAACACAAAAACATAGAACCTAGGTACCTACCAAACGAAGCCACTGATATGTTGACAAAACTACTAGTATGTTTACGTAATGTAGGTGGATAGTTGACAAGTTTTAAAAGTTAATTTTTTTCTCTGTCAGTAGGTACCTAATTAGCAAAACAGTTTACATATCAGTAGTTTTGTCTGTAGATATAACTACACACGAAACTACTAGTATGTCTTATACGCAATGTAAGTAGTTGACAAGTTTTTAAAGTTTTTTCTCTCTGTAAGTACCTACTTAGCAAAACACTTGGAAACATCAGTTACTTCTTATAGGTAGGACCTTCGTATAGGTCACTAAATCCAGAGTCCAGAAGGAAATCCCCTCCCTGGACTCCTTCCAATACAAAGGCGCAGAGAGGGTCACACCGTGTGGTTTTAGTCGGTTCGAGTCCGACACACCACCCCGCCGTAACCCCCGACGGGGTGACGGTCCGCGGGGATTTCCACACGTAAAAAAAAAAAAAAAGGTCACTAAATCCACCATCTAAATACCGATCTTTATTTAGTTCGTGCACTCATTCTATCATATTTAAAAAAAAAAAAATTTGTTTCTAAATAGACAGGGGATAATTTTTATAACGCCATGATTTTTAACACGTTTCGACTACCTAAATACGTCCACCGTCGCCGCTGCAACTATTCGCTACTAGGGTTCGTGGCGTGCAAAACGCACCGCTCACCGGCGCCGCTCCGCTTTTCGCTAAGACCAAAACTCGTGGCCAGACCGTAAGGGTTGCGGAGGTCCGATGAAAGTCGCTCCGTGGAAAAACTGAAATTCAGGTAAAACCGGTTGAACTAGTAGCCGACCCCAAATAAACTTGGGAATAATGGCTAGGAGGATGTATACTTTCATATGCATTTAATAACTAATTCTGATTAGAAACATAGTTCATAATAAATGAAGGTTCTATTTCATAGCCCGAATTTAAGAGTCGATCTGGTATAATGCCCGCTACACATGTTTCGACAAATCGTTACAACTTCAGATCACACGATTAACGATAACTGAAAAGATTTCTCATACACACGTTCTATAAATAAATAATAAATAAATATTTTGGACATCTGACACACAACATCATCTAGTCCCAAGCTAAGCAGAGCTTGTGTTATGGGTACTAGACAACTGATATAAATACATAAACATACTTTTTTTTTTGTAAAAACATACATATTATACATAGGAAACACCCAGACTTCGAAATATTTGTGAATCTCACAAATAATATTTGATCCGACCCGGGAATCGAACCCGAGACCTCTTGATCTGCAGCCACTAGACCAACGAGGCAATCATATATAACTGTACAGATTGGTCTACACAGAAATTTGGAACGATTTGTCGAAGTGTGTGTGATGGGCATAAAGTGAAATGATGTAATTAGAATGTTAATATAAGTAGGTTTATGACACAATAGGGCATTTATCTATTTCTAGAAAGATTTTTCATTAACAGATGTTCCAAAACACATAAAATCACACAATCTAGTAAACAATTTCTGAATCGTTAAATCAAATTATACGAGACTTCGTTTCCTTATGATCTACAATAACATTACTTTATTGGACGGGATATTTTTTAATAATACCATTGGCGAAATTTTTTCCGGTTTCTTTAAGATTTTTTTCATAACTTTTCCTGTTATTAAAATTTTCATACACAAGGATTGTATATGTTTCCTCTTTTATTTTCTATTGGATTTTGACGGTATCATTAAGTGATTCATTCACCAATAGTATTGCAGGTCTTTTTAGTCAAATTTGCATGTACCTACGAGATAATTAAAAAAATCGGCCAAGTGCGTGTCAGGCCACGCACAGGAAAGGGTTCCTCAGTCACTTATAATTGTATGTGGATTTAAAATCGTATCCAATAGATAATTGTTATGTTTACGTATTAATACGTTAATTTTGTATGACGTTTTCCAAGTGAGCGCATTTTACCATATAAGCCTTTATAACTCCTGAACTAAGAAAGTCATCTAATCGGTTATAGTTTTCCTTCAAAGTTCATTAGATGGACCACCATCACGATTTTTTTCAGATTTTTTGAGCCAGCCGTTTAGCTTTTAGAGGGGGGGGGACGCCCTGTTTTTACGAAAAAGTGCCCTTTAAAGTGAAATATCTCGCAAACGGATACCTAAATCAAAAAATCGTCTAGGAAACCCTTTATTGTTTTTAAAAGACCTATCTAATGATACCCCACACGATGGGGTAGCCTCGAGAAAAAAAAAACATCCCCACTTTACGTGTAGGGGAGGTACCGCAAATAAAATTATTTTTCATAGTTTTATTGTAGCACTTTGTCGACGTAATTACAACACGTATTCATGCAAACTTTCATCTTTCTAGCACTTACCGTTTGGACGGTAAGTCGAGGACGGACGGACGGACGGACGGACGGACGGACGGACGGACAGACGGACATGACGAATCTATAAGGGTTCCGAGTTATGAACTTCGGAACCCTAAAAAGAGAAAAGGGGGTTAGCTCACAAAGGGCTTCAAAGTATATTTAATATAGTTTTTAATTTTAATCACGTATTTTTTTATGGGCTTCCCGAAATTGTTCTACAATAAAGATCTAAAAAAAATGTCTCGCACGCCACTTTAGCACTAAGAATCTGGATATACCGAAAGTTTATTAGTTTTCTGACTTATAAAAGATTTTATATGTATTCTCGAACACTGCTTGAATACCTTATTTTTGATCCAAGAGTAATGAAATCTAATTTTCATAATTAACTATAGTCACATCGCTCTTAAAAGCTAATTTGCTTTTGTCTACTTAAATGAGATAGTCAAAAAGTCAACACGTAATATGATTTTTATTTGATAAATTAAATTTTGGAAACTGACAGATTACTTTATAATATAATTATTTAATCTATCTATTGCTGAAAATTGCAATTAAATACGTTGAGTAGCTTATGAGACCGAAGCGATCAGACAGCGAAATCGACTTCATTAGCTGTGGCGAATTCCACAAAAAGTTCAACAGAAGAACATCCTATAGCGCCATCTATCGAAGATACACTAAATTACGCAGTCACAAACTACTTGGAATAATTACTAATCCTGCATCGCGATGTAGAAGTTCTCACGTCAATTAGCATGTTAAAAAACATTCCAACATTAACCGTAGTCCGCCAGGCATACAGTCACCTCGGTCGGAGGATCCTCCCTTTGTGTCTTAGGGACACGACACCTGTTTCCTCCACATATGTAGTATAAGTGGAGGAAACAAATGTTAAGAATATATCTCAGTTTTACAACAATTAATTTATAATTGTGATTATATATTAATTTAATTAATTACATGTGACTGATAATTACTCGTAAATATCGAGTGTGTGGTAACAAATTATATAATATTGCGATAACGTTCACTGTGTTACTGTTATTTTTAGCTTTTGATTAAAAAAATATTTTTCTTATATAAAAGGTTATCTAATAATTAAATCACTTGATAAAGATAGAAGGGAGTCGACCAAGTGTGACATTATGACACAAAGGATGAAAAGGTCCAATTTTTACGATGTCTCCATTTATAAAAAACGTAATATAGTTATTATAGTTATAATTTATAGTATATTAGTTATTAGCAGTTATTTACTAATTATTTTTATTTGTACGTTGTTTTTGATTTAATATTAATTGCATATAAATAATATTAAATAAATATTTCAGATATCTTACGCACAACGCTATCTAGTCCCAAACTAAGCAGAGCTTGTATTAGGGGTATTAGACAAGTGACATAAATACATAAACATACTTTTATGTAAATACATACATAAATATAAATAGAAAATACCCAAAACAACGAATCAAATATTTGCGTTACACACAAACGTTTCGTCCGACCTGGGACTCGAACCCGAGTCCTTAAGCTCAGCAGTCGCAAAAGCCACCAAACGAGGCAATTAAGGGGCTGAAAACCAAAATAGAGGTAAATAAAGATCGTTTTGTATAAAAACCTATCGCTCACATCATTACCAAAATCAATGTCTTTATAATTGAACATATTCCTCACATAGTGGTTATTTCCAAAACACGATTTGGAAAACTTCACTCGATAAAAAAAATAATCAAAGTAGCCTCTGAAAATAGTTAAATTTTGACTTTACACAGTTGTGCTTTAAGTAATGTAAATGAAATTAAGTAAAATTGTGTATCATATGTAACTGAAGGAAATGGTCAAATTTAATTTTTTTAAAAATTGCAACATTTACAAAAAATAACGAATTTTGTGGTTTGGCACTTACGCCCTTCTATTTCAAGCGCTTTTTCTCTGTCACTCCTATGGAGAACGACAGTGTGCGCTGTGGCGCCTTGCTAAACGGACCTATGTCGCTCGACTCGCGCGCTATATTTAGCTGATAAATCTAAAAAACTTTATTAAAAAACAAAACAAAATCATATTATGATGGAGGCTATAAGGTAAGAATAATTTATTTTATTAATAAACTTATAATTTGATTGACATGTAAGATTATATAACTAGATATCCTTACAAAGACGTAATGTAGTTTCATAACCCTAAAAACTGTCAGCTGTGTAGTGGAACAAGCTTAAGCTAGAGACACATTATCGGAAGCGGCTAATGGACGCGGCTGATAGCCGTGATCTAGAGTATGAACATACACTGAGCTGTGCAAACTATCGGACGTAAGTCGTGGACAGACTGACCTTGAGCGTCCGAATGTCCGACTGTGCACACTTATTTTTCCACTAAAATCAATTAATTATCATAAATATGTATATTACTGAGTCAATATTTTAATACATTGAATAAAAATATATTACCAAGGCACTCTACTAGTGTTTTAATAAAATAATGTACAATTTACAGTGGCGGCTGTTAGCCGCGTCCATCAGCCGCGTCCGATAATGTGTTTCCAGCTTTAGTCTTGAAGAACGTAATGTACATAGACTTACAAAAGTCGTAGACTCTGCCATTTTAGTTACACAATGTATCATATGATGGCCTGATTTTATGCATAGTCATTTTTGATAGTGTATCTAACCGCATAATATTATCATCATAATAATTAAGTAATAAAGATATTAAATTAAATAAATACTATTATATAATCACAGGATTTTGCAAAATGTGGAATTCTCACAAAACGTTCAATGTTCTGAAGTTCCAAGGTAAGAACAGTGTAAAATACTGCACGTCTTGAAATGTCACTCAAATCTAACTAACAATTCATAGACTATTTATTTACAGCAAATCAAGACTATTGGAAAATAGCTCTGAAGGAGATGGACCGCAGAATGTAGTTTTGCATCATACACGAATCACATTCTCGCTGAGCTCTGACGGTATCGTCGCGTTCAGAATAGTTTCATATTATATACTATGACTGTATTATTTGGCAATAATATTGTTAGAATGTATGTTGGTAAAAAGACAGTGTATATTGTTTTGTAAACTTGGATTAATATTAAATAAAAAAATACTATATAAATAAAAAATAAATAAATAATTAAATTGCATAAGTTGATAAAAAATGCTATGCAATAGCTTTACCGCGGCAGTCTCCGAGTGCCACATGACTTTTTTTATCATACCATTACGATAGCATTTTTATTTTGCCCTATCTAAAATATTCTAAGGCCCTGTGTTAAAAGCAGAGTGCAAATTCAAAGACGAATATTAGTTCTCGGAGACTGTGGTAGTACCGATAACGAACCACGTCTCAAACGCGGCGCTGCTTTATCGAACAAAAAGGGGTGTATCCATTGCTCAAGGTCATTGGCTGCACTCAGCGTCTTAAATGAAAATAAAATATAGTATTACGAACTGTAGAATCATTAGTCTAGTAAAAAGATAAGAAAGTAATGCCACGTAAACATAGCATTCATTTCCTTCACTATGTAATTTTATTGAATAACTATTCAATAAAATTAGAGATGAGAGTACAGTTACTTTGGTGGACTTAATTTGGTAGGCTTAATTTTAAAAACTAAAAAAAAAAATATAGACACTATAACTTTGCATTTTCGTTATTGAAAATAATCATAGTTTTTTAATATTATCAGAACTATAAACTTAAATAAAAAAATAAAAAAATAAAAACTAATAAAATTAAATATATAAAGTATAATTTTCCATTTTCGTTATTGAAAATATTTATAGTTTTAAATATTATCAGAACTATAAACTTAAATAAAAAAACGTTCGTCTTTTAAAATACAATTTAAATACAAATAAAATATAACAATACATGAATAAATACAGCTAACCATAAAAGTACTACATACAATTTACTACGACGATAATGTTATTAAGAGGAAAGTCATTTTAATGTTTATCATAACGACAGCGCATTTTCAGGCCATTATAAATTATAGCCGTAAAGCAATTACTTTGCTACTATGTAATCTGGTCAGGGTTCGATACAAAATTTTCCTTGTCTTTATAATTACAGCTCCTTACTCACCTTGCAGTGTTATACAATTTATTATTTACTATTATTAATCCATACTTACTAATATAAACTCTGTCTGTGTGTATGTCTTCACAGAACCAATTTCAAAAAAATGTATAGTGGGGATACATTGATTTTTCAGGAAGGGCATAGGCTTTACACGTGAACAAAAGCAAGTTGTCTAAAAATCGTAACACAAAGAAAACTGAAGTAGATAATTATATAATTATTTACGTCTATCTTTTCATATTCCACATTAAAGTCTGAAAAAGTTAAACTCACTAAATAGACATGGAAGAAGACATTTAGATTCTAAAATGATTAAGATTTAGCATTTCTTTTTTATAAACTTCATTCAAATCATCTTCCTAAAAATATTCATACAACTATTATGTCCAAACGCTGGCCGAGTGCGGGTTGGGGACTGGCAAGATGCATTGTGGCTACGTTAATCTTGCCGTTATAGTTTGCCATCACAAGACTTTTGAACCCAAAACTAATTATATCGATAGTATTAATCGTCCAACCACATCGACAGCACAGATTAATAAAATTAAAAATAGATACATTACAGGCAGATTGTAATATGCGCAACCGATGGGAAACGGTTATGTCAGAGATAAAACTGAATATCCGAACAAAATTGAGGCCGGATAGTCGGATGTCCCATTATTGTAAATCTATAAAATGTAGTCAGTTGTCTAGTTCAGATGCAACGAATATTGGTGTGTAATAATATATTGCTGCATTAACGTTGACTATCAAGTTCAGTGGAGTAGCTTGGCAGAGGGAATAGTGCCTCGTTGTTCTAGCGGATACTATACACGAGAGTCGTCGATTGACAGTCATGTCAATCGACAGGTCTCTAGTTTTATTGCAATTCCTGGGTCGGACTAAAAGCTAACGGGGTTTTACTACTAGTTCAATCCTTGAATTCATTTTGCCTTGCCGGTTGAGGAAAAAGTGATATATTTTTTTGGACCAAATGTTCGCAAATATTTGTTTCGGAGTTAGGATGTTTTTTCTGTATGTATTAATAAAAAAAGTATGTTTATGCATTTAGATAAATTGTCTAGCACTCATAATACAAGCTCTGCTTAGTTTGGAGCTAGATGACGTTGTGTGGAAGATGTCCGAAATATTTATTTATTTGTTGAACTTTTATCCGACCCCAAGCAATCTGGAGAATAATAGCAAGAAGAAGGAGAGACCTTGGAAGGGACCAACAGTACATGGTAAGACACTGATGATTACGATAATGATGATCAGCAATGATTATAATAACGATGAAAAATCGGTTTTCAGCTTATTACAGGGAGAAACATTTAACGTTAACAAGTGAGAAATGCTTTGGAAATTAGATTTGAGGTAGTAGAACTTCATTGTTATAAACAATAAATTACCCACATTAACTATACTAGTTCGAACAGATTCCTGATTTGGTCGGATAGTAAGACCGTATACCCTAATTAATATTATTAATTTTAACTCTAGTACCTATTCAAACTACTTTACTTCAATATCGTATTTTCTTATATTAATGGACAATGTTTTACTTAGTTAAGACAAAAATAATTGACATGATCTCTACAAATTTTATTTTCAAGGTTACAGACTAGTGTAACAAGAGCTTCGAATAACAACTTAAAGAAAACAAACCATTACAGCGTTTCAAATCCACTGAAGATTACAAAACTTTCCAAAACATTCCAAATATATTTCAGTTCAATGGGTTAATCAATTACACTCAATGCAACAAGCTTTTTTGTAAGTGCGAATAATGTAAAACAAAGATAACAGTGTATGTAAGGAGAGTGCTTTAGATTATCGAAATCCATAGTAGTGATGGACGTCATGTATAATACTGATAAATCTTTTCACTTAAATGTTTAACAGCGTTTATCTTGATGAATTAGGAGAATATAAATTTTAAAACACTATTAATGACCGTACTTGCCGAGGGCTCGCTTATACTATGACTAGCAGACCCACGCAGATCTGTCTGTGCTTTCTATTACCTGTAGTGTGATAATAAGTCGATGACTTTTTTTCGAACTTTCAAAGGAAACCAATTCTTTTACACAATTTTTGCGAAACTTTAATCGTTTAAGCAGTGGAAGCTCTCAAAAGGATTTATTTTTCCCCGTTTTTTCTACATTGTTTTGCTGATATTCGGTTTCTATTTGACATAGTGTAATGATACAGTCATAATTGATGAATGAATTAATTCTTCTTAATTTTGGTTCAATCATTATAGTGACTACTTTCAAATCGCAATCGTGTTGAAAGTTGTTAAATGTATTAGTAAATATTTATTGAATTACTACAGTACAGTGTTAACATACTTCAGATAAAATTTGAAAACTTGAATACTAATCCATACATATAAATTCTTGTCTTGTCACAATATTAGTTGTCATACTCCGCGAAAACGGCTTCATCCATCGAAATTTTGTGTCTGAGAATAAGACGTAGACTATTTTTTATACCCTTAGATAGTAAAAAAATAAACGGCCACCACCGAAACCGCGGGCATCAGCTAGTTCAGTTAGATTTATGTGGAATTAAGTAGTTCAATAGTTAATGTAACTAAGATTTGATAAAATATTTATGAATATTTATTTATTACGCTTCACAAAAGTAATTAATGTAGTTACACCGATATAGAATGCATTACTTTGGATTTGTCCCTTAACCCAAATTATTTAATCTTCTTATATATAAAATTATCGTGTCACAATGTTCGGTCCCATACTCCTCCGAAATGGCTTAACCAATTCTTATGAATTTTTTTATGCATATTCAGTAAGTCTGAGAATCCCAAATTTTTTTTTTTTATTTTTTTTGATAATTTTTTCATTATTTTATTATGTGGCATTAAAAATACATACAACCCCAAATTTTCAACCCTCTACGATCAACTCCTATTTTTAGGACGGTACAAAGTTCGCCGGGTTAGCTAGTATTTTATAAGTGTGTAGAGATTACAGACTAACTTAGAGGTAATTAGGTAGCCCTTATACCCTTTCCGATTACAACTTTTAGGGGTCAACTAAGTGCTTACATGTCTTTTCTTTAAACATTTAGGGGCTACTTATGTTAGGGTGCTTCTATCATAGGTAGCCCGCCTCGCCCACCACAGTACTGGCTCGAAATTAATTATAGTCGTATAAACGCTAACAGAGGGAAACTCAATTGTGCTCGAAATATCACAGACATTACCGGGAACGAGTAGCGAAAGGCATTTCTTAACGCTAAATTTCTTACGACAGTGCCAAACACTAACAAATTACCATCAATTTAATTGATGCTATACTTCCTTACGTCTCTTGAAGAAACTTCTTTGTGATAAGTATTGTTTTTTGGGCCTTAATACTTCTACATAATCGTACTTTGTTCAACTTACAAGGCCTTCTCTTAATAAATTAGTCAATTTATCCTTTTATTTCAACAACACAATGTAAGGGCTTTTATCTCGCTCGCAAAAACTAAGAAATGTGGCATTCCGTTGGGAGAACTCTGACATAAGCCGTAAGAATCATGAACGAGAACCTCTTGTTTTTCGATTTTATTGTAGTTATAAAGTACTAGGAATTGTAATGAATTGTAATACTAGCTGAGTCCCACGGTGTTGCCTTATGCCATTGGGTATTTGTCTGTGAAAGTCCCCAAAAAAATCGGTACAGTCGTTCTGGAAATTACAAACACACAGATAGACATACAAAAAAAACATGAGTTGCTTGTTTTATGCAAGTACCGTATATACTTGCATATAAAAAGCCGTTCATTCGATATTACAAACAGATATATCAATATTATTATTTTGTATAGATAGATGTTAATCGATCTCTTCTCTTATATCGCAATGTACACCCGTATGTATATAACTCATTTTCAAGAAATAAGTTTTACCTTTTTATTATACCTACAACAGAGGCCCAGACAGATGGACATTGAACACCAGTGTTATTTACTTGTATGACTGTCTTGCACGCACTGCTGAATGGTTGATATGTTAATGCAGTGTGGATGATACGAAATTACATATTTATTTCTGAGAGCTCGTCGATATCCTGTTTTAGACGAGAAATATCTATATTTTTACAAATGAATACAGTTTTAGTGTCTGTTTGTTACATGAAATAAACAGTTACTTACTAAAAACATAATAACGACAATTTTTTAAATTTATGTTTGTCTGTCTCTTTATCCGTTTCCGCTTTAAATTTATAGAAATACGCACTAAAACTTAACGGTTCAGCTCTTCGTTATTGTGCCTAGCAGTAAAACTCACTACCAGCTCGTGTATTTCCTTCCCATTATGATCCCGTGTATTTCCTTCCCATTATGATCCCGGATCCCTTAAGCAGGGCGTGAAAATGCATCTCACTTGGCCGCCATAGTGTAGGCCACCATACTGCCTGCGTGCGCAATGAGTGTAGTGGCATGTTCACTCCTGGATTCTACTTATACTTTCCATCAGGCAGAGTAAAGTTGCCTTGGCAGATTAAAAAAAAACTCTTGAGTTAATATTAAGGGAATTTCCAAGTTATTGTTTTATCGATCCAAAGACAAAGAAGTTAGCTGACACTTCACACACACACTTCTCTTCTATAACGAGGCATTTAAGTCGTTATTTTTAATGGTTTACATAAAGCACTGACAGGAGATCTATAGTTTATTATGTGTAAACGTGTGTGGGATTGTGTGTGCGTGCGTGTATGCGTGTGCGTGTGTATGTGTTTAAACTTTAATTATACTAAAATTAGAAATATAAATTCCGTAATTTATAAGACATAAGTATAACAACAAATAGAAAAGATTTCGAAAAAGAAATAACACGTTTCTTTCGTGAACACATAATAAAGATCATGTATTGTATACCCAGTATAAATTACCTGCATTGCTGCTGAGTCTAGCTACCTTTTTAGTAGTCATTGATCCCTCGAATGCTGAGAAAACAAGAGTGTAATGTTATTAAAGCATCTTTCTCTAAGTACTACATGGAAGTTGAATGATCTCATTTCAAGACTTAGTTACTTGCTTGTCATTTATAAAATGTGAAATAGGTTAATTGTGTAAAATAAAAATAAATAGTAAACTGCAAATATCAATGGTATGGGTCATGAACATGAATAATCAAGATAGTGATGTTGAAGTACTTTTTTTCCCCGATCATTTTTGCGACGGGAGACTAGCCAACTGTGAAATATGCACACATAATTTCATCTCGATCTGATCAGCCGTTCAGAAGGAAATAGATGAGATTCATTCAGAAAAATTATAAGAAAAAATCAGCTTTCAAAAGTGATTTAATATTATTACAAGAAAGCCACTCATATTTGTTGCGGAAACAAGAAACAAGTGAACAGGTATAAACGAAACCAATCGAAATGTAAAACGTGCGTGTCTTCGAATAATAATTATTGATATAAAATTTATGTTTAAAGTCCTTTCTCGGCATCAAGTCGTCGAAGAATGCAATCTCAGAAACAGATAAAACGTTCGATTGTATGACGCGATCACGATTCATAAAGATATTGTTTAAGCAAACTTGATTCTTATTCTTAAGAGAAAAATCTTTACAAGAATTTATGGTAAGCAAGCAGATAATTCGAAATTGATTATTTGGATATTTTGTCTCTATAATTTCACTTTTATTTTGGATACTGTTTGTTTAGTAAATAGTAATTTTCAGACAGAAAAACAAGAAAATAGTTCTGAATATGAAAGAATGGCCTACATTCAAAATTCATACTAGTATTATAATTCTCGAACGAACTCTAACTTTGTCTGTCTATTACGATTTTACGGGTAAACCGCTATACCATTTTTAATTGAATTTGGTGTGAAGACACTGTGATTTTTGAGGATCATAGCAAACTCTTTACTGACTTAAACGAAGGCAGAGTTGCAGACAAAATATGAATCGATTAAAACCACATCAAAAGATTAATCACTTATCTGTAAGCACCTAGAAGACAGTAGGTTCATCTTTTATTAGTATGACGCCTCGATCACTCGATCCCACCACAATAAAGATCATTTTTATTCTTTTAAAGAGCACTATTTCAAATTTATTTCAATTGGTCGTAAAATCGTATCTACGCAGATAAGGAAGCATTCGTTCAATGAAGTGTAATTGACGTTATGTCACGATGCATGTTCTAAATCATTCATAATAAACTCAGAATAGCATGAACTTGTTTTTGTTTTTAACACGCTTAAAGAAGTGAAAAAAGGGGATCGTTTTTTGTTTTTTCGGAAGACGGTCCCTATTTTATCTCATCCACATATTTTCATCATTAAATTCATTACGACGACGACTTGAAGACTAGAAGACTTTACAATTGAAGACGTTAATTACTAGAAATTGGCAGAAATAGCTGATATTATTCATCTGGTTGCCATCTCATCAAAAGAAGAAGAAAATAATCTATTTTCTTCTTTTTATAAATATATGCTTCTACTTTAAAAACTAAGCTTAATCTCTGACTCACTTTAAGAGAGCGTGTCCACTTAAAGAGAGTTAGGTAGTGATATTTTCTTTCTCACCAACCTTTTAAGGGAAACGTAAGTGGTAAGAGTTCTCTTAAATTTTAGGGGCTACTTACGTAAATAGGGGCTAGTTAGTAAAGAGACGGTTTATGTACGTGTGCTTGTATTCAGTAGGTGAATGCGGGCGTTAATGTAACATTGATTGTAGTTCTGTTATTGTAGTACTAAACTCCTTTCATTCATAAAGTTTTCTTCTATTCTCTTATTTAGTGAAGTGTTTTTTCTAAATACTATTTTTGTATGTACTTATGTATTTTGATAACGTCTATTTTTGAAGTAACGCAACTAATTTTAATCAGTCTTTGACATTTAGAACGTAGTTTGACGATAAAAAATTCTTTATAAATTTTTAGATAATAGCTTAGAGAGTTTTCGAACAACAGAATTAGCATCAAACAAATTACTTGACATAAACGCAATAAAAAAAGACATCTACCATTATCTGCAGATGATATCATTGAATTGAAAAACAGCCAGATTTGTGGTTGATATTAAAATAAAATAAACCTTAGGTTTGATTTATTCGAATTAAAACACAGTTTTGATTTAGCTTAAAATTATTCCAATCCATGTAAATCATTGTTATGATTAAGCAATGTGATGGTCATCAAAATAATCTGTATTGTTTATTTGTATGTTGGTACAAAGTGGGCCGAGCACAGGACGGACCGGTAAATCTGAGTAAATGTATAGATTTCTTTTAATTATTACTTTGTCTCTAGGATTCATTGTTAGGGTTCCGTAGCCAAATGGCAAAAAACGGAACCCTTATAGATTCGTCATGTCTGTCTGTCTGTCCGTCCGTATGTCGCAGCCACTTTTTCCGAAACCATAAGAACTCTACTTTTGAATCTTGGTAAGTAGATGTAATCTGTGAACCGCATTAAGATTTTCACATAAAAATTGAAAAAAAAACTATACATTTTAGGGGTCCCCATACTTGGAACTGAAACTTAATTTTTTTTTTTATTAAACCCATACTAACGTATGTCCAAAAATTATGTTGAGGTTTCTTATATCATTTTTTTCTAAACTTAAAAGTTTCCGAGAGAGACACTTCCAAAGTGGAAAAATGTGTGTGTCCCACCTGTAACTTCTAAAATAAGAGTGATAAAACTAAAAAAAATATATGTTGTATATTACCATGCAAACTACCACCGAAAATTGGTTTGAACGAGATCTAGTAAGTAGTTTTTTTTGTAATACTTCATAAATCGTAAATCGTAATTTACCTAATTTACCTTTCATTCAATAAATACACTATTATAAAAACATCGATCGAAGTTACAACGAACTACAAGAACTTTTATATGATGTTACTTGCTGATACAGAACCCTTCATGGGCGAGTTAGACTCGCACTTGGCCACTTTTTATTATTGAAAATTAGATATTTTTTGCGTTGTCGTTGCAAACATAAATAATAAGATAATAATTCTTTCTTTGGTGATACCCTCAAAGTAAAGTTTTCAACAGCAACCCAAAGTCCCTAGAGGAATTAAAGGAAAATATTTGAGAGAAAACGCAAAACATTTCAGGAATCACTTGCGAGGCCGTCATTGGAAATATTCGCTCCAGGTTGCAACAGTGTCAAAATAGTTAAGGATTACATATTATGGATGATGTAATTAAAAAAAAATCCTCATTTCTGTACTTTAATTATAAATAAACAGTTTTCATCTCACACTACTAATTGCTTTTAAAACATCAATTGAAATGTAAACGAACTTTTGGTCCACCCTGTACTTAAACAAGAAAACAATCGACATAAGAACCTTCTTCATTTTGAAGTCTCTTACAAAACACTACTATAACCTACTTAAGCTTCATACATAGACTACTTGATTTTAATATTTTCATATCTAATTGATACTTCAAATATCGCACTGTGTTATGAAAATAATTTTCTACGAAATTGTAAAGAGATAAGTACTTCAATAGCAATATGAAATATGAGCAAGAGTAAGCTTTAAGCTGTTTAGTTGATTTAAGTACTTTACACAAGAGACTTATATTAATTTTCAATATTAATGAGAATATTAGTCTGTATATTACGATTTAAATACTTCATAACCGTGTGGGTTGAATTTCGTAAGTTGAAATTACGAGTATTTTCCTTTTTAGAGAAATTCAATATTACTGTAACTATATTTAGATGATTATATTAAGACCATTTTCCTTTCGGCATTGTACTTGCACGATTTGGTAAAGTTTTAAATAGCGTATTTAGTGTTCCGTAGTTCATGACTCGGAACCCTTATAGATTTGTCATGTCGGTATGTCCGTCCTCGACTTACCGCCCAAACGGTTAGTGCTAGAAAGATGAAACTTTGCATGTATATGTGTTGTTATATATATTATATTTATATATATATATATAAAATTACGAAATATGGTATATATGGTTACTACCATATGGTATGGTATAGTATAATATTTAGGTCTTTCAAAAACATTGAGAGGTTATTAGGACCATATTTTAAAATTAGATATTAATTTGCGAGTTAATGAAATTTAAAGCTTATTTTTTGCCAAGCATGGAGGATGTTTCTCTCTCTTCCTCTAAAGCAGGCACCACACTTCGCTATGCGCTATTCGTTATGCGGGTTATTCGCGCGCATACGGCGAAGTGTGGCGAGTATATTCGTTTCGTTCACCATAAAAATGACAATGACACATCTCTACAACACACATATTTGCCTTGTTTGATGCTTATTTGGCATACCAGTTCGAAGTGCGGATGGCATGTTTGTTGTTTGCGCGCATAACTAGTATTTGGGCGATTACGGCGTAGACACATAACGAATAGTGTATAACAAAGTGTGGTGCCTGCAAAAGCTAAACGTTTGGCTCGTAAAATCTGAAAAAAAAAACACGATCGTAGTCCACGTGATGAAATTTAAAGGAAAATTATAACGGCTTCGGCTAACGGCACGTAAAATGTGCTTGGATACTTAGAAAACTTCGTACAACAATAACGAAATAGACAACACACACAATAATTATTATCTATTGGGCATGATATTAAATCCCCGTGCTATTTTGAGTGACCACAGAACCCTATTCTATGGGTGGCCTGATGCGCACTTTGCCGATTTTTTTTTTGTTTTTATTTTGGAACATAACTTTATTACAACTTTTTATGTGTTTTGTAGCACTTTGAATTTATGCTTCAAATATAGGAGACATCGACAATTAATGTAATTAATAACAGTTGAAGAAGGCTTATTTCAATAATATACTTTTTAATTTTGTCTCAATTTACACTAGTCATAGTCATAAGCTGAACTTGCCTATAATGTTTAATCGTGTTTCTCATAAAAGAGTTTTTTATTCCATGCCAATGTATAACTCCTCATATTTTAGCGCGTTCACCTGACTGCCTCATTGGTCTAGTGGTTAGTGTCTACGCCTTCTGATCAAGAGGTCTCGGGTTCGTCTCCCGGGTCGGGGTAAAGTGATGTTGGTTTTTTTCCAATAAATTCTTAATAATAGCCCGTGCTACGGAAATTTAGTGGTGTTGCACGATAAGCCGTCGGTCATGGTTGTCATGTGCCAGTGCCCCCAAATGCACTGAAAACTAGTTCAGCGATAATTCAGTTCGTTTTCAGGGTAGCGGAGTTACGATGCCAGTCGCTCCGTAGAAAAAATGATATTCAAGCGGAACCGGTTGAACTGGTAGCCGACCCGAAATAAGCTTAGAAATAATAAAGGCTTTAAAGATGATTACTAGTGTGTTCACCTATACAAACACACAACTACAAAAAAAAAACTTTACTTCATAACGCTAATGTAGAAGGGGAGCGTAAGTTTAAATATAATCACTTATCACTATCATTCGACTACATCACCAATCTAATCTAGATTTATTATATTAACGTCCGCAATCTAAAAACAACTTCAAAGTAATGCTCTCCCGTACGTGACATGTAGCCGCTCCGAGACTGCCAACTGATCCTATCAAATCTTTTATTTGTTCATTCAAAGATATTATACAGAATGTGTTTCATTGAGAGAAACTCCGTTTAGGTAATTTCAGTATTGTACATCGCACGTCATAGCTAATATTTTTAGTTTGTTTCTGTTGTGAGTTATTTGGTTTTGGTTGCAATGGTAACAATTTTGTTTTCATATTTTTTTATCGATTTTAAGAAATTCTGGTTTAAAGTATATCGTGTTTTTATATCACCTTAAATATATGCAGTTAGAATCAGGTTAAGATACGATATACGATAGTTTTTTATTGTACATAGAGAGTTTTTGTTGTTTGTTGTCAAACGTTCGAAAGGTACGAGACATAATTCCCCGCAACGTTTCGAATGGGTTACACCGCTCGTAGTCACGGCTAAATTACTACTAGATTGTCAGAAGGTATTGGAACCTTTATGTTATCTTTTAATTCCTAATCGCGTAAAAATATTTAGTACTTATTTTATCAAGAATCGCACAGTACAGTAAGATAGAGAACGATACGAGACGAAACTAAATACTACTTGAGCAAAAGTAAATGTAGTAAGCACATTTGAACGATTATTGAATTAGAGTGCAACATTGTGTCTATATACTCTATATAATATAAAACATGTATCTATATTGAAACATGTTTTACCAATAGAATGAGGAAAAAATAGCACTCATTTGAAGTAGGAACTATACATTAGTGTAGTAAAATAATATAATTAAGTTATAAAATTATTATAATGGATAAAAATTTATTTATAAATTGACATGCGGTCTCGCTTTGTTTCATTCATTTTCAGAGCGTTCTATCGTATTTACGCAGATTGTCCTAAAACTGATCGCTACCGAGAATTTCATGAAGATGAATTCTTAATTTTAATGATAAAACTGAAGTTGATAATTAGTATAGACTTTGAACGTTACCCCATATGTTGTACATTACCATGCAAACTACCACCGAAAATTGGTTTGAACGAGATCTAGTAAGTAGTTTTTTTTGTAATACTTCATAAATCGTAAATCGTAATTTACCTAATTTACCTTTCATTCAATAAATACACTATTATAAAAACATCGATCGAAGTTACAACGAACTACAAGAACTTTTATATGATGTTACTTGCTGATACAGAACCCTTCATGGGCGAGTTAGACTCGCACTTGGCCACTTTTTATTATTGAAAATTAGATATTTTTTGCGTTGTCGTTGCAAACATAAATAATAAGATAATAATTCTTTCTTTGGTGATACCCTCAAAGTAAAGTTTTCAACAGCAACCCAAAGTCCCTAGAGGAATTAAAGGAAAATATTTGAGAGAAAACGCAAAACATTTCAGGAATCACTTGCGAGGCCGTCATTGGAAATATTCGCTCCAGGTTGCAACAGTGTCAAAATAGTTAAGGATTACATATTATGGATGATGTAATTAAAAAAAAATCCTCATTTCTGTACTTTAATTATAAATAAACAGTTTTCATCTCACACTACTAATTGCTTTTAAAACATCAATTGAAATGTAAACGAACTTTTGGTCCACCCTGTACTTAAACAAGAAAACAATCGACATAAGAACCTTCTTCATTTTGAAGTCTCTTACAAAACACTACTATAACCTACTTAAGCTTCATACATAGACTACTTGATTTTAATATTTTCATATCTAATTGATACTTCAAATATCGCACTGTGTTATGAAAATAATTTTCTACGAAATTGTAAAGAGATAAGTACTTCAATAGCAATATGAAATATGAGCAAGAGTAAGCTTTAAGCTGTTTAGTTGATTTAAGTACTTTACACAAGAGACTTATATTAATTTTCAATATTAATGAGAATATTAGTCTGTATATTACGATTTAAATACTTCATAACCGTGTGGGTTGAATTTCGTAAGTTGAAATTACGAGTATTTTCCTTTTTAGAGAAATTCAATATTACTGTAACTATATTTAGATGATTATATTAAGACCATTTTCCTTTCGGCATTGTACTTGCACGATTTGGTAAAGTTTTAAATAGCGTATTTAGTGTTCCGTAGTTCATGACTCGGAACCCTTATAGATTTGTCATGTCGGTATGTCCGTCCTCGACTTACCGCCCAAACGGTTAGTGCTAGAAAGATGAAACTTTGCATGTATATGTGTTGTTATATATATTATATTTATATATATATATATAAAATTACGAAATATGGTATATATGGTTACTACCATATGGTATGGTATAGTATAATATTTAGGTCTTTCAAAAACATTGAGAGGTTATTAGGACCATATTTTAAAATTAGATATTAATTTGCGAGTTAATGAAATTTAAAGCTTATTTTTTGCCAAGCATGGAGGATGTTTCTCTCTCTTCCTCTAAAGCAGGCACCACACTTCGCTATGCGCTATTCGTTATGCGGGTTATTCGCGCGCATACGGCGAAGTGTGGCGAGTATATTCGTTTCGTTCACCATAAAAATGACAATGACACATCTCTACAACACACATATTTGCCTTGTTTGATGCTTATTTGGCATACCAGTTCGAAGTGCGGATGGCATGTTTGTTGTTTGCGCGCATAACTAGTATTTGGGCGATTACGGCGTAGACACATAACGAATAGTGTATAACAAAGTGTGGTGCCTGCAAAAGCTAAACGTTTGGCTCGTAAAATCTGAAAAAAAAAACACGATCGTAGTCCACGTGATGAAATTTAAAGGAAAATTATAACGGCTTCGGCTAACGGCACGTAAAATGTGCTTGGATACTTAGAAAACTTCGTACAACAATAACGAAATAGACAACACACACAATAATTATTATCTATTGGGCATGATATTAAATCCCCGTGCTATTTTGAGTGACTACAGAACCCTATTCTATGGGTGGCCTGATGCGCACTTTGCCGATTTTTTTTTTGTTTTTATTTTGGAACATAACTTTATAAGTATTAATTTTTCATTAGGCAATGACTTTCTTACTCTAAAGTTTCCAACTATAGTTTTAAAAACAAAAATCAAAAACAAGTTGATCCTCATTCAAGGATCCCTACAAACTCACCACCTAGGTGGAGAACAACAGCAACGACACCCATACGCTATGCTGAGTCAATTCGCAACACACACTAAAACTAAATACTTCTTCCGGGGATCGTAAATCACATTAAAACAACTTTGTCTACGGAACCATATCACATGTGCGTAGCCCTTAAACTGTTCCGGGTATAGCCATTTTATTATACATATTTGTTGCATATATGGGACTACAAAAATATCGATGCTAAGCAATTTCTTTCACTGCTTTTTTCCAATTGATTATAGTTAACTATAAAATCAAAAGCCTCTGAGGTCTTCTTATAAATTTTTAGCGATGAAATTTATTTAGACTTGTCTGTTCGAATGTCATTTAAATAAAATTAATTCATCGCCGACTCAATTATGGTGTTTACGCTAGCAGTCAATTAAGTTAAAAAAACAACTTGTTTTCTTCACTATCCATCAATTCCAGTTGGAAATTCCCACAGCTGTTTATTCGAAAGCTTTCGTCTTATATTTATCACAACAATTTGTTAATTATTTTCTTATCAAATAGTACTTTAGTTTTGAAAATGTTTTGTATTTCGATTTAGCTACACCCACTTTAGCGAGTATATCGTTTTCACGGATTGCACGTAGTTCTAGTTTGTTAATTGTTTTAAGTCAATATTTCTGGAATAAAACCACAGTAATGCTTAAAAAATAATTAACGGTAAACGAAAAATGAATGTATAAGTATATCTTAGTGACTCATTATAAGTTTAATAATTTAAATATAACATTATAATATTTTTAACAGTAAGCCTTCGGGGATCATAACATTAATTAGCAAAATAGCGCACGGTAGCAATTGAACTGGTTAGCCAGATCCTGATTTGCTGACAAGTACCTGATAGGCTAACTGCCGGATAAACTACATAGATTTTCGATTTTACAAGAATAGGATAGAGTGATCTACATATGTCAGAAAAAAAAACACAAACATCAGCAACCTTTATCTATTAAGTAGTTTTATATGACAGACATCTATCTGCAGAATAATCATGAACCGATAAACTGACCCTTTTGTTCTTAATAGAAAAATCGCAGAAGAAAATAGTCTGATTAATACTCGTCAATTTAAATAAAAACGAAACAAAACCATAGAAAAATATCAATTACTCACGTTTAAACTCAGTAAATATCTTTTAAACACAATCACATAAATATGAAATTTAAATCTCTACATTGAGAAATGAGCCGAAAAGTTATTTGACAAAGAAAAATGATAATAAAATCTGCTAACCTTATCTAATAAATTGTTTGTAAAAGGATTTTAGTTAGGAAAGGAGTTATTAATCCTCACTTCAACAAATGGTAGTAAAAAAATGAAATTAATAGTGTCAATCTAAAACGGCTGCCTTTTTTAATGAGTTAGGGCGTTTTTGGGACAAGATATTTAATTGAAGTTTAACAAAATAAAGCCGATCCGAAATAAAGAGACAGACAACTGATGTTTTTTCTTGTAAGTATTTACAGCTTTTAATTTTAAATTACAAATTTAAACTTCAATTTTATTTCTTTGTAAATATGGTTCGGGAAAACGTTTGCAGTTCGCATTCCGTTTATCTTATTCAATCGTAGAAATCCGTAGAAATATTTTCTGTGAGACCACAAACATTGAGTCTCTTGATCCATGCTTTTTAATTAAATGCTTAGTTTAAGCACAATTCTAATAGGCATACTTTTTTTAAAACGTAAAATAATTTTAGAACCTAATTACTTGATATAGTAATTAGAAAAGTTGTACCATCTAAGGAATTTTATTACAACTTTTTATGTGTTTTGTAGCACTTTGAATTTATGCTTCAAATATAGGAGACATCGACAATTAATGTAATTAATAACAGTTGAAGAAGGCTTATTTCAATAATATACTTTTTAATTTTGTCTCAATTTACACTAGTCATAGTCATAAGCTGAACTTGCCTATAATGTTTAATCGTGTTTCTCATAAAAGAGTTTTTTATTCCATGCCAATGTATAACTCCTCATATTTTAGCGCGTTCACCTGACTGCCTCATTGGTCTAGTGGTTAGTGTCTACGCCTTCTGATCAAGAGGTCTCGGGTTCGTCTCCCGGGTCGGGGTAAAGTGATGTTGGTTTTTTTCCAATAAATTCTTAATAATAGCCCGTGCTACGGAAATTTAGTGGTGTTGCACGATAAGCCGTCGGTCATGGTTGTCATGTGCCAGTGCCCCCAAATGCACTGAAAACTAGTTCAGCGATAATTCAGTTCGTTTTCAGGGTAGCGGAGTTACGATGCCAGTCGCTCCGTAGAAAAAATGATATTCAAGCGGAACCGGTTGAACTGGTAGCCGACCCGAAATAAGCTTAGAAATAATAAAGGCTTTAAAGATGATTACTAGTGTGTTCACCTATACAAACACACAACTACAAAAAAAAAACTTTACTTCATAACGCTAATGTAGAAGGGGAGCGTAAGTTTAAATATAATCACTTATCACTATCATTCGACTACATCACCAATCTAATCTAGATTTATTATATTAACGTCCGCAATCTAAAAACAACTTCAAAGTAATGCTCTCCCGTACGTGACATGTAGCCGCTCCGAGACTGCCAACTGATCCTATCAAATCTTTTATTTGTTCATTCAAAGATATTATACAGAATGTGTTTCATTGAGAGAAACTCCGTTTAGGTAATTTCAGTATTGTACATCGCACGTCATAGCTAATATTTTTAGTTTGTTTCTGTTGTGAGTTATTTGGTTTTGGTTGCAATGGTAACAATTTTGTTTTCATATTTTTTTATCGATTTTAAGAAATTCTGGTTTAAAGTATATCGTGTTTTTATATCACCTTAAATATATGCAGTTAGAATCAGGTTAAGATACGATATACGATAGTTTTTTATTGTACATAGAGAGTTTTTGTTGTTTGTTGTCAAACGTTCGAAAGGTACGAGACATAATTCCCCGCAACGTTTCGAATGGGTTACACCGCTCGTAGTCACGGCTAAATTACTACTAGATTGTCAGAAGGTATTGGAACCTTTATGTTATCTTTTAATTCCTAATCGCGTAAAAATATTTAGTACTTATTTTATCAAGAATCGCACAGTACAGTAAGATAGAGAACGATACGAGACGAAACTAAATACTACTTGAGCAAAAGTAAATGTAGTAAGCACATTTGAACGATTATTGAATTAGAGTGCAACATTGTGTCTATATACTCTATATAATATAAAACATGTATCTATATTGAAACATGTTTTACCAATAGAATGAGGAAAAAATAGCACTCATTTGAAGTAGGAACTATACATTAGTGTAGTAAAATAATATAATTAAGTTATAAAATTATTATAATGGATAAAAATTTATTTATAAATTGACATGCGGTCTCGCTTTGTTTCATTCATTTTCAGAGCGTTCTATCGTATTTACGCAGATTGTCCTAAAACTGATCGCTACCGAGAATTTCATGAAGATGAATTCTTAATTTTAATGATAAAACTGAAGTTGATAATTAGTATAGACTTTGAACGTTACCCCTATGAGTTACCCCTATGTGTTTAGTGAGAATATTCAAGGTAAGTTAGGTACGGCAAACTAGAACTGAAACAAATGTGTGAATTAATTCAATTATAAATGAGACTCACAAAATTCTCATTTCTATTTTATTAGGTTTAAAACGTATAGTTTTATTTGTTTAATAATTATAGTATGTCATAAAATTGAAATTATTATGTGCAGACAAATAAATTAAATATTAAATAACTAAAACCGAAACAAAACGTGAATTAATTCAAATCATAAATGATATACACACAAAACTTTATTCTCTATTTTACTAAGTTAAAAAAGTAAAGTTTTATTTGTTAAATCATTTAAATGTGTCATAGAATAAAAATAATTTGCACACAGAAATGAAATTTAAACAATTAAGTTGATCTTATAACTTTTTAGAATATTATTAAAATTCTTGTCATGTATTAATACTGACATAAAAATGTTGTAACGGTAATATATTTTCTAAAATTGAAGCAAAGAAAACGTCCTTAGATATTTACAACAAAACTAAATTATAATATATCGAGATCACACATAGGTATATCATTTTTATATATACATATATATACTTGATCATTTGCGCCAGAAGGCTGGCAGGTACTGGATGTGAGTAGCCGAAGATCGAACTAACGGCCCATTCACGACCTTTCCGCTGTGAGCGGCAGCTAAGAGCGATACGCCGAGCGGTAATATCAAAAGTATAAAAATGTACGAGGCACGCCACGAGTCGCCGCTCATAGCGAAAAAGCTAGCGGTTTTTGCCGAGCGAATTGCTACAGCGGCGAGCGGCGTGGAGAGCGGCAGGAACAAAGGCACAAGTTAGAATGTGCGACGCCACGAAACAGAGCGGCGTGGACAGCGGTGCAGGAGTGACGGACTCAGCGGCGTTAAATAAAAACAAAAATTTTTAGACGATTTTATGGCGGTAATAGATACCGAGGCTTTTATAACAGAAATTTTAAATAGACCGCTTAAATGGATGTCAAAATATCCCCAAACATAAATATAAAAAGGTTGGGGGAAGAAACTAAAGAATGTTTTCCGGAATATAATGGTACTTACGTTTAATTTAAATTGAAAACACAAAAACATAGAACCTAGGTACCTACCAAGCGAAGCTACTGATATGTTGACAAAACTACTGGTATGTTTACGTAATGTAGGTGGATAGTTGACAAGTTTTAAAAGTTAATTTTTTTCTCTGTCAGTAGGTACCTAATTAGCAAAACAGTTTACATATCAGTAGTTTTGTCTGTAGATATAACTGCACACGAAACTACTAGTATGTCTTATACGCAATGTAAGTAGTTGACAAGTTTTTAAAGTTTTTTCTCTCTGTAAGTACCTACTTAGCAAAACAGTTGGAAACATCAGTTACTTCTTATAGGTAGGACCTTCGTATAGGTCACTAAATCCACCATCTAAATACCGATCTTTATTTAGTTCGTGCACTCATTCTATCATATTTAAAAAAAAAAGTTGTTTTTAAACAGACAGGGGATAATTTTTATAACGCCATGATTTTTAATACGTTTCGACTACCTAAATACGTCCACCGTCGCCGCTGCAACTAACCGCTACTAGGGTTCGTGGCGTGCAAAACGCACCGCTCACCGACGCCGCTCCGCTTTTCGCTAAGACCAAAACTCGTGGCCAGGCCGTAAGTGGCGATCGATTAGAGAGGCCTATGTCCCAGTAGACTGCGATAGGCTGTTGATGATGGCGACATGAACTTGCAGAGTTCATTTCATTTAAAAAACATTGAAACGTAACCGTTTGTAGAGAACAGACTTCTTTTCCTAGAGCCATAAGGAAATGGCCGGCGTCAGTTAATATGAGATAACATTTTATTTCCAGAGCATATAAACGTTTATGAAGATAGTGAATATAATGATAAGCCAGCTTTGAATTAAATTGAATTTTAACTGCTTGCAAAACATTTGTAGAATTGCAGTTGGAATTTAAACATAGCTATTTTTATAGCTTGTTCTAAAAGAGAAATAAACATTGGGCTTCTAGTACCTATTTAGTATTGCCACGGCGGGTAACTTTATACTTTGTTTTTACGGAGAGTTTAAATAAACTGTTTCTTTTAATGACTCTTTTGCGTCAGTTATAAGTACTTAAGATGACGTATTTACTGATGTTTGTTGTTGAAGTTGTGAGATTTGTATTACATCGATACTTTTAACGGTCACCCTACCATTACTATGTGTTTTCAGTTGATCTCTCGTGGAATCTTTTTTTAAATCATATAGAGTGCTATTCCGGGTTTGGGTACTTTTTGCGTCTGTTGTTTTGATTTTTAGACGCGCACAGTTTTTGTTCGATTCCAAATATTGCTGGTGTAAACTTCTTTTGTCTACAATTTAACAGAGTAAATTTATTTTCTAGACTGCTACTTTAATGCAGATTGTTTTTTTAAAATGCCTAGTTTTAAATAATTGCTTAGGAAAACCTCAATGTTAGAAAAATTTCAATGTTTACTAAAAATGTGACCACCTGAAGTGGCCTCAAGTATTAAATTCATTTTTAACAGTCTTTTTTTTTAGTAAACTTAGTCTAATGAAACTCATTTTAGATACTTTATATTAAAAATAAAACACCGTGGTTAAGTAGAGGTTGCTCTTAGAAATAACAATTAAAGTATTTTGCAACTACTATTTGTCTGGAAACCCGAAATAAAGACAAAAGGGATTTAAATTGCAGAAATAATTAATCAAGCCCGTTGTTAAACTGCTTTAAAGGGTAACTGTGGGTAAACAGATACTTTGGAATGTTGATAGGATTAAGAAGCTTTTAGAATCAAAACCAAAAAATGCACCTTTAAGGAATTTTTGTTTCAAACTTAAGATAATTTATAAACTACTAAACAACTACACGTAATGCAGCGGGACGAAGGTATCATAAAAAGTACTTTTACTGTTATCATCTATCTCATCATCATCTCTCTTATGAAGGAGGTTTTGACTTACTATACCACGCTGACCTGGGTTGGTATAGGGTTGGTTTCAAGATTTCCTTCTCTTTGCAACGATGTTGTCTTGCGTAGTTTATCCCTTAGTCGCCTTTTACGACACCCGCGGGATGAATAGGGGAGCCACTCTGTATTCTTAATCCGTCAACACACGGACGCCATCTATCTGCCAATGATCAAATCCCATCCATCAAAATCGGTTTTGCTGTTCCAGAGATAAGCCGACAAAAACAAACAGACAGACGGACAGACACAAATAACAAATTGATATGATGTGACTTTCATATGCATTTAGTTGAAAGTTGTTTATATGAAATTACAAATGGACTCTTCAATTTTATACATTTGTATAAATAAACCTACGCTAACATGATATAAGATGATAGCCAGTCATTAAATATTTTGTGTAAAGATGTTCTGCCAGACAATTTTTTTTTTCAAATCTAATCATGTTAATAGTTTTCGTGAAAAATAAAACTGATCCTAAAATTTTTATACAATTTGCCTTTTGGAACTTAAACGTAGATACCATATTTAATAAACCTTGTGTATTAGTATTTATATATGTTATATACATGTATCTATCTATCTAAGTATATGTATGTGTATGAAGTATATTTATTGGCAATTTAAAATGTTATAAATACGTAGCACCGTCAACTGCCGCTGCCTCTTCGAATCATTTTATTACATCCTAAGATGGCCTGGAAGAGATTGCTTTTAGCAATAAGGCTGCCCTTTGTACATTAATTTGAAATTATTTTTTATTCTCTACTGTAAATCTGTAATAAGGTGTACAAATAAAGAGTTTTCTATCTATCTATCTTACATTTATTTATTAGTCTAATGAGAGCTTTTGTGAACCAAACGTAACTAATTGGTACTAAAAGAAATGTAAGAGAAATAATCTTGAAGTTTATGAAGGCAGTAGTCATTAGTACAAGAAAATCTCTAATTGAAGGTAGGGAATCAAACTGGCGAAATCTGACGTCCATTCTTTTTTTATAATAATTAGACTAGCTGTAATTAAACATATACTGTCACTTTCACTACTATTTTAATTGTGAGCCAATTTTAATAGATAGACATATATGCTGTTGGATATTTTTTTGAAGTTTTCAAGAGGAACAGTCCGTTCATACAAAGTTCATACATTATTTTCACGAATCTTTAACCATGCACGCAGCGCACGCAATGGAAGCTTTTATTTTATTTTTCATTGATTTTAGAATCCTGTTGGTCGTAACGTAACGATATATAAATTTCCTTCCTTATAAATCGGTGCATAAAAACAAACTCTTCAGTTTTCTATTATTATGATTAAATTTATTTTCTATTTTCTCTTTTAATGCTATTGTTTTGTGCAAACAAATTTATTTTATTTTTTATTTATTAATATTACTATAAAAGAAAACTTACATCCGAATTACTTATGGTTAATACAAATATGTCTTTAGGATGCTAGCAACAAGCGTCCTTACATAGGTCACAATATACAAATTACACTGATCTAAAGTCCAGCTCATGGGAAACATCTAGGGAAAGCTATTTAATGTAGGAAAACATATATCGAAACATTTAAAAGACCACCGTATTCAGTGTATGTCCTTATCAAAATAACATTGAACAAGAAAAAGTTTAAAAGAACTACGAGTTGTGTAAAAGAACTTGACTACGCAACAATTTTTTTTTAAATTTTCATAGCCTATCTATACATAACAATATGCCAGGTGATCTTGGCATATTGTTATGTATAGATTTGATACCACATTAAAATCTGTCCAGTAGCTTAGGCGTTACTTTGGCTTCGCGTTAGTCGGGTAACAAACAGGAATAGTAAGTGTATTAAAATGGAAAAGGAATTTTGTAGATTTTAAGAATTAATTTCGGAATGCTTTAAGTAAGCGTAAAAATCTCTAAAACTACTAAATTATTTTCATGTCATTCACAGGAGAGATCGAGCATATTTTAGAATAAAATAAAATACCTATATATTTTGTATTTAAAACACTCAATTTCATTTACATTAGAGGTGAGACCTAAATACCCAAAATCGAAATTCAGATTTTGTTTTATCAAAAGATTCGAGTGTCCAAGTATCAATAACTATTTCAATTATAGTTAGTGATTGAATCGACTATTGCCTATTCATAGCTCTAAGGAATCGTTTAGTTATATAGATACGTTCTTGTAGAAGTTATTTAGTAAGTTAATTTACCTACAACTAATTTATGCCTCAAATGATGTATGATGATGAATGATTATGTTACAAAAAGCTTACTCAGCTGTAAGCATATTAGTTTGTTGACAGCTTTAACCGACTTCAAAATACATAGCCTGTCAAAATGATAACCCTCTTTTAGCTTTGCCGTAGTCGAGTAAAAAGGGAAAAAGTTCTGGATTAATCGGAATCTTTTTTAAAACTGACAAACTAAATAAAATCAATGGAATTGAATTACATTATGCTGTATTTGATTTAAAGTGGAAAAAATATTTACAAAAGGCGATTTTCTTCTCTTCTTGATTAATTTCTACATTGTTTCTAACACTATAATACACTCATTTGCAAAAAAAACGGGCGGTTTCGATTTTCGTCCTGTCTGAAAAAAATAAAATACCAAAAAGGTTTTAATCATTTGAACATGTTACTGGCCAGTTATAAAAGTGTCATAAAGTTTATAAGAGCACCTTCCAAATTCAATTTTTTGAATGAGCCTGGTTTTCAAAGAAAACAACTTTTAACTACATTTTGTGGCGTGAATTCCCTATAGTTAATATCGACTCTAATTAACTTTTTGACAATTTTTAATAAATTATCTGATGTCCTTGACATTTAAAAGTATTGTTATTGCTGTTTAGCAATCTCGAAAATGGTAGATAAAGTGATAAAAGCGAGCAAAATTATTGCGCTACTTGAAGAAGGTTGCAGCCAATGCTTCGTGGCTCATAGGCTAAATGTGAGTCGGTCGACAGTTCAAAGGACCTGGCAGCGCTATCAAGAGACCTGTTCCGTCAATAGAAGGCCTAGTTCTGGCAGAAAGACATGTACCGAACCACGGGATGATTTTCTAGTTAGTCAAGCGTTGAAAAATCGCAAATCTTCTTATGTGGACCTCAAGAACAGACTCGAAGAAGTAAGAAATGTGCAAATTAGTCTATGGACGGTCAGGAGGAGACTTCTCGCTGCTAATATTCACAGTCATCGCCCGGCACGCGGCCCTAAATTACTCCGTGGACATCGAGTTGCCAGGCTTAGCTTCTCTCGAAATTGTGTGTCATGGACTCATGAAGACTGGGATAGGGTATTGTTCTCCGATGAAGCCAGGATATCTCTGCATGGTGAAGACCGACGTCGGCGAGTGCTACCTAGACGAGGAGAACGCTTTGCAGAGGCATGTTTTGATTAATCACACCTTATGGAGGAGGCTCCGTTATGTTTTGGGCAGGAATAAATTCTATGGATCGTACGGAGTTAGTCTTTATCGAAAACGGTACACTGACTGGACACCGATACATATCAGAAGTTCTAATTCCTTATGCACAACCCGCTTTAACCGCTTTTGGCGAAAACTCAATTTTTATGGACGACAACGCTCGCGCCCACCGGTCTGGCGATGTGGAAGCGTATATGCTAGAAGTCGGAATTCGTCGTTTGCACTGGCCAGCTAGAAGTCCGGACCTCAATTCCATAGAGCATATCTGGGACGTTCTGAAGCGACGAGTGAGATCAGTGCAGCCGGCTCCGCA
Source organism: Phragmatobia fuliginosa (assembly GCA_932526445.1). NCBI lineage: Eukaryota > Metazoa > Arthropoda > Insecta > Lepidoptera > Erebidae > Phragmatobia > Phragmatobia fuliginosa. The sequence continues at coordinate 18,835,227 of OW052061.1, forward strand.
GACCATCAGAGAGCTAAAGAATGTGATTACCGCGGAGTGGAACGTATTCCCCAAGAAACCTTAAAAGATATACTCGCTAGCATGCCCAGACGAATGCAAGCCGTGATTTCAGCAAGAGGGGGTCACACTCAATACTAAACTTTTATCTGCTTTTAATGTATTCAATAAAAACAAAGAAATTAACGCGTTTCATTTTTATTTAGCAAACAGGCACAATAATAGTGTTTTGAGCTTAAACATTATTTCTCAATAATTTAATCAAAATGTTATGATGAAACTGATGAAAACTATTCCATCCTAATTAATTTATAAAATTCTGAGGATAACAATACCTAAAATTGTCAAACAAACAAATAGTAACTATAAAATAGTTCTTTGCATAAGTGCCCGTTTTTTTTGCAAAAGAGTTTATATTAGTTAAACTTATTCTTATACACTTTATTAGTATTTCTATTAATGGTCATATATCACCAGAAATAGAAATATGATTTTAAAATAATTGTTTCGATCAATTGATAACATTAACAGGAGTACGCATAAAAAAAACGATTTATTTTACTGTGCTCATCTGGATGATTTCACCCGGTAGAATATAGGTCTCTGATTAAGTCGAATTACCTACTTCACCTGGGCTATATTACTTTTTTTTTGTTATCCTCATTGATGGCCGTAGCCCACCTTTTTTTACGTGTGGAAACCCCGGTGGGGTCACGGCAAGAGGGAGTTATTTAACCAAATCCTTCTTCTTTTGGTTAAATAACTCGTTGTCCTTCGCCCATTAGAGGAACGAAGAGGTTTGTCGGACTTTTACCGACTAGAGAACCACACGGGTGCCATTCCGCGTCCTAGATGGGAGAGGTCCAGGTACTACTGTTATTAGGATATCTGGATTTTCTAGCGCCTGCCCGCACTGATGCGGGCGCCATAACTCATAGATATTACCTATAGGAACATGTCACATGAACCAGAAACATCATTCTATATTGACATATGTAGTCGGTAACCACAGTTAGTCAGTACCTTAATTATATTTGGAGTAGGTGCGTAGATACCATTACGTATTGAAGCAGCAGTTAAGACTAATTGTACGATAATTAATCATACGCAATCTAAGTAATTACCGAGGTGGTATAATAACTAACTTTAGAATGATTTGGTTAAACAACTCAGAGATGAAACAACCGGTGGTAACACTAACTTTGACTTGGATAATTGATGTGGCTAAGTTACACAGAAACCTAATTTTATTTGTTGCGGTTTTATTGAGTAAGGGTTGTTGCTACATCAAATACGTTTTATTTTGTTTGGTGTTTGAAAAAAGGATAAACAATAAAATTGATAGCCTGCCTCGTTGGTGTAATGGTTATATGCGACTGCTGATCAAGAGGTCTCGAGTTAAAATCCCTGGTGAGGCCAAACATGCTGTTTGGTTTTTCTGACAGAAAATTCTTAATGACAGCCCGGAGTATGAAAGTTTGGTGGTGATTCAAGCCCGTGCCTCGGAGAGTCACATCATGTCATTCAAAGCCACATCAAAAACAATCATATCAATTAAATTGTCCGCGGTACATTAGTTCTCAAATTCGCAATAATGTGATTTTATAAAACCTACTTTCTAAGAAGAGGTGTACTCCTGGAGAAACAGTTTGATGTTTTGCATCCTATAATAAGATTTATTGAATATTTTTTTCCTTAATATAAAAATAACATTAAGAAAGCAAAATAGCAAAGTTCTAGAGGCTATTTGTCTATCTTATTAGTCTTAACATAATAGGAATTTTCTTACACTTGACCTTTAAATGATGTAGACCTGTTTTCCTTCTAAAAATAATTAACATGATCTCAATTTATTTGTTTTTCCAAATGTTTACACGAGCTTTGAAAAGTTTTATAATATTATATGAAGCTCTGTTCAGAGATAATTTCATATGAAGAGTGGCAAAATAACTTTAAAATAACTTTTGAAAATCTCTATAGTTAACAATCATGGGCTCATCATCCTGAAGATACTGGAAAGTACTATCTCGAAATAAAACCGATCAAAAACACATGGTGTTTCGTTAATCTTGGTTTGTTGGCCCGGGTGCAATCTGATATTCATGGCAGATTCTTGCCGTCTTTCTACTTGTACGTGTAGCAACATCGTAATGTTTGCCTTTAAAACTATTTTCTCGAATACCCAATATGAGTTGCATCTGATATTCGTCGCTTACAAAAAAATGTTTTGCTCGGGTAAAGGGGACACAAACACACATAATAAAAGTTTAATAATCCAATGGTTTTACGATTCTTTGTTTTTTAAGAAAAACCAGGGCAAAAACAGCTTTTTCTTTGTCTTGAAATAATAACATTTTATGCAAATTTTTTAAACAAACTGGTATTCTCATTTATGTTTTACAACCAGATGGAGATAATTAAATGTTTTTAATGATCCATAATAAAGTCATTAGGAATATAACCCGGACTTTTTTAATAGGTTTATGTTTCGATAATGTTTTAATGAAGTCTTAAGTCTTTTATACTTATAGTGGCACTTGGATTGTTTTAAACATATAACCATTTTGTACTAGAGGAAACTGAAGTCTATGAGAGAAACCCGTGGAATTGGAGAGGCCTACTTCCATAAGCTAATGATGTAGGTAGTAGAGCCACGCTGATTTCAGCACGAATGGGCCGGCTCGACCCGGTCAGTACTACCCTCACACAGAAGACCATCCTAATAATGACATAATGACAGCATTACTGCTGTCGTATTTCGTTGGTGAGTGTGAGACCGGAGGCCCAATCATTCTGCATCATTCTCCCGCCCTTCGAAGGCCGGGAGAATGATGCAGAATAATCTAACCAGGCCGCCATGGTAAGGGTCACCATACTACTTTGCCTACCCTCACAATAAGCATGGTGACCCCTACTCCTGGATTCCACTCATGCTTTCCATCAGGCAGAGTAGAGTCACTTTGGCAGGCTTAAACATAAAAAAAAAAAAAAAAAATTAAGATGTTAATATTAATTCTTACTCTTAAAAGTGTGCAATAACAAATACAATTAAGTTTTTACAGACTTACCGATTTTTTTTTGAATTTTAATTATTTTGTGACGATTTAAAAAGTAGGTGAAAGATATAAATATATACTATTAAGTTCCGTATAAGTTCGTTCGTAATTTATCCCCCGATAAAGTCGGATTTTTGAGTGTAAGTGTCGACAAAGTATTTGTGGAGTTTTTAGAGTTTTTACTGCCGTAAAAACTCCACAAATACTTTTTTTAAATACAACTCCGGCATTAGGAATATACATCCTGTGTCACGGGGGATTACAAGCATATCTGAAACGGACAAAAAGAACACCCAGACTAAGGAAAACAATTTCTGGATCACACAAAGTATTGTCCCACGTGGGATTTGAAGCCACTACACTTGGCGCAGTAGAAAGCGGCGTGCATAAACCTCTACACTAACCGTGCATTTGCAATTGAAAAACTATTAATATTGTATGTAGTCAATCATATAACAAAGAATAACGACGCTCCAAAATAACTTGAATGAATTTGGACTTGCAAAGCAATTTCGTCCTTTTATTTTTAGTAGTAAGCCACAAATTGCAATGATACTGCCTGTTATGCGTAGTGGTTTACATTTAAAATGAATAGCTTTAATAAAATAACGGGGTACAAATGATTTCCTGCGCTAACAACGACGCTTAAATTCCCCAAAATCTCTTAAATCCATCGTGCGTAAATATAAAGTGAGTAAACAAGAGAGATACTTTATTTGAACCCTCATTTCGTCATTTGAGGCCATTGATATGAGTGACCTATTTCAATGGTCAACATTACATCACGATAAGGGATGTAGAGTGAAAACTAGTTCAACCCTTACTCCTCGTCGTGGTACAATTAAAATTATATTCAACATTTATAAGTTTTTTATTTTTTTTTATTGTTGTAATGGAATAGGCATTTGTCTTCCATCTCACCTGATGGAAAATGTAGATGAAGACGAAGATGGTACACGCCCATCCAAAAGAAACCTGTTCACTCTACTCTTAAAGGTTCCAGAGTTCAACTCATCAGGAAAAATAGACCCAGGCAGGTCGTTCCAAACTTCGTACCACCCAATTTTTTAATCCCAGGACTTGATCGCAGCGCCACGAATCTAGACCATTACCGAAACCCACATGATTACATATAAAAATATTCTTCAGCCGTTTATGACTTCAATTACAAACACACGAATAGAAGATTTATATAATACTAGTTGACCCAGCGAACTTCGTACCGCCCAACTTTAAAATTCCAGAACTTGATCGCAGCACCACCTACCGGGTCCAATTGCGAATCTAAACCATTCCCAGATCCCCTTGAACACACACAAAAAATTTCATCAAAATCGGTCCAGTCGTTTGAGAGAAGTTCAGTGACATACACACTCACACAAGAATTATATATATAAAGACTAGTTGACCCAGCGAACTTCGTACCGCCCAACTTTAAAATTCCAGAACTTGATCGCAGCGCCACCTACCGGGTCCAAATGCGAATCTAAACCATTCCCAGATCCCCTTGAACACACACAAAAAATTTCATTAAAATCGGTCCAGTCGTTTGAGAGAAGTTCAGTGACATACACACTCATATATATATAAAGATGTAACGATTATTACCCATATTATTATCCTATATTACCTATAAGTATCAATTATTTATAACTATAATTGTTTGTAACTGTATTTGTACCTACAAAAGTATGTGTAATTAATAAATGTAGTACAAGGGGTGAATTGTAAACCAGTTTTTTTTTTTAAAAGACAACTCCCGCATTAGGAATATAAATTCCTGTGTCGCGGGGGAATTTACAAACATACATGAAACGGACACAAAGAACACTCAGACTCAGAACAACAAATTGTGAATCACACAAAGTGTTATCCCACGTGGGATTTGAACCCACGACACTTAGCGCAATAGATAGCGGCGTGGCGACCGCTTAAACCACTAGGCCAACCGTGCAGTCAAAAAAGCTTTAAAGTCATTACAGCCTTTCTGTATTCTTTTAACAAGCGCTAAATCCAAACACTTTGCCATTATTTTTAAATGTTTTTGTGTGTAATAAATGTTTTTTTATTATTATTTTTATAATCACCGATAAATTACACAAAGGCATTGAACAAATATTTGCCTTGTTGGGGATCACACCCACGACCTCTGGGAAAAGAAGGTTGTAGAAATACTAGGGATGTTAAAAAAATAACTTTATCGTCGGTGTTGTGTCTTTATAACCACTGATATATTACACCCAGATATGGAACAAAAGAATTATCCTGATTAGGAATCAAACCCACGACTTCTAGGAAAAGAACATTTTAGGAATACTAGGAATGTTCAAATAATAACTTTACTTTTAGATTAATTTATATTTGAAACTGCTCAAAGATATACCAATTATAAGTCTTAAAATTCATTAGAAGCGCATTTACGGTACTAATTTTGTTATACCTATTAAGGAAATGGATGATTTACCTTTACTAATCCCTACTAATAGTATAAATGCGAAAGTAACTCAGTCTGTCTGTCTATTAGGTTTTTTGATTTTGATGAATTTTGGTATAGAGATAGATTTAACCTTGGGAAAGGACATAGGCTACTTTATACCTCTATAATCGACATACACGCGGGCGGAGCTAGTTTTGGATAAATATCAAATTCGTGTTCATATAGTATTATGTGTAAATAAATGTAATATCACTATAACTTTAAGATTTCAGATACGCTTTAAGTTTCAACTTCTTCTAAGATTAGCTAACATTAACAACGGCTGGTACGCTGTTATTTTTGATCGCTAAAACGTGATCAATAAGTATCATCTGAACGTAAGTTATTATTTGAAATAGAGAATATCTGTCTATACAATAAAGAAAATTAGAATATCTGTTTTTTTTTTAATTTCAAATTAACAGCTTTGTACGAAAGGCATGTAAAAGTAAATATACGGTATATCTATCAGAAAACAATGTATATTTGTTTTGTTTTGGCTAATCTCAGAAACTCCTGGAGCGATTTTGACCGGACTTTGACTCTCAGGTAACTGTTGATATACAGAGTAACATATCATGAGGCTAACAGAAGCATTTCGATATTCAACTAGACTTGACTCCGCTTCGCCTTCAATTACCTTTTTCAACCCTTTATGGGTGGAATTTTTAAAAACCTCTCTTAGGTGCCACAAATGCCAATTTTCAGCTACCTGCGCCAACATAAATTAATGTCAAAATGTCTCTTCAAAATTAATTTTTTTTTAATGTATTTTATCTTATCGCATTTACCTAATCACTATTTATGGCTTTTCTTTTCAAAAAGACTACTTACTCTGAAATATTATAGAAACTTTCTTAGTTGTTAGTTTTGTTGAATCGTAACTATTTCTAATACTATTTGTCAACTGTCTGAATCGGATGTAGCGGAAATTGCTTTTATATGAAGAATTACAGCATTAGTTTGTGCGTTCAAGTCGGGCGATATAAGATTTCGGGTTCATTACTCCAGTCATGTTAATATATATATGTATTGTATTTATTTTTCTTCACAAAAATTTGACGACGTAAGAATACTAAACAGTACTTAATGGCCTTTACTACTGGGGAGGTATGTAGAAAATCCTTAATAATCATTTAGACTATGCAATAAAGTAAAGTAAAGTAAAATAAAAACATTAATTTAAAACGAAGTTTATAATAAATACTTATAATGGAAAAACAATCCCGTTTTACAGATTTGGGGGACGGAAGTGCCCCCGCCAAATCGAGAAAAAATTAATCATTTGATGTGGCTCTGGCAGATTTGCCTTATACAATCCGTCATGCTAAAATCTTTCTTTCCTGTTTTCAAAAAGCTAGTGAAGGATTATTATCTGTCATTATAATTGCTTGTTGTATATTTTTCCTATATTTTAGTCTGTGTTTTTAATTATTCACTAAGTACTTCCTAGCGCTATAATTATTATTGTCACTAACAATAATGTTCGTAAGAAGCTTGTCTGTAATAGATCGCCATGAATAATAAAGGCTGCTGCATACGTAACGAGATATTACCTCAGACGGGACGTGGACGGGACGGGGACGTGGTTGCCTCGTTACAAACGGGGACGTGATGTAAATGCATACGCACCGTGACTGTGACTCGGATCTAACGTGCTAGTGTTGTGAACAAGGAAAGATGGATTTTTAATTTCTAGAATTGGCTTTAATTGCTATTGACGTGCTAAACATCTTCGGCAACGATATTTAGCTCGTCCCTTGCGTGCCGCATTCCCGTCCCGTCCGTGTCTCTGTGAAGTATTCATTTCTTTATACATTTTGTATGAAACGATGTTTGCAAAACTTCCCGCCCCATCCCGTCCGTGTAAAATTCCGTCACGTATGCAGCGGCCTTAAGACCGCCAATTGTCACGTTTATAAATACTCTTTTTATATCGGTTTATGTATGTACAATCAAGATGAATAAATATATATAATTATATATATAAATATATAATTGATTTTATTATCTATCTTAACAAGACTATATTTTAAATTATCATTTTTTTTACTCATTTATAACTTGTAGTGAATTTTATAAACTTGTTATTTTGATTATAAGCTATTAAATTTATAAATTATACATATAATTTAAAACCTATATAATCTATTTATGTATATGGCGCCTATATAGCGCCTATATGTAGTTATATAATCAAAGGTATTCATAAAACTTGTTTACTTAAATACTCTAAAAATAATGATACTAAACGTGTTGAAATTAATAAATAATAAAACTTAATATAGTAAGCAGTTTACACGCCTATGTGTGTAGGCCATGGGACAAATTAATTACTAGTAATATAACGGAAAGGTCTGCAGTCGGTTGCTTTTCACGACTCTTAAGGGAAATGTCTATTTTTAACTAAACCTCGACGCTCTCAGAGTTTCTCCGTTAGAAAATGTTCGTGCTCTAGAGCAGCAAGGGACAAATATTTATTCTACCTTCATATATATTAATTAAATGCTAGGGATAAGTATTATCTATGGTTTATCTATGTTTTGAAAATAGTTTACAGTATTGTATTAAAGACCTTACTGTGGAAAAAAAATGATTAATAGTCGTTTATATTTAATTTATTCTGTAAATATTGTTGTATGCAAGAAGCCGTAAATTGAAGCAAGTGGGTGTGCAATAGATAGGCCTATAACCAGCATAGTCTAGTCTACAAGTTGAAAATGGTACAAAATAGAGATACTGCTCTTAAAATTATGTGCGATAGCTTATTGGATCCGGAATGACGCCTAGAAAAATGTGCCAAAAGCGTGTATTAGCACATTAAAAATTGCAAAAGTTATAAACAATTAAAGATGAAAAAAAAGGCATTTCGTTTTTTGCCAACATTTCATAAACAATTAATATTAATGAAATTTCAGAAAAAGATTCTGAAAAAAGAGGAAATTTCCAATAAAAAACTCCTGACTCCTAGACTAGCAGTAGACTTTGATAGGCTGATGATGATAACTGCGCTGAACCATCTGATGGAACTACAAAAGTAATGTATATAGCGCAAAGTTAAATTCTTTACGCCTAATATACTACTTACAACTACCAAACAATGAATCAAATTTTAAGAAAACGCTCACAGAACTCGGGTAGACACAAATATACAGGTGAAATTTATAAAAACGTGTGTTTTTTTTTATACGACGAAATATATAAAAAATTTAAAATAATAATTTTTTTGGTGTTATTCCAACCAATGGTGCGTATAACAGGATAGCGTAGCGTCTGTCATTTGGGTTCGAAATCATATTGAAAAGTGACAGACAGTGATGCTTGACGCCGCCTGATAAATTGGTTCCAATGAAGTAAATATATTTAGGCACCAACATGTGCTTTCGTTCGTACTCTTGTATAAATATCAAACATCAAGTTCTAATCGTCTTCAAACACCATAAATACGTCTACATTGACTAAGAGACCGATAACCAGAGAGGTTAAATAGATGAAATTATAACTATTATATTATTAATTATGTTCGATATGTGTAGCACTGTAAAGTTAATTCAGATTATTTTAATTAAATCATATAAAATACACCGGAACAGCATTCCATTCAAAATATTTAACATATTTTTAAACCGTTTGGGGTAGAGTCGCTAGGTTCATGAGGTCCAAGCGTTCGAGCTATTTTTAAACAATTAGCTAATCAACTGATCGATTCTCTTCGTGACCAAAAGGTTGGCCTTTTTCTAGCACAGAGAATTAGCATTTTGGGATAGCGATACACTGTATCACCCCTATTCATTTACTGCCTATCGTTAGAGTTGACTTAGGTTGAAAACTATTCAGGACAGCAGCAAAACTTGAAACAAAACTTCTTGTGTAACGAGATGTCTATGTCCAGCAGTGGTTAGTATACTACTATAGGTTGTTGTTTGGTTGTTAGTTTGTCCCAGGAGTTGGCGGACCTCCGTGCGGCCTGCGTACGTGCCCGGAGGTCCCACACCCGGAGTCGGCGACGTCACCGCGGAGGCGGTGAGGAGGTGGACCGGCTTCACGAGGAGTACCGAGCAGCTCGGGAAACTCTGAGGCTGGCCATTTGCCGCGCCAAAGACGCGAGCAGAAAAGAGATGCTGGAGAGTCTGGAGCGTGACCCCTGGGGTCGCCCTTATCGTGCGGTGCGTAACAAGCTCCGCACGTCGGGCCCCCCCCTTACGGAGACTCTCCAGCCCAGCTTCCTGCAGGAAGTGGTCGAGGGCCTATTCCCGCAGCGGGCGGAACACACACCCCCGTCGATGGCCCGTCGTGGTCGTCGTCGGGGCAGCGTGGGTGATGTTCCGCCTGTCAGGGAATCTGAGGTAGGGGCGGCTGTTCTGCGGATTCGATCCAAGAACACCGCCCCCGGGCCGGACGGGGTTCCAGCCCGAGTGATGGCCCGTGCCCTCGACTACATGTCGGACCACCTCAGGGGAGTGTTGGACGCTAGCCTGGCGTCCGGACGCTTCCCTGAGCGTTGGAAGTGCGGGAAGCTGGTTTTGATCCAAAAGCATGGACGGCCTGCCGATTCGGTCGCGGCCTACAGGCCCATCGTGTTGCTGGACGAGGCGGGTAAGTTGTTCGAGAGGGTTCTCTCTGCCCGCATCGTCCGGCACCTCAGCGAGGTGGGGCCCGACCTGTCGGACGCCCAATTCGGCTTCCGAGAAGGGCGTTCGACGGTCGACGCGATCCTGCGCCTGAGGGCCGTGACCGAAGAGGCGGTGAGAGGCGGCGGAGTGGTGTTGGCGGTGTCATTGGACATCGCCAACGCCTTCAATAGTCTGCCATTCGGCTGCATCAGGGCCGCACTCCAATACCACGGAGTGCCAGGGTACCTGAGGCGGCTGGTGGCAGACTATTTAGAGGAGCGTACCGTCGAGTATGAGGACCGAGATGGCGCCTTGAGACGCAGGGCCATGTCGTGCGGTGTTCCACAGGGGTCTGTCCTAGGACCACTCCTGTGGAACATGGGATACGACTGGGCCCTGCGAGGGCGTCTCCCCCCCGGGCTGGGTGTAATCTGTTACGCAGACGACACCCTGGTCACGGCCCGGGGGGCAAACTTTGAGGAGGCGGCGCGCCTGGCCACCACGGGAGTCTCCCGGGTGGTCGGGCGCATCGAGGCGTTGGGTCTGCGGGTGGCCCTGGAGAAGACGGAGGCCCTGCTATTTCATGGGCCCCGTCGCGGTCCGCCCGCCGGCGCCTCGATCGAGGTCAACTCGGTCCTCGTACCGGTCCGGGCCCAGATGAGGTACCTGGGTCTGATCCTCGACGGTAGGTGGCTCTTCGACGAGCACTTCCGACAGCTTGGACCTAAATTGGTGGGCACTGCCTCCGCCCTAGGGCGACTTCTGCCCAATTTGGGCGGGGCCAGTGTCCCCACTAGGCAGCTGTACACGGGGGTTGTCCGGTCGATGGCACTTTACGGTGCACCGGTGTGGGCGGCGGCTCTGTCCGCACAAAACAGGGCGCGCCTCTGGCGCCCCCAGCGGATACTGGCGGTCAGAGCCATACGTGGATACCGCACGGTGTCCACAGAGGCGGCGTGTGCCTTGGCCGGAACACCCCCGTGGGATTTGGAGGCGGAAGTGCTCGCCGAAGTTTATCGGCGAGTGGCTGACTTCCGGGCGGAGAATGGCTTTCGCCCTCCGCCCGAGGACGTGCGCGAGTGGCGCGAAGCCGCTCGCCGAGCCACCATGCAGAGATGGTCGTTCCGGCTGGAGACCCCACGCGCTGGCTTCGCCGCCGTGGAGGCTCTTCAGCCGGTCATCTCGGAGTGGGCAGGGCGGCAGCACGGGACCCTTTCCTTCCGGCTGACGCAGGTGCTTTCCGGGCACGGTTGCTTCGGAAAGTATCTGCACTCGGTCGCTAGGAGGGAACCGAGTCCCGCCTGCCACCACTGCGACTGCAGTGAGGACACGGCCCAGCACACGCTGGCGGTCTGCCCCGCTTGGGCGGCGCAGCGCCGGGTCCTCACTGCAGTCATCGGAGGGGATCTCTCGCTGCCGGCCGTCATAAGATCGATGGCCGGCAGTGACAGTTGTTTTACCGCGGTCGCAACCTTCTGCGAGGACGTAATCTTGCAGAAGGAGGTGGCGGAGAAGGCCCGGGAGGACGATATCCACTCGGACCCGATCCGCCGCCGGCGCCCTGGGCGGCGGAGGCGCGCATATCTGCGTCTCATGCCGCCCTGAGAGTGGCCGCGGATGGGCGGGACGGGTTTCCCGTCCGTCCGCAGTAGAGGCCAACCGCGAGGGGGCGGCGTCCGCGTGTGACCGGACGTTGCCCAATTAGAGAATACACACTTGAGGTGGTGCCCGCAACAGTGCGGGCAGGCGCTGGTTGGAGTCCAGAAGGAAATCCCCTCCCTGGACTCCTTCCAATACAAAGGCGCAGAGAGGGTCACACCGTGTGGTTTTAGTCGGTTCGAGTCCGACACACCACCCCGCCGTAACCCCCGACGGGGTGACGGTCCGCGGGGATTTCCACACGTAAAAAAAAAAAAAAAAAATTGGTTGTTAGTTTGTGTTAGTTTGGTTGTTTGTTGTTTGTTGTTAGGTTGTTAATGATGATTATCATCTTACAAAAAAATACTAATTTGGAAGTTTTAAAGATTTGCTAAAAGTTGTGCTATCCCAATAAACCAATATAACCTTCGTAATGACATTGAACAGATAAAGCTATTTCACGGACATTAGATGAGCCACACGACCTTCAATCTGAGCACAGCCTTTGATTTCTCGGTATGCATCCAGAGACTCCAGGAAGATTATTTGGGATTACGAATCGTACTTGTAAGGATTAGTGGGAAAGCAGCACTCGGCTAAAGATTTGTTGCAAATTTTATGTCTATACAAAAACTAACACCGTTTGCTATTTTTTAAAAGTATTTAAAAAACATTTTAATCGTTACTTTGGCTGGAAACTTTGATAAATTTACTGAAGCCTTATAAGTTACTTATTGTAATTGTGGTTTTGACGACGTAGTACGATCAATTCGTCCGACTGATCGGAAGACACGGACTTTTATTTGCTGTTGTCCATACTGATTCAATGATATGGACTTATTTCTTGTGGTCTGACTGACTGGACGAGAAAGTTGCGCGATATGACAGGATTTCCTTCGCAAATAGTTAGGGGCTAACTTTCTGCTCGATAAGACTACCCTTTTCCCAAAAACCCGATATCTGCCTGTCACGGCAACGGTATTAGTGGAAATCCGTTAACCTTGTTCTTCTTGGCCTTGACTGAAGCTGCACAAGTTACGAAGTGAACAAAAGAGGCGGGAAAAGTTTTCGATAAATATAATCATGTTGTTAAAATTCCTTTTTGTAAAATTGAATAAAAAATTTGAGAGGATTCTTTACCCATGTCAAAATTTGTTTGAGGTTGTTTAAATATGATAAAAAAGTTGTCTATGCATTAAATATTTTTCTATTTTTTTATATCAAGTATGTTTCTTTGTCAGTGGTCTTAGTTCATGCTCTGCATGGTTTTATATCAGATGGCTGTATGTTAGAAATTATTATTATTATATCGTTTGCTCGCATTATCTGGATATTTAAGTTCAATAACTTACTTGGTTAAGTCGCGGCTGAACCCGCGTAAATGACGGTTATCGCGGTAAAATTTAAACTATGCCCTTCTTTAAGAATTAAAATGTATCCATGCCAAATTTAATTAAAATCGACGTATCGATTTAGTCTTGAAAACGTAACAGACAGACAGACCGAGTAACTTTTGAATTTATAATGTTAATATGGATTTAGAATGAAAACTCAAAAAATCTAGAAGCTTAAAAGCAGTAACTATTAGCCTCAGTCTCATAAATAAGTAAGACTAAGTAAAACCTTTTATTATGCATTAAAATTCTAAAAGGATTGAGATTGTTAAACTTACAGTTAATATTACAGATCCCCAGTGAGTTTTATCAAAAAGGTTCTGTATTGCGTCATTTCGTAGTGGCGATACCGTAAGGGATTTTGTCGAAACCAATTTTTTTTATGTGTTCACTGAATCTAATATGATATCTAATATGACGGACTATTTCATTGGTTTTTTATTTAATGTCAATTAATCAGTTAGTTGGTATATTTATAGTTTTAGAAATGTTTGAATAAATGGAGAAGACTGATTCATTTGTAACTATAAAATAAAAGTATATAACTTTCTTCAATCGTTTTGAGGATTTTTTTATTTTAAAAGTACGATATGTTTATTTTTAACCATCAATAGTCCTACCTAGCTAACTATTAAATATGTATGTAACTGATGTCATTTAAACAAAATTTGAAATGTTTTTACTGCGACAACTGAAATAGACCATAAATTAACGCGACATTCAACCTACACATGAGCGAAGCCGTAGTGAAAAGCTAGTGACATAAATTCTAATGATATATTCCGACTTTCAGATTGGTCATGTAAAGTAGTTTAAGTACTGTTCTCCTTAGGGAGACCGCCAGCATCTCGAATGAGTGTATCGTTAGCTGCAGAATGTAAGTGCTACGTTTTAGATCTAAAAGCCTGGAGGTTTAATCTCTCAGTTGAAAACATACATCGCATTATTAATTCAAGGTTTTTTATTTACTCTGACTATGAGGACCTTTTTAGGGTTCCGAAGTATATCACTCGGAACCTTTATAGATTCGTCATGTCCGTCTTCCTCGACTTACCGTCCAAACGGTAAGTGCTAGAAAGATGAAACTTTGCATGAGTATGTGTTGTAATTACGTCGACAAAGTGCTACAATAAAATTATGAAAAATATTTTTATTTGGGGTACCTCCCCTACACGTAAAGTGGGGATGTAAATTTTTTCTCGCGGCTACTCCATCGCATGGGGTATCATTAGATAGGTCTTTTAAAAACAATAGAGAGTTTCTAAGACTGTTTTTTGATTTAGGTATTCGTTTGCGAGAAATCCTACTTTACAGGGCACTTTTTTGTAAAAACAGGGCGTTCCCCCCCCCTCTAAAAGCCAAACGGCTGGCTCAAAAAATCTGGGAAAATTCGTGATGGTGGTCCATATAATGAACTTTGAAGGAAAACTATAACGTATTAGATTACTTTATTGATTCAGGAGTTATGAAGACTTAACTTGGAAAATGCGCTCACTAGGAAAACGTCATACAAAATTAACGCATTAATACCTAAACTTAATAATTATCTATTGGATACGATTTTAAATCCACGTACCATTATGGGTGACTGAGGAACCCTTTCCTGTGCGTGGCGTGATACGCACTTGGCCGATTTTTTTTATTATTACATTAAAAACTAACTGTTCCTCGCGGTATTAGTTTTGGTGATATCCTTAAAATAAAAACCAGGATAACACCATGGGGCGTCACTGCTAGTCTAAAATTTAAGTGGTATAGAAACTCCATTTAACATCAACTATCTGGCAGTGAAAGTCTCGTCAAACTTGGTCCAGCTGTTCCGATGCTGCGAAAGCTGCTATTTTGAAATACAAAATGACACTTCAATTTGTATAGATATAATAAATGTTTTGGACATCTGACACACAACATCATCTTATCCCAAGCTAAGCAGAGATTGTATTATTGGTACTAAACAAGTGATATAAATACATAAACATACTTTTTTTTGTAAATAAATAGCTATTATACATAGACAACACCCAGCCTCCGAAACAATTATTTGTGAGTCACACAAATAATATTTGATTCAACCCAGGAATCGAACCCGATCCCGATCAGCAGCCGCATACGCTAACATGTACATTGTTTATCTCGTTTACTTTGTGAGAAATGTGTTCTTTCTTTCTTTCTTTCTTTCTTTCTTTCTTTCTAACCACTAGACCAACAAGGCAGTCAAGGTTTAGACCAACAAGGTATAAAATCTATATAGATGATTATATATCATGCAAACTGTCTTACGTATTATGCACAGCTGGGGGTGAAACGAATAAATAAATGGATGTGCTAAATTGTAAACTGTCAGGGGCAATGTGAATGAATTAAAGGAAACCACCGCTTTGAAACATTTCAATAGGACGCCATTGTGGCAACCTTTTTTCATATGTTCCATTTCTAATTGTACACATTAACGTAAATTGCCTGTAAACATTGTCAAATTCACATTAATTAAAGTCCTTGAAACGTTTCGTCTTTCCTGTGTGATTCAACATTCGGGTAGCGGTGATATATTATCACGAAATTAGTTGTTTTGTAAAAAAGCTGATCATTTGATAAATGGCAGTGAATTCAGCAAACGTCGCTTTTAATTGAATTATAATTTATTATCTTTAGGTTAGTTTTTTTTTGAAAGATTTACTTTAGTTCAGTATATATGAAATTTCAAAATAAAAAAACCGTTGTTACAAAAACAGCTTAATTAATATTATTGTTTCAACTTTTGAAATAGGTATAAACTAAAAGTAGACTTACTTATTCCTTACATCATCACCTATGTGGCAGTGAACGTCCCGTGGAAATCCGTTTAGCCGTTCTAGAGATTATCCGAAAGAAAGAAACAAACAGAAAAAAAAATCCAATACGCATTTATTGGAAAGCTATTAAATTGTTTGTAATTACACTTAAATTTTATTCTATTTACATCGTTCTATGATCGAGTTTATTAACCTATGATTTAATATGTATTTACTACTTCGAATAAACATTAGACTGCATTTTCTCAGGATGAAGGATACCCCAAATCATTATTAGTATACCAAACCTTCAGCCATACTAGTTTAGGTATATCTGGAGGCACGGGTGTGCCACCGCCAAGTATCGCAAAAAAGCGGCACAGCCGTATCATACTTCTCTCGGAGTAATTTAGGCCATTTTTGACCTACCTATAATTAGAAACGATTTTAGGTTGGTGTAAAAGAGTTTCAAAAGAAAATATACATAATACAACCTAGTTTGTAGGGATTTGTATGCGCATTTCATGAATATTGAAAAGGAAATTCGAATTCTTTGTAACATATATTTTTAATTCCTAGTTTATTAGTTATTTTATAAAATAATTCATTTCATATTTGTGGTACGACATTTGTTTCGATCTCACATCTGTTTATACAATACATCATTATGACGCGATCCGTCACCCAACTTGAATAAATCAATTGGCTCGGAAATCCGGAGTTGTTGGCGCCTATTCAAAGAATACGTATGTATGAAATGATATGTTTTAAAATCACTAACACGCCATTAATAGCCCAGATAGAGGTATGTTAAACTGTTTGTTCTTGCAGCGCTAATGTAACAGATTACTTTGATTTGGATAAAATATAAATACTTGAAGCATGTGCCTTTTTGATGCTAATAGTTACCTTTTTATTTATATATATAATATAATATGACCTTTGCACAACTTTTACTGCACGTTTGGCCTAGTGGTTTAAGCGGTCGACACGCAGCTCTCTACTACGCAAGCTGTCGTGGGTTCGATGAATTAGAAATTTTTGTAATGCGTTTGGGTGTTCTTTGTGTCCGTTTCATGTATGTTAAAGTCCCCCGTGATACATAAACATTCCTAAGGCAGGAGTTGTCTTTTTAAAAATTATAATTTTTTGATTTTTATTTAATTTAGCAAATCTTTATGAATAAAATTGTTATGCAGTTAAGTAAATATTGGAATTTATGAAAAAAAAATATAACTCGTGTTAGTGTGCAGATCGTGTAGTGATACGAACAATTATCTTTTAATATTTAAATTTTTTATTCCTCTTGAAATAAACTCTTTTAAATTAACTTCTTTTGGCTGATGGCTGATACAGTAAATGAGTAGCTTCAAAACCGTTTCCAAGATTATAGATCCCTTTTTTAATTTATTTTACTACTTTTTTTTATGAACGTGTAAATACTATCTGTCAAACAACTTCAAGATACCTAGAAAGTAGTTTTTATTTTAACTAGATTTGTCTCTTTAATTTTTCTTTTATTATAGCTATATATGGTACTGTGTGTAACGTTTTATTTATTAATTTAATGTATTCTAATGCATATTTAAAAAAAATAACTTCCAGTACTCCTCCTCCACATACCTAAACTATATGAGTGTGTAATTTCACACTCCTAGTCCACGCAATTTTCATAAAAAGCAGTAGTTTTTAGGTAAAAAGTTTTTGCTTCACGTATCAATCTAAATAGACATCTATCAACCATAAAAAAATATTTTTAAAAAACCAATAATATACTTAAATATTTTATTAAGGAAGTTGTTTCCTATGTACGTTGTCATCATAGTGACTGTTAAGCCCTTTATTATTTTATGCATCAATATTGAAGATAACAAGGCCTATATGTATTTATAACGTAACATATATTTAAATTGAATAGATAAAATGATATCAATGGCCTAATAAAGAACGATAGTCACCATTGATATAAAATATTGTCACTTTGTAGATAGTTAAATGGACAATTAGATAGGTATACGTGACTTTTACCGGTTGGTTTCCGAAAGGATAATTAAAATATAGACTTATTCGACATAAAATTAAAAAAAGTTACTATAACTTCTACTTTCCGACATTTCGAACTGGTTATCCAACCAACACTACGCTTTTTGATTTCGGGGAACTCGGGCCCCTACAGTAAACTGATGTTAAGTATTGATGTGATCAATAGATCAACGGTAACGATCAATAGATCTTCGAAAAAAAACGCACTATATAGTGACACGTTGAGCATGCAAAGGTTTCTCAATAATTGCTGTTGGATTTGATGGTGCGCTATGTGGTCTGAAGGCGTGATTGGGCCGTTTTTTTCGAAGATGAGGCTGAAAATGCGGTAACGGTAAAGGGATCACGAGAAAGAATCGACATCTGTCAGCGTGCTCGTGGTGATCATTTGTCAGAAATCATTTTTTATGCATAATTGCCAAACTTTTTTCTTCGTAATATAATAAAAAAATTAATCAGTTCCATATAAATTCTGTATTTAATTTTGATTTAGAAAACATAGTTCTTGTTGAAAAAACATAGACAACATTATTAGGTTTAAAGCAACTCTGTCTGTTACGCTTTCACGGCCAAACCGCAGTACTGATTTTTATGCAAGGCACTTTGATTTATGAAGAAGGATATATGACGGTGCCGTGGGCAAAATCTAGTAAAAATATATATGATACGAAAACTAAACAAACTTGGTATGACCAACGTAATATTTTCTTATTTTGGATGGAGGAAAAAAAATATTAACGATATTTATTAGATTGTGTGGGTCATGACCACAGGGGAAATTATTACTTTGGAACTTACAAACTAGTTATACTTCATATTTGAATTACAAGGAACGTTGATGAATATTTAAATAAAAACCTTTTGAATGAGAAAATTACAAAAGTTGATATTTGGTCAAATATAGTTTTAGGATCCTAAAATATTATCATCAACAATCCATAATGTCAAACTGTTGTCTTGGGTTTCCTCTCTCGGGTTAAGCCCGTACGTTCTTACGCCAGCCCAGTGCGGATTGAGGATTGGCAACAACATTGTGACTTTATACACTTGCCATTGGATGTTTTTGCCCGAAGGCCTTCAACTAACGGTCAACTAATCATGCTTCTAACGGCCATCCATCCAGGTAAAAACCGCGTTGTCCTTGTTTACTCTCGGTGCTTGTTTCTGATCACCTAGGGCTACTTGGCTATTAGCGCTTCTGGTACAAATAATAAGAATGTTGGTAAAATAGTAGGCCAAAACCTTTGTAAGGAGGGACATATTAAGCCATTGCAGTTCACTGCTGAAAAGGTCTCCCCCGAGGAGCACCAACCATCGGGGTCTTCGAACCTTCCTCAAATCGTTGCCTAATAATGCGGTCTCTACTCTAGCAGCCTTTCGGATCCAGGGCCCATCAGTTTGACTTTGACATGACCAGCCCAGAAGACCAAAATTCAAACCTCTTTTGTAAGAAGAGACCTATGTCTAGCACTAAACTATTTAAGCCTGATATTGTATCGAATGATGGTGAAGATGGCTTAAAATTGTTTTTTTGTATCTAATAAGATAAATTTATTAAAAATAAGCTTATGATATCAAAAATTACTTTTGGTTAGGTTACATTATAATTATGGCTTAACAACATTATAAACCTTGAGTAAAGCCTCTTAGTGCTCTGACTTAATTAATTTGATTAATGAATATATAAAGTTGGTAGTTAATCTTCTTTCTGCTTCAACATTAATGACTTTAGTTAGTCTTTTCTTTATTACATCTTGAGCTTAAACTTCACGGGCTCATCAAAAATGTACAATAAATTTTTAGTTACATGTTCTTATATTTACTAGTAAATATCTCCGAATCTCTAGATGCGTTATTCATTTTTTTATTAATCTTTTTCGTGTTATCAGTCCTTCTGACTATGAGCAGATGAGGCTTGGAAATTTTGCGTTTAGGTGTATTCGCAGTAGAACATCAACAATTTTTTTATAGTGGCTTATTCGACACTGCCGATTTTCTTTATAAAAGTGCAATACCTAAAACTTTAATTCAAGAGACGGGCATTACTTTCTTTTTTACCATCTTATTACTAGAAGACCCCTTGTGTAAGTAGTCCTTAAATCTTAAGAGCTGAGGTGTTCTTTATAGATAAGTGAAAACGAAATATCACTAAGGGTTAACTAACGCTATCAAAGCTGCTCCTTAAATTTAGGGAACATCAGCAGAAACGGTCAGTGAAGGTCTCGTTGAAAACTTATATTTATTATATATTTTAAATTAATGGGTTTTAATAAATAATAAGAAAATTTTGTTTTTACTATTTCCCTTTAATTTTTTACGTTTTCCTATCTTAAAGAACCTCTCTTGCCTTAACAAAAATATTTAAAAATTATTAACCGAATCAGTAGCGCGGTTCTCGAGTTTTCAGCTTAGCAACACATTATACAATTCATTTTTATTTATGCTCATAAATAACCTTGTTCTATAACCTATGCATATTGCTACACCTATATAAGTTTTATATTAGGTTAGAATAATAATTATATATTAGATCTGAATGGGTCGCCCACATCAATAACATTGCTATTCACGCCATGTGTAACAAATTAATGATTACATGTCAATGAGAATACACTAATTGGCTATAACAGAAACCCTTAGCCTACCCACTTATTATATTATTTTGGATTATTAATCAAAGTTCAAATAATCAAACGTTTGATTACAATACCGTTTGATAATCTTTTCACTGGAACTTATTAATTTATAAAAAAGAGAAATAACAGTGTATTATATATTTAAACTGGTATAAGGTTTGAGCAGAATTGAAGTTATACCTAATTGAGCCTTCAGATTAGGTACACAGAAAAGCTAAAAGGATTCCCACAGATTCTAACTTCATAAGTAGAGAAATTCATAAAGAATATCTGCTGCGGAATATTTTGAGAGATAAGAATACCGCACTGTGGTTTAAGAAATTGGTCTTGTTAATAAGTACTTTCTTTGATAGAGCTTTTCTTTCCGCGGGCGTTTTAATTTCAATACATTTACATAATTGTTGTCACCAACCAATAAAATTCCTAAGAAACACACATCTCAAATACTTTATTTCTGTATTCAAGCTTGCCAGAATGACTACTCTGCCTGATGGAAAGCAAGGGTAGTATATAAAAGTAGTGGAAACCATTTTCATTGTGAGTGCAGACCGTGAAGCATGGTAATTCATCTATGGCAGCCTAGGGCAAATCATCGTCATTAACAGCCTCTAACAGTCCACTGCTGAACATAGGCCTCTCCTTAGGAAGAAGGTTTTGGCCCACTATTACCATGCTGGATAGACGGGTTGTTATATGGTTGGTTTCAAGTTTTCCTTCTCTTTGCATTGATGTTGTCTTGCGTAGTTTATCCCTAAAGGTATGAGTCCATTGGCCCGCGCCGGACGCACCGCACGCACGGCACGCACCGAATTGAACGGATTTGCCTTGCTCATAAATGCCGGCGTTCGGTGCGGGCAGCGCGGATAGTGGACGCAGAACTATGTGAAACCTTTGCCTGCCGTGCGAGCGGTGCGTCCGGCGCGGGCCAATGGACGCGCACCTTTAGTCACCTTTAACAACACCCGCGGCATGAAAAGGGGTGGTGTAAATGTATGTAAAATAGTGAAATGTTTCTGCATCTCTGTCTGCGTTCTAACTCTCACCAACGAAACTCGACAGTACGAATGCTATGATTAAAGGCTGATATTCTGTGAGAAAGTACCGCCCCAGTTGAGCCTGTCCATTGGTGCTGAAATCTATGTGGGTTTATTAACTTGAAAATACTAGTAAACAATTGTCATATTTATTTATTTGACTGCCTTGTTGGTCTAGTGGTTGGCGTAAGCGGCTGATGATCAAGAGGTCTCGGGTTCGATTCCCGGGTTAGACCAAAAGTTTGTTCTGCAAATATTTGTTTTCCTATGTATTGAAAAAAAAAAGTAGGTTTATGTATTTATATCAGTTGTATAGTACCCATAGCACAAGTTCTGCTTAGTTTGGGACTAGATGATGTAAACACTCAATGTTCACAACAAATATTTGCGATTCACACAAATATTTGGGCCGACCCGGGAGTCGAACCCGAGACCTCAAGCACAGCAGTCGCATACGCACGTATTTTTAGCTGTGACAGTACAAGCTCTGCTTAATTTGACCCAGAATTTATTATTTAAAAAGAAAATACAGTATATTTTTGCTATAGACAAAAATATAAATAATAATTAACATAACCATATTTTCCGGTCCGGAGTAAGTTCCAAGTACTTCTCAAGTAAAATAAAGAAGGACAATTCATTTAATTTCGGCGGAGTGCCCCTTAAGTGATTCGCTAGGCGACAATTAAGGTTCATTCGGATTAGATTATAAATACAGCTAAATTAGAACCGAGAAGAGCTGTCATTGTGATAAAAATATATTGTATCACCAATTCAACACAGGATTCTTATTAGAACCGTTTATAATACAAAGTGTATACAGTCAGTTATTTATATTCAGATAAAAGGATGCTATGTTCGTGATTATGAAATAAAATATACGCAAACTAAATAAAATTGAGGTGTATATTATTTGTTTCGAATTTTGCAGCTTTTCATTAAATGCTTTTGAAGTATAGACGGTCCGTTTGTTTGTTCTGACTAATCTCTTTGATGGTTGGACTAATTTGGATGACATTTTTGTGGAAAGCTGGTGATGTAAGAAGTAACTTAGGATACTATTTTTAGAGGATCTTCAATCTATGGCATTTCTCGCTGTTGTTGTTGTAAAGGTATAACAATTACCGATCAAAACATCACGAGACTCAGCATTTATGAAATTCGAGCATATTCGTTTGGTAAAGAATTAAAAAAATCCTCTCCATTTGCAACAGTGGGCTAGTTAACGTTATTGACGAGGATGGCGATTACATTGAAGTAGAATGTATTAGTATCGTTCAAACTTATATATATACTAGCTGAGACCCGCGGTGATCCCCGTGGTTATTTTTGTAAATTGAAAGTAACACCACCAAGCGAAGCTAGTCCTAAATAAATTAGCTTTAGTTACTACATATATCGTCAGCTGCGAGTGTAAGCCCCGTCAAAATCGGCCCAGCCGTTCCAGAGATTACCCGGAACGAACAGACAGACAGTAAGAAAATAAAATTTGCCTTTTTGATGTAGGTACCGTATATAACTTCATATGCATTTAGTAAAAACTGATCATTTATTTTGATATTACATATTTCTTTCTTTCCTTTGCTTTCTTTCCTTCATACGCATCATCATCATCATCATCAACAACCCACAACGTCCCACTGCTGGGCTCAGGTCTCCTCTCAAGAGAGGGTTAAGGCCTTACGTTCCCACGCTGGCTGAGTGCGGGTCGGGGACTGGCAAGACACGTTGTGGCTACGTAATCTTGCTGTTGGATGTTTTTAAGCCGCCCGAAGGCCTCCAACTAAGCTTCACGACTGCTATCTTATGATAACAACCGGGACCGACTGCTTAACGTGACCTCCGAATCACGGAAACGCTCATTACATATAATGCCACAAACGGTCACCCATCTAGGTCTGACCGCGCCGTCGTTGCTTACCCTTGGCGATTGTTTCCAATCACCTAAGGCCACTCGGCTATGAGCGCTTCATACGCATGGAATACTAAAGATAAAACTGTCCAAGAAAAAAATATTTTCCTTGGTACATATTTATGTAGAAACTACAATAAATCTAAATTGACGCTGACTGTACTTTGACGTGAAGGTATCCGCATCCTGTGGTAAATAAACATCAGCTGTTTATATTTGACATGAAGGTCGAAATCGTGTATAATTTGATCGGTCCCGAGTTAATACACAACTAAGAATGTCTCAAGTTTCTGTGGCTATAAAAGTTACGAAAATGCGGTAGATATATTTTAAATCAGGAACCAAAAGCCTCAATTTCTCCGACTTTGTTTAACCTACAATTGTTTAATATTGGATTTTCTCGGATTAGGTGTGTTCAATCTGTTTTGTTACCGAATATTTAAAATCGTTTCCAATAAAGTTTTCTATCTTTCTATAAAAAAAGACAACTCCCACATTAATTAAACAGTTTGTGAATCACACAAAGCGTTCTCGCATGTGGGATTTGAAACTACTACACTTGGCGCAGTATAAAGCTGCACGGAGTTCGCTTAAACCACTAGACCAACCGTTCAGTCCAGTACAAGACTTCTGACCTACTAATAAAAATTTTAAAAACTGCTTCATTGATAACTGTCCTCTTTTATCGTTATTTAACATATTTTATATAAACCCGCTTACTAATTACTAATATAAATTTAATGACGAGTTTGTTTCATGAAAAGCGTGAGATACTTGACATCTGATATTTTAAATTTAATTAGTAGCTATTTATAAAACTGTCTACAGCTGTTGTAAAAATAAACACTTCATATCTCAAAATTATTTTCTACTTTTCAATTAAGTTTACTATTATATTGTGTTAGTTTTTAATTAAGGTAAATAAGACTGACTCACGCTATTCCAAAAATTACAACGTTAATGTAAAGGCCTTATAAGAGTGTGCTAAAGAAGTATGCATACATACATACATATATGTACATACATATACTCGAAGAACACCACCCTCATTCTGGGTAGTTGCTAAAACACAGTATAAGTACAAAATTCCTAAAAGTATAATGTTTATTTGTATACAGGCTTTTGTCTGCGACTTTGTCTGCACTCATGGTTTCAGCTTGATTCTTTAACTGATATAGCTTTTTATTGTCAACTGGTGGATTTAAAAGAAGCATATTGAAGTGTAAGTCACTTCTGAGATTAGCTTGCACGAACACAGACACGTAGATGAAAATTTTAAGTATTGTTTTAAGTTTTGTTATTGTAATAAAGATCCTCTTCATTAGTTTTATTTAATAGCTGTAGGTAATGTACAGATGATTATATATAGAGATTATTATATCTTATTCATCTGCCTGCCCTTATTCCAAGTTTATTTGGGGTAGGCGTAGTATGTTTTATTTTTCCATTCTATTCTATCACTCGTCCTTTCACTGTTAACTCCCTTCCTAGTCATTGCTTCTTTCATACAATCTATCCACCTTTTATTTGGTCTTCCTCTTCTCTTGTATCCGTCAACTTCCATATCCAACTTTTTCCTCGCTACAGTTTCCTCATGCCTCTGAATATACATACCAAGATAACCTATTACTTCTTAACTTTTCATCCAGTTTTGCTACTTTCAGACTTCATCGTATGTATTTCTGAACTTGTCCATTTGAGTCACATCAAACATCCACCTCAGGATTCGCATTTCAGCTGCGTTCAGGCGCCTCATTTATTAAATGTTTAGAAATAATAACGCGGCAATGCTGTCTGTCTTTGGGTAACGCTAACAATAGTTCTAAATTTGTATGTGGCAAGCCAAATTCCTAAAAGCTAAGACTCCTTGAATGTTACTCTAATATGCAATTGTTTTCATTATTTTACTCATAAGTGCAATAAAATTGGACGTGGGTGGACTATTATACGTAAGTGTGCAGACAGAACTCGTGCAATTATTTCGAAATACAATGCTAGTGAAAAGAGAAATATTTGCATAGAAGTGGGGTTAAGTGAGACATGTTAATTGCTGTTAAACTTTATTTGAATACATTATTTGTTTGCTACGAGCTGAAGGAAGAAAAAGGTCATAGAGCCTTATTAGAGAATAATTATTGCGAGAGGCTAAATTCGTGTTATCATTTTTTTTGTGTTTCTAATTTTGAGAGTCACGAACTTCAATACAATTGTTCATTCGTTATTTTACCTTGGGGTGAAATTTCTAAAATTTCATTCTATCAGCAACTAAATTTATAAGTTTATCCAATTAATTAAATTCCTTAATGGCAGTGAAATTCTTTTGGAGTGATTGCAGTATTAGGTTAATATCATAATATTTATTCATTCTTTAAAAACAAAAAAAAATCCGCTTCTCCGCCCACGTATATATCTGTTATCGCAGCAAAGTGTGGTCTTAAGTCTGCCTCAAGAATCAAAGTATATCCATGCCAAAATTTTATTGAAATTGAGGAAGCGGTTAATTCTTGCAAGTATTGCTACGTGATAGACATAGTTACTTTTCAATTTATAATCTCAGTAGTATTTCTACTTAGTAGGATGTGTTTAATATTTTTCAAAAGTTAAATCATTGCAAGGTCTGACATGGCACAGTATTATTTCAAAGTAATATTCAAATTAAATAGTAACCGCCTAAAAAAGTGCCGTATTGATAGGTATTTGAATTTATAAGCTTTGACACTGTAATTTTCAACTGATTTCTGCTCCTTACTGCCTTTGGAACATACTAAAAGTACCATGTACCATTTACTTGCAGACATTTACACGAAAATATTGTTATACAATGTAAAATGTATTCATTGATCTGGCCACTTGAAAGTCAAAGTTTATTTTACTAACTAACCCACACACCCACACTTGTTGTTCAGTAAATGAATAAATCAACAAGACTATAGTCGAACCCTTGTTAATATTAAGTGAATCACATACTGTTTCGACGTTTATATTACAAACTGCATGTATTGTTTTAACAACGTGTTTGATAAATAATTTACGTTCTTCAGTTTACTAAATATTTCAAAAATGGTTTATTTAAAATGGTTTATCGCCCGCTACACACGTTTCATTAAGTAAATTAATATTTTCGGACATCTGACACGTGTCACTGATATAAATACATAAATATTTATTTTTTGGAAATACGAAAACGCGCAGACTCCGAAATAAATATTTGTGTGATCCACATAAACTTTGACTTTCAAGTGGCCAGATCAATGAATACATTTTACATTGTATAACAATATTTTCGTGTAAATGTCTGCAAGTAAATGGTACATGGTACTTTTAGTATGTTCCAAAGGCAGTAAGGAGCAGAAATCAGTTGAAAATTACAGTGTCAAAGCTTATAAATTCAAATACCTATCAATACGGCACTTTTTTAGGCGGTTACTATTTAATTTGAATATTACTTTGAATTAATACTGTGCCATGTCAGACCTTGCAATGATTTAACTTTTGAAAAATATTAAACACATCCTACTAAGTAGAAATACTACTGAGATTATAAATTGAAAAGTAACTATGTCTATCACGTAGCAATACTTGCAAGAATTAACCGCTTCCTCAATTTCAATAAAATTTTGGCATGGATATACTTTGATTCTTGAGGCAGACTTAAGACCACACTTTGCTGCGATAACAGATATATACGTGGGCGGAGAAGCGGATTTTTTTTTGTTTTTAAAGAATGAATAAATATTATGATATTAACCTAATACTGCAATCACTCCAAAAGAATTTCACTGCCATTAAGGAATTTAATTAATTGGATAAACTTATAAATTTAGTTGCTGATAGAATGAAATTTTAGAAATTTCACCCCAAGGTAAAATAACGAATGAACAATTGTATTGAAGTTCGTGATTCTCAAAATTAGAAACACAAAAAAAATGATAACACGAATTTAGCCTCTCGCAATAATTATTCTCTAATAAGGCTCTATGACCTTTTTCTTCCTTCAGCTCGTAGCAAACAAATAATGTATTCAAATAAAGTTTAACAGCAATTAACATGTCTCACTTAACCCCACTTCTATGCAAATATTTCTCTTTTCACTAGCATTGTATTTCGAAATAATTGCACGAGTTCTGTCTGCACACTTACGTATAATAGTCCACCCACGTCCAATTTTATTGCACTTATGAGTAAAATAATGAAAACAATTGCATATTAGAGTAACATTCAAGGAGTCTTAGCTTTTAGGAATTTGGCTTGCCACATACAAATTTAGAACTATTGTTAGCGTTACCTAAAGACAGACAGCATTGCCGCGTTATTATTTCTAAACATTTAATAAATGAGGCGCCTGAACGCAGCTGAAATGCGAATCCTGAGGTGGATGTTTGATGTGACTCAAATGGACAAGTTCAGAAATACATACGATGAAGTCTGAAAGTAGCAAAACTGGATGAAAAGTTAAGAAGTAATAGGTTATCTTGGTATGTATATTCAGAGGCATGAGGAAACTGTAGCGAGGAAAAAGTTGGATATGGAAGTTGACGCATACAAGAGAAGAGGAAGACCAAATAAAAGGTGGATAGATTGTATGAAAGAAGCAATGACTAGGAAGGGAGTTAACAGTGAAAGGACGAGTGATAGAATAGAATGGAAAAATAAAACATACTACGCCTACCCCAAATAAACTTGGAATAAGGGCAGGCAGATGAATAAGATATAATAATCTCTATATATAATCATCTGTACATTACCTACAGCTATTAAATAAAACTAATGAAGAGGATCTTTATTACAATAACAAAACTTAAAACAATACTTAAAATTTTCATCTACGTGTCTGTGTTCGTGCAAGCTAATCTCAGAAGTGACTTACACTTCAATATGCTTCTTTTAAATCCACCAGTTGACAATAAAAAGCTATATCAGTTAAAGAATCAAGCTGAAACCATGAGTGCAGACAAAGTCGCAGACAAAAGTCTGTATACAAATAAACATTATACTTTTAGGAATTTTGTACTTATACTGTGTTTTAGCAACTACCCAGAATGAGGGTGGTGTTCTTCGAGTATATGTATGTACATATATGTATGTATGTATGCATACTTCTTTAGCACACTCTTATAAGGCCTTTACATTAACGTTGTAATTTTTGGAATAGCGTGAGTCAGTCTTATTTACCTTAATTAAAAACTAACACAATATAATAGTAAACTTAATTGAAAAGTAGAAAATAATTTTGAGATATGAAGTGTTTATTTTTACAACAGCTGTAGACAGTTTTATAAATAGCTACTAATTAAATTTAAAATATCGGATGTCAAGTATCTCACGCTTTTCATGAAACAAACTCGTCATTAAATTTATATTAGTAATTAGTAAGCGGGTTTATATAAAATATGTTAAATAACGATAAAAGAGGACAGTTATCAATGAAGCAGTTTTTAAAATTTTTATTAGTAGGTCAGAAGTCTTGTACTGGACTGAACGGTTGGTCTAGTGGTTTAAGCGAACTCCGTGCAGCTTTATACTGCGCCAAGTGTAGTAGTTTCAAATCCCACATGCGAGAACGCTTTGTGTGATTCACAAACTGTTTAATTAATGTGGGAGTTGTCTTTTTTTATAGAAAGATAGAAAACTTTATTGGAAACGATTTTAAATATTCGGTAACAAAACAGATTGAACACACCTAATCCGAGAAAATCCAATATTAAACAATTGTAGGTTAAACAAAGTCGGAGAAATTGAGGCTTTTGGTTCCTGATTTAAAATATATCTACCGCATTTTCGTAACTTTTATAGCCACAGAAACTTGAGACATATATAATCTCAGTAGTATTTCTACTTAGTAGGATGTGTTTAATATTTTTCAAAAGTTAAATCATTGCAAGGTCTGACATGGCACAGTATTAATTCAAAGTAATATTCAAATTAAATAGTAACCGCCTAAAAAAGTGCCGTATTGATAGGTATTTGAATTTTTAAGCTTTGACACTGTAATTTTCAACTGATTTCTGCTCCTTACTGCCTTTGGAACATACTAAAAGTACCATGTACCATTTACTTGCAGACATTTACACGAAAATATTGTTATACAATGTAAAATGTATTCATTGATCTGGCCACTTGAAAGTCAAAGTTTATTTTACTAACTAACCCACACACCCACACTTGTTGTTCAGTAAATGAATAAATCAACAAGACTATAGTCGAACCCTTGTTAATATTAAGTGAATCACATACTGTTTCGACGTTTATATTACAAACTGCATGTATTGTTTTAACAACGTGTTTGATAAATAATTTACGTTCTTCAGTTTACTAAATATTTCAAAAATGGTTTATTTAAAATGGTTTATCGCCCGCTACACACGTTTCATTAAGTAAATTAATATTTTCGGACATCTGACACGTGTCACTGATATAAATACATAAATATTTATTTTTTGGAAATACGAAAACGCGCAGACTCCGAAATAAATATTTGTGGATCACACAAACATTTGATCAGACCTGGTAATCGAACCCGAGAGCTCCTGATCAGCAACCGCATACGCTAATCAATAAGGCAGTCCAACTCGTCTGTGCAGATATATCGAACATGTATAAGAGAAATCGTTTCAGAAATCGTTGATCGATGTCGATGTATGTATATACTTCCTAATGCGTTCGATTTATTTGTGCGATGTGAATTTAAAACGATTTGTCGAAAGGTGTGTAGAGAGCATAAGACACATTTTCTTTGTTCATGTTTGTTGGATTTTGTTTGATGGTTTATTTGTTTCACAGTATTTTAAAAATCCATGTTTTAAAATACGTGTGGTGACGGATTAAGAATACGGAGTGTCACCACCCCTATTCATCCCACGCGGGTGTCGTAAAAGGCGACTAAGGGATAAATTACGCAACACAACATCAATGCAAAGAGAAGGAAAACTTGAAACCAACCCTATACCAACCCGTCTGGCCAGCGTGGTATAGTAGGCCAAAACCTCCTTTTCAAGGAGAAGCCTATGTCCAGCAGTGGACTGTTAAAGGCTGTTGATGATGTTTTAAATTTCAAATTAGAACGAGTGATAAGAAACATTGAAATCAATGTGGTTCATGCACCATGATGTCAGTTTAGACGGATTTGATTTGGAATATAGTAATTTATTTATTAGTAATTATAGGAAATTCAAGTAATTATAGGTAATTACAGGTAATTCAAGCCTGATACGATAAAAGAAGACGACACACGGTCTTAGATT
Organism: Phragmatobia fuliginosa; assembly: GCA_932526445.1. Taxonomy (NCBI): domain Eukaryota; kingdom Metazoa; phylum Arthropoda; class Insecta; order Lepidoptera; family Erebidae; genus Phragmatobia; species Phragmatobia fuliginosa. The sequence continues at coordinate 18,866,038 of OW052061.1, forward strand.
ATGATCAGAACAAGTGACGGCACGAATCAAATATAAACTGTAGTTATTACTTTTTATTTGGATGTAAAACAAACTTAATATGTTATTTACAACCAATACTCAACAAAAAAAACGTGGACTAATGAGCAACGCATGACGAAAACAACACCTTAAAATCCTATTAAAACTTTTTGGTTATACCAATGCTTCGGCTTAGTAAGACTATACCACACATCACAAGTACTAAGTTTAATAGGTAATGTATTAACAAAACACGCTTGAGGCGCTCCATAACCCGCAAAGCCACGTGTTGTGGCAATCTGAACACGCGAGGGTTATTCTTGTTGGCTCTGTGTGTATCCTACACGTGGCATATATGCACTCGCATTATAACCGTTAATGAGAATTTTATGTAAAACATTCCCGAGGTGCAGGTACTAACAAATTCTTTGGAGTAGCACTAGAAAATATGCGTTACGTCGCTATATTGAAACTTTTCAGGATTTCAATTTTGGAATGGAAAGATTTTGTCTGATGAAAAATGATTTCTGTAGTGCTCATTTTTTGTGTTATGGTATTGTGAATTTTTACGACGATAAAATTTGTTTTTGTTAGCAAAAATCTGGATTTTCAAGATCTTTGATTTGAAATACATTTATTCATAGGTCATTAATATTAGTTCGTTTTTATACATAATAATTTTAACAAAAAGGAACCGACTTCAATGAATAACTATTCCGAGTACCCAATTCGCGACGTTGTGCCTATGATATTTGAGGAGTTCCCTTGATTTCCTTGGGATCCCATCATCAGATCTCGATATGGTGACAATGGGACCACCTGTAAGCTACGCCCATTCCAATGTTTTTTTATTCATTCCATTCTAATTTTTATTTCAATTTTTTTATTCTTGTATTAAGATTTCTATATTATCCTTGTTGTTGGTGTTACCAACTAACAGGACTCATTCTTTCTTATTTCAACTATATCTAACGATTTGTTTCTATATCATTTACTTTTCTCAAATACTGTATACCCATATTATATTTCGTAAAAATCAACAATTCTAATTCTTCTTATACAGAACATCATGTTTTGTATTCTGCACGAATTATTACTAAAACATCCGTGTGTGTAGATACTGTAAGGTGCTGAGGTTGTCATTGTATGTTGCAGTAAAACACACTCATTTTTTTTTGTAAACATACATTATGCATAGTGAATTAATAATAATTTCGGACATCTGATACACGACGCCATTACTTACAAACCTGCAAACTAAGTAAAGCTTGTACTACGAAAGATATGTATATTGACTGATATGAATATTTAGGCATATAGTTTCTCGTAAAGACATACATTATTATTTATTGTAGAACGTTGTATTTTGTACACAGCTGTATACTAAACATTGTCTAGCAACTACCACTCAGTCGTCGCTTATGCGGGTACTAAGTTGCATTACATGTTATTTTGATGCATACATTATTATTAGAAAATGGACTTACAATATTATTGAAAGCAACCTTTTTATGAAGTACACTGAATAATGTAGTAGCATACTACTAAAAATTTAATTAATCGTGTAAATTTAGTTTATCATCATCTTAATCATCTTACTAGCCTTTCTTATTCCCAAGTTTGTTTACGGTAGTCTACTAGTTCAACAGGTTTTATCTGAAAATCGGGGTTTCCACTGAATTGCTAGCAACGACCTCCGCAACCCTAAGGGAGAACTGAAATTCGAAGGTTGAACTAGTTTTCAGTATATTTGAAGGCACTGACTTCCCAATAACGATTGCCATAGATTTTCATGATAAGCGGTACCGACGGTTTAATATGCTCTCCGAAACCACTGCCAAACTTCCATTTACATGTCCGGGCCGTTATTAAAAACTTCCTGTAAAAAAAACCAACAATACTTTTGGCCCAACCCGGGATTTGAACCCAAGACCTCTTGACCACAGTCGCATATGCTAACAGCTAGACCAACGAGGCAGTCAATATAATTTAGTTTATATAAAGAATAAGTGGGAAATTGAAAACAAAATCCTGCTAAAAGTATAGAAGAGATCTTCTTTCTAAACAGAAGGCTATGTCCAGCAGTGGAGAAGTGAAAGCTGTTTATGATGATGAAGTATATGGTTGGGGCATATGTTTATGATGGTGAAGTATTTAGTTGGGGCATATGTTTATGATGATGAAGTATATGGTTGGGGCATATGTTTATGATGATGAAGTATATGGTTGGGGCATATGTTTATGATGATGAAGTATTTAGTTGGGGCATATGTTTATGATGATGAAGTATATGGTTGGGGCATATGTTTATGATGATGAAGTATATGGTTGGGGCATATGTTTATGATGATGAAGTATATGGTTGGGGCATATTTTTATGATGATGAAGTATATGGTTGGGGCATATGTTTATGATGATGAAGTATTTAGTTGGGGCATATGTTTATGATGATGAAGTATATGGTTGGGGGATATGTTTATGATGATGAAGTATATGGTTGGGGCATATGTTTATGATGATGAAGTATATGGTTGGGGCATATGTTTATGATGATGAAGTATATGGTTGGGCTTTACTTGTTTGAGCTAGACTGACTCGATTGACTGTAGAAACTTAGTTTTCATTATTTTCTAACCTATCCCATTCAGTCGGATTGAGTCGCTTTTTGTAAAAAGTTACATAAGCTTAGGGCAATAACATGACAAAAATTACTCAGAGGGACCTGTCTCATTTTGATGGTGGCTTAAATAATGGGACCACGATATTAATTTCACTTATTAATATATCAAAGCGTGACCCTTATACGTCACTCGTTGTAAAGCTGCCCACCGTTATTAAAAAAATGTTCCGTATTTGTCAGGGGAAAATTACGGTTGTATTTAGATGTTTGGCCTTTTTGCACATCATTGTCCAGATCCATCTGCAACCGCAGAAGAATATATTTAAAAATATATATAAATATATAGAAGAATATATATATTAGGCAAACGTAATGTAGGGCGCCCTGACGCATGATTTGAAGAAAGTGACTGGCAGCAAAAGGATTACGACTGCCCAAGATCAGCCTCCTAGCCCAGTTGCAACAGTTTTTCGTTCTGCAATCGCTGATGCCTCTATTCTCTTGTTTGATTGGCTTACGTCACTTAAACACGTGATCAAAACAAAATATTAGCCAATCAAAGAGGATAGTTTTAGTGCTCCTTGATGGAGGCCTTTGTCAAGCAATGGCCGGCAATAGACTGATTGATTTAACGTTGCTAACCTTTTTGTATTCATTATATAAATAATGTACTATAATATCAAAATTAATAATTTTGGAAATTATAAAATAAATTTCAGAAGATAATAATTACAAATACATTTCTCTTCAAAATACATTGTTGGTAAATATGAAATGTATTTAAACCAACATATTATATCGGCCGGTCAATCCGACCCTTCGACCATTATTAGAACAATCCATTGTAAGTTCAACCGAGTGTATAATTGAAAAATTAGCCTTTACGTTTTTAATAAAAATGAAGTGTAATAAATATCGTATCTCTGTAATCGTTTAGCTCTATAGGGTTCTTATAAAACAAGCAAAAGTTGTCTTTTTCAAAAAAATTATGCATTAGCATAGACATCTTTTGCTAGTAAGATACTACTAAACCTACGGCTCCGTTTACAGTTTATCAACAACGCCTAACGTCGCAATGCTGGGCACAGATCTCCTGTCAATAGAGGGTTAAGGCCATACGTCCCCACACTGGCCAAGTGCGGGTTGGGGACTGACAAGACACATTGTGGCTACGTAATCTTGCTGTTGGATGTTTTTAAGCCGCCCGAAGGCCTCCAACTAAGCTTCACGACTGCTATTTTATGATAAAAACCGGGACCGACTGCTTAACGCGACCTTCTAATCACGGAAACACTCATTACATATAATGCCACAAACGGTAACCCATCTAGGTCCGACCGCACCGTCGTTGCTTCCCCTTGGTGATTGTTTCCAATCAGCTAAGGCCACTCTGCTATCAGCGCTTAGTTCGTTCGTTTACAGTTGCCTGTCAGTTATCGCGATATTTCTTTTCCCTAATATAACTTTTTTATTTCATAACTAATTCAAATAGAACATACACTAAATGTTAAGCGAAATCGCCACCATAACAAACACACTAATAGTTAAAAATACTACAACTTTATAATGACTAAAAGAAAGTATTCAATGGAATTATCAATCAACTTTATTTCACTCATCCTCCTAGCCATTATCCCAAGTTTATTTGGGGTCTGCTACTAGTTCAACCGGTTTTACCTGAAATTCAGTTTTTCCACGGAGCGACTGGCATCGGACCTCCGCAATCCTAAAGGGGAACTGAAATTTGAAGATTGAACTAGTTGTCAGTATATTTGAGGGCACTGACTTCCCAATAACGATTGCCATAGATGTTCAACTTTATTTCACTATCATATAAAAAAACTTGATAGAATTTTACTGAAATTCAATATTAAAGATTCTGTTCCCCAGATATAACTAAGGCTTAATTTACCTCAAACGAATCCTATTAAAGAGCGCTGAAACTGCGTCATTAATAAAAATACTAGTAGTTTTCTTCATAGTTTGAAGTTCTTTTCAAACACTCATCTTGTTTGTGAAGAAGAAACTTAAAGCAAAAAGTTTTCATGTCTATTAAATTCTAGATAGTTTGCTGACTGTTTATGAAAGGCATTGTGATCCATTTTATTTACTTTGTAAAATTTAGACTCTCCATTGTCAGCACTTGGTCAAACTTGTTAAAATACATTAATGAAATTAAAGTGTAAGGTTTTAAAGTTTTACTTTTATAACCTTTGAGGGCGAAAGCAGTATGAATTACTTTGTGAAATTTGAAAGACAAATTTGGAGGTACGGTTTGTTTTTAGTAAGTTTTAGTTGTGGAGGCGGGACCTTTCTAATAAATGAAGTTATTGATCATTTATAAAATTCCAATCTATGAGGGTAAAGAAATTTAATAAAAGTAAACACCTGAATTTAAACTTGAAATAGTTTTATTCAAATGTGTTTACAATTTGTTATTCCTCATCATAATAAATTTTAGTTACAAGATAATTTTAACAAAAAGGAACCGACTTCAATGAAAAACTATTCCGAGTACCCAAATCAGCTTCTTTGGAAACCAGAAAACCTAAAAAATATAAAAATTAAAGAGTAAAATGAGAGTTTGTATGAATGTTAGCATATCTACTTTAAACTACTTTGTTTTTTTATTTAAAAAAAACTTAATTTATTTTTCATAATTACTAAATTATATTACTCATTTAGATTTCTTGCTCATGAATTCGCTCGCGTGTATTTTGTTAATTCAGCTTTCGATACTGAAACAATCTATAATAAATAAATAAATATTTAAGACATTTTACACACAACGCCATCTAGTCCCAAACTAAGCAGAGCTTGTATTGTGGGTACTAGACAACTGATATAAATACATAAACATACTTTTTTTTGTAAATAGATACATATTATACATAGAAAAACACCCAAACTCCGAAACGAATATTTGCGGATCACACAAACATTTGGTCCGACCCGGGAATCGAACCCGAGACCTCTTGATAAGCAGTCGTATACGCTGACCACTAGACCAACAAGGCAGTCAGGATATTGCGGAAAAGAGTAGTAGTAGATGTTTTTATTGAAACTTTGAATTTTATTCAATTATTATCGTAACTGATAGTGCATTAACGTAACAGACATATAGTCTTTTTTTTTTAAAAAGAACGTGTTACTAGAAATATATCAGCCTTTTCAGATCCGTGAATAATATTATCTTCACCCGTATATACCTCAAATATACAGCATGTTTCCACTTTGTTTATTATCATTTAAGGTCAATTTATATGTAGAGAGTTTCTCGCACATTTTCAGTGTTGAACTCGTATGCTTTTATCACAGGTGATAATCTGAGACCATTATAACGTTCATATATATTTGTATTCAAGCACTCAACTAAAGCATTCTCATATATTGCACACGGTGTAATTTAGGAACAGACATATTCAATTATTCACAAAAATAAAAACTGAAAGACAGGAACAAATCGTGGTAATATCTTAAGTACGTTTTCCATTAATTGCTAAATATTTTCATTGCATAGCTTTTACTGTGATATCGAAAAAGAAAAAGAAAGAATTAAGAAGAACACAGTTTAAACCTAAACAGGCTTGGTTATTGTTTAGAGCTTTGAGGGAGGTCTACGTAAAGCAGAGGATGTTTTTCACCTGAGAAGATGATGAAATCATAAACCGGTAAATCATCTTTGTGAATGTCTTCGCTAATCATGTAGTTATGTGTGATAATTACTAGACGGCATAATAGTCATAATTAGTATTTATTTTATTAAAGTTATTCAAATATTAGGTTACCTGTAAAAAAAGTTTTCACTTGCACTTTATTTGTGTGATAAGTTTACACAAGAAGAATAAAAAAGGCGCCCTTATTCACCCAGATAAATACATTTCAAGGTGAACAAAGGATACCGTTTAAGTTGACTCATTTCATTCGTGTGAATACTCCCAGGTGAACAAAGTGGAATAAACCAGTCGTGTTCATGAAAATAGTCATCATGTTTTTCAGACTTGCACTAAATTTATCTTCTAATGACTACCGTTAAAAGTTCTTTTATTTATACAAATTTACATAAGATTCAAGACCATACAGAGTTCATATGGGTATATGTAAAAAATTCTCGAGTCATAAGTGTTAGTTGACATACTCCTCCGAAACGGCTTGATCGATTCTTATGAAATTTCGTGTGTCTATTCAGCGGAGCTGCAGGTATCAGCTAATACATATATTAAACTTTTTCTACGTGTAGACAAGTATATTGTATTTGTACATTCCAAAATTACGTATTATATGGACGATTGTGAGGTTTTTTATTAAAGCACTTATTCTTAAACCTCTAATTTATCAGGTAGCTTAACCAACACAAGGGCGCTCCGAACAGCACTCAACACTTGAAGAGCATTTCTCTCTTCCGTATAATACGTACATTTCAACCCTCGTGCACGTACAGGCCCCACTTGATAGTTGCACACCATTTATCAAATGGTGTCAGCTTTTAATGCCAGATGACACTATGGAGAAAATGTTCCATAGAGTTTGTTGGAATTTAGGTCAACTACGAGGTAAGTCGGTTATCAATCGCATATTTTATTATCAATTTCTTTCAGTGACTATGACAGGTTAACGATGTTTAAAGTGCCCTGTGACTTTAAAGCAATTAGTAGTGCACTACTTATTGCTTTTGAGAGAGTGTATTGTTTTTTTTATGAATTAATTATTCTTAAAAATCGAAGCATCGTCTGAATGAACGAATGAATAACCACGCAGTACAAGTTTTCTTGTATCACGCAAATAAGTGACTAGGAATTAACATTTAGATGTATGAATCAATTTACTAGAAACTATTAGAATTGCTAGTATTCTTAAGAAAACTGTTACCCAAATTAATTCGGAGGAACTCAAACTTTCCTGATTGACTGTCGACACAGCTTACATTCACAAGTATTGTGCGTCATAAATGTAGGGAGTGTATGCCAACTATTTTCTCTGTTATAGATACTACTATAGATGTTTTTGAAAATAATGACTTCCTTTGGGACATTACTTACATAAACCTAATTATATTCTACCAAAATCAAAACTTTGACACCATATTTTCATAAGGTTTTGATGAATATTTTGTAATCTATCCGAAAAGTTTAAGTGTACTTATTCTGACTGAACATATTTGTATCTAAAAGGGTTCATTATAATTTATTGAAACATACCAAAACTATAAACATTCATTCAATTATTATTTTTATTTTCCAGCTTATTTAAGTTTATTTTTCTTTGTCAAAAAACATACTTATGTGTGGTAACTAAAATATTATAACTAAACCTCAGCACTATAGTTGTAAATCTGAATTTATTTAAAAAAATAGAGATAGTATTATGGTATTACAGTAAGATTACATATGATAATGTATCTTAAAGTAAATTAAAAGACATTGACCCGTATGCCTGAATCGACTCTGATTCTCAAGCAATCTCGTTTAAATAATATTATAATCGAAAGATCCGCATAATTCTCGAACCATTTTACCCTAGTTTTATTTCACGCAAACTATTTCATTTGTAATAGAAACCCAAAGTGCGGTCGTCTACTTTATGGAAAAACTCCTCAAAGCGATTCTAAACTGCTTCCGAATATCATAAAACTAAGTTGACGAATAATTTGGAATTGTTTGAAAGTAATTTTATTTTGCCCGTTTCGTAGTTTTTGCGTGAAGAGAATTGGGGCTAACTTCTAGAAGTAAGTTGTACTTTAAATTAATAATTTAATATTCTCTTGTTACAGGAATTACGTAAAAGGAAAATGATTAGAGTAGACGTAAAAGGCCCCGGCTCAGAAAACTGTAAGTACTTATTATTCTTAGATTCGTCAAATGTTAAATCGGAGATGCAGATTGGTATGTTAATAAATGAATCGATGAGTCATTTTGATAAATGAATATTTGAACAATGCCTAGAATATGTATTATAAACACATCATATGTATATAATAATATGTATATAAATTCACTACTACTTATAATAGGAAAGAGTAATTGCACTGAAGCAAGAAGGCAGTAAAAGTCATCGTATGTTGTCTAATAATAAACAACCTTACATCTTGTTAATTGCAAAACTGTTTATATATAGACAAACTTCTAAGATCCTTATTGGACTGACAAACTTCTTATATAAAATTCGAAGACCATCTTAAGGTATAATAATTGTGAATCAAACTTATTTATTTTTGTCATATATCATCAACAACCCACAATGTCCTACGGTATAGTTCAGGTATTCTCTCTGGAGAGGGTTAAGGCCATACGTCCCCACCCTGGCCGAGTACGGGTATGGGATTGGTAAGACAAACGCTGTGGCCACGTTCCTACCGTTGTATGTTTTTAAGCCGACCGAAGACCTCTAACTATGCTTCACGACTGTTTGTCTATCCAGGTACTGACCGCGCCGTCGTTGCTCGACTGTGATTGCTTCTAATTACCTAGATCAACTTAGTAATGAGTACCTCAAGTTATATATTGTACATGTATACGTCTCTAAAGCCGCGTCCACACTATGTCGACTGTGTCGATCGACCGCTGTCGATCGACATTTGTCGAGTCGAATGTATCCCGAGTGAAGTGCATTTTATTTTCAGTCGAATGGAAATAATTGCCAAGTTTGGACCTGTAGAGCGTGATAACGAAGTTTTAAATCATTAGTTTTGTTAAAACCTGTTTGCGCAACGGGAGAAGTGGTTCTATAATTGTGTTTTACCAAAGTTAATTGTTTTATCAAAATGAATTTCACAGAAGAACAAGTCTACAAGCGCGGACATAAATATGGCAGTAGCAGCAGCAACAAGAGCATCTGCATCACTCATTTTGTTTCTTGTTTCACTAAAGCACTGCACTCAACTACTCAAAGTCGACTGATGAAATACGTCCACACAGCAGTTTATGTGTGGACGAGACGAATGTTGCTTATGTCGTTCAACATTGTCGATCGACCTTGTCGATCGGCATAGTGTGGACGCGGCTTTACACGTACGTTAGAATAGATACAATGCCGTTTACCGAGACCTTTTTTCATTTTCCCGTAACACCTGATCTTCCGCCTTTTCTATCGAATCTATATCATTTACCTTCTCTAGTTCGTGTGATTGATTGACTGACAGATTCTTATAATGGCGAATAGATAATGCGAATAGTTGAAGTTGTTTTTTTATGAACTGAAGTTATAATAAAAAAATTCAGATTGTAATTATTGTATAACATAAAAAGGATGAGAATCAACATTAAAGCATTCTCAGCTTTGAAAATGTTATAAATATAATAACTACAATTTATTGAAGTGCCCATGAAATAACCTTGTGTAATATTATACATTTTTTGCAATCAAAGACATTTTCAGTGTATTTCCTGGTTGTTAAATCATATTCCGTTTGATGGTGGAATATTTCAGACGCAATTATGAATTTTGCGAAAATAATTTGACAGATACAAATATATGGTATTACGTCATCAGTGTTTTCATCTCATTTGTATGAAACTGGTGAGATGACAAACAAGCGTGTTAGACGTATTTATAAAGCCGTAATTAATAAAATGCAATCGTTGTATGTAAATTGTCAACATATTTTTAATAGACATCGCGTAATTAGGTATTTTTAACTTTCAATAAAATTCCAAAGAATATAATATACTAATGTTACAACATATGTATATACAACAATATTTAAAAAAATAAGAGAATCACGCCTGATTTAACCAGGTATTGTTAGACCGTATCCTTACTAGCTACCTTCTAATGTAGGTTGCCCTTAAATATTTAAAGGAAACTTAGAAGGTTGGTTAAAATAAAAATATCATTAAGAGTTACCTAACTCTCTCTAAGTGACCCTTTAAATTTATGGAACGTTGGGGAAAATGACTCTCTTATTGTGTAAAATACTATATGTTCAAACTATAACATATTGCCTAGGAGTCTTTAATTGAATTGATTCCTATGGTAGATGCCATAGTGCTTACGTTTTTGAGGTCATAGTTCCTTGAGTCTATTTTGATAGGCAAACTCAAACTATCACCGAAACATTGCCCAACGCGGTTAGACTCCTAGTCATGAATAGGAGTTGTGACCTCGTTCAGCTCAGAAAGGCACGCTAGGAATAATTTGCGCTCATAATTGAGGTGCTTCATTCCTTACCTGGCGTCATTAGTCCAGCACTTATGCATATATAATATGTAAGTCATACGGTGCTCTTAACTACTCTTAAGCGTGCGTTCTTTGTGGAAGCTAAGTGTTTCGGCTCAATTATTGGATCCATTTCGACTATCTATATCAACTCATACTTCATATTTAATATAGTAAGATGCTTTAATATAAAACTATACTACATAGATCCATAGTATTGGTTCTAGGTGCACTACTGTTGTGAAACATCTATTGGCTGCCTTGTTGGTCTACTGGTCAGCGTATGCGGCTGCTGATCAAGAGGTCTCGGGTTCGATTACTGGGTCGGACCAAATGTTTGTGTGATTCACAAATATTTGTTTCGGAGTTTAGGTGTTTTTCTATGTATAAAATGTATGTATTTACAAAAAAAGGTATGTTTATGTATTTATATCAGTTGTCTAGTACCCATAATACAAGCTCTGCTTAGTTTGGGACTAGATTGCGTTGTGTGTAAGATGTTCGAAATATTTATTTATTTATTCCTTTAAGCGGGGCGTGACAAGACATTTCACTAGATCGCTATAATGTAGGTAGCCATACTGTCTACATTTACAGGGATTGTGTTGGCCCCCACTCTTGTATTCAATTTATGCTTTCCACTAGGCAGAGTTGAGTTACATTAGTAGGCTTGAAAATAAAAGTATCTGAATATACTTACGAATACGTTTAGCTTTCACACAATATTAATTTCCAATTCTTTGTTATCAATTTGTCAATATGTATGTAATTTTAATATACGAGTATATTATCACCGTGTGAATTGAGTGACTCCATTTATACCCGACGATAAATGTTCAATGTTTATTATATAATGTAAATAAGACAGAAGTAACCTTTGACACGTTGAAATCGATATAACAGTAGCAGTGAATAGTTGTTGCTTCTGTTATGGCAGTTTAGAAATAGGTGTACTCTATGCGATAATCCATTATAGTATGTGGGTGGGATCGATTTTAGCATATGTTGAATAACTTAAATAGGTTCATTATCTCAGTATAGCCATACGTTGTGCGTCACATGCCTTTAATCCTTATTTTTAAGTGATTATTATACAGAGTGTCACCACCCCTATTCGTCCCACGCGGGTGTCGTAAAAGGCGACTAAGGGATAAACTACGCAAGACAACATCAATGCAAAGAGAAGGAAAACTTGAAACCAATCCTTTTTTTTTTTATGTGTGGAAAATCATCATGGACCGTCACCCCACCGGTTACGGCAGGGTGGTGTGTCGGACTTGAACCGACTAAAAACCACACAGTGTGCCCTCTCCGCGCTTCTCCTTTTAGCAGTAGGAGAAGTCCAGGGTGGGATCTCCTTCTGAACTTCTCCAGCGCCTGCCCGCTCCTGATGCGGGCACCGTCTCTGTACAACGACCCTCTCTTAGGCGGCGTCCGGCACACACCGACGCCGCCCCCTCGCGGTTGGCCACATAATGCGGGTGAAGGGAAAACCCGTCCCGTCCACCCGCGGCCACACTCAAGGCTGCATGAGGCGCAGACGTTCGCGCCTCCGCCGCCGGCGGCGAATCTGGTCCGATTGGATGTCGTCCTCCCGGGCCTTCTCCGCCGCCTCCTTCTGCGTGATAACGTCCTCGCAGAAGGTTGCGACCGCGGTAAATGAGCTCTCGCTGCCGGCCATGGAACGAACGACAGCCGGCAGTGAGAGATCCTCTCCGATGACTGCAGTGAGGGCCCGGTGCTGCGTCTCCCATGCGGGGCAGACCGCACTGCCCATTCGCCGATGACCGGCTGAAGCGCCTCTACGGTGGCGAAGCCAGCACCTGGAGGCCTATGTCCAGCAGTGGCCTATTAAAGACTGTTGATGATGATGACGATGATGATGATTTATATATAAAAATAGAATAAAACGTTAGTAATAAAACCTAACGTATGATACCTACCATTTAAATCTAACACGTAACGTCATGACAAAAGGTTTCATATGCTTTTTGATGCTGCGATTACTGCTCTGACAATAAACAAAGCGTTCATATGTTTTTTGCCTAAATACGACTTTTCTCCAAGTTACAGTTATGCTATACACATGTTGTGATGTTAAATAAACATATCAGTCTATATTTGACAAACAACATCATCTAACTTCAAACTAAGCAGAGTTCGACTCATAGAATACATAAACACTTGTTTTGCAAATGCATACATATTATATATTGGAAAACACCCAAACTCCGAAACAAATATGTGCAGATAACACAAGGTTCCGACCCGGGAATCAAGCCTAAATATAGTACAGTTTTTCCTTCTAAAAAAAAAAAATTCTTCACTACATAATCTATTCGATCCGAAAGGAAAGGTGCTAGAGTGGAGACCGCGATTAGGCAAACGTAGTGTAGGACGCCCTGCGGCACGAGGGACCGATGATTTGAGGAAGGTGGCTGGCGGCGGATGGATGCGGACTGCCCAAGACCGGGATGGTTGGCGTTCCTTGGGGGAGACCTTCGTTCAGCAGTGGACGGCGATAGGTTGACACTATAATCTATTCGATCATACTATCGATACTAATATTAAAAATTCGAAAATAACTCTGTCTGTTTTAACGCTTACTTTTTAGCCTAATTTGGAATGAAGGTACTTTGATTTGTGAGGTAGACATAGGGTTTTTACCGCGATTGCTAACAAATACCTAGTTTCTCTCTTTCTAATTTCATCATCAGCATCATCATCATCATCAGCCTATCGCAGTCCACTGCTGGACATAGGCCTCTCCCATTGCACACCACTGTGATCGATTTTGGGCTTCTCGCATCCAGCTCCTGCCAGCCATCTTACGCAGGTCGTCACTCCACCTAGCCTGTGGGCGTCCTACACTACGTTTACCGAGACGCGGTCTCCACTCCAGAACTCTTCTGCCCCAACGGCCATCAGTTCTGCGGCTAATATGGCCAGCTCACTGCCACTTCAGCTTGCTAATCCGGTGGGCTATGACGATCACCTTAGTTCTCTGTTAGTTTCTAATTTAATTATTTAAATTTGTACTTTGCATAACTATTATATAAAGTAATCAAAATTGAGATCCTATCCAATTTCATGAAATATTTTTATTAATATAAAACCCACATGTGGTTCCTACTCCGTTCAAGTGATATGGTGGTGATACAACTCTCACATATATTGCTGTTATAAATTTCCAGTGATAACGAAAAGGAGGTCAATTAAGGTATGTAACATGTATTGTGACGGTGTTTATGATTTAGGGCAAAATAATTGGCGATATGTGCTGTGACAATTTTATGTGGTTTTTCACGGTAAACCTAGGTCTATTACATAAGGAAAACTAGCTTTTTTTCGGTTGATCTACTTCAAGAATCAAAGTATCTTGAAAGCTTTTAAGGATTCGCAGATACGCAGATAGAAAGACAGGGTGGCTTTCGGTTTGCTGCTTGTACTCAGCAAAATGTTTAAGTATAAAGCGCCATTGTCTACCCTATTCATGGATAAAAACTTAAAACTACATTTTGACACATAAATCATCTATTTCTCATTTTTATAAAATATTTGCGACCCGTTTTTGGTCCATATTTTTACAAGATTATGCTCCCAAATAGGCGCAAATATTTTAACGGCCGAATAAATTACAGCAATATGTGGAGTGGACGTGAATGGGGCAGTTGTTATGAATGTGGATTATTGCAAGTTGTTAAAAGGATTTATGTCCACCTGGATATATTACTCAGACCCGAAATCTCGGCTGACCGGTGTCGGGGATCTGTCTGTATAAAAGCCTGTTTGATGTCAAAATTTGCTCGCATTGTTCTTTTTTTAAATATAACTTTTTATTACTCGTATATAAATAAGTGATATATTTATTTAATTCAACGAATGTTTTTGGAGTAAATAAACAAAAATGGTTTTGTTCGAAATTATAATCATAAAATGTATTGGTAAAAAAGTTAGGATTGGAAAAAGAACCATGCAAAAATTTATAATAAATAGAAATGAATATTTGTGGTAGAAAAAATTGTAGACTAAATCTATCTTTCTTAGGAGAGGTTTTTGTCAATGATCATGATGTTTGCGGGTAATGAAATAAAAAGAAATCGGCCAACTCCGTGTCAGACCAAGTTATAAGTTAGTCCTTTATAACTCCTGAACTAACAAATTTATCGAAATTGTTATAGTTTTATGTTCATTACGTGGACTAAGCCGTTTTATAGCCTGCCGTTTAGCTTTTAGAGGAGGATTGGGGTTCGCAACCTTCTATAAAACAACACTCGCTACCGGCCATGGAGCGTATTACGGCCGGTAGCACGAGATCTCCTCCGATGACTACAATGAGGGCCCGAAGCTGCGTTGTCAGGCGGGGCAAGCCACCAGCGTGTGCTGAGCTGAGTCCTCACTGTAGTCACAGTGGTGACAGGCGGGACTCAATTCCCGAAGCAACCGCGCCGGGAAAGAACCTGCGTCAGTTGGAACGAACGCGGCTTGGTGAGCGGCTTCAGGTCACTCGCGTATCTCTTGTGGCGGAGGTCGAAAGCCGCTCTCCATCCGAAAGTCAGTAATTTGTTGATAGTTTAATTATACTATGTAAATACAAATGTAAATTATATAAATATTTAATAGTCTGATAATTTAATGGTGAACTTTTAACACGAAATAACTTTCAAAATTCAGTTAGGTAAATAATTTCTGTATCCTCTAAAGATGAAACCCACATCAATCACCGTAATGAAAGTTGACATGGCGAAAACAAAATGGTCCGCCCACACAGCGGACGGAGCGGGATGGCTATGTGACCTGATGCTATTAGATTGTTATGTATTAGTCAATACAAAAAAAATGAACATCACAGTGTAGTGCTTAGCTATGGTACAGTACAAATGCTTACCACATTGTCCTACCACGCCCGCTGTCTGACCCGACCTTTAAATCATTATTGTCGATAAACCAATATCTCCTTTAATTTAATCTTTCATTCAATATTGATGTTAGCTAAATTGTAACCCTTCTATGCTCCAAGAGTCATCAACCTTTGAGTTTACTCGCCATACAAAATCTTATTTGTGTGTGTAAAGTATAGAGAAAACAACGGACTCCTAATACTGTTTACGAAGCCTCCGTAAAACAAATATGGTTGTCTTTTTATGCCTGTGTAAGCAGCTTGCCAGCTCGTAAAATCGGTTCATGGATTTATAGGTCAAATACTTTTACATGAAATAGCGCATGTTGATTGCTACTTGGCCGTGAAAGAAAAATGGATGAGCGGTTTGAAAGTAATCTGATGAAGGAACAGCGTAAGCAAAATTTTTACGGCAAGAAGTAAAAAATTTAGGATATAAATTGAAGTTGGGACTAATGGTCGTATTTGATAACGTTCCCTAAATTTAAAATAAGAGAGGGTTTAGGTACCTTTAGTGATATTTTCTTTTTCATTAACCTTTAGGGGACACATATATCTTAACAGTAGAGGTTACCTTGTCGTGGAACCAAGGATTTCCTTTCTAAGGTACACCTGGTTCCCTGGCTATTGGTACTTCAGACGTCGTTTGGTTTTTTTTGGTTCGAGTCCGATATAGTAGGCCAAAACCTCCTTTCTAAGGAGAGGCCTATGTCCAGTAGTGGACTGTTAAAGGCTGTTGATGATGATGATGATGATAAGCACCAACTGGTGGTATCCGGGGGGATTCCCGAACAGATAATAACAAAACATTAACTGACTACATTAGGGGGCTTCTAGCAAGGAGACGGTTAAGAGTAGTTGGTGAAAAATAACTTTGGTCTCTTAAAATAAGGGACTCTGTACGTACTTTAGATAAAACTTTATTCCTCATGTTACAAAATAATCTGGATTTTGTCATTAAATTATATTAGTTTTCTATTAGAGACAAGATTTCGAAATTCAATTATTTTCATCAGCCTATCGCAGTCCACTGCTCTTTGGTTCGATCCAACTTAAACAAATTACGTGACTCAAAACTATGGACGTAATATTTTTGTGAAAGTATTTGAGTGTAGATTTTAAAAGTATACTTTGCTTTGAACGCTACGCCACTTACCCTGGGGTAACTTTTCTGGCTCTCCTTGGTAAAAACTTTTTATACCAAAGACTATTATATAAAACTCTAGTTAGGAAACTTCCGAAACACAGAATTTGGGACAAATTATTAAGTTATTGCCAGCACTCCAAATGATGGTTGACAAATACAATTTACTAAAACTATGTCTATAACTACATTTTATAATAATATTTTGACAATGTCGTAAACTTACACGAACACTGATCTAAACAAGCGGCTTTCAAGGAACCTTGCCCTTGTTTTGTTAAAAAATATAAATGAGTAAGTGTATCGCCATACTTTTCGTGTTTTTCACAGCAGTTGCCGAATTTCTTCGAGATCGGTCAGTGACGTACACGTTCAATTACTTTTAGTATCGATAAACATTCCGATTTCACGGCCAATGCTACGATAGAGCAAGTTCAAGTACGTATGCGGTATTTGTTATTGTAGTTTGTTGTTAAGTTTTATCGGTTTTGATAGAATTGAAATCCATTCACAATCAGCTTATCTTTTGGACTGTGTTTTTGTAATACTAGTGAGAAGTATATCAGCTTATAATAGAATCCTTACTGATAGCTGCTAAGTGTTAAAGAGTCACACTATAAGAGGATGAATAGACTAATAGATGATGAGTAAAGTATAGCTTTTTGTAACCCTCTTTACTCGGTGAATACCAACAAAAGTATTGCATAAAACTGGTTTCTTGTTAGACTGTATTATCATTCCGAACGAGTGGGTCATAATGTGTTCAGCAGGACTCTCTCACCTGAAATACGTAATAAAACCATCTAAGAAACTAATAAAATCCCTACTAATATTATAAATGCGAAAGTAACTCTGTCTGTCTGTCTGTTACGCTTTCACGCGTAAACCACAGAACCGATTTTAATGAAATTTGGTATGAAGATAGAACTGAACTTGGGAAAGGACATAGGCTACTTTTTACTGCAATAATAGACATACAAAGGTTTTTACCTTTTTACCTAGGTGATTATAAAAATACATAAATCGTAGATGTCAAAATGTATCACTGTTTATCTCCTGTCAAAACTTCACAGGTTGCTAGGCATAACACATTTGCATGGCAACCATAATGATAGTTTGTAAATGACATAAGGCCAGTAGACCAGGGTAGATAATATTTGAAAACAAAATTATAGTACGATGAAACCTATTGGAAAAGGAGGAGAATATTATGAAAGGAAAAATAATTTACGGGCGATCTGCGATCTGAGGGGAGTCGGGTAGGGGGGGGGGGAGGTTTTCGGGTCCTCCTCGGACGGGGCGTGAAAAAGCATGTCACTAAGCCGCCATGGTGTGGGCCGCCATACATTATTGTCTGCATTCGCAGCAAGTGTGGTAGCCCCGACTCTTGAATTCTGCTCATGCTTTCCATCAGGCAGGGTAGAGTCACTTTGGATGGCTAAATATATAAAAAAAAGTGTTAAAAACGGTTAATCTCAATTTCCGGCAAAACTACAAGTCCTATGGAAAAAAGTTAAGTGGAAAAGTTGTAGGTAATTAAAAGATCTACAACTTTTTAGGGTTCTGAAGTTTATGACTTCGAACCTTTATAGATTCGTCATGTCCGTCTGTCCGTCCGCCCGTCCGCCCTCGACTTACCATCCAAACAGTAAGTGCTAGAAAGATGCAACTTTGCATGAATATGTATTGTAATTACGTTGACAAATTGCTACAATAAAATTATGAAAAATATTTTTATTTAGGGTAAACGACACGTAAAAAGTGGATGTTATATTTTTCTCTCGGCTGCCCATCATGTGGGGTATCATTATATAGGTCTTTTAAAAACATTAAAGGGTTGTTAAGACGATTTTTTGATTTAAGAATCCGTTTGCGAGAAATTCCACTTTAAAGGCCACTTTTTTGTAAAACCGGGCATCACCCCCCTCTAAAAGCTAAACGGCCGGCTCAAAAAATCTGGAAAAATTTGTGATAGTGGTCCATATAATGAACTTTAAGTGAAAACTATAACAAATTAGATGACTTTGTTAGTTCAGGAGTTACAGAGGCTTAACTTCTACAATGTGCTTACTTGGAAAACGTCATACAAAATTAACGCATTAATACGTAAACATAACAATTATCCATGGGATACAATGTCTAATCCACGTACCATTATGAGAAATACTGAGAAACCCTTTGCTGTGCGTGGCCTGACACGCACTTGGCCGATTTTTTATTTACACTTTTTTTCACATAACCTCAAATTAAATGTTTAAAATTAAAAAAAGTTTTTGGTTTTCTATTTTTATCTTTTACAAATAAAATCATTTTTAAACGAAGTTTACTGAAAACTTACATTTTTATGTCCCAAATACACTGTATTTTTTTTGATTTGAAATATTTAATTTTTTCACCCTATTTTAACTTAATAGCGAAAATTCACCTGTCAGAATATCTACTTTTTTCAAAAAATGGGGGTGTTTTCTGTTTGATAAAATCTCTACTTTCCAATGGTGTAATCCCTACTAATATTAAAAATGCGAAAGTAACTCTGTCTGTCTGTCTGTCTGTCTGTCTGTATGTCTGTTACGCTTTCACCTAAACCACTGAACAGATTTTGATGTAATTTGGTATGAAGATAGAACTGAACTTGGGAAAGGATATAGGATACTTTTTATCGCTAAAATAAATCTAGAAGGGTTTGAAATAGGGGACGAAAGTTTGTGTCAAAGTTCCTTATTATCAAACATAAAATCATGTAAGATTGTTTAATCTACCCATACCGTGTCGCGCGATATAAACGAACTCCACGCGGGCGAAGCCGCGGGCGGAAAGCTAGTAATACATAAAATATTCTAAACCAATGTGTTTTATGGACGTATGGTATTTTTACGAATTAAATTTCGAATCCAGGCGCCACAGAGTTCCGGAATCTCGAGAGGTTTTATTACTCTGGGTTGCCAAAATAATTTTATCAATAGGTTATTTATGAGCATATTTTGACTGTATTGTACTGTTATGAGAATTAGAACTTCAATGAGATGATTCTTTGATATATCTATGCTAGTGGCATTATGTAGAGTGCGTTTGGCGCCATACAATGGGTACTTCTAACGTTAGGAATTGTTTGATGTATGTTTTCCAGTTTACTACTGAGGTGTTCAATTTGTTTGTCTTATTTATAATGCAACATTTAGGTCATCGAGAATTTTAAATAATAAAATAGGAGGAGGTGGATGAATGACTTGTTCACCCTACACAAAATTGACAATGGTTCTTTGGATTGTCAACTTGTAGAGAAAATGAGTTTTAATAACTTTTTACTATAGGTAATTCTAATACTAATGTATCTCAAAACAGTCTGAAAATGATATTTTTTTCAACACGTTTGTAGAATTTAGGACCGCGATCATTAAGAAGGGCATCTGAAGAATGTCTTGTAATTTTTCAATAAATTTAAATAGAATCAAAAGCTGTGTACAGTTGTAATTGGACATCAGACCTAAATATTGTAAACTGTAATATGTAATATTTGTATGTCTTTCGTTTGTTGTCTGTTTCTGTATCTAATAAATAAAATAAAATAAAAATTAATAAAAATTAGATTATTCAATTCAATTATGTTACAATATATTCTTACTTGTAAGCATTATTATCTAATGTTTTGGCTATCGTAACAGAGTTCAATGTAACCCATCGTATTCTTAGTAATTCTGTAGACTAAGGCATTCTGCCAACAACAGGTGGAAGTGTTCCTGTCATCGCTTGTCACCAACCAAACAGTTGTTGGTACAGCTGAGCGGGTGGCGTATGTCACGTCTGTTGACTGTTTACAGGTGTAAGTGACGTGTAAAAAACATGCTTAGTAATATTGATAAGGGTAGTGTTACTCAAATCTATTGAAACACAAGCCAGTTATAACATGTGTAATGATTTCTTGAATGTGGTGGTGTCTAGTGGTTAGCGTATGCGGCTGCTGATTAAGAGGTCTCGGGTTCGATTCCCGTGTCAGACCAAGTATTTGTGTGATCCACAAATATTTATTTCGTAGTCTAGTTGTTTTTCTATATGTATACATACGTACTTACAAAAAAAAGTATGTTTAGTACCCATAATACAAGGTTTACTTAGTTTTGGACTAGATAGCGTTGTCTGTAAGATATACGAAATATTTATTTATTTATTTAAGTACTACTCTCATACAAAAGACCAATATAAAATTATTGAGTTAGTCCGTTTGACAGCCGAGAGCTAATCACTAGGCCGCCATAATGTGCGTCACCATGTTGCATTGCCTGTACTTATGAGGATGATTGAATTCTGTTTAGGCTTTCCATCAGGTCGAGCATATTCACTTTGGCAGACTTAAATAAAGATACCGAGTGAAAATAATCCCTACACTTCAGATAGTGCAGTCAAATGCACTGATGAAATATAAATATTCTAAGTATTTATAAATTCAGAGCAATGTGGTACTTTTTCACACTTCTTATTTATTTTTTCAATTCAAAGTTTTCCACATCTTATTTTCCTGAAAGACCTTACTTATTTTCTTTTAAAAATTCTTTTGAACTATAAACAGTATATATTTTATTATTCATCTCAGGTATATTGAGATTATTTGTATAAATATAATATATATTTGAATCGTAGCACGTTTGTTAAATAATGACGTTGTTTCATAAAGAAATATGACTATGATAAATAAAAGTCGAAATCGGTGCATAGTGCAATAATTCTAGCTGAGAATATATCGGTCAAAGAGCTGCCTAAAAACTCGTAAATCAGTCATCCAGAACAGCTTTATTGATTTAGATTGCACTTTTGAAATACGTCATAGCATATTTCTGCCCAATTAGTAATCAAACATTTTGATCTCATCTTCTGGTATTGTTTTTGGCACTTTATATAGTTAATTCTAGGTATTGTCTTCCAAATACCATAATAGAAACTATAAATTATAATACATTAATCAAATTCTTTCAAACCGTGAATTTAAAAGAGTAATTTGATTGTCTTAGTAACTTGATACTTTCAGGTACCTATACGAGGTTTGTCTTCAGAAAAGACATATAAATAATAAGCTAATCCATGACTTCAGCTTACCAATCTGATGACTTCCGAAAAGAGGCTATGTTTCCAAATTAGTTTGAAAATCTGACTTTGCATACAAGCACTGCTCATAGGAATGGTAGTTTTGTAACAAAGTTGAATTTTTTCACACATCTAGAAATCTTTTCTTTGGGAAAATAGTCCTTTTACGGTAGACTATTATGGTTTAGCTAATTGTGTTTACTGGAGACATAACTTGTATAATGTTAATAAGGTCTAAGAAGAATAAAGTCTTTGTAATACTTATTATTTTATCTAAAATTGACTAAATATATTTAATTCAAAACTGCTGATAGAGAAGCGCTCACTTCTTCGCAACAGACAGTTCAGACTCCTTAACCAAGATGTAATTATTTCGTGTCGCGTCGCTTTCTACAATCGCTAACGTCTCTATTCTCTTGTAAATTGGCTAATATTTTGGCATTGAGATGGGATCATTCCCATAAATTTCTTAGTCTCCTAATAACGTTTACGTTTGTAGCTGATTATTATGTGAGCTTATGATTAATATGATTAGCTCTATCTATTAATATAGCCATCCCTTTCACACTATAATCTTCTTGATTATCTGTATATATCACTATCCCTTTCAATTTACTACAAATTATACCCGTAACTTGGTACTCGGTGGACAGCAATGGCCTTGTTCCCTATTACGTGAATTTAGCCGAAGCTTATATTTATGTAAAAAAATGAATGGTTCTTGCTACCTCTTTAGTGATATAGACGTATATATTAAGTATGTATTTTCCCTTATAGCATTTCATCTGAAGGTTTACTTTTCTATACAAATTAAATGTTCATAATAGTAGAAGGATTTTGTATAACTCCTGAATATAGATAAATTCTAAGTATTGGGAGACTAGTTATTGAATATTTTAGTCATTTTTGGTACAATAATCACAGAACACAAGGAAAAATACAAATAATTCATAAATAGAAATCAGTAATTAAACAGGATTATCCTAGTTGTCCGCACGCCGTTTTCTGCTGCGCCAAGTATTGTGGGTTCAAATATAACTATTTCTGTGATTTACAAATTGTTGTTCTGAGTCAGGGTGTTCTTTATATCTGTTAAATTATGTTTGTAAAGTCCCCTGTATTACTTGATGTATATTTTTAATGCGGTGTTTGTCTTTTATTAAAATAAAGTTATATATCTCTACCCTACATCTGTCACACCGCCGTCTGGTCCCAAACAGAGTACAGCCTACACCCATCCAGTAGATAATTATACGAAACAGCGCTTGTTCTGTCTCTAGAACCAAGCAACAGACCCATAAATTACTTGAACAATATATATTTTTGTAAATACTATTTAAATATCACAGTTTTTAAACATTTAATTAAAAACAGATAATAAATTGAACAAGTGTAAACGTTTTATTGTACTTTGACATTGACATTTGGTCGGACAGGTTCTTTAATTTAAGTTTAAGGGCATTACATAACGCCCCGTAATTAAATATCAATTAATCTACTTAATGTGATATTATTGGGTAAGGATATTTGAACTACTTGTTATGTGAAATTATAGCAGTACTCTTGATTTGTGACCCTTGAATACGACTCAACGAGATCACGAAATAAATAGCAATTACCTTAAGGCCCTTGTACACGAAGAGCGTTATGTTTCAAAGGTACTGATATCCAAAGATGTAAAAAACTTTCTCCAAGTAAATTATTTATTTTCGAATACCTCTGTATAAAATATCTTCATTAAAGTTATTTGAGTCGGTCCCTGGCGCTATCGTGGTAGAAATTAAATAAAAAAAACTATAAAGCCTAAAGAGTTTCTCTTTTATATATTTATATATATAATTATATATTATATGATAGGTGTGTAGTTATATAATTTCCAAATAAAAGTTTTTAGAATACGCTATTCAACAAGCCAGTTTAACAGAATCAAAACCCTTATCCTCCTTCTGAGGCGAGGGATTGAAGGTTAGCGACGCACTTCGGACTATTGAGTTGCAGTCATCTGTTGGCGACTGATGTCAATATTAGTATACATTTATTTATAAACATGTCTATATGTATACATACTTAAATTTATAACTATATACAATATAATAGCCCTATAATTGTCAGTACCTTATGCATTAAGACAGTTACAAAGTAGGGTATATTGTTTTAATCGTGTAGGATATGTTATTGCTTTTTGCCAAAAGAAAGGCATTCTTTTAAATACGAATAGTATAGGCTTAACGCATTCCTCCAACCAAGTCAATCAGAAACAATCAACAGAATTCTTCATATTTATAAGGAAATATTTGAAAGCAAACTCCATCTCATTTAAATAGAAATTATTTCAAATGAGATATTCTATTTTTAGGTGTAATGAAAGTAATTCGTCCACCATAGAAATATGCGGAGGCGTTATTTATGTTTAAAACCACAGTCTTTCATCTCAAAATTGCTTCGAATATGTAATGAAATTACAATATCCTTTAAAGATATTTGATTCACAGCAAATTATTCAAATAAAGATCTTTTAATAGAATAAAATACCTGTACATTTTCTTTTGATATATATTCAGCAATATCTTGCAAGTTCTCGAATATGATACTTTCTTCTAAAATTATGATATTACACATTAAATTTAATTAGAAATAAGTAAGGAGAAATACTCTATCATAAATTGTGGTAAGACTATGCCCTTTCTATGACATCTTACAAAATATTTATATGAATTTATTTACAAAAAAAATATATTTATAATCTATTTGTATCAGTTGTCTGATGCGCATGATACAATTTATGTTGTGGTAAAATGAATAAATTCATATTAATATTTTTGACTTCACTACTTCTGCATTTTTAGGGTTCCTTAGCCAAATGGCAAAAAACGGAACCCTTATAGATTCGTCAAGTCTGTCTGTCTGTCTGTCTGTACGTCCGTATGTCACAGCCAATTATTTCCGAAACTATAAGAGCTATACTGTTGAAATATGGTCAGTCGATGTATTCTGTGAACCGCATTAAGATTTTTACATAAAAATAGAAAAAAAAAACAATACATTTTGGGGGTCCCCATACTTGGAACTGAAACTCTAAATTTTTTTTTTCATCAAACCTATACATGTGGGGTATCTATGGATAGATGTTCAAAAATGATGTTGAGGTTTCTAATATCAGTTTTTTCTAAACTGAATAGTTTGAGCGAGAGACACTTCCAAAGTGGAAAAATGTGTTTCCCCCCCCTCTAACTTCTAAAATAAGAGAGTGATAAAACTAAAAAAATATATGTTGTACATTACCATGCAAACTACCAACGAAAATTGGTTTGAACGGGATCTAGTGAGTAGTTCTTTTTTTAATACGTCATAAATCGTAACACGCAATTTACCTTTCATCCAATCAAAACACTATTATTAAAACATCGATGAAAGTTACAACGAACTACAAGAACTTTTATATGATGTTACTTTTGATAGGAAACCCTTCATGGGCGAGTCCGACTCGCACTTGGCCGCTTTATTTTCTGTAACGTTTGTACAGTTCGCTGCTCCGATTACAATGAAATATGGCATGGCGATACATAAATACTTAACAAAGGTCATAGGTTGCTTTTACTCGCGATAACTGTCATATGCATGGACAGAGCTGTGGGCAAAAACTAGTATTTTTTATTATGCTGATATATGTTATAAGACAGAATCAATTATGTTATAGTTTTGAATCGTAATTGACATTTTTTTTTATACGAGCTTGCCAAAGAGACTCTGCTCTGTGTGGTGGAAAGCATTAGTAGCACCTAAAAGTGTGAGTGTAGGCAAAAGCGGCCTAGTAAAATGATTCTGCTTTATTGGGCCTCCGATCTCGAACTCAACAATGAAATGCTGTAGTACGAGTGCTGTCATTTTTAGATAGGTCTTCTATGCGAGGGTACTACCGCTCCGGTACTACCTAATCGGGTACTACTACCGGGTACTACCCTACCGAATCGGCCCATTCGTGCTGAAATCAGCGTCGGTCCTAGTACCTTGTGATATTCGAATTGATGAGTTAAAAATAACGTGCATACGTCTCGTAACTAAGAACTCGGCTCCAGTAACATGTAGTTAGAAGCCTGAAATTTCCGACACGAGTATTTCTCTAATCAAATTAATTCAAATGAAACCATTTTTATTTCAAATACACCAATACAACGGCACTTTTGAAACGTCAATAAGTTAGTCATGAAGCTAATTGTCTGTTCCAATTCGTAGATCCTATGGAGAAGAACAGACAAGAAACTCCATGGACACTCTTTTCAACATAGTTTTAACAATTTTTGGTTACATTGTTTTAGGCTCTTTATTAAGACTTTTGATATCGCCAAGTACTAGGGTTGTTAAGGTTTTATGGCAGTGATAAAGTTCAGAGTTCAGAGAAGAAAAAGCAGTTTAGTCATATCGTAGTAGATTTAAAGCCGTCTTAATCAAGAAAACGCTCGGAGGCAGAAAAAAAAGGTGTTGTTCTATGACTATTAATGAAATTAACAGGGTTTTACTGTGATGCTTTGAGTTTTAGCGTTACATTTAAAAAACACGAAACCCCACATATCAGCAATATTCTGCTTTAACCATGCATTAAACACTTTGATATATTTAATTTTAGGTAACAGTTATGTGCCGATCTTGAAATGCCTTTTAAATATAAACCACATTTTTTCTGTTCACAAATTGCTTTTATTTTCACTAATGGAAACATCAAAAATGTGCTTTAAGTATATTTAGAAAATAATAATAATCAATCAACAAAATATTCTTTTACACTAGTTTTTAGGTCAACACAAGAGAGTAAAATAACAGTTGCTTATTTTATATTTACATATATTTTGTCAATCTATTTTCATACGGTGTAATGGACTTCTCAACTGTCCTATATTACAAACTGGCAGTGTAAACACATCTAAGAAGTTATGTTAAGGGTTCCGTACCACAAAAGAAAAAACGAACCCTTTATAGGAAAACTTTGTTGTCCGTCAGTCAGTCAAGACCCTTTTTCTCAGGAACGCGTGGAGGTATCTAGTTGAAATTCCTATCAAATACTTACTTATTTACATCATTTATCAAACTGCAGGTTTGTACGGACCCCTCGGTGCGCGAGTTCGACTCGCACTTGGCCGCTTTTTTTAAAATGAGCCTTCCTTCTTTCTACCTGATGGAAAACATAATCATAATAATGAACATAGTCATAATAGTGATCAGTATACTCATTGTGCATGCAGACAATGCAAACAACGCAAATGCGGCCTGATGTGAAGTTTTTGCATCTTTGGCACTTCGATCTCTCACCCACCAACGAATCACCATAGGATATAGGACATAGGATATAGGAGGATATAGGAGGTTTTGGCCTACTATACCACGCTGGCCAGACGGGTTGGTTTCAAGTTTTTCTTCTCTTTGCATTAATTTTGTCTGCGTAGTTTATCCCTTAGTCGCCTTTTACGACACCCGCGGGATGTATAGGAGTGGTGACACTCTGTATTCTTAATCCGTCACCACACGGACAACAACGAATCACGATAGCACTAATGCTGTCATCTTCTGTTATCATTTTACCGCGATGATTGATTCGGGCGAAACCTGTGAAATCTGGTGAATTAAATGAGCTGTGTTTAGCGATTAAGATGCGAAATCTCTGGTTTTTTTTTGGTAATCATCCAAAACCACAAAAAATGTTTAACAATATGTGAATTAACTTTCTTTGTTGTGTTATGTTTGTATTTTCTTCATTATTGAACTGATTATTTCTTGGAATAGCTTTGTAATAAAATCTCAATACAGTAATCTTGTTGACTGTACTAATAATATTTGTTGATATTACTGAACAATCAGAATTCTCTGTCGGAGAAAATCATATAGTTCAGACAATGTTGTTAGCTTTAAGGAGTTCGTTAGAAAACGAGCAGACGGATCACTTGATGGTAGGTGATTGCCACCGCCCATAGACACCCGAAAATTCAGATGGGAGTATGCTCTTTTTTTGAAGGTCGTATCGGTTCGGAAACACCGCATGCGACAGTTCATTCCACAATTTAGATGTGCGAGGCAGGAAATTTTGGAAAAAACGCACTGCACTTGTGAACTGCCAACCACCTAAGTCATAGGTTGGAAGTCTCACACACACATCAACAATACGACAGCATGAATACTGTCATTATAGGTTACTCTTCTGTGAGAGAGTGCCACCCCGGTCAAGCCGGATTGTTCTTGCTGAACTTAACATGGGTCTACTATCTTTAACCTCTCATTTATAATTCTTATTTTACACGTGAATAAACATTTTGAAGTTTTTTACTTTGTTAAAAGATTCTGTAATCGATTGTTTTTCTTCTATGAACAAAGACCTTAGCAAGAACCCATTCATTTATTACATAAGACTATTTTTACTAGTTTTTGACCCCCTCCCTCCCTTAAATAAGAAAAGGTGGACGTCTGCCTCCCGTTTATTACTTCTTACGTAAGAATCTAAAGGAAGAGTAAATAAATCTTCAGTTCGTTTTTAAGATTTATTTTTGTAAGTAACGGTTTTTAGTCTAATTTTACAAACATATTGAATGAAATCGTTTTAATCATTGGGATATAATTATTACTTTTCTTTGTTATTACTTCCGCCCCTAAATCTCATAAATAATAAATGAAATGCCACTGACCTACAATCAACTATCGAAGTAAAATAAAATCTCTACGTAATAATTTTCTTCTTGCCTTTAGAAGTCTTCAAAGAATTAGTAATCATTGTTTACATTAAGAGAGATTTTCTTCATTACCGAGCTTGTTCATTCAAGGGTTAAAAGGTACTTGACCCGAAATTAATATTAAGCTGTATTTTTCCTTAAGTAGGGACCGGAAAAATGAGCCTGTAGGGCTGCTACTAAACATAGAGGTGTATTTTTTAACAACAACAGCGCGTCCAGACCTGGACGGGTGACCTTTTGTGACAAAATATGTTTTAAGCGTTTTCGTTATTCGGACGTCACCATAAGCAGTCGGTCCCGGTTGTTATCATAAGATAGCAGTCGACAAGCTTAGTTGGAGGCGTTCGGGCGGTTTAAAAACATCCAATGGCAAGCTTACGTAGCTACTACCTTCTCTAGCCAGTCCCCAACCCGCACTCGGCCTATGTGGGGATGTATGGTCTTAACCTATTACTGAGAAGGACCTGAGTCCAGCAGTGGGACATTATGGGTTGTTGATTGATTGAGGTTTTTTTTTCACCCTTAAATTTAATTTTATCATAATTATTTATCTCCCATACTTGTTTTATCCAATAAATACGAATGGTAACCCTGACGATATGTGTAGGCAATCAGATAAATCGTGTGCTACATTACGGGTAACTTCTTGAGACTCAAATAGTGATAAGTTTCTTTGGTTTTCATAGTTAAGCAGGAGAATTTTCATACATAATTAGTGTTTATAGTACATTTGCATACGTTAAGAGTACATGGTCAAATTAAATGCTCAAATTTTTATTTTATAAGCCTGTAATGTTTCCCATAAAAATATTATCGTACTCAGAAGCCTAAAAAATAAATAATCTGACAAACAACGCTATCTAGTTTCAAACTAAGCAAAACTTATAGATTCACTTTTTTTGTAAATAAATACATATTATACTACGTAACAAAAATTGCACATCGTACAAACTGGGCCCAATGTCAAACCAGGGAAATGTACCCAAACGTCAAGTACAACACTTCTATGCACAGTATTATTTAGGCCCTTATTAATTAACTGCGAACTGGTTAGAAAACATAGATTATACCTCCTAAGAAATACAAATATTATAAAGAGGTAAAGTTTGTAAGGTTGTAATGGGTAATCTCTGGATTTACTAAACCGATTTTGAAAATTCTAGTTCCAAAAGTCACATTGTTTGTGAGGCTAAATATGAACTTGAAAAATGATTAACGCGATATTCAACGTACACACGAACGGAGACGTTGGCAAAAACTAGTATCTAATATTCTTGATCCAAGGATTTAGAACTTCACTTTACTGTATAATAAAAAATAATATTAAAACTTACTTTGTGTACTTTATTAATTTATTTTGTATATTTTTGAAAAGAGGTTTATGCTTTATGGCAATTATAAACCTATAATCCTTTTAAACTTGTTTCATATTGTTTTCATAAAAGGTCCGTTAAAAGGGTCATTATTTTTGTAAACGTTTGAATATTACAAATTTTAAGTCGCCTGTGTTGTTAAAGCTTTGTTTGGTATAATTTAAGTTATACCTTCAAAGGTATAACTTAAATTATACTGAAAACATCATACAAAAAAGGAAAACATACCTCAAGGTATGTTTTCCTTTTTTGAAATCATGTTTCTTTAACTTTCAACTGCCTTATTGGTCTAGTAGTTATGTGGTAGTGTATGTGGCTGCTGATCAAGAGGTTTCGGGCTCGATTCCCGGGTCGGACCAAATGCTTGTGTAATATTTGTTTCGGAGTTTGGGTGTTTTCTATGTATAATATGTATGTTTTACAAAAAAAAGTATGTATATGTATTTATATCAGTCTTCTAGTACCCATAATACAAGATCTGCTTAGTTTGGGACTAGATGGCGTTGTGTGTAAGATGTCCGTAATATTTATGAGTCTGCTAAAGTGAGTCTACTCTGCCTGATGGGAAGTATGAGTAGAATTCAAGAAGGGTGATCACTATACTCAATATGAGTGCAAGCAATGCAATATACTGACCCATACTATGACAGCCTATTGAGATACTTCTACATTCGATTTCGCACTCACTAACGAAACACGACAGCATGAATGCTGGCATTTTGGGTTGGAGAGGGTAGTACCCGTACCCGGTCGAACCAGCCCGTTTGTGCTGAAATCAGCGAAGCTCTACTACTTTAATATTTCATTATAGTATAAAATAATATTATATAATTAGTTTATGTTAATTGTATAGTTTACTAATTATATTGGTAATTTAGTTATAAGAAACCTCGAAAGTCTGATAGATGATCAAGGATAAAAGACATAGAGGCCGTAGTTTGTTGCTGGGCTGACAAAGTTTGCTCTACTCTCGGTACTGCGATTCATGATCCACATATTACTCAAGACTGGAATAGGTAGCGGACTATCATTCGCTGAATGGTGTCAGGTCTCTCGATCTCCATCCGCCATAAGCGCACGCCTGGGGGTGGCAGGTGAGGCCATCTGACACCCTAGCAGAAGGGTGGCGGTGTGAGCACTACGGACCGTTCGCGTTTCCTTTTGGGGACAACAAAGGGAGAATCGGAGTTCCCATACAGAAGGAGGTCATCTACAAGTCGTAGGTAGCCCGAAATACGTCGGGACTTTAGGGACTTCCTTTCAAGGTTATACCTGGTTAGGCTCATAGTACCCGAGACGGTGTGCGGTTTTAGTCAGTTGGAGTCCGATGTAACCATAAACTGGTGGGGTCTGTGGGGATTTCTGCGTGAATAAAAAAAAGGGATCGTGACTCTCACAAATGACTGAACGACACAAGGAGAACGATGTGTATTAATAATGAAGTTAGAATATGAGGAGGTTCCTGTCTTTGGAGCCCTAACCACCGTTTTCTTGATCACTATACCCGAAGTCAATGGTCTACAATTTTTTTTTTCTTTAACTTTACTCAAGTGACTCATTATGACGGTAGGCAATGCAGCATGGTGACCCATACCATGGCGGCATGGTCAGATTATTCTGCATCATTCTCTTAGCCTCCGGTGGCTGTGATAATGATGCAGATCGATTGGGTCTCCAGCCTTACCTTCACTAACGAAATACGACTGCAAGGATGCTGTCATTATTAGGAAAATGATACCTTGTTATGAAAATATGTATTCAACTCTTACAATAAATAATTAATTTTTCAATTGACGGATATACGTGTTATTTTATGACTTTTGTTATAGGAAACATATCGGCAACATATCGGAAGTGCGATGTGCAACTGAGCGCGCACGCCCTTCTGGGGGCAGAAAGGGGAAATCGTGGTTTCCATTCTGAAGGGGGGTTATCTGCAAGTCCGAGGTACATCGGGAATTTATTTCTAAGGTATACCTGGTTCCCCGGTTACTGGTACCTGAGATAGCGTACGGTTTTTGGTTGGTTCGAGTCCGACATAACCACCAGCTGGTGGTATCTGGATGGATATCCGTACAGACAAAAATAAAAGGCATCTTGGTCTTGACATAAGTACCTAATACACGCTAACAGTTATATAACTAATACATTACACTAGGTACACTAATAGTTTACAAAATTCAACAAAAAACAGATCAAAAACAATAAATATCAAAAACAGATTGAAATAAAAAACATTTTACTAGTTTCACTCTATACTAATTTAGATTTACGATTACATTAATGAGATTAAGCATGGTTTTGCGTCTTAATCGCTTATAAAGTGTTTAGTGTCAAAAGTTTGAAAAACTATAAAAACAAAATTGTTCATTACCAAATGGTTTAAGTGCCTATAGTAAGTTGTTATTATAACTGTAACAACATTAATGCAATCCTTTCTGAAATCGCTTGCAGAGTAAATGTCTTAATAGCTTTTGATATGGTTCAAAATAAAACTATGTAGTATATAAGTCCACGTAAAAGTTTTCTGAGCTATCAAGTTCTCAAACAATCTGTCTTTTAGAATCCATTAAAACTTAAAATATTTTATTAAATCATTAAAAAGTTATGGAACTCCAAATAACAATGAGAAAATACATTTATTAGGAAATTACCCGAAGGTAGGGATTTGGGTAAGTTAATATAATGCTAGTATGGAGTTTAGCATATTAAGCTGTGGCGTCTAATCTAATTGCTTGTAGGTACTTGAGATTTTATAAGATCGTTCTTCTAGAAAGTGTTTTAAGTCGACAGATAATTGGTGAGAAGACTTCACACAACACCATCTAGTGTCAAACTAAATTGTATTGACTTGAGAAATATAGGGTTTTCCAATAAGAGGTGTTATGTTGATATTAAAAAAAAAACGCCATTGTTTGTGATAAATGATCGAATGTTTATTTCATAATATAGAGGAAGGTATGCCGTTAATAATGAAAAACAACATTAGCCAAATGGCCACCACGACCACGCTTACAGGACCATATCCTTTTCATGAAATTTTCCATAACCAAATCGCAAAGTGGCTGCCCTATGTCCTCGATAGCCTCACGAATTCCATCTTTGAGGTCTTGAATCGACACTGGGCTATTGGCGTAGACCTTATCTCTCACGTGGCCCCAAAGCAAGAAGTCGCAAGGTGTTACATCACAAGATCTCGGTGGCCGATGTTGTTTTTTATTATTAACGGCATACCTTCCTCTTTATTATGAAATAAACATCCGATCATTTATCTCAAAAAATGGCATTTTTCTTTGAACATCAAAATAACACCTCTTATTGGAAAACCCTATAGAATAGAGAATAGAACAGAAAACGAAAATCTTTTGCAAGTTAACTAGGGGGGCAGGTCTACAGTTTCGCATTTAGGCAAACGTAGTAGGTGACGTACCGGCACGATGTACAGACGACTTGCGGCAAATCACTGGCAGTGAATGGGCTGCCCAAGACCAGGATGGTTGGCACTTTTTGGGGACGATGAATATGAGCAGTGCATGGTAATTAGCTGAGGTATACGATAATAACAACTTTTAAGATCATTACGTAATAACTTACAAAAGTATCTTTCTAAGAAGTCACTTGGCAAATAAACGAAAAGTAATAATCAAAATGAATTTCTTCAGTTATACTATAATGAGAAGACATCAGAATACAAGCTTCGTGTATTTGTAATACAATTAACGGTATGTCCAAGGAATGCGCTGAGCAGTCCACTGAAAATCGTTCGTGTATTGTGCTGTTGCTAGAGAAATTACTTGACCTCGTCATCATCTTCCTAGGTTTTACTCCCAAGTTTATTTGAGGTTGGCCACTAGTTCAACCGGTGTGACCTGAATTCCAGTTTTTCCACGGAGTTACTGGCATCTGACCTCCGCAACCCAAAAGGGGGAACTGAAATTCGAAGATTGAACTAGTTGTCAGTATATTTGAGGGTACGGACTTCCCAATAACGATTGATAGATGTTCATGATAACCGGGACCGTCAGTTTAACGTGCTTTCCGAGGCACAGGCATGAATAACAGCCAAACTTCCAGTCTCCAGGCTGTTATTAAGAATTTCCTGTAAGAAAAACCCAACAACACTTTTTTGACCCGACCCGGGATTTGATCACGAGACCTCTTGATTAGCAATCGCATACGCTAACCACTCGACCACTGAGGTAGTTAAATTACTACATAACCTGCCTTAAAACATTTTTATTAAAACTTTCTTTTGAGATGTGTTATTGACATAGCGACGAGATTAGAAGACATTATTGATACTGCTTTTTAGAAGCGGAGAACAATTTCATAACGAATTTATTAATGTGCCTTATAATTTTTGTGTTTTTGTAATTTGAGTCTTAGAGCGTTTATTATCATTTTACTTATCTTATTTTAAAATATTTAATATCATTAGATTCTCGCAAATTAAAAGGTTTCTGGAAAATTCTATAGCCTTTGTTTGTTGTACTTTTACATCATTTTCATATAATTTTAGGGCGCAAACGCTGGCTTTGACTTAATTAGCCTAACTCTACTTTGTCCTTAATTAAGTTTCATTTTGGTGAAGTGCTTTCCCTTACTCTGGAGACTCTTTTATGTACCAGATGGTAGTTTAGAAGGCGACAAAATCATAACTTCGTCATGTTTAAACACAAAACCTCATTTTCTTGATACGGTTACACGTGTAATAATTGTATTTGTATAATCAATAGTCTTTTTAAGGGGTTCCGTAGCCAATACCAAAAAACGGAACCCTTATAGATTCGTCATGTCTGTCTGTCCGTCCGTATGTCACAGTCACTTTTTTCCGAAACTATTCGAGCTATACTTTTGAAACTTGTTAAGTATATGTAATCTGTGAACCGCATTAAGATTTTCACATAAAAATAGAAAACAAACAATACATTTTGGGGGTCCCCATACTTTGAACTGAAACTCAAAAAAAATTTTTTCATCAAACTCATACATCTATAGATAGGTGTTCAAAAATGATGTTGAGGTTTCTAATATTTTTTTTTCTAAACTGAATAGTTTGCGCGAGAGACACTTCCAAAGTGGAAAAATGTGTCCCCCCCCCGTAACTTCTAAAATAAGATAAAATTAAAAAAAAATGTTCTAATAATACATTACCATGCAAACTACCAACGAAAATTGGTTTGAACGGGTTCTAGTAAGTAGTTTTTTTAATACGTCATAAATCGTAAAACGCAATTTACCTCAATACAGTAGTATAAAAATATCGATCTAAGTTACAACGAACTACAAGAACTTTTATATGATGTTACTCGCTGATACGTAATCCTTCATGGGCGAGTCCGACTCGCACTTGACCGCTTTTTTTTTTACTTAGAAACTAAAATTGTAAAACTGCTTCTTGATCTGTGTGCTGTTTTTATTTTTCATTTAGTTTCCATTCTATAAAATTTGTTTAGCCTAAGATCAGATGTTAATGCTTTAAGGTATACCTACAAACAGATTTGATTTCGATTCAGTTATAAACGTGTTTCTGTTAACCTTCCCTTTAATTCAATTAATGTTACCTTGAGTTTTTTCCTCGATTGATTTCTAAACTGAAGAATAAACCTTGAACAAAACCAATATAAGGTTGCAGTGATATCCCCTAAGCGATTGACAAATCGACTGAAAACGAATCGGAAAGATTACCAATCAATTATTCGTTGGAACATGCTGAACTAATTTTGTTCGCAGAAAAAATGTATACACATTGAGGTGACGCATTCACAATACACACACACATACATATAGATCTACTAGAAACTTTGTAACATAAGTATAACATAGATTATTAGCGAGTTAGTCTTTCAGTGATTGTGAGAGTTAGAAGAGGAAGCTATGAAGTAATTAATGTAAAAATAAGTACCTGTTCATGTAATAATAAATAAATATTTCGGGCATCTGACACACAGCGCTATCAAGTCCAAAACGAAGTAAAGCTTTTACTATGGGTACTTGACATCTGATATATATACATACATACTTTTTCTTCGTGACTGCATACACATTATATATAGAAAACACCCAAACCCCATTCTGGTCATCAAGTTTCATATATGGAATCAAGTAAAACAAAAATAATGTAAAGCTTTACCAGTGACAACACGGTATTTAAATTGTACAATTCTATATCTCGAAGTAGTAAGCATATATGAATAAAAAAAGGTGTTAACAGCGAACAGGACCCTAGTGAATAGGATTCATAACAAACAATCTATTCCTCAGTTTTGAAGGCAGATAACAAAGTAGACTGTTGCTTTTTGAAAAAAAAGCGGCCAAGTGCGAGTCGGACTCGCCCATGAAGGGTTCCGTATCAGCAAGTAACATAATATAAAAGTTCTTGTAGTTCGTTGTAACTTTCATAGATGTTTTTATACTAGTGTATTGATTGGATGAAAGGTAATTTGCGTGTTACGATTTATGACGTATTAAAAAAAAACTACTCACTAGATCTCGTTCAAACCAATTTTCGTTCGTAGTTTACATGGTAATATACAACATATATATTTTTTAGTTTTATCACTCTCTTATTTTAGAAGTTAGAGGGGGGACACACACACATTTTTCCACTTTGGAAGTGTCTCTCGCGCAAACTATTCAGTTTAGAAAAAAATGATATAAGAAACCTCAACATCATTTTTGAACACCTATCCATAGATACCCAACACGTATAGGTTTGATGAAAAAAAAAATTTTGAGTTTCAGTTCCAAGTATGGGGACCCCCAAAATGTATTGTTTTTTTCTATTTTTATGTAAAAATCTTAATGCGGTTCACAGAATACATCGACTGACCAAATTTCAAAAGTATAGCTCTTATAGTTTCGGAAATAATTGGCTGTGACATACGGACGGACAGACAGACAGACAGACAGACAGACAGACAGACAGACAGACAGACTTGACGAATCTATAAGGGTTCCGTTTTTTGCCATTTGGCTACGGAACCCTAAAAAAAAGTACGATTTGATATGTTTGAAAATAAAACTCGTTTGAATATAGAATAGGACTGGCTCAGTTCAATTCCAAATACAAATGAGTTTACTTTTATATATCGTTGTAAACTAGGCTTTTGGGAATGTGTATTTTATGTGTAATATGTATTACAATTGAAATAAAATGTACCAATTGGAACTTTAGTTTGTATTTTCAGTTTGAAGATTGCTGTTGTAGACGTCTTACACAATTTATCAACGGCAACAATACATTTTCAATTACACACAGTGTAGAGCAAATTCTCTCTCCTCTCTTTTTCTTCACGAATAACTATAACTGTTTGCTGTAGGTCTACATACTGCTAGTTCAGTGCCTTTCAAATATAATAATGATTCAGTTTGACAATTGGATTGTACAGCCGTTACCACCAAGACTCTTGTCGGTCTGTACTAATATAAACTTTGTGTTAAAACGATAATTTAGAATTTGGGAACCAACCATTTAGATCTTTTTATAGATCTCTGGTGAACATAAAAACAAGTATTTATTTTTTAAATGTCATTCAAAAGTTAAGCGGATTAAATTCTAGCAAAGTTTACAATATGTTCAAGAACTAAAATCAGGAAATTTTGTTGTAAAGTTACATTACACCGACGTAATAAAGTTTTTGTGTATTATCTAGGCACTGCGATATTTATATTATCAAGCTAAATCTGACCGGGATGATGCGAAAAATAACTCGGAAAAGCTTTTAGTAATTTTTACTTTTTTCGTAACTGAAGAGACTTTAAATGTTTCGTACTCCAATTTCGTATCTATGCAAAGAAATAAAAATTGAGGTGTATGTGTATAATATCAAATCAAATTAAATGCATATTAAAGTTATTTACACCACAGATGCAATTTTTTAAATGTTTGTCTGCCTATCGACGTGTTAGTTCCAGGTAATCTCTGGTACGGCTAGACCGAATTTAACGGGACTTTCAGTGACAGAAAACTGATGTCCTAAAGAGTAACTTAGGGTAAGTTTTTGCTCCGCAGCGTTACTCGCGATATATTTAGCTTGTATAACTACATATCGACTGTTTAGTTCCTCGAGATAAGTCAATTAATAAAAATTGCAAGTAAATGAAAATTTACTAAAACTAAATTCGTAGCTTTATATATTTACTAGCTGACCCGGCGAACTTCGTACCGTCTTAGAATATTAATTCATAATAAAGTATTGTGTTTAGATATTAACTGATAGTGACAAATCGAGAGCAGCGCCAACTAATACGCGCCGGCCGGTACCGCCAGAATTGCTTTGTTCCTGCATTTTAAATCTGTTATATCTTCAAAAGTATTAATTTAAATTACATACTGTAAAGGGCCATATTAATATATATTAAATACACAATGTATTTATGGTATTTAATTGGATAAAGATTAATACTGTGTTGCCTATAATCGCTTCGTAAATAAACCATTATTTCTCGTAAAAAGAAAAAATAAAAAAAATGGTTATTGTGGGTTATCCCTAAGAGATAGACATATACAATTACGCACTATTTTGTAGACCTTTTTAAGATGTACAATACTGTAGTACATTATTTTGATCCATCCCGTAGGGTACAGCCAGCGTTTGCAATATAAGCGTAAAAAACATCACATTAGAAACCTCTAAAATTATTATCTACTATAATATGCATGTATTATATATAAAAACCTTCCTCTTGAATCACTCTACCTATTAAAGAAAATTTCATAAAAATCCGTTGCGTAGTTTTAAAGATTTAAGCATACAAAGGGACAGAGAAAACGACTTTGTTTTATACTATGTAGTGATTCTGTGAGTACATACATTACCAAGAAAGCTATTTGCGCATTAATATGTAAGAATATATCTGTCGTTATTCTACAAGGTTTAATCAAGGCAAGATTGTCTAATTCTGTCTAATCTCCGAACAATGTAATAGAATCTCAATAGGCCATCATACTGTGGGTCACCATACAGGATCATTACTTTGTTTGCATCCTTAATAAATAT
This sequence comes from Phragmatobia fuliginosa, assembly GCA_932526445.1. Classification (NCBI taxonomy): domain Eukaryota; kingdom Metazoa; phylum Arthropoda; class Insecta; order Lepidoptera; family Erebidae; genus Phragmatobia; species Phragmatobia fuliginosa. The sequence goes on from OW052061.1 coordinate 18,905,021, forward strand.
GGTGATCGTTACTCTTAGATACTGCTCATGCTCTTTAACAGACAAAGATGAGATACAAGTAAAAGGGTAGTGAAGATTATAAATACGTAGACTTACAAAATATTCAGTGTATAACTATCATACAGTCTTCAGCTAAACCTATTCGTAGTTATCCTAATACCTATTGTTATCTATTTAAAGTACGCGAGATGACTGGCAGAAGCTGCATACGAGAAATCGAGGATCGAACCAAGTGGCGTGCAATTGGAGAGTGTATTAATATCCATTTCTGTACTGTAAAAGGCTGATTATTGTGTATTTCATGATTATCGTTTTGGTATTTTAGTAGCCTCGCCGAGCGACGTAAAAAAGAGATCAAGAGTCCCGACGTCCGGCGCACCCTGGACACCTAACACTCGGCATCGCAGAGTTTAGGTGACAAATCCTCTCACCACAATGGATCAACACAAGGCCAAACGCAATCCGCGTCGCCGAGCACCAGGCCAAAACCGTAAAGTATTGCCATTGATACGATAAGAAGAAGAAGTAGTATTAGATAATTTTTCATTGAGCGTTCTAAGTAATAATTAGGTTTACGGCAATTCAAATGTCAGTTGATTAAAATGTTGTCAGAAAATATTTCAGCCCATTAGGTATTATAAATAATAATAATAAATATTTCGGACATCATACAAACTAAGTCATCTAGTCTCAAACTAAACAGAGCTTGTATTATGGGTACTAGATAACTGATTTAAATACATAAACATACTTTTTAATGAAAATACATACAAATTATACACAGAAAAACCAAAACGAATATTTGCGGATCACACAAACATTTGGTCCAACCCGAACCCGAGACCTCAAGGACACTATCGCATACACTCCCATTGCGCCAGTGAGGCAGTCAATCAATTAATCAAGTATATAAATAGTAAACACTACACACAACTAATTTATTCGCAAGAATATCAAACAATAAATCATATATCATATGAAGATACATTTCGGAAAAAAAGAACAAGACAGAAAAAAACTTGTTTTCATCTTGTAATGAAGTTAGATTATTTATTACAGCGTCAGAAAACTCCAGAGACGTCGAAACAATCCTGGACAACAAAACAAGATCAAAAATATAATCATATTATCACTTGTATCCGAGAAATTCATTATTCTAAAAATATCGTTCAGAATATTATGGCTTAAGTATTTTTAGTCGCGAGTCGTTAACCTCGGAGAATGCCGTGTCTCGTATTTGCATCAAAATGTTTTGTTAACCGTGTCTGCATTTGTGGAATATCTTATCCATATGTATGTTAATTCTTTGGGACTTAAAAGGAAAAGTTCAGTGTAAGAGTGAATTATATTTTGGACAAGAATATTTCGATTCAATTTTACAACTGAAATGATGTATGAAAGGAACGCTGCCGAAAATTGGCTTCGGTTTTGAAAATCAGATGGTATGTTTTTCAAATTTCTTTTATTTATTAATCATTAAAAATGCATAATCTCATTATCATCATCATCAACCTATCGCAGTCCACTACTGGACATTTGCCTCTCCTCTCCTTTCCTCTCTTGCACGCCACTTATTTCGATCCTCGGCTACTCGCATCCAGCTCCTGCCGTCTTGCGCAAATCATCACTCCACCTGGCCTGTGGACGTCCTACACTACGTTTGCCGAGACGCGGTCTCCACTCAAGAACACGTTTATCCCAACGGTTGTCGGTTCTGCGGCTAATATGGCCAACCCATTGCCACTTCAGCTTGCTAATCCTGTGGGCAAAAATGCTTAATACTGGTTTAAAAATATTTGCAATATAGTTCATTGTTTTGAAAATAGAAAATGATGATATTTAACTTCTATTATGTTTGAGAAAGTGTTAATTTAGATCACGGTATCATGACGTATGTATATATCTGTTTATTCGTGATGGGATATAATAGTTTTACTGCCTCATCTAGTGGTTAGCGTATACGACTGCTGATCAAGAGGTCTCGGGTTCGATTCCCGGGTCGCACCAAACGTTTGCGTGATTCGCAAATATTTGTTTCGGAGTTTGGGTGTTTTCTATGTATAATATGTAAATATTTACAAAAAAAGAAGTAAATATATTTATTTATATCAGTTGTCTAGTTACCCATAATACAAGCTCTGCTGAGTTTGGGAACTAGATGGCGTGGTGTGAAAAATGTCTGAAATATTTATTTGTTTATTACTAGTTTTCGCCGACGGCTCCGCCCGCGTATATCTCGATTATTGTAGTGAAAAGTAGCCTATGTGTTATTCTGATATATAAGCTATATTACTGTAAAGTTTCATCCAAATCCGTTCAGTAGTTGTTGCGTGAAAGAGCAACAAACATACATACATACACACTCACAAACTTTCGCGTTTATAATATTAGTAGGATATCAGTTGTCTAGTTACCAATAATACAAGCTCTGCTTAGTTTTGGTACTAGATGGCGTTGTGTGAGAAATGTCCGAAATATTTATTTATTATTACTTTAACTGGCTCAACATACACATTTACGTTTAATGTAGATTTAAGACGTCATTTTCTTCAGACATTTCTATATATATCCACTAAATAAGCTAGCTGAGACCCGCGGTGTTACCCGCGGTTGTTGTTCTAAAGTAGTCTAAAATAAATTAGCCTTAGTTGTAATTATATCGTTACCGTGCCTCTTCGGGCCAGGAACTGTTATCAGGTTCTCTCATTACATAGCCATACCATCTGATTGAACAAAATAGCCACAGATAAAAAAAACAAACTTGACTTTGTGAAAACTTTTCAGCTAATGAACTGCGTTGTAACCAATTAGTAGGATGACTAAGTGGATTTTCATTACCAGGAGATCTGTTTTGTCAGGCATCTGTTCTGTTCTAATTATTCTCAGCCACGGTGTCTAATAAACCTAACATTTTACCAGATACCAGTGAGAAGGAGCGTGGATGAATATTTTTACCGTTTTTCAATACATATGCACTATCAAAATTCCAAAAGACCACCAATTTGAATTTCAACACTTGTTAGTTATATTAGAACTGAAACCAGCAATTTGTTGGTATTTTGATAGTGCTAAGAATATTTTTTCCCGTCCTATTCATCCCGCGTGGGTGTCGTAAAAGGCGACTAAGGGATAAACTACGCAAGACAACATCAATGCAAAGAGAAGGAAAACTTGAAACCAACCCTATACCAACCCGTCTGGCCAACGTGGTGTAGTAGGCCAACACCTCCTTTTCAAGGAGAGGCCTATGTCCAGCAGTGGAATGTTAAAGGCTGTTGATGATGATGATTGATGAACAATTTTTAGGACTAGTAGTTAGTAATATCAGAACTAAAACTAACCATCTTCTGGCACCTTCATAGTGCATACCTATAATTCGATGTCTATTCATCATGACACATTTGAACACACTCAATCTCAATGATTCCGGGAAGGGGGAAATTCAGAAAAAAGACAACCATTATCATGATATTTGTGCCACGAAAAATTCTTTTAAACGGCAAAATTATAACCTATAATTTTTTTGTTTCAATTTGATTGATTCATTCTACATATTCCACATAAATCAATATTTACAATACTAAAGCAATATAAAGTCATCGTAAAAAAAATCGTAGCAACAGTAATGACATCGATTCCCAGGCAGATTTTGTATTTGAGAATATCGTTAACCCCATGGTATCAATACCCTTTGTGAAGTGTTCTGTTTATCATATAATGACGGCGCGGCAGTGTTCGCTGAGTGATAATTAACCCTGATTTCTAGGCACGTGTAGGATCTATATTTATTATATTTATTGAACACATTAAGGGCAATAACTTAGCAATAACTTTTGGGTATACTCTTATGGTAGCAAATTGTAGGAAGGGCAATAATGTGTATAAACTACTATCCCTTCTCAGAGCTTAATGATAAAGAAGAATGTAATTATATATATTTTGAAAATTCCTGCATTTGTATAAGATATTATCTACAAACTGTGTCGCGGGGAACTTTACAAATACACATCAAATGGACTCGAAAAACACCCAGACTCAATACAATGATTTGTGGATCATACAAAGTATTGTCTGATCTGAAATGTGAACCCCCAACACTGTTTCTTTTGTTGCTCTTATTTTTAGAGTAAACGTTGTAAAATGTCATTGTCGTCTAAATTCCCAAGCTCACAAAATCAAAAGTAAATCTTAATCTCAATAGCTACGACTCTGAGAAATTTCGGATATTGTTGCTTATAGAAGTAGTAAAAGTACTTCTATAACGGAATCTCGTTGCGTTCCGAACAATAGCGATGGTATCTTGTTTTGCTATTTACATGTTTATGGCACAAGATTGGAGGATCCAAGATTGCCACAACCACCTTTATTTAGTCCACACTAGCGGATTCCTGCGGTGTTACCCCTGGTTGCTGTCGTAAATGTACATCAAATACATACATACGGTAACATCAGCAAGAAAAGGTAGTCTAAAAAAAGTAAGATACTCCTTAGTCAACCAATATCTATAAATTAGTAAATATTTCTGACATCTTACACATAACGTCGTCTAGTCCCAAGCTAAGCAGAGCTTGTATTATGGGTACTAAGCAACTGATAAAAATACATAAACATACTTTTTTTTTGTAAATATATACATATTATACATAGTAAAACACCCAGACTCCAAAACAAATATTTGTGGATCTTACAAATATTTGGTTTGAACCGGGAATCGAACCGAATACGCTAAGCACTAGACCAACAAGGCAGTCTGCCCGTGAAAATCGCGTCTAACTCGTTCTTAACCAGCAGTTCTTAAGATTAGACGGAACAAACAAACAGACAGAGATTTTTTGGTGAATGTACATATTTTCATATGCGTTAGTGAAAAGCTTTTAATTTGAAACTACAAACACACACTTCAATTTGATTTCTTTGTATTTAAATAGACTTAATAAAGGACAAAATTGGACTTAAATCTTCATATTTCATACGCCATTAAAATATTTCATACAGTAATACAAGCAAATCAACTTTGATGTATATAGAAAATTTCGTAGATCAATCTTAATGTTTTCTTAAGTTTGAACGGTAGACCGAACTTAATTAGGCGCAACACGGCTTAGTAAGATCTCTTTCAGGGAAAAGGGATTAGGTAACTAATCTCTGTGTTACCCAAAAACACATATATCGCACTAAATATATCTACTTTCCTTGAAAATGTTTACATGATTCTTTGGCGTTTAGTTGGGATATTATTTGTTACATAAAATAGGTAGGTAAAAAATGATGATGAATCCGTGAGGCAGAAACAAACTATTTTTTTTTTTTTTTTTTTTTTTTATTTATTAATAAAAGGACTTTGTCGCTGAGCGACTACATCGTCCCATATAAACATCAAAGCATACAAAACATATGTTAACTTAAAACTACGTTATTGTGTACATAAACCTGAATCAGCTAATTTAATGATCTGTCTAATTTCGTTAGTCATTGGATTAGACAATACACCATTCAAATAGCCAACCAGTAGCTTCTTATTTCTGTCGAAACAGGATGCTCTTAGATCCTCGTTCCGAACACATTCCATCAAAATATGCTGGACATCTTCTATCACACCACAATCAAGGCAATTAGGTGACGAGACCTTCTTCATCAGAAATGCAAACTTTCTCGATGGAATATGACCCGAACGTAATCTTAGTACAGTTTTTAAATTATTTCTGTTTAATACTAAATTGTCTATCCAGGGAAGTTTTGAAATTTGAGGCTGAATTGTTCTGTACCAAATACCGCTCTGACGCGAACGTTCATCAAAATACTCCTGCCAACTATTAATGCACAAATCCTTTACCAACCCCAGTTGTTCTGAGAAAAGCGGTACAACACTTGTTGGAATGCCGTCATGAGCTGCCTGATTAGCAAGCATATCTACATATTCGTTTGCTTGAATTTGAATGTGGGATGGAATCCATTGGAGAATAACTTTTTTATGTCGTGATTGCAATCGTAGGATCGACTCCAATATTCGGTAGGCAATCGGTATACCTCTCCCGTGAGAGGCGGAGCGAGCCAAATGTTGCAAGGCACTTTTTGAATCTGTCAAAATGACAAAACGGTCAAAATTAATTGAATCAATGTATGCTAACGCCTCTGCTATTGCAATTAATTCAATATGCATAATGGAAATATTAGAATCGATCCTCAGTTTGACGTAACATCCTAACATGGGGTCAAAAACTGCTGAACCAGCCCCTTTTTCTCCTTTAGAACCATCAGTGTAGATTTGATAATAATGTTCAAATTTTTCCTGTATATAATTTGTACATATAGTATTAAGATCATGGCAAGTAAACTCTCGTTTAGCGCGATCGACTAGAGGTATAGAACTTGATATCACTTGCCGCACTGGAATGTTACTAACCCAAGTTTCCAAAGAAAACATTTCATGTAAATCGCTACACTGTACTGACACAATATCTAGAGAATTTTTAACGCTGATCAATAATGGTATTCTCTTATTCAACCAATAGCGAGCATCAATAACCGATGATAAGTGGTCTAGAACATTAGTAATATTATTGTTGACAAAAGTTTTAGTTTTTAATATAAATTTTCCTGCAAGATATTGTCTACGAACCTGAAGGGGCGGAAGACACAACTCATTCTCCATAACGTGGATTGGAGTACTTCGTATAAAACCACCTATCACCCGTAAGGCTTGATTTTGAACTCGATCTAGTCTCAATAAATTAGTTTTACAACTATTGCTGTACAAGAAACTACCATAGTCGATTCTACTGCGTATAATGGATATATATAAGCACCTAAGGTGCTTTTGATGAACGCCCCATCCAGGACCAGACAAAACTTTTAACAGATTTAAATACTTTGAAACTTTACTAATGGTTTCATTAATATGTTTTCCCCATCTTAAAGAGCAATCCAGCCACATACCCAAATACTTAACATAATTAACTTGAATTAATGTTTGATTATTAATTCTAAAATCAATAGTATTTCTAAACCTACCTTTCTTAAATATACATACTTTACTTTTGTTCGGAGATATAACTAGACCTAAGCTATGTAACATGCTATTAAAATATTCACATCCTAGTTGAAGTTCTGAGATAGCCGTATCTATGTTGTGACTCGAAACATACAACACAAAATCGTCGGCATATTGAGAAATGTACACATTTTGAATATTTTTACAAATGTTTATGGTTGCGGCATTAAAAAGCAATGGGGATAAAGGGTCTCCCTGCGGTAAACCTTGGCTCGTAGACCTAAAGAAATCGTAATCATCGACACCAATTCCTAATTGCCTGTAGCTTAAATAGGTCCAGAGATAAAGACAAACGTTTGACCCTACGCCCAACTCATCTAAAGTTTTTAACAAACAAGTAACATTTATGTTATTATATGCATTCTCAATGTCAATAAAACAAGATGCTGTCAGTAAATCTTTAGAGAAGCCAGTTTGAATATGAGATACCAAAATAGATAGACTATCAACGCATGATCGAGCTTTTCTAAAACCGACCATATTATCTGGAAACATTTTATTTTTTTCAAAGTACCACTCTAACCTTTTATTTAATATAACATGAAAAATTTTACACATACAGGATAATAACGAAATTGGGCGTAGTGAATGACCTGAACTAGACACTGTGCCTACCTTAGGAATGGGAATTATCTTGACTTGACGCCATTGTACGGGGACGAAACCAGAATGCAAAGAGATATTATATAATTTAACCAATATGGTTTTAGCTGACAGAGGCAGGTGTTCTATCATAGAGAATGAAATTTCATCTCTGCCAGGTGCTGTATCAGTTTTTTTAATAGAGTTTTCTAGCTCATGTATAGATATTGCCGATTCCAAGGTACTATTAATAGAATTAAAGAGAGGTTGGGGTGGGCAAGCATGATCAGGAGTTAAGGAATTCAATAAACTCAATGCCCTATCCCTATCTACATACTGACCATGTAAGTTGGAACGATGACCCTTCACCCATCTCATTTTCCCCCACATCTTTGAACCTGAAGTAGTTTCGTCTATAGAACTACAAAACTCCTGCCACGACCTGCACTTTGCTAGCCGAATAAGTCGTTGGGCATTACGTACTTTCTGTTGTAATATTTCTAAATTAATAGGAGAAGGACTCCGTCTAAGATTGGCTAATGCTAAACGTCTTTCAGCCACGGCTTTCGATAGTTCAGCACTCCAGTAAGGCTTAGGATTAAATTTATTACAAGCATGTTGAGGTATCTTTTTGAGTGGGATATATTTACTGGCTGCTGTTTGTATAATATGCACAAAATTATCATAAAATTCTTGAGGATTACTAGGTATTATAAAATCGATACATGAGTTTTCTATAAAGTCACTGTATGATTTCCAATCACTCATTTTAAAATTTCTTTTTTTTAATATTGAACGACTGACGTTTAAGGTGATAGATAGTTTAATAACGAGATGATCGCTGCCTAAGCATTCGTTATAAACTTGCCATCTAAATAACGTGGCCAAATCAGAGGTAACAAACGAAATATCAGGGGAAGACTTTTGTAGTGAACCATTTGCAAGCCTCAATCTAGTCGGTTGACCGTTATTTAAATAACTATAATTGTGTTCAAGCATAGCATCAAAGACTTCAAATCCTCTCCGATCAGTTTTATATGACCAATTAGAGTGATGAGCGTTAAAATCACCTAATATTAAAGTTTTTGTGTTGGCTAAAGAAAACAAATAATCCCAATCATTCTGTGTCGTATGCACAGTAGAAGGGCAATACACCGATATAACACTCTCAATATACCGACAATTATGAATACGAACCTGTAACAATTCAATACCAAGGTTTGGGCTTCGTGATAAAATGACGCTACTTTTAATCGATTTATGTGTAAGGATTGCTACGCCACCATAAGCGTCATAACGATCCAATCTAAAAGTGTTATAGTTACTTATGTTATAGTAGCTGTCTGGTTCGAGCCAAGTCTCACTCAAAACGGCTATGTGAATCTTCTCTTGAGACAGTAGTGCCTCCAACGCAACAGACTTAGGTCGCAAACTTTGACAATTCCACTGTATACAATTAATATTAACCAATATCTCATCGCTATCCATCGTTTACAAAAGAATTCAAAAATGAGCTAACTGATATACCACTCAACATTTTTGTTAATAACCACTCTGTGCCGATTGTGACTATTTGTTGTATTTTATCCTCTAAAGAACTTTTTTCAATCACTATTTTATACAATCGATATATAAGCGCCTTAAAACTTAAGTCTTTGTTGTGAGTTTCACGGTCTCCAGTAACACCTGTGTAATTCTCCGAACACTCTGATTCTTGATATACACTTCTTGAGTCAGTCTCCATCTGCAAGGGGTCTGGAGAAGGAGCACGCGTAGGGTATGGGGTAGAGATAGGGAGTTTTTTACGAAGCGTCTTCAAACTACGGGCATGAACTTTTTTGATCACAGATGTTTCGGTATTGGTAATTACCTGCGACATAGGCTTGATTTTTGGAGGGGGTTGTACTGTTTTATAGCTCACTGTTGCTTCAGTTTCCCATTGTTGCCGCTGAACGTCATCTGATTTCGGTCTTGGGGGTTGGGATATTGAATTAGTACAATGCACCGGAGAGGGCGGCACGTACATGGTGAGAGCTTTTCTATAAGTACAGTTAAATTCTGCCATTAGTTCTCTTATTCTTTTCTCTTTTTGATAAACCGGACATAACTTCTGTAATGCCATATGACTGCCCGCGCAATTAACACACTTAAATGTTGTGATATCACAGTTTTCGTGGTTTTTTGTACATTTAGGACAAACCATCTTTTTCGATGGACACATTAATTTGGTGTGACCATATTTCCAGCAACGAGAACACTGAGACACGGGAAAGATATATGGAACCACACTCACTCTCATATTGTAAATATAAACATATCTAGGAAGAGAGGGTCCTTTAAAAGAAAGGCGTATTGCTTCACACTTACTCCACCCAGTCGTCGAATCTTCGTTGTATATTCTTTTATTTAATCTTCTGGCCGCTAAAATTTCTATGTCACACTTTAGGTTTTCAATAATTTCATCTTCCGTCATGTTTAGGTCAATATCCTTAATAACACCATAGGAGATACCCACCTCAGACGTTTTCTGAATTCTCCAGTTAAGGTCACAAAATGTTTTGCATTGGGTTAAGTCAAAGACTATAATATCCACTTGACTGCGCATACAGTGCCCCGACGCTCGAAAACTATAAGTGTTTTGTCGCCTATGCATAGGCCACGGTACTAATAACCATTTTAGTTGCGTCCAAGTGTTAGACATATGTGCACGCTAAATTAATAAAAAATTGTGTAGCATCTTAAGCAATTATATCGCATCAAAATGCCTTCATGCGCGGTGAAATGGTGTGGGAAAAATTCCAAGACATCTAGTTACAAAAAGGATGGCATAACTTTTCATCGGTAAGTAAACAATACGAAAATTATATTTGATTTAATCAGATCACGAGCAACCGCAGGGGTCTATTTAAAATGGTTGGATGAGTAAACGAACACACCGTCTCGTTCTTTTATTAGAAAAATTCAAATGCTTCTATCCCTTTCTTTCGCATTGTATTTTTATCGTAAAATTAGTGATGTTATCTATAATAGCTAATATATTCGATCGATATCAAAAATAATAAAATTAAGATGAATTTATTTTTTTATTCATTTCACATACTGTAATAAAATACCTATCTACTTTTAACCGACTTCAAAAAAGTAGCTTCGGATTTTTTATGTATGTTCCGGTATTTTTTGTTTATGTCTATCCCTGACCGGATCGTGATCCCTCCCTCGAACTATGAATTTGCTAATGTTCAATTTGTTGTTTTGTATAGTAAATTTAATATTCTTTACCTTGTAGTTTTTAAGAGCGGTGGTCTTTGATGTATAAAAGTATTTTTTTCATCTATGCGTTTGACATACATGTTTTCATTATAGATTTCCAAAGATTCCGGAACTAAAAGAAAAGTGGATAAATAAGGTTAATAGGGATAATTGGTTTCCAACAAAATACAGCGCTGTTTGTTCAAGGCACTTCACTCCTGATTGCTTTGAATATTTAAAACAACGCCGCCGTCTATTTAGTTCAGCGATACCAACGATGTTTTTGCCGATCTTGGTAAGTTTTGTTTTTATTGATATAATAAAGTTGGAAAAGTGAATTTGTGAATAAGAAACATTCATTCTTTACAGGCTTCACCAAACTCTGACTCTAATACTAATGTACCTGGCCCTTCGCATCACGATATCGCCCTCGTAAGTTTATTTGTTTCGATGATATGTCCATGGGTTAAATTTTATGTAACTGTGTTTATAGATATCCGACATGTTTAATTACAGAGTTCAGTATCAAATAAACAAGTGCATGATGAAGCTAATATCAAGAATACATCAACTGAAGACCAGACTCCTTTGCAATGTGCAACAATAAGTAACATAGAAATGGTTGATTCAGCAATTGTAGACTTGACTCCACGTAAACGCAAAATGAAACGACACATAGACCATCTTATATATTCTTTACGTAACAAAAAGAAAGAGGTTAAGAGGCTTAAAGATAAAAACAGATTATTGCTTAGAAAAAATGCGAATCTACAAGAAATTTTGAACACATTGACTAAAAAATCTTTTATTACTCAAGAAAATGAAGACATTTTAAGTCGCATAGGTGTACAAAATCAAGAAATCGTTAAACGTCAAATATTGAAATCAAAGAAAGGACATATACCAAAAATCAAATACTCACCGGAGTTACGAGCATTCTCCCTAACATTACATTTTTATTCCCCAAAAGCGTATAATTTCGTATTAAGTAATCGGCGTTATACTCATTATCAAACGATATTAACATCTTGTACTGGTGGACATACTTTACCCGTGTTATACCTACAATTTTGTTATCTTTAAACAACCTAGCTAAGGCAAATTGTTTAGGTAACGCAGAATTACAAGTCACACAAAGTTGAATATTATCCTGTTTAACGATTTTATTTCTACTAGAAACCTGGTGCCATCCTTCCTCTGATGAGGCATCTTCGCGTGTCCTCTTTTCGTTTCTCATATTGACTTCGTCTCTCATCTGTATATTTGTATCGCATTCCTCAGTGTTGTTTACCACAGGAGCATCGATCATATTGTTTGTCTCGTCGTCGTCGTCTGGTAAGCTAATATCGACTCTGTCACTTACATCATACACCTCATTGTCCATTACGCACGGCGCCCGACCGGCCGAGGACGGCCGAGCGCTTATCGCTAATACTTTTTATTATTTAAAAGTTACGGATTCACACGACACGAACTATTCACTCGAGGTGCAAATAACAACTGAAACAAACTATAAATAGATAAATCTATATTAATTTTATAGAGAGGTGAATTTTGTGAGTTTGTGAATTAGGAGATAATCTCTGGAGATAATTTACTGAACAGATTTTGAAATTTTTCCTACCAATTGATAGTGTCATTATTTCATAATTTCATAGACTATATATATGGTTATCGTAATATACGACATACTCTCAAAACGAGCCGCGGTAAAAGGAACGAGTCAAATCACAAATTAGTGTAGTAGGCAAAATGTTTAATTCGAATATTAAAATTTTATACCCGATTAAATTATATAGACGAAAATTATGTAATCTAAACAGATAAATGCTATAAAACTATTATGTTAAAATCTTCGTAACATACAACAACACATAACAAGCAAGAAATATAAACCACAAGCATTATAAAGTTTACGATATAATACAATTATAAATATAGATTAACTGTTTTTATACTGTTGCGACTTTTATATATACTCATGTCTTTTGCTGTTAATGGGACTTATTCCACCGCTCTACCAACCAGCTGTAGAAGGTATAGTAACCTTTTTAATTTTATCGCTAATAAGTCCCATTTACAGCAAAAAACTTGAATATAGATTAGAATTAACATTTATATTTATGTAGATTTTTGATGCACCAAAAAATTATTCTGATTATAAGTTATCTTCGGACAATGAGAAAAATAATCTAGCTGTTCAATTGTTTCTAGAAACGATTTCGATTTAGAAATCGCGAATTTGTTTACCTCTAGCTAAATCCATATGGAAATAATATAATCCCATTTTATTTTTTATATTTAAGCCTACTAAAGTTACTCTACTACTCTGCTAGGTGAAAATTCATCCTCATTGTGAATGCAGACAATACTCGTACAGAGTCGTACAGTATAGTGATCTCACTAGACCTGATATGAATATCTGCTTCTGCGTTGTTCTCATCATCATCAGCATTATGAGTTTGAGACCGGTGGCCCAAGCAAGATTGGACCTCCGGTCTTACACTCAACAACGAAATTCGATAGTACAAAATACCGTCATTTTTAGGTTGATCTTCGGTGTGCCGGTTTACATAAAATATATAATTCTCTTGTGACGTTATTGTTATCAATAAACTCCAAAACTACCTAACCGATACTAATGTGTATAATACTAGTACTTTTGTTCGACTTTTCGCCAGACTTACTAGTCTGCTTAAAAATTATCACCCTAGTTAGATCACTGATATTTTAAAAGTACAAATTGTGGTAAGTAAAATGATAAGAAAAAGTAATACAATAGTGTTATATTAATAGTACAAATCATTATACTATAAAATATAATACTATGAAATATAATGTCCAGGGATTAATCAGTACTTGTTGATATATGTACCATCTTAAAAAAACTTGTACTTCACACTTTTACAATTAGAATTAAATGCAGAACCTGTTCGTTTTCTTTTAAATTTATTACAATGAATCAATTTTGGGAGACTGATGTAGTTAGGGAGGTAGTAGAAGAAGATGATGTCTGTTTTAATAAAAAGAGGTATCAGTTTACGCAATGGTAGAATGCCTTCTAAAGGAGATCTTGAATAATAGATAATAACGTACGCACAAAGGGTTCTGAGAAGGGGTCGAGTCTAACCTTGTTTCCGCCATTTTTAACCTCAATGATAAACAGGCGCACGAAAACCTATATTTGATTTTTTCCTAACAAAAATATAGACAAACCAATATGACCCCTATGTTAGTTGTTAAGCTAGTAGTCAGTTATCGGTACAAGTGTATAAGCGTTACTGGACTGCAATAGTGGTGTTTTTCGCTTGTGGAAAATTTTAAATCTTTGTGGGTATTTGTATTGCTTTCGTTTCGATTTGCAGTGATTTTCACAGTAGCGTGAAGTAGAAATAGTATATTCACTTTTGATAACAGTAAACAGTTTTTTCCTGTACTTAATCTTTAAAATGTTATTTTTTGTAAAATACCCCGCGTCGTTTCCCGTGGTTGTAATTGTACAACAACTACCGCTGGGTCACGCTGTTTGGCGATGTTAGTCTAAAAAAGTAGCTTCCATAACTTCCATAATTTCATCAACTATACCAGTGAAAGTTTCTTTGAAAATTGTTCAGCAGTTCCAGAGCTTAGCAGGAGTAAAGACAAACAGATATTTTAAAAAAATCTGCTGTATAATATCCCTCCAAGACTCAAAAATCAGTCTCAAAATTATAGAGACAATGATATATAATTTTCATTTACCCCTAACTTTTCTTTCTTCGGGCTTCCATTAATATATAAAAATCCACCTTCATAAGACGACTGCTGAAGAATTACAGACACACTTTAAATTATTATAGTAATGATCAAAAGCTCCACTGAAAGTTTTCCTTCCAGGGTTAGTACCTACAGTTTTGAGCTCAGAACGATTATTAATATTAAGTTTTGAACAATATCAAAATGTACAGTAAATCCTACCAAAGATGTTGTGCCCATGGGCTATTGTACGAACAAAGATCAATTAAATTCACAGACAGCACTTTAGACTTAGAAAATATAATTTAATAGATGTCCATTATATTTCTAACTCGGTTTCAAGTTTTGCCTTTCATGTAATATTGTATTTTACATATAAAGGCATTTATATATTAGGGCAAATTGATGGAGCTCCACTGCGTATGCGACTGCTGAAGTTGAGGTTTCAGGTTAGATTCCCGGGTCTGAACAAATGTTTGTGTGTTCTGCTAATGTATGTTTGTTCTATATATTTCCATACAATAGTACAATAATTCTATCGGTTCATATAGCTGTTATAGTACAAGCTCAGCTCAATTTTAAGCTAGATTGCGTTGTGTCAGATGTCCGAAACATGAAATAAAAATATAATTTACTATTCCTAGGCCCAAATCACTTTTAGGTAGAGAAATTCGTCCTGACATGTGTTCAATATACTCCTACAAGGATATAGACGACTAAAATTATTCTTTTTTCTTCGTTCCTATATTTGAATATGTCAATTTCAATATCTAGATATTCCCAGAAATTTCAATTTGAAATGTAACTTTTGAAGACTTAGGAGATGTGTCTTCAGCAGTTCACAACGTATTGATTTCATTATAATAATTTATTTTGAACGGAATACCAGAATGACATTAAGTATAATTATCACAACCCACACGGTGGGTAAAAATAATTGGATGCGCCGCACCCGATCGCACCCGTGGATGCGACATTTGTATAACAGTCCTTTTGTGCTACGGGTCATAAATCATTATCAAGAAAAAGTTTTACAAAGGTCCCTTAATGTCCCACCGCTGGGCTCCAATCTCCTCTCATGAGACGGTTAAGGTCGTACCTACCTACGCTGGCCGAGTGCGGGTTGGGGACTGGCAAGACACGTTTTGGCTACGTAATCTTGCCGTTGGATGTTTCTAAGTTCCTCGAAGACCTCCAACTTAGCTTCACGACTGTTATCTTATGATAACAACTGGGACCGACTGCTTAACGTGACCTCCGAATCACGGAGACACTCATAACATATCATGACACAAGCGGTCACCCATCTAGGTACTGACCGCGCCATTATTACTTATCCTCGATGGTTGTGTCCAATTACCCAAGGCCAGTTGACTATAAGCGCTTAGTAAATATATTAATACTTTTTTAGACCATTAATTGAAATAATTCACCAGTTATCATTCCTGAGTTATCATTGGATCAAATAAAATACTTAAAAAATAGACCATCACACAGAACAAATTGTGATTCATCATGCAATCATTTCATCAATGATGGGAATCTAACAACCTTTGGTTTGGCATTTAAGATCGCTAACCACTAGATCAAGTCAGAATACTGAACCCGCTCGGTACAAAGGAGGTTTATACTATCAAATTACTGATAGTATATTTTAAAGATATTTTGCTGCTTACACACAATACAATTATATCCTCATACGCGATGTGTAAGGATCTTATTGACACATGACTATCTGTTCTTAAACTCATTAAGTTTGAAACAACAAGAGCTCGAAACTCTGGTTCAATGATGCAGAAACATCTCACAAGACCGCCGTAGTGTGAATCACGATGCTGTATTGTCTGCTTTCAGAATGAGGGATGGTGATCACTACTCTTGGATTCTATTCTCATTCTTCCATCAGGCAGAGTGGAGTCACTTTAATATAAAAAAAAGCTTTTATTATGGTAACCAGTCTATTGATCAACATACTTTATATTTCTAAATAGATACACATTAAAATATATTTATGTATTTATTAAATTACGACTAGATACAGGACCAAATTTTTGTGTTCATCACAAAGATGATAATTTGCAACAATTTAGATATATTTGCCATATACTTCCTTTAGCGCAATCCCATCATAAATTAACAATTAAGGGTTAATAAGCGGGATCAGAGTCCTTTGAGAACAATAAATTGCTAAGAGATTACTCCTTAGGGCTTGTCCGCTTGACTGCAACTCGGATAGGAGATAGGATGTACATACAAACGTGTATACATATGTAGGTTATATGCAATCGGGTATATAAATCTGGATGTAAAAGGCTGCACGATTAAAATAACGATAAATTGGCTTTATTAGACAGTATCATCTCTTTTATTAAGCTGTTTAGTTTTGAATTTACAAAAAAAAATGATGGCAGCGAGATTCTGGCGCTACTGAAATTGCGGGAATTTATGTCACTCACTTTTTTACGAACAAAGTGGTGTAAGAAGTTTAGAAGTATGAAATAAGATATTAAGACGTGCAAGAGAATCTCTTATATTATAGGTAAATCAGAAGACCTTTAAAATGAAGTGAAAATCACACCTGTAACTTTGTAATCTTTTTTGACTATTTGTCTTCCGTAAACATGTTCCATCATGTTTAAAAACTATTTACTTGCCTATTTTATTGTAAAATAAAACAACACAGGTATGTTATTTATCAACTCTATTATCACTGCAATCAGTTTTATTTTCATTGAAAGATTATAAATTCTTTAAGTGCTTTCATTAAAAAGATTCATTTTGACACAAAAAATAAGTATAATGTGTTACTTTGATTTCAGACACGACTTGCATCCAATGGTTGTACAATTTAAAAATCATTAATAATATCGCCGCCGCCGCCGATTAAACAACAAGGGACAGGTTCCAGCGAAGATGAAACCAAGATAACTAAAGGTAAAAAACCGCCGCAACCTCCACCCATAATTGCTGAAAATATAAAAGATTACCAGAAATTTTACGATTTCTTAACTGCAAATGCCACTGGTGAGTCATTTTTAATAAAAATGCTAAATAATAACAGCGTAAAAATAAACTGCCGTAACGAAGATACTTACAGATGTATCACAAAAGTACTACTCCAAAACAATTTCCTTTGGCACACTTACGAAAACAAGCAGGACAGACCCATCAGAGTGATGGCGAAAAACTTGCCTTCTTCGTGTGTACCCGCCAGAATTACAGAAGACCTATTAGCTAAAGGTTACAAAATACTAGAGGTGGTGAACAAACTAAGTTGGCGTGACAAAACGCCTCTTAACATGTTCATGCTCTCTTTTAAAAATGATGAAGATATAAAAAATATTTACGGCATTAAGGCAATTCTAGGCTGTAAAGTAGATATTCAGCCATTGAAAACTAGCAAATTAGTAGCACAATGTAAGAGGTGTCAAGCCTATGGACACACACAAAAATATTGTGCTAAGGAACCCCGTTGTGTTAAGTGTACAGGGAAACATTTAACAAAGGATTGCAAAAAACCAGCAGAAGCCAAACCAAAATGTGTTCACTGCGGCGAACCTCATCCTGCCAGCTACAGAGGTTGTATGGTAGCTAAAGAGTTACAAAAATTGAGAAACAAAGTCATTAAACCAAAGACTGTCTCCTCAAGTCAGGGCCCAAAGGTAAATGTTAATAAAAATCCTATAACGTCTAAGGTTGTTACAAAAGAACATACATTTGCTCAAATAACTAAGGGCACTCACGGACAAGCACAACCCCAAACACAATCACCAACAACTCTGGATGGAAAAATCAATCAAATTTTGACCATTATAACATCGTTCGATGAACGATTAAAGAAACTAGAACACAACACTAGTGTTACTTTATTCCAACAATCATGAGTAACAAGCTGAAAATCATGACTTGGAATGCAAACGGACTCCTTCGCCATCAAAATGAGCTACAAGTTGTCCTAAATATAGAAAACATTGATGTATGCCTTATATCGGAAACGCATTTCACCAGTGAATCTTACATGGAAATTAAAGGTTACAAAATGTATCATGCTTTGCATCCCGATAACAAAGCCAGAGGTGGTAGCGCAATTATAATAAAAGAAAACATTTCTCATTACGAAAATTTCAAGCACGAAGAGCTCGAAATACAGACTGTGGCTGTATGTGTTATGACTAAAAGGTATAC
Source organism: Phragmatobia fuliginosa (assembly GCA_932526445.1). Taxonomy (NCBI): domain Eukaryota; kingdom Metazoa; phylum Arthropoda; class Insecta; order Lepidoptera; family Erebidae; genus Phragmatobia; species Phragmatobia fuliginosa. Next base: position 18,923,823 of record OW052061.1, read on the forward strand.
CATAACAGTTTCATCAATCTACAGTCCACCAAGGTATTCTTTGAAATCTACACAATACCGAAACCTCCTCCAAAAAATGGGAAACAGATTCATTCTTGGTGGTGATTTTAACGCTAAAAACACACAATGGGGGTCTAGACTAACTACATCAAAAGGGAAAGAACTGTTATGTGCAATCAGAGAATTACAGTGTAACGTAATATCTACGGGAAAACCCACATATTGGCCTACGGACCCACACAAAGTTCCTGATCTCATAGATTTTTTTATCTATAAGAACATTTCATCCGCATTTTTAAACATAGAAAGTTATTTTGACATGAATTCGGATCATTCACCAATCATGTTAACAATAGATGAAAAAAAGATATTAAAAGAGACCCGTCCGACGTTAGCAAACAAATACACTGATTGGGTAAGCTTTAAATATGACTTAGAGGCTACTATTAATCTAAAGGTCCCATTAAAGCTCCCACATCATTTGGAATCAGAAATATCTACCTTTGTAACTGACATTCAACGCTGCGCGTGGAAAAATACGCCAGAGTTAAGACGTAAAATTAGAAGAACTAACTATCCAATAGAGATTAGAAATTTAATCAGCGAAAAAAGAAAACAAAGACAAAGATGGCAGCAAACAAGATACCCTGCGGACAAAACATTATTGAATAGTCTCACAAAAAAGCTTACTCGGATAATACAACAGTTCAAGGATGACTCAATGTGTACTTACCTAAACCAACTAACTAGTGACCGCACTACAGATTATTCGTTATGGAAAGTCACAAAGAATCTAAAAAGACCCGTTACGCAGATACCACCCATTAGAGATGAAAATGGGCAATGGGCTGTAAGTAATGAACAGAAAGCTATGAGATTTGCTTGTTACTTAGAGCAGATATTTCGACCGAATGTATCTGATACTGAGGTCATGATATGTCAAGATACAAGTAAAATTTATGAAGAAGATATAAGACTTGTAACTCCGAAAGAACTGTACACAGAAATTAAATTACTTAACCGTAAAAAGTCTCCCGGTTATGATCTTATTACTGGGGAAGTCCTATGTAATTTACCATGGAAAGCAATAGTTAAGCTTACGACGCTAATAAATGCCACATTTAGACTAAAATACGTACCTGACATGTGGAAAGTGGCGGAGGTAATAATGTTACCAAAACCTGGCAAACCACCTCACGAAACAACCTCATATAGGCCTATTTCTTTATTACCGATAATATCTAAGTTATTTGAAAAGCTATTATTAAAAAGGTTGAAACCAATAATAGAATCAAAGCATCTAATACCTGACTATCAGTTTGGCTTTCGAGAAAAACATTCTACTATAGACCAAGTACATAGAATAACGGATATAATAGAAAAAACTCTGGAAGAAAATAAAGTGTGTTCCACAGTCTTTCTAGATGTTGCACAAGCTTTTGATAAAGTTTGGCATGATGGACTTGTGCACAAATTAAGAAAAATACTACCAAAACCCTTTGCTGATATCTTAAAATCCTATATATCTAATAGAATGTTCAGAGTTAGAGAAGGAGACGCATATTCTGAGCTGAAACCTATTAAAGCGGGGGTACCACAAGGAAGTGTCCTAGGTCCGGTACTGTACCTGTTATACACATCTGACATGCCAGAATTAGAAGAAAATATCATTGCAACTTTTGCGGATGACACGGCTATTATGGCCACTGGGTCCACACATAAAGAAGCAGTAGATAAACTTCAAGTAGCAGTGAACACCATTTATGATTGGACGAGTAAATGGCGAATAAAATTAAATGAATCTAAATCGGTTCATATCGACTTCACCAATAAATCACCTAACTATCACCCGGTATTTATAAATAGTCATATAATACCCTATGTTAATACTGCCAAATATCTTGGAATGACACTAGACGCAAAGCTTCGCTGGAAAGCCCATGTCAAAAAAAAACGCGACGAGTTGGATTTTCGCTACAAAAAAATGTACTGGCTCTTGGGTAAACACTCAAAAGTGTCCTTACATAATAAGTTATTGTTATACAAACAACTTCTTATGCCTGTATGGGCTTATGGCATCCAGCTATGGGGATGTACCAAACAATCCAATACACTAATGATACAACGCTTTCAAAATAAAGTACTTAGGGGTATTGTAAATGCACCCTGGTACATTAGAATGAACGACCTCCATCGGGATCTTAAAATTGAACTCGTCGCAGACATCGTGTCGAAGTACGCCGAAGCTCATGAACGCCGACTTCATCATCACGTCAATGTTGAGGCTATCCAGCTCCTTGACAATACGAATATTAAAAGGAGACTCAAAAGGATAAAACCCTTTGAGTTAGTTAAGTGAAAGTGCAAAGTGAACAAAATACTACCATTAGTGCAGTGTATTAAAGGAACACAAGAACAGAGTGCCTTCAATTAATTAGAGACAATAAGAATAGTGTTAATGGACACAATCTTATTATAGTTTTGTTTTATTAATTTAAGTCAAAGTAAAATTACTCATTAGTCCGTAGACTAGATCGTAATAGCAATATCTTACTATCATGATAAGGTATTTCCAGAGAAAAAAAAAAAAAAAAAAAAAAAAATTAATAATATCATCATTTATATTTATTATTTACAATAAATCCGTTCACAAATATTAAAATAATCAAACAGACATTATTTAAAACGTGAAATAAATAAAAATAATGCGGCAGTGGAATAGCGTTGGAACATTGTAAATAGGGCGGTAATATCTTTACGAGAGATACAGAGTAGATAAATAAAAAATGGCCGCCAAAAATAAAAACCATGTTCTATTTCCAAACACGAATCCCGGTTAGGTCGCAGACGGAACTATTTGTTATTGAGATTATTAGAATGTTTTAAATTGTCTTTCAAACTTTATAAAGAAAACTGTGAAAGATTATTTACTCACATATCTTTCTTTGATTGACTTTAATTTAATTTATTTAGTAAACTAAATTGCTTTTTATATTTTTAAAGAGTTCTGGAGTAGGAGTAGTAACTACTACATCAAAAAATGTATTTTCAAAAAATACTTATTTTAGCTTATCAAAGTGACTCAATTTTGCCTGATAGAAAGCATGAGCAAAATCCAAGAGGGTCCAATCCAATGGGTCACCACCTTCATTGTGAGTACAGAAAATGCATCATGGTGATTCACAATATTCCGGCTTACTCACCAACGAAATACGAACACACATATGCTGTCATTATTGGTTTCACTACAAAGTACCAAAAATAGTTTAAGTTTTTAAATTTTATTTTAATACTAGCTGTGCCCCGCGGTGTTACCCGCGTATTTTAGCCATTTACAAACTATCACTATGGTTGCTAAGCAAGTGTGTTATGCCTAGAAACCTATGAAGTTTTGACAAGAGATAAACAGTGATACATTTTTTAGCCTATGTATTATTCTGATGTTTAAGCTATATGACTGTAAAGTTTCATCCAAATCCGTTCAGTAGTTTTTACGTGATAGAGCAACAAACATACATACACACATACATACTCACAAACTTTCGCGTTTATGATATTAGTAGGATCACAACCTGTTTGTCATTACAAAATTGTATTACGATAATGATTGTGACTAAATAGTGCTACGCTATAATTTCTAGCAGAAATGGCTATAAAAAGTAAGTTGATATACAATCCAAGTCGACTATAATTAATAAAGTTCACTAGAGTGATCGAGGTACGAACAATAATGCGGTTAGCGTTATTTAGTGAATGTGATAGTGTACAGCTCTGGTGATGAGGGTTAGCTAACACGTTAACAATAATATATGTATCTAGCCCATTGGCATTGATATGGCAAACTGAAGCTCTCATAACCAAGTAGTGGCCTTAGGTGATTGGAAACCATCACCGGTCAGTACCCTTTTTTTTTTACGGCGGGGGTTACGGCGGGGTGGTGTGTCGGACTTGAACCGACTAAAAACCACACAGTGTGCCCTCTCCGCGCTTCTCCGTTTAGGAGGAGGAGAAGTCCAGGGTGGGATCTCCTTCTGAACTTCTCCAGCGCCTGCCCGCTCCTGATGCGGGCACCGTCTCTGTTCGACGACCCTCTCAGCGGCGTCCGGCACACACCGACGCCGCCCCCTCGCGGCTGGCCACATAATGCGGGTGGAGGGAAAACCCGTCCCGTCCACCCGCGGCCACACTCAAGGCGGCATGAGGCGCAGATGTTCGCGCCTCCGCCGCCCGAGTCGCCGGCGGCGAATCAGGTCCGATTGGATGTCGTCCTCCCGAGCCTTCTCCACCGCGTCCTTCTGCGTGATTACGTCCTCGCAGAAGGTTGCGACCGCGGTAAATGAGCTCTCGCTGCCGGCCATGGAACGAACGACGGCCGGCAGTGAGAGATCCCCTCCGATGACTGCAGTGAGGACCCGGCGCTTCGTCTCCCATGCGGGGCAGACCGCCAGCGTGTGATGAGCCGAATCCTCGCTGCAGTCGCAGTGGTGGCAGGCGGGACTCAATTCCCTCCTGGCGACCGAGTGCAGGTACTTTCCGAAGCAACCATGCCCGGAAAGAACCTGCGTCAGTCGGAAGGTAAGGGTCCCGTTCTGCCGCACTGCCCATTCACCGATGACCGGCTGAAGCGCCTCTACGGTGGCGAAGCCAGCACGTGGAGTCTCCAGCCGGATCGACCAGCGATCCATCGTGGCTCGGTGAGCGGCTTCGCGCCACTCGCGCACGTCCTCGGGCGGAGGTCCAACTCCACCACTCTTACCCCGGTAGTTAGCCACTCGCCGATAAACGTCGGCGAGCACTTCCGCCTTCAAATCCCACGGTGGTGTTCCGGCCAGCACCGGTCAGTACCCAGATGAACGTTTGTGGCAAGATATGTTATGAGCATCTCCGTGATTGTAATGATGAGATATAATAAAATAAAGTTTTAGGGGACACAGTATTTTTAAATTCGAGGGAATCCGAACCTCCTCTTCGGATAGAAAACCGAGAGAAAATCTTCAGTAAGAAAAATCATAGCAAATAATATAATATAGTAATAATATAATAATAATAATATGACAGGCGTGAAGCTAAGTGGGAGGCCTGCGGCCGGTTTAAAAACATCCAAGGTCCAGATTACGCCACCACGACGTGTCTTGCCAGTCCCCAACCTACACTCGGAAAATGTGGCCGTGGGGACATAAGGCCCCAACCCTCTGCTGAGAAGAGACTTGAGCCCAGCAGTGGGACAGTATGGGTAGTTGATAGCGAATCAGCATTGCGGAGAGATGTACTGTCGTTCTGGATCTTCTATCGCCTTTGAACTGAGTGTTCTAAAGAATTCTGGACTGTCTAGTTGCTTAAGCAGTGGTATGCACTTTCCATCATGTAACCCGTTTACTTCAAATATTAAGAACAAGAAAAAGTTTTATAAACTTTCACCCGACTACTTTGAAAAACTTTTGATAAAACTCAGTATTGTTTATCCTTTATTTTCATTGCATTAGGTGATACAAAAATCATAATCAGGTATTGTTTTGGATCCAGATTAACAATTCTTACACAAGCTATTATTATAAATCTATTGACACCTCACTCATTAAAATCAGTACAGTAGTTTAGGTGATACAGTGGAACATACAAATGTAAATATACTCCCAAATCAATAACTCTTCCTTTTGGCTTTACCTTAGTTGAATGACACCAGGATGAGAGAAATCTAAACTTGGAGACCTCATAAGGTTTCTCAAAGTTAGGATGCATCAAACCTTTAAAATTTGATGCTTTATAATTACATGTAATATTACCTAATATCTCAGTCCGTGTGGTGACGGATTAAGAATACAGAGTGTCACCACCCCTATTCATCCCGCGCGGGTATCGTGAAAGGCGACTAAGGGATAAACTATGCAAGACAACATCAATGCAAAGAGATGGTATAGTAGGCCAATACCTCCTTTTCAAGGAGAGGCAGTTTTTCTAGCAGTGGACTGTCAAAGACTGTTGATGATGATGATTACCTAATTTCAAAATTGTAAAAGCTTCAATCAAAAATAGTCAAATATTTCAAACAGAATAAGATTATATCCTTTAATTAATTAATTTAGTGTCAGAAATAGTAATAATGCAAAGCCACGTAATTAAATACTGTTGATGAAAATCTAATAAAAGAAAGCTAAAAGCGCTCTTCTTAAAATGACACAATAATTTAAAGGGCGTTCTAAAATAGCTTCATGTAAAAAAGGATCAAGTTCAAACCGATTTAATTTTGAATTAGTTATTTTCATGGATAAGGTCAAAGCCCCATTGCATTTATTTTAGAGTTTGAGACTTTAAGTTTTTACTTACAAATGTTTGTAAGTATTGTTCAAGGTAGTAGGACTACGCTGATTTCAGCACAACCGGATCGGATCGACCGCAGCAGTATTAATTTCTCACAGAAAAATAACAACAATATATACATTTTAACTCATAAGTTGTATAAAAGTGTTATTGATGTTAAATATCTTAAGGACAGAGCTAAAATGTTGGTTTTATATATACCAACCTTTTTACAGTAAACCTTGGCTAACGAGTGATGTTTGAGAGTTTAAAATATTTATGAATTTATTTTGACTGCCTTGTTGGTCTAGTGGTTAGCGTATGCGGCTGCTGTTAAGAGGTTTCGGGTTCGATTCCCGGGTCAGACCAAAATATTTGTGTGATCCACAAATATTTGTTTTGGAGTCTGGGTGTTTTCTGTGTATAATATGTATGTATTTACAAAAAAAAAGTATATTTATGAGTTTATATCAGTTGTTTAGTACCCATAACACAAGCTCTACTTACTTTGGGACTAGATGATGTTGTGTGCAAGATGTCCGAAATATTTATTTATTTTATTTATTTTCTTGAATAGTATATAAGTAAAGAAGATATCATCATATATCAGATGATCATAAAGTAATTTTTGGAAATTATCATAAATCCCTCTTAATAATGTTTTGATTCATTTTGCTACAAAGAGATTTTATACAAAAACAACTTCAGAAAGAAATAATTTTGTATCAATACTGTACATAAACCACTATAGTTAATATTAGAAACACAGCAAAACAACCGATTTCACAGAAAGTCGTGATATTTTGATGACATCTCATTACCAAACAAGTAGATTTACGAACCAGTGAAGTCAGAAATAATGGATGCTAAAAGACAATATTATGAAAAATATATTTTTATTTTAAGAAAAGAATGTGTTATTTCTTTGGGCCCCATATATTTTATACGTATGACAAACCTAGTAAAATTTATTTATTTAAAAGTAGGTCAACATTTTATCACAATTTATCAATTTTAGTCAGATCACACAAACGTTTAGATTTATTTAAGATCAAGGGATGCTCGTTTTATTAATTTTGACTTTTGATCTTTTAGTGTGACTATCACTTAGCTACATGTGAATGATTAATAAATAGATTTTTCGACAGTTGAATGCAGAAACTTTAAGTGTAACTATAGGTTGTATGAATTCAGAGATGGTCGGTCATTCATACAAATTTGATTGACGGTCTGTAAGCTTTACGGCTAACCCATGAAAGCTTACAGACCGACAGACAAATTTACTTTCGAATTTATGATATCACTATAGAATTCGTTTTTCAAATTGGGTCTCAATTTTCAATGAAATATTAACTGTCATATCTAATGCCATTACATAAATCTTATCTAGCAATCATAAATTCGTTTTATATATCCTAATTTATTTATTGCGAATAATTTTTTGCTTGATTTTTTGTGTTTCAATCAGAAATCCTACTCAGATATTGCATTTCATTTCTAATAACAATTCATCATCTTCATCATCAGCCTATCGCAGTCCGCTGCTGGATATAGGTCTCTTATACTTCCTGCAAACATATTGCACAAGATGGATTTAATGTCAATGGCGTTCTCTTCAAAATTAGTCTTCAAAAAGTAATTTTTATTTTAGAGAAGTCTATAACTTAGACTTTTTATTTATTCCTTTCGTGGTTTCATTATTGTTAGTTCTTTGATTTTGTGATAGAGTTATTTGTATTTTTCAAAGTTTCATTTGTCTTATTATAAAATACGGTATTAAGTAATATGTATGTAATAATATCTTTAAAATTGTATGCAAAAATAACTTCTATATACCTTGATTACAATAGTAATACATAAAATGTAAACACGTGTCTCAGTTGGCCTGACATTCCCCATACGCGTTACACAATGAAAAATTCATACAATCTTTCATTCTTGCTTCATGATGCTCAACCTTTGACTTCGTGGAATATATTATATGAAAGGTTTTAGACATCTGAGTACTGTTAAATATAAAATTACGTTGACGCTTGAAAAAGACACATCAGATCTGAAATGAAACTTTTTCCTGCAAAATAAATGTCGGATATCTTACTCACAACGCCATCTAGTTCCAAACTTAGCAGAGTTAGTAATATGTGTACTAGACATCTGATATAAATACATAAATATACTTTTTTTTTGTATTTACACACATATTATACATAGAAAACACCGATATCCTGAAACAAATATTTGTGAATCGCACAAACATTTGGTACGACCCGGTAATCAAACCCGAGACCTCAAGCACAGCAGTCGTATATGCTACCACTGCGCTATTAAGACAGTCGTTAATACACACTATAACAATATAAACAACAATACGAAAATTAATATTTCAACCAATATTATTAATGCGAAAGTAACTCTGTCTGTCTGTCTGTTAAGTTTTCACGCCCAAACCGCTGAACCGATTTTGATGAATTTTGGTATAGAGGATTATGGGACCTCGGGATAGGACATATGTTACTTTTTACCGCTAAAATCGACACACTCGCGGGCGGAGCCGCGGGCAAAAGCTAGTTGTAAATATATCTAACTCAACATTGATGTTTTCTAGTCTAAATAACAGTTTGACCCCCTCAAAGCTTGAAATACACTGTACATTGTAATCCCCAGCGAAACTAAATTTCAATATATGGTGGTAATAATTCAAAACACCTGGGAAAGGTGTGTGCTGAACTATGACATTGACATTGTGATTGTGAACTGCCATGACTGTTGACATATTCCTCAAATAAAGTAAACACTTGTATGTTTGAACTTAGTTTGTATTTATTATGTTTGTAAAGTTAAAAAGTAGAAAAAGCTTTTGTTATCTTCATTTATTTATTTTTGTGATTTGTTCGACTATTAAGAGCTATGTATATTATTAACTGATAATCAGTTGTCTAGTACCCATGGTACAAGCTCTGCTTAGTTTGGGCATACATAGATGACGTTGTATGTCAAATGGCCTAAATTTTAATATTTATTATTATAAATTGACTTCGCAGTATTCTAATTAAGTGCTTGTACTACAGCACGTAAAGTGGCCGCTGTACCATATTGTACTAATAAATCAACTATTATTTATTTATTTAAACCTATCAAAGTGACTCCACTCTGCCTAATGGAAAGCATGAATAGAATCCAGGAGTAGGGGTCACCATCCTCATTGTGACGCTAGACAATGCAGCATGGTGACCCATATCATGGCGGCCTAGTCAGACGTTTCTGCAACATTCTGAAATTGGAGTCTTGACAAAGATGGATAAATTTTAATTCGCCAAAAAAAACTAAGTTATTTCAATTGTGTTCTGATTCAACTTCCATATATTATATTATAGTTCAGTTGCATATATTTGTCATTATCAGTTTTGTAGTACATAGTATAATCATGATAATGACAAATACGTTCAATAGAACCACAATAAATAATAAATAACCTAAATGTATAAATACGTACATTTCTATTTATACATTCAGGTTATTTGGTTTGATCAGAAATTGATAATCAAACCAAATAAAATTCTTCGCGTATTTCTTCAGTAGGCGTTTAAATTTATAAAGCTTTGTTATAGCAACAAAATGTTCTTATACTTTTTATATGGATTAAGTATTATGTTATGAATAGTAGAAATTAGAGAATTGAGTTATCAATTCTCGCGTTGCCTGCTGCGGATATAAAAGTTCGGGCTCCGCAAACGGATTGGAATTGAATTGTGAAATGCTGTTACCAATAAATGGTGAAAAAAAACCGGTAGTGAAACCCAATAAAAACTTTGACAGATACCTGTGACATATTTTTCCTTTTCATTTATAAAAAAAACTGTTTGCAACTTGCTACGTTTTTCTGTGATCCATAGTGTGAAAATATTTGAAACGGTTTGTTGTGAGCCAAAAGTGCGGTTTTGTGAGTGTCAAAAATGAGCTGAATTGCGATGTAGAATTTTTTGAGGTTTCCAACCGTATACAAACCAATTCATTATTTTTATGGGTATGTACACCGCCAGTGCTCGCTGTGACTCATTTGGCTTTGGTTGGAAACATATATTAGATAAAACCATTTTAATATTGGGTTGCATGTTTTATCAAAACTTGATATCAATCGGTGTAGATCTTCTAGAGGTGTACACCAGCCACCTTAATGATATTGTTGATTAAATTCGATAAAGACAAATTCCAAAGATGAAGTTTTTTTAGGAGAGCAGTTTAAAAAAAAAAAAAAGTTTAGTTGTTTATATGTTCTAATTTAAGAAAGATAATCTTTTGAAAACTCATTAAATCCAATAAAAAACTACATGATTAAGATATACGTCAAACAGTTTTAAGTAACATAATAACATTATTTCATCTACAATGGCACTATTCTAAATAGTTTTTTTTTCGACAAAACAATATTTTACACAACTTATATATTTGATACATTTTTTTTTCAAGATAATGTTACATACAAATGATAATATTTTAAGGAGCGTGAAATAAAAAGAAGTCTATTTTTGTTTTAAAACGAGGTTTTTGTGTTTTGTCACACTAATATTCTATATAACTTCATTGTTAAAGAAGTCATAAATAATAGTAATTAGTAAAGAACACAACAAGAGGTCATATGTAATTAATAACCTTTGACAATGCTATAAGACGAAACCTTTCAGGTAAAACTTTTAAGTTTACTAAAGAGTGGAATAGAAGCACAAGTGAATTTAATTTCAACAATGTATTTTTACAAGTTCCAAAAAGATCCGACAATCTCTAGATTTATTTTACTCGTTTAACTTATAATTATTTTATTTATGCTTTATTAATTTTATGCTTCGACAGTATTTTTCGTGTCACATTCAAACAATTTTTCTTGAAATCAATTAGAACAATACCACGTGTTAAGAAATCCTTCAACAATAATCACTATAAAATTACATACTTTGAAATAAATAATCGTGATAAATACAACTTTCGAGATGAAATAAGCACATATCATATTAGTGTGGTTACTCTTAAAAATATTAATTGAACAGTGACTTATTTCGAACTATATCATTCAGTTAATCTACGGATGCCTTGATAGGATTGACTACTCCCACTAGTATGGTTTGATCACTTAAGTTCCTTTACAAAGCCGACATCTTTGCAGCTTAATGTTTATAAACTTGTCACAACAATAAACATCTGAAATATATAATATATAAATATTCATTATTTATTTAGTTGTTATTTATTATGACCTTGTCCATTCATTTATAGCAATAACAAATATGTTTACTAAAATTATTATCTGTTTTCTTTTCAGATTGACGCTAAGCACATACCAACAGGTATTTATAATTTGCATGTTCAAAATGGTCAAGACAAATAAATGAAAAGAGATTTTCATTAGAATTAAAACGTTAATGCAATGACTACTACTTTTACAATGAAATCGTTGAAATATGACATAATTAAGGAAATTGAACTTAGGCATACTAATAATAATATTGCCTAGACATAAAATCAAGTTATTACTCACCGTTAATTTTCTCCTATCTACGGCAAGGGAATTATGACCAATAATAATTTATTGCCATCATCAAAATTGGCCTTCTATGGGTAGCTGTAAGGTCAGCATAAGAGATATAAGAACCATTTCTTTCACTCTGTCAATAATAATCAGGGTTTAGATGCTGATAAAACGACACCGCATTTTACGAACTGCTGACTTATTTTATGCAACCTTGAATATCGTGGTAATATATCTTCATGTCACATTGAATGTGACACTTAGAGGTAGCATGTTCGACAATCAATTGAACTTATAGGTGTGGTTATATTTCTTGCTACTGTTTACTGTTTGGTCAATTTACATTTGCTATAGTCCTTAAAATATAGCTGATTCTCAGTGACAGGTGGCTACAAAATCTATAAAATAACTTTAAATAAAGGTATCTCGTAAGTTCTAGAAGTTCTAGTGATAACAGTTATATGATCAAGGTATATTTAAAGTAGTATAGTTCAAAAACATGGAAACGATTTATCCCATATCTGTAACCATCAAAAGTTCTTTTGAAAACAGCAATGTTACAATACGTTTTAAATACGCTGATGTTTCTTCAAAACACGGTCAGCTATTGATTCATATTCTTTTGCTTTCAAACTAAAACTAAAGACACTCTCTGTCGAGTTCTGGTAATGTCGTTTGATGTCTAAGAAAAAAAATTAAAACATTTTTATTGATGAACAAGCCATTAAAACACATCGGAAACATTTAGTGTAAATTATAAAGTCAACATATAAAAAAAATCGTCTTAAATAAAACACGGAATGTCGTAAAGTAGAGCTGCGTAAAATCTTTTATATGAAGGAGTGTCGAAGACATATCGACATTTTATTCGAACGCTCCCCTCGACATTACACACATCATTTCTGAATTACATCGCATCAAATGAAATTGGAGAGTCATGTGTTGTCGTGTTAAACTAAAAAGTTTAAGACCGACGGTTGTGAGATCATTTATAATACTGGCACCTTTACAAATGTATATAAACAGAGTAAGAATATGTTTGAGCAATAAGTGTATTTCTAACCGTAATGCACCTACTTTCTGTTATACTCTGTGATACTCTGCATGACCAAAATGGTTAAGAGGTAGAGATCTCTAACTTATATATAGTTATCTGTGGTCAGAGAATACAGCAACGGACAAGTCCGTCCCAAAGTCCCAAGTCCAAGGCACCCAATCACATTGTACTTATGAAATAAATAAATAAATAGGGGTTTTATTTATTATGGTTAACTTAAGAGGAAACATTGTTTTTACGCTTCTATTTTTAAACATTGGCCAAAATATTAATAAAATACTTCAGGTAGATGTCACTAGTGTCCTTTGCAGTCCAATCAGTGGAAGAATGCATTAGTGAATTTCGAATCCCGCAGATAGTGGAACGTTGAGGTATCTATAAGTTGGTTGGAATTTTAATTGTAAATAGTCTCAAACTATCACGTAGCGCGACTGCCCGTTCACCCCTTATATAATTGTAAAAGGTATATAAGCAATTTACCCAACTAGCACTATACACATACTCTCTAAAAATATCATAGAAAGCATGAGTAAAATACAAATATTCCGAGAAACGTTAATAAACCCTTTTAGTAAGGAAAAAAATATCCCAAAAAACTGAGTCGTTACAAAGGAGGGCGAGCGAAACATACAAATATCATTCGTTTACTTACCACCAAACTACAAAGGCTACTTTCAATAAAGAAAAACAGAACATTTCCAAATAAAAGTTGATGTGAGAAAAGCCCTCTGTATTACGGCTTTGATTAACAGGAGTCGTTGGGATACGGATTACTTTGAGCATAGAGCCTGCCCCTTTTTCTTCTAATAAAGGTCACTGATCCTGTTTTTTGTTCGAACTTAACATACCTAATTTACCAGACCTCTGATTGGAAATACAAGTTTCTGGTTGATGTACGTACGAAAAGTCTCTTACTATTATTATCAATCCATATGATTTAACTTGGACTAAAGGAAGGGTACAAGAGAAATTGCAACGAAAACATTTTAATTAAATATTTTCGAGTAATTATATTATCTTACTTCTATTTGATACATCCAAAATGTCTATATTCCAACCAGATTGTTCTGGCCATACTTCTTAGTATTATGTATTCTGTGGAACTACTTCATATTATTCTATTTCATAGAAAAAAGTTTTAACTTTTAGCTATTTTGAACGGTTTATTTTGAACAAACAGAAGTGTTTAACTGGTTGTTATATTATTCTTTTAGAGATTTACGAATATTTAATGTCCAAGTTCTAATAGACAAAAACTTGAATGAGCCGAAATCTAACAGACGCGTTTTTATCAAAATGTATAAATTCGTAGACAGGTAAAATATTCCTATTTTAATAGCAGTTTTTGTTATTGCTTACCTAAATAAGTTTTATTGATATTTATTTTGTGTTGAATGGCTTATTCATCGAGAAAATCTTTGTATTTTTTTCTTTATCAATCAATTTGTTTCAATTGACTTTGTTTCAATGACTGCACGGTTGGCCTAGTGGCTTAGGCGGTCGCCACGCCGCTTCCTACTACGCCAAGTGTCGTGGGTTCAAATCCCACGTAGGACAACACTTTGTGTGATTCACAATTTGTTGTTCTGAGTCTGGGTGTCCTTTGTGTCCGTTTCATGTATGTTTGTAAAGTCCCCCGCGACACAGGAATTTATATTCCTAATGCGGGAGTTGTCTTTTTTAAAATAGAAAAATAGAATTTATAACATTTTCATAAGTTTATGTATATATCTGTCTGTCAAGCTGAGTATCCCTAGGCTGTGGTTAAACTGAACTGAATTGTTAGTTTGATCTTATGTATTACTTGCTGAGTCTCACAGTGTTACCCGCGGTTGCTGTTGTGAAATCCGCGGAGCGAACCTCGTCTCTAAAAAAATAGCATAAATTACTCATTAGCTTTCTGCCAGAGAAAGTCCCGGTAAAATTCGTTCTAGAGATTAGCTGGAACAAACAGAGAGACAGACAGACAGACGGACTTACATTTTTTTTTTAAATTGCGTTTTTGGATGTTAGTACCGTACATCATACTATATCTTATTATATCTGTTTTAAAAGACAACTCCCGCATTAGGAATATGAATTCCTGTGTCGCGGGGGACTTAACAAACATACATTAAACGGACACAAAGAACACCCAGACTCAGAATAACAATTTGTGAATCACACAAAGTGTTATCCCACTTGGCATTCGAACCCACGACACTTGGCGCAGTAGACAGCGGCGTGGCGACCGCTTAAACCAATATGCCAACCGTGCTATACTATGATATTCATTTAGTAATAAACTGTTCCTTTAATACTACATAGAGACACTCCAATTTTATTAATTTGTATAGATGTGCTCTCCTGTAATTGACGAAGCACATAACTATTTGATTGTTTTAGATTTTTTTTTATTTAATTTTTGTACATTCCTTATTGTTAGATTCTGAGATAAATGAATCAATATTTCTAACTGGTTCTTTATAGGATTTAACTTCCCGGTTTTTGCTACATTTTTCAAAGAGTCATAAAAAATTAATTCCTCAATAACTAAACCATCCAACACTAAAATAATTAATCAATTTGGATCATTAGTTCACAAGAGTTCACAAACTCTTTAGGATTATAACATCAAATTAATTTGAAGCATCTTTTTTTATTGCTAATATTTTTCTAAGCAACTTTAACAACAAGGACATATATTCTTACAGCAAAACGCCTATCGGCACTAGTATTTCATGATGACAATGCTGTTTTTGAATTACACGCAAGTGTTTTTAGAATATGGGAACGGCTATTACTCACCTGAAGCTTCGAACACGTCCTACCATTTTTACATATTAATATTGGTATGTCGGTGTCGTATTCATTATATATTATGACGTGCAAAGAATTCTTTTTACGCATTTTTAGAAAATATCGCTAATACAGAACCACGAAGTGTTCAATACTTGTTCATGTAGGTGGTTTTTAGTTGAACGACAAACCAGGTGGAGCCAGAAGTGTGTCTCTTGGCACTTACATCCCTGAAGAGCCAAAGATCTGAAGTGATTTTTGATCCCATCATCAACAAAGAAAGGTGTAAATGTCGAAAGAGAAAACGCTGATCAGGCTAATTTTGTTTCGCCATATAATAATAAATATTTCGGACATCATACACACAACGCCATCTAGTCCTAAACTAAGCAGAGCTTGCATTATGGGTACTAGACAACTGATATAAATACATAAACATATTTTTTTTTGTAAATACATACATATTTTACATGAAAACACCCAGACACCGAAGCAAATAATATTATAATGAATAAAAATAATAATATAATGAATCAATTTTATGTATTACTGGTATATTGAAGCATGACATGTCATTAAATTGTTCATAAAGAGTAATATTAGCCGGTGGAAAGGATGTGTTAAAACTTGGTATACGCGCTACATATAATAATATACCTTTGACTTTATTAAATATCGGTATATTTTGTTTTTTTAGGTTAAATCAATCACTTGATGCAAAAGATAGAAAAACTACTCAATAAATTTAACAAAGATCCAAGTTATCTGGTTAATACATAATGCGTTTTATACGTACACATTAAATGACACCATCATCATCAACAGCCTTTAACTGTCACCGTTGGACATAGGCTTCTCTTTAGTGGGGAGACTTACTTTATGGGAAAATCAGACTCCTTATTAAAAAGAGCTAGCCAAGACTAACCAAGCTTTATAAAAGACACCTTCCGCATATACTCTCATATCGCGGGGGACTTTACAAATATACATAAAACAGACACAAAGAACAACAGTTTTTCGATCACACCAAGTTTTGTTGGGATTTGAACCCACGACACTTGCTGCAGTAGATAGCGGTATGGCGACCGCTTTAACCACTAGGCTAAAATATAAAATTTTTAGTAATCCTATCTAAAATATAAATAATACTTGCTTTTACCAGTGGCTTCGCCTGCATGTTATAGCGATAAAAGTAGAATAAGTTACTCGTTGATCATGTAGTTTTCTTTAATTTTAAATAAGTTTTGAAGTTTAGTCGTAATCTAAGTGTTATTTTGATGGGTAAGCCTTATTATTATAAACATTCATTATAATCTATTGAGCAGTTATTGCCTCAAGCAGTAACAAACATAGGATAGATGGTTAACTGCAACGGTTTAGTTTCTCATTATATCTCAAAACAAATTTCACAGAAATTGCTCTCTACCAACGTATTTATATGTATATATTTTGAGAACGATTTAATCCAGAAACGTTTATCACTGTCGGCTTCAAATTTCATTCTAATTAGGTGAAAGATCGCTTTAATTCAATGTTGAAGGGGACTTGGTAAATTGATGTCAAATAAATCACTAGAAATCTATAATTAGAACTGTCCTTTTTAGGTAGGAAGGCGCCGCAGTGCCTATGTTTAGATACAGTTAAAATTACTCTTTGAGCTTGAAGATATTTTGAAAATGTCGAGTTGCTGTCATTGCACGGAATGCGTAGTAGCTTGGCGTAGTCACAATGTCGTTTTCTACTGCACTGAGAATTGTGAGTTCAAATCCCAGTGTGAACTAGAATAGTGGTTGGTGAGAAGGTTAGAGCTTGCCGGTTAGTCATCCTGATCCTTGTATCCATATCCTGTTAGCAATATTCAGTTTTCTACCATTGTCTTCTTACGTATATATCTCGTTTTACTTATTTTATTCCTAAAGTGCGCGTTTGGTGGTAATAGACCTGACTACTTTACGTAAGTGTCTTGGGACTAAAATTAGAGTAGGTCAAATGTGGACGGGTAAGCAGAGACCATGAAAACGCCCACATGTTTTTAGACAATATAGGCGTAAATGAATGAACGTCGGTAAGTGGACCCTATAAGTAAATTTAGAAGAGTCCATGATTCTTAAGGGGCCTCCGGAGGCTGAATTGTCCATACAAACGGTATACCGAGATCATTTGCAGTATAAACATATTTCCACGATGATATGTTGATATTCGGACTTAGACTGTATTTATTTAGGTTATAACGTCTTTATTTTTAAAAACAAACTAATCTAGAATAAAATATAATCAAATTAAATTTTACATATTTTACATTGTAAATGTCATGTTTCTATTTTGTCTTTTTCTGTCTTAAAAATTTCTAATATTGTTTCATCAATAACATATCTCATATTATTATGCTACTACTTACACAAAATAAATCGAAAAAATATTGAGTTTTCATTCATGATTTTCGATACTACGAAACACATCCATATTTTCACAAATTTCAAGTAATTAGTAGTGCTATCGCATCAAAAAATATTTCAATGTGTGTGTGATTCGTGTCAGTCAAATAATGATAGTCGAACCTTCTACGAGAGAGTCCGAATTACTACGAATGAATGTCAATCCACATACACACATACAGCGGTGCACTCGTATCTACGTTTTATTTTGTCAAACAGAGACAGCAATATTTTACGAACAAATTTCAACTTGCAGTTTCGAGTGTCGTACGCCGGCCTCTTAATACAGATAATATTTTTTTATATCGATAAATTTGGTTTCGAAAAATCGGCAATAGTGCAATCTTTTTATCGTATGAATAAAACTGATTTTGTTACATAAATACTTAATTTATGAGATGAAACTATAAAAAGTATTTTTCTTGAGGTTTTTTATTAATTTATAGTATGTATTGTATAGTATATATAATAGAGAAATGTTTCATCATCATCAACAACCCATAATGACTCACTGCTGGACTCGGGTCTCCTCTCAGGAGAGGAGATGAGGCAGAGAACGGGCTGGGGAATGGAAAGACACGTTGTAGCTACGTAATCTTACGGTTGGATGTTTTGAAGCCGCCATAAGTATCCCAAATAAGTTTCACTACTGTTATTTTATGATAACAGCCGGGACACACTGCTTAACGTGACCCTGACGTGACACGGAGATGCTTATAACATATCATGCCACACACGGTCATCAATCTAGGTACGACTAATGTATTGTCATAAATTTTTACTCTACATTTTTTTATTTATTCAAATCGTGCATACAAGTTCTGTAAAATGGAGAGAAAAAAATAAAGAGGGGCTAGTTTGAATTAACTGTCAACTAGGATATTAAACCGTCTTTCGATTGATTAAATGTTGTCAGGTCTGTATTTAGTGGTTAGCAGATTGATCTGTTATATATATATAGCCATATTTTCTAATCACGTTATTGGAGTCAAGCCAAAATTGACTTCTACGGTATAGTATTAATATGTTGGAGGAAAAGAGGAATGGTAGATGCCTAAAATACCACAACCACTAGACGTTGCATAAGTTAAGAGACAGACGAAGTCTCTTTACTCTGCCTGATGGAAAGCACGAGTAGAATTCAAGAGTAGGGGGCTACCATCCTCATTGTGAGTGCATACAATGCAGCTTGATGACCCACACTATGGCGGCTTATTGAGATGTTTCTGCATTATTCTCCGGGCCTTTTTTTTGTTTTTTTTTTTTTTTACGCGGGGAATGCTTTTCGCACCATACCCTTCGTGTGGTAAACGAAGGGCGTGTGTGGGACTCCCGGAGGAATCGGTTTACCCACTAAACCCCGCGGCGGCCTTCCTCGGCAGTTGAGAGGAACACCAGGAACGCATCAGCGGCTTCTGGAGTCCCCCCAGCCTTACCCCACGATTGGGGTACATCCCGGGGTGATTATTCTCACCCCCAAGGCAGGACGCTGTCAGGCCTCTCACCACTCCACAATAAGAGGCGCAACACCGAACCGCCTTAGACGACGCACCGGGGGTGTCACCTGTCTCGGGTCCTTTGCAGCGGTCACATCTACCCAAGATGTGGCTGCAACGACCCTTTAAGTGACGACTGGGGGTCTATCGACCTCTGCCACGTCCCCTTCGCCGCCTCTTTCGAGCAGGATCGGCCCTTTCCCGATCCCGCTCAGCGGACTCCTTCTGGAGCATAACGTTCTCACAGAAGGAGACCGCGGCTTCCCATCCTTCGCCACTCGCCAGCATTGCCGCGATCAATGCTGGCGGTGACAGGTTCCGTCCGATCTGTCCGACTAAGACTCGACGCTCGGACTCCCACACAGGGCAGTCCTCCAGCGTGTGCTGGGCGTAGTTGCGGTCGGACCCGCAGTGGTGGCATTGTGCCATAACCTCACGACCTATTCTATTCAGATACTCACCGAAACAACCATGTCCGGTGAGTATCTGAGTCAATCGGTAGCTGACACAGTCGGTCCTCTTTATCCAAGCTTCGAAGCTCGGCAGAACGGCTCCAACAGCGCGTTGGCTGGCACAGTCCTGTGTTTGCCGTGCCCTCCAAGCCCGTAAGGCTTGCGTATGTCCTCAGCATTTCAGGCTCATGATCCGGCGTTGTCTCCTCGCAACTCCGACCGACAGAAAGAATTTGGTCGTAGACCATCTTGTCTCTGTTAGCCAGAATGTCGAAGTGTGGAGACCGCGCCAGGACCGTCGCTGCCTCGTACGAAATCGTACGGTAGCCCCGTACGATCCGTATGGCCATCAGCCGCTACAAACTCCTGAGTTGTGCCTGGCAGCGGGAGGAAAACGCTAGGTCGTCAGACCAGACGGGTGCCCCATAGAGGACCATGGATCGCACGACACCCATGTACAGACAGCGAACTTCTTCCCGTGGTATTCTCCGGGCCTGCATGATGCAGAATAATTGGGTCTCCAGTCTCACACTCTACAACGAAAGACGACAACGCGAATGCTGTCATTTTAGGTTGATCTTCTGTGTGAGGGTAGTACTGCCCCGGTCAAACAGGCCCATTCGTGCTGAAATCAGCGTGGCTCTAATACCTATGCAACTACTTAGAACGATGATCTTCAATTAAATTAGGAATAATAGAGGCGTTTTATGCACCCACATTTCATCAACAACCCATAACGTCCCACTGCTGGACTCAGGTCTTATCTCAAGAGAGGGTTAAGGCCATACCGTCCCCACGCTGGCCGAGTGCGGGTTGGGGACAGGCAAGTTGTGGGTACGTAATTTTGCTGTTGGATGTTTCTAAGCCACCCGAAGGCCTCCAACTAAGCTTCACGACTATTATCTTATGATAACAACCGGGACCGACTGCTTAACGTGACCTCAGAATCACGGAAACGCTCATTTCATAAAATGCTACAAACGGTCACCCATCTAGGTCCGAGCGCGCCGTCGTTGCTTACCCTCAGTGATTGTTTCCAATCACCTAAGGCCACTCGGCTATGAGCGCTTCTAGCTCCCACATTTAACAGACTATAATTTTACTTTCGCTGACTTAATCCGCTAGCGTCGTATAGTCATCAAAAACCTTCTTGCTAAGGAGAGGCCTGTGTCCACCGGTTGTTTCTTAAAGGCTGTTCATGGTGATGATAAAGTTAATCGGGTCCGTTTATTACAAAATAACCACATTATTCACAAAATGCATAAATCTCTATTACACTTAACAGCATAATTTCAATGATCGTGCTCATAATACGATATTTTTCGAAGTGGGAATCAAAATAACGACCTCTTGTCTTACCAGACAGGATTACTAACTTACCGGTTAGCTTTATTTATCATCACCATCAGCCTATCGCAGTCCACTGCTGGACATATGCCTCTCCATTTGCACGCCCTTAGTTCCATTCTCGGCTACTCGCATCTAGCTCGCATCGCCTTATTTATAACGACTTGTATTAAACTCCTATACTTGAATAAACCCATTTTCTAAAATTCGAGTGCAAACAATAAATACATATAGTTGTTGTTGTAATTCGCAGGTAACGCCGCGTTTTATAGACTAGCACCGCGCTAGTCTATAAAAAAATAGCCTAAGTTATTCATTGGGTCAGAAGCTTTCTGTCAGAGAAAGTCCTGTTAAAATTGATCCAGCCGTTCTAGAAATTAGCCGAAACAAATAGACAGACGGACAGCCAGACAAAAATATTTAAAAATTGCCGTTTTGATGTTAGTACCGCATATACTTTGCCATGCATTGAATATAGTTAAAACTGATAATTTGATATGTCATACTGGTGTGTAATCAATTTTATATATTTGTATGGATACGAGATTGATTAATTGTTGTTCTATGTCTACATACCTATGTGTATACAGTGATGTTGATATATCACATTTAGCTGAACACAATTGTAGTTAAAATATATAAAAGGAAATCTCTAAGAGTTTTGAGCAAGATTTTGCAAACGGGAATTTGTAAAGTATACATTGAAAAAAATTGTGAGCTTTTCGATATGTATAGCTTTTGTTCCTTTTATATAACTCGTATGAACCATATTCCATGCAAAGAATTGTGAGAGATACAATAAGATAATAATCGTACTAATAAATGGATTGGTAATTACTATCAATAGCTGTCAACCCTAAGTTGGAAATCAGGCTTAAATGTATCTACACCTACCTTCCTACTTAAACTAATGAATGTTTTCTATAAATAGTAAAAAGCGATTATGAAACACTTCATTTCCTTCTCCTGGTCAAACATCCTTTAACATCAACCCATCGTCCCAACATTGAAAAAGTAACGTACTGAAAAGAAAGTTGAAGTGAATCTAAAGCAATTGGTAAATGTTTAAGAGGGTCTAGTAGAAAATGTGACCTTATAACTCAAAGTCAGCGTTGTAACTCGTATTGGCTGCACTCAGCCAAGTCAGCGTTGTAAACCTGTAACTCGTATTGGCTGTTACAGGAAAGTGTCCCAGTTTTCCAAAATTGTTTGTGATATGTGACAAATCAGTACATGTCTTTGCTCTTAGTGAGATATCCTGAAGTTCAATATGGTTCTGTTAGATAAATAATGAAACTACGAGTGAGTTATGTTACGGTACGAAATAAGAAGGTTCTAAAATTGACAAGGTATAAACGTACATACTAAAGTTACATAACAATAAAGTACTTATCTATATATCCATATCCATCAAAGAGTAGAGTCACCTTGACAAGCTTCACTATGAAAAAAGTAGCCTGTAAATCTGTTTAAGTCTCACTGTAACATGTCCCAATCATCATAGAATCCGGAGACCGGGAGAACGATGCAGAAACATGTCACTAGGCCACCATATTGCATCGTCTGCACCCACAATGAGGGTGGTGACTCGTATTGGTGGATGGTGATTATATTCTGTACTTCCATACTCGTGCTTTCCATCAGGCAGAGTTAAGTCACTTTGGTAGAGATAAATACATTATGTTTATAAGGATAGCATCCTTGTGATGACGAAAGTAGAAATTCAGAGTGTCAGCGCTGCGATTCATCTTGTGGGTATCGTAAGAGCCGCCTAAAAGTGTTAACTACCCAGGACAATAGCATTGAAACGAGATAAAACACTTAAGATACAGCTACTTTCAAACCGTCTAGCAGGCATATTATAGGAGGTGAAATTGGTACAAACCTCCTTTTCAAGAATAGACCTGTATCCAACAGGAACTACTATAGGCTGCTGATGACATAATATACATTTTTTGATACTCTCTAGATAGTAGAGGGTTTTCTAGAATACATTTCTTAATGTCGGTCAGGCAGAAAAAAAAATTACAGCCGACAAACGACTCCTTTATTAAAAGTTATTGTCTATGGTCTAAGTATGGCAAGTGCTGCTTTTATTGTGATTTGATTGGGCATAAAGAGTTTCACACCTACGCGCCATAAAAGGTAAGGCATATTTGAGTCGTAAAAAATGGTTTAAGATTTAAAGCGGTAGCGATAGCGATTTGAAATATCACCTACAAATTACTACATTTTAAATCACTATTATTTTTATATTGTATGCATACCTATTTCTCACTCGTAGTCATGCTTTCTTTTTTGTTTTTGCGGGGAATGCTTTTCGCACCATACCCTCCGTGGGGGAGACGAAGGGCGTATGTGGGACTCCGGCGAATCGGTCTACCCACTAAACCCAGTCGCGGCTTATTTCAGCAGTCGGGAGGAGCTCCAGGAACGCATCAGTGACTTCTGGAGTCCCCCCTGCCTTACACCATGACTGGGGCACATCTCAGGATAATCAATAAATTACCTTACTCGTAGTCATACCTATTTCTGTAATATTTGACTGAATGACTTTATTAAAATCCAAATTAGATAAGTATTATATGAAAATAAGCGCCTACTTATATTTTGTTTAGTGAAGTCAAACTACTTTTGTCTAACAACTGTTTTTGCTGTCATCGATCGGAAAATATAAAGCTAATTATCTTCCAATGGTCGATAGTTATTTGAAGTATCGATGTTGACTAACTGAAGCATATACTTGAATTCAGCACTCAAAATCTTGAACCTCTAATAAATAAAAACGCTCTACAGTTCTTCAGTTCTATTCTAATTATCTTATTATTTTCGTATAATTTTGGACGGTCTTATATAATATTAGATACTACAAAGTTTCATAAGATTGTATATTGGATTTACCGCGTCCTCTCATTACTTCGGCGGTTTTATTGCAGTATTTTATGATGGCACTGGGTTACTGACTTCACGACAAGAACTGATCAATCTCAATAACCTAACATAGACAGTCGTTACTGTATAAGTGGTACAATATACATATATATCACTACTTTTTGTTTTTGCAAACAACATTGTAGTTTTATGTTCTTGGTTTATTTTATTAGGAGGTTTATTTTATTAGGAATAAAAATAGTATTATTATATTAAAGTATAACTTGATTATATTTAATTTATATGCGATCCCAGAAAAAGAGTTATTTGCAACGTACAGTTGTGATAGTGTTGTTTAAATTGGTTTTAACGCAGTTAGGTTTTTCTATTCTTTTCACTATTCAAAAGCCAGTATTAGTAAGTAGGCTTTAATATCGTGAGTCAAATAATAAGACGCTATTTGTAGTATAATTATACGACTAATTTATTTACCAATATTCTAGGCTTGTATACAGACTTAAAGTGGTGGTTTGTGGCAATTCAATAATAAATTTAAATTATAAACTTATCAATTTTATTTATATAAATTACTGACTAACGACGACTCTGCTGTACCTACCTAATGGAAATCATAAGCAGTATCTGAGAGTGTTGATCACCATCTTTACTGTGAGTGCACACAATGCAGCATGGTGACCCTCACTATAAACAATATAACAGCACGAGTGCTGTTATTTTTAGGTTGGTCTTTAGTATAAAATTACATATTTTATAACTACATAATTTACCTCATTAATAGGAAATGTTTTTCACGGTACGTTTTCACTATAAATATTATAGTTTGCGCCATAGTACCTAACTAAGAACCTAACTAAGAATCAAATAAATAAAAATTTTAGTCGCTTTGGAGACAGATCCGATAGATAAATACCTGAAAAACATGTAAAAAGTTTTATATTTAAAAAAAAAATTGGGAGTGCAAGTTTCAATAAGTTTATCTATATACACAAAAATCTACATGAGATGCCTAATATTTAGGGATCATCTAAAGGAATTTATACACAAACGATTTTACTTGGAGATATTTATTCTAAAACTGATTTTATTTCCTTTTCGAATATATGGATGAAAGATGGTAATGTTTATGCTTTATTATAACTATTTAGGAAAAATAGGCCAAACAAACAACCACATATCATGTCTCACAATCACATATTCAGAATAAATATCTAGTTTGCAAAACTTACTGAGTAAAATATTTGATATTAATGTTCACATTCGGTTTACATATAAGGTAAATAATTTGTACTTTAAGAAATCCAGAACATACCTATATACTTACAGACGTTGTGTATAAATGGTAAACATTCGTTTTTTTATATAAAACTATGAACTAAATACGTAAATACTTTCGATAAAATTAATATAGAATGTCACTTGATATTACTAATTTATTGACATCTTATTTATTAAAAATCGATTTAGTTAGTTATACAAACATACTTAGGGGTAAAAATATCAGCGAAAAATCAAGTAATTCCGTAACGAAAATAAAACCTAACACCCCGTGTTAAAAAAGGATAGAAAATTAATTGTAACTGCAGTGCGACAAGGACAAATAACGGGCGCCTGGCATGCGTCATAGAATATATAATAATAATATAATAACATGAAAATATAATATAATATAATCAAATAGAAGGGATATCGCGGGCACAATACATAGCGTCCGCGTCCTCTAGTACCGTTATTCCATAAATATGCTCATATTACTATTATGTTCTCTGTTTAGTTGTCATTGTCTTTTGGTTAATAGAGTGATTATATTATTTGGCAATAATAGTGTTAGAATGTATGTTGGTAAAAAGACAGTGTATATTGTTTTGTAAACTTAAACTAATATCAAAGAAAAAAATAGTGCAGAAATAAAAAAAAAAAATTATATAATTGCATAAGTTGATAAAAAATGCTATGCAATAGCTTTATCGCGTCAGTCCCCGAGTGCCACACGTTTTTATTTTTATTTCACAACTTCCGCAATAAATAATGAAAGTAACAAGGGCTACTATCATAAAACAAGAAAGTTATATAATAAATATTTTAACTTAATAATATTTAGCTGCAAAGTAAGGTACGCATATCACTTAATACTTAAATAAATGCCATTAATTCTGAAGAAAACACTGTACCGAAATTATTTCAAAGAAAAATCCATTACAGTTTTTTATGATTGAACTTACGGACTTGGTAACATGAAAAATATTTTTGGGTAAAAAATTAAGTTATAACAAATTATGAGTAAGAGTATAAGTAAAGATTTTAAGTAAAGATTAATTGAAAGAAAACAAGAATTACACTTTAACCTCTACTTTGCAAATAAGTATTGGCCAGAAGTAGTAGGTACAAGGATGACAACAACGCAGTATGGTGGCCCACACATTACGGCTTAGTAAAATGCTACTGTATTATTGGGCTTCTGTTCCGCACTCTCCAACGAATCACGACAGCATAAATGCTGTCATTTTAGGTTTAAAGACTATTATGTGTGAGAGGTGTGAGATGGTAGTAGCCGGTCGCCCCCGTTTTGTTTCAAGTTTACCTTATCTTTATAAATTTGCTTCCTTGATCGGCTGTTATAATATAATAACGCACACAGGGTAAAAAGAATCGCCCACAGAGTATTCTTAAGCAAGCGCAGCAATTTTACTTCTTACCACAATTATAATCAATCAATATCGTTAATTGAAAGGAGAAATAAACAATAATATAATTACCTACATTTAAACGTCTCATAACATTTGCAAAATTACTTTTCCAAAACGTTATTGGATTTAAAAAAATCAAAGTTGCCACATATCTCATCGATCAATATATAGGTTAAATGACATTGTGAAATATGTTATAAATGCATTTGGTTTGATCAAACAGCTTTATTGTAGTTTAAATCAACGAGCGAAATTATTACCGGAGGTGGACCGGTAATCATAATGTGTTTTATGAAATTCATGAAACGTTTTAAAGGAAGTTTATCATAAACATAAATTCTGAGAGATTGTATACACCCAGTACTTGACCTACAATAATATGATTGATTTTGGGACACCGTTTTGGACAATAAATATTATTAACAAAAACCTGTAGTATTTCAGGTTGGAGATTTTTAATCTGTATAAAAAAAATCCCCATTTGATTGCCTAAGTCGAGTTTCCCGGGTACGGGATTGCTTCACGGTAAGGACCAAAAGTTTGTGTGATCCGCTAAAAAATGTTTTGGAGTTTCGGTGTTTTCTCAAACAAAAAAGTATGTTTATGTATTTCTATTAATTGTGTTGTACTCATTATACAAGCTCTGCTTAGTTTAGGACTAGATGGCGTTGTGTGTAAGATGTTCGAAATATTTATTTTGCTAGGTCCTAGCATCATCAATTTGAGTATTTTTATATAGGATTTATAGATTTATCGAGAAAGGCTACTAAGCTTTACAACATCACATTATGACTAAAAGGAGCCAAACGTCGTTATAGAATCCTACAAATTTATTTCTTTTGCGAATTGCAGCGGAAATTATGTGTATTAGCTAGTTATCATGTTACAAAAGTAGTCAGTCAAGAATCAGAAAGAAATAAGTTTCAGGGGCTTATTCTTAATGAATTTTTTTAACACTGATTATGACTTCAGTATCAACTGCGGTAGAGCACACTCACATTTTGCATAGGCATGTCTGTTTTACGAGAACCCTTAACATAAAATTAATTATATATTCTTTGTTTTATGTGCAGTTTGCAAGTTTAGTTCACCGTCCTGTTTCGTTTATGGTGCAAAGAATGTCAGTTACAGTTCAGCAAGGAGACGCTGATAGTGTCACGAGCAATTTTGCACCGGAGACGACGAAGATAGGTTTTATAATATAACTGACGTGATATTAAGTTATTGAGTTGTCTTTAATGATATATTTAATTATTGTACTTTTTTATCATAATAATTATTTTTTTATACTTAAATCTTTTTGACACAGTTGGTTACTAAAGTATTTCGTATACCTCTTATCAAAAGGTCGAAAATTATAAAAAACCTAATTTGTATATAAGTAAGTCGGACCCTTTTTATGGTCCAGCCATTATTAAAGAGTACAAAGATATTGAAAGATATACATACTCATTTTAATGCAGTGCTAGAAAGATGAAACTTTTCATGAATACGTATTGTAATTACGTCGACAAAGTGCTACAATAAAATTATGAAAAATATTTTTATTTGGGGTACCTCCCCTACACGTAAAGTGGGTATGATTTTTTTTCTACCCTATCGTGGGGTATCATTAGATAGGTCTTTTAAATAGAATACAGGGGTTCCAAGACGATTTTTTGATTTAGGTATCCGTTTGCGGGATATTTTACTTTAAAGGGCACTTTTTTTGTAAAAAAAGGGCTTTTTTTGAAAAATTTGTGATAGGTGTCCATCTAATAAACTTTGAAGGAAAACTTTAACGAATTAGACGACTTTGTTAGTTCAGGAGTTATAGAGGCTTAACTTGAAAAATGCGCTCACTTGGAAAACGTCATACAAAATTAATGTATTAATACGTAAACATAACAATTATCTATTGGATACGATTTTAAATCCATCTACCATTATGGGTGACTGAGGAACCCTTTCC
Source organism: Phragmatobia fuliginosa (assembly GCA_932526445.1). Classification (NCBI taxonomy): domain Eukaryota; kingdom Metazoa; phylum Arthropoda; class Insecta; order Lepidoptera; family Erebidae; genus Phragmatobia; species Phragmatobia fuliginosa. The sequence continues at coordinate 18,952,733 of OW052061.1, forward strand.
TTTGCATGGCCTGACACGCACTTGGACGATTTTTTTTGCAGTGATGTTCAGCGCAGTTAGCGTGTTTTTCATAGGGTTGGCTCTTACGACACCCTAGGATTAAATAGAGGTGGTGACACTGACAGATTCACAATGCATCACCACATGGATCGATAGTATATTACATCTTACAAATAAAATAGCAGTACTATGTTTTGGTAACATTTTATGTTTTAATACTATGTGTTCACGTTGAATAATAGATATATAAGATACATAAGATACATAAGATTTTTTTTTATTAATTCTTATTACGTTAACTTAATAAGAATATGAAATAAAACTCACAAGATAAAAAGATAATCCATTCACAAAATTTTCAAACATTATTTTTAGTGTTCAAAATTTCTCATGTGTATATTCGTATTAAATCTAATACAGTAATCAAAAAAAGTTAAGATTATATTTGGCTAAATTCTTACCAAGTATGTTTTCCATTGTCATTGAGATTTATCTTATCTTTGTATTAAATCTTGCGAGGATATTGACGAAGCAAAATCTGCTTCCACATTTCTCTCAAAAGGATTAAGTTGTCCAAATGAGTTACTTCATACTGTTATATTGTGAAGAGACTTATTTTATGTTGTAGAGCTTAACATACTACCTATCTCGTAAGTTTGATTCAGTGAAGAGTACAAAATACGTTGTAGAAAATAAGTAATTATGTTATTATTATAAAGTAGCAGTACCCGTAGAACAGACTGCTGATCACTACGCTGGTTTTCACAAACAGGGTATTTCGATAGCGTGGGAAGTGCCACGTCGTCAGGGCAGTCATCAGGCAGCATTGACGGTACCGTGACGTCGGTCCCCCGATCCCAAACTAAGCAAAGCCGTATATCAGAATTATACTTTAATAGAGAGACTTCTATATTTCTAAACACATAGGAACCTAGGTAATATAGATTAATTATACCCAGGCACAGAACAATATAATCGTGTTAATCACACTTAGGCTTGTCCTGGGTAGTAATTGCACCTCCGACATCTTGTTTAGTACCCAAGACCACTAACCACTAGACCATTGTCTGTCTACACTACAGGACTGTCTGGTAAAAAAAATAACGCTAAAGTATTTTATGGATAAGTTTGCTAAAGTGCTCCACACTGCCTGATAGAAAACAAGAGTAACATCCAAAAAATAGCGGTCTCCATACGCATTGCAAATATTCAGACAATGCAGTATGGTGACCCTCACTGTGGCGGGCTGTTATGATACTTTTGCGTCATTGGGATTCCGGTCTATCACTTAACAGCGAAACAAGACAGCTCCATTGCTTTCATGTTAGGTTTGTATTCTGACGGATGGCACATTCGTGCTCAAAGCTACGTGATTCTACTACCTTGAGTTAGTATCAGTAAAAAAAAAAAAAAAAAAAAAAAAAAAAAAAAAAAAAAAAAAAAAAAAAAAAAAAAAAAAAAAAAAAAATGGGCAGTGCCCGCCAGGCATGATCACCTCGCCTGGTTGGAGGATCCTCCCTTCCAGAAGGAAATCCCCTCCCTGGACTCCTTCCAATACAAAGGCGCAGAGAGGGTCACACCGTGTGGTTTTAGTCGGTTCGAGTCCGACACACCACCCCGCCGTAACCCCCGACGGGGTGACGGTCCGCGGGGATTTCCACACGTAAAAAAAAAAAAAAAGTATCAGTAAAAAATAAAACATTCAGTTGTGTAACAGTCTTTTGCCCACTGGCATAAAATAAAAGTTGGGAGAACGAATTCTCCATTATTTTTGAAATCGTTCGATCATGTATTTGTAATGCTCATAAAATTTTATATAAAAACTCAAAATACTTCCTCATATTTCACCAACATTATGTAAAGTACATTACAGTTGGTAGCTGTAAAAACTAACTCATCACATGTATCTCTTTAAAATTTGTTCACAGTTTACAAGTCGAGTTTCATTTTATAGATTACAAGGCTTGCAAAAAGCATATAAATCTTTGGTCTTGGCTCAATGATGTCGGCGCCATGTTTACATAAGGTCTCACTGACAGCGTGTTCTGATGTAATTTATTGAGCTGTTCATTTAGTTGTGTTTTAGAATGTAATTGATGATTCCGAGTTGAACTATTAATGGTATACGTTGATATAAATTCTTAGAAGTTTATAATGAAATTTGTATGATTTTGTAGGAAACTTGTAAAATAACAAAACACAGTTTTCGCCCGCGGCTCCGTGTCATCATTTACCACGTTAAAACGTAGCCCATGTCCTTTCTCAGGCTCTGAACTATCTGTGTACTAAATTTCATTTAATTCGGTTCAGTAGTGTTGGCGTGAAAACGCGATAGACAGAGTTACCTTCGCATTTATAATAATGGTAAGAATATTCAGTGAACTTCGGTACTACGGAGCTTAAATTACTAAAAATATTTACAAAAATAGTCATTGTAACCCATTGCTCATTTACTAAACCTATCGGTACTATACTATAATATAAAAAAGCTTTACTAGTTACTGATTCATGAAGTACTAGAAAATCAAATGCTATCAAAAATAATAAATACAGAGTAAATAAAACTCCTTCGCGTTCGTTGGTGCTCTACCCACATCAGTCAACATGCTAACGAGTGTTCCACTGGCATGTACCACATTTTTAATGTACAAAATAAATAAAAATAAATACATCAACACGCCATTACGCATCAAATAAAGAAGCGGGATTCCTTTGAGATTCAGCCTTTCGAGACCCGACGATTCGGTACTAATTTAATTTTATATGAAATTTACGTTACATCAAACGTCAACGAGAATAAATGTTGAACAAATCAGTTTTCTTAGTAATCTGAGCTTCCTTTATAATGTAATGTGGTGTTTGCGATTATGTGCGAAAAATGTGGAATGATGGATTTATTTTTTGAGTACAAGTACGACAATGTTCATGTATGTTCGTGAATTATTTCAAAGGAAATTACTATCAAACTATGATACTAAATATGCAATAAGCTAAAAAAGAAGGATTGTGAAATCAGAAAAACGATATAATTCTAGCATATTTTTTTGATATTATATGTTCAATAAACATTTATTTTTAATGTATGTACAATATTGGTTATAAACTAAAACAATGAAACTAAATCTAAAAACCTTAATAAAATATAATAATATAACTAAAATATATCATTAAAAGGAGTCCCTTTAGGCATGGTTCCGAAGATACTGGCAGCGTTCCCCCTTTGAATAGCTGGACTAATTCTTTGTCCGAGGTAGCTGCGAGCTCTTCGGTCTCCTGTGATGTCGACTAATCTTTTAATTCTAGCAGTCAAAAAATATATAACATTACAAAAACCGTTACATTAAAACTTTTTTATTTTCCAGCGATTCTCAGTTTCGAAAAGTTTATAAGTATAAAATTAAAAGTTTGGTTATATTTGTTTCGGAGTTTAGGTGTTTTAATTTATAACTTGTATGTATTTACAAAAAATACATACTTCATATTCATATCAGTTGTCTAGTACCCATAACACAAGCTCTGCTGCTCTGTTTAGTTTGGAACTAGATGACTTTGTGTCAATTTTTTTTATACTTTATTAGAAACATGACTGGGTAATATTATTTATTATTATTGGGTATTTGAAAATGAAGACTTTAAATAAGTTTTTATTTTTTTCATTCTTTAATAGCATTGAAAGTCCGAAACAAGTAGGTACTATGTCATTGAAAATAATGACTTCTTTTTAAGAATCTCATGTAAAACTAATAGTAATAACATTATGAAAACAAAAATGTTAACAAGGAATATTTTACGATAAACTGTCATTTTTTATCAAAAATTTAACATATAACAAGGCCACGACACTTAACTCCTAAAATATATTCTATTTTACAAAAGCTGAATCTAATATGATTACACGGATGTTTTCATTTCAATAAAAGTCTTTTATCTCACATTATATTTGAACGCAAAGCCATCACATCGATGTCAGGTAAAGTCTTCGAGATTGAGCCGAAATTTCCCACGAAATATCTCGATTAATATTTGAAAACAAAATTCTTTGACCTCTTCATAAAAGTTTCCTTAATAAATAATAAAAAAATACTTAAAGGAAAATAAAGGTAAGTACAAAGTAAGTAAATATGTATTAAATTCAGTATAAAACGTAGAAGCGCTCATAGCCAAATGGCCTTAGGTGATTAAAAACAATCATCGAGGGTAAGCAATGGCGGCGCGGTCAGTACCTAGATGGGTGACCGTTTTTGGTATGATATGTTATGAGCGTTTCCGTGATTCGGAGGGCGCATTAAGCAGTTGGTCCCTGTTGTTATCATAAGATAACAGTCGTGAAGCTTAATTGCTGGCCCCTTAGGCTGCATAAAAACATTCATCGGCAAGATCACGTAGCCACATCGTGTCTTGACAGTCCCCAACCAGCACTCGGTCAGCGTGGGGACGTATGGCCTTAACCCTCTTCTGAGAGGAGACCTGATCCCAGCAGTGAGACGTTATGGGTTGTTGATGATTACGTTTCAACATATTTTTCAAGTATACTATGTATGTAAGAAAGAATATTGCGTATCAATATATTTCTCGTATAATTTTTCAAGATAGTAGAGCCATGCTGATTTTATCACGAATGGACCCGGAAGCCCGCAAGAAAGACCGGGGTCGTACTACCTTACAAAGAAGACCAAACTTATAACTGTTCCGTTTCTAACTGACTGACAGACAAAGCATAGTTGAAACACCTGGGATGAGTACTAAAAGAATATTTTGGAAAATTCCACCCCGAATTGGGGGAAAAAAGCAATCAAAGTCATACATCAGAATAACACGTAGGCGAAACCGCGAGCAAAAGCAAGTAAAAATATAATAATATATAATATAACTGAATTATAATCTCAGAATACAAAGCAAACTTTGTGGACGATCTGTTCTTATATCACTCACTGTTTACAAATTATTTTAATACAATTTCTTTCAATAGTTGGTTTTGGGGACTTGTATCGATCATTAAATTGAATAGAATTCAGCCAGTGAATTTTTGTTGTTAGATTCAAAATTAATAAATGTAGTTACAAGACAATTGAAGCATATTTATAGTTATTTTAAATTGCAATCTCAATACCAGATTTATAACAAAACGAACCGGAAACGATTATAGATCGCATATTGTACTGAATTTAGAAGAGAAAGTAATAAGTCCTGATTCTATAGTGCAATGTCGTCAATTTCGATCAGTATTCTGGAGCTTTGCTGCCATAAACGAGTAAGGTAACAATTTAACTAGAGTTAGTGGATGACAGAGAGGCACGTATGGCCTTTCGATTATATATGGCGGATGGTCCAAAGTATAAGCAAAGCAGAGAAAGATGCATACATGTGTTAAACAATGAATAAAATCAAAATAACGGTTATCTATGAGATGGGAGTTTCGTTTTGTCCGAATTCATTCATTTCAGTCAATGCAAGGCCTTTCTATCTTCTATGCAAGCAAAAAAAATTGTGTAGTAAGTGGAGATCAATTGTCTCTTCCTACCTTTCTGGGAAATAAGCTTGACTATATGTATGTATCTATGTATGTATCTGTTTGTAATTTCAATTAACATATTTTCACTAAATGCATACGAAAAATCACTACTGGAAATACAACTGATTCCCATTCCATAGGTGTTATTGACATCAACAACAACAAAATTATTAATTGTATGAATAATAATCAACTAAACGTAATAAAATATCATAACTTAAATTTATATTAACTTAAAACAATCCCTGTTTGACTAAAATGTCTTTAATATTTTTAAGCATTATCGCTCCCAATACGACTTATTTTTACTGTACACAATTATTTTTACTTGTACCATACTAAGAATAAGTTACAGTCTGACAGTGCGAAGGAAATCACGAACAGTTGAAAATCAGTATAAAATTGACTTATTTTGTGCTAAGTAGTACGTGAGGTTACTATTAAAAAGTTTCAAATGACGTGATCGACACCACTAATTACTTAAAACGAATGAATCGATGAATACATAGATGATATATGATTAGTTATACGATTGATTTCCTGCACGACTCGCATAAAACTCGCATAAAAGCAACGTGTTTTTATTATTTTAGATATTATGATGTATATAAAGCAGAAGTTTCTGTATTGTTAAATAGTATAGTTTTTATGAGTGACAAAATAGCTAAAGGAAAGATTTGTATTCTGTTACTGAAGCATGTCTGTATGGGTAAATTTAGTTGGAGTATGTTAATCTTGGGTGAATATGTAGTTAGGTAGCCAAGGATATTAAATGGCGTATAATTATCAGAGATCGGAATTGGGTGTGTGAAAATACCTAAAGTTTGCAGTAAGTTTGCAATAATAATATGGAGCTGTTACAACCACTGTTCTTGCAATTGAAATAAATGTTTTTAATTTATTTTTTTATGCAGTGCAGGTTTAATAATTTAAAAAAAAAAGCCGACTTCAAAACTATGTAAAGACGCGAAAATGTTCGTTTTCCTTGCATCAACCTGTAGCAAAACTTTTTAACTTAAGATACAGATCAAAAAAAGAAATTAAAACCGCATTAGCATTTTGCAGATATATAAAATTCTGTGTTTGACCGACAAAGAACAATTGGGACTAAAAGACCGAATTTTAACCGGAAAAGTACAAAACAAAAATTTATTTAGAACTGTATTAGCAGAAAATTTATTTAGAACTGTATTAGCAGCTTGTAAATGTTTATAGTTCGGTGTTTCAAAGGTAAGAAACATGTAAAAAAAAAAACTAAACCGATAAAATTTAAACCCGGTTTAACTTAAGTGGTTGTAACAGCTCCATATTATGTCCCGCTGCAAACTTAAGGTATTTTCACACACCCAATTCCGATCTCTGATAGTTATAGATGTCTAGCTCTGGACTGTGATAGGCAGATGATGGATAAAGAACCAGCTTTTGCACGCGGCTTCGCCAGCGTGTATTTTGGATCTCGAGATTATGATTTTGTCGGTGAATATAACTTTCTATTGGTAAAATAATTTTCAAAATCGGTTTAGTACATCCTAATATTACCACATGAAACCTCAGGAACTTGACCACTTTAGAATATTATTAGCATTTTCCCCCGGCTCCGCTCGCGTGTGTGTATAGTGTTAATCATTTTTTGTTTTAATATATGACACTCATAAATAATTAGTTGCATTCTATTGGTGAAAGAATTTTCAAAATCGGTTCTGTAGGTATAGTAGGCCCTAAAACATCATCTAATCACAACCTCACAAACTTTCCTCTTTGTTATATTCGTATAGAGGATATAATCACCAATTTGCCCACTAACATTACGTAACTCAATTACTGAAAATAGAATCGGCGTAGTTTTATTCTCAGAAAACAGTTATTTTACTCGCCGTCTCAGAGAGGGGTCTCGTGTGTCTTAATGGGTTAACTGAATCAAGGACGAAAGTCACACGTGATACGTGCCTGATCTGCTAGAAGTGGATTCTTGGGATTAAGTTTCGTTTTTTTATTGAAACGATGTAAATATAATAGTACAGCAGCATTTAATACTCTTTTGATTTTTATTTTACCTTAAAAGATGATTTTACAATTAAAAACTTTAACCCTTCCGTTAATTAGAATGAGAACCTATTTAAAACTTTAGTTATCAAAATGGTTGTACTTTAAGACGATTCTGCTTACCTATAAAAATAAAGGACTAGTAGATATTGACTGCCTTGTTGCATACGCAAACCACAAGACTGTGGTTTGCGTATGCGGCTACTAATCAAGAGGTCTCGGGTTCGATTCCCGGGTTGGACCAAATATTTGTGTGATCCACAAAAAAAATTTCGGAGTCTGGGTGTTTCCTATGTATTTAGTAGGTGTCTATTTACAAAAAAAAAGTATGTTTATGTATTTATATAAGTTGTTTAGTAACCCATAACTGCCTCGTTGGTCTAGTGGTTAGTGTGTGCGACTGCTAATCAAGAGGTCTCGGGTTCAAATCCCGGGTCGGGCCAAAAAGTGTTTTTGGAATTTTCTTAGGAAATTCCTAATAGCAGCCCGGAGTTTGGAAGTTTGGTGGTGATTCACGCCCGTGCCTCGGAGAGCACGTAAAGCCGACGGTCAAGGTTGTCATGAACATCTATGGCAATCGTTATTGGGAAGTCAGTATACAGACAACTAGTTCAATCTTCGAATGTCAGTTCTCCCTTAGGGTTGCGGAGGTCCGATACCAGTCGCTCCGTGGAAAAACTGAAATTCAGATAAAACCGGTTGAACTATAGCCGGTTCCAAAAATAACGGGTCAGTCACATAAACCAATAACGGGTCAGTCACATAAACCCGAATATCTCCCGAACTACGTATGCCATCCTAATGAAACGAAGACTGTTCAATTGAGAATTTAATTATACAGATAAAAAATAAAATAAAACTTAGTTACACCCACAATATTAATCTTAAATTAAAAAAAAACTAAAGTAGTCATATTTTTCTTAAGATTACATTTTTTTTATGATTGTTTTTTTGCTGTTTTTCATCACTTTCTTCATTCAATACTTTGTATTGCATCCACGTGATGAAGCCTCCAGTGATGAAAAACAGCAAAAAAACAATCATAAAAAAAATGTAATCTTAAGAAAAATATGACTACTTTAGTTTTTTTTTAATTTAAGATTAATATTGTGGGTGTAACCAAGTTTTATTTTATTTTTTATCTGTATAATTAAATTCTCAATTGAACAGTCTTCGTTTCATTAGGATGGCATACGTAGTTCGGGAGATATTCGGGTTTATGTGACTGACCCGTTATTTTTGGAACCGAGTGTAGTAGCCGACCCCAAATAAACTTGGGAATAAAGGCTAGGAGGATGTTTAGTAACCCATAATACTAGCTCTGCTTAGTTTGGGACTAGATGACGTTGTGTGTAAGATGCCCGAAATATTTATTATTTATTATAGGTCTGGGTACTGTTGTTTTTTTTATGTTATTTATACTCAAGGCCTACAATTTCTTTCTATCTAGGATATGATTCAATATAACATTCAAAGTGAAAAAACACAAATGTGATGGTGTTAGAGTAGCCACATTTCTCAATACTAATAATATAAATTCAAGAGTAACTCAGTCTGTCATAGTTTCACAGCTAAAGTACTGAATTAATTTTGATTAAACTCGATATATGGATGGATTGAAATTTGGATATGGAGAGGATTGATTATTTTATCGAGACAACCGTCATAGGCGCGGATGGAAGCTCATAATATATATATATCATACCAGGCAAGTGAAACTCTCTTCATCATCATTATCAACAGCCTTTAACAGTCCACTGCTGGACATCGGCCTCTCCTTAGAAAGGAGGTTTTGGCCTACTATACCACGCTGGCCAGACGGGTTGGTATAGGGGTTGGTTTCAAGTTTTCCTTCTCTTTGCATTGATGTTGTCTTGCGTAGTTTATCCCTTAGTCGCCTTTTACGACACCCGCCTGATGAATAGGGGTGGTGACACTCTGTATTCTTAATTCGTTACCACAACTTCACACACCAAACTCTCTTACAATAACCAAATATTTAAAGTTTAACAAATAAATATATTATCTATGTAAGTGATAAGTTCTAAGTAAGTTTTGAAGTTGAACAAAAACTGCGCATAAAACTTTGCTAGCCCTTTTATTCCTTAGGGAGTGGCATAAAATTTATTAAAAGCTTTGAACTATATGTTATTTATGTATTCAAGAAATATTTTGTATACAAATTTTGTCAACAAAGCTCTCGTCTTTAGAGACTAGATACAAAACTACAAAGTTTTGTTTGTAAGTGACGTTAAATTGAGCTTTCTATTAAATACTTTCAGGCAACTATATTATTATTAAAGTCAATTATAATGTGAAGTGTGGTGTTTTCTATTTCCGCAATAAAAACATGTGTCGCGGAATACTTTACAAACATTTATAGAACGGATATAAAGAACACCCAGACTCAGAACACCAATTTGTGAATCACAAAAATAGTTGCGCCATGTGGGGTTTAGATAACGAACCCTCAATGCAGTAATCCTTATGCCATCTGTGCAGTAAAATCCGTTTTCAGGAGTGAAGTATGCAGCAGGATCATTCTCTTTTATGAAAATAAATATCTTTAGAGAATTATAAAGTTTTTAACACGAATATTAACATATCTCTTGTGCAATAGGTATTGCAAATTGTATAAAGTTGATAGCCGTAAAATAAATACATGAAATATTGAATAAAAACAAAAGGGGTATTATTTCTGTAACAGAGGTCAAAACAATGCTTTCTACAACTTTTGTCTGTTAGTCTGTGTGTTTGTACTCAAAAAGACTTAGCCAATTTGGATGCTGGCATATTCATTTATCATTAGGTTTAATTTCGATCGATTGATTTATAAAAGTATTGCATCAGTTTAAAGAATCTCCACGATTTGACTTTGATTGACGCACGGGTGGAACACCGAGAAGATAGTAATCCTAAAAGTGCTAGACATCATTACTTATTTCTTCTAACGTCACGTCGGTAGTAAAATCATAAATTATTGCAGTCTGTTGAATTTAAAATTAGTCACATCCTTACGACTAGTTATGAAGATGCAACAATATATCTTATGTTTATGTTTTGTATTTATTGTGTTTAAAATTTTGTAAGGTATTTATTCTTATTATTACATTCGAACAAAAGCTGAAAATAATAATAATAATGAATAGTTAGGACATCTCAACACCAACTAGTTTCAAACCAAGCAGAGTTTGTACATTGAAAACTAGATTGAATGATAGAATACTTATATTTTTTTTAAAATGCGTAACAAATTTGGATTCCGCTTATGCTTTCCGTTAGGAAGAGTTCTGGCAGCTTTTCTGTAAGAAAAAATGAAATTTAAGTTTTTACCGTTTCATAGCATATTAATAGGAATTATTTATTTATTTATTTATTTAAAACTTATTGCACATGTTGTACAGAGGCGGACTTAATGCCTTGAGGCATTTTCTCCCAGTCAACCTTCAGGTGGTGCAGAAATAGGATGTAGTAGGTGCACATATAAAAATGTACTGAATTTATTAAAGTTCTTTAGGTTGTGTAAATGAGAGATGATTATACTTTAGAATTAATTAGAAATACTAATGGCGATATAACGATAAACATAAATATACTACTACATATATTATATCACAATATACATATATATATACTACTACATATATTATATCACAATATACATATATATATACTACTACATATTTACCCAACATACATAAGTATACTACTACATATTTACACAACATACATAAATATACTGCTACACATATACACAGTTTATATATGAATATACACCGATATGAATTTAATTTTACTGTCGTTGTGACTGTAAAGCCAATTCACTATGTAGAAGTTCGCGCACTTTTGTTTTGAATGTATAGCGGTTCGAGGACATCCTGACTTCGGGAGGGAGCGCATTCCAGAGTCGTACAGACTGCACATAAAATGAAGAATTGATAAGGCTGGAGGTGTGGGGAGGGCATAGGAGAAGTAAACTATTGGTCGACCGAAGATTTCGATCGTGGTTAGAACATAGGAAACGGAAATGTGGTTTGAGGTACTCAGGAAGTGATGGGGAGTTCAGGAAAGAAAAAAGAGAAGTTAGAGCTCGCAAACTGCGGCGTTGACGAATTGGAAGCCATTGCAACTGGGAACGTAAAGCAGATACATGATCATACTTGCGAAGGTTGAAAACGAATCGAATGCAGTTATTAAGAAGGCGATCTAGTTTATTGAGAAGGTCTGCATTCAGGTCGAAATAGCATACATCACCATAGTCAATTAGGGGGAAAATTAGGGACTGCATAAGCGTCGTTTTGGTTTTAGTGGGCAGGAAGTTCTTCAAGCGATATAACGCCCGGAGACATAAGGTCACTCTCTGGCTGACGTGTGAAACCTGTGCCCGCCAATCGAGGGTTGAGTCAATATGTAACCCTAGGTTCTTTACGACTGTACTCAGAGGTATGGTCGTGTTGTTGTAGACAATGGGTGGGATAGTCGCCGTATCCAACCTACCTAACATATGTTTACTTCCCACTACAATTGCTTGACACTTGGTTGGATTCACTGACAGACCAAACCTCGTTGAAAAGTTCTTTATAAAATCCAAGTCTTCATTAACTTGGGCGATGGCGCATGATATGTCCTCAACTCTCGATTGTGTGTACACTTGCAAGTCGTCAGCGTACAGGTGATACGCACACTGAAGATGAGGAGTAACGAGATTGATGAATATAGAAAATAATAAGGGAGATAAAATACCGCCTTGAGGGACGCCAGTGAGAAGATCACACCAACTTGACGACCGGTCATCGATATGAATACACTGTTGTCGTCCCTGAAGATAGGAGGAGAACCATTCCAGCGTTTCCGAGGAGACCATAAGATGAGAGAGGATGGCTAGTAGGATGTCATGACAGACGGTATTAAAGGCACTCGAGAAGTCAACCAAAGCCAGCACTGTGACCTTGGTGTCCTCCATGCCCTCTCTAATATCGCCCGTCACTTTAAGGAGAGCAGTGGTGGTGCTGTGACCGGGTCTAAACCCAGATTGCAAAGGACTAAGGAGATTGTACTGGTAAACAAAGTGTGAGAGCTGCTTATGTACACAGGCCTCTAGCACTTTGGAAAGAAAAGGAAGTATAGAAATTGGGCGAAAGTGTTCAGGAAGAGTGGGGTTGCTTTTTTTGGGTAGAGGGATGATGAAAGCCTTACGCCATAGAGAGGGAAAGGATCCAGAGTCGAGAGAAAAATTAATGATATGGACTATTGCAGGTAGTATTTGATCCAGGATGGTAACAATCATGCGACGACTAATACCGTCGCATCCCACAGCGTTGGAACGTATGGACAGGATGATCTTTTTGATATCTTCGGAAGACACTGGAGAAAAGTCAAAAGATTGGATATTAGGATGAATTAGACTGTCTATATAATTTAAGGTCTGACTCTTGGTTTGATGATCTAACTGAGATGTGGTTGAGAAATGTCGGTTGATTTCATCTAAACCAATTGTCATGCCGAACTCATGGCGTTGTTGCTTACCAATGCCTAGTGTTCCGAGGAACTTCCAGACAGTGGAAGGTGAAGAGGTTTCTATGTTATGAATTATATGGCGGCGTTTAGCGTTGCGTATCACATGGTTACACCGATTCCTAGCGGCTTTGAAAAGGTTCCATTTCTCCTCGCACCGGTCCTTCCTGTACCTATTATAATAGCGGTCTCTTCTTCTCATGTAATTCCGAATCTCCTCTGTCATCCATGGAGCCGGAAGGCGTTTCAGTTTAATTTTCCTCACAGGAGCATGACTGTTATAGAGAGTCAACACGGCGTCATTGAAAATATCGACCTTGTCGTTTACGTCTGTAGCCGCTGCCAAGCTATTCCAATTCAATGCAGAAGCATCGTCATGCAGTTTCTTGACATTCATTTGTCTAAAATTACGAATTTGTAGAATTTTAGGAGAGGATTTGGGAGGTTTTAGGATATAGGATAAGAAAATTAAGTCATGAAGGGAAAAGCCTGGGGCAGGGAGTTGACCGTAAGAGGAGACCAGGTTTGGGGAAGAAACGAGCATCAAGTCAAGCCATGTATCCTGATACTGGACATTGTGATGTGTCGCTTGGAGGGGGAGGACATGGAGACTGGTTGATTGTATAATATGAAGGAGATTTTGTGAACGGCACGAGTTTAGGGCTAGAAGGTCCGTATTAAAATCTCCCATGATGATGTGATGTGAGTATTCCGACCCTAAAGATTCCAGAACTGTTTCCAGACTGGAGAAGTAGTTGATAGCAGGAGGGCAGTAGACTACACCTAAAATAATGTTCACTCCCTTGGCACAAACCTCGAGGAAGAGATATTCAGCATTAGTGGAAGTATTGGAAGAGGAGGAGGCTAGAATTTTGTAGGGAAGAGTACTACGGAGGTAAATTGCAACGCCGCCACCCCTTTTATCCAAGCGATCGTTGCGGATAAGGACAAAGCCGGCGAGTGGGTAAGACGTGGAAAGTAAGTGAGGCTTGAGCCAAGTCTCCGAAATCAGGATGGCATGAACGTTATTACTTGAGAAAGTTTCTATTAATTCGCTATAGTGGCTAGGTATACTCTGTGCGTTTATGTGGCAGACATTTAAGAGAGGCCGAGATTGTGTAGAAAATTTCTGCCGTAATTGTTCACCGAGAGTTTCTGTCAAGGAGGCAAAACTGTCCTCCTCTGACGAGTCATCGGCAGAAAAATACGCATCAACATCTTCATCTGACATCAATAAAATAATATGCAATTAAACAAATAAGTTAATTAATAATTTAGTAAAATAAATAACAAAATATATTAATGATAAAAATATAAAAATAATATAATCAATATATAAATATATAGAATTTCGAATATATCTGATTAATAATTTATCACTCATACAGTTTATAAACCCTGGCTGGTAAACCATATTTCCACACCACCCACCAGCAAGCACAAGCAAATAAAACAAACTAAAAAAATATGAATTATAAGATGAATAACACATTATAAACTACATAGCAAACGAAGTTACACATACAGTTCATCTAGATATTAAAAATAAAACAGAAAAAATAAGTAATGGAAACAAAAATCATAAAGGCAACATAGAAGAAACAAGATAACAAAAACAATCGAGTAAAATAACTCAAACAATTCAATCAATCAGCAGGACACTACTAAATTCTACCAAATTCATTTCTACCAATAAATGTTATATTAAATAGGTAAATAATAAAAGTAACATTTGTTTTGACAGATACGTCACTGATACTAGCTGTCAGTAGTATTAGTAGGTAAGAGTAAAAATATGTTATTAAGCAATGTTTACAGTGCCCGAATGTAATTTGTAAACACTGATTCAAACAAAACCAAATCAAAATGTATAACCAAACAATAGTGCATGAACTGAAGTGAGAGACTTTACTGATTAACTACTGTTAAGACATTGCTACTGTAGTGTTATTGTTTTCGCGAACCTTTTGTTGTCGCATTCGAGCTCGCCTTTGGCGGGGACGCCACCTTGGGATACTTCGCTATGAGTGACTTCAGCTCGTCTGGTGAAGTCACCCTATGTCGACTGTTATCGGCGGATTTGACAACAATTGTGCCGTCCTGTGTCCAGCAGGCCGACATACAGAAGTGCTGTCTAGCCATTGTAAATGCCGCCTGTCGTGTTCTGGTTAGAAATTCTCTTACCACAAAGCCGGTTCCCTTCAGTTTTGTCTTCGCTTTAAAGGCCGCTGCTCTTACCTCCGCCGAAGAGAATCTAACAAGCAGTGGTCGATGGTGCTCCTTCGATGGAGCACCCAAGCGGTGACAGAGCTTGATGTTCGGTGCTGTGATGTCACTGAGGCCCATCCTTTGATTTAGTATGCTCATCAGTGTCCCGCTGCAATCCTCCTGATCAGCTTCCGGCACTCCGAGAAAGACAAGTGCTTTGCGACGATGGCGAGTTTCTATTATATCCACCATCTTGGCACACTCGTTTATTTGCTTCCGCAGAAGGCCTAACATGTTGTACATTAGCTCGCGGAAGGTCCTAAACTCTTCGGAAACACGGGCAATAGTGTCCTTAGAGTTCCCGCCAGAATGCAGCTGCGCCTCCAGCTGGGCCATTCTCTTTGCGAAACTTTCTTCAAGACTGCTTTGGGCCAGTTCAATATCAGTCAGTTGAGGCATTGTGGATATAGATGAGTTAATTTCGCGAATACTTATATCTGTGCAAATAAGCTGGCAGGTGGTGTAGAAACTTTGATCAACACATATAACTGTTTAACTGTTTTGTAAATAAAGGATTTACAAATAGTAAGTAAACAAACAATATTTCACTTAAGTTTGGTGGTATATTAATGAAAAATATTTAAAATATTTAAAGAGCTTTTACAAATGCGTGTGAACTTTTTAACACCTACCCTCAAAAAAAGTATGAATTAAAGTATGAAATTACCGTTTATTGTAATTGGTACTTCGAATTGACATTGAACCTTCATGGTTTGAGATTTTTGTATGAAACCTTTTAAAAAATGTGCAACATTCGATTATCGACTTTCAGTTGTTTTTTTATTTGGATTAGACAAGAAAAATGGATACTGGTTTAGACGCGAAACTAACGCTGCAGAAACAATATCAATCTTGCGATTGGAGAGGGGACTGCTAATGAACGCACCGTGCGATTTTGGTTGAAACGTTTTCGTGATGGGCATTTTGATTTGAAGAACGAACCACGTGTAAGACCAGCCACACATGTGAAGAACGAAGACTTTAAAGTAAGCGTATTTTACAAGTTAGGCCCCTAAACTCATTAACTAAAAAAGTCACGTAAGCCGTTATAGCTTTCGTTTAAATTTTAACACATGTAATAGCATCATGAATTTTCGCGGATTTTTCGAGCAAGCCCTTTAGGTTTTAGACAAGAGACGCCCTGTTTTGAGAAAAAAATGCGCTTAAAAGTTCCATAACTGGCAAAAGAATGTCCAAAACTTAACCCTAATATTTTTAAAAGAATTATCTAATGATTATATTTATTATAATTTAATTGTAGCACTTTGTTGGTGTGATAAAAAAACATATTCACGCAAAGTTTCATCTTTCTAGCACTAACCGTTTGGACGGTAGGTCGAGGACGGACGGACATGACGAATCTATAAGGGTTCCGAGTCATGAACTATAGAACCCTAAAAACCGAATCCAAATCGATATTATTACAAACACACTGTGTAAGAGACAAAATTTTAAAAGCCTTTGTCTTAAGTTCTGTCATTTTAATAAGGTTCCCTTCAATACTTTTTCTTCAATTTGAAAAATTTCTTGTATAGACATTCACCTATCACAAATTCTTTATATAAATAGATACTGATTGTAATATTATTTGATTTGGCCGTATGTGAAGCACTGTGCAATGTATTTACATCTGTTCTATTTCCGAAGATAAATGTAGATTACCAAGATGCAATCAATACCCTCTTGTTTGCAAATGTGTAGTGGTATTGTTGGTAGACAATGGATTGTACTAGTGAGATAGGAACTTAACTTATTAATAATGGAACTATGTTTGATCTGTATGGAGGTATCTTATTTTGGTATTCGATTTATGGGGTTAGTAGGTCAATTGATATACTCAGGAAGTTATCATGTTCTTACTCATATAAGGTTACATACTCGTAGATATCTGTAAATGTTCCGATGCTATCTTTACAAATATATTAAATAAATTTGTCTTCGAAGTGAGTCTGTTTGTTATTTTAAATTAGCAACATGTCACAAAATATGTTATATATATGTTTATGTATTTGTATTACATCAGTTGTCTAGTTACCCATAATACAAGCTCTGCTTAGTTTGGGGACTAGATGGCGTTTACAAAAAGTAATAATAATATAAAAGTATTTATGGTACTTACATATAAATACAACTTTTACTGGTACCTAATGACATAACGAGTAAGTTTGCTTATTATCTAGCTTCACCTGTACAACGACAACCCTGGTACAAGTTTCATTGCTATTTGTATCATATAATTGATGAACGAAAGACTGTGAGATTTAACTTAGATTTTTTTTTGAACTTGTGAAATATTAAGTGTGTAAAAACCTCATTAACTACTAAATATATATCAATAAGTATCTTAAGTTTAAAATATGTTCTGAAATTTAACGCAAAAGTAAATAAATACAACGTAAAAAATATAATTAAATCTTGACGGTCTTTTAAAAACACCTTTTTCTTAAACAGAAATCGGTTATAATGTTAAAAGCTTTTTAATTAAATCAATTTACCGGTATTAACACAACTGCTTGTAGGGATCAACATAAATTATTGGTACCGAATGAAAAACCGAATTGTAAAAGTTTAATTGGTTTACCTTTGTGATGCCAGAACCACAATTGCTCAACTTCTGTAACACCGATCTGAGTTCGGCTGGCCTGAAAAGTATTTAGTTAGTTATCAAAACTCATTCATTATTTACAAACTTTAAGATAGCGTACTCAATGGCCGTTGTTTATCAAATAATTATGGTTTTAATATTAAATTGGTGAACTAATAATAGATTAAGTGATTAAAGAATATATATATTTTAGTGAATTTAAAATAAAATTATCATATTAGAAAGTTTTTTACAACATGGCAACGCAATCAATAAATAAATAAAAAATATTTCGAACATCTTATGCACAATGCCGTGGAGGAACCGATATTTAGGTGAAATCGGTTGAGCTAGTAACCAATCCGAAATAACTTTGGAAATACTTAAGGCTAAGAAGTTGATATAAATATGAAATGTGTGTATAAAAAATACATGAGCCAGGTGACAGTAATCAGGCTTTTGCTCTATTATGTGAGTAAGACTAGAATTGTAAATGAGAAATTAGGCCTTAAATATGTGTCTGTCTACGCATTCTATGATTCAAGTGTCAATGTAGGTGTAGTTAATTGTATACATACACAGTATAATTATCTTTTCGATGTGAAAGAAAGCAAACTACTTTAGTCTTACAAACATATTTTATTATATTAAATATATATTATTCTCATTCTCACAATGAGTTTTGTAACTATCTAACCGTAAACGTTTTTTTTTTAAATATCTGTTTTACTTTTTCTTATTGGAAATATTTGGGTTGGAAACACCTATAAACAAAGTTACGTATAAATTTTATTATTGTAACTTGTGACCTGACCTTACCGGTCAGTTAAAATAACAAAATAATGAAATCTACGTACATTTGAGACATATATATGCAAATCAAGAAATATATTCGTCAATTCAGCAAAATTTACTCATCAATTATAAGGCCACGTTTTTTTAATTAAAAAGTAAGTGCAAATGATCATGTGCCGAGCAGAATGCCGTCCGTTTTTATCAAGTTACGTACAGAAATTTAAAATTGGATGCTAAATTAATGCTCTTCTTGATTGAATAAAATTTTAACAAATTTTCGGATGTTAATTGTTGCTTTAGGATTAAATTAAAAAACCTTTCGGTAAAGATTATGGACTTCGAAATTGGCACCACATTTGTAAGTAGATTTTTAAAACGATTTTAATAATGCGATTATTATAAAATAAAGTAGTAAGAATTATGTATAATTTTCTACAAAAACAGTTGCATTAAACTGGTTAGCATTCGTGGTGTAGTTTTTAAAGTGAAGAGGTTGTAGTGGGCCTCACACTACATATTTATTTGGCTTTCCACGTCGCCAAGTGACGTGAGTTCAAATCCCACGTAGGACAACATTTTGTGTGATCCACAAATTGTGGTCCTGAGTCTGATTGTTCTTTGTGTCCGTTTCATTTATGTTTGTAAAGTCTCCCGTGTATATTATATTCCATAAGTACATATATTTCCAATACGGGAGTTGGATAAAATATCGATATTCATTTAGGCCTTTAAAATGTTTTCCAAAATACTTTTCAATTGTTTATAACCATTTTATTAGTAGCGTCAACGAACAGTAATAATGTCATATTCATACCATTAAAATCAAGAAATTTTAGTTTTTGTATAAAATAAATAAATTTAATTAATGTTAAAAAGTCAAACCTATTGCCTAGGGTGTACACTGTTCGAAATCAAAAACTGAAGGTAGTTGTTACCGACGCGCTAAGACAGTGCGATATATACCGAACTAAAAGCAACTGCGTTGTGAATACTGTGTTGAAAATTAATTATAAATTGACAATTATACTGTTGTTTAACGATAAACTATATAGCTAGTGTGTGTGTAGTGACAATAAACATTGCAAGACGAACTTTGTGCCTTGTTATTGTGCTCCCGAACTCCTTCGCCCGGCTGAACAACAAAAAGGTACGGTCATTACACATTACACTACATTGGTGACCCCGAAATTGTGAACACCATGGCGCCTCCGGAAAAGGAAAATATACAAACAAATCCTCAAGAACCGTCTCCATCGGCTCTCTTCAAAGTGGGTGTGAGAATACCCCCTTTCTGGCCAGAAGAGCCTCAAGTTTGGTTCGCGCAGGTTGAAGGACACTTCGCCTTATCAGGAATCACAGCAGATTTAACAAAATTTTATTACGTCATAGCACAACTTGACAACCAGTACGCTGTTTAAGGTCAGGACATCATTACTTCGCCGCCGGCAACTGACAAATATGAAACTCTCAAAACGGAGTTAATTAAACGTCTATCGGCATCGGCGGAACAGCGAGTACAACAGCTGCTCGTTTATGAAGAACTGGGAGATAGAAAACCGTCTGCATTCCTCCGACATCTTCGCTCCCTGGCTGGACCTATGGTACCCGACGATTTTCTTCGTACTCTGTGGGCAAGCAGATTACCACACAATCTGCAAACAGTGATAGCAACACAACCGAAAACAACTACACTACAATGCCTCAGTGATTTAGCTGATAGTGTGTACGACCTAGGACCGAACGTACCCCGCACCACACAAGTTGCATCATTAAAAAATAACACTAATAATGATGCCTTGTCGGAAATGGCTAAACAAGTCACAGAGCTCACTAAGCAAGTTGCGTCACTCCAAGCACAGCTATCGCACTCTCGCTCGCACTCCAGGTCCCGCCGTGGTAACCAGTATAGGTCTCGTTCAAATTCGAGAAACAGAGGTATATGCCGTTATCATGCAAGGTTCGGCAACAGAGCTTACCGCTGTTTGGCTCCCTGCAGCTTCCAGCCGTCACACTCACCTGCGGGAAACGCCAGCGGCAGCCGACAGTAGCGGCTAACGACTGCCCCTCACACACTGGCCGCGTCTTCGTCACCGACAAAAATACGAAGGTACAGTTTCTTGTCGACACAGGATCTGACTTATGTGTATTCCCAAAATCAGCGATCCCGGAGCGTCGCTCAATAACGAAGTACGAACTATTTGCTGCCAATAACACCGTCATACATACATATGGCTACATAGACCTATGTCTTAACCTCGGTCTGCGACGGGATTTCCGATGGAGATTCATCGTGGCCGACGTACTAAAACCCATCATAGGCGTTGACTTCCTGAGTCACTATAACCTGATCGTGGACTGCCGTCATCATCTCCTCATTGACGGGCTCACCTCACTCTCCGTCCAGGTGCCACACTACAGAGCATCAGCTCCTCCGGAATCTGTGACTGTGAAAGCGGTTACAGGGGATTCACCTTACCATACTCTCTTGCGCCGGTTCCCGGAAATCACGAGGCCAGCAGGAACTCCTAGGGAGACAAAGAATAAGACGCTGCATCATATTCGTACAACACCTGGACCTCCAGTCACAGCGCGTCCTCGTCGTCTAGCTCCAGATAGACTGCAGGTGGCTAGAAAAGAATTCGAAGAGATGCTTACCAATGGCACTGCACGTCGTTCACAGAGCTGCTGGGCGTCTCCACTTCACCTATGTAAGAAAAAAGACGACGGTTGGCGTCCATGTGGTGATTATCGTGCCCTGAATGCCAGAACCATACCAGACAAATATCCGATCAGGCACATTCACGATTTCGCTTACCAGCTTTCTGGTGTCCAGGTCTTCTCCAAAATCGACCTGGTCAAAGCATATAACCAGATCGCCGTCGCTGAAGAGGATATCCCGAAAACAGCCATCACTACTCCATTTGGGCTTTTCGAGTTCCCGTTTATGACCTTTGGGTTGAGGAATGCGGCTCAAACGTTCCAGCGCTTTATAGACGAAGTATTACAAGGCCTTGATTATACTTTCGGATATATTGATGACATATTAATATTCTCCAAATCACACCAAGAACACCTGGAACACCTGGAAACCGTATTTAGCCGTCTTAAGCAATTTGGCGTGCTGATAAATACTTCCAAATGCGTCTGGGGAACTGCTGACATCACATTCCTCGGATACCACGTATCTCCGAGCGGTGTGCGACCTCTTGACGACAAGGTGAGAGCCATACAAGAGTTCCCCGTACCAAGAACCGCCAAAGAGCTTCGGCGTTTTCTAGGAATGACAAACTATTACAGACGTTTTGTCCCAAACGCCGCAGCAATTCAAGGTCCATTCAACACCGCACTGTCAGGCCCAAATATGAAAGGTTCGACACCCATAAACATGACTCCAGAACTACTACGCGCTTTCGAAGACTGCAAACGGAGCCTAACACAAGCAGCGCTCCTGGCTCATATCGATTGTCGTGCTGAACTAGCTATCTTCACTGACGCCTCAGATGTGGCTATTGGCGCCGTCCTACAACAAAAGTCTGATGATGGAGACTGGCAGCCCCTTGGATTTTTTTCTAGAAAACTTACTGACGCTCAAAAGAACTATAGCTCATACGATAGAGAGATGCTGGCTATTTATGAAGGTATTAAATACTTTCGCTATATGGTTGAAGCGCGAACATTCTCAGTGTTCACCGACCATAAGCCCATAACGTTTGCCTTCACTACCAAACGCGTCAACTGCTCGCCTAGACAGCTGCGATACCTTCACTATATTGCACAATTTACGACAGACATCCGTCACGTCTCAGGAAAGGACAACATAGTAGCAGATAGCCTTTCACGCGTGGAATCAATCACGAACATCGTTGATTACCAGGAACTCGCAAAAGATCAGGATGCAGATCCAGAATTGCAAGCCCTTCTCAGCAACGGTTCTTCCCTGAAGCTACAAAAGGTGACCACTCCAGAGGCAACTCTCTACTGTGACGTTTCCATGGATAACCCACGTCCTTACGTCACACCAGCTTTCAGGAAACCCATATTCCTCAGTCTCCACAAACTGAGTCACCCTGGTCGATCAGCTTCAGCCATGTTAGTTGCTCAACGTTTCGTCTGGCCTGGCGTACGCAAAGACTGCAGAGCCTGGGCCAAGGAATGTTCGGAATGCCAACGGAACAAGATAACTCGCCATACCCGTGCTCCGCTGGCTACATTTCCAGTCCCTTCACAACGTTTCTCCCACGTACACCTAGATATAATTGGTCCACTACCAATATCGTGTGGATACAGGTACTGTCTCACTGCCATTGACCGCTTTACTCGCTGGCCTGAGGCATACCCAATAACGGACATCACGGCGGAAACCTGTGCCCGCGCTTTCGTGTCGGGCTGGCTGGCTCGCTTCGGTTGCCCTCTCAACATTACCACAGATCGTGGGAGGCAATTCGAGTCACACCTGTTCCGGTCCATAGCAAGTTTCATCGGCGCTAAACATTGTCCTACCACTGCTTACCATCCAGCCGCCAACGGACTTGTGGAGAGAATGCACCGGCAATTGAAGGCAGCAATCATGTGCCACAACCACTCAAACTGGTCAGAGATCCTTCCATTAGTACTCTTGGGTATAAGAAGTGCATGGAAAGAGGACACCAAAGCTTCAGCGGCAGAACTGGTATACGGAGAACCGCTGCGCTTACCAGGGGAATTTTTCGTGTCGCCTCGTCAAAACCTACCACTAGACCTCACAGACTTCGCCAATCGTCTTCGCAATCACGTCAGCAGATTGTCGCCAGTACAGACGAGTACTCACAATAAGAGCAGGACTTTCTATTTACCCAAGGACATATTTACATCCAACTATGTGTTCTTGCGGGTGGGTCCTGTACGAGGATCACTCGAGTCACCATACTGCGGACCCTACAAAGTCCTCGAAAAAGGTCCAAAAACCTTCAAATTGGACATGCAAGGAAAGGAGGTGACTGTGACGATCGACCGAATCAAACCAGCACATATGACCAGAAATGACGACATCATCACCCTCAGAGACACTACCACACCTAGTCCTGATACGAAAGAACCCCCAAGAACAACTAGAAGCGGGAGAGTAGTTCGCTTCCCTAATTACTATCGACCTTGAAAAGGTCTCGGTGGGGGAGTATTGTAGTGGGCCTCACACTACATATTTATTTGGCTTTCCACGTCGCCAAGTGACGTGAGTTCAAATCCCACGTAGGACAACATTTTGTGTGATCCACAAATTGTGGTCCTGAGTCTGATTGTTCTTTGTGTCCGTTTCATTTATGTTTGTAAAGTCTCCCGTGTATATTATATTCCATAAGTACATATATTTCCAATACGGGAGTTGGATAAAATATCGATATTCATTTAGGCCTTTAAAATGTTTTCCAAAATACTTTTCAATTGTTTATAACCATTTTATTAGTAGCACCAACGAACAGTAATAATGTCATATTCATACCATTAAAATCAAGAAATTTTAGTTTTTGTATAAAATAAATAAATTTAATTAATGTTAAAAAGTCAAACCTATTGCCTAGGGTGTACACTGTTCGAAATCAAAAACTGAAGGTAGTTGTTACCGACGCGCTAAGACAGTGCGATATATACCGAACTAAAAGCAACTGCGTTGTGAATACTGTGTTGAAAATTAATTATAAATTGACAATTATACTGTTGTTTAACGATAAACTATATAGCTAGTGTGTGTGTAGTGACAATAAACATTGCAAGACGAACTTTGTGCCTTGTTATTGTGCTCCCGAACTCCTTCGCCCGGCTGAACAACAAAAAGGTACGGTCATTACACATTACACTACAAGGTTTTCAAATTAGTCGAAGATAACAGTAGACGTGTTTAGACTACAAACACTGATACATCCTCCAATGAATCCAGTTTAACCACTTTTATTTTGCATTACTGCTTCAGAATGTGACGCGGTCGAATGGTTCAAATGTACATACTATAGTCGTCACAAAATAAGAAGCCCGGTTTGACATTTGTCATCGTGGCGTAACTATTACGATTAATTCGTGTTTTTGAGTGCAATTTTGCATTACTGCTTCAGAATGTGACACGGTCGAATGGTTCAAATGTACATACTATAGTCGTCACAAAATAAGAAGCCTGGTTTGACATTTGTCATCGTGGCGTAACTAATACAATTAATTCGTGTTTTTGAGTGCAACTTTTCAATATCAAGTTAAACTTGACGCTTATTTAAGATATGCGTTGTGATAGTGTAACGGTAACATAGTAATTAATTAGGATTATGAATTTGATTTTTCAATTTCTTACATGCGGCATGTCAAATCACAAATGTCAAAACGGGCGTCTTATTATGTGACGACTATAGTAGTGACTGCTATACCATAAAGAAAAGAAGCAATTATTCTGTTGCTTTTCGCACACTTATTGCAGCTATCGGAAGCCCAATTCACTCCCTCTTTCTTCCTATAAAAGGTAGCAACCTAATAACGAAAGAAATAACAGTTACCATATGTACATAATTGTGTATTTTTATTTACAGGTTAATAAGCAACTGTGGTCTTTTTTTATTACTGCTCAATACGATTACGACTTCCTTTGAAATAGCATAGATATTTGCACTCTAGCATCCAAAATTAACGTCAAAAACTGGTGTTTCATGTAGATTTATTAGAATATATATTACAGATCAACAGGCCCTTTCTGTTTCAGATAGTCAAACATATTACTTAACTATTACACAACACGTTTTTTCTCTATTTTGCAACAAAATGATAAGTGAGATACATTAATGAAAAATATTTCCAGTTTAATTTCGATAGGAATTCATTTGAACTAATTAGTTAAGGTATAAATAATAATTAAGTTTAAATAAAAAATACATAATGATTTTGGAATACAATGGACAAAATCATTTCAAGACATTAATTTCGAATAAATAAATATGTCGGACATCTTACACAAAACACCATCTAGTCCCAAACTAAGCAGAGCTTGTATTATGGGTACTAGAAAACTGATATAAATACATAAACATACATTTTTTTGTAAATATGTACATAATATACATAGGAGACACCTTAACTCCGAATAACAATATTGTGAATCAAATAAACATTGTCCGACCCGGGAATCGAACTCGAGACCTCAAGCACAGCAGTCGCATACGCCACCACTCTGTCACCGAGGCAGTCACCATTCATCACACATTATTCAGCATAATAATCTTTTCTCTCGGTTTCTTTAAAGTACAAAACTTAAAGATAAATATCCTGTCTGCTCTACAAAGTGTGCAGTAGCTTAATGAATCGTCTTTATTGCGTTAAAATAAGACCTTATTTCGTTAGCTTTGCTCCACTTATTCTTTGTTCATATTTCTCAGTTTTATTACATCAAACAACATTTCAGTATTTTGAAGAAGAAAATTTAGCGTCCTTTCCACTGCTATTTGTCCTTGCCTTTAGAAATACAGATATTTTTGTGCCCTTTAGTCTTAATAAGACTGGAATAAAAATTAATCTACTGCATTTTTTCTGTAGCTACTTCTCAAATTTTTATAAAGTAATCTCCACTTTTTTACTAAATATAGTACGGAAGGAATAAGGATTCCCCGTTTTATTAACGTTTAAATGTTGAGAAACGACCCTTAGGCGACCAATATCAGCGTAATTTCTCCGCCTACGCAGACCGGGCGGCATGGCAAGGGATTTTGCCGTCAGTGCACATTAGTCGCTCAGATACCGTGGCATCCCAGCGCCTTGCCACGGCATGCCAGAGCGTGCCGCGGCGTGACAAAGCACGCCAAGTCAAAATATACCTAGTCTTCAGTTACGTTTGATCGAGTGTTGATTTGCCTCAGTATTGTAATTTTGTGAAAAAATGTAGATTGGGCTGAAGCATGCCGTTGCCTACCATAGTACGCCACGGCATCTCGCTGCGGGAGCCCGTGGCGCGTCTTTCAATGCCGTGCAATGACATCCCTTTCAATGCCACGGCATCATATTAAAGTATAGCAATTTATATCGTATTTCTATATCGATACGATTGAATGTCCATTAGTAAAAATTTAAATCCCTTGCCATGCCGTCCCGGTCTGCGTAGACCTTATGCGTCGTAGCATAATGTTTAGCCTATAATCTTTCTCAGTTCTTAGACTATCCCAACACTGTCAAAGATTTTGATTGAAACTAGCATTTATTGAGATTAATACGTTCAATCAAACAAAGTCTTCAGCTTTACATCGTTCATGACATATTTATACAATATTAACTCATATCGATTGAAATGTTATCGCGTCTCTGAAATTACAACCTCGAATTAGAACAGCTCTATTTGTTTTAACAGATTGATTCCTCGATCCTAGTACATATATCTTCAGTTCGAGGCATATCGCAGATGTATAGTTTACTATCGTTTTATATTTTATTTTCAGTCTTATTAAACAGTAGCATTAATAGGTACGTTCGAGAAATGAAGAGTTCAGTTTTCGTAGCTGTACTAAATAATATAGAATCTAATGATGTAGTATATATGCGTACAAATATATACGTTTCTGTGAACGTACCTATATCTCTAAAGTTACTTTACCAAGATATTTTTGGTTCATTAGGTTTATTTGTATGGGATGCCATCGTTAGAAGCTTTACATCGTCTCAAATGATGTCTCGTTTATATGATTTTTTTAGTTATAACTAGTTGCAAGTTATTGCTCTAGGGTAGCGGTTTTTAGGGTTCCGTAGCCAAATGGCAAAAAAAGGATCCTAGATTCGTCATGTCTGTCTGTAAGTCCGTATGTCACAGCCACTTTTTACCGAAACCATAAGAACTATACTGTTGAAAATTGGTAAGTAGATGTAATCTGTGAACCGCATTAAGATTTTCACATAAAAATAGAAAAGAAACAACACGTTTTGGGAACCCCCTCCCCATACTTGGAATTGAAACTCAAAAAAATGTTTTTCATCAAACCCATACCCATCTATGAATAGGTCTTCGAAAATGATGTTGAGGTAAATAATATCATTTTTTTATAAACTTAATAGTTTGCGCGAGAGACACTTCCAAAGTGAAAAAATGTGTCCCCCCCCCCTGTAACTTCTAAACTAAGGGAGTGAAAAAACCAAAAAATATATATGCTGTACATTACCATGTAAAAATACCATCGAAAATTGGTTTGAACGAGAGCTAGAATGATGCAGAATTATTGGGCCTACGGTCTCACACTCGCCAAATAAATACAACAGCAGAAATGCTGTGATTTTTAGATTCATCTTCTACGTAAGGATAGTACCTACTGCTTCGGTCGAGTCGGACCAGAGTCAAATAAACGCCTACATAAATTATCCGTTCTACGTCAGTATACGAAGATGAATTTATGAATCACCGTATGTGGTTACTATACCATAAACAAATCAATAAAACGCCAACAAGCACCCGATGTGAATCATACGACGACGCGGTAATGATGATAGTTACATTCCCTGTCATTTGAAAATCGAAATCAATAAGTTTATGCATAGTCTAAGCTTTGTTTGTGTGCCAAAATTAGCAATTATTTTCGATTGTTTGATTTCGAAGATTATACAAGAAACGTTTCGAGACAACCCAATTAAACTGATTTTGAACATATGAATATGTTTATAATTTCGTCAGAACAGAAGGCATAATCTATGTACATTTTATAAGTTTTTTGTATTGTATTACTATTTTATAGCGTTCGATGCACGTTGTACAAACTTAGTCCAAGTTGTTTTTTTATGTTGTAAACGGTTTACGAGATACTTAAAACGGTCCCGTTTATAACAAAAAAAAACATGAGTATGTGTAAAAGTCGCGAAAGAGTAATAACGAAAGTCAATTCAAAATTAAATTGTAGACAAACTTACAGACTTTTATTCAAACTGACGAAATATTTATTAAAATCGAATGCGATTATGTGACCGAGTGTGTGGCAGACAAATAATTTCAAAGCCTGAGATTAGCATTTTAACGACTTGTACACAACACAGTACGAGTTTATTTAGAGCCACATTCACGCACGATTAATGCTTGCCCTTTGAAATTGATTTCATCAATAAATATAAAACTGTGCCGACTGACTGACGGACAACGCTGGTCGAAACTACTGGACTGAAATTTTGTATGTGTGTTCCTTGAGGAGCATAGGCGAGCAACAAGATCTTTAGATAGGATAATTTCATACCTAAGGGATTGAAAAAGGTTCAAACTTTTACATCAGGATAACACTTACGCAAAGCCGCGGGCATACGGATTATCATTTTAACAGCGTTTTAAAAATTTCTGTATAAATGAAAGCACTATTATTTTTGCTGGCTAATATTTTTCTATTATTTTGTGTGAATAATAAAGAATAAATGCATGTAAAGACTCGAAAGCAATAAAACAATTCACAAATCCATTCAGGTTGAAAGTGGATGAACTTATCAATAAATATCTAGATCAAGATTTTGCTTCGAACAAAAATGACTAAACCATTAGCCGTGGTATGAAAAACTATTGCGGCCAATGCCATTATTATTTCAACAGTTCAAACAAATACTATATTAAACCATTCAACAAATTCATACTATACCTTTTAATTAATTAATTTAATAGAAACTTACCGAAGAACAAAGCCACGAATAATTGACCTTACCTGACAAACTTATAATTTAGGTCGCTATTTGTATTTCACACTATTCGAAATGGATGAGTTGAATTTACAAACTATTACAGGTTAGTAGGTTTTTAGTATATGGAAGAAAAGCAAAACCTAGGTTGTTCAAACCTAAAAGGGTTTAGTTAACGAGTCAACATGATTTATGAGGCTCGTAGATTAACCCCGTCTTTTGTGTGATGCATCGCTGCATGTTTGGCTTTGTTTTGTAAATTATTTTAGTTACCTATATATATAATAATAGCAATGTAACTGATTTATTTTTTATTATTCTTATTATTTTATTTTATTACCGTGGTCGCAACCTTCTACGAAGACGTAATCTCGCAGAAGGAGGCGGTGGAGAGGGCCCGGGAGGACGACCTCCACTCGGAACCGATCCGCCGCCGGCGAACTAGGCGGCAGAAACGCGCACATCTGCGCCTCATGCCCTGAGTGTGGCCGCGGATGGATGGAGGGATGGGCTGGGAGGGGTCCAGAAGGAGATATGTTTCCTGGACTCCTTCTAAAATTGAGGCGCAATGATACTTTGTGATCAATAGTCGGTTCGAGTCCGACACACCTCCCTGCACACAAACCCCGGTGGATTTCTACACGTAAAAAAAATGGTTTTCCAATTACCGTTTGCCGATTAAGAGGTCTCGGGTTAGGTTCTCAGGTTGAACTGCAGTTGGGTTTTTCTTGTAAGAAATTCTTAACAGCAGTCCGGAGTACGGATGATACCTGTGCTTCACGCCAGTGCTTCAGAGATCAATCCCAGTTGTCATAAATGTTCATGGAGCAAAGTATTTTTTTTTTGAAAAAACGGGGGACAATTATTGATTTTGAAAACTTTCATTGCATGTACTGTGTTAACGTTTAACTGCAACATCTGTGTGTATCTTCTGAGGTTGGCTTAATATAACCTTTTTTATGGGGAATAATTTTTACACGTTGTTATACCATCACGCTACGGGCAATAGGAGATGCGGACCAGATTATCTATGTCAGCTAGTAGCTGACATAGGTAATGTGGTTAGGTAATTGTTATAAGTCGGTAAACGACGCACGGCTGGTCAATAAAGAAACTTAAGTTTTAACGAACTTTGTCTTTTGTTGCGGTGCTCAGAAAAACACTTACAAAAGTTATCGGACCAATAAGGGCTGACAAATAAACAATTTCCCGATAAAAGTACCGCAATTGCGAAATCAACACAATTTACTGGACTGTGTCTTAAATTATTTAGATGCTTTTGTCAGTTTGTATTTTTTTTTATATTAAATTTAATCCTTCCCTACCTAATCAGATAAGATATTTTCATAGTGTATAAGTATTATCATATTATTATAAACGTAATGTAAAAGTTAGATAAAATTTCATTGTAATATTACAAAAGTAGAAAATTATAATGTTTCAAAACCCCTCTATTGAAAAATTAAAGAAAGATAAGGCGAAATCATCTCCTAATGTAAGTTTAAGTTACTAGAATAGCCATATTTAATTAACAGATAAATCTATAATCCAAATTAGATTCACCTGTTTACTGCTTCGTTGGTCTGGTCTCAGGTTCGATTCCGGGACGATAAATATCCTCATATTCATAAAATACAATTTCTGCAGACATTATTTTCTGAGATGACAAAGATGACTATTAAGAAACATGAAGCCCATTTGAACAAAAACAGTCATAATCCCGTTGTATAAATAGTTCATTTTGGATATTGCAATAAAATAGGCAAGATATTTGACATTTATATGACATTACATCCAATTTCATTGTTTACTGTAATAGTTCAGATCTTGTAAGAGTAGTTAATTCTTACTTAATAGCACACAGACTACTTATGTTAGCTGTTAATAACTAACTTAAGTAATGTCAAAGTCAGTTGTATCTAGATAAAGAAATTGTATTATCATGTTATACATCTAGAGAAAAATTGTGTGAGTCTGTTTGTAATATCAAATTTACACTTATTTTCTAAACTCTTGAAAATGTATACGGTACTTAAACTAAAAACAATTTATAATAAATAAATAAATATTTTGGACATTTTACACGGCGTGTGATTTGATCGTTACCCTAGGTGAGGTGATAATCCATGGGCACAAATATATTTACACAAGCCGGAGTAGTAAGTCGAGATATATATAGCTTTTCCACACCAAACTATTTATGATTGTAGGGAAAAGGTATAGAAAATGATGATAATGACTTTCATTATCCCCATATATTAATTTTTCATATTAATTATCATCATCACAGTTAAGCTAGTCTTTTATCTAATCTCTAATCAGTGGGTTACAAACCCGTGATCAGTAGATTACAAATGATAAGGCGTAACGTTCAACAAACTCATACGATATTAATATTCAAGTACTCATAACAAAACATTTTTAATGTATCTAAATTTCAAGAACAGTTTTACCTACATGTTAAATGGTTTTGGTGCTCATTATTACAAGGATTCGAATGTATTTAGTAACAATAACAGTTATTATTATTTACTTGAAAATTTTCTTTTCTCCTATTTCACCGCACTCGATTCAATTTGTAGTGGAACTTGCATTTTTAATATTCAAGTATAAATTATTTTATTCTCATAAATATTTTAGGGATGTTCAAGTAGTTTTTTAAAACAGAAGAATCCTATTTCGAATAGTCCATCGCCATAAACGTCTTAAAAAAAATAGTTTTAAAAACTTTACTAAAGTACTACTGACATAGTAAAGAAAGTATTAATTAAATTGTAGGAACGTTCAAAGTAGAATAACACGATTGTAGAGCGAGTTTACTGAAACGAAATAGTACTTATTTGTTGGAGCTTTAATATGCAAAACTTATACGTCACACTAACATTAAGTCACATACACTACTTTTTATATTCTTTAGGACTTTGATTCAAAGTATTTTTTTTCTTTTCGGGAGATTATCAATTCCTATATTTATTTTCTCTGTATTTTCAGACATGATATTTTTTTTTTGATACTGGTTTGCTCTGACATGTTCAACAAAACTTAAAAAAAAAAAATGGAAACAATCAACTGCGATACACATAAATCCATAATTTAACATCAGTTCACCTTAATAACCAACTAATTACTCGAACTGGGGCTGTGTGTTTGAACCAAACTAACAAAAACTATAAGCAGTGCCACTCTGTGCCTTAAATAGGTGGAATCCAGGGAAAGTTACCATTGTTATCTAGACCACTACCAGGTTCTGCTAGGCTACTGAAACCCGTTTGAAACGTCAGGCAATACTAGAACTATATTGCTTAATACCGTCTTGAGAACGTTAATTACCGGAACGCATAGTAATATAGTAGAGATGTTTTTAAAAAGTAAAAGAGAAAATATTCAAAAGTAATTACATTTGTTAAAATAAACCGCCCTGAAACAGACGGCAGACATAAGCTTGAAGCATATTAAAATTAAACGGAGACTTCTCACTAAAATCAAGGATTTATTCTGTACAGTGGAGTTTTAATTTTAAGATAGAAATATTACTGAATGCTATAACTATACAGTGCTCATATTTTATAATGTTTTTAAGAGATCTACATTCAGCAGTCGAAGATGACAGATAGATTTCAATGTAACGTACTTTAGATATACAAACAAACACACAACGCAATCTAAAATCATACCAAGCAGAGCTTGTACTAAATATGATAGCTAGATTGATTGATGGAATATTTATATACTTTATTTTTATATATAGATACATATTATACATAGAAAATACCCAAACTCCGAAACAAACATCTGTAGATCGCGCTAACACTTGGT
Source organism: Phragmatobia fuliginosa (assembly GCA_932526445.1). NCBI lineage: Eukaryota > Metazoa > Arthropoda > Insecta > Lepidoptera > Erebidae > Phragmatobia > Phragmatobia fuliginosa. Next base: position 18,985,897 of record OW052061.1, read on the forward strand.
CCAATCAATGATTTGAACCCAAGACTTCAAGCACAGCAGTTACCTACACTACCACTGCGCCACTGATGCAGTCATTTAATTACATTTTTCACCTTGTTGTCTAAATCATGTATGTGTATGCATACTATATATTATATTATAATATTATATGAGTTACAATTGTTAAATCATGTTAAATTTATATTATGTTGAGTAAAATACACAACAATAATATTACAGAAGAATACCTATACTGCATACCATGTATACTTTCATATACATTTAGTAAAAAACAATTATAAACTTAAATTTTATTTATATGTATAAACAGCTATCCATAACTTCAAAAATTGTAAATGAAAACTGAGAACAGCATCTGGAAATTTCAAGCAAAAATAAGCACATTCATCAACTTAATAGAATAAAATATAATAAAATCAATTAGAAAGTCAATCTATATATACATTCAAAATGTTGTTTAGAACATACTGCACAGAATTTGTAACTGGCAACTTTTTGTTATTTTTTAATTTATGTTGACAGCCATGACTTTTATTTTTTTTTTACCATAAGCCACAAGTGTATGCTCTGTGTAAGTTTGTTATTATCATCATCATCAGTCTATCGCAGTCCACTGCTGGATATAGGCTTTTCCAATTACACCAACATCCAGCTCCTGCCAGCCGTCTTGCGCAAATCATCACTCCACCTGTCCTGAAGACGTCCTACACTACGTTTGCTGAGACGCGGTCTCCTCTCAATAACACGTTTACCCTAACGGTTGCCGGTTCTGTGGCAAATATGGCCAGCCCATTGCCCCTTCAGCTTGCTAATCCTGTGGACTTTGAATTCGTGGACCAGACGTGCCATGAGTGTTCACTTTCCGGCTCCTTATGTCATGACGGGTAGGACGCACTAGTTGAAGACTTTTGTCTTTTGTCTTGTCAGAGGCACTGCGGTATCGATGATGAGAAGACCCGACGAAGCTTCCCAAACGCTGCCCAACCTAGCTGAATTCTCCTGTTCACCTTAAATTATTCATTTCAAGTTTATTTTAATATATAGAAAATACAGCCAAAAATCGTAACCTTTAAAGTATTATCGCGAATAAGTCCCGTTTACAGTAAAAACATGAGTATGTGTAAAAGTCGCGAAAGTTTAAAAAACAGTTACAGCCAAAAACTTTACATTGCATTTCATTTTGAACAAATGTCAATAAAAATACAATATTGCCATAAACCCAAAAAAATCTTCCCCTTTTTAATAAAGTGCGGTCTTTGTAACGAAATTATAGTCAACAACGTCCGAGGACCCACAAAGATTAATTGGCAGAATGAATAGGCCCTCTCGTCTTATTTATGAAAAGCAGAATATTTTCCTCTTTCATTGTATGGTCAGCTGCAATTGTAAAACGGTTTATTCACTGAAATACTTTTATTTCTTCACTGATCATTTAAACAATTTAATTACGTTATATGTTTCGTGCAACCAATTTAAACCATTTTAATAAAGTCTCATTTAAATCTAGCAGGTTGTCTCTTAATTGCGAAAAGAGGGTTTTCTCGGAGTTGGTTATATCAGTTAAATATTTCGTTTAATTACGTTTCTTGGTTACTTTGCTCCCTTTAATCGTTCTTCTAATGTTCTTTGGCGACTATTTTACTAGTAGCGCAAATCTCGTCTGGTATAGAGACCACATTAAGATGCTGATCCTGGAAAACTGGTATCTGTGCTTAAATTGTTTTTTTTATTATTTTATTTAACATTTAGTATATATTTTACATATTTGTGTGTTAAGAGTAATACTTACTTCTGTTGCGGCTTCATTTTGCTCTCGCTACATCGGTAAAAAATACCTATGTATTTCGCCAAGCCCCAATGTATCTATATAACTAAAAACATAATAAATAAGTATATTAAATTTATTTTTCTAAACTCTGTACAACTGAAATTATAAATTTCTTTAGGAAAGTTGAAATTATCACAGTTTTTGAATGATATGTTATTTACATGTATAATAATTGGCTAAAAAGGTATTAAGTTAGACCAGAAGACTGAAAATAGTAATTTCCTATTAAGCATTCACAAGCCGACGAACCTAGAATAGAACCGAAAATAGAATCTTTTACCAATACAAAACAGTCTGTCATTTTCGTGAATGGAGGGGGGTAATCGTTACATATACACATTTTAAACCCACATACAAAATCAATTGCCTGTCGCTATTAACTCACACATAACAACATAAATTCTAAACGTCACACATATAAACACATTCCCTGTCACAACAGTGTAATGCATATGCCCGTTTGGGCTTATGCTTTGACGGAGGGGAACGTTTGCGTATCGCTCTTCTCTACCGTGTTGCTTTATGCTATTAAGTAAGATGAAAAAGAAAGATTTGAGCATTTAACCTATTAATATCAAAAATTTGAAAGTGACTATTTTCTAACATCAGTGATTTAAATGATCTAAAATAAATAGGAAAACAACCTCTTGCCGGTGCCAAGTAGGTAAACATTGTAGGTAATTTATAAACATGTCGGTAAAGAGACAAATCAAATGTCCAAGTTTGAAATTAAAATTTGTTTTGATAAAGTTATCGAATTCAGTTAACTATTATAAAACATTCGTCACTTTGCTTAAATAAAATATAAATAAAGCTTTATATACATGATGATGAAGCAAAGGCAAATGTTGGAATTTACAATACGACTTTCGCGCATCGCGTACAATACGTATTTTTTTACCTGACTACGAAGCTAAAAGAAAGGATCTTGTCTTAAAGTCTTGGCGTCTATTATGTTTATACTCGTATGTTCCAACGTAGCGTGTAAACCACTGAGACGCCAATAGATTTAATTAAAATCTTAGGCCACCAACGATTCGTGCCCTATTACAATGTAATAACAAGGTCCTTAAAACTAAGCATCTCGCTAGTTACAAGTAACTTAACATGGCTATGTTTTTTTTTATAAATTACATAGTGTCGGGTTTAAGTTTTTAAAAGTTTTCTTGTCGGCTTGACGCAAATTAGACGTGATCTCCAAATTAGGTAGAGTCTAAACAATACCAACCATACTCCTATAATTCAACGTACCTCACGTGTATATAAAGCTTTACTCACATATCCGAAGAAATGATGTACACTCGTATTTTTAAACAAAGCGGATGGTATGACATTTACTGTTATGTGAACATCTGAGATCTAAAGGATTTACAATAAACCTATAACCACAATGCTAAAATTATAAACTACGACCTTGTATTTTCTATTTATATGTAAAATTTATGACTGCTTCTTTATGTAATACTTATATTTTCATGATCAGTTCCGTGTGCAAATATGAATATTTTTATGTATTATGATTTTACTGTTTTAGTTCATAAGATAAATTTCTGGAAGATAAAATCTCATATCACTGAAACGAAAATTAAAATATCCAAGCAAATGAATTTACTACTAACTACATAAGTTTAATAAAAAAAATGGTAAGAATCTGTAAATTTATAAAGACATATTTAATGTAACCCAAAACATATGGGGCAACATATTAGTCTTGGGATCCGTCTGATGTATTTCTGGGCCCCTTTAATATGATGAATGTTAAAAAAATATTAAGGACTTTAAGTAAACTACTAAACTTTAATAAATTATTTTAGTTAATATTTTTCTGTAGAAGAACAAACTGCATTTTGAAATATAATTGTAGTTTTTTTTTATTTTGAAATATAATTTTTCTCACCTTCCTGAGTTTATGATTATGATCCTGGCATTAAAAAAAACTGGCTGTAATTTAAAGTTTCATGTCGTTAAGAAAATTCCAAAGTTTATGTTTTACGTGTAATTATCTATGTGTAAAATCAAAATCAGTACAAAAACATCAGACGTGACAATGTTACAAAATAAATGGTTTAAAACTAAATGTAGACAAATGAGGAAGATTGAAACAAACTATGAGATACGCCCAACTTTGTATCTGGTCGTAAATTTCGTTCTAGAGAAAGTTGTGCCGCAAACAATGTGGCCCACTTTGTATTTCAATTTCACTACAGTTCCCTGAAGAAAGTTGAACGAAAACACACAAAACTTTATTTAATGTGAACTGTTATCATACATTATTACTTATTTGTATAATTCTCTGGACATAGACATGAAAACCAAATCACTTACTAAGTCTAACATATTTAAAAAAAATATTTCTTAAATTTTTGGTGTGTATCTTAGTTTGTTTTACTACTTAAAATAAAGTTTATTTATTATCATCGTTAAGGCTTAATTAAATTTTAAAAGTACCAGGTAAAAAATAATTTTGATTATGCGTAAGAATAATTGATTATTACTTAATACACCAGTATTACACACAGTGTTATACATAGTGATACACAATTACAAAATGTACTTTGTGGAATTATAAATTATATTATAAAATAGTTTCATATATACGGGATTTATAGTTATCACTACTATGGTAAAAGTCTTCCTTCAAAATTAAAAATAATCATAAAAATATTTTACTAAGTTAAGGTACTTAATTTTATTAAAAAATACCTTTGTTTTATAATAAAACAAATTATTCCCGTTTTGTTTATAAATCTTAAAATGACTATTTTAAATAACATGTGTTCATAAAATTGTTACTAATTTAAAATTAAAATCTTTAAATGAAGTGTGCAACCTTGTCCAAAATTTTCATAAAAAATAACCTTTTTGTGAAAAATATAAACCTGCATTTTACTTAAAATTCCTAGAAGGTCATATACGAACAAATGCTGCATTGGTCGTATCAGCCGACAGAAATCGTTATATAATGAAGACAAACGTGGCGAAAATAGAATTTTCTAAAGCGAAAACTTTAATTAAATAGTTGCGGTTAGTGCAAGCTCAACGGAAATCCTGAATGTTCTCATGTGGAAATTACGCAAAACTATATGATATATGTATATCTCCTACACCAAAGTGTAAATGAGTATTATAACGTAAATTCATATTTCTAGAAGATGTTTGAATTGAGTAAGAGAAGGTAAAAATAAAGTGAAATATATTATGTTGTAAAACAAAAAGGTATTATAAATATAAATTTTAGACGGGTAAATTTTTGTTACTAAACAAATAAAAAGTACTTTACTCATTTAAAAAGATAATATTTCGGAGCGATATGAAAACAGGAAAGGTGGTAGCTAATCGTACCAGAGTGTGTCTTATGAAATGCCGTCGCCTTTTGGCTGTAAAGTCTGAGGTGTAAAAATATCTGTAAGATTTACTTACAGAAATAAATATCATTTAGCCTCGTCTCTGATCATTTTTTTTATAAGATTATATCTCATTAAAAATAATAACATAAAATAATTAATATCTAATTTACTTAATTTTGTAACGGACATATAAAATAATGGATGACTACTCCTGAATGAATTTCGAGAATGTTTTACCCGACTAAAACAGTAAAACTTCTGTTTAGTTTATATTCCGTCTGTGGTTCCCTGAAATAACTGTATCATATCAAATTGAATAGACTAAACTAAACATACTAACATTGTTTTCGAATAAATTTAAAACCAAACCCATAAATTCGTATAGCATCAGATGGAATCGTCAAAACAAACATCTAACATAGTTTTCGAATAAAATTAAAACCAAGCTCATGAAATTCGTATAGCAACTTATATAATGAATTTATTTTGTTACAGAACTATGGAACCTGATATCATAATAGACGAAATGGAAGAGCAGACCACACTACGCTCCTCATACTTGACAACAGTTTTCATATCCGATGACAACCAAATAAAAAATGCCACAAACGCTACTACCGAACTTAATATCTATTATTTTTATGACGTAAGTACTGAATTTTATATAATCAAAAAAAAATGATTGCTTCGTGATTTAATTTTTTTTTTTTTTTTTTTTTTTTATATTTAAGCCTGCCAAAGTGACTCTACTCTGCCTGATGGAAAGCATTAATTTTGTTTACTTAATATTTCGATATAATTTACGTAACGTACAACGTGTTATCGATTCACTTCAATTTGTTTGTGTGTTTCAAACTTATTTTTAATGTAATATTATATAGCTGAATAGTTTGTTTGTTTGAAAGTGCGTAAAGGAGTACTAGTTCGATTTGAAAAAATCTTTCACTGTTATATAGTCCATTTATCGTGGAAAGCTATAGGCTATGTATCATAACGCTACGACTAATAGGATCGGAGTATGAATGAAAAATGTGTTCAAAATAGGGGGAATTTCTTTTGAGAGCTTTCATTGCGTGAGTTGTTAGACATTCGAGAACATATATAATATTTTTTATGGGAAACAAATTTGCTGCCGCGGTATACCATCACGGTATAGCATGGGTTAACTAGTCCCAAAATAGGAATATACATCTTCATATGAACCCAATAAAGTTTGAGTTTAAAATATTAATTTTCATTTATCAATTTTGTTTGAGGTCATGACCATTTAGTCTGCTGACACCTTCTGGATGTAATGATTAATATGAGGCAAAAGAAATAGTAATATACTTGTATAACATAAGTATACGTGTGTTTGTCCTAAGATTAGAAAGGGCCCAAAGATAACGACAAAATAAATCAGACACCAAATGGTTGATCAAAGTCGGTGACATATTAAACAAAAGCTATAACATCTAAAATACTTAGAGATGGATTATCCGTCATATAAACTGAAAGGTTCTAATCATCTAATGGATATTTTTAGGTTTACGTCATCGGTGTTATAAGAGCTTGTCGCTGATATCACTTGTCGTGTTATCTAAACACGAATACTTCGAGCTTTTAAATAGAGTAGTCCTGACATAACATAACATTTTGATATAAAAAATGCTGTGAAATTGTATCGGTTTGAAGGCACTTCATTCGCACTTCAAAGTGAATATATCATAGCGGCATTGTTTTTGCATAATAAATATTGGAAATAAAACGAATGACGGAATTTCCCTTAACAAATGTATGCAAAATAAATTACCTAAACTAACTTTTTTTTTTAAATATATAGCTCAGATTGATTTAACTCAAATGCAAGAATAAGAAATGTTCTTTCTGCTTTTTATCGTCTATTCATATTTTGTGAAACTTTTTGGGTTTCCACGAAGTAAAATGAGAGTTTTGTGTGAATATACACAATAATTCAGTGTACTCGACAGTCATTGCTGCATCCTGCCTTATAAAAGTTACAGTAGTCTGTGCGTGGGGACGATTAGTCTTATACACAAGGACAGGAACATCGCTTGGCTAAACAAACAACATATTTGGATTTATTTTCATTACGTTTATTACATTTCATAAATATACAATAAATAATTTGTATAATTGACTAAAATCCTGAGCAATCCCATATATTTTTTTAATTTTAAAACAAGAAATTAAGAATATCAACAATCACTTGTTGCTGACTTATAATACCTTTCATTAATTTTGATCAAAACTTTCAAAGGGATCTTAGAAATTCGCATGAAGTTATACAATACTTAAGTCAAATGACTGTTATTCGATTGAAATAAATGAATTTTGACTTGAACAATGTAATTATTAATTAGCAAAAGTAAGGCAGTAATATTTGTTGTTAACTTGATTAAACTTTAAACTTTTCTCGTTTTGAATGGTTCGAAATTGACTTTTTATTGTTAATATTGTTTTATTTTCAATAAGAATAAAGGTGATAAGAAACTTTAGGTACTAAAAATTTTGATTGAATTTCTGAATGTTTTCGCCTTATGTCTAATAAAGCTTATGCTTAATAACTAACGCGTCAGAAAGCAAATCGGTGTAATACATATAATATGGTTAGGGATTTATTTTTATGTCGTGTCGTGTCGTGACGAGTTCTGTCGTAGCGCCGATTTACCAGCGCCACGACACGCCACGATACGTTAATATCCGCCTTTAGGCCTATTCTTATCGTTGAACTGCGTGAGTCTATTAATGATCTGGAGTTATCTCAATTTTTACTTGAACTGTTACAAGTTTTTTGGTATCAAGTTAACTATTATTTCCTATATCAGGATCATCATCTTCAATATAGTAAAAGACAGACTGATTTATTTTCGAATTGTTTCGAATAGTAAGTACGAATTGTTGGATTCAGGCATCTCTTAGTCCTTTCTACAAAATTTTGTATAGATATTATAATGAAATATTTTCTTATACTATATTTTTGTATTTCAGTCGATCCAGTTCACAGTTATGTGGGTGTTATTTGTCGCGATCGTGGTCCTCAATGCATCGGTGATCGCCGCTCTACTTTGTACGAATGCTCGCAAAAGTCGCATGAACTTCTTCATTATGCAACTCGCTATTGCTGGTAAGTTTTCTTTTTAAACGCAATTTTATTCTGTGGAACAATGTTTAATGAATAAAAGGTCTAGGTTGAGTTCAAAAGTTTTACTATTTTTTTGTCTCTAATGCAAAGCTTATTTTTACTGTTATGCAAAGCTAGAGTTCTTGATCAACCATTTGACAGAGCCCAAAGAGCTGAATTGATAAAAATTAGCGTACGTCTAAAGAATTATATATATTCATATACGATACATGATGTGATCTTGGCAATGCTTCCTTTCTTTTTTCACTTATATTCTTTCAACTATGACACGTACTTTATAAAGAGTTAGTAAAGTTACAAAATAAACATAAAATACGTCACCGGGTAATTAGTGTTTACTGCTGTCAATTGACACATGCTACACTAAATGCACAAAGGCGTGATCTGCCCTTTAAATACTATTTACAGATATAGAGATGTTTTTTTTTACATTAATAATAATATAATAATAATAATAATATTTTTATTTCAAATAAGTTATACAACACTTTTACAGACATGAAAATGTAAATAGGAAGAAAACATTGTGGTTTAGTTGGAACTCTGGTACCCATGGTAAGATCTAACTTGAGTTATGGGTACCAGTTCCCTCTCAAATTGTGCACTTGTTACATTGTTACAAAGTGGATCGTGAATAAATAACAAATGTTATTGCTTAAATTTATTTAGTTATAGCTGTGTAATAGATGTGTGAGTGTATGTTAGTTTCAGTGAGTGTATGAATATGTGTGTGTGTGTGTGTGTGTGTGTGTGTGTGTGTGTGTGTGTGTGTGTGTTCGTGTGTGTGTGTGTATGTAGTGGTGTGAGTATTGTAGATGAAAATATGATTGGGCATTTTTACAGAACGGAGACTCTTAAAAGATTCTCTGTAGCAGCATAGTTTAAGGATTTCAACCACTTACAAACTTTCCTCTTACACTGGCTTTTAGACAGAGAATAAATATCACACTTACGGTTCATTGCATTATATAGGTGGCTACCATTTACTGGATAATGACGACGGGCTAGAGCTGTTTTGGACTTTAAAACACGACAAACTCTATAGTTTCTTCGTTTTATCCTAGGTTTTACATAAGATAATGATGCATGTTTACGCAGTACAGCCTGTAGCACATATAGTTGCCTCACAGTGAGGACATCGCAATCGCTATAAAGAACCTCTGTAGAATATCTAAAAGGCTTGAATGTCATGACTTTTAAGACAGCCCTCTGTGCTCGCTCCACTGGAAGTAAGTGCGTTTTGTGAGCCCCGCCCCATATTGTAATGCAATAAGCAACAAGTGACTGACATAATGTGATATAGACTGATCTCAATGAGGCGCAAGTCAGCAGAGCATCTTAGCTTTTTAAAAACGAAAATCAGTTTGCGAATCCGCGTAGATAGATTTAAAAGTTGGGGTTTCCAATTCAAAGAACTGTCAAGGAGAACACCAAGATATTTTGCTGACTCACATCTCAAGAGCTGTGGACAATCACAAGATGTTAAAGGCGAACGATTAGAACTAATTATGCATGTGTGGGCTTTAAGAACTAGAGAGTCTAGGGTGTTTGAGGTGGGGGATTTTAAATAGAAAGGCAAGAATACAGTTTTAGAGAGATTAAGGGTCAATAGATTATTACACAACCAACTCATCACTTTTCTTAGATTCTCTTCGGCTGTTTGAAGTGCACTCTGCCAACCATCACCATGAACCAAGAGAGCGGTGTCATCAGCATAAGTAATTATGGAACAATTCTTTAGCGACAGATTACAAAGAGGATTTATATAAGCTAAAAATAAAGTAGGACCTAAAATTGAACCCTGAGGCACACCAAAACTCAAGGATTCAGTGTCACTCACTAAATTATCAATCTTGACACACTGAGAGCGGCCATAGAGGTAATCCCTCATAAGTTCAAGTGCAATGCCACGAATTCCCATACCGTCAAGTGTATTTAAGAGGTGAGGAACAGACACAGAGTCAAACGCTTTAGAAAGGTCAAGGAAGATAGCCAAGCACTTAGACCCTGCGTCCATATGCGATACTACCTGATCTGCAAGTGCAGCCACCGCATCTTCAGTGGATTTTCCTTTTCTAAAGCCATATTGGTTAGGAGATAAGAGATTAAATGTCTCCAAGAAGTTTACTAGACGTTTGTTAATTATTTTTTCAAGTATCTTGGAGATCACGGGTAAAATTGATATAGGCCTATAATTGTTTACATAGTGCCTGTCTCCACCCTTAAAGATGGGGTATACAACAGCCCTTTTGAATGCCGATGGAAAGCAGCCAGATTCTATGGAAAGGTTACAGATATGGGTGATCACAGGCACAAGTACAGACTGACAAGATTTTAATATTGTTGGTGTCATACCATCCCAACCAGCAGAAGCATTCGTGCGTAATGAACACACAATTGACTGTACCTCCTGTTCATCTGTAGGCAAAAGAACAAAAGAATTGCATGATATTTGTTTTTTAAATGTGTGTTCTGTGGGAGTAACTTTGGAGGCTAATTGTTTGCCAATACCTGCAAAATAGCCATTGACATAATTAATACAAGAAGCATTATCTTTGCCTGTATTCAAAAGCTCCTTAGGAGATTTAATTTGGCGGTGAGTGTTTGTAATATTTTTTATAATTTCCCAAGTAGCCTTTGGATCATTTCCAGCTTGTCGAAGTTTTTCTCTTTCGTATGCAATCTTTACATTTTTGAGGAGCTTAATACAGAAGTTGCGATATCGCGTATATGTAATTTTTAGGATATAGTTATCTGTATCTTTAGAAAGTTGACGTGACATTTTATCTCTGTTCCGAATGCAGCGCAGCAAACCTTTTGTGATCCAAGGCTTCATTATTCTGCGCTTTGAGGGAATGTGGACTACTTTTGTATTATTTTCAATAATGGAAGCAATGGTGGATAGCAAGAGGTCAGCTGCCATACAAGTGTCTCGGCAGTTCATTACATCGCTAAAATTTAAAGAAAGTATCTCTGATACCACTGAACGATAATCAACAGTAGTGCGATAAAGCTTAGTCTTCTACGACTACGGCAAGCGTTCATAGTCAAGACATACGAATATTGGTTTGTGATCAGTTATGAACGTATCAATAACCACTGTCGTAGTGGTTAAATTGGATTTAATCATAGCATGATCTATACAGGATTTGGCACGACTAGGGTATATATGAGAAGGTATAAGACCATGAGAAGCGAGCATGTTGAGGTATTCACCTGTTTGTTGTGTTATGGTATTTGGCATAATATCTATGTTAATGTCTCCCACGACCAGTAGGTTTTTTTGAGTCGTCATAGATGATAAGATTTTATCTAAGCTCGATATAAAATTACCATAATTCCGTACTGAAGGCGAGCGGTATACTGCAATGATGGTAGTATTTAGATTCCTCAATTGACATACCAAACAGCTACTCTCAGAATTTAGCGGCTCCGTAATTGTATGTATTATATCCGATTTAACATAAATAATAACACCGTCATTTTGGTTTCGAGGCAAGCTTGTGTGATAAGATATATAACCTTGTAAAATAGGAGTTATCAAGTTATCGCCCAACCAACATTCCGTCAAAACAATTATTTCACATGTGATTTTTATACTGTGAAGGAACACAACGAATTTATCGAAATTGCAATTTACACTACGAATATTAAGGTGTAAAATTTTTATTGAATTCATTGATAACTTGACATTATTTCTTAGAGATTCAGGAGTACATTCAAGTGAATTTGGAACACAGAAAGAATCAATATCATTCAAAACTACAGAATCAATCATTGTAAAATGTAATTAGTGTTGTACAGTTTTTGTGGAAATATTTAGTATAGGCGCCTGTTTCTGATTTACGTGTAGTGTAATGTGAGTGAGTGTTGTAATTGCTATAACTATTTTTTGTACAAGATTGTCGTTGTTCTATTGTAAGTATTATGGTATAAAGACTAATTTGTTTACAAATTAACCTATAAGTAAGAAACTTAATTAAAATCATAAAATAAAATAGAAAAGGTAAAATAACAAAAATAATAAAGAGAAAAGTCTTTCCCAAACACGCGATAATTCGGGGGAAACCATTATTTTTTGAGTAGCTGTTGAAGGGACTCAGAGGAGTGTACAGTAATAGTTTCTTTTCCCTCACATTCAACAAAATTTATAATTATACGTTTTGCAAAAATTACGGGATTCATAAAATAGCCGTCGAGCACTGCCAGGTAAATGCTCAGCAACGTAAATAGAAGTTAATGGTCCGCTGATGCCGATATGTCCCGTATTTAATTTTTCAGACGAAGGAAGTCCCTTATTGAAGTTGCGAGTGGCATTCAATACCTGATTCTTCAACGTCACGCTTAAAAATTCAGCGACAATTGGTCTATTGCCTCCCTTTTTCCCCGGAAGACGATATACATCACGCAGCTCAGAAGTTTTTACCGACACTTGTACAGCATTACAGGTCTGGATAACAGTAGAAGTCAAGTCACTGGTAGTTTCCTTATCACCTTGTGGTACATTTCGGATCTCGATAGTGGAAGATCGATAATTATGTTGTAGGTCATTGACCCTACATTCCAACCGCAGGATATAATTACGCTGTTCTAACTTTTCTTGTTCTAGTTTCTCCACAGTTTGTCGCATATTCTCATAGCCGGAGTTCATAAATTCTAAGGCCTTTTCTATGTCTATATTAGTTTTTTGTATATTAAGGTTTTGTTGTTTAACCTCGGCGATGTCTTTCGACAGTTTGGTTAGAATCATGTCTTGTTCTGCCTTCCACGCGTTCAACATAGTCGAGATAGAATCTTGAAACAACTTAAATTCATTTACAGGTGAAAAGTCAGGTCGAAGGCGTTTATTTCTCATAGCAATATTACCTTGATCAGGGCCAGAGAGTAAATACATATCAAGTGTACTCATAATTTCTTGGCTATCAGAGTCAGAAACCGGTGGCGGTGTGCGCGCAGTTTTAGGCATTGTTATTATGTAATTTGTGTACAAGTCCAACAAACAAGTGTAACAATATCTGAGCGCACGTACGGCACCTGTATGCTATTAACCGGCGAGCGCAAAAAGTATTCGTCCCCAAGAAGCGTTAGGCAACAATTGTCAGTACTGTGTTAGATCACGGCCAATGCGGTCAGCTGTGCGTCGGGTCTCAACTTTAGCACCTACACAGACTTACAGAGACACACGCAACCGAAAGGATCACAGCGCGAAGGTAGTTTGCACACAAGGCGGTCGCAAACAGGACACAACACAGGAGATCACTGCTGTTTACGCGTCGTCCAACCGTGTGAACGATTGATTAATGAGTGCAAATCTGTTACGCCGGAAGTTCTCGGGTTAAAATTCAAGTAAGAAACACCACTCACACAATCACTATATATATATAACTTTAAAAGTTGTATATCAATTTAAAATTCCCCCTGCAGTGTGGATACCGTTCACATAACCACAACAAGAGAAAAAATATAAATACTGGTATTAAACAATTACAATTTGGTCAAGCTAGTTATTTTACGCGATTAAAACAAACTATAACACGTCCACTTTGAATGACCGCCGATGAGGATGACTGACTGAGGATGACATTAAATCAACTATGATCCCGGGTTTTTCAAGTGAGGCTAGGAAAAGGGCATCTCACTAGGGCACTATAGAGAGGGCTGCATTGTCCACATTAACAATGAGAATTAACCACCACTCTTGGATTCTGCTCATGTTTTCCGTCAATCTGAGTAGTCACTGTGGCACATTGTGGTAGCTTATTATAAATGAAAATATAATGACTACATATTATTACAATGAAATGCAACAGAAACTAACAAAACTAATATCTACAGTTCCAAAAGTGGAAACAAAGCAAAATGAAACATTTACATTAACAGAGCACCAACTTGTTCGAACAAGTTGAAACAATACACTCCGGCTACGGATGGTCAGCGCAGAATGGACTTTTACTGCAGATTCTATTAATAGATTCGTAATTTACTCTGTCATTAGCCTTATGTGTATAGTGATCAATCCATTTTCGAAACACAAAAACCGACTTCTGAATGTTCGGAACTCTGTGCAAAATATAGATAATATTAACGGTAAGGTAACGTACTTGATATAGTTAAGTTTGACTCTAGCTTCAGATTAGTACCTATGTAGCCGTACATAGGTATTAATCTGAAGCTAGAGTATCGCCCACGTATGTGTTTATTATCGTGATAAAAATTGGAATATATTCTTTTTGAAGAATTAAAGTATTTGTATGCCAAATTTCATTGAAATCAGTAAACGTTTAGCTATGAAAGCCTGACAGACAATCAGAATTACTTTCTAATTCCTGATCATCATCATCATCATCATCAACAACCTTTAACAGTCCACTGTTGGACTTAGACGTCTCCTTGAAAAGGAGGTATTGTCCTACTATACCACGCTGGCCAGACGGATTGGTATAGAGTTGGTTTCAAGTTTTCCTTTTGTTTGCATTGATGTTGTCTTGCGTAGTTTATCCCTTAGTTGCCTTTTACGAAACCCGCGGGATGAATAGGAGTGGTGACACTCTGTATTCTTAATCAGTCACCACACTAATTCCTGATATTGGTATGGATTTGTGACGCACTCATTGATTTTTAAAAGTAGTATTTTCAGGTTATTTTCCTAAATAACTTATTGAACAAGGTAGAAGTATAAATAACTGTCATTTATATGATTAATTATTTCTTGACACGACAACTACACGTAAACCTCATTTATATTTCATATCATCATTCCTTTCGTCACTAAGATAAACAGTTTGTATAACATTATATTTTCATAGCTTCAAAGATTTATATTGATTGTATTTGTGAAGCTTAATTACAGTAATCCAATGAATCGTACATATTCTATTATAGTATTGTGTTTGTACCAATTATGTTTAAATAATTTTTGAATTCATTTTTGAAGACCGCGCGTTGGCAAACGTAATGTTGGACGACTCATGGGCCAGTGACTAGCCTGCCCCCTAGCCAAGTTACAAAGGTTTATCGTTTTCTATTCTATATTCCATTCTATTTCTCCATTCTCTTGTTCGATTGGCTAATATTTTGTATCGATCACGTGACTGAGTGACATTAGCCAATGTAATAAGAGAATAGAGAAATAGAATTGAATATAGGCTAGAAAACGATAAATGTGTTGCAAATTGGCTAGGGGACTGGCTGGGAACCGACAATCGAAAAGGTTTGCAATAGGCTTAGTATTTTACTACGATAAGCTAATGATGATGGTGTCTAATATGAAATGGATATAAAGAACGAAAATCATTTTCATATTTTTGTCTCTTTTTTTTTTTTTTTTAAAGACAACTCCCGCATTAGGAATATAAATTCCTGTGTCGCGGGGGACTTTACAAACATACATGAAACCGACACAAGGGACACCCAGACTCAGAAAGCATTATTATATATCTATTTGCTTGTAGGAAAAACGACTTTCAAAGAGACCAAACTCTTGAGGCTTTTAGTTTTACATTTGAACTTACGTAAAATCTTCTATAGTGTTTTTTCTTAGTAAAAATGTCAAATCGATGTCTAATTACTGGCGAAATTAACTTTTAACATTATATTATATTCCACTGAAAAATAATTATACTCGTATAAAACATTATTATTTTTGAAGCAAAGTCAACAAACCACCTTTGACCTTTCCAGGAAAAGTTCTGAAGTTCATAAATTTAAACTACCCGCACGGAAGGGTTAATGCCGGCAAATCGGTTTTTCATAGAAACCGACGCGTAATTAGTTGAGTTGGAAGTCAGTTAATTTATATTAAGCAGTGCTCACGTTGGAGCTAAATGATTTATTTTTCTCTATTTTATCATAATTCTTACAGGAGATAATCTTTCTACTTTATTTAAATTGTTAATTAATATATTTATACTAGTTTTATCCCGTCTTTGTGTCGGTTATTGCGGCAAAGAGTAGCCTATGTCTTGCCCCAAGATTCAAAGTATCTGCATGCCAAATTTCACTGAAATAAGTGTAGCGGTATAGCCGTGAAAGTGTAACAGACAGATAGAAATAGAGAGTTACTTTCGAAGTTATATTATTACTAGCTTTCACCCGCGGCTCCGCCCGCGTGTATGTCGGTTGTCACAGTGGAAAGTAGCCTATGTCCTTTCCCAAGTTTAGTTCCATCTTCATACCAAATTTCATCAAAATCGGTTTAGTCGTTTAGGCGTGAAAGCGTAACAGACAGACAGACAGAGTTACTTTCGCATTTATAATATTAGTAGGGATAATAAGTGTGAATTCAAATCGAACCATGTTTATATTTATAACTACATCTTACTAACAAACTTGTACAATTCATTTCATAAAAAAATCTTTGAATTAAAATGTCCAATGTAGTTTTACCTGAACAAAACGTATGTATGTATGTGTATGCACTGTTTTGATTCTTGTAATCTTTTGACTATAACAGAACGGATAATTAATACTGACCCATATCATACGTATTAATTGAAACATTTAGCTTTGAGGTCATATTTCCTTAAAATTTGGGTACAAAGCATTTTCTTTACAAATAAAGGTAAGGCTATTACTTTTATTAAAACACTGTCAAAAAACAGGTACAATAGCAAAGATACTTTAAATGTTTTCGCCAATTTACAATATTACCCTTCTCACTGCAGACTTCAAAAACAGACAATAAATTTGCACATTAATCTCCTAATGCCTAGAGCAGTATCAACATACAATTGAGTTCTGAGAAATGCTAGAATAACTGAAAACCTATGTAAAATTACGTTAAAATAGTACTCCATCTGGACAAACATAGCTTTTCTGAGAATGGAGAGAAAAGGAGTATGTAGTTGAGTAACTCATTCACTTCCAATTATACGAAAGAATTATTAGATTATTTTTTTGGATTTTGTTTTAGAATTAATTTAAAGCACCGTTTAAGAATTCATCTTTACTGATATTACATAATTGAAGAGTTCTTTTTTATTGAGTATACACAATAAGCTCGATTCAAATTTAAAAATATTAAAAAAAATTCAAGACTATTTATCGAACACCTATTTATTAAATTAATTTAATTAGTACTAGCTGTACTTGTATTTTAACTTATTACTCCTTTTAACATCAGCAATCTGCCAGTGAAATACCAGCCAGCTTTGGTCCAGGCGTTTCAAAGATTGGTCTAAACAAACAGACAGACAAAAACTTAACAAAATTAAACTTAATGTAAGTATCATTTATACCTTCATGTTTAATGAAAAGCTGTTAATTTCAAATAACATACAGAGACTTATATTTTATTTATTTGTGTAAATGATAAGTAAACGTAAACTCAAGACAATTATAACAATATGTAGTTTGCTAATTACATACAAATATTTGCTATACAATAACCCACAACACGAGACAGTCTCTTGATCATATAAACCTCTACCGATGTAATTTATCCGTCTCGTTGCTCCTACATAATTACACATTTCTCACACATATAGTTTATGAATACTATAGATGTCTGTGGCATCACATACAAACACATACGTAGATAGACCACTATAAATTAATGTCTCATGTATCTATAGACGGTTTATTATCGAAAGTTGAAGTTAGAACTTAACCGTCACTGTCGAAGTATTTGTTTTGGTATAAGGTGCCTTTGAAAATACTCGTTTGATTTGGAAATTATCGTATATCATTTATTGTGATAAATGTAATACTACGGTGTGCATTTTATAAATTGTAAGACTTTTAGAGTATGCGACTGCTGATTAAGAGATCTCGGTTTCTTATTTCGGGTCAGGCTGTTGTTGGGTTTTTATTTTATTTATTAGGTACAGAAACAGAAAACACGCCAAATTTAAACAAATAAAGTTTACAATATTTAGGTCTCAAGTCCAATTACAACTGTACACAGCTTTTAATGTTATTTTACTGCGTTGAAAAAGATACCAGACATTATGATATCAGGCATTCTTCAGGTGCCCTCCTCCTCAATGATCGCAGTTTTGAATTCATTAAATGTGTTGAAATATCATTTTCAGAACATATTAGGTAGTAACGAGTGCACATTCTTGAAATTGGACTGTTTTTAGATACGTTATTATAAGAACGACTTTACGAAAAAAATGTGGAATACATAATGCCCTGACAAATTGTCTCTGTATTGCCTCTATTTGATCAGTACTCTTGATAGCAGCCCCGAGTATGTAAAATGACGGTTTTCGCGCCCATGCCTCGGAGAGTACGATAAGCCGTTGATCCCGGTTGTCATGAACAGCTATGGCGATTATATGGCGTTATAGGGAAGTCAGTGACCTCAAGTATACTGACAGCTAGTTCAACCTTCGAATTTAGGTCGCCTTCTAGGTGTAGAGGTCTGATGGCAGTGGCTCCATGTAAAGCCGAGCCAAGCCGACTCCAAAGTATCTTGGGAATAATAAAGGCTAGGAAGAGGATAATTATTAGACCATAATAATTATTTATAACAATTAATATAAATTTATCTCCAGTAAAAAGTATTTCACTTAGTGAATGCGTTAAGTTAATATTTTGAGTTACAAATTATATTCATATTGATGATCAAATTCAAAAAAACATATTATAAATATGTACATAAATAACATACATCTGCCAATTTTATTAGACGTAGCAAAAGTTCTCGCCGAACAAAATAAGAATGAATTATTTGGTCCATTGACTTTCACCTTGTTAAATTCTGAAAGGTTTGGGTGCTAAAAATGCCAGCTAGAGAAAATTATCGGTTTTCATTCTGTATGTCTTATGTTACAATCTTGATAAAGTTGAAATATATTTAGGGTTTGTTAGTCTTTAGTATTTTAAAGAATGCTCTAAAGCTAGACATTCATTTCTAGAATAGTCTCTTGCAGTTACTGTAAATACTTGTACTGTGAGCTTTTTAATTTGTGTTTTATGGCATAATCAATTTGTCATCATCATCAACAGCCTTCAACAGTCCACTACTGGACATAAGCCTCTCCTATGAAAGGAGGTTTTGGCCTACTATACCACGCTGGCCAGACGGGTTGGTAAATGGTTTGTTTCAAGTTTTCCTTCTCTTGGCAGTGATGTTAGCTGCTTATTTTGTTCCTTTAGTCGCCTCTTACGACACCCATGGAATGAATGGGGGTTGTGACACTTGGTATTTTTAATCCGTCACTAGGTATTGTATGTCTAATCTATGTCTTTACAAAAAATCGTTCAATTTGGTTCAGCAGTTTAGTCCTGAAAATATAACAAACGGACAGATTTACACTGATATTCCATT
The DNA here is from genome assembly GCA_932526445.1 of Phragmatobia fuliginosa. Classification (NCBI taxonomy): domain Eukaryota; kingdom Metazoa; phylum Arthropoda; class Insecta; order Lepidoptera; family Erebidae; genus Phragmatobia; species Phragmatobia fuliginosa. The sequence continues at coordinate 19,005,492 of OW052061.1, forward strand.
CTCTATTCTATTTTTCTATTCTCATAATTTCATTGAATTTATTTTGTTTTGATCATGTGGCTGAGTGACATTAGCCAATGAAACAAGAGAATGGGATATAGGACAGAGAATAGAAGAGAAAATGATTAACGTTTGTAACTTGGCTAGAGGGGCTGGTGCTGGTTTGAATTAAAATTTGTTTTGAAATTTTCTATCCTTTATATACCTACATATATGTTTATATATAAATAAATATTTTCAAAACACACTTAAATTATGGAAAGAAATAACCACACAACTCAAATAGCAAGAAATTTTACGGTTCAGTGATAGTAATTGACTTGAAAAATTTTACGGCTCGTTAGCGGTCTGTTAAATTATCTACATAATTTAAAATTGTACGAACGGATTTTCTGGCTCATAATACCCGAAAATATCAACTGTTTTTATTTGTAGGCAATAATTTTTTATAGATTCCATCTTTGAAAAGTCACGTGTCTATAATTTCTGTCGTGAATACAACTGTTTTGTTTTTTTAGGGTTTCGTAGTTCATGACTCGAAATCCTTGCAGTTTCGTCATGTCCGTCCGTCCATCCGTCCAACCTTGGCTTACCGACCAAACGGTTTTTTTTATTTTATTTTCTTTTTCCGTGGGGTCCCAGCGCTATAAGGCTTTTTAAAGAAATATCAAGGAGGTTAGTCGACGTCACAGGGGGCCGAAGAGTTAGCAGCTACCTCGGACAAAGAATTAGTATAGCTATTCAAAGGGGGAACGCTGCCAGTATCTTCGGAACCTTGAATAAAGGGACTCCTTATAATATATTTTAGTTTTATTATAATTTTTAAGGTTTTTAGTTTTTAGGTTCATTGTTCATGTATATTTATCTTTATTGTTATATAAGTTACAAAAAGTAGTAATGAATATATATGTATTTTTTTATTAGGAATATTAGGTAATCATTAGATAAATATTAAAAAAAAATACTGAGAAGTTGCTAACACAATTTTATTTATAATTCAGGTATCCGATTGGAAGTTATTCAACTTTAAATGGCACTATTTTGTTAAAACAGGGAGTCTATCCCTCTAAAAGCTAAACCAGCCGGCTTTCTAAACATCAGAAATAAATCATGGTTGTAGTCCATGTCAAGATCTTTAAAAAAGCTATAACGGCTATAATACGCTTCATGAAAATCTTCATACAAAAATAACGAAACAATAAAGAAACCTAACAGTTATCTATTGGACACAATTTCAATCCTCGTGCTACTAGGAATAACTACGGAACCCTATTATGTGCAGGGCCTGACATACACTTTTTGCACATGCATAACATTTTATATAGAACATAGATTTCTAAAAGCCTTGATTGCTTACAGTCTCTTACATCAAAGAGTTCAAGACTATTTTTACTTATCTGACTGCATTTCTTTCAATCAGAGAAAGCATTGAGAAAAATGCAATCGAGGTCTTAATATTTACAACTTATCTAAGTAAAAAATATATTATAAGGAAATTAAAAGTTTTATTTAATAATGTTATATTCGTTCAATTAATTTTTTTCTGGGTTACAATGTAAACTAAAATAGACGTAAGTAGATTTCGCAATAAAAAGGATTATCTTACCGAAGTCAGGCTGAACCATTTCTTTGAAAAAGAAAGACCTGGAAATCCACTTGGAAATGCATGGACTTAAATAGGATCGGCCAAATTAAAGAGACTTAGGGGCTCCAAAGAATATTGCCGGGTAAAGCCAGCTGAAGGAAACCTTATTTGCATCTCACTATTTATTATTATTTTTTAAATTAAAACGCCTCCTTAGTTATGAAGTAGACAGATAAGCTTCATTTGTTATTCAATCATTCATGCTTAATTGTATCTAGTCACATTTCTATAATATTAGTTTTAAATAAGGATTTTATATGACTTATTACAATTTTAAAATTCATAGCTTATTTAAAATTCTATTTGAGAATTAACTATGTTTTTTATGATATTTGAAAGCAAAAATGTGGCAAAATCATTGTTTCGATAAAGCCATTAGAGAATAAACTTTCAGAACATTTGGTTTCAATTTGGAAATTTGTGGATGAATTTATATCGACAACACAAAAGAAACGTTTTTACATTTAGTTTACGCTTCACATTACTTAAATATACAATTAATTTTGAACACAAAATCTCTTGAAAACATATGTAGATATATAACATTTACTGCATCACGATGAGCAAACTTTTTGCTAGATAAATGAGCCAAGTTTACAAAAAAGTCGTCCCACTCCCAAAAATTACATAAAAGAGGGTTAATCTCAATCGCACGTTAAAATCAAACCCCGCCTTGTTTGCTTGATATCTGCGTTTGACATAAAGCTGTATGCTCACTACAAAGGAAATGGGACTTTATATGTGTCTATATGTCATACAGATAACTTCAATATAGAGAGATAATAGAATAATATAATTTCAATAGGTAGAGGCCGCTAGCTAGCAAACGACTCGAGATAGGTGACACTCTCGGTGCGGCCGGGGTTGTCGTCTAAGGCGGGTTGATGTTCCACCTCTTACTGTACAGAGCGGTGAGAGATGCAACAACGTCCTGCCCCGGGATAGAGTCCAGTCACCTCAGGATGTACCCCACTTGTGGGGTATGACAGGGGGGACACCAGAAGCCGCTGATGCGATCCTGGTGTTCCTCCCGACTGCCGAGTTAGGCCGCCGCGGGGTTTAGTAGGTGGACCGGTTGTCCGGGAGTCCCACACACCCTCTTCGTTTACCCCACGAAGGGCATGGTGCGAAAAGCATTCCCCGCGTAAAGAACACAAAAAAAAGCGGCCAAGTGCGAGTCGGACTCGCCCATGAAGGGTTCCGTATCAGCAAGTAACATCATATAAAAGTTCTTGTAGTTCGTTGTAACTTACATCGATGTTTCTATACTAGTGTATTGATTGGATGAAAAGTAAATTGCGTGTTACGATTTATGATGTATTAAAAAAAAACTACTCACTAGATCTCGTTCAAACTAATTTTCGTTGGTAGTTTGCATGGTAATGCACAACATATATTTTTTTTAGTTTTATCACTCTCTTAGTTTAGAAGTTAGAGGGGGGACACACACATTTTTCCACTTTGGAAGTGTCTCTCGCGCAAACTATTCAGTTTAGAAAAAAATGATGTTAGAAACCTCAACATCATTTTTGAACAGCTATCTATAGATACCCCACACGTATAGGTTTGATGAAAAAATTTTTATTGAGTTTCAGTTCCAAGTATGGGGACCCCCAAAATGTATAGTTTTTTTTCTATTTTTATATAAAAATCTTAATGCGGTTTACAGAATACGTCGACTGACCAAATTTCAACAGTATAGCTCTTATAGTTTCGGAAATAAATTGGCTGTGACATACGGACGGACAGACAGACAGACTTGACGAATCTATAAGGGTTCCGTTTTTTGCCATTTGGCTACGGAACCCTAAAAACGGACTTCCATGTGTGTGTGACTGTGACTGTGATGGAACGTCGTGTGTTTTTAGTCATTTCTATTGTTTCTGACAATAATCCGTACAAAAAAACAAGGCAAGTTGATTTTCACTTTCACCAATATTTTAATATTTAACAGGAAGAATTAGGAAATTAATATATATATTCAAACATTTGAGACACATAACGGATCTCAATATTTTGAACACAGTGTACTATTCCCTGTGCCAATCCCAGATAGCTTACTGTATTTCTTCCTGGGGTAGCGCCTCTAAGAGTAATATGATACAATTAGAACGGGCACAAAGAGCTATCGTAAAGGTTTCAGTTTTAAATCTTTCCGCTTTCCCACCAAAGAACTTTATGACCACTTCGAAGTCTTAACAGTACGACAATTAATGTTCATTCTGAAAGTTATTCTTAGACAAAATACTTTGACAGGTAATTGTGAATATTCTTCTTTAACATCGCGAAGACGACCAAAACGTAGGTTTAGACTACCCTTAAAAGAGATTCGCAGGAAAAGTTTCAGTCAATGATTCTGTAGCTTTCTCGGACGTTTTTACTGTATTCTAATTAAAATATTTCTTTAGCTTATGATTTGAATCTAAAAATAGCATCTGTCCTTTGTCACTGGAAATAGAAATTCTAAAAATACTGAAGTAGCTTATAATATTGATGTTTTATTTGTGGACCTCTGAGATATATTTATGACGGTTTAATATATATTAGCACCTAATTTATGCCCGTTTGTATTTTGTGTCATATCTACATACTAGGGTCTAAATATTACTGGGCAAGTTACTAATGTGTATGGTTCCCTATACTGACTCCGATTTACGTCGTAGATACTTGACTACGACATTGTCCGGCTTGCTTATATTGTTTGTGCCAAAACGATGTATTAGGAAGTTACTGTGTGCCATACTGAACTTAAAATGTTTGAATTGATTAATGCGATTCAAGTTTAAATTTTGTAAATTAATCCGTCAACATTTGGAGTAAAAGCAAGCTGTAGTAATAAAAAAGTTTTCAATTATAATTTGAATGTTTTTGCTTTTTGTTTATAGGTCCAGGCAGTGTTTTGTAAATAGAAACTAAACAGATACATGTAAAACTCTTCCAATGCAAAATAAAAAAAATATCCTAATCAAGACGTTTTTTTTTTCTTTTTTTCGAATGTAACCTTTTTTGTTACATATAACGATAACGTCTGCATGATATATTGAAATCACAAAAAATACTCTTTTCAATATTTGTCTATGTATAGTATATATGTGTTTATATGTCTAGTGTATATTATTGTCAAAAGTGAATGATTAAAACATATGAAACAACTGTATTCATAACGAAATATCTTTATTGTTTAATTTTTAACTCCGACAACTATCTTTTAAAAAGCAATAAAGAAGAATTCAATAATTCAAAGTTACAAAATAGTACTTTCCTCTGAACTGAGCAATATATCAGCTCTTGGATTACATGAAAACGATTAATTAATGTACGTCACAAATTGTTTTAAGACTCGTCACATGTAATATACAAGCAAACAGGGGCTTCTGTCACTCGTGTACTGATTTATTGTCAGGGAATCAATTCAATATACAAACTTAACCATCCACGAAAACTTAACACAAAACTATTCATTAATTTAAAGCGAATGACGTTGCACCATTAGTCATCCGCGAAATATATCAATTCCAAGGCATCACGCTGTCAAGCCTTCGTCAGAAACAGAACTAAGCACCATGCTGGCTGAATAGTTTCCGCATATTCTTCTATCTATCTCCCTCTCTCATTAAACAAACAATCAACAAATCTTGTTATAAAAATGAAACAACCAATGTTTATTATAAATAGATGTGCGGGTTCGCAAATCTCGTGAACAAAATCCTATTTATGTTTTTTAAAGTATGGTTTCTGTTCTATTTTCAATTTTATTACCTTGTTTATATAGATTTTTGTGTATACTTTAAACATAAATGTTATGTTTAATGAAAGATTAATGAGTTTCAGTCAATTTACGTGTACTACATTATCTTTTTAAATAAAGAGCGGAAAGTTTAATTACTTCGAACGGTTTTATGTACAGAAGCTGTTCTTATGACATAATTCTTTTATATAATACCAACTTTAAGCCTCGGCTCCTTCTGAGTATATGTTGGTTATGGCGGTAAAAAGTAGGCTATGTCCTTTCTCAGGAACTAGGCTGTCTATGTAACACAGGTAATTTAAATAGGTTTAGTAGTTTTGACGTGAGAGCGCGACGGACATTCAGATAGAGTTACGTTCGCATTTATAATATTAGTAAGAATTAATAACACGGAAAAGTTTTAAAACCACTAGTTGAATAGGTATGGTAAAATGTTAACAAGCATACATTTGTAATTGTTGTACAAAATTTCAGGAGAAAATTAATTGCGTAATTAACTGAATATTGAACATAAAAGTTTTTATTACGTTTAATTTATTTCGCTGCTGCAGTAGTTCGTGTATTAATTGAAACGGACTTGAATTGTTTTACAAAATATAGTATTTATCCCGCCGCTTCACCCACGTATATGTTGCTTATTGTTATTGTTAGTATTATAACGCTTGAAAATAGCACTAAGTTTTAAGTACTTATGTGATGATTGTCAGAACTAATTGTATACTTAGTAAGCATTAGATAATTTGAATTTGAATTATCGCGGTAAAAAGTAGCATATGTTCTTAGACTTTAAAGTATATGTGTAAACATTTAAATCGATTCAGTAGTTTTGGTGTAAAAGCTCGATAAATAGACAGACAACGTTACTTGCGCATATATAATATCAGTAAGGATGTGAAGTAGGTTAGGAGATTATGAAAGTAGACACTATTAAGCAATTTAAAAAAAATATCATTTGAATTAATAATGAACATCTATGGCAATCGTTATTGGGAAGTCAGTGCCCTCGAATATACTGACAACTAGTTCAATCTTCGAATTTCGAAGTTCTCTCTCTCTAGGGTTGCGGAGGTCCGATGCTAGTCGCTCCGTGGAAAAACTGAAATTCATGTAAAACCGGTTGAAGTAGTAGCCGACCCCAAATAAACTTGGGAATAAAGACTTGGAAGAAGATCATTTGAATTAATAAGTCCAAGAAATTAACAAAATCCTCTACTAATAAAATTACCGATATTTTCGAAATTATATGTATAGACGTATAGTGCTAGAGATACCTATGTGACTGTACTACATTTTGGAGTTATTATAATTTCAAGAAAAAATAATATTCTGTTGAAAGAAGCTCGCATTATTATATTTCTCGAAAAAGAAAATAGAAAATTATATATTAAAATAAAACAGTTAATATAATAATAATTTTTCGATAAGAAAATCGAAAATAATTTATTGAAACATAACGCCAGATGTGCACGTAGACCGTATTGAATTATAGATACAGTATGGTCCATTCAAAGTCAATCTGTAATAGATCGCAGACTGCAATATTAAGACAATTCTTTTTTTTTTGGTAAAGGTTTTGGGCAAGTGCGTGCATTTTATGAATCACAATTGTTTATTCATTACAACCCAACATTCCCCGGCTTTTCTTACAAGTAATTCTTAATGGCAGCGTGGAGTATGGCAAATGACGGTGTTCCACGCCGGCGCCTCGAAAAGCACGCTAAGCCGTCGGTCCCAGTTGTCATTAATATCTATACAACCCATTGTCGCCCTACTGCACTCGGGTTTCCTCTCAGGAGAGGGCTGGGCTCCTAAAGCTGGCCGAGTACAGGTTGGGGACTGGCAAGAAGGCCTCCATTTAAGCTTCACAACTGTTATCTTATAATAACATGTGGGACCGATTGCTTAACGTGACCTACGAATCACGGAAATGTTCATAATATATTATGCCACAATCGGTCATCCATTTAGTTATGAAATAAAGAAATCAACTTTAGAAAATAATCATATAGAAATCAATAGAGAGTATACTGGATAGTGGATATAACCTCTTATCAACGGAAATCGCTTTGGCAATTCGTAGAATGGGGAAAAATACAAAAATATTGTATGAAGTTGTCGATAACAGCTATGAGAAAAAAGTGGCCAAGTGCGAGTCGGACTCGCCCATGAAGGGTTCCGTATCAGCAAGTAACATCATATAAAAGTTCTTGTATTACGTTGTAACTTTCATCGATGTTTTTATACTAGTGTATTGATTGGATGAAAGGTAAACTACTCACTAGATCTCCTTCAAACCAATTTTCGTTGGTAGTTTGCATGGTAATGTACAACATATATTTTTTTTAGTTTTATCACTCTTTTATTTTAGAAGTTAGAGAGGGACACACACACATTTTTCCACTTTGGAAGGGTCTCTCGCGCAAACTATTCAGTTTAGAAAAAAATGATATTAGAAACCTCAACATCGTTTTTGAACACCTATCCATAGATTTTTTTTGAGTTTCAGTTCCATGTATGGGGACCCCCAAAATGTTTTTTTTTTTTCTATTTTTATGTAAACATCTTAATGCGGTTCACAGAATACATCGACTGACAAAATTTCAACAGTATAGCTCTTATAGTTTCGCAAATAATTGGCTGTGACATACGGACGGACAGACAGACAGACAGACAGACAGACTTGATGAATCTTTAAGGGTTCCGTTTTTTGTCATTTGGCTACGGAACCCTAAAAAGGGCGGATACGTAGTATTTCATACTTTTACAGGATCAAAAAGCTTTTGATATGTGAACACACATACTTTAAGTGCTTTCATTTATGTCCTACTTTTTTATTATACAATCAAAATCAGATTTATTATGTTTAAAAGCTTTTAACTCTATTTCTTTTTTCGGATTAGGGACTGGCAAGCCGCTGGAGGCCTCCAACTAAGCTTTACGGCTGTTTTTTTATGATAACAACCGGGACCAACTGGTTAACGTGATCTCTGAATCACGGAAACGCTCCTAACATATCATGCTACAAATGGTCACCCATCCAGGTACAGACCGCGCGTTCATTGCTTACCCTCGGTGATTGTTTCCAATCACCTAAGACCACCTGGCCATAAGCGTTTCCTATTATGGACTGTTATTTTATAATAAATCTAATTCTTTATAGATCTCTTCGTGGGCCTCATTTACGTGTTTCCTGATATCATTCAAAAAATCACCATAGCCTGGCTGGCAGGCGAATTTATGTGCAAGACTGTCAAATTTCTTCAGGTAAGATTATAATTACAAAATTTTGTTATACTCTATACAATTTTTTGAACCATTTGTTTTTAATTACGAAATTATTATTACAGTATCCTGTTTTAGGATTTTATTTTATGATTATTTAAGATTTGATAGTTTTTTATGCTATTTCTTATATTTTTAATTAAATATTGTTATGAGAACAATTTCACTCTATGTCTGCCTATTTTAAAGTAACTTAATCATTAATTTGATAGAATTATTTTATACTAAAGCCAACACTATATCCAACGAATTTTTTTGACAGTGAGAACAGGAAAATAGTTCTCAAATTCCAACATTCGAAATTCGATTTGATAAAAGTTTTGTGGAACTTCATCAAAGCGAATCTTTTATCCAATAAATAAGTCCCGGGTTCGTTTGGAGATGAAAGGATACCATCTGTGACCAATAGACGAAATTTGAATATTTCACTTTCTGGCAAATCGTATATTTATGATCGTGAGAATAGAATTCTGAAATTATATGTTCAATATATTTGATAACCACATGCGTAGATGGATTTTCAGATTACATAAAAGTAATTTTCAATGGTTCATGGTTGCCTTTAAAAGATTGCTTGTGAGCAATAAAGCCACTACTTGTATTGACGTAGCATTAAGTTTTGAATAAAATGTTTAAATATGTTATATTGGTCACTACGCTTTTAGTACGCCAAGTGTTGTGGGTTCAAATCCCAAATCGGAAAATACTTTGTGTGGTTCACAAATTATTGTTCTGAGTCTGGGTGTTCATAATGTCCGTTTCATGTATAATTGCAAAGTTCCACGCGATACGGGAATATATTACAAACGAGTTGTATATTTAAAGAAAAAAAAATACACACATCTGACTTCATAGCTGATCTCAAATTAGGCAAAGCTTTTGCTATGGTAACCAGACTGTTGATAAAAATATTTGTATATTTTTAAATACATTGTATATATCGTATTGGTTATATTCATCGATAAATCTAGGGGCACAATTCGAGGAATAAAAGCAGCACGGCCATACCATACTTTTCTCGAAGCAATTCAGTCCATTTTCGACCCCCTATAATCTCTCACACACTCTAAAATATCTAATTCAGTATCATAATTTATGGATGAATGGATTTTATGCGATTGCAAAGTCATTCCATTTATTTAACACAATAGATTTTTGATGTTTATATGGTTACTATAAGTTACATAATAAATTGAAACAAGTTTCCTTGAGTAGGTACTCAATTAATAAACCGACTTTTGTATTATAGGGATCTTACAACTTTTTACGGTAGACAAACTTGACGTGGGTTTTTAACAAGTTATGTTTTTGATGGCATAAATATTTCGAACGTCAAACACGCAATGTCATCCACTACTAAGCACAGCTTGTGTGTGCTATACTCGTATATATACTTTTTTTGTAAATACATACTACATGTTATGATAGAAAACACCTTAACTCCAAAATAATTATTTGTAGGTCATACAAACATTTGAACTGACACGAAAATCGAGACTGAGACCACAGCTGTCGTATATGTTACAACGACATCACCGAGGCAATCAAATGCAAGAATCTAGAGATATCATCCTCTGATCGTTAACCCTATTGATCTTTACAGGCTGTGGTGATGTACGCGTCTACCTACGTTCTAGTTGCTCTAAGTATAGATCGCTGTGATGCTATCACCAATCCCATGAACTTTTCTGGAAGTTGTAAGTATTAATTCACTTAACGTAAAAGAAAAGCTTATTTCTTTCTATCGTGCGACAATAGCAAGTGTATTCATACTGCTTGCTTTATTATCCGTAGTAATACTAACTATATATTGCTAACTATACTATCCAAAGTCTTCTGAGCTTGCACTGCACGGTTAACCTAGTGGTTTAAGTGGTCGTCAGTTGCTTTCTACTGCGCCAAGTATTCTGGGTTCAAATCCCATATGGGACAACACTGTAAGATCCATAAATTGTTGTTCTAGATTTGGGTGCTTTTTGTGACCGTTTCAAGTACGTTTTTAAAGTCCTCCACGAGCCCTAAAGTCCTAATGCGACCCCTATAGTCCTTTTATAAGGATTAAGATATACAATTGTTGATGCTATTGCTCACATACTTATAATAAGCATTTCACTGCAAGTGAAGACTTAGAAAGAGAGATTTGCACTTATTTATTTAGTTTAATAAAAATATAAATAAATAAGTGCAAATCTCTTCTACATTGTCATTATTGCATAACTTGAAAAGCAATCGCGCTAGGTAAACGTTTATTGTGAATCGCATGTCACCTAGTTTCCTTCTGTAGTGGATATCACATCTGTTTTACAAGCAGAAGATTGCTAGTCCATCTATTTTACAAGCAGAAGATCGCCAGTTCAATCCTGGCCGGAATCACAATTTATGAAATTATTATTATTTAGTTTTAAAAAGTATTTTTCATTCAGCTTTAATTTCTTTCTGCTATTTACAGGGAACCGGGCAAGGGCTCTCATCGTATCAGCGTGGTTGATAAGCATAATTTTCTCTATTCCACTTCTCATTTTATACGAAGTCAAAGAAGTTCAAGGTAAGTAAATTGAACTAAGTAAGTAAATAATTTGAGTAAAATTGATTTCAAAGTTGATTGCGCGGTTGGCCTAGTCGTTTAAGCGGTCGCCACGCCGCTTTCTACTGCGGCATGTGTCTTGGGTTCAAATCCCACCACTTTGTGTTATTCTGAGCCTGGATATTCTGTGTGTCCGTTTCATCTATGTTTGTAGTCCTCTGCGAGGATTTTTATTTCTAATTTTAAAAAAGGAAAAAAGAAAGATAAAGATACTTGTGAAGGTCACCTCAAAATCAGTTTAGCTATTTTGCCTAATCATAAATTATTGTTTTATTATATTGCATTGAGTAAGTTTTTGGTTACCTTATGATTTAAATATTTGATAATATGTAGTCTACTGGTACAGCACGTATCATTTTTATTCATTTCAATTTGAAGTTCAAAATTATATGTTTGGTTTTTTTTATTTAATACTATTTTAAACAGTAGAATAACTTATCCTATCCCGGTTCAAGTTTTAACTTGATTAAAAAAGCATTTACCTTTTTGGAGGTAAAAATCTCATAGCATAACATTTTTAAGGCAGTTAAAAGTAATGGTTAGAATAACTGTAAAAATTGATGAAATTTTGACTTTTGATTTTGCCACTATCTTTCCAATTTTATTGAATCAAGCTTCAGATGCAGCATTGAGGAAAAATTGAAGTGAAATGGGTCATTTTTTTAGGTGTGACCCCGAGAAGGGCCTAACAGCTTGGGTAATGTAAAAAACCGATCCGGTTTGTAATCGTGACCCAGTTTTGTCTGGACCAGGAAAAGAATTGACTTAGATGACTTCGATTTTCCTCAATGGAGTATTGTCATTTATAAAAAAAGCTATTTGTATAAATGTTAATTGGGTCGTTTGTTAACCGAAGAAAAGAAAATTAATGAATAAGGAAGACAGTTTTGTTTTCCAGATTATAAATTCGTTCTTACGTCATCACTACTATGTTTACACATGCCTGAATTCATTTAAAATTTGAAATGTTTTTGTTTTTCACGAGAACTAATGTTGTTAACGAGAAAAAAAAATGTATTTGCGATAGCTATGTCTGCATTATTATGCAGGCACTACACTTCGTTATGCGCTATTCGTTAAGTGTCTACGCCGTATTCGCCCAAATATTTGTTATGCGCGAAAACAACAAACATGCCATCCACACTTCGAACTGGTATGCCAAATTAGGCAAATATGTGTGTTGTAGAGATGTGTCATTGTCATTTGTATGGTCAACGAAACGAAATCATACGAACGAACGAAACATCTTATTTTAATTTTATTTTTATTTTATTAAATTTACAGAAACAATACTTAAATGAAGTCTAATTATTTTGATCATATGATAGAATATTTTAATCGATTTATCGTATTTCAAAAACTGTTTTATAGCCTATGGTTGTTAGTAATGCACAGGGCTCTTCACTCCCCGTCCGAAGTGTGGGCAGCCGATGCGTGTATTCGCCTTATTCGTGTCCTTTGAAGTGTGTCAAGAAACCGACAAGTCGACAAATACGATTTTTCGCTATTCGGCTTATGTTTCTATGCGTACGAATAAAGCGAATATTGGCGATATTACTCTCCACACTTCGCCGTATGTGCGCTAATAACCCGCATAACGAATAGCGCATAACAAAGTGTGGTGCCTGCATTACACATCTAATACTCCTTGTTCTATAATAAGAAGGAAGTTAATCATTTTATTGCACATATAATGAAAAAATCAATTACGTCGGCCATACATTACAACACACAGTATTTAGTAAGAATACAGTATATAGCATTAAAATTCTAATGAATTTTATAATTCTCTTATAAATATCTTATCTTATCTCATTACATTTAAGTTTTTAAAGTTTTTTTATAAAAATGAACTATGATATTTTTGTAGGTCAAGTACAATGCTGGATAGAGCTGGGTACTCCTCGGCGGTGGCAGATTTGGATGACACTTGTTTCTATAATGATCTTAGTGCTACCAGCGTTAGCAATAGCTGCATGCTACGCTGTAATAGTACTTACCATATGGACTAAAAGCAAAGCTGTCGTCATGAGTCCTCCTGTTAATTCTAGGAGAACGAAAACTTTGAGGAACGGTATGTATCGTATATTGAAATAAAATATAATACATTACTCTTTATGTTTTTGTATCTCAGAAAACATTGCAACTGTAACTTACCGTGAAGTAGTAGACATGTTTTTGTAGTGACATTTGAGTTATGAGTTAACTGTCACAGAAGCGATTTATAAATTTGCTAATCTAATCAAATCAAATAATACTTAATAGCCGAACAAGATATAGGTATTCAATTAATTTTATAATTAATATGTGATATTCATGTTACCCTTGAGATTGAAATACTGATCAGACCCTAATTATTGAAACTAAAACTTTTTTTTTTGGTTTTATTACATTAAAACTTCATTTGACATAAAAATATAACAAAAAGCAGATACATCTGAAAGCGGCCAAATAATCCTCTAAACATAATTAACTGACATAATTAATTTCGCATTTAACGGTTTGTATATTTAACTTTTTCAGGTCAGGTGGAAAGTGACCCGGATTCACGACGAGCCAGTTCTCGGGGTTTGATACCTAGAGCGAAGATCAAAAGCGTCAAAATGACATTCGTTATTGTTTTCGGTAGGTATATTCAGCTTAAAATTAATGTGTTTAGTTATGCTCCGTTTTACTGACAAGCTCAAGTTTAGTTTATAATGATTGTTTCAATGGTAATGTTAATTCTATTTTCTCAGTAGTCAGTTATGTTTTACAACAGTGATAAACCTTTGATGTGGATTTCACTCTTTTCTATTTGTAACTCTGTTACAAAATCCGCTGGAACCGGATGGGTCGTTAAAAAACCTCCTAATTTTAGATTTTTTTTTAGAAGGAAGAGCCAGGGCCAACTGCCAGTGATTTTATGAAATTTGATGGCAATAGGACCTATACCGTTAAGAATATTACAATATTTCAAAATAACTTAATCAATTGTTTAATGAAAGTCCACAGTTTTTATAATATGGGTTTTGTTCTACCATAGTTTTATCAACAAAACAATGTTTCTATAAAATTGAATTATTTGAATTTCATAAATTTTGGACAATCAGCCTTTAGAAGTATTTTTCATTCACAGTATTTGTGATGTGCTGGGCTCCATACATCGTGTTCGATCTACTACAAGTGTACAACCACATACCTCCAACGCAGTCAAACTTCGCGATAGCCACTCTCATTCAAAGTTTGGCACCGTTGAATTCAGCGGCAAATCCATTAATATGTTGCATGTTCTCGCCGCATATTTATACAAGCTTAAGGTTTGTAATAGACATTTCATATTAATAATTTACATTGATGATTTCATAATTTTTCAACAAAATTAAGTCATACATGCTATCGATATTGATCTAGACCTGAAAACACAATGATATAATCTACAACGAAAAATATTTTTTTATCATTATTTATCATGGTTTTTATAACAAATATAGCTATTATCTCACAACGTTTGACAATAAAAAAAGTACTAATCACGCAAATACTCGCAGATTTACATCAAACAAAGTTTTATTCATAAGTTTCATTTGCACAAGATCATGTTACACTCACGGTCAGAACCCACATTTTACACTTCACAACAACTCATCAGAACAATAATGACAATTTCAGACGAGTAGCTCCGTACAAGTGGGTATAACTTTGATTGCAGACGAGTACCGCCATACAAGTGGCTGTGGTGGGGAAAACGGATGAAGAGGCATACGAGAGGAACTGTACGCTCGAGGTCCGACTCCACTGCTAACTCGGACCTGCTGAGTTCTACACACGCAAAGAGATCACATTCAGTCGCAACGGTATTTTTCCATTTTATTACGATCAAATTTTAGGGGTGACTAAGTCTTTCATGCTATATAAAAAATATATCAAAAACTTTTTTATTTGAATAGAACTTATTTGGAATTTATATTCTTAAAAATCTCGCTGCATTAACCACCTTGTTAGAAAATTCTCTTAATTTTTCCACCTCTGGTTTCTTTACATGATTATCTAATTTAGCTTTGTCTTTTTTTATTACTCAGCAAAATTTTTCATTGCGAGTGTTACAGACGTTAATTGAAGTTGATAGATAAGGTTAACTTTAAGATTGTATAAGAACTTAATAGTTACATTTCAAACTATCTTAATGGTGTGTCAGAGACGGCTGATGCAATCTTCTGTGTCTCTCTATTCTTCACTTTAAAGGGATTGTTTTTTTTTTCTATTTATAAGACATTACTTAATCTACTTCGCAACTGTAAACTATTTTCTTAATTCTTCAGAAGCTTGATCAAACTAGTTAAATGTCAAAGAGAACGTCCTCGGCTTTTTCCATCTTCTAGCACGCTTAGTGCCGTCCTTTCGATAGGTAACCTATGACATATGAGCCACTTCCTTCTTAATTTCCGTTCCATTTTGAAAGTGCCACGGGTATGTTAAAGACGATTTATATAGTATTCAAATCTATGTAATATTTGGCAGGATCTTGTGACTTAAAGATTCGTTTTGTGCTGTCATTTCTTAAAATATGGCTTTCTTTTAATTTCAGATACTCAACCGCACTCGAAGTGGCAGTGTATCGCGGCCGTCGCAGCCTGACCCACGGCGCACACAACTGCTTGTGATGGTGTCAGCTCGCGACTGACAACGCGCCGTCAACGAGCCGCCTCGTGACGTCATGCTCTAGCGCCAGCATTCGGCGTGTACACATATGCACGCCAAGTTTTACGTCTAATTAAACTACGGTTGAATGTGAACTGTAATTATAAACTGACATTTAATATTAAAAAGTGATTTTTAAGTTGACAGTTATAATTAAGTAGTATTTTATAATGAAATTAAGTAAGTGTAAGTTAAAATATAGAAATTTATACTAAGTAAGGCATACCATAAAAGTAATTATAATTATGTTGGGCTTCTGTTAAAGCCTATATACCAAACATTAATCTCTCTGGATGACTTCAGTAATAATATAATGATGCACCTGTCAAACCTACTAGAACTCTGATGTAGAACTCAAAAAAGCTAGAACCTTATGCTTTGTAAAATTATTGTTTCAAATGATAATAGTAGAAAGTGCCAAGTATGTATTGTTAGAAAATAATAATATTGAAATGTCTGTCCGTCTCTCGGTGTCCTCGAAAAGAAGTATACTTTATATTTAGGAAATCGATGAAAATTTCATGATCTATCTTCTATCTGAGTAACAGGAGATTGAAGAAAAATCTATTTACAATTTAACGTAAGTTTAAAACAATATAGTATACTATAAGTATATCCGCAGTTCATTTATTTATTTTCAATAAGCATTATACATTAAGTAAGACTTATTTAACCAATTAATTATTCAAATTCTAGTCACGATTCGTTTATTTTTTAACTTGAACATTATTTTTTTATTTCATAATTACATCAACGACTACCATAATTTTAGAATTTTATCGTTTATAATCAGTTTAAAAACCAAAGTCAGTATTTTTAGTAGTGCATTGATCGACGGCCTAAATTATAGATCATTTGAAAATAAACTAAAAAACACCTCCTTCCAAAATGTTCCCTAGATTTCTCTTGTAACGAAGTAATGATTACAATTTGGCAAGGCGGGAAAGAAATGTGAAATTGTCAAAAAAAGTTACATAGTTTGTTGATATCTTTTTTTTTTTTTTTTTTTTTTTTTTTTTTTTTTTTTTTTTTTTTTTTTTTTACGTGTGGAAATCCCCGCGGACCGTCACCCCGTCGGGGGTTACGGCGGGGTGGTGTGTCGGACTCGAACCGACTAAAACCACACGGTGTGACCCTCTCTGCGCCTTTGTATTGGAAGGAGTCCAGGGAGGGGATTTCCTTCTGGACTCCAACCGGCGCCTGCCCGCACTGTTGCGGGCACCATCTCACAATTTACTCTCTAATTAGGCAACGTCCGGTCACACGCGGACGTCGCCCCCTCGCGGTTGGCCTCTACTGCGGACGGACGGGAAACCCGTCCCGCCCATCCGCGGCCACTCTCAGGGCGGCATGAGACGCAGGTATGCGCGCCTCCGCCGCCCGGGGCGCCGGCGGCGGATCGGGTCCGATTGGATGGCATCCTCCCGGGCCTTCTCCGCCACCTCCTTCTGCAAGATTACGTCCTCGCAGAAGGTTGCGACCGCGGTAAAACAACTGTCGCTGCCGACCATCGATCTTATGACGGCCGGCAGCGAGAGATCCCCTCCGATGACTGCAGTGAGGACCCGGCGCTGCGCCGCCCAAGCGGGGCAGACGGCCAGCGTGTGCTGGGCCGTGTCCTCACTGCAGTCGCAGTGGTGGCAGGCGGGACTCGGTTCCCTCCTAGCGACCGAGTGCAGGTACTTTCCGAAGCAACCGTGCCCGGAAAGTACCTGCGTCAGCCGGAAGGAAAGGGTCCCGTGCTGCCGCCCTGCCCACTCCTCGATGACCGGCTGAAGAGCCTCCACGGCGGCGAAGCCAGCGCGTGGGGTCTCCAGCCGGAACGACCATCTCAGGGCGGAGGCAGTGCCCACCAATTTAGGTCCAAGCTGTCGGAAGTGCTCGTCGAAGAGCCACCTACCGTCGAGGACCAGACCCAGGTACCTCATCTGGGCCCGGACCGGTACGAGGACCGAGTTGACCTCGATCGAGGCGCCGGCGGGCGGGCCGCGACGGGGCCCATGAAATAGCAGGGCCTCCGTCTTCTCCAGAGCCACCCGCAGACCCAACGCCTCGATGCGCCCGACCACCCGGGAGACTCCCGTGGTGGCCAGGCGCGCCGCCTCCTCAAAGTTTGCCCCCCGGGCCGTGACCAGGGTGTCGTCTGCGTAACAGATTACACCCAGCCCGGGGGGGAGACGCCCTCGTAGGGCCCAGTCGTATCCCATGTTCCACAGGAGTGGTCCTAGGACAGACCCCTGTGGAACACCGCACGACATGGCCCTGCGTCTCAAGGCGCCATCTCGGTCCTCGTACTCGACGGTACGCTCCTCTAAATAGTCTGCCACCAGCCGCCGCAGGTACCCTGGCACTCCGTGGTATTGGAGTGCGGCCCTGATGCAGCCGAATGGCAGACTATTGAAGGCGTTGGCGATGTCCAATGACACCGCCAACACCACTCCGCCGCCTCTCACCGCCTCTTCGGTCACGGCCCTCAGGCGCAGGATCGCGTCGACCGTCGAACGCCCTTCTCGGAAGCCGAATTGGGCGTCCGACAGGTCGGGCCCCACCTCGCTGAGGTGCCGGACGATGCGGACAGAGAGAACCCTCTCAAACAACTTGCCCGCCTCGTCCAGCAACACGATGGGCCTGTAGGCCGCGACCGAATCGGCAGGCCGTCCATGTTTCTGGATCAATACCAGCTTCCCGCACTTCCAACGCTCAGGGAAGCGTCCGGACGCCAGGCTAGCGTCCAACACTCCCCTGAGGTGGAGTTTGTTGATATCTAAGTCAAGATCTGAAATTGAACTCCTTGCTGTAAATTGCGTAAAAATAAGTAAAACATTAAGAGATTATTATTAGTATTTAATATTGTAAAGAACTGAAATATGCATAAATTATGTGAATATCGTGTGTAAAGTTTAAGTTTATTTTACAAAATTAGTACCCGTTTAATGTAAACTTTGTATTCGTAATTAAGAATAATTGTAAAATATAATATAAGTAGTAAAACTTTACATAGTAAGTAAATATTATTATTTTGTACATTGTAAAGAGGCTTTTATCTAATCATGTTGCTAAGATATAAAATGTGTACAAATATTTTTGTACTGTGAATATTATAATATTATAAAACATGTTTTCATAATATCATATTTACATAGAAGCTATTAAATGTCGTGCAAGTGTTTATGATTCTTTTCTTTACAATATCTAACTCCTTTATCTAGTCTTCAGTGAATTACAGGTGAAAGTAAGAATATAAAAATATTACGTAAACGTAATGTCCGGGTGGTGACGGATTAAGAATACTATTCATCCCGCGGGTGTCGTAAAAGGCGACTAAGGGATAAACTACGCTAGACAACATCAATGCAAAGAGAAGAAAAACTTGAAACTAACCCTATATCAACCCGTCTGGCCAGCGTGGTATAGTAGGCCAAAACCTCCTTTCTAAGGAAAGGCCTATGTCCAGCAGTGGACTGTTGAAGGCTGTTGATGATGACGATGATGATTGATGACGTAAACGTACTATGAAACAGTGATACGTCAATTGCTTAGAAGGTTAAAATAAACATATCTACAGTAATGTTATAAAAAAATTTAAGAAAAGAAACCGATTTCAGATAATAACTATTCCGACTACCCAAATCGCGACACGTATGCCTATGATATTTGAGGAGTTTTCTCCATTTCTTCAAGATCCTATCATCAGAACCTAGTTTCCTAAGAAAGAATCGAAAGTTCTGAGGTGACAAACATAAAAAAAATACAGTCGATTTATGAACATCATCCTTTCTTGAAGTTTGTCCCTCGAACTACTGAACCGATTTTTGAGATTGTTTTACCAATATTAAGCCAATTTTTTTTATGAGCGCTTTAGGCTTTGCATTAGCACGATAAATAATTACCCCGATATCTGACATACACGCACGCAAAGCCGCAGACAAAAGCTAATAACTTATAAACACAAAAACTGAAACTATAGTTTGAAGACATTCAAGAGAGAACGAGTTTTAAGCATGGTACAAACTCATAGCATATTTTTTGAAGTTTTAAAAAAGGAATTTCGACAATCTAAGTCTACATAAATTAAAAATAGTTTTTATATTATTTTTACTCATGTTAAGGCTGGCATCGGCACCTATGTATTTCTACCATAATTTTGCACGATTTGGAATATTTTTTGTAAGGTGGCAACACCAGTTAGTAGTTAATGTAGTTATAATGTAGCAATAATAAACGTGGATTCGTCCCTTTTTCTGTTCGAGACACCACGGTGGCCGTTTCATTTGAACTCCTCTACCACAGTCACTGTTAACCCTATTCAAGCCACGCCGCCACATGGCCTTCGGAGCCGAATAATTGAAGATAAAGGAATCAGCAAGTGATTTAAGTGGAAATACGGAGCATTGGACCACGTGGTATTTAGTATAAAGTGCACCCAACACTCATCAGGTTTAGTATTAAGTGTTATTTAAAGCGTATTTCTCGAACAGGTCAGTAATTATTGTATACTTTAAAGAAAACTAGCAAATGTATATTTAGGTAGTTAAATTCTAAAATACATTATCAGATTACAAGCATCGTACCTTTTATTTTTGTGTGTCAGTCGCGCGTCTTAGAAACTTTGTAACTTTGTTTTGTTATGTTAACGTATAGACTGTACCATAGGTAGATTAAATGCTATTAAATTCAGTAATCGCTAGATTGTTAAGTATACTGTGATATATAAATTAGGTACGTTATCATTAATTTTCGTGTTGTCAAAAAGACCACGTGTTACGTAACCTAAAATTTGTTGCAATTGTCAATTACAGGAACTGACACCAGCATTCCAATGGCCGAAGAAAAGGAACTCATCAGAAAGAGAGCGAGCCTTAAAGGGAGATTGACCGCCTTTTCCAACCACGTGTACAACTTGAACGCGTCGTCGCTAACCCTGGCAGAGTTGAACGAGTTACAAATTCGCTGTGGTAAAATTGAATTAATATTCGAAGAATACGATCAGGTACAGTCATCGTTAGAGTCTAATTCAGACAGCATAGAATCTAGAAGTCAGGAAAGGGCTGAATTTGAATCTTTCTATTATAAACGACTTGGCGAAGCTCAGAGTATCCTATCGACCGCTAAAAAGCCAGACCGGTCTGACGATGGTGATATTCGGTCTAACTCTTCAACACATAAGCTCGTTAAATTGCCTACCATAGAATTACCAAAGTTTAGTGGAGCTTATAATAATTGGCTAGAATTTCGTGACACGTTCTCGAGTTTAATTCACTTAAATGATGAAATAGATCACATTAACAAGTACCACTACCTCAGAGCGTCACTGGAGGGTAGCGCCCTAGTAGTGATACAATCTATTGAGTTTTCAGCGACTGGTTATAACGTTGCATGGAACGTTCTATGTGATCGGTTTAACAATCAGAAACAACTGATTAACAATCATGTCTCGGCATTACTGAATATTGAACCAATAAGCAAAGCATCATCATTTAATCTAAAACGCCTGACAGATCACATCAATAAAAATTTACGCGCTTTAGATTCCCTCGACGAACCAACCAAACAATGGGACACTCTACTCATTCATTTAATGACAAAAAAGTTAGATTCTAAGACTTATCACGAATGGGAAGCATATAATAGCAATTTAGGCAAAGATACAAAAACCACATTTGATCAATTTATTAATTTTATCAAAACTAAGGCTGATTTGCTTGAGACCATTGAAATGGGCTCTTCAGTTCATAATAATATGAACACAGTTCAAAAATCTCGTAACAAAATTAATACTTTAGTGTCCATGTCTGACCACACCGGTCAGAGGAACAATAATGTTCCCGGACTGGACAAACCATGTCCTAAGTGCAATGGTGAACACAGGTTAAGTGTTTGTCCTCAATTTTAATATTGTCCAATGAGGAACGTTTATCATTATTACCCAGTTTTAGGATTTGTTTCAATTGTTTTAATGCAGGTCACTATGCCAATCATTGTAGGAAGGCCGGGTGCAAAATATGTCACAAGAAGCATAACACCTTGGTCCACTCGGCAAATCAAAAACACAAACCTGCACCTACTGAGTATAATTCGTTCAAACCCGTTAAACCTGATGAACAGTCAAGCCAACAGTCTCAGAGCTCAAATCTTTCTCTCTCAGCGAATATCTCTGATGCACCTAGTGGTGATAAGGCTGATGTTCTTTTATCAACTGCATTGATCAAGGTTTACGGAAACAACAACCGTGAGTACATTGCCCGCGCAATATTGGACAGTGGCAGTACCTCTTCTTTCATTACTGAAAGGTTATATCATCGGTTAGAGTTGTCTGCAAATATTATTAATAGTTTTGTTACCGGAGTAGGAAATTCGGTTGCTCCATTACGCAAGATCTGCGACTTAAAAGTTAAATCCTTAAATAGTGACTTCACTACTCATCTAAAGTGCTTTGTCTTGCCAACTATAACAGATTATGTTCCTAGTAATCGATTAAATATCTCTAATTTAAATATACCTCCTCATGTTTGCCTGGCAGACCCTAAGTACTATTCACCGGCTGCAGTTGATGTGCTCATCGGTGCAGATCTTTTTTGGGATCTCTTAGGTTGTCAACGTTTGAAATTAGCTGATGACCAGCCTATACTATTTGAAACTAAACTCGGATGGTTAGTATCCGGCCCATTAAACAGTAGATGCATCATGACATTATCGCAAAATGTTAAGTGCAATTTTATTAGTGTTTCTACTGATATTTCAAATAGTAATCCAATCGTTGATATTCAAAATCAATTGGCTCGTTTTTGGCAGTTAGAGGAGATTGCTCCACGCTCTGAATATTCTAAAGAGGAACAAGAGTGTGAAGAACATTTTCAGAAGCACACCACTCGTTTAACTAACGGTCGTTTCTGTGTTAAAATTCCAATGAAGGCATCCCCAGATGCATTAGGCGAGTCTTTGCCGCGAGCAAAGCAATGCTTTCTATCTTTAGAACGCAGACTTAAAGGCAAGCCTGTTATGAATAATATGTATAAAGATTTCATGCGAGAATACGAGTCTTTAGGGCACATGACTAAGTGTACCATTTCAAATTTAATTAAGGCTCATTTTATTCCTCACCATGGTGTGTTACGGGAAAGCAGTACTACAACTAAGTTGCGAGTAGTCTTCAATGCTAGCAGTCGCACTACCTCTGGTGTATGTTTTAACGATCTTCAGATGGTAGGACCGGTAGTTCAGGATGATTTACTATCTATTTTGTTACGTTTCAGACAACATACTTACGTTCTCGCGGCAGATGTAGAGAAGATGTATAGACAGGTCGCAGTTCATCCGAACGATCGACACTTACAACTCATCATCTGGCGCGACGATCCCGCTGCCCCTCTCCAAGCCTACCAGCTTAATACCGTGACGTATGGCACAGCCAGCGCTCCTTACCTCGCTACGCGATGTCTTCGTCAGCTGGGGCTTGATTGTACTGATAAGAGAGTGGCGGAGATTATTTTACATGATTTCTTCGTCGACGATCTGTTGACTGGCGGAGATGACCTATCCGAAGTTCTAGGTTTACGTCAGAAAGTATCATCTGTCCTTGCTTCAGCTCAGATGGTTTTGCGAAAGTGGAAGTCTAATGAGCCCACATTAATGAGTGAATCTCATTTTTCCAAATCCTCTCTTGATCTTAATGTTGGTTGTACTGAGTCTAGCAAGACTTTAGGTCTAGGATGGCGTCCTCAGTCTGATCTGTTGTACTTTCCATTTTGTTTGTCTACTTATACGTGTAATACTAAACGTGACATGCTTTCTATAATATCTCAGATATTCGATCCATTAGGACTTTTAGCACCTGTTGTCATAGTGTTGAAAATGTTACTGCAGAAGTTATGGTTACATAAACTGTCATGGGATGAACAGTTATCCCCAGAAATTAGCATTTTATGGGCTGATGTAATCCGTGACCTCCCACTGTTAAATGATATTCAAATTCCTCGTCATGTTCTTTGTAAATTTGCTAAACGTATTGAATTTCATGTATTCACAGATGCTTCAGAAAGTGCCTACGGCGCATGTCTGTATGTGCGAAGTATCTGCCAGTCCGACGAAGTAACAGTGCGACTTTTGTTAGCTAAGAGTCGCGTGGCCCCACTTAAGCCAACGACTATTCCGCGGCTCGAGCTCTGTGCAGCTTTAGTTGGGACCCGACTCTATGAGAAAGTAATGTCATCATTACGATTACAGGTTACATGCACTTACTTCTGGACTGATTCAACAATTGTATTAAGTTGGTTGAAAATGATGCCAAATAAACTGCACACCTTTGTGCGTAATAGAGTTGCTGAAATCCAGGACAAAACTGCGAACTGCGAGTGGAGACATGTACCGACAGCACAAAATCCTGCTGATCATCTCTCACGCGGTGTCACAGCCTCTGTTTTGTCTGAGTTAGATCAGTGGTGGTACGGCCCAGCCTTCCTAAAGGATTTACCGTTACGCTGGCCCGACAACACTCATCAGCATGCTCACAGGGATACATTACCTGAGACTAAATGTGCTACATCACTGCACTCTCAGATTGATCGGGTACCGATTCCAACTGTTATTAATTTTGATAGATTCTCAAACTTTATGAGACTCAACCGAGTTGTAGCTTACGTGCTTAGGTTTATAAAAGTTTGTAGAAAACAGCCTGTCCGCGGTCCCATTAGTGCTGTTGAACTAAATGTAGCATTAAATTTAATAATTAAAATATCACAAAATGAGTCATTTCCTGAATATAAATTAATAGTTAATAATAAGAATCTACCTGAGAAGAGTCCCCTTCTTAAATTCAACATTTTTCTAGATGCAGATAAACTGCTTCGTGTAGGAGGGCGCATTCAAAATTCAAATTTTCCTGAGAATAAAAAGCATCCTATCCTTTTACAGTCCACTCATAGATTTACTAAATTATTATTTTGCTATCAACATATTAAATTACTTCACGCAGGCCCTCAACTACTTCTCGCTACCATTCGTGAATCTTATTGGCCCATTGGAGGTCGTAATTTAGCTAGATTTTGTTACCGTCAGTGTGTCACATGTTCTAGAATGCGGGGTCGAATTGTTACACCGATCATGGGGAATCTACCGCAACAGATTCTCAACAGACATATCGGACGAACTGTGTTATCTCCTTAAAGTATACGTAAAAAAATTCGAAATGTCTAAGAAAACTGCGGAAGTTACTATTCTCGAGCTTAATAAGTCAGTGATTGTACTGCAGAACAGAGTATCTATGCTCGAAAAGCTTAAATTGGAGCAAAATAAGCTGATTAAAAAATTTATTGGAGAAGAACCAACATCACTTAAAGTTATTTCTAATACATGTGAGGGTATTCCCCGGTCAAATTCAAATTCGCATCCAATCCGTGAAGCACGTGTTCGGGCAATATCGGCTATCTCCGCTGGCGCTCGCAAGAAAGCAGCGACACCGAGACTATCACCAATAGCAACATCACCGAGTGTATCCCCTACTATCAACAACGAAATGGCGACGCAGTCGCCGACACCTGAGAAAAGCGAGTCGATCGAGTTACGTGAGAGTTCTCAGACATCGAAAGAGGGTGACTGGAGTGAGGTAAGCCGTCCGCGCTCATATCGTCCGGCAAGATGTGCGAGCGAGAACATTACTCGTGGTACGGCCGCACCGATCCCCACTTCGTTGTCGGCTGCGGAGCGAAAGACATACCTACATTTATACTATTTAAAAGTAGGAACAACATCCGAACAAGTGTTGGAATATTTAAAGAATATTTGTCCTGATGCGCATTGTACTGCTGAGGCACTAAAAGCTCGCGGCGATTATGCGTCTTTTAAATTATGTGTTCCAGCGAAACATTTGGACTGCTTCATGTCCCCCAACAATTGGCCCGAGGATGTGTATGTGAAACAGTGGCGGAATGGATTTCGTAAACAAAGTGCACAAACCGCCAAAACCTAAGTGTTACGCATTGTTCTACCAGAACGTTAGAGGATTACGAACTAAATTACATGCATTTAAGCTATCCGTCTTAAGTGAATCAGCTGATATATATGCGTTAACAGAGACTTTTTTAGTAAGTAGTATACACGACGCGGAAGTTTTCCCTGATGGGTATACCGTAATACGCCGGGATCGCGCTAATGATACTGGTTGGGGGGGAGTGTTGTTAGCGGTACGGTCGCAATACTCTGTCCGGCAAATATTAGAAAATGACAGTTGTTATGATATCGAGGTCGTGGCAGCCATGGTTACTTTAAAATATAAGAAAATATTATTATGTGTTGTGTATATTCCACCAAACTCTAATGATGAAAAGTATTTAAATACATTTACATTTTTGGAAGGTATTATCGAAAAGTATGCACGATCAGATGTTATCATACTAGGTGATTTTAACTTAAACTCGTGTTCTCAAAATGTTACATTAAACTATGCTTATTTTCTGTCATTTTGTAAATTGTTTCAGCACAACACAATTACAAATGCCTATGGTAATATGTTAGACTTGGTACTGAGCACATTGAGTAATGAGCGTGTGTGTGTTGTTGGCGATGTGGAACCGTTGGTGCCGGCAGACGCGCATCACCCGCCGCTGGGTATTTGGTTGAGCGTTCCGCGGCCGCCGGCGGCTGCGCGGGCTCGGCCTCAGCTGCCGTTATACACATTAGAACACTGTTCACCTCGGTGGAACTTTAAAAAAGCGGACTTTCATAATTTATATACATGTCTTGCATCCTTGTCCTGGTCTGAAGTGGTGTCTACAACCAATGTTAATAGCGCTTTGGATTTTCTGTACACCAAATTAACAACTGTTCTGAATGCTAATGTTCCCATTAAGACCCATCGTACCGAGTGTACAAAGTATGTGTATCCATCCTGGTATACTCCGGAGATTATAAAAAACATTAAAAACAAGCATTATCATTTGGTAAAGTTTAGACAGTTGCAACTTGATTACAACAATGAAATGTTCAAATTTTATAGGCAGCATACGAAAAAACTAATAAAAGTAGCTTATGCTGAATTTATTGATCGCGCCGAGGCGGATATAAAGAATAATCCTAAGCAATTTTGGAATTTTGTCAAGTCGGAACGTCTTTTGCGACAGTCTTGTTGTGAATTTGAGTTCAGCGGACACACTGTCTCTGGGTTTGACGCTGCAAATGCATTTGCAACATATTTTAAATCAACCTTCTTAGCAGACACTTTAAGTTTACCATCTCATTTTAATATAAACGAACTTAATAATAAGTCATGTTCTTCGCGTGTCAGTATTGACTACGTCAGTGAACTCGACCTGCTCCAGGCAGTTAAATGCCTAAAGTCTCGAGCATCAATCGGGCCTGATGGTATACCAGCCTACATTATAAAGGACTGTCTTGGTGTACTACAAGAACCTTTGCTGCATATTTTAAACCTAGCGATTAAAACTGCCACCTATCCCGATGCATGGAAAATCTCGCGAGTTACACCCATTCCTAAGGACGGCTCCAGATCTCAAATCACTAACTATAGACCTATTGCCGTTCTGTCAGCGTTTGCCAAGGTATTCGAAAACATTTTAAATACGCATATTACTAGACAAATAAAACAACAACTGAGTGAGTGTCAGCATGGGTTTAGAACTGGTAAATCTACCACAACTAATCTCATCAACTTCGTCGACTACTGTGCTACTGAAATGGACCATTATAGGCAAGTAGACGTGGCATATTTTGACTTCAAAAAAGCGTTTGATCGTGTCCATAATGAAGTACTTTTAAAAAAGTTTACATCTTTTGGATTCACTCCAAATTTACTAAAATTATTTATCAGCTATTTTTCTAATCGTAGGCAGTATGTACAGTTGGGTAACTATCAATCGGACACATATGACACTCGCTCAGGTGTGAGTCAAGGCAGCACCTTAGGACCGACGCAGTTCCTAGTAATGATCAATGACTTGCCCGATGTAGTTAGATCAGCCCAGTGTCTGATGTTTGCAGACGATTTGAAGCTGTTCCTGGGAATCAGTAATCCGGACGACTGTGAAGCGCTCCAGCGGGACATCGATAGTGTTGTAGCCTGGGGTAATCACAACCGGTTGGAATTTAATGCATCAAAATGTAAAACGATGACATTTTCTCGTTCGCGCTCTCCGTACACCCACTGCTATAAATTATCAGGCGTCCCGCTGGACCGAGTCACAGAAATACGCGACTTAGGTTTGACTCTGGACTCGCGCCTGACCTTCAATACGCACATTACTAACATGTGCACAAAAAGTTTAAAATCACTAGGTTTCGTGATGAGAATGTCGGCACCTTTCCGTTGTAGGAACACTGTCATCGTGTTGTATTACTCTTTTGTGCGTAGTACTTTAGAGTTCAACTCCATAATCTGGGACCCGCATGAGGCGAGGTATAATACGATGGTAGAACGCGTCCAGCGCAAATTCGCTCGGTTCTTATACAAAAAGATATATGGGTTTTATCCCTATTTATTTCCATCACTTTTTGTTCTCGGTATGGTTGGTCTAAATACACTTGAATTGCGACGTAAGTGTGCTCTAATGATACACTACTATCTTTTACTTAACAATAAAATAGATAATTCGAAGACGTTATCTCGTTGTATGCTGTGGGTACCAAACCAGTATACCCGGCTACGCTCGTGCCGTCTCCTCACTGCGCCGCAGGTACGAACGTGCACGGCACAATACGCTCCCACTAGCCAGGCAGTCAGTCTGCTCAACTCTCTGATTGCTCAGTATCCAGATGTTGACTTATTTTTCACCAATCTAAGTGTCATCATCATCAACAGCCTTCAACAGTCCACTGCTGGACATAGGCCTCTCCTTACAAAGGAGGTTTTGGCCTACTATACCACGCTGGCCAGACGAGTTGGTATAGGGTTGGTTTCAAGTTTTCCTTCTCTTTGCAATGATGTTGTCTTGCTTAGTTTATCCCTTAGTCGCCTTTTACGACACCCGCGGGATGAATAGGGGTGGTGACACTCTGTATTCTTAATCCGTCACCACACGGACGGAATCTAAGTGTATTTGTTAAATATTGTATACTTTTTCTAAATGGTAGGTATTAATATTGTTAAGTAGACATGTTAATGTCTACTTAACAATATTAATTTACTTAACAATATTTTTTATTTTAGTAAATCTAACTTGTAACATTATATTATGTTGTAATGGCTCGCTGTACGTGTTGGACAAACTGTAAGTGCAGTGAGCAGTTGAATTAATAAATAAATAAATAAATAAATAAACAGAGAGTTTCACCTGGGGGGTTTCCATTTGAGAACGTGGCACTCGATTATGCAGGTCCTATACAGGCCGTTACACGGCAAGGTCGTGGTTGTAAGGTAACAAAGGTTTACATTGCCGTTTTTGTTTGTTTTGCCACAAGAGCAATCCACTTAGAGTTAGTAGGTGATTTAACGAGCAACACATTCATACTAGCATTACGGAGATTCATTTCACGCCGGGGAAAACCAACAAATATATACTCTGACAATGGTACCTCGTTCGTTGGCGCATATAACGATATATCAAATTTTATTAAAGCGAGTTGTAATAGTTTGACTGCTGCCATGGCTAATGACGGTGTTCAGTTTCATTTTATACCGCCATACTCGCCTCATTTTGCTGGCCTTGCGGAAGCTGGTGTCAAGTCCACCAAATATCATTTAGGTAGAGTGTTGGGACAATGTAATTTGACTTACGAAGAGCTAAATACCACACTTGTCCAAATCGAAGCCCTGCTTAATTCAAGACCGCTCACTCCACTATCTTCGAGTCCAGAAGATCTAACGCCGCTGACTCCTGGACATTTTTTAATCGGGCGACCACTCGTCTCACTACCGTCACCTGATCTTCAAGACCGCTCCACGAAGACGCTGACGAGATTTCACCGGGTCGAGCAGCTCCGCCAGCACTTTTGGGCACGTTGGAGCAAAGAATATATATCAGAGCTCCAAATCAGAACGAAATGGCGTGCTAGCAAGGGGTCACTCAAACTTGACTCACTGGTGTTAATAAAGGAGGAGAATTTGCCGCCACTTAAATGGAGACTGGGTCGTATAGTGGAGGTGCATCCTGGCGCTGATGGAGTTATTAGAGTGGCTACTATCAAAACTGCTACTGGGTTGATGCGACGCTCGTTTAGCAAGATATGTCCGCTGCCTGACCCTGACGCTGTTTGTTGAAGCCGTTCCTTCAACGCCTGGGGGCATGTTAAGGCTGGCATCGGCACCTATGTATTTCTACCATAATTTTGCACGATTTGGAATATTTTTTGTAAGGTGGCAACACCAGTTAGTAGTTAATGTAGTTATAATGTAGCAATAATAAACGTGGATTCGTCCCTTTTTCTGTTCGAGACACCACGGTGGCCGTTTCATTTGAACTCCTCTACCACAGTCACTGTTAACCCTATTCAAGCCACGCCGCCACAACTCATATGTATCATATTTTTTAAACTGAACATTTTTCTGATAGAATCTCGTAACGCCATCTCTGCCTTGAGTGTTAAACTAAAAGAAAGTATGGTACTCTCGCTCAGGTATTTTCTCTTGATACCAACTAAAAGATGATCACATCTTTGTTACAACAATAATGCAGAATGGATTAAAAAAATTAAGGAAAAGTTAAACTAAATAATGTCTCAGTGTACTACTAACGAATACTAAGTTAACTTTGACGTTAACACACAATAGCAGATGGTTAAGAGTGTGCTGCGCGAACAAAAAACGCCGAGTTTAGGTATTTACGAGCAGAGTTGCGCGGCAGCGCCGCTAGGCAGCACCGTCGCCGCTTCCTACGTGAAACATTTTATCCCTACTAATATTATAAATGCGAAAGTAACTCTGTCTGTCTGTCTGTTACACTTTCACGCCCAAACCACTGAACCGATTTTGATGAAATTTGGTATCAAGATAAAATTGAACTTGGGAAAGGACATAGGCTACTTTTTACCGCGATAACCGACATACACGCGGGCGGAGCCGCGGGCGAAAGCTAGTCTAAGATATGTAAAATAATTGTACAGAGTAGGCTCCACACAGAGTAATACATATCTTCTAAATATTCAGTCGTTTTTATGGAAGTTTTGTTCAAAAGTAATAATTTCTAGAATCTATTCATTTTCATAATCAGCCTATCGAAGTCCACTGCTGGACATAGGCCTCTCCCATTGCAAACCACTCTGATCGATTTTGGGCTTCTCACATCCAGCTCCTGTCAATATAAGTATATCATCTATACAGGGTGTCCCAGAAAGAATGGGTAATCCTAAAGCACGTAGTAGTATAGCTATCCAGCGTACAAAAAAAAAAACCCAAAAGAAATCCAATAGTTGCCCAAATTTTGAAGTTATCTTATTCCTCACAAAAAATCTTATTAGAAATGCAGTAAATAGTATGAGTGCCTATTATACTTTTTTGGAAAAAAATTAACATGAAATTTGATCAAAATAAATTATGACAGAATTTGAGATTTTTGTGAAAAAAATATGTATGAAAAACTAAGCAGCAACTATATTAAAAAAAATGGTATAATACATAATTTTATCCAAAGAGAGAAAATTAAAGCTTCCTTTTTAGTGTAGTAAAGGACGTGTGATAATGTTATTTCGCTATTTACTACCTGAGTGTGGCCGAAGTAATTTTTTGTTAATTATGAGACAGAGATAGGTGAATAAATTCAGTACTAAAGTACAGTGTAAGCGAGCGAGAGACGAGTATATTATTATTGTACCTTTGTACTATTGTACCTTATCTCTCTCGCGCCATGGCTCATAGCAATGGCAAGTATTTGGTGCGTCGCTTGACTTGTTCGGTATCGCATGTTCCCATTCCTTTTGCAGTTCTCTGTGATTGTCAATCAGTGTTAAAACGACGATTTCTGGCTAAACAGCCAGAAGTCATCGTTTTAAGTAAGAGTCAAATCATTGGACTCTTCGTTTTGCTCACTGATTTGGACTTTAGTTTGGTGATTTTACGACGACTTGGCTTGTATCTGGACTGGTTTCGTGTATCAGTATGCCGTGTATTCAATATATGGCACAAGAATACGCAAACATGCACTTTATTTATGGTGAATGTAGAAGTAGCGCAAGTGCTGATGCATTCCTTTATAGGGAAAGATACCCTACAGCGCGTCATCCAGATTACCGCGTATTCATAAGAGTGTACAGATGTTATTCGGAAGGTAGAATGCATAGGTGGTACGAGCAATGGGAGAATAGCAAATATCAATATACAAGACACTGTGCTTGACGAAATTCAGAAGAAGACAAAGACGACCGGTCCACATCTTATAAAGCCCCTTTTACATGTTCTTTTTTTTCAAAATTAGCTTCAAGAAGCTTCCGCTCCTGAAGCCATTCAATCGAATCAGCTTAATACAGTGCGCCGTTCAAGTGCGTAACGATCCTCATTGAATAGCTGTAACAGTATTTTTGCCATATGCGTAGATTTAGCAAAGTTGAAATCGGCTTTACTAAAATCAGGCCTTGGGCAAGTTTCACCGTAGTCTTTATCACTAATGTCTGTATTGCGGGATTAAATGAAACAACAGATGCAGCACACCGTCCTGAGTATGATTGTCTAAGTGAATAGTTTATTCGCCATAAAATTTTTGGCATTTTTAATCAATCGACAAAGTACTTTTATTATGGTGGCAAAGACCGCATCTGATTTTATTTCACCAAATACGTTTTTATCAGTTTGATGGCCTTTATTTATGAGGATGTACTTGCAAATATAAGACTTGCACGAGCTGTGATCGCGGAAAACGTGAATAAGTGCATTGAAAAGGTCTTGTTTTAAATCTATAACTTTTTCAGCGAAAGATTTTTCATTTTGAGAATCAATGTGATTTATGGCACCTTTCACCGATCGCCGTACGCGTAGCACGTTTTGGAGCTGTATTTTTTGGCATTTTAATTGGTAACATGTATTTCTTGATAATTCATCTAATCTTGTACAAAAGTTTCTGAGGAGGTGGTTAGAGCACTCTATCTTTTAGACAATAAGTGCGGCATATGGTTTGGTATCCAGAACATTTTTGTAGGTGCTGGAATCACCATTAGCTATGTGTTTAGAATAAATAAAACCTTGAGTTGCTTTTGAAGCCTTCTACTATGGCAGTTGACTACATACCGCTAGATGATCGAGTGTAATTTTTATATCATACATGCTCAGAAATACAAACTTGAAGTAAAGTTTGCGCTTCTGAGCTCGCCCGCAAACCATAGAGTTTTTATTTTTAACAGTCATGTAGAGAACTTTTTTAGTTCTGTAGCCAATGATATTTGCAGCTCCTGAAAAGGTCGTATAGTTTTTCCTGTATGACCTCTTACTCCAATACGCATCAGATACAACTGTTATCATCGGTACGCTATCTGCATTAAGGTCATTATTTTTTTCAGCCAGTTAATATTTTTATTTTGTTGCTTCCTCTATGCTTTTTACTTTGGCCAGTTCCCAGAGTTCACATACTTTAGCATGAAATTTGGCATAAAAATGTTCTGACATGCAGGGTATATCAAGAGAAGTTTTGACTTGCTCCAGGGCACTGAATCCCATATCTATACACTTAATTACTCACGATATTTTGATTGAGTGCAAGTTCCTTGCTGTTTCTAGGTTTTCAACAATTTTCCAATCTTAATTTTGCATTACACATATTGCATACTATGAAACAGGAGGACTGAAAACAATTTCTATATTCTCCATTGATTTTTAAATTACTGAAGTTGCAACCAAATGGAGAGTTGTGGTGAGTAAGTTCTTGGTTTAAACAAGTACCCGAATTTTGGCTTTGCTTTCATTTGTGTTTTCCTTTTCTACTATAAGTTCTTTCTTGACCATAAGATTACATGTAACCTGAAAAACATAGGCCTATAATAATAAAGTGAGTTTGATAAGAGTTTATAATCAAAGGTAAATATTTACGTTTTGAAGTTCTCTACCGTCTTGATTACTTGATTACTTGTATTGATTGATTAGCAACTGACGAATAATTGTGAACGGAACATTGCATTTACATTAAAATTATAACAGTAACATTAAACATACCTGTTTGAGATATTTACCTATTTGCGTTTGTACGTTTGTATTGTGTTTCGTACATTTGTTGCTCTGCGTTCGCATTACTCTGTACAGATTCGACTCGAAATTTGATTTTTTTCCAATTTTCTTATTTGCCAGTAAGTATAACCAATGACATATAGACATGATACACAATACAATACTGACATAAGTCTAAAAAAAACTTCAAAACAAAATTGATCTCATTAATATTAGTAATTAGACCCATTCTGCTTTGAAGTTTCAGACCTAGTAATTTAATTAGAGCAATATTTTTTTCTGCGCAATGTGCAATGTGCATCAGGCGTTTGTGTTAAAAATTGAAAAGTCTCAATATTTTTAGATTTATACTTTTAAATTAAATTATACACCGGCTAAACCCTGCACGATGTAAATACAAATATTGTCATATGAAAATTATTGTTCTAGACGTAAAATCTACTATCTTTTCGAAGAAAAATGTTTTTAAGATTTCATCTGACACACAACATATATGTATCATTTTTTAATTTTATATGTATCTGTTTCAAATTCCAACTTCGGCGGAGATCTTGTGCAAGGATCGACCTAAACTATACAAATACTTTTGATGTATTTAATTAATGCAGCGCACAGTACTACTCATTTGAAAATACGTCAAATCCCACAATTTCGTGCAGTACCTTCTTAATATGAAATAATTTAAGTTTTCTGCAGAATTTTTAAGAATATTTTGTTATCGATGAGCTTATGTTGAGAAAACTTACTTAAAATCAATACATAAAACAAGTGCAGATCTTTGCAGGTTTAAAGAATATCTTTAAATGTGTATTATAGAATATTTGAGACACATTTTTTTTTAAATTTGTGTTTATTGAAATAATCAATCAATAACCCACAGCTGGCCTCGTATCTCCTCTGAGGAGAGGGTTAAGGCCTTACGTCCCCACGCTTGCTGAGTGCGGGTTGAGGACACGTTGGGGCTGCATAATCTTATCGTTGGATGTTTTAAGGGGCCCGAAGGCCTCCAACTAAGCTTTACGACTACTATCTTACTAACGTAACCTCCGAATTACGGAAACGCTCATAACATATCGTGTCACATACGGTCACCCATCTAGTTACTGACCACGACGCCGTTGCTTACCCTCAGTGATTGTTTCCAATCACCTAAGGTCACTCTGCTATAAGCACTTGAAATAATTACGTGCAATCATTCAAATTAAATATAATGGTCTCTGGATGCGACCGCCTTTATTCGTGGTGGGGTCTTAGCACTACCATGAAAAACGATTAATTAAAGTGTAGAAAACATAATTCTCGAGGTTGGTAAGGTAAGGGATAGTGACTATGACGCAAACATAAGACGACAACATAATAAAGACTTTCTGACTTGTTTTCCATACACAGAAAACTTTCTTCAGAGTCGATAAATTATTAATATTAATGTTTTGCTCTGGTTTATTTTTGTTATTTTGTAAATATTATGACAGAATGTACCCAGTTGCAAATTTCAATAATACCTATTCTGATTTGTAACATTTCATCGTTTACTCGTATGCTATATATTTTTATTTATTTTTTAAATTTAAGTCAACCAAAGCGACTCCACTCTGCCTGATGGAAAGAATCAGTAGAATCCAGGAATAAGGGTCAACATAATTGTGAGGGTAGGCAATGCAGAATGGTGATCCCCACTCAGGCCTGGTTAGATAATTCTGCATCATTCTCCCGGCTCCGGAGGTCGGGAGAATTATACAAAATGATTGGCCCTCCGGTCTCTCACTCTCCAACGAAATACGACAGCAAGAATCCTGTCATTATTGGGATGATCTTCTGTGTGAGGGTAGTTCTGGCTGGTCATGCCGGCCAATTCGTACTGAAATCAGCGTGGCATAACTTTAGGATATTTACATATGTACACATTAGTCATGTTGCTATTTTATTACTAGCTTCAAATATTATCATGAAGTAACAGCATTATAAGCTCACTTATATATCTCTTTATAAGCTTATCATAAAGCAATTTGCTCTGTCGTGTTTCGCTACTTTGATTTTTGAAAAAAATCCTTCTGTATTTTAAATTCGGCAATGGGACCTACAAAATACTCTTTTCAGTGTTTTTACGAGTGATTATCTTTGATAACATGAAAAACATTGGAAATATTGATCCATTATTAACGGAACCTCATCTTAACCCGTCTCTGTCTAATACTTGGAAATTAGCTCTTTTGTTGCATATAAATGCAGATAATTTTCTAACATTTTCAAAAGAAAGCCTTGGCAATAGCCGTGTTCTCATTGTATACCACTGTGGACTGAACTTAGACACTAAAAGTATTTTTCTTCCCATTCACATTGAATAGTACATTGTTCACCGAGGGAGGAAAGGAACCGATTACTAGCGAGGGAGCAGTTTGTGGCCCGAAGGCGCAGCCTAGGGCCACAATACTCCCGAGGTAGGAATGGGACTTTCAACCGAGTGCTACACAGTGCTTTATACTACACCTGTGAGGAACATTTAAAGTATTTATAAAATAAAATCAAAACGTAAGACACCATGTAAGACACAATTTAGCCACCGTATAAAGAAACATACAGTAGGACGACGCTTTTGATCTCGTGTTAAATGCCGGCAACGTCTAGACATTGTCGCAACTGCTAGGGTTGTCTCAAGTAAACAATATTTATTAATAAATTTATTTATTTTAGATCAACATCGTCATCAACATTATGATTATTATTATAAGCAATAATTAACAATGATCAAAAATATAGTTTTTGTTAACAGTTTCATTTAGCTTGTCTTGTTTGGGACAAATCAAGTAATTGAAATATATAAGGGGGTCAACCCGGCAACAGGAAAGGCCTGTTGCCGGATTAGTCTGAAATTTGGTTAGCTAGTTTCAAACATGTAATTTAATTTAAAGAAATATCCGGATTTGGATATCTTGAATTTGAAAAAGTTGTTATTTTCATAATCGTCAACCCAAAAAACCTCAAAATTGACACTCATAACTATATTTTTTTAAATAATGTCCTCCATGTTGGATCTAGTACACTTGCACGTAGCTATGAAAAAAAAATCCGCGAAAGACACTTGATCTCATTTTTATTTTCAGGCACCTCGCAAATCTTAAAAATTACACCCTTGTCGAAAAATTTGCAAATTTTCGTCGGCGCCATCTTGGATTTTCATTTCAACCCCATAATCGTATTTAGTGACTTCGTAAACCATGGACATGATACCCATGTCGAAAAATTTGCAAATTTTAGTAGGCGCCATCTTGGATTTTTATTTCAACCCCATAATCGTTTTTAGTGACTTCGTAAACCATGGACATGATACCCATGTCGAAAAATTTGCAAATTTTAGTAGGCGCCATCTTGGATTTTCATTTCAACCCCATAATCGTTTTCAGTGACTTCGTAAACCATGGACATGATACCCATGTCAAAAAATTTGCAAATTTTCGCCATCTTGGATTTTCATTTCAGATGACGACTTGCAATCTTCCACAACACACGTCGAATGCACCATTTGAATTATTTTCCAAAATAATAATATTTTAAAGTGACACACGACAGCCCTGAAAGTTGTTTCCCGAGCTGCTAACACTGTAAATGTATGCAGCTCGGGGCAGCCGTTCCCCCGTCTCACCCCTCACGCCCCGCACGATTGCCCTGTCTAGACGTCTTCGTGGGACGACTGTAGCTTAGAATTTGACATAATATTTATAAATATTTCGCGCTTCTTTTGTTTTTTTTATTCTTCACAAAAGGATGTCAGTGGCACGGAGATTCCATATTTAAATTATATGAAAACTCTTTGGGCAGGCGCGCGCCATAGATAAGATAACACATGAGAAATGAAAATTCATACAACTTTCTCTCCCGCTAAAACACGTTAGAAATGGATTTTCATACATTTTTTCCTCCCGCTTATTTAGGTCAAGGAAAAGACTAACTTTCTCTTTTCATTTTCAGGGAATATTGACTACTGTTCCGATCAGGTGTAGTATAAACAGTATTCCTCCCCGCGTGCCTCACATATTCACGTTGCAAGTGCTCGCTCATTAATATTTATATGTTCACTCACTTCGCAAGTTTACTAGAACGGAATGCAAGTAGATGTTGCACTACTAACTGCAATGTCATTGACCCCAGAAAGCTTTAAAGTTACTGATACAAGGATGTCTCTTTGTATAAATAATATTTTTAATGGAACTAGTGAAAATACAACGGATGTTAAATAATTGAATTTGAAGCGTGTTAACTTCGGTAGCCTTATTATGTTTCATTGATATTATTATCGAGTATTATTACATTTAAATGACAACTAATAATAATATAAATAAATCTGAAATAGGAAAATTGTTGTTACCATGAAAATCATTATAGATAATACAGCTACGCTGATTTCAGCAGGAATGGGCCGGCTCGACCGGTGCAATAGTACAGATGATGAGCCTAAAAATGACAGCATTTGTGTTGTAGCATTTCGTTGGTGAGTGTCAGACCGGATGACTAAACCGTCATAGTATATGTCACCATGCTGCAAGTCAATTTTCACTAAGATTCTACTCGTGTTTCATACTTTGGTAGGCTTTAACATAAAAAACAACTTTAGTCATTGATACAGATACCTACTGAAACTCAGTTTTAAAGATCAGACTCAATTATTATCCAGTGATGCTGTATTTAGTTACAGTTGATTCTAAAATAGTAAACTACATAAAATGTTCCAGTACAGATCAGTTGACTTAAATCGTAAAATATACTAAACAATACATGTATGGAAAAGCTTGCATTTTCTCGGTGAAAGATAAATTGTTCACACACAATGCTGGCGACT
Source organism: Phragmatobia fuliginosa (assembly GCA_932526445.1). Taxonomy (NCBI): domain Eukaryota; kingdom Metazoa; phylum Arthropoda; class Insecta; order Lepidoptera; family Erebidae; genus Phragmatobia; species Phragmatobia fuliginosa. The sequence goes on from OW052061.1 coordinate 19,044,356, forward strand.
TCTGGAGCGATGCCATACTTATCCGCAGTTATGAATAACGATAGGGTTACCCGTATATTGTACAACATACCTCTTTTGAGATAATACAAACATTTTTGGTTAATGTATTCTACATAATAACGTGACTTTGCAGAGTATACTAAAAGTACGAAGTACTGACAAAGAAAGCAATCTGTCAATTGAATGGTTTTTTCATCCATGTTAAGACCAACATTGCAACATTATAAATTCAAGACAAACTCTTTCTGTTTGTGTGGCTATCTATACCGCTTACACGCCTAAACGAGGCAAAATGAAGCCAATGAAGCGTTGTTAATCGCGGTTAGTGTTGTAAATCGCGAGTAACGCCGCGTAGAGAATGTAGTAAAAAAACTGCTTAAGATATGTTGCCTGCCTGTCCTTTAAGTCATCAGCTACCTGCCAGTAAAGTCCTGTCAAAATCGGTAAAGTCGTTTCAGACATTAGCCGGAACATACAGACAAATAGAAATACATTTTTGTTGTAAGTACCGTATGCTTTTGTTAATAAAACACTGTTCATTGGATTATACAGAAATATACTTCAATTTTATATATTTGTATAGATGTTTAAAATATAACGCTATTCCTTTATTTTCAAGTCATTGTATATATAATACACGGTTAGTTTTTAATTACCAGAGAAAAACTAGGGGCAGATACAGAACTTATATACTAACGTAAAACACCATAGAACAAATACCCAAAAACCAAAAATAACTGAGTTATTATGGTTTTTAAAATGTTAAAATACGCCCATAATTTATTGTCACCCAAATATTTTACACACGCGTATTTTAATTATCAATGAATAACATTTTCTGTTTCAATGTGTGCGACGCATCGCCCAATACTGTCAAATCAGTTGAAAGTTCAAAGCATGCCGCCATTAGGCGCACGCGTCGCATCGTAGGTATTAGGTACCCCGCTCGCACCCGCAACCCGCAGGCTAGGACATTGACACTTTCTTTTTACGTTATATCATGTCGTGAATTATATCATGCGTTATGAACAAAAATTTGGTAGTTTTCGGGAAAATATTAACATGTATTTTTTTTTATTTTAATTACATAAATATGTTCAGTATCGAAAGCTGAATACCACATATTTTTTTCTCTGGACATTAAAATTTAGTCGTGTATATGTGGTAATTTCGGAAGACAGTATTAAATTAAATTAAACAAATTTCAACTGTAATGTAATTTCTATAGCACATTAAAATTTAAGCTAACAGTTTAAATCATAACATTTGGTTCTGTATTTAAAATAAAAGAATGTAAAATAAAACTCAAAATTTTCTTCAACTTTAATGGAATGTACAAAAAATATCGTCTAGGTAATCTAGGTTTACTCCAGATGTAAATATTGATTCAAAATTTTCTAATAATACAAACTAGATTGTTGTAACTGGAACGGTGTCTAGACTTTAGCACACAATTTAAACTCGATTCAAATGGAATACTATCGTATAAAAATATTTTATTTTCCAATGAAATTCTCATCATTATATGCAGGTGGAGATAAAATTATTTTATTACCGTTATGATTTTGGAAAGTATAGGAAAGTATTTGGAGTATAGTAAATAGGACGATGACCACACAGTGTGACATTTAGCAAACTAAAGCCGGTTCCAAAAATAACGGGTCAGTCACATAAACCCGAATATCTCCCGAACTACGTATGCCATCCTAATGAAACGAAGACTGTTCAATTGAGAATTTAATTATACAGATAAAAAATAAAATAAAACTTAGTTACACCCACAATATTAATCTTAAATTAAAAAAAAACTAAAGTAGTCATATTTTTCTTAAGATTACATTTTTTTTATGATTGTTTTTTTGCTGTTTTTCATCACTTTCTTCATTTAATACTTTGTATTGCCTCCACGAGCTCTTCTGACAGCTTCCAGGCGATTAGGCATGCTGTACATTAAATTTCGGAGCCGGTGCTGAGGAATACCTTCCCATTCCTCCACCAGTGCTTGTATGAGCTCGGGAAGCGTGATTGGTGGGGGGTTTCGACCTTTCACGCATCTCTGAAGCTCGTCCCAGGCGTGCTCGATGGGGTTTAAGTCCGGGCTTCGCGCTGGCCACTGCATGAGTTCGATACCGACCTCTTCAAGGTAGTCATGTACAATTCTGGCGGTATGGGGACGCGCATTATCATGCATTAATATGCCATGCCGGTCCATCCTGGCCATGAAAGGACCTACATGTTCATTGAGGATCTCTTCCACGTACCTCTCTGCATTTAGAGTTCCATTTTGAATGAGCACCAGCTCGGTGCGGGCCTCAGCAGAAATCCCAGCCCAAACTTGTACGGAGCCTCCACCGTACGCCACTTTTTCCTCCACACACGCTTGATGGAAGCGCTCCCCTGGTCTTCTGTACACCAACTGCCTACCATCATGCTTATAAAGCATGAATTTAGACTCGTCCGTGAACATTACCCTAGACCAATCGTCTAGTGTCCAGTTTAGGTGTTCGCGCACGTATCTCTGTCTTGCAATTCGATGTCCCCGTTCCAGTTTGGGGCCATTTGCGGGCCTCAATGGTTTCAAATTTGCTTCAGCAAGACGTCTTCTTACTGTTTGAGCGCTTAAATTGCCACCTCCAAAGCGAATAAAGTGAGTTTTTAGACCAACAGCAGTTTGAAAACGATTTCGGAGCATTGTAGCCACCAGTTGTCTGTCTTCCCTGGCCGTTGTGCATCTTGGTCTGCCATTTCCTGGTCTTCTAAGGTGTGATCCGGTCTCTTGGTACCGCTGGACTACCCGCTGAACAGTCGACAAAGATACACCAATGTTTCTGGCTGTTTCACGCTGGCTCCGCCCAAGTTCCAAAAAAGTTAGGATTCTGGTACATTCCTCTAGCGTGACTGCCATGCTTCACCTCACAGAATAATAATTATGCACGTGGAAGACGTTCACGATAATTTTTTTTGTGACAGAATAGAAATGGAAAGCATCCATAATGACATGAAACAAAAATTTTGTTTTTAAAAATAGTCATTTTTTTAAATTTTGTTTTTCTAACGAAGTTTTTTTCATCAACCAGTTTAAATAATATGCTATTAGAAGCGCAACTAAAAAGTCTTTATTCTGTTTTTTATTTCATTGATCTAGCTTTTACAGTTCTGGAGGTATTTCAATTTTTGTGACTGACCCGTAATTTTTGGAACCGAGTGTATAACTGACTAGAAGAACAACCAGTCACTCTTTCAGTGCACTGACTATTATGATACAACTGTAGTATTACCTGTAGTATCTGTAGTAAAAATCAAGTACATATTAAGATATATTTTATGACTTAACTTTAAGTTTCGTTTGCATAAGACAGTCAACGATTTAACTGGGTCAAAGAATAATAAAATGCTAATACTAAAATTTCCGATGATCATGTAAATTTTATTGCAGTTAGAGAAGACATTTTCGGATCAGAGTATTGATTATGAATTTTATTGTATAACAGGTTATGTGAATCATCCCTTATAGATATAAAAATGCTGTCGCGGATTTTTTTTAGAACTTCTAAAGGGTAACAATTATTTCATACATACTTGAAACGCTTACGCAATGCATGGAAAAGGAATAACTTTCCCTAGTTTTTACAACATTTCTCATTGTTACTCCGCTACCTTTGGTGGTAGTGTGATTATACATATAGAGCAAGAGCCCAGAGCCGCCAGACCTACGTCATTAGTGCAAAGCTGAAATTTTCAGGAATATTAGTACAATGTCTTGTTATGATGTATGTGTACCCATTAGCTTGAAAGCGGGGCCGTTTCTGAGGTAGCGCGAAGTACAGATGGATAAAAACCTTACTTACCTACGTTAAAGGTGCAAAGCTAGTATTTACATATTTTATCAAGAATATTATTTAAAATTAAAATTCATTACTGCCAGACACTTTCCGTGGGCCATTACTTCTGCCAGACGTCTTGAAAGTTGTGAAAAAATTAGGTAAACTACGTTATAGTAGCAAACCTAAATTTTATACAAATTATCTACGGTCAGACCAATCCGAAGGGCCAACCATCCCCCCAGACACCTTTAAATATTTGTATTTGTATTTGTGTGTAATTAGGAAGCTGAGGTATATCAAATTTGGTATTATTCCAAGAATAGAATTTTAAAATATTAAATGGTTTTACACACTTTTTATTAGCTTCACCTGTATGTTTGTTTGTTTGTAACCAACTCCTTTGGGTGCGATTTTGACCCACTTAGACCCACACACACAAAACGTGGGATGCTTTCTGACAATATTTCAATAACGTCGCCCTACGCTTTTTACATTGAAATTATTTTCTATTTTTAGGTTAAAAGCCTATTTGTTTAGCTTTTTAAAACTTTTCTTTTAGAAAAATACTTATTTGCTAAAAGTTTCTTTTAGTTTTTTTTTTCATATTAGTGTATTGTCATCGGTCCTCGATAAATGTACAAAGTTTGAACGAATTCTGGCCGTTTAAAGTGGGTCAAAATCGCACCCAAAGGAGTTGGTTACAAACAAACAAACATACAGGTGAAGCTTATAAAAAGCGTGTAAAAACCATTTAATATTTTACAATTATATTCTTGAAATAATACCAAAGATGATATACCTCAGCTTCCTAATTACTACAAATATTTAAAGGTGTCTGGGGGGATGATTGGCCCTTCGGATTGGTCTGATCGCATACAAAGGGTCTTAGAATAGTACCTACCTTAGATAATTTGTATAAAATTTAGGTTTGCTACTATAACGTAGTTTACCTAATTTTTTCACAACTTTCAAGACGTCTGGCAGAAGTAATGGCCCACGGAAAGTGTCTGGCAGTAATGAATTTTAATTTTAAATAATATTCTTGAAAAAATATGTAAATACTAGCTTTGCACCTTTAACGTAGGTAAGTTAGGTTTTTATCCATCTGTACTTCGCGCTACCTCAGAAACGGCCTCGCTTTCAACCTAATGGGTACACATACATCTTAACAAGACATTGTACTAATAATCCTGAAAATTTCAGCTTTGCACTAATGACGTAGGTCTGGCGGCTCTGGGCTCTTGGTCCAATAGTGTGATGATACCTTCCTTGATTACCGAGTTATCGCACACTGAAAAATTTTTTCAAATCTGACCGATACTTCCTCGCTTTCTGAAATTACCGCGTGTGATTAGCGATTAACGCATTCAAAGAGCACTCTTCAGCTTTAAATTATTAGTATACAGATATGGTTGCCTGTAAGAGATTGCCTTCGGGCGATAAGGCCGCCACTTGTACCACCTAGTTTAAGCTACCACTTTATGTTTCTATTCTGGTGTACAATAAAGAGATATATTATTATTATTATCATTATTATTATAATCTTGAAAATGACTATTAAATATGCTTTGTTATGAAATTTTTCCCCTACAACTTTCCACATATACGGTTAAAACCCGTCACAATCTTATTATAAAGGTTCACCTATTCTTCGCTAGATGGCGATGTACGCGTCTGAAGACGTCTGGAAGCTGTTAAGCAAGTATGAATGTGTGTATTTGTAAATAAGAGTATACAGAATTTGTGAAATAAGTAGTTTTAATGCATTGCAGAAAGTTTATATTTTATTTTGTGTCGAAGCGACATATGTGACGCCCTAATTTAATTCTCATTTGTCTGGGCCAAGAAAACTGCTTTACATTTTTAAAAATCAACACACAAAGTCTTAGAAGTTTTTATAAAAAAGAATTTGTCAAGCAATTTACATATTGAAATATTCTATTCAAATTTGCAACGGTTTGGCGCTGACGTATTGAAATATTTTCTTTTTTGGACAAAACGTGGCTTTAAATACTGCTTTAAATCTGCTAGGTTTTGGGTTTTTTATTCTTGGTAATATTTTGAGTATTTCTTGGCTTTTGACATTAGTTACTATCATGCTTTGACATAGCAGATAATAATAATAATAAATATTTTGGACATCTGACACTTATCATCATCTTTAGTCGTCACAAAATAAGAAGCCCGGTTTGACATTTGTCATCGTGGCGTAATTAATACGATTAATTCGTGTTTTTGAGTGCGATTTTTCAATATCAAGTTAAACTTGATGCTTAAGTAAGATACGCGTTATGATAGTGTATGGGTAACATAGTAATTAAATAGGATTATGAATTTGATTTTTCAATTTCTTACATGCGGCATGTCAAATGACAAATGTCAAAACGGGCTTCTTATTTTGTGACGACTATAGTCCCAAACTAAGCAGAGCTTCTGATATGGGTGCTAGACAACTGATATAAATACATAAACATACTTTTTTTTTTGTAAATACACACATGTTATAGCAGCATAGTCGCTAGTTTCTTTTGTAATGTATTACTAATTCCATTGTTTAGGCAAAAAGCCTTAAAAGAGTAATTTGAAATCTCATTTGGATTTTTTGGAATATGGGAACAAAATATAAGAAAGTATCTTGATCTCGTAAAACATTTTGTCAACGTGAGTTGAATACTAAATAGATTGGCTGACATGATTTGTATTACATAAAAGTCAGAACAAACATTTTAAATCATAACAAATAGTAGAACATCATGACTTTTATAGAATACCTAAACGCTTGCTATGTTACTTTATTAAGTGTAACGTTATTTAAATTTTGAGCCTTACTCCACAATATTTTTTTCTTAGTTTCTCTTATAAAACTAAAAACTAGGGATCTTACTAATTTTATTTATTCGTATAGTATTTTAACGGGTGGTTCACACCCGTGCCTCGGAGAGCACGTAAAACCATCGGTCTCGGTTGTCATGAACATCTATGGCAATCGTTATTGGGAAGTCAGTGCCCTCAAATATACTGACAACTAGTTCAATCTTCGAATTTCAGTTTTCCCTTAGGGTTGCGGAGGTACGTGGCCAGTCACTCCGTGGCAAAACTGAAATTCAGGTAATACCGGTTGAACTAGTAGCCGACCCCAAATAAACTTGAAAATAAAGGCTCGGAAGAAGAAGTATTTAAACCCATGGAGGCTATTGATTACGTTATAGATACAATTAAAAAAATTATTTAGTTTTACTGCATTATGATGAACATTGATAATAATTAACAATTAAAAATAATTTTGTGATAAATTTTCAGCTTAATTTTATCAGGCTAACATCCAGTTATTTTAAATAAAAAATCTACTTACTTTTGTGTCTCAATTTAGACTACCTTTCATCAGAAGACATTCATAAGAACGACTACGCGGAACAACATCTCTGCAAAGAGAAGGAAAACAAACCCTATACCTACTCCTCTGGCCAACATGATATAGTAGACCGAAACCTCCTTTCTGAAGAGAAGCTTGTGTCCAGCAGTAAACTATTAAATGCTACTTGATTGATGATGATGACGAAGAAATATTCAAACCAACCAACAACAACCAAAAGAATTATTTAAGCAAATTAGTCCGAGTCCTTTTCATAATCGCTTCAATAACGTTGGTCTGGTGGCTACCGTATGCGACTGCTGATTAAGAGGTCTTGGGTTCGATTCCTGGGTCGGAGTATGTTTATGTATTTATATCAGTTGTCTAGTACCCATAATACAAGCTTTGCTTGGCTTGGGAATGAAGATGGCGTTGTGAGTAATTTGTCCCAAATATTTGATGGAAATATTTTAATATTGAAATAAAATTTTAAAAAAGCAATTTAGTTGTTATATCATAGCATCCCTCTGTAGGCACGAATATCCATCACGTTTCTATCCCAAATGTCAAATACATGAGAATAGTTAATTTGAAATTCTACAGCGTTAAGGGAACTAAAGTTGAGTCAAGACTTGCAAAGTTAGTTCAACGTCTACGTGGTGGCGTATTGGGGAAGTATTTTAAATTAAATATCGCATACAGTTTTGCTCATGAGACCAATAACTAAACTATACAAGATAATAATCATAAATTTTCTATGGTCAACTGGTCAATTCAAAGCATTTTTTCAACAATAAGCGGTCTGTTTTTTAGGGTTCCGTTGCCAAATGGCAAAAAACGGAACCCTTATAGATTCGTCATGTCTGTCTGTCTGTCCGTCCGTAGGTCACAGTCACTTTTTTCCGAAATTATAAGAGCTATACTGTTGAAACTTGGTCAGTAGATGTATTCTGTGAACCGCATTAATATTTTTACATAAAAGTAGAAAAAAAGCAATAAATCTTGGGGTTCCCCATACTTAAAACTGAAACTCAAAAAAAACATTTTCATCAAAACCATACGTGTTATAGATAGATCTTCAAAAATGATATTGAGGTTTCTAATATCATTTTATTCTAAACTGAATAGTTTGCGCGAGAGACACCTCCAAAGTGGTAAAATGTGTCCCCCTCCTGTAACTTCTAAAATAAGAGAATGAAAAAACTAAAAAATAATATGATGTACAATACCATGCAAACTTCCAACGAAAATTGGTTTGATCGAGATCTAGTAAGTAGTTTTTTTTAATACGTCTTAAATCATAAACCGCAAAATTACATTTCTTTCAATCAAAACACTATTATTAAAACATCGATGAAAGGTACAATGAACTACAAAAACTTTTATATATTAAAAGTACTGCTACTACGGAACCCTTCATGGGCGAGTCCGAATCGCACTTGGCCGCTTTTTAATTAATTTGTAACTGATTTTCAATTTATGAAAACACACGATTATATAATTAATTAATGTAACTTAGATATATTGGTGAAAAACATATTTGAGAAGTGATATTACTTCATCATCATCATCATCATCATCATCATCATCATCATCATCATCATCATCAGCAGTACCTGTCTGGATAAAGGCCTCTTCCATAACACGCCTCTCTCTTTCTCTCCTCTCATCGAATTTGGAATGATCGCATTAACTCCTATTATATTGATTTCTATTCTTATAATTAAGAAGAGCATGTACTATTTTTTTGTTAAATTAACAAAAAAATAGTACATGCTCTTATACAAACTCTTATACAAACTCTTATACAAACATTTCTATAAAATTATGCATAATAAGTGTAACATCTTTACAACCCTATCATAGGTGCAAAAGGAACTCATTTTATATATCCTTTAATGCTATCGCAGTTAAATCAATAAGCCGATTTTAGGTTAATTTACCTTGCTGATACTTTGGACTTACATAGTAAGAAACGGAGCCATGATCTAATGCTATTATCGCTTCAAAACACAGCCACAAGATACAAAAGACTTAAATATCATATGCAATTATAGCCGCAGCAATCATAGATTTAGAAGGCATCATTCAGTAAAGTAAAACTAGCGACGAATAATTAAAAAAAAATAGCATTCTGCGCTCCTTCTCTACATAAACTATAAATTGTATAAGTGTGATTGTCCTCCGTCCTCGTCATTTTCATAATAAGAGGCACTTCTTTACATATTAATAATATAGATAAATTCAGATACATCAAACTACCGAGTAGTCGATTTAAACTTCGTTACATCCATTTCGGCACATGACAATCTAAATAGCCTTCTAATTACTTCTAAGCCATAAAATAACCTAAATTGGATAATTAGAACTGAATTTGTAAGGTCAGACGAGATTATAAGGAGTGGTTCCGAGTCATTTAGTTGGTAATTTTGTGCGGATACTTAATTACATTATAACTTTCAATTATCCTTTAACTTCATATACAAATTTTAATTATAAGTGCCTTAATAATTTTATGTTCTTTGTGTTGACATTATAGGGCTTTTAGTGGTCTAAAACTTATTACTAGTTTTGTCCGCGGCTCCGTCCGCATGTATGTGGTTTCAAAAGAAAAAGTAAGTAGTATATGTCTTTCTTCGCGAATCAAGTATCTCCAGGCCGCTTTTCAGGCTTAGCCGTAAAAGCATGACATACAGACAGATCTATGTCTATAATTATTATTAGTGTACTTTCGAAGGTATAACGTTAGTATGAATACTGTAAGCCACAACGGCGGTAGTTGTCATTTTTTTGGCGCCATCGCTTCACTGCGCTTGGGTATAAAAAGGAGTACTCTGTGGTATCGGGACGCATTTCTGACGAATGCGTCGCGGAGTGTGGATCATTGTCTTTGGACAATTAGTACTACTCTGTTAACAGATGTGGAAAGCTGTCTTTGACAAGTTAGTACTGTCTGAATTGCGGTGGGTGCGAGGAAAGCTGTCTAACAGCTAGTACAGCCCTATGTGACCGCCCTTGCTGTATAACTAACTGTAATTTGTTTAGATTCGTTATTTAATTAACGGTTGTTTGTGTCTAATTGCATTTCTAAGATTATTTTGTAATTAATGAAATAAATTGTTTAGAATTAAAGTAAATCGTTTAGAATTATAATTATTTTTATTATTTTTCACTTCTGGACTCTAACATCAGAAGTTGGATCGATCTACGTTCACAAATTATTAATTTTCAATATTTGCGAAACGATCAACTACCGACATTTAGTTAGATATTTTCATTTAATTTGCCTATACTTCATTATCTAGGTGTGTCTTACGATAGAGAGCATTGACAAATGCACAATAGATCGCGCTGTCATATAGAACCAAAGTGAATATACGCAGTGATTCGCCGCAGAGGTCCCGGGAACGATAAACGCGATCGTTCGTTAAAAAAAAAAGGCATTGCACACTATTAGTGCTCATTTGAACGCTATCGAAATTCAGTGTTCGTTGTGATTTTTAATAAGGGAATCCGACTTTTGTGATATTCTTATCCGCTCTAAATCAGTCAAAAATCAAAACTAAATCAGTCAAAAATCAAAACAAAGTCAAAACATAGCAAATATAAAAATCGTAAAGGAAGTGGCGACTTCTATATTTGGTTTTTAGTGTCAATTACAAACGGTTTTAAAACGATTATTTTAATAAAACAATGAGGGTACTTGTACTTCACGCTATGTTTCGGTTTGTTCGTGTTTATAATGCTTTCTTTTCAGATAGTAAACATTGTGCTAAGCGATAGAAACTGCATCCGTGCCAATGTAAAAGGTGTACATTGTGGTCAACCAGTGCCGACACGGTTATGAGAGAAGGTTGGAAGCTTCAAGTTATGAAAAACTTGTGAGTTGTATTTGACGCTGTACTGGTAAGATCAAATCATATTTACATGTTGAGTTGTGATTTATTTTCACATAATTTTGATATGTAGTGTACGAATGTAAATCGTGTGCGCAATTTAAAGTGATAAAAATATCGCGACTGCTCGGGGTGTATCATCGGAAAATGCCTTATAGCTAATGCAAAGCTGTGGTTTAACGAAAGAGCATAAGTAATGATCTTAGTTGGTTGAATTTTAACAATGAACTTATACAGTTTGTTATTGCAAATATTTTGTTTAACGAGATTAAAACTTTTCGAATTTTTGTATCCACCCCACCTGTGCATAATAAACTAGGCGTTATTTACTATGGTTATGCATTTTTTAACGAATGTATGATGAATTAATAACAGTTGTAGTGGCTGCCTAATGCAAAATCGAAACTGTTATTTAGAAGGCAAAGTAACTTTATCGATTTAAAATCATACGAAGTTAAACCGACACAGTAAGTGTGACAAGACATAATACCCACATACGTTAATTCATTTATCTTTATTTTTGGGAACGAAATATAGATACTTGTCCGATTATAAATAGATGCAAAGTTTTTTATTTTGATAATTCAATGAATGGGCTGTTCTTATATATCTAGGGCCTAAATATGTGTTGTAACTATTCACAATACGGCGATAGGGTGCGTGGACAGCAGAGCTAGTCCTGACGGAGCCTATTTAAAACAGCTTGAGGAACTCTTATCATCCGCCGGTAGATGTACTATGTCACATTATTTACTGGTGATTGCATTAGTCAACTGTTATTGTAAAATCTATGAAGCGTTATAACAGTGGTAAATGTTTAAATTCTAAAGATATGATGTTAAATTTATTTAATAGTTCAGAGTAGGTAGTACGAAAGTGACTTCATTTGTTATTAATGGTTCAAAGAAAAAAAAAAAGTAAAGAAACTTCTATGAACCTTCTATAGTGGACTCCAAACTAAAACTTCATATTTTAAATGTAATCTAATAGGTTTTACACAACATCAACAACAAATTGTAAATGTTAAAGAAAGATCTCTTATGATAAAGCAAAACATATCGTTTGTTAGTTATGTTTTAATGTTTATCGAAATGCAAAGTATTGATACCGGTAAAGACTACATGTCTATCGATCTTAATAGTACGTCTACTTAAGCATGCTATTCTTGATGTTATAGAAACATTATGAAAGGTTTTAAATACCCTCACTAGTGTCAGGTATTAAATGAACTATGTTATGTTGTTTGTGTAACAATAATGATTAATGGTCAGGTTAGACCGAGCTAAAATGAGGTTTAAGCACTAGTCATTGTGAGAGTACCAATTAGTGTTCCGGAAAGATAATGCTCATGCCTGACTGGCTATTTCAGGTGTTAAATTTTAAGATCATACACAAAATCATTGTAGCAAACTTGATCGTAAAGGTGTGACATTCATATAGGATCAAGATTAATAACATGTTCATAAGCACGTTACGAGCCAGCTCAGGTTATTGTGATCTTTTTCTTCCTGACAGAGGTACTTATTGAAACGTCAGTACTAGTGATGGTTTCGACTGCTTTGTTGGGTCGACAGTTAGTGTATGCGACTACTGTTCAATATAGGTTCGATTTCTGGGTTGAACAAACAATAACTAATAATACTGTGTACTTCTAATTATAGATATGCTTGTCACGGTCCGAAGTTTAAAAGTTGTGGTCAACGCTCCGTGACTCGAATGAGTACAAAGAGTCGACGGTCCTACGCCTGACCTCTTTCGGGTCATGTTGGGTGGCCGTCTCATCGAACCAAAGGCGTACACCTGTGTTAGACAAGTACTTGCGTGCTGTAGTGTCTACTGTGTTTTTGGTTGGTCACCATTGGGACTGGCCGCCGTAGCAGAAAGGTAAAAAGGTTAAAATGGTAAGGTTTAACTACAGACTCGAGACGATCGACTATAAGCAGACGGTGGCCTATTACAGTAAGTGATTGAACGACACCTGTCGGACAAGCCCTGGTCCATAAAATGACTTTGAGGGCAATTAGTCTGAACTCGAATTCACTGCGTGGGCATACTTGGACATGTTTCGGGTTTGCTTGACGTCAATCGTCAAGCTGCAGACATAACCAAAACTGGTGACCCGGTATCATATCCTAAGAGCTTTGCGATTATTGGGAACATCCTTCACCGAGTACCGTGAGACTTCTGTAACATTTTTCTGACATCCTCCGGGTCTTGCGTCCTGAGCGATATGCGAAACTTAGTAACATTCTGGACGGTATTACTGCGTACATACTGAGGGCACTGTTATTTTTAAATATCCTAAAAGCTTTGCTTGCTAGTATCGCCTTCTAAAAGCTCTGATTATTCATGACGATAATGAAGCATATTGGTGACGTTAAAGTAATACCGTAATCAAAACTAATGCAATATTTCATGCTTTCCTTAGATGACAACGATGCATTGAGAGCCTCGTTACTGTGCAAGGTGCAGTCTACGCGAGCCGAGCCCGGGCTGTGACCTGGTGTCTGCTGCTGCCTGGTGAGGCGCAGACTTGCGGCCTGCTCGCTGTATCGCGAGGTGCGGACTTGCGTCCTGCATGCCGCTCAGTGATAACCGGACCTGCGGTCTGTTCTCCGTGTGCCCGAGATGCAACCTTCCGCCTGTTCACCGTGTGTACGAGACGCAATCTTCGGCCTGATCCCCGTGTGCGTGAGGTGTGGTGCAATGTATGGCGGATGGTGGAGAGCATGAGGTGTGTATATTGGAATGGACCCATGGACAGGGTAACCAGCCCCAAACTCGTGGTCTTCCTGAGATAATTTTAAGACCCATGGACAGGGTAGCCAGCCCCAAACTCGTGGTCTTGTTGAGAGAGGTAAGACCCATGGACAGGGTAACCAGCCCCAAACTCGTGGTCTTGTTGAGAGAGGTAAGACCCATGGACAGGGTAACCAGCCCCAAACTCGTGGTCTTGTTGAGAGAGGTAAGACCCATGGACAGGGTAACCAGCCCCAAACTCGTGGTCTTGATGAGAGAGGTTTAAGACCCATGGACAGGGTAACCAGCCCCAAACTCGTGGTCTTGTTGAGAGAGGTAAGACCCATGGACAGGGTAACCAGCCCCAAACTCGTGGTCTTGATGAGAGAGGTTTAAGACCCATGGACAGGGTAACCAGCCCCAAACTCGTGGTCTTGATGAGAGAGGTTTAAGACCCATGGACAGGGTAACCAGCCCCAAACTCGTGGTCTTGTTGAGAGAGGTTTAAGACCCATGGACAGGGTAACCAGCCCCAAACTCGTGGTCTTGATGAGAGGCTTAAGACCCATGGACAGGGTAACCAGCCCCAAACTCGTGGTCTTGATGAGAGAGGTTTAAGACCCATGGACAGGGTAACCAGCCCCAAACTCGTGGTCTTGTTAAGTTTAAGTTTAAATGTTTAAGACCCAGACACTTATGATAACTGTTCTTATGGTAACTGTTCTTATGGTAACTGTTCTTATGGTAACTGTTCTTATGGTAACTGTTCTTATGGTAACTGTTCTTATGGTAACTGTTCTTATGGTAACTGTTCTTATGGTAACTGTTCTTATGGTAACTGTTCTTATGATATTATTGTTCTTATGGTAACGGTAGACCTTCATGCTGAAGTCTACTCTTGTGTTAGTACTAAACTTAGTTTTATTTTAAATGTATCTAACAGTGACTGTTTGTTTCTAATCTGGCGCGGATTATAAATCTTTCACTATTTTCCTTGGAGGTTCGAACCTTTCCTATTCATGTTAACTGTTATCTTGAAAACTATTCGTTAACTCTGTTTACGCTAAATTTGATAACTCTTTTCAGTAACTGACCAATTGGACGATAATGTACTTACAGAGGCGTCCAATAAACTTTTTTTTTGTAAATGTTCCAGTAACCGGGAATGAGAACAATGAAGAAGTGTGGTCACCCGGACCTGCCGAGGACGTCAGGGTGTCAGGAGAGGCCGTGTAAGCCACAACGGCGGTAGTTGTCATTTTTTTGGCGCCATCGCTTCACTGCGCTTGGGTATAAAAAGGAGTACTCTGTGGTATCGGGACGCATTTCTGACGAATGCGTCGCGGAGTGTGGATCATTGTCTTTGGACAATTAGTACTACTCTGTTAACAGATGTGGAAAGCTGTCTTTGACAAGTTAGTACTGTCTGAATTGCGGTGGGTGCGAGGAAAGCTGTCTAACAGCTAGTACAGCCCTATGTGACCGCCCTTGCTGTATAACTAACTGTAATTTGTTTAGATTCGTTATTTAATTAACGGTTGTTTGTGTCTAATTGCATTTCTAAGATTATTTTGTAATTAATGAAATAAATTGTTTAGAATTAAAGTAAATCGTTTAGAATTATAATTATTTTTATTATTTTTCACTTCTGGACTCTAACAATACAATATTATTTTTATAGAACAATGGGTAAACTAACAGACAGATCATGTAGTAGTAAGTGATTATCACTGGCCAAGGACATATTTCAAGGTAGTAAGCCCTGTTGATTTCAGCACGCATGGGCCGGCTCGACCAAGGCGCTACTTTCCTCTCACAGATCACTAACCGGATATGACAGCATAAATGCTGTCATTCATAACATTTTGATTCTAGCGGCGCAGTTTCAAGATGACATTCTTATCTAGAAGAACCGGCAAAGAATTTAATAAGTTACTGTTTTGACTCAAGATATACCATATTTTGTGTGTACGCAAAAATATTTTGTACATCAAATCCATCTACAGATGTTTGTGTTTCCCCCATAAATGAAGTACAAAAGAAAAAAATTACTAGAGATAAATCACTTTCTTTTGATGCTTTATATAAGCATTGATTAAAAAAAACACGACTTTTTATGTGCTATTGAATGTTGATTAAAAAGAAACTGTGTAAAATATTGATAGAATCATTGGCACGCCTAAAGACTCGCCTTTAAACTAACAGCATACTTGTAAAACCTCCTGGGTAAGGAGAGGCCTATGTCCAGCAGTGGACTGTTAAAAACTGTTGACATTGATAGAAATCGTAAATTATTTATGACCTCGAGAGCATATTCAAATTTATTGCTGTGTTGTTTAACTGTGGTTTTAAGAAAATGGAAATTTAAATTTACTCTACTTCTCAATCACATAAAAAACGAATATATTTTTAAGTACATTATTATTATACATATTATGTGCCCATGTATGATTTACTGGCGTACCTAATATAGGAGGGTTAAGATCACGATTCATCATTATCAGTCTATTGCAGTCCACTGCTGGACATAAGCCTCTCCAATTGCACGCCACTTAGTTCGATCCTATGCTACTCGCATCCAGCTCCTGCCAGCTGTCTTGCGCAAATCATCACTCCACCTTGCCTGTGGTTTGCCGAGACGCGGTCTCAGCTCAAAAACACTTTTACCCGGCTTTTTTAATATCGCCCGGCCACGTCATTTTAGCTCTTTGTCGATAATTTTAGCACTTTGCTGGATTACCTCGTTTCTAAAACGATCCCTTAGAGAAACGCCGAGCATAGCCCTCTCCATGGCACGCTGAATTGAATTTGTAGACCAGCCGTGCCGTGAGTGTCCACTTTTCTGCTCCGTGTGTCACGGTTAGACGACGAATAGATAGAACACGATAGAAATTGAGAGTGACTAAAAAGAGACACAGATGACGTTGCGTGAGCCAGCTGGTATACTCGTATTATAGAATTTCCTGGGCAATCACTGCTTATTGAAAAAAACCATTTAAAAATCTGTTGCGTAGCTCGAAAAACCTAAGCGCAACAAAAAATGACTTTATATTGTATTATATAAAGATTACTAAAACATAATTAATATTTGCCATAAAACAAATCTGATCCTAACACTCCTAAAAATCCATTAACTTTCACTTAGTTCTATCAACATAAGGGAAAAATAATAAATCAAACGGCTTTATTGCCTCTGCTCCATCAAACAAATAAGTCTTTGTAATTGAGATACAAAATGAAATCCCTAAAACGAATCAAAACATCAATGAATCCTTTTATCGGTTAAACGGGATTTATCAATAGAAAGATACGGAGATGTGCAAAAAAATGAACTAAATTTGATTTTTGCATTTAGGAAAATTGTAATTTTAAATCAAAACTTGTTTCAGTATTCTAATTTATTT
Source organism: Phragmatobia fuliginosa (assembly GCA_932526445.1). NCBI lineage: Eukaryota > Metazoa > Arthropoda > Insecta > Lepidoptera > Erebidae > Phragmatobia > Phragmatobia fuliginosa. The sequence goes on from OW052061.1 coordinate 19,061,571, forward strand.
AATGCATGAATAAAGACCGATCTATAGTAATGACTGAAGCGTTCCCCAGAATTACTCTGAGCTTACAGCCAACAATCTTTTGAAATCTGTGGCAGTATATCGGCTACTTTCCTCACATTGCATATGGCCAATGTGATTTAGGATTCTGTACAAACTAAGGGTGATTATTTGCTTAACTTTCAACGTTCTTTATTTGAGAGTTCTCTCTTGGAAAGAGTGGAAACTGAAACAATTATATTGCCTCCTGTAGCCACAATACTTCCTACTTTATTACACGTCCTTAGATAAGCCACATATCATAAGATACAGACAAAGATTAAATAAAGTAATTATAGGCACGCACGATTTTAGTATATAAGCGCTATTGTTAATTTAATTAAATATACTATACTATACTACAATATACGATCAGAGACTATCACACCACATTGAGTCTCATTATACTCCTCGCCAAAACATCGGCAAACCTCCCATCAGTTTTTCCTCTCCAGACTTTCGCTATAATAAATTATCAGAAGTAGAAGCAAATAAACAAGAGCTTGCTTGCTTGTAACATTAAACTGGGAATATTGACATTGGAAAAATAATTAAAGAAGACATTCCACATTTACATATATGGGAACAAGTCTTGAATATATATTGACATCTACATTTAAGCCGACCATAAAATACTGAACTAAATGATAATGTCAATATCAAATAGGTACATTATATCTACGTACGATTTCTGTTTATGAAAATTTCACAGAGGAAAAAAGATAATTTTCTCATAAATAGATCAAATACAGCAATGGGATCCATTGGGAGCGCGATACAAACGATTGAAAGTAACGATATTGGAACAGAAATGTCAATGGAGATCGTTAACGGTATCCTATTCAAGATGATTCTATTCACAGGAATATTTGTTCTTTTCGAATTTGAATATAAAAATTTGCGCAGAAGTTATTTTGACTTTAGGTCTTTAGTATTTTCTTTTTACATATACGCAGTTTACAGTCCCTTGAAAAGATTGTGGATTGCTAAACGATTAAGATGATTATTAGTTCATTTAATAAAATAGGTTTTCATCGACCTCCATAAGTAAACGAATCCATTTGACAACTTCTATGAAAATGTGTATCTAAAGTACTATCAGAATCTAATTGAAGTTACGTTCTAGATCGCTGCTACCTAAGAAAATATTTTCTTTCAATATATTCGTACTTATGGGCTGGAGCTTTACTCTCAGGTTTTATATTGATGTCAACAGTGATAGAATTATTTGTACCGTTATTGGTACTTCGAACGTAAATATCGTCTCGCCCAAAAATAAACTTGTACATAATTTGTTTTTCTTCGATTCTTATATTACCGAGCCATCCATCTATTCTTCACAATTTCTATTCATCTTATACTTATACAGAGTACTACGTTATGTTTATCTTATAATATTTTTTTGCAAATTGAATTTCATGAATGAATTTTTATAATGAAGTTGCTTATTTATACACATGTTACATTGAATTTCGAGGACAATTATCTTAATGATAAACATCAGCAAGCAATAGCATTGCATGGCGTGATAAAAGCTGATATAAATAATACACAAATACTATGGAAGCGGAAAAGACTATGAAATTCGAGGAAATACGAACCCGTTAAAAACGATCAAAAACTGAATAAATAAAAAATCAATGGGAAGAAACATGGCATAAGCTTTGAACATTTAATTTAATATTTAAAGGAATTCTTTACTTACCAAAATATATCGTAAATTTATGTGGCAATTTTACGATATTCAACGAATAAAATAAAACCATACTTATGATTACAAAGCAGGAAGTAAATTCTGATATAAGCCGTTCTCACCAAACAAACCCTTATCAAGTGATCCCACTTCATAATATGTAACCAAAGTGTCAAATACTGAAATCTGTTCTACAAAAAGTTCAATATACGTAACAAGGTTGACCTTCATTTGACCCTGTGCCTTTACAAGGACAGAGATATCCGGGCCCCAGGCTATGTCATTACAATACTGTCTGCTATGCAACGAATAAAGATATCCTTGGTCCTTTCTCGTTGTTACAAGTAGGTATTATTACGTCCAGTGTTGGTTAGCGCTTGTTCGGAATAAAACTTTGATTATACTACGACCATCCTTTTCAATAATGGTGAGTAAATGTTTTTACCAATGAACAAATGTTAAATGTTATTAGAATTGAATGTTTTCGACTGAGTGGTCTCTTCAGTCGCCACTTAGGTATCTTCGAGTTACTTTAGGTATTAAGCGTATGTGAGACTTTTAGTGTTATTTGCCTTCGATCTCCCCCTCAAAGTTTCCCTTATGGTTGATACCTGTGACTTTCTTGTTGCACTATCGTATACGAATGTTGATCAAGATATCTCTTGTTCGATTCATGTGTTGTACCAATAAAGTAAAATGGTTTTTCAAATGTAGAAATGTTTAAGGATTTCTATAAACAAATTGGAGTGTAAAAGTTGAGGTTGAAACCCCTTTAACTTAGAGAGTACGTAAAGCCAAAGGTCTTGCGCCTGTTCTCTTTATGATTGTTGGATTGGATTATGAGAATCAAGGAACAAAGAGAATCAGCTGTGCACTATGATACCATCTTTGTAGAAGGCACCATTGAGGCTGACCGTACCGTGGTCGAAACTGACTAGGAGTACATGATTTCTTCTTTTATAATCTTCAAATAAAACTGCACTACTGAAATAGAACTGGACTATTAATTTGAATATTAGCATTTTTGATGACAAAAGCTTTCTATTTTGTGCTACGGTAATGTGTCAGGCAAGATGCTATCACAAGTCTGACACTTAATGTACAGATATTCACCCTACATAATAAATAAAATACTTAATACTTTAGACAAATAACAAGATTGAAGAGTAAATAATATAATTTGTTATTTGGATTTGCATCAATGGCCTCGACTTGAACTTTAAAGTGGCAAAATCGTGTTTCAAAGTTTCAGAAACACTGGCAAAATTAATTTTATTTGTAAAATAATTTGTTGGATGTGACATATTCTGTCTTCAATATTGATAAGTGTTAAATAATATAGCAAACCGATCATAAACGTTTCGGAATTCCACATCCAATGAATCTTATAAACAATCGTAAGTTACATAGTTAACATACAAAATATAAACATTCTATACCTTGTCCATTCGTTTATTATCTTTTTGACAGGTCACGCCTATAAATTACCGGTATTTTTTTTCGTTATAATGTACTACAGTAATGTCGTACTTTATAGACGGGTAGGGAAGTGGGCAGTGTGCATAGCTAAAAACAACATATAATACAGTTCTTGAAATACGATAAATCGATTAAACGATTAAAATAATCTATCATATTATTTTGATCAAAATAATTTGACTTTATGTAAGTGTTGTTTCTGTAAATTTAATAAAATAAAAAGGAAATTAAAATAGTATGACTTCAAGATTGATTATTTGCAAGGAATGAAGTCGAAATTTTGGAATTTAACTTTAAACTTCTAAGTTAAAAGTTAAATTCCAAAATTAGAATTTAGAGTTATTGTTCTCTAATCTATTAGATAACAATAACTCTGTGCATTAATTAATTTATTATTGGACCACTGACTTAAAATGTAACTATGCACGTGTTAGTAAAATTTAACTTTGAAACGCGTGGTTAATAACGTTTAAATCCAGAGTTATGAGAAATTATATTTGAAAAATCACATAATACTTACTAAACCGACCTTCAAGTGACTGTGTTTGGAAGTTTTCTTTGTTCTGGGTCAATTACATATCATAATAGTGCACATTTTTTCAATTTACAATACTGACTTAAAGAAATTTATATCGATTGATTATGATATCAAATCGAATCGGTGACGTGTGAGGGCGTCACTAATTTCGAAATTTGTTGAACTGTCAAAAAGATAATAAAGGAATGGACAGAGTATAAAAGTTTTGTTTATGAATAGTTTCTAGCCACAAACTTTACATACATATTGAACGAAATAAAATATTTTATGGTTCACAATATAAAAGATTAATAATTTGATACATTTTATTGGCTCTACAAAGACGTATTGGCGAAGCAAATGGCACAAACAAAACGATTTAAACTCTTTATTGGCTCTTGGAATGTTCTTTATTTCTGTTCGTAAAATGGCACAGACACCTTATTATTGACTTACTGAAATTGACTGATTTGTTACTTATTAGTTAATGTTTATCTTACCAGCAATCTGCATAATTCAGGTAGTCTATACAATACCTAGGTAATGTAAACAATCCCTGGGACGTCCGGACAATGTATGAAATAACATACATACATACCTAGGTACATACACCCATTATTTTAATTTAAGGTCGTGGTTAAATAAACACTTATTTTCGTATAACTTTATTAAATAGTTGGAGGTTACTCACATTGTACATCTTCAGACGTTTTCTTTTGAAGAAGGAAGTGCTCGTGATGTTGCCAACATATTAATAATATAAATGTATACCAGCTTCTACACTCATATTCTAACACCCATATAATTGTATGAAGTACCTGTAAAAAAATATTTTGCACATTGCCGATATACTATAGATCGATATACATCGGTAATGTGCAATATTTTTTTTTTGGCCTGAAATTATTAATTTGATTTATCTATGAAATGAGGGGCAAATGAAAAATTTCAGAATCTGTTCAAATGTTATTGATACAGTTTTACTATTCATCAAAAAAAACATTTATTAATCGGTTCACTTACTAGCTTGTCAGTGTCACTCAAAGGATTCAAATTTTTTCTGTTTTTTAGGGTTCCGTAGCCAAATGGCAAAAAACGGAACCCTTATAGATTCGTCAAGTCTGTCTGTCTGTCTGTCCGTATGTCACAGCCAATTATTTCCGAAACTATAAGAGCTATACTGTTGAAATTTGGTCAGGGGACCGCATTAAGATTTTTACATAAAAATAGAAAAAAAACAATACATTTTGGCGGTCCCCATACTTGGAACTGAAACTCAAAAATTTTTTTTCATCAAACCTATACGTGTGGGGTATCTATGGATAGGTGTTCCAAAATGATGTTGACGTTTCTAATATCATTTTTTTCTAAACTGAATAGTTTGCGCGACAGACACTTCCAAATTGGAAAAATGTGTCCCCCCCCCCCCCCGCCCCTCTAACTTCTAAAGTAAGAGAGTGATAAAACTAAAAAAAATATATGTTATACATTAACATGCAAACTACCAACGAAAATTGGTTTGAACAAGATCTAGTGAGTAGTTTTTTTTTAATACGTCATAAATCGTAACACGCAATTTACCCTTCATCCAGTCAATACACTAGTATAAAAACATCGATGAAAGTTACAACGAACTACAAGAACTTTTATATCATGTTACTTGCTGATACGGAACCCTTCATGGGCGAGTCCGACTCGCACTTGGCCGCTTTTATTTATCTTCTCTATTGATACTCGAGTGCTATAGACTTTTTTGACCCATAAACTATTCAATTCTAATCGAATTTTAATTCAGACTGGTATATTTTGAGATTAAATTCTTAAATAAACACGAATCCTCCAGCTTTATATTAGTATAGATTTTTATTAGACATTCGGACTATTTCAGGGTTATTTTCATATGTTGAACTATGATTTCTGTTAGTTTTAGTAAACAATTCCTAGCTAACTTTTAAGCTCCATATAGCAGCAAGTCACGTCCACCAGATTATTTTCCACAAATAGGTATATGCATATATACCATATATGCATATATATAGAAGGATATATTCTGTAAAGCAATTTAACTTCAACAATTTTTTAAACTATGGATTTGCTACGTTTGAAAGTTCATGTAATTTATCAAATACAGATGAATATCAACGTCGTAAGTCTTAAGTGATTCTGTCCAACGATATTTTATTTCCTTAAAAATGTAAGAGAGTTTTAAAGTGTGTTGTTCTGACAAATGTTTCTTACAAATACTTTTGGTTCCTTTGCAAACAAAGTTTTAGTGGCTGTTGTGAATTATATTGTCTACAGTTACGATCAGAACGTCAATTGCATTTATTCTTGTCGATTCTTGTGAATAAAACAACACACTATTTTGAAAGTAAAAATGCAAACGATTGTGGATGTTAGTGTCAGATTAATTTTAAGCAAGCTTGTTGCCTGAAGCAAGGGATCTCCATGGGAGGAAGAGTGGTTATCACTGACCATCAGATGGCATGACTATTGTCTGCTCTTTGTTCTCAATGGGTTGATGTAATGTAGTGTAATAAAATTAGTTTTCCAAGTAATTTTAACACTTGATACAGAAATCACATATATGCAGCATTTTACAATCTCTCGCTATTTTACAATCTCGCGCCATTCCGATCGCTATGCATTGCGGAGAGTGTGGCAGATAATAAACATATAACGTAATAGTAAATCTTCAGAAGATGGCAATAAGATTTCTAAATACCTTTCTTAGGTCAGACATATTAACAAAGGGACACCATGATGGAACATTATGTGGCTTAAGTCAGATTGAAAAAATATGCCATCAGAACTTAAAGAATAGAACTGAACTATTTTCATTACTGTTTTAAGCTTCTTTTATTACCGGGCAAATAGGAAAGGAAAAAGGAAGGTTTTGTTTATTTAACACAAACAAAAGAGAATATAAACTTTGATTAAGAGGTCTACAATAAGTATTTTCAATCGTTCTTATATTCAGAAACTTTAGTAGAAATCAGAACGCGTTTTTATTTCCTCAAGCTTGTCGCCGGGCTAAGTGTGGCAGACGTGCTCAACATACATAGCAAAAACACATAGGAAGCGAACATAAAGAGGAGTATTTATGTCTTAAAGCTTTTTAAGTAAAAAAAAGACAAAAAGAAAGCTAACAAGACCTAAGTAGGTTAATATTAAATTCAAGGTTGACTGTAATACCTCACCTGTACCATTAAGAATACCAAAATTACTCTATTTATATATTTTTTTTTGTTTAATTCTTCATTAAAATAACAATAAAAAATGTACAACTATCTTACTTGCTTATTATATTATTTATTTTATTTTAAAAGATAACTGATGTATTAGGAATATATTCCTGTAACGCGGGGGACTTTATAAACTTAAAAGAAACGGATACAAAAAAAAAACTCAAACTCAAAATTACAATTTACAGATCAGATTTGAACCCACAACACTTGGCATTGTAGGAGGCGGCGCGGTGGTGTACCGACCACTTAAACCACTAGGCCAACCGTGCAGTCAAACATTAGATAAAACTTTTCTGCGCAAATTAAAAGTCTTCATTCTCTAAACCATGGCCAAATATTTTCGGTCTATCGAGTTATATGGTCGAGCAATCTAAGAAAATGCCAGTTGACGGCGTGCCAGAATTTGCGATGGCACTAATGTATGGCATCACAAATCCTTATACTTTGTGATTTTCTTAGAGATTGAACTGATATTATAAGAAGGGATAATTTACGGGAAAATTATAAAAGACTAAATGGAATGAATTTATATTGCAGCTAATTTGTCACTGTCTCTTTTTGAAAGTCCGGATTTATCGATAGCTTATATTCCTGAAGATTTCTTGTATAAAATGAAATTGATGTTTATGTAAGTAAAACATGAAGATGTACGTAAAGTTATTCTATTAATGTTATAAATACAAAAATGAGTTTTTTTATTTATTTCGACACTACTTAGGCCTGAACTATTTAGATGATTATCCTGAATTACCAAACTTCATATTTTTTTATAAAGTTCTAAGCTCGAATCACAGTGGTGTAGTGGTAGGGTACGCGACTGCTGTGCTTGAGGTCTCGGGTTGAATTCTCGAGTAGGATGAAATGTTTGTGTTATCCGCAAATACACACATCAAAAGTGTCTAGGGATCAAGCATTTTTATGCGGATTTCTTGAGATTGAGATGTGGCTTTGTAATAAATTTATGATTTTATAAATTTATATGGATCCTTTTTGGTGCATTTCATAATTTGAATCAGGAACTGTCAATCAAATTCGAGTAAAAGATGAAAATCAGCTGCCAATATTTTCCCTATAAAAACATACAACGCATTGAAGAAATTATTAGTGCTACTGTTTCCCTACTACTGATTAAAACCAACGTTATTATGGAGCGGCGACGTCATTTAAGCAGGGAAGAAATGCTCAGAGCCGTGGGAATGATAGAAGCTGGTTCCCGGCAACGTACTGTGGCTTTAGCTCTGAATACAAGTCAGAGTGTTATCAGTCAACTTTGGACACGTTACCGAAGCACTGGTACCGTGGCTGAGCGCCATGGAGGACGGTATCGCTGCACCACACGGAGACAAGACCGATACATTCAAATCTTAACTCGAAGAGCTCCAACAATAACCGCCATGATGTTAGCCGTGAGGCTTCATCACTCTTCAGGGAACTTAATTAGCGACCAAACAGTCAGAAACCGCTTGCATGAAGTGAACCTTCATTCCCGAAGACCGCTACGGGTACCACCTATAGCAATGCACAATCGTAGGATTCGATATCAATGGGCTCTTGAACACAGAAATTGGGCAGAAGAACAATGGCGTTTCGTGTGCTTTTCTGATGAGTCTCGTTTTGGTATGAGACCGGATACAAGACGTATACGACACTGGAGAACCCCTGGACGCCAACAGCGATTAAAATCCTGCCAGGAAGTCCATCCTTATAGTGGTGGAACCATCATGGTATGGGCGGGTATTTGGATCGGCGGAAGAACTGAGTTGATTTGGATCAGAGGCAACCTCAACGCTCAAATTTATGCTGAGACGATTGTATCAGACGTCATCGTTCCTCTACAAGTGCAAATCGGTCCCTTATTTCAGTTAATGCATGATAATGCACGACCGCACACCGCAAGAGTTGTAAGACAGACTCTCGCCGCAGCTAACATCAATGTCCTGCCCTGGCCTGCTCAGTCGCCAGACTTGAACCCGATTGAGCATGCATGGGATATGCTACAGAGAAGAGCTCTGCCGAATATGGAGGGTATCCAGTCGCAAGAAGACCTTTTTTTGTTGTTGCAACGAACATGGGCGGCCATTCCACAGCGTGATTTGGATGAACTCATTTTGAGTATGCCAAACCGATGTTCTTGTGTTGTTAGTGTTCGCGGTAGAAACACGGATTATTAATTGTTTAAGTTACCTAATAAAATTTTAAAGAAAACTGTTATTTCAGTCTTTTTTTCGAACTTTAATGTTAGTGGTTCAAATGTCAAAAATCCCTTTATTAGGAAAATGGCAAATTTCTTTACTAATGCAAAGGTGACTTGGTTTATCGTTACTGTGACAAACGAAAACACTTTATTTGATGAATCCTTAAAGAAATTTTTAATTAATATCAATCAGGAGAAAAGTTATTGCAAAAATATATGTTGATCCCTAGACACTTTTGATGTGTGTATTTGTTTTGGAGTGTATGTTTTCTATGCATAATTTGTATGTATTTACAAAAAAAGTATGTTTATGTATTTATACCAGTTGTCTTAGTACTTTCTAGTAGTAGCAGCAGACATAATACAAGCTCTGCTTAGTTTGGGACTAGATGGCCTTGTGTGTAAGATGTCTGAAATGTGTATTATTTATTTATTTATTTATTATTTAAGTATCTATTTTAGTATATAAATACATACTGTCGAAATTAAAACTACCTGTTACCTAAATCACAGGTATTTCTTAGCCTACTGCCCGACACGGGACGTGGTTTCTGCCCTCGGGTTTGTGTCAAGTTTCCCCTTTATTTACAGAGCAGTTGTACGCATAACTCTTACAACACCTACGGAATGATTAGGAGTACTTACAATCCTAACTTTCAATTAGTCTCCATATTGGCGGTAAAATTATCCACTTAATCTAGTGACTATGTCTTTACGAGTCTAAATAAAGAGTAATAAACTGGTTAATATTCTTGGTATACATTATTGTAGCTTCTCCTTATTATACATAATCCCAGACGCCAGATGTAGGTACTACTAAGGGGATAATACTCGGATAATTGATTTTATCGTTCCTGTTTGTTCGTTGGAAATTGTTTACATAAAACACACCCAAGTAATTATTATGGCGCGGAATATGGTTATTCCTTACTATAACAATTAGTGTTACTTAGTTGAAATAATTGAATAAGGATTTTATTTGGGTTAAAATGGAAACCTGTTGTTTCACAGTGTTGTATTAGTAGTAATCGCAAAATTGTATCAGTATCAAGACTATTTAGACCAGGGTAGAAGCCTCTTAAAATAATAAAAAGTGAACATAAATTATAGTAGGATGAAACCCATTGTAAAAGGCTTATCTCGATTTCCGGCGAAACTACAAGTCCTATGGAAAAAAGTCAAATTTCAAAGTTGTAGGTAATAAACAGATCTACAACTTTTGCATTCACACTTTTTTTTTTTTTTTCACATAACCTCAAATTTTATGTGAAAAACTCAAAAAACCAAGTTTTTGGTTTTTTATTTTTATCTTTTACAAATAAAATTATTTTTTCAAGAAATTAAGTGAAAACTTACCTTTTTATATCCTGAATACACCGTAATTTATTTGATTAGAAATATCTATTTTTAATTCCTCATTTTGACTGAATACCGAAAAAACCCAAATTTTCAATAGAAAATTCACCCGTCAAAATATTTAGGTTTTTCTATAAAATAGTGTTTTCTATTCGATGAAATCTCTACTTTCCGATGGTGTAAATATATAAAACCATAGTAAATCTTCTCAGAAAATGCAAAAAATTAAAAACACATTATTGAGCTATTTATTAATATTTACACTATCACTCAAAAAACGTAAGATTACATGTTACATTGAAAAAAAAAATGCAAATCGAAATATACTACTATAATTATCAAACAAATAAATAATAAAGTTAATATTTAATAATACATCTACAATATTATGAGAAAGATATAGAATCTTCTCTAAATCATATGTGTATATGCCTATTTATTACTATTTTAAGATAATAATTTCATACCTGAGTGACCTACAAAAAATTGTTGGCCATTAAAAGGTTTTCGCCTTTATTTTCCAAAAGACTATTTGAGCTCGACTAGTTCAACCAATTTTACCAGAATTTCGATTTTTACATGGAGCGACCTCCGGACGAAATTCGAAGATTGAAATACTTATCAGTATATTTGAGGGCACTGACTCCCCAATAACGATTGCCACAGATATTCACGACAACTGGGACCGACGGCTTAACGTGCTCTCCAAAGCACTTCTCTCTGCTCCTCCTCCAAAGTTATTAGGAAATTGTCGTCTGAGTCTGCTGATTTACATCTTCATTAATATCCGTCCTGTGTCCTGAAAAAAAAATGAAACGGAAGTGTTTATTACTCATAAATAAATGAAATTTTAAATTAATTTAAATATTGTTTTTGTTGCCAGTGTTTGAGCCCAGCAGTGCGACATTATGGGTTGTTGATTACATCTGGAAGGTCGCGAAAAGCCTTCGGATGCAATCAGCATATAACCGGCTGCTTAGAAGAACATTGGTGAAGGCCTGTATCCAGTTGTGGACGTCTTTGGCTTAGATGATGATGATAGAGTTCCTACTATTTGATTATTTCGGTAAGACTAGCGATATTATTTTTAAAACATATTTCTTTTTTAGGTTTCGTTCATTAATATAAATAACTGCCTTGAATAATAATACAAAACTATATAACATGCAAACCTTTTGAATACTACATTACTTAAACTGTAAAGTGAAATAATTTACCAATATATATGATACTTTGCGAGGGCATTTTACTACAAATCTTGGTACTTGTATTACTATTAAGCTAGGCGGTGCTAAAGTTTGAATTATATTTTAGTTTCCCGTACACTATACCGCCAACGTTCATGGTAATAAAAAAATAGAGCTTGAGACGCTTAGTACCGTACCCCTGCAAATTGTTTCAATTTTATAGAAATAAGCAACCAAGAAATAACTTCACAATGACAACAAGTATAAAAAAGCGGCCAAGTGCGAGTCTGACTCGCCCATGGAGGGTTCCGTAACAGCAAGTAACATCATATAAAAGTTCTTGTAGTTCGTTGTAACTTTCATCATGTAAATGATAAATGATAAATGAGAATTTTATACTAGTCTATTGATTGGATGAAAGGTAAATTGCTTGTTACGATTTATCACGTATTAAAAAAAACTACTGACTAGATCTCGTTCAAACTAATTATCGTTGGTAGTTTGCATGGTAATGTACAACATATATTTTTTTTTAGTTTTATCACTCTCTTATTTTAGAAGTTAGAGGGGGGACACACACATTTTTCCACTTTGGAAGTGTCTCTCGCGCAAACTATTCAGTTTAGAAAAAGAAAATATTTCCTCAACATCATTTTTGAACACCTATCCATAGATATAGGTTTGATGAAAAAAAAATTTTTGAGTTTCAGTTCCAAGTATGGGAACCCCCAAAATGTATTGTTTTTTTTCTATTTTTATGTAAAAGTCTTAATGCGGTTCACAGAATACATCGACTGACCAAATTTCAACAGTATAGCTCTTATAGCTTCGGAAATAATTGGCTGTGACATACGGACGGACAGACAGACAGACAGACTTGACGAATCTATAAGGGTTCCGTTTTTTGCCATTTGGCTACGGAACCCTAACAAGCGTGCGGAGCCGCGGCCTAAAACTAGTATGTATCTAAAACCTTAATAAATAATTGAATACGGAACTGAAAAATGATTGAAAATAAAAATTATTGGCCGATGAAAAACTTTTAAGTTGGGTTCTGCTGAAATTTTAAATATTAATTGATTGCCTTTGAAATTGATATAGCAATTTTCTTTGAATTGCTCTACTATTCTAGTTTCCATAAAACATACAATTCCGTCAATTTACTTGCACTGTTAGTTCAGTAAACAAAGAAAAGGCGATGCCATTAGTCACGCGAACATTCGATCAGGAAATAAAACTTGTTTACATTGATAATGAACTGCCTTATAATTCAGAAAGATAAAAAAAAATAGTCTATGAAATTTGAATAATGCAGTCCCTTTTGAGCAAAGATTATAAGGGGCTAAAGTGTGTGTAAAGCAGTCAAAGCAACCCAGCTACTTTTTTTTCTGATAAAGTAAGAATTTTTAGGCAGGCATCTTTTTTTTTTAAGACAACTCCCGCATAAATTCCTGTGTCGCGAGGGACTTTACAAACATACATGAAACGGACACAAAGAACACCCAGAGTCAGAACAACAAATTGTGAATCACACAAAGTGTTGTCCTACGTGGGATTTGAACCCACGACACTTGGCGTAGTAGGAAGCGGCGAGGCGACCACTTAAGCCACTAGGCCAACCGTGCAGTCACTAGGCCAACCGTGCATCTGTTTATGTTTGCCTATTTTATCTGGTAAAACTAACTCAAAACGATTATTATCGTAAGTTTTTCAATCAATTCGAAAACAATCCATAAAGTCCCACTGTTAGGCTCGGGTTTCCTCTCAGGAAAGACCATAATGCCATACGTTCTGGCCGAGTGCGGGTTGGGAACTGGCAAAACACTTGACATTGCCATTGACGTTGGCATTAAACTAAACTTCAATACTGTTATCTTATGATAACAACCGGGACTGACTGCTTAACTTTGCCTCAAAATCTCGGAACCGCTCATAAAATATTATGCTACAAACGGTCACCTATCTAGGTGCTGAATGGTTTCTTTCTGGACTGGTTGCTTAACGTCGGTGATCGTTTCCAATCACCTAAGGATGGCACATCTTACATCACACTGGCAATGAGCGCTTCTTAAGTGATGATGTTGATTCCTGTTCAATTTCTAAAACATCAGATTTAAATGCCCAACTTTGTACACTCAATTGAAAGCTTATGCATAAAATTCGTAAAGGTCAAAAATATATATAAATATACTCATGTTTTTACTGTAAACGGGACTTATTCGCGATAATATTAAAGGTTACGATACCTTCTATTTTCCGACGTTTCGAACGGGTTATACAGCTCGTGGTCACGGGTAGACTACCCGTGACCACGAGCACCATGTGTAAAAGTCGCGAAAATTTAAAAACAGTTACATATAAATAAATAAATATAATAAATAAATATTTTGGATATCTTACACACAACATCATCTAGTCCCAAGCTAAGCAGAGCTTGTGTTATGGGTACTAGACAACTGATAGAAATACATAAACATACTTTTTTTTGTAAATACATACATATTATACATAGAAAACACACAGACTCCGAAACAAATTTTTGTGAATCACACATTTAATATTTGGTCCGACCCGGGAATCGAACCCGAGACCTCTTGATCAGCAGCCGCGTATGCTAACCACTAGACCAACGAGGCAGTCATATAAAATCAAAAGTAAACTAAACCATGATATATATGTATATATCATGGTTTAGTTTACTTTTGATTTGTAATATTCCGTTGATAGATGTTTAATGCTCACTATTAGCTGAAAAGTACATTTATTTACGATATCAGTAATTAAGTAAAGAAATTACATCAACTGTAGTTGTAAGATATAAGCAATTTTCAATTTAAATGCACTGGACTTTAAGATAATATTTGCGTAACACTATATATCATGTTTATAATTCCTTTAAATCTTACTTGACGAGTATAAATCTAAATGAAACCTTATAGTCATAATCTTAATTTTGTTGTAACCTTTATTAGAACAGTAATAACCTGCAAATTGACTGTAAAAATTGTAATGTATTTACAAAATATAGGTCCGGTACTTTATTGCTGTGTAGCCATAGTAGTTTGGTTGGCTTAATTAATTTTGAGGTTACCCAACTTTTACGGTCAGATCCTTAATGCTGGAAAAGATATATGAGTTTCCTGACCTTAGAAAAAAATATTGAGTACAAACTGCGGGCAAGGAATCTTGGTTAATATATTAACAAAAATATCGTGTTTTCTACAGCGATTTGTATAGAGGTTTACGCGTCCTATAAAATATGCTGCTAAGTCTGGAAGTAATTTCGGCAAATTTATATATTCTGGTAGTTTGGTTTATTAGGAACTAGTAGAAAGATGTCATCGAATTGAGTCAGTCTTACTTACCTTATTACTATTTAAGCTGGGTCCTGCGTTAATCATTGTAAATCGCAAGAGAAGCCAGTGTGAAGAAATAGCCTAAATTACTTCCTGTGTCATCAACTTTC
This sequence comes from Phragmatobia fuliginosa, assembly GCA_932526445.1. NCBI lineage: Eukaryota > Metazoa > Arthropoda > Insecta > Lepidoptera > Erebidae > Phragmatobia > Phragmatobia fuliginosa. Next base: position 19,076,747 of record OW052061.1, read on the forward strand.
GGAAAGTAAAAGTAACGTCAAGATCGGTCCAGCCGTTAAAGAGATTACACGGAACAAAAAAGACAGACAGACCGTCAGACAAACAAAAATTTTAAAAATGACAAGCTCGATGTGAGAAGCCTAGGATTGAATCAATTCTCTTGCGATTTGAGAGATCTATGTCCAAGAGTGGAGTGAGCTGTGCCTGAGGTCTTGGGTTAGATTGACCAAAATTTGTGTGATCCAAAATTATTTGTTTCGAAGTTTGAGTGTTTTCTATGAATAATGTGTATGTATTTCCAAAAAGTGTGTTGATTTATTTATGTCAGTTGTCTACTAGTACCTATAATACAAGCTCTGCTTAGTTTAGGAATATATAGCGTTGTGTGTAAGATGTCCGAAATATTTATTTATTTATTATATTCATTGTATATTGTGTACTCAATATCAAAAAGTTTATTATTTGCCACATTTTAAATGCTCACATGGTCTAACCCGCACTCGGCCAGTATAAGTAAGGTATGGCCTTAACCCTCTCTAGAGAGGAGTGTCGAAATGCTAATCTTTTTACTGCTGCAATTACAATTTTAATTAATTACATTTAGTTTAGCGGTTATATCATAATTATAAGTAATCTGTAGACAGTGTTTAAATAACATTACGTAACGGCTTATAAGCTTTATGTCAGTAACGAGCGGTTAACCGATTGATTAATTGCAGAGTTTTGTCAACGTCACCGTCGACTGTAGCTTATACGAATTTACAACTGAATAATATAGACGGAAATTGTTAATAACAGAATATAATTATATGTTATGAAACACTTAAATTTGTAACACCAGATAATTTTGTTTTTGACGGTATTATAAAATAGGTTCACAAAATCCTGATCTATATAATTGATTTTTTATTACTATAATCTCACATCCCATATTTCGTAAAAGTCGGAAAACCTCTAGTCATATAAAGACAAATTAAAATTAACAGCAGTTTTTAGCATTTTAATTTACAATTGGTACTACTTACATAGTCCATTGTCTAGATGTAAGAATGGCTTCTTGGCTAGCGTTTGATAAAGCGTTTATTCTTTAGATTTAGTAGGAGGAGCATATTTTTTAAAGATATAATAAAATTTTCAGAACCGAACGGGAACGAGTGTCGTGTCCTTCCAACATAAAGGAGGGATCCTGTCTGGTGACCAAGTCTGGTGGGCCAGTTGTATATTTGCTAATTGTCTCAAGAATTTCTATATTGCGATTCAGGATAAGTAGTTACTTCCTTGCTCCGTGGTTCGGTGTTTCTTCGGTCGGCCAACTGTTGTATGTTTTGCACTTACGCTGTCTGTGAAAGTCACACTCTTGTCGAACGCACATTTATTGCTAGACTTTTATAAGTAGAATAAAAGATTAATAGAGGACGATGTTATACTAAGACTTATATAATATAAATAAATCATTTTTCAATTTTCGATAGTAACAATTTAATGTATCTTCTATCTCCTTCCCAACTCTAATCGATATATTCTCAAGTGGTCCATTTAACGTCTAAAGTGATGGACTACGTTAATTTGTTCTTTTTGCCCCTTTCATGTTTGTCTGTGAAATGACCCGCGACACACGGTTTATTCCTGATCAAGAGTGAATAAATAGGATAAAAAACGAAAGAATAGTTCTAGTCTAATCCTATAATTATATATCCTTCATTTGGATCCCAAATCTTAAAAACTAGATCACTCTGTAAATCGACTTATAAAAATTCTTAAAGGAAGTGAATTTTTAAGTCATCCATAAAAATGCCGTAAATAAAAACTTGTTGGGATCATTGCACCCTCTTCTGTAATTTGCAGGATTTTATGGCTTTTGAATCAGTACATTGTTTAATATCAGGATCTTGATTAATTTGATCTGTCGTATACCAAACAACGCGACTTATCCGTAACGTTCATGTCTGGCGTCTCAAGATTTTCTTCAAATATATTTTTTTAGCTATTTTGGTTTTAAATAAAACTTTAAAAGCAAATTTAAATTCCCTCTTCTAATACTATAGAGTTGTTTGGATATTGAAGATGTTAATAATTGAAGTATCTTCATTGTCTCTGCAAAAAAAAACACTACTGGACATTGGCCTCCCGAAAGGTTTTCCATAACAGCTGTCGACCTGTTCCAACACCTTTCTGGGACCTTCTTATGTGGTCGGATCTCTTTTAGGGAAACCTGACCTTAACTCATTTTGGGGTATTTTGTAACTTGTAAAACACAAGAATAACAAAATGGCTGGCTACCGTTGAATAGGCCACCCTTCCAAATCATAAGGTCCGGTAACCTCATCTAAATAATGAAAAGTATCGAAAGTATTTCAGTTTAGTTTTCTGGTAACAAAAGATTTTATTGTCTAAACAGTTTCTTTTAGAATCAGCTTTCTCGGCGTTGCATTTTATATACTTTATATAAAATGCAACGCCGCAAAATTCGGCAAAAAAATCTTGAACAAAATGTGCCAACTTTATCGATATTGATAACTTGCATGTGGCAGTTACGTCTACAGAGTTATCGTGTGACGAAATAGGTGGTCGACCTTGGCCGCCCTTGACGCGCCATCAATTTTGGGATGTCTTGGATACTTCCGTACAGACTATCAATATAATCGAATAAGCCCAAGATATTTCAGATTATATCTTGGTAGACAAATACCACTTAACTGTGATTTATATCTTTTATATCGCTTTGTTATTGTCGTGAAGATGAAAACATGAAATATTGAGAATGTTTATTAATTACAGAGCACAAGATTAAACAAGTAGATAAAATATAATAAAGAAATCTAAGCGTTAATCAAAACACTATCAAGCGCCATATAATCCGAAATTGACGTGCATGAGTCAAAAGCCCAGCATAAAGCTCACAAAGCTTCCAGACCTCGATAACGTAATAAAAGGAACCATAATATTATATTCGAAAATCGGAATCACGTAAGACCCCTAATGGAATCAACTTTGATACCAAGAATATGATATTCTATACCTCTCAGCATTATCTTAAAGAGGAAATGTGGGTCTGTAACCTTGGCCGCCCTTGACTCACAATCAATTTCGAAACGGCCTGGTTATGTCGCCAACAGGTTTTACGGCTCATTTTATTGCCAGGATTTGCCCCGGTCGTGGATATCCTCGAGTATCCTAGTCGCTACGACAAAAACAAGTTTTCAATAAATAAGAAAGTTAGGGCTGTGTTTATACGGTAAAATCGTCATGTAATGTTAGGATCTAGGCTTTAGGTCCCCACTACTTTAAAGCACTAAAAAATTTAAGTATTGAAATTCAAAATGACACTACCCACTATATATCAAACATATAAATTAGTGATTATAGAAGAAATATTAACACTGCTAATGTCTTCCTTCTTTATAATGTTAACCATGACAAAGATTCATTCCAAACTTTTGTATGTCTCCAAAAATGTTTTTTATTCAATTACCCATAGCGCACCACCGCTGGGTTCGGGTCTCCTTTTAGGAGACGGTTTAGGCCATACGTCCCCACATTAGTCGAAGGCAGGCTGGGGACTGGCAAGACAACGCTGTGACTACGTAATATAAACGTAGGATGTTTTTAGGCCTAAATAAATAAATAAAAACAATCGGGGCTGACCGATCCTAGAAGACTCTCATAGTATCATGCCACCAACGGTCCCCCGTTTAGATAGACCTAGGGTAACTGAGCTGTGAGCACCTCTTTATAATATTCTATATAATATATTGCATCCAGGTCAGGAGTACAGGACGTCAACAACACACAACGTCATAGTGATGTGTACAGACCCTATATGAGAGAGGGTAACGTTAATAAAAAGGTGTGCATTCTTTAGTGTTTATTATTATCGCTTGGATCGTCATAAAGGACACTTTCCTGGGAACTGTATTGTGTGTTACTATTTACATACTGTGTTTCTCTGTGAGTAAAGGAATCCTGCTTAAGACCACAGTGAGCGACCGTGAAGACAACGTGTCTCTGACATGCATTTAATACCTTCAATATAACATCGTTCGTATCATCAAGAGCCTTTAACAGTCCACTGCTAGACATAGGCCTCTCCTTTGAAGGGAGGTTTTGGCCTACTGTACCACGCTGGCCAGACTGGTTGGTAAAGGGTTTGTTTCAAGTTTATATCTGTATCTTCAATATACCAACTATACTTAAAGTCACTCTTTACTGGGAGCCTCCGTTAAGTAGCCTCTACATTTTAAGAGAACTCTCTTTAAGTGGCCTTTTAAATCACTATTAAAACAGGGCCTTTTGTCGACTAAATTATGATCTTGTTCCGTTTAAACAATTTTAGGATGTCGACCTAGCAGTAATTTAACTCGGCAACAACATCGTTACACAACCCGAAATAATTGTTGTGTCTTCAGCTAACAGAATTATTACGGTTTATATTTCATTGAAAATTTATAATCCTCCTATATGTATTCAGAGTAGATTTAATTGCTAAACATAAGGGATCTCGTCAGGATTAAAATTAAGTCTATCTGAACCTTCATCTAATAATCTTGTCTGTCAAATTCAAACTGAATGTAAGATTAGGTAGCTAACAAACTAAGATTGTCCAATTCTAGCGTCGTTTTCTTGAAAGGTAACAGATCCTTCATTACGTCAACTTTACCCGAGACTAAATCAATTTAAGCTAGTTCGTTCCAAGGCAAATTAATTTATTACACAATGATCCTCAAAAGGTTGTCCGTGATTTATTAAAAAAGTAGAATTACATTATAAACTAAATACTCAGCAGCCGTGGTTTTCGTGGATTGCCTACGATTGTTTTTGTACCTTTAAAAAAAAAGCGGCCAAGTGCGAGTCAGACTCGTTCATGAAAGGTTCCGTATCAGCAAGTAGCATCATATAAAAGTTCTTGTAGCTTTGATCGATGTTTTTATAATAGTGTATTGCTTGAATGAAAGGGAAATTGCGGTTTACGATTTATGACGTATTAAAAAAAACTACTTTTTTTTTTTTTTTTTTATTTATTTATTTAATTATCATTGAAATATAGGTACAAAAAATATATTCAGACATAACACGAGAAACCTCTGAGGTTTGTGTTGTGTTACACAGGTAGTCGGTATCGCATATTTACAACAATGTTTACATAATATTATACGTCTGACTAGTTATTTTCGTTGGTAGTTTGCAAGGTAACATATAACATATATGTTTTTTTAGTTTTATTACTCTCTTGTTTCAGAAGTTACAGGGGAGGGCGACACACATTTTTCAACTTTGGAAGTGTCTCTCGCGCAAACTATTCAGTTTAGAAAAAAAAATTATTAGAAACCTCAACATCATTTTTGAACACAATACAGGCTGACAGTCAATTTAGGTTATTGTTTTTTTTCATGTAATTGCACGTGCATTGAATAAAATCTGTTAATTTGAATAACAAACAAAAACTTATATCACAATCTAGATTGTGGAAATATCTTAATCAAAAATTGGAGACCAAGACGACTGATCCCTTCATGCTTCCAAACGGAGCATATATATAGGAAAACATTGTAATAAACTAGTTACCAAAAATTATAGTTGCATTACTAATGTAATATAAGGTAAGCCTTTTGTCACTATCCAGATAATTGAGGAATTAAATAGAAAATTACTGGTTCGAAGCGGTTAATAAGCGGGGCGTGAAAAAGCATCTCACTAGGCCGCCATAATGTGGTTCGCCATACTGCTTGCATCTGCAGTGAGTATGGCGACACCCACTTGTGGATTTTACTCATGCTTTCCATCAGGCATAGTAAAGTCACCTTGGCAGGCGTTATATATATATATAAAAAAAAGTAATCAAGAGAATGATTAAAGCGGAACAGATTGTGACCTAAATCTTTACAATAGTCAACAGACTTGATGTGATGTAACTCGTACACAAATTAATAACTAATATATATACATAATATGTGATGCATTTGACCACGCCAATGCCCTCAATATCACAAATATGAAATATAGGAAATAAATACATTATCTAACATACTTATCTAACATCAAAATGATTAAATATTAATACATTTCGTCATAATCCATTTATATTCACATTATTAAAGATTCAAATAGTTCACTATAACATAGCATTCAATAGTGGTATTATTAATTAAGACCAATCTAAAAAGAATTAAAGAAAACACTTTCTTGTATACAAGTTTTTATTACTTGACCCTGCAGCATCAAATTCGGATTGTCATATTTTTCGGACATTTCGGAAATATTACCCAGAAGCAACGGCATCTAGTGCCCAAACTAAGAAAAGCTTGTACTATGGGTACTAGACAACTGATATAAACACATAAACATTTTTTTATTGTAAATACATACATATTATCACAGAAAAAATTATTGGAAATATTATACACAAAAGACACCCGAACTCCAAAACAAATATTTGCAGTTCACACTAACATTTGGGTGCTAACCACCAGACCAACGAGGCAGTACTCAAAGTACTTGTCAAGACAAATAAATGCGGAGCTCCTATGGCAACTTATCAGCTCCAGCATTAGATGAGCTCCGTGTCATCGTAATTGTATATTGTTACGAAAGATGCAAAAGATATGCATGCAACATTTTTGTTCAATTGGAATCCGGAAAGTGGGTCAAATTTAACTTGCATTATTTGACTACAGACAAAGAAACAGTTGAAACTAAATAATAAGAGGTTGTAAAGTCGAAACTAATAAAAGCTTGTTATAAAGGAATTCCGTCAATAATGCGTTTGGAAAGAAGGCATTTTAGAAGTATGATGTGTAGTAATGAGAGTTTAATAACAGATTCAATCAACATTTCATCAACAGCATGTACAAGTTCATGCCTGGAGATAGGTCTTTCTTTAAAAACGAGGTTTTGGCCTACAACATCACACTTGCAAGATTTGTTTTAGTGATGTTGTCCTGCATAATTTGCTTCCTTAAGTATAACGAGATCACTCTAATCTTAATCATCGATCTCGATCACGGACAACAGATACAAAACAATAACAAAATTCATCGCCATATCTATTGATTACCGAAATATTATGTGATAATGATGACGAAATATGTTAATAGTCTTATAATCAAACAGTTTTTTCGACAATAATCTCTCAGCTAATTTTGTTCTAATTGATCTGATGAGTCAATCGACTAACAAAGCATAAGGCTGCATACACGTAACAGTACACAGAGCATTCGAATACACCGTCAGCGTTGCTCGACTCAGAAGAACTATAAAAGCGTTGCAACTGACAAGTGCTAGCATTATCCACTACCCTCTCGTGGAGTAAGGTGTACTACTGAATAAGGTGCAACAATGAAATACCATGTACGTATTTTTGTATAATGTACTGTACACATAGTTACGCACTGTATACATTGTTTCAAGCTATACAGTTTATTTTAATTCCTTCGTAATTCATACTGGCGCGTATGAAGTGTGTTATATTGCTTATGGTTTTGCTTATATTGAAATTAGACGATACTTCTTAGTCTTCTTTATCCCATTTCTCACTAATTCCTAAAAATATTTTGTGTAATATATCTGTAACTCTTATTGTAAGTAAATAAAATGTTAATGTTCATAGAAAGTAGTTTGTATTATACAACTCTTAGTTAGATCACAAATTGATTTGAGGACCTGCTATCCTCAATGCAATGCTTATGTGTTTATGTTGTCAATTGGCATGCAAATTTTAAATTTGATTTAACGACGATAACATAAATTTAAACAGTTTTTGGAATCCAGCTTTGTTCACCATTAGAAACAACTCAGTTCTATATTTTGAATACTATTTTGCCCTAACAGATTTTCTTGGAATTCCTGACCATAGTTGCTGCTTATCCAAGAATCATACATGATGAACCACAACTGGAGGGAAAATATGACCACGCACCTATAGCCAAGTCTGGTCACCACCATCAAATAGATCATAAGCACGCCAAATCACATCAGTCAATCAAATTCGAGCACTTCCAGCCTGTCCCAGTATACTTCAAAAAAGAACACAGCCATTTACGAAATCATCCTCTTGAAGAAGGAAAGTCTGAGTCTAACTTAAAACATATCCCTGCTAAGGTTGAACAAAAACATGGCTGTGGTCTGGTCCTTGAAGATGAAAAGCACAACATAGAGCATACTGCTGCTCATCCGGGTCACGGTGACTACGAACACGATGGTGAGCATCAGCTTTCTGGTGGCTTCACAGACCACCAAGGTGGTGAGACATTATAGGGGTGTACTACTGATGTTGGACAAGCAAGGACTCACTAAAGGCGGAGAGGCTATAAATATGAAAAATATTCGTATTATCTAACTTTATTTAAAAATTAACCACAGGCATACTCTTACGTGTGATAAAAAACCTAAAGAAGTACACCAACTTGTGATATACAGACTTAAATATGTTATGACTTATTTAAGTGCATCTCCTGTTCACATTAATATAATAATATGTAAGATAAATAAAAATGTGCCTGATTAAGATTTAATTTTAAAACGTTTGTTTGAAATTTAAAATTCTTCTGTTAAAATCTCGACATAAGGCGGTTCTGATTTAAAAATGTCAGAAGCTTCCTATAAATATTAAAAAGTAAGTATTAGTTTGGTAATATTCGCGTTTATTGATTGCCTGTTTGTTTGCTGTGTTAATGCTTTCGCTTGTCTCCTATATTAGTGACTATTGACTGAGCCCCAGAAATCTTGTGATATTTAGCAATAAATGTTTGTTATAAAACCAAAATTTTTATTTGAAAAGGAAATTAACAATGTATTATATTACGTAAATATGTATATTTTGCACTAAACCAAATGAAAGGGAATAGTTGATTATTAGGTATGTAATTTTCTAGTACTAATTGCCATTATTTCGCGTGATTAACAGGAACTTAGAACTTATCTCACAGATTCAAAGGAACTCATAAGCTTATCTTTACTAATTTATTAATTATGTGTGTCTGTTATACTTTCAGGGTTAAACTGTAGCAAAGATTTCATTGAAATCTGGCATAGAGGTACTTTGATAGCTTAGGAAAAACATGGGCTATGCCTTGCCGCAATGACCACCATAGTCGTGGGTGGAGCTGAAGCAAAAGTAAATTTTACTATAAACTACAATTGATAGAACTGACTTTAACAACGAAAGTCTTAAAGTAATAACAAGTCAATTCGCAATAGCAGACATTTATTAGAAACTAGACATTATTAGGTTCCAGTAGGGAAAATAATAAAAGCTGAAAAGTAAAAGCAAATATGTTTTTAGGCATACACTTTTATACACACTTTGGCCTTTGCTGTCCACTGCTGAACGAAGGTCTCCGCCAAGACCGCCAACAGGCTCCCGAAGGTTAAATTAATGTGTTGCTTCTGCGATTTTATTTTATAAACCTTTGAAGTTTCAAGCAAAGAAATAAACTTAATCCAAAGTATTACATTAAAATGTGATTTCAAAATTTCATAGCTTTCAAAACTTTTCAAAAACTTAAACTTTGAGACGACAATAAAAGTTATGAATTAATCTTTTATGAATTAGATAACCTCTAAGTCTCTGCGTCAAGCAACATAATTATTTTAACTACAAATATCTAAGTAATTTAAAATGGGCTTAAAGTGACGCAAAACTTAAAAGGAAATTTTTTTGAAGCAATTTGGTAAAATGACATTAATTTATAACTAGTCTGCCAAATGTCAAAACATTTTTTGCGACCTTTTAAAAATGTTTTAAAGTTTGAGATTTATGCAAGTAATAATTTATAACGTTAATAAATCAAAACTTTTAAAAGACTTTTACATTAAAGGATTGATAAGTTTCAAGAAATTAAACGAATATTTTGAAGACAGATTGAAATGTAAGCTAGACTCTCAATCTTAAATTCTTCACTATGTTTATATGTTTAAAATGTTTGTCTAACTAAAATTATTTTTTTAGAAAAAAAAGAGTTTTTTTACTTTTAAATGATGATCATCATATTATTTAAAATAATAGTGAACCCAGTAGCCGCCCATAGGCGTCCGTGTAGTAACGGACTGAAAATACAGAGTATTACCATCCCTATAATAACTCCTATGGTAAAGTAGGCTAAAACTTCCTTTCTAAGAAGCTTTCCTTTCTTTGTCCAGACTCTAAAATGCTGATGATGTGATGTGATGAATAAACAGCTATTTAAAATATATCCTTCCCTTTAATAATAATATAAAATTTAAAATAGATATTATGGTCAGAAGAAGCATATTCAGGCAGTTTATACCAGGTTTCGGGGATTATCGCCACGGTTGACCCAGCCCTCTACTTGACCTTGAAATGTTGTCGAAATCGAAAAATGAATCCTCTATGTACTTATCTTAGATTTATGAAGAGTGTATCTGTAGTTAGGGTAGGTACATACTTATTAAAGATAATTCAATGAAAAACCCAATGTAACTGTGAAATATTTGGCAAAAATATTTCAATAAAGTTTTCTTTGATACCAGTTGTGATACTAACGCACAGAGCACCACTGGCCCGCGGACTGTTTCAATGTTTGTAAACTTTGACAGTTTGCGCTTTACTACAGCACACAATTTTACAGATCAGGATACTGGTTCATAATAACTGATACTGGGTCTGTACAGTTTCATAAATAACTACGTCTAGAAAGTTTAAAGACGTGTTTTTTGCATAACATTACAAGAATTCCCTGATGTGATTTTTAGCGTGTGTATTATGCTAACCTACACATATATCGTACTATAAGAGTGAATATTTTTACTTAATTGTAGTATTTAGAATAAGGTAGATTTTTATTTACAAATTATTTTGGACACGAATATTGCATTACTCATTGCACTCGTTTCAATGAAAGCATCAGCGTTCACACATGTCTAATAACTTTTCACGTGTCATGATTTAATTTAAATATATCGACGATTCATCACGTACGATGATTTACCCGAATATAATACGGCGCATTACCCATTCCGTTGATTCTAAAAATACATCGTTGATATCCAGACAAAATAAAATTACAGTCGTTTGTTAAAATGAGGTCCGCCATTTTGGCTGGCTGCGTCAATTTCTCACAAATGTATTTCTAGATGTCACAAAAACGATGGATCAGTGGCGGTCAGTTATTACAAACTTTTTATCAGAAAAGCGCCTTCATTATTTACGAGACGTTGTGTTGTTAAATCTTCTCTTAAATTTATGTTCAGAATATTATGTTCAGTAGATTTTAAGTGTGGTAAAATTTGTAGTCAATAGTTAACATCAATTTATGTTATTAGTTCACATGTCTGTTAATTATAAGGACGATCAACTTAATGACATTTAGGTTGAAACCTAATTACAACTCAATTATAATAAAACCCTAAATATTTACTTATTGTCGTTTTATTCAGTGCCTGTATGCTTTAATTTAAAAGAAACTCATAATTGTCATTGTGCGCAATTTCCCGCCTTTCTCTGCAATTTAGTTATTTAGGTTGGCATAATGTGTAGCTGTTCTGTGGTGCAAAAGATTTTGATTTATATATTTAACGGCCAACTGCGAACCTTCCCTGGTAATTCATTTATTTACTAACAGGGCTAACATTAAAGGTTTTTATGTTAAATAAAGAACAAACGGGTAGAGATCAGAGACACCTGCACGAATGATGTATTGGTGCAAGGGTTTACCACGCCGCATTTTACTGCTCTGAGTATTGTGGGTTCGGACCCTAAATGGAGTAATACATTGTGTGATCCACAAATTCTTGTTCTGAATCTGTGTGTTCTTTTATCTATCCATTTCACGTATGTTTGTAAATTCACCCGCGATGCAAGATTATATTTCTTATATGGACGTGCGGACATTGTCTATTAAAATTAAAAAGTAAAATTTAAACCACAGACATAAACACCATAAACACGTAAACATAAACATAAAATATAAACCAATATTGATTATGAACTTTTCTTTTGACAGTAAATCAAAACAAGAAGCTAATGGAAGGAAATAAATCAATCTTATTGAAGTTCGAATCAATCATTATTTTATAAACAGCCTTTTGTATGGGAAGTATTCCTGAAATAATGTATAATGTCGTTTGTATTGACAACCAGTCTCGAAGAAAGTGATTGATCGGTATACAGCGGCGCAACAATTAAGAGGTTTGAGCTATGCATATTCTATGGTGTTATATTTCGATAGAAGCGCTCATAGCCGAGTGGCCTTAGGTGATTGGAAACAATCACCGAGGGTAAGCAACTACGGCGCGGTCGGACCTAGATGGGTGACCGTATGTGGCATGATATGTTATGAGCGTTTCCGTGTTTCGGAGGTCACGTTAAGCAGTCGGTCCCGGTTGTTGTCATAAGGTAACAGTCGTGAAGCTTAGTTGGAGGCCTTCGGGCGGCTTAAAAACATCCAACGGTAAGATTACGTAGCCACAACGTGTCTTGCCAGTCCCCAACCCGCACTCGGCCAGCGTGGGGACGTATGGCCTTAACCCTCTCTTGAGAGGAGACCCGAGCCCAGCAGTGGGACGTTATGGGTTGTTGATGATGATATTTCCATATAAATTTGAATATGTTCAAAACATGGTAGTAGAACTGAATTTATTGTGTAACTTTTTTATTTTATTTAACGCCAGTAAAGATGAAAATTAAACACTATGAATGATGCAGAAACATTTATTTCTGCATCATTCGTGATGCTGAAATCAGCGTGGCTCAACTACCTTTACTACTACTGGGCTCCGTTCTCCTCACAGAACAGGGTTAAGGTCATACGTCCCCTTACCAGAAATAATGCATGCAATAAATATATATTTTCTGTAATCGGTAATAAGTAGAACTTGTTAGAACAAATTAATCATAGGGTGAATTTGATCAAATTGAATTAAATGGTTTAACTAATGAACAACTGATTGACGCTTCTCTTGAAGGATTTCTCTCTTCGCTTTTTGTTTTCTAGATAAACAGCATTGGCATACAACATGGCAATGCTGCCAGTTTTTCGGAAAGACTACCAGTAGGATATGATGCGGAAGAATTGTTTGTCACTTGTATTTAAAAATTTAAATTGTTTTGTTATTTCACATTATTTAAATTCAATTTTAAAAGAGACATGGAGTTATCTAATTAAGTAATTAATTAAAACTACTCACAGCTTATTAAAGACACAAAGTGAGTTTTAAAATAAGAATGTGACACAAAATCTGTTTACCGAGTAAATTAATGTTAAAATTTATGCGTATTATTTGAGTAATCTTACCAAACAATTGTTTGTTATCAACCTCCGTGGCAAACCATCCAGATCGTTACGAGCTAATGGCAAATTTATTAACATTGCTAGTTAACGACCACTTTGACAATATTTATGACGCCCACAAAGATGGTCGCCCACGAAGCTTAAAAGTTGTGAATAAATCACACTGTAATTTGATTTCTTTTGTAATAATTTTCAGGAAGTGGGAGAGTCAGCTCTAGTTCAGTATAATTTTATGACTATTAATTAACGTGATATTTAAGGTTTGCAGGGGGGAGCTTAAAAACAACATTCTCTGCAGGATTAAAATTAAATTAAATTTCAGGATGAGACACAATAACATCGCACACACACACACACACATATATATATACACACAACCACATATATATATACACCATCGGAAAGAGAAATAAGGCGTGCAGATGTTATAAGTATCTACACTACAAGAAATCAATGTGATCAAGTGCGGGTAGACACAACCTGCACATCACGAAGGCGACGCTAAGCTCACATCAGTCTACCCGTGACCACGAGCGGTATAACCCGTTCGAAACGTCGGAAAATAGAAGGTATCGTAACCTTTATAATATTATCGCGAATAAGTCCCGTTTACAGTAAAAACATGAGTATATACATATACATATACACATATATATTGTTACAAAAATTGTAAGATACTTCTTTAGCTATTAAAAGAGAAAGAGAATGTTTATGATCGAATTAATCTCTTTTCCTGATCTATCTCATTTAAATAACAAAAGTCACCAAAACACATGCTTTCTATTAAGCAAAGTAGACTCCCTTTGGAAGGCTCATCTTTATATATATAATTCTTGTGTGAGTGTGTATGTCACTGAACTTCTCTCAAACGACTGGACCGATTTTGATGAATTTTTTTTTGTGTTCAAGGGGATCTGGGAATGGTTTAGATTCGCAATTGGACCCGGTAGGCGGCGCTGCGATCAAGTTCTGGAATTTTAAAGTTGGGCGGTACGAAGTTCGCTGGGTCAACTAGTTTATATATAAAATCGGATAAGTGCATTTCAGGCCAGTCATAAATAAGGTTCCGTAGTCATATACAATGCCAAGTGATATCCAATAGATTATTGTATATCACTTAAATATAAATATATATATATATAAAACTTCGTATAATAAGTAAACAACTTAAGTTTTTTAAGTAAGCGTACTTCACTAAGACTGTTGCTAAGACTATTTTTTGATTTAAGTCGGATACTTAAATCAAAAAATAGTCTTAGCAACCTTGCTATGTTTTTAAAGACCTATCTAATGATACCCCACACGATGGGGTAGACGCGAGAAAAGAAATCATCCCCACTTTACGTGTAGGGGAGGTTCATTAATGAATGTGAGCCCGGAGGCCCAAGCATTCTGCATCATTCTCCCGGCTTTCAGAGGCCGGGAGAATAATGCAGAAACATCTGACCAGGCTGCCATGGTATGAGTCACAATGTTGCATTGCTTACCCTCACAATGAGGATGGTGACTCCTATTTATGGATTCTACTCATGCTTTCCATCAAGCAGAGTGTAATCATCTGTGAAGCCTTAAATATATAAAAAAAACTTATAACGAAGTGAACTATGAGAGAGCTTATAAAAAAATACAGAGAAAAAGGTACGGAAACTGAGAAACTGCAACTGAAGTACAAAAGCTTTCGTGAACTGTATATCCAGAAATATCGAAACACAAAATGGCTTTGATTCTACAGAATGCTCTTTTATTTACTTGTAAAATAAACATAATCCATCAAAATAGTTTCTACCTTCAATACCTTACCACTCAATCATATTTTCGTAGCTATTAAATATATCTATGGTGTTTATCTGGGCATGTTTATCGTCGTCACATTTAGCTAAAAGTATGCGTATAGACATACTAGTTATTATCTGTGACTTTGCTCAGATATCTCTTATTTCAGTGTGATTGACTTTTCATATGTGACAGGTCAACATTTGTTGGCCCCTTAAGAATTATATATGTGATCATTTTCATAAACTTAAATCTATTTTCAGCAACTTTCCTCCTTTATTATTACATTCTTAAACTATAACATATTTATCTAAATAGAGCAAGTATCAACTAACAACTTATAATGTCCCACTACTGGGCTCGGGTCGGTTAAGGCCATACGTTCCCACGCTGGCCGAAATCTCGTATAGAGTAAGTACATGAACCCTAAATGAATTTCCGTATGAGACTTTGACCGAATATTTATATTACATAACTCACCGCTGAATACAAAACATTAGCGTAAGTGTCCATCCTCCTTCTCGTATTACAAAAGTACACATTGTGGCACTTAATAACATGCGCCCTTTATTTTGATACACAATATTTGTTTATTGGACACCATCCAAAAGAGAAGACAGTACGTTTGCTCCTATCCAGAAAATAAAGACCTCTCTTTTGCTCTTATCTTCTCAATCTTGACACGTTTGAATAATTTTATATAGAAATACAAAGTTCATGATATAATGGAAAGAACGATGTAAAATGAAAATATTCCAACAATGTACAAAAGAGGAGTTAATTATTATTTGTTTGTTTTATACTGCAGTGTCATTTAGGGCACAGTAATACGGGCCAGGAAGAATCGCAATACAAAACAGTATTTCATTTTTTGCGGACGAAAAACTTCACACACATATTTTAGACTCGTATGTGTAACAATCACCTGTTTTTACTTACGTAGTATAAGAACTGCCGGTTCGTGTAATTTTTTTTTTATTGTCGTACAAATAATACAATAGTGAAGGTTATACGCTTTATAGCTGAGCCACTGACTGAAAACAGTTACTGTGAGTGAATTATTCAGTGGCTGTTTAAGTTACCAATTAGGTAAATATTGTAGACAGCGCTTGAATAGATTTTAGCAAAATCTTGTGGATTATTCAATCAGTAAGTTTGTGATCAAACACACCGGTACCTTATTGTGTTTGTTGAATGAGTTAGTGATTATATTTGCATGAGATTGTGATGTCTGTGTTAAAGTTATTTGAATAGATAACCATGTTCTATTGTAGATTCTTTACAGATGTTATAAAAGATGAGAAATATGTAATTATTGACTAGGTCTCCTGTGTTCTAACTGACTTTAAAACAATATTTCTCAATTCGGTTGTGTCATTTTGAAATGTTTTATCTGACATGCTTATCGTGTGGTTTGATCCCATACAAATTCGATGAAAAAATGCAAGTTCAGAGACTAAAATGTTTTTGTAACACTAATATAGTGTTATAGACATATGGAGACGTAGTGTTGTCTTGTATGAGTACTGAACCCACAACAATCAGCTTATTAGACCGGACTTGTGACTTTTTCAATCACTTCGTGCAGACAACAAATTTTACAAATACTATGAAGTAATACTAATATGAGGTCTCGGGTTCAAATCCCGGGTCGGGCCAAAAAAGTGTTTTTGGGTTTTTCTTAGGAAATTCCTAATAGCAGCCCGGAGTTTGGGAGTTTGGCGGTGATTCACGCCCGTGCCTCGGAGATCACGTAAAGCCGTCGGTCCCGGTTGTCATGAACATCTATGGCAATCGTTATGGAGAAGTCAGTGCCCTCAAATATACTGACAACTAGTTCAATCTTCGAATTTCAGTCCTCCCTTAGGGTTGCGGAGGTCCGATGCCAGTCGCTTCGTGGAGACTGAAATTCATTTAAAACCGTTGAACTAGTAGCCGACCCCAAATAAACTTGGAAATATAGGCTAGGAAGAAGACTATGAAGTAATAGTGACATATTATTTTACAGAGTGGCCTTAGGTGATTAGAAACAATCACTGAGGGTAAGCAATGACGTCAGACCTACATGGATGACCATTTGTGGCATGATATGTTATCAAATCAAATCAAATCAAATCATTTATTCTGCAGTTAGGTTACATGAACACTTTTCAAGTAAAACTTTTTTTGAGCAGATGAGTTCGGCCTTTCCTAACTGGACTAGCCCTGAGAAGAAAGGACGAAACAAACTCAGATGAATTATGAGCGTTTCAGTGATTCAAGGGTCACGTTAAGCAGTCGGTTCCGGGTGTTATCAAAAGATAGCAGCCGTGAAGCTTATTTCTAGGCCTTCGGGATGCTTAAAAACATCTAACGGCAAGATAACGTAGGCATAACGTGTCTTGCCAGGCCCAAACCCGCACTTGGGTAACGAAGGGACGTATGGCCCGTAACCCTCTCTTAAGAGGAGTCTTGAGACCAGCAGTGGGACATTATGGGTTGATTCATTTGATTTGATTTGAATACTGTACTGGTAATTATGTACCGCCTTGTTGGTCTAGTGGTTAGCGTATGCGGCTGCTGATCAAGAGGTCTCGGGTTCGATTCCCGAGTCGGGCCAAATATTTGTGTGATCCACAAATATTTGTTTTGGAGTCTGGGTGTTTTCTATGTATAATATGTATGTATTTACAAAAAAAAGTAAAGTATGTTTATGTATTTGTATCAGTAGTTTAGTACCCATAATGCGAGCTCTGCTTAGTTTGGGACTAGATGACTTTGTGTGTAACTGTCCGAAATATTTGTCTATTATTATTTATAATACAGATATAAAGTATATCATCCAAAAACATATTTATTCTGACACGTTAAATACAACAATGTAATCACAAAATGCATTTTCATCGAGACTATTTTTGTACCGCAGTCTGACTTATTCATTCCGAGAAAACATTTATTTGCTTAACATACATTGTTCAGAGCATTTTTCCTTAACGACTTTCAATTCGTTTTCCTCATTATTTGTTTTATGTTAAACTCGTGAATCTTTTTTATACTTTTACTGTTTTTTGGGTCAATCATCACCTTATAAATAAATAAATAAATATATTTGGATACCTTACACACAACGTCATCTAGTCCCGAACTAAGCAGGGCTTGTATTATGGGTACTAAACAACTGACATAAACATAAGTATTTTTTTTGTAAATACATACTCATTATACATATAAAACACCCAGTTCCTTAAATTGTTCCTTATCTAGTTTTGCCATAGATTTATAAACTGTTATAAAATTTATTTTACAAATGTTTCTTTAATTATACTCGCAATATGTAAAATCAATTGTGTTTTTTTTTAAGTTTATCTTTCTACGGTTTCAAATTTTTCCTTTTCTTAATTGCTTCACTTTGACTTGTTCAAAATAAATTCTGATCAAATCAGATATCTTTTTGTGTTATGTATAACTGGCTTTTGCCCGCGGCTCCGCCCGCGTGTCGATCCATCATGGCGGTAAATAATAGCCTATGTGTTATCCCGATAAATTCATTGGTAGTTTTTTCGTGAAAGAGCAACAAACATACATACTCACAAACTTTTGCGTTTTATTATTAGAAAGGATATCATAAATACTGAGCTTTAACACCAATTTTCCTAATCTATAACTTTCTACTTTCAATTACTAGTATTGAAAAGAGTGATGTTTTTATGTATCTTGTGATGTATAGAGAAAGCCTTAATGAGGGGCTATAAAGCAATAATAGGCCTGTTTATGTTATTGCTTCTGTAGCGAGTTCAACCTCTTTCGGTTTTTTCCTAAGCTGAAGTAATTGGATTCTCCCATTACATTGCGCTCTATAAATACAATTCGGCACTTATTAGTATTAATAGAGGTCAATGAACCTTCTAATTTATATACGAGTGCGGTATAACCAGCTGCCACAGTGCAACCAGAAGTGTTACATTTTTGGCAGTTTGTGTTCTTAGGCAGTCACTAAATTTTTATGAATAAGATGTCAATGGAACCTTCTAATTTATATCCGAGTGCGGTATAACCAGCTGCCACGGTGCAACCAGAAGTGTTACATTTTTGGCAGTTTGTGTTCTTAGGCAATCACTAAATTTTTATGAATAAGATGTCAATGGAACCTTCTAATTTATATCCGAGTGCGGTATAACCAGCTGCCACGGTGCAACCAGAAGTGTTACATTTTTGGCAGTTTGTGTTCTTAGGCAGTGACTAAATTTTTATGAATAAGATGTCAATGAATGCGAAATAATAATTGGATTGAATCCGTAGCCGTATCCTTATCATAAGTTTTTACGTGGTCAGGATTTAGTTATTTTTTTTTTTTAGGGTTAAGTAGTTCTTGACTCTTATAGATTCGTCATGTCCGTCCGTCTGTCTGTCCTCGCCTTACGGTAGAAACGTTTAGTGGTATAAAGATGAAACTTTGCATGGTCATAAGTTTCTATCATATCAGGTCACTTTGGTACGCTCATTTATAAGAAAACGTGTTCTGAATAAAACCCATGTCGGAATAATGTTACTTCAATATGTAATAATATTTTTATACCAACTTTGTACTAAATTTTGTGTAGTTCTCTAAGACTATATCTACGTAAGTAATACATGGTTATTTTTTTAGTTTTTTCATGCAATAAAGCAGTAGTATTAACTTTGGTATGTTAACAAAAAAAGCAATGGTTATGGTTATTGGGGGTGATAACTTTTTATGTAGACACACCATTACGGTCCTTTCTCTTAGTTGGCCTTGACTTCTCGCCATGCAAAACGTTGTGCGTATATCAGGATGACAAAGGTCAATGACTCGTAGTACCAGATATCGTAGTATCCGTGCTTACAAATGACTGAATCAGTTGGAAAGTTTTCGCATTAGAATATTTGCAAGGTCATAAATGAATATCATATTTCCTTGACTATTTTCTAAAAGTTTAACTCCAAAGCTTTGGATAAGGATTTTAATAATGTGGTATGAACTGCGTCCAATTGAGTGCCTCTACTGTTGGCTTATAACGTACTAACTATTTATTAATCTGTGCTTAAAGCCAAACCTTCATGAAAGCATTACGTAATGACTATAGGTATATTTGTCTTAGTCCTGCACGATATCTCTAAATTGCTTAACAAATTCTAATTATTTTGGGTGTTAATCTGTTATAATAAAACGGTATTTTGCCTTGGTATGGTAGTAGTAGATATAATTAGTAGCCGACCCTAAATAATATTGGGAATAAGGCTAGGAAGACGATGATGATAGATTTTGGTATAAACGAATTGGTAAAAAAATGCATAAAATTAATTGGTATGAGAATACCAACTTTGAAGTTGTTATCATAGTAAAGTAGTACATATAATTCAAAATAAACTTACAAGTTACGTTATAATCATTATTAACGTACTTAACTTACTTAGAGTCATACGATTCTCGAAAGTCGCAAAGGTTATGAGTTTAAACCAAATTTAAGGTTTTATTTGTTTGATTTTATCGCATTCATATAATAGTATGACATATTTAGTGAATTAAGTTTTTAAACAAACTCATATATTGCAATAAAATTGTAAATTAAAACCAGTACTTATTTTTATAAAAAATTTAAGTTATAGAGAAAGTTGCTGTGAATTAATGATTTCTACTATAAATTCTAATGTTAAATGTAGTAAATGAAAAATATTTTCAGTAGATACTCACTATTCAATTACGTTACCTTATTCAACCACTGAATATACAACCAACGCTATAAAGTGGTAGTAATACGCACTAGAACTTAACGATTCAGCTCTCCTTTCCTGTGCCGAGCTGTTACAAACTGGAACTCGCCACCATTCCTTGTGTTTCCTTCCCATTATAATCCCGGGTTCTTTAAGAGGGGTGTGAAAAAGCATCTCACAAAGCTGCCATAGTTTGGGTCGGCATCGCCATACTTTCTGCATCGCAGGCAGTATGGTGGCCCCCACTCTTGGATTCGATTCATGCTTACCATCAGGCAGAGTAGAGTCACATTGGTAGGCATCAAATGAAAAAAAAAACGAATTTTCCTTCATCTTCGTCTACGTATGTGTCAATTGTTGCAACAAAACAAAAAGTATCTATCTCTTTCTTTAAGGTTCAATCTATATTTATACTAAAATGTATCTAAATCAGTTAAAAAGTTTAGCCTTGAAAACGAAACAAACTGACAGATAGAGTTAGTTATTTCTGAATTTATAATATTAGTATGGACTACAAGGTTTTAAGAAAAACTGCAACTGAAACATCAAACCCGCTTTTCGAATCTCGAAAAGTCTAAATCTATCCATGAAGCTATCTAGTCTAAATACGTCACAACTTCGAATAAAACTAAGTGAGAATGCGGATCGCCATGATCCCAATTTTATTGCGTAGTACTATTGGTTGCCGACGACCAAATAATGCTTGGTAGACCGCCCTGTTTTAAGACATGGCCATAAACCAAAGTTCGTCTTGACAGACAATAGAATGTTTATTGCTAACGATTTTAAGTTTTACAGGTCCGTTGACCGAAAGTGGTTGAGCATTCCAAATGACTCGCAATAAATTGTTATTGATAAATTGAATAAGTTTGACAGTTGATTTGTTTTTCTACTTGGTTTTTAGTTAAACAAAACTTTCAGATTCATATTTTTCTTTTCATAAATTTACTTATAATACAATCCTTTATTTCATCAGTCTTCTGTATTCATTTGTATAAACATTAAACTTCTCAGACAAATAAAGTTGCTTATAATAAGCAACTTTATCACTGAATATTGAAAATAAATATTAAATTAATATTTGTTACATTTCATAAATTATAGGCGTAAAAACGGAACGTTATTTCATTTTGACAGATGTCATTATGACGTTTTAAGTGGACGGTTTTAGAAAAAAGAAAATTGTCTAAAACGTCTGTAAACTTTATATTAACAACTTTCAATTTAATTAAAGTCATACTAAACCTAAATACTTTTAACATTGTTATCTTTACAAAATCAATAATATACACATTCACAAATGATAAATGTTATTTATTGTGTCAGTAAATCTATAACAGATATTTTGACACGTCTGATAAATCTATGAGATACCTCAATGAAACATCTGATTAAAACGCCTTAAAATATATGTACGTTATTTCTTATAACTTCTTGAACTATTTTATATAATATTAACTTCAGAAGTAGCAAAGAACTCAATTACCCATATACTCATACATTTACAATACCTAATTGAATATTCGGTTCATAGCATTGAGAATCTAGGACAATTGTTACTCAAAAACTATTTATTTGAAATCTTTAGGTTCGGTGCGGTGTTACGACCAAATAACCTTTAGTGTTACTATTTTATAGTTTAGTCATTTGATTTTTACCATGTTTTAAGTGTCTCCAGCCCCTCTACTTAACTCCACTGTCACGGACACAAATCTTTTGTAACTGTTATTTGCAACCAGTTCTTGACCACTATTATTCTTTCTTTTCTTTTTAGCATTTCGTACTCCACAAGCACGTAGCCTCTTGCATGCTCCTCCTCCATTAATGTCTATTGTCGCATCTCTAATCCAGGTTGGCCATGCCGCTGACCACACATAACCATTTAAAATATTTATAATCAAGTTAGCGTTGCTAAGAGGCCAAAAGTTTCTACCACTAGATTATTTATAACTAATAAACACGAAATGAATAACACAAGTAACTCTAAAAATATAACAAACTTTCTTCAACGGTCCCGTAGAGAATTCTCCTAATATAATAAGAAACTACGTAGGTGTCACGTATATTCCACAAACATGGTGCCACGACAGTGAGTTCGGGTTCGTTTTCTCAACTGAATCACAAAAAGCTCTTATCGACTCTTACGGTTATCTTTGCTAAGAGGACAGGGAATATTTGTTCTAATCAGTTCATGTTTGAATTTTAAACTAATAAAAATAAATTCCCTATTCATTATTATGCGATATATATATATTCTCAATCTACTAAATATAGTAAACTTGCTGACACATACAAACTTAGTTGCTTCTTTTATAACTTTTAGCGTGATGGTAACAAACGTACGAGTATGTCTATGCCGTCTCAAAATATTTTTAGAACTTTGATAGGAGAACCTTTTTCACATGCATTGTTTGAGTTTATATTTTTAAAAATATACAACATACGCTTCAGCTTTAATAAGTAAGTAACTTATTGTTTTGGACATTTGATACACAACGTCCAGTAACTTTTAAACAAAGCAACTTTAATGTTGCAAAAAAAAAAGTTTACAAATTTTAAGGAACTACGTTACACCAAATTAACAAGATAAGTAACAAATTAAGTAAATACGTACATGTTATACATAGAAACCACACAAACCCTGAAACAAATATCCGTAGATGATTCAAATCTTTGATCCTACGCAGGATTCAAACGGTACATCAAAACCTGTGCACATCAGTGACATGCACTACTACTACTTCACCACGGGGACTGTTGCAGGCACCACACTGATTTAATGTTGCAAAAAATCAAGTTTAACAAAGGACAATGCCCATTTTTCTATGGAGATCCGTACCAACTTGCGTCAAACCAAATTTGCCGTCAATAGTTTAGTTTTTATCTAACCTTTTACCATCAAAAATATTTTGTCAATGTTTAACCGCATTTTAGAGAAATTGACTTATTTAAGTTGGAAAACGCCTGATGAAAACATTTTAGTAATTTTGAATCAGCGTGATTATTATAGATGTCGCAGGTACATTGTACGAGCCGTGATATTAGAGTATCACTATAATAGCAAAATTATAATTAGGTTAGCAGTTTTATTATAATTTCACTACGGTAGATTATAATCTAATGGTTTTGACAATATACCTGCGACATAGATAAAGCGCGATTGCGTTTTAGGCCGCATTGCTGAGTAGCGAATTGTATATTATAGATACTACACGAGCACGATAAATTGGGCCCGGACTTCTTCGCCCCCTTTACATTGTGAGTTGTAATTGTGACTAACACAGGCATGAGTAGTATTTTAAGTTATGCCTCGGCTTACCATGGAGAATATGATCTTAAGACTGTTAAAAGTGGTTATAATTGAGTCCTTTACTTATTTAGGCTTTTAATAAGTTGCTGCATGTTTTAGTTCGATTGCTAAAATTAAACTAAATCACTTACATACTAACAAGGTAACACAAATAAATAATTTGAGATGTCTGATTAAACATTTATTTTCTTACATAGCCAGATAAATCATTTACTTTTAGGTACATAATCAAATATATTAATTATATATAATTAATTATAAATCATCAGATAACAAGCTTTTGTAAGTTATATGTATTCTTTTGAATCGTATAGTTACTACTATTTTAAACAAAAATGTAAGTAGCATCACACATAATGATTGCAGGTTTTGTATCCGGGGATAATTCTGGGTTTCCAAATAACCCCTCAGGAATAATTTTGCCGCTATTTCTTTTACACCCATATGATTAAAACCCAAATATTGAGGTACAAATTGATTAATTAGGCATTCCTTGGCTTTATCCATGTACCGTTCTAAAGTAGATGAGGTATTTTAAACAGAGATGCGAATCTCTCATTGCTTTCTCCAGTTCTGAGTTTTATTAAAAAAATTG
Organism: Phragmatobia fuliginosa; assembly: GCA_932526445.1. Lineage (NCBI taxonomy): Eukaryota > Metazoa > Arthropoda > Insecta > Lepidoptera > Erebidae > Phragmatobia > Phragmatobia fuliginosa. The sequence goes on from OW052061.1 coordinate 19,101,361, forward strand.
AAAATGCTAAATCAGCATTCGGTACTTAATCATCTAATCTTGGTATAGTAAACATTAATTCATTAAATTGATCTGGAGATATTCCTAACCAATAATGACACATGTCAGGCGACATATTAAGCAGACTACTGAAATCAAGAGTATTTCTAACAGACAACCGTTCCATTATACCCATCATTTCATCAAACTGTTTTGCAGTAAAATTAGTTAGTGTTGATGTTAATTTACACCAAGGTCCATGGTATAAATGGTGTTGGCAAATTCGAGCTGACGCTGGTATATAAAATCGGTGATTTTTAAGTACTTTGTATTGAGAGAGGTGTAGGGTTGAAAGTGCGTGTATGTTTTCCTTAGGCTGCTGTAGTGTAGTGGTAAATTCGAAGGAATAAATTAAAGTCTAAACTTCACCGTACACTAAGTTTATTAGCATGTAAGCACGATACACAGATATTATTACTAGATGTTCGGGTCCAGTACAGTTCATGTATAAACAGTGATTAGCAGTGTTCGCTGCCCGTCTGTATATAGAAGAGGTAATTCTTGATGGCGGCTCATCAGTTGTTTGAACTTCTTCATTTCCGGTTGGCCTATGAAGATCATGTTACAGTTGTCTGTTGACTATCCTAGTAGCCAATCTCCAGCAAGCAGCACATGCTCTCTCAAGTCTAGAGACCTAAAATAATTAAAATTACATGTATTTTAAGGAATATACTAGAAATAAGATAGATGAAGCATTTACTGCATTTTCATTTGTGTAAATATTGTACTTACAAGATGAAGTGGTGTCGATAGCAAAATCACATCTCATTGTATAGAATCCGGCCTTATCTGGTAGGTTCTTCTTCCACTAGTGCGTAATATGATCAACCACAACCAAAACAAACACTTTCATTGCTAACTTCTGGGCTGCCAATTGTTCCTTCTTGGATCAACAAGTAGCAATTGTGGCATATAATATTATCCGGAGTAATCTGAAAAATAATAACTTGTTATACTGTGTTTCATTATTCAATACACTGACATATCCAAGTTATGTGTGTTTGTTGACGAAAAAGCCTTATAGTTAATACATACAGTAAATAATTACATAAATGTTTGTGAAAATATAATTATGCACTTAACCAATTTATGCACTTAAATATTTCACAGTTAGTTGAACTTATTGGCTACAATTTTGGCTAGGACTGGGATTTAGGCGAAGGACCTCTACAGCTATTACATTTATAAGATGTGCAAGGCCATCTAAAAGATTTTACAGATATAATATATCATGAATGCTTTTATGAATGTTTAGTGAAAAAACTTACCAAAGTAGGTGTAAACCATGAGGTCAATATTCGAGTATGCTAGCGTGAACACTTCCCACCGAATGTATCAGTGTATCCTTCCTATTCCTTGGTATCGCCAACGCATAGTTAATACACCGCCGACGACTACTCCCTAAAGTCACAATGTCACTTAGATCCATTTTTTACTGGCCAAACACCATGAACGCCGGCTGGCGTCTACAGAGTCACTGTCACGACACGGCACTTCAAAGTCACTATCTCGATAATCCACAGGAAAGAGCTATATCTCAACACTGTCAATACTTGTTATAGACGTAGTGAATTAATTAAACGATAAAACTACCAGATCAACTCAAACGCAGCAAGAATAACATCGATTCAACATCATCACAACAAAAACGAAATTAACACTGACAGTTCTGTAATTAAGCGTTCCGAATCGCCATGAACGTATGTTTTGAGTTTCGAAAATACACAATGTTAACTTTATGAAATGGTGAGATAAAATAAAATGATGTAAAAGAATTACATATTTTACTTCCTATATTAAAATCTTATTTACTTATACAACGGCTAAAGCTAATAAGGCGAACAAAGATTTTTATGTTCATTGTTAAACCTCGGAAATAACAGACAACGGAACGCGCAAGATTTCGGAAATGAACTTTTGACATATGGATATGTATTGTTTTGCGGAAGTAGGTAATTGCTAATTATTTAGCATTATTAAATGAATTTTTAAAATGCGGTTCAAAAAAAAGCGTTATAAGTCAGTACATAATACACATAAACAAAATATTAATTTTGGTGTTATTATATCTATGACGCAATATGGTACGGGGTATGGGCATTATCCTTTAATGAAGAAATCTCAAATCAAAATCAAATCAACAACCCAGTGTTCCACTTCTGGGCTAGGGTTTTCTCTCCGGAGAGGGATAAGGCCAAAATTCTCATAAGTTGGAGTAGTCTACACTACATTAATTCTTAATGCCATAGTTATTTTTACTACCAAACAATTTCCTTTTATTTTTACTACGAAATCATTTTGGTTCCGAAGGCGAAGGTCAACCCTTCGACATTGATGTTCATTAATTGTTTCCTGAACCAGAATTGTTCTTGATGTAAATAACAATACAAGCGACTGTCTATGATTAATTATGTCCTTTGGGACCGCGGTCAAGGCCTTTATTTATCATTTGTATCACTATACCAATGGAAAATGAAGAATTGTTTCAATAATGATTGGAAGGTTTCATTCTGATGTTTCAGATATAATTACCATTTCGCCGCCAAATAGTCCAGTCAATAAAAGCTTAACTTTGCCATTTTGGTTGAACACCTGCAACCAACGTCAAAATTTCCGTAAGTCTTCGTAAATTAATATACTAAAATTGCAGGGTGCTGCAATACCGGCAAAGGGTGCAAATACATTGCAAAAGGGTGCAAAAACAACTTTTTCATCTATATCTCGCGATTGGCTGGAAAAATAAAAAAAGATCCTACTACAAAATTGTAGGATATTAAATCCCCTACAAAAACTTGGAAATGTATTTTCGCGTATCTCTCATAGTTTTTGCACAAAATGCATATAAAGGTGCAAAATTGTAAAAATATTATTATTAATTTTTTTTTTTTCATTTTGAAGCGATCCTACATGTTTCTTTGGGATTTAATTAATATTTTTCGGACATTTTTGTTTACTTATTTATACCTTTTTTTCATATACCTAATAATCTTGACAAAAAATTCATTTCAATTTGATTAAATATATTTTTATTTTATATTTTTTTTATTCCATCGGATTCAGCGCAAATTTGCAAATTTTCAAATTTGAGAGAATGGTCATCTAATGAACGGGAGGCATGTAATATGTCTGATAGAAATGTTATATACGATGGTGATACAAGAGGTGAAATGCCTAAACATAGTTTACTAGGATCTGCATAGGTGATGATTTTAATCCAGAAGGCAATCTCTCATCATCGGTGATATCTGTTGTTGATATCTTGTTGTTGTTGTTGATATCTGACCCGGGAACGCCGCCTTCAGAATATCGGTTGTGTATCGCGCAATGTGTGCCGTTGCTCCGTCTTGTTGGAACCACATGTCCTCCAGTCCTAATTCGTTCAATTGTGGCAGAAAAAACTCGGTTAACATGGCCTATTAGCGCGCACCGTTCACTGTTGTCGTTTGACCAGCGGCGTCCTCGAATAAAAATGGATCGATTACTGTTCCAGCTTGAACAGCGCACCATGCAGTCATAGCGATTATAATGGCTTCTCGTGCTACACTCGAGGATTTTCGGTGCCCCAGAAGCGATAGTTTTGCTTGTTCACGTACCCGCTGAGGTGGAAATGAGCCTCATCGCTCATTATTATTTTGGTCGAAAAATCGTCTACTTCGTCCTCGAGATTAAGAATCGCATGGGCGTAGGCTACATGCGTTTGGTGGTCGACAGGCAGCAGCTGACGCACGGACATGCACAGGTCTTTGACCAAAATTCGCCTTAGGGACGACCGACTGATGGCCAATTGCGAGGCACGGCGTCTGGTCGATGTTTCAGGCGACAGCTCGACATCCTCAGCAACAGCTGCGATATTCTTGGCAGAATAGGCGCTCCGTGGCCGGCCACTCTTGGCAGCGTCTCTTGTGGTCCCTGGCCAAACGGCGCAGTGTTTGCGCAGTTAGTGCCGGACGACCAGGGAATCGGCAATGGAATTCGCGCTGCGCCAACACTACAGACGAATTGTTACGCTAAAGAATAGACACGATTATTCCGTGTTCCGCGGGGAGTGTATCGCTCCCTGGCTTGTTCACTTGTATTCCACATCTATCTAGTTTACAAATGTCAAAACAGATTTGACATTGGCCGCCATTTGCAAATATAAGAGCATCTTTCGATAGGGTGATTTCTTTTGGCCCTCCTTGTATTGCGGTCAGTATTATCAAAGACATATTGAAGGAAAGCATCAGTAATTATAGTCTTCTGAGGTTAAATTATTGATGAAGCTTCATGAAGCTAAATATTATGGTATGATGTGCAAACACAAAGTTTGCTTAGTAGATTGATAACTAACATCGATCCTGTTTTTCGATAAATGTGTGTCTCAACAGCTAGTTGAAAAAACGAATGAAGGATTTAGGACGAAGTGAGTATATATTTTTGGGATAATAGGACATTCATCTCACACGATATTTTCATCATTTTATAATAATTTATGTATGAAGTAAGTTAATAGTGGAGGTATTTCTGATACAACGTTATCAGGGAATTTGTCCGGTTGTAGTTAACTTTTTGTTTCGTAACGAGTTTATTTTATCCTGTAAAATTTCTGCACATACAGTGATAATTGTTTTCTTAGCCATTTCACTGAGGTCCTCACTCTTACCATACCAATCACTACAATCAGTATGCAATCCTCTCAGGATTGCATACTAATTGTATTTTCACAACAATTGTTGCATCTTACGTTTTCTTCATACAAATAGAACATAAAAGTGAAGGATTCATTGTTTCCTTTAAATTGAAAACAGTGAATCAAGTTTATTTTGTAAAAAATCACTTTTGGACAGTTAGACGCACAAAAACGAAATATCCCTAAAACGACAGTTTGGAGTATAGTATAGTAAGTGACAAACAGTTAGTTGAGCATTTTCTGCTGCAGTCTTACTCATTGCACTCAGCGAGATGGTTAAACAAGCGCATGTGTGTGTGTTCTCAATGGTAATATTTTCGTCGAGCGCAAGGTTCTCATTTTTGTCAAAATCTCTATCTCTTTCGCTCTTGTAAGGAAACGTCTGGTCTTATTCGAGCACATGGGTCCTATTTTTCGATCCTATCCTATAGATCTTGAATGGGACTATTTACGTCGAGCGCAAGGGTCTCATATTTGTGTTATTCTACCTATTCACTCTTATATTGAAAACTCTTACTATAGAAAATTGGAATCAGTGGGAGCAAAAGAGTAGAATAGTAGTAGAAAGAATTGTGGCGACTTCCACATACCACGCAAGCGAAAAACATACAAGAGCGCCATCTACCGATGAAACACTGAACTACAAAGACAACACGGAATTATCTATACTGAGTAACTACTAATCCTAAATCTCGAAAGTAACATTCTCGCGCCGATTAGCATATATACAACATCCCAGCATCAACTGTTGGGCAGTGGCCCACCAGGCATGATCACCTCGCCTGGTTGGAGGATCCTCCCTTTGTGTTGGAGGAACACGACACCCGTTCCTCCACAGTGGTGACCCCGACGTGATTGGAAGCAGCCTTCAAAATTAGCAGATCAGCAGCGCCATCTTGTTCACTCCCACAGCGATGTCTCAGCCAGCCAGCAACCTCGGCCTCAACAGGGACACCACACGCAGGACGCGACCGCTCCAGCCTGGTAGCCCCTACGGCCTCAACAGCGTCTAGGCACAGCACACTGCAACTACGGTCCACGTAAGAAGAGCATCTCTCTCCCGTCTACGCAGCAGCCAGCCACTACGCAGCAATCACCCCGACTCACTGGGGACTTCACCGCAGCACCGCGCACCGCAAGCGATTCCGACTCACTGGGATCAGCGGCATACAGTTCCGACTCACTGGAACTAGCGGCACTCAGTTCCGACTCACTGGAACTGCTCACTCCTGGCACTGGCAAGCTCCGCAACAGAGCACAGACAGCTGACTCCATCATATATCGACCTCCGGTCTTGGAGGGGAGTGATGTGGCGACTTCCACATACCACGCAAGCGAAAAACATACAAGAGCGCCATCTACCGATGAAACACTGAACTACAAAGACAACACGGAATTATCTATACTGAGTAACTACTAATCCTAAATCTCGAAAGTAACATTCTCGCGCCGATTAGCATATATACAACATCCCAACATCAACTGTTGGGCAGTGGCCCACCAGGCATGATCACCTCGCCTGGTCGGAGGATCCTCCCTTTGTGTTGGAGGAATACTATTCCCGTTCCTCCACAAGAATAATATAAAATATACCACGCTCTTTCTCCACCAGTGATATATTATTAAAAACGTCCCCCTGAAATTAAATTTATAATAGCTCAGGTAAATGGAGAGGTAATATATACTGCAAATATACGTTTCAAATGCAATTTTGCTCTGAATCCAATGGAATAAAAAATAAAATAAAGTTAAATTATTACTACATAGTATAAGCCAAAGTAGTTTCCACTCTCTGTCTGTCCGTATAAATGCTTCGATCTTTAAAACTACGCAACGGACTTTGACGTCGTTTTCTTTACTAGATATAATGATTCAAGAGGAAGGTTTATATGTATAATACATGCATAAAGGTAGAGAAACATTGATAATTTTAGAGGTTTTTAATGTGATGTCGTAAATAAACTCATTTTTTTACGCTGACATTGCAAACGCTGGCTGTACCCTACGAAATAGATCAAAATAATGTACTACAGTATTGTACACCTTAAAAAGTTCTACAATACTTTCTTTCTTTTTACTAGAAATAATGGATTATTTACGAAACGATTATAAGCAATACAGTATTAATCCTTATCCAATTAAGTACCTTAAATACTTTGTGCATCTAATATAGATTAAAATGACCCTTTACAGTATGTAATTTAAATTAATATTTTTGAAGATATTACAGATTTAAAATGCAGGAACAAAGCGATTGTGGCGGTACCGGCCGGGGCCCGTTAAGTGGCAATGCTGTCAGTTTATCAGTTAATAACTAAGCATAATATTTTAATGATTATTCTGAGGCGGTACGAAGTTTGCCGGGTCAGCTAGTCACATAAAAAAATTAAATGTTCTTTTTGCCAACATTATTAGGTAATTAAAAAAAAGTGTAAATAAATAAAAAAAATGCCCGAAACATATCATTTGAATCCCAATGAAACATGTAGTATCACTTCAATATGAAAAAAAAAGATTAATAGTAACATTTTTTTCATTTTGCACCTTTAAATGCATTTTGTGCAAAAACTATGAGAGATACGCGAAAATACGTTTCCAAGTTTTTGTAGGGGATTTAATATCCTACAATTTTGTAGTAGGATCTTTTTTTATTTTTCCAGCCAATCGCGAGATATAGACGAAAAAGTTGTTTTTGCACCCTTTTGCAATGTATTTGCACCCTTTGCCGGTATTGCAGCACCCTGCAATTTTAGTATATTAATCTACGAAGACTTACGGAAATTTTGGCGTTGGTTGCAGGTGTTCAACCAAAATGGCAAAGTTAAGCTTTTATTGACTGGACTAAAAGCCTAATTGACAATCTACAAACGTGAAGGTTTATATAAAATTAATAATTGTATGGAAATGACGTAATCTCAATGCTAAATCACGTGGTCAAAACAAAATAATAGTCATTATTGCGAGGGAATAAAAACGTTCGCGATTGTAGAAAGAGATTCGACGCGAATAACTGGCTAAATTATCAATTACCGGAAACTTAACTATGTAAATTAAAGTTGTGTAGTATTTTAAGTAATATTGAGGGGAACAAACTGAACAAGCAGTTCCATCATCTACTTAAGAGTCTCAAGTAAGTATCCGCTTTTTGAATCTCCCATTCAGAAGCCTAGGGAGAGAGAAGGAGCCAACACGAGAGCCACACTCATCTGGTGAAAAGAGACGAAAGGTTTCAGGTCAAGCCAGTCTATGCATAACATAGCATAGCTCCTGTCACAGTAACCTCCACGGTTACTAATACATTTAAAAAACTAAACCTAATCATATTGATAAAAATTGTAGAACATTAGTCACTTTATAGGAACATCGAGGCTATTAATTTAAACTAAATCTAATATATAAAATTCTCGTGTCACAGTTTTCGTTGCCATACTGTTCCGAAACGGCTTGACCAATCTTTATGAAACTTTATATGCATATTCAGTAGGTCTGAGAATCGGCCAACATCTATTTTTGATACCTCTAAAACGCGAGCGGAGCCGCGGGCATCAGCTAGTAAACAATACAAATAAACATTATTCGTTCAAGCAAATTTTCATTACGTAAAAATTTCAAGTAACATATTTGGTAGTGTGTTAAATTTCAATTATTATAATAGTAGTGGCGGGCAATACGATATGCCTATATTCAGCAGTGGACTGCAACAAGCTGACAAAAATGAATGTAGCTTCTTGAAATCTATTTGTACCACTAGAATTTATTACGAAATTAAACTCAAAGCCTTTATAGTTCTTTTGTTTTCAGAATCTCTCTTTTATCGTTCTCTACTGAACCACAACCCAAAATCCTGAATTAATTAGATCCATTTAAAACGCTTTTAGTCGCGGTGTCGAGCAGAGATGATTACGCTAAATTGATATTTAAGTTTAGCGATAAAATACGTGTTTAGCACTCGCTTTTACGGCCAACTCCAAAACCTGCTGTTTATTAGTATAATACTTTACGTGCGGATAAAAAGCTGGATATGAGAACTTTATGGTACATAATACGTGCTTAGTACAAGGTAGGTTAGATTACAGCTCATCATGGTTTAAATTCTCTTAAGTATTTTAGGTGTAATTTTTTACTTTTTGAAGATAACTTCTGTGCTAGGAATGTTCTTGTGTCGCAGTTGTCTTTACAAACATGAATGTAATGAACACAGCCATTCAAACTCAGAACAACAATTTTAATATCATGCTCAGCGGAGTAAAATTTGGGAGGTGACTGCATACTCGTGCAGTTAAATAATCGTAGGTCTCTTGTTTTAGATAAGAAATCGTTACTGTAAAAAATAATGTTCATTCTAGTAATGAAACTTTAAATTTTGCTAGTGACTTAGTATTAATGATTGGGTAATAATTGCCACATAGCATTATGTAGATAATGCCATGTGGCAAGTCAATCAGTTATTGAGACGGATCTAATTTTACTTTAATATTTATATTTATCGTATATATTTTTTCAAAGCGTCTTTATAAGGGTTTAATAGCCTGACTCTAGTACTAGTATTATAGTACCCATTTTTTATTTCATGACCGTTAAAGTTAATGTCACGTACAGAGATAGTGTTATTTTTGCGTTTCATACAAAGAGCTTATTTACTTCTTTGGGAAAATCACACGTCACATACAAGTACAATACTGTGTTTGACGTAATTGGACGTAATTAGACATAGATATTACCGCAATATTCAGCAAAATTGAGGGAAGGAAGAATATATTTTTTATAAGTTTGAACCTAAACGCGGGGAAATAAAGCCTAAAGTAACTTATTAATTTTATTTATATAACCTCTGAAGGAAATTGTGTCCCGCAGTCTGAAATATTAAGCTGATATACATTTCAGTACTTTTATTAAGTGTCATGTTGCGTGGCAAACTGGGAGCTTAAGTTGGGAGTTTTCACACACTTTCACACTTCAACGGTAACAAACTTATACCTAATATTTAGAGCAGCCTGCTGTAGCGAATGAAGCTAATTTAATTTCATATACTGAAAGACAAATTCATTGTCTTGCAAAGTCGGTAAAATTTGAAAGACATTGTTCTAGGAAGTGTTTTCTAAGTCCAGAAGGAGATCTCACCCTGCACTTCTCCTCATCCCCAAAAGAGAAGCGCAGATAGGGCACACCGTGTGGTTTTTAGTCGGTTCGAGTCCGACTCACCGCTCGCCGAAGAAAACCCCGGAGGGGTGACGGTCCATGATGAGTTTCCACACGACAAAAAAAAAGGAAGTGTTTTCTAAATAATCAAAATACAACGAGAAAGACTAAAGATATAGATAAAAAAAACTATGAGAAACTAATAAATCATCTTCATGTGCGAATTCAGACACTTGAATACAAATTTATCCATTATCACCTTTTTCAAATTAAGATAATAATCTCATATACTTTATCTTTTCTTGGTTGCTTTATCACAGTTTATTATTTCGGACATCTTACACACGACGCCATCTAGTCCAAAACTAAGCAGAGCTTATATTATGGGTACTAAGCAACAGATATAAGAACATAAACATACTTTTTTTAATGAAAATATCCAAACTCCGAAACAAATATTTGCGGAACACACAAACATTTGGTTAGACCCGGGAATCGAACCCGAGACCTCAATCACAACAGTCGCATACGCTACCACTGTGCCACCATGCCAGTTAGGGTAAGTAAGATTGGTTCCTAACATATTAATTATCAAAAAGTTTACAAGCAATTTCACTTTGTTTATAGTTTTGTAACGTGAAACCGAACTAAAAGTATTTTATTTCAAAGTCTCAAGTTTAACGGAAAACATATTTTAATATTTAATAAAATACAGAGCACATCAATAAAAAATAATGATTACATAAATACAAAAAATAAACCTATAATAATATACAATACTTAAATTAACCCGTGCCCGATCGCATTTGGTGGAAAGGTGCCCATTATGCTAGCAGCATTGCCGCGTTGTATGGCAATGGCCAACCTTTGCACCAGAAACGAGCAGGAACGAGAGTTCCCGTTTATTTCAGACAGCCTACGACCCAGTTAACCCACGAAGCTCAAGTTTAATTATTTTCCTTTCTTTCTTTTTTTAAAAAAAAACGACTGTGCTAAGAAGACATAGGAAACTCAGGACAAAGATTTGTTGGTCACATAAAGTGTTGTCTCATTTGGAGGTCAAATCCATAGCAATCACTGCAGCAGGATATGAAGAGGTGATTATTAAAACCATTGGAGCATTTATGCAATCTTTATTTCAAATACAGAATACAGTGGAAAAGAAGAAAAATAGAGTGGGACCAAGAGTGGGAACTGAAAGTTTAGACTTTTTAACTTAACCAGCTGTCTGGTTACATTGATTTTCAAAAACGTTTGGTATGGCTATACTAGCCATACCCATACCAACCGTTTTGGGTATGGCTACTATAGCCATACCAACTGTTAATAACAGCTATACTTTTTTTTTTTTTTTTTTTTTTTCTATTTATTATTTAGGGGTTTTTATCCTTTCGGATATGCCAACCCCATTGTAGCCATTTTAACTTACATCTAATACAGAATACATCTAAAATTACATCTAAAACAGTTAAACTTATTTTATAGACGAGTCACTGCGAGCTTAGCCATGTGATACAGTATCTCTGCTTCATTAGATGTAGGCGCCGACAAAATCACTTGGGGGATTCCTATATCACATGGGTTTATCCCCAGCGCTTCCATTAAAGTTTTCCTAGCTCTACGGTTCTTGACACACTCCATCAGAACATGTTGTACGTCTTCCTCTACCCCGCACTCGTTACAATTTGGTGATTCAGTTTTGTGCATCATATAGGCAAATTTGTTTGATGGAATATGTCCTGATCTTAATCTTAGCAATATCTTTACCAAATCTCTGTTGAAGCTACAGCCAGTGAACCATGGTAAGCGAAGTGGTTCAGATTGAATGGATTTATACCAAATTCCTTTGTCTTTTGATATTTTATTAAAATGTTCTTTCCATTTGATAAAAGTGAGTATCTTAAATTTATGTAATATTTCCGTGTGATCCGGTGGTACGTCAATTTCAACTCCGTGTAAGTAACCTTCTTTAGCCAATTTGTCTGCCACTTCGTTACCATGTATGCCAACATGAGACGGAACCCATTGCAACTTCAAAGACTTATCATTTCTTTGCAGTTGTAAAATCTTTTCAATTATCACGTAGGCTATCGAAACACCTCTGACACCAGAGGCGCATCGAGCCAAATGTTGCAAGGCACTCTTACTGTCTGATATAATTACGGTGTTATTCCAATTTTTATCCATCACAAATGATAGTGCCTCTGAAATCGCAACGAGTTCCGCTGACATTATAGTTAGTTCAGTCTTAATGTTAAAATTAGCTTTGTGTTGTACAGACACCGCGTAATAGGCTGCCCCCAGAGTATTATCCTTCTTTGAGCCATCTGTAAAGATTTTGTGCCAGTTTACATATTTTTTATTTAGCTCATTGATTACATTATAATGTAAAAGGTTGTATTCATACTCTGCTTTACCTTTTGATATACTATCGAGGCCTATATTTATTACATCTTTAACGTTTAAGTAACTTATCCAAGTGTTTAATGAGAACATTAATAAAGGATAAGTACAATGTATTTTATAAGTTTTAGTTTCTTCATATGTAGACGCTAGCAAGGGCTTTTTCTTTCTTTGCCAATACACAGTATGACACAAGGTGTTAAGTTTACTTAATAGCTCAATATTTACATTGCTGTCCCTCGATTGACTTTTTAAGCAAAATTTGTATGCTAAGTATTGTCTCCTTATGAAAAGTGGTGGTAAACTGAGCTCACTTTCCATTACGTGAATTGGAGTACTTTTACGTAAATCCTCCGATAATCCGTAGGGCCTGGTTCTATATCTTATCTAACTTGGATACTTGAGTTGTGGAGCTGTTATCATATAAGAAGCTTGCGAAATCTATTCTACTCCGTATCAATGATATGTAAAGTCTTCTTACGTGTTTCTGATGTACCCCCCAAGTTGACCCAACCAAAACTTTTAATAAATTTAACGCTTTTGAAGTTCTTTCAATAATTTCGTTGATATGTTTACTCCATGTGAGACTTTGATCCAACCACATTCCTAGGTATTTTATACAGTTAGATCTTGGCAAAGAATAATTATCTATAACTATAGTAGGAACTACCCTTCTACATCCTCGACTAAATACACAGTATTTAGATTTTGTTAGAGACAATTCTAATCCTATCTCTTCCAATAATTTTTTAATAATTTGTAATGCTGACTCAATTTCTATTTTACACTGAACTAGATTTTTGTTACTTACGTACACTACAAAATCGTCTGCGTATTGTGATATCATCACATTCTTAATTTGATGACATATTTTATATGTTACTATGTTAAATAGCAGTGGCGAAATAGGATCACCTTTTTTTTTTTTTTTTTTTTTTTACGTGTGGAAATCCCCGCGGACCGTCACCCCGTCGGGGGTTACGGCGGGGTGGTGTGTCGGACTCGAACCGACTAAAACCACACGGTGTGACCCTCTCTGCGCCTTTGTATTGGAAGGAGTCCAGGTAGGGGATTTCCTTCTGGACTCCAACCAGCGCCTGCCCGCACTGTTGCGGGCACCAACTCTTCACTCGACTCTCTAATTGGGCAACGTCCGGTCACACGCGGACGTCACCCCCTCGCGGTTGGCCACTACTGCGGACGGACGGGAAACCCGTCCCGCCCATCCGCGGCCACTCTCAGGGCGGCATGAGACGCAGGTATGCGCGCCTCCGCCGCCCGGGGCGCCGGCGGCGGATCGGGTCCGATTGGATGGAATCCTCCCGGGCCTTCTCCGCCACCTCCTTCTGCAAGATTACGTCCTCGCAGAAGGTTGCGACCGCGGTAAAACAACTGTCGCTGCCGGCCATCGATCTTATGACGGCCGGCAGCGAGAGATCCCCTCCGATGACTGCAGTGAGGACCCGGCGCTGCGCCGCCCAAGCGGGGCAGACCGCCAGCGTGTGCTGGGCCGTGTCCTCACTGCAGTCGCAGTGGTGGCAGGCGGGACTCGGTTCCCTCCTAGCGACCGAGTGCAGGTACTTTCCGAAGCAACCGTGCCCGGAAAGTACCTGCGTCAGCCGGAAGGAAAGGGTCCCGTGCTGCCGCCCTGCCCACTCCTCGAGGACCGGCTGAAGAGCCTCCACGGCGGCGAAGCCAGCGCGTGGGGTCTCCAGCCGGAGCGACCATCTCAGTATGGTGGCTCGGCGAGCGGCTTCGCGCCACTCGCGCACGTCCTCGGGCGGAGGGCGAAATCCGCTCTCCGCCCGGAAGTCAGCCACTCGCCGATAAACTTCGGCGAGCACCTCCGCCTCCAAATCCCACGGGGGTGTTCCGGCCAAGGCACACGCCGCCTCTGTGGACACCGTGCGGTATCCGCGTATGGCTCTGACCGCCAGTATCCGCTGGGGGCGCCAGAGGCGCGCCCTGTTCTGGGCGGACAGAGCCGCCGCCCACACCGGTGCATCGTAAAGTGCCATCGACCGGACAACCCCCGTGTACAGCTGCCTAGTGGGGACACTGGCCCCGCCCAAATTGGGCAGAAGTCGCCCTAGGGCGGAGGCAGTGCCCACCAGCTTAGGACCAAGCTGTCGGAAGTGCTCGTCGAAGAGCCACCTACCGTCGAGGACCAGACCCAGGTACCTCATCTGGGCCCGGACCGGTAGCGAAATAGGATCACCTTGTGCCAACCCATTACTCGTCCATCTTGTCATAACTCGCTGACTATCTGCATCTTTAATTGTGAGGTGTCGTTCACTTAGGAAATTCCATAAATACTTACAGATTTTCTGTCCTACTGTAATCTCATCTAGAGTTTTTATTAATGCTACGATAGAAACATTGTTGTAAGCACTTTCTATGTCCAGAAAACAGGCAAGAGTGGGTATATTTTCTGTACAACCTATTTGTATTTGCGAAATTAAACGTGCCAAATAGATAGATAGCTATGCATGATAATGATTTTCTAAAGCCTACAGTGTACCTCGAGATAATTTGTTTTTGTTCTACATACCACTCTATACGCTTACTCAACATCAGGTGAAATATTTTGCAAACACAGGACATCAAAGATAGAGGACGGAGTTTTTGTTCAGCGTTATGGTTATAAGTCGGTTTCTGTATAGCTATAATCTTGATTTCTCGCCACTGATATGGAATATATCCCGAATGGAAAATATGATTATATAATTTTAATAAAAATGTTTTGGCTTCCTCTGGTAAATTACAGATCATAGAATACGCAACGCAGTCATCACCTGGTGAAGTATCTTTAGTTTTTAAGCAGCGCTCGAACTCGTTAATAGTAAAATCTTTTTCCAGGAGATGATTTTGGGATATTATACAGGGACCTTGATCTAGGGTTTGATCAGGGGTAATTGAGCACAACAGGTCAATTTGTTTTTCGATCGGGATCAAGTTTTTTGTTTTTATATGTCCTTTTATCCAACACATTTTATTCCACAGTTCTGACGGTGATGTTTCTGTACCGACGGAGCTACAAAATATTTCCCAATTTCGATTGCGAGCTTGTGATATTGCTGTAGTACACTTTTTTAATTGATTTTCAAATATGTTTAAATTATGAGGGGAAGGGTTTTTCCTAAAGTTTCGTAATGCCAGTCTACGACGCGCTACCGCTAGGGATAAGTCAGCATTCCAGTATGGTTTTGGTTTGAATTTACTTGTGGGATTTCTATTAATTTTATATAGGGGAATACTTATATCTGCTGCCTGGTTGATTTCTCTTATAAAATAGTCATACATTTCCTGTATATTCTGCGAATCATGATTAAATAGTAGTTCATTATCTCTAAATGATATTTTAAGTTTATTCCTATACTTTGTCCAGTCTACATTTTTAAAATTACGTTTTGTAGTAGGCCGTATATAATTTTGGTGGTTCATAGACAGCTTAATCATTAGATGGTCACTACCTAAGTTATCCTGAAGTGTTTGCCAAGTAAAACTGGAACATATATCTGATGATACAAAGGAAATGTCTGGAGAAGTTTGTCTCAACACACCATCCACTAACTTAATACGAGTAGCAGATCTATTGTTAAGAGGCAAGAGTCCGTATTCTAAGGAGGCATCAAAAAGTTGTGTTCCTCTACTGTCTGTCTTGTATGACCAGTTCGTGTGGTGACCATTAAAATCTCCCGCCACCAGGGACTTTCTCTGAAATTTTTCGAATATATGTTCCCAATCTGAAAGTTGTGTAGGACTTGAAGATGGACAGTATATTGCGACAATGTTCTCCAAATTACTGCAGTTGACTACCTTTACGTGTAATATTTCTATTCCTGGATTTGAAACATTAACAGAGCACACATAGGCTTGGATTGATTTGTGTAAAATTACAGCTACTCCACCATACCCATCCTGTCTATCATTTCTAAATATTTTGTAGGAATTTATGTTTACAATTTGTTCGCTTTTTAACCAGGTCTCACAGATTATCGCAATATGGATTTTTTCAGTACTCAAAATTTCCCTAAAATTTAACAGTTTAGGCTTAATACTCTGAGAGTTCCACTGCAATATATTAACAACAGATTTAGATACAAGATTATTATCCATTAAAGAATGAAGATATTTTTTGTAGCATCTTTCCATTAAATAAAACATTACAAACAATTTTTCTAATTTCCTCATAGATTGTTTTTAGGCACCTAGAAATTATTTCCTCATAACTAATTTCCGATAAAAAGATATTTTGTAATTTTAAAAGTAACTTTTTTAAATCAAATTTGTACTCAACTTCTTTCCTGTAATCGCCTCTAGTTTGGTCGTAGTTGCTATTTCTCGATTCTTCAGTAGAAAATAATGATTCATCTTCCAATAACATGTTCTTTTTCATTGTTTTCTTTTTAGTCTCTGTCTTCTGTGTAGAACTGGTATCTTTCCCAGTTGTGTTTTGGTTAATGTTTCTCCCTCTATCTGGTATTTTTCGTTCTAAGTTATTCTTCCCCACCACAGAACTATATGTTTCTTGAAGTATTCCAGAGCGTTCTGTTATAATTTCATTTATACTTTGTTCAAATTCCATGTTTCGCTTTTCTAATCGCTGGGTTTCCTCTTTTTTATTACATAAATACATTTGTAGGGCTTTTCTATATGTGACGTTATTCTCGGCCATAGTTTCTCGAATCATTTTTTCTTTAAGAAATTTAGGACATTGTTTATCCAAAACGAAATGTGGACCATTACAGTTTAAGCATTTGAAATCACTTACTTCACAATTGTCGTGATTGCCCCCACACTTTGGGCATACTATCCTCTTAATTGGGCAGAACTTTAAAAAATGACCAAACTGCCAACATCTCGAACACTGGGTCACTGGGAATACGAATGGGTCTACTGGAAATCGGCAGCCATAGGCATATACATAAGGTGGTAAGGTTGATCCTTCAAAACATATTCTAATCGTTTCACTGTCAACCCATATACCACTAGAGCTTATCCTCTTCAGTCTTTTTACAGAAACAATTCTTGTATCAGACGTTAGAATTGCTATTATCTCTGTTTCGTTTAACTCCATATCTACACCTTTTATAACACCAAATGATAGGGTTGATTCATACGTCATAGCCACTTTATATCCTAAATCTTGAAATTTCTTACACTTCAATAGTGATTGTGCATTTTCTTTAGAATTAAATCGAATAAGTACCTTAAATGGGCTTTTATATTTAATTCTTATTATATTTTCAATGTTTTCATCGCGTAATAATCTGGCTAAAGCCATTTGCTTAGGTAAAGCTTCTGTATATGATAAACAAACTTCATTGTAATGGTCTTCATTATTTTGTATTTCTACCCTCTTTTTCTCATTATTTACCTGGTTTGAATTAGTTGAGTTGCTCCTAAGCAATCGTTTAGGTTTTCTTCTCGTTACTGTAATAAATTCTTCTTCACTGCTATTTTCTTCTCTTTCTTTCCTCTTCTCGGGTATAGTTTTTGTAATAGGTATATTTTGCGTATCATTTTCCAACTGTTTCATAGTTTCTTCACACATTCTAAGTACTTCAGAATCACTTTTATCACTATTAGGTAGAAGGTTGTCGTCCTCATCCTTTTCACTCATTTTTAATAATAAATCTCGTTGTTGGGTAGTTTATATAAACGTAAACGTTATGACGCAGTAAAAGTCAAACGTACGCTCGAGACAACGGCCCGCGCAAGACTGCAACAGCTATACTTGTCTTTATTTTATTATCAATTCGATGGCGTCACTGCTATGATATGATATCTTCTATAAACATATAATTCTTCTGTGAGTGTGTATGTCACTGAACTTCTCTCAAACGACTGGACCGATTTTGATGAAATTTTTTGTGTGTTCAAGGGGATCTGGGAATGGTTTAGATTCGCAATTGGACCCGGTAGGTGGCGCTGCGATCAAGTTCTGGAATTTTAAAGTTGGACGGTACGAATTTCGCTGGGTCAACTAGTGATATTATATAATAATATAAACAAAACTGGCAATTATTGCCTAGAATTTATAACTCTATGTTTCAATATTATTCACGAGTTAATTTTTTTTTTATCACTATTATGAACGACAATGCATAAGAATCTATAATACTGGTCGTTTCTATTATTGTGAACTAGTGTAGTATAACCACCGAATATATAAATATTATACACGGTACTACACACACCACAGTATAATTTACTATACACGGGACAACTAATACATAGTTTATATTAAAACGAGGATGTATAAAATCATAGTTCTTGTTTTTTCTAAACATCATTTTAAACTATTATTTTATTATGTTTTTATAAGTATAAAACAATAATAAAAGAAGAAATAGAATTTAGCAAAATCTTTAGGAAAGAAAATCTACAGAAACTTTTCATTTTATTTTATCTATTCATATTTATTTGTGATATAATATCGGTTGTAACCAGCAAGCTACAATTTATACGTTTGTTATCCGATACAATTTAATATTCTCAATTCAGTCATCACTATCAATTACATTCTGGGAGTTCTGGGAATACATTTTTCTATCGGAATAATTTTTGTTCTTGTTATATTCCGTGTAGAGACATAAATGTTGAACTATCAATATTGTAACCTTAAACTAAAGTACCTAACTAGAACAACAGCCCCAATAAAAGTAATATTATAAATTACAAACACGAACTAAATTAATGGGATGTAACATGAAGCTATCATTACTGTCATTTATTAATTAATATGTTACAACGAAATTCAGAATACTAACGCCAATAACCATCAAGAAAATCCTTTCAATATCCAATGTCATATTAACCAATAAATTTTCACGCACGTGTAGATCCGATATGTAAAGTATTGCCACAAAATCGTGCGAACAGTCGCTTCTTCGTCGTCTTCAGTTTTCAGGCGACTCTGAAATCGGCATTCGAGGGTAGCGCACGGCTGCTCCACCGTAAACCGCGTCGTTTTCCCCGAACACGTACGATAAACTTTTAAAATGAATTGTATTAATCAAATAGCAATATTATATGAGTAGTATATAATTGAATAATAGTTGTGTGTGTAACATTTAGATTTTCATGTGTGTTTGTGAAGTGTTTAGAATGAACATTTATTGGTGTAGGAATTAAATTGAAAAAGTTGAGAAACAACATTGTAAGTATGGAGTATTTTATTTTCATATGTTCTAATTAAGGTAAATTAAATTAAAGGTAAATACCTTTAATTTAATAAAAATGGAATAATTTAGTCTTATAAGTGTTATGAATAAAACAATCTTTTCATTTACTATTTCCTGTTAATGGAAAAATCAACATTATCATTTCATAAATTGTTACTAAGATTTACTGTTTATTTTAAAGATTATGTTTTTTCAGTATGTACTAATTAAGGCTGCTTAAATCATTATATTTTATGACTATTGTTTATTTTGACTTCTTGTAATTACTATTACAAAATGCTTCATTTTCATCCTTAGAGTGTTGCAATTCTTTGTGTTGCAGTTAATTCTACAGTGAAAAAATTAACTTACGCAATTAAACATAGTTAACTTGTACAAATTTAACTACTACCATTACTAAACTAGGTATTAGTATAGTAGAGATACACACGGATTATTATAAATTGGTGTTACGTAACTCCATAAAATAAAAGTAGTTATATATATCAATATTTTAATAAAATTTTATATTAAAATATTGTAATATATATAAAATATATATAAAATTTTATAATAAAAATATATATCATATTGTAGGGTATTTCTTTACGGTTTAAGTTTTATAATTTACTATTATTAGAAATTTATCAAATAGTATTGTACTACTACTACCATTTATGTTAAAAAAATAACTTCTTAAAAGGTGACATTTATGTGTCAGTGTATTCTTTGTAAATAGAACATTATCCTTTAAATTTGTACATTATTTAAATGTTCAAATAATAATAAAAATCATTTGCAGTAAAATGTTATTAAATCTTATCTTATTATTCAACATACAAAATACAGTTAGCACATATTATACCCACAGTTAACGCAAACACAGGTTTTAAATGACTTTGAATCTTCTAAACTTTTCATATTCCTCTTGCTACACACAACTAACATTTTAACTAATATTTTAAAAAGATGAATGTGAATATTTTTTGTGTTTAAGCCTAAACCACTAAACAGAAACTACACATACTAACACTTATCTTTTTACAATTCATTAATCAACGGAATGCTATATTTTCACCGTGTAACATAGGCTACTTTTCCAACGTTCACCGACATGAACGCAGATACAGATACACAGCCTTTAACAAAAGCTAGTTTAACAAAATCAAAAAGATTGATTGAGAAAGGAAAAAAAAACTGCTTACCTCTTACCTCAAAGCTTTTAAATAGGACTTATGTTACCCATACCGCGCTTGCATCTCATCTCGCAGGCGTCCAAGTTGTATTCATTTTAAAAGGGCAAAAATTAAGCTTATTTACCTGTTTCTTCCTAGTTTTTATTATTCCCAATATTGAGGAGTTTAACTAGTATGTATTTTATTGTATTTTAGGCTACTGACTTTCCAATAACGATTTCCACAGGTGCTCATGATAACTGAGACAGACGGCTTGACGTGCGCTTCAAGACACGCGTGAAACACCATACTCTGGGCTACTATTAAGAATTTCTTATAAGAAAAACCAATAACAGTCTGACCCGGGAATTCCCGAGCTCCCGGAAATCTGAGCTCGATAATTGTGCAGCAAACGCATACGCTTACCGCTAGACCAATAAGGCAAGCAACTTATTTAACATGCTATATCATTAAAAATCAGCCATAATTCAGCCTGCCTCTATCAACCGCCTAACTAAGGAGCTTTCTATTCTAAACCTAGAGATCTTTGTTCTCATATACAACATAAAAGTCTATTTCCTTCATAAAAACATATATTTACATAGTAAACTCGTAATTTTCTGCTTACAAGTAGAGTTTTGCTCGGTAAATGTTGAGAAAAATTAGGCCATCAGGATAGTTTTGCATATTATGTAGTAGGTAGTAGTGGTTGTTCAAAAATGATGGTGAAAATAGCATTGACAGAATATTTTCGCGATAGGTACAGGAAACTAAATTATGAGACAAAACATAGAGTAAATTTATACAAATGAATTAAACACTTATAGGAATCCTCCTAAATATTTAACCCTTTAAATATTCTTCATTGAAAATAGATCATCTGAGTCGATCTTCGACCATAATTCATGAACTTTTGTCGTTAGATTTTTTCTGCATCCTGTAACTTTATGTAATATTATTGATTTGTTGTTTAATCATGTCTATAAATTTATTACTACTTAACTTAAATTTACTAAAATATTTAAGATGACAAATGACTGTCTAAACAAAATCTTAAAAAAATTGTCCAAGTGCGTGTCAGGCTACGCATAGATTAGGGTTCCATAGTCACCCATAATGGTAGGTGAACTTAAAATCGTGTCCAATGGATAATTGTTATGTTAACTTATTATTTCGGTTTTTTGTGCGAAGTTTTTACAAGTAAGACCTCTATATTTCGTTAACTAGTAATGTAATCTAAGCTGTTATACTTTTCCTTTAATTTTCATATGTAATGATATTTTTATATCGTAATTTCTTTTTAGATTTTTTGAGCCAGCCATCTGGCTTTTTAAACTCGTGAATAGTAAAAAAATAATCTTGACAATCATCGAAAAGATGATTCTTGATTATCTTATTTTGCTTATATACAGATTTATCAAAGCGTCCTTTCAATTTTCTCAAGACTGTAGTCTAAATTACTGATGAAGGTATACTACCAATATTTTAAATGAACACATTTATCCAATACCGTTTAAATGAAGGTGATCCCTGAAAAGGTCGGCTGAGATATCCTATCAGAATCTCGCACTTTGTTAATGGCCCTTTTATGTAACGATGTTATAGTAAGTAGTTAAGCCTTTTCAACGAGTATTTATTGAATAGAGTATTCGCTAGAGATACGAGTGATTCAATTAACTGATGTCTGTTGTTAAACTTGAAGTACATCTTTTGGGTAAAATAAGACATGACCATTGTCTAGCCAGCGTAGTTGGGTGGCATAAAACCGCCTTTCCAAGAAGAGGTCTATGTCCAACAATGGACTGATGACAGTGGATTGATGATGATTATGGCTTTTACGCTGAAGTGATACTGGAATTAATACTTCTGAAGAATAAGATAATGTTCTCTCTTCGTAAACACGATAACACGCGTTTGCCTTGGTAGTAACCGTATTAGAAGGGTACATATACGCTCTCAAACGAAAAGATTCGGCTTTTCCTTCGTGAGTCAATAAATTAAATCATCTGTGACTTGTGCAGGGTGTTAAAAACCACCTAACTAGACCGCCGTAGTTGATGACCATGTTGCTTTGTCGCTATATTATCCGTAATTCCTACTATACTATACATATATACTCATATACTCATGCTATAACCCAGAAAGACACACAGACTCGTTTTTATGATTAAAAAAATTGCGATTTATCTATGTCCTAAAATTGAACTTGCACCAACCAACTCTATAAACAGTCTAAATATTTCAATTCTTACAATTCTACAAAAATATCTTACAATACTAAATTACTTATAAATAATTTGAATATTTCAATCCTTACAATTCTACAAAACTATCTTACAACACTAAATTAATTATAAATAATTTGAATATTTCAATTCTTACAATTCTACAAAATTGTCTTACAAGACCAAATTGCTTAGAAATACTATAAATATTACAATTCTTACAATTCCACAAAACTATCTTACAATACTAAATTACTTATAAATAATATGAATATTTAAATTCTTACAATTCTACCAATTTGTCTTACAATACCAAATTACTTATAAATAATATAATTATTACAATTCTTAGAATTCAGCAAAACTATCTTACAATATTAAATTACTTATAAATATTAGAATTCTTACAATTCTACAAAAATATCTTACAATACTAAATTACTTCGGAATTTCCGAAGCTTATAATTAGCGTGCGTTACCCCAGCAAAAAAGCAAAAAAAAATGGGCCTCAGAGAGATGGGAGTATAACAGAAAATTAGTGTGTTCTGAGGTGTAATTTGTTACAAATAGCAAAATTTGTGCATGTAGTAGTTTAAAAGTTATTCGACAAAAACACTTTTTGCTGGAGTAACGTTTCAAACGTTACCCCAGCAAAAATTTTTTTTTAAAATTGTTTATGACCCAAACGAAATACATGAATATATAGCTTCTGTTCCGTATTAAATGTTAGCAAACAGCAAAATTTGTGTATGCTGTGGTTCTTAAGTTATTGACAAATTTGCTGGGGCAATATTTTGGGCTTCTCTAGAACTTGAAAATGGCTTAACGCAGAACTTTGAAAAAAATACCATCGATAGACCTTCATTAGCTTAAATTTGTTTAATCATTCGTTTTTAAATTGTTTGATGAACACCCATGTAATTAAATGGTTTTAAAAATCCGAAAAAATCAGTTTTGCTAGGAAACCAGTATACTTACAATCAAATAAAAAGCTGTAACATGTAGCCATGGTTTATATTTATAATGACTGTAAATTTGAATTATGTAACTTTATGCAATAAGAAGATATAAGTAAATATTATTGATTTTAAATGGTATATTTAAGTCACCGAATACGCAGTTCCTATAAAAAAAGAAACCGTGGCAAACTCTAACAAATTTAAGTATATCATCAACAAACAAGCCTGTAAATTTCAGCTATCAATTACGAAAATTATAAAAGTTATATGTTTAACAAGAATGTAACAACATTTTCCTATAACCCGAACAAATTCAAAGGTTACGTAAAAGCGACCGCACCATGCATTTACACATCTTCGTAAATTAACGGCTTAGTATCATGCATTTTGTACAGTCAACAGAATATTTTTATCACATTATAGTTTAAAATATTTCAAATAATTTTAAAAACTTCAAAATTTTTGTTTTATACAATTTAATGCTTAAATTAATGCAAAACAAAATATCATTAACTCAGTTGAGAATAGTGTTTTATAAAACAATCTAAAAGTTACAAAATTTCATATAGTATGCTATATTTTTTCTTTTTTGTACTTGTTATTAGAAAAGTAATAAGTAACATTCATGTTTGTGAACCGTCACACCATGGAAGCAACAGAAGGGCAACAAAACAAATGCAATTTTAAAAAGAATAATGCGTCTAAAAATACTGAAGACATCTTACAAGAAAAGATCCAGGGAAATGTTACAATGAAATGTTACTAAACATTCTAAATATTTATTTAATTATCTGTAAAAAGAAACAAAAAAAAATCTAAGTTAATTTCTAAACATGTTGGAATTACTCATCTATCTGTGATTTTCTAAACATTTAAGTACTTAAGTGAGTAAGACTGATTTTAAATAAAAGAAGTTCATCATACTTAGTTCAGTTTTGTTGTCACCCTGACTTAACTTTTTTGATCGTAACTGTACCAACAAAATATTCAATTACACCATTCATTTCAGATGTCAGCTGAATGTATGGCGCGGTCGCTTTTACGTAACCTTTTAATTTGGTCGGGTTATAGGAAAATGTTGTTATATTCTTGTTTTACATATAACTTTTATAATATTCGTAATTGATAGCTGAAATTTACAGGCTTGTTTGTTGATGATATACTTAAATTTGTTAGAGTTTGCCACGGTTTCTTTTTTTATAGGAACTGCGTATTCGGTGACTTAAATATACCATTTAAAATCAATCATATTTACTTATATCTTCTTATTGCTTAAAGTTACTTAATCCAAATTTACAGGCATTATAAATGTAAACCATGGCTATATGTTAACGTTTATTATTTGATTTTAAGTATACTGGTTTCCTTGCAAAACAGTTTTTTTCTGATTTTCAAAACCATTTTATTACATCGGTGTTCATTAAACAATTTAAAAAAGAATGATTTAACGAATTTAAGCAAATGAAGGTCTATCGCTGGTATTTTTTTTTAATTTCTGCGTTCAGTCATTTTCAAGTTCTAGACAAGCCCAAAATATTGCCCCAGCAAAATTGTCAATAACTTAAGAACCACAGCTCACACAAATTTTGCTGTTTGCCAACATTTAATACGGAATAAAGACTATGTATTCATGTATTTCATTTGGGTCTGAAACGTTTAAAAAAAATTTTTTTTGCTGGAGTAACGTTTGAAACGTTACTCCAGCAAAAAGTGTTTTTGTCGAATAACTTTTAAACTACTACATGCACAAATTTTGCTATTTGTAACAAATTACACCTCAGAACACACTAATTTTCTTTTATACTCTCACCTCTCTAAGGCTCAATTTTTTTTGCTTTTTTGCTGGGGTAACGCACGCTTATAATTATTAAATGTCATTGATTTGCATGACTTTTCGATCACTTTGAACCGAATAGTGTCAGTTCAGTCGAGAGTCCCCATCTGATACACAATAAGTGCTACTTGCTCGAAGGAAATCATTTCTCTGATACATTTATTGATTAGAAAACAAAATAAACTTTACTCTAATTACTGGTTCAAGTTTTACTTTGGCCACATTTATTCACAAAAAGTCACTAAGAATATACGTTCTAATTTAATTCACAAATTCCAAGTTAATTGAACAATAAATGATCTGTTTTCGAACCTGTTTTATATTCGCACCTCAATTTCGTGATCACCGAAACTGGTTCAAAAAGTAAAGGAAGTTGATACAATTAAACATTTCAAGCTCTGTCATCAATCTTTGTCAAAACATTCGGTAGTTTATTTCCATTACAGCATTGATTAGGGGAAATTTGTTTTATTTCGTAATTTAGCAAAGGAAAGGGCGCGGTTATCTCTAATCTAGGGTATGTTTTTACTATTAGGATTGGAATAAAATTTGAATTTTTTTCATGCCCTCACTCCCTCAAGAAAGAAAGAAAAACATTTATTCTTGTGTTAAGAGGACATCACAAAGGTATAGGTACGGTATTGAGCAATAATAGGGCCCTGTGCCGTGCTAGAGAAGACGCGTACCTCAGCATATTACCTACTGCAGCCTAAGAGACCACAGAGCTGGTATTCTGATAGGGCCTGCGCCTTGTGATATCGGTTCGGTACCCGTTCTATATCTATATTCTGATAATCATCACAAACATCATTAATGTATACTTGGGAATTGTATTTACTTATAATTGTTTAAAGAGTATCACTATATATTTAAAAAAAAGTTTGTTTGCGATAAATTTAAAAACCAGCTTTTAAAAAATTATATAAAATATGGGCTACTATTTACCGACTAACATCGAATAACCGACATAGATGCTAGCGGAGCCGCGGGCGAAAACTATAAATAAATCTACTTGATCACACAATTTGTAATTACTGATCAATGGAAGTTAGTCGTTGTCGTAAGGCAGAAATGAATTAAATATTGAATCGCCGGATATCTTAATTTGAACATACATACATCCAACAGACATCCTGGAACTGTTTAATGTATGAATAAAAGATTTCTAATGATTAGACGTACACCATATTTCATTTCTTTTTTAAAAAGGGGAATAGAAATACGACCTTTCAATATTCAAATTAAAGTCCTCGGTAATCCGATAATAGGAGTCTTCAGTGATTTTATAAATAAAAAATACTCGGTCTCAACGTCCTAAGAAAAAGAAAATAGGTACCTACTAATAGATTATACAAAAAGTTTTAAGAGCGTCCTGTGGAATGCTAAATTGTATAATAATAATAATAAAGGAATTTTATTAAGCCAAATTAGTAATAAGGTTTTACTAAAAAAGTTTGTATTAAAGCTGGATTATTTGTTTAACGAGTTGAATTTTTTACTTAAGTGTACTTAAGTTAGACTTCACAAAGTTTTATATTTCGCAGGTGTCTACGATAGATTTGCATTAATTCAACATTTGTTTTCTTGTTTAAAAATTATTTTACAGAGAGGATTAAAATCACGTCTTCAAATTTTGTTTATAAGCTATGTATATTACTATGGATTTGTTATGGGACGAATTATCCATGTATGAAAATAATTATTAATAGATAAAATTTTAGAAAACATAATTGTAAAAACATGACATTATAAATAAATTGATATTTATGTGGTCCTAAAGTTCCTGCGTAAAAATTAAAGCATTTCGTTAGTATTTTTTGTATTTTGACCGTTTAGTGTCGGTTCATAAGTAATGACGTATTTCCCAGAGGGGTTGGCAGAGACAATTGATGTCTACTTATTATGGTCCTGTCACATGTATTTTGATTCGTCAATGTTTATCATCATCATCATCATCAACAGTCTTTAACAGTCCACTGCTGGGCATAGGCCTCTCCTTAGAAAGGAGGTTCTGGCCTACTACTTGCCACGCCGGCCAGACGGCTTGGTATAGGGTTGGATGCAAGTTTTCCTTCTCTTTGCATCGATGTTGCCTTGCGAAGTTTATCCCTTAGTCGCTTTTTACGACACCCGCGGGATGAATGGGAGTGGTGACACTCTGTATTCTTAATCCGTCACCACACGGATAGTTTATCAATCGCTGCATACATGACGTATGTTTATCGACAGCCTAGTCACTCTAATAAGGACTCTGTTTAGCTTAGAAACAGACTGTCATGTTATTAAGTCACTATTAAGCTATTACAACGCTGTTTGAACAGGTGACTTAGAGGTCAAAGTCAGCTCGCTAAGTGTTTATCACGCGCCGACTTAGTTTGGATGATATATTTGTTTTTGTGAAGTTAGACCTATATAATGAGAAGAAACTAATCAATGAGTTGTAATAAATGTATCTCTGAAAATAAATATTTTACTGAATAGTTATTGGTGGTCCTACTTCATTAGTAACAAGTGCGGGATTTCAACCCGTAACTAATGATTTGATATGATACTATAGGTCAGACAGGTGGCGTAAATGACAATAAATATATATATGAGCTATCGTATGTAATATTTGTCACCCTCTACTATAATCACTATTACAAACTTATAATGCCTACTCCAATACTTAGGCAATCGTAACCGTTTTCGGTGTACTATTTGTTATAAAAGTAATATTTGTATAACTAATTTAATGTTTTCTTTCATATTGAGTTAAATCGTTCTCAATGAAACTAGAAATAATAAATTTTGAATAGATTTTTCAGATATTCGAATTGTAAACTAATTCTAAAGAGTGTGAGTTTCAAATATATACTTCTCAAATTAAATTAAAGGTTTCATTAAAAGACATTTCTTGTATTATTCCGAGTCTAACAGTTTTTACGCTAAAAAGGTATGAATATTTCACAAGTTGTTTGCATGATAGAAACTCGTATTCTCGTTCTATGCTCTCATCGTTTCCCACTTACAAATGTGGAATGTCGATAACATGCCTTGAACAAGTACACTTTGCTGTTCCAATTTTCATTTTATTTTCCTTTTGAATAGAAATCTGTCATTTTTCGTAGCCTTGTTAGATTTGGTGTAGTCATCTGCGTAATAACTTTATATTCGTTTCGATAAGCCCGTTTATGCCGACAGATTTCTTCTCTTCAGCTTTGAAGATTTATATATTTTTCTAAATCTTAATATACATGTGTATGATTTTATACACTCAATAAATTATTTTATTAACTGTTTTACATCACGAGCAACTTTACTTTTACCTGGTTGGTTGGTAATTTCTTCTTTAGGAATTCGATGCCTATCAATTTTGTACGTGCGCTTCGACAGACCCTATCAATAATGTCGTATGTGTCTTCAATAGAGAATAGTTAACGTTTACATAGTTAACAAATAACATACTTAAAGACACTTATACATATGTAGCAGTGAACTAAAACTTATTATAATGGAAGTCTTTTTTTTAAGGAGCTTTTAGAAGGTTCCTTTTTAGTAATCTGTTCATGTAATTGTTATAACCAAGCGCAGTTTTAGATTCGGAGATGTATTTTCATAATATATATTTCTTTTAGAAATCGTATTTAGGATATAAAGAGACCTGTATAATATGTCCTATCAGAATATCTCTTAAACTAGTCGATTTAACTATAAAACTTGAAATCTGTGGCAACGCAAATGACAAAGATTCTTTGTTGAAAACTTTAAATTATTTCAAGAACTAAAACGATCAATCCTCTCCTAGTGATAAAATGACTGTAACTTTTAAATGGACCATTACACTTCTATACAAGATAAATTGCAACTATTACTGAAATTGTCAGGTACATTGATCGCTTATACCATAGATAGTAGATGATACTGGATACATACATTCACTCAGTGCCTATGCCAGATTTTTTATAAAATTGATTTCATACTAGTTATCGTGTAACTGTATGCATCTTTTATTATCTTTTATTAAGTATATC
This sequence comes from Phragmatobia fuliginosa, assembly GCA_932526445.1. Classification (NCBI taxonomy): domain Eukaryota; kingdom Metazoa; phylum Arthropoda; class Insecta; order Lepidoptera; family Erebidae; genus Phragmatobia; species Phragmatobia fuliginosa. The sequence goes on from OW052061.1 coordinate 19,130,986, forward strand.
TTCCACAGATACTCTTCTGTCTAAAAATATATACTAATATAGTTACGGAATATTAATTATAAGTAGCATACTAGTAAGAAGAATAGTACATTGTTCACCGAGGGAGGAAAGGAACCGATTACTAGCGAGGGAGCAGTTTGTGGCCCGAAGGCGCAGCCTAGGGCCACAATACTCCCGAGGTAGGAATGGGACTTTCACCCGAGTGCTACACAGTGCTTAATACTACACCTGTGAGGAACATATAAAGTATTTATAAAATAAAATCAAAACGTAAGACACCATGTAAGACACAATTTAGCTTAGAATTTGACATAATATTTATAAATATTTCGCGCTTCTTTTGTTTTTTTTTATTCATCACAAAAGGATGTCAGTGGCACGGAGATTCGATATTTAAATTATATGAAAACTCCATGGGCATGGATAAAATAACACGTGAGAAATGAAAATTCATACAACTTTCTCTCCCGCTAAAACACGTTAGAAATGGATTTTCATACATTTTTTCCTCCCGCTTATTTAGGTCAAGGAAAAGACTAACTTTCTCTTTTCATTTTCAGGGAATATTGACTACTGTTCCGATCAGGTGTAGTATAATAGTATTATTAATATAGTAAGGAATGTCAAAAGTCTTTGCTTTTTTCTATGGTAGAATACTGGGAAGTTTAATTAAAATATTGGCTAGATGGTTGTGGTTGCTTCTTGTTAATACAGGGGTTTGAACCTGTAACAATTTGATAGTACTTTATATATCCTATCCTAATATGTCATCTGCAGTACTTGGCCTGTCTGGCGGACCGGAAGATTTCTAAGCCTCTCCTGGTCCCGCTCTGTCTTCCACTCCCTACTCCTAGATTCTACTTAGGTAGGCTTAAAAAATGCTGTTGATATGATGTGATATGAGTATAACGAAAAATAGCATATATTTTTTACAATGCACATATTTAAGAATAAATACTTTTAGTCAATAGAAAACCGTACGACATAAAAATACTTTAAGAAGGTTACCCATTGTATATTTTTATTGTCCTAGACCACAAAGCGTTGCGTGTTTAACATAAATTGGGAACGACTTCAACCGCAACAATCGAGTGCTACAAATCATATGATTACATATTTCTGAATACAGCATTATATTATACCTCTTGTTTCCTGTAGAAAGTCGTTTGATTACAGATTCTGAATTATAGGTAGACATTGGACTGACGCCAATCGTATACAAATATGAAGACAGATATTAAACGGTGCATGAATTTCCGGAACATATCATAATTTAAAGTTATTGGGCAGCGATCATAAAATCTTGCCAAGTTATTACAATGAAGTGCAAAAACAAATCGATTAAAAAATTTCATCAATTTTCACCTTTTTTTATTTAAACCTGTAACTATCTACTATATATTTATACAAAAAGGACCAAGTATGATTGAAAAGAGACGCGCAGGGGTTAGTTAATCTATTAAAATATTTCATAGCTGAAGAGTTTGTTTGGTCTGATTTGAAAAATTTTTGCCGTGTACATAGCCCATTAAAAAGGCTGTATATTATTACCCTACTACTAGAAGGAACGTAGTAGACAGCATAATTATGTATATCTTTCGTTTGGCTCACAATATTCTTTTTTGTTCAGTTGTAGAAATTTGTTCACTTTTTAAAAATATTTGTTCAGTTGTAGAAATTTGTTCACTTTCTAAAAATATTATGCTACCAGTAGCGTATTGTCAGCAGCAGGTGCTGCAGACAAGGTTGTATTGATCAACTAGTAACTTCTTTTTTAAGAAAAAAAAACAACCGCATTAAAAATATATTCCTGTGTCGCGAGGGACTTTACAATTCAAAGACTATCCAGGTCCAGTGACACCTGTATTACGCTATATTGAATATTATTACTAGGCGTACCTTAACACACTTCGCTATGGTACTGTGCGGTTGCTTTGTAGTAAAACTCGGGGTAAAATTGTCACGAAAATTGAATCAACGATCCCTGCAGCAGTCAAAATAGTATTCCTGAATTTGTCGGTTAATACATTACGCTTTTCATAGGAGCCTATGTTTTATTTCAACGTATAAGGATGCGTCCATAAATTAGGTGAGATGTTTAAGGGGGGGATGGGGTCGAGTCAAATCTCATCTAATCTTACGTTGGAGGGAGAGGGGGTCTCGGCAAATATCACGCAATAATTTTTACTGATTCTTACAAAAAAAACAATATTTTGGTCCATTTAACCCAGATTGTACATGCTTATGATTTAATCTTAAGCGTAATCGTAATACGATTAAGATCATTCACTAATTCATTCGTAAATGAAAATCATATGGACATGTTGGTTCCGATAGTCTCTCTTGAGACCGCGCATGATTTTTCATGTACTGAATTAGAGTAGATATTCGTTTTTTAATCACAGTAGTTACGATTTAAGTATTCTATTGTAAAATTTTTATTACACTTATAATCAAACTCTCAACAATATTGATTACTAGTATTAACAAGTCGTAAATGAAAGCACGAACTATTTTTTTTATTCTTTTTACAATAAAAATCGTACAAAAAAAGTTTACGTAAGAAACCCACATTTTGAAAAATCTCACGTGAGATTGGGGGATGGGGATAGGGTTGAATAATATCTCACAACATCTCACCAGGGGGGAAGGGAGGGATAGAAAATTTAAAAAAATACCTTACGGAATTTATGGACGCCTCCTTAGCAATATTACTGTAAAATTCTATCAAATTCCTAAATCTAAATAACCATCTAAACCAGCATTAATAACATTATTAGGATAATAATCTCTACTAATAATACAAATGAGAAAGTAACTCTTTCTGTCTGTCTGACTGTTACGTTTTCACGCCTAAACCGCTGAACCGATTTTGATGAATTTTTGTAAAGAGATAGCTGGAACCTTGGGAAAATACAAAGACATACTGTTTACCGGGATAACCGACATACACCGAGCCGCGGGCAAAAGTTAGTAAGTTAGTATCTATATAAATTTACTTGCCTATTGTCTTTCTGAATCTGATTGGTGTCAAATAAAGGCCTTATAGTCAATTCTATACACTAAAAAGAATTCTACTTTATTGGCATCATTACAGTGTCATTGTTACAAAAGCCACAATGACATAAATTTTACTCTCTTCTCATCTCATCTAGGGTAATGTTTGACTTAAATTAACATTACTGCCGCAAGAACCTTGATATTCAATGAAGTCAGTTCATTCCATTCTCTGACTTTACTATCTGTCTTATAGTAGACACATTTAATTTTTACTTACTATAGAATTTTCCCTTTGACATTACAACTAAAACTAAAATACTATATAGATTTAAACTAAGCACAACGTGTACTAAAGGCAGATTTACTGATGGAATACTAATACAGTTTACGAAACAAGCAAACATGTATGATTCGAACCCAAGACTGTGAATTTTCACAGCAGTCCAAATACTACCACTGCGCCACCGAAGTAGTCATCTAAAGAGTACTAGTAGCATTTTGGAATCTCATCAAAATTGTTTGTTACGCGAATGGAAAATATTACAGTTACAAATTACTTGTCACCAATGAGATCCATTATCTTTATAGCCTAAAAGAAGACCTTAATATCTTCTGAGACAATTTATTCCCAAGTTTATTTGGGGTCGGCTACTAGTTCAACCGGTTTTACCTGAATTTCAGTTTTTCCACGGAGCGACTAGCATCGGACCTCCGCAATCCTAAGGGAGAACTGAAATTCGAAGATTGAACTAAATGTCAGTATATTTGAGGGCACTGACTTCCTAATAACGATTGCCATAGATGTTCATGACAACCGGGACCGAGCGTTTACGTGCTCTCCGAGGCACGGGCGTGAATCACCGTGAAACTTCCATTTTCGGGCTGCTATTAGGAATTTCCTAAGAAAATCCCAAAAACACTTTTTGGCCCGACCCGGGATTTGAACCCTGTTATCTCAAGATAACAATCGGGACTGACTACTTACCTGACCTCCGAATCACGGAAACGCTCATAACGTATCATGCCACAAATGGTCACCCATCTAAGAACTAACCGCGCCGACGTTACTTACCCTCGCTAATTGTTTCCAGTCACCTAAGGCCACTTGTCTGACTTAAACTTTAATGAAACCACTGTCTAGATATTACTGTGAAATATGTAAACTCAAATAATAAAATGAAAGTTAGGTGCCAGTAGTGTATCAAGACAATTATATGGAAAACACCCTCGTCGACGCTTCGTAAATCATAAACGTGTTCTTAATCTTCGTGGAGATTTAACATATCTGTAGCAGGTAAAGCTTTGCAAAACGTCTGAGACTTTATTCATGCATACTAAGTATACCCTTCGAATAAGACTTATGTAAACCAGGTAGCATGTGCGATTGTTGTGCTTGAGGTCTCGTTTTCGATTCCTGGGTTGGACCAAATTTTGTATGGTCTGCGAATATTTTTTTAAGTGTAGATATTTTCTATAAATATATTTTCTACGTATTTACAAAGAAAAAGTATTGATATATGTATTTCTGAAAGTTGTCTAATACCTATAGTACCAGCTTTGCTTATATTTTTTGGGAGTAGATGCCATTGTATGATAGATGTCCGTATATTGTCTGATAATATTGCCTCTCATCTTGTCTGTAAACACTTTTTAAATGAATATAGGTAACACTCTATCTCGGTCTTTTACTTTACATTTCAAACTTTCTAATCTATGCTTTATGACTTTCAAATTACGTAGATTAAAGGAATGTGCTTTAGTTATTTGCATAGGTACGCCCGTCTTCCAGTGTCTTATTTAAATATTCTTGTAACAGACTGAATGTAAACATAAAAAAGTTTATCTCCTTGGGTGTCAAAGTGTAATCACCAACTTTGTTACATCATGTCATAAAATAACGTTTTTATGACGTCAAACTCATTAAACCTTCTTAACCCTGTTCTGTACTTAAAAGTAAGATTGAGATGATTAAACGGATAAATTTATAATGAAAATTCTTTTCACAAAAGATTCTCGCTAATTATATTCTGCTTGACTGTCGACTGGGTGATGTTCAGCTTCACGGGTTGTGTCATGAAATAAAACACGGTCAGGAGTAGAAATACGCTTGTCAAATAGCATAATCCCGAATGATGATAAAAATGATGCAGAATGTATTTATGTGTAGGTGTTTTTTTATTATATTTTAATTGTTATGTGTGACTTCATAGTGACAGGTGAATGTTTCTGTATGTGAGTCAAAATGTGTATCTGTGAACATTTATCCAATGACAGACTAATTTGTATCATAAAAAGGCGCTATGACTACCCTACTGGAGTCCGTGATTCTGAGTTGCTTAATGGGTAGCGTCGTGTTTGGAGGCGGTCAATAAAGCCCCTTGTTACTACGCTGATTGTCGTGCCAACCCCACATATGACAAAACATTATGTGACAGACAAACCCAAAGATACGGTCGGGTCAGATCTGTAAACAGCTGTAGCTACCAGTCAATGCCACTATCCATCAGACGACGGTCCTTATCAGCTGGAGAGTAATAGCTGACATTTAAAAGAATTCGATCCACAGTGATAGGTGAACAATTATGAAGAGAGATGTGATAAATATAACCCAAAGATACGTGATATACGTCTTTAGAAAAACAACTTAATTATATTTTCCATCTTCCAACAATTATTTAAAAGGAAAAGAGAGATTGCTATCCACGTACACACACACGGTAATGTACCATGTATCCACGTGTGTGTCTACCGTTAATCCATTAAGTATATATTGATGAAAGTGGCGTCCGAGTTAATTATCCTTCCATTAGTAAACGGACGTGATTAGTTTAGTAAATAGTACCAAAATAGCAGGACAGTGACAACAAGCAAGTCACGTTTGGCTATTCACAACTTGTTTGCCTAAGCGTATTGTAAGAAATTGGGGAAAACGCTTCTTTTTGCCTCGCTAGAGAACTGCATTTCTTATTGTTCTCGTTACAAGTCTTTAATGTAAAGTGTTTGACTTTATTTAGGATGAAAGGCCTTTTTTTATCCTTTCATCTTTAGAATACAAATAGCTACCACCTCCCCCCTCAAAAGGGCAAAGTGAGTCTAAGCTTACAGAACAAACAGACAGATAGACCAACAATTTTAATAGTGTTTTATGTAATTACCGTAAATACTTTCATGCTCATTTATTGTAAATCAGTTAATTTGAAATCACAAACGAATTCTTAAAATTGTATTTATTTATTGATCTATGTAAATAAATAAGTTGTTAATGTTTTCAGACACAAACACAAATAAAGGTTTCAAACACAAATAATGTTTGCAATTAGTAACACGATCTCTCATGCATACTCAACTGTGTATGTAACTTTCAGAAAGAACCAGAGAATGTGTGGTAATAAATCAACCTCGAAAGTTCGCTGTTCACCAGGAAAGGAAAAAAAAACTATTTGCCAAGTCGTTTAATACTTGCTACACACAAGATAAAGTATGTCCTGTAACGCCATACTGTGGTTTTCCTTACGTCACACTGGACAGTAATGGCATTGGGGCTCAAAATGTTCATGCGCCCCAATTTGTTTTTAGGGCGAAGGGCGCAATGGATAGAAACATATGTTCTTTAAGAAATATAGTTTGTAATTTAGAAATATGAATAAAATAATAATTATGGTTTCAGAATAAGAATTATGGTGAGAAGTTTTTGATACGTTCGAAAAAAGGATAAGAATATAGTATAATACATTTAGGAATTCTTACACACAACGCCATCTAGTCCCAAACTAAGCAAAGCTTGTATTATAGGCACTAGAAAACGGATATAAATTCATAAAGATACTTTTTAGGGTTCCGTAGTTCATGACTTATAACCCTTATAGTTCATCACGTCCGTCTATCCCTCCATCCGTCCGTCCGTCCGTCCTCGGCCTACCGACAGTAGCTGAAGTTACAACAGGTTCAACTATGTCAGTCTGGAAATATAACCAAGACGGTTTCAAAATCTTTGATCTTAGTAGTCTAGGAAAGTTTGACCAAAAGTAAGAAAATCTTGACATTAGTAACAGTACGTTTAAATTACTATTATTGTAATAATAAAGTAATATTGAAAAACTTTATTAATCCCAATATTATTTAGGTTCGGGTACTAATTCACTCAGTTTTACCTGAATATCAGTTTTTTCATGGAGCAAGTAGCTTTAGACCTCCGAAACACTGCTGGTAAACTGAATTCGAAACTTGAACGAGTTGTCAGTATATTTAAGCGAACTAACTTTTTCAGAAGGATTGTCATAGATATTCATGATAACCTTGACTAACGGCTGAACGTGTACCACAAAACTTTCATCTTCCAGGCTGTTTTTTAAAAAAAATGTCTTATAAAAACCTAACAACAATTTTGACCCGACCCAGAAATCCAGCTCAAAACCTTATGATTGGCAGTCGAATACGTTAGCGTTTGATATGCAAAATAAATTAAATTTTTCGATTTCATTATGATTTATTCTTATAGAAAAGTCTCATTTAATATCTATGGAAAAGTTAATAGCTCTAGGGACGATCAACTTTAGCAATAAAAATCAACTACTACTGCTCTCTTTGGAAGTTAATATTACTTTATTATTTATTACAATGTTAAAGGGGAAAAAATGAAGGCTCCTTCCTAGTTCTTAATTGAAACGTGTCGAAGTAACATTGTTTTCATGCTCATTTTTGTATTCAGAAAGTGCCCTTAAATTAAGCTGAGAACCTAAATTTACAAAAGGCTCGAGGGAGAACACAAAAGAGAGTATTTCTATAGAATTCGTAATTATCTAAGGTATAAACATCTTATCTCAAAACGGATTATCTGAAACTTCATGATGTTACATTGAAATATGTAATACAGTCAGAATTTTGAACTTGACAGTTAGCACGATTCAGTACATAATTAGGATATTTAGGGTCTGATATTTAATTTTGTTTATATCGATTGTATGTTCTACAAGATAAAATACAGTTGTTTAAAGAATGGGTCGCCATATTGCCTGTATTCGCATTAAGTGTAGTGGCCCCCACTTTTGGTTTCTACTCATGTCCTACATCAAACAGAGACAGGTTACCTTGGCAGACGATATATAAAAAACTTTTTCTTAGAGTCAAGTGCGTTTTCATTATTTAAATGTAAAAAACAGCAGAACATTTAGAAAAATCAAATCAAATCTAGCATTCACTAATAAAGCCTAAAAGTAACAATTAGAAAGGACACAACATGTCATGTCAATACTGATAAGTCATGTACAAACAGATATCGCTTAGGTCATAAAAATCTTCATACGTTATTGCTGACTTGGAATAGGCCATTACTTTTGTTTGTCAGGATCATCAATAGTCGTCTACTGTATTTGCTATCTTAATGATAGCAACTTACTGCCTTTCTTTCATTGCTTCTGGTACAAACAATTACATTATCATTTCTCAATCTTTAACCGCAATGTGAACTCAGAATAACTAAATTTAAGCTCGCTGTAAATTCAAGAACGGGTACATATTACAGTTTCCTGTCTGCAGATGTTTTCGACGACATGTTCATACCTGTTTGTATTTCTGTATTTGCTCCACTGTATTTATATGAATATAAGATGTGTTACAGTACATAACTCCTCCGTCCCCAGAACTCTGTTGTATAGGGATTGTTGAGAATAAAATTTAAATATAAATCTAGTTAAATATAAGGCTGCTAACACTACTGTGCTGTATAATACAATAATAATATTTGTATGTATTTTATATCGACTCTGATATTATACTTATACTAAAAATTATAAATTCGAAAGTAAATTTGTCTGTTTAAAAGTCACTGCACCGATTTCAATATAATTTGGTATAGAGATATTCTTGGGAAGGATATAGACTACTTTTTAAAGCGGTAACCGTATACACGACGCCACGAACAAATGCTAGTAGTAATAAAAAGTAATAAGTATAGAAATAAAAAAAAACTGACTGCTTAAGGGCCACCGCACACTAGCTACTTTTAGCATCGGCGATCGGCAACTAGTCGCTTTTTAGAAGCTAAATACGGCGACCGAACCCTCTACACCGCACACTTAAAAACGCCAAACGCGGAGATTGAGTCGCTTTTTAGAAGCGCGACACAGCAGCCGAACGCTACTCTCCGCACACATTCGGATGCCGGTAGCATCGATTTGGCATCTGAACAGTCGCTAAAACGCGCGTTTCCGATACCGCGATCGAACGCAGGAAGTCGCTAAAACGCGATGTAGCATCGATGCAGTCGCCAAATCGCCGATCGCCGATGCTAAAAGTATCTAGTGTGCTGTGGCCCTAAAAGCAATGAACTGAAAAGAGTAAAACAAGAATCCCAATCTATACAAATAAATAAAATTTGAGTTTCCGTTTGTAATATTAAAATTACCTTTTACTAAATGCTTAATGGAATGATAAACGAAGGACGATTATGTGGTTTAACTATTTATTAGAATAATTAATTACAGAGCGAACAATGACAGTCACAATGAATAAGCGGGAAGGGACGCTTCACCATAGACGACCGACATACGCGTCATGAGTGTTGCCATACAAATAAATTGGCGTAGGCGTTCATGCTTCTCAAGTATGTATACACGGTACATATGCCAAAATATTTTTTTTAAATTTTTTTGTCTCTGTCTGTTTATTCCGATTAATCTCTGGAACGGCTTGACCGATTTCGACGGGACTTTCACTGGCAGGTAGCTGATGATGTAAGCAGTAACTTAGGCTTCTTTATTAGACTTGTTTCACCTAGAGTTAAAAAAAAAATGCCTACACGTCGTGGCAAATGAAGATGTCCCTCACTCAGTAATAAGTAGTAGCTGCTGTGTACACATGCAGGCCTTTATATTCCACAAAAAAAACGTTCTTCTAATTCACTCTTATGAAAATTTATACTTGATAAGAAGCGGTTAACCAAATCTGTACATTGTAGTTAAATATTTGTTATAACCTGAGAGCTACTTTTATTCGTATAGGATTTGCAAAAGCTGTGCAAGTGTTTATTTAACAAAAAATAATAAAACACTGAAATTATTAGAAGACATCAATTTGTTACGTTTGTTACGTTGTTATGTGATAATCTAGTATTATTAACGTGGAACGGCTATACTTCATACATAAATGGATCGGCACAACCAGAGCCGTATCACGAATCAGACCCAAAAATACGGTATTAGGAATTATTTAGTTACCACTCACCGAGTAAGGTAACCGAAGTCTAAAACTTTTCTCAAACAGAGTCACTTTTGCAGCCATATAATAAAAACATAAAGTTTTCAGACTCAAACAAAGCATAGCTTGTGTTGTTTATTCTTGATATGAAATATATACATAAAAATATTTCATGCATGAGAACACTCAGAGCAATGCAAATAGATATAATCGTACAGATGTATATTTTTCGTCCCTCATTGTTGCCTCCGAATAGTCTACCACCACGCGTCAAATACATTTGCATGTGTTTGCAAAAGCTTTTATATAAATTTGAGTTTTAATCTGTTAAAACATTCCATGTTTATAAAGACAGTAGAAATCTTCAACTAGCCACATATTACAATGGTAATACAACAGAAATAAAATATCTTTACGGTTTAAATTTTTTTTTTTTACAAATGTGTAAAAATTAATTTTAACAGTTTATTTATTGTTGATTTAAAGAAAACCAATAAATACTTAATTTCGTTCGTAACAGTTCATTACAAAAAGTTGTTTCATGAATGCACTCGTTTTTTTAAATTCAACTTTCAACTTGAAATTGGCACGTAATTTTAAGTCGTAAAGACCGTATATGATAATACTGAACATGCGGATTAAACAATAATATATTCGTAGCTTGTAGAGACAGGCACATATTAAGAAGCTTATTCAAATTGGGCTTTCATAATTAGACACCAATTACCCCAAGTCTTATTCAAAAGGTATTAGTATTCTGAACTCCTGTTGAACTAACTCATCTGGAAATATAACAATCATTCCTATAGAATGCGAAAATCTATAAGTTTCCTGAATATGTTTGATGATGTTTAAATAGATTTATACAACTACTTACTAAGATTTTTGTAGCAGCGTTAATGGAGTTATGATGCCACTATTCTTTGGCAATCAGTATAAAGAGAAAACCTATGATCGTTTTATGGCTACTCTTTTATATACGTATTGATTTACTGGCAAGACGAATTTATTGTAATTACTAAATTTTTAAAGTAAAACGTCGCTACTTAACGAAGGTCTTTTCAAAGAGCACAACTATCCTGGTAAAAGACATCGTCTTAGCTATTGCTCATGTAACGTTTAAGATTATAAATTTTGATGTTATAGATATATTATTTTTGATAGGATGGGCTGAGCTAATTAAAAAAATTAACATTCGTTTAAAGTGAAAGAAACACGCACTAGAACTAGACCGTTCGACTCTTCCTTCCTGTGTCGAGCAGTAAAAAACTGGAACTCAGTGCCAGCTCACGTGTTACTATGTCCCAGGCCTTTTATGCGAGGCGTAAAAAGCATCTTACTAAGCCGCCATAGTATTGCCCACTTTTGGATTCTACTCATGCTTTCCATCACGCAGAGTAGAGTCATTGGCATATATAAAAATACTAAAAAATAATGGTTCATGGTCTCAGTACGTACATACGTGATCGTTAATTCCCGAACGTGAATATAGCTAATAATAAATTATACAACCCAAGAGTTTCCTAGTTAGTAAGTCTCGTAGTTTCCTTCATAACCAATATTTACGTATATTTGAGTAGAACAACTAGTTTAATTTCAATTCCAATTCAATTACTGAATTTTATTCAAGGTTTTTATTTCTTACACAAAGTTATAGTAACTTTTTACTAGATTTTAATGCAAATAAGTTTAAGAATGTAGCAGAACAAGCATAAAAATGTGCGCTTGTAGTAATATATTCAGTAATTTTCGGCTACAAAAGCCTTTGTAAGAAGTATTTACTGCTAAATCTCGCTTACAAAGTACTAGACTAAAGGTATGTTTTCTCCAAGTCAGGTAAACAAGCAGTAGATCATTCCTTTAACTTATGTACCATATTATTCACTGCTAGTTTGCTGAGATTTTTGTTTTCTTGTGAAAAGAACCTGAGATAAGGTCTTTGTGCGGAGTATAAACATTAATTCTGACTAATATTTTTATACTTACTTCGCGACTTTTTCACATAATGTTAGTTGTCTAGCCGAACTTATTCGTTCTTCCGACCGTGGTACTACGAGCGGTGTAACCCATACACAACATCAGGAAATAGAAGGCGACATAACTTTTTAAATATATTTTATAAAAAGTACAAAAATTTAAAATACAACAAAAACTATTTATACTTCTCTGAAATTATGTAACTTAATCCTCAACTACTACTTTCGTAACATTTAAAATAGCAACTTCAATTAGGGTAGACACAGAAATACTAACATCATCTTTTGAGATTTGAAAAACATCAAATGCTTAAAGTGTATTAATTATTATTAAAGATATAGCCTAAAAAGGTCGATCCTAAGACACCTTTAATCAACATTGTATCCATTGTAACCATTCAGGCTGCTATGTACTATCGTTTCTCGTATATAGCAAGTGTTGTATAAGGTACTTGCAATGTCTTCTTGTAGTAAGTACATGTCTTCTTGCTACATCTAAAGATATACAAACGTATTTCCAGCGTAATGGTTTCCATCCGTAAATAGACATCAAAGTACTAAAGTACTCAAAGCCTTCTAATGAACACGAGAAACGCAAACGGGTTAATATATAAATAGGGTTGATGATAAGTAAAATGAAAATAATACAAGTTATATAATAAACTAATGTGGATCCTTTTGCCTGTAGGCGGCCGTTAGAGAGCGACGAGGGGCTACTTTTATCAAGAATAATGATATTGTCGCGAATATTACATGGCGTTATGTACACTCTATGTACAGATCAACCGTACCAAAACGTTTACTATCTTTTTAAGCATAGATGTTCTAGTAATATTTGTATTCGTAAAAATATACTAATGCTATGAAGAGTTTGTAGAGAATAATCTTTGAATCTGCTGACCTGATTTTGAAAGTTCGGTAGAAAGCAACATTATTAATTGTGAGTTTCGTTGGTTTTTTTCGTGCGGAAATCCCCACAGTTACCAACAGCCACCAGCTGGTGGTTATGTCGGACTCGAACCGACTAAAAACTGTACGCCATCCTGGGTACTTGAAGCTGAGGTACCAGGTGCACCCTTGAAAGGAAATCCCTGGAACCCCGACATACCCTGGGCCATCTACGGTCTGTACCCCCTTCGGTGTGGAAACCCTATTTTTCCCTATTGCCCTTTTTGGTTTGGACTCTCTTTTTTGTTGGCTATGCCTACATTTATTTATTTATATATATATTGACACAAAAAATTATTATCGCGATATCCGACATACATGCATGCAAATTCACGGGCAAAAGCTTATTTTTCAAATCTCTTATACTAGTAAAAAAAACATCAATTTTCTTTTTAATACATAATTCTATCGTCGTCTTTATGTGTTTAGTTCTACCTTTCAATTCTGGCTTTCAGATAAGTTCACTAGTTCAAATAGAAGCTAAGATCGCTTTATAGACCAGTGCTTTTAATGTTTGAAAACAAAATAAATTATAGTAGGATGAAACCTATTGTAAAAGGAGAAGAATAGTACAAAAATTAAAGGAAAAATAAATTACGGGCGATCTGAGGTCGGGACTGCTCTGTTTTACAGCTGCTACGAAATAGCAAGTATGTAGTAAGGCCCAGACCTGCCTAGCCCACTTCTCTATGAAAAACCTTTTAATAGCCAAAAATTTTTCATAGGTCACTCAGGTATTAAATTATCTTAAAATAGTAATAAATATGCATATACGCATATACTTTAAAAAAGATTTTCTCAAAGTATTGTTTGATTTAATATTAACTTTATTATTTATTTCTTTGTTAATTATAGTAGTATATTTCGATTTGCAATTTTTCGAGTGATTAAAGTTCAAATTTTAATAAATATCGAATATCGATCGAATAATAAAAAAAATCGAATTCGAGTTTTTACATTTTTGGCATTTTCTGAGAAGATTTACTATGGTCATAAATATATATTTTTACACCATCGGAAAGTAGAGATTTCATCGAATAGAAAACACTCAATTTTTGTGAAAAACGTTGATATTTTGACGGACGAATTTTCGATTGAAAATTAAGGTTTTTTTTCGGTATTCAGTCAAAATGAGGTGAAAAAATAGATATTTCAAATCCAATAAATTACGGTGTATTCAGGACATGAAAAGCTAAGTTATCACAAAATTTCGTTAAAAAATAATTTTATTTGTAAAAGATAAAAATAAAAAACCAAAAACTTGGTATTTTGAATTTTTCACATAAAATTTGAGGTTATGTGAAAAAAGTGTAAATGCAAAAGATGTAGATCTTTTTATTACCTACAACTTTGCCATTTAACTTTATTCCATAGGACTTGTAGTTTTGCCGGAAATCGAGATAAGCCATTTTTTTCCCTTAAACCTAACCTTAAACCCCCTCTCCCCCTTCCCGACCTCAGATCGCCCGTAATTTATTTTTCCTTTAATTTTAGTACTATTCTCCTCCTTTTACAATGGGTTTCATCCTACTATAATTTATGTTCACTTTTTGTTAATTTAAGAAGTTTCTACCCTGGTCTATTAGGAAAGTGTGGAAATATTTCTTGAAAGTTATCTTAGTCTTATGTAAAATTCAAGTTTTACATCTTAATCCTCAAAGAACTACGTAAAAAATGTGATTGTAATTTATTCCATATAAACTGCCAATGATTGACGTAAATTTTAATATACTGGAGATACTTGTACATTAACAAATACTCTGAATACTTTAACTAAAGAAGATATCTATATTTTTGCACATTCATTAAAGCTGCTATTAATGCTTGCAGATTTAGTAAAATAATACAACCTCTGATTATATTGGTACTGAATGGCGATGTGTGTAATATCTCCGAAATTTTTTTTTATTTTTTTATAATATCAAATGATGATTTAAAACTAAATGCAGATGCAAGTACTAACATCAATTTAATTTACGATTTTTTTTTACGAATTTTGTTTTAAAGACTAATCTCTAGAACAGTGAGACCGATTTTGAAAGGACTTTCATTGGCAGATATTTCTTGACACAAGGAGTACCATAGGTTATTTTTGACGTGACAACGTCTTATAATTCGATGGAGCCGGCTGCACGCACGAAAAAACATGACTCATGCAGCGTTACCTCGCTCTGAGGCGTTCCATTTAAGGCTTGAAGTGCAAGCGAGAGCGCGGAACGAGCGTAGTAAACTGACTTTACAGAAAACGATTTTTTTAGATTAACTCCACTTCACAGCGTTACTCACGATTTACAAAAATAGCCGTAGATAAGTTAATTTTTTAGTTTAAGTAAATATATATTTTAGGGTTTAGTAGCTTACTAATAAAAAAATTGTCTATGAATGCGAAGACTTGAGAAATAGGTAGTTTCTTGCTCACGAAGTTTGAAAGTTAGGCCATGAATTTACTTGTAGAAGGGACACCATAGATAACCAAGGCGACCGTCAATAAATATACTAGGGAAGTGTTTGTTACTAAATGAGACGATTATCATAATAAATGCTTCCAACCTACTTATACCGCAGTTTAATTTATGCGAGCGCCTTGTGACTAAAACAACGAGTTTAACCTATTTAGATAAACACATTAGAAAATTATTCACCTTAGCAGAATTAATTTGGTAATTTAGCAAATATCAGTAGGTATTTCTTTTAAATACAAGTGTCAGTGGTCAGTACCTGGATAGATGACAGTTGGTGGTATGATACTATGATCGTCTCCGTGATTCGGAGGTCACATCAAGTGGTTGGTCCCGGTTCTTATCACAGGATAATAGTCGCAAAGCTTAGTTGCATGTACGGGTTAAAAAAAATCTAATGACAAGATTGCTGGTCCTCAACAAGCACTTAGCCAGTGTCAGGATATATGGCATTAACCCTCTCCTGAGAGAAGATCCGAGCTCAGCAGTGTAAATATTATTTATTTAATGTAGTGGATTTTTGATGAAGTTTTGAGAGACTTTCTTATTAGGATTTTCAACGTCTTCTAAATCGGTTTCATCACTGTTGACTTTCACTTGTGAAGGAAGATAGGGTTTAATAGCTCCAAGTTCGATATACGACTTCATTTCTAGTTTCGATGACAGTTGAGGACTTCCAAACGAAAAATAAAATCGTTTTACATCTGAGATGTCTTAGCATAGATTTAAGTTGAAATAAGTATGTCTTCCTGAAATTAAAAGATATTAAACTAATATAGTATTTAAGTCAATACAAATTCTAGCCAATAACTAAGTAAAGTGAAGCCTAAGCAGTTGGAATTATTCTGGAATATCGAAACCTTTTCTATTCGACTTCAATGTACAATTTCACGATTTCATCTTGAGCCATTGATTTCACCATACATTTTAATAAATAATTTTCTGTCTTTCATTCTTTCTTTCATTTTTATATTTTATCCCCTCATTTCCACTTCATCACTTGAATATTTGCCAAAACACGTTGCAAATTGACTTCAAATAATTTATGGTTGGTGGTTTCAAGCTAAATTGTCGCCTTTGCTCGGAAAGAGGTGTAAACACGCAGTAAAATGGTCCCGCGTGCTTTCACTTGCGATTTACTGTTTACACTCGTAAACGGGCATAAATCACAGGCACACGTATAAGAAAACACTCCCTTATATATTTCACAAGCTGAGAACTTTTTTTTATACAAATAAATAAGATGTACTTTTGCTAAATTATGTACCTACATAACATATTATAGTAATTGAACCCTGCGATGTTATTCTAGGTTGTTATTGTACTATACTCATCACACGGAAAAACATATTTTTTCTGGGATATCTATATATCCTAGGAAAAAACTACATCTACTATTTCAGACTATAACCTATCGCTGCTTTTAATTTCATGCAGATTAACTTAGCCATTTTCGCGTTGAAGAGTAATAAACATCCTTAAAAACTTAATAACATTAATTATTCCCAGCCTTATATCATCAACAGCTTTTAACAGTCCACTGCTGGACATAGGCCTCTCCATAGAAAAGAAGTTTTGGCCTACCATACCACGCTGGCCAGACGGGTTGGTATAGGGTTGGTTTCAAGTTTTCCTTCTCTTTGTTTTCTTTTTCAGCCTTATATAAGTTAATTGTATTTGTGATATAATATTAATATTATTTTATTTAATAGGTTCTGAACCTATTTACCTGAACCTAAGACAGAGGAAGTAAATAATAAATATATGGGTGGAGTAAACTTACTAGATTATAAATTAAGTTTCTACAGAATTCAAATACATTTCGTGACCGTAAATGACGTAATGAATAAAAGGGGAATTATATTGAGATGGCTTAGGTATAACAGGTTATCTTTACAACTATACAATAACCATACAAGCAGGCCAAGTTGCCAACAAAAGCTATTATACAAAATTATGCAAGGTAACCAATACCCAATCACGACCTTCTGTCACTCTCTGTCTGGGTTTCACTCCCAATCTGACCTTTACCAAAATACATACCTATGTTACTCATGACATTGAAAATAAAACGTTGTGATGAAAAAAGATTCTGACTAGTGTTTTATGTGATTGCGGTTTACTTTCTCCAGCTTCTATTAAAGTATATTTGAAACTTGTATGGAGAAATATGATCACATTTTATAAATCAACTTTTACTTGACATCTAAGTGAAACAGATTAGCTTCATCTCAAAGGTCTATGCGGGGTGGATATTTGTGACAAATATTTACCTTTTTCTAAAACTGTTTGCTCTCATGACTTTTAATGTTATTTTTTTTAAAATCATGTCAAATTAGTAAAATGTGAAATTATGTGCTAGATACTATTGGAAAGGTAGTAGAGCCCTACTGATTTCAGCACAAATGGCTCAACCATGGTGATACTGCACTATTTAAAGAAAATTAACCTGAAATGACGACAGGAGCATCTCAATAGCATTCTACTCATGTTTTTGATTAGGCCGAGTTGACTCACTTTAGCGGTTCAGATTTAATAAATTTCTTTACTATTACATTATTTGACTGTTATGAAAGATACAGATCTTCATTAATTTGAGTCCAAACTGACATCGAAAAGTGATTCGTATGTAGCTTTCAGGATTCAAAGATAAATGAGAAAGTCAAATAATAAAAATATTCGAATTTATCAAGTGTACAGAAAATTACTGTAATAAGATAACATAAGGCTCTTAATAAAGTCAGTTACATTCAACAAAATCTGATTTATAATATCAGGAATTTACAAGTCCCCTGAGCCGTTAAGAAAAAAAAAGTATGCAAATAATTTTCTCAGCTTGGAATACCATCGAAAATGTTATCTCGCGAATGCTTTAATGAAAACAAAAAAGATTACTCAGCTTACGAAATTGAATCACACCTTTTTGTTTGGGTGAATTGATTTACTTAAATTATGTTTTTATTTGTAATATAGTATTATTGTGTGGTGATGGATTAAAAATACAGAGGACCACCATCCCTATTTATTAGGTAGGTGTCGTATTAGTGTCGATTAAAGGAATAAACTATGAAGGACTGCAGTCTACAAAGAGAAGAAACTTATATAACTTATCCATACTTCATACAAAACTATTTATATTGTTCTATATTATACCAAAATAATATTTTTAAGAAGAGATCTATATCCAGCAGTGGACTATTAAAAGATGATAAAGAATACATGATGATGATTGATCCTTAACACTTTGCCAGATAAAAGAGAGAGCGGTGTGTTTTGCATAGGCAAAAGTGAACAAGTATCATTGTATAGAAGGTTCTGGATGCCAAATGGCATATCTTATAAGTCCACACTACGATCTCAACGACTACAAGAGCACCTGGCATTTTGCCAAAAAGTTTAAGACTAAAGAATGGTTCTATAGGTGATTAGGGTCATACGGGTTTCTGGAGACAATGATAATAGGCTAACATTACACAATCCTTACTCTTAAATCTTGAATTTAAGTCTTTGTACTTTGTACACATATGTAGGTCTCATTGTCTTTGTACTTTGTACACATATGTACTATCGTTGTTAAGCTGAAAAGACACGTATTTTTTCTTAAAAAAACCTTTGAAGAGCAGGAAAGCGTCTATTTCTTATTTAAGATGGTTTCACGTCACAAAATTCGCAAATATTGGTTCAAATTAATGTCAAAATACATTTTAATTATATGCAACACTACGTATTGATTTGTTGTGAGTTTTAGTTTTACAGATACGCGTTGAAAAATTTTCAAACCTGACTATGATACAAAACATTTTTTTTTCTATTTTTTATTGCATAGTCTTCTTAAACTTCACACACTTTAGTTAATGTATTTATAAATATTTGTACAATATAAGTATAAAGATTCACAACTACATTTACAAGTTTTTATTATCGAGTACTGCTTTATTCATGGTGAGATCGGCAACTTTTCAGACCACCTAGTAGGTCAATTCAACTGACAGAGTGCTACGATAATCTCACAGGTAATCAGGTGACAATTATTTTATTTCTTTTCGTTGAGGGAGTAACCCTCCAGCGAATGAGTTACTCTTATGGGCCCGGTAAACGATCAAATTTGTTTGACAAATTTACGTATTTGTCAAATTATTTGATCGTGTGCTGCTGTGTTTGACGCGTTTGTCAAACAAATTTGATCGTTTACAGGGCTCTTTTGACGTAAACGTGATGTTTGACCAACAAATTTGATCGTTTACCGGGCCCTTTAAGACCGAGACAATACATTTGTGTTTTTCAAGCCGCAAGTGACTTTAAACTGTAAATAATAAATATTTCGGACATCTTACACACAACGCCATCTAGTCTCAAACTAAGCAGAGCTTGTATTATGGGTACAAGACAACTGATATAAATACATAAATATACTTATTTTGTCCACCCAGAGTCCAAACAAATATTTGCGGACCACACAAACATCTGGTCCGACCTGGGAGTCGAATCCAAGACCTCTTGATCAGTAGCCGTATACGCTAACCACTAGAACAACAAGGCAGTCAAAGATCTGAGATCACTTAGCAGATAACCAATCGCAAAATATAACAAAACCAACTAACAATAATGGCACCAAACATAATTCATGCGTGTATTAATATGATCCACCACCTTCATGTGACGTAAGATAATAGGGGTTTTACAAGACAAACAAGCGTATGAGCGTTGATTACTTTATAAATTAGTTATAATCATACAAATAAGCTTCCCCACCTCTATTTATCTCTATATACGATGCAGAAACACGTCTGAGTAATCTGTAGTTAAGTGAGATTATTATGATGTGATGTGGTTGGCATCGTACATAACTAACTCTGAAAATACATGTTAATATTGTAGTTAGATGTTAAAGTTTTGATTACAAAAAACAACAATTATAATCCTTCATGCTACGCTATGACACTGTTGATTATATTGATGAAAAAATTATATTAATTTTCCTTTTAATTCTAATAATAATAATTGAATCATTTCTCATAAAATAGGCAAAATAGAAGATATGCAACATTTGCTGATGAATTGTGACAGGAATAAAATTGAACGTGAGGCTTTACTTAAAGAGCTGAATGTCAATTCATTTGATGTAGGTCTGATACAAAGCATAATGAGTAGTCCGAGGTCAGAAGCAGCTAAAAAACTATGTCACCTGATCACAATAGTTCAGCAATGATATCATCATCATCATCAACAGTCTTTAACAGTCCACTGCTGGACATAGGCCTCTCCCTAGAATGATATCATATATTATGTAATTTAATTATTTGTATTGTCTATGTATCAAGGTACGATGGGGTTCGCATGTCCTTACTGGATCAAAGCCCCTAATTAAATAAAGAATAAAAAAAAAAAAAACGGCAAACCCTATAAATGCAGTAACCAGGCACAGATGTATCTATCTATTTACTTAATATTTTACTTGTAAATATATTTTTATATATAGGTAAATGAGTTATGGTTGGGAAAACGCGAGTTTTAGAGCTTTGTTAAACAGTAAATACTCGTAGTACTAACCGAGCAAAGCTCTGGTACTATTTCAAATAAAGGTAATGAATTGAAAAGAGAAAAACACGTATTACAATATCCATATAAAATTGGACTGACTAATAGATTGTTGTGCAAGCTAAATAAACACTTTACGATGCCGCATGCGGTGACTAATACAGTTTTGGTTGGTAACTCTTTACCTTAGGTAACAAAGTATTGTTCGTCCCCTTAAGCTGCACCATAGTGTTTAGTAAGTTTATAACTAAATACCTATTTAAAATAATTTTTATTGTTTCATGGGTTCAAATATTAATTTTACATTAGTCTCTATAATCTTTTAATCGTCGCTAAGTTTTGTACTAGGTTGTAACACTCGACTATTTCTATTTATAGCTCCAACAAATATTGCAGCTCCGCTCGTATGAAACTTATTTCGTCTAACTCTCGGAAATAGTTCTTTATACTGAATGAAATGTACCGTGTTACATTCTTTTTAGACCCCGAACAGTATATAAACATAGCTAATAACCTTATTTTTGTACTTAGAATTGATAGATATATATCTATATAAATAAATAAAGTTGAACTGTTGTTTGTAATTTCAAATTAACAGGTTTTCAATAAATGCACATGAAAGTATAAACGGAACTTGCATCATTTTCTTCCTTCATCATTCACTTCGGTGAATCTTCCTGCACCGATTTTGATGAAAATTTCACTAGCAGAAAACTGATGATATAAAACTTACTTGGATACTTTTTTAGACTAGTTTCACCCCACGGTGTTACTTGCAGTTGATATTGAAAAAGTTCAACAACAACCATATGTAACATTACAAGGCACACTATAAGTATCAGCATAATTTATCTCCCATCAATCAGTGATTTATCTCTTCACTTTCCAACTAAATGACGTCATTGTATCATAAAATACTCATAAAAATATCTCTTTATAAAATAATAATTTAATGGGGCACTGGAACCATCAAACTTTTATATCTTCATATCATAAACTATTTTATATGATGTCCTGCCTACTTTCGTGCAATTTGTCATATTTATTTTTAATAACTTCTCTGGTTTCTATTTTATGTGTGGATTTCAAGTTTTAATATGAAATATTTCTTGAGATTCCTAATAATAAAGTAGAAAACAAGTTTGAATACTTTAATAATAACATTTGTTTGAACTGTATAAACTTATCTTAAACATTTTCGACACTTGACAAAAAAACAGTATTGCCTATTTTCTACATTTTGGATAGACACTCAAATTTAACTAAATAAATCAAAATACAATATCAAAATCAAAATAGTGTGTAGTTGTAAAATGAATAACTTTCTACAATAACTAAAATACGATTATTGTTTTAGCAACACAAAAATAAGTAACAACTAATTAACATGACATTACACCTGGACGTTTCAAGTAAATTTAATTTCATTAATTTATTTATTTCTGATCACTGCACTATAACAGCATATTCAAACTTTATATTATTTTAATCGTGTCCGTGTGGTGATGGATTAAGAATACAAAGTGTCACCACCCCTATTCATTCCATGGGTGTCGTAAGAGGCGACTAAAGGAACAAAATAAGCAGCTAACATCACTGCCAAGAGAAGGAAAACTTGAAACAAACCCTTTACCAACCCGTCTGGCCAGCGTGGTATAGTAGGCCAAAACCTCCTTTCAAAGGAGAGGCCTATGTCCAGCAGTGAACTGTTAAAGGCTGTTGATGATTGATGATTTTAATCGTATCAATCAACGTCTACTGCTAGAGAATGGTTCTATACAACAACCAGTCCTAAAAACTTTATCTTCATGACCCTTTAACAGTTCAGAGACATAAATCTCTTTTTATAAAGTAAAAACTAAATGGTTTTAGAAGACGCTTAAAATTAACAACCAAAGTCGGTATTGAATTTAACTTCATACAATTTTTGTACAAAAAATGTAGGGAATAGTACTACATTGATTAAAACTAGAAAGTTACAGTATATGTAATAAATCATCTATGTTATCATTAGAAGCAACAAGTTAGTAATAGTTTAAAGCTTTTTCATGACCTGAACATAAGAAAAGCTTTCATACGAAGCGCATTATATGGCGGTACCACATTACATGTCATGTATAAAAGCTAAGCTTGCCTTTATAAGCTGAAAGTGTGTCAATACCCTTAGTTTTAACTAAAGAGTATGTAAGTAAAAAGATTTGATTAAAAGCGATTATGTAGTTTTTAATTTCGAATCCACTCTTAGCAACTACCAACAAGAAATGCCAACTACAAAAACGAAATGTTACAATACAGTTGATTTCAAAACTTATTTTTTTACGAGATATTTCAAATTCACAAACCTCTCAGAAGGAGCTTTACGATTTTTCTTTTAATATGCTCATGTTAAAGTTATCATTGTTGCCTTGTCATTTTCCTAAAATAAATGCCATAGCTTATTATTAAAGTTCTATAAAAAATCTAATGCAGTCTAAAAAGCGATAGAACTTCGCATTTCTAATAGATCGTTTCGGATTCCGCTAATATAAAACATAATTTCCTTTGTGCCTTGTAATTTCTGCAACGGGTTTTAAACATATCTTCTCATATTTTGTTTTTTTTACTCCAAAAAGAGAGGCAGTAGTGAATACAAACACAATAGTTCGACATTTCAATGAACGTACTCAAAATCACTATTACTAATTATTTTCTCTTAAAATCTCAGTATCACCAAGGATTGAGAATTAAAAGGAAGTTATAAGTCAATTTGGCTCAAAGTCCTATATGTGATCATCCTTCCAACCTATATCTATATGCAATCGCTTAATATTCTATGACTCACTTGTGCTGTCGTTGTCCAACATACAAAGGAATTCATAGTAGTTGAAAAATCCAATTTGTCGTTTCATATCTTAGATGAGAACTTATGGAATATTTTAAAGGGTAGGTGTTAGTCGTAAAACATTGAATGCGAAGTTTATTTGAGTTAGGTGTATTTTGAATTTTTAGAACTCATTGTGTTTTTATTTTCAAGTTAAAATGTATTTTATTCGAATATAAAACTTATAACGGTTTGTTGAAACGGTACGCTGAAGGATAAAGTCTGTGACATATTTATTGGTTTGTCAACCTACAAAGTTGTGATAATTCATATGTTTAGATGGGATTGTTTTTCTCATCGTTCTCAGATCAATAATGATAGTAGGATAGTTCAACTCTAGTCAACATCGACCTACTACAATTTTTTTGCTTCCAAATATCTTTGTGTACATTATGTACATTTTTAAGATAGGTACAAAAATACAAATGAAAAAAACACGAAAACAAAGCAAAGTTTTTGTCAAAATGTTCAGACTTATTTTTAAGTAGCATAACTGCCAAGTTTTCAAGCATTGTGGAGTACAATCTATGAGAATATTTTGGGAAAAGTCCCTAGGCTAGAAATATTGATACGTAGTTGGAAAATAAAAAATGGACAGTTTCCTTCATTCAAATACGATTACTATGTAATTTCGTCACACTAAACTTTATATATTGTAACGTAATTTAATTATATATGATTACCGTCAACATAATATTAACCTTTTGGAATGTATAATAAAGAAGCCGAGAAATAATATGACAAGGTATCGTATTCAGTCAAATCTATTGCACAAGCCAGTATCCCATTATCCTTAAAAAAAGAAGGATTAAGTTTATCTTAATTCACTTACATATGCTGCTTTTCCGTTTTGTTTACGGATTTGTAAATTTAGAATTAAAGTAGTCAGGATTAATTCTCTAAAATATTACCTTTTCTCGCATGTAATCCTCGTAACCGTATCCACGCGTTCTTTAAGTCCAGCAACTAATAAAAAGTCAGACGCAAACAAAAATGTATATAACATTGTTCATAATCTTGTAACTAAACGATGGCGTTAGTCAGAGGGATTACGAAAAATCCTTCATTTACTTTTTAGTTTTTTTTTCCATCGGATAACAGAAAGCATCGTTGTATTTGCTCACATTCTTAAAATCTTCTGGGTAGTTGGCGGGTCTTCGTTGAGATTAGGCGCCGCGCCTTAACCGAATTCGTCTAGGAGTATTATCATTATTAATTCATATTAAAAAAAGCAAATTGTGACTTTGACCCTTAGAAAGGCAGGAGAGGAAGGTAGTGAGTAGTCATACGTAGTCATTCCCCTCTGTCAAGGCATAAGCTCAAATGGGCATATTCGTGAGTGTGTGTCACAGAATGTGTTCATTTGATTGTGAAATTATGAATTCTTGTTTCAATTGTTATGTTTGAGTTCATAGTGATAAAGGATTGTTTTTGTATTTAGTGTAAAATTTCCCCGCAAAAAATTACTGACAGTTTTGTATCGGAAAAAGATGCAATGGCTACTCCCCTCTGGTTCCTGTGTTACTCTATGGTCTTAACAATGTCTTATGTACGAAACAGGAAACCTTTCTTTACTAAAAATTCAAAGGATCGTAAGGAATGTTCGGAAGAACTCGGTGATTTTCGGTAAAGTCCGGAATTCTCGACTAGAATAACAATTGCGGCCGTTTTGCGCTACACGCACGGCTTGTTCCAATTTTGAATGTACCATCCGCATCGGAGATATGGTATCTTGTGCCGGAACCTATCTAAAGTGTCTTGTCCCAGTTTTTACATGTGTATTTGACACGACGTGTTCCTTCAAAGTATTACTTACTAGCTAAGACCCATGGTTTTACGAGCGATTGTTTTATATACTTACATTAATAACGGGTAATGACCCGGACCAAAGCTAGTCTTAATAAAGTAGCATAAGATACTTCTTATATTATCAGCTATTTGCAAAAGAAAGTCCCTTTAGAATTTGTTCATTGGTTAAAAAGATAGGCCGGAACAAACAGACAAGGAGACGAAAATTTAAAAAGTTTTTTTTTTCATGTAAGTAATTTATACAGTTTTATATTCATTTATTGAAAGCTGTCAATTTAAAATTACTTACTGACACTTCAATGTTCTTTTTATTTAAAAAATAGTAGGAACAGGTATGTCCAAATTTAAAGCGTTATCTCAATGTTTTCACCTTAGCTCGATAGATAGCGTTGTGTGTATATGCTGAATCGCGATAATGTTATGTTAAACTTAAACGAGCCGAGGCATGTTAAGAGTATTTCACTATTTTTTATTCAACACGTTTAGTGTTAATACAAGTATATCTTAATGAGCTAACTTTAAATAACATATTCTTTATTAACCAAATTATTAAGAACCATAATAATATAACAAGAAACAAAACATAATAATAATTAAAACGTATCTCACAAATAAATGGTTGCTTTATCTAAAAGATTTTGTCTATACTAAAACCTTTGTATAAACCCTCACAAATGGAACCTCTAAAGAATTTTCATTAAAGTTTATACCAAAGCTAAAATTGTAAGGGAAATTCTGTGGGGCAATATACATGTATTAAAACTACTTGTATATATTCATATAGCAACAGAAATGTGGCTCAGCGTGACCTACCGCCCTAGGGAGATTACTGCGGTAACCAAAATATTTCTCACAAAATTGGTAGGATTTGGCTCAACATCCACGAAAGATAATCGTCATAACTTTTATGTTCATACTTACATATGTAATATGTGTATCAGAGGACTGATAGTACTTATTGTTTGTTAATAATAATTTTATTCTCAAAAGGCAACATTACTCTCCCAATTCCTTGAGACAATAGGTAGAAAAAAAAAGCGCGATATTAGTGACAGAGCGAAAATTTCCTTCGGATCTCCACGGTGTTGCAACTAAAAATTATAATGACCATGAATATAAAATAATTGCTTTCTAATTTAACAAAATACACTCGGTTCCAAAAATTACGGGTCAGTCACAAAAATTGAAATACCTCCAGAACTGTAAAAGCTAGATCAATGAAATAAAAAACAGAATAAAGACTTTTTAGTTGCGCTTCTAATAGCATTATTTAAACTGGTTGATGAAAAAAACTTCATTAGAAAAACAAAATTTAAAAAAATGACTATTTTTAAAAACAAAATTTTTGTTTCATGTCATTATGGATGCTTTCCATTTCTATTCTGTCACAAAAAAAATTATCGTGAACGTCTTCCACGTGCATAATTATTATTCTGTGAGGTGAAGCATGGCAGTCACGCTAGAGGAATGTACCAGAATCCTAACTTTTTTGGAACTTGGGCGGAGCCAGCGTGAAACAGCCAGAAACATTGGTGTATGTTTGTCGACTGTTCAGCGGGTAGTCCAGCGGTACCAAGAGACCGGATCACACCTTAGAAGACCAGGAAATGGCAGACCAAGATGCACAACGGCCAGGGAAGACAGACAACTGGTGGCTACAATGCTCCGAAATCGTTTTCAAACTGCTGTTGGTCTAAAAACTCACTTTATTCGCTTTGGAGGTGGCAATTTAAGCGCTCAAACAGTAAGAAGACGTCTTGCTGAAGCAAATTTGAAACCATTGAGGCCCGCAAATGGCCCCAAACTGGAACGGGGACATCGAATTGCAAGACAGAGATACGTGCGCGAACACCTAAACTGGACACTAGACGATTAGTCTAGGGTAATGTTCACGGACGAGTCTAAATTCATGCTTTATAAGCATGATGGTAGGCAGTTGGTGTACAGAAGACCAGGGGAGCGCTTCCATCAAGCGTGTGTGGAGGAAAAAGTGGCGTACGGTGGAGGCTCCGTACAAGTTTGGGCTGGGATTTCTGCTGAGGCCCGCACCGAGCTGGTGCTCATTCAAAATGGAACTCTAAATGCAGAGAGGTACGTGGAAGAGATCCTCAATGAACATGTAGGTCCTTTCATGGCCAGGATGGACCGGCATGGCATATTAATGCATGATAATGCGCGTCCCCATACCGCCAGAATTGTACATGACTACCTTGAAGAGGTCGGTATCGAACTCATGCAGTGGCCAGCGCGAAGCCCGGACTTAAACCCCATCGAGCACGCCTGGGACGAGCTTCAGAGATGCGTGAAAGGTCGAAACCCCCCACCAATCACGCTTCCCGAGCTCATACAAGCACTGGTGGAGGAATGGGAAGGTATTCCTCAGCACCGGCTCCGAAATTTGGTGTACAGCATGCCTAATCGCCTGGAAGCTGTCAGAAGAGCTCGTGGAGGCAATACAAAGTATTAAATGAAGAAAGTGATGAAAAACAGCAAAAAAACAATCATAAAAAAAATGTAATCTTAAGAAAAATATGACTACTTTAGTTTTTTTTAAATTTAAGATTAATATTTTGGGTGTAACTAAGTTTTATTTTATTTTTTATCTGTATAATTAAATTCTCAATTGAACAGTCTTCGTTTCATTAGGATGGCATACGTAGTTCGGGAGATATTCGGGTTTATGTGACTGACCCGTTATTTTTGGAACCGGCTTTATATTAACATTTAGTAAACAAGAAAACTTCTGTTCAAATTTTCCCCTTTAAATTTCGTAGAATTACATCTCCATAAATATGCACGAATTAATTAGTTTTATAACTAGTTCTAGTTCCGCGGCTATTCCCACGTGTATATCGGTTATCAAGATAAATAAAAGCCTTAAGAATCAAAGTGTCTTCATGCCAAATTTCATTGAAATTGGAGCAGTGGTTTAGCCGTGAGAGCATTAAATAGACAGGCAGAATTTACTTTCGAAATCAAAGAATTAATAATATTAATGATTGAAACCTAAATTAAAATATACATTCATAACAAAATATTGTTTAATTAAATTAGTATATGATTTACAATAGATTACATAAATACTAACAGGATGACGGATGGTTGTCTTGGTCATTTATTACCGCTCCCGTCAAAAATTTTTAGCTAACTAAAATAATTGTGAATGATTTGCTTATTTATTTTCCATTGGTACATTTGGGTGAACGATTCAGAATTTCCAATACACTTGTCATTGAACGCGGCTTAACTCCCGTATATTTCAGTTTTCGTGATAAAAAGTAGTCTATATTCTCCTCCAAATTCCATTTTACCTTACACCAAAATTGATACAATTTTGATTCAGCAGTTTCAACGTAAAATCGTACTGACATACAAACAGACAGCATTACTATGGAATTTATAACATTTTTACAGATACTGTGTATTATTCTAGTACCATACTCGTAGTTTAGATGAATAGACGATATTGGGCCTAGACGTTTGCCTAGCCTAATACACTATTGCTTCTTTGGGCTTTTTGTCAAATCTTAAACATACTAAAATTGTTTGTCTTACTTAATGTATCTTCGGACAAATTGGCCAAAACGACTGCATTCGTGCTGTCGTGTTTCATTGGTGAGCATCTCAATAGACCGCCATTGTGTGAGTCATCATATTGCATTGTCCACTACTCTTGGATACTCTCTTATCATGTTTTCCATCAGGCAGGGTAGAGTCACTTCGGCAGATCTTACATAAAAATATATTATGACGTTAGTTCAAAATAAACAATGTGCTTGTAGTATATCCTTCTAAATTGTCAGATCACAGACGCAAGCGCCGATTCGCTATAGTCGTTAACAGTCGACTGAATTATTCCACGACCGCACGTAAGCTGGAGATGACATAATGCTACCTTCTCATTCATTCACAGTGAGCGAGCGAATGAATGACTTAGTGACACATACACTACAGTGCTATATAGAATCATGTCAAGCAAGTGTATAAATATCGAAGCGAAAATGTTTGAAAACTTTATAAGTAATTTATATGCTTGACACGAGTCCAAAAAGCTATGGAGTAAACGAAAATTACAAAGTCAAATGATGATAATAGCTCTTAAACTTTTTATCATAAAGAAAATCTATCTCAACCGACGTCTTTGATCGCGAATTTCTTAGGCGGATGATACTTAAATACAAGTCAATATAATTAGTCTACTTTTCATCACAGTTTAGCGTATACCAGAGTTGAGAGGCATAAAAACAATCAAAAGTTTATAAAGTCAAGGTACTCCGTAAGACATGAAAGGCAAATGATTGAAATAACTTGTAATATGACATGTCTTGCTATATTTAGTAATTCACCAACAGGTAGAATACTTTCTTTAGAATAATGTAGTGTGTACCTTATATACAGAAGAAAACAGTTACTGAGATAAGAAATACATCAGTTTTTGGCTGGTTAAAAAAATCAAGTTCAATTATTTAAATAATATCGACAACCATTGGCGTAAACGTGTTCTTGAGTGGACACCGCGTTTCGGCAAATATAGTGTAGGACTTCCATAGGCTAGGTGAGACGGCTGGCAGGAGCTGGATGCGAGTAGCCGAGGATCGAACTAAGTGGCGTGCAATTAAAGAGGCCTATGTCCAGCAGTGGATGATGATGATAATGATATAAATACTTTAATTTTGCAGTTAACTTTTTCAGCACCAATTTGTAAGCAAACAAATTAGAATGTACAATAATTTTGAGTTCGTGACTCAAAATTATTGTACAAAAATATTATAATACAAACCACGATAAATGTCCCTTATTTCGTCATCCAATTCTGATGACATGAAAATAGGATTTTAACTGAAAATAAATAAATGCCAATTAGTCTAGAAGTCTTCAAGTAATCATCAACAAATCAACAATCCTTTGTGTTAATAACCATCGCTTTACTCTCTCAAATAATTCAACACTGTTCCTTTTAAAAACTTTCTAACGTCCGGCCAAAAAATATAAAGCTAGGAGACGGATTCTCCCCAAAAAAACAATTGCTTTTTGTCTCTCTTCTATACCTTTCTTTCAAAGAAACTGTTCTTGTCATTGATGGATACACTTTCTAAGGATACAAATAATGTTCACGGTGCCTATTATCATCTGTTCCGAGGTAACACTTTTTTCATTATCATCAACATTTTTAGTAGGTACTCGACTGCTGAACATAATCTCCTTAAACCTGTCCTCTGAAAAACGATCGAAACGACTGGCTGAACTGAATAATTGTTGATGGTCTGTGCTCTCTTGAATTGTTCTGTGTGACCAACCCCACATGGTTTTATAATATGTGTTTTCAAGATATATTTATTCTGAGTCAGAGTCTTATTTGTAATCGTTTCATATACATAGGTACATACGTCAAACTCCTCGTAACACACTAAATATTTCTGCTTGAGTTGTGTTCACAATAAGCTTGATATAATAGCCTAAACCAGACCAATATAACACTACACTGACAAAAAATGGCTTCGTTTCTACCGAGTAACTTGCTGTCCACATCACATTTACAAAGTCTCTCCGAAACCCAACTTCACAGTTCGTTTAGCAGATATATTGCTAATAATGCTAAGCCTGTATGAGAAAAGTAAGTATGCTTGAATGTATTCCGTAGCTTCATTAGTAATAAATTTGTATTACTCCGCTTCTATGGTCCGTAACGTAATGTAATATTTGTAGCTATCCTTAGCTGTCATGCTAACAAAATTGGCTTTCATTATACTATCTAAATATAATGCATGACAGCTCGGTTTGAATACCAATAAAATGTATATTGGTTAAGGTATTTTTTCTTCAAAGAAGTTATGTTAAACTCTCCTAATATTTGTAAAGATGTCTAGCTTTCTATATATACGGCTAATGCTTATGCTCGAAACAAAAAACTTCTAACGACTTCTTATAATTTTGCGGAGGCAGTATGCGTACTGTTTAGTTAATTTATTAGTATAAAAATATTGTTAACAAATTTATACTCCTCAAATGCCACTGTAAATGTAAAAGTTTTATCAAAGTTTATTCTGCCAGCTCATTTTGAGTAGAATATATTTAAAGGCCGCCTTGCACATCAAACCTCAATAAAAGTGCGACTTCGTACCAACTACCCACTAAAAGAACAAAAATAACATACCTAACCTTTTTGTTCCTACCTTCTTTACCCTAAATACATTTAGAAGGCGTTTTATGGCATCACACTTTAACTGGTCCTACGCAAGAACGTACTGTATATCTTAATTAAACAAATGCCCAGCTCCAAGGTTCTCAAGACTTCTTACTGCGCTCCGTAAAAGAGCTTACACAAATTGAATTTGTTGGAAGAAATCCCGACCAAGTGCGATGAATAAAGGACAATACTTGTCGAGGAAAAATACAAGTACAGAGTTGTGTTCAAGATAAAGCACATTCGGGTGGAGAGTCGTGATAACTCGACCTTCATTGCGTGCTCTGATTTTTAGTGGCATATTCCGGGAATAGTCTTCATGATATGTGGTTTCTGATGATTTCTGTAGATAGATAGATAGATGTAGGACTTCGAACGGTTTTCAGGAAATATACGATTAGATGACAGGCTGGTAATCACAGCATTTCTTGTTTACTGTTGCAATTTGTACTTTAATTAATCTTTAAATAAACTGCATACCTTACAATATAATCTAACTCGTAAGTAAGCAAAATCTAAGAAGATTAGATTCGACGAGGTATAATAAACTAAGTTAGTAGATTGAGAATAGCCATTTTACCTTTCATTCCATTGATACAAAAGCCATTGATACTATCTTATCGATTCTTTATTTGACAACATACATATTGACTCAGTAATGAAGACGACAGGATTATAACCCCACTTAGTTTATGGCATTTAAACTATATGGAGGGTAAAGGTTAATTAATCTGATAGTATAATCTTTATCGACAAAACAATTGTAAGTAATTTAATTTAATTGTTAAAGTTTCTTCACTGAAGTCGTGAGGTCATCGAAACGTAAAATAAAAGTAAGTACAATAAATTGTCCGTATTTATGCAAAATGGAACCACTCGACAAATTTCAATTTTTGCTTTTATTGAAGAATACTTATTTAAAAGTGGTCTAAATTCTCATACAAGAAAGAACCACATGATTTTTCACTTGGAAACAAGGTATACTAAAAGCAGAATAGAACCAAAAGCAATAATAAACATTACCTGTAAAGCAAAACGGAACCACAGTACAACAGGACCATAATGTTCTAACAAATAAACGATATTACTACCATGTCATTTTATACAAAACAGATCCACATACACTTGGTACCATTTTACATTACACGTATTTCTATTATTAACGATTATTTTTAATACGCCAAATGGAACCAAGTTTCTGTGATTTCGTTGTGCGTAAAATAAATTCATACTTAGTTGCATATTTCTTTTTTACAAAATAGAACCACAAGCATTCGGTTCTTTCGTGTATAAATAAATATTGTAAAACAGTAGAACCACTAGTATGTGATTCCATAATGCATATAACGATTTGAAACATATGACCACTGAAAGGTACCAAAATGACGTGACTTGTTACATGTCTCTCATTTCAAACAACGAAATATTTACTTTATTTTATTACACGTATGGCTCAAAGTGCAATGACTCAAAGTTTCAAAGTAAAACGTTAAAAATCTGCCAAAACAGGTGACATTCAACGAAGTAGTTCGAATTCGCGACGACCGTTTTTTTTCTCTGCGAATAAAGTTATGTTGTTTTTGTTAATTTCTTTCGAATTAAGTGTTAAAATGTTTATTAGAGGCAAGCAATTGTTGAATTAAGATTTATAAATCAACACCGAAGTATGGGCCTCCGGTATTCTCAGTCACTCGGTGAAACACAACGCAATCGCTGTTTCATACCGGTTTTATTTTTATTTATTTATTTATACTTTATGCACATAAACAGTGACAAGGGTGGACTTAACGCCGTAGGCATTTACTGCCAGTCGACCTTAGGGAGCGCGTGATGCAGAGCCAAAAACTAGGTAGATGCACACAACTGAATCATATACCTAATTTATTTAAAAAAAATCAATTAGGTATATTATCAGTTAGAAGGCCTATATTTACGTACATACTACAAGTAAAGGAGAAAGTAGGAGTCGTTGTCCGTGTGGTGACGGATTAAGAATACAAAGTGTCACCACCCCTATTCATTCCATGGGTGTCGTAAGAGGCGACTAAAAGAACAAAATAAGCAGCTAACATCCTGCCAAGAGAAGGAAAACTTGAAACAAACCCTTTACCAACCCGTCTGGCCAGCGTGGTATAGTAGGACCAAAACTTCCTTTCAAAGGAGAGGCCTATGTCCAGCAGTGGACTGTTAAAGGCTGTTGATGATGATGATGTTGCCTATCAAGAGGTCAAACGGATTGCGGAAAATAGACAGGAGTGGCGATTGCTCCACCGACAAGGGACTGATCCTTAAATTGAGAAGGAGATTTAAAAAAAAAAATAAAGGATTCATACTTAAAGTCTAAGTAGCAATGCTATTAATACACATTATAGATACGGATTCATATTTATACACATAAAACTTTGTCCAGTTTTAGCCATCTTAACCTCGACATCTTAACACTCCTTGCGTTCCACAATAGGTCAGATTGTACGAAGAAAGTTGAGTGGAGGAAATCAGAACAGTATGTGGGGGGCAATGAAGAAGTGACTTATTAGAAGATCTAAGATTTTTAGTATGGTTTGCAACTAGATACTGTAAGAACTTGGAGAAAAGAGTATTTAATAAAGGGTAGTTAACGCCCGTATCTCTCTACGTTGGCGAATCAGAAGCCACTTCAAATGAGAGCGATTCTCAGACACGTGATCATATTTACGTAAATTAAAAATGAATCGAATGCAATTATTGAGAAGACGGTCAAGCTTATCAGCAGATTTGCATTCAGGTCAAAGTAACACACATCACCATAGTCGATTATGTGGAATATTAGGGTCTGGATTTGCAATACCTTAGTTTTCACTGGCAGAAAATTCTTAAGCCTATAGATCCGCAACGAGAATGTAACCTTCTGACACACAGATGCAACTTGTTTTCGCCAGCTGAGAGTTGTGTCGATGTATAATCCGAAGTCCTTCACACTTTCGCAGAATGGTGTAACCATACCAGTAGATCAGTGGTGGGAGTGAGTCCAGGTCAAGCTGGCTCACACGGCGGTTACTTCTGATGATAATACCCTGATATTTATTCGGGTTCATCGATACGCCAAACATATCGGACCAGTGTTTAATGGGCGCCAGGTCACTATTTACCATGGAGACCGCAGACGATACATCGCACAACTCTGATTGATAATATAGTTGCAAGTCATCAGCATAAAGATCACAAAAACACTGATAGAGGTGATAAGCTTAATGAAGATAGAAGATAGAACAAGTGAAAGAATACCGCCTTGGGGAACGCCAACAGCGAGACCACATCAGCCAGAGGAACAATCTTCCACCTTGATTGACTACTGACGATCCCGAAGGTAAGACGAGAACTAGTCTAGCGCTTCTTGAGAGACCGAGTGGTATAGGATAGCAAGGACGAGTTTTAAACTGACAGTATTGAAGACATTCGAAAAATCAACCAGTACTACGGTCGTAACCTTAGCTTCTCCATTCCTACCTAAATATCGCCAGTCCCTTTCAAAAGAGCAGAAGCCGTGCTATGGCCATCAGGGAAGCTAGGATCACCCGCGAAACTAGCCGATATTCAGTCCATATTACATCTCATTCCACAAGATGAACAGACTTTTTATTGGTCTCAATTGTGATGATACAATAAAAGATGACATAAATAGACAAGACTCGGTGGATTTCGAAATCTAATTTGATGATAACGTCGAATAAACGTGTATTTTTGGTGAATTAAAGTTTTTTTTTAAAGATAGAATTAAAGGTTGATTTATATTTTGAAATCCCTGGGTTGTGGTTCTTTTTTGTATATGAGAAAACATATCAATTACTGAATGTTAAAAGGAACCACATGCACATTTTCTTAATTATCTAGAAAGTTTAAAAGGAATCAAATCAAATTTAAATACAAATACTTAAAGTAGTAATATATCAATAAATCTAAATAAAGTTAATAGTAATTTTACTTAATCTAACAGTGCTGCACATATTTTTGTAAATCCTTTGATATCTCAAAAGTGTGTTTTTGCTGGGTGGTTCCTTTTTGCATAAATACGGACAATTGTAGTTTTATCTGTTTTTTGCATTATTAAAAACAATGTGATTATTTTTAACTTAAAAATAATAATAATAATAACATTTATTTTCTCTTCCACAAAGGTTTCTTATCAATAAAATTAGATAAAAATAAGTAAAAAATACTAGTACTTCAAAACTCCTTTGTGGGAGACTGGTATCCGTACTAGGTGTCCCTGTCACACAGATTACCAGGCCCCCCGTAGGATAACATTTTGTTACATACTCGTAGTAGCGATCTTTTACCAATACATAATATAGTAGTTTAAATAATTTAGGAAGGAACAATTAATAATAATAAACAAAGATAAAAAAAAATAGTTATTGTGTGTATATTGTGTGTTTGTGCGTGTGTGTATGAGTGATTGTATATGTGTGAGTTTGTGGGTGTTTTGAATCTATTATTTTTACTATTTTGTTACAACCAGGAGCATCTCTGTGTCTTCATAATTACGTCTGAGAAGCCATTGTGTTAATTCTACCCTACACTTTAACCTCGTCATTGCATAAATAGGCAAAATCGAGTTAATCTTATTATATAAGTAATCACCAAGAAAGCAGAAGAAACGGTGCGACAGGTTCGTTTTAAAAAAATTTTTACTGCATACCTTGGATTTATTGCGCTTGTGAGAATTTATTAGCGGATCATAAATGAGAAAGGAGTGTTTACGTAAGATTATGTGTAGAATGAACAGTTGTCTCACTGAAAGTACCTTAGTCTTAGCGTATAGTTCAGCGGTTGGATGAAAAAAAGGAAGACTATATGCTACTTTCAACACTGCACGCTGAGCCCTTTCCAATCTTAACATGTAAGTTTTTGCGGCTCCACCCCATGAAGAAATACAGTACGATAGTAGTGATTGACAGTTACAAAAAAAATGTTACAACTGACGAGGCGACTTACCTTCTCTGTTTCCAAATAGGGTTTTCTCTAATGTCATCTTATATAATATCTTCTAAGATATACCTACATAAGTTTTGTCATCATATCAATGATTCTATACAGCTTCCAGTCAATTTGCAAACTCAGTCTATAGATCAAAGTAATATTTCAAATATAAATTTAATTCTATCAAAGCAGAAAACAGGCAATTATAACATACTTACCAGCAAAAAATGAGAAAAATTGAGTAACAAATCAAGCATTATCCTCCAGACGATACTTCAAAGGGAAAATTCCAAGAACGTAATGGGAAAAATAAACCTATTTATTTACTGTATTGGTAACGCTTACGTATTTATTACTTCGGCTTTATTAAATGTTTGTTTTAAATGTTTACGTTTGAATAGAAATTATATTCCTTTTGAGGAAACAAGATTGATAATGTACTTTTTACTAACTTCAAAGATAAGTGTGCTATTATGCTTATTCTAGAACTTGAAAACTAGTATTAATAATACTAAAACGATTTATATAGTTCGTTCAACAGTGGGACTGACGAGTCAAAGAAATATTGCATATGAAAATCAGTAGTAAGAGGTCCTCTCAGCTATCTATTTAACTATAAAAGGACACATTGCAACACGAAGGGAAAGTGGGTTAAGGAGAAGGACTTGTCTCATAACAATTTCTAGAAGCACCCAGATGTGTAGTTTACTAAGACTGAAAAGACTGCAGGTTGTTCTAAATTAAACTTTATTCCATTATAAATGTACAACTTATGGTTGAGTTTTTTACGTAGACATCTGAATATTAGCACAATTTTAATTCATAAATGATGACATGACTGAAGCTAAGCATTTATATTACCAAGCACCAAATTACACTTCTAAGATCAATGTGTATTTCAAATAAGTGATCTGCCTGATCTAGGGAATACCTGTAAATTATGTTGAACTGTAAGTAAGCACAAATTTAGTTTTCTTGCAGTCGGGTGTATTCCTCTTTTGGTTGTGTGCTTCACGAGTCATTTTCTTAGGCAGGAGTACAATTAAACACCTCATTGCCAACACATCGATGGCTTCGTTCGTCGGTTTTTTTATTACAATTTAATTATTGACTAAACTAAACTAGGAAATAAAAAGAACTCTTATTTTAGTTTTGCTCCACTAGTTTAATACCTCAAACAATCACAGTTGGTAAGACTTACTTTCTTCCTAGGTTTTCAATTAACAGTTAATCTTTTAGAATTGAATTTGTCGAGCCAAGCGCTGATTCAATCTAGGATACAGCTAAGAATAGCTTAGAACAGTAAATACTATGTATTTTCAATTAATTTTTAAGCAAGACAATTTTATGTCTAAACCAAAGATTGATTTATTTTTGAAACAGATAAGTCTAAGATAAAGAGAATAAATACCTTAGTGGGTTGAAAGTGGGAATAATTTGTTGACTGTACTTCCTTATAGTCAATAACATATACCTTCTATTTATTATTATAGTTTCTTGATCAAATAGATTTTGACTAACTAAAATAGTGCTATTTAGTATCAAAATAAGGTATATTTTTACCTAAATTGCCAGATAAGACACAATTTATTTCATTGTTATTGTTATATGCATTATATCATAGTAATATATCTGTTGTCTATATGTGATATTACATAATATTACTAGAAATGTCTTTCTTGACATTATTTGTCTTTAACAAACGATTCTACTCTAACAAACTGATACCCTCAAAAAGGTATATTTATAACAATGAACTCGTATTCTATCTTGTAATAAAAAACAAAAGAAAATGCAAAATATGATACGATGTTAAGAGTGTGCTGCGCGAACAAAAAAAGCGGCCAAGTGCGAGTCGGACTCGCCCATGAAGGGTTCCGTACCAGCAAGTACATCAAATAAAAGTTCTTGTAGTTCGTTGTAACTTTCATCGATGTTTTTATACTAGTGTATTGATTGGATGAAAGGTATATTGCGTGTTACGATTTATGACGTATAAAAAAAAAACTACTCACTAGATCTCGTTCAAACCAATTTTCGTTGGTAGTTTACATGGTAATGTACAACATATATTTTTTTTAGTTCTATCACTCTCTTACTTTAGAAGTTAGAGGGGGGGGGACACACATTTTTCCACTTTGGAAGTGTCTCTCGCGCAAACTATTCAGTTTAGAAAAAAATGATATTAGAAACCTCAACATCATTTTTGAAGACCTATCCATAGATACCCCACACGTATAGTTTTGATGGAAAAAAAAATTTTGAGTTTCAGTTCCAAGTATGGGGACCCCCAAAATGTATTGTTTTTTTTCTATTTTTATATAAAAATCTTAATGCGGTTCACAGAATACATCGACTGACCAAATTTCAACAGTATAGCTCTTATAGTTTCGGAAATAATTGGCTGTGACATACGGACGGACAGACAGACAGACAGACAGACAGACAGACAGACAGACAGACAGACTTGACGAATCTATAAGGGTTCCGTTTTTTGCCATTTGGCTACGGAACCCTAAAAACGCCGAGTTTAGGTATTTACGAGCAGAGTTGCGCGGCAGCGCCGCTAGGCAGCACCGTCGCCGCTTCCTACGTGAAACATTTTAACTAAGATATGTAAAATAATTGTACAGAGTAGGCTCCACACAGAGTAATACATATCTTCTAAATATTCAGTCGTTTTTATGGAAGTTTTGTTCAAAAGTAATAATTTCTAGAATCTATTCATTTTCATAATCAGCCTATCGAAGTCCACTGCTGGACATAGGCCTCTCCCATTGCAAACCACTCTGATCGATTTTGGGCTTCTCACATCCAGCTCCTGTCAATATAAGTATATCATCTATACAGGGTGTCCCAGAAAGAATGGGTAATCCTAAAGCACGTAGTAGTATAGCTATCCAGCGTACAAAAAAAAAACCCAAAAGAAATCCAATAGTTGCCCAAATTTTGAAGTTATCTTATTCCTCACAAAAAATCTTATTAGAAATGCAGTAAATAGTATGAGTGCCTATTATACTTTTTTGGAAAAAAATTAACATGAAATTTGATCAAAATAAATTATGACAGAATTTGAGATTTTTGTGAAAAAAATATGTATGAAAAACTAAGCAGCAACTATATTAAAAAAAATGGTATAATACATAATTTTATCCAAAGAGAGAAAATTAAAGCTTCCTTTTTAGTGTAGTAAAGGACGTGTGATAATGTTATTTCGCTATTTACTACCTGAGTGTGGCCGAAGTAATTTTTTGTTAATTATGAGACAGAGATAGGTGAATAAATTCAGTACTAAAGTACAGTGTAAGCGAGCGAGAGACGAGTATATTATTATTGTACCTTTGTACTATTGTACCTTATCTCTCTCGCGCCATGGCACATAGCAATGGCAAGTATTTGGTGCGTCGCTTGACTTGTTCGGTATCGCATGTTCCCATTCCTTTTGCAGTTCTCTGTGATTGTCAATCAGTGTTAAAACGACGATTTCTGGCTAAACAGCCAGAAGTCATCGTTTTAAGTAAGAGTCAAATCATTGGACTCTTCGTTTTGCTCACTGATTTGGACTTTAGTTTGGTGATTTTACGACGACTTGGCTTGTATCTGGACTGGTTTCGTGTATCAGTATGCCGCGTATTCAATATATGGCACAAGAATACGCAAACATGCACTTTATTTATGGTGAATGTAGAAGTAGCGCAAGTGCTGATGCATTCCTTTATAGGGAAAGATACCCTACAGCGCGTCATCCAGATTACCGCGTATTCATAAGAGTGTACAGATGTTATTCGGAAGGTAGAATGCATAGGTGGTACGAGCACTGGGAGAATAGCAAATATCAATATACAAGACACTGTGCTTGACGAAATTCAGAAGAAGACAAAGACGACCGGTCCACATCTTATAAAGCCCCTTTTACATGTTCTTTTTTTCAAAATTAGCTTCAAGAAGCTTCCGCTCCTGAAGCCATTCAATCGAATCAGCTTAATACAGTGCGCCGTTCAAGTGCGTGACGATCCTCATTGGATAGCTGTAACAGTATTTTTGCCATATGCGTAGATTTAGCAAAGGTAAAATCGGCTTTACTAAAATCAGGCCTTGGGCAAGTTTCACCGTAGTCTTTATCACTAATGTCTGTATTGCGGGATTAAATGAAACAACAGATGCAGCACACCGTCCTGAGTATGATTGTCTAAGTGAATAGTTTATTCGCCATAAAATTTTTGGCATTTTTAATCAATCGACAAAGTACTTTTATTATGGTGGCAAAGACCGCATCTGATTTTATTTCACCAAATACGTTTTTATCAGTTTGATGGCCTTTATTTATGAGGATGTACTTGCAAATATAAGACTTGCACGAGCTGTGATCGCGGAAAACGTGAATAAGTGCATTGAAAAGGTCTTGTTTTAAATCTATAACTTTTTCAGCGAAAGATTTTTCATTTTGAGAATCAATGTGATTTATGGCACCTTTCACCGATCGCCGTACGCGTAGCACGTTTTGGAGCTGTATTTTTTGGCATTATAATTGGTAACATGTATTTCTTGATAATTCATCTAATCTTGTACAAAAGTTTCTGAGGAGGTGGTTAGAGCACTTTATCTTTTCGACAATAAGTGCGGCATATGGTTTGGTATCCAGAACATTTTTGTAGGTGCTGGAATCACCATTAGCTATGTGTTTAGAATAAATAAAACCTTGAGTTGCTTTTGAAGCCTTCTACTATGGCAGTTGACTACATACCGCTAGATGATCGAGTGTAATTTTTATATCATACATGCTCAGAAATACAAACTTGAAGTAAAGTTTGCGCTTCTGAGCTCGCCCGCAAACCATAGAGTTTTTATTTTTAACAGTCATGTAGAGAACTTTCTTAGTTCTGTAGCCAATGATATTTGCAGCTCCTGAAAAGGTCGTATAGTTTTTCCTGTATGACCTCTTACTCCAATACGCATCAGATACAACTGATAACATCGGTACGCTATCTGCATTAAGGTCATTATTTTTTTCAGCCAGTTAATATTTTTATTTTGTTGCTTCCTCTATGCTTTTTACTTTGGCCAGTTCCCAGAGTTCACATACTTTAGCATGAAATTTGGCATAAAAATGTTCTGACATGCAGGGTATATCAA
This sequence comes from Phragmatobia fuliginosa, assembly GCA_932526445.1. Classification (NCBI taxonomy): domain Eukaryota; kingdom Metazoa; phylum Arthropoda; class Insecta; order Lepidoptera; family Erebidae; genus Phragmatobia; species Phragmatobia fuliginosa. Next base: position 19,173,046 of record OW052061.1, read on the forward strand.
GAGAAGTTTTGATTTGCTCCAGGGCACTGAATCCCATATCTATACACTTAATTACTCACGATATTTTGATTGAGTGCAAGTTCCTTGCTGTTTCTAGGTTTTCAACAATTTTCCAATCTTAATTTTGCATTACACATATTGCATACTATGAAACAGGAGGACTGAAAATAATTTCTATATTCTCCATTGATTTTTAAATTACTGAAGTTGCAACCAAATGGAGAGTTGTGGTGAGTAAGTTCTTGGTTTAAACAAGTACCCGAATTGTGGCTTTGCTTTCATTTGTGTTTTCCTTTTCTACTATAAGTTCTTTCTTGACCATAAGATTACATGTAACCTGAAAAACATAGGCCTATAATAATAAAGTGAGTTTGATAAGAGTAGGTACCTTTGATTAAATATATGTTTATAATCAAAGGTAAATATTTACGTTTTGAAGTTCTCTACCGTCTTGATTACTTGATTACTTGTATTGATTGATTAGCAACTGACGAATAATTGTGAACGGAACATTGCATTTACATTAAAATTATAACAGTAACATTAAACATACCTGTTTGAGATATTTACCTATTTGCGTTTGTACGTTTGTATTGTGTTTCGTACATTTGTTGCTCTGCGTTCGCATTACTCTGTACAGATTCGACTCGAAATTTGATTTTTTTCCAATTTTCTTATTTGCCAGTAAGTATAACCAATGACATATAGACATGATACACAATACAATACTGACATAAGTCTAAAAAAAACTTCAAAACAAAATTGATCTCATTAATATTAGTAATTAGACCCATTCTGCTTTGAAGTTTCAGACCTAGTAATTTAATTAGAGCAATATTTTTTTCTGCGCAATGTGCAATGTGCATCAGGCGTTTGTGTTAAAAATTGAAAAGTCTCAATATTTTTAGATTTATACTTTTAAATTAAATTATACACCGGCTAAACCCTGCACGATGTAAATACAAATATTGTCATATGAAAATTATTGTTCTAGACGTAAAATCTACTATCTTTTCGAAGAAAAATGTTTTTAAGATTTCATCTGACACACAACATATATGTATCGTTTTTTAATTTTATATATATCTGTTTCAAATTCCAACTTCGGCAGGGATCTTGTGCAAGGATCGACCTAAACTATACAAATACTTTTGATGTATTTAATTAATGCAGCGCACAGTACTACTCATTTGAAAATACGTCAAATCCCACAATTTCGTGCAGTACCTTCTTACGTTCTTAATTATGTAAAAATGAAATTGAAGTGCTTTTAATTCTATTCTATCTGAATCATATGTCATCATGTAGTCATCAGTAAATATCGGAGGATAATCAAATGAATATTTACATACAAATTCCTATTTTAATTTATCACATAGGATTTTTAATAGTGTTTCCTTCCCATTATGATACCGGGTCCTTTATGCGGGGCATCAAAAAGCACCTCACTAAGCCGCCATAGTGTAAATCCGCCATATGGCTTTCAGTGAGTATAATCACCTTGACAGACTATGTATAAAAAGCCACTAATTGGTACACCTGATGATTATCGCTTTTGTAGTGCACACACTTCACTCTAATCGATTTGGACTTCTTGCATCCAGCTCCTGCCCGTCATGATACAGAAATCACCACTCCACCTATCCTGTGGTTGTCCAACACTATGTTTGCCGAAACACGGTCTCCACTCTAAGCCTCTGCCATGGACACCGGAATGGATACCCGACAACCCTGATTGAGTTTTTATTTAAACCAAATCTTTGTTGAAGTAATTCTATACGCTAGAGTTTCATCTCTACGTCGAATTTCACAAAGCGTATATAGATAACTTAAGAAAATTGTTGAATGTAGTGAATTTCAAGTTTCATCATACTATACCGAGCTCGGTCTTATGTATAACATGTAATTTTCCTTCCAACTGACCGACTTGTAGTGTTGTGTTTCTTTTCAGTCCATTGAATCTTAGGAGCATCCTATGTTTTTAGAAAATTTACCAAGTAAAAACCATTTTATTTGGAGACGATTTCTATTCAAAACAACGTTCTTCACTCTTCTTCTTCTCTTTTTCTTAGGAAATTATAATTTTGGTTTATGTGAAATAAGACCTCAACCTGAGCACTCTACTACAACTCAATTACAAGATATCGTTAAAAAGTTTCGTACCGTCGAGCGTCTTCGTCACAAGTCACCACAAAGACGGCAGAAGATTTAATGATACTCTATAATGGAAATGCGTTAAATGTCGGGTAGTAAGAGCTTTATATACAGTGAAGGCTTAAAGGTAAAATAATTGCGGTTAGCTTACTTTATAATAGTGCGTAAAATGTTTATTTAATTTTATAGTGCCTCGTTGGTCTAGTGGTTAGCGTATGCGGCTGCTGATCAAGAGGTCTCGGGTTCGATTCCCGAGTCGGACCAAATATTATTTGTGTGATTCACAAATATTTGTTTCGGAGTCTGGGTGTTTTCTATGTGTAATATGTATGTATTTACAAAAAAAAAAGTATGTTTATGTATTTATATCAGTTGTCTAGTACCCATAACACAAGCTCTGCTTAACTTGGGACTAGATGATGTTGTGTGTCAGATGTCCGAAATATTTATTTATTTATTTATTTATAGGACTTACAGCGTAAACGATTGCTGTTCTGAGGCGAGACCTCAAACAGTTTCAATTCCTGGGTCAGCCTGCTATAATAAGCCTACTCTACCTGATGTAAAGCAAATGTAGAATCTAATAGGAGTGATCACCATACTCATTGCTAGTCCAGATATTGCAGACAATTGTATGATTGTATGAACTACAATTTTTTAACGAACTATGTATGCATTTCCAAAAAAAAAAAATTAATCATCTTCTATCATCAATTAATCTAGCTGTCATTGTATAGGCTCTGCTTAGTTTGAGCATAGATGGAGTTGTATGTCAGATGTCTGAAAAATAATAATTAATGAGGTATATAAGTATTAGCTACATTGGTATAGGTAATGAGGTTATAAAAATATAAGGTAGGAGTATAACCCTCTCTTAAGAGTTTGGAGGCCATATTTGCCTTTAGATACTAGGTTACAAATTGTTCTAAACTTTACTAGTTAGGGCCAAAAGTTTGCTCGTGAAAGGGCACAGTGGTAGAATATCAATTATCCCACCAATATGGATGAAAGTCGCGTTGAACGATGGCACAAAGTTATGACCGGTATTATAATCCTTCAGAACGATTCTCCTGATGTAGAATGAGGATTAGATGTTGATTTATAAACTTAATTTATATTCGCCGGGTCAGCTAGTTAAATAATAGAATTCAAAATTACATAGACACAAACACATTATATTTCATAACAGTGTAACGCATAGACCCATCTGTGCTTAAGCTTTAACAGTGGGGAATGCCTGCGTATGTCTACTCTTACCGTGTTGCTTTGTTTCAGAGTCTGTTTTCTTCGAAATTTATTTTATAGCAGACACTCATTACTATTCCAATTTTGAATTCGTTTTAATTTCTAGAAACCTACTCTCTGGTTCATATGGGTAAATACTATTATTTTTACTTTTATCTTTGCATTTTTACCCTTTTCTCTTCTTAAGAACGTTCTCTGTGTTTTAGTGGAAAACATTAAAACAATACGTTTGTTCCGTGGGTGAATTGGGTTTTCATTTTCATGTACATAGATCAACTTTTTTTTAATAGTCTTTCTAACGCATAGGCATTATTCGATAGGGCCTATTCATGGTGTAATAACTTGTCTTGCTTGTCCTGCCCTACTGTTCTTCCCTTTCTTAATAGTTCGTGTTTGTTTTCTCTTTCTGTTTGTATAACGACAGGTAACTGGGTCATTTGGGATAGTGGGGATGGTAGTATTTGTTTAAGGTTTTGTTTGAACTTGCGACAAATCAATTAGGATTTTGTTTGTTCTTTCTGTTTACTTTGTTATAATGTCTCTATTTTATTGAAAAAGATTTTCAAAGACTTACATGGAACAATTATTCAAATTGATTAAATTATACTAGATCCATGAACATACTAAAGGAAAGGAAAGTCAACAACACTGGCTGTCCACAAAAATGTTCAAACATTAACCTTACAATACATTAACGACAAAAAGCACGTAATCGGATTACTATTAGACATGACTAAAGCTTGTGATAAAGTCCGCTATGATATTCTTCTAACGAAGTTATACGGCTGTGGTGCTCACCTGGATCCACCTATGAATGGTTTAAGTCATACTTAACTAACAGAACACAAATAGTACAAACAGAACACATTAACAATGACAAAAATGAAATACCGCAAGGAAGCGTACTTGGCTGCATACTATTTCTAATCATTAGATAAAGAAAAAACTTTACCCGTATTATTTGCAGACGATGTATCAATACTAATAAAATGTGACGACCCGAATGACTACCCTAACATAGTACACAACACTCTCGACATGGTAACACATTGGCTTACAGATCATAACTTAGAATATATTGTTTTAAACTTTCATGGTCAGTAACATTTAACATTACATTTATTTATTTACACATATAACATTTATTTATTGTACATTTCATTAAACATAACTTAGAAAATAACAAAAATAATACTAAAATTAGATCATATAAAAAACCTCCCTTGAACATCATTGATGTTACGAACATTTATAACTCACGAAAATATACCTATTGAACAAGTAGACACATTTAACTTACTAGGAATCAACATAGACACACATCTTAATTGGAAAGCACACATAGAACACATCAAATCGAAATTGTCTAAATTCACTTACGCTCTCTTCCAAACACAGCACCAACATGGAGACTGCACTATCCGCTTATTACGCATACGCATACTTGTGGATGAGATATGGTATCATTGCTTGGCAACAGCGTTAATATAAAGGAAGTTTTCCTAATCCAAAAAAAGTGTGTAAGAATATTATCCCATATAAATAACAAACAAAGTTGTAGACCCTACTTTATCGAGTACAGTAACTTGACTATGCCGTCAATATATGTACTCGACCTACGTACATTCGTTTATAAAAATATAAAACTTTTCAAAACTAAAAAAGATATCCACAACATACCCACCAGATATAGAAATAAACTATACCTGCCACCGTTCAGAATAAAAAGGCTCTATGAAAGTCCATATTATATGGCAATAAAAATATTTAACAAATTATCTATTTTGACTGCCTCGTTGGTCTAGTGGTTAGCGTATGCGGCTGCTGATCAAGAGGTCTCGGGTTCGATTTCCGGGTCGGACCAAATATTATTTGTGTGATTCACAAATATTTGTTTCGGAGTCTGGGTGTTTTCTATGTATACTATGTATGTATGTATTTACAAAAAAAAAAGTGTGTTTATGTATTTATTTCAGTTGTCTAGTACCCATAACACAAGCTCTGCTTAGCTTGGGACTAGATGATGTTGTGTGTCAGATGTCCAAAATATTTATTTATTATTATTTATTAACTAATACCAAAAACTATAAAAAACTTGGAATCACTGAACGTTTTTACGAAACAACAGAAAAAGTTTTTAATCAATAAATAAAATGCTATTACACGGTTGCTAGTCGAGGAATACCTTACAGACACAACTATTTAGATATGTTACATATGAGTAATGAGGCGTCTGAAAATTGCTATTGTTGGACTTGCAAATTTATAACATTTAATAATATACCTACTATGACATGCTCTGATTATTTTGTTAATATTGCAATCCTTGAAAAAAGCACTAAGTTATAAGTACTTAATTGTCATGACTGTAACAACAAATTGTACACTTAGTAAGCAATAAATAATTTGAATTTGAATACAATTTATTATACTTAGTTTTACTTAAGATGACTTAAACAAAGACCGTAAAGTAAATTAAATTTATACAAATAAATAAAATTATAATGGCTATTTGTCATATCAACTGAACAGTTTTTTAAAATATGAATAGGAAAGAATATACCGTAAGTACTTGTATTAGCAAAGCAGCTTTTAAATTTTTGTCTGACAGTCTGTTCGGACTAATCTCTAGAACAGATAAAGAGATTTTGACTTGACTTTCACTGGTAGATAGCCGACGATAAAAGGAATAACTTATAGTCTAGTCGACAAGTTGGAAATAGTACAAAATAGAGAAACTGCTCTTAAAATTATGAGCGATAGCTCATTGGATCCGAAATGACGCCTAGAAAAATGTGCCAAAAGCGTGTTAGCGCATAAAAAATTGCTAAAGTTATAAACAATTAAAGATGAAAAAAAATAGCATTTCGTTTTTTGACAATATTTCATAAACTACTAATATTCAAAAAATTTCAAAAGAAGATTCTGAAAGAGGAGGAAATTTTCAATAAAAAACTCCTAACTCCCGGAACTCAATCTCCATTATTTATAATTTTAACTTAACGCTGAGAATAGGCCTGCGCGCGACAATTTTAGGTTGCACGCGTGGCGTAAAAGCGAGAACGGCACATTAATTTATTTATTTAAGGTATTGAAAATTTGTTTTTAAATTTGAAAAATATATGCTGTGTCCTGAACATTATAAATAATTTATTTCCGTTATAAATTTTATTTAAAGTTATTTTTTCAACAAATTAAACAATTGTTAACTAACAAAATTTTCTCGAACCACAGTCTTAATTGTAAGTGAAAAAAAAATGTATAAATAATGGTCGTAAAAAATTATTTTCAAAGTATTAATATTTTTTTAACTTTTATAGCGCGATCTTGCTTAATATGTATGTAAGGTTCGAGAAAATTATGTTAGTTAACAATTGTTTAACTTGTTTAAAAATTACCTATAAGTAAAATTTCCAACGGGAATAAATTATTTATAGGGTTCAGAATGCAGATTTTTTTTTGATATTTAAAAAAATATATTCAATACCTTAAATAAATTAATTTATGTTTTACTCGCTTTTGACGCCAAGCGTGAAACCTAAAAATGTCACGCGCAGACCTATTTTCAGCGTTAAATTAAAATTATAATTAATGGAGATAGAGTTCCGGGAGCTCGGAGTTTTTTTTGAAAATTTCCTCTTCTTTCAGAATCTTTTTTTTGAATTTTCTTAAATATTAATAGTTTATGAAATATTGGCAAAAAAACTAAATGCCATTTTTTTTTCATATTTAATTGTTTATAACTTTTGCAATTTTTTATGAGCTAATACACGCTTTTGGCACATTTTTCTAGGCGTCATTCCGGATCCAATGAGCTATCGCACATAATTTTTAAGATTTTAAGAGCAGTATCTCTATTTTGTACCATTTTCAACTTGTCGACTAGACTATTAGGCTATTTTTACAAAAAACCGCAGATATACATATAGTTTAAAATATTTTACGCAAGTGTTTATTCGATTAAATTAGTATCTTATGTTAAATATGTAAAATTATATTATAATCAAATATCTGACGTTTAAAAGTCAATGTATGTTGGACTCTTTGAATCACTGAAGAATCACTTAGAACTAAAAAATACTTCCATTGGAATTTCAAAAACTTTTCAATTTTCGAAGACGACAAAAAGATCACTCATTCATTAATCTATAAATAATGAGTTAATAATATAACATTTCAATTACGAGCTCTAAATCGCACCTGCGCCACCACAAAACGCATTAATTTAAACCTCTGCGGATAAATTTTGATAAATTAGATCACTTTCTCAAATACCAATTGAATCGCCGTCGAATTGATGGATTGCCTGCCAATTTATCTTTCATATCAAACAATACTGCACCTTCTTTTAGGGTATTAAGGCTATATTTTAAATGGGTATAGATGAAAGTAGAAGCACCTGTGTTTTGATAGGGGCCCTGTTTTTTAAGTTATTTCAGAGTCATGACACAGTGTCAGAATGTTAGGTAACGTTTAGTAGTTCATGTTTGTGAACTACACAAGTTTGTTTCGAATTATATATCATTGTTTACTCGTCTGTCTTGTATAATTATTTTACTCGCAAAACTGCTATGAAATTTTAATTTACGTTGTACTTTGAACAATATTTTATTAATACAATGACCATAATATCAATCAATGATCATAATAATCAAAGTTGCAGCGTGCTATGGAGAGGGCTATGCTCGGAGTTTCTCTCAGAGATCGTGTTAGAAACGAGGTAATCCGGCAGAGAACTAGATAGAAGTGATCGACATAGCCCACAGGATTAGCAAGCTGAAGGGGTAATGGGCTGGCCATATTAGCCGCAGGACCGACAACCGTTGGGGTAAACGTGTTCTTGAGTGGAGACCACGTCTCGGCAAACGTAGTGTAGGACGTCCACAGGCCAGGTGGAGTGATGATTTGCGCAAGACGGCTGGCAGGAGCTGGATGCGAGTAGCCGAGGATCGAACTAAGTGGCGTGCAATTGGAGAGGCCTATGTCCAGCAGTGGACTGCGATAGGCTGATGATGATGATGTCACCCGGGACATAATACGAATCGAATTACGAATTTAGAACCGTTTCCTGAACTGAGTTAAACGCTGGTGGAACACACAAATATACATAGACTGCCCAAACTGTTACGCTTCCTTTTAATTCCGCCGCAGTCAGGTAAAAAATCACAATGAACTACTTTCTGCGTTAACCAGTAGTATTAACATCAATCGCTCATGCCGCGTCAGTGTCTTACTCTCTTCATAACAACTCATAATATCCCACTTCTGGGCTCGGATCTTCTCTGAGGAAAGGGTTACGCTGGCCGCGTGCGGGTTGGGGACTGGAAAGACACGTTGTGGCTAAATAATTTTGCAGTTGGATATTTTTAAGCCACGCGAAGGCCTCCAACTAATCTTCACGACTTCTATCTTATGATAAGAACTACGTTATTGCCACTCGACAATGAGCGCTCTAACCCCTTGTTTGTCCTTTAATATAGTATTTGCAAAGTAAAGAACATTCCTTGCTCCCTTCATTATGAACGCTAAAATTGTTCAACCCATCACGTCAGTTAAGTCGACCCTTATGAAGGTCAAAAGATACATTTTCATTGTACCACATTTCACGAACACTTTAAAGGCTATAAAACATCTCTTACGCACTATCATGTAGGTAGTGTGTAGCTCATATTTCGAATGCCATCCATTTAATCTAACACAGTGTCAAAATGTATTTTCAGCCTAAGCAGCTCTATTTGAATATTTAAATGCTATATACTTTTGATATTATTACCCATCTGACCAGTGTGCTATAGTAGACCAAAACCTCCTTAGTAAGGAGAGATTGTGTACAACTGTGGACTGTTAAAGTCTTTTGCTGATGCATCAGCATCACATTTCTATCTGAAAAGAATAATTGCGGTTTTTGTAAGTCATAATTTTTTTACATTTCATTGTAACTCTTTCACGTAAAAGCACTGAACAGATTTAAATAAAACTTCCCAATAATGTAGCTTACATATCGTCATCGTCATAGGCCTTCCCATTGCAGACCACTTTTATGGATGCATCAACAAATTATATATCCGGGTTATTATAGTAGGTAGGTTAGTATTTACCCCGAAAAATCTGGTAAGGAATAAAATTTTAAGCATCTCTGAATTCTTAACACAACACATTCATTACTATTTACTTTAAAGCAATATCATTCCAGCAGCAAATTTACAAACAACAATTTTGTAAAACTTATTACAAACTTTAACCCGGAAAAGCGGAATATAAACTTAACAACTTAAAATCTCTTGCAAATTTAATACGGCTCTTGAAATTAATTCTAGTAAATGAGAAACAGAACTTATTGTAGCTTAAACTACGTTAAACAAGTCCTATGATGAAAATTTCTGTTGAAACCTTTTGACCCGAAATAACTGTTCTTTATTTGGTCTGCATTAGTATTCTTTTCCCAACGAAACGTGACGAATGAACGTTGTGTATGAACGATTCAAGATGGTTCTAGAGCCTAGCTTCTTTTATTCCAGAGGAAAATAATACGACGTTCCTTAAATCTAAAGAAGAATTGTAAGGACACGTTTTAGTCATAAAATAGATTATGCCAGGTCTTAAAGACGAAATGTTGGTCCGTGTTAAAAAGTACTAATACTTTTTATTATTTTCGAAGATCCAAGTTTTGTAATAGAAAAAATATACCCGACTTACAGAAAAAGAAACCTTCAATTCAAGTCTTTTTCAATCTACATAATATGATAAAAAAACTATGTTTATTTAATTTTAGATTCGACTAGCCGAGTCCCACGGTGTTACTTGTGGTTATTGTTTTAAATCACGAGTAACGACGTTTAGGGCAGGTAGTCTTAAAAATAGCCTGAGTTACTCCTTACATCATCAGCTATCTGCCAGTCAAAGATCCGTGTAAATCAATTTAGCCGTTCCCGAGATTAGCTATAACACACAGATTTTTTGTCAGAGACAACATTTTTAAGACTTACTGTTTTGATAGTACAGTATATACTTTCATATGCATTTAGTAAAAAAATCATATTACAAGCAATCACTTAAATTTTTTGATTTCTATAGATTCAATAAATTACCTTTTTATATTGAATTTAATTTCTCTGAAAGTATATTCTCATAACAATTACCAAATGAGTTGGCATCCAACCTTTACTTGCTCAAAACAAAATTAAAACAACTTTTTTGGTTTTATTAAGTAGTGAATAACAATTTCTGCTAATGGCCATAATAATCTTAAATGTAAATGTAGTCATAACAGTTATTATCTCATTATTTATCAGGGATGGTTTGGAAAAACAAGATTCAGAATAATTTACTTTATTTTATAGGTTAATATAATGTTCTATTATACTTATTTGTGTTTATAGAGATGGAAGTTGGTTATGGCTATTGATATACTTTTTTAACGATTATTATCATAGTTTCCGGGTTATATCTGAGTTCGATTGTATATGGCTTATTGAGTGTATTATAATAATATTATTGAGTGTATTATAATAATATAATAATAATACTAAAGTATAATATGATGAGGCTGTACGTCTAATGTGGTTTGTGTGATTCCCATGCAAGACAAATTTATAAGTTGCTTGATTTCGCCCGCAGCTCTGCCCGCATGTATCTCGATTATCGCAGTAAAAAGTAGCCTATATGTTATACTGGTATATAGGCTATATTACTGTAAAGTTTCATCCAAATCTGTTCAGTAGTTTTTGCGTGAAAGAGCAACAAACATACCTGCTCACAAACTTTCGCGTTTATAATATTAGTAAGGATTAGACTATCTAGTGTCTATTGTTTTTTGTAAACAGAAAGTCAATATCTCTAAGAAGTACGTGTTTCTATGGTTCTTATATTTCATCATCATCATCATCCGCCTATCGAAGTCCACTGCTGGACATAGGCCTCTCCCATTGCACACCACTCAGATCGATTTTGGGCTTCTCGCATCTAGCTTCTGCCAGCTGTCTTCTAATATTTATATTTCTTGAATTACTAAAGGGTAAAGGCGTTTGTTTTTCAAATTATCCAGTGAGACATTAGTTTCTGGGTTAGTTCAATGTCAATGTTAAATAGTAAATAATTTGTGGATGTTTTAAAGAAAATAAAACTAAAATGAATTTTCTAGTGACGTTGCTTATTATCTTTCAACACAATACCAACACATTCTGTTGACCTTATTCTATTTTGTAGTAGATTATGCTTACATAATTTAAAAAAACAGTGGTAATTTTCATAGTAGAGTGAAAATTCTTAATAGATACTTTTATTGGAACAAGGAGAACCGGATTTGGCTGATATATAACTAGTTTTTACTTCAAAACGTGTTTTTATTTAAAACAAATACGACAGGAGTTACATACAATAAAATTTAAGACTTATTCAATTTGAATAAGTTTTATAATAAAATACATACTCTGTGATGATTTCACTGTGTGACACAAATTGAAGATTAGCCCACTAATACATGTCTTATATTTAAAATGTATATATGTATGTATTTAATGTATATAATCTTATATTTAATACATGTCTTATATTTAGTTAATAACTAATTAATTTGATAACAATAAAATATATTAATTCTTTACAATCTAGTTAAAAACAAGAGGTCTCATTTTTAGTATTAAATGCATGTGACAAGAGACTTTGTCTATGTATAATATTATTACATATTTTTTTTGTAAATATGAGTATTTAAAAAAAAGTAGTGTCTTAGTACCCATAGTACAAGCTCTGCTTAGTTTGGGACTGGATGGCTTTGTGTGTTAGATGTCCAAAGCATTAATTTATTTATATTTTGCTCTTTTACAGGTACTTTCAAAGCAAAATGTGAATCGACACGTCATGGAGGAAGAATATTGTTACAACTGCAGCCTTTTCGCTCAGATCAACGACACAATTTTCAAGAACATCACTAAAAATGAGACCATCAACAAGTTCTATTTTTATCAGGTATACACATAGTACAAGTTAATCAACCATTTTATACTTAAGTTCATTTTAATTATCATTGTTATTTTTACTTCAGTTAGGAAAACCAAGAACCACAAAAATATTGTGAGCAATTTGATATGTATCTATTAGCAAGCCAATTACAGGTTTTTTGAATTGCAATATAAAACTAAACAAACACTAGCCAAAACGTCATCACACCTATACGATTAATAAAAATGAAGAATAGAAAAATTATCAATCAGCATGTAGTACCCTGAATATTAAATGAATACTTTAAAACCATACCCTAATTTCTTTCAAATATGGACAGAAAAAATTAAATTAAGCTTAAATTTTACAGAAAATATTCAGGTCTTACTTGCATAAACAAAGATAGCTTTAGTACATTAGAAAATATATTTAATAACTTGTTTAACAGCTGAAGTGAACTTGGCTCGGTCAAAGATGGTCTGACATTTCAATGTTATATGCCAACGGGCATTATTTACAGGTCACTTGTCACCTAAGGTCTCATAATATGAAGAACTACTTGTTATATTTATAGCCAGCTGTTCTCCTCATATTCTCATTATATTTTTTTATTCTTACTATTCGTTCAGTGATCTCTTTACATTTAGTTACGCCTGTTCCTAATGGACACCAAACATATATTTCAAGTATTAATCATTTAATTTTTCCATTTATACAATAAAAGATTTAAATCAACCTAACGCCCGCGCCCTTCACTGCTGAGCGAAGGCATCCTCAAAAACATCAAATAATTTTATTCAACATGCTAATTGACGCCAACAGACTCATGACCAACGATGCAGAACCATCTCAATAGGCCCCTCGTTGCTGCATTGTTTTCATTCACTATGAGTATGCAGTGATGATGCATAGTATAGTTACGTAGGCTGGCTTTCGTATAAAATAAAATTGAATGAGTTTTCTTATTATTTTACGCGTCACTAAACTGAACAGCTAGCCAAACTGTCTCAGAAAAATAATAAGTCACTAATGTTTGTTATGTAAACTACGTGAAAGAATCGGCTCAGTATTAGTCTAGACAACGAGAACGCTGAGGTATTCTGTATAATTTACTTTACAACTTAAAATTCCCGTGGAAGTTGAATGGTGAAGCTTTTTAGTATTATAGTTTGAAAATGAAATACTTCTGTATAATGATTACTGGTCTTTGGCTATTTTATTTTTAAAAAATTATCGTCTCAAACTAAGTGTTGAGAAAAATGTATATGTTCACAGATTTATTTTTAGGCTTATTAGCGCAATTGTTTTATGAAAAATATTTGTTACATAGAGAATGCTAGTAGATTTTATTTCTAGAACTTCGTTACTGCAGTCCTTAAAATAAAACAAGACCTCTGTGACAGATGGCTATGATACCGATAAAGTAAATTTCAACAAGCGATTTTATTTCAAATCAACTTTTCTTCATTCTTTACTTATTATTGAATTGCAATGCATCTACAGAAATAAATAAAATTGGAGTGTCAAATTTAAAATGAACAGTTTTTTGCTAAATGTATATGAAAACATTTACGGTACTGACATCCAAAATGCAATTTATACTTGTTTTATCTGTCTGTCTGACTGTTTATCGCGGGAGATCTCTGGAACGGGTGGGCCGAATGTTATGGAAGCGATATTTTTCTTCTTACGTTTCATAACTTAATGCAGCGTAGTATGAATGCAAACTTTTGTTTTCTCTAGGATATTTATTTTACAAAAATTTTGATATAAAATATATTTCAATATATATATTATTTTTGTCCGAAATTATTATTAATATTATATCACTAGCTTTCCGCCCGCGGCTTCGCCCGCGTGGAATTTGTTTATATCGCGCGACACGGTAAGGGTAGATTAAACAATCTTACATGATTTTATGTTTGATAATAATGAACTTCGACAAAAACTTTCGTCCCCTATTTCAAACCCTTCTTCTACCTTTATTTTCGCGATAAAAAGTAAAAAGTATCCTATGTCCTTTCCCAACTTCAGTTCTATCTTCATACCAAATTTCATCAAAATCGGTTCAGTGGTTTAGGCGTGAAAGCGTAACAGACAGACAGAGGTACTTTCGCATTTATAATATTAGTAGGGAAGTAGGGATTACACCATCGGAAAGTAGAGATTTCATCAAACAGAAAACACCTCAATTTTTTGAAAAAAGTATATATTTTGATCGATTAATTTTCGATATTAAGTCAAAATAGGGTGAAAATAAAATTCTAATCAAATAAATTACAGCGTTTTCTAATTTTCACTAAACTTCGTTTAAAAATAATTTTATTTCTAAAAAACAAAAAAAAAACAAAAACTTGTTTTTTTGAATTTTTCACATATAATTTGAGGAAATGTGAAAAAAAGTATAAATAAAAAATCGGCCAAGTGCGTGTCAGGCCACGTACAGGAAAGGGTTCCTCAGTCACCCATAATGGTACGTGGATTAGAAATTGTATCCAATGGATAATTGTTATGTTTACGTATTAATGCGTTAATTTTGTATGACGTTTTCCAAGTAAGCACATTGTAGAAGTTAAGCCTCTATAACTCCTGAACTAACAAAGTAATCGAATTCGTTATAGTTTTCATTTAAAGTTCATTATATGGACCACTATCACGAATTTTTCCAGATTTTATAGCCGGCCGTTTAGCTTTTAGAGGTGGGGGACGCCCTGTTTTACAAAAAAGTGGCCGTTAAAGTGGAATTTCTCGCAAACGGATACCTAAATCAAAAAATCGTCCTAACAACCCTTTAATGTTTTTAAAAGACCTATGTAATGATACCCCACATGATGGGGTAGTCGCGAGAAAAAAAATACATCCTTACTTTACGTGTAGGGGAGGCACCCTAAATAAAAATATTTTTCATAATTTTATTATATAACTTTGTCGACGTAATTACAGTACATATTTATGCAAAGTTTCATCTTTCTAGCACTTACCGTTTGGACGGTAAGTCGAAGACGGACGACGGATGGACGGACAGACAGACGGACATGACGAATCTATAAGGGTTCGAAGTCATAAACTTCGGAACCCTAAAAAGTTGTAGATCTTTTAATTACCTACAACTTTGCCATTTACCTTTTTTCCATAGGACTTGTAGTTTTGCCGGAAATCGAGATAAACCGTTTTTTATCCTTTGTTTTATATATTTAGCCATCCAAAGTGACTCTACCCTACCTGATGGAAAGCATGAGCAGAATCCAAGAATCGGGGCTACCACACTTGCTGCGAATGCAGACAATAATGTATGGCAGTCCACACTATGGCGGCTTAGTGAGATGCTTTTTCACGCCTCGCTTAAACCTTCCCCCCTACCCCTTCCCTACCTCAGATCGCCCGTAAATTATTTTTCCTTTCATTTTTATAATATTAATTCCTTTTCCAATAGGTTTCATCCTACTATAATTGAATTTGTTTTCAAAAATTATCTACCTTGGTCTACTGATCTATATGTCATTTAATTTTACAAACTATCATTATGGTTGCCATGCAAGTGTGTTATGCCTAGCAACATGTGAAGTTTTGACAGGAGATAAACAGTGATACATTTTGACATCTACGATTTATATATTTTTATAATCGCCTAGCTTTGGTCTTTTTATCTCGATTATTGCAGTAAAAAGTAGCCTATGTCCTTTCCCAAGTTCAGTTCTATCTTCATACCAAATTTCATCAAAATCGGTTCAGTGGTTTAGGCGTGAAAGCGTAACAGACAGACAGACAGACAGAGTTACTTTCGCATTTATAATATTAGTAAGGATTATGGCAAATTTATTAAAGTTCAAAACAAGAAGAAACTCAGATATTTAATTTTCTTATGAATAATATTCTGCCAAGAAACCTTTAGTCACTTTTCAATTCACATTTTCTCAATACTTATTAAACAATTTTCACTTCTAATTATAAAATTACTTGACTATGAGATTCTATTAAAAAGGACCAGGATTAATTGTAAAAGGATCTTCAAATTGAAGTATGGGTCTAGACACGTTCTCAGTATTCTAATCTTGTTTTATACGCCAACTTAATCTGGGATCTTTGTAGACTGCAGTTTTGTTCAGTCGCGGTCGTCCAAAATACAATTTACGAGTTAAACTTGTGGTTTTAATGGCTAGTTATATTCGCATAGCAATAGATAAATTAATGACCAAGCTCGAACAAAGAAAACTGTAACTTGATTGAAAACCTAATTAACCATCCCAGATAAGACCACTTTTCTATCTTTTTGTTCAAAAGCAATTGATAGATTTATTACTAAGCCTTTTTTCAATTAATTAGCAATAACAACAGCGTAATGATTAATAAAAGTAATGAGAAATGAGAAATTTAAAATATTTGGCATCTAAGTACAAACGATGTATGCTTCAAATTCAGAATTAAGTATCATCTATAATAAATAGATTTTAGAAATATTGGCCTATGGAATGCCATTGGATTCTGGATATTGTCTTCTAATGTAGAGTTAATTTAAATTATAAAAAAAAAGCGGCCAAGTGCGAGTCGGACTCGCCCATGAAGGGTTCCGTATCGGCAAGTAATATCATATAAAAGTTCTTGTAGTTCGTTGTAACTTTCATCGATGTTTTTATACTAGTGTATTGATTGGATGAAAGGTAAATTGCGTGTTACGATTTATGACGTATTAAAAAAAAAACTACTCACTAGATCTCGTTCAAACCAATTTTCGTTGGTAGTTTGCATGGTAATGTACAACATATATTTTTTTTAGTTTTATCACTTTCTTATTTTAGAAGTTAGAGGGGGGGGGACACACATTTTTCCACTTTGGAAGTGTCTCTCGCACAAACTATTCAGTTTAGAAAAAAATGAAATTAGAAACCTCAACATCATTTTTGAACACCTATCCATAGATACCCCACACGCATAGGTTTGATGAAAAAAAAAATATTTGAGTTTCAGTTCCAAGTATGGAGACCCCCAAAATGTATTGTTTTTTTCTATTTTTATGTAAAAATCTTAATGCGGTTCACAGAATACATCGACTGACCAGATTTCAACAGTATAGCTCTTATAGTTTCGGAAATAATTGGCTGTGACATACGGACGGACAGACAGACAGACAGACAGACAGACTTGACGAATCTATAAGGGTTCCGTTTTTTGCCATTTGGCTACGGAACCCTAAAAAGTGAATCATAATAAACAAAGGAATAAATTGAAATTCATTAAAAAAATACGGGGATATAAAAAACTGTGGAGAATTATGAGGAAGTAATTATATAAAAGTTTGAAAGTTTTTTAATGATATCATCATTGTGAGTTTTATAAATAAATAGCAATATAATGCAATAAAAGTATTGGCAGAAGAAAATGTATGCCGTCGAATGGCATATGGAATGGAATCGAGTGGAAATCCATGAAGCGTAAAATGATACAAACGATGTCATAGCCTCATCTTATATAATAAAGCTAAAGAGTTTATTTTTTTGCTTGAACGCGGTAATTTCTGGAACAGATTGGAAAAGTAATTGGATTAAAAAACCTTTTAAATTCTGTAACTCAATACTCGAAGAAGATTGAAACAGGGAATGTCTATTATGAAAAGATAAATTGTAATAGAATATAAGTTTAATTAGTACGGGTTTTTTTTTAAAGATTATATGTAGTTTTTATAATTATTAAGAAACTAGGACTTACACGTACATCTGCCAATTATCCCCCAATTTTTCTTAGTCCTTTGTTTGTCTCAAAAAAGATTTCATTTAGCAAACAAACATTCAAGCTATCGTTTTTTTCTTTGTTTTTTAATTTAAAATTAAACTTTAGTACTTTAAGTGATCGATGAATTTGATTGCATTATTTTTGACCATCCGTGCTTTCTTCATTGCAGTCAGCGCAATTAGCAATCCTCTGGATACTTCTGGTAACAATTGTAGCTGGCAATGCGACCGTAGTACTAGCATTGCTACTCACAAAATCTCGGAAAAGCAGGATGAACTTCTTCATCATGCAATTGGCTATTGCCGGTAAGTAGAAACATCAATTTGCATGTTTTTAGATTTGAGAATTTCTATCATCTATTTTCACCAAAGGCGAGACTTACACAAAATTCAATAAGATTTCTCGTAACTTTTTTTATTTGTAATAAACCTGCGGTGACGGTTTCAAACTTTTAGGTGTATTTAACATTTTGCCCAGAACCTTCTGGTCATGCTCAGAATATCTTGTAATATTCCATTTCGTTTTTAAAGTTACTATTACCGTTTAATTTTTTTCTCTTTTCCTCTACAATATTTTGCTTATATGTATATATTTATATAAACTCTGATCGATTTTGGGCTTCTCGCATCCAGCTCTTGCCAGCCATCTTACGCAGGTCGTCACTCCACCTTGCCTGTGGGCGTCCTACACTACGTTTACCGAGACGCGGTCTCCACTCCAGAACACTTTTACCCTAACGGTCATCAGTTCTGCGGCTAATATGGTCAGCCCACTGCCACTAAAACCCAAAATCAATCAGAGGGGTGTACAATGGGAGGTGCTTATGTCCAACAGTGGACTGCGATAGGCTGATGATAATGATATAAACTCGTATATAATTTTATGCCAGGTACGGTAAAATGTGTTTATTCTTACAGATCTCTTAGTGGGTCTAATCAGCGTACTACCAGACTTAATACAGAGGATCACAATCACATGGCTTGCTGGTTCCATTACATGCAAGATGATGAAGTATTTACAGGTATTTATCATTCAGTAATTCTTTTAGCAGACAGTAGTAGTCCTTGGAACAAAACATACGATATCTACTTAAAACTAAATTATCACTTTATTTATTTTCTAATATCGGTAGGCTGATGTAGTTACATATTATATTAAACCGCAGGACACATATTGACTTTGAGACATTATTTAATTCTCCCTCGTAACGTGCATTTCTGTTATAAATACAAATTCTGTGTTTATTTTTAGGGTGTCGTCACATATTCGTCTACATATGTGTTAGTGGCTCTGAGTGTAGACCGCTGTGATGCTATCACACATCCTATGAACTTTACAGGAAGCTGTAAGTACTAGTTTAATTATTATTTACCAAGACCTATTTTAAACAAAGTAGCCTATTTATGTTTTTCTGCTTAGTGAATGGAGGATAGAAAAAGCTCAGTGAACAGTTCTGAAGACAAGCTTTTGCTTGCCATTCTGGTACCCACAAGGGATTATTACCAAGTCTCGGACATCTCATTATCTTAAGCATTATTCTCAGACAACATAAGTTGCTCCCGTATAATCCTTTACTACCAAATAAACGCCTGACGCATGAAATCTGTCGTACGAGTGCGAAAAGATGGTCAACTTTCTTTGCTCAACAGTCTCTCACACAGAGTCAGTCTTAGCTCAATGGATAACCTAGAGTTAGATTTTCATTTGTAATAATATTTGTGTGAGAGAGAACAATAAACATCATTATTATTATGACGATAAATTTGATATGTCTCCGCTTTTGCTAATAGTATTTATTGACAATTACGAATTCAATAAAGTAAAGGCCACGGTATTTTGTGAAAATTTAAATCTGTACTTCTTTTACATTGTGAATGTTTTCGTCTATTAGTAGAAACTTCCTGCCAATTCTGCATGTGTTCAATGTGGCAGCTTTTTGAAGGAGTAGGTAGGTGTTGGGTTTCAGATCAAGGAGTTTCAAACGGTGGTGAATGTGTTTTGGAATAACACCAGTAACAGACAGAACTATAGGGACAATGTATACTTTTTGTTTTTTCCAGATTCATAAAACTTCATCCGTAAGGTTTGTATATTTATGTACTATTTCTGCAATTGTTTTTGTAGGTTGTAAGCGTTTGGGACAACTATATCAATCAGGTAAGTCATTTTTTTTAACTTATACAGTTACATCAAGGCGGTTATAATGTATTGTTCTGTCGGTCAGTATTTCAAGGTCATAGTAAATTTTATAGGTGTTATTTTTTAAGGACCGTATTATTATTATTATTTTCCGGAGACCTTCGTTCAGCAGTGGACGGCGATAGGTTGATATTACTACTATTTTCTAAAACTGCTTTAGGTATATTGGTAGTATGGCCTATGTGTATCTTCGATAAGTTTACGTTTGAGAGATAGTAGATGAGTACTTTCATTTTCCTTGCTGTTTTTTAAAAATAGAGTTTGATATCACCCATGTAAAGAAAATTATGTTCTTTTTATGTGTCATCACCATCGTCAACAACCCATAATGTCCCACCGATGGGCTCAGGTCTCCTTACGTCACCACGCTGGCCGAGTGCCTGTTGGAGACTGGCAAGAGTTGTGTCTAAGTTATCTTGACGTTGGATGATTTTAAGCCGTCCGAAGCCTCATGATGACAACAACCGGAACTAACTGTTTAACGTGACCTCCGAAGTACGGAAGCGCTCATAGCGTATAATGCCACATACTGTCCTCCATCTAGGTCCGACCGTGCCGTCGTTGCTTACCTTCAGTGTCCGCAAGGCGGACTCAACAGATGTGCCCCTTTTTACTTTTTTGACCTCCACTGACGCGTGACTAAGGGCACTATGAGCGCTTCTTTAATGTGTAAGCCTACCTAAAATACTGATACACTAGTTTCAGTACATTATTCTTTAATCGATATCCAGCCTTGCAGTTCTGCAGTATCTGTGATATAGGGTTTAGGGCGAGACTTAAGTTGTTTTCCATGGTTTTTCATGAAGTACTTAGGGAGTCGCCTTGATACATATCTTTTTTTATTACTATTTCTATACTAGTAATATTGTTTAAATGAAGTGTAGTTTTCCAGAGCATTATGTTTTTTTAAGAAATCTATTATAACAAGACAAATTTTGTATATTTTTAAAATGTGTAGTAACCAAGTGTGTGGAATACTATCAAACGGTATAAACATTATTTTATGGGTAGTTGGTTAGTTGCTCCTTACATCCTATATGACCTCTTCTACACCCATTTAGTTCTTCGGCAAGGATATTGTGCTGTTTTATATGACTTGTGAGTTTTTGAGTTATGGCCGATGTGAGAATTTTGTGTATATAGTGGGTTAGCAAGTTATAGATTCCACAGGACGATGACATGCTCGACAAATGTCAATCGTGATATCTTTCAAGATATATATATTTCCAGTACTTATTCATCATGATAACCTCGTCCATAATAATAAAAAGAAAACTTTCCGTTACTCCCAAGAGATCACCATAACGTAGCCAGGATATCGATGCTTTAAAGTCTATATGGGGCCTGTTTAAAGCCCGATAAAACCGACCATGAACCTCGTTGCCCTTCCCTCCTTGCAATCATCAGTTCTAAGTAGTACAGGTTTGCGCCAATTCTCTTGAGTCAATTAGTTAACCTTCTTATCCTCAAAAAACAAAAAGTAAAACTTATTTTCATCTACCTAATAGCGAGAATTTATAAGCGCTTATCGCAAAACATGTATTATACTTAAATTTACGATTTTATGGTTGCTTACACTTCAACATTTCGCATTACCAGAAATTAGAATAAGAACTGGCCCACGTATTAGCTATGGATCTCTCGGTGTAACATATTTTTATAATTTTTGTTGTCACTTATAATTTGTTTATACAGGGCGTCGAGCTCGAGCTCTTATCATGGGAGCATGGCTTCTCAGCTTTCTCTTCTGTGTTCCTATGATGTTTTTGTTCGACGAAGCGAACGTTGAAGGTAAGACTTTATTTCAGATTAATTTTATATAGTTTTTTATTATCTATATAACTATTTATATTTTAAATATGTGGATAGTTTATACTTTCCCTTTCTAAATATTGTAAATTGATCAATGTTATATGTGCATCGTTGGCAGATTTATTACTGTTTTATGAACAAATGAAATTTAAATTAAATCGAGTAAAAAATATTAAATTAGGACAAATAGTTCGAATTTATAAATATGAAAAACAAAAGAAGGACAAAATTTTAGTGAGAAACCATAATTTATAATTTGTTCTAAGCAAGAATAAAATATGCATCCAAAATTGAGTACTCTGTCAAACTTAGTGATAGTTATACTAAATTTTACAATCAAGATAGACAGTGGGGGTGTGAAATCAGACTATGTCTGCATCTAGTTTTAAATAATACCGTCAGCTGTTAAAAGAAAAGCGAGATTATTCTACGATGAGCGAAATTATTTCTGTATGCAATAGACATCTAGATATGAAGTAATTTGCCATTTTAAGAGTATTTATAGAGACGTAAAGAGAAAAAGCTGAGTATGTAATAAGAGTCTTATAATAAGAGAAAAAGTTGGCAAAGTATACTGTATTAAGTCTAAATGATGTTATAATAAGCATATTGGAGAAAATTTATTACAGGCTTAGAGAAACAATATTACGTTGAAGGATATTATCTTACAATTGTTTATGGTTATTGTATTATTAATTCTATACTTTATTTTGCTTATTATCTCAGGCATATTAAGTAGTTTGTTTATATCTTCTTGTACTAGTCACAGGTGCGAGGCTACTGTTAGCAGCAATTATTTTAAACTTACATTTACAAGTGACCCATCTGTTTCCGTAAAAAATGTCATAAAAATAAGCCCTTTTAAAAACCCATTAACTGATCCGCACAACTTCATCTGCGTCTCTTAAAACAAAAAACTTTCTCTAGGTCACTACATTATGCAATCGTACTCAGCTTTAATTCTATTGGTTTTATATATAATAGTTTTTTTTAATAAACTGGCATACTTACACAAAAATAATTTCTCAATTTGTACCGATATGATGATCATAGTTTCCCTCAGGTAGAGCAGAGTTACTATAACAGGCTTAAAATTAAAAAAAGAGTTTTTTTTTTAATTATAGCAGTAAAGATTAGCCGTGTATTAGATTATCCGTGTGGTGACGGATTAAGAATACAAAGTGTCACCACCCCTATTCATTCCATGGATGTCGTAAGAGGCGACTAAAAGAACAAAATAAGCAGCTAACATCACTGCCAAGAGAAGGAAAACTTGAAACAAACCCTTTACCAACCCGTCTGGCCAGCGTGGTATAGTAGGCCAAAACCTCCTTTCAAAGGAGAGGCCTATGTCCAGCAGTGGACTGTTAAATTCTGTTGATGATGATTGATGAAAGATTAGCCAATAAAAAACGCAACCAACGAATGCCTAACTCACAGTTGAGAATGTTACTTACCAACATCGTAATACAGTTTGCATATGTCCTTCTGACATCTTTCGACCCTCATCCAATTACGAGATGGACAGGCAAATATAATATTCAGTTTATAAGTATCTCAAGAAAGTTGTTTACTAACAAACAATTTAATAAAGATATTTGATACTTTTGAACATTTTAAACTTCAATAATAAGAAGACAAACTTCGTGGTGATATGGGACTATGGGAGTGGTAGGTACTAATAGTTGATATAGAAATATTTTTTTATTAATTTATTGACAACTTTAAGAACATTGATTTAAGTTAGAAACCTGTACCTGAAACTAAAATTATATCGTCCTAAGAGCATGTTGCTCTGCCACACCTGTTTTTATCTATGAATTAAATAAATATTTTGGACATCTTACACACAACATCATCTAGTCCCAAAGTAAGCAGAGCTTGTGTTATGGGTACTAAACAACTGATATAAATACATAAACATACTTTTTTTTTTGTAAATACATACATATTATACATAGGAAAACACCCAGACTCCGAAACAAATATTTGTGGATCACACAAATATTTGGTCTGACCCGGGAATCGAACCCGAGACCTCTTGATCAGCAGCCGCATACGCTAACCACCAGACCAACAAGGCAGTCGAATTATTTTAAAAGTTGAGAAGATTTTCTATTATATTTTATGATATACTTTTTTTTTACTTTGAAGTTATTTTCGATTCGACTCGAAAAATAATACGACAGGAAGTTCTAAGGAAGCATGACTCATAATTTTACCTTTATTTATAAGATGCAATTTTTTAATTCTATCTTTCTTGCAGGCATTTATCAATGCTGGTCAGGAATAAGCAAGTTGCAATGGAGAATATGGATGACAAGCGTGTTCGTTTCACTGTTTGTGGCTCCAGCTCTGACAATATCGGCCTGCTATGGTGTGATTGTAGTAACAATACGTCAAAAAAGTAACCGTGTACTTGGCAGACGGGCTACAGCAACCAGGCAATGTGAGTAAACAATAGCTCTATTATTTTATTTAAACCCCAATCCTAGTCATATGTTATATGTATATATGTCAGTAAACTAAAGTTAATCCTTACCAATATAATAAATGCCTAAGTAACTCAGCCTGTCTGAACTGATTTAAACGAAATTCGGTAAAGGTACAGATAGTCTAGAGCATAAGAAAGGATAAAGGCTACTTTTTACCGCAATAACCGACATACACTGGCGGAGCCGCGGGTCAAAGCTAGTATGTAATAATTAATTTGACTATTTTTTTTTTTTTTTTTTATATTTAAGCCTGCCAAGTATCTACTATCAAAGTATCACAATATGGTTTGAGTTAAACGCTGCATGTCCTAATAACTAACTGACTGAAAGTCCCCGCGACACTGGATGTACATTCCTAATGCGAGAGTTATCATAAAAAACAGAAAAAATCAGAATAAGAAAAGATCACCAATTTCTTTGGCCAATATTGATTATTTTGACAAAGTAAATTCTTTAGACTATGCGACTTTTAGCTTTAATCTAGTCAAAGTTAAATAAATAGTTATAAATAAGTAGTATTAGTTATTAGATTTCTAATAAATTTATATCTATTTTAAAGAAAATCAATATATTTTAAATAGAAATTTACTTTTATTCAAAGGTGCTTTTCTATTATATAAATTCCATGAAATTGTAGTAAGTTCTCACGCTTTTGTTTAGCATTTTAGGATACAGAAGTGAGTGTATGTTTTTACATATTTAGAAATTAAAAAAATATAGAATTATGGACGAAAACAACTATAATTGGAAGTAATAAGTTAACAACAATAAGAACATTATCAGAAGTACTAAAATCAATTCAACTCCCACTCAATACCCACTCATGTTATAACCGTATAACTATTGAAGTCCACCCATGCGTATGTGTGTAGGTACCTAGAAGAAAAATGGACTGCCTTGACCAGGCAGGGTGATGATGATGTAAGCCTGAATTGTGTATTTATTACCAATAATATACCAAGAAACCAATAGTTTGATAGCTTACAGACGCCATGAAAGCTAATTGCCAAGTGGATCATAGTTAACCTAATTACCATACGAAATCTAGATACATAGTAGTTGGTTGAAAACTAATAAGATTGGATATAAAATGGTCATAAAGTAAATATGTTGGCTATAATTTATATTAGTTTCTGTCTGACACTCTTAATTAATTATAGTCAGTAATGTGTCACTGTTTTTGCTGCTCGGTTTTTGAAAAGATATCACGGGATTGAATGATTGATAGTCATTTTTAAAGAATGAGTAATTGTTTGGAGTGTGTCTTTTGGGTATATCAAGGGTCATAAATGCATTGTCACCCTTAGGTTCTCCTCTGCTAGAATAAATGGGAGCTAAGCTTCACTCACTCCTTCACTGAAAACTTCACAGAAATTAGCGAGAGAATTGTTTAGCTTAGGGTTTGTGTGATGTCTTGTTATCATATTTCGGTCCTCTTCTTCCTCAACATTGCGGTAGCTTCATATTTTGGGTTATGTAATTTATTTTATACTAAAGACCCGGCGATGCATGAAAGTCTATGTAAGAAATTAATTAAGAAATTAATTGTATTCCCCTACTAGGATCCGCATGTACTACATAAATAAATCTACCTCTTGAATCGTATCTATTTAAGAAAACTGAATTTAAATCCATTGAGTAGTTTCAAAGATCTAAGTGAACAGACAACAGTGAAGTGACTTCGTTTTATAATGATGATGATAATAATTATTAAAACACATTATAAAACTATGTCGTGGATGCTTTAATTTGCGATGTTAGAAACTACTTAAATTTTCTTGTCTTTATTGTTCCTAATATTATTTTGGATCAGTTAATAGTTTATTCGATTTTACCTAAGTATCAGTTTCTCTATGAAACGACTGAGGTCAAAACTAAATTCGAAAGTTGAACACTAGTTAGTCTATCAGTGTATCGAAATTTCAAAATCAAAATCGATTTGTGAATGAATCTTAATGATGAAACAAAAATGTTATTACGTTTTATTTTTATGCTAGCAACATTCGTATGCATGGAACGTGGTGCGTATGTTAAGGAAGTCAAATTAATTCCTAACACTTAATTATTCTACTTATTTCGACTGTTAGAATCACTTTTTTACACAATAGTTCGACTCAATTATTAAAAAAGGTCGAACAGGTCATACCACAGGTAGACTGTTTTATCTTCGTAAACTGAATAAATAATTTTATCGAGAATAAGTTCTATTGTACAACAAAAACCATTTTTCAGAACACTTAACATTAAATAACGGTTTCGATTATTACAAGTCACATTTAGGGTTTTTGGCGTAGGTTTATTGTACGCGTCCTACGAGAGGTTTTTTTTTTATTATTACATCCAACATATTACAACTATACTTTCGTAAATAAAGCTAGATACCCGGTATTTAGTCCCATGATTTACTGTGATATCCAACAACTTGATATGATACATGATTTACCACATCTGAATAAACCTTAAAAAAATTTAGAGAATACAGTTTTAGCTACACGGCCAGTTAGATAGTCAAACAAGAGATTGACCCTATAACGATTTGTTTCATATGCGACGTACGCAATCCCTTGAATGTACAAAAAGGTAAGGATAAAATTACCTACAAAGATGAAAATGATGAAATATCGGGGCTAAATTAAGCAGAACGTGCCTGAAATGTTAAAGTATCGCGGTCAAAGAAATATAGACTCAACCACTTCGGATTTATGCTCACAAATAAAATCTTATCGTTACTTATTGAATAAACTGCGGCTAAGAATACAGAACGATAAAGTGAGTTACGATCTTGAATAAACCTAAGGCTTAATAAATTGTTAAATAAATATTTCGACGAAATAACCGCGTACGTGATTTGAAGTGAAATATACCTTGCAACGATGTGCGAAGTGTTCCAGTTAGGACTCAGTTTGGAAATTACATTGGTTTACTACTGCGGCATTATTATAATACACCATAAAATATTAAAATACAAAGACAAATTATTACAATGATGAATTTTCTTGTTTTCTTGAAACTTAATTGACTGAACTTCTTGAAAAATAATGTATTAGTTCAAAATCTAACTTGAAATCTATACAACGCATAAAAATTATAGTTCCGTATTTTTTTATATTATAAACTTAAACTTATACTATACTTAAACTATACTTTATAAGTTTTACTAGAAAATAAAAAAGGTTTTATATACCTATCCGTTTTATGTTTCATTTAACTAGGTAAATATGTTGTTCTTAAGATACTGCAAATCAAATTTTGCTTCACTATTCCATAAAAATGGAAAAATATAAATATTTACATATATTATTCAGGAAACTTTAACAGAATTCATGCATTTTTTAAACAAGTTGTCTGTTGCAAACAATAAAATTTTCTAATACAGTTGGTTATTTCAAACTTCTGTATTTCAAATAGATGTACACCACTAAGTTTTATTTGAGATTATCATACATACGTTGAATTTAACGAATGAAGTGTCAATAGAGTTGTAATAATAGTTCGTGTTATCACCCAAACTACAGTCTTTCAGAATTTTATTTTCTATATTTGGACAATTTTATGATACTCTGCTTTTATTACAGACAGCGACGACTTGGACAGCAGACGTGCAAGCAGTAGAGGAATCATACCCAAAGCCAAGATTAAAACTGTCAAAATGACATTTGTCATCGTTTTTGGTGAGATAATATTTCATTTTTGTGGAAATTTATGTTAAGTTTGTTGTACCACGGAGATCAAACAGAAATACCATCAACAACTCATAACGTCCCACTGCTGGGCACAGGTCTCCTCTCAAGAGAGGGTTAAGGCCATACGTCCCCACGCTAGCCGAGTGCGGGTTGGGGACTGGCAAGACACGTTGTGGCTACGTAATCTTGCTGTTGGATGTTTCTAAGCCGCCCGAAAGCCTCCAACTAAGCTTCACGACTGCTATCTTCTGATAACAACCGGGACCGACTGCTTAACGTGACCTCCGAATCACGGAAACGCTCATTACATAAAATGCCACAAACGGTCACCCATCTAGGTCCGACCGCGCCGTCGTTGCTTACCCTTAGTTGATTGTTTCCAATCACCTAAGGCCACTCGGCTATGCGCGCTTCAGAAATAGTTATGTTAGAATCCGGTCAAAATCGGTTAAATATCGGTGAGTAAAATAATGTTCCAATAAAACCTCTATTCTACTATAAATTGTACTATCGTTATGAATAAAACTTAATTTTGTGCTACGTTAAGAAGATTTTAATTTCAATTAATTCAATTTTACTGTTACAAACAAAATGTATTAAGTTTCCTGCTATATAAATTGCTTAAAAGTAAAGAAAATAATATGAAGTATTTTTAATTTTACATAAACTTCGAAACTTTTTATAGAATAAATAACGGTGACAGTTGAAACAACATCGACACCCTCTTGGGTGGACAAACATTTCCCAAACAAGTCGTTCTGAGCATGCTAAGTTTCAAAACTTTTTGTTGCCATTTTTGAGAATATTTATTTTTATACGGTGCTAATGCCAAAAAAGTTTTGTTCTGTCAATTTTTTGGTTTCGAGTAACTTTGTATTTGGTCAATAAAAAACAGCTAGACTACAATGAAATATATAATTTTATGCCCTACTATTGTGTATTTTCTAGGACATATCAGTTTACACAAAAATAATAATTTAATTCTTTTTTTGGTTTGGTTTAATATTATAATTAAATCTGAGCATTGAATAGGCTCGAATTTGTTTTCCAAGTTTATTTGATTTTCAGTAAATGATATCATTAAATGATTTTCATACCTATTTCACTTTCTTTTCTGGTAACTACTGAAAAAGTGAGCATGATATTAGTAAACAAATTTAATTTTATTCATTTAAGACTTTATTTTTCCGTCACTGTTTAATTGAAAAAAATTTTCTACTTTATACTTTTAGTTGTGAAATAAGATTTTGATATTAAAAAAAAAATGCATTTTTCTTATCGCTTTATTTATAGATCAGTTTGACAACTTACTGTTAAAGTCTATAAACTATAATCAACCTATTTGCCTATTTATATATTTTATTTTCAAATTTGAGTTTCCAAATTTTAACTTAGATCAGAGAATAGATAAGTTGCAAAGAAATGTTCCTGTAATAAATAGTCTGGAATTTATTAATTGGCAACTTTTATCTGGTAAATGGTTTTGTACAGAACGATGTTTGCACAGAACGATATTAAATCAGTATATACTATCTAAAACTTTATGAGAAACTGGTAAAACCAGCCCTAATCCTCGTATAATATGAACACAAGTTACTGTAACAGCCTATATTAGTAAAAAAAAAGAAAACCTTAGCGCGTGGTGAAGGGTGCCAACTTAACAAGCAGGCTCGTTCATTATCTCAAACGATTCTTCGGTAAATAAATCATTACCCCAGCGGAGGTAGAACACCCATAGCGAGGCACGATCTTTTTGAAGGTCTTAACCGTAGGAGGTTTTACATATAGAGGGCCCCACAAATAAAGTGTTTATAAACATGATAAAACTAGCTCGAATGAAGAGTATTTTGTTACTTCGTGTTAAAGATCTCGTCGTGATGGAAACACTACTATTTGACCGTCTTACTTAATTGATTTTGACTGCACGTTTAGCTTAGTGGTTCAAGCGGTCGCCACGCAGCATTCTACTGCACCAAGCATTGTGGGTACAAATCCGACATGGGACAACACTAGTGATTCACAAATTTGATCTGAGTCTGGGTAGTATTTTTGTTAGGCTCGTGTATATTTGTAAGTTCCCCACTACACAGGGTGTATATAACTTCTGCAGGATTTGTCTTTAATTTATTTTTTATAAATTTAATAGACATACCTTTGTACAGAATTAATTGACAAGGCAAAACTAATACCGAATACAATTTATATTATAATACTTATGCCCTGTCACATTTTTTGATCACTACGAACGTATTGCTCACGATACGTTGACGATCTCCCAAAATGTCTAACCGATTTTCAAGTTTTTCTTTGTGTGTTTTGCTGACGGTCGTAAGTTAATATCACACTTTTTTTTTTTACGTGTGGAAATTCCCGCGGACCGTCACCCCGTCGGGGGTTACGGCGGGGTGGTGTGTCGGACTCGAACCGACTAAAACCACACGGTGTGACCCTCTCTGCGCCTTTGTATTGGAAGGAGTCCAGGGAGGAGATTTCCTTCTGGACTCCAACCAGCGCCTGCCCGCACTGTTGCGGGCACCAACTCTTTACTCGACTCTCTAATTGGGCAACGTCCGGTCACACGCGGACGTCACCCCCTCGCGGTTGGCCACTACTGCGGACGGACGGGAAACCCGTCCCGCCCATCCGCGGCCACTCTCAGGGCGGCATGAGACGCAGGTATGCGCGCCTCCGCCGCCCGGGGCGCCGGCGGCGGATCGGGTCCGATTGGATGGCATCCTCCCGGGCCTTCTCCGCCACCTCCTTCTGCAAGATTACGTCCTCGCAGAAGGTTGCGACCGCGGTAAAACAACTGTCGCTGCCGGCCATCGTTCTTATGACGGCCGACAGCGAGAGATCCCCTCCGATGACTGCAGTGAGGGCCCGGCGCTGCGTCGCCCAAGCGAGGCAGACCGCCAGCGTGTGCTGGGCCGTGTCCTCACTGCAGTCGCAGTGGTGGCAGGTGGGACTCGGTTCCCTCCTAGCGACCGAGTGCAGGTACTTTCCGAAGCAACCGTGGCCGGAAAGTACCTGCGTCAGCCGGAAGGAAAGGGTCCCGTGCTGCCGCCCTGCCCACTCCTCGATGACCGGCTGGAGAGCCTCCACGGTGGCGAGGCCAGCGCGTGGGGTCTCCAGCCGGATCGACCATCTCAGCGTGATGGCTCGGCGAGCGGCTTCTCCTCCTTCCTCCGTCTTCGGGCGGAGGGCGAAATCCGCTCTCCGCCCGGAAGTCAGCCACTCGCCGATAACAGAGCCGCCGCCCACACCGGTGCACTGTAAAGTGCCATTGACCGGACAACCCCCGTGTACAGCTGCCTAGTGGGGACACTGGCCCCGCCCAAATTGGGCAGAAGTCGCCCTAGGGCGGAGGCAGTGCCCACCGAAGAGCCACCTACCGTCGAGGACCAGACCCAGGTACCTCATCTGGGCCCGGACCGGTACGAGGACCGAGTTGACCTCGATCGAGGCGCCGGCGGGCGGACCACGACGGGGCCCATGAAATAATAGGGCCTCCGTCTTGTCCAGGGCCACCCGCAGACCCAGCGCCTCGATGCGCCCGACCACCCGGGATACTCCTGTGGTGGCCAGGCGCGCCGCCTCCTCAAAGTTTGCCCCCCGGGCCGTGACCAGGGTGTCGTCTGCGTAGCAGATTACACCTAGCCCGGGGGGAGACGCCCTCGTAGGGCCCAGTCGTATCCCATGTTCCACAGGAGTGGTCCTAGGACAGACCCCTGTGGAAAGTTAACATCACACTAGCCTAACCAATAGGATTTCAGCATGATTGAATATCTATCTACGGGTATCTTTAATTCTATATACGTAAACATTAAAGAAATTAAAAAGTTATACAATTTTTTTTCTCCTTTTTCCTTTAAATGTTTGTATTTAGATTGCTGTTGGCTGGAATAATTTATAAGTTGACGAATACATAACAGATTAACACAAAATAGTTGATAATTAAAGTTATAACAGAACACGATTTTACAGGCGAATAAATCTATTGTAATCATTTATAGTTGGGGGAATAGCCTGTATGCGGAACATAAATAACATTACCCTTGTGTACACACACATAATTATATAGGTACAAATACATATCTGTGACAAGTTTCCCATTAATTTTCCGTGAGTAACTCTAAATTTATGTAGTTTAAGTAATTATTGTTTCCCTACTTCAATGTACAGTACACATTTATATGCTTAAGTTGGTTGAGAGAGAAATCGCAATAAGTGTGTGACCGATTATTTTTGTTTCTACTCATGCTTTCCATAAAAAATCCAAACATAATTTAAAATAAATTCCCTCACTGTTCCTGAGTGCTTAGATTATTCAAATGATTGCTGATTTCCACCATAAACTGAGTGATTGAAGAAGGAGGTTTTTGTGCATGCATGATCATTCTGGAAGAGAAAAATGGAGAATTCTAAAGGTTTCCGTTTGAACCCGGGACGACTCACTACTTGGTTGTAACACAGTGATAGTACTTCAGAAGTATTTTTTTTATTAATACTATTAGCGAGTAAGTAAAATATTTTTTTCTTTGTCTACTACGTGAACTTATTTAAATTAATTCCATCAAATGGAGTGTCAGGTACATGGTACATTAATAAAGAATTTGTTTAGTTGTTTTGCTTTCAGTACATTGGTTGCCCTAAAAACGTACTCCTATGCTCCTATGTAGGTTAAGTAAATATTCCCGTATATTTAAAAGCATTTGGTCGTCATTTAGACATATTTTTATTTAACACGATGTCACGATAACGTAACATGTCATTAGTAGACATTTGCTTTGGAAAATATAATGGAATTATGAAACTGTCATCGAATGTCGTGACTGCATTTTTTTATTAGAATAATAACAGGGCACAGGTGACGCAATAATAATACTCTTGTATTAAAATATGCACTGGCGTTAATTTCTGTCACACAATTTCGTTAGCAGTTATTTTAGATACGCTATACTGTATAACAAAACTATATAATAAATTTATTTAACAGTATAACACTAAAAATAAACATTGTCAGAAAGATTCATTATGACATGATTGGTAAATTTCTTTTAAAATTGAGCACGTTGAAATATAAATATTTTTGCTATTTATGAAGACTCGACTTTAACAAAATTCGGTTTAAAGCTTAGTACAATCTTGTAAATCATTGGGTGGATGAATATTAAAAAATATCCCCAATTTAAAGGTACCTAAAAATAATTTTTGTTCAAGATTTTACCATTTTGATGATGATGATGGCCGATACAGCAAGAAGATGTGTGGACATCTTCTTGCTGATCTTTTAGGATTCGAAATAAAAAAATATTACGATAAGGGCAAGGACCAGAGGCCTTACGGATCGTGTGTTAAGAAATACACATACACCTGAATACCCATCATCATCATCATCATCATCATCAGTCTATCGTAGTCCACTGCTGGATATTTCTTCAATTCTTCTTCAATTTCAATTCTTCTCCAATTGCACGCCACTTAGTTCGATCCTCGGCTACTCGCAACCAGCTCCTACCCGGCTGGTAGTAGCATAAAATTATAAATGATATAGCATAAAACTTGGGTTACTTACTTTTGGAGAATTCTAAACCTTAAACAACAAACACAATTTGTTTTATTGAGTGACAGCGGTAAGGAACCAACGTTTTGATAGTCCTTTTGTAAATAATAACAGTACAAAATATTATTACGTGCTTCTTCATACCTGTACAAAAAAGCTGACAACGAAAAGCTGACATTCAAATAGCGTTTAATAAAAATCTGACAGTACAGTAGGTAGTAGTTTTTTGTAAATCCTTTTCAAATACCTAAAGTGGTTTTGAAGTAAGCAAGGTACTTATAGAAATATTTTGTATTGGAGCTCATAACTGTGTGAAAGTTGTAGGTATTGTATTATTATCAGAATTGGTTGTAACTGCTAATTGCCTATACAATTAAGTTATTGAATAGGTAGAAAATCAGCGAGTTCTAGCCGTTTCGTATGATATTATATTATTTAATGGCTTTTTATATAAGTATAAAAGTTGATAAGTTAGCGATTAATATTTAAATTGTCAGTTTTCTACACCTACATTTAAGTATAATATAACAGAATTAACATTTTCAATTCTTGTTTGACAGTCAAAATTTTAAGAGTCCATACTATTTATATTTTAATACGTGAAGCAAAAACTTTGTATCCCTTTTCATAAACATTCAACGGTATATGAAACGGAGTATGAAATTTCACACTTGGCAACCACTATTTGTTATAAATTCAAAAGTAACTTTGTTTGGCTATTACGGCTTTCACAGCTTAACCACTGCAATTCTAGCAAAATTGGCATGAAGATACCTCGATTCTTGATGAAGGACATAAACATTTCTATAAAATTTTTGGTTTAACCGCGATAACAGACATACACACGGATAGTTACGCGGGCAAACGCTAGGTTATCTATAATAGTCAAGATAACCTCTGTGTTTTTTGGAATATAGGGGATATAAACTTTCTTTTAGATTTATTTCAGTACATTATCGGTATCATTAAAATACATTATATCCATGTCATACCTACTAGAACAAAAGTTCCTAAATAAGACAGTGTGTACACAAACAGGCAGACAAACAGATATAGCGAATAAATAAATAAAAAAGTGTAAAAAAAATTTCATTGAAACGTCTCGTCAAAGAGATGAAACTTTAAAATTAAAGGCATAAAATGTTCATAACTATTTACTACATCCTCAACTACTACAATAACATACACAAACAAAAGCTAAGATCAAATATCTTATGAAACAATAACAAAAATAAAAACCATCGCAATATGAAGAAGCAACAAAAGCTAAGAGACAATAAAAAAATTTACGATCTCTTTCATCATGTCTAACTGTAAGGAATTGTTTTCACCCGCCACGGAACATAAAATAACAATAAATAGATTAATACTTGAGATCCTAACATCGCAACTTATCCTGTAAAAGCTTTAGGCGGGATTTGTGCTTAAGTTAAGCGGTTTTCAAAAATCCTTGTGCGAGGTCTCGGTGCCCTTGACTTACGTGTCCCAACAAGGAAAATGTTCATAAAAAGTTGAGCTCCTTATTAACGAGTGACAGGCATCTCATATAATATTATATATGTAACTGGAGAAGCGAGTATTATTGGAGGATTTGAAAGAGTAGGAGAAAAGATGGAATGAGAAAAAAATGTGTTTCGTTGTAACAATATGTTGAATATTGTAAACTTGTAAAGGTTTTAACGGTGGTCGTTTTAAGGCTAATCTATGCAAATAAATAAAACGGGAGTGTCGGTAAATAATATTATATATAGTATTAACATCAAAACAGTAATTTTTAAAGTATTGTTTGTCTGTATGGCTGTTTCTTTCGGCTAATCTCTGGAACGGTGGGACTTAATAAATCAAATAAAACGACTAAAAACAGGAAAAAGTAAAAAAAAAAACTATAACTCGACTCTGTTACTATTATTACGAATCTACAGACACCTCACTCATTAGAATCGGTTAGCAATTTTGGCACTACGATGTAACATACATAAACTGACAAAAATATTACATTTCGGGCAACGAGAGTTAAATAAAAACTAGTAAAAAACACACGTTTCTCGATATCAAACGTTGCAAGTAGCTCATTAGCTTGGCTTTTTATAAAATTACACTTATTTAAAAAAAAAACAACGATGAAATATCTTTGTATTTAATACTCGACAGAGTGCGACATAAAATGAAACTAGTATCAAATACTAAGTCAGAAAAGTTTGAGAAACACTTCGCAATATTCCATAATTTCTAGCTCAACAACAAACTGCAAGAAAGTTTGCGTGTTAAGTAATTATCACTCTACAGCGGGTGAAAGTTCACAAACTTTGACAGTAAAGCTGGACTGTTTTTATTGTATAATCTCTAGGGAAAGCACTGAGCAATCTGTTGTAATAATTTGTAAGTTCATTATGCCAACTCTTGTGTATTAAATCCCTATTAAATTGTGTCTTCGAAAATAATTGTAGGACAAAGTAGGGCGCTTTGTAATAATTTGTCATCGTCTATAGATTAAATTTCTTCATTATTTTATTGAGTATTGTATACCTACTCATTATACTTATATTTACGCTATTTATACTCTACTGCGACAGAAGAAGAGGCACGGTTTTATTGACAGTAGAACAAATTGTACATTTTAAGCGCATATGTTACGTAGTTTTGAGAAGGCATATGCTTACTTGGAAAAAGCTGTATCAGAATTCATAGCTGACTAAAAACTGCATCTCGAAAAGGCCTCGGTTAAATGATACTCATACACTAACGTGATGAGACCTTAAGGGAAGAGGAATATATCTACAGCTGACTTACCCATAATATCTTGATCGAAAGTTCAACACCCTAGTTAAAATTATAAGCTGGTTTATTTCTAAATATTATCATCAATATTTTTGTGTTGATCTACTGTACGACAAAGGCTTCTTAAACAGGCGATTTTGGTCACTACCCTGGCTAGACGTGTTTGTAGAGGATTTGTTACAGCTTTTCTTCTTTGTGCTATTGTCCTCCGTAAAATTGACAAACCTTTTTTTTTTTCTTTTTTTTTCTCTGTGCGGAAATCCCCTCGGATACAACCAGTTGGTGGTTATGTCGGACTCGAACCGACCAAAACCGCACGCTGTCACAGGTACCAGAAGCCGAGGAACCAGGTGTACCCTCGCAAGGAAATCCCTGGGACCCCGACGTAAAAAACAAATAAATTGATACCCTACTTTGTCCCACAATTATTATTTTCGAAGACAAAATTTATTAGGGATTTAATACACAAGAGTTAGCATAATGAACTTACAAATTATTACAACAGATTGCTGGCTGCTTTCCCTAAAGATAAAATTGACAAACCTGCCTTTAACGCTGCCTGATGAAAGGCATGAAAGCTCTAAGAGTAACGAGTAATACTTATTGTGAATACAGACAATTCAGTATGGCGGCCTATTGAGATGCTTCTGTGTATGTATGTAGGTCTCCGGTCTCTCATACAACAACAAAACTCAACAGCACGTTTACTCGTACTATTATTTAAGTTTAGCCTTCTGTCAGAGGGAAGTACCATGGCTCTATTACCTTAAGAGTGCTGCCTTTGTCGGTTCTTACAACAATACACCTCATATTCTTAATCTGTCATCATACGTATACGTAAAACTAATCTTCCAATACTTACTCTGTGCTTTGTTTCAGTGTTCGTGCTTTGCTGGTCACCATATATGATTTTTGACTTGCTGCAAGTTTATGGCTACGTTCCCGACACTCAAGTTAACATTGCAATAGCCTCTCTCATCCAGAGCTTAGCGCCCCTCAATTCAGCAGCAAACCCTGTTATATACTTCATATTCTCGAACAGGATATTTCTTAGCCTCAGGTAAGAATAAAAATAAGCACATAATGGACAATCTTCTTTTAAGTTACAGATATATAAAGAAGGAGATTTATCGGTATGTATACCCATGTGTTTGTTTTTGAATCGGTCAACCGAATTTAATCTTTTGTTTTTAAAGAAGATTTTTAGAGTATATTTAGGACTTTTAAATATAATATAATTGAGTGTAAAGACTCATCAACAACCCATAATGTCCCACTGCTGGGCTCGGGTCTCCTTTCAGGAGAGGATTAAGGCAATACGTCCCAACGCTGGCTGATTTCGGGTTGGTGACACGCCAGACATACTTGTGGATTTGTCATATTGTCATTGGATGTTTTTGAAGCCAACGAAATACCTTCAACTTAACTTCACCATCATTTTATGATATCAACCGGGACCGACTGATTAACGTTACCTCCGAATCACGGAGGCTCTCATTGTGTCATTCCATTAACGGTCACGCATCGAGAGACCCACCCCATTAGCAGACCTTTCCTAATCGTGTATGTTTTTTTTAAATTTCAACTATTAAAGAGTCTACTACTTCTAGCTTAAAATAACGTTTTTTACATAATACATGCCCCTGAAATGGTTTCTTTCACAAAGAAACAAAATTTATACAGACAATAAAGTTAAATGACCCGGTACAACTAAACCGCATTTCTTGGTGTTCAAGAATAAAAAAAAAACATAACATAACACGTTTAGAAAATAGGATGCTTTACAAAATGGAGGTTCTTCTAAATAATCTTTGGTAGTATCAAAAATGTTTTGATAAAAATCTCCGGATTAGAAGCTGTAATAATAAAGTAAGTTGTATAATTTAGACATTATACAGAGATATAATAATGAGACTTTCGAGACATTAAATATCTTCTGACATTAAATTGAAGTCTTTGTGGGCTAAGTCTGTTGTATGCTTTGGCTTGGCTCACAATACATTGTATACACATTAAACATGTTTAATTAAATTATCTCGAACATTATTTGCAACTTTAATATCGTAGTAATGAGATTACTCATGACTTTGAAAGTCAATATTAAACAGAATAAATTATAAATATAAATGAGTTATTGCTCTTTTATAGCTAACATATCACAGTGATTACACTGACACGATCTTGTGGATTCTTTTCAATGTAATTACTGTGCAAATCTGGCTTGGTATTACTGAAATCATACTAATACTGTAGCAACTGTGTCAAAATTAAACCCGTCTATCTGTCACACTTTCATGTATAACCGCTGCACTGACTTCAATGAAATTTTAA
The DNA here is from genome assembly GCA_932526445.1 of Phragmatobia fuliginosa. Taxonomy (NCBI): domain Eukaryota; kingdom Metazoa; phylum Arthropoda; class Insecta; order Lepidoptera; family Erebidae; genus Phragmatobia; species Phragmatobia fuliginosa. The sequence goes on from OW052061.1 coordinate 19,211,973, forward strand.
TCATAATAAAAAAAATGAACTATTCTTTATCGCAATAACCAACATACACACGGGTGGAGTCACGGGCAAAAGTTAGTAATCCTTAGGACTAAGAAAAAAACTCGCAGTCAGCATGTGGTATTGATAGAGTTGAGGCATTTCAAGGTTCTTTCGGCAAAAGTAAATGTCAAACTTAAATACAAGGACCTTTATAATGACAAATAAAAACAATGCAGCACGGTTGACCGAAAACGAGTATATTTCCTTTAAAGCTTTCAATTATGAAATGTTGAAACTTAACTTCAAATAAATAAAATTTGCTCGATTTAACCCTATTTAGATTTCACTGTTTTCCTACTTTAGTTTTCCAACTGGATACTTTGTCCTTTTTTACCCTTCAATTTAAGCTGTTCGCATAAATAACGTTGACTGGCAATGGATAGGCCCCGTACGCTGGGTCCCGGCTTTTGTATTATAAAGGAATTAACGACAGCCATAAAACTTCTCGAGAAATACCAATCAATAGTAACGACTGTAAATGTACTCCGGCTTTAAGTAATTACTAACACAGCAGAGTAAGTACTAAAACCTATTGATTAAATAGTTTGATTATTCGTCATAAAACTGTAAGTAATTACTTATTACATAGTTGCCTCGTAAATTGATATTTTTTATATTTTTTAGGGTTCCGAAGTATATCACTCGGAACCCTTATAGATTCGTCATGTCCGTCTGTCCGTCTGTCCGTCCGTCCGTCCGTCCGTCCGTCCGTCCTCGACTTACCGTCCAAACGGTAAGTGTTAGAAAGATGAAACTTTGCATGAATATGTATTGTTATTACGCCGACAAAGTGCTATAATAAAATTTTGAAAAATATTTTTATTTGGGGTACCTCCCCTACACGTAAAGTGGGGATGTAAATTTTTTCTCGCGGCTACCCCATCATGTGGGGTATCATTAGATAGGTGTTTTAAAAACAATAAAGGGTTTCTAAGACGATTTTTTGATTCAGGTATCCGTTTGCGAGAAATTTCTCTTTAAAGGGCACTTTTTTGTAAAAACAGGGCGTCCCCCCCCCCCCCTCTAAACGCTAAACGGCTGGATCAAAAAATCTGGAAAAATTCGTGATGGTGGTCCACATAATGAACTTTGAAGGAAAACTATAACGGATTAGATGACTTCATTAATTCATGAGTTATGGAGACTTAACTTGTAAAATGCGCTGACTTGGAAAACGTCATACAAAATTAACACATTAATACGTGAACATAATAGAGCAAGATCCCAGAGCCGCCAGACCTACGTCATTTGTGCAAAGCTGAAATTTTCAGGATTATTAGTACAATGTCTTGTTAAGATGTATGCGTACCCATTAGCTTGAAAGCGGGGCCGTTTGTGAGATAGCGCGAAGTACAGATGGTAAAAAACCTTACTTACCTACGTTAAAGGTGCACAACCAACTCCTATGGGTGCGATTTTGACCCACTTTAAACGGACAGATTTCGTATTCTTGTATATACTTGTAACTATTCACAACATCAACGAAATCTGGCCGTTCAAAATCGCACCCATAGGAATTGGTTACAAACAAACAAACATACAGGTGAAGCTAATAAATAAGCGTGTAAAAACCATTTAATAATTTACAATTCTATTCTTGAAATAATACCAAAGATGATATACCTCAGCTTCCTAATTACTACAAATATTTAAAGGTATCTGGGGGGATGATTGGCCCTTCGGACTGGTCTGGCCGTATACAAAGGGTCTTAAAATAATACCTACCTTAGATAATATGTATAAATTTTTTAGTTATAAAATATAGTTATATAATATAGTTATAAAATTTAGGTTTGCTACTATAACGTAGTTTACCTAATTTTTTCACAACTTTCAAGACGTCTGTCAGAAGTAATGGCCCACGGAAAGTGTCTGGCAGTAATGAATTTTAATTTTAAATAATATTCTTAAAAAAATTGTAAATACTAGCTTTCCACCTATAACGTAGGTAAGTAAGGTTTTTATCCATCTGTACTTCGCGCTACCTCAGAACCGGCCCCCTTTCAAGCTAATGGGTACGCATACATCTTAACAAGACATTGTACTAATAATCCTGAAAATGTCAGCTTTGCACAAATGACGTAGGTCTGGTGGCTCTGGGATCTTGGACTATAATAATTATCTATTGGATACGATTTTAAATCCACGTGACTGAGGAACCCTTTACTGTGCGTGGCCTGACATGCACTTGGCAGATTTTTTTTATATTTTAGCTTACTATTGTGACTCTACTCTGCCTGATGGAAAGCATGAGTAGAATTCAGGTATAGGGGTGACCATGCTACATTGCCTACCCGCCACAATGAAGATGGTGACCCATACCATGGAGGCCAGTTATTTCTGCAACATTCTCCCTCCCTCGGTCTTACACCCAGCAACGAAATTCGACAGCAAGAATTAGCATGGTCATCTGTGTGAGGGTAGTACTGCCCCGGTCGAGCCGTGGCTCTACTACCTATTTATTGATATTGATTATACATAAATATTAAGCTAATATAATTCGTCGGTTTCGTAGCCATCTGCCACTAATATCAAATTATATTTAAAGGACCACCTTTAATATCAACAGTTAATTTTAAAATAATCCCGTTAGCTACTCTGTTCTGTCGTAGCATATGCATTATTTAGCTACGAATTATACAAACATCTGCTACGATTTGGTAAAGGTCGGCTACGGAATTATCTCCGTGAAATTAACAGCCCTACTTAAAACAAAATAACCTTTTAATTAAGAAGTTAAGAGCGAATAAATATATTTCTTTGTGTAAATGTGTTTTTAATTACTTTTGATAGTATTTATTTGAGGAGTTTTTAATAGCTTTCGTATAAAAGAATGGAGGACTAATTACTTTAATGTTTTCTGAGTAGTATTGTAAAAAATATGTTAATTTAAGAAAATGCATATTATAAACGGCTGCCTTCTTCATCACCTTCCTAGTCTTTATTATTCAAAAGATTATTTTATGGTCAGCTACTAGTTCATCCGTCTCATGTGAATGTCACGAAGCAACTGGCATAAAACCTTAGTAACCCTGAGGGTGAACAGACTCCAAAAGTTAAACTAGTTATCGGTGTAATATATGAAAGGTGCACTGACTTCCCAGTAACCATTGCTATAGTTCATGATAACCGGGACCGATGGCTTAACGTGCTATCCAAGGCACGGTCATGAAACAACGCCAAACTTTAGTTATTAAGATTATATTTTTAGAAAAACCCAACAATACTTTTGGCACTATCAGGAAATTGAACCCGAGACTTCGATCGGCAGTCACATACATTAACCATTAGACTAACGAGACAGACATGCTGCTTTCTTGAGCAAAATAATCTTTTTCTCTTTTAAAGTAATAATAAATATAATCCGCATATATTCTATAATGTTACTTCACACAAAGTAGTATACTCATTAAATTTAACTAGAAAAGCATTAAGATCATAAATTTCACCAGAAATTGAACAATAAGGCACTAAACCAGTTATGAGGTCATCAAGTCATGGCTCGAACGTCAAAAGTACTATCGTTAAAGTGCACTTAAATACTAAACGCTTTATGCTTTTTAGATCGTAAACTTAGTCTGTTTAGTAGCTTTTAAGTGACTATCTGTTGCTTCTAGAATGTTTTAAGTGCTGCACTGACTCTTACACAGGAGCGACAATGTTGAGTAATAGAATACCTATTCATTGATCCATAGAGGTTTATATTACCTTTTAAAATTTCGCGTTCGATGGCATATAACTTTGTACACATCTTAAATAAAGTATCTGATCAAGTTTACAAGTGTGTGTAATTCCGCGACGAATGGTATTGTATGTATACGTGTGTGTGAAATGTAATAAACTCCTTCTTTAATACACTTACAAATGATTATTATTTCTTCAAACGTACGCGAACCATGCGTAGTAATTTTCAAAAAGATTTTCACATGTATATATGACTAGAGGGTTATAGGTGCATTAAAATGACAGATACTTTCTAAAACTGTCAAGACGTTTTGTTTGCCATATATTTAGGAATTAAAGCGATCACATTGTGAACGTCGTGTTCTAGCCTGTAATAATATGGCCTTGAAACTTCAAAGGTTAGCGTCGCTCTTATGAGTTGTCAGTTGCAAGTGCAAAAAGATTATGATAGTCATTACACGCTTTATATTAGCTTCACCTGTATTTTTGTATGTTTGTTTGTATGTTTGTTTGTATGTTTGTAACCGACTCCTTTGGGCGCGATTTTGACCCACTTTAAACGGCCAGATTTCCTTCAAACTTTGTAGATTTATCGAGGACCGATGACAATACATTAATTAAAAAAAAATTTTAAAAAAAAATCTTTTTTAGTCTAGAAAAAAAATATAGTTTTAAAAAACTAAACAAACACGCTTTTAAACTAAAAAGTAGAAAATAATTTTAATGTAACAAAGCGTGGGGTGCTTCCTCAAAATATTTCAATAACGTCGCGTCGCCCCACGCTTTGTTATATTAAAATTATTTTCTACTTTTTAGTTTAAAAGCGTGTTTGTTTAGTTTTTTAAAACTATATTTTTTTTTAACCCTCAAATGATTCATTACAATGATACACGAAATACATATACACCTATAAATATCAGCCGGTGGCCACGGTGAAACCGTGTTTATCGCCGTCAAACTTTACTAAATTTACTACTACTAAACTTATACACGGTTAGTTTTTCATTACCATAAAAAAACTAGGGGTAGATTACAAAACGTATATACTTACGTAAACACCATAGAACAGAGACCGAACACTATAAAATAAAGTTATTAAAGTTTTAAAAATGTGAAAATACGTCCATAATTTATGGACACCTATTATTTTACGCACACGTATTTTAATGATCAATGAATAAAATTGCGGGTGACGGGGCTACCGTCGCAAGTGCGGCACAGTAGGTATTCTGTGACGTCACACTATTTTCTTTTAATACACTGTATTAACATTGACTTTGTAGTTCAAGCATTTAAGTCGTGAGCAAATATGATATTGATTGATAAATTATCTTCCAATAACAGGAACATTCCTCCGTACAAATGGCTGTGGTGTTGGGTGAAGGCAAGCGACAGTCCACCTGGAAACGAATCCCGAGCACACACAGAACTGTTGACTTCATCACACAGGCGGACCAGACATGATCTTACCATTAGAGTGAGTATATTAATACTTAATCACGAATTTTCCCACAAATTAGTTGTGTGCAATGATCTATTTCTTAAAACATCTTGCGAAAACCCTGTGGAACCGGGCTTAATGTCTTCTCTACGATGCAGAAATTTTATATGTGCCCAAAATCAATCAAAGTGGTGTGCAATGGGAGAGGCCTATGTCCAGCAGTGAAGTGCGATAGGCTGATGATGATGATGTGAACGTGACTAATTGATTATATATTGACGACAATTCTTTCAAATCACCTATTCATCATTAGTTACTTTTCTGTTACATATTATTAGTTCAATTTCCTTTTTTAACTCCACATGAATATGGATGCAATGATAAAACAGATAAATCCACACAGAATTTAGCTACTTTATCATTAGATCAGATGATAATCCGATTTCATCAGATGTATTTAAATTAAAACATAAATGTCAAAGTAAAAATGAAGTTTCAAACCTTAAATATCATATTACTGTTTATTAAGTATATAATGACATATGATTATTCAATAAAATTAAAATGGTTTTTATTATTTTTTGAAAACATTAAAAAACTGTTCACTAATTATTTGAACAAGTTCTATAAACAAATGAAGCTGGAATATCTCTTATCTCCTCTTCCAATTCATTGTAACTAAACAATACCCTTCTCAGGATTTAATTAACATCTACGAGCCAACCAAGGTCACTCACCTGAGTAATTAGGGTATCTGTCACTTACATTGCCCTCACTTTGACTTTGATAAAAGTTTTTCGACAATTTCCCAATATCCGCACTTTCTACCTTTAAACTTTTTCATTACCCTCACTCAAGAATCTAAATTAGGTCCATAACTTTATATGGTCTCAGTATAACGTACCTACTTAATGTTTTTTTCATTTCAACGACTTTCCTTTTTAATTACTTAGCTATTGAGTCTATAGCTTTTAATGGTGTATGTATTCTTTTGTAATGTAGGTGAAAGACGACAGTATCAAATTTCCGAAGCCAATAGTTCACCAGTGCAATAGTACGAACTCCAAAAAGGTTCGTCTACACCTTCCTGAACAACAACTCAACAACAACTGTCATCCTGTTCAAAGACGACGTGAAGATACTTTCTTGTAGAGTTTACCGAAATATTAAGGGGCAACACCGGGGCTATATCTACTATGGGTGGACTAACGTCAAGAGCTTCAAGTAATCCACGAACAGTCTTTGATTGAACCAAAATACTATGAATTTCTGGAGAAATTTATAACCTAAATATTTTCCTCTAACGTATAATTTTAAATGTACGTGTTATGTATACTATGTAATTTTAATCTGTGTGAACTTGTAGAATAAGATTATTATAAAAGTGAATTTGATTAATGTTGTTTATGATACTGCAAATAAAGTTTGGAATGTTAATGAATTTGATGTTTATAAAAAAGGAAAGTGTGCTTTCAACAAAACATTAACAGAAGTGATTAAAATATGATTCCACAGATTAATAATAAAAAAAAGTTAACCTTATATATATGATTGAATTACATTGAAAATCAAAACGAAATCTAAATTGATAACAAATTGTTTTGTGTTATTTAATTTTAAAGATTAATTAATGTTGATATTTGTATCAACACGAATTATTCGTCAAAGAACCAAATACGAGGCAATTAATTTCATTTTCATATGAGGATTTGTGAATTCTTGGAATACATAGATTTTTGATAAGTACATACTTACGATTCTGTGCGACATAAATGTGTTATAATGTTACATAATATTTTTTACTGACCTATGAATTTTGCTATTTTATCAGTACTATTCTAAAATTGTCGAGTTTAACTCACTCGTATAAATACACGATTTTTATGTATTATGTATTTTAACATCTGTTTCTTATAAGTCATTTTTAATTTTTACTAAAAATGGCAAAAAAACTTAATAATAAAGTTACTAAACATTCTAAACATCGTGATTTCAGCAGTGTTTTCTTGTCCCGTATTAATTGTTGAGCTAAGCTTCATAAAATACACGGTGTGATAAATTCTGAAAGTATTTTATTATAAAAAAATAAGTAGCAAATAGAATACAGGGACTATTTAGAAAAAAGAACATCTACTTTTCGGTACTTTGTACTACTTAGATTTCATGAACAAAAACATTCTGTATATATAATGTAAAGATTGATGTTAAGTGTTAAAAACGCTAATAATATAGGTAAAGCCCTGATTTCAATAGTTTTTTCGCAATATACATTTGTAGATTAATTAAAAATCTTTGCTTACATTTCAATTTCCAATTACAATACTTCAGACGTTACACATTTATTCAAAATGTCATAAAAATGTGTTTATTGGTGGGACTTAATCCATTTACACCCCAAAACCGTCATTCAGATCCGATCCGGATACAATAAAGGACAAACGATGGACTCGATTGTCGCTTTCCATGTTTTTTCATATAGCCCATAATTTATTTAGTATTTATTTCAAGTAATACAGATGTCATATATAAATATTTGAAATCGGCGCTTTCCCTACTTTTTAATTGTAGAATTATCTGTAAAATAATTTGATATTATTACCCCATACATATGAGGCCAATCCATGTCAGAATGTGCACCAAAGTCCATTTAAGTAGCACATTTTGACAAATGGTATTGGCACAAAATGTATACGGGCTATTAAAGTTAGTAACGTGCCAAACTAGATTGGAGTCAAACTCTAGTCATTTTGTGTATTATGTGTGTTTTAAATGTTTGTGTACGTTGTAGCTATTGGTCGATATTATTTTTAAAAATGTCTAATATTTCTAGTAATAAAAAACAACATCCTTTATAAAACTTTTAGCGTAATGAAAGTTACATTAATTTTAATATGAAAGTGATGTAATTTTATAATAGCTTTTATACAATGTTCTGGAAAATAAATAAACTAGTATTGTATTGTAATCTGCAAGACAATTTAGGTACGATGAATTTATGGCGCCATTTAAACTGTCTTAGATCAAAAAACAGTGAGTTGGAAGTTCGTAATTCGTTATACTTATCCCTAAATACAGTTAGTGTCGTAAATAGAGTTTCTTGTCTCTATAATTTTGGGATCTAAAAGATTTCCACAGCTAGTGGATGAGAGCAGCATAGGATGGAGGACGTGGAGAACCTTGAAGGCTAAGTAGCAAACAGAATGTATGTCCAGCACTCGAGTAGAATATAAAATTAGTAAAAAGTTTCTACACCTGTTAGCTCAGACTGCCAAAGTGACTCCACTCTGCCTGATGGAAAGCATGAGTAAAACCCAAGAGTGGAAATCATACTCATTGCAAATACATACAATTCAACATGGTGACCCACACTATGGCGGCCTAATTAGATGACTCTATACCAATTTACCTATAATCTCGCACTCACCGACGAAACTCATCAGCAAGTATGCTGCCGCTTTGGTTTGGTTCTCTGTTAGAGATTGATAATTGTGATTAATCAGTATGGTTCTATTCCCTTGGTTAATCAGTTTCTTACAAGCCTGGCAACTCTCTAGCTACGACACTAAATATTTCAAGTATTTTTTCACTATGTTGATAATGCATACATTGCCAATAGCTACATAGCTTATAAACTATATCTGAACAAAGAGTACATAAGAATAAATGTATGAAATATTAAACCGTCTTTTTATTTTCCCTTGTGAATAAGGTTTTGTATTGTCTCTGGCAAAGGCTAGTTTGTAATGTACAAAGACAGCTGTATTCCAGACCATGATCAGATTAGAAGTATGAATCAACTGTGATTTTATTGATATGATGATATGAGAGGTATTTGAATTATTAACCAAATTAGTATCAGTATTAAATTATAATAACTTGAAAACATGAGAGTGAAAAGCAAATTGTTCACAATACACACATAAAACGTAAAATGTAAAAAAAAAGAATACTGGAATAACACACCCACACTCACACAAGTAAACAGTTCATTTACCGTGTACATCTTTAGAAAGTCACACATCACCATATCTAGATGGAGTTATAGCCTAACACTGCTCATTAACATTGTGAAATAACGGATATTTAGTCCCTAAGATGATCCTTCTACCAGGCAAAGTCAGAATGTCAGGCGGTCCACTACTTAGTTAATGGATATACGCGTATATCGATATAGATTATACAGAACACTGTGGCCTGGTAAGCGTAAGCTAGCTTCAAAGTATGTTGTATATACACACATATTATAAACCCTTCTTGGTGGACAAGGAAGTGTGTGTGTGGGACTCCCGGGCAACCGGTCTACCCAGTAAACCCCACGGCAGCCTACCTCGGCAGTCCGGAGGAACACCAGGATCGCAACAGCGGCTTCTGGTGTCCCTCCTGCCATACCCCACAACTGGGGTACATCCCGGGGTGACTGGACTCACCTCCAGGGCAGGACGCTGTTGCGCCTCTCACCGCTCTGTGCAGTACCAGGCGGAACATCGACCCACCTTAAACGTCACCCCCCGGCCGCACCTATATACCTGTTAGAAAGTATGAGTAAAATCCAAGAGTAGTCACTACAAAAGCAGTACTCACTCATTCTGAATGACAATGCAGGATGGTAATCAATACTATGGCAGCCTATTGAGATGCTTACTGCTACCGCATCACTCTGGTCTTGCACTCATCAACAAACGACAAACAACACGAAAACACAAATGCTGATGTTAGATTGCTCTTATATACGAGGGCAGTACTGGTCCTGTCGGGCCGGGCATTATATGGAAATCAGCGTGGCTTTACTCCCTTATCTAAATATAAAACGTTTTATATGTGTTAAAGTCGCATCGACATATGATCTTTATATTTAATCATCGGTATAATAAGTTTCACTTACTTTTAATCCGTGTGGTAACGGATAATCCGTGTGGTGACGGATAATCCGTGTGGTGACGGATTAAGAATACAGAGTGGATTAGGAATACGGATAAACTACGCAAGATAACATCGATGCAAAGAGATGGTAAACTTGAAACCAACGCTATACCAAGGAGATGCCTATGTCGGGCAGTGGACTGTAAAGGCTGTTGATGATGATGATGACTTTTAGTCCAAATATTGAAATTAAAACGAAAAAGTTATTTGAACTTAGATTGTGAAATGACTTGACAGATGAAATTAAAATCTAATATCATTACAAACCACAAAACTGAAATCAAACCCAATGGTATCTCGGAAGCAATTTTTCGCTAAAATTACTTTTCTTGGTAATTAATTTTCGTCAAATGTCAACTCGTACTTTTACTTGTAAAGTAACTTGGGAACTTTCTTGGCTTTTGAAATTTGTTTGTGATTTTTCGCTTTAATAATGCCTATATTGTTAAAAAGTTTGGATAAGTGCTGTACCTCTCTGTCCTCTGAAGCGTGGGCATTTCTACATATATATTTCCCAGTGACTTGACAAGTTTTAAATAGTCCACATTATCCATACTAATGAGTTTGTAAGAAGTTGTCTGTCTATCTTAAACTTTCACGGCTAATGGGCCCGGTAAACGATCAAATTTGTTTGACAAATTTACGTGTTTGTCAAATTATTTGATCGTGTGCTGCTGTGTTTGACGCGTTTGTCAAACAAATTTGATTGTTTACAGGGCTCTTTAGCCATTGAACCGATTTGGATGAATTTTAGTATAGTGGTAAGTTGGACCTTGGGAAAAAACAGGTTTTTTTGTTGCGACAACCGACAACCGCTTGTTGTCGGTGGTATGGAGGCGTGATTGAAATTTTTTTTCGAAGATGAGGCTGGAAAATATGGTAATGGTCAAATGGATCACAAGAAAGAGTCGACATCTGTCAGCGTGTTCGTGGTAGACATTTGTCAGATATCATTTTTCATTCATAATTGCCAAACTTTTTTCTTCGTAATACAATAAAAATTTGAATCATCTTCATATAAATTCTTTGTTTTATTTTGTTTTAGAAAACAAAGTTCTTGTTGAAAAACCCTTTATAAGCGTTATCATCCCGGTTGTTATCATAAACGGCTTGAAAAAATTCCAACGGCAAGATTACGTATCCGCAACGTGTCTTGCCAGTCTCCAACCCGTCCTCGGCCAGAGTGGGGACGTATGGCCTTAGCCCTCTCTTGAGAGGAAACCCGTGCCTAGCAGACGTTATGGGTTGTTGTTGTTGTGTTAGAACCATGAATAATTGTACAGATATAATACACAATGAAATTATGTTTTACTTGCCAAAAGCTACTGCAATAAGCAAACAAACGAAAGAGACCAACCACAAAGACAGAGAATAAAAATACAAAACAAAGATTACAACAGACTGGTACGTATACTAAAATAAAAAACAGTTTTGTTATACGTATAAAAAAGAAAACGTGTTTTATATCTCAAAATAAAAATACAACTGAATCCTTGGAACATAACGAGTTTAGTATAAAATATTCTAACACATTTCAGAGCAATCGTGTCTAAAAGAAAATTTGATTAAACTGACTCTGAGGACCTAGATAGCACTAAAACCCCGCAGTGTCAAGACATAGTTACAACCGAATGACTGAGAATAAAAAAGATTTATGTCTACAAACTGTATAGTCTAGTTAAGGCCAACTAAGCATACTATATCATTTAATTTTATATTTTAAGCATCTAGTTTTAGGTCTCAAATTTAATATACGCTGTGTGTACAGTTTCAGAAAAGGATTAATTTTATTTGGAACCTTGCTAGGTATTATCCATACTAATATTATAAATTGAAAAGAAACTGTCTTTCTGTCTGTTGTTCTTTCACGGCCAAATCACTGTACTGATATTAATGAAATTTGCCATAGAGATACTTTGATTTGAAGGAGTGTCAGAAGTTACTATACGAGTAGTTAGTAGGAGGTACTTTTGGCAGAAAATACTTCGGACTTTTTTCCTTTTATTAGTTTTTTTTAACATATTGCAAAACTCAAAAAATTCTATCCAGGTCAATCTATAGATGGGTGATCATTCTTAAAACATTTAGATCCCTCCATGCTTCAGACAGCATATGGTCCCTGTTCCAATTTGGTTTTGAGATTCGATACTGGTACTTGGGAGTCCTAAAAATCTGAAAAAGTTATGACTAAAGAACTTCGATATCGCCTAAAATAATAACCTAAGTTACTCTTTTTTTCATCAGCTATCTTCCATTGAAAGATCAATCAAAATTGGTTCAGCTATTTCAGAGATTAGCCTAAACAAACAGACAGGCAGACGAACACACTTTTTTTTACTACATATATGGGTTGTGGTGGTCTAATGTCGGCCTCTGTTTATTTTATTCTGTAGACTAAAAGAACACTTTAGACCTTATAATAATTAATATTAATCAATAATAATATATTCATTGTAATATAATACTAGATCATAAATTGTTAACACAGTAAACCAATTAACTAGAAATGTCTTCAAATGTTATACTGTACAGTATCATCTCTATTAACTGCCCACACTAAAGGATTTATATGACACTCGATATACCGATCCATCAAAAGCTGTCTGTAATTACCGATATTTGAACGAGCAATTTTCGGAACTTCGTCTATGAACTAATAAAGCTATATATGTATGTATACTTGAAAACAACTGTAGTTTGAGAGTCCTCAGTCATGGTTTATGAAATGCTATGCTTTGGCCGCGACTCCGCCTGCTTGTAATCGTATGTCAGCTATCACGGTTCTTGAAGTTCTGAGGCATACCATTTACATACACACACACTTCAAATAAATATGTACAATCGATATGCCGTCAAATAAAATAGATATGTTTGTTTATTTTATCATTTGTTATGTCTTAACTGCCTCAGTGGCTTAGTGGTAGCGTATGCGATGGCTGTGCTTGAGATCGCGCGTGTTTGTGGATCACACACAAATATTTATTTGTGTGTGATCCACAAACATTTGTTTCGGAGTTTGGGTGTTTTCTATGTATAATATGTATGTATTTACAAAAAAGTATGTTTATGTATTTATATCAGTTGTCTAGTACCCATAATACAAGCTCTAGGTAATAACTTTGGGACTAAATGACGTTACAGTTAAGATTTGCAACAAATTTATTATATCTGAAACGACTGGACCGGTTTAGTAGGGTTCACTGCATGAGAACTGATGATACATGAAGTAACTGTAGCTACTTTTTTTACAAACTTCGCCCCGCGGTGTTACCTGTACCTTTGCACCTTCACAATAACAATAGTTATAATTATAGTTGTAAATGATAGTTACCGGCTGAGTCTTGAAGTTTCCCGCAGGGCTCAACTAATAAACGACTGAAATACATATGGAAAAAATCTAAGAGCGTAATATATGTGTACGGAAATAACATTTCATTTCATATACATATAATACCAACTCCGATGCAAATGAACCGAAGATAAGTTTCAAATGGCAATTCTTTGAGAGTACCTTGTACAACAAAATACCTTAATAAGTTTCACAATTGTGAATATTGTCTTAGATACAATCTTTGGGAACAAAAGCATATAATATTATATTCATACATGGGGTAGATTTATAACCTACGAATGAATGACAGAGTGCGCATAAGTCCAGAGTTATGGCGTTATTGAACTCTCAGGCTTTGTTTGGAAGTAACTACGTATATATTCTGTGATTGTCCAGAGCTTTCACGGGTTTTATATCTGAGATTGGTCAAAGGTTGAATCTTTTTATGAACACTCTGTTGAAATTATACATATTTATCAACACTACTGGTGAGTGGTATGTATGAGTACTTTTCCCCAAAGGTTGTCTGAGTGTAAGTAAGCGAGCAATGTGTCGTTTCGTCTGTTTTCTTTTTTTTTTCAAAATAAAAAATACCGAGCTAATAAATAGACGAGGATAATAAATGTAATTATTTCATAGTTCAGTTAATATTCTCTAAATTTATATGCTGTTAAATATGTTTTATAAATGCTTTTCGTATGGAAAGGTAATTCATATACCTACGTAATCAAAATAAATATCAGGTTGCTAAAATATATTTAGAACAATCATTGGGTCAAATAATAAGGTTACCCCGCGGATTCATGTTGTCTTGAGATATCAGTTCATAAGAAGTAATGTTTAACAAACGTCCGGCCAACGCCCAAGAATCGGTCGCCGTGAAAATCGAATCCAATCCAAAATGTTCAACGGTCAACGCTTCTCATTTCAACAAGGTGTTAGACAGATATTTTAGACGTAGATAATAAAATTATATTGTATTAAAACAACTTTTATGTATCTACATAATATATGCAGTTTTATTTACATTAAAAACTTTTGTTTCACTCGAAAATAAAATACTAGAAATTAAGTTTTACCGAACTCTTGCTACGGAATGATAACTAAAAGACTAAATCGTTTTATTCAAATCATGTATTCAGATGACACACGTTTTAATAATGAACGTCAATGAGAACTAGCATTTGTGAAACGATTGTTTACGTTTGACGGCCTAGATCATGGCTTAAAACAATGTTTAGTCTAGGTTGTCAACATAATCCAAAATTAATTCAAATTACACCGCACTATAATCACTTTAAAGGCATTATTATACAATTATCTAACATTATCATGTAAATAGAACCTTGAAGGGCATGACATTATTCATGTAGACTCTGATACACTGTAATTAGCTGCCATTACAGAAAGATCTTGAACAATAAAAGGGCACAAAGATCTTTTGTTATGAACCTCCAATATTAAGTAGGCTAGTTTTAATATGATTTATTGTACTTTATTTTCAGAAAGGTACAGAACAATCAGTGAGAAATAAAAGCTAGATGAAAAGTCACGTAGTAGTCATTCATATATATTTGTGTCAAAATCATACACGTATTTGTAGGGTTAAAACAACTTGTTTAAAAAGGGTTGTTGCTGGCCGGGTAAAAAAGTCTAGGACGTGCTGGTAATCCCTACTAATATTATGAATGCGAAAGTAACTCTGTCTGTCTGTCTGTTACGTTTTCACGTCGAAACTGCTAAACTGATTTTGATGAAATTTGGTACACAGATAGTCTAGAGTCTAAGGAAGGACATAGGCTAATTTTTACCGCGATAACCGACATATACGCGGGCGGAGCCGCGGGCGAAAGCTAGTTTTATATAAAAGACTAAACTACTTAAAGCCACTAAGTATTTTGGAAGCAGTTTTTACTTTTCGGTATTTTAATAGGTTAATCTACCAAGTTAGTAGAGACAAGCTGATTTAAATTTCAACATAAACATAAAAGACACGTTTCGTGCTTTGTGAGTGAGTGCTAGACCCGAGGCTGAAGCACCTTAATAGGCCGCCATAGTGTAGGCCACTATGCTGCCTTGTATGCATTCACAATGACTATACTATGGTCACTGTGGAGGGACGAGTGTCGGGTCCCTTCAACACAAAGGGAGGATCCTCCGACCAGGCGAGGTGATCATGCCTTGCGGACCAATTGATGTAGGGATGTTGTATATATAATGCTGATGCTAATCGGCGTGAGAATTTCTCTATCGCGATTCAGGATTAGTAGTTAGTGTTTTCTTTGTGGTTTTATCTTCTGTAGTGTTTCTTCACTAGATGTCGCTGTTGTATGTGCGTGGCACTTCGGCAGGCTCAAAAAATAACAAAGGTATCTAAGAAATAGTTTCCATCGCTAGTGGCTAATATATTTCCTTACCTTACAAAATGGGAGCCTATGTCCTGTAGTGAACTTTTATAGGTCGTTGATAACTAACACAGATTCAATTAGCGAAACTATAATAAAATAGTCAACAAAGCGGCCTAAAATTTAGAAGGATTTCTAATGAATACTTCTAAATTAGAAATAATTTCAAGTTTAGGAAGTCGCAAGTAACTTAATAACGTAATATACATATAAATGCCACGAAAGTTCAAAACTTAGTACTTGACATCACATTATGTGCAAATAACACGTACACCATATAAATAACGTCACATCTGTTTCAAAGCGTCTAAGTAACATAAATAATATACTTTGACAATATAATTTTAATCCATCCTGACACTGAAAGCTATACTTGTGGCCAAAAAACCGCGACAATTGTGTCAAGCACGTCCCAAGACCGAAAGTGCGAAATAATGTTAGTCGCTTCCGCGAAATTGTGTAAAAACTTTGTAAGGGGACAGTCCCAACTCTGAAAGACGTGCTCACTTCACGTAAGCGTGTAACACTTTGTCAGTATACAAAAAAATTAAAGAAGTATAATTCTCAGCATATTAAATGTCACAAAGTAAAATCAACATTTATTAATTCTGTTTATTAACTTCAAAAATAACGATTTGGTAATAACTTAAGAAGTATCTACGAAACAAATAAAATTAGATTATATTAATAGTTAAAGAAAAATGTCTGGCCAGCGTGGTATAGTAGGCCAAAACCTCCTTTTCTAGGAGAGGCCTACGTCCAGCAGTGGACTGTTCAAGGCTGTTGATGATGATGAAAGAAAAATGGTGTGTATAACATTTGTAAAGACTCATATCTGGGCATAACTTTGATAAATATTACGCTACAGTTCTGATAAAAAGACAGATCTTTTTTAATAATTTCCCTAATTTTGTTAATTCGTTAAATTTTAAACACTACAAGATAACGTAAAGAAAGAACTGTTACTAAAACCAGTGAGTAAATGAATTCTACACCTTTTATATGTGTTTATAGTATTTAGGCCTGTCAAAGTGTCTCTACGCTGCCTGATGGAAAGCATGAGTAGAATCCAAAAGTAGTGGTCACCATCCTAACCTACTTTTTTTTTTTTTTTTTTTTTTACGTGTGGAAATCCCCGCGGACCGTCACCCCGTCGGGGGTTACGGCGGGGTGGTGTGTCGGACTCGAACCGACTAAAACCACACGGTGTGACCCTCTCTGCGCCTTTGTATTGGAAGGAGTCCAGGGAGGGGATTTCCTTCTGGACTCATCCTAACCTACTTAACTCAACCTATACATTGACCGTAAACCTCATTTACTATGAAACCAACCGTAATATAAGAGACACCTACTCGTAAGTGTAGAACCTACTTTAAAAAGGTTTGATGCATTTTATAAATTATGTAGGAAAAAAAATCTAGCTCTGACTATGGGGTCAATTAAATGAAACAATAAATATATAGATACTGTTTATGATTACACTATCTTAAATTCATTTATCGACAACCCTACTTGCCGTTATTTATCTTACGCTAACACACGATGTATTTACTTAATTTTATCTACTCATTGGCGCAGTGGTAACGTGTGTGACTTACGTGTTTATCTTGAGGATTCAACTCCCGGGTCGGACCAAATGTTTATATAATCTGCAAATATTTATTTCTAGACTTTCCGTCGGAAGGATTCCGTAGCCAAATGGCATGAAACAGAACCCTTATAGATTCGTCATGTCTGTCTCTCCGTCCGTATGTCATAGCCACTTTTGAAGCTTGGTAAGTAGATGTATTCTGTGAACCGCATTAAGATTTTCAAACAAAAATAGAAAAAGAAAATTTTTGGATGTTCCCCATACTTAAAACTGAACGTCAAAAATATTTTTTCATCAAACCCATACGTGTGTATATCTATGTATAGGTCTTCAAAAATGATATTGAAATATATATTATAATTTTTTTATAAACTGTTAGTTTGCGCGAGAGACACTTCCAAAGTGGTAAAACGTGTCCCCCCCCCCCTGTAATTTCTAAAATAAGAGAATGATAAAACTAAAAAAAAATATTATGTACATCACCATGCAAAATTAACCGAAAATTAGTTTGAAAGAAATCTAATAAGTAGTTTTTTTTAGTAAACCGCAATTTACCTTTCACTCAATCAGTACACTATTATTAAAACATCGATCAAACTTACAACAAACTAAACGGGACTTATTCGCGATTAATTTTTAAAAGATTACAATACTTTATACCTACTTTCGTAACCTTTTTAGGGTTCCGAAGTTCATAACTCGGAACCCTTATAGATTCGTCATGTCCGTCCGTCCGTCCGTCCGTCCGTTCGTCCGTCCTCGACTTACCGTCCAAACGGTAAGTGCAAGAAAGATGAAAGTTTGCATGAATACGTGTTGTAATTACGTCGACAAAGTGCTACAATAAAATTATGAAAAATAATTTTATTTGGGGTACCTCCCCTACACGTAAAGTGGGGATGATTTTTTTTTCTCGAGGCTACCCCATCGTGTGGAGTATCATTAGATAGGTCTTTTAAAAACAATAAAGGGTTTCTTAGACGATTTTTTGATTTAGGTATCCGTTTGCGAGATATTTCACTTTAAAGGGCACTTTTTTGTAAAAACAGGGCGTCCCCCCCCCCCTCTAAAAGCTAAACGGCTGGCTCAAAAAATCTGAAAAAAATCGTGATGGTGGTCCATCTAATGAACTTTGAAGGAAAACTATAACCGATTAGATGACTTTCTTAGTTCAGGAGTTATAAAGGCTTATATGGTAAAATGCGCTCACTTGGAAAACGTCATACAAAATTAATGTATTAATACGTAAACATAACAATTATCTATTGGATACGATTTTAAATCCACATACCATTATAGGTGACTGAGGAACCCTTTCCTGTGCGTGGCCTGACACGCACTTGGCCGATTTTTAATTTTATCGCGAATAAGTCCCGTTTACAGTAAAAAAGATGAGCATCTACAAATATTTATTTCAGGGTTATGGTTTTTTCTATGTATAGCATGTATGTATTTACAAAGAAGTAACTTTGTAATTAAATCAATCACCTAGTACCACCCATAGTACAAGCTGTTAGTACAAGGAACGTTAAGCTTTCCTCATCTTTGGAGTGGTTGTACGGTGAAGTTTGCCAGTAGTAGTAAAAACCTTAATATTATATTAATGTGAATTTTACACTCACGAAAGTTATATTTTAATTGTTATAGATAATTGTATATAGATATAATATATAATACATAGTTATAAGTGTGTGTAAGTACGTGCTTCTTGGAGCAAATGTTTAATAAATATTTTCACCCTGCGAATTTCTAATAAACCGTATGTACTTAAATGTGATGATCTCTCCGTACAACGATGTTACAAGTCGTTTAAGCCACCTTGTTCCTAATTACTTTCGATTAAAATCGATTCACGTGTACGGTTTAATCTTGGGAAAAGAGATTGTGAACCGTTCTAAATTAAATTGAATAAATTGAAAACTTATTGATTTTTTTCTTCATTAAATATCTTAGTTTAATTACTGATAAACTTCATTCAACCTAACATTGTAATTATTTGTTGTGTGTGTGCATAAAACATAAAATAGTTGTAATAAATAATATGTTTTTTTATAAATGTACATAATAAGTTTCAAAACTTATACACTAACTGACCCGGCGTACTTCGTACCACCGAATTATGAGGTTATCTTCTGATATATTATACGAAAAATAAAATTATCAGACTTTGATCGCAGCGCCACCTACCGGGTCCAATTGCGAATCTAACCATTCGCGAATCCACTTGAAAACACACAAAAATGTCATCAAAATCGGTCCTGCCGTTAAGAAGGAATTCAATTACAAACACACGAACAGAAAATCTTCTTTATCAAATCCTCATGTCGCGGTGTTTGTACTTAATGCTATCGCCACGCTATAATGTACATTAGCTTAAGAAAGATTTGTGAGTGAATAAATGGATTATTATTATTATTAATCTCCTCCGAAACGGCTTGACCGATTCTCATGAAATTTTGTGTGCATATTTTGTAGGTCTGAAAATCGGACAACATCTATTTTTCATACCCCTAAGACGCGAGCGGAGCCGCGGGCACATCTAGTATATAAATAAAGATACATAAATTTGCGTAACTGTGTATATAACTAGAATCATAAGCCTGTTTTACACATATTTGTTTACTCAAGTTCGAATTGGCACCCATGATCAAATTTATATTATAAATTAACTGTACCCTGCCAAACATCACTGTGGTACCTACATTGTGCTAGTATTGACGAAAATGAGAATGAAAAAAGATAAAAACAATCTTGAAATTATATATATATCGTGTCAAAAGTTCAAACTCCATCAGTGTGAAACTATTTCAATTTTTGAAACGTACCCAAACCAATTATATATATAACCACTTCTAAACTGGACATAATCTAGATAAACCTCCTTTTTAAAGTCGGTCGCCAACTTAATAGAATATCCCAACAAAATATACATTTGTAAAACATATTTGACCTGAGTTAGTATTTCTATTACGTAATCAATTTACTTTTATCAACGAAACAAAATGCTTATTACATTAAATTGATAAACTTGTCTAAAAATTTAGATGTAGAGGAAATTCTATTGAATATACTTTGAAAAAGAAACCAACAAGTGTGTAGCGCATAGCGCTTGATTTTAAAGAGAGTTTCATGAAATCTACCACGATTATTCAATATTGGAGTGTATTTAGAACTTGGTAAGACCTTATCGAAGAGTTGTAATTATTAATTTGTATGAATTTGTAAATTGTGAAATATTTTATTTTTATTTATTTAGCTTTCTGCAATCCTCCTATACATAAACTATGAATGAGCGAAATTACATACTCTTCCGTCCGCGCAATTTTCGTAGAAAGGGCTAAAAAGGTTTCACGTATTAAATATAGATATCTTCTATATCAAATATTTGTTTTATTTACTACAAATTAATATTTTAATCAATTAGATTACTCTTGCGAGAAAGATTTCAAGCTTAAAAGAGAAAGAAATAAACAGAATTATAGTTTCAAAATCAAGGTTTTATTCGTACTATCCTAATGATGCAGAATAATCTAACCAGGCTGCCATGGTAAGGGTCACCATGCTACATTGCCTACCCTCACAATAAGCATGGTGACCCCTACTCCTGGATTCTACTCATGCTTTCCATCAGGCAGAGTAGAGTCACTTTGGCAGGCTTAAATATAAAAAAAAAAAAAAAAAAGTGATAAATATGTCTGAATAAGTTTCGAAGGAGGACATATGTAGTTATCAAATAAAACAGACCACATGTCTCAATCAACATTCTAGAATACAATTACATTCAAATTAGCCCCCCTTTGATTTCAACGATTGAACATTATTAGTATTCTGTTCCAGATCCGTTCGTGACACGGGTCGGTGTGTTGCGGTTTAAACCCTCGGGCCGTACGTTACCAATAACGACTCAGACCTTTATTTATTGAAACGTACTGAATTGTATCTAGATATGTACTAGATCAATTGATGATATTGTCCGTAGGATACAATTTATTGTTTCGGTAATTAAGTTACCGAATTCGGTGAATTGGTTGATAGAGTCTGACCTAAATACATAATAAAACAGTTTGGAACTAATAAATAATTTCAATATTGAGTTTTACTTTTACTAAATTTCGCGTATATTGGCCGATAAGAAATTATTCTGGTTGAATACTTTGTCATTAGGCACTGTGTGATCGATAATGAGAAGCCCCGACGAAGCTCCCCAAACGCTGCCTAACCCAGCCGATTTATTCTGTTCACCTCGTCCTCGAAGTTGTTTCTGCCTAACTGCAAAGTCTAAGGTACACATATTTTTGAACAACTTCGAGAACGGCACTATATAAACCAAATACTTATGTATCCTAGCAAATACTTTGAACGTAAACAAGGTATGGGTATATACAGTTTATGAGTTTTTTACTCTTTTCCAATAACCAAAAAAAAATCTCTAAAACTGCATAGCTCAGATTTATTTAAAAGGAAGTTTACTTTAGAGAGCAAGAAGTTTCAATTCAATAAGAGCAAATAAATCAAGTTGGTTCGATGAATCGACAACGGCAACGCTGTCGTAGACAAGTTTAAATTGAAGAATGGAATGAAAACTGACATGTTGCAAAGTCGCAAAAGAAAAATGAAATGCCGGTTTTAGAAGAATATTTTATTGCAATCCTATGCTTATTCTTGAGGAATACTGTATTTTTACTTTTAAAAATATTTCATTGATTTTCATAAATTAACTCAATATGCTAACGTTTTCAATCTTTATCACTTATTTTTTAAATTAGACACTCCTAGCTTTCGCGCTTGGCCACACCTACGTGTAAATCAGTTATCGTGGTAAGGCAGCCTATATCCTTTCGTGGTAAAGTAGATATAGTATATAATTATATAGAATTTTTATAAAAATAACCACCTACTCTCATTTGAAGTTTAAATTTTTTTACTAAAAACTAGAAGCAGTCATTTTACAAATTTTGATGAAATTAGCTAGTTAAAAGTTTTAATTGATAAAATGTTGAGCCCAAAATTTGTTTACTAAGTTATGTGATCGAGAAATCCGAACAAGTTTTTGAATATTGTTGTGACATCATCAAACTGTCTGTAACCAACGATATGATTAATGATAACGTAAAATTATAGATCAATACCATAATATCATTACGAGAAATATGCAAACAAGAGATCTACTTGGACCGGATCGTTGGTTGTATTTCAATCATAGTAAAATATAAAATTTGCATTTTCAAATAGCGGTTACTTAAATTAAAATAGGTGATTTCCTTTTGGTAACGTCGTACTCAACGAGGAGTCACCGCATCACTTTCAGGCACTAAATTAATATGTCCGTATACCATTAACCAATGTTATAAGAGCAAGCCATTGTGTTTTTAACCGTCTTTCACGAAGGTTGACAGAGAACTTTGTAAAGATTACAGGTATAGGTTGACAGTGAGTCCAGTCGCCCCGGGATGTACCCCCGTCGTGGAGTACGGCAGGGTGGACAACCGGAAGCCGCTGATGCGTTCCTAGTGTTCCTCCCGACTGCAGAGGTAAGAGGCCGCGGCGTTGCGAGATAAGTCCCGGTTGCCCGGGAGTCCCCAAGTCCCATTCGTTTACCCCACGATGGGTATGGCTTGAAAAACATTCCCCGCGTATACAATAAAAAAAAGGGGCCAAGTGCGAGTCGGACTCGCCCATGAAGGGTTCCATAGCAGCAAGTAACATCATATAAAAGTTCTTGTAGTTCGTTGTAACTTTGATCGATGTTTTATTAATAGTGTATTGATTGAATGAAAGGTAAATTGCGGTTTACGATTTATGACGTATTAAAAAAAACTACCTACAACATCTCGTTCAAACCAGTTTTCGGTTTTAGTTTACATGGTAATGTACAACATATATTTTTTTATAGTTTCATCACTCTCTTATTTTAGAAGTTACAGGGGGGGGACACATTTTTCCACTTTGGAAGTGTCTCTCGAGTTTTAAAACAATCTAGTCAGTTTAGAAAAAAATGATATTAGAAATCTCAATATCATTTTCAAAGACCTATCTATAGATACCCACACGTATGGTTTTGATTAAAAATTTTTTTTTGAGTTTCAGTTCTAAGTATGGACCTCCAAATTTATTGTTTTTTTTTTCTATTTTTGTGTAAAAATATTAATGCGGTTCACAGAATACATCTACTGACCAAATTTCAACAGTATAGCTATTATAGTTTCGGAAAAAAGTGGCTGTGACATACGGTGGACGGACAGACAGACAGACTTGACGAATCTATAAGGGTTCCATTTTTTGCCATTTGGCTACGGAACCCTAAAAAGGTATAAGTTGACGGTAGACGTATGCTGCGTCCAATGGATATTCTTGAAAGTAACTGCTTTCGATTTATATCCAGTACTCGGCATCACTCCTGAATATAGGTCAGAGGTGGGTGGTGGAAACAAAACTATCGTCCTAAAAGTTTTTCGTTCCATAACCAGTCAGACACACACCAGCCTTCTATAACTTTCTATATTTATTTTCTGATAAACTATAAACTAATAACTTAATAGATAACTGAGTAAGCAATAATTCATCACGTTTTTTTCGTAATTATAAGCATCACGGTATATCAAAACTACTTTCATGAAATTAAAAGGTTACAATGAAATTTTTAAGTTAGGTTACCTTTCCCCTAACTTATTTACATAAAATACCTACTATAATGTTCCCCTAGCCGATTTCAAGCACGGAGGCCAGTCTCAACAAAGGCTAGCTAACCACTCAAGAGATATCATAGTGTGTAAGTATATGCGCATACACAGGTGTTTCATTCTGTTTTCACATTCTGTTCTCTCATTCTCACAATCCGATGGGACGACTATTCGACACGACCGGGGAGACACTGACGATCCGAACCCAAGACCGCTCTATTCGCATATGCTTATCGCTAGAAGAAGGAGGCAGTAATACAATATTATTATGTACCCTGACACCCGATCATCCAAAAGCACTCCATACGATAAATTATTTCGTAAGTTATATCCGCAATCGTACAGAATGAGTTATGGCATCCTAATAATAGGCTCTCACTGATCTATGTACAGGGGCCTTAAACCTGTTGATGTCATTGATTAATGTTCTTCCATTATATTACGCATATAAGAAATAACAAATGAATTTTAATATTCCGTATTTGAATCTTGTACCAGGGCTGATAGTGTTATGATACTCGATTCAAATAC
Organism: Phragmatobia fuliginosa; assembly: GCA_932526445.1. Taxonomy (NCBI): domain Eukaryota; kingdom Metazoa; phylum Arthropoda; class Insecta; order Lepidoptera; family Erebidae; genus Phragmatobia; species Phragmatobia fuliginosa. Next base: position 19,236,595 of record OW052061.1, read on the forward strand.
ATTCATCAATATTTCGTTGTTGTTTTTTTTAATTTAAATATAATTAAATAATGTTAAAACTTATTTAAATAGGTACTTATTATAATACTATGTAAATACTATATTAAAATAAAACAGGTACATATCATGGTCAAGAACCTTTAATAGGGCACAGCTGAAAGTATTTATATAAATAGTTCTTATATTCCGTAAGCTTTGTATCTATGATTTTTCTGAAGGAAGAGATTTATTGACGAAAGATCATAAATTAAGAACTTTCGAAAGAAAATAAACACTGATAATAATAGCGAGTAACACCGTGGAGCGAAAATTATATAATTTTGTACACATACTTTACAAGAATATACGCCTTTATGTAAAACGTTAATAGTTAAAATATAATAAGTCAATAGGCTTTGTATGCCACTCTATTCAAAAATGGTTTCAATTGTCTGCCACTATTATAAAACAACAAACTGGGTAAGACAATGAGCTAAGACAAACATTATCCGTCTATATATATACTAAAACGTACATGTGTTAAATCATCCTAATTAGTTTAATTATGAAAACAAAAGGAAAATATATGAGCTTTCATACGGGTTCATAGATGATATGGAATATAGGGCACCGGAACGATCGTAAACATGCACAATTAGTAACAGCTGCTAAGCACATAACTTGCAAGAGCCATAACCTGGCCCCATTCTAATAGACTTTTATAACACATGAGACAATATACGGATACAATAAACAGATATTATGATTATTTTGAATTTATTTTATGGTATAGTAGGGCATGCCCTACTATAGGGCAAACGAGAAGATAGGTCACCGGAATGGTTAGTGACTAGCGCTCCTATTGATTCCCCCCCCCCCCCGCTCAGAAACGACTACAAAAGGAAAGGAGAGACCGAAGGTCGTATAAATGCAGAAACATTTCACTAGGCCGCCATAATGTAAGTGCCTATGCATTTTCTGCACTCATAATGAGTATGGTGGCCACTGTGGCGACCTCCACATAGAGCACAAGCAAAAAAACATACAATAGCGTCATCTACCGAAGAAACACTGAACCACGGAGTTACTACCAATCCTGAATCGCAATATAGATATTTTCGCGTCGAGTAGTCTATATACAACACCTCAACATCAATCGTGGGGCTGTGGCCCGTCAGGTATGATCACCTCGACTGGAGGATACTTCCTTTGTAATGGAGGCACTTTGGCAGTCATCTCGTACCCCCGGTAAGTTTATGTAAAATAATTTGATCATTATTTTAATATTTAAGGTATAAAAGCATAACAAAGATCATGTTTAAGTTTGTATGTAACATTATACAAGACAACGTAAAATGTTTATTTATATATTCGAACGTACCGTACTCTGCCTGTCTGTCTGTTACCCTTTCAAGGCTTCAGTACTGAATCAGAAATATACTACCTTTTGTGGTCATAACCGTCATGTCGCCATACCAAGTGGGCGGAGACGCTGTTAAAAATTTGAAGTTTATGAAGTGGAATATAAAACTACAGAAAAAGTAGTGATGGGAATTACCCATCAACTCGATCGTCACGGTGACCGCGTTTTGCTTTGCGATTGGCCCCCACTGAAAACTTTACCAATCGCAAATCAAACGGTCTCGAGTTGAAGTGACATAAATTCACTATATCACTATGCCTTAAGTAATACGTACGAGACAAATTATGGCTTGTGTAATTAGACAAAGACATAGCATCAATAAACGTGACGATAATGCATAGAAAATCCGGTACTGCAGTGTAGGCCTCTTACTTTACCGTCGTAAACTCGCTTAAGCTCGATTGACAGCCCAAAACCATTTACTACAAGGCTTAGTAGAGTTTCCTACATAACACTTGATGAAGTTTAATAGGTAGGTAGGTACTTAATTGTCATGAGAATGTTCGAATGAAAACGTTTGTGAAGGTAAATAACAGTTAAAATAGTTTTCATTATTGCAATAAGCAATGTATATATCTGATACGGTAGGTACTTAACTATAAAATCATATCGGTTTTTTTCTTTTGATGATGAGCATGAGCAAAATCCAAGAGTAGTAGTGACTATGCCCATTACGGATGCAGGCAGTGCAGCACGTTGGTTTCTTCGTTACATTCTTTTTTAAATAACAGGATTTGTTGAAGAAAGTTATATGAAAGTTTAATTGACTTAATTAAATTTAGTACATTTACACATTTTTTTAAATAAATTTTATGATTCTTTAGAATTTATAAGGCTCTTATGTTTTTAGAAGATAATCGCACGTACAAACATACGTACCATAGCGAGCGACTATTGTTCGACTTTTCCAATATTGTAATTAGAATACGTCTACACTATGCACTCAATTCTGAAAGAACTAGTTCTAATTAGGGATGCCACTTTGGTATGACTACACAGAACAGTACAGATAATAGTATCATACACACATAATAAAATAATTATGGCTTTTTGCATCACACAGTGAACTTGTGTGTGTATTCTGTAAAGGCGTTAACAGAACATCGCCGTATTCAGCTGGTGACTGGTCACGCTCGATTCGAATCCAACCTCACGTAACTGTTGTAACACGAGACAAATTGTTATTGGCTGCATTCTCTATTCAAATATATTTTAGAAGACATTCAGTAGGGTTGCCACTTTGTTTTAGCAATATATGGGATAAGATACTTTTAACCTAGATGTAATAAGTTTTGGATTACGAATTGTATATACAAATAATATCGAAAGGTTAAATACTTTACAAACATACTTCTTACAAACTTTTGTTAGGGTGACCCTGTCATTCTTACGCCTGCTCCAGAATTGCAGGTCTATTTCCATGTATTTTTATACCTTGAGATAGACCTGCAAATTTTATCGGCCCATCTACCACCCTATTTCCCACTGGTAGAGTGCCACTTTTGCTTTCAAGCCAATTTCTTCTAACTAGAGGCAGAAGCTTCTATACTTTTTCCATTCGTTTATTGTCTTTTTGACAGGTCACGCCTATAAATTACCGGTATTTTTTTCGTATTATTGTACTATAGTAATGTCGTACTTTATGGACGGGTAGGGAAGTGGCTTGTGCATAGCTAAAAACAACAAACTATAAAACAGTTCTTGAAATACGATAAATCGATTAAACGATTAAAATAATCTGTCATATTATTATGATGAACATAATTTGACTTGATGTAAGTATTGTTTCTGTAAATTTAATAAAATAAAAAGGAAATTAAAATAGTATGACTTGAAGATTGATTATTTGCAAGAAATTAAGTCGAAATTTTGGAATTTAAGTTCAAAAAGAACAGTAACTCTGTGCATTTATTAATTTATTTTTGGACCACTGACTTAAAATGTAACTATGCATGCGTTGGTAATATTTAACTTTGAAACGCGTGGTTAATAACGTTTAAATCCAGAGTTATGAGAAATACATTTGAAAAATCACATAATACTTACTAAACCGACCTTCAAGTGGCTGTGTAAGGAATTTTTCTTTATTCTGGGCCAATTATATATAATAATAGTGCACATTTTATTTACTTACAATACTGACTTAAAGAATATTAAATTGATTGATTTTTATTTCAAATCGAATCGGTGACGTGTGAGCTCGTCACTAATTTCGAAATTTGTTGAACTGTCAAAAAGATAATAAAGAAATGGACAGAGTATAGTTATTGTTAGTGTTTAATTATAAATGATGTAACTACTCATTTGACATATATATACAAGTACTTTCTCAAACGAAGTGCTATCAAAAAATCAATTCTAATCGTCTATCAAAAAATAAAATTCTAATCGTAGTTTTAGAGATGCTAAAGTTTGAATTTTAAAAAGTAATAAGTACAAGCTCCTAGCAACAGTTTTAATAAAAAGCAATAAATTTATTTGTAACTTAATTATTTAAAAAACTCGATTTTTTATTCCACGGATACTAATAGCTACCATATCTCAGAATTGAATAATTTTATCAATCTACGCAAAGTGATTGTTACTTTGACAATTTTTTGTCAAATAATTACATTAACTAAACTAATAAATGTTAATATTCTCACAATATTGTGGCAGCGTCAACGGCCGACCGTTTATTCGATTTGATTCTTTTGCCAGTTTCGCGAAGGTTTCAAGGTAAAGTTACCTCCTCAATCTCTATTGCTACGATCACTAGGTCACTCATATTTTTTTGGAGATTGTCAGCTATCGTCTAAATAGTCCGCTTTAAAACTATAACAAATCATCTAGTATATACTTCATCAGAAGCAGCAAAAATCGTATTTTTTTCCTCCTGGCCTTCTTCGCAAACTAGATTGTAATAGGCTTGAAGTCTACGAATCGGTTTAATTAACTAAAAATACGAAATATTGCGAGTACCATCAGATAGTGAAGCTTAGTTGGTAGCCTTTGGACGGCCTTAAAACATCTAACGGTAAGATTACGTACCCACAATGCCCAAGCCACACTCGGCGAAAATGGGGAAGTATGGCCTTAACCCTCTCCTGAGAGGAGACTCGATACCATCTGTGGGGCTTTATGGGCTGTTAATAAATGATGATGAATAGACTAACCTGGCTAGAATTGTTTAACTTTACCATATGTTAACCGACTCAGTTGCAACTTAGTTACAAACCCTTTCTGGATATTATTCGTATATAAACTAGAAATAACATTCATCATCAACAGCCTTCAACAGTCCACTGCTGGACATATGCCTCTCCTTAGAAAGGAGGTTTTGGCCTACTATACCACGCTGGTCAGACAGGTATAGGTATAGAGTTGGTTTCAAGTTTTCCTTCTCTTTGCATCGAAATAACATTACAATAAGCATTTTAAAACATCGCATCACATAACCTCTAACGCCTATAATAGTCATCTACGTGGCCTAGGCATCTCCTTAGAAAGGAGATTTCAGTGTACTTTACCACGCTAGCTAGAGAGTTTAACAAAATTAGCTTCTGCTCTTTGATGTTATTCTAGATTATTTAGTCGTCTTTTACGACACTCATGGGATGGATAAGGGTAGAGAAATTAATAATACGTCATCACAAGGCTAATATAAAAAAGCAATAATTTTAAAATGCTAATGTCAGCACTATAAGAACTTGAAAGGGTATCTTTGAACGTTTTAAACTTTCCTATAAATATTATCTGAAATGTTTCATTGCTGAATTTAAACAACCTTGATTGCGAACATCGATTACCGGTGCAGACTCTGATTTCTAATATAAATTTTTCCGCGTAACTGAATGTCATCCTATATCCCCTTGTCGCATATACCAGGAGATATATCAGGAGAGTTTTTACACGCGAGGAAGTACCTACACGTCAAAAGTAAATCTGTTTTATAAGTCATTCTTTAGGAGAACATAAAATAATTGAGCGGCGAAGTCGTAATTAGTAAGTTAACTTTTAATGATGTTTATAAATGATTTGGAGCTTTACAAATTCTAAACATAGCTTGACTACGTTTTTTATAAAATAACGTAATTTAATTCCTTAAATTTGAAAAGCTCTGCTAAATACCTAAATTCAAAATTAGGGAGGTATTTCTAGTTTTTTAAATATTTGTAACTTAAATTTTAAATATTTGTCGTATTCATGGTATCTGATGACGGTTTGAGCTTACTATCTGATTGTTTGATGAGTTTTTTGTTAATTTTTGCATTACAAAAATAAGCAATTACTTTGTACATAAATAGAACAAAAGTTCAACCAAAATAGTAAACTATTTGGACATGTCACATTAACAGGTACATGACCAATGTTCAGGAGGAATACTATGTTCATGCATTTACCCAAAATTTATTGTCGCCCGTAAAACGAGAATGACAAAAGTTTTAAATCGAAGTGCTTACTACACGTTCGTAATACAGTTTTAAAATGAAAAGCGAACCGAATACGCATTTAGAAACAGGATTGATCATACACGATTATTTTTTATATACGGGACTATCAGTCGCATTTGCCAAAGTCATAGTATTTATTTTATGAAAGATAAATGTTTTTTTTTTAAATAAGTTGAAGTTACTATTATAACTATGTGTAAAGACATTATTGTCAAACACGGCTTAGTTTTTTTTTGGACCAAAGCGACTCTACTCTGCCTGATGGAAAGTATGAGTAGAATCCAAGAGTAAAGTAGGGGGCACCATCCTCATTATAAGTGCAGATGATGCAGGATGATGACCAACACTACAGCGGACAATCCTAGTAAATCGTTCCATATGCTAAACTTAGATGTTCTAAAATTTATATGAAATGACTAAAAAATAAATTGTTTTCCTTATGGTAATGACTAGTAGATTAAATTCGAAAAGATGTAAAAAGATTACTGCCCCTATAGTCAAAGATATGCAATCAGGAAAAGCAAAAGTTTGAGAAAACTATTTTCTGTGAGATCGTCATTTCACTTCGATATAGCCGACCCATTTGTTTCGAAGCATCGCTCTCCCACCTTCAAAACAAGTTGACAGATGCCGCCCACTTTTGCTGTCTATAAATCAGAAAGTTTATCCTAAGTCCTTTACCATCACACACTGCCATTAAGTTTCAAATATAAATTTTACTTATTCTATGAAAATAAATAACTTTCATTTATTTAATTACATAGTACTTTAAATATAAAAGTTTTAAACCTTCATCAAAATTTGATTGGTTTTCAGCACATGCCATCTGAACACTGAACGAGATAAGGTCACTGTCAATCACATCGTAAAGTTTGAGGTTGAATCGTTCGTTTTTATACGCTCTATAAAAACCACGTAATCATCGGTTTATATGTGGTGACTGGCCTAAGCTTGTATGATGTAACTAGCGAAAGATAAAATTCGCAAAAGCCGAATAAAAAAGTTTTTTTTTTGGCAGAGCCTTTTAACTCAGTGAGAATTAATGTTGATATTTTTGGTAGGTAACTTTAATAGTAGAAATTGGTATTATAATTAAAATTTCGTAAAATCAAACTAATGATGATTATCAGTCTTAAGTATATATATAAATCATAATTATTGATGATTTGAGATTATTATTTAAATAATTATGGCAAAAAAAATTTAATAACAACCTTACAAAAGGTGATTACAAACTAACAAACATACAGGTGAAGCTAATAAAAGAGCGTTAATAAAAAAAACAATAACAAAATTCAAAAAAAGTTCTTTGTTGTACAGTGGGACTTATTCGAGATAAAAAACATTAAATAAGTTATGATAATTTTTATCTTCTGACGTTTCGAATCGGTACAATTCGATACCACTTACCATTCGAATAAGTGTCCCACAAGTACAAAACATATTATGTGTGTGTAAAATACAGGAAAGTCTAAAAACAATACAAGTTCTGCAAACGATACTCTGTATAATCTAGTTCGTTAGTCTTACCAAAATTTGAGATTTGGTTTCGATCATTGATTTTTTTTTTTTGGATGCTACCTACAATTCTCAAGTTAAATTAATGGCGTTAGCCAGCATGCAATGCAAGCCCAGTTAGTCTTTAAATCAATACACCAAAACATTAAAGATTATAAATTCTGTTTTTTTAAGTTTTTAGAAATCTGTCTTAGTACAGCATTATCTTTTCGCACTAAACAAAATTATGTCATTTTGATAACTTCCTAGTTTGTTTTTTATAGGTGGTGCTGTCAATGACCTTATCAAGTTAGTTTGTTGGGCATTAACTTTTATTAAAAGAGATTACTGTTTTGGAGTGATGTTTTAGTTTTATTCTTTTTATATTTTAAAAAAGAAAAACAACAACCGTAAGATACGTAGCAGCCCTTTTCTGAGTGTGTTTAGAAAGAGAATCGGAGATTATCATCATAGTCAGTTACTTTATGTATTCTAGATATGTATACCTGTATGTATAAATATACATAAATATCACATATAAAATATACACAACATCATATGTCAGCTGTATAGATAGCTACAGATATACTGCTATAAGCATGCCGGTGACGCGAACGTATAAGATTTGTCATTACCAAAAAGTGCCCAACGCGGCTAAAGAAGATTTCACATCAAAAATAAGAAAAGCCTCATGTATGATATGTATCATCATGCAAGGCCAGACACTTATCAGAACACGTTGGTATAAAGACACTGATAAAATAACTATTTTGATACAAACATATGGTTAATACATAAAAAATCTTTTGGTTGAAGAAGTAAGTTAGAAGAAGTATACAGTGAATACTTTCCAGTACCTCTTCCACTTCAATGACAACCCGCAATATCAGTTTCTAAAGGATCATTGAAGAAATACTCGCTCGATTACATTCAAATATTTGACCCAAACACATTTGTAAGTACATTATTTTTCCAAGAAATATTTGAATGAACATTCTCTTAGGTATTTGTAATAATCCTGTTTCTACTTTTCTATTGCAGAAATCAGTCAACCTATTAAAATAAGCCGTATTTTATTTGATATGTGAAAATAACATTACTTTTTTGGTACTAAGCTTATACTTGGAATGTAAAAATGATTTTACTTTTTTATCTGTTTTACATATTATTTTGAACATTGGAGAAATTAAATAAATGTGTGCCTAAGATTGGCTTTGAGACCACTTCACGAATAATTGACAACAACTTCCAAAAGGTTAGGCAGGGGCATATTCAAGGCCTATATTTATCTATATTTTAATTCCAATTCACAAACACTAATTGTAGGTAAGTTCAATACTTCATATTAAAAAGAAATAGCACTTACATCAACTTGACTCTAAAGATTGGACTCTCTACGGAGGAAAATTTTCTACATGTGTCAATATTTTCTATTTAATCCGATATGTGAATATAAGAAGGGTTCCTATTTAGACGTACAATAATTCTGGGTATTTGTATAATGTTATGGCCATGAGTTTAATACTAGACCGTGCCGCAATACTTCGAGGAGGTTTAATACTTTTATTGTGTAAATAATAAAAAAAGTATAATATAACCTCTTTTGCCAGAACTCGTAAACCGGTTCATGACAGCAAAACCAGTGTCTATGTATTATTTTCTCTATGGTCAATGTGTTTTGTCAATTGTGAAGCTAGTTTTACTATTCGTGAGGCAGAATCATCAGCAGATGATGAAGCCATATTAAGAAAAATTTAAGTGAAAGTACTGTTTGTAAGTACGAAAACTTTCAGCTAGAGGAAGTCCGCTTTTAAGTAGGACTCTCCGAATCTCAATCAGCGTAATTATATCTCATAAAAATTGTTTTAGTGTATCACAATACATCCAATGAATGAATGTTACATAATGCGAAGGAAATATTGCACATAAATTAGTTTCGCATTTGTTACAGCAGGTAAGCTCATAAAGAACCAATGTAATACGATAATTCTATCATCAAATGTTACATTGTAGAATAAGTAATTGATCATCAACATTATCAGCTTATCGCAGTCCATTGCTGGACATAGGCCTCTGGAATTGCACGCCGCTTAGTTCGATCCTCGGCTACTCGCATCCAGCTCCTGCCAGCGGTAATTAGTATATCCGAACCATGAATTAGTAATTGCGTGTAAAGAGAAATATACAACTTATATAATTTACCATTATTAATACACTTAAAACTGCAACCACAAAAGGGTGGAGAAACTAAATACTATGTTAAACCTTCTATAGTATAGAGTAAATCCAGCACCCCTCCTAAATAAGTAATACAGTGTGATAGGCTAATACATTATTGTTGCTAGAAAGGTACCAAAATTATTGCAACCAAATCTGCTCCTAGTTACAGTAATCGTCATCAGTAGTCAATCATAGTCATCTCCAATTACACGCCACTTCATTCAATTTTCGATTTCTCGCATCTAGTTTCTGCCAGATATATTGCAAAAACCATCACTCTACCTGTAGTTCGTTTGGCTAGACGCGATTTGCGGGTCAATGAGAACCTTTTTCTTGGAAACGAGTTATGTAATGTTAATATAACGATAGTTTTCTGTTTAGCGGTCGTTTCTTCTGTTATCACCATAAAGAGAAAAGATTTATAGTAAGCGATGACTGCCATTTAATTATAATCATGGGCAAAACCAGGGATAACAAATTTATTATTAATCTTTTCAGACAAAATTTCCTAGTCCTTGTTTCCTTTCCTAGTCCTTTTTGTATGGTCTTAACTATCTACTGAGAGGACACCACTGCCCAGCAGTGGAACATTATGGGTTTTTGTTGTTAGATAAAATGTAAAATATTTTTTCTTCCAGCCATGGACAAAGTACCTGCACGGTACAAAGCAAAGAATAAAAAAGCTGCCCCAAATGCGAAACCGAAAACTACAAAGAAGCGAAAAAGCGATGGTAATAATAATGTGTTCTAATGTTCTTTTCGTTTCGTTCATGAAACTCTTGTGTATACATAATTGCGTAATGTAACATCATCATCATCAACAACAGCCTTCAACAGTCCACTGCTGGACATAGGCCTCTCCTTAGAAAGGAGGTTTTAGCCTACTATATATACAGGGTGAATTTTTGAGACGGGACAGTAAGGGCAGGTACCTTAACCGTTATAGTTACAGGAAAACGCTTTAAGAAGACTATCCATAATTTTTTAAGATATTCTGAACTGCATTTACAGATTTTGAAAAAAATGTACAGCCAGCAAGAAAAAGATCATTTTAAGCAAAAACTTTTTTTAATGCCAATCGATCCTGTTTCCTATAAGGATCAAAAGTCTCTACTGGACGGACTGAGGTTTGAGTACTAGAAATGTCAGAAATCGCAAAAAACTTTTCTCATACATTTGTAGGGAAATAAATCATTTTAATATGTATTTCAGACACAGACAAGAGATAACTTACTTTTCCAAAATCTGTAAATGCAGTTCATAATATCTTAAAAAATTATAGATAGTCTTCTAAAAGCGTTTTCCTGTAACTGTAACGGTTAAGGTACTTACCCTTACTGTCCCGTCTCAAAAATTCAACCTGTATATACGCTGGCCAGATGGGTTGGTATAGGGTTGGTTTCAAGTTTTCCTTCTCTGACACTCTGTAATCTTAATCCGTCAGCACACGTGACGTAACAGTAACAGTGATGTTACAGTAGAACTCTATAGAACATTCGACATAACTGCTAATACTCTTTCCGTAAAAATAATCACGTGTTTACATAAACAAGATTTTTATGTACATTCATAAGTATCTACTGTATATACCTGTGTATGGAAATTTAAAATACAAACAGACACTTTAATTTTATTAATTTGTATAGTTTAAGAAATATATTAATAAAACAGTCCTTAATAAATATAGATTTTAGCTGGACTGGATCGCTTAAAGCAAAATTGTAATCATAATCATCATCCCATCAGTTCAGTTCAGTTATATCAGTCCAGTTTCATAAATTTGTACTAGGTAAATAAAATTTAAAACTTTGCTTCCACAGCTGCTGTGTGAAACGTATTATTAAGGGGTAAATTTATTAGTTGTAATTACGTAAATAAAGATGAATACATTATTACACAAAGATATATGTCCTTAGTACGTTCACTTACCGTCTTTTTCTCCAGGTCCTACTTGTTCAATGTTCTTAGCGGATTTGTCACGAAGACTAGCGTTGAAAAAACGAGACGAGGAATATCCTCGTAATATTGTTCGTAAGTAGGTCTTTGAACAATGCAATGAGTTCTTGAATAAAGTTGAAAAATAAGTAAGATAACAATGATCTTAATTATTTTTTGCAGAATCAATAATAGAAAGTCTTACAAATGCTTTACCGATAAAGTTTTCGAGGAAATCCCCACCTAAAACTGCGTCTCCTATGAGAATAGAAACGTTGCAGACTTTCGCACCAGAATTGTTACCAAACGATACATTAAATATAACAATAATTAATCCAAACTTAGAAGTAGGGAATGATCAAGAAAATACTCTTCCTAATGATACTGAAAGCCAATTAGTAGTTGCCAAACGTTCTTCATACAAAATGCCAAAAATGCCCGTTGTCAATAGTGAAGTATTAAAAGTGGCACTCGAAAAGAAAAAGAAAGATATGTTTGATAAAGAAGTTAATACCGGTCCTGACCAAGACGTGGCTAGTGAGATAACTAAATATGTAAACACTTTGAAAAAGATTTCTTTGATTGCAGAGGAATTTAATCAGAAAACTGGTAATGATTAATAATTTATCAATTTCGTTTTAGTATAGGTCTTTTCTAACACGTAGAGTAGAGTTTTTCACAGAGATCGGGTAAGAAACGACGTAATCCGGCAGAGAAATAGAGTTATCGACATAGCCCACAGGATTAGCAAGCTGAAGTGGCAATGGGCTGGCCATATTAGCCGCAGGACCGACAACCGTTGGGGTAAACGTGTTCTTGAGTGGAGACCGTGTCTCGGCTAACGTAGTGTAGGACGTCCACAGGCCAGGTGGAGTGATGATTTGCGCAAGACGGCTCTTAGGAGCTGGATGCGAGTAGCCGAGGATCGAACTAAGTGGCGTGCAATTGGAGAGGCCTATGTCCAGCAGTGGACTGCGATAGGCTGATGATGATAGGTCTTTTAACGTACATTTTGTTTTGTCATGGGTCTGAAACATAAAATAGTAGTTTGATTTAAAGTGGTAATATTGGATGTCAAAAAAAAACGTCCAAATTTCGCCTTTTGGTGTCACTGTAAAAAAAACTTGGCACAATTCTTAAATTCATTTATATTTTTATTATTTTTACAGCTAAAAATTTAAGAGAAATCGTGGATAGCGTTCAAGAAGATCTCATTAAGAAGCTAGAAGAAATACAAGCAGAACAGCAAAAAGCCGCCGCCGCTAGTAAAGCAAACGAAATTGAAGAAGAACCTCATACTATTGAACAAGGAGTATCTAATATTTTTGGAGAAAATTTTTAACGTTACTAGCTATGTCAAAGCAGTGTCAAGATGAAATGCATTAATTTTAGATCATCATAAAATTGTGTTTAAATTGAAATAACAAAAATAAATTATCCATAACGACATTTTTCTTTTCTTGGAAGTTGTTATAAAATAACCAATATTAGTGATGGCTTAAGTAACAATTTTGTAATTTTCGGGCAGTTGTTCATTACCTTTCGTTTTTACTAAACGCTAAGTGCTATTTAAACTCAGCCATTCATGCTGTCTATTAATAAAAATTACTCTTTATCTTCTTAAATGTATGTGTATTGATGGTTTCCTTTGAAGAGTGTGAAGAAAATAAAGTTAAATCTATTAGATCACAAAAATCGTAAATGATCCTGAAGTAAGTGTTATTTTTTCACTTATAAACTTCATTTATACATTCAGTTTTCTGAGGACAATCTAATATAAATTTCTTAAAAGCATTTACTACTTTTTCGTTTTTAATAATACTATATAAAACCAGCTGTAATGGATCAAAATAAAGGAAGGAGCGTAAGCAAGCTTCCAAGAATTAATAAACAAACCACAAGCGACCTCATTGAATCATCTTCAAGAAGTACATGTAGAATTACAGTTCACGTAGAAGACTCAGGTAATTTGAAAACTATTTTAATCGTTCGCTAATCTTATTTTATTATGTAAAAGTACATGACTTTTCATATTTAATGTTCAGAGGTTCTGAGGGAGCAACTAATTTTCAAATATATTGAAAATTATTCAAACATTATTTATGAAATTACAATTACTCATGAATGTGAATAGTACTGCGCTATTTGTTATATATATATAGCTGTATATAGATATTGTCATTATCGGTAAGTTGTAGTTGCTGGAGAAAGGCTTCTGCCAAAAGAAAAGGGCCGTTGGCGACTGAATACAAAAAGTAGCCAATCAGGGTCTGTGGTGTGCCTTGGTAAAACCCTATGCAAAATTAAAATTAATATGAAAGCCCAGAAAAAACATTTTTATAGTAATCGTTAGTATGGCAAGTTCGGTATTGTTTAACGTTAATAAAGACAGAATTAAAAAGATATATTTTAATGTAACTATAAAATTTTTCTAGTTGATCAACTATTTAATTTTTGGGGTATTCGGAAAAAAGTCCTTTCTAAGGGCTGGTGATGTGATATTTATTCAGAATCACCTTGGCAGACTTTTAATAAAAAAAAAATCGATGGTTCCAACACAGCGATAAAACCATGCCGTATTTTCACTTTACTTTTTAATACTTGCTGTGGTCCATTGGTGCAGAAGTATCTCACTAACCCATCATAGTGTGGGTCCCTATGCTGCATTGATTGATCACAATCAGGAAAATGACCCCTACTCTTGGATTCTAATCATGCTTTCCATGAGGCAGAGTAGAGTCACTTTGTTAGGTTTAATACAAAAAACATTTAAAAAATATTAAATAAGTAATTATATAATTTTAATGGTATTAATCGAATTATTCCTATGAATTATATAAGGTTTTTTATATCATTTTAGATACCACAGATAGTATACAATCGAATAATATAAAAAAATATAAGGACAACCATTGTAAGTTTAAATTAAAACAAATTATTACTAAGCTACTACTTTTGTTCTTAAAAAAGATAGTTCCCGCAATAAGAATCAACTCGGTGTGAAGGGAGATTTACAAACATACATGAAACGGACACTAAGAATACCCAAACTCGGCAGCAGCTATTGGCGTTGTAGATTGGCGTTGTCTCATATGGGACTTAAACCAACAACATTTAACCCAATAGAAATTGGCATGGCGAGCGCCATAACAACTACACTAGCGGTGCAATCAGTCATTAAAGACTATTTATATTTGCTGCGTATGTTAGTAATAAGAATTAAATGATGATTAATAATATAATGGGCATCTTCTGGTTTAGCAGCAACTGGAATTAAACCAAGCAAGATACCAAGACTTAGGCCTATGTCAATCGAAGAAGATTTGGACAAGGATCAAGAAACACAACACGTTACAACGAACCAGTATATACCAATAGGAAGGAACATACAGAGGGTTCAGTTGCTCATTCCAGGTATTTGGATCAAATTTATCCAAATTACCATGCCTAAGAATTACCTCAGGACTTAGAAATTTTATGATTTGTTTTGTAGTTTAGCTATTCAGATTACTACCACTGTTATTTCTATTGAGGATTATAATTCAAAGTCGTCGGATTATATGTTAATACTAAACACCGTAACGTCCTTGCCAGTTTAAATGCTTGTAAAGTAACTTCACTAAAAGCTAATTTAGAAATCTTAATTCTTAGATCCAATATAGATAAACTTCCTCAAAAATTCTGGAAAGCCATTACCAGTTGTAATCAATCCAAGGCGGTTGGTTCATGACTTCTTAAAATAACAAAGTTATCAACTAATAAGTGTAATCGAATCCACCTGTTTTCACAAAGTATGTTTATTTAGATTTTTTCCCGGAAGAAAAACAAGAAACAGCGACAGTAGCATCGACAAGACCTATACCTACTCTACGACAGATTTACGGCCATGTCAATATTATCGATAGCTCTAGATACGATGGTAAACAACTTTGAATTATGATATACCTATACTATCTATAAATCACTATTTCCATTAAGTAACACACGACCACAATTAAGGTAATTGAAAAACTATATCGGATTGAAAACAACATGACAAAGTGTTTAGGTTACTAAACTTTTTCCGTAACGGAAAGATGCCAAAAATTTTTTTGTGCACCAAACTTCAACCAAACAACTATATACACATATGCCATACATATCTATAGCATCCTCAAATATACTGACAACTAGTTCAACCTTCGAATTTCAGTTCTCAAAGGTTCAATATTTCACAAAGTGGCGATATTTAATTCTAACAATAATATATATTGTTTAAAACAGGTTGGCTTATGGGATTCGAGACACCGACGGCCGTTTTCTTAATAGACTCGAACCAGACAAGCCTTTATAGTGATTTTGTGGACGATAGTAATTCAAATAATTATGACAGTAACACAAGCAATTGTGAGTTTAACAAACACTAATAATTACTACTTATTTAAATATAAATCACTTCCTATATGGTTGTAAGCAACTAAATTTGGTCACTAATCCACACAATTTGAATTAAATGAGTTTGGATTAAGGAACATGAGAAATATTTAATTGCCACTTTACAAAGTTGAAGGATGTCTCAAGAAAATTCGTCCAACAGAATCTATCTATCTTAGAAAATTATAATTTAATTTTGAAAATTTTAAAGTTTACTAATTTACTTGGATCCATAGACACTAAAATAATTTCTAGAATTTCCACAATGGAACAAAATTACGTATAATTACGTAAAAACACTTTAAAGAGATGTCAAAACAGGTTTAAAAAAATTAATTACTTTTAAAAAAACGCGTTGCATTAAGCACGACGTTCCATATGGCTATTGAAGCGACGAATAAAGTGAAGTTGCAAAATAGTACAACGTCATTATATTATTAATTTCAATATTCAAATAATCAGTCGTTTTAGTAGAGCGAGATAATAAGCAATAATTTTAAAATTATCTAAATGTTCTAGTTTCCGAATTAAGTACTTTGGAACAACCTTTATCACAGACGACCGATGAATTGCAAAGCGCAACAACATCTTCAGCTAAATCAGGTGATGAAGATACGAGTATGTTAACATACGAAGTTGAACTTCCGTCAAGAGATAATGAATCTGGTAAATTTTCATATATTTAGCCATGAAATTTTATTACCATTCTATCTGGCTTTAATTGAATACCTGTGTACACACTAGATAATTTCAAAAAAAAATACCTGGTCATTTACATTACATTTACCCTTGGTGATCATCATCATCATTATCAATCATCAACAGCCTTTAACAGTCTAATGCTGGACATAGGCCTCTCCTTAGAAAGCAAATTAAATCAACAAGTATAATTTCTTCGCTTGATGTGACACTACATTTAATGGTACTACAAAATTTAATGTCAGTAATTATAAACTTATTTATTATTTTTAACTTTTATATAGGAAAACACATTAACTATTCTAAAACCAATACTTATTAATATTATTATTATAGGATACCAGTCAATGACTTTAACTAGCAACAACCACGAAACTTCAATAACTTCAGACCAAAATGAAACGTCTATTAGCTTAGATGACAATGAATTGTTGGAAGTAGTGAATTTTGGTCACGAAACAAATAATACAATGAACTCAATCAACAGTAACTTGACGAGAGTTATAGATACTAAGTTTGACAACAATATTTTAAATACACCAATTTGTCCAGTCAATGATGATGTCAAAAAACCTATGTTTATGAATTACGACCAATGTAATAGGGCAGTCAGTCCAATAAAAAACGAATTAATAAAAAATAGTTACTATATAACCAGATCAATGAATTCGAACAACTATATAAAAAAACTCATAAGTAGAAATAACAAAGAAATTAGTAAAAGAAATTTAAATAACAAAGAGATAAATAGATCAACTAATTTATTGAATGAAAAAGATGACAACTCGATAAAAACCAAGACTACTAAGTCAAATAAACCAATTAAATTGCATAAAAATGACTCAAATGTGACTGTTAGTACAAACATATCTCGGAAACAAAGCGAGTTAAATAATTTGACGACTTCAAAAGAGAAAGAGCGAAATTACTTATGTAACGCAAAATGTATACCAGAAGGTTCGGGAACTAAAAGGCTAGATAATAACAGAACATTGGAAATTGAAAAGTCTGGACCATCACATGGCTACTATAATTCATGTCACACTTCAAGATATTTGATCAAAGAAAAAGATAATTCAAGTATGTATACGATCGATATTATAATTATGCATTGCCTTGGAATTGATTCTTGGAATTAATTAATTAATCGTAACCAATATAACAAGAAAATAATCGCTCATTACTTATCAACATTTTATATAACATTAAAATAATAAAAATCCTATTATATTGTTTCATAATTCCAGACAACGTTTCTATTATCAGCAATCAATCGACAGTAGTAATTTGTAAAGCTCCATTAAAGGACAACTATGAGATGAATCTTAGGAATGCTAATGTTGTAGATAAATCTACTGATAATGGAAAACCAGGTTAGCATACAAACTAATATTTTTGTAGCTTTTCAACTGTCAATAGAAATCGACTAATATAATTAATATTTAAATTAGCAAATAATATTTATTGCTATATTTTAGACGTCAGAAGCTACAATTCACATAGTAGTGATTCAGCACGAGCCGTGCCTTCATACACTGAGTGTTTTTCTGAGATATTGCAAAGAACAACTAATTTTGAAGCAATGGAAGGTAATCAGCTATTTGACATTAAAGAACTCTTTACATTGCTTTTTATGGAAATGATATAGCAATATATTTTGCAAAGAATTAAGGTATTTACGCGTTTTAATGTTTTGTGTGAATAAACTTGAGGTCACACGATAACTAATTTGGAGAGTGATCTCTGGAAATAAATAATGCAAAGTTAAACTGTCACCTTTCTACTTTTTAGGATTTTGTAGCAATAGTACCATCATTGACATCGAAGACAATCTGTCACTTACAGGAACTATAGAAACTTCGGAGGAGCTTGGTGCTCACGAGCATTCAAACTTGCATCGGCCAGAACAGTCACTTTTACATGACATATGCTTAGGCACAGAAGCGTGGAAGTGTCGCAGTGGCAGTAGCGCAGAATGCCATCCGGATTCGAGTAAAAGTGCTTGGAATTTCCAAAGTAAACTAATTTGGTTTTAAATTAAGAATAAAAAAAAATACTTGAAAATATATTCTATGGTTAAATATAACGATATTAATATTGAAGTTTACATGAAATACATATCGTTACATTTCATGTAAACTTAACTTAAACTTGACTGCCTCGTTGGTCTAGTGGCTAGCGTATGCGACTGCTGATCAAGAGGTCTCGGGTTCGATTCCCGGGTCGGAACAAAGGTTTGTGTGATCCGCAAATATTTGTTTCGGAGTTTGGGTGTTTTCTATGTATAATATGTATGTATTTACAAAAAAAAAAGTATGTTTATGTATTTATATCAGTTGTCTAGTTACCCATAATACAAGCTCTGCTTAGTTTGGGGACTGGATGGCGTTGTGTGTAAAATATTCGAAAA
Organism: Phragmatobia fuliginosa; assembly: GCA_932526445.1. Classification (NCBI taxonomy): domain Eukaryota; kingdom Metazoa; phylum Arthropoda; class Insecta; order Lepidoptera; family Erebidae; genus Phragmatobia; species Phragmatobia fuliginosa. The sequence goes on from OW052061.1 coordinate 19,255,604, forward strand.
AAAAAATATAAAATAAATATCATCACTAATATAAGAAACAGATATCAAATTAATTTAACCTCAAATTATGTCTGTCTTGTTGGTCTAGTGGTTAGCGTATGCGGCTGCTAATCAACAAGTCTTGGGTTCGATTCCCCTGTCGGACCAAATGTTTGTTTCGGAGACTGGATGTTTTCTATGTATAATATGTATGTATTTACAAAAAAAAGTATGGTTATGTATTTATCAGTTGTTTAGTACCCATCATACAAGCTTTGCTTAGTTTGGGACTAGATAGCGTTGTGTGTGAGATGTCCGGAATATTTATTTATTTATGTATGGATATTTGTTAACAGATCTCGATAATAGCTTACCAGATCGTCACTCGCGCATTCGTTATTATTTGTGTCACAGTGACCATCGTAGAAACTCAAGATATAGAAAATTTCCAAGTTACAGATTCAAAGGTAAGTTTTACATTGACCACAAAAGTACGTGAACATACAAATTTTATTGGAAACATAGAACTGTTTAGAATCGAACATAACTAAGTCTATGTATACTTACTTTTTTTTTTTATTTAAATGTTTCCCACATCTCGTGTTTAAAAAATAAATTATAACATGCAAGTGACAAATTTACTACTTGTACTTGTATTAATTGTACTACTATACTTAGAAACTATACTCCTTTTTGACCAAATAGGCAATTAAAAGATAACTTAGCTGTAGATATCTATTTTAGAGCATCCGAATATAAACTTAACTACTCCTCAGAATCGTTTTCTTTTTAATTATTAAGATAAATAATAATATTTGATACACAAATATCATATTTAGGTTTTTGATACATTTCAGAATAATTTATTCAAATTAGGTTTACATCTTATTTCATATTTCAGCACCCAGAACTACACAACGGTGGCGCTGGCATCCGTCGTACCGGCGTATTTACCGGCGACGGTGGAACTTTATGTGCAAGTCTACTCAGCCTAGCTGGACACACTGGTCTTCGTGGCCAGCGGATATTAGTAAAAAATGTAAAAATTTAAATAATTAAAATTAACTGAAAAAAAATAAAATTTATTCAAATACCCAAAATTTAAGTTAACATTATTTTGTTTTGAGTGTTTAAATACTGTGTGCTTTGAATTACACACAAGTAGAAAAATATTGAATGTCATAGTTGCCGGAAGTGAAACACTTAATATGGGAAATCTACTTGTAAAGGCGTGTGTTAATATAAACTCATTTGCAAAAAAAACGGGCACTTAAGCAAAGAATTATTTTATTGTTACTATTTGTTTGTTTGACAATTTTAGGTATTGTTATCCTCAGAATTTTGTAAATTAATTAGGAAGGAATAGTTTTCATCAGTTTTATCATAACATTTTGATTAAATTATTGAGAAATAATGTTTAAGCTCAAAACACTATTATTGTACATGCTCGCAAAATAAAAATAAACGCGTTAATTTCTTTGTTTTTATTGAATACATTAAAAGCAGATAAAAGTTTAGTATTGAGTGTGACCCCCTCTTGCTGAAATCACAGCTTGCATTCGTCTGGGCATGCTAGCAAGTATATCTTTTATGGTTTCTTGGGGAATACGTTCCCACTCCGCGGTAGTCACATTCTTTAGCTCTCTGATGGTCTGCGGAGCCGGCTGCACTGATCTCACTCGTCGCTTCAGAACGTCCCAGACATGCTCTATGGGTTTGAGGTCCGAACTTCTAGCTGGCCAGTCCAAACGACGAATTCCGACTTCTAGCATATACGCTTCCACATAGCCAGACCGGTGGGCGCGAGCGTTGTCGTCCATAAAAATTGAGTTTTCGCCAAGAGCGGTTAAAGCGGGTTGTGCATAAGGAATTAGAACTTCCGTTATGTATCGGTGTCCAGTCAGTGTACCGTTTTCGATGAAGACTAACTCCGTACGATCCATAGAATTTATTCCTGCCAAAAACATAACAGAGTCCCCTCCACAAGGTGTGATTTCTTCAAAACATGCCTCTGCAAAGCGTTCTCCTCGTCTACGTAGCACTCGCCGACGTCGGTCTTCACCACGCAGAGATATCCTGGCTTCATCGGAAACAATACCCTATCCCAGTCTTCATGAGTCCATGACACACAATTTCGAGCGAAGCTAAGCCTGGCAACTCGATGTCCACGGAGTAATTTAGGGCCGCGTGCCGGGCGATGACTGTGTATATTAGCAGCGAGAAGCCTCCTCCTGACCGTCCATAGACTAATTTGCACATTTCTCACTTTTTCGAGTCTGTTCTTGAGGTCCACATAAGAATATTTGCGATTTCTCAACGGTTGACTAACTAGGGCGTAGGTAGCTAGAAGTCGGAATTCGTCGTTTAGACTGGCCAGCTATAAGTTCGTACCTAAAACCCATAGAGCATGTCTGGGACGTTCTGAAGCGACGAGTGAGATCAGTGCAGCCGGCTCCGCAGACCATCAGAGAGCTAAAGAATGTGACTACCGCGGAGTGGGAACGTATTCCCCAAGAAACCATAAAAGAAATACTCGCTAGCATGCCCAGACGAATGCAAGCCGTGATTTCAGCAAGAGGGGGTCACACTCAATACTAAACTTTTATCTGCTTTTAATGTATTCAATAAAAACAAAGAAATTAACGCGTTTCATTTTTATTTAGCGAGCAGGTACAATAATAGTGTTTTGAGCTTAAACATTATTTCTCAATAATTTAATCAAAATGTTATGATAAAACTGATGAAAACTATTCCTTCCTAATTAATTTATAAAATTCTGAGGATAACAATACCTAAAATTGTCAAACAAACAAATAGTAACAATAAAATAGTTCTTTGCTTAAGTGCCCGTTTTTTTTGCAAATGAGTGTATTAAGTTTTAAGTGAAATTTATTTTAATGAAGCGGCATTAATATGTAGACTTATAATAAAACTTAACTCACTTTCTTATCATTCAATTTTTTTAAACGATGTTATCATTTTAGATTTTATGATGCATTTTTTGCAACATTTTGGTGTGTGGGAAGATGCTGTTGTACAAACCAACTCCCTTATGAGCCAAGAAACAGGTAAATTATACGAGTGTAATTAATAAGTATGTGCTATTATGTAATTTTTTTTTCGATCAGTGTCATTTATCAGTCAATTTGTCTGTTTAAAAGTACCTGGGTGACCGAACTTTGCTCGGTTACTATTATTTATTGTTTAACAACGCCATCTATTATCTCAAGTAGTTATAGTGTTGCTGCACTAACCGACCGGCTCGACCGGGGCAGTGTTACTCACACAGAAGACCAACCTAAAAAGACAGCATTTGTTCTGACGTATTTCATTGGTGAGTGTGGGACCGAAAGACCAAAGACTCGAAGGCCTCCGGAGGCCGAGAGAATGATGCAGAAACATCTCACTAAGCCACCATGGTGTCGGTCACCATGCTGCAGTGTATGCACTCACAATGAGGATGGTGGCCCCTACTCCTGAATTCTACTCATGCTTTCCATCAGGCAGAGTAGTCACTTAATTAAGTTAACATTTAAAACAAAAAATTGCCTATTTAAATATATAAAAGTTACTGGAAATACCATGTTATTTTTGGTACGCTACACATTCACATGCTACATGCAATTTTTTTTTAACAAACACAATTTTGCTTTTAGGCACAGACAACCAGATAATGGAATCGAAGTCTACTGCAAATTCTGCGGTAGAATCGTTACAGAATATTGGTAATTGTTTATTTCTTTTTTTATTACCTTCATAGATTCCTTAACTTTAGTTGCACATTTTAATGACAATGCAATGCCTATATCTCCAAATTGACATCTCTTGGTAAATACAGCTTCAAAGATCTTTCAATTCAAGCATTATATTTTAACCCATCAGGACTATGTTATCTGTCATGGTTTATATAAAAAGAAACGTTTTAAAAACCCCGACTACATAGACCTTTGATAAATATTTATAAATCACGAATTTGGCAGACTATGTTACATATAATTATAAAATATTACCCCTCTTTTAGGCTGTGTCGTAGTAAGCATATCATCCTTTATGACACGTAAGTGTATATTATAGATTTATGTATCAATACTAAAGCGATTAATGTTATACCATTTTAAAACATGTTTGACTGTATTTTAAAACAGTCAAAAAAGAAAATTAAACGCTTTAGTATTGATGCATAAATTTAACATAGTGTATGTAATGTATATTTTATCAAAAAAAACAAAATACTTATTAACGTACACTTTCAGGACCTACCACCCGAGACCAAAGATACTTCAGTGCACCAGTCTTTCCTTTTCTGTACAACTCAAGTTAGAATTTATTTTAATCGTTGACTTTATAGTTTTTAATTCAACTAATTGTGTGAGTAGTGTATTAGAGGCGTATTAAACATTTTGACAACTACATATTTAGGCACCGATACATCATAGACGGTAAGCCTTTTGTCTTCAACCAGGCACATAATACACTTATGTGTATTATGTGCCTATTTGTTTGTACCTATATATCTATGTATGAGTAAATTATAGTTAGAGCCACGATCGTCTGATTTCGCAAAGAGGATGGTGACTACCGCTCTTGGAGTCTACTCATGCTTTCCATCAGACAGAGTGGAGTCACTTTGACCGGCGCTTATATGTAAAAGAACTACAGAACAAGTAAACGTGCAAAGTAATGTTGATCTCGAATTGGAATCGAGCCACTAGACCAAGCAGGACCATTAACTACTGGAATTCTGCACTTACACTCAAATAAATTTTTCAATAGAAGTTCCCATATCTGTTTTTGGACAAGGCGAAAAAAGACAGCTTTTTTTATTCTTTGTCTCTACATACTATCTTTTTTTCACAGCTCTTCCATCGATTCCTGTAAATACACTAAATATTGCGCCAGAATCGAATAATATTTCTTGTTTTGATTCTCCTACAAAGATACTAGTATCTGTAGGAGCAAGTGATAACGTATTGTGGAATGCAAGCCACGGAATTAATCGTCCTCTAGTAGAAAAGTGTTGCCAATATGAAGGTAAATATTGTAATGTATATGGTTTTATTTGAAAATTTAGAATATTTAACGTATAAGGGGTAAACTGACCGATTTACAAGTTTTAATCTAGTAGTCAGTATATTACTAACAGTAGCTCAGCATACGATGGAGCGTACTGTAGGTTTTTCTCTATCCGGTAAAATTCGTGACGGCGTTATTGGACAGAGAACTACGGTAAGCGACATCGCACGAAGAACCAATAAGCTTTAATTTAACTGGGCTGGTCTTGTCTCCAGACGACTCTACTACATTTTGGCTCTGCTGGAACCGCGATTAGTCAAAAGTAGTCTAAAGTGCCCTAACCGCGCACGATATACTGACAATTTAGAGAAAGTAACTGGTAGTGGTTGGATGCGGACTGCTCAAGACCAAGGTGGTTGGCGCTCTTTTAGGGGATTTTTGTTCAGCAGGAGATGATGATAGTTTGAATTGATTTACACAGATCACTTTCAAACTTGGGTTTTATTTGTCAAGGTAGTCGATAGTTATAAACGTTGTTTTCTGTCCCTAAAATATAATTACTCAACTGTCAGTAGGGTAATGATTAAAGTTTTAGAACTACAATAAAGAATGTCACTTTGAATTATAGTCTCTGATTAACTTGTACAAGTATTTAGCTTAATTGTAAGAGTTGACTAAGACACTAACGACCAGACATTAATATTACCATTTCTGTTGAAAAGAAATATCTTGTTTACCAAACACCAGCTTTTTGAACTTTGTAGGCCTTAAGAATCAAAATAACTCTGTCCAATTTCATTCTTATCGGTACAACGGTCGTATTTCGCTGGTTTTACCTACATAAAATAAAATAGTATTTATGAAAAAAATTGCAGACCATCGACTTCGGATACAGGTAGCGAGACACCGGTGGTTAGAGCTCCAAAGAGATGAACTTTATTATTAATAATTACAGCGTGGCATAGTAGGTAAACTCATTTCTAAGGAGATGACCATGTTCAGAGGTGGACTATTTATGACTGTTAAAGATGTTGATAATGAATTACCTACGTATTTCGTCTTTTCATAAACGCTGATATATAATTTGATATGTAGTAAACTAAATCTGCAAGTGTGGAAAAGCAGCAGCGCACGCAATGCAAGCTAGGAAAAGGAACAATCCATTTATGTAACATTTATACTCCGCTTCTATGATTGTGGCGTGATGATATATATTCTATAGGCTTTCTCGATAATTAGATTAACTAACACTGAAAGAATGATTCCAATACTTCCTGTCATTAGCGCGTTCATCCAAAAAAACAATACCAAAACCGTACCGTTAACAACTCATTATAAAAATTTAAAACCCTTCAGAAAAACTACGGACGCGCCCCACAAATGTCGAGATAGAGATAGCAACGAGCTTAGTACACTTTGTAGATGTCATCACTTCTAAATATTCAGGTAAATTACTATATGATGTTTTTATTTTATTCAGATTTTATCTGATTTTTTCCATAAAGAGACCATAAACTGCATCAAACGATATTACTCCAGTGCAAACTGGGTTGCTTTAGAGTAAAGTACGCTAAAGACGTAGTGTTCAGTTTTAGATTATACGATCTTTGACATACGTGTTTAAAAAGAAATTACCCTAAGTTACTCTTTGTATCATCAGATTTCTACCAGAGAAAATTCCGTCAAAATTGGTCCAGCTGTTCCGAAGATACCCGGAACAAACAGACAGGCAGATAAAAAAATTAAAATTGCATTTTTGATGTCAGCATCATATTTACCTTCATATGCGTTTAGTAAAATAAATATCATTTGATGTTATATACAGACCTTCTAATTTTATTTTATTTATAATTTTATTTATAACGACTGCCTCGTTGGTCTAGTGGTTAGCGTATGCGGCTGCTGATCAAGAGGTCTCGGGTTCGATTCCCGGGTCGGACCAAATATTATTTGTGTGATTCACAAATATTTGTTTCGGAGTCTGGGTGTTTTCTATGTATATATGTATGTATGTATGTATTTACAAAAAAAAAAGTATGTTTATGTATTTATATCAGTTGTCTAGTACCCATAACACAAGCTCAGCTTAGCTTGGGACTAGATGATGCTGTGTGTCAGATGTCCAAAATATTTATTATTATTTATTATTATTTATTTGTATAGATAAACGTCCTGTAGAACCTGTGAACGCTGAAATAGCAACAAGTTTTGTACAACCTGTTAACGTTGGAACTAGTGGACCAGACCTAGGTAAAGTAAAATAAATGTATTCGAAGGTATCATGTAATAATGAAACTGACTATTAATAAATTAATTTTATTATTTCAGAACTACGTAATAGAACTATAAATGTTGAAAGGGCAACGAGTTTAGTACGTTTTGCTGATGATCCGACCGGTGGTAAATTTTAAAAAAGACATAATTTAAATTAAACGTTTACATAAGATCACTTTAGCCGCACATTGTCTAAATTTGTTACATTAATTATTGTATACTAGCTGCGCCCCATGGTGTTACCCGCGTATATCATTATGGTTACTATGCAAGTTTGTTATGCCTAGCAACCTGTGAAGTTTTGACAGGAGATAAGATACATTTTGACATCTACGATTTAATATATTTTTATATTAACCTAGCTTTCGCCCGTTTATCTCGATTATTGCAGTAGAAAGCCTATGTGTTATTCTGATATATACGCTATATTACTGTAAAGTTTCATCCAAATCCGTTCAGTAGTTTTTGCGTCAAAGAGCAACAAACATACACACATACCCACAAACTTTCACGTTTATAATATTAGTAGGATATTAGTAGGATAAAATAATGTTAATTTTAGTTTATAGTCGCTTTTTATATTGCATTGTCTGACTATACAAGCATGATAACTATTACATCATCGATTCTACTCATGATTTCTATCAGGCAGAGTAGAGGTAGAAAATTGTAAAACATATGTTTCAGATTTATTAACCAAAAATAATATATATGTTGAAAAAACAACAAGTTTAATGCGATTTGTGAATTTGGATGAAACTTCTGAAAATTATTTGGGTAATGTAATTTTATTAGCTTTTAGTGCTAGACAAAGCTCTCTTTGGAAAGGAGTTTTGTTCTACTATACTTCGCTATCCAGCTTATTTATTTATTCTTCCTTAATAGTGATGGAATCGAAAGCGAACCGAGGATCGAACTGAGTGGCGTGCAATTGGAGAGGCCTATGTCCAGCAGTGGACTGCGATAGGCTGATGATGATGATGATGAATAGTGATGTTGTCGAGCGTAATTTTCTCCCTTAATCGGCTTTACGACACCCATGAGAAGACTTACTTTATTCTTTTGTATATAGAATATGAAATGTTGGTTTAAAAAAAATATTCCATGCCATTAATTATTACCTGATGAAAAATGTTTTATAAAGATTTTAATAACTACTAAATATAAATATACTAAATATTATTTCAGAATTAATAGCTAATGATTTAGCGAAAATAGAACAATCGACAAGCTTAATACAACCTATCGATGTGGCAACTTCTGATAAAATTTCAGGTAGCAGTGTAATTAATATTACTGTTCCTATATCAAATAATTAATTAAGACATAAATACTAGATTTTGCCCGCGATTTCGCCTGTGTGCATGCTTATGTACAAGTATGCCCGCAGTAAAGAGTGGCTACTCAAAAAACTGCCTAATTTCATTAAAATCGGAGCAATGGTTTAGTGATCACGTAACAGATAGACAGACACAGTTACTTTCGAATTTATTATGTTATTTTCTGGACATTGAACTTGAAACGAGCAGAAATTGCTTACTAAGAATATTTATTTCAGTTGCATTACCTATAAACGCTGTGAATGTGCAAACAGCGACCAGTTTAACTCAGTTTATTGATGCAGAGACTTCTGGAAGTTATTCAGGTAAGTCTAACTATCTTAATACTGAAATTATTTAATTATTTTATTTATTTAATTAATCCTGGTGATCTGTGTCACAGGGTTCTCCTACTACAGACACCAGCCTCTCACAAAAGCGCGAGAATGACTAAACCTGTGATGTTCCTATTCTATAAATTGTACTGACCTTTGTGAATCAGAGAAACAAAAAAATATATTAAAAAAAACATTATCATCATCAAGAGGCTTTCCTTAGCAAGAAAGTTTTGGCTAAAATTGGTGAAATAGGTTATACTATACGGTTTATTTCAAGTATTAGATCTCCTTTCAGTGTTCATGTTCGGTTAGCATGAACCCGTAGGAAGCATTTTACTACAAATAGATTTATATTTAGGTAACGAGTGTTGCTTACAATTCTTATTTAATTTTTTAAAGAGATTAGTTACTTAAAGAGGTTATTGTATTATCAAAAAGCTGTGCAATAACTAGCGGCAAAAATTATTGGTAAAGCGATAATGCATTACTGCAATGGGATTCAAAATTTATGAGGTTTCAACATTGTATGACTCAGAATTTAGGTTAGGTTCAATTTCTAAACAATAGAAAAAAAAACAATAGAAACTCCTGTATGTCAGTCAAGATTATAAAAGTTTTCACACAATACAATGCTACAAATACTATGATTTATATAATATTTACAAATGTTTTAGAAATACTACGTTCATTCATGGAAGTGGGAACTAGTTCATTAAAACTTTTGAATAACGAAACTTTGGATAACCCAGGTAACCCTTTATTATTCAATAAATAATTTTAATAATCAATTTATAAACTACTTCCAGTTTTTGCCCGCGGCTCCACCCACGTTTATATCTTAATCATTTTTCAAGCTAATAAATAGCCTATAACATTCGCCAGTAATGTGGGTTTCTATTGGTAAAAGAATCAGTTCAGAAAAACCACAGATACTATATTAATAATTGTATTAAAAACGAACAGTTTTAAGCATTCAGGTTATAAATTTTACAATATTAAACGATATTATTTATTAAAATAAAACAGAGTAGAGTAAAATAAGTAGAAAACCACCTACAACCTCACAAACTTTGCCTCTTTATATAACGGTATAGAAGTTTATAATGGTAAATTCATACTGTTATTATCAGCAAGCTGAATTGGCAATGGGCTGGCCATATTATCAGCAGGACCGACAACCGTTGGGGTATACGTGTTCTTGAGTGGAGACCGCGTCTCGGCAAACGTAGTGTAGGACGTCCACAGGCCAGGTGGAGTGATGATTTGCGCAAGACGGCTGGCAGGAGCTGGATGCGAGTAGCCGAGGATCGAACTAAGTGGCGTGCAATTGGAGAGGCCTATGTCTAGCAGTGGACTGCGATAGGCTGATGATGATGATGATAAGTATGATGATTATAAGTAATGCTTTCACGGCTAAACCGCTGATCTGATTTAGATTAAAGATACTCTGGCCCTTGGAGATAGATATAGGCTAGTTTTTGTTGCGACAACCGATACATACGCGGTTGTAGACTTGTAGAAAAGCTGGTAAGTTATACTTTTACGTCAAATACTTTATTAGCTTATTACTGAAGCACTACACGTTGACATAATTGTGAAACCTCAATATCTTCAATATTGAATATAATTTTAGAAACACCAATTGTAAATCCAGCTGATGTTCAAGAAGAAGATATAATAGACTCTGCTGAAATGGAGAATACAAATCACGACTTGGGTATTAAAATCAAATATAAATCCTAAATATAAAAGAAATAGCTTTTAAAACATCTACAATCCTATTACATATATCATCCTAACATCAACAGTCTTCGATAGTCTGGACTTTCTATACTTAGACTGTTAGACATAGGCTTTCCTTAGAAAGGACGCTGTAGCCTACTGTACCACGCTGAATAGTTTGATTGAAATTTTCCTTCTCTTAAACAGTAATGTTATGCTGCATAGTTGACTCCCTCAGTCCCCTCTTACGACATTACAGAATTCAGAACTCTTAGCGGAGATGAAATAAACTTCATACAAAAAAATGCTAACACGGTTGCTCACTAGCGCTCCAGTTACCACTGCAACTGAAAACTTTTGTTTAGCAGAGTTAGCACACATTTAGATATCTAGGTAGATATGTTGTATCAGTGTACCTATTTACTATGAATAACTGCATTTTATCAGTGACTAATTTTTGCTATGCAAGAACAGCTTAATGTAAATATTGCTACTAAAAGTAAGAGAGTTAGAACGTTAGAAAATATAACAATATATTAAACATTTAAACATTTTTGAATCATCAACAACCCATAACGTCCCACTGCTGGGCTCAGGTCTCCTCTCAAAGGAGGGTTAAGGCCATACGTCCCCACGCTGGCCGAGTGCGGGTTGGGGACAGGCAAGACACGTTGTGGCAACGTAATCTTGCTGTTGGATGTTTTTAAGCCGCCCGAAGGCCTCCAACTAAGCTTCACGACTACTATCTTATGATAACAACCGGGACCGACTGCTTAACGTGACCTCCGAATCACGGAAACGCTCATATATATCATGCCACAAACGGTCACCCATCTAGGTCCGACCGCGCCGTCGTTGCTTACCCTTGGTGATTGTTTCCAATCACCTAAGGCCACTCGGCTATGAGCGCATTTTTGAATGAATATCACAAAATGAATCTTTCTCGTAATTACAAAATGTTTTAAAACACACTCAAAACGAATAAAATCACTAAACTTTAGCAAACGGAAAATAATAGGAAATTCAGACACTCCTGGATTAAATCAATCAATCCAAGTACTATTAATAGTACTTTACATAAATAATATCTATATATTTCAGAAACACTTCCAAACGATCCACCAGTTGAAAAAGTGACGAGTTTAATAAGTTTTGTTGATGTTCAAACTTCTGGTGAACGAGGTAATAAAAAGAACTCTATTTGATGTCGTCGAGCAGTATTGTATATGCTAATCCATATCACGATTCAGGATTAATATTTGTATGTGGAAGTTGCACACGATATCAGACAGAGTGGACATTATGGCAGGCTTAAATTTAAAAAAAGCTATTACCCAGCTTAAGGAAAGCAGCATAACCAGTTATCGAGCTATTCCTTACTTACTTTAATCAGCATTCAGCATCGGTTTTCTATTTCTAATCCTCCTTTAATCCTTTTATGTCTCGACTAGAGCATTTGGTTTTATGTTTGCAGTTTGCTCGTTATAAATTTTAGTACTACTATTGTAGTTATTAATTTATACTTTTCAGATTTATTGCCTGCGCAACATGATGATAAAGAAAACCCTGTAATGGAATCCATTGATTTAAAAACTCCAAATAACTTTTCAGGTAATAAGGGTACCATACATAGCAAATTTTTAAAAACAGTAAAATAGATAGCCCTTAAAATTAAAAGCGATTTCATCTATCTTCGTTTTGGGGTCATTATAAGATCAGCTATAAGATACTAAATTACATCACCAAACTGCACACAAATAAAATTTCATTTGGATACAGTAGCTTGAAATGCCTTAAAGCTGCAGTTTTACTTTAAAAATAATATAAATATTTTGTTGCAAACAAACATATAAATGGAGGTAATAAAAGTGTATTTATATTTTTTTATTAGGATTATAACAAGATTTTTTTCATTGCTGACCCTCTAAAAGAATGAAAAACACCAAATTTAATTTTTCAGAAAACATTACTACTACAGCAAGCGCTGACAGGGTAAGAAGTTTCATACAGAGTATGGATTACGATGAGAGTTTGGATAAAAATACAGGTATAAGGGCCACAGCACACTAGCTACTTTTAGCATCGGCGATCGGCAACTAGTCGCTTTTTAGAAGCTAAATACGGCGACCGAACGCCCTACACCGCACACTTAAAAACGCCAAACGCGGAGATTGAGTCGCTTTTTAGAAGCGCGACACAGCAGCTGAACGCTACTCTCCGCACACATTCGGATGCCGGTAGCATCAATTTGGCATCTGAGCAGTCGTTAAAACGCGCGTTTCCGATACCGCGATCGAACGCAGGAAGACGCTAAAACGCGATGCAGCATCGATGCAGTCGCAAAATCGCCGATCGTCGATGCTAAAAGTAGCTAGTGTGCTATGGCCCTAATAGTTTATTATATTTCATCTCTAGTGATTAACTGTATGAATGAAACTGAACCAACTATAATATATTATTTATATTTAGATTATTAATCTAGAGTAACTTCTTGCAAAGTTATTGCTTAGTTCATCGTTTACGACTAGGACATAAAAATATTTTTTTTAATAAATATTTTTGGACATCTGACACACAACATCATCTAGTCCCAAGCTAAGCAGAGCTTGTGTTATGGGTACTAGACAACTGATATAAATACATAAACATACTTTTTTTTTGTAAATACATACATATTATACATAGAAAACACCCAGACTCCGAAATAAATATTTGTGAATCACACAAATAATATTTGGTCCGACCCGGGAATCGAACCCGAGACCCCCTGATCAGCAGTCGCATACGCTAACCACTAGACCAACGAGGCAGTCTTATTTACTTCAAAATAATATCTATAAATTAATTTTAACCAGCTCCCTTTGACATTCACATAGTAAATGACGTTATACAAGACTAGCTTAGACTATTTTTGGTGGCTTCAAAACCTTCCATCACATGTATGGACATAAGTTCATTTAAAGACATGTCATATAGTGCTGAAAACCATTAATAATAATATGACACATTTCACGCACGGCTGTATTCTATTCCCAAACTAAACAGAGCTTTTGCTATGGTAATCAAATAAAAAAAATACAAATAAAAAAGTTAGAACATAAACATAATAAAGACATTTCACATGTTTATTTGTTTCAGATACGCAGTACTTAAATTCTGTAATAGACGAATGTAGCAGTAAATGTAGTTGCAGCTACAACTGCAGAAATATTTCAAACCAAGTATCAACTTTATTAGGTTCTGATAATGTGGACTATATGCAGACAGGTATCCTAAAATTTCAAGTTTGATTAAAACAAGCTATGCGTTCTCCGAGTCCCTTTTAGTCTACTACAACTGCCCTCAGCCTCACATCAAACAAGTTCCAGGTGATACAGAAAATTTGTATATAGTTTGCTATCGAGTTATTCGTGGCAAAATAAACTTTTAATGCAGGAATATGTACTGAATCTGCCAAATATCATATATCATTATTAAATCCTAATTGTTAATGAATTAAGCAGATTTTTCAAGGGGCTATACTCGTAGAAATAAATCTTCAAAGAAATTTTTATCATCCTTCTGCACTAAGTGATCCTCAAGACGAAACATTTAATCTGACAGTGAACTGTGATTGGCTAATGATGATGTTAAAGAAATAAATATGATATTAAATTTATTTTCAGGCTCTGGTCATAAAAAGTCTATCGAGGGAATCGCTAGAATGCAAACTGAAATGAAAGCTATTAATGTACAAACATCGAAATCAAGTTCAGGTATTGACGTTGAAATAAACATTTGAAAGATTTGATATAAATTATAATTGAAAGATTTTATAACTATATATCTTAGATTTAGTAATGAATTGAGACAATAAGGAAAAGTTATTTACTTACTATATACCTACCTAATTTTTATAGCAAAATAAGTCGTAGTTTAGAACTGTTCCGTCAAGCAGACAATATTGCAGAAAACTACTAGTTAAATTGAACGACTAAATAACTAATAATAAAGTTAAATCAGTTTTATGTCGAATCTCGATTTTGTTTAAGTTAGACATTTTATTTAAGTTGGACCCCACATATTGACCAATAATTTTGTCTGAATACGTATAAAAACCCCTTTTAACTTTATGTTAAGTTTTTTCTATTATTTTCAACTTTAGGCTTAAAGAATGTAGTTTAACGGACGTTATATACGGACGAATAAGGCAGTAAATTCCTACAAGTTGATTGATTGAAGGCAGTTTTAAATCACTGCGTCAGTTTTTCATGCTTTATGAAATAATATCAATTTATTTATTTATTTATTTATTTATTTATTTATTTATTTATTAATTCAACTGCTCACTGCACTTACAGTTTGCCCAACACGTACAGCGAGCCATTACAACATAATATAATGTTACAAGTTAGATTTATTAAAATAAAAAAAATTGTTAAGTAATATTAATATTGTTATGTAGACATTAACATGTCTAATTAACAATATCAATACCTACCATTCAGAAAAAGTATACAATATTTAACAAATACACTTAGATTGGTGAAAAATAAGTCAACATCTGGATACTGAGCAATCAGAGAGTTGAGCAGACTGACTGCCTGGCTAGTGGGAGCGTATTGTGCCGTGCACGTTCGTACCTGCGGCACAGTGAGGAGACGGCACGAGCGTAGCCGGGTATACTGATTTGGTACCCACAGCTTACAACGAGATAACGTCTTCGAATTATCTATTTTATTGTTAAATAAAAGATAATAGTGTATCATTAGAGCACACTTACGTCGCAATTCAAGTGTATTTAGACCAACCATACCGAGAACAAAAAGTGATGGAAATAAATAGGGATAGAACCCATATATCTTTTTGTATAAGAACCGAGCGAATTTGCGCTGGACGCGTTCTACCATCGTATTATACCTCGCCTCATGCGGGTCCCAGATTATGGAGTTGAACTCTAAAGTACTACGCACAAAAGAGTAATACAACACGATGACAGTGTTCCTACAACGGAAAGGTGCCGACATTCTCATCACGAAACCTAGGGATTTTAAACTTTTTGTGCACATGTTAGTAATGTGCGTATTGAAGGTCAGGCGCGAGTCCAGAGTCAAACCTAAGTCGCGTATTTCTGTGACTCGGTCCAGCGGGACGCCTGATAATTTATAGCAGTGGGTGTACGGTGAGCGCGATCGAGAAAATGTCATCGTTTTACATTTTGATGCATTAAATTCTAACCGGTTGTGATTACAACAGGCTACAACACTATCGATGTCCCGCTGGAGCGCTTCACAGTCGTCCGGATTACTGATTCCCAGGAACAGCTTCAAATCGTCTGCAAACATCAGACACTGGGCTGATCTAACTACATCGGGCAAGTCATTGATCATTACTAGGAACTGCGTCGGTCCTAAGGTGCTGCCTTGACTCACACCTGAGCGAGTGTCATATGTGTCCGATTGATAGTTACCCAACTGTACATACTGCCTACGATTAGAAAAGTCAATGTGTTGTAAAAGTCCACCATGTTTCTTAATATGTATATTAATGTTTCAGTGTTAGACGTCATATCTCTTAATTATGCCGCGACAAACACGCCAACAGTAAACAATACAATTGTAAAAATCACTCAAAATACATGGACAGATGTTAACAATAAAGGTAACATAGTTAATCAAAAAATCTATCTAGAATACAATATAAATCTATACATAATTATTATGCATATATAACGAGCTTTTGTTGATTATTAATTGACCCCGTATGTTGATTGACCTTGTAAACCTATGTCCTTCCCTAAAAATTAAAGATTTCCATGCAAATCTTCATTTAATAACGTACAGTGGTATAACCGTGAAAGTTTAACAGGCAGACAAAATTAATTTCCAAATTATCATGGATTTTTTCAGTGGTAAGTTGCGTTTTATCTTATCAGTCTAATTGCTGCAGAAACATCTGTCCAGGCCGCCATGGTATGGGTCATCATGCTGCATTGCCTACCCTCACAATGAGGATGGTGACCCCTACTCCTGGATTTTACTCATGCTTTCCATCAGGCAGAGTAGAGTTACTTTTGTAGGTTATTGTATAAAAAAAAACAACTAATGGGCTGTTATTAAGACTTTGCTGTAAGGAAATCCCAACAACACTTTAGGCCCGACCCGGGATCCTAAATTTAGATTTCACATTAGTATCTAATTTTCGTTGCTAGTTGTAGAACTATTTTTGTATGACTTACTAATTCATCCTACTTTGACATTTCCTTTTTAATAGAAACCCAACTGGACGTATTACCCACACCTAAACACTCATCGAAATCGACAGGACGTAAAAATGAAAATATCACATACTACAAGCTTCATTTAAATATAGGTAAGCTTTTGAACGTTACCTCTTATAACAGAAAAGGTAACTCATAGCAGAATATAAATGACTGCCTTGTTGGTCTAGTGGTTAGTGTATGCGGTTACTGATCAAAAGGTCTCTGGTTTGATTCCCGGGTCGGTCCAAATGTTTGTATGATCTGCAAAAAATTGTTTCGGAGTTTGGGTGTTTTCAAAGTATACTATGTATTTATTTACAAAAAGTAAATATGTATTTATATAAGTTGTCTGGTACAAATTCGTCTTATTTTAGGACTTAATATTGTGTCAGATGTCCAAAAATATTTATTTTCATTATTATTATAAATTAAATGGATATAAGATACTGTCCAATAGAATAAGATCGTAGAAGATAGTGCAAATGAGGAAGGAATTGTTTTGCTTTTGAATGTTTGTTTTAAAATTTAAAATACCTAATTATTTTATTGTTGATTATACCATAAGTACTTCTTGTATACTATCTACTTAAGTACTGATTTAGGAGAAATCATAACTTTAATCATAACTTACGGTATTATTTTTGGAATATGAAACTTAGTCAGGTCTTTTGTAGTTTTATGCGGAAAATTTTCTCGGAGTTTTCAATTCGACAAGTCAGCAGATTGTATTTGTTTATTAATAACAATATTTGCAAAGTTGAAGCGATATTTAAAAGAATCTTATGTGTTTCTAACCTTATCCGATGCGCTTTTCTACAGAATCGTATACTATTAGGTTATTTGAGTTTTAATAAGCATTAACAAAAGTTGTAGAATGAGACTCATTCTACAAATGTATGACGAAAGCGGTGGGGGTTAGTAATAATAGCCTTCCGTTAGACCAATAATTTGGAAAACTACCATATTTTTGCAAAAAAGGATTTTATCCAGAACTTATAAATTTATGATCAATCTATAATTGACATACGTGACTAGTCAAAAAAAATTACGTGACTAATCAATTATTTGAGGTTGAAGTATTGGATTGTGAAAATACAAAAATAACATTATTTTAAATTATGTAGTGTATAATATAAATAATGTGCCACAAATTATTGGAAATATATTCGAAAAATTGTGCTGTATTGTAACTGTAATCAATATTGGCACAATTGTTGTGATTTTAGCATGGCATTTTGTAAAGGTAAACATTAGTGTTTTTCATTGTAAGCTGAATAGTACTTGAGTATTCAAAATAAAACACCCTATACATTTCTATCGTTTTTTTACGTTGCTATCTTTGCATTCTTTATAGTGCTTTCTTTGACAATAATACATTCATATCTCTGTAGAAATAATTTCACACATGTTGTAGTTTTTCACTTAACTTACATTAAAAATTAAGTAAATATTGGACTGTTAAAAACTATTGATGATGATGATGAAATATGACTTTGCAAGTATATTTTGTTAAGAATGCTATTTCATTTCAAATAAATAAATAAATGTTTCGGACATCTTACACACAACGTCATCTAGTCCCAAACTAAGCAGAGCTTATATTAGGGGTACTAAACGACTGCCAGAAATACATAAACATACATAGAAATACGTAAATACATACATATTATAAATAGAAAACACAACATATGTATCGTAAAAGTTGTACTGTCTAGAAAATATGAAAAAATATTTACAAGTCTATCAGTAGTTAACACTTTTTGAAGAGTAAATTTGTCACCCCCTATCATTTCAAGCTTTCGGTTCAATCTGATTAACACAATGGACATTAAAGAAAACTGTTACAAAACAATTATTTCATTACATTTCATTGAGTGTGTGAGGAGTCTTAATTCTGGTGATTTTTAATTCGGACGAGACACTCAAAGACCGGTTGAATCTAATGACGGGTGCCCACGGACCCATCTTCTCGTTTAGTGTATGCGTCATCTTGGATAAAAGCCACTTATTTCTCAGAACTACAAAGTACCGCACTTTGTAGTTCTATAAAATAAGTGGCTCTGACGTCATTTCACCGTGAATCTTTGGTAGATTTTGTAGGACGTCTTCTTGGCTAGGGAGCAGAATGAACAAATTAACAAACCTCAAAAAAGAAAGTTTCCTTGCTGCACTTTCGCTTGGCAAAAACTTAAACAATGCTGAATGAAATAATGTTGCTATGGTTTTCATCAACATTTTAAACTGAATCTCTTCGAGGCCCTTGTAGCAATTAGCTACAAGTATTATTTAGTTTGTTATTTGAATAGCGATTATTCATATATTTATCATATTTACTGCTAAGTATTCTCTGCCTTAGATAATGGAACACAAAAGTCTCGCCAAAGTATATCTGGATTTAAAGTGGCCGTCAAAACACCAACGCTCACTTCAAAAATCGAAAAGAGGTCTACTAGTTTTCAACCAGGTTTGTGAATGTTATTTTAAATCATTAATTCTCTTAGGCAGTTGGAGAGAAGAATATGGTCGGAGAACGTTGATAATGATTTTCCTGAGCAATAAACATAACATGTGTAATCTTCTTGAGAAATACACAAACTATGCTCTTATACAAATATACTTCAAGAGTTTAATGGTTAACTGTTTCTATATAGTCTTATTGCTGCCTTTATAAGATAGTGTAAGCCAGTAAAAAGGTACGGCACTCCGAGACACGATAATGACGTAGGTGACACAGGCACTCTGATCTCCTCTAACGAAGGCTTTTTATAATTTTGGGGAAAAATTATCTAGCTAATGTAATGTGTCTAGCTAATGTAAAAGACGATTATACTATACTAGTTGATGTCCGCGGCTCCGCTCGCGTCCTGGGGGTATGAAAAATAGATGTTGGCCGATTCTCAGACCTACCCGATATGCTCTCAAAATTTCATACAAATCTGTCCAGCCGTTCGTAGGAGTATGGGAACGAACGAAATATCCAATTGCATGCCACTTAGTTCGATCCTCGGCTACTCGCATTCAGCTCCTGAATTATATATATAAGAAGTATATCATCATCATCATCATCAACAGTCCACTGCTGGACATAGAAATGCTCTCCTTAGAAAGGAGGTTTTGGCCTACTATACCACGCTGGCCAGTGGCCAGTAGTATATACTCCTTATAATCATGTGGTGTAGTATAGTAATACTACACCACATAATTATAAGAAGTATATACAAAAATAAAAAAGTCTTGTATAATTATTTAGGTTATCAGTAATTTATTTTATCATTCCATGTTACAGAAAAGAATGAAAATGGATGTCAGACGATAACGGCCGAATTATGTAACTTCACAGGTATTAATTAAATTATCTGACTTTCTTTCACTTATCTACCGCATCTGCTTCAGCCTCGGGGATTAGATATTAGATTTTAAGTAAGCTTGCCTAAACTAAAACTCTTTGGAGGAGGTCACTCTACTTTTTTTATATTATTATTGTATGGGACTTTATAAAATTCAATAAATAGAAAATTAACACACTACTAGGATAAAAGTTAATTGATTCCGTATTATAATTTTAATTTCATTCTATCATCTGTTATACTTGCGGTCTAGCTAATGTTGTTATTTTATCAACAGGATCAGTTTCAGTTCAAACCGTAGAACAAAGTATAATCCCCATTACAGGTAAGCACCTGAAAGTTAAATGCTATATTCTTATATTTATATGAAATTATTGAATATAATAATATAATCATTATTATTGACTGCCTTGTTGGTCTAGTGATTAGCGTATGAGGCTGCTGATCAAGAGGTCTCGGGTTCGATTCCCGGGTTGGACCAAATATTTGTGTGATCCAAAAAAAAATTGTTTTGAAGTCTGGGTGTTTTTCTATGTATAAAATGTATGTAAATACAAAAAAAAGCATCTTTATGTATTTATATCAGTTGTTTAGCATCCATAATACAAGCTCTGCTTAATTTGGGACTAGACGACGTTGTGTGTAAGATTTCCGAAATATTTATTTATAAATTAAAACATTAATTGACTTATGAAGAAACACAAAGTATTAGTAGATTATACAGACATAAAGTCCAACCAAACCGAACCGGGGAAGCAAACCCGAGAACTAACAAGCAGCTGAACTAAATTCAGTCACCAGTATTTTTACTGCAGTGTAGGTCCTAAAATAATCAAGTTATTAATTACTAAATAATATTTCAGATCAAAGTGCTCTAGTTACGGTAGTTAATTCAGGAAATGTTAAAGAACAAAATAAAATTATTAAAAATGCAAAGAACACATCAATGCTGACAACAACAGGTATTAATTTGGACAATGCTTTAAACACCTTTCGAACAATTCATTCATGTTTGTAGTATGGGGAAAGCCACCGTCTCTCAGGTTTTACGGAATTACATGGCAACTACTCTGGACATTATATACACAATAAGCTATTGGGTTTCGTAATCTCATGTTTGGTGTAGATGTAAAATGTATAAATTATCTTCCGCTAATGAGGCTAACGGCCGACGCAACGTAAGCTTCAAGTCATTTCAGCACATAAACATTCGATTATATTTGTGACTTTCTTTACCTAGTAGATAAAGAATGGTGATTTACGGCAAGGAGCATCCTTATCTTACCTTTTTTTAGTTTAAAATTTTTGTACCAGATAACGATACATTTTAATTAATTCTTTACTTTTCAGAACCAAATATAATTTCAATATCATCCGAAGCGATGAATAAAAACACTATGTCGAATAGAAGAAGTGAGTATCATATTATTTACGATTATCAACCGATAAATGTAACATAACGGATATTAGATTGAGATGATGTATAATGAATATAATAATAAATTAAATGTAATTGTTAAGATTATACCTCCTTTCTAAGGAGAGGCCTATGTTTAGTAATGGACCGCTAATGGCTGTTGATGAAGATGATGATGAATTGTTAAGAATTTATAAATCAAGGAAGAATGTGTACAAAAATTACTAAATGAAAATATTTCATTCCATAAAGTAGTTCGAAGTGTCTATAACTTTATAGGTACTCAAGATTACTTTAGTTTCGTTGCGTATGAAATTCGTCACATGCTTAAGTAAATCAAACATCTCATTTTATAAAGAATTAGAAGTGATGATTGATTTGTCTTTTAATTTAATATGATAAGTGATTTAAAGGTGTTTTTTTTTTGTAATTAGTAATAATAACTGAACAAAAGTCGGTATTCACAAGCACTTCTACTTATGGCACAAATCGAGAGAGGCAAAATGAAGAAATATACAAAGGTAAGATTTAAATAAACTTCTTTGTAACTAGCTTTCACCCGCTTCTTTCGCCAAAAGGACAATTTTGTATATAAAATCAATAAAGCTAGTATAATATGTCTTTAACAGTCCACTTCTGGATATATTATATAATTTAATTTAATTACAAGTCATTCTAATATGCAAAATTTATTACCCAAAAGGAATTTCAACCGCTTCGAAGGTAATATCGACAATGAATCCATACACTGAAGAAAATATCGGTAAGTAAAATATATCTAAAATATTTTCGTTTCAAAAAAAAAGTAATTAGTTTTGCATCGTAGAATATTTCCATAGACTAACTTATCATCTATTCCTTTTAAGTAAAAATGCTCCAAATGCCATGCATCTCCGAAAGGGCTTGATCGATTCTTATGAAAGTTTGTATGTTTATTCAGTAGATATGAGAATAGGTAAAATATTTTATCCCCTATATGAAGTATATATTTCCTATATTGTACGGACGCGAGCGGAACCGGACTTTTCTTTTTTTTAAATACATATATTTCATACATAGAAAACACGCGAACTCCGAAATATTGTGGATCACACAAACATTTGGTCTTGACCCAAGAATCGAACCCGGGACCTCAAGCATTCGCATCGCTGCCACTGCCCCACCGAGTGGTATTGATGTAATTATTGCTGCAATAATCTAATCTTGCTGGTTCTAAAAACTTCACAGAAAAAGATGAAATGATTACATGCGCCATATCAACATCAGTCACAAATTTAGACTCATGTTCAAAAGATACCGTCAGCACCTGCACCAGGTCCACTTCGATTTTGGGATTAAACAACATTCTAGAAGCAGGTAAAATTTTAAAAAGTTCTTATTCGTTAAACATCTGTTTTACCAGTCACTGATCAAGTTTCTGATTGTCATCATATTCATCAACCACCCTTAATATCCCAGTGCTAGGTTCGGGTCTCGTCTCAAGAGAGAGTTAGGGCCATACGTCCCCAAGAGCGGGTTGGGTAAGACAACGTTATGACGACGTTATTTTGCCGTTGTATGTTTATAATCCGCTCGAAGGCCTCGAACTAAGCCAGTCGACTATTATCTTTGGTCCATATCCAACCGGGACCGACTGTTAACGTGACCGCCATCATGCCACTAACGGTCACCCATCCAGATACTGACCGCGCCATCGTTAGTTTTAGTCGGTCCGACTCCGACACACCACTCCACTGTAAACCCCGGTGGAGTGACGGACGTCGGGTTTCCACTCCTTAAAAAAAGGGCAACTTGACTTTGAGTGCCTCTGGTCTAGTCAGATTTAATATTTTTTTCTGCCGTGTAACTCTATTTATCAGATACAGGTCGTGTTTATTTGTCATATGTACTAGAAGACTTGTGAAACCAAAATCTATAGTTTATCGAACAGATGAGTATGTGTAGCCGGTAGTGTTACATGCCCATAATAAGTTATTTTGTAATATATTATTTTATCTCAAGCGTAAGAGCTGAGCGAAGTAGAAATAATCCAACCCTGAAATTGCTCAAACTAATGTCATTACAGAAATGTTACTAAGCAACCTAATAAAGAAAGCGTTGATTGATGTTGATACACAAGCGTCTCGCCTTATGGAGTTCCGGGAAAATATTAGTAAGTGATTATTTTTATTACTTTACTTTATTATTATTAATAAACTATAAGGCGACTACGTAAGAACTCATAGTGCCTATGTAACGCGGGCAATTATTCCAAATTTATTCACACCATCATCTTCATCTTCCGAGCCTTTATTCCCAAGTTTATTTGGGGTCGGCTACTAGTTCAACCGATTTTACCTGAATTTCAGTTTTACCACGGAGCGACTGGCATCGGACCTCCGCAACCCTAAGGGAGAACTGAAATTCGAAGATTGAACTACTTGTCAGTATATTTGAGGGCACTGACTTCCCAATAACGATTGCCATAGATGTTCATGACAACCGGGACCGACGGCTTTATGTGCTCTCCGAGGCACGGGCGTGAATCACCGCCAAACTTCCAAACTCCGGGCTGCTATTAGGAATTTGTTAAGAAAATCCCAAGAACACTTTTTGGCCCGACCCGGGATTTGAACTCGAGACCTCTTGATTAGTCCGTGTGGTGACGGATTAAGAATACAAAGTGTCACGACCCCTATTCATTCCATGGGTGTCGTAAGAGGCGACTAAAGGAACAAAATAAGCAGCTAACATCACTGCCAAGAGAAGAAAAACTTGAAACAAACCCTTTACCAACCCGTCTGGCCAGCGTGGTATAGTAGGCCAAAACCTCCTTTCAAAGGAGAGGCCTATGTCCAGCAGTGGACTGTTAAAGGCTGTTGATGATGATGATGACCTCTTGATTAGCAGTCACATACGCTAACCACTAGACCAACGAGGCAGTCCAAATCTATTCACACCGCTTTCATTAAAATCGGTTTAGTAGTTTAGGCGATAAGAAGTATGTAAATACAAAGACTGCTAAAACGATTATTAACCTTCCTTTTGGCTTCGCGGTGGTCGTAAAGAAGTTAATTGATTTTAGTATGCCTTTTGGTTAGCATACCTCCCCTTTTAGTTCCATTCTCTACTACTAGTTTGATTGTGCATCAACAAGTAGTCGGAACTTGTTAAAAAAAATATTATTACTAATTCTTTTGATATTTGGGCATAAGTAATATATAAATAAATAAATATTTCTAACATTTTACACACAACTTCATCTAGTCTCAAACTAAGCAGCTTCTTCTTTTACTTAATTTAGACCAGATAATATTGTGTGTCAGATGTCCAAAATATTTATTTATTTATTTAGAAAATACCCAAACTTCGAAACAAATATTTGCGGATCACACAAACATTTGTTGCTCCGACCCGAGAATGGAAACCCGAGATCTCAAGCACAGTAGTCACATACGCTGATACTGTGCCACTCAAATAAAGACAGTCAGTTTTTAGGGTTCCGTTGTAAAATGGCAAAAAACGGAGCTCTTATAGATTCGTCATGTCTGTCTGTCTGTTTGTCCCTCCGTATGTCACAGCCACTTTTCTCCGAAACTATAAGAGCTATACTGTTGAAACTTAGTCAGTAGATGTATTCTGTGAACCGCATTAAATTTTACACCAAATTATTGAAACATCGATGAAAGTTACAACGAACTACAAAAACTTTTATATGATGTTACTTGCTGCTACGGAACCCTTCATGGGCGAGTCCGATCGCACTTGGCCGCTTTTTTTTATAAATGTACTATGTACTTAACGCAAATGAGATTTTTTGGTTGTTAATATTTCACTGACGAGCGGTTATTGAAAGAACTTGAACTGATTAATGTTGAAATGAGCTGATGATGATGATGAAATAAGATTTTTCCCACGTTTTCACACTTAACGATGTAGAACTTAATTTTAATGATTTAAAAATGTAAAATTTTCAGAAACTTATCCTTCGTTCGCTACTAAAAGTACTTACACATGCGTTGGACTGGACTCTAAATCCATCTGGGTGAACCCATCTAAGGTGGATAAATTGTGTCTAGACACGTGCGTACAAGTCGAAGGTTCATCAGAAAAAGTGATTAACATCAAAGAAGGTAAGGGACAAAAGAAAACTCAACTCAAAAGACAACAGTAGAATAATCTTTTTAAAAAAAGAAAAAAGAGTGAAACCTTTTTTTCCAATTTATTTAGACTGGAAACACTTGATTTAATTATGATATAATTTTAATATACTTTAATGCATGATGCACGTGATTTTAGATAGATTCTTTGTTTATTATGTTTTACGTATGTACACAACATTACATAATACATACACTTGAACATACCGCCAAAGCAAGAGTAACTTAATCTCAGCGTTTATTTTAAAAGCTTCCTTTCAACAATTGCGCTCAATGGGACAGAAATGTCGTATGGAAATATACATTCACATACTTTAACATACTTTTCCTTTTGCTTTTATGTACCTTCTCCTAATCTTTGATTAATTGTGATTTTTTGAGAGTGCTTCATTCTTAAGAATATTATAAATGTGAAAATATCATAATGGACTATGTCCGTCCAAGTACAGAATCAGCAAACAAGGCCCATGCCATTTCATCGAGGAGTGAGACAAGGGGATGTCATTTCCCGGAATTTTTTCACAAATGCAATGGAGGACTTGTTCCTTGACTAGATTTGTTGTGAAAAACTACTATCATATAGTTTCAACAAAGTTAGGTTTTAATTTAGTTATGTATTTAGAAGTGTATCTTACAGCACCATGTCGCAACACCGTGTCGTCTATGACGTCATACTATGGTCAAACAGAGTCTGTACAAACAACTGTGATTGAAAAGGAATCTGAAAAATGTGGTTCGTCTGGCATATATTTTTTATTTTGAATGTACAGGAGCCAGTGCTAAAATTTAGGACTCGTTTGTTATACTAGGTCATCAACACATATAATTTTGAAAGATTACATGCTTTTATTCAACATATTATTTTTCATATTTCTACAGGTTATTACAGTTGAATAGTGTCAAAAATTAAATAGTCAGCCTTGATGGGCTGTTGGTTTAGCGCTTAGTAATCAGAGGTCGTTATTTTGATTCCAAAAAGACTAACATTATGTGTAATGAACATCATCATTTTATCTCCTGTAAAGGTGGCAGTTATCTATCGGCACTCTAAGTTGGCAGACAGTCAGTCAGTCAGTCAGTGCCGGCATAGCACAGGCTCCGCTTATTCGTGATAAGTCACTGTGTGAGACGTATTTAGATAGTTATTGACGAGAATGTTACACTGGCATGTAAACAGATACTGTAGTAGGGCAATCATTGCGTCAATTACGAGAAATAAGTATTGAAAAGCGTTATTAAAATGTCTTGTCCACGTTTCAGGTCAAAATGTTTGCGCCTGTGTAGCTCCCAGCTCTCTAGATTGCGATACAAACACAGATAACTTATTCAGTAAGTAAACACTTATAAACAAAATTCGAACTGTCTTAATACTTTTTCTCCTTTTAAATAATTAATTAAAATATTTTTCTTTTAAGTTATTTAGTAATTGGCGTTTAGTGCGTTTCTAAAAAAAAATTTTTTAAACTATTTTTACAAGAGCTTACTTCTTGAAATCTGACGGCAATACGAAATAATCATCAAATTATAGTATGAAATTAATACAAACTGCCTGGCTTAAAGGTTCAGTAACTTTAGTGATTACTAAAGCAGAGATCGAGAATTGAATTCCCACCCACGTAGTACCTATAAATGTGTGCTGTAATCCCGCAATTCATACTAAATAAAAATATCTGAAAATATTGCAAAAATCATGTGATCTGTAGTATTATTATAGTCGTCACAAAATAAGAAGCCCGGTTTGACATTTGTCATCGTGGCGTAACTAATACGATTAATTCGTGTTTTTGAGTGCAATTTTTCAATATCAAGTTAAACTTGATGCTTATTTAAGATATGCGTTGTGATAGTGTATGGGTAACATAGTAATCAAATAGGATTATGAATTTGATTTTTCAATTTCTTACATGCGGCATATCAAATGACAAATGTCAAAACGGGCTTCTTATTTTGTGACGACTATAGTTAAGTTTATAATTCACTTTTCAGATTCGTCACATTTAATGCAACCTTCTGTACTACAAGTTCAGAAAAGCGTTGAAGTATCCAGCAACCCGTTCACCAATTCGCTTAATTCCAGATCTCAACTTAAAAGCAGTAATATATTTATTAATCTAATTATCGTATTAGTTTGTGAATATTTACTAAAAAACTTTCCTTGAGGTATTTTCTGTAAATAAATAAATTATGTAACGACATATTCAAATGTACTAATATTCGTAGTATATAAAACAATATCTTATTCCCAAGATTATTTGGGGTCGGCTACTAGTTCAACCGGTTTTACCTGAATATCAGTTTTTGTATGAAGCAACTATCATCGGACCTCTGAAGGTGAACTGGATTCGAAGGTTGAACTAGTTATCAGAATATTTAAGGGCACTAACTTCCTAAAACAATTGCCGTAGATGTTCATGACAACCTGAAACAATAGTTTACTAATTACTACTTATAACTTGTAAGAACCCAACGACACCCCAACGGAATCGTACCAGAGACTTCTTGATAGGCAGTCTTATACGCTACCCGCTACGAACGACGCGGTTACAAGATTTTTGGCCGAAAATAAATGAATATGTCAGTTTTGAACCTGGTTTTGTCTGTAATGGTTACAATAATACAACAGTTATTACTTTCACAGATATTAACAACCAGTTGATCTCACTTTCCCGACTTATCGGCACTAGGAAGAAAGCGAGTTCCTTCATTGACACTTATGCTCCTACTGCGGTGCTATCCAGTAATCTTGATGCCGATAAGTGGATGAGAGCCTGCTCGTCCATGCAGAAGGATGCTTACGGTATACTCGCCATTATAATTAACTTCACAGAATGTTAAAGAAACGTCATGAATGTCAATAGTGTCCTTCAATTATTCAGTTTCGAAAATAAACTTGTGTGTGATAAAGATCATATTGTCTAAAATTGTATGCGATTTTCACTATACCACATAAAATGCACGTTTCTGTAACATTTTTTATTATTTAGAACGTCACTATTGCTAGCAGTAAAATATCAATTTATATTATAAAAAATACATAGTCTTTCTTTATGTTGCTTGTCAAAAGTTCTTAGTATTGACTATAAAATTAAGTGAGTAATAATTATTGCGAAATGCAAACGTTTCACACTTCTGCCCCTTCACAAGTAACCAATTCCACATCCTAAGGATCACAACACATCCACAGTCTTAAATGGTCCACTCTGGGTCTCTCTTCAGAAAAGAGGTTTGGTCCTACTTTTCCACGCTGACCAGACGGGTTACTATGGATTGTGTCAAATTTTCCCTCTCATTGCTGTGCTGCTGTTAAACGTAGTTTGAACCCTGAGACAACTCTTTTAACATTTACTGACACCTCATGTTTTTGACACACGGACAACATCCTAAAGATGCTAAACACTAAAAGTTAATCGGTTTATGAAAGGCGAAAGTATCGCGTATTAAACAAACAAAAACGCGTTTAATGTCTAAGGGCCACAGCACACTAGCTACTTTTAGCATCGGCGATCGGTGATTTGGCGACTGCATCGATGCTGCATCGCGTTTTACCGACTTCCTGCGTTCGATCGCGGTATCGGAAAAGCGCGTTTTAGCGACTGCTCAGATGCCAAATCGATGCTACCGGCATCCGAATGTGTGCGGAGAGTAGCGTTCAGCTGCTGTGTCGCGCTTCTAAAAAGCGACTCAATCTCCGCGTTTGGCGTTTTAAGTGTGCGGTGTAGAGCGTTCGGTCGCCGTATTTAGCTTCTAAAAAGCGACTAGTTGCCGATCGCCGATGCTAAAAGTAGCCAGTGTGCTGTGGCCCTAATTGACCTCTCTATAAAGTAGATTACAAAACTGGACTGATTTTTGTAATTTTTCCTCATTTATTTGAAGGTAAAATATAATTATTACTTATTTATTACTAAGGTGGCAAATATTCATAAATATTCGAAACAGTATCTTTTCGTTTTCTCTTTCGTTTTTACGATACGATAACAAGAGGATCATTGACATTAATTTCAGCATACCAGTCATATATAAGACCAGAGAAAGAGTATGAAAGCTCACCGCTCCCCGTCAAGTCTTCGACATCTGCCATCTTCGGTTTTTTTGGAGAGAAAAATGCGACTGGTATGTCTTTTCAAATTACAATTCAAATCACTTGATGTTGTTCAAAAATATACTTAATGCATAATAGGGTCATATATATAACGTTAATACAATATATTAAAACCTCATAACATATCGAACTATTATTATGTGCTGTGTATAATGGTATTCTGGTCCCAACCCTTATGTATGGTAGCGAATTTTGGCCTGGGTATGGTAAAAGAGGTACGAAAAACGTCACGGTTCGCCAAGTGATTTAAGCGGTCGCCTCATCGCTTTCTACTGCACCAAGTGTTATGATTTGTGTGATCCAAAAATTTGTTGTTCTGAGTTTGAGTGTTATTTGTGTCCGTTTCACGTAGGTATGTTTGGTTGAATATTAATAATGCGAGAGTTATTTAAAAAAATACTATATATATATATATTCGTTCTCTAAGAAGTATGTGTAATGTGACAGGGGTCAGGAATGTAGTGATAAGAGTACATTCATTCATTGAAAGAAGAGGTAGTGACAAGGTTTGAAAATGGCATGATTTGATGGTTTGGTCACTTGGAGAGGATGGATGTAAGAAGACTCACGAAAAGAAATCACAGAGTAAATGGGTGTGGAAGCGTCGAAAAAGATCGTCCACGTCGAACATTTATCGACCAAATTGGTGTAAAAAACGACCATGTGAAGAGGACCAAGAACCTACGCATGCATGCATGCAGCGATAGATGAATGTGGATGAAGCAAAACAGATGTGTCAGGACCGTAGTAAGTGAAGATCAATCGTCTCTGCCCTCTGAGAAATAGGCGTGACTTTATGTACTTATGTAGTAATATTACTGTCAATGAAACTTGTCTCGTTGCAATAATTTAAATAAACCCTAAGCTTTTGCCACCTTAGTATATAAGAAACATACGTAGATAATAGTATAAAATTTAGAATGCAATTTTACGGAATGTTTAATAAATACAAAGCCAGTTAATGTAACAAAACAAAATTGAATTAAACGAAAATAATCTAGACTTAAATTAAACTTTATTTCTTTCTCATTAAACTCTAATATTATTTGACTGCAGTACCATCAGAAGTAAAGAACTTAATAATAAACGATAGTCTCGCCGACGTACTACCATCACAAAAGCGTAATCAATGCAACGATAAACACCAGCTAGGACCGACATATCAAACGCTAATGGTGGACGCAGTCACATCAGGTATACGAGCAAAGAAAACAATATTCTTAAAGTACAATTTTTAATTACACCATTACTTTTAAAACAGTACGATTTCCTTTTCCAGATCAAACTATAACAAAAAATAAGCATGAGTTTGAGCATCAAGCTGTACCAACTGTACAAGAAACGGGCATAGGTATGTAAAAAATAGTAATTGTAGTTATTATGTAAGCATTTAACTACATTTTGTTCCTAAAAATTCAATATCAAAATGGGGCGTGATGCCCAAAAACTCGTTAATAATCTATTAAGGTTTGCTATGACGAAAGCTTAGCAAAAGTATAATATGTATTTTGATATTTTTTTTTGTCTTTGTCGTTGCTTAATAATTATACTATTTTCACACATCGAAATCGTCAAAATAGAATCGTGGTCACACCCATTGTATAGCTACCATGTTTGTTTGATGGAGGTATTCCTGGTATGAACGTGATCATATTAGGTATTTAGTAGTATGCTTTGACCCTTTTTGTATCTATGCATTTCTGGATTTCTATCAGAATTATTTTATTGTTTCGTCCTTTCTAGACCCCTCTTTTCAGTAGTCAGGTCGTAGTTTTTGAAAATATATTTTCTTATCTGAAAACGTGAAAGCATTGGTGACTTTTAAATTTCTTAAAAATATTATAGTTTTCACTTTCAACCTATCAGAACTACACATTTTATAGAAAGAATTTTAACAAAGCCATTACCATCTAATAGATTGTCGAACATGAAACTGAAAGATGTCAAACATTTGCCAAATACTTTGATCGTTTACTGAACCTTTTTCTCTCTACTACTAACAGTAGTCAAACATGCTCAATAATTATAAAAGTCTTTCTTTCTAACGTATAAGTAGCTCTTTTAAACTTGTCTGATTTCATGCAATGATCTTTATAAATTCTTTTTTTTTTGTTTTAAATCTGTTGTTAATCACAATCGAAATTATTTATGCTAATATATAACAAAAATTGCAGTCAAGTCTTCTTCCTAGCCTTATTCCCAATATGATTTGGGATCGGCTACTAGTTCAACCGGTTATACCTGAATATCAGTTTTTCCACGGAGTGACTGGCATTCCCTCCGCAACCCTAAGGAAGAACTGAAATTCGAAGGTTGAACTAGTTGTCAGTAAATTTGAGGGTACTGACTTCCCAATAACGATTGACGCAGATATCTAAGTTGCCATTGCAGTCAAGTCTAAACAACATAATACAATTCTTGTCCCAAAATTCAATTTTTTATTTATACCTTGCGATTAAGATGTGTGATGTTACCAGGTACAAATTCAGATCCAATATTTCAACATAGATCGGCGAGTGTTCTGACTTCAAAATGTATCCTTCCGACATGTACGGCATGTAATTATGTTCTGAATTCTGGGAAAACCCCTCATACACGTAAGCCTTTTGCCTAATAATTCCTGCTTTAAGATTTCATACATTTTAGAATATATGACCTACTTACCTAACTTCTGGAAAGTTTTCACCACTACGTTGGATATAATTAAACACTAAATTGTCCTGGTGATATACATTAGGGGACTAACTACCAACAAATATGCTACGAGTACATACCCACAGAATTGTTTCTCCCAATGAATAATGGCCACGAATATCTTCGCGACTATGACCTTCAAGTCGTGACAAGAAGCTTGCTAAGTTTTATGCAAGTTTAATTTAATGGAAAGGACAGACTAGCAAATAATTTCCTAAAGTTCTAAGAAACTCTGCCATTGTAAAGGATCGTTAATATTTCATGAACGATGAATTCACTATCGCGAATGTAAAACTTTGTCGTAAACGTAATGTAAAAATTTATCGTAAAAACGAGATTAAATTCTAACCACACTGACTTAAAGTGCTGGTAAGTGTACTTGTATTTCGGTTTAAAGATTTTACACCGTAAGAACTTTACACAATTTAAAAGTTTACAAGAACATTTTCAGCTAAAGCAAAGCTGTTTAGTAAAGCTATATAGCTTAACACCTGTAATAGATGGCTACGAAACTAACTCGAACTCGAACTACTACGAAAGTATATCTCTCATACATATTTTTTACGTGCTGATTTAATTACAAAAGAAATAAAATAATTCACCTCTTAACTTCTAAAATAGCACAGGTAACAACCGTCGCAAAGATCGGAGCAATATTTTAAGTACTATAAATTATATTTCAGCTTGCAAATTCGTGTATGGAAATCCTACATGTGTAGTACATAAGCAGTCCTCAAATGTCGAAGTACAAACAGGAACACCACGTAAGTCCTGGCACAGTTACAGAACTTTGTTATTAGACAATTTAATACGCAAGATCTATGATTATGTTGTATGTTAGTGACAGTTATTTGTTAACATATACATTATGCAGACTGTAGGAACCAAAGGACGTTATTTAGTAGTGGTATTTGTCTGAGATAGGTATTTAGTTACAGGGTTTTCGAGTTGAAAGTATTCGAACCTGATCTTATTATTGTGAGTGTATGGTAAATCTATTAGGTATGTTTGGAATTCCTATTTCTTACCGTAGCCCTCACTTTCAATTTTTCCATCTATTCTCTAAAGTTTCTAATTCACGGCAATAGAATTGATGCCATTTACGTAATTAGTGTTGAGAAATCATAGGTGACCTATACCTGAGTCTATGCTGAACTTTCTATCTGAAATATGAGCGTGACTGTATATATTTGTGTTTATATTGTACGCATTTTGTTTCGTCACTATAATCAATCTCATGAATCAACATCGTAAAAACAATTAGCTCTAATTCATCAACATCTTTGACGTTCAGAAATAGCCAATCTTATCAACTAATGATACGTAAGAAATCAGAACAATGCTATACCGGTTTCCCTTTGGTTAAACTTACTCAAATAATGAATTTGATTCCCACTCATTAAATATCAAGTTTGCATAGCTACTTCAATGTTTATATCCACTTTCTAGAAGCCTATAGTATACCCTATATATGATGAATGTTGAAAAAAAATCTCTAAGACGTGTTATGAACTTAAAATGTAAAATCCTTGGCATGTGACTATTTCAGAAGTGGGTATGGTGCAAGTAGAGACATTAGTCGAACGCTCTGATGTGGGTGTGTTAACACCTTTCTTTGGAATGTTGCCCGTTACGGAGCATTTCAGTAAAAAGAAGTCTAGCGTTATAGGAACTGTTTTGTCACCAAGAGGTAAGAATTATTTTTCTTTTTTTTTATGTGGGGAAGTACCAAACCTGCGTCCTCCGGTACGTTGGCTACTAACGAACTTTATTACCGCATCGACCATCGATGGTGCCACAGAATGCCCAAAAGCTGGTCCGACTACCTGGTGAAGGTCGCAGGAACCCATTGCCTGTGGGCAGTACTTGCCCAGTTGTTATAATTATATATTAAATTTAAAATTTAAATTTAAATATTAAATTGTGACACTACAGTTCTAACAAAATGTTAAAAAGTTCTTAACATGGTTATTACAATTATTGTAACCGGCCGTTTCATATGCAAGCCATGTTAACCTGTAAAACCTGGTCAAAGTCCTGGCAAATTCCATTACTAATAACTACAAATTATTATCGTCTGAAATTTCTTACGACATAAGACATGACCGAAAACTTATCTCAATAAATGGTGGTTGGTGTAGAATAGTACGAAAATTGTATGTTATTTTCTCTTTATGATTCGGTAGAGTAATCCCAGATACGCCTTCTCATACTTAACCGTTGATTTATGAACGACATTTGGAAGAATGCCGCATCATTGGCAGCGAATCAACGACTTTGGGCTTCACATACAGACTTTTCTGAAAAGATATTATGTTATCTCTATATGTAGCGATAAATGTTCAGTTTAAGATAGTAGATAATATTTTCGTATATACGCAAGGGAGTATTCTTCGAAAGTCGAGTTCGAATTTAGTTCGCCTTCAGGGTTGCGAAGGTCCGATGCAAGTCGCACCGTGAAAAATTTTTTTTTTTTTTAGGTTTTACCTGAACATTTCAGGTAAAACCGGTTAAATTTACGGTTAAACGTACTTGTTTTCATCATTATCAATATTCGTGGATTTAAAAAGATAACTCTTTGGTTTGTTTCGGTATTTCTTCCCAGAGAGAATCTTGGGAAATGCTGACGCCTTCTAGCTGTAAAATCAAACGTGTAAAAATATCTGTAATGGTGATCGCACACCTATCCGCGCCGAACCCGCCGAACGAACCGAAGTCAAGGAGGCCTCGCACACTTATCCGCAGCGGAAGAATCGACCGCGCCGAAAGGATCGACCGCGTCGAAGAAATCATTTCAAGAAATTGTACTCGTGCGTTGCTCTGTCATACGCAACTGATAGAATGCGGGCGCATCGGTCGAGGCGTCCGCATCATCCGCGCCGAATTTTATGACGTCATCCGAATTCGTCTACGATTTCTGCGGTTCTACGATTCGACGCGGGTAAGTGTGTGAGGTTTCATGAGATTTCATATAAAGAATTCTAAAATTCGTTTCATTCGGCTCGTTCGACGCGTTCGCCTCTGATAAGTGTGCGATTACCATTAAGGATTTTCTTAAAAAAATATTATAAGAGGTCAGAACTGGAATACTCGTAAACAACCATTAAAAAGGGTCATTAAGCCTCCATAGCGTGGGTCACCGTACTGCATTTTCCACATTCGCAGCGAGAATGGTGACCACCACTTTTGGATTCTATTTATGCTTTCTATCAGGCGGAGTACTCATTTTGGCAGCAAAAAATGTCCTATCTACTCGATTGCTTACGTCCCTATTATAAAAAGAGTATAAAACTAAAAGAATTATTAAACGATAAAATATTTATATACCGTATTACCACCGGGCTTGTTAAAATTGGGTGAGCATCGTGTATTTTTGCCAAACTTTCTACAGCAAATCCTCGTGTAGATTATCAGCTTTATAGAGATTTAGAAGTTACCCTCGGAACGATACTGTTACATGTATTTTTTCGTTCGTAAAAGTTCTACTACAAATATTTACAACTTTTACATCGCAAATAGTTTATCCTTATTGAGAATCACTATCCAATCTGCAATTTTTTTATAACTACTTGATTGTTTTAATCAATTCCTGCTCCGTTTCTGTTGATTAAATCTTGTATTAAGAATTTAAAAAAAATTTCTCAATCTAACAGACAGTAACTACTATCATATACGATTAAATACATACATACAACCGATAACTAACCTTAACGATTACCAATTAAAAATGTAAGAGAATTTTATGTAATTAAGCTAACATTAATTAAATAAATATTATTTATATTGAGAGACAACGGTATATTATTTTTATACGTACATGAGATGTTGACCTACTAGGACTTCTATAGTCACATAATTTTAATATAATAATTAAAACCTTACACATATTACACACAGCAGTCTGATCCCATAACTAGGCAAACCTTGTGCTTTGGGAACTGTTTGTAGCCCGTGGTCCAGCCGGCTGATCCACTTAGGTGTACCGCGGGATTATTATTTTTTTGCCCGTAATACACCAAAGAAATAGTGATATCTCATAGTTCACTTGGGCATGTCACGAGAAATTCTGCTCATATACCACAAACAGACAAACCTACAGGTGAAGGCTAAAATTAATCCCCTATAAAAAAGGATTATCAACGTACTGTAATGAAAAGCTCTGTTTTTGAAACAATTGTAAGTGCTTTTCCAGATTCTTCAAATTCAGCTAACTTGTTGTTGTTCTTTAAATGTTTACTCCAAAGGTCCAAAAATATAAGTTCTTATATGTTGCATACACTTCGTCTATATTTCGAAAAATAATTATTCACAATTAATATATTAAATAATAAATAAATATGTTAAAATTTAAATGATATGTGTTTCTATCACGTCGACAAAGTGCTACAATAAAATCATAAAAATTTTATTACTTGGGGTAACCTTCCCTTACACGTAAAGTGAATATTTTTATTCTCGCACCTATTTCCCCCCCTCCCCTCTAAAAGCTAAAGGCTGGCTCAAATAATCTAGCAAAAAATGTGGTCATAGTCCCATGTGATGAACTTTATAGGATACCTAAACGGCTTAAAGAACTTTGTTAGTTCAGTAGTTGTATAGAGGCCTAGCTTGTGAAATACGCTGACATGGAAAACTTCGTACAAAAATAACAAAAAACTAAGTAAACATAACAATTATTTATTGGAGATCACTTGGCATTGTTAATGACTACGGAACCTAACCTATTCTATGCGTGGCCTGACACGCACTTGCCTGATTTTTAAATACATACTATGCTTTCGTATTTGCATGTGGTCAACATGTGGACATTCTGTTGTTCCCTGGAAAAAAAATATGCGGTGGGAACCAGACAAATGACAAAACCTGCTGACAAAAAAATCTTAAATATTTTGAAGTAGAAATAAAACAAATGATTGCAGTCATCGTTAAATTTAATTGTCACATCTAGCTTAGCATTAAGGATCACTATCTACTAGGAACAATTTTGTTATAGGCTCATAAAATTATAATAATACTTCCTCTATGTATATATTACTTTAAATGTTTACGTTCTAAATAACCATGAAACTACTTGACAGATATTTTTCTTTAGTATACAAAGCGCTGTACGACACTACTAAAATGATAGTCAATGAAGACACCGACGAAAAGCCTGTGAGAGATTCTGCAGCAGTATCCGCACCGGCTGCTTCTGAAAGAAATACACCAACGAAGAAAGTTCCATCTCTGAGCTCTACGCCCAATGGAGGTAAGCCCTTGTAAATTCCAATCTTTGTTTTTTTGATAACCTTTAACCGGGAAGTTTAAGATGATACTTGATATCGCTACAGATTTTTTGTCAATCTCTTGTTTGCTTATGATTTCCATTATTAGTATAATTTTACTTTTTATCAGTCAATTGTATTTTAAACTAACAGTAGAACAAATTAGAGTTCAATCTTGATTACTTTAATCTACTAGCTTCTAGCTTACCTTTTCTGCAATATACTCTGGATTTTCCAATTAATTAATTCCTTGTATCGGATTGGCTACAATAAACTTACTTAAATTATCCGGTTCATCGTTTATCAATCCGTTATATCATAGGACACACACCACTTATGGTCCTAATTCAATTAACATTTTTGATAGGCATTCATCACGATCGTAACACGAATAGTACGAAAACAGCAACCAATACTACTGCGCAGACATCTAAAAATTTATTGCGGACACAGATAATTAATGTTCCGTTAGAAGGGAAAGCGACTGGAGACTTCATTAAGATTTATAAAAGAGACAGTCGGAAAAAAAGTGTCCAACAAAACAGTAGCCAAAATACATACGAATATATTAAAGTTATAGAATTAAATCAAAGTAAAATAGAAGATATACAGAATCATAGTAATGTTTCTAACGGAAGTCAAGGAAAAAAGTCGCCAATTATTTGCGAGAAAGAGAAGCCTGGGGTTGACACAGAACAATTAAAAGATGTTCCTATTACAGAAGACCCCAAGATGACTCAAGGTTGTAGAGAACAAAATAGCCAAGAAGAAAATAAAGAATTAGACGCTGGCACCATTAAACCAGGTAAATCCTTACTATTCGTAAATGCTAAACTTTGTCTGTCGCGCTATCATGCCCCAACTACAGAACAGATTTTGGTACATAGATATTCTAGAGACTGAGAAAGGACATTTCCTCATTGAAAATTGGTATACATGAAGGGCTCATAGCCAAGTGGGTAAGCAACGAAGGTGCGGTCAGTACCTAGATGGGTGACCGTTTGTGGCATGATATGTTACGTGCGTTTCCAAAATTCGGAGCTTACGTTAAGCAGTCGATCCCGGTTTTTATCATAAAATAAGTCGTGAAGCTCAGATGGGAGGCCTTCGGTCTTCTTCAATCTTGCCGTTGGATGTTGGATAAAAACATCCATCGGCAAGGTCACGTAGCCACGTGTCTTGCCAGTCCCCAACCCGCACTGGGTTGGTCTGTCAGTGTAGGGACTTAAGGCTTTAACCCGAGCCTAACAGTGGGGCCTCATGTGTTGTTGATGAAATCAGTATCACTTGACTACACACTACAACTAGATTTCTGAGACTCGCATAAAGAATATCAAGAAATCATCCAATTTCACTTTGAAATAAACCTTGATATACAAACTGAACTTTGATTTATTGCAGAGGAGTCAGAAGATTATCTTAAGACAAATTTAGTGACGTCATGTCGCTATTATAGTACGCTGCTAAGTAAGCAGTTGGGAAAAGTGAAAGACAATCGTAAGTAGTTTATTTTAGTAACAGAAGATTCATTTTGTGTATGTTTTTAAGATTCATTCACTAGTGTCATTTCAGAACATAAGAAGTTTAGGAACTTCATTTGTGTATCGCGCTGTATCGACTTAAATCAAGTAAATCACAATCTAAATTCCAAAAATGATTAACTGTTTATTATTTTAAATAAATAATAAATTGTAAATAACAAGTTGCGTTGGGTGATTAGAAAGTATTAGAAACAGTTACCGAGGGTAAGCAACAGAAGGTCAGGACCTGGATAGGTGACCGTTAGTAGCATATCTCGAAGGTCTCCGCGATTTGTTTTCATTCAAAATTCAATGTTACCCTAGTCGTGAAACTAGTTGGAGCCCTTCGGACAGCTTAAAACACCCAATGAAAAGATTACGTAGGAACAACGTTATCTTGCCAGTCCCCAACCCGCACTCTGCCATCGTGGGGACGTATGGCCTTAACCCTCTCCTAAGAGGAAAGCCGAACCCTGCAGTGAGACATTATATAATGTCGGATAATGTTTATCATCATCCTAATGGTCTTCCCGGTTGCTTCCAAAGTTTGCACTTTGAAGCCCGGGGTCCGCTTTCCGGCTCTTCCTCCTCCAGTTTGCCCGGTCTTCGGCATCCCTGGTAGCAAGACCATTTACACGCTTGTCACCCATTACGACGTCAAGCCAGCACTTTTTGGGTCTACCCCTTCTACCGGGGCCCGGCGGGGGCGGCATGACCAGACATTTTTTACCCACATAACCAGGCGATTGCCGCAAAACGTGGCCGTACCAGCTCAGTCGAATCTCCTGCATTTTGTCTGCGATGTCTCTGACATGAAGGCTGCCGCGAATGCGGGAGTTTCTCACACGGTCATTTCGCGTGACTCCGCACATCCACCGCAGCATATTCATGTCCGTGACTCGCAGTTCTTGCTTGTGTCGCTCCAACACCGCTCACCCTTCACAACCATGTACGAGGACAGACCTAATGATTATAGACCTGTCCCTTAAGCCTAATCGGTATTTTGGGGTCACAAATAACACCAGCCACCTCAAGCCATTTGGCCCATGCTGCAGCAATGCGTGTCTTGACGTCGCAATAGATGTCTCCGGACGCACGAAATATGGCCTGGTCCTGGTAATGTCGGATAATTTTTATACTTCACATAAATAAAGAGTATTAGTTATTTTACAGTGACGAAGCATCTAACGACAGCGCCAGAGGAGATCGAAGTTGAAATCTGTCATCAAGATCCCCGTATTTCAATATGCACTATGAAGCCAAGCGGCAGAGGGAACTTGGCCTGCCAGACGGTCAAGAGAACAGCCCAAGAGAACGGAGGAAGTCATCTCCGTATGTTATCGCCAGCAACTTGTTTAACAGACATTTGTAAAAACGATAAAGATCATCTGAATTCGGTGTACACCATTCTGTCAGCTATCGAGGGTCGTATGCGTAGACTTAACATAGATAGTCGACAGTCGCTGAGCCGGGAAGATAGATGGCTCTAGTATGTTTCGAAATTATTTCGGATGTCAAACATAGATGTCTCTGATTTACATTTTTGTTGTTTGTAGTAGTGATTTGATATTTGTATTTTTTTTTAATTTAAGAGGGTCTATGTCATGTGACAATGCTATTTATTTATTTTTTCATTTACCTTGTACATTTTAGTATTTTAGACAGACTGATAGACCAAACATTATTTTTTAATAAACTTTTCTCGAGATCTACCTTTTTAGTACTGATCGTAATCAGTGTGTGTTATTTGAATTTAGTAAATTGTTTCGATGTTTCAATGTGATTATATGTATAAAAGAGGATTTCGAAATGTGAACATGGTTACAGAGCAATAAAAAATGTTTATACTACACCTGATCGGAACAGTATTCATTATTCCCTAAAAATGAAGAGAGAAAGTTAGTCTTTTCCTTGACCTAAATAAGCGGGAGGAAAAAATGTATGAAAATCCATTTCTAACGTGTTTTAGCGGGAGAGAAAGTTGTATGAATTTTCATTTGTCATGACAATGTGTTATCTGATCTATGGCGCGCGCCTGCCCAAAGAGTTTTCATCAACAACCCTTAATGTCCCACTGCTCAGGTCTCCTCTCAAAGAGTTTTCATATAATTTAAATATGGAATCTCCGTACCACTGACATCCTTTTGTGAAGAATAAAAAAAAAACAAAAGAAGCTCGGAATATTTATAAATATTATGTCAAATTCTAAGCCAAATTGTGTCTTACATGGTGTCTTACGTTTTGAGTTTATTTTATAAATACTTTAAATGTTCCTCCCAGGTGTAGTATAAAGCACTGTGTAGCACTCGGGTGAAAGTCCCATTCCTACCTCGGGAGTATTGTGGCCCTAGGCTGCGCCTTCGGGCCACAAACTGCTCCCTCGCTAGTAATCGGTTCCTTTCCTCCCTCGGTGAACAATGTACTATTAATTTTTATTATATTTTATTTGATAGGATAAAAACT
Organism: Phragmatobia fuliginosa; assembly: GCA_932526445.1. NCBI lineage: Eukaryota > Metazoa > Arthropoda > Insecta > Lepidoptera > Erebidae > Phragmatobia > Phragmatobia fuliginosa. The sequence continues at coordinate 19,297,433 of OW052061.1, forward strand.
TGGTAGCAAAAGGTTTTACGATTAACATTCGAAATAAGACTTCTTTTCTTTATATCTCTGAATATGTCTGCTGCCATAAAGCAATACGCGGTAGGGAGTAACCACAGGCAGGCACCCCTATGCGCTGGTTCCCACTACGCCGGACCGGTAAATCTACCGGAAACCGGACACCGGACAGAGTGTTCACATTACACTGGAGCCTCGGACAGTCGAGTACTCAGCTCAGTTAAATTTGGACCTGTGCACACAATGGACAAAACGCACGGTAAAAATGCCGGACTCGGCAAAAATGCCGGATCCGGGATAATGTGAACAGCTTTATATAACTTGTATAGCCACTAGCCCTTCCGGCAGTTTTACCGGTCCGGCAAATCTGCCGGTCCGGCGTAGTGGGAACCAGCGCTATGTCAATTGCCCAAATGAGCTTATCCTCACTGTTAGGACACAATGAATGACAAAAGACTGTGTTTGTACTTGTGTAAATGTGAGTGCGATTTTTTTGTTGATATACGAGTACGTGGTGACAAGCGATTGTTTTTGTATGCGAGTCTAAAATGAACCCCCCCCCCCCCCCTATTGCAGAAAGGCGCTATGGTGACTTCCATCTGTTCCGTCCCCATGTATTGCTTTACAGGCTGCTGCTGTTTGTTTATTTTCGAAATCTGCACAAGTACTATTACTATCTACTAATCTGTGATCGAGTTTAAGTTCTATAGCAGAATATTAATATAGATTAGCTTTTGATAACTCTGTAGCATAAATTAATTACAACATTACAATTTATATACAAACAAATGCTAGCTACAATATACAAAGGTTAAAACTGTGGAATATACGAAGATTTGAAATATACAAACATTTACAAAGAGTATTTACAACAGTCAGGGTCAGTTCTACTAGCTCATGATAAAGTCTCTGATAGTTCTCTGGTACAAACAAGTCTAGTGAAATAACAGATACAGCCCGCTAGCCAAGATGTCATTCTACAATCGTAAACTCTAACAAAGACGTCATCTCAGCGCTGTCACGTGGTCAAAGAATTACTCTGGCTGACCGAATACAAGAGTACAATCCTAGAGTAGGGGGTCACCATGCTCATGGTGAGTGCTGAGAATGCAGCATGGTGACCCACACTATGGCGGCTTAGCGAGATGCTTATGCATTTGACATTGGGCCTCCAATCTCACACTCACCAACGAAATACGACAACACATGTTTTCAGTTTTCTGTTGGCCTTATGTGTGAGTGTAGTACCGTCCCGGTCGAGACGACCCATTCGTGTATGACTCTACTACCCATACCAGAGAATTAAGGCGTCAGTATAAAATAAATAAATATTTCGGTCATTTTAAACAACGCCATCTAGTCCCCAAACTAAGCAAGCAGCTTGTATTATGGGTAACTAGACAACTGATAGAAATACAAAAAGATACTTTTTTTTTGGAAATACATACATATTATACATAGAAAACACCCAAACTCCGAAACAAATATTTGCGGATCACATAAACATTTGGGCCGACCCGGGAATCGAACCCGAGACTTCTTGATCAGCAGTCGCATACGCTAACCACTAGACCAACGAGGCAGTTTTACTTTATATATGACTACTTCTACTACTTCATATATGAATACAAGAGAATAAAGGCATCCGAAACACTTGCATCTTGTCTAAAGGGCAGGTCATCTATCAGAATGGAATCTGTAATTTACCTGCCAGATAATCTATCATACACTTTATCATCAAGGCGAAACTAGCCCTTATACTTTTATTACATTAGAGTACCTAACTCACACATCAATCAACATCAATACTCGGTCCTTGAATTATTTTTAAACCAGAAGCAATAATTTGATTACTTATAATTAGTTCATACAAAGAAACTACTGTAACAACATTATGAAACTATAGGTGTATAAAATAGGTTTAATTCAAAGTTTGTGTAAAGATACAGTATTAACCAAAAATATGGAGCAGCTCTACGATAACTTTTTTTGTCGGAAAGATTTCGATATTTTGTTGCTCCACCCTTCACCATTTTAACAGTAGAAACTCTCCATAGCATAGAGGTTAGAAGATTTTTACATTTCCGTAGTAATACACTTCCAATATTGCTGTAGACATATTTTGGGCTCTATTGAAATATTGCATTCTAGATATTTCAACACAGTAGGACGACAAAATAAAACCAAAACCGTACTAGAACACAAACAATTTTTCATTAAATGCCCGATTGGTCTGAACTGGCATAGAAAAGAATGGCGCATTCTACTGTCGGAGGCCAAGACACACAACAGCCAGCGAAGTAAGTACTTACGTACTAGAACACGTGTGTATACAACAAGGTGAAATCAAAATGCTAAATATACAGTAATTGTACTGCTAGTCATGGATTATATAATCATACTGGATTCTACTCATGCTTCCCGCCAGGTAGAGTAGAGTCACTTTGGAAGGCATAAAAAAAAGTCCTGATTTAAAAAAAAAATAGGAGTCACTAAACAGGAACTTATACAATAGCTATTGTTTTCTACTACAAATGTTTTTAACATGTAATATTAATAGGATGCTCCATATTTCTGGCCATAAGTATACATTTTTATTATGAAATATTCAAAGATATTAAAGTACTTAACCTACAAATTGATATACACATAATACTAAATAGTAGGTATTTATGTAAAACTAAGCTATATGTATATAACATTTCATTAATTGTATCATCGTATTGTACTTATATAAACAACGTAAAGAATAAAGTCATAAAAGGAATGTATAAACGTAACAAACGGAATGTAAGTATAAACAATTATAAACATTAACATGTTCATATAAAGTCGAAAATCAAATAAACAATAAATCAAGACCCATTTAGATCAGTTTTATATAGATACTAGTTGATACCCGCGGCTCCACTCGCGTCCTAGCGATATGAAAGATAGATGTTGGCCGATTCTCAGATATACCGATTTTATCGGTGAAAATCGGAGTAACATCGAGACGACACGAGAATTTTATATATTAAGATAAATATATACAATATAGGTACATTGACTAGATATTACGAATTATCGTATACCAATATAAAGTATTTGTATATTGAACTAGCGAAAATGATCTAAATGAGCATTATACTCTGTCCATTCCTTTAATATCTTTTTGACAGTTCAACAAATTTCGAAAATAGTGACGCCCTCACACGTCGCCGATTCGATTTGAAATCAAAATCAATCGATATAATATTCTTTAAGTCAGTATTGTAAATAAAAAAAAGTGCACTATTATGTTATATAAATTGACCCAGATCAAAGAAAACTTCCTAACACAGTCACTTGAAGGTCGATTTAGTAAGTATTATGTTATTTTTCAAATGTATTTTCTCTTAACTCTGGATTTAAACGTTATTAACCACGCGTTTCAAAGTTAAATTTTACTAACACGTGCATAGTTACATTTTAAGTCAGTGGTCTAAAAATAAGTTAATTGATGCACAGAGTTATTGTTCTTTATTCTAAGTTCGAAATTAAATTCAAAAATTTCGACTTATTTCCTTGCAAATAATCAATCTTGAAGTCATACTATTTTAATTTCCTTTTTATTTTATTAAATTTACAGAAACAATACTTACATGAAGTCAAATTATTGTGATCATAATAATGAAATAGATTATTTTAATCCTTTAAATTATTCATCGAATTTCAGGAACTGTTTGATATGTTGTTTTTAGCTATGCACACTGCCCACTTCCCTACCCGTCTATAAAGTACGACATTACTGTAGTACATTATTTCGAAAAAAAATACCGGTAATTTATAGACGTGACCTGTCAAAAAGATAATAAACGAATGGACAAAGTATAGTTAAAATAATAATGGGTAAAAATCAGTCCATAACATGTCATGAAAGAAAATAGTTAAATATTCTAACATGGATTAAGTAATTACAAGCAATTATTTAGATTTTAAATTTTAGACTTGTTTATGGAGGTGTATCACTTATTTTGATGAGACTTTCACTGATCGATAGCTGAATATGCAAGAAGTTACTTAAGCTACCGTTTGTTTTTATCTTGTCGTTGTACCTTCACAACAATAACTGCGACTAATATCGCGGGGCGAAGGTAGTTTTTTATCTATTAGCTCAGAGTAACAGAAATAATTTTATATTATTGCGACTACTTTTCAAAGATTAGGCGATAAAAAAGATTTTTGAAAGAAACGGTGGACTCGTTTTTCGATTTATATTATATTTCTATATTCTCTTCTTTCATTGGCTAATGTCACTAGGTCACGTGATCAAAACAAAATATTAGCCAATCAAACACGAGAATAGAGAAAAATAGAATCGAAAACGAAAAAGGTTGGCAACTTGTTTAGAGGACTCGCAACTATTCGTAACGGTTGCCAAAGATGTATGTATGGCTATTTTAATGATACACCTCAACCAACAAGACAAACTATATCTATGGTTACATTCAACATACAATAATTTACATTCACCATGTTCCCTGTTTAACACCAATACCTGCACCAACACGCTCCAAGCGATAATGACCCTGATGCCTTTGTAATAAACACTATTGTGATTTGGCACGATAGTTCCACTCTCACAGCTTGATTCAAATCACAGACCATCCTGAGAAATCCAGAAAATCCTGAAATGAAAAGGCATAATATAATATAATTATGTTGATGTCTTTATATATATCGTGATGATGATGCGAATTTCTAAACAGCCGGAGAACAGCCAAATATGCTTCCTGCATGTTGTGCGGTCTCATGCATATACTAGTGTGTGTGCAAACACAGGTGCACCTTCTGTTCCCTCACTCTAACTATCATCTGGGATGGTTATACGAAATGAACCGGGAGAGAGTAGGACAAATGACTTTATGTGCTCTCCGAGGCAGGGGATTTAAATAATGAATCATAGGTAGATAGGATAGGTTTGACTGGTGGTTAGCGAAAGCGACTGCTGATCAAGAGGTCTCGGGTTCGATTCCCGGGTCGGACCAAATGTTTGTGTGATCCGCAAATATTTGTTTCGGAGTCTGGGCGTTTTCTATGTATATTCCAAAAAAAAGTATGTATAAGTATTTATATCAGTTGTCTAGTACCCCTAATACAAGCTCTGCTTAGTTTGGAACTAGATGGCGTTGTATAAGAAAAAAACCTTTAATGGCTTTTTGATTGGTTTCCCTGCCTCTAAGCAATTAAGAATAATAGGCAGCTCAATTATTATTAATGAATAAGAGTAGTGTGACCAAGATCATTATTTTATGCCTTATAATAGACCCTTATTATATAGGTATAACTCACGTTAATAGTTTTCTCTCAAGCGAGCGATCTAGGAGTAAACACGTGGACTAGCGAATCCCAGCCGCAGTCAGCAATCTGGTGTGGCCTCAGCGCGTTCCAGTCCAGGCCGTACGTGAACTCTGAGTGGTGACGGATCGTCTCAAGAGGTTCGCACCCACGTTTCAAGTCCCAAATCCTGGAATATAAAATTACGATTAGAATAGTTTACGAGACATCTAGTTATGAAGATTGGAGGCCTATATTTGTTTATGAATATGTACTAGTTATGAGAGTAAAACTTAATCAGTGTCCGTACTAATATTATAAATGCGAAAGTAACTTTGTCTGTAACGTTTCACGCCTTAACCGCAAAACCGAATTTAACGAATTTTGGTATAGAGATAGATGGAACCTTGCGAAAGGACATAGGCTACTTTTTACCGCAACAACCGACAATGACGCGGGCGGAGCAGCGGGCGAAAGCTAGTTCTAGATAATTCTTCCTAACGCTTCTGGCCTCAATGATCTCTCCCTATGTGTATAAAATAAAGTCGTAAAATTTTATTTTTATGAACCCTATGTTGTTGAAGACTTCTAACATAGGTATATGTAAAATGGCAAACACTAGAATTCAGAAGAACAAAGTATTCCTCCATATGGGGGTCCATAGCCCTTGGCGCAATAGAAAACAATGAGGTGACCGCTTCCTACTGTGGTGATGCTGTCAAAGATTACGAATAAAATTTGAACACAAGTTATTCTTGTAAGCTTTCTGAACAGTGTGACTATAAAATTAGCCGCAGAATTAATGACCGTTGGGGTAGAAGAGTACTGGAGTGGAGACCGCGACTCCGCAAACGTAGTGTAGACATGCGAAGGATGGCTAGCTGGAGCTGGAGCTGGATGTAACAAGCCCAAAATCGAGTAAAGTGGTGTGCAATAGGAGAGGTCTTTGTCCAGTAGTGGACTGCGATAGGCGGATGACGATTATAAAATTGGTTTGTATGTAGGTACCTGGTAGTGAAGTCATACGATCCCGCAGCTATGATCGATGGGGCGTGAGGAGAGAATTGCACCCTTCTTACTGCACATTCACAGCCTGTAATCAATTAACAGTAAATTAAAACCCTTTATATAGGGAAGTGCCTAAAGTACATAATTTTTACTAAATATTGTTGAACTAATCGTACACTTAATAGATGATGTTGTGTGTTAGATGTTCAAAATATTCATTTACTTATATTTTAATAGAAAATGTGCCAGAAATAAAATTTGTTGTGTGAATCGTAAAGAAGAAAGAGGTTTTTCTTGATGAAATGAGTTTTACGTTTTTTTTGGTATATGCTGTCTGTATTCAAACAACCCCTCTTTGGGGGGGTTGTTGAAGCATGATTAGGAGAAGTAAGTAGTTATCTAGAAAATAGATAAAACTTAGTACAAATAGAGAATTTTTTATAAATTTTACAAACACGAAAATACTGTTATCAAAAAAATGCTATAGCACTAAAATATTTAATTTTTGTAGTTTATAACGGACACAGCTATAAAAAAAACGCAGTATTATAGTTTATGACTAGCTAAAGAGATCCAAAAATGAAAGTAAAACTTTAAATCATTTTCACTAAAAGAAGAAATTCAGTACGAATATAACCAAAATGTGTCTGTGTCAGCTCTGAGGCAGAACTGGAGTTTACGTCACAAGCCAATATCGCATTCATTGAACAAACCATGAACAACTCTGTGCTTACGTCAATTTCGTTCTAGCGCTGTTTATTTTAATATTCTGTTAGACGACATACGAGTAACAAAGCGATGCATTGAACGCCAAACTTTTAGTTAACCCTCGATTTAAATCTTCATAAAAATTTCATATCTCGAGCAAAATATGAATCTCGTTTCTTTATGAATAAACTTCAGCAATGTACCTTTAAGTGTAAACATAGGTGATGTAAGTCTCCTTAGGTCCCAGCCTCGCACCAGCCCGTCCGAGCCCGCTGTAGCCAGAGCATGAGTCTCCGTTCGACTCCAATCACACGACAGCACCTGTCACCCACATAGATCATAGAAGGAAATTCTAAGACTTCAGACTAGATAAAGCAGCAGACTTTTATCGTTAATGAGATATGAACTCTATGCAAACAACATAAAAATCAAATTACCTCAGCATCATGAGCTTTGACCACTGCAGCTGGTCTCGATGGCTCCGTACACGTCCACAGTTTGAGATGGCCGTCACCAGATACGGACGCAAAAGTAGCCGGCGAGTGAGGTGAGAATGCGGCTGTATAAACCAGTTGAGAATGCCCAACGAATGTGCTGAGGCATGCTTCGGATTCGGGGTCCCACTGTTATGGAAGAGTTACTAATTTGAATTACAGTTCAACTGTAAGCTGAAGCGCATAATATAATCTAACTTATTTATTCCCTAGCTGAGTTCCGCCGGTGTTCCTCGCGGTTATTGTTATAATACACGAGTAACGCTGCGGACCGAAACTAGTCTGAAAAAATTAGCCTAAGTTACGCCTTAGCTTATTAGCTTTCAGTGAAAGTTCCAGTGAAAGTTCCATCAGAATCGGTTCACCCGTTCCAGAGATAATATAAGTTACTTATTGTAATGTTTAAAAATTTTTACTGTCTGTTTGCTTGTTCCGGGTAATCTCTTATAGTTACTTTAATATGCATTTTAAAAAAAAAAAATGATATCAGTGATATCACATACAGATACTTCAAATTTATTTACTTGCATATATTTAAGCTCTTTAGTTTCAAAGAATCACACAACAATCATTGCATTGCATATAATTATCTTTTTGGAAAATGTTTTTATAGATATCGCTACTTGCTAAAAAAAAATAAGTTTCCTAAAAATACGCGTTGGCATAAAACGTCATTCCCGTTTTCGGAAATTGGAATAACACTGCTGGATCAAACTCAAATACACGAATTATGAAAACCTTTAAATAAGCCAATGTTTATTAGTGAATGTAATCAAGGTTCTATAGTACTTTCTTAATTTGTCAAATCATGTATAAAGCCAAAAGCCGTATTGATACAATATAACACATTTACAAAATAAAGCCATTCTGCAATAATCTCTCAAAATCAAAGTCAAAAATTGGCAAAGTGAGTGTCAGACCACGCATAGAATAGGGTTCCGTAGTCAACCATACTGGTAGGTGAGTTTAAAATTGATCCAATAATTGAAAATGATCCAATAGATAATAAAATTGTTTGTTTAGGTATTATTTCTATATTTTTGCACGAAGTTTTCCATGTGACTGCATTTTACAAGTTAGCTCTCTTTAATTCCTGAAATACAAAAGGTATCACAGCCACTATAGTTTTCCTTTAAAATTCAATATAATTATGATTCTTTTCAGATATTTAGTTCTAGCCGTTTAGCTTTTAGGTAGGGGGGACGCCCTGTTTTTGCAAAAAAAATGCGTTTTAAAGTTGAATAACTCGCAAACGGATACCTAAAACGAAATATGGTGTTAGCAACCTCGTAATGTTTTTAAAAGACCTATCTAACAATACAATGGTGTAGACGAGAACTGACGGGATGTGGACGGACGGACGGACATGGCGAATCTATAAGGGTTCCGAGTCATGAACTACGGATATATATATACTACGGATAGGTTTTTTTGCCACTTTCGAAATGTTATACTGCTAACTCTATTTGCGCAATTCCCAAATGTAATTCCAGTCTCTATTTTAGTAGATAAAAATATTACTGTTATCGCTACATATTACGTGTAATATAAATATTATCTTAGTATAAGCAATTGAAAGATACACTACATATAATTTATTATACTAATCCTGATAAAAATAATATAGATATTAAAATATTTTGACTGCCTCGTTGGTCTAATGGTTAATGTATGCGACTGCTAATAGTCAGAGGTCTCGGGTTCGATTCCCGGGTCGGACTGGGTGTTTGTGTGATCTGAAAACATTTGTTTCGGAGTTTGGGTATTTTCTGTATATAATATGTTTAATATGTTTATTAGAAATAATTTGGATGTTTATATCGGCTGTCCGGTACCCATAATATAGTCTCTGCTTAGTTTGGGAATGGATGAATTTGTGTGTAAAAGTCCGAAATATTTATTTATTGATTCTTTAATTTTTTTTTTTATTAAGTTTCTTTTATTTTTCTAGATGTGTGTTATGTTAACATTATTTTTCAAATTTAACTTCTGAAAACTGTTTGTTTAAAAAAAATAATATTATGTATTTATATCAGTTCATATCACCTATAATACAAACTCTGCTTAGTTTGGGACTAGATGTTGTGTGTAAGATATCCGAAAAGAAAAAAATATGGTGCTAACATCAAGATAACATTTGTTTTCAATTTTTGTTTGTCTGTCCGTCTGTTTGCTGTTTCAATTAATCTTTGGAACAGCTGTATCGATTTGGACGGGAATTTCACTGACTGATTATATAAAGAGAAACTTAGGCTACTGTGTTTTTAGACTATCTTAGACCCGTGGCGTATTGTTGTACCTTTACAACAATACTGTGAGACTAAGCTAGTTGGTTTTACAATTTTAATAAGCCTGTAAGTGACCTGTAAGTGACCTGTAAGTGACCTGTAAGTGACCTGTAAGTGACCTGTAAGTGACCTGTAAATGACCTGTAAGTCTGTAATGCCTCTGGCACAGGTTTACCATAGAACAGGCACTTATCTTTCTAAGCTAATCAAATATGTTCTATAATAATGTATATCAATGAACTTACTATTAAAAAATAAATAAAAATTTAACTTAATTGAATTAAAATACAAAAATAATAATTTTAACTTATTATTATTCTATGAAAATATATATATACCAATTTAACAGTTGTATCCCAGCTGGCACTCAGCAGATGTGATCTGGGCCAATCAACGGAGCACACTTCACTTGTATGAGCCCTCAGTACCCGCAGAGGAGCTGCACAACCTATTCTCCAAACTATAACAGCACCGTCGCCTGCTCCACAAGCTGCTGCACTCTCTGTTGTGCCTGACCATGTCTGTGAAACAATAATTAAATTATTACTACACCAGGGTTGTATTGATTTTAATACCATCATAATCTTTCTAGGGTGGTTCAATCTTATGATGGTATAGAAGTCGTTTTTAACTACTTCTATACCACCCTAAGATTGACTGGAAATTCAGAAGTCAAAAATTTTGTGTACAAGGGTATATACAGTTTTAAATAAATAAATGATCCTTCCACTGTAAATAAAAATTATCACTTCATGTTACCCAATAATTGCAAATAAAAAAATCAAACTGTAGACGTCTGTCTACAGTTTGATTTTTATAAAACAGTTTCAATAGAGGTAAATGAGTCTTCATTTACCTCTATTCCACTGTTTTATACATGCTTATAATAACTGATTACCTAGTGGAATAAATATTCGCAAATATTTGTTTGAGAGTTTGGGCGTTTTCTATTTTATTTTACGATTCAGAAAACTTACAGCAAGTTACTACATAAAACTGTAGGTATATCGTCGGCTTATTGCAAGAAGTCACTAAAACATATTTAGTGATTTTTTGCAGTTAATAACTTCTTGCAATAAGCCAATGATATAATAATTACTGCAAAAAATCACTAAATACGTTTTTATCTATAATTGTGAGACCATTAAAGATAAAAAAATATTTAGTGATTTTTTGCAGTTAATGACTTCTTGCTATAAGCCGACGATATATATTTGTAAAAAAAAAGTATACATTAATTCATATCAGTTGTCGCAGACCCATTGTACAAGTTCCGCTAAGTTTGGGATTAGATGATGTTGTGTGTCAGACGTCGAAATACTTATTAATTTTATTTTATTCATAAGAAACCTACAACCTGTCTTAAAATTGTATTATGTGTAGTCTGTATTGTAAAAGTGGTTTAAAATACTAACATTGTATTTATTCATCTATAACATGTAGGCCGATGACTTAACACTTAAGGTATTCTCTATCAGTCAACATTTATTTACATTAACTAAAAACAATACACTGTACCATATATACTATAGTAATAAATGGTGACGGATTAAGAATACAAAGTGTCACCACCCCTATTCATTCCATGGATGTTGTAAGAGGCGACTAAAGAAACAAAATAAGCAACTAACGTCACTGCCAAGAGAAGGAAAACTTGAAACAAACCCTTTACCAACCCGTCTGGCCAGTGTGGTATAGTAGGCCAAAACCTACTACCTAGGGAGAGGCCTAAGTCCAGTAGTGGACTGTTAAAGGCTGTTGATGATGATTGATGAATAAATTTTATTGTACCAAATAATTGCTTAAAAGCTAAACAATGTAATACCATAAACAACTATAGAATTGGTTTTTGCTATGGTATATATATATTTTTTAATGTTATAAGTGCCAGTATGCTTGTGTGAATGTTCTTAGTTTAAATTTTGAAATTCTATTTTCCTTCTAATTAAGAGTACCTACATAGAAACTCAATGACACAATAACTACATTCTAAAGGTTCGAGCACATTATGCCGGGCCGCAGCGTGTCGGGGCGGGCCGCAGCGCAGCGCAAAATGCTAACTTAGCACATTGTGACGGGCCGGGTCGCAGCGCATTGACGGATTTTGAGTAGAGTGTACCGCATGCGCAACTGTTGTGTATTTAGTGCAACTGTACCTTATGGATAGCTCTGACGAAGAACTTTCTTTTTTTTGCCTGCTGTTAGAAGAAGAAGAAGAAGTTAGAAGAAAAAGTATCAAAAAACGCAAATTTCGTAAAATAAACACGTACGCGCATGCACACCAATCCGCTTGCTATAGCACACTGTGACGGGGCGCAGCGGGGCGGGGCGGGTCGCATCGCACGGACGCAAATCCGCGTCGCAATAATGCGAGCCGCTGCGGCCCGACACAGTGTGCGATACTTCATACAATTTGTATTGAAGCGATTTAAGCGGATTTTTGCGCTCCGCCCCGGCACGCTGCGGCCCGGCATAATGTGCTCGAACCTTAATTAGGAATTTAAATAACACTATCTCATGAATAACTAATATACCTACAGAAAAACCATGTTCTTTTCTAGACATTTATGATAAAGTAAATATTATTATTACACCTAGAAATGAGAATAGCAATAAGAAGTTTAAGCTATAATGGTACTTAAAAGAAAATACCCTTGTTTAGCAGTGAAAAACAATAAACAATTGAATCTGAAATATTTTTCAACATCAATAAGCCCTTAAGTCCACAATCTCTCTCCTCTTTAGGAAGGTTTAAGCATTATATCACCCTGGCCAGATAGATTATTATAAAATTCAATGAAATTTTCCTTCTTTTATAAATCTGAATAACATTAAACTAAATTATTATTCCTGCAGAATGAGCATAATAACAACAACTTCTTTATAGAGGTTGCCACTCCGCTTTCTACTGCACCTAGTGCTGTGGGTTCTAATCCCAAATGGTACAACACTTTTGTGTGATTCAAAAATTGTTGTTATGAGTCTGGGTGTCCTTTGTGTCCACGTCAAGTATGTTTGTACAGTCCCCTGCAACACAGGATGTACATATGTTCCTAATGCAGAAGTTGTCTTATTAAAAAAAGGGTGAACATTTTAAGCTAATATATTACATGTGCCAATAAATCCTGTAAAACAAATTAACCAGGAAATTAATCAATTGTCCCAGTGGTTTAAGAGGTTACCACTCCGCTTTCTACTGCAACTAGTGTTATGGGTTCTAATCCTGAGTGGTAAAACACTGTGTGTTTCACAAATTGTTGTTATGAGTCTGGGTGTTCTTAGTGTCCATGTCAAGTATGTTTGTACAGTCCCCTGCAACACAGGATGTATGTTCCTAATGCGGAAGTTGTCTTATTAAAAAAAGGGTGAACATTTTAAGCTAAAATATTACACGTGCCAATAAATCCTATAAAATAAATTAACCAGGAAATTAATCAATTGCCTTCAAATAGAGTAAGTAACGCTAACAAAGTCAGGTAAGCCAATTATATGATGATGCAAATTCATACCGGCTATACAAACACATACAGTATAGATGTGTTGTAGGGCTTCATAGGTTCAATACAAAGAAGTCATTATATCACCATTAACAATAAGTATGTTTCTTAATGGTTGGCTAAACAAAATAGTATCTATGGCTATTATTTTTTATAGTATTTGAAAAAAGGATTTAATGCTTCCAAAATGTAGACTAGGCCCTATAAATTGAATAGTTACCAACTATGTAAGAATGAATAGTATGAATTAAGAGAAACTGTCCTGAAAATATTCTATAATTGTAAAATATTATTCTAATAATTCTTATAAGAATTTACTTTTTCTTGGAACTTGTAAGAGCTGTAATAAATTATTAACAGTAATAACTATACTACCTATTATAGTACTTAGTCTAAACAAATGCAAACTTTTTTTTTTATTTTCGAAAAAATTTAGGACTAGAAACAAATTTATGCTTCTTACCACGTCAAACAGTCCATCACTCCACTCCAACTTTTGGACTTCTACTAAAGTACTGCCATCTGGAGCTATCTCCAAGAAGAATAGAGTTCCTCCTCCAGCCAGGCCGTAATACTGGCTAGTGGCTACGGCCAAAGTATCAGGCCTTGTACGCGAAAACCTGACGCTGTAGCCATGTCGGCCTGGAGTCAGGAATGTAGGCATACTGATCGTGTAACTACAATGAGAAAAATATATTAGATAGATAATAATTTATTTGTACACTAGGTTTTACAAACGATATACAGTCATAAAACCAACAAAAAATGTTATTAATACATCTAAAAAATAGACCCCAAATTGTGTTAAAATTACTCACAATTTTACTTCTACATCACATAAATACGCCTCTAGTTATTAGAACACTAATTCTATTGGTATCAAATATCTTTGTAATTGGAAACTTCCAAGCGTTTGTTACAAAATTTTCAGTATTATCATCAAATGCTTTTTATTTTTAACCTTCTCAAATTGCCAAAAACAAACGTCACCTTTGACGTTTAGACAAACGCAATGATTTCTTACAAGCTTAGTGAAGGGACATGAAATCGATTCAAATAAGTATGCGTCATACGACTCAAATCTTATTAGAACGCCTACGAACGAAATCCTATTAAGCAGCTAACGTTTTCTGCAGGAAACCTCACATGTAACTCCTATATAAAGGTAAAACTTCCTGATAGAAATCATTTCTGGTGAACACCTCAAACTCAATCTATCTATTCTATCTTTAACAAATAAAGTCGAATAGAGACCTTATTTCTAACTCCCTGAAGTTTTTAAGACATTCCCCAACAAGATGTTGGACTACTTTTCTTTAGCTTTTGTTGTTGCTGTAAAAGTTTTTAAGAAAACTACCCCAAATGGCAAAGTCACGGTTTACCTTGGCAAACGCGACTTCATTGATCATATGGATTATTGCGATCCTGTGGATGGAGTTGTAGTTGTGGACACCGAATATCTGAAAGGAAGAAAAGTTTACAGTCAGGTAAAAAGTGTAGTGTTAAGTGTTATTAAATGAAGTGAAGTGCTACCTCTCAGGAATTTACGTATTTGACGGTGTGCCGTTTATTCTTGTTTAGCTGGTGACCACGTACCGCTACGGCAGAGAGGAAGATGAAGTAATGGGATTGAAGTTTTCCAAGGAAATGGTGATTGGGCAAGATCAAGTCGTGCCAATGGTCAATTCTAAGATGGAACTGACGCCCGTGCAAGAGAAACTCCTGAAAAAACTTGGTCCAAATGCCTATCCTTTCACCTTCAACTTCCCTGATTTGGCACCCAGCTCGGTAAACTTTTAAATTATGTCCTTTCAATAATAAATCATATAAATGCCCACTAATAAATTTCCCATTTAGGTGACACTACAACCCGCTGAAGAAGATCAAGGCAAACCTATGGGAGTGGAATACTCTGTGAGGACTTATGTTGCTGAACAAGAAGATCAAAAAAGTCACAAGAGGAGCTCAGTGACACTAGCTATCAAGAAGGTATTTCTATTTCATTATTTCGAATGATTTTAGTTGCAAGAAATTTGTACATTATCTAAACACAATATTATGTCATTCTTTTAGCTGCAACATGCCCCAGCCTCTCGTGGCCGTCGTCTCCCAAGCTCCCTTGTAAGCAAAGGTTTTACCTTCAGTAACGGAAAGATCACTCTTGAAGTTACTTTGGACAAGGAAATTTATTATCATGGAGAGAAGCTAGCTGCCAACGTAATTGTTTCTAACAACTCAAGGAAATCTGTTCGCAACATTCGTTGCATGGTCGTGCAACATGTTGAAATAACAATGATCAACTCTCAATTCAGCCGACATGTAGCTTCTCTTGAAAGCCGTGAAGGCTGTCCCATTACTCCTGGAGCAAGCTTGTCTAAGACATTCTATTTGGTTCCTTTGGCTCGCAGCAATAAGGATATTCGTGGTGGGTATATTAATCTTTACACTATCACAGATTTTTTTTATTTAAAAATATAATTTTTGAAAATTACATTATTCATTATAACTGAGATTAAAAATAATTACCCTAATAATGAAGAAGAAAAGAAAAGAAAATAATTACAAAAAATTAAAACACATAGTTTAAAAATCAAAATTGTTTGAAATTGAAATGAAAACTGATACATATTTCTTAAAAACTCACATCCAAACTATGTATGAGAAAGACGATTAGATTATTTTTCTAGTTGCAGGAGTTTCTTCGATTAGTGGTTTTACCGTATTTGATATACTTACTACACTACTACAAAAATATATTTGTTTTAGTAAAATTATGTATATATTACAATTTTCTTAGTATCGGGTTACGCTGATTTTAACGTTACGCTTTACTAATAATTATAGGTGTGGCTCTGGACGGACACCTGAAGGAAGATGACGTGAATTTGGCTAGTTCAACTTTGGTGCCCGATGGCAAATGCCCAACTGATGCTATTGGTATTGTGGTGTCTTACTCCGTTCGTGTCAAGTTGAACTGTGGCACTTTGGGTGGAGAACTTGTAACCGACGTACCTTTTAAGCTGCTGCATCCAGCTGAAGGTAGGTATAATAAAATATTTACTAGCTCAGCGTTTTTGAGAGTTGCTCTAACAAAGATTTAATTTTCAGGTAGTGTTGAACGTCAACGTTTTAATGCCATGAAGAAGATGCAATCTATCGAGAGGCATCGCTATGAGAATTCTCTGTACACTAATGAAGAGGAAGACAACATCGTATTTGAAGACTTTGCCCGTCTCAGGATGAACGAGCCAGAATAAATAAAAAAAAACTTAAAAGAAACAAAAAAAAAAGTAAAAATGAATTAAAAAAAAATAACAAAAAAATAATTTTACCAAGCAAGTGTATGAACCAACATGCTTCATGGAATGTTAATGTCATCAGAAATTTCAAGATCCAGAACAAAACCAAACATTAAATCGACACCTCATGATTTCCAATAATACTTAAATATTTAAACATCGTATTATTCATTTCATTTATTAAAAATATTATTATCCCAATATAAATGAGTTATATAAATTAAGTAGGAATCATTGTACTCTTGTGTCCTAAATTTAAATGTTTAATGTAAAATTATATTTACGTACCCTTCTGTATCCTCTATATTTGAAATAAACTTCACCAGAAATAAATATGCTATTTTTAATTTCACCTCAAAACTATATTAGCACAGACTGTGAAGTATTCACGAGTAGATCTTGTACACTACTGATATCACAGAAGTCACAATCTGAGTTACGTGCTCTTTGCATATTCTATTGTCCGATCATAGAAAAGGGTCTCAATTGCCCCGCCCTATTGGGATGCACCTCATGCATGTCATTAACAACAATTATGCAAAGGCGTTACAGTTATACGGCCAAGTGGCAATGGACAGTCGTGTCGATGTTACATTTGCATAATTTTGAGGTAAACAATTTACAAGCATTAGGAATTTGTTTAGTACATAATAAGGAAAGTACCAAATTATTTTCGTATTAAGATTGTAGTAAGATACAGATACGGAAAACTTTTGTTTTGTAAGTAACAATCATCATTAATAATAGATGTTGTTACTCGTAGTCCACTGCCAGATACAGGCCTCATTGAAAAGGTTTTGTACCGTACTGTACTACTGTAACTTCTGTAAGTTACAGTTACAAATTTTTTTCAAGGAGGTGTACAGACACCAGGATCAACAATATCGTACAACACCCACAAACACATCTATGTAAACATACCCGGGAACTCTCTTTAAAATTAAAGTGTATTGAATCCCATAACGTAATAAATCAGAAGAAAACTTCGATATAAAGTTCCCAGTGACGGATCTCCTACACTAGGAATTTTAAAAGATACACGAATACAAATAATTCAGTGTCATTTTACATAAAACTTATTTTTAGGATTTTTTAGAACTGTTGTCGGATTTCGGATTCAGCTACCCGCATTGATTACTATTGATGGTTGTATGTATCGCAACAGGTCTCAATTAATTAATATTGGTCGCCCATCCTTAGACAGACTATGATAGCATTGCACTTTTAATGTGCTATTCGGTTAGAATATTCGAATCACGGAGACGCTCCTGGTGTCATGCCACGAATCGCCACCCATCCAGGTACTGAGGTACTATTACTTACCCTTGGTGATCGTTTCTAATCACCTAGGGCAACTGACGTACTAGCGCCTAATAGTGATTGAAAAGTAAATACCTATAATTTGCGTAACTTTTAGAAAAAAGAATAGGTATTGACTGCCTTGTTGGTCTAGTGGTTAGCGTATGCGGCTGCTGATCAAGAGGTCTCGGGTTCGATTCCCGGGTCAGACCAAATATTTGTGTGTTCCACAAATATTTGTTTCGGAGTCTGGGTGTTTTTCTATGTATAATATGTATGTATTTACAAAAAAAAAGTATGTTTATGTATTTATATCAGTTGTTTAGTACCCATAACACAAGCTCTGCTTATTTTGAGACTAGATGATGTTGTGTGTAAGATGTCCAAAATATTTATTTATTTATTAATTATTCAAGATTTACAGGTTAATTTTATTTGTGGTTTTTAATGTAATTGACATAATTCTATTAATATCTACTTTTAAGAATTTAGTTGTAAACGCTTTTACGCTTACAATTTAGATTTCACCTCCGACCTCATAAAAGTACTTCTAATAGATTTTAGGTTCCTAGCACACATTATAATTTAACTTTATTTAAATTAATAGATAATTGCTATAGGTATCGACAAAAAATGTCACATAGTAATTTAAGCCAGTCAAACTAATGCCAATTATTTTTACACTTTTCAGTATCCTTGACAGGGAGTTTGCGTTTGATGTGTATTTTTGATGTCGGTTTTTAAGGTTCCGTAGTTCGGAACCCTCATAGATTCGTCATGTCCGTCCGTCCTCGACTTACCGTCCAAACGGTCTATCTTCCGATCCCTTACTCCCAAGTTTATTTTTGGCGTCTGCTACTAGTTCAACCGGTTTTACCTGAATTTCAGTTTTTCCACGGAGCGACTGGCATCGGACCCTAAGGGAGAACTGAAATTCAAAGATTGAACTAGTTGTCAGTATATTTGAGGGCACTGACTTCCCAATAACGTTTGCCATAGATGTTCATGACAACCGGGACCGACGGCTTTACGTGCTCTCCGAGGCACGGGCGTGAACCAACCGCCAAACTTCCAACTCCGGGCTGCAATTAGGAATTTCCTAAGAAACTCCCAAAACCACATTTTGGCCCGACCCGGGATTTGAACCCGAGACGTCTTGATTAGCAGTCGCATACGCTAACCACTAAACCAATGAGGCAGTCCAAACGGACTACTAGAAAGACAGTTTTGCATGAATATGTGTTTCTATCACGTCGACAAAGTGCTACAATAAAATTATGAAAAATATTTTTATTTGGGGTACCTCCCCTACACGTAAAGTAGGGATGTATTTTTTTATAAATAAAGGGTTTCTAAGACAATTTTTTGATTTAGGTATCCGTTTGCGAGAAATTCCACTTTAAAGGGCACTTTTTTGTATAAACAGGGCGTCCCCCCCCTTTCTAAAAGCTAATCGGCAGGCTCAAAAAATCTGGAAGAAATCGTGACGACGGTCCCCATAATGAACTTTAAAGGAAACTTACAACGGATTAGATGACTTTGTTAGTTCAGGAGTTATAAAAGATTAACTTGTAAAATGCGCTTACTTGGTAAACGTGATACAAAATTAACGCATTAATACGTAAACATAACAATTATCTAACCATTATGGGTCACTGACGAACCCTTTCCTGTGCGTGGCCTCACACGCACTTGGCTGATTTTTTTAGTTAAGGAGTTATTATTTATTAGTTATTTTTAGTAAAATAAGCTTAATTGGATAACTTCGTACAAAAATAACGAAATAATGATTAAACATAACAATATAGGACACGACTAAAGTCATTATGGGTGGTAACTACGGAACCCATATTCTATGCGTAGCCTGGCACGCACTAGGAATAGGATTTTTTTTATTTTATAACAAATAAAACGTAGCACCACTCACCATCATCTTCCTAGTCACAGTTAACATTCCCAATATTATTTTGGGTCGGCTACTAGTTCAACCGGTTTTAGCTGAGTATATTTTTTCCGCGAGATGACTGGCATCGGACCCCCGCAACCCTGAGGGAGATCTGTATTTGAAGATTGAACAAGCTGTCAGTTTAGCCCTACTCGAGAATAGAACACGAGACCTCTTGATTGGCAGTCATATTCGCTAACCGCTAGACCAACGAGGCACTCACCACCACCACTCGACACTAATACATTTCACGATAAAAATAAGTAAGTCAGGTTTACAACCAATTAATTATTTCGTTAAGGTTTACAATGTTGAAGATTATTTACAAGAAATAAGAAATAATAGATTACGTAGACAAGATTACGTAGCCACAACGTGTCTTGCCAGTCCCCAACCCGCACTCGGCCAGCGTGGGGACGTATGGCCTTAACCCTCTCTTGAGAGGAGACCAGACCCCAGCGGTGGGACGTTACGGGTTGTTGATAAAGAGAATAAAATTATTTCCAAGATACTTTTACTTACTGTCAGCCTATTGCAGTCTACTGCTGAACATAAGCATGTCCCAGTTTACGTCACTATGATCAATATTATCATCATCTTACTAGCCTTATTTGGGGTCGGCTATTAGTTCAACCGGTTTAAACTGAATATCAGTTTTTAAACGAAGTGTCTGGCATCCGACCTCCGCAATATTAATATCATTAATATCTGATCTCAATTAAATTTTTATATCACTAACTTTTTAATTATTTAGATAAATAAATATTTCGGACATTAGAAACTGCATCATAAGTATATCCAAGTCAAAAGACAAAGGTTTTTAAAAAACAATAATTATTTTTGCTGCTTGTGTTTATTTTACTAACTCAGAATAGGTTCTTTGTATTTTTTACTTCATATTATTCAACAAATTAAAGTCGGGTTTTCTACCAGAGTATGTTTTCAAAAGTAAAACAGCGCCTGATAAAATACAAATAACAAATTCTTATTAACTACTACAATCGACCAGTCTAATAATTACTTATTTTTTAACATTCATTATAGTAATATATTGCGATAACCCCGTGCCGTTACAAACACAGAAAAATAAATACAAAGCTATACGACCGTTTTTGTTCCCATTTTATCATATCCACTTTATTTTATACATCGATAATTTCATTAAGACGAGAAGACTTTAAACACTTGACATTGGCAAAAATAGAAAACAATTATTCCGCTATCTCATCAAACGAAGAAGAAGAAATACAAAACAAAAATAGTTATTATATATAAGTAGTAAAAATAATTATCTAAGTCCCAACTATTGCTATTCTTAAAGTGCAAAAGCTGTCCAACTGGTTTTGGACAATGGACTAGGAAGACAGTAGTGTCCTTGCATCTTTAATTGCGAAAAGGGTTCGTCCATAAACCAGTTTGACCACTTCGCAGTGTGGGAAAGGACAGCGGAGAATGACCCTTTATTTACATGTGAGTCTTCGGTGTTGTGTGTTGTGACACACGGATTTGTAGTTCGGCCAGCAAATTTATTTTTTATATTTTGTTTTTGAAATTGAGATATCATCCTATAATTTACTATTTCTACCTACTAGAAACTTATAAAATATGTAATAAATCTCAACACATATTAATAATGACTTAAATCTTATAAGCAAATAACTAAATATGATTATGTTTCCGTTAAGTAAATAATTTAAGACACTCAGTGCGTTTAGTATACTTTCACTAAGATATGTTGCGTATAATTATTTAAATAGACTTTGATTTCTAAATGATACATTATTTTGTGAGCATATTCCTACTGATATAATATTCATATTTTATTATCTTTAATCATTGGATTGCCCAAGACCGGGAAATGTGGCGCTCCTTGAGTAAAACTTTCGTTTAGTAGTTGGAGGCGATAGGAGAATTTTTCGAAATTATAAGAAACCTTGATTCAGATAATTTTAACATTCATTACAAAATAAATCACATACTTCACCGTTTCTCAAACAAAACATCCATTTTAAACCAATTTATCTAACAATCCATCAGCTTTTTTTCTCTGTCCCTATCGTACAAAGAAAGGACATTTCGTTATACGCACCCTTCAAGTAACAAGTGTAAGGGACAACCCAGACAATAACACCTTTTTATAATCGTTTCGTCCTTTGGGCTCACTCGCCGTAATATTTGCATAGAAGTGGACAATGATTCCCACGTTACAACTGGTCAAACAGGTTTATCTTGCCCCAAAGGGTGGACACCCTTTGACCGTCTTGAGAAAAGATAGCTGTATTTTATTGTAAGTTCGTGACAACGGTTATTTTGCAAGGATTAGTTTGTGGGAATGTTTGGTAGTCGTTGTTTTCATGTGTCAAGAATGACAATTAAACTTTTAGTGCTAAAGATGAAATATTGCTTTGATTCGATTATGCTTCATTGACTGGCGTAATAGACGATAGTATACGTAGGTATTTGTACTAGCCAAACTTTTCCTTTTGGTTTAAAATTTAAACCTTGATTTATTAGGTTTGTTTATATCACAATACTACTATTCAAACTCCGTTTTGATTAGTAATATATTTTTTTTTATTATTAAATTATTTATAATACTAGAAAAGCAATATTAACAGTAATTTAGTACTTACCTAATGCTTGTTTACAATTCAGAAACTTGCGCGTACCTACTAAATCAGATTGACGATTATGTATAATAACAGGACTTCTACCTCATATGTAAAAGACACTTGTTTTTTTTTTGCGTTGGCAAGGCACGGTAGCGCACTTGAATATACATATTTAGGTATATGTGACAGATTTTATTTTTTAAATTCTAAATTAAGAAGAGGAAACATTTTAGAGTACACTCTAAAATGTTTCCTCTTCTTAATTTAGTCAACCATTTGTATTTTTTTCCTCTTTCTACTAAATACTTTTTCTTTTCTGCAAAGATCATTAGCAAAAAGAAATAAAAAAGCGGCCAAGTGCGAGTCGGACTCGCCCATGAAGGATTCCGTACCAGCAAGTAACATCATATAAAAGTTCTTGTAGTTCGTTGTAACTTTCATAGATGTTTTTATACTAGTGTATTGATTGGATGAGAAGTATATTGCGTGTTACGATTTATGACGTATTAAAAAAAACTACTCACTAGATCTCGTTCAAACCAATTTTCGTTGGTAGTTTACATGGTAATGTACAACATATATTTTTTTTAGTTTTATCACTCTCTTATTTTAGAAGTTAGAGGGGGGGGGGGACAAACATTTTTCCACTTTGGAAGGGTCTCTCGCGCAAACCATTCAGTTAAAAAAAAATGATATTAGAAACCTCAACATCATTTTTTAAGACCTATCCATAGATACCCCACACGTATAGGTTTAATGAAAAAAAAAATTTTGAGTTTCAGTTCCAAGTATGGGGACCCCCAAAATGTATTGTTTTTTTCTATTTTCATGTCAAAATCTTAATGCGGTTCACAGAATACATCGACTGACCAAATTTCAATATTATAGCTCTTATAGTTTCGGAAATAATTGGCTGTGACATACGGACGGACAGACAGACAGACAGACAGACTTGACGAATCTATAAGGGTTCCGTTTTTTGCCATTTGGCTACGGAACCCTAAAAAGATTACCTGGTTTTATTAGAAAGTAATAAAAGTTAATAATAAATTCAAGAACATCAAAATATATTTATGACTTTATTTTCTTTTTGAGACAAATTACAATTATGTATTTATCATTCAAGTATCAATATCACAATAAACCTTTTTGCTTTTCAGCATCCATCGTTTTCAAAAACTCTTCCAGAGGTGATGAAATATGAAATTTTATCCTAACATCACACGCGCAAACAATAGATGGGGTCCAACGAGACGGGATACCAGCAGCCCTTTCTTTAAGATTTTTTATCTTGACACACGTGCTCACTTTACATTTGAACGAAGTACAAGATGGGGTTGATACTCGGTCCATATATAAAAAATCAACCTGTTTAATTTGCTTATAGTATAGTCAAACTTTGTTGCTTTGAACTTAAATATTTGAATACTAATACAATAAGATATATTCTAAAGACTGTGAGGTATTTATTTTAAAATACTAGCTTTTACCTGCGGCTACATCCACGTTTCTTCTGTCCACCTTCACTCTATTAAGTAAAAAATAAATTATCTCTATGGCAAATTTTATTGGATTAAGACAGGGTTACTTTCGATTATATAATATTAAAAAGTATTAATACGTAGACTGATTGCCATATCACAAACTATGCTATCATTGGGATCAAACTGTCATATTGTGAAATGCGTAAAGTTATTATTATATGTATTTATATTATTCTATTTATATTATATGTATTCAAACTTCTTAAAAAATAACCTGGAGTACGAAAAAAATCACCTATCATCTCATTTTACAAAAACGAGAAGAAAGCAACAGGCTCGGAGCACACAGCCGACTGTTGCAGTTTCATGGATCTGGTCAATGGATCTTTTGAGAATGAAGCCTGCATTCCTAGTGTGTTTATTACTGAATTTAGTTTAAACAAGGTATTCAACGAAAGCAGACATATTGAAATAAACATCTGAGCTCTTATAATTTTAACAAAAAGGAACCGACTTCAATGAAAAACTATTCCGAGTACCCAAATCGCGACATTGTGCCTATGATATTTGAGGAGTTCCCTTGATTTCCTTGGGATCCCATCATCAGATCCCGATATGGTGACAATGGGACCACCTGTGAGCTATGCCCATTCCAATGCAAAAAGAATTTTTGAAATCGGTTCATAAACGACGAAGTTATCGCTGAACATACATAAAAAAAAAAAAAAAAAAAAAAAAAAAGATTCCGACGAATTGAGAACCTCCTCCTTTTTTTTGAAGTCGGTTAAAAATAGGTACCTACTTATTGTTTAATATTAACAAAAATTAATATTAATAAGAAACCGACTTCAAAGAAAAACTATTCCGAGTACCCAAGTCGCGACAATAATGTAAATGATATTTGAGGAGTTCCCTCGATTTCCTTGGGACCCCATCATCAGTTCCCGATATGGTGACGATGGGGCCACCTGTAAGCTACGCCCATTCCAATGCAAAAAGAATTTTTGAAATCGATTCGTAAACGACGAAATTATCGCTGAACATACTTAAAAAAGAAAAGATTCCGACGAATTGAGAACCTTCTTCTTTTTTTAAGTCGGTTAAAAATGACACACACCCGCATTTAAAAATGCAAACCGTCGTTACAAACTGAAACAATGTGCAGTGTTATCTACTATCAAAGTTGTTACAAACGACATGGGAATCTTTACCTTCTATTGATGAAACATGGGGTTGATTCCCGGTAAGTTATAAGGGTTTATTGTACAGAGGCACACCCTATAAATATACCCTACTATCTGACCTACAGGACTTCGTGTAAGTCTCTCTAAAATTAAACTTTACCTACTATTTCTTTACTTTATATTTATTTCGAAAAGACGTTAAATAGCGTTGAATATGATATATCTATAAAATGATTCGCCAAACAGGAGAACAAATAATGGACCGATTCGGTTAATTATTTTTTTTAAATATATTTGTTCAGGCACAAGAAAGGTATTTCGTAAAGAATCGTGAAATCTCAAAATTTCTAAAAACGCGAGATGGACGAGAATGCGATTTTTCTACCACAAGTTTATATGATAATTGCTTTTTAATTTGACGTAAATACCGTATATAGTTTGTATGCATTTAATAAAAAATGTACGTTTGATATTAGAAACATACACCCAAATTTTGTATGAATTAACCGTAGATCTAGATTCTAGATGGATAATTAATAGTAAATAATAAATATTTCGGACATCTTACACACTACTTCATCTAGTCCCAAACTAAGCAGAGCTTGTATTATGGGTACTAAACAACTGATCTAAATACATGAACTTTTTTTTTGTAAATACGTACATATTATATATAGAAAACACCCAGACTCCGAAACAAATATTTGTGGATCACATCAATATTTGATCCGACCCGGGAATCGAACCCGAGACCTCTTGATCAGCAGCCGCATATACTAACCAATAGACCAACAAGGCAGCCACTATTGGCTACTACTACTAAATTGAAAGCTACTATTATTAGCTTTCAATTTCAAAGATGATTGCGATACTTTGACAGTATAGAAAAAAAAGTAAAAATCAGAAGAACTAGTTACTTTTCCATACTTATAATAAATAATAAAGAACCATGATAAACTAACACGTTTTTAAAAGAAATAAGAATAACGAAAAATTGTCCCGAAATTCGCAATCTTAGAGCGTTGCAATTAGTTTTATATAATTTTTAGTAGGTCTTAACTCTTAATCGATTTTTGAATCCAAAGAATAAAATAAAAAAAATTTTCACGCTTGTCGTAAGAAAGTTGCTAGAAAAACTAAGTTGAGTGATCACGTAATTGTAAAGAGACAACGGAATTTATTTAAAGACTATTCTACAATCTGTCACTGGTAAAACTGTAATATTTTTCGCCAAACCAAATGATGTTAAACCAATAGTAAATTAAAACGTTAGTTTTTAGAAAAAAATCGTAAAACCAATCAAATAATATTAAATAATTTACAGATGTACTTGTAAAACAATTATGCAGATATAGTGTGCTAGTAATGGGAGGTCAATTCTCGAATGTTAAAATGTTAGAAACTGCAGTAAACTAGGTTTCGCCTGCGGCTCTGCCCGCGTGTATACCGGTTATCGCGGTAAAAAGTAACCTATATCATTTTTCAGGCTCAAGACTATCTGTATACCAAATTTCATTTCAATTGGTTCAGTAGTTCCAGCAAAACAAGTGAAAAGTATTCTATATGTTATTGTGATATTATGTAAGCTATACTAATGTAAAGTTCCATCCAAATCCGTTTAGTAGTTTTTGCGTGAGAGAGCAACAAACAAACATACATACCTACATACATATATACTCACAAATTTTCGTGTTTATATTAATAGTAAGGAAATAAGGACCAGTAAGGATGAAACCCTTAGATAAATCTCTGTTTAGTTAGTCTTTTGAAACTATTCAAGGGATTTTAATGCATTTTTCAGCAATAGATAGAGTGATTCAAGAGGAAGGTTTATAATATGTGTAATACATACATATTATCATAAAGGAAATCCGAGGATTTCAAAGACTTTGGTGCGGAGCCGAGCTGGTTTGGTTATACATAAATAGTCACAGCATCATCAGGGAGCTTCGAATCTTTGTACATATAAACTTTTTTAAATAAATGTAATAAATACCACCATTTATTTGAGATGATGCTCTTGTTGATGCAGCCCTTTCCAACTCTCCCTATCAAGAACCGTTTACTTGATATTGTTAAGGTCGCGACCGCCACCTTTTTCTTAATCTGGTCGATATGTGTATAATAACAACTGCCTTGGTGCTGGGTCAAACCAAATCTTTGTATAATCTACAGATATTGATTTGGGTGTTTCTATGTATAATATCTTCTTCCTAGCCTTATTCCCAATATTATTTGGGGTCGGCTACCAGTTCAACCGGTTTTCTTCAATATCAGTTTTTACACGGAGCGACTGGCATCGGGACCTCCGCAACCCTAAGGGAGAACTGAAATTCGAAGGTTGAACTTGTTGCCAGTAAATTTGAGGGCACTGACTTCCCAATAACGATTGCCATAGATGTTCATTACAACCGGGACCGACGGCTTTACGTGCTCTCCAAGGCACGGGCGTGAATCACCGCCTAACCTCCAAACTCCGGGCTGTTATTAGGAATTTCCTTAGAAAAACCCAAAAACACTTTTTGGGCCGACCCGGGATTTGAACCCGAGACCTCTTGATTAGCAGTCGCATACGCTATCCACTAGACCAACGAGGCAGTTATGTATAATATAATGTATTTATTTAAAAAAAAAGTATTCTATCAGTCAATCTAATTTTCATAGTACAAGCTCTGCTTAGTTTGAAACTTTTTGCCGTTGTGTATCTGAAAAAACAAGATGTTATATATAAAACAAAAATCTTTAATTTTATACTTACTGTAAACTACAACTTCCCAGAGAGTTATCAGGTGGAAAGCGAATCTGGTTACCTTTCCTGTGTACTTGTTTAACTAGTTAGGAATTTACTTTCCATTAGTTAAGGTAATAATTTTAAATCCTGTTTAGATAAGCACATCTTCCTGATAGTTACCAGGCAATACTTGGCGTATTAGGTTTCGTAGGAGAGGCAGACCTACATGACCCTTACTGACCCATTTGAGCTATTGTTTACAATCCCCCCAATCAATATGTTTAAGTAATATCCCTTACATTTCATTGCTTTCCCATTTTCGAAACTTTCACTTTTGCGTTGCATTTTCAAATTTCTCAGTTCATTCATAAAGCGACCGTTTGATGGTAAACGGTTACGATTTAGTATGTAGATAATTTTACCCATTAATTAATGGAATAAACCATTGGAAGAAACTCTAAACAACGAAAATTTTTAAGACCAACCACAAACAATGATGCATTAGTATGTGTGTTGTAAATACGTACATATAATAAATAGAAAATACCCAAAGTCCGAAACAAATATTTGAGGATCACACAAACATTTGATCCGACTCGGGAATCGAACCCGAAACCTCTCGATAAGCAGTCGCATACGCTAACCACCAGACCAACGAGGCATATGCTTAATAACAATCTATGAGGATTTAAATAAATAATGCAAAGTAGAAGAACAAGTCTTTAATTATAAAAATAAATAACTTTACTAAACTATTTTACTACTCTAGTTATTAGTTAAATCTGCCTAATTATATTGTTTAGGTGCTAAAATAGGTTGTAAAACGTAAGCTTGCCCAGTTGCTCTATCAACCACATGCCCCGTTGAAGGTTCTAAAAACAGCCTTGGAACTGTCGCAGCTGCGGTCAATTCTGGTTGTTGGTACTGTCTTACTCCAGATCCACTTTCATAAGGAACGTACTGTTGACGTTCGGGTTGGTTCTGAGGAGTGTATTGAGATACATCTGATTGCTGCTTTGGTAAATATTGAGAAGGTTCAGATTGTTTACTTGAATATTGAGATGGTTCAAAATTTGGTTTTTGTTTTTCAGAATCATCTTTCTGGCTTACAACTAAAACGAATTGTTTTTTCTCCTTTGGCTGTTTACTATTTCTTTGGTGCTGGTCTTCATCTTGCTTTCTATGGCGATGTCGCTTAGGTTTTTCATAGGTTTCCTCCGCTTCTTCTTCATCTTCTTCCTCTTCTTCCTCGTTATCCTCTGAGTATTCTTCTTCGGATTTTGACGCAGCAGCTTGCAGTTCTTCTTTGTTCTTACGCTTTTGTTTCGAAGGTTTTGGAATTTCTTCATAAGTTTCAGATTGTTTGTGATGTTTTTTATCTACCTTAATTTTTGGATGTGCTCTTTTAGCTCTCCCGCTTTCTTCATAGCTTGATTTCTCGTGGTCATAATCGTCAGGTCCATATTGTGGCGAGTTCTCACTTGGTTCATCGTAAGGGTCACTATTACTTGAGTCATGGTAGGTGCTATCATGGCTGTCAAATCCATCATTTCCGTTATCACCTGAATGACCAGCGTGGTTTAAATCCCAGTAATGTTCACCGTACCCACCTTTTTTATCACCCCATCGTACCTATATTAAAATGAAACATTTAGAAAAATCATACACATAAACAAGTAAATAAAGTGATTAGTTAAGGCTCGATAGTTTAACACAATAGTAAAGCTGAGATTTTAAATGCACAACAGATTGTTAAAAAGTAAGGAGAAAGAAAGTTAGTGGACAAGATTGTTAAAAGACAATATTATGTATTAAGGACAGAACATAACAAACTGAAATAATATAAATATGCACAATACTGTAGTAAAAATAATTTAGATATGCAGATAATTTTTATTAATTTACATTTTTTTTTAATTGTTTCTTTTAAAAATTATGTTTAAATATATAATTTTTTAAATTATGGATATAAACATTTTTATTTAGAAATTATCTGCATTAAAGTTAGTAAAAAGCATACTTTAGCAGAGAACAATCCTTCAGAAGGCTTCGCCCTCTCATGCCTCTCAGTGAAGTGACGTAAGCTGCCCAATCGATGTCCCTGATTAAACTCCTCCGTGGTCGGAAAGTTTCTATACCTTCAGCCAAGCGAAGCAAAGCGGAAAAGAAAGAGAAAATACAGAAATGGTTAGAGACAGAGCGAGATAAATGGTTTCTTTTACTTTTCCCATATCCCTGTGGTTTTTAAAGTCTTTCTTCTCATAGCGTTGCTCCCAAGTATCTGGGTCCTCACAAACGTGGCCGAATTCCATCTTGTACGGACTCAACTGTACTGAGAAAAAATCCCTATAAAGCAAAGTATGCCAAACCTTATTCATATTTATAATCAAAATAGGTAAATTTAAGTCAATATGTCAAAGTGTCTCTATTGTACTCAAGGACTGGTACTTAATAAATCGAAGGAGACAGTAAAGAAAATCTCTACGTTACAGAAGAAAGCAATTAAACATATTATTATTACATGAAATCATTGAGCAACACAAATAGGAGCAGCCATACGTAGGCTTTCAAATCTGTCAAAGAATAAGCTCAAATGGGCATATTAATATGCTTCACACTCTGATGACACAGAATGTTTTTACGTATGTGTGAAATTTTGATTTTTTTGTATAATGTGAGTTCATAGTGACAGGAGTAAAGATTTCATCTCGTAAAAAATTACGGACTGATTTGTATCGGAAAAAAAGCTATGAATAGTACTGTGTTGCACTATAGCATGAAATATTTAGGAATCTTCTCATTCCGTTTGGGATAGGTATGTGTCACATTATAAAAAGTTTAGCTCGTGTTTTTTGATTGTCTTGTATGTAATTATAACAATTTTTTTTGTCAAAGTACTATCTATATAAGGAATCTAGATCGCTGCAGAGCTTTTCACAATATTTGCTTAGTGTGGGATTAGATTTGCGATGTATAGCATGTCAAGGTTAATAAATATTTATAAGTAATTTATAAATAATACCTGTCATGTGAAATTATACTTCAATGCGAGTAGATTTTATGATTTAATTTGTAAAGATAGAATTATATTTTGTCCATTAATGTTCATACTAAATTATAGAAAAACTTTTAAATATCGAAGGTCACAAATATTGGTATTACAAAAAGTAGTAGAGCCATGCTGAATTCATCACGAACTCGGCTAGTTCGTGATGAATTCACGCACGACCGGGGCAGTACTAAAATCACACAGAAGACCAACCGTAATGCAGGCACCACACTTCGTTATGCGCTATTCGTTATGTGTCTACGCCGTATTCGCCCAAATATTAGTTTTGTGCGCAAACAACACACATGCCATCCACACTTCGAACTGGTATGCTAAATAAGCATCAAATAAGGCAAATATGTGTGTTGTAGAGATGTGTCATTGTCATTTTTATGGTGAACGAAACGAATATACTCTCCACACTTCGCCGTATGCGCGCGAATAACCCGCATAACGAATAGCGCATAGCGAAGTGTGGTGCCTGCTTCTGATGACAGCATTCGTGCTGTCGTATTTCGTTGCTTATGTGTGAGACTGAAGGTCCAATGTCGCAGTCGCATCTGACCAGGTCGTTATAGCAAGGGTTATCATTATGCATTGTCTACATTCACAATGAGGATGGTGACCCCTACTGCTAGGGGTACTCTACTCATGCTTTGAATCGTTTGAGTAGAGTCACTTTGTCACTAAATCTATATATATGTATATAAAAATGAATTGCTGTTAAAACCGATTTGATTGAAAAAGTCTCGCTAAAACCGATTTGACTAATTTTGGTACTGAATTATTTGTGGAAGTCCAGAGAAGGTTTAAAAGGTGAATACTTATACAAAAATGATTTGCATTTTTTTTAATAATTATGGTTTCCTTTTGTTTGGTTTAAGTTTATTTTATACAAAAGTTTAGGTATTCTATTTGTCGATTGAAGCAGTACGACGTCTGACGGGTCAGCTAGTATATTATAAAAAATATATATGTAATGGCCGTTGCGTCAAATCTATATAAATTACACGCTGTCGTCAGGTCCCTTTCTCTAAACTATCAATAGTACAACTATATCACTGTTTGTTATGTTGAAACTATTTTTACATGTATCACAATAGATTTCAATTTAAACGAAGGCGAAACAAAATTAAAATTCTAAATGAGATCACTTTCCAAAACTTATGTAAAGAATCTACACTAACTATAATAGATTTTAGTTCAAGGGCAATGTGTTCGGATGAATAATCATTCTAATTCAAGTTTGAAATGTATAGTATGTAATGCTATATTCATAACTTAATGAGCTTGTTCAATTGAATTTTACTAACCTTATAATGCCACCATATACTTTCACATTTAAAGCTAATAAACTGTTGTTAACGATATTGTTATTATTTTATATTTACTTAGAACAATAGAAATAAAATACTTCTTGTGTGCTAATTGTGGCAAACACGTTTTATCGGCAAATTACGTGTTAATACACGCGCGTGTTTGTTCAATCAACACCTGTTTAAAATACTTAATTAGTTATTTGACATATCAAAAAGAAACAATATCTTCACTTTACGTTATAGAGATATATAATTAAACAATTTCTGAGACGCAAAAGAATGAATATAAGAATAAACATATGTAAACTATAAGAAAACTTTAAGCTTTCTTATTAGAATTTCAGAAATAGAAAAAAGATAAAAGGTTTTAGATACAGAGATCTGTTAACAATTGTTCCATGAACAGTAATTTTGCCAAAAAAAAGATTTCATTTTTATTCTGATTTTATATTTGTCTCTTTCTCCCCTATGTTTTAGATTTTAAATGAATCATTTAACCCAGAGTGGAAAACTTGGAAAGATATTTGCGAAATCGAAAAATTTAGCAACACGGACTCAACCAACTACTTAAAGGTGAAATCCATTTCCTATATCTGTACAGGGATAGTTATATCAGAGTAGATTGCTAGTAACATGTACATAGCATAGAATATTTTAAGGGATTATTGGATATCTAAGTCTATAACACAATCTGAACTAAGAAATTCACATTGGTTTACAAAGCCTAAAATTTTCCTTACTATTATGACAAAAAGTAAATAAATGTTGAATAAATTTTTAATGTTCGCAAATGCTAGTAAAACTAAATTATATTTAAATAAGAATTATTATATATTCTACTTGGTAAAAATCATCATAATTTACACATCTACATAATATATGTTTCATCCACAAGTTCCACAACATAGTATTCATTTTGGTCATCTATAATTATTTATGAAAATGAATATAAATTTCTTTTGGTCACGGCATTATGCATGAACTGCCGGACTAATTTTAATAATTCTTTTAGTATTAAATAGTTGAGGAAGGTGATGGGATATCTAACATTAAGCTATGACTAAAGCCGGACATCAATGAGAAGAGTCTCAGACGACGTTACTTGGGTTAGCTAGATTTGAATAAAACGATTAACAAAAGGTTTATTTGAAGATTCTTCGAATTCTCTACAAGAAATTCTATTCTTATTCCAATAAGTTTTTGTTACAAATAAGACAAAATATGTAAACGTTGCATTCGAAATATATTCATTCTGATTATTTTGGAAAATATTACTATAAGTTTTTTCGTGGACAGTTCCTGTTCCCACGGCGCCATCTAGTCCCCAAACTAATCAGAGCTTGTGTTTTGGGTAACTAGACAATTGATATAAATACATAAACATACTTTTTTTTGTAAATACATAGATAGTAAATACATATTATACATAGAAAACACTCAAGCTCCAAAACAAATATTTGCGGATCATACAAACATTTGGTCCGACCCGGATTCGAACCCGAGACCTCTTGATCAGCAGTCGCATACGCTAACCACTAGACGAACGAGGCAGTCAAATAGTAAATAAGTAATTCAATAGTTTGTAAGTAATAAGTTCGTAAATAAGAAACTAATAAGAAAATAATCTGGCAAGGTTATACTTACTGGAAAAACTTTGCCTGTGCTTCGACTGTTGATGGATTTGCCGGAGGGGTTCTTGTGCCTGATTGTACCTGACCCCATATCCAACCTGCTTGTAAAGCTAATAGGCACCAAAACCATTTCTGAAAAAGTAAAACATATTCTAAAAACTTAATATTTTCCAATTATAAGTATCTAAACTTAGGAATTTAAATAAAATATCTAGTTAAAGTTTAATTTAAATTATTAGAAATCGTTTCACGTTTATATTAAACTGTCAATTTCATTTATTTCGGTCAATAGAGGGCTGACTTGAAAGAAAATTAGGACGTTTGAAATTCGAACAGTATTCACTATCACAAACACAGTTTCACTTTCACTTTATGTAAAGCACTTGGTGAAAATGTTGCCATTATTTTACATCTTTTGATAAAATTAATCAAAATTATATCAACTACTTGCAGTACCGTATTATCAAGAAGACGTTGTGACATCTTGGCTGTTTGATTGAGGGTCTGTGTCTAACAACGTCGGTATAACATTTATAGACAACATTGATACATTTCATTCTTGCCAGAGGTTGACAACCATTGACCAATAATTTCAACATTTATACCAAGATGCGGGTATTTTACCTATAATAAATTTAATATTTAAAAAAACATTATTGAAATTGTTTCGTTATTATTTCTAATTTTTCAATGTAATGTTCATTAGTAATTCGTAATAAACGTTATGGTTATAATTTTCATTATATACCGAAAATCTTTGTTTAAAGATAAAGTTGGTAAGAGTGATACAATATTCCATTTTTTTCTATAAACAGATTTAATGTCAGGCATTCTTTACCATTCAACCTTCGAGGAAAATGTTCATCAGTGATCATATTGGCTATAATAAAGTAAGCTATGAAAAGTAACAATTTTAATTGTAAAAGTCTTTTAAATGAGAGATGAAAGCTATGCAATAGCATGTACTTCTTAATATGTATTAATCACAGTATTAATTAAATTATAAAACAAAGTTGCAACCGTATTATATTTTAGTGTCCATCAAAAACAATATTGCGCTTTAACTAATTAATTTTACTTTGAGATTGCACATTTTTTTAGCTAATTATCAAAAATGTCACTTAATATTGACATAGTAATGCATGCAGTCATTATAACTGTAATATTACATTATAGCCTTAGAATATAATTTTCTAATCATAGAAACAAATTCAAACAAAACATGCTGTTGTATGTAATTTTTTCATCTTTTAAGTAGGGTTTGCAGAGTCGATTGCTAGTGATATATAAAACTGTAATAGAACATGAAAAGGACATGACATTTGAGAAGAGTTTTATGAAAATGCGTTAACTAACCTTAAAAAAATCATGTGAAAGATTTATTTTCAGTAAAAGTATGATACAAAATGTTCTGC
This sequence comes from Phragmatobia fuliginosa, assembly GCA_932526445.1. Taxonomy (NCBI): domain Eukaryota; kingdom Metazoa; phylum Arthropoda; class Insecta; order Lepidoptera; family Erebidae; genus Phragmatobia; species Phragmatobia fuliginosa. The sequence goes on from OW052061.1 coordinate 19,332,700, forward strand.
TTCCCTGCATTAAACTCAGATGAACTCATCAAGAATCGTGCCGCGTCATTGACTGCGAATTTTACTTTGATTTCCGCCAATTGTGAAAATATTTTCTGTCTTTAAAAAATAAACACTATCAATGTAAAATTAAATCCAATAAATATATTTCGGTAAAAAGCTATTTATTTATTTCAAGAAAACTTTACATCTTTTTTTAAGTTAAGCATTCAGTCTCAGCTGACAGCATTTAAGATAAATCAATTATCAAATATATCATGACAAGTTGTTGTAGAATATTACGGGGTTAAATGGGCGCCTCCATCGTCTCTCTCTCGGTCCTCGTACCGGTTCGGGACCAGATGATTTATCTTAACAATTCCGACACCATGCTCCAAAGCTGGCTGACACTGGCTCTGCACTTGGACGAGAAAAGTTGTCAAAAGCTGTCCATAAATACAATGTGTATATAATGCATGACTTCAAGGTAGTAGAGTCACGTTGTACGTTGTACGTTCTCAACTGCGGCGGTACTACCCTCGCTTAGAAGACCAACCTAAAAATGACAGCATTCATGCTGTTGTATTTCGTTGGTGAGTGCGAGAAGGAGGCTCAATGATGCAGATGCATCTCACTAGGCCGCCATAGTGAGGGGAGACCTTGCTGCATTGTGTGCACTAAAAGGAAGGTGACCACCACTCTTGGATTCTGCTCATGATTTCCACCAGGCAAGGTAGAGGCACTTTGAAGGGCTCAGGCTCATATATATTTAACAGAAAATTAAGTCCTTATTTCATTATCTCCTTGGCTTAAGTACGTAATAATACTAGACAGAACGATGTAATTAATTTAGGTTAAGTAGGTAGGTCAGTACATCTATATATGTATATAAAAATGAATTGTTGTTCGTTGGTCTCGCTAAAACTCTTATTTATTTATTTATTTTTTATTATCTACTTTTTTATTTTTTTTATTTTTTATTAATTAAGGATTCGTTTTGTTTGTTTTAAGTTTATTTTATACAAAAGTTTAGGTCTTCTATTTATCGATTGAGGCAATAAGAAGTTTGCCGGGTCAGCTAGTTAAATAATAAAATATTGATATACCCCTTTTATAAAGAGGTTATAAGTTAGAAATAACGATCAGCTGTTAAGACCCAGGAGCCTTCTAGTTCCAAACTAATCAGAGCTTGTATTATGGGTACTAGACAACTGATATGTAAATACATACAATTTATATCTATATATATATTCCCAAACTTTTGAACAAATATTTGCATATCACACAAACATTTGGTCAGACCCGGGAATAGGAAACGAGATCTCAAGCACAGCAGTCGCATATTCTATCACGCATGTGTTAGGGTTATGTTAATGTAACTAAATATTATATATAAATATTGATTTATGCTTGTTAATTGTTTACTTTAAATATTTTCAGAAGATATTGTTTGATGACGGTAGTTGATTAAAATACAAACTTGTATGTTATATTCGCTTGCCGTTGCCTATAACACTGTTAGTCATGTTAATGTAATCATTACTACTTTTAACTATATATTTTATAAAAATATTGATATTTGTTTGTATTAATAAATTACTTTAAATACTTTCTGAAGATAGTATAGTTTGATGACGGTAGTCATACAATATTGAAGTTGCTTGTCCTCGCCTATAAAAACGAGTGTTCCGACTGGATTAAAGGACTTGTTGTCGAGACATGGGCCAGTACGGAGCTCTCTACTATTCAACCAGTAACTGAGGATATTATATAGATTTAAAAGCTAAGTATATGCAATTCACTTTTGTGTATTTCTCTTTACTAAAATGTTCTCTAAGTTTTGTAATAATTTATAATGTTTGATTTATGGATATGTGAAATATGTATGTAAATATGTTGGAAAAGAGTGTCCATGGAGTTTCTTGTCTGTTCTTCTCCATAGGATCTACATCTTGGAACAGACGAATAGAATCACGACTGACTAACTGACTGACTACTGGACATTGAAATAAAAAGAAAGTTTAATATGATTTGATTTGATATACTCAAATTCCTTTCATTCTAAATATTCTAATATTTTAATGGATGGAACCTAAGATCTCTAATGATAATTAATCTCATCTTTTCTTAAATCTAACACATGCGCCACCGAGTTGGTTTTTAGTTATTTTTTCCGTCTAATTTACAAGCTGGGCAAAAGCTACTCCTTGTATACTTTATATATAGAACATTTCTGTTAGTATACTAGTAGTCACAGCTTTCCGAACCAAATAGTAACGTTTATTGATCCTCCAGGTATTTTACGACTCGCCAATGTCAATGACCTTGATTCGCAAATCTCCACATATTTCAGAAACTAGTGATTGTTCTTCTTTAGTTACTTTTATTTTATTAAATCTAATTTTAATATTTATAACCACTACCCCTGTATTTCTAAAAATACAGTCAGCGTCTGAAAGTCCTCCTTTTTTGAAGTCTGTTAAATATATAAATAGAGAACAGCTACAAATTAAAATCAATTAAAATAATTATGTTTAATTTGTCATAGAAAATATACATTAATATCTCTCATTCTACGGTAGGGGTGTTCCAATACATAATGGATCCATTTGTACCCAACCAATAAATTTCAATGACAAACTTAAAACGTAAAATGATAGATTCGTTAAGTAATTAACACAGCAAAATGAAATACTATTAATTACAGAAAATAAAACATAACAATGATCAGTAAATCATCCATGAACTAGATACTTTCAACATCTTATAACACGCTTAGCTTCACCAACAGGGTACGGCCGTAACAATATTCATAAAAACGAAACTATTACGATGATAGGTCAACTGTTACGATTCAATCAATACAAATAAACAATTAAGACAAAGTAGAGGCGAGGGCCGTATAATGAAGCAGATTATTACGTAACAGTTTACCGGTAAACCGGTAATTATTAGTACGGAATCAATCTTAGGTTGGTGGCACAAGTAGGACTACAGGCCGCTCATGTAGCCCTTTGGGTAGTTTTTTTAGATTACCGGCATGTTGATCATGTCTCCTCTAGGTATAGGTGCTGGTGGTGCTGATTTGGAGATTTACTGATTTCCATTCAAGAATAATTATAGTAGTACTATCTGTGATACTTTATTAGTCTATTATACAATTTAACTCTAATGTAGAAAGTTTTTTTATTTAATTTTCTTCAGTGCCGTCATCTCATCATCATCGTCATCAGCCTATCGCAGTCCACTGCTGGACGTAAGCCTCTCCAATTGCACGCCACTTAGTTCGATCCTCGGCTACTCGCATCCAGCTCCTACCAGCCGTTGTTCAGTGTGAAATTACTAATTTATTAAAACATTGATTTATTCTATTTAAGCGTTTTATAATAAGAGGTTGCTTTGATTTCGTAAAGGCAATTTTATTTTGAATTGTGTGAACTGCATACATATAATAGTAAAACCACTAATGTCAATAAAGAAAATTGTGTTGAAATTCTTACCAACCAGCTCATTATATCGTGAAAATTGCAAATGTTGATACACTACGACATGGATTCCGATTTCCGTTATAAGGAAAGCTCAAAATGTTTCCCATAAATTCAAATTTTCTAAAGTTCATAATTGAAGATATCTCCTGTATAACACGATTAGTACTACAGAAAAAGAATTCTCTGAAAAAGTAGAAGACTACTCTTTATTAGAGAAAAGTTTAAAGTTTTACCATAAACAGACGCTCGCATAGACCTTTTGTGGTAAAAGTATACCTAATCATGTGGTTGATGAGATTGCAAATATGCTTTTTTTTTAATTTATCTGTCACCTACCTCATTTTATAGAGACTATTGTATAATAACTGTGCCAAAGGCTTTTTTTATGTACTAACGATAATTATATTTTGTAAACCTTTATAGAGATATGTTTTGAATGCACGTGTTCAAATGTTCTTTATTAAAATTACGTTTTACGTAACGACACACTATTTCATGTCAGCCAGTTCTACAATACATAAATAGGTAATAATGATCATTACTAAAGTGCGAAATAATCATAATTATCTGACAAAGTTAAACGAAAGGGTAGTTTAAGCAGTCTGTGAATGTTAGTATGTTCCACCGTAATATCTAAACTACTGAAACGATATATTGTTTTAAACTTACATGGCCAGTAACATTAAAATATAAATCAGCGGGATTGCTACCATATACCTTGGCGCTTGCAACAGCGCCGAAATATCGGATACTCACAAACAAAAAGGTACATGGCAGCAGTGCCGGATTAAGCCCGCGCGGGGCCTGTAGCAAACTTAAGCGCGGGGCCCTTGGGTAGTTTCAGGATTTTATGTTTCCAAGGAAAAGGTACTTACAGACAGTTTCAAGCAACCGTTCCTTGATTCAATGAGGGCAAATTTATTAATAATACTGTTTATATCGACGTATCTACGTTAATCTGTTTGTGTCTCTACTACGTCTGATTGAAAGCATGAGTAGAATCCAAGAGTACTCGTATGGGATACTATACTCACTGCGAATGCATAAAAAGCAGCGTGGTGACACACACTATGGCGGTATAGTGAGATGTTTTTTCACTCCCCGCTTAAAGGATCATGGATCGTGGCGGAAGAGAAACACGTGCGCGAGCGCTGGTTGTGAGTTCCTGTTTTTGACTGCTCGGCACAGGAAAGAAGAGCCGGAGCGAGAGAGTTATTTCAACCACTCTGAAACGATCATATGAGAAGGTGGGGCCAGTTAGAAGAGTGCTACAAGTGCTCGAGAGCAACAAACAAATACTTCAGGATCCATAGCAAAAATGAGAACACCATGATGAGAGTACCATACGTACAGACTCACACATGCGAGGCTGAGGAGAACCGTCTCACCTTATTCAGTACAATAAAATTAGCTTTCGCGAGGCCACTTTAGTGACACTCTCAATGCACTTCCGCGGATTGAGATCCCTACAATTATCTATACTCAGAATACCGAAGCCACCCTGCAATCAATTATTTTTAATATTCATCAAGGTGAGGTTATTTAGACGCTTTTGTCTCATCCTGTTTCGCAGTTCATTTTTAACACGTTTTATTGTCCGTGTGGTGACGGATTAAGAATACAGAGTGTCACCACCCCTATTCATCCCACGTGGGTGTCGTAAAAGGCGACTAAAGGATAAACTACGCAAGACAACATCAATGCAAAGAGAAGGAAAACTTGAAACCAACCCTATACCAACCCGTCTGGCCAGCGTGATATAGTAGGCCTATGTCCAGTAGTGGACTGTTAAAGGCTGATGATGATGATGATGATGATGATTGTCCATAAAGATCGCTAACCACTGTTGTTGCTCAATTTCAACGATCGGGAATAAAATGCATTATTACAATAACTTTTTAACGTGTCTTTTACCCATTGATAGGTAGAAGCAAAAAAATGCCGAATGCACCATCCACATTCGTCAGTCTTGAGATTGTACATCCCGCGAAAGTTTGGGGGTCGTGGATTTTTAAATATCAAGACCCACATACATATTTGCGAGATATATACAATTTCAGAGAATATTTTCATAATACTGACGTGGGAGTGTATCGCAAAGTAATTGCAGTGGATAACGGATTCACTCCACTCGCTCTGGCTAAGTAGAATTGGCGCAAACCTATAGTACTTAGTACTGATGATGGAGTCATGATAGGAGGTAGGTAGAGGTAGGAGGTATGGAAGGGCAAAGAGCTTCATGGACGATTTTATCGGGCTTTGAAGGGCCTTATAGTGACTTTAAAGAATTGACGTTCTGGCTACGGTATGGTGATTTCTTCGGGGATACCGAAGGTTTTGTTTGTGCAATTATGGACGAAGTTATCATGACGAATAACAGCTATCGGATATATATCATTAAAGACGGTTGACATCTGTCGGGCAGGTCACCGACCTAGGGAATCTATCAGGCATATTATTTCTGGTTGTTCTCGTCTTGCTAACGGTGAATATTTGCACAGACACAACCAATGACATGCATGGTGATGCATACTATGGCGGCCTAGGGACATGCTTCTGCATCGTTGGAGCCTCCGGTATAGCACTACAAAACACGACAGGACGAATTCTGACATTTAATTTTGTACTTCTGTTGCATAGGACATTTTATCTTTCATTTTTTTAGTTTTTTTGTTATGGCAGACTGTTTTGAACATCTACACGTGTTTAGTACAGCATTAAACCTCAGAAACTTATTTGTATCGAGTGTCCCACTACACCATCACGCCTTTCAAGTTTGATCTCAATAGATCCTTTTTTGCTAAATCGTTAGGCGCGGGGCCCCTAAATGCGCGGGGCCTGTAGCATTTGCTACTCTTGCTACGTGGTTAATCCGCCACTGCATGGCAGCAATTAAGTACTCCAGTTATACTCTTTAGTTTTTCTTTTCGGTGTTAATAAAAGTTAGCAGTCAATATATTTTAAGCCTGCCTAACGAAAAATACTGAATTTCTCCTCAATGGCCAACATTACACTTGTGCCCCATGAGTTGCTGTGACTGTGTGTATGAGTTAATGTCATAGTGTTCAATTACGGTTCTGCAACGTAGTCTTCATAATAAAATAGCAATGTATGGTTTACGGTGTGCCACTGCCTTATAAGAATATTGTCACAGTTATAAGTAGGTGAACTGACGGAAATGCGATAGCCTGCGCCCGCGCACACCGAATAAAAACTAATTGTGGTCATTACGCAGATTCATTGTTACATAATTCGTTCAACTTTCACACCGATACCTAATTAGGTAATGTGGAGCATAGAGATTGTATCTTGTATGAGTTTTCTATCTAGATTTAATTGAGATCTATTATGTTATGTATGTAATGAGTACCTTGCCTCATACCTCATCATGCGTGCCTCTGAAGAGTTCGTAGCTTTCCCACAGTGTGTTTCAAGATAACTATAAAACTCGGTTTAACGGTTTTATGTCAAAAGTGATAAAATGTCGTGAACCAGGGTGAACTTTAACAGATTGCACAATGGGCTCCGTTAACTGAATTAATAAGTAAAAGTAGTAGTACTTAGGCATATTATTATGTGATATTTTTCTTTGCATTTCCGTATAATCTATGCCACAACAAATTTTGTTTTAATTGATGAATAAATTATAATACATTAGTTTTTAGGGTTCCGTAGCCAAAAGGCAAAAAACGGAACCCTTATAGATTCGTCAAGTCTGTCTGTCTGTCTGTCTGTCTGTCCGTCCGTATGTCACAGCCAATTATTTCCGAAACTATAAGAGCTATACTGTTTAAATTTGGTCAGTCGATGTATTCTGTGAACCGCATTAAGATTTTTACATAAAAATAGAAAAAAATCAATACATTTTGGGGGTCTCCACACTTGGAACTGAAACTCAAAATTTTTTTTTTCATCAAACCTATACGTCTGGGGTATCTATAGATAGGTCTTCAAAAATAATGTTGAGGTTTCTAATATCATTTTTTTCTAAACTGAATAGTTTGCGCTAGAGACACTTCCAAACTGGAAAAATGTGTGTCCCCCCCCCTCTAATTTCTAAAATAAGAGAGTGATAAAAGTAAAAAAAATATATGTTGTACATTACCATGCAAACTACCAACGAAAATTGGTTTGAACGAGATCTAGTGAGCAGTTTTTTTTAATACGTCATAAATCGTAACACGCAATTTACCTTTCATCCAATCAATAAACTATAGCCGGTTCCAAAAATAACGGGTCAGTCACATAAACCAATAACGGGTCAGTCACATAAACCCGAATATCTCCCGAACTACGTATGCCATCCTAATGAAACGAAGACTGTTCAATTGAGAATTTAATTATACAGATAAAAAATAAAATAAAACTTAGTTACACCCACAATATTAATCTTAAATTAAAAAAAAACTAAAGTAGTCATATTTTTCTTAAGATTACATTTTTTTTATGATTGTTTTTTTGCTGTTTTTCATCACTTTCTTCATTTAATACTTTGTATTGCCTACACGTGATGAAGCCTCCAGTGATGAAAAACAGCAAAAAAACAATCATAAAAAAAATGTAATCTTAAGAAAAATATGACTACTTTGGTTTTTTTTTAATTTAAGATTAATATTGTGGGTGTAACTAAGTTTTATTTTATTTTTTATCTGTATAATTAAATTCTCAATTGAACAGTCTTCGTTTCATTAGGATGGCATACGTAGTTCGGGAGATATTCGGGTTTATGTGACTGACCCGTTATTTTTGGAACCGAGTGTAGTATAAAAACATCGATGAAAGTTACAACGAACTACAAGAACTTTTATATGATGTTACTTGCTGATACGGAACCCTTCATGGGCGAGTCCGACTCGCACTTGGCCGCTTTTTAAATACTAATATTGCGTTAGTGTATGTATTTTTTAATTTGCATTTCTTCTTTATTATTAACATTTAGTACTTCAACTGTCTAATCATCATTTGAGCAGACTATGAGCTAAACAGCACATGACAGCAGCCCTGCAAGAAGATCAAAAATCTATACAAATAAATAAAATTGGATTGTCTGTTTGTAATATCAATTGAATAGTTTTTTACTAAATGCATATCAATTTATAGACTACCTTCTCCGTTACTCACGATTTAAAATAATATCCGCGGGTAACACCGCTGGTCACCGTGGAAGATCACGACCATAACCCTTTAGAGTAATTAGAATGTTTTTATAATATTTTTCAGACAAAAAACAGACACACTCTGAAGGAGGCCTAAACCTTCGTTGAGCGGGGTTCTTGCTATTGCATATTTACAACACAATGGTTACTACAGTGCTTATAACAAGTCTAAATGAGATTGATTCTGCGTTGCTATTTTTAGGAAATATTAGTTAGAAAAATATTACAAAAGATTTCTTTAAACTTTTATTGTGCATATTTTTGTATTTTGTAAAACTTTCATTATTGTATGTATACATATCCCAATACCACAATGTTTCTTATAAAGTGCAATGAATTGCTTTCATTCTTGTAATAAGAATACGTAGTTATATATTTTGACACACTTTCTAACTAACAAATAAATTTAAACACCTATCTGTTAGAAAAGTAATACCTATCAAGTTACTAATATTAGATAAATCAATAAATTGATGAATTGATTTTGCATGCACATTGCTTATAAAATTGTCAATCTTTGTAAAGCAAGAAATAAAAGGCTTTTTTATTTTATATTTATTTTATAACACCGCGGGAATCAGCTAGTATAAAATAAAACCTATACGTCAGATGGGTTGATCACGGTCGCATGCTACACCGCAACTCTATTTTCAAGGAGTGGGTATGTCAAATGTCAATATAAATAAATAAATAAATATTTTCGGACATCTTACACACAACGCCATCTAGTCCCAAACTAAGCAGAGCTTGTATTATGGGTACTAGGCAACTGGTACTATACATAAACATACTTTTTTTTTGTAAATACATGCATATTATACATAGCATCACACAAACATTTGGTCCGACCCGGGAATCGAACCCGAGACCTCTTGATCAGCAGCCGCATACGCTGACCACTAGACCAACAAGGCAGTTAAACTACTACTAAACCCTTTTGATTATTGAAATAATGATCAGGTTTTTATTTTTTTTCTTACTGGTTCGACAACAATTGTGTACACAGCAAAAAGACCAACTAAATCACTTATAGAGGAGAAAGGCAGTGAGAAAGAAAGATAGTGTAACAATAACTCAAATAGAAAAACAGATATTACTTATTAAAACCACTATAATTGATCAATATTCCTGTGTGAACCTACCTCATCCTATCTCTGCATCGCTTGATCGGTTGACTGGCAGAGAATGCCTAATAGGTCTGCCGATGCATGTATTCGTGCATGAAGTAATAGAATAAACATATTATATAAACTCCGAAGACAAAAAAAGAGTTTTATATTAATATACATTGTAGTATACTTAAATTACATATGAACAAACAAATACAAATTAATTACAATTTATTTAAAATAATTTATAATACTAAAGGGTTATTAGTTTCACCACTTGTTGTTAAAGTCCATAAACTAATGTCAACTTATCTGTTAATAAACTACAGGTTTCGATTTATCAGTAACTTTTATCTGTCAAATAGTGTTATAATGTCGATCTATTTGAGACTTTGTAAGGAACTAGTAAAACTGGCCGTAGTAAGTGTTCAACAACATGACAAAGTAACAACTTTTAGATGAAAATTGGTTAGAACCTCAAATTAGTTGGAACTAAAACATTGTGAAACGTGATCGTCAGATGAAAGTATGTCAGCCTATGTTTTTCGATCGTACTCACATAGGCTGCGATCACGATCGATACACAAACAATAAACAATACGATTGGTACAAGATGTAGGCGATTTATGTTTGCAAATATGTACAATTTTTCGTTGACTTTAAAGCCAAGTCAGCAACGACCTCGTGGTCGATACCTGGATAGATGACAGTTTGTGGCAGCGTCTCCTTGATTCGGAGGTCATTAGGCTGTCGGTCCCGGTTGTTATCAGAGAATACCAGTTGTAAAGCATTGCTGGAGGCCTTCGGGCGACTTGAAAACATGAAAACATCAACGGCAAGATAACGTAGCTGCAACCTAACGTTACATTGTCTTTCCAGTCCCCAGTCCAAACTCGGCCAGCGTGTGGACGTATGGCCTTAGCCCTCTCCTGAGAGGAGACATCTTCCTATCCTTTATTATTTCCGAGATTAATTTTAATCGGCTGCTTGTTCAGCTGGTTTTACCTGAACATTGTTTTTTTCATAGAGCCATTGGCAGCAGACCACCGCAACCCTGATAGCGAACTTAATTCAAAAGTTAAACTAGTTGTCCCTATATTTGAGGACTCTATCAATTTTCCAGTTAACATCTTCGCATGCATTCTTATCAAACCGAAGACATGAATTAAAAACGCATGTGCCTATAGTTTACACCAATCAAAACCGATTTATTTAAGCACTGTAACAAATTTATACTGATACCCCATCTAGGTCAAATAGTACAAGCCATTGAATGCGATGTTTCAAACGAAGATGCCTGACAATAATGGTTAACATGACTTTGAGTTTTTGCCACGATATTGAGACCATGGTAAAGCCGTGAACTTTTAAATCTTTACTAAAATATAGGGTTTTTTTATCAAAAAAGAGTTATAACACGGTTTTAAAGTGAGAGCTAGAAGACTTTCCTTTTTTTGGTAAAATAAATATTTATGGCCAGTTCAGGTTCTATTTCTGACTACCTCGATGGCGCTCGGACCAAATGTTTGTGTGATCCGCAAATATTTGTTTTGGAGTTTGGGTGTTTTCTATATATGTATGTATTTACAAATAAAAATTATATTTATGTATTTATTTCAGTTGCCTAGTACCCTTAATAAAAGCTCTGCTTAATTTCGGACTAGATGGCGTTGTGTGTAAGATGTCCGAAATATGTATTTATTTATTCTTATTAGATGTCCAGCTCCTCAGGTACAGAACGGATATAAGGGCACTCGATCCTTGGCTATTCAACCTATTGCAGTCTCACCGAAACCAAAAAAGACAAGAAAATTATAATATTGACATGGAACTACAATCACAGAAGTTTATTTCTTAAAATATAATTTTAAGCAAATAATACATGATTATTTTGAACGATGGACAAACTTGTAAAAGATTGTACATCTTTCTGAAATGCCCAAATGTACGAAATATGTCACAGCATGAAGGATGTTATGCTAATGACTATTAGATTCATCTCTGCTACTCACAGGAGACTAATAAAATTAAAAATCATAACAATCCGTTTATAATTCATTCCTCAATTTTTATATTACATCTTATTCACACCGCGTTGTTGCCTCACGATTCTTCAGTCCATCACTAAATCTCACATTAAAATATCACTGCAAAGTAAAGAGAATCATAATAAAATAGCGTAATACACACAATTACATTGCAAAATCATCTTCCAAAATTAAGACATTAAACTTAACTAACCTCTCAGTTGACTTTGAGCTACTAAAGAAGATTTTTTGATCTTGCACAAGCCATTATATTCGTTAAAACTTGAAAATTACACATTATTTACTTGAATAATTATTCCGCTTGTTTCACATTAGTACAGATTGAATAATTATTTGCATTTTGCAACATTGAAAGTGCTTTTGCAGATAATTAAATTATATAATGCCAGTATTTAATTCCGTTTCATTCTCGCTAGATGATTGTTCATCTGGAAAGGCGTTACAAAACTATATTTCTACTGCATAATTATGATATAGTGTAGATACTGCTATAATTCAAGTTTCCTTTAGACTCGATAGTAGTCCGTAGTAGTAGCAGGGGGGTGTCACTCCGCAGTTTAGGTATAGTCGGCCGGCTGCCTGCCGGGTAAGACACGCCGGTCGAACAGACATCGTCAGAACAGATAAGAGTTACACGATAGAAAGAGACGCAATTGTAGGTAAATATAATCGTAGTGATTCGGCGCTGTGCGATCTGAATTGAACTTAATCTTGTGACACCGAGGGTATCTTTAACTTTAATTTAGTTTTCGGAGTGAGGCTTCTGTACTGGTACTATTATGTATTCTGTGGTAGTAGATAGTAGACCATTTTCTTATAGCATCTAACCTTTTAGTTTGTTCCTGCATTTCCTTATAGACAAAGTTCTGATGAACTGAAGATATTCAGTATCGACTAATCATCGGTATGGTTACGAGTGGATGAAAACTTAATCTCAATAGTGATTTTTCGTTCGTTCTTTATACACTTTGGTACTCATACTCAATGTCTAGTCTAAAATTGTTTAGGTAATTAGTTACTACTAAAGTACTATTATGTATTCTGTGCTAATAATCTAGTTCTAAAGAAACATACTTATATGAACACATAAGGGTTTTTGCCATACCACACGACTTCGACCTACACAGGGATTATAAATAAAACAAAACTAAATTTACTATACATTTAAAAATAACTTGACTGTTATTTAAAACAAAACAAAATATAATACCATATAAGATGCAGAAAATAAAAGAAAAGAATATAAGTACCTAACAGATTAAAAAAGAAATTATGAAGTTTTATTAGATAACTTTCTGGTAAATTAGAAGCGTAACGACTGTTATTTTTACAACATCTGAACTATTCCTAATAACTATGAAATTAATTGTTACATAAGTTTTTCCAATTGCGCAATTATAGTCACCAAAAGCTCTTGCGAAATTCCTTATTATTATATATTATTTAGATGAATTATATCCAAATATGCATATTATTGGAGAAGTTTTAATCCGTTTTAGAGGTTTATTCTTCATCCGATTTGACCGCATCGCCTGTGGTGCGACCAACCGTAAAATCGTCAATAGAAAGTGTTTTAAATTCGTTTTCTTCCTTACTTATAAGAAGGTGATTGACAAAACCACCGCCATTATTATCAAGCACAGTAACTTTACAAGTACTTCTAGAAATGGATTCGAGAATATTGGTAAGTTTGAAATTAGTTCATCTATTTTTTGAAGTTAATAGTTAATTTAGTTAGAGGCAAAGGGTGTTTGGTGTGACTGCAAGTTTGGCCTTGTGGCTTTCTACTGCACCATGTGTTTTGGGTTTGAATCTCACATATGACAACACTTTGTGTGGGTGTTCTTTGTGTCCGTTTTATGTATGATAGTAAAGTCCCCCGCGACACAGGGTGTATATTACTAATGCGATAGTTGTCTTTTTAGAAAAAGAAAAGAGAAATTAAGTCGTGAAGACAAAAAAATATGAATATAGAATATACTAGTAGTAGCGCGATTTTCCATATGTACAAGAGTTATGTCAAAAGTTGAGGATGACACTTCTGTCATCCTCAACTTTTACAGACTACTTACACACTTCTTACACAATATATTATTAATGAAAAATCTAAAATAGTTTTTAGGTAATAGTTTAGGTATGTAAGTAGTCTATAATAGTTTAAAAGTATTTATTATACACTATTCTGTGTAATTTTGACGTGGTTAAAACTATCTAAGCTTGTAAAATAAGGTGATCTTGTAGCAAGAGTCTTGCTAAAATTTGTTTATTAATTCCTGAGATTAGCCAAAACCAAATAAAACATTCGATGCTAGGTAATCACCAGGTAGTAGAGCCACGCTGATTTCAGCACGAATGGGCCGGCTCGACCCGGCCAGTACTACCCTCACACAGAAGACCATCCTAATAATGACAGCATTCTTGCTGTCGTGTTTCGTTGGTGAGTGTGAGACCGGAGGCCCAATCATTCTGCATCATTCTCCCGCCCTTCGAAGGCCGGGAGAATGATGCAGAATAATCTAACCAGGCTGCCATGGTAGGGGTCACCATGCTACATTGCCTACCCTCACAATAAGCATGGTGACTCCTACTCCTGGATTCTACTCATGCTTTCCATCAGGCAGAGTAGAGTCACTTTGGCAGGCTTAAATATATATAAAAAAAAAAAAAAAAACGAAACCGAATTCATAACCATCAACCACTCAACATTGAAAAGAAGGTCCCCTATAGACATATAGCAAAAAAAGCGATGGTCAAAATGTAAAAAGCTAATTAATATAATGTCGCTAACTGTCTGTTCTTCAGAACAATCAATTAATTTTCCAACAATTTCCTTAACGTTCTTGAGATAGAAATACTGAACGATTGACCTAGTAGTTTGAGCGATCACCACGCCGCTTTCTACTGTGCTAAGCTACACTACTGAGCAAACTCTCGCATTAGAAATATACACCATTTTTTCTGTTCGAAAATCCCCCGGATACCATTGATTGATGGCTATGTCGGACTTGAACCGATAAAAACCGCACGCCGTCTTTGACATCTATAAGCCGAGAAACCAGAAGTACCCTCGAAAGGAAATCCCTGGAACCGAGATCTCTCGAGGTATTACCACCGCAATAACGACGTGCCTAAGGAAAATAAGCCCTGTGTCACTTGGGATTTAACAAACATCATGAAACTTACACAAGGAACACTCATACACAAAACAATAACGTCTAGATCGTACTGAGTATTATCCCATGTTGGGTTTCAATTTGAACCTAAAACATTTAAAGCAGTGACAAACAACGTCCCGATCGCTTGAACTACTTTGATATATGTGCAACTCTTCATTTAAAGCCTCCGGTTCAACAGTGATATCACAATAAACGTAAATTATCGTGTTCAGTTACTTTCGTAATTAAAAACATTGTGTTAGACATAGACTAATTATGCTACATTTTTAATTAATTAAGATCTATTAACATGTATTTAATTAAATTGATCATTTGATAGTAATCTAGGTGAACACTAAATTAACTTGTTAATTGAATGAAACACGTGAAATACCTGCATATGTCTAAAAAGTCTCATGTCATAATACTATTACGTTAAAACTTGGACTAAATTTAAAATGAGTAAATGTTTCATGAGCTCATTAAGGTAAATCTTTAAACTTTCGAGATAATTGTGAAGGGACTTTAAATTTAATTTTTATGCCATAACTTTCGCTTTGGGATTATTTTTCAAAACTTTTGACTTACTTTGATTATATTTTAAATACAATTAAATAATAATAAATAAACTGTTTATCGAATATTAAGCAACATCATTCAACATCGAATACACTTAGAAAGTAAATCATTACTTGAATAGGAACCTCAATCGATAAAGCTATTTCCTGGAAAGCAAATAGGGCTAGATTGTATACATTGTATACAAGAACTGGTTCAAAAGTACTAACTGGTTTAATTTCAAATGATTATGAATATAATATGGCAATTCGTGTATTTTAAATTCGATGATAAAGTATTACCAGATAAAAAAATTATTTTACAAGAATAAGCAAATGGGACGGGTTAACTGTTACACTTTTCACAATTATCTTTGTTGTTAACTGCCTCGTTGGCGCAGCGGCAGCGTATTCGAGGTCTCGGGTTTGATTCCCCGGTCGGACCAAATGTTAGCGTGATCCGCAAATATTTGTTTCGGAGTTTTTGTGTTTTCTGTGTATAATAAGAACGTATTTTATATCAGTTGTCTAGTAGCCATAATAAAAGCTCTGCTTAGTTTAAAACAAGATGGCGTTGTGTGTTAGATGTTTGAAAATATTTATTTATTAGTAAGTTGCAATACGGGTCGCCTACCTTTTTTAGGAAAATTCTATATACTTTTGTATCTTCCAAAGGACATTTTGCCCATGGCTGGTGGTACTAGACAACTGATGTCAATACATGAATATACATTTTTTGTAAATACATACCTACCTATTATACATGGAAATCACCCAAACACCGAAACATTTGTGGATCACATAAACATTTGATTCGACACGGGAAACGAACCCGAGACCTCAAGCACAGCAGTCTCATACGCTACCACTGTGCTACAGAAGCAGTCAAAATGTAATGAAAAATGCCAAAAAATACAAAAAAAATTGTAAGACCCGGCCCAACTAGGCTTTATCTAATAGGCAAAATATGTCATTTTCTCATCTAACAATGTTCAACGACTGCAACTACTCTTTTCTATTTTTTTTTTTTATTTCCAGTTCGTATTGACCTGCATGATTGTCATGGCTTCATCATGGTCACTACCTTACCCCTCAGCTCCTAGAGGACCAATGAGGTACACAAGATTTGCACCTCCACCTCATCCAAGGCCACATTTACACGCCAATCCACATGCACACCATCATAAAGTTCCAGGTGAGTGTTAAAAAAAACCTGACTTTAAAAAAGAAGGGGTTATTTGTCGTTTGTATGTTATGTAATACCGCTGATTGTAGAATTTCTTCTCTCAGTCTCTAATATTGTTATGAATTAGAGCTAAACAAAGACTGAATCAATGTAATTGTAATTTAAAGTTGTACAATACTTATTGTTGTCTATACAAATTGATTTAGTGAAAGTATGTACGATACTATGATAAAAGTGTGGAGGAACGGGAATAGTGTTCCTCCAACACAAAGGGAGGATCCTCCGACCAGGCGAGGTGATCGTGCCTGGCGGGCTACTGCCCAACAGTTGATGTTGGGATGTTGTATATATGTTAATCGACGCGAGAATTTCTCTTTCGCGATTCAGGATTTTCTTCGTAGTTCAATGTTTCTTCGGTAGATGGTGCTGTTGTATATTATTTGTTTGCGCTGTATAACTAACTGTATGTGAAAGTCGCCACAAAAATATGTACGGTACTAATATCTATATAGATATTTTTTTTATTTTGTCTGTCTGTCTGTTTGTTCCGACTAATCTCTGGAGCGGTCGGACCGATTTTAACGGAACTTTCGCTGGTAAATATCGAATGACATTAGAAATAACTTAGACTATTATTTTTAGATTACTAAAAAGACGGCTTTACTCGCGATTTACAACAATAACCACGCGGGACTCAGCTAGTATACGTATATGATAAATTAAAACTTGAAAAAGATAATAAAATCATTTAATATCTGAAAATTTCCAGTTCCAGTTGAAACCTCAGAGGTAGAAGAAGAGCCACAGCATCGTCCAAAACGTGGTCACGACGACTATGACCACGACCACGACTATCAGTCAGGCAACAACCACAGAGGCACAAGCGGCGTCACAGGTCCTGTCCACACCTTCGTGAAGACCGACAAGAACGCCAACTACAAGTGGGGGGTCAGGCACCACGTTGGAGACAAATACGCATCCTAGATGGAGAGCTTTTAAGGAGTTTTGTTTTATTATTTATTTAATTGTACTTCTAGATGTAATTATTGTACTATTAATTAATAATTAATAATAATAAAAAATATTAATAATTAATAATAATAAATAATAATAATAATTAATAATAAAAATATTTTTTAAGATATTAAGACTTTTTTATCAGTATCACTCGAGGGTTAAATAGATACTGTAGTCTAAATTTATTTTATTTGACGTCATAACTAAGTTTACAAATTGATCAATAGACGGCGGTGTACTCTTTCTCTTCTTTTAAAAGTCGGTGTTAAGATTTTCCGAGACGACTATGTAAGGGCCACAGGATGTAATAGAATAAAAGATACGGTTGAGAGCCCTCAGCGCTCACCGAAAGTCCGCGTAAGACTGTAGAGGCAGAGGTTTCATATGTAAGAGTACTTGTTATATAATGAACCTAAACAAAAGCACACTCAAGTTCTTAGTGAGAGCTTGTATAGTACAACATAACTGATTGAACTGAGCTTTTAATGTATTCGATTTAGAGCCAGAGTTATTCAACAACCCATAATGTAACACTGCTGGGCACTGGTCTACTCTCAGGAGAGGGCTAAGGCTAAACGTCCGATGCTGGCCGAGTGTTGCTGTTGGGAACTGGCAAAACACGTTGTATCTACGTAATCTTGGAAGTTTTTAAGCCACCCGTAAGCCTTCAACTAAGCTTCACGACTGCTTAACGAGACCTCCGAATTACGAAAACACTCATAATACATCATGCCAAAAACTGTCACCCATCTAGTCTGACCGCCGACCAATCACCTAAGGCCACTCGCCTATGAGCACTTCAGGGCCTTAGTTATTAAAGAATATTCTTTCTTTAAGTCAAGAGTAGTCAAATTTCAGAAACTTAACTGATACAAAAAGGCTAGGAAATTATTTATTTATGACTTTGTTACTGTCAGTAGTTGCAATTTCTGGAACTTCAAAGTTACCCTCCTTATCAATTTTGTGACAGTACAGTTTAGGAATTATTCATACATATTGATAAGCTTTGTATCTGAGGTGAAAAATCCTTCAAATTGCACCCTGTCTTTGTAGAAGATTAATAGTCATTTTCACTAACTATATCTTCACCGCCTTCATACCATGAGTCCCCTAACATAAGTAGTCCCTAACTTTTAAAAGATATCTAAGCACCTAAGTATCCTCCAAACGTTGATGGAAACTAAAATATCAATAAAGGTTTACCAAACTATCTCTCTAACTTTAGGGGACTTTGGTGGAAACGGCCAAAATTTTATGGTATGTGTACTCGTAATTTGAACCCACAACACTTGTGCAGTAGAGAGCGACGTGGCTACTGCTTTCTACTTTATAATATATTATATAATATAATATATTTTAAATAATTGCTAGTGTCATTGTTATAGTTTTTCAATCACTTTCAATACCTACTTTATTTAAAAAAGAAAACAGTACGAAACAAGCTGTTGAGATGTTGTTCTGATACAGTTGTCACATTAAAAGAACATTACAATCCAAAGTCATGTAAAAGCGTCAGCCCTGTAAAGATAAACATCTACATAAACTCATAAACTGATAAAAGGTCAGATTCAAATCAAAATGCAAATTAACCGTTCATACATACTCCAGTTAAAATTTAATCAGAAAGTTGAAAGTTTCGGATATTTTACTTTGACTCAAATTACTTTAAAACGCAATTTAATTAAATTAATTACACAATATTGGGTTTTAACGATACCACTTGTAGTTCAATATTGTAGTTTGGATTTCCGAACGTCGTTTGCCAATTAGGGCATTTAATGTTTATGATTCTGGTGATTTGATTATGTAAAGATGAGGTACTTCGATAAGGAAATAGAGAGTTTCAAGTATTTCACAATCGTACGTTTTTCTACACAGGATTTGTGCAAGCGGATGTTCTTAATTATGGTGAGACAAACCATCGGGTTAGTACACTGATCATTAATGTCCAAATATTACGTTTACATCATAGAGAATTTAAAGTTTTCGTCAGTTTCTAAACTGATAGAATAATACAATATAAGATACAACGCGGTGTTTACGTTTTCTGAAGAAAACACTTGACTCTTGTCCCATCAAATGCATGTTTTTTTTGAATTTTAAAGTTATATTATTTACATATTATTTAGAATTACTTACCTGACTATGGCAAAACCAACAAGAAGGGGAATAGTTTTGGCCATTTCTTTAAATCTGTTTGTTCCACTATACCCCCCAAACTTCTGAGCCGATTTTATCATGTGTGAAGTGCCATTAGGATAAACTTAATAATACACATACGCCACACAAATTTCGTTTTTTTTTTTATATAATCGGTTTTTTTTTTCTTTAATCGATTTGTAATCAATCAGGATTATGATTCAACGTGTACTTGATAATAATGCAACAGATATTTCCCATTTCTCGTAAGAGTTACAGAAGTAACACTGATAATTACACGACGGTACAGCTACAAAACCGAGTTCCATGTTATCTTGATACATCAATTGGTCACTCGTTATTTAGCTTATTAAGTGTAGGTCACGCCACAGAGGGTGGTAGCGTTGATAATATATAATTAAATCACACAACTGTAATCCAATCTGACATTTGATCAAATTGCATTCGTGTGACTTTTGCTTTATAAAGCAATCGTGATAGAATGTCTGATAAAAATACCAATAGAGATCGTGATCGGGTTGAGGACAATTTTAGTTTATTAACAATCACTTGCATGAAAGTTTTAAAGGACTTTGTCTATCAACCGTCCACGTGACGATGGATTGAAAATCTGGAATGTCACTTTCCCTATTCCATTCATTAGAGGACAACAGCTCTGCAAAGAGAAGGAAAACGTGATACTTGAAAGAAAAACTTGAATCGGTGTCATGTTACTATAACCTAAAAGGAGGAGCTTTGCCGTGCCTGGTGAACAACGGTCCAACGCTTGATGTTATGAAGTTGTAAATATGATAATCAGCGTAAGTATTTCTATATCGCGATACAGGATTAATCTGCTAATAGTTACTCCGTAGTTTGATGTGTCTTTGCTAGATGGCGCTGTCATATAACTTGTTTAGTACTAGTAACTCCAGTAGTGGCTAACTAACGGCTTTTTATGATTAATACTGTTGTTTATTTTTTATTTATAGCCAGTCTTCACTTACAACAAGGTGATAAACTTGTCCACACTTTTTTAGTAATTAATTTAATAGCCACATTCATCGGTAGTATATTCCTACTTCATGCTTTCACTGTAAACATTGCGTGTATTGGGTATTCGATTCCGCAATTTCTGTAATACATCTATGTTATCAAATATTATGTGGTATTAGATGTACTATGTTACATTGTTAAAACATTTGTAAAGGTACGTTAATGATAGAAGAAATGAAACGAAATTTAACTGAATAAAATTTTTATTTACACTGATCCCTTAGGAATTCACTTTTAATGTAAATTAGAATTTGTATAAAAGATTGACATGGTGACGCTACCTTTCAACCAAACCTCGAAAGTCTTTTTAAGAATGGTTCAGGAAGAATTTCAAAAATTTTCGTAGTGCCTCAAGAAACTACTCCAAATTGTCAACTGATTCTCGAGACTCTATGAACTAAGATACAAAAAAGGAAAACATTCGTCATATTGTTACGTCTGAAGCTATTAATTCAAACGTATCAGAAAGAATGAGTACGTCTTTGAAAGCATAGTTTATTGATTTACAAAAACATATTATCCGATTGTCCTGTTAGGAAATCGAACCTATGACTTCTGGCTTAGCAGTCAGGATGACTAACCACCATTAGACCCATCATAGTTCCATAGGACATTATCAGACAATAAAGAAAAATGTTAAACATTTCACATATTCATTGTACTTTCGATTTTACTCAAGACGTTTAAAATAAATGAAATCCTTAATTAATCAAATCGTATTCTTCTACGTTGCAATAACGAACCTAAATTATATAACTTTACAATTTTCAGGTATATATAGCCGGTTCCAAAAATAACGGGTCAGTCACATAAACCAATAACGGGTCAGTCACATAAACCCGAATATCTCCCGAACTACGTATGCCATCCTAATGAAACGAAGACTGTTCAATTGAGAATTTAATTATACAGATAAAAAATAAAATAAAACTTAGTTACACCCACAATATTAATCTTAAATTAAAAAAAAACTAAAGTAGTCATATTTTTCTTAAGATTACATTTTTTTTATGATTGTTTTTTTGCTGTTTTTCATCACTTTCTTCATTTAATACTTTGTATTGCCTCCACGTGATGAAGCCTCCAGTGATGAAAAACAGCAAAAAAACAATCATAAAAAAAATGTAATCTTAAGAAAAATATGACTACTTTAGTTTTTTTTTAATTTAAGATTAATATTGTGGGTGTAACTAAGTTTTATTTAATTTTTTATCTGTATAAATAAATTCTCAATTGAACAGTCTTCGTTTCATTAGGATGGCATACGTAGTTCGGGAGATATTCGGGTTTATGTGACTGACCCGTTATTTTTGGAACCGAGTGTAGATTTAAGTATGTATGTTCTACGTTGTCAATGTACTAAAGGTACAATAAAATATCCGTAATCAAAATTGATTTCTCAGATGTCTAAAAAGTTTTAAAGGGTATTTGCCCTCCTGTATTAGGTAAGTAATATGGACTGCACTAAGTGCTTAGCCTTCAGGAATTAAATTAATATAATTAAATTGGAAAATTAAGAAAAATCCATGAATTGGAAACAATGTTGCAACCCCTCAAAAAACTCTTTTACCTATCTACTTTTTTTTTTGGCCCTCACTTTACATTAATAAAAGCCCAAAATGCCAAAAGGGATCGTGACAAGATACGGCTACTAGATATAACATAAAATCAAACTGCAACTACTGAATATTGTATAAGTACGCGTATTATGCCGTGCCGTGTGCGTAAAATACCACACAAGCATAAAACGCACGTTTAAGCTTTGACTACGCCCAATATTTTCGACATTAGAGAACTATAACCACGTATATGAACTTAGTCCGAGTGGAATTAGGGCACAATGACACAGCTACGGAGACTAGACGCTGTGCAAGTGAATGTCGACCGGTTATCAGTTACATATGATAAAAAGTCGGTCGGTCATGCGCAAGCGGCCTGTAACAGTTGTGATAAGTAATCGCACGTGTGCCGTTCAAGATTTTAGTAACTTACTAGCAGAACTTAAATTGACTTAGTTTAAAATATCTATAGGTAGTAAAACCACGTTGATTTCAGCATGAGATTAGTAGAGAGCATTCGTATTGGCTTTTTTTTTTTATATTTCAGACATCTTACACACAACGCCATCTAGTCCCAAACTAGGCAGAGCTTATATTATGGGTACTAGACAACTGATATAAATAATAAACATACTTTTTTTCGTAAATACATACATATTATACATAGAAAACACCCAAACTCCGAAACAAATATTTGCGGATCACACAAACATTTGGTCCGATCCGGGAATCGAACCCGAGACCTCTTGATCAGCTGCCACATACGCTGTCTACTAGACCAACAAGGAAGTCGATATAAATATTTAGTCGCAGTCGAATATTTAGTTGGTGAGTGTGAGAACGGAGGCCCAATGATGCAGAAGCATCTCCCTAAACGGCCATAGTGAGTCATCATGCTCCATAGTCTGGTCATTCACAATTATGACTTGACTGCCTCGTTGGTCTAGTGGTTAGCGTATGCGGCTGCAGATCAAGAGGTCTCGGGTTCGATTCCCGGGTCGGACCAAATATTATTTGTGTGATTCACAAATATTTGTTTCGGAGTCTGGGTGTTTTCTATGTATAATATGTATGTATTTACAAAAAAAAAGTATGTTTATGTATTTACATCAGTTGTCTAGTACCCATAACACAAGCTCTGCTTATCTTGGGACTAGATGATGTTGTGTGTCAGATGTCCAAAATATTTATAAAAATGTCCAAAGTATTTATTTATTTATTTATAAATATTTATGATGGTGACCCCTACTCTTAGATTCTATTTATGCTTTCTATCTGGCAGAGTAGAGTTAATTTGGCAGGCTTAAATTTAAAAAAAAGTAACCGCGGGCAAAGCAGAAGTAGTAATAGTAGCTCCTTGTACAATTACCTACCTGCCATTGAAAGTCCTGTCCTGTGAAAATCGTTCCAATCGGAACAAACAGAAATTTACTAAATCTCAGATCTTCCGAAGTTTTCCAGACAGAGCCTCTGAAATAAATAATAAAAAAAAACATAGCACAAAACTTCAAGGAAATGCAAAAAAAAATTAAAAAAATCCTCCTATATAAAGTTAGCCCACAATTGGCCGCAAATAATCTACACTCAATCTAGAAATTCCTAAATAATTATTATAATCGTTTATTCTATATGTTAGGTAATAAATGTAATAGGTTATAAGTGAATAACATAATTGTAAACAGCTGTGCGTGTGACCTCAGAATTGCATACACATTCGTAAATAAAGTTTAACATTAGGTCATACTATTGCAATAGAACTGCGAGTAAGCTGCAAATTATAATTATAACTTGTAAAAAAGTTAGTTTGAAACAACCCTTGGATCTTATTCTCTGCCAGCTCACTCACTACCAGCTCACTTGTTTCATTCCCACTATGATCTTTAAGCGGGGCGTGAATACACATCTCACTAGAGCGTCATAGTGTGGGCCCCCAAACTACTTTGTCTGCATTCGCAACGATTGTGGTGTCCCACAATCTTGGATTCTACTCATGGCTTCCATCAGGCAGGGTAGAGTCACTATGAAAGTCTAAAAATAAACAAATAAAAAAGATCTGGTAAGCGTGATATAGGTAGTAGGCTAAAACTTCCTTTTTTTTAAATAAGCTTGTATCTAGCAGTGGGTTTTAGAAAATTAATAAATTTAAATATTTAAGCGTAGTCTACAAAAAGTTATAGCTTTTCGCATTTTATGTGTTATTTAAATTCAATATATGCACTTAATGGATCGGTTTGAACGGTCGCCACGCCCATTTTTACTACGCTGAATGTCGTAAGTTAAAACTACAAGATGTTGTACTGAGTCTATGTGTTCTTTGTGACAGTTTTTAGATGATCCTTGATGCCGGCTTGCACGCAATGCTACTTCGACAGACCTACGTCCTTATTATCTACATAACACACAAGAAGAACTTACTTATTACCAAATTTTAAATTGAATGTTTCAGAATAAAAAATAACTACTTACCTAAAAGCAAAGTTTCGTCACGACACAGTCAATTTGTTAACCAAGATCACTGAGAATTTAGTTAAAACAATAAAACCAGTTTGACCTTTACGAAACTAAAATCGAGCGTAAAACATTATATCAGCACTGACATGGTCCAACACGCGATTCTAATTACAAACTTAAATTAATCTAAAGAGGGTGTATTTTTGATTGAATACTTTAATCTGTGTAACTAACATTCAGTTTGAAAAATTCTTTCTGCATTTGATACCCCAATTATTGAGGAAGGTTATAGGTTGCTCTTTTACTTAGCCGATTCCAGGGTGATGTTTTGTTTTATTTACTCGACCAGTTTAACTGAGTTCTAATTGCAGACTTTCCGTGTATGAGTTATCCATATATTTACAGGTTGGCTATGGCCTTTTGTGTTCGTTTTTACATACCTAAATAAACTTTTTTTTTTTTTATATTTTTATTGTGTACATTAAAATAGGAAAAAATAACCAAAAGATCAGTTACAAAATATCCAAATGCGACAATTGGCGGTAATTTCGCTCACGGCTAATTCTTCGTAAAAAAAGGCATTTATAAAATTTTTGTTTGCCTGTCTGTCTGTTTCTGTCTCTCTAGAACGGCTGTACCAATTTTAATAGGACTTACACTAATAGAAAGCCGATGACCTAACGAGTAGCTTAGACATTTTTTTTTTATTGGTGAAGTTACTCCGTACTCTGCTCCGCGGTGTTTCTAACAATTTACAAACATAACCGCGAGTAACACCATGGGTCTCAGCTAGTTTATAATACTAAGTAAAGATTTAAAATAATAAAGCTCTCTAAAAAAACTCTAATAAAACACAATATAACCCTGCAGCAACTATCGTATTAGTAAATAGCATAATTCAATATGTTCTGCACTTTAGAGGAAATAATTATAGCTTGAAGATCCTCGTAGCGATGGTAACCGCTGATAATCTCGTTATACAAATGTCAAGGTGGATTACTGTGGAGTTCTTTGATCTTCATTTTGTTTTATTTATTGAACGGTCAAAGCATTGGCTAAAGAGATGATTAAGATGATGTTTCTACCTTGTGGAAATAAAAACAGGGCACTGGGTGTCAAACCACGAATCGTTTAAAGTTTATTCCTAGCCTTGTTTAAATAATTAAATATTCAATTATTAAAAAAAATACAAATTATTCAAATTTTTTAATTAAGAAAGTATTTTATTTATATTGTTATCTCAGCTGAACGATGTCCATTGCTGGACATAGGCCTCCCCAAGGCTGACACCGACAACCGGTCCTGAGCTGCCCACATCCATCAGTTTTTTTTTATTTCTAATTAGATGTAATAATTTTATTTATTTTATAACTTTTCGCATATAATGTACAATAGCGGACATAATGCTAAATCATTTACTATCAGACATACATACATACTATACACTTTACCGTACCTTTACCGTACCGGATTAAACCGTGTGATGACGGATTACAGAGTGTCACCACCCCTATTCATCCCGCGGGTGTCGTAAAATGCGACTAAGGGATAAACTACGCAAGACAACATCAATGCAAAGAGAAGGAAACTTGAAACCAACCCTATACCAACCAAAGCGTGGTATGGTAGGCCAATATCTCCAACTAATCAGTCAGGATTACTGTGATGACCAACCGAAAACTTTGCATCATACAATTAGTGTGTGGCAACTTCCACATA
This sequence comes from Phragmatobia fuliginosa, assembly GCA_932526445.1. Classification (NCBI taxonomy): domain Eukaryota; kingdom Metazoa; phylum Arthropoda; class Insecta; order Lepidoptera; family Erebidae; genus Phragmatobia; species Phragmatobia fuliginosa. The sequence continues at coordinate 19,359,319 of OW052061.1, forward strand.
TCTACAGCGCAAACAAAAACATACAACAGGGCCATCTACCTAAAAAACACTGAATCAATAATCCTGAATCGCAATATAGAAATTCTCACACCGATTAGCATTAATATAACACCCCAACATCCACCGTTGGGCCGAGGCCTGCCAGGCACGATCACCTCACCTGGTCGGAAGATCCTCCCGTTGTGTTGGAGGAACACGACACCCGTCCCTACACAAGTGTAAAAAATATTGTGAAATACAAAACACGGATGTTTAAGAATTCTGCGAAGAAGAAGCTTGAAATAATTAATATTCTGATATAATATGATAATCATCATAAACTATAAGACCTACAATACACGGTTAGCTTCATTAAAATAAATAAATATAAATATTTTTGGACATCTTACACACAACGTCATTTGGTCCCAAAATAAGCAGAGAGCAGAGCTTGTGTTATGGGTACTAAACAACTGATATAAATACATAAACATACTTTATACTACACCTGATCGGAACAGTATTCAATATTCCCTGAAAATGAAAAGAGAAAGTTAGTCTTTTCCTTGACCTAAATAAATAATAAGATAAAAAAGTGTATGAAAATCCATTTATAACGTGTTTTAGCGGGAGAGAAAGTTGTATGAATTTTCATTTCTCATGTGTTATCTTAACTATGGCGCGCGCCTGCCCAAAGAGTTTTCATATAATTTAAATATGGAATCTCCGTGCCACTGACATCCTTTTGTGAAGAATAAAAAAAAACAAAAGAAGCGCGAAATATTTATAAATATTATGTCAAATTCTAAGCTAAATTGTGTCTTACATGGTGTCTTACGATTTGATTTTATTTTATAAATACTTTAAATGTTCCTCACAGGTGTAGTATAACGCAATGTGTAGCACTCGGGTGAAAGTCCCATTCCTACCTCGGGAGTATTGTGGCCCTAGGCTGCGCCTTCGGGCCACAAACTGCTCCCTCGCTAGTAATCGGTTCCTTTCCTCCCTCGGTGAACAATGTACTATTTTTTTGTAAAAACATACTTATTATACATAGAAAAACGTTGATCTGTCAGTTTTCAAATGACATCGACGTCAAATTATAAATTAAATTGAAGTGCCTGTTTGTAATATCAAATAAACAGTTTTTTACTAAATGCATATGAAAGTATGACCTATTTAAAGCAAACTGCCTCGTTGGTTTAGTGGTTAGCGTATGCAACTGCTAATCAAAAGGTCTCGGGTTCAAATCCCGGGTCGGGCCAACACGTGTTTTTGGGTTTTTCTTAGGAAATTCCTAATAGCAGCCCGGAGTTTGGAATTTGGCGGTGATTCACGCCCGTGCCTCGGAGAGCACGTGAAGCCGACGGTCCCGGTTGTCATGAACATCTATGGCAATCGTTATTGGGAAGCCAGTGCCATCAAATATACTGACAACTAGTTCAATCTTCAAATTTCAGTTCTCCCTTAGGGTTGCGGAGGTATGATGCCAGTCGCTTCGTTGAAAAACTGAAATTCAGGTAAAACCGGTTGAACTAGTAGCCGACCCCAAATAAACTTGGGAATAAAGGCTAGGAAGAAAACCTATAAAAAGAAAACATTTTTTTTTATTGTCTGCATCTCTCTTTGTTCCAGCTAATCTCCAGAACCACAGGACCGATATTGATGGGTATTTCACTAGCAGATAGCTGTTTCAGGTTTGTAGTACCACCTTCATGTCATCTCCTTATTTCTACATTCACGGAATGCCATCTATATTAGTTCAAAGCTAAGCAGAGCTTGTAATATGAATAATAGGTAACTTATCACTGTTTTTAAGCTTTCGCGACTTTTACACATACTCATATTTTAACTGTAAACAGGACTTATTCGCGATAATACTATAAAGGTTACGATACCTTCTATTTTCCGACGTTTCCAACGGGTTATACCGCTCGTGGTCATAGATATAGAATAGAAGGTATCGTAACCTTTATAGTATTATCGCGAATAAGTCCCGTTTACAGTAAAAACATGAGTAGGTAACTTATCAGTTTTAAATGTCATATGTATATATTGTCTATATTATTAATACATATCTTTATATATATAATTCTTCTGTGAGTGTGTATGTCACTGAACTTCTCTCAAACGACTGGACCGATTTTTATGAATTTTTTTGTGTGTGTTCAAGGGGATCTGGGAATGGTTTAGATTCGCAATTGGACCCGGTAGGTGGCGCTGCGATCAAGTTCTGGAATTTTAAAGTTGGGCGGGACGAAGTTCGCTGGGTCAACTAGTTATACCTAAAAAACAACCAAACTTTCAATCAAAAAGTATTTGCAGATCATACAAACATTCGGTCCCACCCGGAATCGAATCCGAAACCTCAAGCGAAGCGGTCGCATACTTTTCCACTTGCCACTAAGGCAGTTAAGGTTGCCACTTAAAAAAGAATAATAAAATCTGGTCGTCTACGCAGTCTTTACAGTGCATTCATCTGTTACTTTCCATATGCTAACGACAAGCGTTTGTAACGTAATACCAGATGTTCTACTAAGATTAGTACCAAACTCATGTAATTCTATAGGTATCTATAGAAGGATATCAGTTGAAGCCCGAAGCGATGGAGCTATCAGTTTCAAATTCTGGTTTAGTTTTCTTTATTGTAAATTTCATTCGAATAAAAGAGGCTCGTTGCTAACTGGTAACCTAATAGGTTAATTTATTCGTAAGTCTAGTTGGATCAGTCTATGGTTAAGTGACTTTGTTACCACAAGATCCATCCGTACCGCGGTGTGCACTTCAAGCCTTGGTTGCCATACTAACTTGTGATGATTATTTGATGAATAGACGATTGCGTTACGGGTATTTGGAGTCCTTAAAGTAACTTGTGCAATCAAAGTTAGAGGAATTAAAATTCATTCGAATATTATAATAGCAAGTTTTGAGGCTGTATGTAAAACTTCTTTATAATAACTTCAGCGTTTAGTAAATATTTTGTTTTGATGACGTGACTGAGCGGCAACATTAGCCAACCACAAAATAAAGACGAAAAACGTTTGCAATTTGGCTAGGTGGGACTGCCGTAAGTAATATAGTAAGACATAACACTGTAAGAAACTGTTATTGCTTAAATTTGAACTCTAATTTGCATTGCAGTAGCGTCATACTCAGTGAAAAACATTGAGAAAATAGTTCAAAAACGGTTTTACTTAAGTCATCATTGCTGAAAGGGGTACAAGCTATATTTGTAGTCTAAATTTAAGATTCTAACCAAAGATAAGATTTAGATCAAATGTCATATAAAACCGTGTCACAAAATGTCTATTCTAATTTAGTAACACTAATTTCGCCATAGTTTATGTTACACCCACGTCCTATAGCACTTACAAATAAAAACTGGAATAAAAAATATTACACAAGGCTACTTAGAATTGATTTACTTTCCGAACTTTTATATAGCGTTACGTACTTACAAAATACGATCTGATAACTGAGGACTCGAGTCATTCAATCAATTGGTTTATAGCATTACTAGAGCCTATGTCGTTTCTCAGGCAGACAACACACATACACTTCAATACATACACAGATTATCTCTGTGTACAAAATTCATTTTTATTAGTTCAGTAACTTTGCCATGAAAGTGCTACAGATATAGTTAATTTCGCATTTATAGAATTTCTAGCCGTGCCCCGCGGTTTCACCCGCGTTTTTCTCGTTTCCGTGAAAAAAAATCGATTTTACACCTTGTGTTACAAAATAGCAATTTTATTACGGATCCCTAATTTTGAAAAAAAAAGCCTATAGCCTTCCTCGATAAATGGACTACCCAACACTGAAAGAATCATTCAAATCGGACCAGTAGTTACAGAGATTAGCCCGTTCAAACAAACAAACAAACAAACTCTGCATCTTTATAATATTTAAATAAATAAATATAATAAATAAATATTTTGGACATCTTACACACAACATCATCTAGTCCCAAAGTAAGCAGAGCTTGTGTTATGGGTACTAAACAACTCCCCGTCCAAACTGGATGGGTGACTCGGACGGCTCCGTGGCAGTCGTCAGCTCCACGGCGGCTCATTCCCCGCCCTTGTCGCTAAAAGACAAGGGTACCGGATATGTTGCCGTCGAATGGGGGGGAATCACCATTTATGGTGTATATTTCTCCCCCAACCGGAGTCTGAGCGACTTCGAGGTCTTCCTCAACAACTTGGAGACCTCGATACGGCGATTGGTGTCTGGGCACGTCCTCGTGCTGGGGGACTTCAATGCAAAGTCCATTGCGTGGGGTTCCCCGGCGACGGACGCCAGGGGCGAAGCCGTCGAGGAATGGGCGGCGTCGGTGGGCCTCTGTTTGCTGAACAGGGGCGCCACCAACACGTGCGTGCGACAGCAGGGGGGGTCGATAGTGGACCTTTCGTTCGCTACCCCTGCAGTCGCCGCACGAGTAAGGAACTGGAGTGTCCTGGAAGAGGTTGAGACGCTCTCGGATCATCGTTATATCCGATTTGAGCTCTCCCGGTCCCAGGACGCCAGTAGGGGTCACGCGGCGCGGCGTCCCTCCCGTTTTCCGCGGTGGGCTGTCGCCAAGCTGGACAGGGACCTACTAGAGGAGGCGGCCATTGTTTGCTCTTGGCTGTCTCCGCAGGCCCCGACCGAGGAGGTCGACGTGGGGGCTGGTCGCTTCGCCGATGCGTTAACGCTCATCTGCGATGCGGCCATGCCCCGCGTTCGTGGCCGTCGGCCTCCTCGGAAGGAGGTCTACTGGTGGTCCCAGGAGTTGGCGGACCTCCGTGCGGCCTGCGTACGTGCCCGGAGGTCCCACACCCGGAGTCGGCGACGTCACCGCGGAGGCGGTGAGGAGGTGGACCGGCTTCACGAGGAGTACCGAGCAGCTCGGGAAACTCTGAGGCTGGCCATTTGCCGCGCCAAAGACGCGAGCAGAAAAGAGATGCTGGAGAGTCTGGAGCGTGACCCCTGGGGTCGCCCTTATCGTGCGGTGCGTAACAAGCTCCGCACGTCGGCCCCCCCCCTTACGGAGACTCTCCAGCCCAGCTTCCTGCAGGAAGTGGTCGAGGGCCTATTCCCGCAGCGGGCGGAACACACACCCCCGTCGATGGCCCGTCGTGGTCGTCGTCGGGGCAGCGTGGGTGATGTTCCGCCTGTCAGGGAATCTGAGGTAGGGGCGGCTGTTCTGCGGATTCGATCCAAGAACACCGCCCCCGGGCCGGACGGGGTTCCAGCCCGAGTGATGGCCCGTGCCCTCGACTACATGTCGGACCACCTCAGGGGAGTGTTGGACGCTAGCCTGGCGTCCGGACGCTTCCCTGAGCGTTGGAAGTGCGGGAAGCTGGTTTTGATCCAAAAGCATGGACGGCCTGCCGATTCGGTCGCGGCCTACAGGCCCATCGTGTTGCTGGACGAGGCGGGTAAGTTGTTCGAGAGGGTTCTCTCTGCCCGCATCGTCCGGCACCTCAGCGAGGTGGGGCCCGACCTGTCGGACGCCCAATTCGGCTTCCGAGAAGGGCGTTCGACGGTCGACGCGATCCTGCGCCTGAGGGCCGTGACCGAAGAGGCGGTGAGAGGCGGCGGAGTGGTGTTGGCGGTGTCATTGGACATCGCCAACGCCTTCAATAGTCTGCCATTCGGCTGCATCAGGGCCGCACTCCAATACCACGGAGTGCCAGGGTACCTGAGGCGGCTGGTGGCAGACTATTTAGAGGAGCGTACCGTCGAGTATGAGGACCGAGATGGCGCCTTGAGACGCAGGGCCATGTCGTGCGGTGTTCCACAGGGGTCTGTCCTAGGACCACTCCTGTGGAACATGGGATACGACTGGGCCCTGCGAGGGCGTCTCCCCCCCGGGCTGGGTGTAATCTGTTACGCAGACGACACCCTGGTCACGGCCCGGGGGGCAAACTTTGAGGAGGCGGCGCGCCTGGCCACCACGGGAGTCTCCCGGGTGGTCGGGCGCATCGAGGCGTTGGGTCTGCGGGTGGCCCTGGAGAAGACGGAGGCCCTGCTATTTCATGGGCCCCGTCGCGGTCCGCCCGCCGGCGCCTCGATCGAGGTCAACTCGGTCCTCGTACCGGTCCGGGCCCAGATGAGGTACCTGGGTCTGGTCCTCGACTGGGCCAGTGTCCCCACTAGGCAGCTGTACACGGGGGTTGTCCGGTCGATGGCACTTTACGGTGCACCGGTGTGGGCGGCGGCTCTGTCCGCCCAAAACAGGGCGCGCCTCTGGCGCCCCCAGCGGATACTGGCGGTCAGAGCCATACGTGGATACCGCACGGTGTCCACAGAGGCGGCGTGTGCCTTGGCCGGAACACCCCCGTGGGATTTGGAGGCGGAAGTGCTCGCCGAAGTTTATCGGCGAGTGGCTGACTTCCGGGCGGAGAATGGCTTTCACCCTCCGCCCGAGGACGTGCGCGAGTGGCGCGAAGCCGCTCGCCGAGCCACCATGCAGAGATGGTCGTTCCGGCTGGAGACCCCACGCGCTGGCTTCGCCGCCGTGGAGGCTCTTCAGCCGGTCATCGCGGAGTGGGCAGGGCGGCAGCACGGGACCCTTTCCTTCCGGCTGACGCAGGTGCTTTCCGGGCACGGTTGCTTCGGAAAGTATCTGCACTCGGTCGCTAGGAGGGAACCGAGTCCCGCCTGCCACCACTGCGACTGCAGTGAGGACACGGCCCAGCACACGCTGGCGGTCTGCCCCGCTTGGGCGGCGCAGCGCCGGGTCCTCACTGCAGTCATCGGAGGGGATCTCTCGCTGCCGGCCGTCATAAGATCGATGGCCGGCAGTGACAGTTGTTTTACCGCGGTCGCAACCTTCTGCGAGGACGTAATCTTGCAGAAGGAGGTGGCGGAGAAGGCCCGGGAGGACGATATCCACTCGGACCCGATCCGCCGCCGGCGCCCTGGGCGGCGGAGGCGTGCATATCTGCGTCTCATGCCGCCCTGAGAGTGGCCGCGGATGGGCGGGACGGGTTTCCCGTCCGTCCGCAGTAGAGGCCAACCGCGAGGGGGCGGCGTCCGCGTGTGACCGGACGTTGCCCAATTAGAGAATACACACTTGAGGTGGTGCCCGCAACAGTGCGGGCAGGCGCTGGTTGGAGTCCAGAAGGAAATCCCCTCCCTGGACTCCTTCCAATACAAAGGCGCAGAGAGGGTCACACCGTGTGGTTTTAGTCGGTTCGAGTCCGACACACCACCCCCGCCGTAACCCCCGACGGGGTGACGGTCCGCGGGGATTTCCACACGTAAAAAAAAAAAAAAAAAAAAAATGGGTACTAAACAACTGATATAAATAAATAAACATACTTTTTTTCGAAAATACATACATATTATACATAGAAAAACATCCAGACTCCGAAACAAATATTTGTGGATCACACAAATATTTGGTCTGACCCGGGAATCGAACCCGAGACCTCTTGATCAGCAGCCGCATACGCTAACCACTAGTCCAACAAGGCAGTCCAATATTAAGTATAGATTATGGAATTAGTAAGGATAGTTTACCAGTTAACATACGCATTTTTGTTTGCGTCTCTTTTCAATCATGCTCGGTTCCAATTAAATCACAAAGGACAAACCCGATTCTGGGCCTAAGCGTTACACGAATGGGATATGTACCAAAAAATTCGTCTATTTTGCTTGATTAACCTATGGAAATCTTAGCTTCATTTGCAATGGCCAAGTGTAGAAAATAAGTAGAATTCTATTGTTTTAAACAATCTTTGTAAACCTCTGCAACACTTATTTCAATATACGTAACTAGCTCCACAAACGTAGCATTCCTAAAATAGGATCGATTTAGTGGAAATCGATACTGTTATAAATAAATAATACTTCTTTGTTTTAGTATAAATGATTGTTTTAATAGGTATTTTAATAAATGTAAATAGAGTCTGGCCAGCGAATCGTGACACAACTACTTACAATGGCGGCAATTCAAAATATCTACAACTGGCAGCATTAAATACAGCATGAAAGGGTAGTTTCGCATTTTTATATTATTGTGACTATGCCATAGAAAAACACAAATGTATCAAATCGTGTTTTTCATGTTATAGAAAACTATAGCGGTTTTGATAACTTTTTTATTTTAGAAGTTATAAAGGCCTAACTTGTGAAATAAGCTGACTTAGAAAACTTCGTACAAAAATAAAGTAATAATAAGCAAATACAACAATGTATAATATGTATGTATTTACAAAAAAAAAGTATGTTTATGTATTTATATCAGTTGTCTAGTTTGGGGACTAGATGGCGTTGTGTGTAAAATGTCCGAAATATTTATTATTTATTATTATTATTAATTATCTATTGGGCACGATTTAATTATGGGTGAGTACATAACCCCATTTCATGCGTGGCCTGACACACACTTGGCCAATTTTTCATTAAAATAACTCAAATAATAAACATAACCTAAAATGTAATCATTGTCTGATTTTACCAATTTGGCCATTGCTGGTAGACCTGAAAATTAGGCTCGTGAAATCGTCATAGATATTGTAATTTATGACCAAATTCTAGCACTGTAACGCCAGGCCCATGTTTGTATGGATTTCGGGTTTCTCCTTTAAAAATAACGTTAAATTCAGATAGTTTCGGAGTTCACCGTGAGCAACAATGTGCCGCAAGAATTATACATAATCGATACAGCTTTATTTATGTACGCTTTATTTATTTAAATACGTCATACTATCTATATAAACTATTGGTAGTCACATATAACTGGTTTTTAAGAGCACATAAGTGTCTTACAATATTATAACGGGGTATAGTAGGCCAGAACCTCTTTTTTAAAACAGGCCAATGTCCATCAAAGGTCTATAAATGGTTATTAATGTCCTTCTAGACTAGAGCTATACACTGACAATCCCTATCATCATCATCATCATCATCTCAGACGAAAGACGTTCATTGCTGGACATAGGCCAAATATCTTCACAATAACCGGTCCTGTGCAGCATGTCCTGCCTCATACAGTGTAAGCGTACCGAAAATTGCAGTGTTGGCAAATCCTACGTTAAACCAGTATTTTGTTTTATATATATGCAGAACAATTATTGTTCTTTTTTTAGAGTTGTTTCAGGTCATTCAAGTAGGTTTAATGCAGCTCAAAACTATGAGATTTGTAAAACAGTATGGAAAACGTAATGTTTAAGGTTTTTACATTCGATTTCTCTCTCGGCTTCTTCGTTTATAGCATGTAAATACAAGGGTCAGCATACAACAATAAAACCATATTTCGTATATAGAAAGGTAATTATTAAAGAAATTTTCAATAAGGTTCAAATAATCGGATAAAGTCTACCTATTGTTTGTAATAAAAGAATAGAGTAAGTTCTAGGTCTCATTGTAAATAATGCATGTAGGATGATTAGACAAAAGTGAATGCCATATTGAGCAATTGATTCCGACCAGTGAAGAGTGCATTGGCATTAAACGAACGAACAAGGCCAGGCCTATAGTATAACCTAAATATAGTTTAGTATGTTATTCTATAGTTCATGTTGAACCGGTTTTAAAGGTACGTAGCAGCTGTTTTATGGGTTAATTATCAAGCCCAAAGGATTAAATGACAGCATTCGAGCTGTCGTGTTTCGTTGGCGGGTGTGAGACCAGAGGCCCAATACGGATGATGCTTCAGCCACCATGGCGATCTAGTGAGATGTTTTCGCATCATTCTTCCGGTCTCCAGCACTCACAAACGAAATACGACACCACTAAGTATGTCATTTTTAAGTTGGTTTTCTATGTGCGGGTATACTGCAATTGTCTAAACGAAAGAAAGATAACACACACGCAGTAGCGTGTGTTGGGGGATTCCATTCATAAAACAAAATGCAATATACACAAATAAATTAAATTGAAGTGTTTGTTTGTAAGTTCAAAATAATAGCTTGTCACTAAACGCATATGAAAGTATATCATCATCATCATCAACAGCCTTGAACAGTCCACTGCTGGACATAGACCTCTCCTTAGAAAGGAGGTTTTGGCCTACTAACTTTGGCCAGACGGGTTGGTACAGGGTTGGTTTCAAGTTTTCCTTCTCTTTGCATTGACGTTGTCTTGCGTAGTTTATCGTTTATTCGCCTTATACGACACCCGCGGGATTAATAGGGGTGGTGACACTCTGTATTCTTAATCCGTCACGTATATACGGTACTTAATTTTTTTTAAATATTTTATTTTCATTTTTGATGGTCTGTTCCGGCTAATCTCTAGAACGGTTGGACCGATTTAAAGATACTTCCGATAAAACAGAATGCTAATGATTTAAGTAATAACTTATGCTAATGATAGATAATTTTAATGACAGAAACTATTGTAACTATTGTATTAGACTACTAGCTTCGCTACTTGGCGTTACTCGCGGGCACGAAGCAAACACGGGTAATACCGAGGGACTAATCTAGTTTACTAAACAATAGTTACTTCAATCAAAAATTACTTTCAATTTTAATAATAGTGGCACGTATTTATTCTAATTAATTCAAAGACACAATATTCATACATTATCACACATAACAATCAATATCATTAAAATGAAATAAAACTATTTTAATTCATTTAAAAATTTAGATTTTATCACCATTTACATAACGGTTATCATAATTTTTTCATGTAATAGTGTTTCCAAATTTAACCGGGTGCATAATTATATAATAATAAACTGATAATATCATTTCAGAGTAAACGTTTCCTCACATACACACCTACTGAACTATTTATTTGAAAGTAATTTACGTCTAGACCGGATCACATAATTTGTTCTAAATAACTTCTCCGTATTTGACTGTGAATTTACTATGAAATTTTTTGACAAATATCGTAAAATGAGTTACTTGTTAAAACACAGATATACATATATCAAACCACAAGTTTCTTTTTTTATTGAGAATGCTGAAATCAGCCTGGCTCTACTACTTTTAAAAGAGTGTGGTGTGGAATTCTTCTCTTATTAAAAGAAGCATGAATAATTACAAAATATAACGCGTACAGCACATCAAATGAAAAAGTTATGTACAGGTCTGTTTAGCTTAAAAAATCCCAGTTCGTAAAATGACTGCACGGTCGTAGTGGTATAGTGGATAAAACGGCCACCTTATTGTTTTATACTGCGCTTAACATTGTGGGTTTGATACCCACAATACTTTGTGTGATTTCCATATTTTAGTTCTGAGTGTTTTAAGCTTGTATTATGGGACAACTGTTATAAATACACAAAAAAAATTTTTTGTTGTAAATACATACATATTATACATTGCGGTTAAAATCGAAATCTGCGGGATTGCCACCATGTACCTTTTTGTTAATAAGTATCCGATGGAATATTTGCGGATTACACAAATGGGTCCGACCCGGAAATCTCAGGTCTCAGGTTCGACCTCAAGCACAGCAGTCCCAAACGCTCCCAGTGCCTAACCGAGGCAGTCAAACATTGATTAGAAATACATAAGTTGCTAAAGTACTCTTATTAGAGCTTTGTTTCTAAGGTGTGCCATTTTTGTCACAATTCGCCACAACTCTGAGCAACACTATGGAATTCCTTATTGCGTACCTAATTTTCTAGACATCGTGCGTCACACGACCTCAATAGTTGAATAGTTGACAGTTTTCACAATCGGTGTTTTGATGAACTCTTTTGTTTCAGAATCAAAGAGCTGAGATTAACCTTGACTTCAAAATAAGTGAGGCTTAAAGATGTCATACGTAGAGCAATTAATTGAGTTTTAATTAAGTTTGACAGCAGGGTTAGCCTAGTGGCATAAGTGGTTGCCGCGGGTGGACGGGACGGGTTTTCCCTTAACCCGCATTAGTTGACCAGCCGCGAGTGGGCGGCGTCTGTGTGTGCCGGACGCTGCCCAAGAGAGGGTCTATAAAAGACGGAGCCCGCAACAGGAGCGGGCAGGCGCTGGGAGGAGTCCAGAAGGAGATCTGACCCTGGACTCCCCTCCTAAAACGAGAAGCGCAGAGATGGCGCACTGTGTGGTTTTAAGTCGGTTCGAGTCCAACACACCATCCCGCCGTAGCCCCCGGTGGGGTGACGGTCCATGATGATTTTCCACACAAAAAGAAAGTGTCTTAAGTGGTCGCCAAGTCACTTTCTAGTGAGCTGAGTGTTGTGAGTTTAAACATGGGGCAACACTCGACAAAGGATTTATTCATAATGCAGGAGTTGTCTCAGTACATTAGAGCTTAATAATAAATAATAAAAAACTGACTTCAAAGAATAACTATACAGAATACCCAAATCGCGACAATGCTTATGATATTTGAGGATTTCCTCGATTTCTCCAGGATCCTAATATCAGATCCTGGTTTCCTTGTGGGACCACATGGAAGGCACCAGTTTACACTTATAAAAAATTAATATCAAAGTCAGTTCATCTAATCTAGTAGCTATATATATTTAAGGTAAAGAAAATTGTAGTTTAGTAAAAGAACACGAGGAAACTAGCATGGGCAACTTCATTTTTTTTTTTAAATGTATGAAATGAGATTAAAAGTGACTTTTAAGTAATTATCGTGCCAACATAGCTATTAAATTTAGTAAAACTACTATTGTTTTAAAACTATGTTGACTATGTCTTGACAAAAGCGTGTTGCTTTCTGTAACTTACAGCTACTTATGTCACTAGACTTGAAAAGTACTGGTAGGTCTGGTGTTCAATGTGATTGTTGTATCTGCAGTTATATAGGACACAAAACAAGTCTTTCTCCATGACTAGAAGGTTTATTCAGGTTGATAGTTAAATGAACAGTTTACAGAACAGTTTCGCAGATTTACGTAAGACCAACTAAGTCACTGATGATTATATAAAATATATAGGCCAAGTTACGGAAATCATAAGTAGTGTATCCATAGGTATATGAGTTTTGAAATATAATTTGTCAACATCAATATTCAGAAATTATTTTATTTTTAATTTCTGAAGGGATCTGTTTTTTATGAAACATAATTTAAATTAGTGATTATTATCAAGATAATACATTGTTGTCGATTAGCCTATCAAAATTTTGATGCAATTACCGTTTCATAATTTAATATTAATTATTTTGTAGTATGTAAAAAATGGTTTCCAGCTTTAAATCAGAAGCAGCTACTAGGTTGCTAGGTCTGAACAGGTATGGTTTTGTTAATTATATTATTGGAGCTTACCGCGTTTTCCTAAAAATAGTGGTAACTGGTGGTTGCCAGTATTTTTAATTAATCACTCTAAATGAATGAGAGGAGGAATGCTAGCGTAAAAAAATATAAATGTCAACAATGCAAATTACCAAATATTGTAAAAAAAAAATTTTGCTACAAGAACTTAGACATCATCATCATGCATCAGTAATTTAAAACTACTGGAGTTTCGAAATTCAAATACTTATTCTTTTTTTATTTATTTTTTTTGCGTTTTTTTTAGGCTTAACACATATCGAGAACGAAAGGCACACATGCCAAAAACAGTTGATCTAATTTAATTTTCGAACACACACACTGGTACGTGGTTTTACTCCCGCCTTCACCACCCACGAGCTAGAAGGGGTGCCTCTATATATAGTGAGAGTGTGCACGCACCTCAACCATACGTTAGTACGTCGCGAGTGTACTGTGGCCTTTTAAATACTTTTTTTATTATAATTTTTGTGTGTGCAACATGTTACGTCATTGTGTCACGTTTGCAGTATTGGGGTGTGTTTTGGCGGTTCCCGTGCCTCAACATCAGTACCAACAACAGCAAGTGAGTGTCAATTTTTTTTGAAGTAACTCAAAGTATTTTATGAATACTTAGTGCACACCTCTTTAGTAACCTATTATTATTATTATTATTTTATGCCAATTGATCTATGGGAAAATTAAAAAAAATATCATTTACTGTGTTATTTAATCTGTAATCATTATAATGGTGACAATATAAAAATGCAATGTGTAAGGACGTAGAACTCATAGGATTCATTCATTATTCATGATCATTAACCTTAAGCAGTCGATAACCTGAGAAGTTCAGGACTATTGTTCTTAGATTGCATCATTTCAGACTCTGACGAAAGCTGTCAGTGGAGAATGAACAATTAGAGTTATTTGGGTGACAGTTGCATTTCGTAGGTCACCTTTGTCACCTAAAGATCTGTAAATGTAGGTCGTGTTTCTGTATGGACGTAACAATTGGAGCGTGTTGTGTAGAAATTATTAACAATGATCAGTTTTTAAAGACTATTTTTAAATACACGTATTTTAACTTGCAATAGTTTTCAGTGTAAATTTTATCTTGACACTTTGTTCAGCAATAAGTTATTAGAAATAATATAAGTTAAAAATATGTAATATCTTTTTGCGGCTTGGCTTTAGACTACATTATTTTACTTTTCACAAGTTAACGTAATATTAGTTTAACGTGCATTGAACTAAATTTATTTTTGCTTGAAATAGAAGTCTTCTTCTTTAGTCCTTGGGCGGATCTTCATTTTTTCTGACGTTCTAACAATTTTCGTTGAAAATTCTAAGATTACCCGTATTCATTCCGTGCATCTCGTAAAAGGCAACTAAAGGAGCAGTACAACATCAAAGCAAAAGGATGGAAAACTTGAAACAAAACCTTTACCAACTTATTTGGTCAGTGTGGTAGTTCAGAAGTCGTTTTTTATAGACTGTGGACATTTATTCCGAATAAGATACGTATCATTGTTTTGTTAGATATTACAATTATTAATAAAAGTTTTATACCTTCAATGAACTGTAGGATATTTTCAAGAGTTTTTTTACTACATTCAAATGAACACGTTACTAATATTACGTTAATTCCGTTAAGTAATGTCAAGTTGGGTAACTTTGAATTTCCGTGTAACTTTGAATAAAACCTGTTCGAAGATTTATATATATTTTTTTAAACACTTTTTTGTATAATTACTTGAATAATTCTATGAAACGGACCGTTGAGATGTTCAAAATATCAAATGTGTCTTAAAATTCACAGTTGTCAATAAGTTTTCAAAACTTTAGCGCCTTTTCTGCTCGAGGTGATCAACAAGAAAAAAGTGTGTGTGGTAGAAATCTGAATTAAATATAGAAAAGGTATGTAAAACACTGTTTATTTTGTTTCTAGAGGTGATACATTTATTCAACTTGCCTTTTTTCTAATAATTTCGTGATTTTACAATGTCTATTTGCCCAAAATTGATTGTCTATCAGATCATTGTAAATTTATTTGAAATTGGTGTAACTTTGAACGATTCAATGTTACTCAATTGTAAGTTTTATTTTTATGGGTAACTCTAGTCTTGAGGGGAAAAATGCTTATATGTGACAACCTCAGTGCGCAAATTTCACCTAAAGCGTTACGCCTTTGTGAAGAACACAATATTGTGTTCGTATGTTTGATCCCAAATTCTACACACTTAATGCAGCCACTAGATGTAGGGTATTTTTCTTCTGTCAAGAGCAATTGGAGGAAAGTACTAGACAACTACCGTCAAACAAGTAGAGGCAAGCAAGCAGCAGATCATGGCACTACCTAAATCTTTGTTTGCCTAGCTTTTGCGAAAGGCACTAGAAATGAGAGAGCTCACTTGTGTGGAGAACATAAAACATTAAGGCAGGATTTCGAAGCTGTGGCTTGTTCCCATTTTATCAAAGGAAACCGTACTAAATGAATTGCTTATAAACACTTCGGAAGTTGAAGTACGAGAATCTACGGTGCGTTGTAAAGAAGGAGAACATATTATCTCTATTAAAAGAACATTAATTATCAAGAAGGGATGGAAAGTTTTTCATACATGATGATATTTTGTTCATGGAATGGGGTGAATGATTTGATTTGATTTGATCTCATCGGTTTTTATTGATCTCATTTGATAGATAATTAAGTGAATAATTTTATTTATCTCTTTGATTCTTAATAAATATATCATATATTATTAAAAAAAACATGTGTTTCTGTTAAACTGTTTCCAACTATTCAGAGTAAATATTTGGAGAACGGCATCCCCAGTGAAGGGTTATTCGATGTCTTTGACACTCACTTTATTTCGACACATCTACATATATTTTATTCTAAATAAAAGTATAATGTTACCCAAATCAAATAATTAGTGAATTATGGAGGATTTTCATTGTCCCAGATAACTCAATTCAAAGTTACCCGAAAGTCGTTGTAACTTTGAATGGCCACTTAAACATCAATTTCTAAACGTTTTCTGTATTAATACATCATATTGGATGGAAAATTCAAAATATGGATATGAAAGAACACTCACCATACTGAATTAAATAGTGCAACCAATACATATTTTTTTCAGTGTACTTAAAAATCTGCGAAAAGCGTTCAAAGTTACCCAATTTGACTGTACTTATTTCATTTCATATCAATTCTCTTACTTAAATGACTTCTTACTTTTTCTTTGCTGCTTATATTAAAATGGCGGCATTTAAAATTGTTCTAAATTTGAAAGGTGTGCACAACCATAAATTACAAATAAAACGATTTGAGTGTGTCGTTTTTGACAGTATTTATTTTATCTTGTCCATCTTTCAGCTCAGAGATTTATGTATTACGAAAGCAATTATTTACCGCAAAACTAAACTGTAACGTCCTAAGACTTATCAAATTAATTACTGGGAGTAGGAAACCCAACGATATAGGAAGAGAAAGCTAACTACGACAGATAATTTATGCCTCCAGTCAACCGTTTAACTACTATTACATAAACATTACAAAGTAACTTTATCAGTGCAGGTTATAAGCTATCAGCAACTATATAATATCTATCCTCCTTTCTCACTTAAATTTCAAGTTATTTTTAAAAAGAATCTTCAATTGGAGACGTTTCGTGTATTATCAGTTAGATGTCATATCTTTGTATCTGAAGGAAAGTAGTAAGGAGGATTTATACAAATGGTCTAATAAATCGTCGGCTCAGTTAAAATCTCACAACTCTGGAGGAATCCGTGGAAACCAGAGACAACAAATACGCGCTCCTGTGTCAATTATAAATATACATAATTTAATTCATTTTATTCACGTCAATCAATCAACAACCCATAACGTTCTACTGATGGGCTAAGGTCTCCTCTCAGGAGAGGGTTATTTTTTAATCCAGACGTTGGATGTTTTTAAGCCGCACGAAGGCCTTAAAGTAAACTAAAGCCTATAACTAATTTTGCCACAAATGGTCACCCATCTAGGTACTGACCGCGCCGCATTGCTTACCCTCGGTGATTGTTTCTAATCGTATAGGGTCACTTGTCTATGCGCGTTATTCACATGCTTTATTATTATTGCAACATTTGAAAATAATTTCATTGCTTAGATTAATTTTGACGAAACAATTAAAATTCTTTTTTTACACGAACTTGAACGCTAAAGGACGTAAATTATTCAATAAAAATCTATGTAACAATTGCAATGAAATTATGCAAAAATTATGGCAAAAAAAAAACAAATATAGCAGTAAAAATGTCAACAATTATCGTGAACATACAAAGAAAATTGTGAAATGTTTAAAAATAGAATATGCAGCTAATTTTCGTCGCAATTCGCGAATTTCCAAACAATGTAATTTCATTTTAATAGACGGCAAAACAAAAGAAACGTCATTTTTTACACAACATGTTATACACATGAGACTTTTTGAAACCCTTGTCAAATCGGGCGTGTACTCTGACGTAAGAATGTTACACTTAACCAGTATGGCGTTTCGTAACGACAGTGGCGCGATTATGCACCAAAATGTAACAAGATATAATTGGATCAGCGTTATGTAATTTATCGCACTGATTAATACCGGATTCTTGTACCTAATGACCGTATGCAGTGCCATGAAATTAGACGCACATACTTTATGGTTAATTGACCGAGTAACTTGTTACTAGTGCTTTTGACGTGAAACATTTAAAACCAGCTACATTGTTTATGTTTTTTTTTATATTTAAGACTACAAAAGTGACTTTACTGTACCTGATGGAAAGCATCAGTAGCATCCAAGAGGTATTGTCACCATCCTCATTGTGAGTACAGACAATGCAGTATGGTGACCGACACTATGGCGGCTTAGTGAGATGCTTCTACATCATTGAGCCTCCGGTCTCACACTTAAGAACAAAATACTACTCTTTTTTTTTCTACTGGTTTTTACCGAATTTAACCGAAGAGCTCTAACCATGCAGCCCCCTTATCCAAGACGCAAATGTTTCGCGCCGATTGTCATTCTAAAACCGCTACCATCTTTATTCTGTTGTATTATTGGCCAATGTCTTGTTTTGGCCAAGCGACCTAATGTTGAAATGACGTCACTCCCACAAATTTATTGGTTTTCTATTAACTTTTACGTTTGTTAAATGTCTTATTGGCTATGGAGGCACGTGTGCTTAAGCGGGAAGACCGAATCGTTTATTAAATGATCGTTTTTTTGGCAAGGCCGTGCAGTTGATGCTTTAGTTTTACGTTCCGGTCTACTTGGTTTATTCTCCCTTTTAAGCTATTTTGTTAACAAAACAAAATTTTACATTTAAGGATAATAAACGTATCATCAACATCAATCAACAAGGGTGATTCCGACATAGTTATCACATGATAAAAAAAGGGAGATGCTCTATTGATAATTAACTGAACAATAGACCAACCTAGTTTATTTTGAAATAAAAAATATTAACACACATATTCCTTCTTACTTCCAGTATAATAGTATCACCAATACTAACACCTACGCCTAACATACACAAACTATACAATTTCTTTCACTTCAATTAGGATGTAGCTGGGATTCCTCCACACCTACTAAGACAGTACCTCGCTGACCAGCAGAACGTGGCACCTGCACAGACACAAATCATACCAAGAGTACAACACGTTGCAGCTCCCAGACCCGTAAGGATACAAACAGATTCTTCTTCCATTTAACTACATTTCATTATGTTTAGTAGTTTACTTCACGGGCCCAGTTTCATCTGACAGATGGTTTGACACAATTTGTAATTAGGGTACGTCAAATGATCCGTCATTTATGTGTTCCAAAACTTATCTGTAACCAGTGGAACAGGGCTTAAATTCGCAATTTTAATAAAAACCATAGATACAAAATGAGGTTTAACTTAGATGTATATATTATATTAAATGACAACCGTTTGGAAAATTAGTAATGAAGTATTTTAATTAAATTTCTGCCGGTCTGTCTACGTCTGATAAAATACACATTACAGTTTCAACACTTCTGTGTTAAATCAAAAATGTTACGAATTTCCAAAGATAGAACTGATAAACAATAGTTTAATTATTTTCATGTAAACATATTCGTCTAAATTTTTGATAGATATATGAAGTTAAAGGCAAGCTAATGTAGTTAGAGAGAATGTAGCACATTTGACGAATCATATCACTTTAGAAAGAACTAGGAATCTGTTTTATAATTGTCTAAGGAATTGAGAATAGTGTCAAAGGAATTGGTTTCCAAATATCAGTATTTTTAAATTTTTTTTAGAAGCTTGTACACGTTTCACTTTTTTTAAAGTTGACAAGGTAATTCAACTTATACAATTCCTATACAACTCGTGAACAATATTTTCTAAGGGGCCTATGTCCAGTAGGCTATAAAAGACTTTTGATAATAAAGTACACGTCATTTTATGCTACGATTACAATTTAGGAAAGCTTACACTAATTCAATAAGTTCAGCATTACGTAAAAACATGACTTATTTTAAAAAACTAAATATTAAGTAATACAAAGAAAACAATTCTAATTTGTCTCGATTTCCACAGGCACCTCAACAACTGTACAACGTACAAAATGAGGGTCAATATCAACCTCAGCAGTACCAGGCCCAGCCAAAATACGTTCAACAGTACCAACCACAAAGGCCTCAGGAACAACGCGAGCCTGAAGATTATGACGTAAGCGAAACAATTAACCACCTATTCAGAAATACTTATTTATCTAAAATATCATAAGCACGTGCACGATTACGTCACTATTTGAACTTAAAATATCATAGCATGATAAGAATTCAACAGTTTTCCACACATCTAATTCGGTCTATTTTACTTCTGCAATTTTTAATGTTCGAAGCCAAAAACTGGGATATAAAAATTAAAAAAGAAACAATACATACAAATCTTTTTTTTTATTATCTTTTGACAGTTCCATTTTTAAATTCTTTAAAAAGCACAGAAACTGATATTAAAGGCATACATACGTTAGATAGTAAAATCGTTATGCCTTTTGCGAAATTAAAGACTAAGGGTAATTTAACCGTAGCAGCAGTACAGACAACAGTACCAACCCCAGAGGCCACAGGTGCAGGCTGCTCAACCTGAAAAGGAAGAATATGATGTAAGTCCTAACTTCAATTGTCAAACCAAGAAGTTGATAAAGCAGTTTAGTTAAAAAAATTAACCATAGATTTTATTATAGAGCATGAATTCGCATGATAGTAGTTAGTTTATTTTACTCGTTCGTATCTACATAGACTAAGATATTTATCCATCTATTATACAAAGATGTTTAAATAACATAGATTTTTTTTTTACTTGGCACTCTTATTTTTTTTTTATTAAGTAGAGCTGAATACTTTTCATTGAATCATTGGAATTCAAATTTATCAATAAAACTTAATTGGTTAAAAAAATTACACCTACCATTTGGCAGCCAACCCTAGAGACGCTTACGCTTATTGGTCGACCCAAAAACTATTTTCCCGGGCTTTTTTTACAGACTTACGTTCCTTTTCGCCAAATCAGTCGCTTAAACTATGAAAACGATAGAAACTACATATAGTTACATCAAAATAGATCATCAATATTTTTAAAACTTTCAGCCTTTTAAACGCATTTCATAATCGTAATAACTGACTCAAGTCTATGCTTCAATCTTTTTCTTATTTTGGTAAATTGCATTTAATGGGTTCAGAACAGAGCAACACATGACCCAGAACTCAGAAGAGAGTAGTCATACAGTCTTTTTCCGATACAAAACAGTATGCCATTTTTGCAGGAAGTAATCTTGGGACATACCTATAGGAGTACATTTTAGACTCACATATAAGAACAATTGCCTGTCACTATGCACTCGCACAAATCATTAAAAAAACACTCATATTGTGTGTCATAACAGTGTTTTACATATTTCCATTTGGCCTTATGCTAAAGCATTAAAGTAAGTAAACTTTTTGCCGTGTTGCTATGATTCATAATGATAAAACAAACCGCTTTGTACAAACCCGCCTCGCAAACAGCTGTGCCGGAGTCGTTTCAATATACTTGGTTACACTTCCTTGTGTCTAACAATGTCCAAGCACCAACGTGCCACGAACACGGATGAATTGAACGAACCAGCTTCGGCAGCGCAACTTTCACTTGGAGCACGCTCGCACAGATAAACGGATAGATCACTTTACGCATGGGGATTTACTTTCTTTGATGTTGCTTCTGTCTTAGACTACAGAGTATGTGTAGTGTGGTGACGGGTGAAGAATACGGAGTGTCGGCACCTCTATTGATCTCATGACTAAGGAGCAAACTACGTAGAACTCTACAGTCTACTGCAGACTTTAGGTTTATTGCTGTCTCTTCTATTGCAACAATGAAGATTTGTTTTCTATTGCAATTTGAGATAAATCCTAACCAAAATAGTCCAAAAGCCCCCTAATGAGAAGCTTATGTTCATCTGTAGACTGTTAACACTGTTTATAGCGAAGTTCGTATTTAGACATAATCGTTTTTTGTATATATACCTAGACATCTTGTATCTTTCTTGTGTTGAAACTTTACATACACTACTAGCTACTAGTTCTACTAAATAAATGCCAGGTTCACTATACCCCTAGTGGTTATACCTATATTAAAACTTATGACGTTATAAATGAATTAAAAATGTACACAGTTGAACTTAATTGTGACAGATACGTCTTGGTTTTAGAGCGTAATTGAAAAACTAAACACATTTCTACAACCTTTTGATTATTGAAAAATACAACAATTGTTTACAAAAATTGGTGTAATGCATTGTCACTATATTGTTCTAAATGTATTCTTCCAGCATAATCCTTCCTACCAATTCGGCTTTGACGTAAACGATGACCAGTACACCAACTACCAGAACCGCAAGGAGCAGAGAGACGGTGACGTCATCAAGGGATCCTACTCCGTGGTCGACAGCGATGGCTTCATCAGAACTGTCACCTATACTGCTGACCCCAAAGAGGGTTTCAAGGCTGAGGTGAGTGTCTTTAAATGTATGTCTTTTTACTTACAGCCTAATCTATGAATATTTCGGACATTTTCAGATATCTAACATACTACGCCAACTAGTTTCAGACTTAGCAGAGCTTGTACTAAAAATGCTAATTTGAATACTTCAAGACTTTTTTTTGTAAATATCTGTTGATCATATAAACATTCAAACCCAGGATTTGAATCCGAAACCTCAAGCACAACTGTCGCATACTCTACTATTACGCCTCCGAGGCAGTCAATCTGTTTAGCAGTTAATCATCAGTCAATCGAGGCAATCTTCTTGATTTCCCAAACCATCTGTGATTGTTATATAACTTTACAAAAAACCACAACATCTTTTACGGTCAGCTGGCTTATCAACTCATTTTTATGGTGATTTAGCATCTTGGTACGTGTAATTCTCCGAGGCATGTCTTATTTCCTCCCTCACTGCTTTCACTGACAGCTGTTGATCAGTTCGGTACTAGTAACAAACCACGGTAAACATACTATCTACATTATGATCTTTATCTCCTGTAAACGGTTTTTATCTATCTTTTATTTTCTAAATACAATGGTTAAATTACGTCTAAATCAAACGTGGAAACAATTGTCTGAGCAAAACTAAAAGTTTCATAAAGATGTGAAGGTCATTAGATTATTCAAAATAGAAATAGATAACATTTGACTGAAAAGTAACGACAGTGTCCTAATACAATAAGGTTTTATGTAAATCCGAAACTTCTTACAAGGTTAGACATTTCTATGTGGGTCGAGGATTTGGCACAATCCGTTACTAACATGATTTGGTAGGAATCCGTAAATCTAATTATTGAATTAATATCTCATTTTTGTTTTTATTCGAAACTAGCTTTTGTCAGCGGCTTCAATTGCGTTTATGTCGGTAATCGCGGTGCAAAGTAGTCTATGTTCTTTCTCAATAATCAAAGTATCTCTATGCTACGTACTACATATGCTAGTAGGTACGGCATAGACAAGAGTTATATTCAAATTTATAATATCAGTCTGTAATAATAAGTGTGTAATAATAAGCATTTGTCGTATAAATAACATTTTGGTATCAATTGATAAAAACTGTGATTTCTATATTGCATTTTCCATTTTTTTCACAGTTCTTATGAAAAGAGAAGCACTTTCACACTGTTCGCTTTTAATTGAAGGATACATCATCATAGTCCAAATCAAGATTATTTTTCGAAAGTAAACCAAATAAAGATTTTGAATTATAATGAGAAGGAGTCAATTAAATAACGATAGTCATGAAGTTAGTTGCCTGTGCCAATGCATAGACAAACAGACAACGAACTCCATGGATATTCATTTTCAAATTAAGAACATTTTGGTTAAAAAAAAAAATTGACTTTTACAGGTTTCCAGACAGCCCACTGACATCGTAGTCAAGATCCCAACCCCCAAGCCCCAAACCCAAACACTTCAGTACCAGCCTCAGCCTATTGCCCACGCTGGTCACGCTGCCCACGCACAACCCCGGCCACAGCCACAGCAACAGCAACAACCTGCCCCACAGCAATACTACCGCTATGAACAATAAACTAATAAATGAAGAAGTCTACCACAAGTTACTATAAATTGGGAAACGATTACAAATTGAAAACAAAAACGAAACCAAATTTTTTTAAACGTTGAAGCATATGTTTGCCTTAACAAAAAGAAAAGATAATAGGGATACCTACAGATAACGAAAAAAACATAGCTAATATAAAGTATTGAAGCAAATGTGCCAAATTGTTGTTTCCCAAGGGTTTGATACTGTCAAGTCACAAAATTTAGTCAATCAAACCGATTTTTGTATAAATAGTAGACGTTCATTTTGTAGTTAGGATGTATTTTAATTGTATTTAGATACTCTGTGCCTCGTTATTTAAGCTATCAATGTCAATGAGATTTATGTTTTGTTTTTATTTTTAATAAGGACGGACATGTAAAATGTAGTTGATAGGTAATGTTAACTTTATTATATAATTATTTATATCTTGATTTTATACTTAGTGTCCTTATAATTTACGACATTAATCCTTAGTATGCAAAATTATTTACAGTTATGTCATTTTTTGACACAACTGTATAGTCTGTGGTTTTCACGTGCCTTAAAAGATAATTTTATTTTTTATAGAATATGAAATGAATTGTAAATAGAAAATACATACGATTTTTAGAAAGAGCTTTTGAGTTGGAAAATAGCTTTGTGACAATAAAGTTATCAGTAAAGTTTTTTTTATTTTTTTTCATTTACGGAACACCTTACCTGCTCGGGTTTCCTCTTAGGAAGGTTACGGCCATACGTCCCCACAGCCAGCAGTGGGACAACATGGGTTGTTGATTGATTGATTTATCTACTTACTGTTTTTTTCATAACTTTAAACTTCCTTATTATGAATTTAGTCGCTGTTTACAACTTAATTGTGGTTAAGTTTAATTCGTGATGATTTGTTGCATTTCTACTAAAGTCTAATGTGTGTATGTCCACTACTATGCTATTTTTCCCTGTTCACGTTATTTTTTTTGTGACATTATAGTATGTAGATCTGTGACTCCGTGAGTAATAACTTTATTCATCCATTAGGGTTCTGTGACGCGCAGAGACTATAGAAGTATAGACCAGTGTATAGACTAAAACTATTCAGTGCGTTTGTTAGCGAGTCAAAGTGAAGGAATTTTATAAACGAATAGACTATAAGTACCTACAAAAAACTACCTTTGAACCACAAAGAAAAGTACTTATAGGGTACAGTAGTATAGGGTCAAAAGACATAATACTGTTTCATACAGTATGTATTCTGTTTTATAAAAAATAAATAATCCACACTGATATGTAGGCGCATCGGTTATTTTAGCTGGCAACACTGTTAAGTGTCTAAAGGTAAGACACTGACGCAACACCGGGCACTGGCGCGTGCGACCGGTGATCGCAGGGATGGGAATCATTGACACTTTAAAATAATAAAAACGCGATTGAATGATTGATTTTAGTCGATTACTTTCATGTCATAAGTCATAGACAAGGATCACGGGTGACAATGGTTTTATCAATTATATCAATTATAAATATGAGGCCTACTGACGTTTCTAATGGATGTTGAGCTTTTACAGATAGATTTCATCCAACCACCATCAGTTGTAAATATTTTTTTAAATCTTTAATTGAAAGGGATTCAAAAAGCAAGTACCTTACAAGAAAAAACATAAAAAAATATCTCTACAAACAAGTCACGTCACGTCCTTGTATTTCTGCTTGTAAATAAAATACAGAAAGAAATAATAATTTCTAATAAAATTTTATTTAAATCTTTGCTACATTCGTTGTCTATAATTTAACATCATGTCATTCGCAATAAATTAAACAATATAATAAGATAAATTATTCACAATAAGCAATTAGATTTTTCGTAATATTTATAAATATTTTCCGCAAAATAACTTCATATAGAATATCTAAATTAAATTAACGAAATATAGTATTCAGTCTAATAATATCTTCAATAAATTAACTGTTAATGCAAAATGGCCGACAAATTGTTTTCAATTTTACGGCTATTTTACAGTGAGTAAATACACCCTTTAATACCAATAGTTGTAATAAGTCTTTACAATACGTTAACATTAAAATATATGTTACTTAAGTACAAAAGTGTTTAATAATCTAAAATAAATGCATCAATAATACAGGTAAGTATTTCATTCTCCCCATTTTTCAAATAACTTACAGTTTACAGTTCAAATTGAATGGCGGTAGAATCGCCATCTTGGTTTTTTGTAAAAACAGATTTGTTTTTTTCTAAGAGTTCTATAGACTAAATTGTCTCTGTTACGCCGGGTCTGGTCTACAGACACACCCGGATTCCACTAGAACGTAGTCTTGACCAGTGAGAGTGACCGGACCGAGAGGAAGCACCAAGAATAAATAAGGCACGTAGGTTTGTGAACATGTGCCTCTTACGACTGAACATTCACTTGATCTGAAACAATACATTTATTATTAGTTAAAGGGCCAATAAGCATACAATTCAATAAACCGACTTTCAAAATGGTGGGTCCTACTTTAAATTCGTATGTTTCATAGTAATATCTTTGTTACGAATACACTAGGCACTTAGTATTATTTTATCGATAGTAAATTTCTGATTTTGAGTTTATTTTGTTTAAAAATGTGGTTGGTTCATTCAGTGGTTATGAGAAATTTCTTTAGTTTATAGACTCTATAGTTCGAGAACATAACTTTTTTGTCTTACATCGTACGACTATCATTAGAGATAAAGGTCGTTAGGAAACAGGAAGGTTGTGAAGTGACGTTTAAGATTTTTTTTTTTTGAGAAATTGCTAAGATTATCATCTGAAAAAGGGATGAATTATACATTAACGTGTAATTCATTTCTGACTCTATCGAACTAAACCTTTGCAAAAAGAAACAGTTAATGAGTTCAACATTGGAACAATTCAAAATGCAGATTATTGTGATACAATGCGGGTTATACATTACAATCGACTTTACCGTTTGTTCTGAACAAAATAATATCTACATTTATCGACAAACAAACAAAAATGCACTTTAGTTGAAATTACTTCATACCTTTAGTTGTAAAACGTAATATTTCACTGCATTATAATAATGATAATAATAAATATTTTGGACATCTTACACACGACATCATCTAGTCCCAAAGTAAGCAGAGCTTGTGTTATGGGTACTAAAAAATTGATATAAATACATAAACATACTTTTTTTTTGTAAATACATACGTATTATACATAGAAAAAAATGTAAGCCGTCACGGGACGCCTGGCAGATGTGAAACATCGCCATTATTTTGTAAAAGTAATATGCAGAAAAGAACATATTGTAATAGGAACTAAATATGTCATAATGATAAAATAATTATTAAAATAGTACAATACACACTACTGCATATAGATTGTATATATATACCATCGTATAGCGTGCCGTGGCGACGCGTCGCCAGGCGTCGCCAGGCCAGAAATCTGTTTTACGTGCGGCTATAGATGTTTCACATCAAAACACCCAGACTCCGAAACGAATACTTGTGGATCACACAAATATTTGGTCTGACCCGGGAATCGAACCCGAGACCTCTAGATCAGCAGCCGCATACGCTAACCACTAGACCAACAAGGCAGTCTATGCAACAACTAATACTTTAATAAAATATGGAATAGCAAGATAAAGTTTATAGAAGTATAAACCGTCCCCGTAGTTGGAAAATTAAATAACTCTGATTTTGTGGTTCTGAGATAAACGCGATTTGCTGTTTTGTGAGAGAGTTTTTAAGTTGTGGTAAAATTCAACAACTCATGTTATTTACATTAATAGACATTTAACTTATCATTGACCACAGTTATTGATTTATTTACTAAGTTATTTAGTTTTCATTCAAAAATGGTGTTATTCTTAAGGTTAAGGTAAATTTATTATTCCATCTATCCGACAAAAATGGCTATATCTTTGGAACGGAATACGATACGAAAATGCCTGTAAGGCTCAAATATGCGGCATGTTTTAGGTGTTTTAGGAAATAGGGAAAAGTCATTTTGGCCAAAACCGGACTTATTTAATTTTCCAACTACGGGGACGAAACATACAATTTTTTTTTTTTTTTATAATTTTTATAGTCTATACCTGCGTCACGGTATTGTGTTATTGTATTAAATCGCGAGTAACGCCGCGGACCAAAGCTAATTTAAAAAAAATAGCCTAAGTTGCTCCTTATGTCCTCAGCTATCTTCCAGTGATGTGGTTCCATTAAAAACGGTCCTGTCAAAATTGCCTTTTTAGGGTTCCGTAACCAAATGGCAAAAAACGGAACCCTTATAGATTCGTCAAGTCTGTCTGTCTGTCTGTCTGTCTGTCTGTCCGTCCGTATGTCACAGCCAATTATTTCCGAAACTATAAGAGCTATACTGTTGAAATTTGGTCAGTCGATGTATTCTGTGAACCGCATTAAGATTTTTACATAAAAGTAGAAAAATAACAATACATTTTGGGGGTCCCCATACTTGGAACTGAAACTTAAAAAATTTTTTTTCATCAAACCTATACGTGTGGGGTATCTATGGACAGGTGTTCAAAAATGATGTTGAGGTTTCTAAAATCATTTTTTTCTAAACTGAATAGTTTGCGCGAGAGACACTTCCAAAGTGGAAAACTGTGTGTCCCCCCCCCTCTAACTTCTAAAATAAGAGAGTGATAAAACTAAAAAAAATATATGTTGTACATTACTATGTAAACTACCAACGAAAATTGGTTTGAACGAGATCCAGTAAGTAGTTTTTTTAATACGTCATAAATCGTAACAAGCAATTTACCTTGCATCCAATCAATACACTAGTATAAAAACATCGATGAAAGTTACAACGAACTACAAGAACTTTTATATGATGTTACTTGCTGATACGGAACCCCTCATGGGCGAGTCCGACTCGCACTTGGCCGCTATTTGATATAAGTAAATACATGTATACTTACCGTATTTACTTTCATATACATTTTGTAAAAAAATAATAATTTGGTATTACAAGCAGACGCTTCTATTTAATTTATTTGTATAGATGTAATTAATGAAAAAAATTTTTTTCTATTGGTATCAACATATCAAAAATTAACATACCTATAATAAGGGTTAAAGTATAAAATTACCGATTAGTACATAATAATTTTAACAAAAAGGAACCTACTTCAATGAACAAATATTCCGTTCCCTCGATTTCCTTGGGATCCCATCATCAGATCTCGATATGATGACGGTGGGACCACCTGTAAGCTACGCCCATTCCAATGCAAAAAGAACTTTTGAAATCGGTTCATAAACGACGAAATTATCGCTGAACATACATAAAAAAAAAGATTCCGACGAATTGAGAACCTCCTCCTTTTTTTGAAGTCGGTTAAAAATTGAAATTCGTTTTTCTTTTCACTTAATATATTTATTTAAACAAAATATCTACCATTATTATCTATAGCCGGTTCCAAAAATAACGGGTCAGTCACATAAACCAATAACGGGTCAGTCACATAAACCCGAATATCTCCCGAACTACGTATGCCATCCTAATGAAACGAAGACTGTTCAATTGAGAATTTAATTATACAGATAAAAAATAAAATAAAACTTAGTTACACCCACAATATTAATCTTAAATTAAAAAAAAACTAAAGTAGTCATATTTTTCTTAAGATTACATTTTTTTTATGATTGTTTTTTTGCTGTTTTTCATCACTTTCTTCATTTAATACTTTGTATTGCCTCCACGTGATGAAGCCTCCAGTGATGAAAAACAGCAAAAAAACAATCATAAAAAAAATGTAATCTTAAGAAAAATATGACTACTTTAGTTTTTTTTTAATTTAAGATTAATATTGTGGGTGTAACTAAGTTTTATTTTATTTTTTATCTGTATAATTAAATTCTCAATTGAACAGTCTTCGTTTCATTAGGATGGCATACGTAGTTCGGGAGATATTCGGGTTTATGTGACTGACCCGTTATTTTTGGAACCGAGTGTATATATTGCTGCCATCTAATAGGAAGGTTATTTATGCCTTTGCAATAGAACTCTAGTGATCTAGTTTCTACAAGCTGTGTGAAAGCATTTTGTACCGCCTTCTGGGAAGAAAACTTTTTATCACATAGAAAATAATGGTAAAAAAATGGTAGTCCGTTGGAGCAAGATCTTAGCGAATACGGCGGGTGACGAATTCTACGAAGGAAACGAACGATTTTTTTTTTAAATGTTTGTCTGTCTGTTTCTTCCGTATAATGGCTGGACCGATTTTGAGAGGACCACAAAACGGATATACCTATACTTCTCAGTTTTTTCACTGGTAGTAACTAAGGCTTATTTTTTAGACTAGCTTCGCCCCGTGGCTTTACGTTGTTGTAGTAAAGGTATAATAACAACGAAGGAGATCAGGATTTTTAAATAAAAACTTAAAATGAACAGAATTCACTTTGGTTCAGACGTTCAGTTTTGCTTCGATATCCTATGTACTTTGCTCCGTTAGTCGGTGCGCATGACAGCCGCGGGATGATAAGGGTTGGTGACATTTTGTATTTTTATTCCGTCACAACACGGAGGAAAAAACTAAAACTTTAAAAATAATGATAAAATTCGTTTTCAAATATTTCCGATTGCATTTTATCTCAGCTGTCTTAATCATTGAGTCCTTATGTCATACTAAAGATACCCGAATAAAACTTATAATAATTGTCACTTACTCGCAAACCTCAAACACGACTTGTTGCAGTAGATCGGGAAACTTCTGCACAATAGTGACGGGCTGTCCCGACGTGAGCGACACACCGTACATCGGTGCCGTAGTGTTGTACCTCGTCCTACATAATCGACCACCACCACAGGTGCTAGTTGCACCTGGAGTAAGGCTCGGCATATTTGTGGCTCGACCTGAAATATAATTTTCAAAGGTTAGTTAATTTTTTTAAGATTTTTCCAAAAAATAAATTTTTCATACTGAATATTCTCATAATTGTCTTTGATTTACTACACGATCAGAAATTAATATTTGATATTTCTATTATTAGCTAACTGTCACCCTATCATCAAACCTAAATAGGGTTTAATAGCAAGAAGGTTGTGACCTACTATTCCACGCTGATCAGGCCTCTGCCTCGAATTTCGCGGGTAGCGGGGCGGCAGCGGCGGCGGCGCGGTCGCGGCGGGATCTTATGCGTAAAATCATATGGACCGGTTTTTGAAAACAGCGGCGCGGCAGCGGCGCGGGGGGCGGGCAACGAGCGGTGCACTTCAGTCAAGTGGTGACCGCTCGCGCTGCGCGTCTGCATTGGGGTATAGTGTAGTACAATTTTCTGTTGTGACATATCAAAATGTCATCAGACGTGCAAAAACAAATTATTTCGGCAATCTTTGAGAGGAGACCCATATAGAACAGCAGAGATATCAACCATAAAAATAGAAGAATAATTAACCAATTATGGGAAGAAATAAAAAACAAGAAATAAGAAAATATTCAAAAGTTTCTACACTCATTCTAGTGTAGTCGTAGAATTTGTCGGGATTTCGACTCTGTTCTTCATAGTTTCGATAAAATTCACCATTTATTTTCCTTGCCCTATAGTAAGGATCCACTTCTTCTTTTGCCCACAATAAATCAACCGTTAGGAATAAATTTGAATCAAAAAGTTGTTGTCGCCGTCTTTGAGACATTTTGTTCGCGAATAAAAATAAATATCTCGACAACACAACTACGAACACAACATTATGCCGCTATAATACCGCGCGATCTGCCCGCTGGTTTGGAGAACAGGTTTGTGTTGACCGCCCCGCTCCCGCGCCGCCGCCGCCGCCGCCCCGCTGCCCGCAAAATTCGAGGCAGAGGCCTCAGACCAGTTGGGTTTTTCAAGTTTTCTTTCTCTTTGTAGTGATGTTATCCTGCTCTAAATAACTGCATTATTTTAATAGAAGAGATTATGTCCAGTAGAATGGCAGGTCATGAATTTCTATCTGACACATCTTTACCTGCCTGTGTATCATAGCAGTGGCTTATAATGACCTTGATCGTGTATCGTTTACCATACCAGTCCAGTTATTGGAGATATAAAGGCAAAAGAAGAAAATTTATTAGGTAATTTGTTGTAAGAAAAATAAATTGACTCAACCTTTTAGTAAAAAGATAAATATATTTCTTAAACGTGAACACTTTCGTGAAGTGTTACAAGATGAAAATAGGAGGTAATACGAAGTGTTACCTCCTCCTTTAATCTCGTGGGTGTCGTAAGAATGATGATACACAGGGCAATAACACACCAAAGAGAAGTAAAACTTTTTTTTTGAATTTTTACGCACAGCGTATGTCAGTTCCATCGTTTCTTAAACATATTACTACATAGGTACTTATCATTTCAACCTAATCGACATGAATGTAGTAAAACTTGAAACAAACTTTGTAGCTGAATCCGTTTCCATAAACTTTAGCATGCGGAAATCACCCCGGATACCACTAGCAATCAACTAGTGGTTATGTCGTACTCGAACTGACCAAAACCCGCACGCCATCTTGGATACCTAGACGCCGAGGAAGCAGGTCCACCCTCAAAAGGAAATCCCTGGAACCCTATATAACCCTATCTCGGGCCATCTACAGTTTATAAATGGCCCCCTTCTGTGTGGGAACCCTACTATACTCTACTGCTCAAAACGAAAGGGCGCGCACTCTTTGTAGGGCTCGCGCCTCCACCCCGGCCTGCTTCTGCTAGGGCGATAGATGTCTGTCACCCCCAGAAATGTAGTTAAACCTGCTTTCTAAGGGAAGCCTACATACAACAGTGAATGTACTGTTAAAGACTGTAGATGAACGTAAATATAACATAATATAGTCATTCCCTCACCTGTTCTATTCATTCCTACTTGCAATTGCGCACCCTCTGAATATCCAGCGTGAGCGTCTAATAAAGCTCGCCTCATGATGTTAGGGTCTACTGCAGTTCGAGCGCCTCTGCCTTGCCTCGATGTACCCCATGGGCCTGATTTAATAGCTCTGTTCACTAAATGCCTGGAATTGAAAAAAAACAAACATAAGTTCAAATTCTTGTACTAATACGCGTACTACTAGGAGTAATCCCGGGTAGTAAGTGCCATTCTGATTTCAGCACGAATGGGTTGACTCGACTGGGGCTATACTGCCCTCGCATAGAAGACCAACCTGAAAATTACACTTTTCGTGCTATTGTATTTCGTTGCTGAGTACGAGATCGGGGACCCCATGATAGAGAAGCATCTCACTAGGTAACCACAGTGTAGGTCACCATGCTGCATTGTGTGCACTCAAAATGAGGAGGGTGACCATCACTCTTGGATACTGCACATGCGTGCCATCAGGCAGAGCAGTCACTTTGGCAGGGTGTAAACTCTTTAGTTTACACCCTGCCAAAGTGATTACCATATCCTACATCCTTTGATGTAGGATATCATAAGGACTTGGAAGAGATGTTTAATCTGCTAATCTGTTTAATCTGCTGTAGAGTGAGTTCTTTTAATATCAAATCGCTCTCGAAGTGATCTAATAAACTTACACTAAGCCTGCCTTGGCGGTAAGACCTGCAGACAAGAGTGACGGCATTGCTACTATTTCATTCCCATATCCCATAAAGGGAATGGGTTCCCTTTTTTGGGATTGGAGAATCAAAGAGATCCCTATTTAAATAATTTTTATATTTCAACCTCTTACGTAAACATATAAATTTATATGGTTTAATTATATGGTTTATTAAACATAGTAGATATTCTAAAATAATAAAAACTCTAAAAAGCATCATCTAAATTTTATTTTAGCAACTAACACAAAGTGGAACATTTAAGCAAAACTAAGTTAGATGTCGCAAAAGTAAATTAAAAACCCGGTCGCGTTCCGTTAGGCACACTAACAAAGAGTCGTAATAATCATTGTTCTTCAATTACAGTAAATGCGGCAAGTAATGAGTTATTCTGTAATAACTTACTGTGGAACAAAGGTAAAGTTCAATGGGAACATTCTCACGAGGCAAACGCACTTGCATTCAATTAAAGAGAATTGTGCTGAAGTTCATAATTCGTTTTTTTTCACGTAATTATTTTTTTTCTACGATTGTGTTACCTATTTCTTTTTCTTTAGGCAGTATTAACACAGATTATGTTGTTTTTTTATTTAAATGTTTAATGTTCGTCTAAGCATAGGTATTTAAATAGCCGTTATGACCTAATTAATGTTTCTAAGAACTTGTTTAGCATCTAAGTTTGGTATAACAGACCACGTCAAAGTATTCTGATAATACTTGTAGATATGTTTTAAGTTCATTTAGTTTGGCGGAAAATAATTTAAGTGATTAATTGGGATGGCACAAATTGCCCTGAAATTCCACATCATGACTGTGTTGTTTACATAATTTAATAGTACATAAAAGATAATGCATACTAGTAGATGTTCTTAAATACTACTCGGAGAAGAAGATGATAATGATACTATTTATGAACTATACAACTGTAAATTAAACGAGAAAATTTGCAAACAACGATCGTAAAATTTAAAAGAAATACAAAAAGCTTTTAATATACATGTATATTTTAAATGTTTATATCACCACTATCAATTGTATCATCACTGTCGTCTATCATTTCCGCTTCCAATTTTATAAAATTACACGGAAGCATCAGTGACTCCTCTAACTGCAACTGTTTCGGTGCTATTGGATCACACTTGTCTCTATTTTCAAAAACCGTTATTATATCTTGTTCCAATAACAAATCATCGCAGACGTGTTTTGTCATAAACGATGTTACACCCTTTGAAGGCTTCTGCCCAAATACCATTTCACAAGGAGTTTTGCATAAAACCTCATTAAATGCTGTGTTTAAATCATATTGTACGAATTTTACGCCTTCCTGCCATTTCGTATTCTGAGATTTAACCAACCATTCATTTAACTTTTTCAGTATATCCTCGTTTGACTTTGATTTAAAATCACTCTTCGTAAACACTTTTTCTGAAGCTAACACCTTAATTTCCGGACACAATTTTGATATCCTCCTACATATAGGTTTTATAAGTTCTAAACCATTTTTGGATTGCAAAATATTTGGAGCTCCAAATGTCAAAAATATATCTAATAAGCCGTCCACTGCTTCCTCTACGCATAAGGCTCTCATCGCTTTCAAGACAATATATTTTGAAATAAAATATCTATACACCAATAAATATTTATATTCATCACCAGGCTCATTAGTGACGCCTAAAATATCCACTTGACCTCTAGAATAAAGTTCTGGATATTTAAAAGTTGAGGTAGCAACATTCGTTAACTTTTCTTCTTCAATTTCCAGTTTTAAGTCTGAACATTCTGAGAAATGGCTGGCAGTATCATTGAAAGTTTCGTCTATAGTTTCATTATTATTTGAAGTCCATTCAGATCTTCCGCGTTTAATTAATTTCTTTTTACACGGTTCACACATCGACAAATATACTAATACGCTTTCGGTGGTAATATTCTTATAATGACGCTTCAATTCAACCATCATACGACTCCGCCCGCCGTGGTTTAATTTAACATGATAATCGGCTATGATGTCATACATCTCGTCAAGATGTACTAACTTTTGCCGTCTGTTATCGCCCGGTACTTGGGCCGCATATAATCTCTCCCCCTCTGGTGTGTCAACAACTTCATATTTTTTTAAACGCCGATAGTCAGCTGTGGATTTTTTCGTGGCTGTCTTGGCCGTTTTTATTTTGTCCATAAGCCAAAAATATTTCTCGCGCGTTAACAGTAATGAGTTCGGCCCCTTCTTATTGTTCAGTACCTGATTTAAAGTCTGATAAAATTTGTCTTTGTCGACCTGCATTTTAAGCACTTTAACACACTAATATTAACACTTATTTGATTGTCGGTAACTGAACTGTAAATTAAAGTGGTATTGTTCTGGGTATTCTTAGAAAAGTCCAATGAGGAAGTAAGAATTCAACAAGCACGCCTTAACCGTAAGTATGTTTTACTACTGTGTAAACTGACTGGCGAGGGCACGAAATGACAACATGGCTGCGCGGTAATGTACGAAGTTACCCGATTAGCTGTTGGACAGAGCCGAAAGTGCTCGCCGTCCTTATCATCTAAACCGACTAGAGGAGCGCTTGTTACCGAATTACCCAATCAGTTTAACCGGTTTGTTGGCTAGCTAATGTTTGTTAGATTTTATGATACTTTTAGTCTATTGTTTAGAATGTCGTTCGCTGTGTAATTTGGAGCTCCGTTTAATCTAATCCAATTAATAATTTATTTTTACCGAAATCGTGTGTGATTGACTTTATTGAAGTGACCTTCTGATATGATTTTCATGAAAGTTTGCAACTTTAGTTTTTATAATATGTTCACCGACGTACTTAGAAAAATAATATTCCATAGGTTATCATTCGGAACCCTAACACATATTTTCGTCATGTCCATCCGTTCGGTCGTCCTCGACTTACTGACCGTAAAAGATGAAACTTTATATAGCTGTGTTTTTTGTCAAGTCGACAAAGTGCTAAAATAAAATCACAAATAATATTTTTTTCTGGGTTACCTCCCCTACACCGTAAAGTAAATATCTAAATACATATCCCCATATTGGATATTGAGATATTGGAGACTATTTCAAATTGCATTCACAAGATACTGATGTTTCCAGGTCTCCTCCATGAAATATGTAAAAGCTTTCGGGAAATGTTTTCATGTCAGTGGGTAGATTTAGAGAACAAAAAGTTATTCAGTAGGATAGAAGCAGAGGTGTATCAGCAATAAACAATGTCTTTGTACTCTACCTATAAGTATATATAACTGAGGTATTTTTGTAAACTCAAAAAATAACATTCAATAACGGTACTAAAACCGTATACTTGAGAGGGAAATTTCTCTATTGTAGCTATCTAGTTAAGTAGGTAATTACCTATAACGTATAGTATAGCAGGTAGGCTAATGTCCTCTTTCGCCTTATTCGGTGACCCCTGAGTGACCCTGATTACGGTAAAACATTAAAGTGTTAATAGAAAAACCAAAAACACATGTTCATAAATCATATGTGGTAGGTTTCCATGAAAAAAATATTTCAAAAAATATTTCTGTCCTCTGGCTTGGGGTAGTGAGTGAGACTGCTCGTACCTTGGCAGAAGCAGGCCTGCACGATAACAAGTAAGGCACTCCGCATGCAATGTGTTGTGATGGGTACAACATTTATTTGATTATTTGCTACTAGGTGAGGGTACTAAATACTATTCGGAAAAGAAGATGATGATGTCCCTTTATTTATAAACAACTACGCTACGTTTAAGGCTCTCACCTTATCTGGCTTTCAAGACAATATATTTCAAAACAAAACATCTATACACCATTAAATACCTTCTAGAATAAAGCAACGGATATTTAAAAGTTGAGGTAGCAATATGAGTTAACTTTCCTTCCTCACTTTCCAGGTTTAAGTCTGAACATTGTGAGAAATGGCTTGCGGTTTCATTTAAGTTTCCTAAGTTTTATTATCATTAGAAGTCCATTCAGATCTCCCGCGCCTGTATAATTTCTTTTGACACGGTTGACAAACATACTTATACGCTTTCGGTGGTTATGTTCTTCTAATGACGCTGTAATTTATTCATTATACTACTCCGACCGCCATTGTTTTATTTAATAGATATGATAATCGGCTATGTCATACATCCTATCGAGATGCACCAAGTCTTGCCTCCCCCATCTCTCTCCCTCCAGTGTGTCATCAACTTCATAGTTTTTTAACACGCCGATACCCAGCAGTGGATTTCTTCATGGTTATCTTGACCGTTTTTATTTTGTTTAGCCAAAAATATTTTTCGCGCGTTAACAGAAATGAGTTGGGCCCCTTCTTATTGTTCAGAACTTGATTTATAGTCTGGTAAAAAAAAATCTCTATAGACCTTCATTCTAACCACTGTTATCGTCCGTAACTGAACTGGAATCTAGTAGCCAAACCCGAATTAGCTTGGGAATAAAGGTTAGGAAGATAATGCACTTCGCAAGTAGGTATATGGGTAATGGTGAAAACTGTATGTCGAAGGCCGATTAAGGATTGACAAATGACAATGCAAATCCATGACATAGTTAACAGTAAGAAAAATAATATTATTTGCGATCAGTTACATATTTATCACGATCCTAAGCATTATTTAGGAAGTTGTTTAGTAGTTTAGCATTAATTAGGAAGTTAGTAGTAGTACTGACATGATGAGCAGTAGCAACTACAACTACAATTTTCTCTTTTACCCTAAACCTAATTCACTGGAAAAGAACTTATACTACATGAGAAATACATAATTCAGTCGCAGCGATAACAAATTTTAACCACAACAGAAACAGACCAAAGGCTAAAAATAAAAATTAATATATTACAGAGTATTTCCACCTTACCTAAAGTAACTACCTAAATTAGCAATACTACTTCACAATAAAATATCAAAGATAATCGAATTATCCAAAGAATCTGGTACTCGTAAATTGTCATTCTCGTCTATAATTTGCATTTTCGGCAATCACAATTTTTCGTTTCATTTCAAGCCAGGCAGATTGGGGCATATTTTGTTTTGCATTGGCATTTATGAGCTCTTACCCAATAATATAATATATAATAAAATATTTTGTAAATGAACTTACGAAAAGTAATTTTATTTTTCGTAGAACCTACCTATATCCTTAACTGCGGGGTTTTTATTAATTAAAAAAGAGCATTCAATAACGGTACTAAAACCGTAAACTTGAAAGGGAAATATACATATTGTAGCTGTCTAGTTACGTAATTACTTATAACGTGTAGTATGGCAGGAAGGCTAATGTCCTCTTTCGCCTTATTCGGTGACCCCTGAGTGACCCTGGTTACGGTAAAATATTAAGGTGTTAATGAGAAACCTAAAAACACATCTTGATAAATTTTAAATGGTTGGTTTTTTTTAGGTTTATAAAAAATATTAACTTTTATCCTTTCTTTAAACGAGAGATTTAACAGAATTCAAAGGTAGTAAGTAAGGTGTTTGAAGTAATCGCAATAAAATATTCTATTAAAAATCCACGGTAAGAAAACAGGAAAGCGCTAATGGATGCTCATCCTAGTGGTAAGGCGACGATAAGGTCAAAACTATTTCCATGAGAGCGCTGGCCTCGCTGTTGCTTACTTTTCTTAGAACTTTTAAAGAAGAACAATTTTTTCAATATATTATTTTTGTCAACTTTAAACGTTTACGTAGCGTACGCAATGCTTTCAAAAGGAATAATTTTCCCATTGGTCATGGCGTTATGATTACATAGACTTTTTAGATAAATGGGCTATCTAACACTGTAATGTACATTGAAAATCTTACAATCATTCCTATTCAGTTGTGCCGTTACTAGTTTAGTAGCTATGTTTACATTACACACCGGTGAAACTACATAACGATACAAATTATTTTTGCCATGGACGTTAAATAGATGGTTATTTTTGTCTTTTCAAATTGGATACAGTTTCTCGTACTAATAATTAAAATATACTTCTTCTTTTGATGAGAAGGCAACCAGCCGAAAAATATCAGCTATTTCTGCTAATGTCAAGTAAAAGGTCTGCAATTCTAAAGTCTTCTAGTCGTCTTCGTGATGAATTTATTGATAAAAAAAATGTGGATGAGATGAAATGGGAACCGTCTTCCGAAAAAACAAAAAACGATCTCCCATTACAATTAAAATAATTACTAATTTAAAATTAAACATTTTGAAATTTTGACAGCTGATACTTTTTTAGTTGTAAACATTCACTAAGAAAGTATATTTGGAAATTTCTCTTCAAAGGGAGCAATATAAGGAATAAAGGCAATCAGTGTTTGCGCACGTCTTATTGCCACTGGTAGGGCGTTCCATAGGAGAATGATTTATTTGATGATTCTAACTTTAAATGCACCGAAATTCCATACAATCACTTAAGAAACTGTTATAGGAACATTACCTGGGTGACGTGAATGTCCCATAGTTTACCTTTCTGTGCCCTGTAAGTTCAAGGAATTCACTTTAGGTATACAGTATATCTATTAATTTTACTTATCTGTTTTTATGTATTTACTCATTCATCCACACTACGTGTTGCCGTAACTTTATAATGTATTTATACTACATTTTTTTTTTCTATCCCTTTTATAATACACCAGGCACTACCCTTTACTTTTCTTCAAATGCTTTACTCTCCATCACATGGTTGCCTGTAAGAAATTGCCTTTGTACGATAAGTGCGCCACTTGTGGGTACACCTTTAGTGTTAAGTGAGGCCTATAGGCTGTAATTATCTGGTGTACAACAAGGGGATATATTATTATTATTATAAAAAATCATAGCTTTAGTAAAAGTGATGGCAATAGCAACCCGAATTGTAAAAGCAACCCGACTAAAAGATTTAATCAGGCAATGGTAAATAAATGTTGCCAACTCTTATGGTCATTGACATCGTAAATTTACAGATGCAGAAACAATAGGTAAAGTAAATGGGGAGTGGCTAATTTGATGTCTGGAGATTAAAGTCGTTCACTTTCCACACTTTTATAGGAAAACCTCAAATATTGCAATACTGTGGAAACTACCTTATTCCAGTATAATCATAATTAAAACACATAAATCTATCATCGTCGAAACTTGTTTCTTAACCGACTTTATACCGGTAAAGGTTCTGTGCCTTCAAACTTTTTTGAAAGACATTTATTTGTATACTTTTGTTTGAAAAACATCCCTTGCAATCAACAATACGCAATATACATTCATACATAAATAATAAGTCACTTATTTATATGTGCACATTTTCATACATACATAAATTTTTCCGTGAATTGTTTAGTTTGAAAAAATTGGTCAATAATTGTCAAAAACGTGATTAACTGACAAAGTTTACGTACGCCGAAGACTTTACGAATTCGGATGAAATTTGGCGCAGAGATAAATTATATTCTGGTATAGAGCATAGAACACTTATTATGACAGAAAAGACAACATAGAATTGATTAACATAATCGATATAACACTAGCGAAAAACCTACTATACATTTTTGATTTTAAACAGACCGAACTCAGTCGTTTCTTTCTACGTGAATCATCTAATAGGTATTGTGTTACATGAGTGAACTTTTCTAGTGTTAGTAGGCCAAGTGAAGCTTCGGCGACATAATCACAAGTCCGAAGTCTTAGTCATCAAGCTAGCTTCCCACAAAGCTTTATTTTAAACAAGATTTATAAGAAAACCCCTACAGAGTAATTAATTACTAATTCTAACCAGCTAGTTGTCAAGTCAAATCAGTCCCAACGTACAGTTATTTCATTAGAAAGTTTTACAAATAGATAAACTATGACGTCATACCTTATCTCTGTCATACTAGCGATGCCTTCCTAATAGGAAGGTCACTAAACTACATATTTCGGTTTTGATGTGCTTTATATGGTATAGAATTATACTTATACCCTCCTAGAGCCATGCGTCATTAATAATATCCTTTCTCATAGGATGTTGGTGTTAATTTCTTTCTTTGCTTTTCGAGTCTGACTAGCCGACAAGAAGCCCGGGACCTAACAAGAAAGCCGAGGCTTAACATGGCGAGGCTAAATTCTAGGTCATAATTCTGTAGAATGCTTCTAGGACTAGTAATGCACTTGTTTCTCTGAATTACATCTATCGGCATGTATCCATCGGCAATGTACCATCAGATGACACATTCACTCATTGCCCCTCATTTTAAAAAATATGAAAAGTCGCAGTCTTTGAAAGGAACCGTTGTCTGAGTCATTATTTTACTTAAACAAAAGTTTGGTCTCGTAAAGAGGATTTGAGTTCACGTAAAGTTTGGTCTCGTAAAGACCAAACTTTTGTTAAGTAAAACAGTGATATCTGACTGTAAAATATAAAGCGTAAAATTTAATTATATTGAACCATAAATTGCGGTGTTAGTTTACCAGTATTACCACAGCACTCTAATCACTCTGTGCTGTTACCCTACTTAATATAAGAATTGAATATGTTTTCAAAGAGTAAGCAACACTAAGTGGAATAGCTTTTAGTACTCAAATCCTCCATTGTTCTGAAAACTGTAACCATCATAAAATCACCGTAATACTCATATTGTTTAACTTAGTGAACTTTAAACAAGTTAAGGAATAGAATTTGAAGAAGTCTTTTTTGCAGAATTTAACGATATGTAATTTTATGTTTCGCAGATTCTTTGAGAGATTTCAAAGAGAAACCTTGGATGTAAAACAATCAAAATATAACGCTATTTTTATTTTATTACTAGATGTAAAATTATTTATAACAAAATTGCAAAAACAAATATATAGACAATTAGATTTAGCTTAGCTTAGGACGACTCTAAGACGCAGGGCCATGTCGTGCGGTGTTCCGCAGGGGTCTGTCCTAGGACCACTCCTGTGGAACATGGGATACGACTGGGCCCTACGAGGGCGTCTCCCCCCCGGGCTGGGTGTAATCTGTTACGCAGACGACACCCTAGTCACGGCCCGGGGGGCAAACTTTGAGGAGGCGGCGCGCCTGGCCACCACGGGAGTCTCCCGGGTGGTCGGGCGCATCGAGGCGCTGGGTCTGCGGGTGGCCCTGGACAAGACGGAGGCCCTATTATTTCATGGGCCCCGTCGCGGTCCGCCCGCCGGCGCCTCGATCGAGGTCAACTCGGTCC
This sequence comes from Phragmatobia fuliginosa, assembly GCA_932526445.1. Taxonomy (NCBI): domain Eukaryota; kingdom Metazoa; phylum Arthropoda; class Insecta; order Lepidoptera; family Erebidae; genus Phragmatobia; species Phragmatobia fuliginosa. The sequence goes on from OW052061.1 coordinate 19,401,753, forward strand.
TCGTACCGGTCCGGGCCCAGATGAGGTACCTGGGTCTGGTCCTCGACGGTAGGTGGCTCTTCGACGAGCACTTCCGACAGCTTGGTCCTAAGCTGGTGGGCACTGCCTCCGCCCTAGGGCGACTTCTGCCCAATTTGGGCGGGGCCAGTGTCCCCACTAGGCAGCTGTACACGGGGGTTGTCCGGTCGATGGCACTTTACGGTGCACCGGTGTGGGCGGCGGCTCTGTCCGCCCAGAACAGGGCGCGCCTCTGGCGCCCCCAGCGGATACTGGCGGTCAGAGCCATACGCGGATACCGCACCGTGCCCACAGAGGTGGCGTGTGCCTTGGCCGGAACACCCCCGTGGGATTTGGAGGCGGAAGTGCTCGCCGAAGTTTATCGGCGAGTGGCTGACTTCCGGGCGGAGAGCGGATTTCGCCCTCCGCCCGAGGACGTGCGCGAGTGGCGCGAAGCCGCTCGCCGAGCCACCATGCAGAGATGGTCGCTCCGGCTGGAGAACCCACGCGCTGGCTTCGCCGCCGTGGAGGCTCTTCAGCCGGTCATCGCGGAGTGGACAGGGCGGCAGCACGGGACCCTTTCCTTCCGGCTGACGCAGGTACTTTCCGGGCACGGTTGCTTCGGAAAGTACCTGCACTCGGTCGCTAGGAGGGAACCGAGTCCCGCCTGCCACCACTGCGACTGCAGTGAGGACACGGCCCAGCACACGCTGGCGGTCTGCCCCGCTTGGGCGGCGCAGCGCCGGGTCCTCACTGCAGTCATCGGAGGGGATCTCTCGCTGCCGGCCGTCATAAGATCGATGACCGGCAGCGACAGTTGTTTTACCGCGGTCGCAACCTTCTGCGAGGATGTAATCTTGCAGAAGGAGGTGGCGGAGAAGGCCCGGGAGGATTCCATCCAATCGGACCCGATCCGCCGCCGGCGCCCCGGGCGGCGGAGGCGCGCATACCTGCGTCTCATGCCGCCCTGAGAGTGGCCGCGGATGGGCGGGACGGGTTTCCCGTCCGTCCGCAGTAGAGGCCAACCGCGAGGGGGCGGCGTCCGCGTGTGACCGGACGTTGCCCAATAGAGAGTCGAAAGCTGAGGTGGTGCCCGCAACAGTGCGGGCAGGCGCCGGTTGGAGTCCAGAAGGAAATCCCCTCCCTGGACTCCTTCCAATACAAAGGCGCAGAGAGGGTCACACCGTGTGGTTTTAGTCGGTTCGAGTCCGACACACCACCCCGCCGTAACCCCCGACGGGGTGACGGTCCGCGGGGATTTCCACACGTAAAAAAAAAAAAAAAAAAAAAAGGACGACTCTAAGAGCAGTACAACGTTGTTTGTTGTTTGTTTATAACCGCAAAAACCAATGAAACCGAATAAGTTGATTAATAAATTATAGGATCACCTGGGATACGGGGCCCCATCAGGTCCTGGACAGTCTGTTCCTTGTAATGCATCTCCCCACGCGTATTTTAACCGTGGTCCACAGTCTGCAACCGCGTAGCACGCTACCAGGGCCTAGAATGAAAACACGAATAATAAAATTAATTGTTGTAAGAAGTGATTAATATATAGCGATGTTGGACTTCTTCTTAAGGTTTACCTACATCAGTAGGTAACTTAATGTAATCATGATCACATGACATGAATGATTTTCTCGTCCGGAATCTCTAGATACCTTGAAACAAACTCGTTATCAGTTCTTCTGATCAGTGTGATATAGCTGGCTTCGAAGATTTCCTCGTTTCCAAAAAGAGACCTAGATTTAGATTTTTCTTTTCATTTTCGTATCAATATCTTGCATTCTTTAGATTTTAATTCTAAAATGATATTTGTTTAAACTATATGACCCGGTGAACATCGTATCACTTACATATATATACGTTTGTGAATTATGATTTTATTTTTTCGATAACCATGTAAAAAAATTACATGATTTTTTATTTTGTAACAGAAGTGGAGATTTACTCTTAAATTCAATCCCAATTTCAATGTAATATGAATCCAATTTCACGTAACAATGAAATTACAGTACTGATTTGTCGGAATCGGAATGGAAGTCAAGAATAAGGCTGTTATTCTGTATTCTGTATATGAAAACCGTCCAAAGATATCGAACCTGATATTACAGCTATGAAATGAACAAATTTTTGAACGCCCTTTTAAATATTTGACGGCCAAGTGACAATCTTTTTTTTCTAAAAAGATAAGAAACCTAAATGTCTCAAAGCAAGGAACTGTTCGTATTGGAAAATTTAATTGTCGTGTTTAGTATTTTCCATTACTTATTAGGTATTTTTAAACCTTTCTTGAGCTTTCACAAATTTTTAAGATTAAAATTAGCCAAATCGGTTCAGCCAATCTCGAGTTTACAGACAAACGAACAGCTATTCATTTTATTAATCTTTAATTTAATTATACTAAATATCAAGCGAGTGGGACTCATGACCGGTTACAATAAAAATAAATAATAAATATTTCGGACATCTTACACACAACGTCATCAAGTCCCAAACTAAGAAGAGGTTGTATTGTGGGTACTTTTTAAACACCAAGACTCACGAAACAAATATTTGCGATTCGCACAAACATTTGATCCGATTCGGGAATCGAACCCGAGATCTCAAGCACAGCAGTCGCATACACTTCTACTAGTGCCAGCGAGGCAGTATATATGTACAAACCATTGAGCAATCAATTTTTTTAAGGTTTCTTTATGATTCCTGATTCCATTGTCGTATAAGTCACGGGCCCTGTCAGCACATTATCGACAGCCTTATACAGCCCACAGTTGGACACAGGCCTCTCTTTAGAAAAGATGATATGGTCTACTATAACACGCTAGAAAGACAGATTTGTTTCAGCTGTTCTTTTTACATTGATGTTGTCCTGCATAGTTTGGTCCTTTACTCGCCTCTTACTACACCCATGAAATAAATTGATGTGGTGACACTTTATATTCTTAATTTGTCACCACACGGATACTAGCTGTCAGCAATTAATTATAGAATAGTGAAATAGTAAGTAAGTATTTATAGTGAAAGAATACTGCAAAGAATTAAAACTTTCATAAAAGCTTATATTTCGTTTATCACAATCACAAGCTCATTATCAAGGGCGCTGTCAGCAATTAATTATAGAATAGTGAAATAGTAAGTAAGTATTTATAGTGAAAGAATACTGCAAAGAATTAAAACTTTCATAAAAGCTTATATTTCGTTTATCACAATCACAAGCTCATTATCAAGGGCTGCTACACTGCAACATTGTCTACACAAGCATTTGCAACATCTACATTTACTAAGGATTATTTAAATTAACTAAGCTATTTTTTTATAGTTATTTAAAATTACTCTACGTGACTCTACTCCGCGTGATGGAAAGTATGAGTTCATCCAGCAGTAGGGGGCACCATTCTCATTCTGAACGCAGAGAATGTTGTATAGTATCCACCACAGTATAGATTTACCAAGTGAGATGCTTGTGTATTAATGGGCCTTAATAAGAGAGTTCATTCACCTTATAGTATTCTTGTATTAACTCATCATAATAATATATTATTATATATCTTAAAAATTCGATTAATACAATAGCCAATAGAGAACGTACATAGTTTTTAGATTTCACATAACGTTTTAGGTAAAGTTTAATTTCCAGTAAATAATTTAACTATCTCTTAACAATGAACCTTTATATGGATTAAAAAGTATAAATAAAATATGATAGCACGAATTCGACGGTGGCGCGTGAGTTTCCGTCGTGGCAGTATGTATGTCGTGGCCGAATGACACAGATCCCGCTGCCTCAGACCATTGACTAACAAAACCAGTCCTTTTTCTTGTCTATATCTATTGGATCTCGGGCTCAGGTATTAAACTTTTTTTTTGTATTTTTAGATTTTCTGCTAGAGCTTGCTTATACGAATTTCCCTCTTCATATGGTTCTTTAAGTATGTTAAGGAGATATTAGTTACGCAATGATAATGACAGATAGTCATCTCTAGATTCTCTAGTGAGTCTTGCCTTTAAATACTGCTAAAAGCTGTGATCGAAAATACTACTACTAATTCTTACAAATACCAATTCTTGAATGAACTTGGAACTATAGAAACATCAACAAGTTTATGTTATTTAGTTGAAGTAGTAAGCCTAATAAATAACGTACTAAAATACTATCTTAGATTACAACCGAATACGGAAAGTACTGAAGATTTAATCCTGCAGCGGGATGACGTAATATTGAAATACATAACTTTGTAATCAGAATGTGCTTTTAATGATATTTATAAAGTTTAGAAAACTATAATGTCGATAACAATTTTTTGATTGCTTCTGGATATGGATACAAATATATTATGAATATCTTGTCAATGATATCTGGTAAGTTATTATGCATATGAAGTTAGGATTATGTGAAATATTCTGATAGTCTAATTTACTGTAAAGGGTCTATTCAATTTGACCACCACTCCTGGATTCTGTTCATGCTTTCCATCAGGCAGAGTAGAGCTATTTCGGCAGTTTAGGTGATCGTTTCAAAGGAGAGGCCTATGTCCAGCAGTGGACTGTTAAAGTCTGTTGATGATGATGATGACATCGACGTAGACATGTTTTTGGCATTCGAGTAGCAAATAAAAAACTAACATTTATAAAAAATAACACACAAAAACGAATTTAAACTCATACCGTTTTTTTAGTAGACAACCTAGTGCACCTATTTTAATTAAGAGATTAATTTTAGAAACAAACAAAAAGATACGATTGGTGCCATAAAATATTAACTTTTTAATAAGCATTCAAGTTTAAGCTTTACCTGTATGTAACGGAATGTTTGAGTTTTTTATTTGTTAATCGAATGCCAAAAATGTCAAACGATCAACTTACTACATTTCATCAAATACATTAGGTACATATGAATAAAAAAAAACGTCATAATACCTACTCACATTTTAATGATTAACAGTTTAGCTGAATTCAAAATGCAATATTCATATCCGGTGTAAATTTCATTTCATCGGAATTGAAAGGGTAATGTGGTGATGTGCGGTGAATCGAAAAGACCCTCAAGAAGAAAGTGTCAGCCTCAGATTTCTAGGTCATGTGTAAGCAACATGTCATTGAACTCGCTTCATTTAACAAGTTAATGCCAAGTGTATATTGTTCTGTGCATTACACAGCCCGAATTTTGTGGCGTAGTTCAATTACGGAATAATTTTGATTTAAAAGTAAAACTAAAAAAGACTAATTTGTTTTAACATTTCTTTTAATTATTTTTTGTATTGTCATCGGTCCTCGATAAATCCATAAAGTTTGAACGAAATCTGGCCTTTTAAAGTGGGCCAAATCGCACCCAAAGGAGTCGGTTACAAACATACAAACATACAGGTGAATCTAAAAAAGCATGTTGAAAGATTTTATGGAATAGTAGCCTTTGCCTTTAAATAGTAGCCTAGGTGTTATTCCGATATGTGAGATTGCTGTATTGTGAATTTTCATCAAAATCCATTCAGTGGTTTTTGCGTGAAAGAGCAACTAACATACATACATACATACTCGCAAACTTTCGCTTTTACAATATTTACATGTGTGCTTAGTTAAATTGGAATTATATATTTTCTCAAGAATATTACTTGAGTTTCCTGTTTTTTGAAATACAACTAGGTTTATTCAAATTTCAATTCTAAATTTAAAGTTACCTATGCACAGGATTGATTGTCTTGCATTTAAATTGCATTGTTCATATTATTTTGTAATTTAAATAATGCAGGTTCGTTTGATGCAATACTAAGTGTGATGGAATTACAAATACGATTAAAATTATGGCGTATCACTGAAAGTCCCAGTGGACAAATACGTAAAAGAAAAAGTAGAGAAAGTGTTTAGAAGCCTCTTGGGTCTATTGTAATGGACAACACGTTTTTGAACGGCATTATTTTCAAAACTTGATTTCGAATTGTTTACGTTGTAGTTCTAGAAACATTTACCTGAATAAGTGTTACAACTTCAAGTAACAAGACAGTCCGATAGTTCTTGGTGCTGTACAAGTTTTAACAGTTTCTCTGTTTACTTTAACAGTCATAGTTTAATATTCAGTAAAATCAACTTTCTATGACTACGTCCGTGGAGTTTGTTCGTTTTTTTATATATATATATATATAAACAGCTGTTCATATATAACGATTAGGCCGAACACATGATAATCAAACAACAGATTAGAAGCTTAAAATGTCAGTAATATTTTTTAATAAAAATGAATCATATTTATTTATACAAATTTATTACTGCAAACCACCAAATTTTATGATCAAATCTTTATGAACTATAATTTTGAGATGAAAAGTCTAACGTAAATATTAATAAAAAAAACTGGTTTACACATTATGTCAATGTGATGTTGTAGAATTTTGCGTTACAGTTAGAAAACTTTCGAGTTTAGTTCCAGCTGCTACTTGGAGTTTTGTGATTGGTATTAAAAAAAATACTTAAGGTTTTTTTAAATTCTCTCCCTTAGGGAATTAGAATAAGAAAATTGTGCGTGTATAGAAGTGCAAATAATAACTTACATTCCGCAAATCTGAATAAAAAATATACTTTTTCCTATATTACAACTCTTTTGCCTACTTGCCCTTTCAATACACGTATAATTTTCCCATCTTAATTCCCTATGGAGGAAAAATTTAATGATGATGATAACGCTAATGGCACTGATCCCAACGGAATCTCACTTATTGGTGTGCTCATGAAGAGGTCCATACTCATCAATGGGTAATTAAATACTATTACTAACTAATACTAACGTCCCCTTACTCTAAGGGACCACTTAGGCAACCCTTAGTGTTATTTTTGTTTTTACCAAGTTTTAGAGGTCTAATAAATGCTAAGTACTAAATGTCTAAAAGAATAAATGTCTGATAAATGCTAAGTAATAAAATTTAGGAGCTAACTACGTTAGGCGGGCCCTAGTAAGGAGACGGTTTAAGAAAAGTTGTTGAAAACAAGCAGAAGTGACCAAAGATAATATAGGCTTGCTTCCTGTTACGTGGGATATGTCGTCTTATGTGTGGCGGTTGTCTATTAAAGTATACGCCTTTGCAAAGCCATTCGGGAATGCAGGTATGAATAAACCGTAGGAACTAATAAACTGAAGATTCCTTAATGAAATACCGTTTATTGGTAACATAAAATTTATATTTTCTTCTTAATGCGCAAACACAAGTTGGATATTTTCTTTTATTATAGTTTTATCTATTTAACGTTACTTATTGCACATAACGTTATTATATTTTGAATTTCGAACTTGTCATTCTTTTATGATCAGTTATTGTGTTTTTTTTTTAATTTGATGCCAGCCAAAGTAACTCTACTCTGTGTTTTACGGCCAAGCGGTTGTCAAATGTTTTCGTGATATTAAAATGGAGTGGGGTGATAAAGAGAACCGAATTGCTGTGCATTTATTACACATAATAGGTATGGAGCCAATACAATTTTCGAAACCCTCTATACGCTTGGTATTATGCGAATGTTTGTGTAGCAGGCTAATGGTCGGTACAATAAAACCTCCTCTGTTTGTGACAGCAAAATATCTGGCCGTCCACTCAGTGTTCGAACGAAAATGGCGATCAAAGCAGTGAGAATTCGAAGAAATCCTATCAGAAAGCAAAAGATTTTAACTCGGGAGATGAAGATAGCTCCTAGCACCATGTTGCGTATTTTAAAAGATGCCTTAGGACTTGCAGCCTGTTAATTACATTTAAGCCTATCGAAGTTCCGCCCCTCCGTCTCACGGAAAGCTTGAGTCGAATCGAGGAGTAAGACCATCTTCCATCCATCCCCATTGCGTATGTCCTCATCCTAGTAAAATGCAACTGCATCATCGTACCGATAAGAAACGGACTGGTCATTAATACATTTTTTGGCTTGCTAAGTCATGTCGTGATACTTTGGAATCCCTAAAACATTTCATAAGATTTGCAGTAAAGGATTTTCATTCCATGGAAAGAGTGCGAACTTCTATTGATAACTGGCCTCTATCTTTAAAGGATTTCTAGAAGCCAATTGAGATCATTTCGAATAAGCTTCATATATTTTAAATGTTCTTATATTATTATAATAAGTAACATACAACACAGTAATAAATATTAAATGCAATTAGAAAAAAAAATCCTTGTGTCAATATTAATGGCATTTTTTATATGTAATACCTTCCAGCTTTGTTTGTTTATTTAGTTGAACGCGCTAATCTGATACAAAGATCTGATTTAAAATAATTCAGACCGCCATGGCATGGGTCACCATGCTGCATTGCTTAAACTCGCAATGAGAATGTTAACCCCTACTCCTGGATTTTACTCAAGCTTTCCATCAGGCAGAGTAGAGTCACTTTGTTAGGCTTAAATATTTTAAAAAGAAAGTTGGACAAACGGAGTACCTATTGTCTTTTCCTTATAAGAGCTTTTATTGCGTGCGCTATGTTATTGGTCAAAGTTTAACAAAAGTTTTGTTCCCTTAAAGAAGTTCTCAAAAAAAGACCGCGACAAACAGACACTGTCAACAAATTTGTTTACTATAAAAATGGTTATAGTAATGCTGTAATATTAATAGGTAAAAATTACTTTTGATAATTTGAGTTAAGATAAAAGCTTCATTTTATTAAACTCTTGATTAAAATTCCATAAATGTGAGTTCGTCTTTTTACGCAGTAGTTAACATACAAAAGATATCCTCAGGACTTTCTTTTGTGTACAAACCATTGTCGTTTAGATCATAGAACATTGTCGGTCAGCAACCTTCTGCAGCTCTGCTAATGATACGTTAATGCGCTTGTCGGCGAATGGGTGCCGTGGGTAACAGTAAAATAAAGATAAACTTCACCCACTGTTTTATACTTTTTTACCTATCTCCTGAACAGCTCGTCCGCTCCAAATGCATATCCAATGAGTCAGTCAACCATGTAGAATGTAACTTACAGTGGTTTTAAGTGTATAAAGAAGATTTGTATTAACCCTCGTTAATTTCAATATTTGAGTACCTATGTTTATTATAATATAAAGGTTTTATTGTATGATTAAATTATTACGGCTAAAATAACTTTTCTTAGGTATACTTTTATTGATTGATGTATGTAATCGCGATGATGATATAGCTACATAGCGATGTAAAGCTCGATAACTTTAACTTAGTCGCTAGAAGCTTTTGACATTCTATTAGGTCTATAGGTATCTACTTAAAAATATGTAATTGACAATAACGAGACCACAAATAATTAAATAATTCTGAACTAATTATAAGGCGGTAAGTACCGCATTTCACCCTGTGCTATTAAAATAATTACTACCTATAAATACATGTACTTAAAATATATACTTTATTTATAATCACTGAACAACTAAAAAAAACACATATTATATTGTAGTTCAATTACCTATAGGTAGGCTATGTGTTAAAAACTATAATAAAAGTGAAATTTTAGGACTTACCAAGTGAATGTAAATATATAAACTTCTTGAACACATTTTATATAAAAACTGTATGTTTTTAACAATAAATAAAAATTATAAAGTTAGTGCGACACACTTTTATACGCGAATTATCGTCCGAATGTGAAGTTGATGCATTCGCATGAATGGAAGGGCGTGCGGTCGACGCACTGCCCGCGCAGACAAGTGCTGTTCAATGTTCATTATAACGGGAGTTCCGCTGGGAGTCCTCAAGTCAAGCGGGCACGGGCGCCTACTTTGCCTTCCATAGCGGTAGCTCTCTCTATCAATATTTGATATTAGCGCCATCTCTTCAAGATTAAGCAAATTATATTTTAACACACTCATACACATTGAAAATATTGAAATACCATTGTTGACATTTAGGAAATTTCGTAACAAGTCACAAAGTTAAAAAAACGTTCATTCTCCAGAAATTAATAAATCTCTTAAGTTTGTTCTAACTCCATTACCTTTTAGAGTTCTCCTAATGTTGAAATTGACTTTACTTGATTTTGAAAATATTTTTTGCGTGTAATGAAATGTTTTTGTCACGCGGGAAATTGTAATACTGAAAAAACGTAATCATATAGAATTTAAATCATTGTGAAAAAACGACATTATAGAGAAATAAAGTTCTCCCTTCATATTTTATTTATCGATAAGAAAGCTTAAAAATTTAAACTAACCACGTAGGTTATCTATATTCAATTAAGTTTTGATTTTGAATTTTTAACATCTATGACCTATGAGTTAATGTATGACTTATTTGTTTACACTTCAAGACTGGGCCTGACAGTTTATGCCAATATGACATTTCACATTATGTTGTAGGAAGAAAAGAAACAACACTAAAACATGGCCGCATGGCTCAGTGACAGGAGCTCTTCGTCGAATAAACAGATACAAAACTTTAATAATCTAATAACAAAACATTTTTCTAATAAAGATCAAAACAAAACAATATTTACAGATGTGAGCAAAGATTTAATTAATTTTGAAGTGAGTGTATTGAATGTTAACTCTGCTGAAAGTGGCGCAGTTCCGAAAAACGAATTATCTGTCAAGGACACAAAGGAAAACATTGAAGTTTCGGCGTAAGTTAAACACTTCATTTAGATGTTTGTTTATGGTCATTTTAGGATTCAATAATTGTATAGATGCGTATTATCAGCGTTTAATGAACTCCAATCAGCTGTTTGTCAATAGGATTCTATCTCGCTCGCACGTATAGAAATATAAATAAGTGGTATTTTACTGGATGTATCGCTTTTGGGCATTCTATTTTGGTACATTACCATCACGATGTGATGCGAATATCCTAATTTTGTACTACTAATGAGTACACTAACGAAAGCCGAGTGAGAGGTATGTCAATCTAGAGTAATTAATTCTGGACTTCGTCTTATAAAAATTTACCATTCATATATCTCGACCTAGAATTTTTCTAACCTGACCATAGAAGAAAAATAATAATTCAAATTATTCATTGAATTCCATATAAAATATATTTTTAGAAAGTTGTTTCTCATTAGGTATGTAACTTTATCATAATTGGGTGCAAATCTCTAAGTATTTGTTCTCAGAACCAACAAAAATAGCTTAACACCCACACAACACCTATACTAACAAGATGTTTTTATCCAACACAGTTTACATGAGTTGTTTGAATTTAGAATGCAAATGAATTTTTTCTTTTTCTTTTTTTATTAGTCACGATGACACAGCATCGGATATGCCAAAGTCGAATGTTGAAACAAAGGCTAACATGGATAAGAACAAGAGGAAACAAGAGGACAACAACGCGAGGTACAGATGTGAATATGAAGGGTGTGAACGCACATACAGCACAGTTGGAAACCTGCGCACACACATGAAAACACATAAGGGTGAGACTACATTAGCACACTATACAGAACTCTAGACTTAACTAGAATATGCTTTTTACAACTGCCACTCAACTCTTTAAAACCTACTAATTTAGGGCTTGTCTCATCCTGAATTTTACCCTGTATGTGGCTCAAACACTATGCAATGTGCCTAATTAAGTAAATTCTGTTTCCAATAAGGAAACATGTTAAATTAAATTATATAAGTATAAAGTACAGTGAATTATTCTTAGAAATGATAGAGATATTATAGTAAATGTAGCTATTCTGTGTTGTCTTGAAAATTCTTTATACTAACTGCACATTGCAGTGTAACCAGTGTAGAGATTGTAAGGGTATCAAATAATATATTTATAACATACTAGCTTTTGCCCGCGGCTCCGCCCGCGTGTATGTCGGTTATCGCGTTAAAAAGTAGTCTATGTCCTTTCCCAAGGTTCCGTCTATATCTATGCCAATATTCATCAAAACCAATTCAGCGACTTAGGCGTGAAAACGTAACAGACAGACAGACAGAGTTACTTTCACATTTATAATATTAGTAGGGATAACACACACAAATTTCTGCGTATATTATTAATATAATTTTCTTAAATAATAAATTGTATTTATGTTTGTAAAAGTAAAGCCCTATCCCATACATTTTATTTAAGGTTTTACCTTCATATGCACAAAAGACGCACGCAAGACAATTTTGATGCAAAGAGAAGGAAACCTTGAAACCAACCCGTCTGGCACACTTTGTGGTATAGTAGGCCAAAACCTCCTTTCTAAGGAGAGGCCTATGTCCAGCAGTGGACTGTTAAAGGCTGTTGATGATGATGATGCACAAAAGCTGTTAGTAGACCACTCGGCTGTCCCATTTCAAAACCTAGCAAGGGCTTAAAATTAAATTTTACAGGAGAGTGCATAAGCGAAAAATAAGTCAGCCTCTGAAAAGTATTAAGGTAAAGTAAAAAAAAATGCTGTTCCTTGTATAAAATACCAAATAATGAACACATAACACTACCAATATTGTATTTTACTTTTATCATCTTATTTTTATATTATTACTAGGTTTTAAAGTTCTTGCGGCGCAGTGAATGGTGCACTTACTAGGTATCGAAGGTTAAATATATCATATACCTGATAATTTGTGAGTTTTCACTGCTGATGTTTTTGTATTATATATGTATGTATGTATTATGTATGTATTAGGTAGATACCTAAGGTTAGCAAGTTTTTGCAATAAAACGATTTTTGAGATAAGTGTCCCTTACTGGGATTTGAAATGGGACTGCCGCACTGCTAGTGGAGATAGAAATATGGTATAATTAATACTTCAAAACAAGCACTAGCTGTTATATAACACAGAGTATTTTCTTACAAGGCTAAATATAGAATAGAATTTATATATAGCAGTCAATCAGTTTTGGTTGGAAAGTTCTCTTTTCATATTAGACTTTGCCTTGAAGCCTCTGCCTGCATTTATGCCCACTATTCTGGTAAATATGTCCCCATGTCCTTTCTTGAGAATCATGGAATGTCCATACTAAATATCTTTGACATTGGTGCAGAGATTTTCTCATGATAGCTTTACAGACAGACTATAAATTACTTTCGAATTTATGAAATTTATGTGGATAGACATTGATATGAGAATTATTGTTTCACTAGCTTTCGCCGGCGGCTCCACCCGCGTGTATGTCGGTTATCGCGGCAAAAAGTAGCCTATGTCCTTTCCCAAGTTCAGTTCTATCTTCATACCTAATTTTATCAAAATCGGCTCAGTGGTTTAGGCGTGAAAGCGTAACAGACAGACAGAGTTACTTTCGCATTTATAATATTTATTGATAACTAGCTTTCGCCCGTGGCTCCGCCCGCGTGTATGTCGGTTATCGCTGCAAAAAGTAGCCAATGTCCTTTCCCAAGTTCAGTTCTATCTTCATACCAAATTTCATCAAAATCGGCTCTGTGGTTTAGGCGTGAAAGCGTAACAGACAGACAGACAGAGTTACTTTCGCATTTATAATATTAGTAGGGAAGTAGGGATCAGCAGCTACAATGTAGTTGATCTTATTTTCTCTATACAATACTGCAACATATTTTTGCTTTAATTGTATCTACAAATGTACTGTTAAATAACCATTTATTTAATGTTCAAACCCATCGCAAACTACTGCAATTGCACACCACTTGGTTTGATCCTCATTGATTTTAAGGATTAAAGTAATTCTATGTTACATTCTCTTGAACTTTTACAGTAAACAGCACAACACTACTACTAGACTAGAATTTCTTAAGTTAATTTACTAGTAATTATTGTAATCGCCAAAAAGTGTACTAAAATAGGTTACATTGTCTTTGTCCAAGTCCATTTGCGTTAAGAAGAAAGTTTAAATTCGAATAAGCCTCGCCTTCTGACCCATCAGATTCCTAGAAAACGTATCGTACTAATACGCAAACCTAATTGGTCAAATTGCTTCACAAGATTGATACGTCACTAGTTTCTTAACGCAAATTGAACTTTAATTCTATGACTACTTACATATTAGGATTCGAAACGGTAAACTACCGTAAACGTGATTAAAAAGGATACTTTTGAGCATATTTTTCATATAATTCGCAATACTCAAAGGTAATAAATATGTAACTCTTGGTGTCCGTAGGCGCCGATAATCACTTACTACAAGGTGACATGCCTCGTGGGTCTGCTCATTGGCCTCTATGGAATAATAGTAACAATATCCTATCTTACTAATGCGAAAGATTCGCATTTATAATATTATAAATTCGACTGCACGGTTGGCCTAGTGGCTTAAGCGGTCGCCACACCTCTTCCTAGTTCCTACTGCGCCAAGTGTCGTGTGTTCAAATCCCACGTGGGATAACACTTTGTGTGATTAACAATTTGTTGTTCTGAGTCTGGGTGTTCTTTGTGTCCGTTTCATGTTTATATTCCTTATATTCCTAATGCGGGATTGTCTTTTTTTCAAAAAAAAAAATTTGTTTGTGAGAATGAATGTATGGATGCTTGTTACTCTTTCACGCAAAAATTACTGAACGGATTTATATTAAACTTCACAGTAAAATAGTTCTATTAGGATAACACATACACTACTTTTATCTCGATATCTGACATACAGACGCACGGAACCGTAATCAAAAGCAGAATTAATAAAATATCTCATAAATTACTACCGAACTGTGTTATATAATAGACTTCATTTTAAGGTTCGTTTACATTTAATTAAGTTTCTGAACTTCTCCAGTATAATATTACTAATATCTTAAATACACAGTAACGTAGAAAGGAGGTGTGAAACACACTCGTGATCGAACGCCATTGGCCGATCTGAGAAGTTAAAGATTATATCACTCTGCAGACTCTGCTACTGTTATTTAGATCTAGACTTATCTATAGATTGATAACTAGGTGACCCACGCACTCTCGTCGGAGTATCCTATCGATCGTAGCGTGAACAATTTTTTTTACCATATAGGTGGTCATAATAGGCCAACTGTCATACATGCTGTCGCGATTTTTTTAGAACTTTTAAAGCAAGCAATTCTTTACAACATTGTTTTTTTAAAAAAAAAGCCGTTTACATACGTAGCGCTTGATAAGGAAGCTTTCAAATGGAGTATTTTTCCACTGTTTTTATTCGTACTCATCTCTTTTCGGATGCAGCGTGATGATACGTCATCATCATCATCAACAGCCTTTAACAGTCCACTGCTGGACATAGGCCTCTCCTTTGAAAGGAGGTTTTGGCCTACTATACCCCGCTGAACAGACGGGTTGGTGAAGGGTTTGTTTCAAGTTTTCCTTCTCTTGTCAGTGATGTTAGCTGCTTATTTTGTTCCTCTAGTCGCCTCTTACGACACCCATGGAATGAATAGGGGTGGTGAAACTTTGTATTCTTAATCCGTCACCACACGGATGAAATGTCTTTCTTCATATATCCTTCTTCGATAATTGGGCTATCTAACACTAAAAGTTATTATGTTACGAATTCATAATTTGAAATGACAATGTTTCGTACGTGAGATTGTATTTTCATCTATCTAATGATAAAATCTATTGGTAAAAATGTGTTGGAAGAATATGTCATAAAACATATCTTAATTGTTTGTCTAGTATGTTTGTATAATCTACGTAAACATATTATATACACTCGATTTAGGAATGATTTTGAATGTGTATGGAATTTCCCAAAATGAAGGAAAAAATCTGAAATCATGGAGTTCGAAAGAGTTGGGAAATCTTCGCAGAATCTTTTCATCTATAACCGGAGCTAATATCACAGAATAGATAACAACATCTAATCTTGTAAAAATATATCTATTGAAATTTTTGCTTAGCTATATTTACAATGTTAGTGTTACTAAGATATCAGAGATAAGAAATTATGTAAGACAGATATGTATTTATATCACTTTATAGGAAGTACTTATATGTACTGACGTACTTACCACTTTTGTTCTATTCGTTTTATTTCGTGTATAAATCATCACTTATTTTTAACTCGTTAAGGCTCGCGGCTCCGTCGGCGTATGACTCTTGGTAGACTAGATAAAAAAAACTACTAAAGTGACTATTCTGAGTATTCTGCCCGATGAAAAGCATGAGTAGAATCGTGAGTTGTGAGTGCTGACAATGTTCACCCACGCCAGTGGCGGCCTAGTGAGCATGCTTCTGTTTCATTGAGCATTGCATTAATGCTGTCAGCTTAGGTTGGTCTTCTGTGTGAGGGTAGAGGATGTGTTTTGTCATAAACATTCACTAAGTTATAACAGCACCATATCATTTTAAATAAAAAAAAAAACTATAGCCCAACTGCTAGTCCAGTCAATAAAAGCTTAACTTTGCCATTTTGGTTGAACACCTGCAACCAACGCCAAAATTTCCGTAAGTCTTCGTAGATTAATATACTAAAATTGCAGGGTGCTGCAATACCGGCAAATGGTGCAAATACATTGCAAAAGGGTGCAAAAACAACATTTTCGTCTATATCTCGCGATTGGCTGGAAAAATAAAAAAAGATCCTTCTACCAAATTGTAGGAAATTAAATCCCCTACAAAAACTTGGAAACGTATTTTCGCGTATCTCTCATAGTTTTTGCACAAAATGCATTTAAAGGTGCAAAATGAAAAAAAATTTAGGTACTATTAATCTTTTTTTTTTCATATTGAAGTGATACTACATGTTTCATTTTGATTCAAATGGTATGTTTCGGGCATTTTTTTTAAATTATTTACACCTTTTTTCAATTACCTAATAATCTTGGCAAAAAAAATATTTAAATTTTATTAAATGACTAGCTGACCCGGCAAACTTCGTACCACTTCAGAATAATCATTAAAATATTATGCTTAGTTATTAACTGATACTGATAAATTGACAGCAGTGCCACCTAACGGGCCCCGGCCGGTACCGCCGGTACCTTTGTTCCTGCATTTAAATCTGTATTATCTTCAAAAATATTAATTTAAATTACATACTGTAAAGGGTCATTTTAATCTATATTAGATGCACAAAGTATTTAAGGTACTTAATTGGATAAGGATTAATACTGTATTGCTTAAAATCGTTTCGTAAATAATCCATTATTTCTAGTAAAAAGAAAGAAACTATTGTAGAACTTCTTAAAGTGTACAATACTGCAGTACATTATTTTGATCTATCTCGTAGGGTACAGCCAGCGTTTGCAATGTCAGCTTAAAAAAATGGGCTTATTTACGACATCACATTAAAAACCTCTAAAATTATCAATGTTTCTCTACTTTTATGCATATATTATACATATAAACCTTCCTCTTGAATCGTTCTATCTAGTTAAGAAAACAGCGTCAAAATCCGTTGCGTAGTTTTAAAGATCGAAGCATTTATACGGACAGTCAGAGAGTGGAAGCGACTTTAGCTTATACTATGTAGTGATAATTTAATTTTAGTTTATTTTTATTGCATTGGATTCAGAGCAAAATTGCATTTGAAACGTATATTTGCAGTATATATTAACTCTCCATTTACCTGAGCTATTATAAATTTAATTTCAGGGGGACGTTTATAATAATATATCACTGGCGGAGAAAGAGCGTGGTATATTTTATATTATTCTTTCTACTACTATTCTACTCTTTTGCTCCCACTGATTCCAATTTTCTATAGCAAGAGTCTTCAATATTAGAGTGAATAGGTAGCATAAGACAAATATGAGACCCTTGCGCTCGACGTAAATAGTCCCATTCAAGATCTATAGGATAGGATTGAAAAATAGGACCCATGTGCTCGAATAAGACCATTCGTTTCCTAACAAGAGCGAAAGAGATAGAGATTCAGACAAAAATGAGAACCTTGCGCTCGACGAAAATAGTACCATTGAGAACACACACACGTGCGTTTGTTTTTCTATCTCGCTGAGCGCAATGAGTAAGACTGCAGCAGAAAATGCTCAACTAAGTGTTTCTCACTTACTGTCACTATACTCCAAACTGTCGTTTCAGGGATATTTCGTTTTTGTCCGTCTGTCCAAAAGTGATTTTTTACAAAATAAACTTGATTCACTGTTTTCAATTTAAAGGAAACAATGAATCCTTCATTTTTATGTTCTATTTGTATGAAGAAAACTTAAGATGCAACAATTGTTGTGAAAAGTATGCAATCCTCTCAGGATTGCATAATGATGGTAGTGATTGGTATGGTAAAAGTGAGGACCTCAGTGAAATGGCTAAAAAAACAATTATCACTGTATATGCAGAAATTTAAGAGTCCGTGTGGTGACGGATTAAGGATACAAAGTGTCACCATCCCTATTCATTCCATGGGTATCGTAAGAGGCGACTAAAGGAACAAAATAAGCAGCTAACATCACTGCCAAGAGAAGGAAAACTTGAAACAAACCCTTTACCAACCCGTCTGGCCAGCGTGGTATAGTAGGCCATAACCTCCATTCAAAGGAGAGGCCTATGTCCAGTAGTGGACTGTTAAAGGCTGTTGATGATGATGATGATGATGATGTGCAGAAATTTTACAGGACTAAATAAACTCGTTACGAAACAAAAAGTTATCTACTACCGGACAAATTCCCTGATAACGTTGTATCAGAAATACCTCCACTATTAACTTGCTTCATACATAAATTATTATTAAATGATGAAAATATCGTGTGAGATGAATGTCCTATTATCCCAAAAAAGATACTATTGCCTATAGTATTATTTCAGCACTTCGTCCTAAATCCTTCATTCGTTTCTTCAACTAGCTGTTGAGACATACATTTATGGAAAAACAGAATCGATGTTAGTTATCAATCTACTAAGTAAAACTTTGTGTTTGCACATCATACCATAATATTTAGCTTCATGAAGCTTCATCAATAATTTAACCTCAGAAGACTATAATTACTGATGCCTTCCTTCAATATGTCTTTGATAATACTGACCGTAATACAAGGTGGGCCAAAAGAAATCACCCTATTTAAAGATGCTCTTATATTTGCAAACGGCGGCCAATGTCAAATCTGTTTTGACATTTGTAAACTAGACAGATGTAGAATACAAGTGAACAAGCCATGGAGCGATACACTCCCCGCGGAACGCGGAATAGTCGTGTCTATTCTTTTGCGTAACAATTCGTCTGTGGTGTTGGCGCAGCGCGAATTCCATCGCCTATTCCCCGGTCGTCCGGCACTAACTGCGCAAACACTGCGCCGTTTGGCCAGGGACCACAAGAGACGCTGCCAAGAGTGGCCGGCCCCAGAGCGCCTATTCTGCCATGTAGTCTACGCCCATGCGATTCTCAATCTCGAGGACGAAGTAGATGATTTTTCGACCAAAATAATAATGAGCGATGAGGCTCATTTCCACCTCAGCGGGTACGTGAACAAGCAAAACTATCGCTTCTGGGGCACCGAAAATCCACGAGTGTATCACGAGGAGCCATTATAATCGCGAAAAGTGACTGCATCAAACGATAACAGTGAACGGTGCGCGCTATATGGCCATGTTAACTGAGTTTTTTCTGCCACAATTGAATGAATTAGGACCGCAGGACATGTGGTTTCAACAAGACGGAGCAACAGCACACACTGCGCGAGACACAACTGATATTCTGAAGGCGGCGTTCCCAGGTCGCCTCTTCTCTCGTTTTGGCGATTTGCACTGGCCCGAAAGATCGCCCGTTTTAACCCTTCCAGACTTTTTTGTATGGTTATTTGAAGTCCCGTATTTATGTGAACAAGTCTGAGACTCTGGAAGCCCTCAAGGACAACATTCGACATGAGTGCGAGAATCTGTCGCCCGAAGTAATGAAAAATGCCATAAAACGAGCCCGTATAGCAATCGATTGTGGCTGCGCCCATTTGGCCGATATCATTTTCTCGACTTCACTAATAAAATTCTAAAGGTTCAAATAAACATAATCAAAACACAAAATCGAAGTTTTTCATTTAGAAAAAAATTGAGAGCCAAACAACATCGGATGACTTCTTTTGGCCCACCTTGTATAAGAACCTCAGGTAGTCAGGAGACTTTTCATTGTTTAGGAGGCATAGCAGTGTACACACCAGCAAGTAATAATAATATTAATAATAATAACTTTATTGTACACCAGGTAATTACAAAGTACTTATAGCAAGATATGTAGGTACAATTGGCGGCCTTATCGCCCGGTGGCAATCTCTTACAGGCAACCAAGTAGTGTTTGATATAAAAGAACTCCAATCAAATGTAAAAAATTTATGATGAGAGATTGCCTTCTGGATTAAAAACATCACCTATGCCGATCCTAGTAAACTATGTTTAGGCATTTCACCTCTTGTATCACCATCGTATATAACATTTCTATCAGGCATATTACATGCCTCCCGTTCATTAGATGACCATCCTCTCAAATTTGAAAATTTGCACTGAATCCGATGGAATAAAAAAATTATTAAATAAAAATATCATTTCATAAAATTGAAATGAATTTTTTGTCAAGATTATTAGGTATATGAAAAAAGGTATAAATAAGTAAACAAAAATATTAATTAAATCCCAAGGACACATGTAGGATCGCTTCAAAATGAAAAAAAAAGATTAATAATAATATTTTTACAATTTTGCACCTTTATATGTATTTTGTGCAAAAACTATGAGAGCTACGCGAAAATACGTTTCCAAGTTTTTGTAGAGGATTTAATTTTCTACAATTTTGTAGTAGGATCTTTTTTTATTTTTCCAGCCAATCGCGAGATATAGACGAAAAAGTTGTTTTTGCACCCTTTTGCAATGTATTTGCACCCTTTGCCGGTATTGCAGCACCCTGCAATTTTAGTATATTAATTTACGAAGACTTACGAAAATTTTGGCGTTGGTTGCAGGTGTTCAACCAAAATGGCAAAGTTAAGCTTTTATTGACTGGACTATGCGGCAAACCGACACTGAAAAAGTATGAAAAGATTTTTGGGTCGTTTTTGTCGTGGTTGGGTTTTTTTTTTGTTACAATTATTAAACAATGATATCATCCAAGACCGCACTTCACATACATGTACTATTTCCGCAGTACCTACGAAGTTCAGTTTTGCGTAAACTTTCATTTGTGGTGTCATATGACATGATATCTTGGTTTAATACGTTATTTAATCGGTTTCACTGACCTTTTACGGAAAGTAATCGTATCACTATAATAATATCAACTTAAAACGTCAAATAATACATGTTATGTAATTTGTTATTGCACAATTGTTTGTTGTCTTGAAAAAAAAATATTATTAACTTATTAAGGTATATAATTAACCTTTGTATTGTATCTGAAATGTAAAAACTACTTTTCTAAGTCAAGCAGATGCTCAATAGAAATCTGCTGGTTTGAACTAACAGTGGTATGACAATAAATAAATTGTGCTATAGAAGACAGCCTTCCGCGGTGTATTCCGTGTACGCGTTTGTAGTATCTTAGGGTGCCCACACACACACAATATTATTGGCAATACGTACTTTATTGTCAATATTATTGCGTGTGTGTGTGGGCACCCTTAAGGTACGCGTCCATTGGCCCGCGCCGGACGCACGGCACGCAACGAATTGAACGGATTTGCCTTGTTCATAAATGCTGGCGTTCGGTGCGGGCGGCGCGGATAGGGGACGCAGCACTAAACTAAATAAAATCCGTTGCGTGCCGTGCGTGCGGTGCGTCCGGCGCGAGCCAATGGACGCGCACCTTTAGACATCGACTATCACGGGTAACAACCGCAGGACAAAGCCCCCCCCTAGGAAAGTTGCAAATGTTTTTCGTTTTCTATTCTCTATTTTATTTCTGTGTTCTCTTGTTTAATTGGCTAATATTTTGTTTTGATCACGTGACTGAGTGACATTAGCCAATGATACAAGAGAATAGAGACTAGAATAGGAAATGAAAAACGGGCTGGTCTGAAATGAAAGTAGCCTAAGTTACTCCTTATACATTTAATCAACTAACAACCGCAGGACGAAGCCCCCCCCTCCTAGCCAAGTTGCAAATGTTTTTCGTTTTC
This sequence comes from Phragmatobia fuliginosa, assembly GCA_932526445.1. Taxonomy (NCBI): domain Eukaryota; kingdom Metazoa; phylum Arthropoda; class Insecta; order Lepidoptera; family Erebidae; genus Phragmatobia; species Phragmatobia fuliginosa. The sequence continues at coordinate 19,423,594 of OW052061.1, forward strand.
TATTCTCTATTTTATTTCTGTATTCTCTTGTTTCATTGACTAATATTTTGTTCTGATCACGTGACTGAGTGACATTAGCCAATGATACAAGAGAATAGAGACTAGAATAGGAAATGAAAAACGGGCTGGTCTGAAATGAAAGTAGCCTAAGTTACTCCTTATACATTTAATCAACTAACAACCGCAGGACGAAGCCCCCCCCTCCTAGCCAAGTTGCAAATGTTTTTCGTTTTCTATTGTCTATTTTATTTCTGTATTCTCTTGTTTCATTGACTAATATTTTGTTTTGATCACGTGACTGAGTGACATTAGCCAATGATACAAGAGAATAGAGACTAGAATAGGAAATGAAAAACGGGCTGGTCTGAAATGAAAGTAGCCTAAGTTACTCCTTATACATTTAATCAACTAACAACCGCAGGACGAAGCCCCCCCCCTCCTAGCCAAGTTGCAAATGTTTTTCGTTTTCTATTCTCTATTTTATTTCTGTATTCTCTTGTTTCATTGACTAATATTTTGTTCTGATCACGTGACTGAGTGACATTAGCCAATGATACAAGAGAATAGAGACTAGAATAGGAAATGAAAAACGGGCTGGTCTGAAATGAAAGTAGCCTAAGTTACTCCTTATACATTTAATCAACTAACAACCGCAGGACGAAGCCCCCCCCTCCTAGCCAAGTTGCAAATGTTTTTCGTTTTCTATTGTCTATTTTATTTCTGTATTCTCTTGTTTCATTGACTAATATTTTGTTTTGATCACGTGACTGAGTGACATTAGCCAATGATACAAGAGAATAGAGACTAGAATAGGAAATGAAAAACGGACTGGTCTGAAATGAAAGTAGCCTAAGTTACTCCTTATACATTTAATCAACTAACAACCGCAGGACGAAGCCCCCCCCTCCTAGCCAAGTTGCAAATGTTTTTCGTTTTCTATTCTCTATTTTATTTCTGTATTCTCTTGTTTCATTGACTAATATTTTGTTTTGATCACGTGACTTAGTGCCATTAGCCAATGATACAAGAGAATAGAGACTAGAATAGGAAATGAAAAACGGGCTGGTCTGAAATGAAAGTAGCCTAAGTTACTCCTTATACATTTAATCAACTAACAACCGCAGGACGAAGCCCCCCCCTCCTAGCCAAGTTGCAAATGTTTTTCGTTTTCTATTGTCTATTTTATTTCTGTATTCTCTTGTTTCATTGACTAATATTTTGTTTTGATCACGTGACTGAGTGACATTAGCCAATGATACAAGAGAATAGAGACTAGAATAGGAAATGAAAAACGGGCTGGTCTGAAATGAAAGTAGCCTAAGTTACTCCTTATACATTTAATCAACTAACAACCGCAGGACGAAGCCCCCCCCTCCTAGCCAAGTTGCAAATGTTTTTCGTTTTCTATTCTCTATTTTATTTCTGTATTCTCTTGTTTCATTGACTAATATTTTGTTTTGATCACGTGACTTAGTGACATTAGCCAATGATACAAGAGAATAGAGACTAGAATAGGAAATGAAAAACGGGCTGGTCTGAAATGAAAGTAGCCTAAGTTACTCCTTATACATTTAATCAACTAACAACCGCAGGACGAAGCCCCCCCCCTCCTAGCCAAGTTGCAAATGTTTTTCGTTTTCTATTGTCTATTTTATTTCTGTATTCTCTTGTTTCATTGACTAATATTTTGTCCTGATCACGTGACTGAGTGACATTAGCCAATGATACAAGAGAATAGAGACTAGAATAGAAAATGAAAAACGGGCTGGTCTGAAATGAAAGTAGCCTAAGTTACTCCTTATACATTTAATCAACTAACAACCGCAGGACGAAGCCCCCCCCTCCTAGCCAAGTTGCAAATGTTTTTCGTTTTCTATTGTCTATTTTATTTCTGTATTCTCTTGTTTCATTGACTAATATTTTGTTTTGATCACGTGACTGAGTGACATTAGCCAATGATACAAGAGAATAGAGACTAGAATAGGAAATGAAAAACGGGCTGGTCTGAAATGAAAGTAGCCTAAGTTACTCCTTATACATTTAATCAACTAACAACCGCAGGACGAAGCCCCCCCCTCCTAGCCAAGTTGCAAATGTTTTTCGTTTTCTATTGTCTATTTTATTTCTGTATTCTCTTGTTTCATTGACTAATATTTTGTTTTGATCACGTGACTGAGTGACATTAGCCAATGATACAAGAGAATAGAGACTAGAATAGGAAATGAAAAACGGGCTGGTCTGAAATGAAAGTAGCCTAAGTTACTCCTTATACATTTAATCAACTAACAACCGCAGGACGAAGCCCCCCCCCTCCTAGCCAAGTTGCAAATGTTTTTCGTTTTCTATTCTCTATTTTATTTCTGTATTCTCTTGTTTCATTGACTAATATTTTGTTCTGATCACGTGACTGAGTGACATTAGCCAATGATACAAGAGAATAGAGACTAGAATAGGAAATGAAAAACGGGCTGGTCTGAAATGAAAGTAGCCTAAGTTACTCCTTATACATTTAATCAACTAACAACCGCAGGACGAAGCCCCCCCCTCCTAGCCAAGTTGCAAATGTTTTTCGTTTTCTATTGTCTATTTTATTTCTGTATTCTCTTGTTTCATTGACTAATATTTTGTTTTGATCACGTGACTGAGTGACATTAGCCAATGATACAAGAGAATAGAGACTAGAATAGGAAATGAAAAACGGACTGGTCTGAAATGAAAGTAGCCTAAGTTACTCCTTATACATTTAATCAACTAACAACCGCAGGACGAAGCCCCCCCCTCCTAGCCAAGTTGCAAATGTTTTTCGTTTTCTATTCTCTATTTTATTTCTGTATTCTCTTGTTTCATTGACTAATATTTTGTTTTGATCACGTGACTTAGTGCCATTAGCCAATGATACAAGAGAATAGAGACTAGAATAGGAAATGAAAAACGGGCTGGTCTGAAATGAAAGTAGCCTAAGTTACTCCTTATACATTTAATCAACTAACAACCGCAGGACGAAGCCCCCCCCTCCTAGCCAAGTTGCAAATGTTTTTCGTTTTCTATTGTCTATTTTATTTCTGTATTCTCTTGTTTCATTGACTAATATTTTGTTTTGATCACGTGACTGAGTGACATTAGCCAATGATACAAGAGAATAGAGACTAGAATAGGAAATGAAAAACGGGCTGGTCTGAAATGAAAGTAGCCTAAGTTACTCCTTATACATTTAATCAACTAACAACCGCAGGACGAAGCCCCCCCCTCCTAGCCAAGTTGCAAATGTTTTTCGTTTTCTATTCTCTATTTTATTTCTGTATTCTCTTGTTTCATTGACTAATATTTTGTTTTGATCACGTGACTTAGTGACATTAGCCAATGATACAAGAGAATAGAGACTAGAATAGGAAATGAAAAACGGGCTGGTCTGAAATGAAAGTAGCCTAAGTTACTCCTTATACATTTAATCAACTAACAACCGCAGGACGAAGCCCCCCCCCTCCTAGCCAAGTTGCAAATGTTTTTCGTTTTCTATTGTCTATTTTATTTCTGTATTCTCTTGTTTCATTGACTAATATTTTGTCCTGATCACGTGACTGAGTGACATTAGCCAATGATACAAGAGAATAGAGACTAGAATAGAAAATGAAAAACGGGCTGGTCTGAAATGAAAGTAGCCTAAGTTACTCCTTATACATTTAATCAACTAACAACCGCAGGACGAAGCCCCCCCCTCCTAGCCAAGTTGCAAATGTTTTTCGTTTTCTATTGTCTATTTTATTTCTGTATTCTCTTGTTTCATTGACTAATATTTTGTTTTGATCACGTGACTGAGTGACATTAGCCAATGATACAAGAGAATAGAGACTAGAATAGGAAATGAAAAACGGGCTGGTCTGAAATGAAAGTAGCCTAAGTTACTCCTTATACATTTAATCAACTAACAACCGCAGGACGAAGCCCCCCCCTCCTAGCCAAGTTGCAAATGTTTTTCGTTTTCTATTGTCTATTTTATTTCTGTATTCTCTTGTTTCATTGACTAATATTTTGTTTTGATCACGTGACTGAGTGACATTAGCCAATGATACAAGAGAATAGAGACTAGAATAGGAAATGAAAAAAGCGGCCAAGTGCGAGTCGGACTCGCCCATGAAGGGTTCCGTATCAGCAAGTAACATCATATATAAGTTCTTGTAGTTCGTTGTAACTTTCATCGATGTTCTTATACTAGTGTATTGATTGGATGAAAGGTAAATTGCGTGTTACGAATTATGACGTATTTAAAAAAAAAACTACTCACTAGATCTCGTTCAAACCAATTTTCGTTGGTAGTTTGCATGGTAATGTGCAACATATATTTTTTTTAGTTTTATCGCTCTCTTATTTTAAAAGTTAGAGGGGGGGGGGACACACATTTTTCCACTTTGGAAGTGTCTCTCGCGCAAACTATTAAGTTTAGAAAATAATGATATTAGAAACCTCAACATCATTTTTGAACACCTATCCATAGATACCCCATACGTATAGGTTTGATGAAAAAAAAATTTTTGAGTTTCAGTTCCAGGTATGGGGACCCCCAAAATGTATTGTTTTTTTTCTATTTTTATGTAAAAATCTTAATGCGGTTCACAGAATACATCGACTGACCAAATTTCAACAGTATAGCTCTTATAGTTTCGGAAATAATTGGCTGTGACATACGGACGGACGGACAGACAGACAGACAGACTTGACGAATCTATAAGGGTTCCGTTTTTTGCCATTTGGCTACGGAACCCTAAAAACGGGCTGGTCTGAAATGAAAGTAGCCTAAGTTACTCCTTATACATTTAATCAACTATCCACCATTGAAAGAAAATTTAACCATTAAATATCAATATTTGTAACACAAATGGAACGATCACTGTAATTCTAAATTCAGCAACAGGTGTTCGTGTTGGCACAAGACAAGTAAATTTTCGTTTGTCTTGGTACCATTCATAACGTGTTCTATTAATAACGAATATTTTAGTATTTTTTTAAGTAAGTAGTAGAGCCTTGCTGATTTCAGCACGAATGGGCCTGCTCGACCGTGTCAGTAGACACAGAGGACCTAATAATGACAGCATTTTTTGTGTCGTATTTTGTTGGTGAGTGAGAGACCGGAGATCCAAATATCTGGCCAGGTCGCATTGCATTTGCATTGCCTATACTCACAATGAGGATGGTGACCCCTACTCCTATATGGTACTCGTGCTTTCCATCAGGCTGAGTAGAGTCACTTTCGTAGGATTACATATGAAAAAAAACTCTAATCAAACCAGACTAGGAAAAATCCTCCTACTATGTTACATTATAAAGTCAACGAAAACTAAAACTTTGTGAGCATTTTTATACTGTTTTTTCTTCCTTATTAGAAAAGTTTCTGAAGATGTTTTTAATGTTCCCCATGGGTGGTAAAATAAACACCATTACTTTGACTTACTTTGACAACTACACAAACCAAATGTATAACATTTTTTTTAGTTTAGAAATCTTTATATGATATTAAACATAAGGTCTTAATTCTTTCCTATCCGCAAATCTTATAACTTGCAATTCCGTTTCATTGAAAATTAACGGATGAGGCAGACAACACGCATAACAGAATAACATTTAAACAAATAAATAAGATTGAAGTTTCTATTTGTAATATTAATTTAACTTTATTCACTAAATGCATATTAATTTGAAAGTACACAAGGTACTTACATCAAAAATCGGTTTTTAAATTCTTGCCTGCTTATATTGGCTTATCTCTGGAAAGGCTTGACTGATTTTCAGGAGACTATTATTACAGAACGTTGGACTGGTACTAGTCAATCTTTCAAACTACTTAACTTAACTACGGATTATAATGCAGTTTCGAGCAATAGACAGTGATTCGAGAGGAAGGTTTATACACACATCAAAAGTGTCTAGGGATCAACATATATTTTTGCAATAACTTTTCTCCTGATTGATATTAATTAAAAATTTCTTTAAGGATTCATCAAATAAAGTGTTTTCGTTTGTCACAGTAACGATAAACCAAGTCACCTTTGCATTAGTAAAGAAATTTGCCATTTTCCTAATAAAGGGATTTTTGACATTTGAACCACTAACATTAAAGTTCGAAAAAAAGACTGAAATAACAGTTTTCTTTAAAATTTTATTAGGTAACTTAAACAATTAATAATCCGTGTTTCTACCGCGAACACTAACAACACAAGAACATCGGTTTGGCATACTCAAAATGAGTTCATCCAAATCACGCTGTGGAATGGCCGCCCATGTTCGTTGCAACAACAAAAAAAGGTCTTCTTGCGACTGGATACCCTCCATATTCGGCAGAGCTCTTCTCTGTAGCATATCCCATGCATGCTCAATCGGGTTCAAGTCTGGCGACTGAGCAGGCCAGGGCAGGACATTGATGTTAGCTGCGGCGAGAGTCTGTCTTACAACTCTTGCGGTGTGCGGTCGTGCATTATCATGCATTAACTGAAATAAGGGACCGATTTGCACTTGTAGAGGAACGATGACGTCTGATACAATCGTCTCAGCATAAATTTGAGCGTTGAGGTTGCCTCTGATCCAAATCAACTCAGTTCTTCCGCCGATCCAAATACCCGCCCATACCATGATGGTTCCACCACTATAAGGATGGACTTCCTGGCAGGATTTTAATCGCTGTTGGCGTCCAGGGGTTCTCCAGTGTCGTATACGTCTTGTATCCGGTCTCATACCAAAACGAGACTCATCAGAAAAGCACACGAAACGCCATTGTTCTTCTGCCCAATTTCTGTGTTCAAGAGCCCATTGATATCGAATCCTACGATTGTGCATTGCTATAGGTGGTACCCGTAGCGGTCTTCGGGAATGAAGGTTCACTTCATGCAAGCGGTTTCTGACTGTTTGGTCGCTAATTAAGTTCCCTGAAGAGTGATGAAGCCTCACGGCTAACATCATGGCGGTTATTGTTGGAGCTCTTCGAGTTAAGATTTGAATGTATCGGTCTTGTCTCCGTGTGGTGCAGCGATACCGTCCTCCATGGCGCTCAGCCACGGTACCAGTGCTTCGGTAACGTGTCCAAAGTCGACTGATAACACTCTGACTTGTATTCAGAGCTAAAGCCACAGTACGTTGCCGGGAACCAGCTTCTATCATTCCCACGGCTCTGAGCATTTCTTCCCTGCTTAAATGACGTCGCCGCTCCATAATAACGTTGGTTTTAATCAGTAGTAGGGAAACAGTAGCACTAATAACTTCTTCAATGCGTTGTATGTTTTTATAGGGAAAATATTGGCAGCTGATTTTCATCTTTTACTCGAATTTGATTGACAGTTCCTGATTCAAATTATGAAATGCACCAAAAAGGATCCATATAAATTTATAAAATCATAAATTTATTACAAAGCCACATCTCAATCTCAAGAAATCCGCATAAAAATGCTTGATCCCTAGACACTTTTGATGTGTGTATGTGGAAATACGAGAATTTCGAAAACAAGACTTTGCGTCTCTACTAATATAATATTTAATAATGTTATTAGATATTATGGCATACTCGTATGTGCAAAACACCTAACTACCATGGTTATCATCTCACTCATTCATCAGCTATTATCATACACTTCTATGACTTGGCATATCTTCATTATTTGTGAACGATAATAAGATAAAAATCATGTACTGTGTATATATTACTAGCTTTCGTCCGCGTTTCCGCCCGCGTGTATGTCGGTTATCGCGGTAAAAAGTAGCCTTTGTCCTATCCCAAGTTCAGTTCTATCTTCATATAAAATTTCATCAAAATCGGTTAAGTGGTTTAGGCGTGAAAGTGTAACAGACAGACCGAGAGACAGAGTTACTTTCGCATTTATAATATTAGTAGGGATTGTTGAAATTAAATAGTACGTATCTAGTAGTAATTAAAAGACAATTATAGAGTGAATTGAAATCTCAATCACTTCTTCTAGTTGTCTTCTACAATATCTAGCACTTAAAGTGTTGAATCTGTCGTTTTGGTAAAGAAATCCCTATATGCCCTACGTCATACTGAAGGTTTCTGGATTCTGATAATGTCCAATAGCAGATTCATGTTCCATTTACTTATTACTTTTCAAGGCTCTTACAAATTCGAATTCGGTGAAACTATTGTAAAAGTCATTTAGTCTCTCTCAGGGGCTTCTTCAATAACATCATTCACCACCAGTTCAAGGGTCTTTAGACGTATATTTAAATATTTGTTATTAATATAAGGAAACAAACAAATTTCAAGCGGTTTCAACTTATTTACCAAAATCTGAGAAAGCTTGATGACTTTACTTTTCGCGAATTTTGTCTATAGCTTTTTGACCAATGTTGACACACGTATTGATCTGCAAATCTTCTGAGTTGCCAAAAAAGCAGCAACTTTTTATTGTCTCACCAGAGCTTTAACTTTGTGGAGGTATATTTTGTCGGCAAACCTTAAAAAAAAATAACTCATTCTGATGCCTTGCCTTGATTGTTTCTAACTTAAAACATTGCACCTAGGTTCAGTCCTGTATCTATTGTGTGAATATTCACCGATTACTTGATTGTGATCACGTTCACGTCTGAATTCTCCAAACAACGAATACCTACACAGAAATGGGACACCGATGTGAGGTTTATAACTAATGAAGTTATTCTAAGATACGCTAATAAATAAATAGTCTTCAATTACAAGTTAGTTACATTCCTCCAGAGTGTTTCCATTACATATTCAGTAACTGTTTTTTTATCATGAGTTCCAGAAACTTTCACACGTAAATTGCTGATTTTAAAATTCACGATTCTGTGTTTTCAAGTACATTAGTTAGACAATTTCGAACTTATACAGGTGCTTCAAGCGCCTTTGTAACGACTTGCACCTTGGTAAAAAATTCACAAGACTCGGACGTTCGTATAGTTACCGATTTAATTTGTGATTGTTTACACGCGTAATAAAATCATCATTACCATATTATATTACATGATCATTATAATCTAAGTAATGCTTATGGTAATAAATCAAATCAACTAATCGCTGTCCACTGCTGAATTTAATGCTTCATTGTTTAGGGTTCCGAGTCCAAGTGTAAAGTGGGTATGATTTTTAACCTTTTGACCGCCCGTGTCACATATATGTGACAAGCGAAAACTGTCCCTGTACGCAAACGTCACAGATATGTGACCAAAAAGCGGTACACTGAAATACGAAATTTATATAAGTACCTTAAGAAGAAGCTCTAACTCTTATCTATTTCCATAAAACTATTTAAATTGCTTTATGATATTAAGACATTTTACTCTAAAAAGAAAGAAATAAACTCTTAAAAAAGAATGTCCTCACACGCCAGAGTCACAAATATGTGACCACTAGTGATAAATAGTCTTCAATTACAAGTTAGTTACATTCCTCCAGAGTGTTTCCATTACATATTCAGTAACTGTTTTTTTATCATGAGTTCCAGAAACTTTCACACGTAAATTGCTGATTTTAAGATTCACGTTTCTGTGTTTTCAACTACATTAATAAGACAATTTCGAACTTATACAGGTGCTTCAAGCGCCTTTGTATCGGCGTGCACCTTGGTAAAAAATTCACAAGACTCGGACGTTCGTATAGTTTACGAGCGATTTAATTTGTGATTGTTTACACGCGTAATAAAATCATCATTTCTATATTATATTATATGATCATTATAATCTAATGCTTATGTTAATAAATCAAATCAACTAATCGTCATCCACTGCTGAATTTAGTACTTCATTGTTTAGGGTTCCGTAGTTTTGGACTCGGAACCCTTATAGATTCGCCATGTCTGTCCTTCCGTTCGTCCTCGCCCTACCGCCCAAATCTTTGGGGCTAGAAAGATGAAACTTTGCATGAATATGTGTTTTAATTACGTGGACAAAGTGCTACAATAAAATTATCAAAAATATTTTAATTGGGGGTGCCTCCCCTATGTGTAAAGTAGGTATGATTTTTAACAAAATAAAGTAATAATAAGTTAACATAACAATTGTTTATTGGACACGATTTAAAATCTACCTACCATTATGGGTGACTACGGAACCCTATTCTATGGGTAGCCTGACACGCACTTGGCAAATTTTAGTAGTGGTCTCTATACTCATTGCGAATGCAGATAATGCCTTTGGTCTCGCACTCACTTACGAATGCTGTCACTTTAAGATGGTGTTGAGAGGGTTGATCTTATCAAATTTATAAGGCTTTGGAATTCAACCCTTAGAAGAATCCAATACTTAAATAGTTTGGGCTTTATCTCAGCAGTATCCTGGAAATAATCGGACAATTCGTATATAACCGGCATTTAAAAATTAATATAAAATATGAAAAACTGATTCGAAAGTTGTTATTTAAACCTTAATTTCAAACGAATTTATAATTAAATCCATATTTCCTTATTCCAGGTGAATACAGGTTCAAATGTCCCATGCAAACATGTGAGAAAGCATTTCTAACCTCATACAGTTTGAAGATTCACATTCGCGCGCACACAAAGGCGAAGCCTTTCGCGTGCAATATCAGCGGGTGCAGAAAAGCCTTTAATACATTGTATAGGTAAGTGCTTAAAATCATTTTTTTTAATAGATTTCAAGGTCAATGTACCTCGTTCAAAACTTTTATTACTTTCAAATAGGCCAAGTGCGAGTCGATCTCGTGCAGAAAGGGTTCCGTATAGTTATACTATCCAAGAATGTACCTGTTGCCGTTATTCGGTGATTATAGAAAGGTGATTACTGCCTTTACCTTAACATCAGATGATCTGACTCTCATTGGTTCGTTCTCCATACCATAAAATATATAAAATTGTTATTCAATTAGATCTTGTATTTTTTACACTAAGTTAAACTGTGTCAAGAGTTAAATTAATTCCATGATCAAAGCAGTATTCGTGTAATAAATATAAGGAAATTGCTGCAAATTGTATAAAATATCGTCTATCTGCTATTTACGCCTTCAACGCGAAGGCGTAAATAGCAAAAAGACGACTGCAGTAAAATACTGTAAGAGTTTCCTGTTGTCATTTATTTTGTTTTCTTCGCGTTTTTGTATTTAGGTACAGTTGATAAAATTAAACTATACGTGTAAATAGTGTATAAAACCATTGAAGTGCACAATTCAAACATTTTTACCTGATTACGGCGAAGCCAAAAAGGTTTTAAGTTTTATCAGCTTTACGTATGTTTGCATACCGTAGTGCCCTAACTACTGAACTTTTTTCAATCAATTGATTCGTCATAACGACCCGAGTGACATTGGTTTCCCTACCTAATCCCTTGAACTTGAATTTACATACATGAAAACAGATTCGTTGCGAACTGTAAAAACTTGAAAATGAAGGTGTTGTGCCGTCTAAAACACACTGAAATATTCATTAGACAGTAAAGCGGCGTTTATGATTACGAACATGTGGTGGCTGACATGCTACTGAAATTCTCTCACGAAAACTGGCAAACTTAAATATTTAGACGATACTACTAATGATTGGCGGTTTCTCGTGCGCCCGCGAGTATGTTGCTTATCCCGGTATAGTAAAGAATTGTCTTCTTAAGGGATCAAAGTATCTTCACGACAAATTAAATTGAAATCGAAGTAGCTGTATATTTTGCCTCTGTGTGGAGTGCTGTGTCCTCGATTCGGCCATTGTAGTATTGGCCATCGTGCAATCGCTCCTTTCGTAACGGACATGTGATCTCCGAAAAATCCTTTCCCAGTTATCATCTGCGTTATCCCGTATAAGTGGATTCCGAGATTCCACTTGAGCCAATCCTCTATAACGGGTCTTACCGCCGTTTTTACCCCCTGTTGATTCGGAAGATTCATCATACAATATAAACTGTCTCAAAAAGTAATACGAGTGATGCCATCTATCAGACGACGACAAATCAAATTTCAGATTGGTTGAAATTAGTTTGGATTTGGCAGCCATTCGAGTAAGTCGTGTTTCGTGACTTTTACTAAGATGGAAAGAAAGTAGTATCATTAATTCGCTTTCTCTTTTGGATGGGAAACAATGGGAACAGACAAAGGCAAAGGCAGATGCTGTTGATGGGGACTCGTCGACATCCATGACCACAGTTAGATATTAGTTTAACAAATTTAAAGGTGGCGAACATCCGTCTTTGTTGAGGAACGACCAGTCACAGAAACAGTGTGTTTGGAATCAGTTTCATTATGACAAATATACCTTCGTGGTTTCAGAATAACTGAAACCGTTGTGGTTATTATTTAACATATTTAAATCAGACATATTCAGACCATGAATAATTGTACTGAATGAATCATTACTATTAATCATTGATTTTTACGTAAAAGTAAAATAAATAAAATTATTAAAACAATTTTTTGTTTATATAAATAGGTAGTAGAGCCACGCAGTACTACCCTCACACAGAAGACCATCATAATAATGAAAGCACTTTTGCTGTCGTATTTCGTTGGTGAGGGTGAGACCGGAGGCCCAATTATTCTGCATCGTTCTCCCGGCTTCCAGAGGCCGGGAGATTGATGCAGAAACATCCGGCCAGGCCGCCTTGGTGTGGGTCACCATGCTGAATTGTTTACCCTCACAATGCGGTTGGTGACCTGTGCCTCCTGGATTCCACTCATGCTTTCCATCAGGCAGAGTAGTCACTTTAACAGGATTATATATATTAAAAATAAGAATTTATTGGCTATTGTTCAATACATAAACATAGCTTTACAATAGATATTTACCAGCTACATTTCAAATAGTAAATAAATGAAATTAGTTAAAATCTACTTTTAACATGAATTATTCTCTGTTGTAAAAAGTTGTTGTAATTTTTCTTCATTGTATAGAAAACTATAATGTATTGTATGTATTGTACAGATAAAAATAATATATAGTTCCAGAATGTACTATTTTTTTCTGTTGCGAAGTCGAACGGTTGTGAATAAAAGTGACTCGATATAATTGAAGAACGAAAACAACTAATCAATCCATATTTCTGACTCGTAACGCTATAAATTATTACTTTTCAAACAACCGTGATGAATCAGAATGTTAACGTAATTCATGTGTTTGGAACCCCGCCAATAATTCTTACATTAATTTCGCAATACTATTTTCTTTTACGCGATTATGTTGGTATTACAATCGCAGAATAACTGATTAGGTACCAACAATTTATTACTGCAGTGACTTGCTTACTTAGTTATTAAATTTATAGGTTGCTCCCAGTTTTTTTAGAGGGTAATTACTAGATATCTATTGACAAACATCAAGGTAGTAGAGTTACGCTGAACTCAGCATAGACCGGCTTAAATATACAGGCGGCGTATGCGAGGTCGTACTCGTACGTACGTACTACCCTCGCAATAGAAGACCAACCAAATAATCTATACAAGTAAATAAAATTGGAGTGTCTGTTTGTAATATTAAAATAACCGCTTTGTACCAAATGCATAATATGTATGTATGTATATACACGGTACATATGCCAAAATTTTTTTTTTTACAATTTTTGTCTGTATGTTTGATCCGAGTAATCTTTGAAACGGTTGGACCTTTCACTGACAGATAACTGGTGATATAAGGAGTAACTTAGGCATTTTTTAGACAATCTTCGCCCCGCGGCGTTGTCCGCGGTTACAACAACAAACGCGGGGAACACCGCGGTCTCAGCTAGTAGTAATATAAAATGACAGCAATCGTGCTGTCGTATTTCGATGGTGAGTGCGAGCCTGGAGTAACTATGTATTTCATTGTAATCTAAAAACTAAAATAACTTTCTAACGCAAGCTTCTGAAAATCTGGGAATTCAAAATTTTATTGTCTCTTAAGAGAGAGGACTTTTTGAAAAAAAAATTGGATCTATCTGGTCAGGATGTAAAAGACGTAACTAATTTACTGTTTTATTTATAAAAATAGACTTTTGCTGAAACTATTAGGTAATTTTTAAAGTTTTCCAAAATGTGTCTTCAGGTTGCGAGCACATCAACGGTTACACAGCGGGGACACATTCAACTGTACCACTGGCGGCTGCACGAAGTTCTTCACCACGCTCAGTGATTTAAAGAAACACATACGCACTCATACACAAGAAAGGCCTTACAAGTAAGTTGACCTTGACGCAGTAAAGTTCAAATATATCTTGTTATATACATATATGTTTGCTTATTTATTAGCTCATAATAAACATGCGTATGTTACTTTTGGATAGATGTTTATCAATACAAAAAAACCTTTTCATTGATTATATTTCGATTATAATGTAATGTACCTAAGAAATTAAAAAAAAAAGATCTAAAACGTGTTATTTATTACCATATTATATTTGGTAGCTAAATGGATCGTACTATTTTTTTAAGTATTTTTAGTTTTTTTTAATTATAAGGCTGACAACGTTATCCATTTTCAATTCAAGATTTCATTTTTTCAATGCTTACATACTATTTATCGATTATTATTAAAGTGCCTTAGGTACCACGAGTTCAAAAACCTCTATAATTTTTGCTTTGATGGCTTGCCATCTAGCGTTCAGGACAGACGACACGATTTGTTATTCTGAATGGTGCTTAGTAACTAATAGCTGTTTGTTCCTACGCTATTTACGAGTGTCGCGGGATTTTGTCTATGATCAAAACAAAAAGAATAATTATCTCTTTTGTAGTTTCACTGCCAAATAGAAAGTGCTTTGGCATAACGCCATACAGTTCGCTGTACTTAGGGTGAATACGTACCTATTTTCTGAACATATTGTTCTGAACTAGTTTATGGAAATAAACGTGTTAATCTAATGCTCTCAAGTTGCCAACAATTATTCTTCTTTGAACTGTATACTGAAGCAAAGAAATTGTATCCTATTCTTGTCTTCGGATTCTTGTCTTTTGAGAGACAATTGAGATACGAATAGCAATGTGGATAGTTAAATGTAGATTTTATGCAATACTATAGTTTAAAAACTTACTTCTACACTAGAAAATATGATTGTTACATTCATACATACATTTGACTGCAAGAGGTCTCGGGTTCGATTCCCGGGTCAGACCCAATGTTTGTGGGATCCGTATTTGTTTCAAAGTTTGGATGTTTTCTATGTATAAAATTTGTATTTACAAAAAAAGCATGTTTCCGTATTTATATCAGTTGTCTAGTATCCATAATACAAGCTCTGCTTATTTTGGGACTAGCTGACGTTGTGTTTCATGTCGAAAAAAAAAAAATTATTTTCATTGATCAGACGCAATAAA
The DNA here is from genome assembly GCA_932526445.1 of Phragmatobia fuliginosa. Lineage (NCBI taxonomy): Eukaryota > Metazoa > Arthropoda > Insecta > Lepidoptera > Erebidae > Phragmatobia > Phragmatobia fuliginosa. The sequence goes on from OW052061.1 coordinate 19,438,826, forward strand.
TAAATAATACAAGTAGCATATAAAAATCTTGATTTTGGATTCACATCAATATATCCTTTTACAGATGTCGAACAGAAGGCTGCGGAAAATCCTTTACAGCGTCACATCACCTAAAAGCTCATGGTCGTACGCACTCCGGTGCTAGGCCTCACGCCTGCACCGCACCAGGTTGTAACCGACTGTTCTCCACGGCTACCAGTCTCAAGGCACATGCTATGAAACATCAGGTACAATACTCAACATTTTTTTCCATCCAGTAATCTGCATGTATTTGATCACTGTTTTTTTCTGAAGAGACGCTTAAGGACTGTTAAAGGCTGTTGATGGATCAGTCATCGTCTTTCTAGCATTTAGAAGCAAGTCTATTTAGGGTCGGCTACTAGTATAACTGGTTTTACCTGAATATCGCACCTTGAAGGCGCACTGAATTCGAAGGTAAAATAGTTCTCAGTATATTTGAGGATACTACTTCCCTTTTATTATTAATAGATGTTCATGACAACCGGGACCGATGGCTTGACGTGTTAATGTAAGGCACGGGCGTAAAAAAATACCCACGCAAACAATATAGTCTTACAAAAATATAGTCATATTGTTATTTAAATGTAACAAAAGCAAACGACGAAGAATTTCTAGTGGCATAAATGTAACTACGAGAAATTCGAACTATAAGAACAACTATTTCTGTCTGTAATATGTACTTAGTGATCACAATTTCAAATTTGACAGGTATGATTGCAGTTTTAATAAATAATTTTGTTTTATATTTCACTTTTTTTTTATAGATTGAAGCTGAACCTGTAACAGATAAGGTCGCAGAAACCGCGGAAACAGTCCAAACCGAACCATCAGCGTCCCAATCAATGAACAAAGTCAACGATTTTATGAACTGGGACAGCCTCCTCGAATCCTTCGGCAGAATCACCACAGAATCGAATTCAACCGATGGCAGTTTAGAAGATATTACTCAAGTCAATACTGTAGATATAGCCGAACTATTGTTTCCTGATAACACTAACAATATTAAAAACATTGAATCTAACGATCTAACCGTAAACTACGATCTCGCTTCACTAACTCTTTCGCCTTTTGACGTTGACAAAATGGACAAGAAAAGTCCATCAGCCGATTCTTGGGTAGACATCAATGAATTACAACCAACAGTACCCCTGCAAGTAGCTCCAATGGATGTTGTTCCTAAGTTAGAAATAAAATCAAAAGCTATGCAACTTGCTTTGGCCAACGAAATCGAAGATCAAGCGCCTTGGGTCGATGTTAGTGCTTTAGCGGCTTCGATATCAGAAACCCCAGTGTGCATTGAAGAGAAAACCCCGGAGAGTATATTTACAATGGCAACTTTTGTGCCTACTCACATGCAGAGTTACATAGACTTGAATACAGAAGTTGCACCTACAGCTAATCTCATCACCCATGATTCCTTTAATTTAGACACACCCAATGTTTTGGACGTTGGCGATAAAGTTTTCAATGACAGTGAAATAGTCACAAACCTCGAAGTTACAAAACTCTACAATAATGATTACAGCATATTTTTAGGATCAGACGAAGACAGATCACTAAATACACCACCACCTTCAAAAGTTCAGCAAAACATCGAAATAAATCCAGCAAATTCTGTACTCTTCAATACAGATTTAGATTTGCAGGACACAATACTGTTCGACAATGAACCTGCATCTGATATGTACGTAGTGAGAACGGAGAATATATTTGGCAAGAAAAACGCTTTAGAGCAGCTAACTGCCGACGCTGGTATATGCTCTTGTACAAACTGCAAATGTGATCCGTTAGCTGGAGAATGCAGGAGTTGTGGTCAACAAGAGGTTCCTGCGCCAGAGGGATGTTGCAAAGAAGATTCGTGTTCATGTGTCGATTGTAAATGTGACCACGCCGCCATGAAATGCGTTGCAGGGTGTGGTCAAGCGACCGATACGAACCACAACACATTCTTGCATTATCATAAGAGACATCACAAGTCCAGTTTGGAAGAGTTGGGTATATATACGACCCAATGCGACGAGGAAGTGCTATCATCTGGTGGGATGCACCATTTGAGTTGTTCATGCAGTTCAAAACCGTCACATGAATGTGGCAATAAAACGTCATGTAATGAAGTAAAAAAGTGTGGTTCGGATAAAAAGTTGCCAGAAGAGAAAATACCCTCTTGTAGCGGCAAGAAGTCTGATGACGAAAAGTGTTGCAATGATAAAGCTTGTTGCATCACAATATGCTTCAAGAAAATTAATACTCTTAAACAATTTTTGTCTAACAATGAAATAATGCAAGCATTGAAATTGAATAACCTTGACGTAACAAGCTAATATCAATAACTTTATGAATTGATGCATTTAATATTACGTACAAAAAGCATTGAGGTTTTTGCATTACCATCTTTAGCCATGGTTGTTTTTCGTGATATTTTGTCAATGTTTTTATTCAAATGTCATGTTTAAGGTAAAACCAGGATAGATATTTATAGATCTAAGTATTTGTCATGTTTATCAATGCAATATCTAAATGTTGACCATTGTTGCCCAGGACATAGGTCTTTTGATCAAGTGTCTGTGTGCCATTTCACTACTAACATCACTGGTGATATCTATGTATTTAATTTACAAATGTTATAGTATTCGTTAAAATTTTTGTATACTTACGTAACTCGTGCAATAATTATATCTCAAATATTTACTTTTATTTGTTGTTAATTGATGTAGTAGAATATTTTATTTATATGCTTTTTAGTTATTTAATTTTATTGATGGATTACATGCTGCGTAGTAACGAATTTATAACTATACAAGAACAATGTATTTACAACGAAGATTTATGATATTTTTTCTACACTTGATGGACAATCTATACATTCTCTAATTGAATTAAATATAATTCAAAAAGTATAATATTTATACATACGTTATCTATTCGACTCCTTTCGGCAACCTCAAAATGTTGCCATTTAAAAAAAAATGTTCAAGGCCTAAAGCCTGTTTCAGTTGCCACACAGAGATTTATCTGTAATTCTGTACTTTTCGGTATGAAAAACCCGTGTAACTGATTAACTATATAGTTGGCAGTAAAAGCAAGAATGGAAATTATATCGAATCTTTTACTTTTTTATGTAAGAAACGTAAACGTTGGTGCTATTTGTATTTTAAGTAAACCAGTGCCTTTAATGTTGTTGTACTTATGTAATGCTAATACTGTACAAATGTTGAATAATTTTATATGAGATTTTTATTCATTAGTCGTAATGAAAGCAATAATATTAATGCCATAAGTTTTCTAGTCCACATAACAAATAAAATGCTTTATAATATTTTAGTTCTTTTATTCCGCTTAAACATTGAGATCCACGTTTTATTAATACAAAGTATTACTATGAATTTGAATGTAAAGTTACGAAAGTGATTACTTAATTTATATGAATAAAACTTAGTACTTGAGAATATTGTTCTTGATTTTGGTTTGAGATAGGATGGCCTCAAACCTCTCCTAAGTATGATGCTATGGGTTGTTGATGATCGATGATGAAATTTAAATTCTTGCCTAAATCTTTGCCTACCATTTACAATATAATGAAGTCTTTAATGACTCTCACTAAATATAAGACATTTAGTTAAAAAGTTTTCTTATTGATACATTTAGAGAATGCACATTAGGTCTAATGCTTGCTAAATAAATATAATACTTAACTACAACACTTACATTTTTGTCACAAACTTTATTTTTTTATGGAAATACTAAATAGTATCAAGGTTGCCATTTAAAATAAAAGTTGTTGTTATCCAATTCAGCACAACAATTAAAAAAATAAAAGATCTGATTTACTATGATATATGGAATACATTTGAAAATTTAAAAAAGGAATTACGTAAGTTTGCCCTAGCAACAAATTTAGGTTCAGTATTTATATTTTTTAATTATGGCAAACAGTAGTTTTGAGATTCTATACAAACATAATTATATTCCCCATTAAACTTACATATTTATTATTGTGTTTAAGATCCATTCATTATTGAGATAAATCCCTGGAGTAAAATCAATTTAAAATTATTTTTTAGTATATCTCAAAATATTTGTTCCCTTATAGAGTAGGTAATAGATTCCTTTAGGGCAACTATTATATAGATAGTGCAATATTAAATTTACTTTTTTAGCTTTCTTTTAAAAACAACATCATATATTATGTAGGAATACTGAAATCAGTGTGAATCTAATATCTTGAGAACATATTACATAGTTACCATAAACAGGTATATGTTAGGAATCAGTACTAGTTCATGTAAAACTTCTATTTCCTAAAAGTATTTTGTAAACATTACTTAATAAAATGATTCATATGAAAAATAACTAAATCATATTTAGTAAATAATAAATTACTCCTAAGAATATACATTATTATACCTGTTATACATTCTTATGTATAAAATACATTGAATATTATGAGAAAGAGCATAATGATCTTGTTCTAACGCCTCTTTTTCTTGTCATGTCGGCGAGCACGAGACATAGTCGCCCTGTGACCTGGTGATGATTGTTCTGAACTGCATTCATCACTGTCAGTGTATGCCTGGAAATATCACCTTCAAACAGTTTCTATTGATGATTCATTAAAATTAAATGAAAAACAGAAGAAAAACCTAATGAAAGCATTTGTGCTGTCAAGTCTTGTTGGTGAGAGACCAGAGGCCTAACGATGCAGTAGAACTACTGTTGGATTCTACTCATGCTTTCCATCAGGCAGAGTGGAGTCACATTGGCAGGCTCATACATAAAAAAATAGACTATTTTACATTACATACATTAAACTGCCTTGTTGGTCTAGTGGTTAGTGTATGAGGCTGCTGATCAAGAGGTCTTGGGCTTGATTCCCGGGTTAGACCAAATATTTGTTTCGGAGTCTGGGTGTTTTCTGTGTATAATATGTATGTATTTATAAAAAAAAGTATGTTTATGTATTTATATCAGTTGTCTAGTATCCATAATGCAAGCTCTGCTTAGTTTGGGAATGGATTGTTGTAAGTGTCAGAATATTTATTAATAAATATTTACTTTATTATTTCAATAAATATATAAATAAATAGAGAAATAAATATTTATTTTATTATTTATTTCTCTATTTTGTCATATTTTTTTAAAAATTAGTAAATACCTAAAGATAATATTCCATAATATATATCTCGAGAGTGGACTTTTCAGTACAGTATGACAATAACACTAACAAGAGAATAAAAACTTGACACAAAACCTTTACCAATGCTTTGGCCAGCATAGCCAGCCTTTCTAAGGAGAGATCTAAGTCCAGCAGTGGACTGTTAAAGGCTATATGCCCAGTCCTGTTGAGCAAATAATTTTTTTTTGTCTATAAATTTGTGGTATGTTAAAATAAATTTAGTTTTGTGCAACTTATACAAGAAAGAGGTTAGACTGTTAGTTATTTACTTATTTAAAGAGATCAAATTGACAGTTTTATCAAGTAAATATTAAAACTCAAATTCAAAGAGTTTTTATTTCAAATAGGCCTTTTTCAGGCACTACAATAAATAGGCATGTAATACTAATCACTGCGATGTTGGTCTAGTGGTTTGCTTATGTGGCTGCCGATCAAGAGTTCTTGGGTGCGATTCCCAGTTTGGACCAAGTTTTTGTATGATCTACAAATATTTGTTTCGCAGTTTGGGTGTTTTCTATGTATAATATGTATGCATTTACAAATACTATATTTATGTATTTATATCAGTTTTCCTGGTACCCATAACACAAACTCTGCTTAGTTAGGGGCTAGATGACGTTGTGTGCCAGATGTCCCAAATATTTAGATTAATATATTGGGAATAAAGCTAGGAAGAACAAGAAGTAGAAGATATATATATATATATATATATGTTAGAAGAGTGACATGTTTTAGACCTAAATATATGTTAAAAGTAGACACTACAGTGAGGATATAACTTATTGCTGCTGTAAAGTGTATTTGATCATCTCTGGAGGTAAACCCTAATTTTCTGCTTACTTTAATATTCTAACTAATAATACATTAGGTACACGTATTTTCAAGTTATAGGTAAGTTACTATAAGTTATTAGTAAGTGTAACTACTTAGTGACAACAGATTAAGTTAAATAAGATTATGCATTTAATAAGGTCTACACTAGGTACACTTACTTTTAAGTTATAAGTAAGTTAATGTTAAGTTTTAGGCATGTGTTACTGTTCTGTGCCAACAAATTAACATACAGCAAAACCAGTTTTTACGAGCGTACAAGAGTGCAGTTAAATTATACCTATAGAAACAAAAATAGAATGGACTACAAAAACTACGAATTTGGATTATTTAGGTTTACCTTTTCGTACGGGTGTGATTCACTTTGCTCATCAGTTAAAGTAACACAGGCCAGCAAGCAGACCAGCTGGAAAGCTGCTCCAATATACAGTCCATACCGAATTACCGTGCTCATCAAATCTTCAGCAAAAATCTCAATAGGTATCATTTTGATTAAGGGGAACCGCTGCTTTTTGGCCCGAATTTTAGCTATAATCACACAGATTTGAATAAAATACAATATTTAGAGGAATCTTTAATTAATGATCAATGACTAATTGGTAAAAGTTAATAAATAATGTATAAAAACAAACGACAAATCAATATGTATCTACGAGTTTTGTTGATATCGAATTCCTTTTTTAATTTTGACGTCTCAGTCATGAGTGCTGCCAGCCCTTAAATTCGTCTTTCCCATTTTGAAATTGAAAATGCCATTTTCAATTCTTTCAATAACTGCTTATAATAAATTCTACATAACCATCTTTATTATGGGGAGATTACAAGAAGTTCCAACTTTTATTCTTATGTAAATATAAAATATTTAAGATAAAAACTTTTCGCAAACCTGATACTCATTTACCTCTAAATCGAGTAAAACAATTAATTTAATTGATATTCCTAAGACTACTTTTATTAATTATTATTTTATTATTATTTGTGTTTTTCTAGGTACCGGGGCAAATGGGACAACAGAATCCAATTCCTCGTAAATTAATAAGGTGCTGCGGTGGGCCTTCCGACATCCGAAAACGGCATTCACTTTCTGGTTACCGATGTATTGACTAACATCGATTAACATGACTCAAAGGGTTAAAAAACTCATAGCCTTTCATTTAATATTGAAGTAAAAAAAAATCTTATGCTGACAACCGGTATCGGTCCTGTCTGCTGTTGGTTTGCGGAGAACTTTACCAAGGAGTAGATATGTGGTGTTGCCATTAAAAATTTAAAATCCTTGAAACAGTACCATGATGGCCATAACTGAATTAAAGTAGGTACAGTGGTGTATAAATGGAAGTTTTAGTGGTAGTAACTAGTAGGTATCTAGTACCTACCTATTACAGTTTTAAAATTGCTACAAAAATTATGATTTATTTTAGTAGCAATTTGTAGACTGCCTGCATGACCGTTATCCAAAAAACTCCTTAAACAATGTGATTAGTTGAAACTTACAATCGCATGCCTAGCTTAGATAAAAACAAGATAAGAAACGAATAAAATTACGGTTTATTAATTGAAAATTAGTTTTACTCAGCGTAAACGTTTTAATAACCAACAGGAATGAATCACACAGTCGCGTGATTCATAAAATATCTTCAATACACTTTATTTTTATTTCAGTTGAAAAATGGGATAACTGTTCGTAATAATAAATAGTAATAACATTATTTGCTACCTACATTTATTTAATTCATACCATGAGGCTTTATATGTTCTGTAAGTATATATTATTTGGGTACTCAGAGAGGATGATTTGTTCGGTCCCGGTTGTCATGAACATCTATAGCAATCGTTATTGGGAAGTCAGTGCCCTCAAATTTTACTGACAACTATGTAGTTCAACCTTCGAATTTCAGTTCGCCCTTAGGGTTGCGGAGATCCGATGCCAGTCGCTCCGGGAAAAAACTGATATTCAGTTAAAACCGGTTGAACTAGTAGCCGACCCCAAATAATTTTGGGAATAAGGCTAGGAAGAAGAAAAAGAGGATGAGTAATAGAAGGCCCACGAAACTAATTTATAGAGCGAGTGTGATTGGAAGTCGTGCGAATAGCACCAGGAACCGATGATGGCCTACAGTGATTTAATTTTATGAATATGGTTGAAACAAAAGAGGTGTGTCAGGAACGTAACAATTAAGCACTTTAATGTTATCACTACATAGTATAAAACAAAGTCGATTTCTCTGTCCCTTTGTATGCTTAAATTTTTAAAACTACGCAACGGATTTTGTTGCAATTTTCTTTAGTAGATAGAGTGGTTCAAGAGGAAGGTTTTTATGTATAATACATGTATGATATAGTACATAATAATTTTAGAGGTTTCTAATGTGTGTTTTTGTACGCTTACATTGCAAACGCTGGCTGTACCCTACGAGATAGATCAAAATAATGTACTACAGTATTGTACATCTTAAAAAGGTCTACCTACATAAAAGTCCACGCAGGTATATGTCTATCTCCTAAGGATAACCCACAATAACCGTTTTTTTATTTTTTCTTTTTACGAGAAATAATGGCTTATTTACGAAGCGATTTTAAGCAATACAGTATTAATCCTTATCCAATTAAGTACCTTAAATACATTCTGTATTAAATATACATTAATATGGCCCTGTACAGTATGTAATTTAAATTAATACTTTTGAAGATATTACAGATTTAAAATGCAGGAACAAAGCGATCATGGCTGTACCGGCCGGGGCCCGTTAGTTGACGCTGCTGTCGATTTGTCACTATCAGATAATAACTAAACACAATACTTTATTATAAATTAATTCTAAGGTGGTACGAAGTTCGCCGGGTCAGCTAGTATTACATAAATATGTTAAATTTTAGGGTTCGGTAGTTCGTGATTCGGAACCCTTATAAATTCAAATTGTCTGTCCGTCTGATTGTCGGTCCATCCTCGACTTACCTTCCAAACGGTTAGTGCTAGAAAAATGAAACTTTGCATGGAGATGTGTTTTTGTTTCGTCGACAGTGCTACCCCATTGTGTAGGATATCATCAGATAGGTTTTTTAAAAACAACAGAAGAGGTTGCTAAGATATTTTTCTGATTTAGACATCCGTTTGCGAGTTGTTGATCTTTGAAGGGTATTTTTTTGTCGAAACAGAACGTCCCTCCTAATCTAAAAGCTCAACAACTGTCTCAAAAAAAACGTCATTGTAGCTCAAGTAATTAACTTTAAAGGTCCCAAGTAACGATATAATGTAAATATAACAAAAATCTATTGGATACGATTCTAAATTCACGTGCCACTGTTTGTGACTACATAACCCTAATCTATGCCTGACACGAACATGACTGTTTTTTTTTGTTTTATATTGTAAAGTGCTTGCATGACATATTAGTGAATTTCTTATAATGTAACTGAGTAATTATATTATTTAGATAAGAAATTCTCCATTTCAATTGCAATAAAAAATAACATTGATGAGGGTCTTTATCAGTTGGTACCTATTTACTACCTTAAGTTCCGTAGGGACCATTAACCAATTTGTAAACTTAGACATTTAAATGCAAAGGGAATGAAATCCATACTTTTAAACGAAGATATTACGGAGTCGTTAAATGCTAGTCGCTTTGATGAAATTAGATTAATTTATTTACAGATTTTATTATAAATTTAGTAAGATGTAGCTATGATTATGACATCAGTGAAACAAAGACAAAAGCCGAAATTGATGAAGAAATGTTAGAAGATGGATACTATGATGACACCAAATTAAATTTACAAGGAAACATCAGGAAGTTATTCGTTGTGGTATGTGGACTGATTCACATTTACATTAGTTATTCATTGTTCTCAATGCATAAACTGTGGTTTAATTTTGACAAGACGATAAGTCGATTTAAACTTCTTTCAGAAGATCAACTGAAAATAACAGCATTTGCATGTTGATACTGTCGTGTATCGTTGGTGTACGATTGCCCAGTGATGCAGAAGCATCTAAGCCGTAATAAGCCGTCCTGTATTGTATGCATTCACAATTTAGTGTGGTATCATACTCATACAATACTCACGGATTATATTAGATCGACTGATAATAACAATCATCTTTTTCAGACAAGCGATTTTGAGTCTAGTTACCAGCATGCAGTATCTGACATCAAGTTTTACAGAAGTCATTAGGTTCTACATTCCATTGACCTTTCCAAAACGTCCTAAAACTAAGCCTCTTTACCAAACATTACTTTCTTGCGTAGGAGTCTTATGTGTGACTACTTTAGACATAGGTTATTATAACTGGAACGGGGCTGTAATACCCTCACACTGAAGACCAATCTGACGGCCCGTTTACGACCTTACCGCTGTGAGCGGTAGCTAAGAGCGAAACTCCGAGCGTTAATATCAAAAGTATAAAAATGTACGAGCCACGCCACGAGTCGCCGCTCGGCGGCAGCGGTTAAGAGTCTCCCGAAATGAATGAAATTAAAAGTGATTTGAATTAATTCAGGTTTCACCTTCCTTTATAGACATCGATCTTAATACTGTGTAATGATGATTTTAGTTAGCATTCATGTAAAATACTATTTTCAGGAATTAGGATTAGGTTCTAAAAACCGAAACGTTGTATGTTCTCCAATATCAGCCTTGATGCCATTAGCTAAATTAGTGCTTGGAGCCAAGAAATATTCTGAATCAAGATCTGAACTGTTAGATGCTTTGGGATTGAGGAAGAGAACTCACGTAAAGTATTTTATAATAATTTAGTTACAAAAGATGCCATAGAACTCATATTGAATAGATAATTACCATAATGTGATCACAATATCAAATTTAAAGAGAAACCTTCAACAGTGGACTACGGCTGTAAATAATTTTGATCTGTGTTATTTCTTGCTATCGGAATACGATAACTCAGAAAAAAACATTTATTTATTATTTGTTTAAATTAATGTTTTTTTTTTTGCTATAATACATGTGATAATATCTGTAGGTACGAACGTGCCTTTTTTGAGGTACCTACTATTAACAGGGGTTATAGAAAATATAACTTCACGCTAAACTGATCTGAATTAGAGTAGATACGAGTATAACTAAAAATATATCAAAAAATTCTAATGTAGGATTCATTGTCGCTAATAGCTTATTTAAGTAATACGAGTATAGTCCATTGCTGAACACAGGCAATCACATAGGTGCAGTTCTTATGGGCGCTCTGAAGACAAACTTTCTGCGATTGAAATTGCCACTTGGCGGCGTAATAGTCGCGCTACGACAGCTGTCTCTCTCTTACGTATTGCAAAGCGACCCGAAAACGACGCAATAGTCGCTAACTACGAACTAAAGTATGGGCAGACCACGCTTGAAATAAGCACACGAAATCCTTAAGAACTGTGCTTCTATTTATGTATGTAGCTGTATTGACACAGGCCTCTCCACGTCTGAAGTTTATCGGTAAACGGCTGACTTCCGGGTGGAGAGCTACATTCGGCCTCTACCCGCTCACGTATCTCACGCGAGTGGCGTAAAACCGCTCGCCGAGTCATGATGGCTGAATTTCCAACTGGAGACTCTCGACTAATTCTCGAGTGAGCAGGACGGCAGTTCGTGACCCTTTCCTTCCGACTGATGCAGGTCCTTTCCGAGCATGGTTGCTTTGGGAAGTACGTACACACGGTCGCTAGGAGGGAACCGAGTCCCGCTTGTCATCACTGCGACTGTGAGGACTCGGCTCAACACACGCTGGTTATGCCACATTATTTCTGTAGCCGTGACAAACTCATGTCTACAGAAATAATGTTGTCCAGATTTACTTATTAAATGATTAGATTTTGTTTACATAATAAATGAAACTTATAATATTATTACTGTTCTAATTATTATATCACAGGTAAGCAGTATATACAAGCAAATACTTACCGACCTAGAATACCTGCAGGGTGTGCAGATCAACCTCGCAAGTAGAATGTATCTATCTGATAAATTTCAACTTAAAAAGAGTTTTAAAAACAAAACAAAAAATATATTTAAATCTTCGATTGAATTAATAGATACAAATCGCCCAGAAGAAGTTGCTGATAGAATAAATCAATGGGTAAATTATATGATTGTATTATTATAGTACTTGGAGATATTCAAATTTATGAAATCTAGGTTAGAAGAATAAAATATTTACTGAATTAAAGTAATTATATACTACTAATTATATAGTATTGACTAAAATCACAAGAACCATGCAGTATTTCTCACAAGACAATAAAGAATAGTGGATAGACTTTAGTGATCACCCGCTTGCTTCTGGGCCAAACTATCGACTGACTTGAAATGATTGCTAGACACTCGTGTTTTTTGCTGTAAACGGGACTTATTCGCTATAAAATTACCTTCTACTTTCCGACGTTTCGAACGGGTTATACCGCTCAGAGTCACCGTGGTACCGTGAAATTAATTTGAACTCGAATTAGTCCCGTTCACAGCAAACAAGATGAGTATTTGTAAAAGTCGCGAAAGTGTAAAGTTATTTCTATATCTCAAAACATTAACAAATGGTTATTTATACTCGTGCATGTATTTATGTATTACAGGTAGCTGATCATACAAACGATATGATTAAAAATTTAATTTCTAAAGACGAAATCGCACAGAGTGCTTCCCTACTTTTGGTGAACGCCATTTATTTTAAAGTAAGTTTAAGCAGGTACGAATAAATTGTTAATGCGGATAACATTTATTATATTAAACATTCGTAAGTAGCTCATAACTGTCTAACTGTTAAGCTTTCACGGCAAAACACCTGGACCGATTTGAACGAGTTTCGGTATAGAGATAGACTAGACCACGGAAAAGGACATTTTTGTCGAGATAACCCTCATAGCGAAGTGGCCGCAGGTGATTGAAAGCGAACACCGAGGGTAAGCAACGGCGGCGCGGTCAGTACATAGATGGGTGACCGTTAGTAACATGATGATTTGTTTAGTTATTTTTGGACACTACCTGTGTAAATATCAACATCTACATTGTGCTCATATTTAACTGTTTTCTTAATAAAATTCCTAAACAATGTAATAAAAAAAAATTGAAAACTATGTTGGAAAGGAGTGTCCATGGAGGTTCTTGTCTGTTCTTTTCCATAGGATCTACGTATTGACTGACTGACTATTTGACGTTTTAAAAGTGCCGTTGTTTTAGTTTATTTGAAATAAAAATGTTTTGATTTTGATATGCTATGAGAGTTTCCGTGATTTGGAGGTCGCATTAAGCAGTCGGTCCCGGTTGTTATCATACGATAATAGTCACGAAGCTTAGTTGTTTTTTTTTTTTTAAAGACAACTCCCGCATTAGGAATATTAATTCCTGTGTCGCGGGGGGCTTTACAAACATACATGAAACGGACACAAATAACACCCAGACTCAGAACAACAAATTGTGAATCACACAAAGTGTTATCCTACGTGGGATTTGAACCCACGACACTTGGCGCAGTAGGAAGCGGTGTGGCGACCGCTTAAGCCACTAGGCCAACCGTGCAGTCAGTTTAAAAATATCCAACGCCAACCAGGCCAGTCAGTCCCCAACCCGCACTTGGCCAGCGAGGAGACATATGGCGTTTAAAATAAATATAACATTAAGGGTTAGTACTAAATATAATATCTATCTTTGATCGAGATATTTTATACTAAAAATATAATACTTTACAGTATATAATACTTTACAGTATACTTTACAGTATTATATTTTAGTATAATAATCTAAAATCTTACAACTCTAATGGCTTTCCTTTCAAGGGTACTTGGCAACAACCATTTCGTCCAGCCAGACAAAACTTATTTCATTCACCCTCTGGTACTATACGAGTGCCCATGATGAGCATAAGTGGCAGATTTAATTATGTTAAAAGCGATGTTTTAAATGCAGAGGTATTTCTAAATCTTAATTTTCTTTTTATAAGTTTATAAGTTTTATTTAACAGGTGGAGAGACATGCTTCGGCATATATACCGACTCTAATGGATTTCTAAATGTGACTAAGAATGCCGAACTCAACAAATAACTGAATCATAATCGTAGACTAATTGAACTGTCAAATTAACTTTGTGCTTAGGGAAATATGTTGTATTCTAAAACTATAATTAGATCTAGACCCTGTGCATGTGTTATAGATATTATTACTGTGCATATTACTGTAAAAGCCGGAATATTGATTAATGTAAGTTTTACTAGCATGTCTTAGGAGATGACTAAATGAGTGTGAATTGGTTTTAAAGAAACTAATGTTTCGGGCTTCGACCTTTAGAAAGTACATTTAAATGTATTTCAGTTTTAAGTACCTATATGGTAAACTTTGGAACTCCGTTTGGGACTAGTTAACGTTGCGTGTTATGTGTCAAAAAAATGACCAAAAATGACTATTATTGGTCGCTGACAGTCAATAATAATGTATTTTTAACAGATTTATTACAGCGTATATAGTGTCTTTGAAGCACATTCTAAACTTTACTTAGTGATTGGGGGTTAAAATTTAAAATAAACGATGTACTTAAAACGGTTCGAAATTTTACCATTAGTGGTTGGTGAAATAAAACTTATTATTTTCTTTAGCCTGGACATTTACAGTAACATGTGAAATGATGAATTTCAATAGTAATTTTTGCCTATCTACCAAAAGGTAGATAAAAAGATCGTTTTATTTTACCCAGTGTCAATAACTAACTCAAATATTTAGATTTTAGAACTTCCATACAAAGGTGAAGAAGCCAGTATGATTATCATCCTGCCAAATGACAATAAAGGATTGCCAATATTATTACAAACTTTGAGAATAGCTAATTATCTCCTCGCCGAGACACTAAAAGAAATGAAAACAATGACTGTGGATGTTACAATACCTAAGTTTAAGATAGAAACTACTTTAGATCTCAAGAGCTATTATGAAAAGGTAAGTATAGTATTTTAGCTAGGAATCATATTTATTTAGAAGCCAGTGATGCTAGGTGTAAAGCTGATAAAGTACCCCAGTTGTGGGGTAAGTTAGGGGGGACTCCAGAAGCTGCTGATGCGTTCCAGGTGCTACTTCCAACTGCCGAGATAAGGCCGAGAGTCCCACACACGTCTTTCGTTTACCCCACGAAGGGTATGGTGTAAAAATATGGTGTAAAAAATCACTATGAAATCAGAAGTGTACACTGAAGCATGTCTATAATCAGTACTGAACTAATAGAAGCCTGAAGGATTATAGTGAGATATTATTCAATTTTTTTCAGATGGGAATCAATAGTTCTTTACACTTTCAAAAGTCTGGTCTCACGAAAATAGTTAAATATCAAACAGTATATATTTCAAGTGCAACACAAAAAGCTGTTATTGAAGTCAATGAACAAGGGACAGTAGCAGCTGCAGCTAGTGGTAAGGATAATTCTAAGCTTAGTATTAGAGATGCAGGGCATTGTACAGTAAAAGGTAGTAGAACCACGCTGATATCAGCACAAATGAGCCGGCTCGACCAGGGCACTACTACTCTCATACAGAAGACCATCCTAATAATGACAGCATTCTTGCTGTCGTATTTCATTGGTGAGTGTGAGACCTCGGGCCCAATCATTAATTCTGCTTCATTTTCCCGGTCTCTAGAGGCCCGGAGAAAGATGCAAAAACATTTGACCATTGACCAGGCCGCAATGGTATGGTTCATAATGCTGCATTCCTTACCCTCACAAAGAGGATGGTGACCCCTACTCCTGGAATTTACTCATGCTTTTCATCAGGTAGAGTAAAGTCACTTTGGTAGGCTTGCATATGAAAAAATCTTTTAGATTAAGTTAATACTGTTGATACCTACTTGCAACATTATGTTTTACATTTTAACAATTGTGATAATCAATACGAGTAGTTAAAAAAAAAAACCAATAGGGCCGCCATCACGTCAAAAAATAAGTTCCCCTTACGAAGTCCTGTAATTACTTGGTGGCTGTATTCTCTTCATACTGCCAGACATAGCGTACCCAGAAACAATTAAAAAGCACCACCGACTCTCAGTATCTGAATAGCACTACACGAAGATTATATAGATAATCACAAGGTGAGACGGTTATTTTTGTCCGAGCACTTCCTCTTCTTTGTAAGACCCAGGTTCGCTCCTGCGTAGAGTACTTTAAATAGTACTTTGCAATGGAACCACGGAGTCTTTGCTGGACGCTTTCGGTCTGTTGTAGTTGCAAGTAGTTCGAAATAATGATAGTCCCAAAGCTACCGAGTTTTTGCTGTTGAGAAGAGAAGTCGCCTCTATGGCAGTCCTCTATCGTCTTTATCATGGAGTGTATTCTGATGTGCTTTTCCAACTGGTACTACTTTTTCTTTTCTTCTACACGAGAACATGTGGTGTCTTTAAAAGTCTTCGTTTTAGATGGACTCTAGAACTAAACGGTTCAGCTCATCCTCCCTGTGCAGTAAAAAGTTTAATCCACTACCAATGCACGTTTCCCTTCTCCGCACCTATGATCCCGGATCCTTTGAGCTGGGCGTGGAAAAGCATTTCTGTAGGCCGCTATAGTGTAGGTCACTGTGATGCGTTGTCGCAATGAAGACGGTGACCACCATACTTGGATTCTCCTCATGCTTGCCATCAGGCAGAGTAGAGTAATTTTGGCAGCTTACATTCTAAAAAAAAGTGTAGCTAAATGGTAGTGTAACTTTAGAACCATGTTAAAAAATATATTCAACATTTGACTAAACGTAAACAAAAGCCGTGGTAAGAATTTATAAGTACAATTTCATCAATTTTCTTCACATTGACTGACATAATAATAAAATATCACGGTTGGTTACAGTGGCAACAATTTGGGTTGGTTCCTCAATGACATCTCAAAATAGAATAAAGTTCAATGCAGACCGACCATTTTTGTTCTACATCAGAGGTTTTAATGAACAGCTATTTGCAGGCGTCGTTATATCACCTTAGAGTATGTGTCCAAAACACATAAATTCATTATCTTTGAAAGGGTTACAATAAATATGACTCAAACTGCTTCAAACATAGTTTCAACTACACTACAAAATTCGATATTTTAGAAAGTTATAGTATATTACGGTAGATAGATAGTTACGGTAACGCAACGGAAATTTCTGAAAAATACTACTGGATAATTACGCAGACGGAAAATAAATAGAGACCAGGATAAATTCTCCCACATACTTAAAAGGAAAAGAGTAGAAATTAAAATAGGAAAGAAAATTTAGTTCGGTTCTCTTCATTAACAAAGTTTTCTTGCCAGTCCTCGACCCGCACTCGGTAAGTGTGGTTACCCTCCGCTGAGATGAGATCCGAACCTAGCAGTGGGACATGGGACAATATGGGTCGTTGATGATCTATATTGAAAGTATTAGTATAAATAGGATCTTCGCGATAACTTTTAACCTATTTTGGATAAGTCTCTGCCCGTGACTCACATATAAGTTAATGAAGAGGCAGCTTTTGTTTTGCGCATATGTGCAAGCAAGCACAGTAATGTCAATAATGTCCTGAACTCTCTACTCATTTTATTCTAATCTAGTAGCACTAGGAGGTTTAGGGATAACTAAATAGATACTAATATATTATCTAAATAAAATTATGACCAAGCAAATAAATTAATATGAATAAAGTAAAATTTTGATCTCTTTTTCTTACCTTTTTATAATTTTTTTTTATATTTACAGTAGTTCAAATACAGGGGAAAAATGCGATTCGAAACAAATTTAAAGCTAATCGACCTTTTTTGTTCTACATTAGATCAAACCAAGAGCAGATCTTCTCTGGCGTCATATATAAACCATAATTATTGTTTTGTTATTAGTATTTAAATAAAGAACTTATAAAGAAAGATCCCTATTATTATTATATTAAAGTTGTGTTTGTGTTTTTTACAGCAGTTGTAATAGTGCCACTATCACTTCAACTTGATCGTATAGCTTTCAAAGCGGACCACCCTTTCCTGTTTTACATCAGAACTAAACATGAGCAGCTATTTGCGGGTATAGTCAATGTACCTTAGATGTTAAAAATAAATATTTACTTTATAAATTGTCTTTTTTTGATTTGCTGTTTTTCGTGGAATCGTAAACTCTGTCTTGGGTTTGTATATTTCGATACATTCATGATATTTAGTGAAGAACGTTTTAGCGTCAAGTATTTGTGACCAGACGAGCTATGTTCCTATTTGTAACTTGTGACTTTATGTTTGACTGTATTTGTGACTTCAAAAAGGAGGAGGTTCTAAATTTAATTGGTATTTTTTTTCTTGAAATTGAATTGACAAGTTTCGCAGATATCGTTTTTTGATTTTTGTCAGACGGTCCCCATTACATCTCCTCCACATTTCTAATCATTCAGTTCTTTAAGACTAGAAGTCTTTAGAATTGAAGACGTTAAATACGTGACGGGCAGGAATAGCTGGTAATATTCGGCTGGTTGCCATCTCATCAAAGGAAGAAATATCGCCTATTTTCTTGAAATTAAATTGACAAGTTTCGCATAAGGTAGCCTTTGATAATAGCATAAGGCGAAACTGGTCAGGTAAAAATTGTTTTATCTTCGAAAAATAGTGGAATAATAGTATAAGAATGTATTTTAATAAGTTATACTAAGTGGCGACAGTCGACGATATAAATTACATGAAATCAATTATTTACAAACGTGTTGAGAAAAAAAATTGCAAGTATTTTATAATGATACAGTGAGTATTTATTAAGTATTGCTAAAACTATTAACTACAAATATAACAATACGACATTTATTTTGATGCAGAATAGAATAAAGGTTGATAGACCACACCACCGAAGAGTTGCTCATGTCCAGCTCTGATGTAGAACAAGAAGGGACGGTTAACTCTGAACTCTATTGGTCCCTCCTTCGCGATTAATTGAAGTACTGTAACCATAAAGACACATGGACTTCTGTTAAATATTTTAAACATAAGTTAAGATGAATAAATAAAAAGATAAAAAAGTTAAACCTAAAACATCTCATTCGGGATCTTTTCGTCGTCGAAATATTCGTTTGTTGCTATTTGCACTGTAGTAATGTATATTTCCATTTCTATTCCCCATACGTTTTAAACGGCTTGACTGTCTATCCGTCTTTCACGGCAAAACTAACGTACCGAATTATATGAAATTCGGAACACATAAAGTTTAGAGCCCGAGAAAGGACGTAGGCTATTTATTACCGCCTTAACCGACATACACGCGAGCAGAGCCGCTGGCGAAAGTTTGTAATGAAATATGTTAGTACCAAAAACGCCTGCCAAAGACCTTCAATCAAGGTGGAATAATAAACCGTCAAAAATTAGAAGAAAGTCACTTTTTTTCAGCCACACATTTTGTCCCGCTGCTGGGTTCGGGTCTCACGAGAGGGTTAAGGCCGTGCGTCCTGACGCTGGCCGAGTGCGGGTTGGGGACTGGCAAGACACGTTGTGGCTACGTAATCCTGCCGTTGGATGTTTTTGAAGCTTTACGACTGTTATCTTATGACCGACTGCTTAACGTGGCCTCTTTATCTTTGTTTTGATTTCTCCCAAAAAAGTAATCCTTACTAATATTATAAATGAGAAAGTAACTGTCTGGCTGTCAAAACTACGGAACCGATTTAAATGTAATTTGGTATACACTTAATTCAGAGCCTAACCATAATACGCGCGGGTGGAGACGCGGTCGAAAGCTGGTTGTTTACATTTCACAAAAACTTTGCTTACCGCTAGCTGCGGCAGCTACTGTCCCTGTCTCCGTGATTTCTATAAATGCTTTTTGCACTGCGGCTGAGATATGTACTGCATGATGTTTAACTACTTTTTTGAGTCCAGTATGTTCTTGGACCAAAGAATATTTGACTCCCATCTGTAATAAGTTTAGCTAATGGATTTTTTAATAATAATAAATATTTTTGAACATGTCACACACAATATCATCTAGTCCCAAACTAAGCAGAGCTTGTGCTATGGGTACTAGACAACTGATATAAATACATAAACATACTTTTTTGTAAATACTACCCATGGTAAACTCCCAAACTCCGAAACAAATATTTGTAGATCATACAAACATTTAGTCCGACCCGTGAATCGAACCCGAGACCTCTTGATCAGCAGCGCATACGCGAACCACTAGACCAACAATGCACGTTGTCTAATTAGAGTGTTTAGCCGAGACGGCGCCCGCTTCTGTGCGGGCAGGTGCTGGGAGGAGTACAGATAACAATACAGGTTATAATAATACAGGTGTTTTGAGCCCTTCCTATTTCAGACGCAGAGTAGCACACCGTGTGGTTTTAGTCGATTCGATTCCGAGACTCTACCCTGCCGCAAACGCTGGTGGGGTTACAGCCTGAGTTAGTTTTCGAACGTTAAAAAATGGTTCTCAGTATATTTGAGGGTTCTGACTTCTCAAAAACGATGGGCATAGATGTATATGACAACCGAGAATGTACTTCATAACGTGCTCTTCGAGACACGAGCATGAAACTTCGCCATTTCTAAACCCAACAACAGCCCCACCCGGAACTCAAACCCGAGACCTCTTGATCAGCAGTCACATACGCTAACAACTAGACCAACGAGGCAGTTGTATTTTATTGTTTATTGTTACTGATTCCTGTCTTCATTTGCTAGAGAGATAATAAATTTATTTATTTTATTTAAAACTTAATGCACATGTAGCACAAAGGCGAACTTAATGCCATGAGGCATTCTCTGCCAGTCAACCTTCAGGTGATGTAGGAATATGATGTGTTTATATAATATGAATATGATGATGAATGAATGATGTATAGGAATATGATGTGGAGAAATTTACTTTTTTGTAATAATGTCTGAGGTCAATTCTATCTGGAACTTAGGTATTGTGACGTCAACTAGTGTTGTTTTCATTTTCTTTATTGCGTTATTCAATAGTTCGTAAGATATTTTCAATGTTCGTAATAATATTGGTAAAGTATTGTTCCCATTTGGCAGTATTATGATCATCGCTTCTTCTTCACCTTGGTATGGTAATTCTATAATCTGATAATGTGATAGCTATTATATGGACTGTACAAATCTCACACACTGCAGTTTGGTTCTAAAGTAAACAAAGTATGTGGCGTGGTAACCGGACTGCCGATAAACATGTAAACATTTGCACGTACATAAATATTTCGGACATCTTACACATGACATCATCTATTCCCAAACTAAACAGAGCTCATACCTTTTTTTTTTTTTTTTTTTTTTCGAGGTGGGAAATCCCTTTGGATCCCCGGCTGCTCGGGGATACAGAAGCCAGGGGTATGTGGTGTTTCCACTAAAACCCACCCCGATCGCCGGACTCATGCACCCTGCTCTATGGAGGACCCGGACCATATTATTTCAGGTCCCCCCTAGGATTGACGCCGCGCCTATCAAGGCTCTATCCCGAGGGAAGCCAAAGAGGCTTCCCCCTAGCTATCGGCTCAATTGGCGTGTTTTTATCGCCTATCGCGTAGGTCGCCATCCTACTGCTAACCGCAACAGTTAATCTGCTACCAAAGATCCCCACTCTCTGGTAGCTTGCGGTGCTCTCGAGGGCTGGTGTTGTCGCCGACGTCCTCTACGCTCAGGATCGGCCCTCTCCCGATCCCGTTTAGCGGTCTCTTTCTGAAGCATTACAGCTTCACAGAAAGAGACCACTGTGCCCCATCCCTCCTCACCCGCCAGCATTGCAGCAATGATTGCTGGCGGTGACAGCCAACTAGGACTTCGCGTTCAGACACCCAAGCGGGGCAGTCCTCCAGCGTGTGCTGGGCGGAGTCCCAGTCGGCTGCGCAGTGGTGGCATTGTGGCGTCTCCTCGCGTCCTATCCTATTCAGATACTCACCGAAGCAGCCATGCCCGGTGAGTATCTGAGCAAGTCAGTACGTGACATGACCTCCCTCCCTACCTACCCAAGCTTCGAGGTTAGGCAGAATGGCACCAACAGCGCGTTGACGCGCGATCTGCGGTTGTTCCAGCCGCGCACGCCACTGGGCCAGTGCCTGTCGATGAGCATTCCGCCGCATTCCGAGCACGTCCTGGTCTTCCCCGCTCTCATCCCGGCGAATGACACGAATTTGGTCATAGACCTTTGCGTCCATATCCGCCAGGATATCAAAAGGCGGGAAACGTGCCAGGACAGTCGCCGCCTCAGACGAGATGGTGCGGTATCCTCGTACGATCCGTATGGCCGCTACCCGCTGCGCTTGATTGAGCTTAGCTCGGCAGCGGGAGGAGGCCGATAGGCGCCTGACCCAAATCGGCGCTCCATAGAGGGCCATGGACCGTATCACCGCACCGTAAAGGCGGCGAACTTCCTCCCGTGGACCCCCTAAATTAGGCAACAGCCTTTGTAGGGAGCCCGCCACCCCCCGGACTCGGGGGATCATCCGCTCGAAATGCTCCTCGAAGCTCCAGCGGCTGTCTAGGGTGAGGCCGAGGTACTTAATGTGGCGACCGACCTCGACCTCCGTTCCTCCCACTCTGATAAGAGAGCGAGTAGGAACGGCACCTCCGCGTTTCCTGTGAAACCACAGAGCTTCTGTCTTATGAGGTGCAACTCTTAGACCCAGGTCGTTGATCTTTTTGACGACACAGGCCACCCCCAGCTCGGCGAGCTCTAACACTGCCTGGAAGCCATGCCCACTGGCCAGTACTAGAGTGTCGTCCGCGTAGCAGACGACACACACTCCAAGGGGCAAGCTGGTCCTCAAGACCGCATCATATGCGAGGTTCCATAGGAGAGGTTCTAAGACCGATCCCTGGGGTACCCCGCATGTGACCTCCCTTCGATGTTCTTCGCCGTCCCGACCCATATAGGATATGGACCTGTCACGAAGATAGGCCCCGATGATGTCTCGCAGGTAGACAGGTAACTGGTGATATACCAGTGCCTCTCTAATTACCAACCACGGGAGGGAGTTAAAGGCGTTGACTATGTCGAGACTGACGGCCAACGCCACTCCCCCCTGACAGACAACCTCTTCCGACAAGGAACGGACACGATCGATCACATCCAGCGTTGAACGTCCTTGTCGGAAGCCAAATTGGCTGTCTGATAAGTCAGGGCCCACTTGCGACAGGTGCTGGCTGACACGGGCGGAGATAACTCTTTCAAAAAGTTTCGCCGCCTCGTCCAGCAGACATATGGGACGGAACGCCGAGGGAGAATCTGCAGTCCTGCCCGGTTTCTGAATGAGTACCAGCCTGGCTTCCTTCCAGTCGGAGGGGAATACGCTGCTGCGAAGGCAGCTGGTAAACAGCCGCCTCAGCCTATCCCCTAGGATCGCCAAAGCGTGCACCCATACTCGGCCCGGGATCCCATCTGGGCCCGGGGCGGTGTTGCGGGCGGCGAGTCGCCTCACAGCTCGGTCCAGCTCATCCTCCGTCACGTTGAAGTCGTCGGACCACGGAATATGATCCAACGGCAGCGGAGAATAGGAGGGACTACCCTGGTCCCTGGGAAAGAGGGTGTCTACCACTCTTCCCACGAACTCGGGGTCCAGGGTCTGCGTTAGTGGGGGGACCCACGGTCTGAGCTTGCCCAGTACCAATTTGTACGGGCGCCCCCATGGATCCCTGTCTAGTCCCTCAATGAGCTCCTTCCAGGACCGAGCCTTGAAACAGAGCTCATACCTAATAAGACTAGATAACTGTCATATTTATGTATATGTTTATATACATACATAATATATTAAATACATCATGACGAAGCGCTGATATTCAAGTGCTTCAGGTGATTGGAAATTATCACCGAGGGTAAGCAACAACAGCGCGGTCAGGACCCAGATGGGTGATGGTTCGTTGGAAAGGATCGAGGCTAGTGATATGTGAAGAGGGCAAAACAAAAACAGGCACTGTATAACTTAATAACACATGTAAAGATATGTATGTATAAGAGTATGTAAGAGCTCGTCTCGCCAACAAGCATAATTTGTTAATTATGCTATTCTATATACTACTACTATATTCTATATATGCTATATACTAAATTAACACACTCGCCAAGCTGTTGCTTGGCGAGTGTGTTAATTTATTGTCCTTTGTAAATCTGTTATTTTTAATAATAATAAAAAAACAGTTTTTTTATTTTGTTTTTATTTAGTAACGTTTACAATAATAATTACAAGAGATACACAATAATATTAACTTGAAATCACCTTATGATTATGAAAGTAGATACGGGACTTTCACCAAAAAACCATATATATTTTTAAATTTTGTCCGTCTTTCTGTCCGTCTATCTGTTTGTCTATTTGTTGCGGCCAATCTATGGAAAGGCCGATTTTGATGGGATTTTCACTGACAGATAGCTGATGACATAAGGATAAACTTAGGCCATTTGGGCTTCCACCGACTAGGTACATGACCCAGGCTCAGCTAGTTTATCATTATTTAGACTTGTACTTGAACACGCATCAGCGTCAGTTTTTATAAAGTGTTTCTTCAAATGAGGTTTCATATTAGGAATAATTGTATCCCTAATTTTTTGTATCTGCATTTCCCTTTCCTTTGGTTCCAAGACTTTCAATTTTTCTACAAAATCTACATCATACTTAAACGTATCAATACTTTCAAAATCTTTCTCCGATGACGCCATTAAACGAAAATACTGCTCCCGGGGCCACCCATCATAGTAGAAAAGCTCTCGGTACCAATGTGATACAAATGGTAGTTGGGATTCAATGTAGGTAATAATTTCATTTAGGTTTTTATTCAGTTTTCTTTTACCGTATATCCAAGCGAGAATAGACTTATAGCCGTTGCAGCAAAGTAGTATACAGTATACTAAGATTTTAGCATTCATTTCAAATAAATTTTCTTGAAATACATGACACAAAAATTGTGCCGCAAAATATTCGGTAAATGTTGCATGTATATACCTTGGTTCGTTATTTGGAGTCAGGTGTGATATAAGACCCGTTCTTTCCTTCCCTGCTCTTATTATTTCTGTCATCTGATCGAATTCATCATATCCATTCTGCATCAATAGATCGATCTTTTCTAATTCTTCTAAATTTTTTAGGGCAAAAACTGGACACCCTAAAAGTAGACATGCAGATAACTTCATATGCAGTATTTGATATTCTACTAGGTCTTGTTTAAATCTGTCCATTATATCAGGATTATATATATCCATTTTGTTTTTCTCTTCAAAAAGTATTTTTTTGAGTTTGGTTTCGATAAACATCTCGTAAATTTTATGGACATTGATGTATGGGTCCCATTGCAAGCATTTTGTTTTATCACATACTAGACTGACAAAATAATCAGCTGTTAAATAAATAAGCAAAGGGGATCTCAACAAAGTTTCATCTTGTATGTTAACTTTAGTTACTGGTTCCGCAAATATATGATCTATATGTTTTATTTCTTTATCTGTTTTTAGACTATTCTCGTTGGTCATATTGTCTGAATTATATTGATCAAAATACAAAGGAGAGTCTATATCCACAAGGGGCATATTTGAAAGAATATAATCATAAAACAGGTAATAAATTTCACGAAATTTAAGCTGTAACGAATCGCTAGTTTTATTGTTGCTTAACTGATGTTCATCCATAAAATTTATAAAAGACAAAACATTATGTTTTTGAATATTAGTGAATTGATCGAATTTTAGTTTGTGTTGCCATATTTTTTTAAATAACATCTCTTGTTCTGTAACATTAAGATATTCTAGTGCATAGGATTTACCTATAACTCTTTTTAGATCTGGTAAAATATCACAGTATGGTCTGCTTGTAACCCACATTTTGTTCT
This sequence comes from Phragmatobia fuliginosa, assembly GCA_932526445.1. NCBI lineage: Eukaryota > Metazoa > Arthropoda > Insecta > Lepidoptera > Erebidae > Phragmatobia > Phragmatobia fuliginosa. The sequence goes on from OW052061.1 coordinate 19,464,616, forward strand.
TCTGAGGATAGTTTTTGACTATTTGAAAAAACTTGATCACGCAGTCTTTATAATTTGGACAAATCTCGTCGAAGCCATCAAATAAAAACATTACTCTACTGTTATTATAAAAATGTAGAAACAGATTCAATACAAACGCAGACAATTCATCGCTACCACAGTCGTCTAAATACATTTTATTATTTATCTCTTTCAAAATTATTTCCAAGTTGTGATTCTTTAAGACAACTCGACATATAAATTTCATAGTCTCTATAGAATCCATGTCAGTTTCGCAATCAGTATCTTGCCAATCATGGAATTGCTTAGGATATTCCAATAAATTGACCCGCACTATCCAAAGTGTTTTATCGTATTCTTTTGTTTTCAATGATAAATGGGTTAGTAGAGTTGACTTGCCCATACCCGGTGGAGCAATTACAAGTACACAATTGTCTTTAATATCGTCAAATGTGTCTACAGGAAGATTACTTACAAGGTCATCATATTTTTCACCGTAATAGGTACTAAAGTAATGCTTATTGGCCTTATAGTACATGGGATCTATACTGTCATTGAGAACAGTAGTCTGAATACCTTTTCTGTTAACGTATAAATTCTTTATTTCTTCATAATTAAAACTGGTAAGAGAGCGACCGATATGAAGCGTTTCCCCGTGCATTATCTTACTCAAAACTGTTCCATTAATAAACTTAACCGATATGTCATCTATGACCAATTCTAAGCTTATTTTTTGGTCTTGAAATATCACTTCAGCATTTTCCATAATTATATTTCTTGAGTCCGGCGTGAGATCGATCAAGTTTTGTTTTTGATCATAAATTATTTCCGTAGGTAAAAAATATTTGTTCACAGTTTCAGTGAATATGTTTTGTGTAATCACAATCACTTTTTGTTCTTCAACTGCTTGACCAATTTTTTTTAGTCTCTCCGTATCTTGTTCGCTGTTGCACAACATAATGACAAGCTTTTTTGTTTTGCTAAGTTCTTCTATTAATTTACCGACATTTATCGTTGTTAGAGTCATTACGTATTCTAGATCTATAATTACTAGATCGTTAGCCTTTCTGTTTCTTAATAATTGAATAATTTTCATTGCCGTTAAGGCAGTTATGTCTGTAATGACAACTGTTTTGGAAAATATATTCAGTGAATTCAGCGACTGTAAGGAGTCATCGGTAAAGCGGTAATCTATATTTTTTATTTTGTGTATGTAAAAAGTCTTTTGAAGTGAACTCATTTGAGGTTCTTTTATAATATTGTCTATGGATAGTTCAAACTTATTATTCTCCTTAGAAAGATAGGATTCTTTGGTAGTCGATAACCACCAGTTTTGAATTACGTGATGGTAATGTATAAAAATTGTATCAGAATCTAACAAGGCACTCTGAGGGTTTGTGATCAGATGCTCTTTGATTTCGTCTTTTAATTTTAATTCCACCCCAAAATGGTTTGATTGTTTCTCGTAGATGAGCAGTCGGCTTAAAAAATCTTTCGTTATGTTGCTGTAATCCAGAGCCAGTTTTGGGAATTTCATAGTTTTAACTTCAAACCTGTATTCATTAAGATTATTAAATCTTTCTTTTAGTTTTAAATATAAATGTTTAGCGTTATTCTGCAGTGATTCATAGTCACTTGTAAATTTAAATAGTTTTGTATCACTGTCGTAATCTAAAATGTTACCAACCCCGCCACCAATACCACCGTTTGAATTCAAAAGTCCTTCATCTATATTATCATCAATGGTGATTACACTATGGTATTCGGATTGGAAGGCATTTTCGAGTAATTCTACCATAACATTTGTGAGATGATTCAGTCTTTGTTCAATTTTTGCTGGAGTACCTCTTATTGCTAGGTCTATGTTACCGAATGCGATTGGTACCGGCAATGCAAGACTCTTTAGTATAGTTTTTGCAGTAACTGAATTTGTATCATATATCGTTTCTACCGAAATATTAATTTTATCTAACCGCTCTATATCAGACTGCGGTCTCTTCATAAGGAATTTTAATTTTTCATTTTTATAGGTAATATGATTTTCAATAAGAGGGCTTAATGTAGCCGCACATGGTTTAATTAAGAATGATGAAATTAATGTATCCAATGTTTTCTTACATTTTATTTTATCTCGATTTTTCAACACGTGTTTATACAAATGGTTTCTAAATACAACAAAATATTTCTCGTTAGTATTAAAGAAAGCCTCTTGAAATGATAAAATACGACATTTTGAGCTGCGTTGTTTTTGAATTTCAGACAAATTCACAACTTTGTCTTTTAAAATAACATGATATCTTATGAGATACTCATTGTTCATTATATTCATCGAAGTATTATTATGAAGATATTTTTCAAAATGTTCCGCCACTAAAGGGATCTCTTCATCTAAAATTATCGAATTAAAATCTTCAACATCTTTATCAGTATAATTTGGTTGCAAGCCATCGGCACCAGTTGATATTAAATCATTTAATTTCTTAGCGTAACCATTCTCAAATGCTCTTTTTGAAATCGTTTTACCAAAATCGTATTTAGCGTTTGTGTATACAACAAAAAAGCAATCTATATCGTTAAACATATCACTGAAATACCGATCCTTTTCATTGTTATAACTAAACCTTTCCCTAATTTTCGAAATGCTCTCACACCATTTGGCTAATTCGTTTCTATCATCAAGTGTTGCTGCATCATTTTCTTTGTGCTTAGCTTGAATTAACACTAGTAAAGGTCTATCATAACCTTTTAGTTTTACTTTAAGGCAAACATCATCGAATGCTCCAATTTCATCCATATTGGAAGCTAGAAGGAAATCTTCTACATTATCGCTGTGAAGAAGTCTATACAGTATCAAACTTATGAGTTTAGTCTCGTATAGTTGTCCACTAATGCCAGACGTACCTGGACGCTTTTTATACTCATCCATTATATCAAAATCATTACTCGGTGAAGGTTTCGTAGAAATAGTTTTTGTGGTTTACAGTTCAGCTGTCTCGTGAAATCCCAAGAGTACTGAAAAGAAACAAGTTAATATTAGATTGTATAGCTCTTTTTGATTTTTATTTAATAAACTAGCCAAGTGCAAGGTATCACTCGCAATTTTTTTTGTAAAATCGCGGGTAACGATACGGGATAAATCTAGTCTAAAAAAGTAAGCTAGTAAGTTACTCTGGTGACATCAGCTATGTGTTAGTGGTACACGTACAAATATACTTTTAACTTTCTCACTCAGACGCGCTTAGGCCAAGTGGCCTTAGGTGATGGAAAGATTCACCGAGGGTAAATAACGATGGCGCTGTCAGTACTTAGATGGGTGACTTGTGGCAAGATATTATATTATGAGCGTTTCCTTGATTCTAAGTATCTCATATTTTGGTTTGATCATGTGACTGAGTGACATTAGCCTTCGCAAATGCTCCGGCGAGAAGAACCGTCTCACCTTATTATAAGCTTTTATTTAACTGGTAAAGTATGTATGTATGTTAATTTGTTCATTTGAAATCTTGCACCTCAATTTTGAAGATATCTTAGCAACCAATTGAACTGAAATTTTGTATACAAGTATGCATGGTGTGACTACTAAATTCTTCTAAATCGAACATGGTGGCATGTGTCAATCAGGTTTTAAATTATCATAAAATAGTAATAAATAGGCGTATACGCATATACTTTCTCAAAGTATTGTAGATGTTTTATTTAATATTAACTTTATTATTTATTTGTTTGTTAATTATAGTAGTAAATTTCGATTTGCAATATTTTTGTTTATCATCGTAACATGCAATCTTACGTTCTTCGAGTGATTAAAGTGTAAATTTTAATAAATATTTCAATAACGATTAAAAAGAAATCGAATTCGAGTTTTTTCATTTTTTGCATTTTCTGAGAAGATTTACTATGGTAATATATATATATATATTTTGACACCATCGGAAAGTAGAGATTTTATCGAATAGAAAACACCCAATTTTTGTGAAAAAAGTTGATATTTTGACGGATGAATTTTCGATTGAAAATTAGGGTTTTTTTTCGGTTTTCAGTCAAAATGAGGTGAAAAAATAGATATTTCAAATCAAATAAATTACGGTGTATTCGGACATGAAAAGCTAAGTTTTCCCAAAATTTCGTTAAAAATAATTTTATTTATAAAAGAAAAAAAATTAAAAACCAAAAACTTGGTTTTTTGAATTTTTCACATAAAATTTGAGGTTATGTGAAAAAAGTGTAATGCAAAAGATGTAGATATTTTTATTACCTACAACTTTGCCATTTAACTTTTTGCACAGGACTTGTAGTTTTGCCGGAAATCGAGATAAGTCATTTTTTTCCCTTAAACCCCCCCCCTCTCCCCCTTGCCAAACTCAGATCGCCCGTAATTTATTTTTCCTTTATTTTTTATACTATTCTCCTCCTTTTACAATGGGTTTCATCCCACTATAATTTATGTTCATTTTTTGTTATTTTAAGAGGCTTCTGGTCTACAATGTTAGAACTCAGACTTGCCGGCCTTTGCGTGACAATTGTGTATTTATGCAGGGTTCTAGAAGCACAATACATTTATTAACGAAATGACAAACAGGTTTGATGAAAACCTTCGCAAACTATTAATGAAATATATAAATAAACTAGTTGACCCAGCGAACTTCGTACCGCCCAACTTTAAAACTCCAGAACTTGATCGCAGCGCCACCTACCGGGTCCAATTGCGAATCTAAACCATTCCCAGATCCCCTTGAACACACACAAAAAATTTCATCAAAATCGGTCCAGTCGTTTGAGAGAAGTTCAGTGACATACACACTCACACAAGAATTATATATATAAAGATAGAATAACTCCCTCGTTGGTCTAGTGGTCAGCGTATGCGACTGCTAATCGAGAGGTCTCGGGTTCAAATCCCGGGTCGGGCCAAAAAGTGTTTTCGATTCACACCCGTGCCTCGGAGAGCACGTAAAGCCGTCGGTCCCGATTGTCATGAACATCTATTGCAATCGTAATTGGGAAGTCAGTGCCCTCAAATATACTGACAACTAGTTTAATCTTCGAATTTCAGTTCTCCCTTAGGGTTGCGGAGGTCCGATGCAAGTCGCTAAGTGGAAAAACTGAAATTCGGGTAAAACCGGTTGAAGTAGTAGCCGACCCCAAATAAACTTGGAAATAATGGCTAGGAGGATGATAGATAAATAGAATATTATCTAAATTTCAATATTTTAAGTAAATTTACGCCGACATGATACATCAGCTAGTCCTAAATATATCCCACTATTAGTCACTATAACAAAACAACAAACCAAATTTAAAGGTTATACTTACTTGTAACCAAATTGATGTTATTTCAATAAAAAATACAAAATAAAACGAAATTGCGTTTTATGTCGTTTCGTTTAAACGTTAAATATATATTATTTTAATTATAACTTATATAAAAATACACACAATTATTTAATGTAAATCAATTCATTGAAACATATCTGTACAATTTGATAACGTCTGTGCCTGACTTCACGATTTCGCATTTTAAAGGCCTTATCAGACGATCGAATATTGTCCGAAGCGTGTGTGTGGTGCGGTCGTCTCAAGAGAAGATTGGAAAACATCTAGTAAACAGTTTTATCTCTTAATAGCAAACTACAACTTAATATAAACTTTTATCATTGACCCTAAATTTTCAATTTTTTGTAATACGTTACATACAGATTCTTATAGACTGACTTATATTATCCTGAAGACGACTTATAAAGATAAAATATTTAATAAATAAATTATAAGATTTTATATCATGTTTCTAGCTGGTGGCGCAATCTATGTTTGAGTTAGAACTACTAATTATTACACTACTAAGTTGAAAATTTTCAAAAGCACATTGGCTATCTGGTATAATTTACCAACCATCGTAAATGAATGCTGTTATATTTTGATAGTTCGATGATACGTTCACACGGTTGAATTTTTTGAAGCGAAGCGCACTATATTTAGTGTACAAACGGTAGAACCAACTGCACAAACAAAAATAATAATAATGTGTGGTATGGTACCTGTCCTATACTCCTTTCCTAACGATCGAATATGGTACGGAGCCTACGGAGCTCACCATAGATTATAATGTATATACTAGAGAGCTCACGAAGTTCGTAGTGCACTCTGTACTATATTCAAACTGTTACGGCTATAACCTTGGTCTTAGAGATAAAGATGCATATATATGTTAGAGCGAGAGAGATGATTTTCTTCGAGATATCTAAATCTAACTCAATTGGCGCGGAATTCTTAGTTTTAAATCTGGTGTAATCTTAATCATTTATTTGCTAGAATTTATGTATAAAAAGTATAATCTTATATACAAAACATGGCCCATTTACATCCTACCAGTAAATAAGGTAAATTAATTAATTGCATTATATAGATATATGTTACATGTATACAATACCTAAAACGTTTAGGTAGGTAATGTATTAAATATTATTAATTTACCCGAAAGTCAAAGGAGGGTAATGATTTTGACAGGGCATATTACTCGTATGTATGTATGTTCATTAGTACCCTTTTAGCTCCTCTATTCATTGGAACTAGACAAATGAGGTATCGTTAGAAGCGTCTTGATCGTCCGCTAGTTAAAGTCTAGCTGATTGGATCCAACGTGTCGCCCTCTAAAGGTCATAAGTACTGTTAAAAAATAAATTTGAGATAAATATTGTATTTGGTATCATTGAAAGCGCGTTACGTGTATCTCAAAAATAAAAATATTATTGGCATTTGCTCGTGACTTTGTCCGTATTAATTCGATAATAATTGCAATATTTCTACGGTGTGCTATCTGATACGATCCCTCAGAGAAACGCCGAGCATAGCACTTTCCATAGCATGCTGAGCAACTTTGAGCTTGTGGACCAACCAACCAAGAAGCTGAAAGTTGCAAAGAGTGTTATAGAAAGGGCTATGCTCGCCGTTTCTCTAGAGGATAGTCTTAGGAATGAGGTAAACTAAATTGTCAGTCCATATTAGCCGCAGAACTGATGACCGTTGGGGTAAAAGCCAGCAGTGGACTGTGACAGGCTGATGATGGTGATAATGTTGATGCAACAGCAACGCCCGTATAACCAGCTGTATTATGAGTTATGATGGCGCAAGGGTGTCGACGTAAGAAAGATACAAAACTGGTTTTATTTTTTTAGGATTCTCTGTTAAGCAACTATTTCACTGTACCGATTTTTTCTACAAAAGATGGTGACCCTTGTGAAACAAAGGACGAACGTCTGAGAGACGTCAATATTTTTTATTACTTTTATCGATACTCATTAATACGCTATGGATGACGCATTTTGAATTATTTTTCTATTTTTTTTATATACCGAGTTTAAATTAAAATTCACCTTGTGTATTTGTATTGCTTATAAACGTTTCCGTTGTACGATCTATGAATATCCCAACTTCATACACACACTAGCTTTCAACCGCGGATCGGCCCTCGTGTATTTCTATTATTGCAGTAAAAAGTAGCCTATGTGTTAATTTGATATATAAGCTATATATATATATTTTTTTATTGTTGTAATGGAATAGGCGTTTGTCTTCCATCTCACCTGATGGAAAGTGTAGATGAAGACGAAAAATCGGGACAGTGGAATAGTTGCTTAACAGAGAATCCTAAAAAATTAAAACCAGTTTTGTATCTTTCTTACGTCGACACCCTTGCGTCATCATAACTCATAATTAGGGCTCGGAATAGGTAGTTTAATTTTATGTACTTGCAGAAATAAAGTCAACGTAAGCATAACATGGATAAACCATAACATAAAATTTGCATTACTGTAAAGTTTCATCCAAATCCGTTCAGTAGTTATCCATACATACTCACAAACTTTCGCAGAGTCACTTTGGTAGACTTAAATATAAAAAAAAGAAAGAAAAACATATTTCATTGATTGAGCAACTTTATATGGACTAAGAAACAAAAAGAGATTCCGTAGCAATTTTTTTAAATTGAATATGAGTGAGGGCGAATATGTCCAAATGCATGAAGTGCGAGTTGTACGTCATTAACAGTCGGTGAAGAGGTGCACGATCTCCTGCATTAGTTTTACACTTTTCTGTATAGAATAATCTAGGTACGCGCACCTCCCTCCGAATAACAGTTCTAGGAACCACATAACAGAGCTTATGTGTCAAAGCTGTACAATTATACATATTGTGGCATAGGCCGTACAGTATCATTACAATGAGTAAAGTACGTCTGCGTTCCAAGCTCAAGAGCTCAAAATGGTTCAGAAGATTTTCATAAGAAATTCTAGAATTGAAACATTTGTAATATGTAGCACGTAGGATTTTTTTCTGAACCATTTCAATCCTCTGTTTGTATTTGGCATAAAAGGGGCACCAAATAGGTACAGCGTACTCTAACTGAGATCGAACTAATGTTTTATATAAGAAAAGGTAAGAAAGGTAAGTAGTAGGTTTTTTGAAATCTTTACATGAGCGCATGACGAAACCATACCACAGATTACTGAATAGTTACTACGTAACAGATACTTCACTCAGTAGAAAATTTCCAATACCTATTACGATAATTGCCTACTCCCTCGCGTCAACAACCACTGTATGCTAAAATGCGCCTAAATGCTCAAGCGTACAGCAGTGATTGCTTCGGACCGCACGATTCCACAGTAATCGCAGGGCTGCCTCTTCGATAAAATTAAATAAACATAACTTTTTATCTATGTTATTGAGAACTGTGAATATGTTCTGACTTTTATGTGGCAGTTAAAAATTTTATCATTTATAAAATATTTAACCAACTTAAAAAAAGGAGGTGATCAGACATACAGGCCAAACTGAGATGTTTGACTTGTATGGTTTGTAGGTATGTATGTTTGTGCGCGATAATCTTGCGTTTGGCTAAACCGATATCGATGCGGTTTTCAGAAAAGGATTTGTTACTGGACCAGAAATATGGCCCATAGAATGTTTATCCGGATCGTAACGGACCAGAAATAATGGTGTGGAATGTCTAATTATACGCAACGGTTAAGATTGAAAAAAAGAAATTGCGTTTACGATAATAACTGTTTGCGACTTCAATGGACTGTATTTTTTTTTTGGTGGTCAAAGTATTTACTACTACGACCGATGCGATGCGTTGTTAAGCTGACTGATGATTCGCGACAAAATAAAGGGAGCATGAACTGCCCTTAGGAAAACATGAGAACATGAACAGACAGTTCAAAATAGATAGGGACTAACCTCTCGGTGGCGTCTTCTCGCGTTGGGGCTGGCGGCTGCGTGGCCCACTTCACTAGGCCTGTCACTGTCCGTAACGACACACGCCTTCAAAGACGATTTTGAGGCGAAGAACGAAAACACTTCTGTAGATGCGTTATGCGGGAGAGTCGCGACCGTTTCAGTTCAACCGAAATGCGTGGAGTCTTGACACGACCTCTTAGAATGTTCTCTCTCTCTTCGAATGTCAACTACACTTGACATTTGACACAACAATACGGCGGTTTTCTATTGGTCGCTCAACACTTCTAGCGAAAGGTACCGGGAAAGGACAGTGGAACAGGATTGGTGCGTTTCATCAGTCAGTCAGCATGACAATTAACAAAATACCAATATGGCGCATCCAGTTACATTTAGGAGAACGTTTTAAAATAAGTATAATACTTCTTAGTTTGATGATGATCTTCGGAGATGTTCACTAGAAATGATTTGATTCATTTAAATTCATTCAATTGATTCATTGAGATTCATTTAAATCGGGAATGTTCTGTAATTCAGCAACAAAGTCAGGACAGGTATGCTTTTTGCTACATTTAAAAAGTAAATAACCCGATATATATGTTAAGGCGTTTTCTGTTGGCAAGTCGAAGCAGAAATCAATTTCAACACTTAAATTTACAAGCTAAGGTATATTGTGGCGCGAGCTATCTGCATGTCTCTGTGGTCTCAAAAATCAATCGTTTTTCTGCAGCAACTCGCAGATATCTTCTTCACAGTTAGTAGACCGTGAGTTCTTCAGCATGTTACACAGGAATAATTTTGAGAATGCCCTCATGAATTGTATGGGTGTAGGGTCTCGACAGTTACCACCCTGTTGACGGACGGTGCCAAAGAAATTTTCTAGGCAATCTTGATTAAGGCGTCTTGTAAACAAAAAATTAATCCCTTCTTTCTTTAAATCCTTGCATAGCATGATTATGGATTGAATTGTAATTTGTATGTTTTTAAATGTCCTGTTTTTTTTTTTGTGTTATCAACGCCTTTCATTGAATGAATAGCCTTCAAATTCTTGAACATTTTCATGGCGTCTTCTAATACATCGAGCTGGTATTTTTGCAATGAGAATGCCCTTTGAAATTTATTGGTAGATTTGACAGTACTTGAATTTAAAACATCGAACAAATTATTAATTTTTAGCACGAATTCGGCGGTCACTTTTGCTTGTTCAGGTATAGTTTTATCAAACCTAAGCACATTTAATGCGGTATATACGGAGTTACTAAAAATCTGAGCGGCGTATTTAACTCGCATTTTTTGAAAATTGTTTGGTTTTACGTGAGCTTTCGTAATTTTAGGAATCAATTTTAATTTTTTTTCCTGTTGTGTAGAATAAAGTGTATCTATATGTTCCCAAGAAACTTTTTTTTCATCATATACAAAATTATTTGTCAGTAAGTTATTCCTGATACATTTAATTAAATGAGGGACATCGAATATGTAGTAAATTTTTTTACCAATTAATAAAAAGTAGGGTTTCTCAACTGTGACCTTTTTCACTTGTTTAGCATAGTTATCGAAGTTTGATCCCTGATCAGATACAATTGCTTTAACTTCTATTCCTATGTTTGAAAGTTTCAAAATAACTGCATCCAACCATAGTTCCAATTTTTCATAATGTTTTGGAGATCCTAAGAAAGAATAAGCAATAGGTTGTTTCCAGTTCACAATAATGCCTCTGAGCATTATTACACAGGCATGAGAAGCTATTTCCGACGTCACTTCACCATTAATATTATGAAGATCAATAATTTCGTCTCTTCTGGTATCTCAATAATCTCGTCGTAATGTAAATGTCGCTTGAGAACCATTTCATCTAATGCCAGAGTGCAGTACTTAGCTTTTAATGGCATAGATTTTAATTTAGATGATAAGAACTCTAAAGTACGATCATCTAATTTAGGTGGAATAACCATTTTAAATCTTTCAAGGGTACTATCACTAGGAAGCCCTAAAAATGTCTTCATACTCCGATACGTCTGCGGACTAGAAAAATGAAAATTTAAGGCAAACAACTTAAATTCGGGGTCATACCTGTTGCCTTTGCGCTTATTTTTTAAATTGCTCTGCCACTGAATTAGCTTACAAAATCTTTTTGTGACCTCATCTTCGGTTTGGAAAGTAAACCGTTCAAAAGATTGTGACTCCTTTGATTGAACTTCTTCTTTTATTTTGTCCAAATCATTCTGTAGTTTTCTTCTTTTTAGTTCCGATACTTTCAATTCTTTACTGAGTCTTTTTTTCCTCGGTGTATTAGATGAAAGTGCAGTTGACGTCTGAGTTTGTTCAGTTTGAACATTATGAGACGTCTGTAACGACTTCGATTTTTTATCAGCGCCTTTGATGGTAATATTTAATAGTATACTAATATTAGAATATCTGGTTTGTGTCGATATTTTCTTACATTTTGGTTCAGTACTAGCACTGAAGTAGTTGGAAGAGATGGCAGCAGTTTTGTAGGCAAAGCGTCAGGTCGTAACTGTGGTATATGAATAATCACCGACTTTTGAAAATGAAGACAACACACATAATGACTTTTTGGCGTGGTGTCTGGCCTTGCTAAATCGGGCCTGACAATCAATTCAGCCCATGTTTTACGCCTGAAAAATAAGAATAATAAAATAGGATAGGTCTAAAAAAGGAGATCGGTACCTTTTTTTTTTTTTAATGTGTGAAAAATCATCATGGACCGTCACCCCACCGGGGGTTACGGCGGGGTGGTGTGTCGGACATGAACCGACTAAAAAACACACAGTGTGCCCTCTCCGCGCTTCTCCGTCCAGGGTGGGATCTCCTTCTGAACTTCTCCAGCGAGGAGATCGGTACCTTGATCAACCTCAAAAATGTATTATCTATAACATGGATGGGTGCTTAGCTAACAACAGAAATGTCGACTTTGAAATTTTTACTCTTCCTAATGATCCCAAAAGGTACCTTCATAATTATAACGTTTTCAACACTTTTAAAGTGGCTCTTATTTTTACTATTATTTTATTAACGAGTGTAACACTCTCACACAAAAATACATAAACACTGCAGTTTTCAAAAGTTTTCACGCGAAAAGTCGATGGCCTTCAAAATAAAAAAAATATCTAGTTCCTAGTTGTACATATCTAGGTGTATTGTACTACTACCAATTATCACGAATCAAATTTATTAAGATTAATAAATTTAATTCGTTTTCTCGCAACAAGTAACCTTACAACAGACGCAGCTTGTTCAAAGGTTTTCATCGGGCGTAAGAAAAAGACTTAAAGCGCATTTTGATTCGTTACGAGCGCGTCGAGGACTTGTAGGCACATTTTTTGAAGGTCACGTCCGTGCTTTGCAATGTTTTATGAACATTATTGCAGTTGTTAGTTCAGCAGTTTATATTCTAATGTTTCTTTCGAAGAGTGCATCTTCTGTACCTTGTACTATTAATTATTCTGTGGTATAACGTTTCTATGTAACAATATTATGTAAATCTGTGTCTGAAAGGCAAGCTAATGCTTAGTATATACCTATTAAACTGTCAAATTCTAAGTGGATACCGCTGTCCGCACACCTACTGTCTTTTAATTATGTCTCTAATGACGGTATGTGAATGGAAAAAAATGTAAACGACAAAAACTAGTAATAATTTATCACTTACCTTTCTTCATTGACAGGTAAATGGAAAAATGTTAGGTGTTTATCCCTTCTTTTGCTTGATTTACACCCATCTACAGCACATAAGGCACCACACGGCATCGTAATACGCGTGCGAACGAACAGCACTATTAAAATTGAACGGCGTGAGCGCGCTTCGCTTGCGAAAACCGCACTGAATTTGATCCGCCGGCGGACCGAGACCGCTCGGCTGGGCGGTAGGCACTTATAGCGCGCAAGTACATGGAGTGACGGAGGCCTGACCATACATCCGAAAGGCCTTACTAATAATGTTGTCAATATGTATGTCTAACTGTAATTTAGAATCGAGTAATACACCCAGGTCTCGAGTGCAATCGTTTTTGGAAAGATTTGTATTATTCAGTGTGTATGGAAATGTAATTGGAGTTTTATTTTTAGTAAACGATATGAAGTGTCATTTTGGCAGACTAAGGTGTAACTTGTTAACAACACAGTATTGAGAGACCCTGTTTAGTTCGACAATTATTTCTTGATAATTAGCTTTATAATAATTGTATTTATTTGCGCTAGAACGCTAATGGGTGTGTATTGTGTTTCCAATGAGGTCAAGACGGAAAATGAGGGGTGGTGATTATCAGGCTGAACTAACGTAATATCTGATTGTAGTTTACATTCAGTGTTACTGATAAATAAGTCCAAAATGTGACCTTAGCAATTTTTCATTGTATTATATTGAGTAGCATTCGTTGTGGAGACAAGATCAACCAGAAACCGACCAACATCGCTTTGTGCCTGGGTAAATAAATGACCACCGATACCCGGCCATTTAATTCCGGGGAGATTGTAATCGCCAACTAAATAAAATGATTCCGTGCATGGGTCAGTCAGAATAACTTCTAAGTTGGACAGATGAGAAAGATATACACTATCATGCATACGGGGCGGAATATAGCTAGCGCTAATTATATGGTGCCGGTCGCGACGCGGCGCAGGTAATTTTATTATAACGTTCTCAATGCCGGTGAGAGAAGGACGCGTCAATACTCTAGCGGGTCGTAGCTCGCGCAGTACGGCAATCAGTACACCTCCGCCCTCACGCTTGCTTGTAGCAGCGCGGTCTCGATCGTCTCTAAACACCAAGTAGCGGTCGTCAATAAATTCATTGTCCAATATATCAGGTGTAAGCCATGTTTCAGATAATATGATTACGTCATACGATAGGGAAAGAATATTGTTATATATCGTATGTAGTTTGGTGCGGATTGCCCTACAGTTCTGGTAGAAAAAAGACAAACTGTTATTCAACATTGAATAATATACATCTACTAAAAAATAAACAAAAATAAAAATGAATATGCAAATAAATTAATATGAATAAAGTAAAACTTTGATCTCTTTTTGTTACCTTTTAATGATTTTTTTTATATTTACAGTAGTTCAAATACAGCAGAAAAACGCGATTCGAAACAAATTTAAAGCTAATCGCAATGATATTATATAGAAATATAGGTTACCTTCATACTAAACGGCGTTCGATATTGTTGCGGTATGACATGACGTACTTATTTATAGGTGTATACATACATTACGATTACGAATGCAAAAGATAATACGGAATGCATGGTAAAGAAAGAGATAGCGATCTCTTGCGAGTTGCACTTACACACACTAGTAAAATTAAGGACTAACTCGTTAAAATTGATACAGATATGACATTGAATATTGCCATTTGCTAAAAGTACCAATCATCATCATCAGAAACATCATCTTTATCCTAAAAAGAAAAAAGTATTTTAGTTGTCATTGTAAATTATATACTTTCCAAGATTATAAACAACATTTTGAATTGTGAAAACACCTTAATTAAATTTAATGTAAAACTAAGGACAAATTTAATCAAACTACAATTTTATTATGGATACAAACAAATTTTACCATGTTTATAACAGGCACTGCATTTTTTTTCAGACGTATGTATCCTTTCGAAGTAGTGTATTTATATTCCTGCTTAAAATGTACGGAACAAATAGTACTACTTTTCGTAGGCATCCAGTTGTACTCACTTCTTTCCGCATGAACCATTCTAACCCATTTAATTCTCGTAAGATTGTCACTTGGAAATCTGGTAAATACAAAACAATATACACAGTCGTTTCACCAACATACATTTTAACACTATTATTGCCAAATAATATAATCATCATATTAACTGAAAGACAATGACAACTAAACACATAATAGTAATATGAGCGTATCAATTAGACGGTACTGGAGGACGCGGACGGTAGGTATGTATTGTGCCTACGATATCCCTTCTGTTTGATTTAATCTATTACGCATGCCTTGTCCTTGTCACACTTCAGTTACAATCTTATCCTCTGTCCTTTTTTAACGCGTCTTTAATAATATTGGATATAATTTAATAATTTCGGTAAATGGGAAACAAAACCGTGACAAAATACAAATATTACGTAGTTACTTATAAATACTTACCCGTGGTATGTAACTCCTTCCTTTTTATTTATTTTGGAACCATAGTTTTTACACCTTCATAACACACACTTCGGCATTTCGGTAATAATAAGCACTTCACGGAAACGCTCTGAGAACGAGTTTATTCGCTAGCTTCTATTAGCCGACTAAATGAAATCACGACGATTGACTACATTTGTCCGCAACAATTTTCGCGCGATAGTGCGATATCTACCTTTTTTTATAATATCATTGGCTAATCGACCATTTTTGTTCTACATTAGATCAAACCAAGAGCAGATCTTCTCTGGCGTCGTATTTAAACCATAATTATTGTTTTGTTATTTGCATTTAAATAAAGAACTTATTAAGAAAGATCCCTATTATTATATGAATTTAAAAGATTGACCTCAAAGGAATTTTGGTAATATATTTCATTATTTTTCATGATGAACCCTGTCATAATATACGTCCAATATGAGTGCAAGAGAAAATAGTCGGTTAAAAAATATACATTTTGATATTCATAAAACTTAATGTTTAAAAAGATCGCGTAATGTATCAAGACTGAAATGTAAACTGCCACATATTTAATACAAGCCTTTAGTGTTTCTTACAGCAGTTGTAATAGTGCCACTATCACTTCAACTTGATCGAATAGCTTTCAAAGCTGACCACCCCTTCCTGTTTTACATCAGAACTAAACATGAGCAGCTATTTGCGGGTATAGTCAATGTTCCTTAGATGATAAAAATAAAGATTTACTTCATAAATTGACTGTTTTAATTTGCTAGTTTTTTGTGGAATCCTAAACTTTGTCTTGGGTTTGTTTATTTCATAACATTCATGACATTTAGTGAAGAACGTTTTAGTGACATGTTTGCAACTTATTAGGTAGAAAAAATATCTGCTATTAGGCAAGCTATGTTCCTATTTGTACCGACTTCAAAAAGGAGGAGGTTCTAAAAGAGATGGTTCAAAAAAAAACCAGAATCGATTGGGACTAAATAGGTATCAGTAGGTTATAATGATAATGCACAATTTACTCCATCGTAAGCGCAATGCCGAAATCAATGGGGTATATATGAGCTATAGGCTGACAAAATATGTATGAAAAAATGATGAGTTTCCAGTTTTCACAAAAACAATAATTATTACTGATTAACAACAATAATAGGATTACTGTAAAAGCTATAACATTCAACTGAGTAATCACTACGTCGAGCAGTAATATGTACCTACAACTAGTTTAGAGTCCAATATAAGCATTAGTATAGTATTTCAGTAAAACGGCATCATAATCTAACAACTCTTTTGCATGTTATTGTCATTTCTTTCTCTTATCAGTTCAGTAAGCAAGCTCGAATTGTTTTTTTTTTTTTTTTCAAAAAAAATATTGATATTTTTTGGGTAATGAGTAGGTAATAATTATAACCATAAATGGTTGATACTAAACAATAGTATAGTAATCCTGTCGTTATAGTCTTTAGAATATTGCTTATATTCTATAAACTGATAAAAATCGCAAGTAACTCATGATTTTTTATAGACTTTGTCAGTCTATAGCTCTTATTACCCCATTGTTTTGGGCATTGCGCTTTCGGTGGGGTACATTTTACAGTAAACTACTGATACCCATTCAGTCCCGATCAATTCTGGGTTTTTGGTCCATACATTTTGGACCATCTCCTTTATTTGGTATTTTTTTTTGAAAGTAAATTGACAACTCTCGCTGAGATAGTTTTTTGAGTTTTCTCAAGACGGTCCCTATTTCATCTCCTCTACATTTCTAATCATTCAATTCTTCAAGACCAACAGTCTTTAGAATTGAAGATGTTAACTAAGTGACATTGGCAGGAATAGCCGGTATTATTCGGCTGGTTGCTATCTCATCAAAGAAAGAAATATCTGAAATATCCCCTATTTTCTTGAAATTAAATTGACAAGGTTCGCTTAAGGTATTCGCCAAGGTAGTCTTTCATAATAATATAAGGCGGAATTGGTCATTTAAAAATTGTTTTATCTTCGACAAATAGTGGAATAAAAGTATAAGAATGTACAGTAAAGTGGCGACAATCGACGATATTGTGGAGGAACGGGTGACGTGTTCCTCCAACACAAAGGGAGATCCTCCGACCAGGTGAGGTGATCATGCCTGGCGGGCCACTGCCCAACAGTTGATGTTGGGATGTTGTATATGTAGGTTCCTTCTTCCACACATCATCCAACATCATTCACGCATCCACATACATACTCTTTTCTTCCTTCGCCTCATTTCATCTTTATGAAAGTTGGGAGAAAATAAAACGTCATGTGTGACTTTTGTGATTTGAAAAATCTAGAGAGACTTCTCTTGCTGCTAGCTATGTCTCAAGTACATATTACTTATTGTAAATAAATCGTGTACATAATCTTTCTTCTTAGCACCTTCTATACATAACATACTGCAAATAATAAGTGCGCTGTAATTTACTTGTACATACATATTAATAAACTTATCTGTATATAATACCCGAAGTTTTACATACGTAAACCACGGACCATACGTAAACACGGCGCTCTTATATATATATGCTCATCGGCACGAGAATGTCACTTTCGCGATTCAGGATTAGTAATTATTGCGTATAAATCGTTACGTGTTTTTTCTTTGTAGTTCCGTGTTGCTTCGCTAGATGGCACTGTCGTATGTTTTTCGTCGCGCTGTATGTGGAAGTCGCCACAATATAAATTAAACGAATTCAATTATTTACAAACATGTTGAAAAAATATATTGCAAGTATTTTATAATGATACAGTGAGTATTTATTAAGTATTACTAAAACTATTAGCTACAAACATATAATTCGACATTTATTTTGATGCAGAATAAAATAAAGGTTGATAGATTACACCACCGAAGAGTTGCTCATGTCCAGCTCTGATGTAGAACAAGAAGGGACGGTTAACTCTGAATTCTATTGGTCCCACCTTCGCGATTAATTGAAGTACTGTAACCATAAAGACACATGGACTTCTGTTAAATATTTTAAACATAAGTTAAGATGAATACATAAAAAAATATAAAAAGTAAAACCTAAAACATCTTATTCGGGATATTTTCGTAGTCGAAATATTCGTTTGTTCCTATTTGCACTGTAGTAATGTCTATGTTTCATACGGCTGGACAGTCTGTCCGTTTTTCACGGCAAAACTATCAAACCGAATTAAATGAAATTCGGAACACATCAAGTTTAGAGCCCGAGAAAGGACGTAGGCTACTTATTACCGCGGTTACCGAGATACACGCGGGCACAGCTAGTAATAAAATATGTGAGTACCAA
Organism: Phragmatobia fuliginosa; assembly: GCA_932526445.1. Lineage (NCBI taxonomy): Eukaryota > Metazoa > Arthropoda > Insecta > Lepidoptera > Erebidae > Phragmatobia > Phragmatobia fuliginosa. The sequence goes on from OW052061.1 coordinate 19,483,293, forward strand.
CAAAAACGCCTGCCAAAGACCTTCAATCAAAGTGGAATAATAAACCGTCGAAATATAGAAGAAGAAAAGGCAAGTCATTATAAATAGTAAGGTATAGTATTCATGACATCATCAAATTGTTTTTTTTTTTAAATCAATAACCCATAATGTCCCACTGTTGGGTTCGGGTCTCCTCTCATCATCATCATCAGGAGAGGGTTAAGGCTATTCGTCCACACGCTTGCCGAGTGCGGGTTGGGGACTGGCAAGACATGTTGTGGCTATCTAATTCTGCCGTTGGATGTTTTCGAAGCTACACCACTGTTATCTTATGACCGACTGCTTAACGTGGCCTCTTCATGTTTGTCTTTTGATTTCCCCCAAAAAAGTAATCCTTACTAATATTATAAATGAGAAAGTAACTAGCTGTCAAAACTACGGAACCGATTTAAATGTAATTTGGTACACACGTAGTCCAGAGCCTGAGAAACGATATTTATTGCAATAACCGACATACGCGCGGGTGGAGCCGCGGCCGAAAGCTGGTTGTTTACATTTCACAAAAAACTTTGCTTACCGCTAGCTGCGGCAGCTACTGTCCCTGTCTCCGTGATTTCTATAAATGCTTTTTGCACTGCGGCTGAGATATGTACTGCATGATGTTTAACTACTTTTTTGAGTTCAGTATGTTCTTGGACCAAAGAATATTTGACTCCCATCTGAAATAAGTTCAGTTAATAGATTCGTTTACTTTTACTTCTATATTACGACATCCGCGTGTGCCGGACGTCGACTAATTCGTGTTTAGCAATTGTCACGATTGGCACGAGTATGAAACTCCGCCATTTCCAAACTCAACAATAGCCCTACCTGGGATTCAAATCCGAGACCTCTTGATCAGCAGTCACATACGCTAACCACTAGACCAACGAGGCAGTCGTATTTTATTGTTTTTACTGATCCCTATCTTAATTTTTATAAAGAGAGATAGTAAATTTACCTTTTTGTAATAATGTCTGAGGTCAATAGTCGTTTCTATCTGGAACTTAGGTATTGTGACGTCAACTAGTGTTGTTTTCATTTTCTTTATTGCGGTATTCAATAGTTCGTAAGATATTTTCAATGTTCGTAATAATATTGGTAAAGTATTGTTCCCATTTGGCAGTACTATGATCATCGCTGCTTCTTCACCTTTGTATGGTAATTCTATAATCTGATAATGTGATAGCTATTATAAGGACTGCAGAAATTTCACACACTGCAGTTTGGTTCTAAAGTAAAAAAAGTATGTGGCGTGGTAACCAGACTGCCGATAAACATGTAAACACACAAATTGCACATACATAAACATTTCGGACTTCTTACACACAACATCATCTATTCCCAAACTAAACAGAGCTTATATTATCACTAGATAACTGTCATATTTATGTATATATTTATATCATGAACAGCCTTTAACAGTCCACTGCTGGACATGGGCCTCTCCTCAGAAGGAGGTTTTGGCCTACTATACCACGCTGGCCAGACGGGTTGGTATAGGGTTGGTTTCAGATTTTCCTTCTTTTTGCATTGATGTTGTCTTGCGTAGTTTATCCCTTAGTCGCCTTTTACGACACCCGCGGGATGAATAGGGGTGGTGACACTCTGTATTCTTAATCCGTCACCACACGAACGTATATTTATATACATACATACATATTATATTAAAATACATCCAGACGAAGCGCTGATATCCAAGTGCTTCAATTGATTGGAAATTATCACTGAGGTTAAGCAACGACAGCGCGGTCAGGACCCAGATGGGTGACCGTTTGTGGCATGATATGTTATTTGCGTTTCCATGATTCAGAGGTCACGTTAAGCATTCGGTTCCGGTTGATATTATAAGATAACAGTCGTGAAACGTAGTTAGTTAGCGACCGCTTCATCTGCAAGATCATCACCTGCAGGGTCACCAGGATCCATCAACGAGTATGGTGACCCTCACTCTTTGATTCTACGCAGACTTTTCATCAGGTTGAGTCGAATCACTTTGGTAGGCATTAAAATTTAAAAAAAAGGAATAAATACCAAACCTGTGCATTTAAATATCTGCATTCAAAATAATTGAAACTTCCAGTTATGCTCATCATAGAAGCACTAACAGTACCGCTTGGGGAGAAAAATGTGCTTTTTACACCCGCACGAAAAGGTACTTTCCAGTCACCCTAGAAAACACTAAACAACTTTTACGCTTTTTAAGAAGTAATTTATGAGCTAATAGCGTTTATAGAGGACATAATATGTAATAATATCTATATAGAACTGCGACAGAAATTGCCGCTTGGCAGCGTGTAAGTCGGGCTGCAACTAGGGTTGCCAACATTTCTTAAACGAAAATTAGTATTTTTTCAAAATAATACAGCTTATTTTGAAAAAATACTAATTTTCGTTTAAGAAATGTTTATATGTTGTTTATAATAGATTGTTGTTTGTAGATAATGTTTATAAAATTACTACAGTAATATATATTACACTTCTAATCTTCTGATTCTAAAAATATATAATACTTAATATTAAAAAAAATCAATACAATCATCTATGCTACACATTTTTTCAACAGAATACAGTTCGCAGACCCGAAATAAAGAACAATACTATAATATAAAAAAATCATCCCGACTTTACGTGTAACGAAGGTACCCTCGATAAAAACATTTTTCATGATTTTCTTTTAGCCTTTTGTCGACGTGATATAAACACTTTCATGTAAAGTTTCATCTTTGTAGCACTAACAGTGTGGACGGTAAATTGAGGACGGACGTACGGACGGACGGACATGACGAGTCTATAAGGGCACCGAGTCATGAATTACGGAACCCTTAAAAAGTGAATTACTCATGAAAAATGAAAAAATGTATGACGTCATTGTAAACTTACTTTAAAATATATAGCGTTGACTAAAAGAAGGGAAAATCTATGTGATACATCGTCTCTGTTTAGCAAATTTTTTATCATACCGTTAGTATGTTCAGCAATCTGTAATAAAATAAAATAAATTACATGAGCGTTGCAAGAACCGACTATGGGAGCAAACTACGCAGGACACAGCAAAGAGAAGAAAATCTTAGAATAAACAAATAATTTTAACAAAAAGGAAGCGACTTAAAAGACAAACTATTCCGAGTACCCAAATCGCGACAATTGTGCCTATGATATTTGAGGAGTTCCCTCGATTTCCTTGGGATCCCATCATCAGATCCCGATATGGTGACGATGGGACCACCTGTAAGCTACGCCCATTCCAATGCAAAAAATAATTTTTGAAATCGGTTCATAAACGACGAAACTATCGCTGAACATACATAAAAAAAAAAGATTCCGACGAATTGAGAACCTCCTCCTTTTTTTAGAAGTGGGTTAATAAATATTTCGGACATCTTACACAAAACATTATCTAGTCCCAAACTAAGCAGAGCTTGTATTATGGGTACTAGACAACTGATATAAATAGATAAACTTCCTCTTTTTTTGTAAATACATACATGTTATACATATAAAACACCCATACTCAGAAACAAATATTTGTGGATAACACAAATATTTAGTCCGACCCGGGAATCGAACCCGAGACCTCTTGATCAGCAGCCGCATATGCTAACCACTAGACCAACAAGGAAGTCAAACTAATCCTATACTAACCCGCCTGGTCAGCGTGACATAGTAGACCAAAACCTGAATAACAAAGATAGGTCTATGTTCAGCAGTCGGTTGTTAAGGGTGATGATGATGAAGTATTGCAATCACAATTAAAATATCTCTTTAGTAGTCACCATCCTCTTTGTGAGTATGGTGACCCACACTATGGCGGCTTAATGACATACTTCTGCATCATTAGACCTCCGGTCTCACACTCACTAAAGAAAAACTATTACTTACCACCAAATAAATGAGAGCTGTCATAAATTAAGTTGTCATACGACCTAAATATTTTACGATACTCACCCAATAATTAATCGAATAAACGACTTGATCAGGCCTTGTCGTATCTATTAGCTCTATTGCTGATCTAAATGTGGCACGGCTATTCTTTTCAAAATATGATTCAAGCTTGTAATTCCTTGAAATGTAGATTCTACTAGCGAGGCTTAATTGAACACCTTTCATGTATTCAATCTCCTTGAGTATCTGCTTGTAGGTGCTTTTCAACTTAAAAAAAATATTGGATCACTTCTATAAAAGTTGAAGAATTGCAACTATCGTATACATATCAACATAATAATTGTTCTTAAGAACCAAATATTAAGTATATTATTTATATTAATCGCTCCTAATATAGTCATTTTTGCTTAAAAGGAGGGTCAACATTAATTATACTTTTATTGTGCATTTGTTAACGCAAATATACTAATTTGAATGGAATTAATTGAGAGACTTCTGTAAGAATTTTGACAGCGTGTTACCAAAAGCAAACTCAAGCTAAGTTTGAACCTCAAAAGGAAAAAACTTGCTAGTGTAGTGTCTGTCTGCGATTTGTTTAACTTTAGTTTTTTCTAAAATAATTACGTATTTATTCTGACTTACCTCATATGAATGTCTCAGGCCAAGAGCATCCAGTAATTCTGTTTTTGACTTGGAATTTCCTTTGGCTCCAAGTAATAATTTTGCCAACGGCATCATGGCTGATAGTGGTGAACATATAATATTTTCCTCTTTTCTCTCTAATCCTAATTCCTAAAAATATTAGAAAATAAATCATCACTTCATCAAGAGGACTTTTTAAAGGAACAGCATCAGGTAGAAGTATTTTAGATCCTTTCGAGTGTCCTCGAGATTTCCACGGGAAATGGGAAAGTGTATTAGCTAGTCAATATGATGCGAAATCATGACTCTGATACAGTCAGTCGCTCATGTATGGCAGGCTTAATTTAATGTCGTTCGGAGTGAATGTATGACGGAAAAACGGTTGTTAGAAATTTTATTTTCCTATTACAGATTTGACTAAGCTTTACTTTCAACTACACAAAGTTTTAAAATTATTTATTGGCTAATATTAAAATATTTGGACATCTGTAACACACAATACCATCTAGGTTCAAACTAAGCAGAGCTTGTATTATGAAAGATAGTGTACGGGTGCGGTCCGGTTGTGGAACACCAAACAGCACTCGTACGTGTTACGCCGAAAGCCTACCTAACATACAACCTAAGTACGTGTACCGATCGGGCACCGTAGTGAACCGTTCAATACTCGCACGTAACCTACGCCTAACTACCTAAATCCCTAGCCCTACCAATATACGAACCCTACGGTGAGGGTATATATACATATATAGATAGTTTGGGAAGTCTGTTACCAGGAGACCTAGAGCAACAGACGGAGACGAGACGGGAGCTGGGTTTCGGAGATGGTTTTCTCACTGCCGGTCGAGCAGACTCACAAGACCGATCTACTGACGGCTAATTGTGTCTTGGCCACAGTGAGAGGTGGGGAAGGGTAATGAGTCAAAGTCGGATTAGACAAAATGACTGATTTTATTATCAAAAATAATAGCTTAAATATTAATCTTACTCTAAGTACACATGGATGGCTATTTACATGTGTGCCATCCGTGTGTTGTGTCGATGCAGCTGCCTAAATCTCGGTCATGCCTAACTGTTGACAGGGCTGTACCGAGTGCGGTGCAAGCACTGCGTGCGACCTAGATTTGATGTTGCGGGTGATGCAATCATGTTATTCATGTTCTAGATTGAACAGATAGATTGAATACATAGAAAACAACCAAACTCCGAAACAAATACCTGTAGATCATACAAGAATTTGGTGCGAACCAGGATTTGATTACTTTCATTGTCTCATATAAGTGATTCGATTCCCAAAATATTAGTTTAACTCTTGGATTTTACTCATGCTTTCGCTCAAGCAGAGTAAGGCCTTTTGGATGTTGTAAATATATATGAAAAAACCACAGAATTACCACTAGTATCACTAACACTAGGCTAGCATGTCAATAAGATCAACCAATGGATAAAAAAGATTACGTACTAAAACAAATAATTTCCTAATGGTTCCTCTAAAGTCCAACGTGGTCTCAACTTGAGGTACATAATCAGGTTTTTCTTGATAACTTAGCGATGGGTCTGAATATTCACCAGAATAATAATCAACTCTATCACTTCCTGACAGAGCTATGAAAATGACTGCGAATAAAAGGAAACAAAATACACTTTAAATTAAATCTTCTATTCGGTTTAGATGGACCTTGGACAACATACTGAGCTTGTGTCAGACAAAAAATTTTCAGCTACAATATGAGATTCACGATAGAAGTTTATAAAGTTTCTGCATAAGAATTTTCTAGCACATACATATTGCCTAATTCCGTTAGCAACACTGGAAAAAAATATGAACCGACAAACCAAACACGAAATAAAGAAATAAATGAACAACCAATTTTATAAAATAAATGAATAAGCCTCCAGATGTGTTGCCTTTGATATCGAATTAAAAAAAAAAACATTTAGTTGTCCCGTCAAAATCAATCTTTCGTATTTAACGAATCGTTTCTTAGCATTAGGAAGAATCCTTATAACATATATATTAATTTGTTTCTTTTCTTTAAAAAAAAGACAACTCCCGCATTAGGAATATACATTCTGTATAGCGGGGGATTTTACAAACATACATGAAACGGACACAAAGAACACCCAGACTCAGAACAACAATTTCTGGATGACACAAAGTGTTGTCCCAAGTCTCACGAGACTCCCACTAGGCCAAACGTACAGATTACATAATGCCCGATAAACTTGCGCGTGATAAAATATTGTACCCTGAATCACTTAGCACACAAAGCTAAAGAACATTATTATGAATATAACTTACAAATTATACAGAGTCTCATAGTTCATAATAAATCATAAAATTGCACTACTACTCAACAATTGGTTGATAAGAAGAACTGCAACAAAAGTAGTGATGAGCAATATCACCGATAACTATTTATCGATTATTCGTCTTGGTTGTTAAAACGACATACCTATAGTGAAACCAAATTGCAATAAAACTGCCGTAATTTAATTAATTTAGGCATGCGATTTTTATTTGATCTTATCGGGCTGAGGATTAGTATGCTTGTACGCATTAATAATTTTTATTTGAAAGAAAAATAATGTATAGAAGTTAACAGTGTTACACATGTTTTTAAAAAACTAAAGTGGAAAACTTTTTACTCCTGGAAATGTTATAGTGCCTCTTACATTATTATTAATAAGTTTATTAATTATAATAAAAATGTTTAGATGTCTATACAACAGTATATGTTTCACAAACTAAAGTGGCAAATTTAAATCCTGGAAAAGTTCTAGTGACTTTTAATATAATTAAGAGGTGAACCAGGTGAACCAGGTGAACATAAAATAAATAATAAATAAATAAATAAAAATCTTTATTAGAACAAGGAAACAGTATACAAATTCACTCGTGTACGAAAATAACCACATTAGTTATAAACTGTGTCGTGGCTATTATCGCCCACCTCCAGAAAATTACAGATATCAGTTCTACATTACTAATTAAGTAAGCATTGTTATAAGATACAAAATTATGAAATAATAACAAAGATAAATTAACTATGTGTGTGTGTGTGTGCGTGCGTGTGTGTGCGTGCGTGCGTGTGTGTGTGTGTGTGTGTGTGTGTGTGTGTGTGTGTGTGTGTGTGTATGTGTGTGTGTGTGTGTGTATGTGTGTGTGTGTGTGTGTGTTGGTATGTAAGTGACGGGTGACTCAACCATATATAAGTGATTGCAAGAATGTTTGAGAAGAAAGATGGAGAAAGAGCTATAACAAAACTACAGTTTCACTATTGATTCAAGTTCGTCATACGTTAAGGAAGTCAACCATTCATCTATAATTTTCTTACATTCGCGGGAGGAGTGTGAATAAATGTTTAAAACTTTATTGATTCTGTTGTATAAGGATGGAGCAAAGTGCGTGTATTGGCGACGTACAACCTCCAGTTTAGTAGTGTGAATGGGACATACCCGGTCTGATCGACATTTGCGTGAACACAGATCAAGATTAAAAGGTAATTCAGCATGTTTACGCAGGATCGTGAGCAGTATAAAGGAATGTCTCACCGTAGGTATCCTGCACAGGTGATACAAGTCACTAGTTGGGAAACGTATAGGTTTGTGAACCATGACTTTTAGCACCGCTCTCTGGGCTCTCTCTAAACGTAGTAATAGGCATTTTCCAGCGTTTCCCCAAGCAGGCACACAGTATGTTATAATTGAGTGGGCTAAGGCAAAATAAACCGTACGAAGGACTGAAAACTCAGCCGAGCTTCTCAAATTTTTGAATACATGAATGAACTTGCGTACTCTCGATACCAGTGAGTCTATTTGACAATTCCATGATAATGTGTTGTCAATATAAACGCCAAGATATTTTATTGTTGTAGTGCGTGAGATTTTAGTGCAGTTACAGTAACTATTCACAATTGAGTCACACTCATGGACCGTCAAATTGTCAAAAGCGGTTGGTTGTGATGACAGTATTGGACTAAATGTAATGAACTTTGTTTTTGTAAAATTGAGAGTAAGTAGATTATGATTTAGCCATTTTATCGTGTCCTTCAACGCTGACTCGGCAGACAAGCGCACTTCACTCCAATCCCTGCCCCGGACCAATATAGCAGTATCATCGGCGTAAGTAATTATGTTGGCGTTGGACAGATTAAGCCCACAGAGATCGTTTATGTATAACAAGAAAAGTGTAGGCCCTAGCACACTTCCTTGCGGAACTCCGTAATTAAGGTACATTACTTTGCTGCTGTACTTATCGATCTTGACAATTTGGGAACGATCACTTAGGTAACTCCTGAAGATATTCAGTGCAAGGCCCCGAACACCGATCAATTCTAACTTTTTGATTAGGCGCGGGACAGAGACAGTGTCGAATGCTTTTGAGAGATCTAGGAAGATAGCTAAAGTCTTAAAGCCATTGTGTAGATTTTCAGTCACGTTATCCAACAGCGCCAGGACCGCATCTTCAGTATTTTTACCAGCTCTAAAACCATACTGGTTTGTTGCAAGTATGTTGTTTGAATTGAGATAATTTAAGAGTCGTTTATTTAGTATTTTTTCAAATAGTTTGGAAAATATAGTTAAAACTGAGATGGGTCTGTAATTATTGACACTGGCTCTGTCCCCGCTCTTATGGATGGGGTGAACCAGGGCTCTTTTAAAAACTGCAGGGAATACTCCAGATCCCAAAGCAAGATTGAAAACATGAGAAATGACAGGAATAAGAATGCTCCTAGCTGAGTTTACCAGAGTGGCTGATATGCCATCCCAACCCGCAGCAGAGTTTAATTTAAGGTCTACAATAAGTCGTTCAATTTCATCACAATCAGTGTCAAAGAGAACCATGGAATCTGGACAGGCATACTCAGGCATGCACACTCCACTCGTGCGTGCACTCTCATGCATTCGTTTGTCTATTTTGGATGCCAAATTGGCTCCCACACTGGCGAAGTATTCGTTTACACTATCAATCGACTGCAACGGATCAGACTTGACGGACAAAAGCTCAGTGGGAGGCACCCTACACGTATTTAAATTAGAAATGGTCTTAATAAGGTTCCAAGTGGCTTTGGGATCCCGACGGTGTTTCTCAAATTCAGTTTTTTCGTACTGTTTTTTCAAATTTTTAAGCAGTTTGTTACAGAAATTTCTGTAGCGGACATAAATAACTTTGGTGGTCTCGTTGGCATCTTCTTTTTTAGTTTTGAGATACAATTTATCTCGGTTTCGCATACACTTTAGAATTCCAGGAGTGATCCATGGCTTTATGATGCGTTTCCTACTTGGTACATAAGAAGTACTACTATTGGCTGCAATAACCGAGGATATAATGTTTACCAGATTAGATGCAGCAATATCTGCGTCGTAACAATTTAGTACAGGAGAGAAGTCAGTATCACCAAGCACATCAACACAGCCTCGAATGTCTACATGTCGTCGAATAGGTATGTGTCTACAGCTACTTATTGGATCGATATTACAGAAAGCAAGAACCGGGGCATGGTCCGTAACGAAAGAATCGAGTACTAAACTAATACATTGCTTATTCGATTTAATCATTACGTGATCCAAGCAACTATCATCACGTGTAGGAAAAACATGAGCCGACAGCAATGCGTGGGATGCCATGGTGTTTAGGTACATGTCGGTATTAGGGTCTACACACTCAGGTGAATCACAATATTAGTAACATCCCCATTTTCACACTGTGTCAGTGACTCCTCATAAGTGAGTGAACAAGGTTGCCAAAATTTTCGGATGCCTAATGTGTCCATATTTATGTGTCTCACGCAAGTAAAGCATTTAACTTTCACACAAGAATATTGACCCGTAGAATAAAATTGTAACTGGTTTTATCGGAATTAGATAGAAATATTTTGGATAACAACCACGATAGGGCATGTCTTGTCCTATAATGTTTTGGAGTACTGTAGTACCATCTCGGTATTTTTGAACATCTGACTCATAACGTCATCTAGTCCCAAACTAAGCAGAGCTTGTACTGTGGATACTAAAAAACTTATATAAATACTGACAACAATGACACTTTTTTTGTAAATACATATATGTTATACATAGAAAATACCCAAACTCCGAAAGAAATATTTGCAGATCATACAAACATTTGGTCCGACCCGGGAATTGAAACCGAGACCGAGGTTTTTCTTGCTCTTCAAATTTTCTTGTTTTTTTTTTTATATTAGAGGGGGCAAACGAGCAGACGGATCACTTGATGGTAGGTGATTGCCGCCGCCCATAGACACCCGAAAGACCAGAGGAGTCATAGGTGCGTTGACGGCCTTTAAGATGGGAGTACCCTCTTTTTTTGAAGGTTTGAAGGTCGTATCGGTCCGGAAACACCGCAGGCGATAGTTCCTTCCACAATTTAGATGTGCGAGGCAGGAAATTTCAGAAAAAGCACACTTTTGTGGGACGCCAACAATCTGAGTGATGGGAATGGAAATGCTGTCGCGTGGGGCAAAAAAATATTGTGAAGTTTTAAGTAAAATTTACTTATTCACATTGACATGGTTTCTCTGGAGAAACGACTGTCCACTATTATTAGAAAGAAAACAAGGCCTGAGAAGATATTTCCGAGTCGCTATAGCGCTGTTATAAAAACATTTTCTACAGCCATAGTAAGTGAAACCTATAGGGTATGTTTATTAATCTTATCTATAAATCTACGTAGTTTTTAATTTTAGATTCTAGAAAGTATGTTTATCCTGCTAGTATTTGAAGTAAAACGGGACTTATTTGCTTCAAAATAGAAGGTATCGTAACCGCGTTTGAGCCCCGCTGTACATCAAAAACCTCCTCTATAGTTTCCAGAAAGTTAAAATTCACGGTCATTTAAACGCGTAAAATAATTATTAATACCCGACATTACTGTGTTTCCCCGTATTAAGAACTCTTTAAAAGTTTGAATGTTCGGAGCATGCGCAGAATGCGTGTTTGGGGTAGAAGCGGTCTCATTCATTCCCTAAATCCCAGTTAAATATTGTTTGTCGTGCAGTAAGCACTTACCCTAACGTCCCCGCGAAACCGTAAACTTTTACGATTTCTAGCAATTCTATAATTCAATTTCGATGTTAAAATTTCAATTTTGGTATTTCAGTGACATGGATTAACGTACTTAGGATTGTTTGGAAGCGTTATATGCTTTAGTGTAAAATGTGATTTAAAAATTTTCAATAGTAATGGAACAAGATGTTCGTGAAATATCAGTTATTTCTTTAAATAATTGTCTCAAATTTAAGTTTATAAATGGATGTGAAGATTTGGACTTACGTGTTTATACTGCAGTTCCAATTGAGTTTGTATGTTAAGGGACAAACCGCAGTAAAAAGTGAGTATTAATATTAGAAAAATACATTTTTAAATACTCTTAATAAAAAAGTTATAAAGTATAATGTTTTAGCATACAATTGTGTTTGTAATAAACCGAAGTCAATAGTGTTTTAATATTTTTATTACATATCGAGAAACTTTGAGACTATTTCGAAAACCAATATTTTTTCGATCTTAAATATCTTGGAAATGACTCGTAAAGGTGTGAATTAATCACAAAGAAAAGAAAACAATAAAGAAAGATCACCCATATCTACTCAGTAATATATTTATATAATAATATATATTATTGATTATAAGCAACCATATAAAGTATGTACAATAACACAATACATTTAATTACACATGGTTTTAGAATATTTCTTTGTGTTCTTAAATTTTTTTATCCGTTACATCAGTCAAATTAACATGGTAAAAAACTATAGATGTTTAATCACAATCTTCTAAGTTGTTACAAGTTAGACTTATTTTTACTGTCAATTTAGTTTCGTAACCCAAATTGTTATTTAATACACTGACTATAACAACTGCCATATGTTAGAAAAAATACCAAGTACATTATGCTAATGAAAATAAAATAAATGTGTTTGAAATGTTGATGACATTCCACGAAACATTTGTTCTTTTCTCAAAATGTTATAATAGGTATATGCGATAGGTCTCAACCGTTAAGAATCGTTCGTAGTACAGTGAAAATAATAAATTACAGTACAATAATATTAATTTTAGACCCTCATCGTCGATCAGATAATACCGTACACACGGACATCAAAGACGAAAAACCTCTAGAACTACTAGGAAACCAACAAACAAGTCAAGAAAGGGATTACTTTTTACCTCCAGTGTTTACAAATCATGAAGAAAATGACGACGACGAAGAGGATGATGAAACAGCCTACCTTGACTATGACTACGACGGCAAAGAATCACATTATAAAGACTCCCCAGATTTGGTAACAGTTCGTAGCGATACCCATGATGTTTCTTTAGTAGATGATAAGATACCATTACACACAGCCAAAGATAACTTGCCAATATTTCTGTTGGAGCCTGAAAATACTTATGTTGTAAAAAATAAACCAGCGATATTAAAATGCCGAGCAGCTAATGCTTTGAAAGTAAGTGAATTTAAACAATCTTATTATTTTCTCTGTGTATGTAATTCGTTATGATTTTTTTCCTCAATTGATTTCTAAATTAAAACTACTGTTGGCAATCTACGATTGAGTACTCTCTTGATTTTAATTTTGTAAGAACTCAAAAATTACCTAAAGTGAATTAGTTTCTTAATATAACTAAATGCACAGCACATTTTTTGATGGCAGAAAAAAAAATACACTTGCAATTTCGCTCCGCGACTTTTAAACTAGCAAAATGTATGTGCATGCAAGGTCGGCGTTAAAACGCATTAAAAGTAATTAAGGCAAAAGGGGTAAGGTGGCTGCTTTCTACGTACATTTCCTACATGGATAAATTATCTCTTTGAACTCGAAAGTGTGAACTCGAGGCAAAACCTTTTCGACTGCATAATGAGATTTTTAAATATTCATATGTATGTATCCTAAGATATCGTACAGCTTTAATAGTGCGGTGAGGTCTTGGATTCTAATCATGCTTTCCGTCAGGCAGAGTAGAGTCACCTTGGCAAGCATTTATTATCCGTTACCGAGTCTAATGTTCTCGTAAATTAATATTTTTTTGAAGAGCTCACTTTTTTACAGCCACGAAATTTCCAAAAATGTGTGTTATCAGAAAAATACTGACTTAAAATAAGTAAAATTAATAAAACAGTATCTAAAACAGTGAAACTGAACAAATAACTATACAATAGATTTCTCCTTATTCTAGAATATCTATACAGATAATCTGATACCTAATATATAATAAAATAGAATGTATAAAATAATTATCTTCTGTTGCATATTTACTCCTTACGTCACTGCCAACGTCATGTAAAATTTATTCCATTTCTGTCAAAATATGTATATCTACATACATTTTCTTAAGTCCATGTCTTACATTTTTAACGAACTTTGTCAGGTATTCGCTGAAGCTAATTTACATACGGAAATTACCGTAACGCGTTACGTATCAAAATGTATTTTATTAGTCACTCATTTATTTATGTATGTGAGTGATCGTAGACTCTTCAGTATAATATTGAATCGTATAAATCATAATCTTTTTAGCCAATCGTGAAAGTATCCGTTCCACGTATGCACTGAAAATGTGGGTGTATGACATCCATGACCATATTAAATAAATGCTTATAAAACATAATTACCCAACATTTTCTATTTCAATATAGAGAAATAAGGATTAAGATTAAAAAGAAATTAGGTCATTAAAAAAAGTGACTGCGTTAATCGTGGAGTAGACCATATTTTTGAAGTGCTAAATATCTCATCAAATCCTACGGGGGACAACACTTGTGTGTGATTCATAAAATGTTTTTTTGAGTCTGGGGGTCCCTAATGCGCGAGTTGTCTTTAAAAAAACAAAAAAAACAATTGAAAAGGAAGAAAACTATGAAAGTGGTAGCAGAAAATTAAACCGCGTCGCAAAAATTAATGATGAATTTAGTTGCCGGCAATTGAAGAAAAACTATTCATCATTTTAATGTGTAGAATTATCATAATCAGCCTATCGCAGTCCTCTGTTGGACTTAGACTTCTCCAATGGTACGCTTAGTTCGATTCTCTTTCACTCTCACATCCAGCCATCTCCTGCCAGCCGTCTTATCCACCTCCTGGCCTACAGGCCAGGAGGTGTATAAGACTACATTATTATTACACATTATTATACATTCTACACTTTGTAGATTCTTTTATAGAAAATAAACTGCAGCAAAAATGTTATTTTCAAATTACTATTACTACATGCGTACATGAACTATCTCGTTGGATTGGTGGTTAGCGTATGCGACTGCTGATCAAGATCTCGGTTTCGAAAGTAGGTTAAGTCGGTCCCGGTTGTCACGAATATATATGACAGTCGTTATTGGGAAGTCTGTGCCCTCAAATATACTGACAACAAGTTCAACTTTCGAATTAAGTTCCCTCTCAGGGTTGTGGAGGTCCGATGCCAGTCGCACTGTTTAAAAACTAATATTCAAGTGCAATCGGTTGAACTAGTAACCGATCTCAATTAATCTTGCTCAAAGCCATAAAAATGATATGAATGTACTATGTACATCTATAATTACTACAGTCGTTGGCAAAGAAGTAAATCTCTCGAGATACATAAATCTAAATAGGTGCCAAAGTGTCAAACTGTTCCCCAATGATTTAGTTTCTTTTCTTTAGCTTATAATATATGAGTGAATTAACCCTATAAAATTTTACACAAAGGTATTTTTCAAATGCAACGGTGTTCAGACTCAAGCGCTAAACTTTGAGTTTGTGGACCCTCAAACAGGGGTCCGCATTATCGAAGGGGAGTGCAAAGTGACGAGGGAGAATGTTGAGGAGTACTTCGGGAGTGACAAGTATCAATGCTCGTGTTTTGCATGGACCAGCCGAGGACATATAAGAAGTCAACCTGCTACTATCGAATTAGCTTGTAAGTGATTTTTCAATTTTATTATTTCTGGCTGTATTCAGAAAATAAGATTTTAGAATCTATTATGCTTTGTAAAAATCATATATTATATAACTAGCAATTTTAAATATTAATTTGGTTCTGTCCGCGGCTCCGCCCGGGTGTGTATCGGTTATGGCGGTAAAGAATACCTCCCCTACCTATGTTCTTCCTCAAAAACATATCTCCATGACCAATGACCATGACATTGAAATCAGTGCAGCCGCTTAGCCGTGAAAGCGTAACAGATAGACATATACCTTTTAATTTATAACATTAGTATTGATAAGGCAATTCCCGTTTTTTAATTAAACTTTTTAATCTATCCACGTACAGAATACTTGACTTATAAGGATCACGAGTTTAATATTTCTGAAAATACCGTGTGATCTCATCCTTATCTGAATATTTCATTTTAATCTACATAGAAGCGGGTGCGTAATACATAAGGAATGATTCATTTTCAATATTTGCGTCACAACAAATATTATAGCAGTTGGAGCTCTTGTGATTATATTAATCTTTGTATTAATTTTATATTAGTGTACATATTTTAGAAAGAAAGTAATGAAACAATTTGTGATGGCAACTGTACTAACCTTTAAAGAGATTGCCTTGACACTATCTTTAGTTAAAATTAATTCACGGTGTGGTCATCTGCCGATTAAACAGCCTGAACTTGTTGAAGTTTTCAGTGCCTTGTCAAGGCATCTATAAAAATCTATAAAAAATTACCCGTGATAAAACATTACGTGATTTTCACTTGCGTGACTTCAGTATTTCGTAACAAGAATAACCTAATCCTTACTAATATTATAAATGTAAAAGTAACTCCGTCTGTCGCACTTGTACCAACTTACACGAAGGCGGAGCCACAGGCGAAAGCTTGTTAATAATAAAGAGAAGAGTAACCTAATAAAAATTTCATCTTTTTTTGTTGTCTAGATATAAAGAAACATTTCTCAGTAGCCCCCCAATCGCAACTCGCTAAGCAGTATACATCGGTCACGTTTCGCTGTGAACCGCCTCCAGCTGCACCGTTCGTAGAGATATACTGGCTGAAGAATGGGGCCCCAGTTGTTACGGATGACAATGTGCAGGTCTCGAAAGAAGGGGATTTGTTTATTAAACAAGCTACGTTATTGGTCAGTTCTTTATTTTTCATTATTTTATATACTCAATATCTTTACTATGAAGTGTTTTAAGAAAGTATGTAAAGTTTTCCACAAATATTTCTCTAGTAATAAATAAAATGATTATAATAGATAATATCCTGTAAAATCTGAAAATTCATGAGTTACACTCAAATTTATTTACAACAAGGTTTTTTTGAATTGCCCGAGATTTAAAGACATCAGCAACAAATAGAAATTGATTGACGTTTCTCTTAAGGGGATCGTTTCCATAATTGCTCGAAAAAGCACTTACGGTTATGACAAGAGAAATAAATTAATTCATTATTTGACAGTAAAAAAAATATTTCAGTTCCTTAATAAAGCAATCTATAGAGAAACCGAGTAAAATTACTAATACGATTATTTATTTTCGAGAAAAAAATCATCAACAGTGACCAAAATCACCAAAATCGACCTTTTCTTTTTGGAATCTATCTAGTATTATGTTGCTTTATTTGAAATAAATATTTTATTAGTTGCAAGAAAAAAGTACAATTAAGAGATTCACCATTTAAGGTTTCTATTAATTCTCACCAGAAAGTCATAATTTAAACTTAAACATCATTAATTTTTAGCGGCAAAAGTTCCATACATTTTAGTATGGAGAAATAATTTGCAATAAAACAGAGTTCACGCGGTCCAAAAATTCAGTGTTCTCCGAATATTCAAGGCGAACGCACGCTCGTTTTTAGCTCAACACGCACTGTCACGCACACAGAGATTTGATTGTTTACATACGACGACGTGACTGTGTGTAACTTTTGATAATATTTGGTATGTCTGAGAATAGACACACCAATCTTAATATTTTATATTATTAATGACCAACTTCAAAAAAGGAGTATTATTCACAATAATTTTTTTATTGTACATTCATTGATTACTCTGTCAATTGTGGACCGATTTTTAAAATTCTTTTTATGTGACTGCCTCGGTGGCGCTTTGGTAGCGTATGCGCTTGAGGTCTCGGGTTCGATTCACGGGTCGGACCAAATGTTTATGAGATCCACAAATATTTGTTTTGGAGGTGTTGGGTGTTTTCAATGTTAGTTTATAGGGAAACCCTAAAATTTTATAAGCACGTTATAATACCTATAAATATTTTTTTTTTTTTTCATTTTGTAATGCTATTCCAGCGCAATATCTGGTAGTCATCATTTCATGATGATGAACTGATGGTGGAAGATATAACTTTTTAACGGTTAGGAGTTTTAAAATTATTATTGACTTTTATTACTTTTTGACTTTTATTATTTATTGACTGCCTAGATGGCAGTGGTAGCGCATGCGACTACTTTGCTTGAGTGAGGTTTCGGGTTCGATTCCCGTGTAAGACCAAATATTTGTGTGATCCGCAAATATTTATTTCGGGGTCTGGGTGTATTCTATAGGTAAGCAACAAAAAAGGTATGTTTATGTATTTATATCAGTTGTCTAGAATCTTTAATATAAGCTATGCTTAGTTTGGGACTGGATGATGTCGTGTGTAAGGTGTTCAAAATAGTTGTTTATTTATTATTGTAATATATCATACTGCCTTGTTGGTCTTGTGGTCAGCGTATGCAACTGCTAACCAAGAGGTCTAGGGTTCGATTCCCGGGTCGGACCAAATGTTTGTATGATCTACAAATATTTGTTTCGGAGTTTGGGTGTTTTCTATGTATAATATGTATGTATTTATAAAAAAAAGTATGTTTATGTATTATAAACTGCGAAATAAATATTTGCGGATCACACGAATATTTGGTAGATGATATTCTGTGTCATGCGTCTGAAATATTTATTGTTATTTATTATAAACTAGCTTTCCGCCCGCGGCTTCGCCCGCGTGGAATTCGTTTATATCGCGCGACACGGTAAGGGTAGATTAAACAATCTTACCTGATTTTGTGTTTGATAATAAGGAACTTCGACACTGACTTTCATCCCCTATTTCAAACCCTTCTACCTTTATTTTCGCGTTAAAAAGTAGCCATGTCCTTTCTCGAGGTCCCATATATCTCTATACTAAAATTGATCAAAATCGGTTCAGCGGTTTAGGCGTGAAAAGGTAACAGACAGACAGACAGACAGAGTTACTTTCACATTTATATTAGTAACATTATTGCGTAAATGAGCCGTTTGCATTAAACCTGTCTATTAAACTCAAAACATAACGTAACTTAAAAACTACTGCACCGGTTTTCATGATGTTTGCAGCAATGGATAGATTGGTTTTAAAGGAAGGTATAATTTGTCAAATTTTAAATGTTTTTTAAATACCTATAAGACCACGTATCGTTAAACACACATTATTGACATAATAAAATCTTACACTGAGAGTCACTAGTGTAAGATTACGGCCAATTACGGGGGCGACCTGGATGAACGCTCTGACAAATTATAAAATATTTATTTAAATAATATTGTGTTATAAACAATTTTATTATACTTACATATTTCATGTAGAATAAAATTATTTTAAATGTCTACAGTATTTATTAAGATAAGGATTAATATTACATTGTTCCAAATTACTTTAAATTATAATTCACAAATAAATTAATAAAGAAATGTAAAAAAGTATAATTAAAAAAGTATTACTGTAGGTTATTCCTAATGTATGTAACTCGTAAAATTTTGTCAATATTGGCTTTATTTATGTGTTCCTATATATAATAAAATAACATTAATAAATCTTCCTTATAAGGTAACCTTAATTATGATGAAAATCGTATTTAAATACCTTGCGTATTTAAAAGCATCTAAGTTGACAGACAATGCACGCGAGCGAATTTATTTTATACTGTGTAAAATTATTTTATAATCTTTGACCGTTCGATGGTATACAGAAAGTATTATGACTTTCTGTACTGAATGAATCCTACGGGCTTTACGTTATGGCAAGATACATTGCGTGCGTTGTAAGACATTAAAATACGTTCTACAAAGGCGAACAGTTGATGGATATTTAACATAAGCAAAAAAACCGAAAGTCGGTGAATACTTGCTACGGTATGTATGCGACAGTGCGCGATGCGTCTGTGTGCATGTAAAATATATATGTGGGTGTTCAATCACAAGTTCTCACGCTCGGTATCGCGGGCCTTAACCAAAATGCCGGCCTTTTTCTATTAGAGAGAATCAGCATTTTCATTCAACGTGGCAATACTTTGCCAGTCTTTTAGGAATGTTTCATCATTCAATTCTTAATAATCTGGGTCCAACATCAATCCAGTTTTTGCCAAATTTTAACCCAGACGGGATCTCATTTGACAAACATTATATTGCAATTTACAAGCTTTAGAATTACAGTAAATTTCTAACTAAATTACGAAAGTGTATTTTCTGAGTAGTACATCTGAAAATAGAGTAGAAAATTGTCCAGACATATTTGAATAGCGGAACAATTTCCAGGACATGGCGAACTACACATGCGTTGCTGAGAATTTAGCTGGGAAGAGAATTTCCGAACCGGCGCTTCTCACTGTATTTGGTTGGTTACTATTGCATTTATAAACTACATACTAGTTTTTGTTGCTGATCTCACTAGCCATGTTTTCTCTTTTTTATGTAATGTAAAATACACTTTCTTTTTCCAGATATTACGTACTATACGCTTTTATATCTTACTATCCACGTGTATATATAATTTTCTGACGATCGAATAAATGTTTAAAGGTTTACACAAGGTTTAGTCTAGTTCACTGCTTTATATTATAATACAATTTTAGTCTTTAATGATATTTTAAATATGTTTTAGTAATGCTCTAGCATAGTTTTTGGCAAGCTAGAAGATGTTTTAACCATTATTTTTTGCACGTAGGAAAACTAGCTTTATTCTATGGAAAATATACTTTTTTTTTCAATACTATTGGCGAGGTTAATGTAATATTTTATGAGGATTACTTACGATACATTAAAACTTTTAATAAGTATATTGATGAAGATGTGATTAAAAAAATCAAATATGATGTATAATACAATCCCTTCTTGTTTAAATAATGTTTCTTAGTTAATGGTGGTTGGAGCACCTGGTCGGCTTGGATCGATTGCTATTGCAATGATCAAGGAAGAGAGGGTCCCATAGGACGGAAGAGGGAAAGAACGTGTACGTCGCCTAGACCTCTAAACGGAGGACAGCCCTGTGTAGGGCCTAATGTACAGAAGACTCATGACTGTCTGGACTGTGATTTAGGTAAAAGTTCAGTTGATGACGTCTTTGAAACGAATCTATTTTAAACTTTCAACATTTTGAAATGTGAATTTAAGAAGTGTGTTAAGTTTGTCTGGCCAGCGTGATATAGTGGGCCAATACCTCCTTTTCAAGGAGAGGCCTATGTCCAGCAGTGGACTGTTAAAGGCTGTTGATGATGATGATGTTAAGTTTGTGAATGAGCCATACGTCGGTAGAAATGTTGCGGTACGATTGGAGTGACATCACAGCGTCATTAAATGGCTGATGTTTATCGATTCTATTATTGTTTGGCGCCAAATTAATAAGTTAACTGACACCTTAACCTCATTCCTCCAGATCCGGTGTGAGAGGGTTTTTTTTTTCACTTCCACTGTAAAGATTGTAAAACCCTACTTTTGTAAACAAGTGATATGTAAAATTAAAAAGTAAAATTGTTGAAATGTAATATTTTGATTGACGTATTTAATTTAAATTTTTCGAACGTGTATCGGTTCTCGCGCTAAATAGTTGCCTGTTTCCTTCCCCAAGAATCAAAGTATCTCATTTCCAAATGTCATTGGAATCGCTACAACATTTTAGCCGTGAAAGCTTTTTCATCATAGGAGATTTACATTAATTTATTTATTTACAAACGATACTCTTTTATGTTAATTTTCTGTTTATTTAGATGATCTGGATGAACTTGCTGATGAATCACCGGACATGTTGTTAGGTGAGTCATTTATTTATTTGTCTTATGTATGTATATACCTACTCTTTATTAGAACTACAAATTACCCCGCAGTGAAATTTCGACTGTTTTAAATATATTGTCGTTTTTAACTGTTATATCTTATACTTGTAAATAACTTGTAAAGTATATCCTGGATACTTATTAGTGAATGTTTACATGAATGTGTATGAATAAAATTTACATTTAGTTGACTTTAAAAAGTTTTTGTGACACACTTTTCATGTTGGTTTGATGCTATATTACATACTAGCTAGTCCCGCGGTATTACCTGCGGTTATTGTTGTAAATTGTGAGTAACGCCGCGGAGCAAGGCTAGTGTAAAAAAATTTTGCCTAAGTTACTCCTTAGGTCATCAGCTATCTGCCAGTGAAAGTCCCTCAAAATCGGTTCAACTGTTCCAGAGATTACCCGAAATAAACAGACAGACCAATAGACAAAATTAAAAAAAAAAATGCTTTCTTGGTGTAATTAGCATATATATTTTCATATGCATTAAAAAAAAAATATTCATTTAATATTACAAACAGACATTTAAAATCTATTTATATGTATTGATTTATATGCTTTGGACTGAATTAAACTTACATAAATTATTATACTTTATAATCTTATGAGAAGCTAAGTATAATCTTGAAAATTGTAGGTCGGTGGTCACAATGGTCGGAATGGTCCCGATGTGACTCTGACTGCCTCCGTAGTAGAAGGAGAAGATGCCTTACTATCGCCGTGTGTCGAGGACCTGATCACCAAGTTACGCAGTGTCCTCTCTGTGTGAGAACATCCAAGTCTGATATCACTGATGGTACGATTAAAGGTCATAGCACACTGTAACGGCACAGCTGCGGTACGGCTCCGCTAGCTGTCAGCGCGCTAAGCAGCCCGCAAAGTGCAAGCTCGCCGTACGCGCACGCCAACCGCGAGATGCAAGCTCTTTATACTGATGTTATGAAACATATTATACGACATGCGATTTAAGGGTCAAATTAAAATGACAAGCTAATCACTGTGTTGGAGCGGTGCCGTTGCCGTGCTTGTATAGTGTGCGTTGACCTTAAAATAGCGTCTTTTTTTCATCTGTGGTACACTTGTTCACGGTTTTTTTGACCACTTATGTATCTTCCACAGGTTCCTCATATTGGCCAGTTTTTCTAGCGCTGACTGTAGCTTTTCTCATTATTATTGTTGTAATTATATTGGGAATAAAGTATATTAAGATCAAAATGAACGACACTTCACCGTATGTGAAACCACCGAGTGGTAAGATATGTCTTGATTAATGAACTTATCTAATATGCCTATTATCATATTTTAAGCCGTATTCTATTCATTGATCTTACTAATTTTCCTGAAAAATACTTAGTAAGCTTCAAAACTTTGATTGCGGACAGAGCCTTGATCTTTCGAGATCTTCATCATCCATTGTCTATTTCTTTTCAATTTCTTATAAATACATTGATGGTATATATGTATACGTATTTAATAGTTGTAAAAATTATTTGATGTTTTAAGATTTCTTATTCCTTCATATTCAATGTTCATTTTATAACAGGTTCAAACTACTTTGGTAATGTTATAAAAAGGACTTTAACTAACCAACCAGATCTAACAATACACGAAGAATTTCAAACTATAGATTCTAGAAGAACGCAAAGGCACATGAGCACATCGACAAGGCATGAGCATTTGTACGAAGTACCGCAACTAGCTAACAGGTAAGACACCGTCATCTAATCAAATAGTAGACAGATCTTGTACTATGTAAACAGATTGCTGATAAATACAATAGACTAAAGGCCAATTATGCACTTTATGATAAAGGCCCTGATAGACCATTTTGAAATTATGTATCACATAAATACATATTTCTATTTCACAAGCATCTGATAAAGAAAACATTGGTCAGATAATTATATATCAGTAATATTTATATATGAAATAGAGCTATATAGTAGATTACAATCTAAAACTATATCAGGAGTTGGTGAGATTGGCTCTTAAAGGCTAGTTGAAGCAAAAATTAAAGTTTTAGTTCTCACTGAATTTGACTTATGTCAGGAATTTCCTTGTCATACTTTAATCTATATTTCATAGATATATTTTTATTGATATTTTGTTATAAATGAAATTAGAAATAATAGAACATATAACATGAAAAGTGATTTTTTGCTGTCTATAATATTGCTGTTGAGTAATTTAATGATCCATCACAACGATAATTTCCACATCAATAAACAAAAACGTAAAGTATATTTAAACAAATATGCGAAAATATCACAATCAAATTCTGAACCATAATTTTTATTACAGCTATATTTCACCAATAGACCAAGAGGTAAGAACCGAAAGACATGGAAGTGACAGGAATTACGCTTGCAAGGGCAGCGTAGAGTCAGATCGATCTGACTCCAGTTGCTTTTTAAGCTGTGAGTTCACAAATATGCACATTAAAGAGACATTTGATTGCATTTTAAAATAATACACATAGAATATGTCAATTACATGATATCTCAAAAAAGATATTATTTTATTTACTACTTTAATAGTCAATAAAATAATTAAAAGGATGAGACTTGCCAAATAGTTTAATGCGTAATTGGTTAGAAAAAAATATATTTTAATCAAATGGCTCTGAGCTTTACACTGCTTTATAAAGCTTATATTTAACACATTTTGACTGGCTCTAAGTCATTTTTCTTTTCCAGCCGGTTCGTCGTATGGTAATGAAAGTGTAGAAATGTCACCATCTTTAAAAAACAATGCATCTATAGATTCAAAATTTTTCACAAAACATTTGGATGTAGCTTCTTCCAAAATAGTATCATCAGATGGAGACTGGTTGAATTTGAATAAATGTGGAGTAAGCTTGTTCATCCCCGATGGAGTTGTCGATAAGGGTGAAGAGTTATTTACAATTGAGGTCGCAGACGACGACTGGAATAGACCTCTGCTTCAG
The DNA here is from genome assembly GCA_932526445.1 of Phragmatobia fuliginosa. NCBI lineage: Eukaryota > Metazoa > Arthropoda > Insecta > Lepidoptera > Erebidae > Phragmatobia > Phragmatobia fuliginosa. Next base: position 19,507,808 of record OW052061.1, read on the forward strand.
GAAGGTAACTACGATAAACCTCTTGACCCAGTTAAACTTAGGTTTTGTCTTATTTTTTAAATTTTTTTTTTCATAAAATACTTGGATTACAGAGAAAAAAGGAGTTATTATGGAACAATGTATTATATTTTGTATTTGCACATGGAGTTGGATCATTAAAATATTAAGGTTTAGTTTTTTATAATTGCATTATAAATGGGATTTATCTTTATATTTATAAAAAGTAGCTAGTTTGATCTGAAAACTAATTTATCATTACAACTACTATGAATATTAAAAATAAGTCATGGCCATTGCCAAATAACTCTATAATAGCTTTGTAGCGAAAGCGTTAAGCTATATCTCTTTAGGAGCCAACAATACAAATATTCCAAAATGTTTCTCACTACAATTTTAACAAATTACACACTATGAGTCCTCAAACATGCTTTGAAAATTAACAACTTCTACATCAGCAAGTACAACACTAAAATAAGAGTTCTCAATGTTAAACTTGTATCTGTCATGCTGTAAGTATTGGATCTAAAACAGGATTACACTGAGCCGCAGTTTGACCTAAATCTTAAATGTCAGATAGTTCTGACCTATAACTTACAGACACAGCTCGCGAACGTCGCATCGTTATTTTAGAGGCCGGCCACGATTGATTGCCCCAAAATACATTACTGGTTTATTTAATATTGATGTATTCCACTGGAAGTTTTTGTAAATACAAGAATAGCTTGTAGACGATGATTAAAGTTTGAAAAGCATAAACTACATTTTTTTCTTTATTGAACAGGTGAAACTCAACTAAGTCCAGTCATACGGTGCGGACCCAAAAACTTTCACTTCTGCAAGAGTGTGATTTTATCCTTTCCGCATTGCGCCTCTTTAAAGAACACCAGCTGGCTTCTATCCATACTCCAAAAGCCCGAAGAAATCAAGACAAGGGAATGGCGGAAAGTTTTGACTTTGGGGCAGGAAACACCCGGATCCCCAGTGTTCGCCCAAGTCGACCCTTCTAAAGTTTACTTAGTGAGCGAATTTCTAAGCGACTTTGTTCTAGTAGGCAGAAGTTTTAGCGGTCTAGATGCAAAGTTATTTAAACTTGCTTTGTTTATATCTAAAAAAATGGATGATAGCTACTATAGTTTGAAGGTCTGCGTTTTCAACGATACACCTTATGCGTTCTATGATTGTTATGAGAGTGAAAAGCGGTCAGGAGGCACATTGCTTTGTGACCCAAAAACTATTTATTTTCAGGAGAATTGTTCAAATTTATGTATCAATATAAGAGAAGTAGGTATAGGATGGAAAATTCAATCTGGGGGGAAGTATCAAGAGCTGTGTTATACACAAGTATGGAATATGGCCAGATCGTTACAATGTATTTTTGTACTCCAACAAACGGATTCTATTAATTGCTTAGAACTGAATGTATGTATTTATCAAAAACAAAAGCAATCAAACTCTGTCAATTTTAATTTAAAAACTAACGATTTGAACTGTAATATTGGTAAAAGGCTTAGTTGTTCGAGTGTAGAGACTGTTAATATATTAGAGAACCCGTTCAATTATTCTTCATTGACTAAAAAGGAAGGTAGGTACGATTTTGTGTATAAGAACCACAGTTTTAGAAGTTACTTAAGCGTTGACAATAATTACCGGACTAATGTGCTGACCAAGTCGGATAGAGTGATACTGTGTAAGCTTTTGGACTCTCAAACAGTAAAAGGTAACGACTGGCGACTATTGGCTGAGAAATTGAAAGTTTCCTCATATTATTATTACTTTTCAAATTCTTGTTCTCCAACTGAAAATATTTTGAATTTATGGTTGTGTAGAAACAATGATGCAAACATGTTGGTCAATTTGTCGAGGCTGTTCAGAGAAATGGGTAGGATTGATTGCGCAACAGTTGTCGAAAGGCGCTGTTTTCCCAACTGAAAGGATATTATGAACGTGGGCCGTTGTGTTTGAATAGAACAAAATATTTTTATGTACTTACTTCTTTTATTGAATCACTCTTTGACGGCAGTATTGTTATATTGTGAGATCGACTTTTGTTTAGTTATTTTTTTACTTTGCTTTTGTATTGTTTCAGTTTTATTTCTTTTGTGTGTTTCTGGACTAAGAGCTTCACTTATTTTTTTTGTTTTTGAAATTGAATGTTTGTTGTTTTTATAGTTCTTTTTATTAACTTTATATGACATATCTTTAACAGAAGCGACTACTAATTCAATTGAAGTATTATTGTTAATATTTAAATTCATTGACATATTTTTTTTCTGAAAGAAGACTTGAAAACTCTTTGTAAATGACTCAACTGAAAGTTTTATGAAACATATTTATTGTTTAAGGTTTTTGACTTAAACGTTTAGCCTGCCGTCACTTTTGTACATTAGCTGACACTGTAGTATGTTTAATTAATAATGAATTTAAATTAGAAATGCTTAAAATTTTACCAAAGAGTATGTTTGTAAAACATTATTAGCTGTATGTAAATAATATAATGAACCAAATAGATACTGTATTGTTTAGATAAGAAAAAAGTAGTGATTTCAATTTTTAAATTAAATTACATAATTAAAAAGTATTTTGTTTTTATGACCTTGTTATTTCAACAAATAAAGATTTAGAAAAAGATTGGACAAAATTACCTCGAAAGTTATAAATAGTGTTAATACATGCTATTACAATGGTACTAGTAACCTCACAAACGGAATAAGAAAAGCATATTAAAATAATAAACAATATATTAAGTGAAACTCTGAAGTGATGTACGTTCGATATACATATTTTTACGTTGAACCTGTTTCTAGAAAATATTAAAAAAAAAAGTATAACACTTATTAAGTTAGTAGTACTTACTTAAGAAGTTAACTCTTTGAAATTGTCTCATGCAACAAGTATTTAAAGCTCCGTAAAACAGTATTTTTGCATTTCGTTGGTGACTTGAATAAAAATAATAACTTGGCCGTAAATATATTAGAGTTCAGCTCTTCATATGTTCACTTTACTACTGTTTAAAGTCTATATGTACATATGTAATTCAGCAACAAAGTAAATTTATTTTCTTTTTAGTATACCAAACATTATTCTGTTTCCTTTTCTACTTAATAGGTCACAAAACAGTCTTGTTGGGAAGGATACTCTTCATGAAATAGCAAATACATTGAAGATATAATAACCGTAACACCTCGTCTTTATGAGGGGATTTCTTCAATAGAATTGAGTTGGAGCTCGAGGAATTGTAACGTGTAGGACAAGTCAAGAAATTAAGCGATCAGATATTTTTTACTCATAGAGAAAAATTTTCATTTAATGGAAGTAATCATCATCCATGTTGGAATGAAAATTAGTAGTGAATGGATCCAAATATCGTTTTAGAAAGGGTATGAAAAATGAATTTAACTGAAAGACGAATTAATGGGTTAAGGCCACAGCACACTAGCTACTTTTAGCATCGGCGATCGGCGATTTTGCGACTGCATCGATGCTGCATCGCGTTTTAGCGACTTCCTGTGTTCGATCGCGACTAGTTGCCGATCGCCGATGCTAAAAGTAGCTAGTGTGCTGTGGCCCTTAATGCTGTTTACGTCTGTATATACTCGTAGTCTAAGACTAAGTACACACGAAGCGTTTTTCTCCCGTGCCCGCTGCGGTTGCGGGCCCGCAGCTTCCATAGAATGCAGATTTATATTAAAAAAACAAAGCACAACACACGACGCGTTTTACGCCCGCGGCGTGCGCGGTTGTTTGCGGCTCCCGCTGCACCGGCGGGCAACCTGTAGAACCGTGCGGGTCGCGGTCGCAAGCGCCCTCGGCGGGTTGCGCCCGCGCGCTCTTCGTTCGCTTGGCGGGCGACCGCATCGTGACATGTTTGTATACCTCGGCCGACGTCTCTTGGCGAGGCTTTTAATTCTTCTGTGAAGTAAATATAATGCAACAGCTCGTTTCTGGTGTGTGTCCATGGCGGTCTGAACCTCAACTGAACATTACCGCATCTTGCAACCGCCTGTCTTGCGATCATTGCCCACAAACGTGGCGGGCGAACATCGCAACCGCGACGGCCGCGTAACCGCGCAAATAGCCGGTTTCGTGAGTATAGAAAAAAAACCGCAGTTCCACCACCGCAGCGGGCACGGGAGAAAAACGCTTCGTGTGTACTTAGCCTAATAACTACATCGACAAAATAATTCCTCGAATATTAGTACACATAATTTGATATTGTAAATTCATTATCTACAGCTCGTTTATTAATGTTCCCAGTATATTAAATTATATTTCAATTATTATTAGAAAAAAATAAAATCTGTACTAATAAATAGAATTGAAGTGTCTGTTTATAATATCAAATGATCACTAAAAGCATATGCTTTTTAATGTAAGGACCGTAAATATATGGTACTTACGTTTAAAAAAAACTTTTTTTTTAATTTTGTCACTGTTTTTTTTTCGGCCAATATCTGGAACGGCTGAACTAATTTTGTCATAATTTTCACTGGTAAACAGCTGATGTCATAAGATGTAACTTAAACTATCTTTTTTTGGATAGTTTTTCCGTCTTGTTACTCGCGATTTAGAACAGTAACCTTACAAATATTTTATAATTAATACAATACTGCGACTTTACAACATCGTTATACATTTAGAATTGCTTTCGTTTATCCTTTAGACCAGACCCAGCCGCCGAGCACGGGAGGAACGTGTTTTCAATTATTAAACAATGCAATCGTCTCGGCCGGCACAACCCTAGCTTTAATACTTGAATACCTAGTATTTGGGTCATGTTACGTGGAATATAGAGCCGAACCGTATCGTTGTAATGCCGTAGAAATTATTTAGTGATATCTTAAGATGAATTTTAGATCGCCAAATGAATTTGTGAAGAATTATTTCATTTTGAATCTGTTAGTTTCATAGTTTGGATGATGACTTTTGTTAAGACGATTATCGCCCTACGAGTACACTATTAATCGCTTATTTCAGCAGAAGTGTCGAGTCTCAACGGATACTAGCCCACTGTGCAGATAATATAGAGTGCACAATCGTGTGCTCTAACACAGGTGCACTCTCTGATCCCTCACTCTCATATGGGAAAGCGCTAAAACCCAAATTTCCAAACCTTACCTTCCGAGCTGTTATTATTTCTATAGCAGACCGGGTCTCGGGTTACAATTTTGCATTGAAACCCGAGACCTAATGATTGGCATTCGCATACGTTAATCGCTAGACCAAAATGGCAGTCGAATCAGAATTCTACCGTAAGTTGGTCAACAACAGTTTAATTGTCCACTCAAATAGAGAAAGGCCTTTCATTAGAAGAAGTTTTCATAATAACATATTGTTATATGTACATATACATATTGCAATTGGATATTGTTATTAACAGTTTTGGATAAACTTTTTTATTGAAATATAGAATTAACAACCCATTGGCTTCCAAAACGAGTTCTACATTACGCGTTTATTTTTATTGACAATTTGGAGAAAAGGAGACTATAATTTTTTGTTGCTGGCATTTATTTTCGTTAGTTGATTGTAAGAAATAAGGTTTTATTGTAAATATTGTTGATACCAGTATATCAACAATAACAGTAAAAGTATTAATGGGCAGTATTGTTGACACTAGTCTATGCTACTTTTAACTGAAGATTATATTTCAGAATATATACCCACACATTTATGTAAATTTATGCATACTATTATGCCTTGCCTTGTTATTCTAGCGGTTAGCGTACTACTGATCAAAAGGTCTCGGGGTCGATTCCCGGGTTGGACTAAATTTTTGTATGATCTGCTAATAATTGTTTCGGAGCTAACTATATATAATATGGGTAGTATTTACAAAAAGAAGTATATATGTATTTTTATCAGTTGTCTAATACCTTTAGCATGAGCTCTGCTTAGTTTGGGACTACATGGTGTTATGTGTCAGAGGTTCGAAATATATTTTTTATTTATATATGATAACCAAGAGCTTATGTTTAACTAGCTCCACAAAAGATCGAACTAAATATGTACATTAAAAATATTAATGATAGTGGTTTTTTGTTCCAGCAACTAAGCTTAAAGTTTATTTGGGATCTGCAAAAAAGTCAGTAATACAGTGGGATCTGCGAAAATATCAATAAAACATTTTTATTACTGTACTATAGTGAGTTTTAATCATTGCACTAGTACATATCACACTGATCAAACGGAACTAAATAAAACAAAAAGAGAGAACAAACTCTTAAGCAAAACTCTGTCGTGACGTGGTACACCTGAGTACAGGTTTTAATTGGAGGGCCCTCATTTTGCGAGCTCTCATCAAGAGCTCTGGCGGCTGTTGAGCTTCTTAAAGCCTTTATACTAATATTCCGCTTGTACATATAACTTTCTTTTAACTTTAAATATGGAATAAGGAAGAAGCTTCACTTAAACTTATGTTTTTTTGGAATTTATTTTTCGGGGAAGACCCCTAATTGTGTTATAAATAGAGAAATGGTAAAATGTTCAGTAAGTATTAAAAACATACGTTATGACGAAAGGAATTCAAAAGCAAAAAATAATTTTACATCGATTTCATGACTACTATTGAACGGACTAGCAAGCTGAATGTCTGGTAGCTTTATTGACTCTTCAAATCCAATGAGAGAAACCTATTCGAGAACTTTTTTAGTCGTAGCCACTAAATAGTTCTAATGTTTGCTAAAGTCACACACAAAGTTTTATAGATTTTATTTTGATTGGAGTTGGTTGAAGTTGGATTCCATTAATTAGTTTAATAAAATTATTCGTGAAAAGGGTAACTAAGAATCTCTGTCTTCTTTTTGTTAGCCTTTATTCCCAACATTATGAAGGGTCGGGACCTGAATATCAGCGAGTGGCATCGGATCTCCGCAACCCTGAGGGAGAACTGAATTTTGAAAGTTGAACTAGTTGTCAGTATATTTAAAGGTCCTGATTACCCAATCACGATTGCCGTGGATGTTCATGACAAGCATGACCGACGGCTTATCGTGGTCTCCGAGGCACGGTCGTGAATAACCGCCGAATATAAAACGCCTTCAGTAACATAGCGCTATAAATAAATTATAAAAATATCTATACTCATTACAAAAACATTGATCGTAATTAAGCAGTGAAGTGAAATTAGCTTACACGATGAGGAAGATTTTCTTTATTCTGAACAGAGAGAGCGAGAGAGAAAGAGCTTACTCTCTAATAAACGAGCAGAACCGTCATTATTATTACAAGAAACAAGTCGGATTAATCAAAACGTCAAAGACTATAACTATAGGTATACGATATAAGTATGTGATTGTTTTCTCCATCAATCCACTTAGTTCACTTCATATCTCATGTTTAAACAAATGTAAGGCAATGTAGCTCACAAAAGATAACAAATAGCCCTTTTAACGCACTCGTTTGCTCAATAGTGTTGTACTTTTGTTTCGTTGAGTTATTTACCGCAGCTCATCACGGCACTGAGCCGTGAATGATGCAAAGTGATCTGTTGGGGAACCGCAGTTTGCGGGTTACGTGTTAAATAAGTCTTACATATATATTCGATACGGGTTGCGCTTCATAAAACAAAAGACAAACTGGTGTAGATTTTGATAATGTAAACTTGAATTTAAATAAAAGAAACAGTACATGATTTTACAAATTGATTTTAATAGAGATGCTAGGAACTTAGTGTTCATATATTATGAACGAAAACTTTTGATAGCTTTTAAAAAGAATTTTGCTTGAATTAATACAGATAAAACCTGGAATTTAATCCAAACTTGGTTTAGGTACGCCTAATAAGATTTACGAGCATGTTTTTTTGAAATTGAAGAGTTAAATTATATAAGCCGTATTTGAAAGCTGACATGCAGTTAAAAACACAGTCAGTTTTACATTTACAATGTTAGTAACTGTTAAGAATACAACTTTTTCAACTACTCCAAAATAAACAACACACAGAAAATTTAGAAAAAATACATCCAACAATCCCCGTATATTTTTTCCAAAGTGTTAAATGATTACTGATTCGAGACTTACTTCGTCAGAGTTGGATGTTGCCAGACAACGCATACGATCGTTATGTAAATTTCAACCCTTAACTTTCTTCACCCCGTACGGTTTAATCGCTCGAAATTTCTCACAAGTTTCGCTAAGAAACTGCCGAAAATCGAAGGGTGAATAAATTTAAAAACCTCTTAATATCCAGTGGGTGGCGTAAAGTAAGAAAAACTTTATATTTACTCTATACTCGCTAATATATTTTTTTAATCGGAGTAAGTGCTTTCCGGAATTTGGGGTATTTTTTAACAAGTTCATAAAGTTTCTCGAAGGGTTGAACGCCGATTTATTATTTAGCGTCATTTAAAAGCGTCTGCGAAGCGCCTCTGATTCGATCAAGTTTTATTTTTAAGAATTTTAGAAATTATTTTCCTATTTTTGTTTTGATTATTTATTTGGTCTTTAATTTAATCTTTAAGGTATTAAAGTTAGTTTTCTTATTAGAACCTTTTATCAATATTCTTTTAATTTTATATCTGAAATTTAATCTCTTTAAAGACTATGTTAGATTTCACTTTAAAGTGTGATGATAAGAAGCGAAAATAGAGAATTCTAGAAATTCTTTTTGACGATTGTGAAATAGAAATAGAATGTTTCTTAAATGATTTTTTTATAATAAGAATAGACGACCTTGAACTTTGCTCTAGACATCTGTTATTCAGTGCCCTTTGCTTTTATCTAAAGATGTTTGTCACGCTTAAATACGAAGTAAAACGATCTTATTTTATATCACAAAATTACTTTTGCTTCTTTGGAATTTATCTATAAGTCTTAGGCTATTTCTAATATTTAATAGACTCTTAATTTCATTATTATTAAATTTTACTATTAAACTTATTACTTAAATTCATTTCATATTAGCATATTTAGTATACGCTGGTACGCTGCTAAAACAATAAATTTACTTTTTACTTATTTAGCGATTGAAATATTGATGCTGTACTTTATATTAGTATTTGATAATGCTGAATAAATAATAATTTTATAAGCTACCAAAATAAATTTATAAAATGAAATAAATTTTTAGTTTGTGTACAAACACAAAGTGTGAATATTTATTTAATGTCAGAATCAGAGTGTCGCATTACAGAGGGTATTTGTTTAAGCGCACATCGTCCCCTATGGTCCCGACACGACAATACACTTTCGCACCCCTCGGATGTAAAGGAGATTGACAGAACCACTGGTTCGAATCACCCATCACCGAGTGTCACTGGTACTTTAGCTAAAAGTGCAGCAGTTGCTCAATAGGCACGTATTAAATCAGCGCCATGAGAGAATGCATCGAAACTGATATGATGCTTTTTAATTTTCGGAATGAATTTGTTATGGTACCGATTGATAATTGAGTAATGTGTGGAGAAATATACTGATTAACTCACTTCGTAAGTCTAGTTTAATTATGTAAGAGCTACTATCAATCTATTTCTTTTTTAAAGTAGTCTAAATCTAATAATAATTATGTATACCTACGGAAATTCCAAGCACTTGCAGTTTTAATTTTGAACTGCTCTAAGACTTTTTTAGAGCAGTTCAAAATTAAAACTCATCTTTTTTTATGTATCATAAGCAATAGTTTTGTCATTTACAAACCGATTACAAATAATATTTTAGCATTAGGTTCGGTGTGGCTTCCAGGTAGTTCCGTTGTCATCATGTCGAGACATGATGTTTTAGTTTATTGTATAGTGTAAATAATGTAACTATATATTATTTACAGAGTTTATCTCAAACTCTGTAAATATGTCAAGATTCATTTCAGGGTTAATTGCAATGTAGTAAAATGTATATTTGTGTGGATAAGTATACCTACAATGGGATCCCAAAGAAATCGAGAACAACCCTTAAATTTTATAGGAACATACTCGTACTATGTTCTTCTTTCTAACATTTTCTAAAACCATACGCATATTTGCGTCTGGTAGTCGTCATTTCACGATGATGAGCCGATGATGGAAGATAAAACTTCTTAAAGGTCAAGAGTTAAGGAATAATTCTTTTGTTTGTTCAGTTTATATACGTGCTTCAAATCACTACAGTTATTCGCAACTGCAGTAGTAACATTTGATGGTAGTCGTATCTGCGAGTTACCTCTCGCGACTTGTATGAAATAGTTCAATTTACCAAGTCGGTAATCGGTGCCAAGGGTAGTGGGATTGGTAGTGTGGTGCCAATAGTGACGTATTTCGACGATTTCAATCAGATTTAAGGCACTTAGCATATAGTAATTTTAATTTTCATTTAATGTGTTTTTGGAGTCAGTTTATTACTTTTATACAAAATGTTTTATTTCAATATTTTTTAACGTATCCATAGATACACCCCACACGTATAGGTTTGATGAAAAAAAAATTTTTGAGTTTCAGTTCCAAGTATGGGGACCCCCAAAATGTATTGTTTTTTTCTATTATATATGTAAAAATCTTAATGCGGTTCACAGAATACATTGACTGACCAAATTTCAACAGTTATTACAAATATACAAATATTATAATATTACAAATATACAATATTACAAATATACAAATATTGTAATATACAAATATACAAATATTGTAGGACAGGAAACAACATACTCCTATATACTGTAGCGGAACTCATACGAATTCTTACAAAGCATCATATAAAGTTTACGATCCGTCGCGTCGCCGGAAGAGGTCCCCCTATCAAGAGACAAAGGGCGTCGTGATGAGTGACGGGTTCTGTTCTCGTCACGTGCACTTCCGTGGAACGGAACGGTACAGCCACTTTGCTGTTTTCAGACAAATGATGGGCCTGTTGAGCATTCAGTTGGGTTTCGAAAAAAGAACAATTTACTTTCTCGAATAAAATATTTCAATGAAAAATATTTCTCAAAAAGTTAAATTGCATTTTTTAAATGGGATTTTGTTCCAATGAGGTTATATTACTTAATTTTTACTGTATATAATGAAAAGGTACTTTTACTGGTAATCAACATTACGTATTTACCTACTTCTATTTAAGATCAAGCTATGACATAGAGAAAAAAATTAAAGTACTGTGACTCACTTGTTTTCCAGTACTTTGATTGCCCGTTTACCAGATATTCGTATTATATTTAATAGTGTAGTTTAAGAGCTGGGATTTTTCGTAATTAATGTATTTATTACGAAAAATGGAGTTTGGGGGTTTTCTATGTATAACATGTATTTATAAAAAAAAAATGTTTGTGTATTTATATAAGTTGTCTGGTACCTATAATACAAGCTGTGTTCAATTTGAGACTTAATGTGTAAGATTGGGCTTTATTTGGGCTTTATGTGTAAGATGTCCGAAATATTATTTATTTATTTACTAAGGTGGTATATTATTATTTTTAAGTCAACACATACAGATTTATGTCTTGCGAATTCTAGGAGTACATACTACATACTGATACTGGTTGCTTTGTGTTTGTCATAAGTACTTGAATAAAAGTTACAGTAAGTTAAAAGCCTGTTTATTGAGCATTGTTCTAATTATATAAGGCACCACAGTGACTAAAAACATTAGTTAAAATGAAAATTTACTAATTTTATTTACACATACATACAAACATTTTGGAAATAGCATTTAAGCATAAATTTCATAAAATAAATGAAAAAAGATCGTAAAAATGTGCCAACTGCTCACCGACTACAAAATCTGTTAAAGCAGAATGTTTGGCATGAAATGTGGATCTCTTAATCCGCACTTGATGAGGTATTGTGAGGAACCAGACGCACTTATGGCCAGGAATCGTCTGTAAATGCTCCTTAATGAGCCATTTCGTGTCAGACCACTTAAGTGGTCACAATCAAACTGATTCTGACGAATTCATATACTTTCTTGTGTGTTAGAATATAGTGTAGTTATTTACAGAAAAACAAATTTGTTGGAATTTTCACTGATTTTAAAAAGAACCTAAGTTGTGTTGTGATCAATTTGTATTTAAAATAATGCAATGAATGTAGTATTTGTGTCATTTTAAATGGTTTTTTTTTACATCAACCTGTCAAAGAGATCCCTATGTACTTTTATGTATATTAAGTATCTATTTACAAAAATAAAGTTTATGTATTTATATCAGTTGTTTAGTACCCACTTCATCAGTAGTTTTTTAATGTAAGATTAGGGAAAACAATCTTAAAAAATAAAACAAAAAATATATGAATGATAAAAGAACAATTCGTGGAAACAAAAAGCGTTCATATTTCCTTTCGTGCTTCAAAACAATAGGGAATTAAAACATTACTGTGAAGGATGATCCCGCAGTTTTCTTACTTTAGTGATGTTTCCGTAACTTCGCGGGCTTGTACTAGGGTTGGTTGGTACCCCACGATTCTTCCACCACATAAAACCTGTAGCGATAAATGATAATTATTATATTGTTCAAGTATTTTGATGTAGCTGAATAATATATAGGCATAGTTATAATAGGATGCAAGCCATAAGCGGTGCGTTTTTGTTAGTCAAAAAGCTAAAATCGATGTAATGATAAACTAAACATGTTGATGTAAGCTCGTCTAGAAATAAGGAAAAATAATTTACTTATCTCTATCATCAAGAGTCGAATAATTAGAAAAATTACAATTTTATTACGGATTTTAAAATAAGGCATATCACGTAAGGGATTTATCTGATGATTTTCTGATGATATCTGATATTTTTTTAATAATAACTTGTCACTCTAATTCTTTAGTTTTTAAAGACCTTTATAACTTGTACATGGTGTATCTATTAAGCTATTTTCTCTTTTGCACTTTCATTGTTTTTGTTTTTTGATTCCTACAATAAATAGGTACAAAAACGATAAAATCGCTTGCTGTTAATACTTGTTCGCTACAGAGGCAGGCTATCCCCGCTTCAATGAGCACGGCAGGCAGGAGTGAGGGGGTACGCTTCAAGGGAGGCGCACCGAATTTGGACACTTTAATGCGAGTTTTGATGTTTTATGTTAATATCGAGTCGGCAACTTTGGCCAATTGTCATTGAATCGAGCGATACCGAATGCGCATTTCAAAAGACTGAAAGAAGATAGCAAGTTATTATCCAATATAACCGAAATGGAATAATTGAGGTAACAGTGTCTAAGTTAGAATTTTTTTTTTCTACCTTTTACCTTTATTTAATCCAGTTCTGGAATATAATAAGTACCTCGGTGGCGTAGCGTATGCGACTGCTGTGCTTGAGGTCTCAGGTTTGATTTCCGGGTCGGACCAAATGTTTGTGTGATCTGCAAATATTTGTTTCAGCGTTTGGATGTTTTATTTGTATAATATGTATGTATTTACAAAAAAAAAGAATGTTTATGTATTTAAATCAGTTTCTGGTACCCATAATACAAGCTCTGCTTAGTTTGGAACTAGATTTCGTTGTGTTTAACATGTCCGAAATATTTATATTTATTTATTTTACTTTAATTTCTATAATAATAAAGCTGGTCAGACGAGCTGATAGACGGTGTATTACAAGTTATCTTTCTCTTTATAGAGTTGTTGTCGTGCGTAGTTTGGTCTTCTTCGGCTTTTAGAACACCTACAGGTTATATAAGGATGGTGTAACTTCATTTTCTTAATCATCTCACGCTTTGAATTACTAAGGATTACTTATTGGTAGGTAGTACGAGAACATATTATTCCTCGTTTTATTACACTTCACTAATGGTATGAACAACTACTATTCAATATCCTGGTGCTTAATATACTTTGGAGTAATTACGGCCATTGACCATATGATGGTAGCGTTTTATAACCTAAACGAGGATCTAATGTTAGCCGCGTAATGGACATTAAAGACAAATTCCCATGGGTAGTTCTAATAATAAAAATGACCTAACATATTTAAAAACATTAAATGTACTTATTTTTAGAATTTTGTCAGCTTCATATAAACCCTGAATAAACTTTTAAGGAATAAAAGAAAAACAATCTCTCATTAAAACTAAAATGCTGCAAAAAGCTTACTAAACAACCTTCAAAGAAAACATAAATATTTAGTGGATATCTCGGTTGATGTTCTATAAAAACTTTTCATGCCAATAAATTCTTATCGAATGAAAGATAGGGACATGTTGTTAGATAGAGGTAAACATAGCTTCCTAAAATTGGACAGATTTCGTAAATAGTAAAGGTTAACACAATAAGTATTTCATTATTACATTAGTTGTTTAATTTAACAAGCCTATTAAAGTGGCGGATAGTAATCCTGATTGACAAGTCCGAGATAAATAGGTTAAAAATTGTATATGATGAGTACATTTCAGTAATCCTGTGTCTAAGTATAGTACCTATATCAGTAGTATGTAGGCATTTGCTAGTACATTAATCAGCTGTTTATTTACCATCATAGAAGATCTGTGAAGTGGGCGAGACTTAGCTGCACATTACGAAAATACCGTACATTAGTTAAATAGTATGTAACATTTGATGGTCAATTTCAGCATCCAATTCATGTCAAATCACGTCTTCTTGGATTTCCTTTACACACTTTGTTCACCACTACAATAGTAATAGCAATACATTGCAAATGAAATTTTACTCAAAATAAATCTTCTGAAACAGGACCCCGCCTTACATACTTTGGTACTTATTTATCAATCCTACACACGCTTAAGCTTCCGCTATTATGGTGGTCAGTAGACTGACCGTTACCGCGTTTAGTTGATAACCGTTTTACTGAATAACAACGTTTTATAGGGTTAAACATCAAACGCATAAAAAATGATTTGTGCTCATTTGAATTTCATCTCCTTTGACAGCCAAGGCTCATACATAATAAATACTTTTAGTCTCTACCCTCGCCGTTGATGCGTGAAACCCAAGTTTGTATGTTTTTTTTTTATTAATAATATAACCTGTTCGGTGTAAGGCGTTATACATTGTACAGAGCGTGTTCTGAATTCTAAATTTCAGGTATAGAATTGTTGTAGTTTCTTAAACATTTAAATTCTTCCTAAAATCTTTTTATGAATTAAGTAGTTTTATTGATTATTTATGTGGGTACTGCTATTTATCTTTACAATAACTATTAACGAGTTTATGGTTGAGGAGCTTGTTTGCCATTTTTTTATGGTGGCGTTCAAAGATTAAGTAAATTTAAAAAAATAGGCTTCAAATGTCAAGACTAAAATATAATCTACAAAAACAAATATAGGCATATTTTTCTGAATTTCTATACATTATTTCTTTCATGGAATGAAGTAATTAAATTAGTATTTCTAATTGTATTTACAAGATATTCAAATACTTTTAATTTAATCACATGTAGATTTTTGGCAACCTCGTATTATATCTGTTAAGTTAGACGATCTTGAAGCATATAGTGTAAAATTTTGTCATCATCATCAATGTTTGATGTCCCACTGCGGTGCTCGGGTCAGGGCATACGTGCCTACGCTCACCGAGTACGGGCTGGGTACTTGCGTCCGGAAAAACAATGGTGTAGCTACGTAATCTTGTCGTTGGATGTTTTTAAGCCTCCTGAAGGAATACAACTGAGCTTCATGACTGTTATCCTATGATAACAACCTGGAGCGACTGTTTAAAATGACCTCCGATTCACGCAGACGTTCATGGTATCATGCTATTAACGGTCACCCATTCAGGCACTGACCGCGCAATCGTTGCTTACTTTGTTGGTGATTGTTTATAATTACCTAGGGCAACTTGGCTATGACCGTCTTAATATTTTGTATAATAGATGTTACCTAATTGAATATTGGCAGTTATCAAATAAACATCAATTTTTATCTTTCTTAATAAGGTATTATTAAATTCTAGTCAACAATGTGACACAATGCTGTCGTGATAGAATCGCGAATTGCATTTCTATTTTATTTCAATCTTAGAACGAATTTTGCATATAAATCCGTTCTGGCGCCACGTCGCCGCATCCCGCTGCAGTCCCGGACACATTCCCACCGAACCCGGGAATTTATGAGTATGGAATCGCGTTCTAAAAGCATGGGCGGGAACGATTCAACGAACGCGAAATGAATGTACGCTCTCTTTTAATAAGACATTGTACGGTCGTAGGGCTGCGTTGCAGTTTTAGATACAATAGCCATCAAAATAAATTACTTCTTTAATCGAATAAGTACAATGTAACAGAGAATAACGAAGAAAAGTCACAAAACAGTTGAAAGTTCAGTTATGAGTTTTGCTTATGCGACTGCTGATCAAGAGGTCTCGGCTTCGATGACCCGGGGTCAGACCAAATATTTGTGTGATCCACAAATATTTGTTTCGGAGTCTGGGTGTTTTTCTATGTATAATATGTATGTATTTACAAAAAAAAAGTATGTTTATGTATTTATATCAGTTGTTTAGTACCCATAACACAAGCTCTGCTTACTTTGGGACTAGATGATGTTGTGTGTAAGATGTCCAAAATATTTATTTATTTATAGTATATTTAAATACCGCCTTAATTTAGATCCAAAACAAAAAAAGAATTTCATCTCAGGTGGACAATAGAATTATTGGTTTTTCTTTTGAACCTTTATCAAACTATTATGTTAGCTGTATATTTTTATTTTGAACCTTTACTCTTTCTAATATTTATAAATATGTACCCAAAAGTAATACAAGAAGATTAAAAGAAATATCATAAAGAAAAAGATTATACGCAGTTGCTAGGGATGCCTACAGTATCATGTGCGGCAGTAATCTTAGATTTTTTTGTCTACATTCGTCCCCTCTGAGACGTTTTATATAATCCATTAAGTTGTCAAGCAAGATTGATATAACAAGATCAGGATCAACTTACTTGGGTGCATCGGTAATGATGAAGATCTTTGGCAAACAATAAGTTGGTTAAGGAAAAACGTTGTGAGTTAAGAAAAGTGTTTTACTGACGGTAACATTTTTTTTCGGTCAAATTTCAACCTGCGGTCAAATTTTGAATTCAAACCTAATTTCAATCTAATATGATTCTAATTTCAAGTGACGGTGAAAATAGTTACGTAGTCTCGAATTCAAGAGTACGAATCGTCACAATACCAATATTCGATTCATCGGAATTGAAATCAATAGCAAGGCTGCTTTTATCCAGAATCAGATTTTAAAATTAGAAATCATATTTAAATGTGTTACAAAGTTGCACAGAATATCACATCATATACAGTACATCCACAATAATAATAAATATTTCGGTCATCTTACACACAACATCATCTAGTCCCAAACTAAGTAGAGCTTGTATTATGGGTACTAAACAACTGATATAATACAGAAACATTTTTTTTGTAAATACATATAGGTATATTATAATATCACAGATTTGAAATGGTTTTTTTTAAACGATCTGTAACCTTTAATAAAAGGCCATTTTGGAAGGATATTAACAGCCACTATTTCATCACTTGTTAATAAAATCCCTGATAGACTATTCTGAGTGGTGACATTGGCCCTGAGTAGGTAAAGATATTAAATAAATTTTGAGGGTGAGGAAATATTCTTGATAAATATATTTTCTCAACAGTTTATTTCTTTAAAACTAAAATCTCGTCCTGAAGGGAACCTGAGATTGCTACATAGCGTAGCATCTGTCATCTACAGCGTAGCAACTTCGTAGACGTAGCAAATAAAAAAGTCATATGAATTCATGCTACCGTAGCTTGTGACATTTGACTAGTTCTGTTACGCCCCATGAAGGTACGGCACAAAAAATCGTTCTTTCACATGGATGCATACAATCAACTTGCAGGAAACTGCGATCTTTTGAAAAAATTCCGTCATTTCCGCTCCTCCGTACTGACTACAAAATAAACAAAACAAAACAATAAATAATGTATATCAGCCTTATTTCAAAGTCCTTTTTATATCAGGCTTCTGTTTCGAACTATGCTAATTTAGAAGTTATTTTAATGTGTAAAAACTACCACTAGAGCATTTTCTTTATATATTTTATTTAAACGGTACATAAATTGAGAAAATGTTAGTGTGAACATTAAAAAGTTTTGTTTCTTGTTTATGTAAAGGTCAATAAACTATGTAATCCTTGTCCATAGAGTAGTTAGCTCTACATATATCATATCGATCGTCATTTTTTGCAATGCGGGCGGTCAGTGCGACAATTTTTGAGTAAAGGGAGTTAACGTGAAAAATTTCACTTTTTACACAAAATGCACATAAATCTAGTGGAAACACCAACGTAATCTATACAAATAAAAAAATTGGAGTGTCTGTTTGTAATAACAAATAACTAGATTTTTACTAAATGCATATCAAAGTATTTAGGGTACTGACATCCAAAACTGAATTTTTAAATTTTTTGTGTGTTTGTCCGTCTGTCTGTCTGTTTGTTCCGGGTAATTTCTGAAATAATGGGACCGATTTTAACGGGACTTTCAGTGGCAGATGGCATGACATAGGGAGTCACTTAGGCTACTTTTTTTAGACTAGCTTCACTCCGCGGCGTTACTCGAGATTGACAAAAATAACAGCGGGTGACACTGCGGGACTCAGCTAGTACAAAATAAATTGAAGTCTCTTACATTCAAAACTAAGCCTTGAAATCTTTCCTAACATTTTCATAACATATCAATTGTATAGTGACGGATTATTCGCAGGGTTATAGATTGTTTTTTTTTTTGAAAGACAACTCCCGCATTAGGAATATAAATTCCTGTGTCGCAGGGGACTTTACAAACATACATGAAACGGACACAAAGAACACCCAGACTCGGAACAACAAATTGTGAATCACACAAAGTGTTGTCCTAAGTGAAATTTGAACCCACGACACTTGGCGTAGTAGGAAGCGGCGTGGCGACCGCTTAAGCCACTAGGCAAACTGTGCAGTCAAATTCAGAGTGTATATTAATATGCAAGACAACAGCACTGCAAAGAGAAGGAAAATTTGACAAAAACTCTCTAGTTGCCCTCCTGACCAGCATGATTTAGCAAGCCAATTATCACTTTGCTAAAGAATATTCTTTGTCCAACCCTGAAATAATAAAAGTTTTAAGAAGATTAAAGTGGATTTGTAATATAAAAGTGGACAAAATCTTAAGTTCATAAATTAATTAAATGTTTTACTAATGTATTATTATTATTTTATTAAAGACAATCCTCAATGGTAATCTTAATAAATAGAAAACATAATTTTACAAAGATCTAATACTAAGGTTATATACATTTTTGAAACAAATAAATATTTCGGACATATCGGACAACTTACACAGAACGTCATCTAGTCCCAAACTAAGTTTGTATTATGGGTACTAGACAACTGATATAAAATCATAAACATACTTCTTTTTGTAATAAATACATACATACTACACATAGAAAAACACCCGACTCCATACTCCACTCATAGAAAAACAAATATTTATGGATCACACAAATAAATTTTGTCCGACCCATTAATCGAACCCGAGACCTCACGGTCAGCAGTCGCATATGCTAACCACTAGACCAAAAAGTTTCGACCATTGAGAGTGTAAATTATAAGCTATATAAAAACACTTTATAATCGAAAACACAGCCATTTACTACTTATATACACAACTCCAAACGGTAACCTATACTTTTCAACATGTACAATATTGCGAATCAATTTATGCACGTACTTTCCCTAGCGCTTAAACTTATAGACTTCTGTCACATAGAATAGGAGAATTCCTCGAATGGATATGCAACGAAGTGTCCAATTTTAAAGAAATTCTGCAATAAGAGATTCATTAGAGTACCCATGCTATATAATTGTGTGTATGTAATGTATTTTATTTCATTTGAATAAATATCTTACTAGAGGGACTAGAGGTTGGTTTTCCAGTACCAACAAGTTTAGGAAAAAAGCCCAATACCAGTCTAGCCGTCCTAAATGTTACTAAGTATGTCTCGTTCACTTTGAAGACGTATACATTATAAATCGTTTATTGTAGCTACTTACAGCAAATTGACGCCTTTAAAATATATAACCGAAGTAATAAGAAAGTACAAATGTTAAACTGTTTATACCTTATTAATGCTTCCTACTCTATCAGCTGTATATCTACGGGTTCCCCTCGCAAGGTCGCATATAACGGAGGGTACCCTCATTAGAATGCGTCGAAACTCTAATTGTTTCCGAGGAAGCCCCGGGAAGTATCAATTTGCAAGAAATTTGTAATACCGATGACTTTTCAAGTAAGTGTTGGTATCTAGTGCTGTGCTTCTTCCACAACAAAAAGCTTTCATGAAAAGAAAGAGAAATATAATTCCTTGTGTCATCATATTGAGAAATATAGAATTTCTAATAATTGCAAAATATAAAAAATCGCATTAGGACTGGCATGATGTAATGCTTAATTAATAATTTTTATTTTCATTGAATGAATAAAATGTGTAATTTCATTTGTAGGATTTTAATTCATTTATGAACCAGCCAAAGAAACACAATAACACGAATGACGAATCACAGTGATTTAAGATTGGTCTTCAGCTGTATGAGGGTAGTAGCACCCCTTAATTATTTATTATTACTATCGTTCGCTAATTATCCTTGATTCAAAATTTTAGTAACTAAATCCTGATATCAAAATTTTTGGCCTAGTTTATAGGATTAAATAAAAAAAATACAAAACACAAAAAAAAAACAATCGTTCAATAGATAGCTTTAGGCGTAAGGAGCAACGTAGTTCTCATATCAAGAGCTCTCTACGCCACTAAGAGTCCTACGTCAGATTCAGCCATCATTCGATTGTGATATACGATACGAGCCATCGTAACATCTTGCACCGATGGCCTGTATATTCGTTTGGTAAAGGTATAAAAACGCTTTAAATCAATCTTAACAAGTGTTTGTATTGATATATTTTTAGTTTCCGAAGACAAGAGTACAGTTTTCTAGGAAAAATAAAATAACAAAAAAGTGTATTTAAATACGAGCCTGGCAATGTGACTCACTTTGCCTGATGAAAATCATGAGCAAAGTGGTAGTCACCATCCTCATTGTGAGTAGTGCATATAACGCAGCATGATGATTCACACTATGGTGGCCTAGTGAAATACCTCTGCAACATTAGTGACAGAAATATTATTATTATTATATAATACACAAGCAGCTTAAAGCATAATACTTGTTCTCTCTGTGTGTGTTCTGTTTTTGAAAATGTTCACATTTGGTGCACTAATCACGGTTCCCGCATAAGAGTTCCAAATACGCACCACACGGTTTGGCAAGAAATGGTTTCGGGGATTGCTAGCGCCCCGAAGTTTGTTAATCTTTATGAAGTGACCTCTCAGTTGTGTGTTCGTGTTCATTGTGAACATGGACTCAATATATCTCACGTTGTAATAATGGTTGAGGATTTTGTAGGTTTCCATAAGGTCTCCTCTGGTTCTTCTCTCTTCTAGTGTTGGTAGATTGAGTTCTACCAGTCGTTTTTCGTAGGAGTTTTTCAAAGAGAAGACCATTTTAGTTGCCCTTTTTTATACCCTTTCCAACATGCTTGCTCCTATATCTTTTTGGAAATATGGATTCCATATTTGAAAGGCGAATTCCAGCAAGGGTCTAAATAGTGGAAAATTAGCATGAATGTCCTTAAGTTTTCGAAATTGATAAACCTCATTCACATGCAAAGGAAGGTTCTATAACGAGTATTTATAAAGTCATTAAAAAAACACGTTCGTAGAAATTTAGTCATTAAAAATATTAACTACCTAAGCACTAGTTCTGCTATTGGTCGTAAACAAGTTTAATAACTATATTATGCGGTTTTATTGCTAGTTAATCTGTTTTAAACTAGTAGTTAACATTATTAAAACAACACGATTAAGTTTTACTGTAAAAGTTATCAACAGATTATTGAAATATTTTTAATTAATATATTTTTGAGCTTACAATAGGCTGAGATGAATGTGCAGTATATTTATAATCAAAATTATCTCGAAGTCGGTAGACCGCATAGGAAAATAAAATGGGTTTTGATTATGATTAAAATACCTATAGTAGCATTTTTAAATAAGGCATTTCTTTTGTTTTAATTCTTACAAAAGTATAAATATTACACATTCTTGTAGGGAATAACTAAAAGTTACAAAGAATAAAACCTTCGCCTTAAAGTGCAGTTTCGTCTTTTCCTTTATGTCACCCTCTCCGTAGTTTTTCTCCCCAAAATAATTAAATTCCTGAAGACGAATGACTTTACAATGGATAAGATGAAGAAAGTAATTGTACTGAGGCAGGTCTGAGACTTGATTAGTTCAGATCAAAGTCTCGTTTGAATACAGTTAACGTATTTGTAATTTTGTTTAACAATTTTTTTTCTAAATTAAAAAAGACGTTTACATCAATGTTTGTGATTATTAGTCACTGAATTATAAGATGTCAGTTGTTATTGCATCTATATATACTCCGCTTATATTTCCGAATTCGTCACTATTATTAACCGCCTTAAATTCGTACATCAATTCATATGGTTATCTTTCATCATCATCATCATCACCAACAGCCTTTATTAGTCCACTGCTGGACATAGGCCTCTCCTTTGAAAGGAGGTTTTGGCCTACTATGCCACGCTGGCCAGACGGGTTGGTAAAGGGTTTGTTTCAAGTTTTCCTTCTCTTGGCAGTGATGTTGGCTGCTTATTTTGTTCCTTTAGTCGTCTCTTACGACACACATCACTATTATCAACCGCCTTAAATTCGTACAGCAATTCATATGGTTACCTTTAGAAAAGAGATTTTGGTAAATATACCTCGCAGACGGGATCCCTGCCTTATATTACATTAAAACAAGATAATAATATGATTTTACGATATTGTGCCATTAGCATAGGTAGTTAACTCTTAAAAGAAATATCACTACATATTACCACATATTATAGAATAAATTCCTCCATCGCGTCTGTATGCCTGTCGGTTCGCGATAAACTCCAAAACCAATTCACTAATTTAAATGAAATTTTGTACGCAGATAGTCTAAGGCCTGAAAAAGCGATAAACGACATAGGCGGGCGCACCTGCGGGCGAAAGCTAGTTTGAATTATTCTGACTGTCATCTACGTATGTGGTTATCACTTTCAATAAGCTTGTATACTTATAACATAAAATTGTTTACATATATTCTGGTATACATGTATACTGTTCAAAATACCCGTACATTATGTAATTTATTTAATTTATCCAAAACAATTTTAAATTTAAAAAACTATTCAACATCAACTTTGTAACAGTATGTTGCGCCTTTGTCGTCTTAATTTGCCGTTAAACTTGTAAGAACGTCGTCGTAGTTAAACGTAGCGTGAACACTGACATTGTTTGAACGGCCATATTTGTTTTTTCTTCATAATTTTGCGTGGAACAACCACAATCTAGAAATAAAGGCATAATTGAATTATCAGATTGTACACGAAACTAAAAATATGACTGCGTTTTTATTGTTGGGTTATAAAAGCCGTCAACATTTGTTGCGAGTAATAAATGCGTATTTAATTGAATGGTTAATGCGGTGAACGTAAACGATTTTACGGTATATAATACTTTTTGTTTTATAGTAGAAGGGTATTTATGTGAGCCTGCCAAAGTTAATCTGATTTTGCAATGCAGTATGTCCCACACTATTTATTTATTTAAAATAAATAGTGTGTGTAATGAGGCATTCTCTCCCAGTCAACCTTCAGGTGATGTAAAAATAAGATGCGATAGGTGCAAAGATAACTTTTCTTTGAGACAACGATCAAAATACATACATTTTACATAAATGTAATATATATATAAAGTTACATATTTTAAAATATATTAAAATATATAAACATCCATATAGACATACACATACATACCTAAATTTAATATTATATTTTATTTTACGGCCTATTGGTGTATGATGACGCAGAGGTTGGCGTATGCGGCTGCTGATCAAGGGGTCTCGGGTTCGATTCCCTGGGCAGACCAAATGTTTATATGATCCACAAATATTTGTTTCGGAGTTTGGGTGTTTTCTATGTATAATATGTATGTATTTATATAAAAATGGTATGTTTGAGTATTTATATCAGTTGTCTAGTACCCATAATACAAGCTCTGCTGAGTTTGGGACTAGATGGCGTTGTGTGTAAGATGTCTGATAAAATATTTATATTTATCATTTTTTGAGATTACTCTTACTCTTATGTAAAAATACTTCTTAAATGACAACCCAACAATATCTGTGCTTTAATTTAGTTTAGTTATACAGAAAAAAAATATCGGAACCTTTTATTTCAAAGTTTTATTTTCCATATATTTTAATATTATTTGTGTTTAAACTTAGAAACACTAAAATAATCAAATATTATGTTCACCACTATATACGGAAGTCATGAAAATAAAAATAGTGCGAAGCTATAAAGAAACACAATAAAAATTTAAAAAAGTCGTTAAAGTGCTTACGGAACGCAATTTTTATAGGTTTTTAAGTACCAGTAAAAGCGATCAACAATAGTTTTATGTAGACTACTTGCTCTTGTACGGCAAAGTTCGAATAATATTTGACATTAGTTAGATATTCCAGTTTTATCACCAAATATATAAAACTGTAAGAAGTAATTCTGTCTGGTATGTGCCTTTTATTTTCTCTTCATTGTCTTGTACATGACCAAGAACCTTTATCAATACGAAGGTTATTATAATATGACTTAATTTGGTTGATTTTAGGCACGTGTCTGTTAGTGGTTAGTTTAGTTGCTATTTTTTCCTTTTGTATGTATTACAGTATTTTAACACACTACGGCGAAGCGTGTATATATTATATACAGATGTATTTAGTGTATGTATAATACGAATGTATGCTCGTATGTTCTAAACTATCTTTTTATTCAAAGTCTTATAAAAAGCATGAGCAGAATCAAAAAGCATAATCCACTGAACCGGTTTAAGTAAATGAGGTGTAAATATATTCATAATACTAGCCCAGGTGACATAGGCTAAGTAAATTTTATCAAAAGTTTTTAAGTATTCGATTTAATTTTTAGGGTTCCCTAGTGACTCGGAACTCTTATAGTTTCGTCATGTACGTTCGCCCGTCCATCCTCGACTTACCGTCCTAATGCTTAGTGTTAGTGAAAGATGAAACTTTGCTATACTTGTATTGTGTTCTTATCATTTCGACAAAGTGCTTAATTAAATCACAATTTTTTTAAACTTTATTTTTACAAATAGGTACAGATAACAGATTAATAAAATAAAAAAATAAAATCTTAACGGAAAATATAGTAAGACTGTCATCCAGTTACAACTGTCCAAAGCATTATCAATAGTGCTTCATTGTTTAAAATGTTACAATAAAAAAACTTATTTAAGAATACCATACACATACAGTGGGATGACTTTTCTCTCGCGTCTTCCCCATCGTGTGGGGTAACATAAGATAGGGCTTTTAAAAATATTGAATGGTTACTAAAAATATTTTTTGATTTAGGTATCCATTTGCGAAAACCTAAACGGCTGGTTCGAAAAATCTGAAAAAAAACCGTGATCACAGTCCATGTGATGAACTTTTATAGAAAACTATAACGACTTAAATAACTTTGATAGTTCAGGAGTTATAGAGGTCCAATCTCTAAAAGACAATTATTTGGCAAACTTTGTACAAAAATAACGATACGATACATATTGTTTACTTATTATTTATTTTTAATATATATTATATATATATATATATATATATATATATATGTCGTGGATTGATCGTGAACTAATAAATCGTTACCGGAAATATCGTGGATTGATACTATGGTGCGACGGACAGCGCCATCTAAGAATTATTTCAGTGAATTAATAAATCGTCAACGGAAACGCAAGTGGCGCCCTCCCGCTTGGACACGATCGTCGGTAGAGGGGATGCAGCGATGACTGGCGGGAAGATATGGCAGTGGTCATTCTACTTCGGACAGTCTTGGCATACGCCCAGTACCAACGCACGTGTCTGTTTCCATATTGTAAAAACTGTTGGTGAAATAAAGTTATTGTTGTGATTTAAATTATCTTTCGTTCGAGTATCCAAGTCAGTGCCCACATTTATCAAAAACTATGTCGGATCATGATGAAGACCCGATGTTTCGCATCTCGGCCACCCCTGATGCGACATATATATATATATATATATATATATTATTATTTCGTTATTTTATGTATAATAAAATGTAAGACATGATTTAAAATCTACGTGCCATTAAGGGTGACTAAGGAACTCTATTCTTTGCGTAGCCTGACACGCATTTGGCTATTTTTTTTGTTTATAGACAAAGGGTATTTTATTAAGTGTGCTAATCAGCGTCAGTGTAGTTTTGATCAAATATCCCTGTGTAAATAAAAATGATTTTATTAGTCTTTGAAGGCGATCTTAACTCTCAAAAATAATTCCTGATAAAAATATATGTAAAAATAATAGTTAATCAACACAATTCTATTAAAGTATAATGGTGTATAAAAAATGTTTTCTCTATTTATTTTAGCTTTGTTAAATCATACAGTATTAAGTAAGGTTTGGAATTTGTAATATATTCACAGAAAAGCTATTATTTTGGTAGCCGCTAGCCTTGGGCTACCTAACAACCTTCACGTTGGCTGAATTTTAATTTAGAACCTGTAGTCTATATAGGACTACAGGTGTGTTTCTTAGAAAGAACAGCTGGTATTTAAGACATAAAGGCCAGTCTCATTGTTATTTTATATAATCATAACTGCTAGAATTGTTTTCGAAAAATTCTGTCTGTCAAAGATACTTTCGTAATAATTGACCATGGAACTACTCTAAACAATTTTTTATTAATTTGGAGCCTATATAGATTTCTTGTATACTTTTGTTATATCTTCATGTCTAGAAAAAGTCTGAAAATTGGATAATTGTCTATATAAAATACATGAAAAAAAAAAAAACTACTTTCAAAAAAAAATTCATTCCTCAGAATGAATTATTTTTTTTATATTTTGTGTATTAAAATTATGAGAAATATAAAAGCAGTCCAAGAAACATAAAAAAAATGCACAGAATAAAACGTTCTTGAAGCGAATTTAATAATATAAAACAAAACAAAAATTATACGGTAACTTATTCGATCCCACAACAAACTCAATCCAACTCCAAGCTCGCTCAAAGCGCTAAAGTTGGCGGTACAGTCATTTTAAAAAGTTACATCGTTATTAAATTGTTCTGCAGAGAACTGAAGCGGCAAATATTTGATCAAACCCTTGCGAAGGTGTGGTTGATTGGCCCAATTTGTCTAAGGCACGGACTGCTCTGCCCGAGAGACATATTATTGCTGCTGTTATTATGTTATTAGGGGAACTTTTTAAGAGTGTATCTTGTCATGTGGAAGATGCGCTTCCCCTATAACTCCTGTAAAATTTGAATTGCCGAAAAAGTTGAATTGATTTGAATAAAATTCTCTTGTCTTAATTGAATTAATGACGACGTGTGACATCATTGAAACCTAATTCTATGTGCGGAATAGCAGATGGAAGCTAAGAGAAATATGACCCTTTTGATTTTAAGTTATTTAAAAATTAGTTTTTACGGTAAATAATACCTTTTGCGTTTTGCGTTTTGGGGCTCATAGAAAAGTGGTGTTAAGCAATATTTCTGTTGCTTTTTATCAAGTGGATATAAGGCTGCAAGAGCCTAACCACGAATTTAAAACATGGTAATGTATTTGTGACTCTTTTGTATACAAAAGATAACATTTGATTTTCTGTTTGTAATTTTTAATTTACAGCTTTTCACCTAATGCAAATTATATTGCATTTCAAAAATCATCCATTTAATGGTTGTCTGTCTGTTTATTTGTTCTGAGTAATCTACAAGACGACTGAACATAATGATGTCATAAGAAGTGACTTAAATATATTTTTTTAAATAAATATTTCTAACATCTTACACACAACGTCATCTAGTCTCAAACTAAGCAGAGCTATTATGGGTACTAAACAACTGGTATTAATACATAAACATACGTTTTTTTGTAAATACAAGACAGTCAACTTAGACTACTTAAATTTTAGACTAGCTTCGCTCTTAGCTTCTTAAATAAGTAATATGTGAGTGAGTGTGTGTCTGTGTATGTGTATGGGTGCGCGATCCATCTGCTATTTTAAACACATTTCAATCCTTTTGAAAAATCTAAATAAAAAAAAACGTATACGTCTCGGGACGCCCGACAGAAGTGATCACTTTTGTAGGCTTATTTATTAGAAGAAAAAACATCATTCTGATAGTAACAAGGGCTTATTCTATGTTTTTGTACGAAGCCGGAAATCGAATAAATAATACTTCAACAATGTCCCAATTTGTAGTGAATCGTGTTTGGTCGCTAGTTCCATTAGTTATGTGTGTACAACTACTACTGAGATTCCTGGCTAACATTTATAACATAAAATATTGTTCGAGAACTTGATCATAGTTGTAAGTAAACTAGGTTACATTTTTTTGACTTAAGGCCGTTTCTCACCAATGCTTTGTACAATTTAATTTTAATCTAACAGCGAATTCTAGGAAAATTTACTTTAAAATATACTTAAATTGTAACAACCTATAAGTTTGATAAAATGTTTTTACTATGAAGAAACCAAATAAGTAATTTAGACAAAATATGTCAAGCCAAGAGAAGGTCAGGAAGTGATTTTATCATGAAATTTTTTACTCTGATCTCTTACTACTTGCATACGATTTTAATATTTATTTTGGGTTTGGGTGTTTTCTATGTATAATGTGTAAGAATTTAAAAAAAAAATTATACGTGTATTAACATCAGTTGTCAGAGCTTTTTGCTATGGGTACTACCTATAGCACAAAGCTCTGTTTGCTATGGGTACTACCTATAGTACAAAGCTCTGTTTGCTATGGGTACTACCTATAGCACAAAGCTCTGTTTAGTTTGGAACTAGATGACATTTGTGTGTCAGATGTCCTAAATATTTATTTATTTATTAGTATTTATTTTCATGGATGATAATATAGTAACCAGATAACAGGCGCATTTCAAAGTGAGTTCAATTTAAACCAGGATACTCCAAGTTACCCTTGCCTCACAAATGACAATATGACTCTTATTCTAAATTCCTGAATTTCATCTTTATCGCCCACTCGGGACAGTCGGCACATCATATTTATAATTACAAAATAAATGAAGTGTTTAAAGCAGCTATTGTACTATACTTATCTGCTTGATTTAAAACTTGATGGCACTGTATGTCCAAATATTTACATACAAAAAAAATACCCAATGAAAAAATTAAATACAAGCTATTTAGACGCGACTTTAGGTAAATGTAATAAAAATGATGTTTTTCATTGTTCGTAAAATGGTATTAGGTCGATCGTGTCCTTGACTGGCACAAACAAGAAATATGTACGTTCATTACACGAAAAACCCTGTTTTTATGTAAATGTTTTGTACACGAACATCTTATTTATAGCCTCTATATAGTACGTTAGCATAACACTGTGTTTACTTAGCATGTTTTACATAAACAAATACACTTGAAATACTTATATATGACGGTGACGATGTTGCTTTATGGATTAGAGCAATAACAAGCTCAAAAAAAAAATTTAAAAACCTAAAACACGCTTTTAAACGTAGAAAATAATTTTCATGTAATTTGGGGGGGGGGGGGCAACGTTATTGAAATATTTGCAGAAAGCACCCCAGCGTGTTTGTTTAGTTTTTAAAACTATTAATCCTCGATAAATCTGCAAAGTTTGAACGAAATCTGGCCGTTTAAAGTGGGTCAAAATCGCACCCAAAGAGTCGGTTACAAACATACAAACAAACAAACATACAGATGAAGCTAATAAAAAACATGTAAAAACATGAGTATGTGTAAAAGTCTAACAGTGATAACAAGCTAGGTATGTTACTCTTCTTGCTAATCATTAAAATCAAGTAATAAAGGAAAGAGCCTATAAGAGTCTCATTATCAAGTAAACTCTGAGTCCTTGATTTATCTTTTTTTGAGATCTTTAACTAAATGATCCTAAAGCCAGTGGAGATATAAAAAAATATATTCATAGACTTAGCCATCAACATTGGTCTAGTGGTTAGCGTATGCGACTGCCGATCAAATCCCGATGTTTCGAAGACTCACGCCCGTGCCTCGGAGAGCACGTCGTAAGTAAGTCGTCGGTCCCGGTTGTCATGAACATCTATGGCAATCTTTAATGGGAAGTCAAGGCCCTCAAATATACTGACTTCCAGTTCTCCCTCAGGGTTGCGGAGGTCCGATGCCAGTCGCTCCGTGGAAAAAAACTGATATTGAGGTAAAACCGTTTGAATTAGTAGCCGACTCCAAAATAATCTTGGGAATAAAGGGTAGGAAGAAGATGATTGGGCCATCACCATCTTTACTCTCAGCTTAGTGACTATTATGAAGTCTAGTTAGAAGCACTGAATAATAATTCGGGTAAAGCACCCGAATTATTAACTCGATATTATCGAGTTTCTATCGTGTATTGTAATAAGTCCTTAAATATAAAGTAAAATTAGGGGTACAATTATTAACATACTATTAATGAGGTTCTGATATAGATTTTTTTTATTTAAATATTCTAATATACGTAAACTACATTTACAATTCGCATCACAATATCTACATTTCGAACTGTCCCTTCATCCATCAAGCGTTCTTAATTGAGTAATGGCGGTGTGACAGCCAGTACTGATTGATCGGCGCGACGGTACCAAGCTAAATATGATGTATTGCGTCTATTGAGACTGCTGTTTAGGGATTTGAGGTCCGTGACGTCACGTGAGGATTATGCGGTCTGACATGAATTAGTGAGGTGCCCCGAGGGATACTCTGAAACTAGTATACCTTTTTTTTAACTATAAATATAACTTATATATAACTATATAAATAACTAATGTATAACTATAACTAATTTTTAGAACGGAACTCTTTGACCAGGTTGTTAAGAGCAGTAGGTACAAATGTAAAATGTAAACTAGTCCTAATCTATAGAAACAAATAAATAATAAAAAAAAATTGAAGTGTCTGTATGTAATATAAAATCAGCAGTTTATAGAAGAAGTTTGAACTGTGAACAGTTTTACTGAATGCATATCAAAGTACTAGCAAGCAACCGCTTGCAACTTTGTACGCGTGGAATCTTTCTTTCTTTTTCTTTTTTTTTTTTTTTTTTTTTAAAAAGACAACTCCCGCATTAGGAATATGAATTCCTGTGTCGCGGGGGACTTTACAAACATACATGAAACGGACACAAAGAACACCCAGACTCAGAACAACAATTTGTGAATCACACAAAGTGTTATCCCGCGTGGGATTCGAACCCACGACACTTGGCGCAGTAGAGAGCGGCGTGGCGACCGCTTAAACCACTAGGCCAACCGTGCAGTCAATCATAATTGGTTCACGCAAAATTATTTTTTATTTTTATTAAGTAGTCGTCCTTAAGTGCTTACAATAAGTTTTATACTGAAATACCATGTAAAATCTTTCTGCCATAATTACTTTAACTTCAATAACATTGGACTTTCATAAAAACTACCATCCCTCGTTTTAACCCCGAAAGGGGGTTGAAACGTTTCTAAACATACATTATTAGTACACCTCCACACCAACTTTAGAGCATATATTTTAAATTTCAATTTTTTTCTTTAAAAACATAGGACTTTCATAATAAATTTTTGCTAACTAACCACGCTGACCGGTGTTGTCGGTCTCTTCGTGTGTGGTACTTACTGTATATCATTCATCAACCAATCATAATGTCCCACTGCTGGGCTTAGGTCTACTCTCAGGAGAGGTTTAAGGCCATACGTCACCACGCTGGTCGAGTGCTGGTCGGGGACTGGCAAGAAAACGTTGTAGCTACGTAAATCTTGCCGTTGGATGTTGACGACTGTTATCTTATGATTACAACCGGGACCGACTGCTTAACGTGACCTCCGAATCTCGGAAACGCTCATAACATATCATGTCACAAATGGTCATCCATCTAGGACTGACCGCGCCGTCATTGCTTACCCTCGGTGATAGTTTCCAATCACCTAAGGCCACTCGGCTATGAGCGCTTCTCTGTACCGTATATAATATGGAGTAAATTAAATATCATATTACAGTACATATATACATGCACATCTTTATATATATAATTCTTGTGTGAGTGTGTATGTCACTGAACTTCTCTCAAACGACTAGACCGATTTTGATGAAATTATTGTGTGTGTTCAAGGGGATCTGGGAATGGTTTAGATTCGCAATTGGACCCGCTAGGTGGCGCTGCGATTAAGTTCTGGAATATTAAAGTTGGGCGCTACGAAGATCGCTGGGTCAACTAGTACCTACATAAAACCCAAAATAAATATACTTTAAGAATACAGAATTAAGTGACCCATCGGCTAATTTTACTCTTTCTCAGCTGGAAGTTGAAGCTGGAGATTATTCCAAGTTATTGTCCTCAGAGCATCCCTATTAGGTATCTTGTCTTGTAAAATAAACACAACCATTGTCACTGAGCGTAAAGTAAATATAAATAGGCGCACCAACCTCAAACTACAACAGTTATTCCACGCAACAACGTGGCCCATAGTTTGGTACATAATTAATACGCAGGGTAAAATTCCTTCGTACAAATACCGAGTGTCGGACCCTACCGAGGCACTTGAAGGCTGTGCAACTCGCTAATTACTTCGCCAAATATTTACTTTGCTGAGATTCTCCTTTCTGCAGCTTCGGGTAGTGCGCTTATTCCAATAAGCGGAGGAGAGGGCGTTTTAATAGCCGATTAAGATTTAGTGGAGAAATAGCACATAATAAACTTAGCTTGAAAAAGTAATGTTTAAGAAAATTCTAGACGTTGGATACAATTTTTAAGATAATAAAGCTACACTGGTTTCAGAACGAATGGGTCGGTTCGACCGAGGCAATATTACCGTCTCACAGAAGACCAACCAAAATGGCAAAAAGAAGGGGGTGCTTCGTTGGTAAGTATGAGACCGGAGGCCTAATTATGCAGAAAGATCTCAGTAGACCACTATGGCGTGGATCCCCATAATCATCAACAGCCTTTAACAGTCCACTGCTGGACATAGCCTCTCCTTTGATCCCCATAATGCATTGTCTGTATTCGCAATGAGTATTGTGAGTACTACTCTTGGATTCCGCTCGTGCTTTCCATCGGACAGAGTACAGTCACCTTCCAGTCACCACCAGCCAGTTTTCGGTATATTTCGAGATTTCCTGCTAGATTTCCTCTGTTCCATAGAAAATACACCAGTCATAAACAATCTCAACTGCCTTGTACGTCTTGTGGTTAGCGTATGCGGCTGCTGATCAAGAGGTCTCGGGTTCGATTCTTGGGTCAGACCAAATATTTGTGTGATCAACAAAGATTTGTTTCGGAGTCTGGGTGTTTTTCTATGTATAATATGTATGTATTTACAAAAAAAAAGTATGTGTATGTATTTATATCAGTTGTTTAGTACCCATAACACAAGCTCTGCTTATTTTGGGACTAGATGACGTTGTGTGTAAGATGTCCAAAATATTTATTTATTTAATATAAAGTCTCTCTCTCATAAATGATACGCCTCATAGTTTAGAAACTTACCATTAAATTTTATCAACAATTTAATTCTTTTCGTATGTGGATTTAGTGACGCTCTTTGCAATAGTGTGTGTACAACCTTAGACATGGGTGGAGCGCCTTTGCTACTTAAAGTCACAAGTTAGGACATTCCAGACAGTCACTGAAGAGATTAAAACAAGATAAGATAAATGCTGAGACTTCAGCTAGGAACGTCCATTTATTACTAAGCACAAGGTCTAAGTTTAGCTTTCAGTATTTGGTATTAAATTCTTTTGACGCTCTAAGTATTTTGTTTTGGCTATACTACATTTTACCTTCTTGCACGTCTTATTAAAAATTTAAATACTGATGGATAAACATAGTAGTGTATGGTGGACCCCACTATTGTATTCTACTAGTGCTTTTTATCAAGCAGTGCAGATGTATGGACCACTCTTTAAATTAATTAAGACTTCTTCTTAAATTTCATACATAAAATTTAGAAAGAAGTTAGTTTATAAATGTATCTGTATGTATATGTATCTACTTTTTCAATAAATGATTTTATGTGACCATCGTATAAATGTACCTCCAAGTGCATTAGGTGGAAAAGTTGTTAAATTTAAATAACGAATGGACTCTTCAATTATCTTGTATTTCTAGATAGTATTGTGGGAGACATGCACGAATACACACATAGGTCAGCCTCGACTGGTGTGACCCCACGGTCTCATAGAAAACCAGTATAAGCAGTTCTTGCTTTGTTTTTCATCGAGGGAGTTAGGTTACTGGACCCCTAGCATCCTGACTCCTAGGAGGGAGAGAAAGGATGACACACATTAAAGACTCTTGAGTCATTAGTGTGTATGTCAAAATATCAGGTGATATTGTGCGGAGGTAGTTGTTAAGTATCGGGCGATCCTTAACATTTAGCAAGTGAATGAGAAAGATGGAGTCGTGGCTTATCAAGAAATATCATAAAACTGAGAACAGTGGCGATTGCTCTACTGTCAAGAGAAGGAATTAGTCCAGTAGCATATAAAACATTGCTTATTTAATTCCACCCCTTTTACCAAAATAGCAAGATACAAAAGGCTTTATTATTAAAATATTTTGCAAGTGAGAGTATCAACTAGGTCGCACACTCGCGGCACGCTAAAGTTAGCTGTCAAAGGAAAATTTAAACTCCACAGAGCCTTTGTGTTGAATTTTTCAATTTGTCAAAGCTGAGTTACGAGCCCCTATCAGCGTGAGTGAAATATTTACAGAGTTGGCTACTCTGTTACATGAAAAAATTACTACGAACACACTCTCTCGTCCTTCTCATTTTTTAAACTACAAAGCTGCTATTAGAATTTGTTTTATCATTACTACTGTGAATATGTTACTATGTAATTTGAAGAACGAAAAGCTGTGATTTAGTACGTAAGTACTGTTCAGACTGAAGTCATTCGAGTCACTAAGTGCCGGTAGCATTGAAAAGGAGCTAAACACTTGTCTCTTTGTGATCATCATCATCATCACAAAAGACGTCCACTGATGGACATAGGGCTCCCCCAAGTTGATCCACAACAACCAATCCTGTCCCTTAAATTGTTACAATTAGCTAGCGTATTTACTTGTTCGCTACCTACGGTATATTTTATTTTCTTTAAACACAGTATTAAATTTTAAGACACACATTTACTAAATACATGAGTCAAAGGCACATACTTATAGTGTATCCTTACTTTACTTTCATGATACCGATTATCAGATTAAGTATACACACACATGTTGTACAAGAAAATATTTCAGCTAAGAAACTACCGTTAAACAAGCTCGTCCGAAGGAAACACGAAGATACGAAATAATAAAACTAGTCGCCATTTTGAGTCCTCAAAGAAATTCTCTTCGCTCGGCCGAGTGTAAAAGGCGATGTAAACTTACTACCAAAGCTTTATGTACTTCTTAGAGGAAACTTTTAGCGGAAACTAAATATTAAATGGCGTGGTCGCTTACTTATTATATGCCTGTTCAAAATATATTTTAATTTTAAATTGGAGGGACGAAAATACCTGGTTTAATTTGGGAAAAACTTGAAATTTCAAAATTGAGGTTTGACTCTGTATGGTAGCGTGCTTGATTGCAATTTGAACGTATTTCAGTAAAACAAATATATTCAATAATATTAAGCCCTAGTTGGGAAATCTAGTAAAAGTAAATATATTTTATACGGGTAAACGAATTGCAGATGTTTTAATTGAAGTATTTATAGTATAATTTTTATTAATTTTTTTTTTCTTTTTTATTAATAGCTATTCTCTTGACTAAATATAAAACAATAAACTGATGTTGTAACTTTTGAATTAACCTGTGAATGTTGCAGATAGGTTACTGCAATAGTAATGTACGATAAGGAAGATAATTTATTTTGTCTTATTTTAAGTACCCTCATCAATAAACCATAATGTCCCACTACTGGGCTCGGGTCGGGTTCTTGGGAGAGGGATAAGGCCATACGTAACCACGATGGCCGAGTGTGGGTTGGGGACTGGCAAGATACGTTGTGGCTTCATAATCTTGCCGTTGCCGTTTAAAGCGCCTGAACGCGTCCAACTAACCTTCACGACTGTTATTTTATGATTACAACCGAGACTGTCTGCTTAACGTGAACTCTGAATTACGGAAACGCTCATAACATATCTCACCACAAACGGTCACGCATCTAGATACTGACCGCGCCGTAGTTGCTTACCCTGACTGTTTACAATCACATAAGGCCACTTGGCTTCATAGCTCATGCGCTTCTTAACTATAAATGTATGTAATTGATTTTCTTCTCCTGAGCCGAAAGACACACACTGTTATATGTATTAGTGACTGGTGTATTCAGCATTTTATATTAAACTAGTTGACCCAGCGAACCTTGTACCGCCCAACTTTAAAATTCCAGAACTTGATCGCAGCGCCACCTACCGGGTCCAATTGCGAATCTAAACCATTCCCAGATCCCCTTGAACACACACAAAAAAATTCATCAAAATCGGTCCAGTCGTTTGAGAGAAGTTCAGTGACATACACACTCACAGAAGAATTATATATATAAAGACTAGTTGACCCAGCGAACTTCGTACCGCCCAACTTTAAAATTCCAGAACTTGATCGCAGCGCCACCTACCGGGTCCAATTGCGAATCTAAACCATTCCCAGATCCCCTTGAACACACACAAAAAATTTCATCAAAATCGGTCCAGTCGTTTGAGAGAAGTTCAGTGACATACACACTCACACAAGAATTATATATATAAAGATATATGAGTATCTATATATTTACTTCTTATATAAAATTGTGTTTATCACTAGTATTAATACCATTTGCGTGAGATGAACGTATATTGAATGTCTTATTAAAATAAATTGTTTTATTTATGATTGTATCACACTTACTCATAATTCATATTACTAATTAAATCAAAACATTTATACTACAAACATGACTTATATCACACTCACGTACAGGCCAGAGGTCCTTTATCTCGCCAAAATATCGCAGACTCGCCACAGCTACCCCTCTTGGGGTCCAAGATGTTCCACAAGATAATGAATGAATCTAATTGAAATACCCGCTGAGAAGCCGATTCGTCTGGTTTATCTCCCTTTTTACCAGACCAATGAACCGCCATTTTTAGTAAAATCTGATTGTAATTAATTTTTTGACAGTAATATAAAAACTGCACTTGATCAGCGGTTAAGGCTCGGGTCATTTTCTTTTAGTTAAATTTTAGCGTGTAGCAATCTAGAATTAGAATTTAAAGCTATCTATAGTTGTAGTTGTAGCAATAATTTATGGTGTAGCAACCATTCAACTTATGAGGTGCACCTACCTCATAAGTTGAATATAGGTTACATAATAAATAAATAACACTCACAACGTCATAGTCCCAAACTAAGCAGAGCTTGTACTGTGGGTAAAAGAAGCATACTTTTTTTGTAAATACATGACATGTTATACAAACACAAATGGAAAACACTCAAACTCCGTAACAGTTAGTAAAACCAGGGAATCGAATTCGAATCAAGACATCAAGCACAGCAGTCGCTACCACGGCTCTAATCGCGTCCGTTTTATCTTTTAATACCCAAGGGTTTAAAAAATAGTAAACATCTTATTCTCAGACCTACTGAATAAACACACAAAATTTCATAAAAATCGATAAAGCCGTTTCGAAGGAGTGTGGTAACTAACACTATGACACGAGATATATAATATATATTTAAAGAAAATAAGTTGGTGTGCTATCGTTTCGATGATTTTGCCATGTATTAAATAAAATCGTAACATTTTCATTATTACTTCTGTTCCTCCAAAACATTTTGACTCACTCTAAAATTGATAAGAAAAGTTTTATTTAACAAAAATACCTCCAATTATATAAAGTTAGATAAGACGAATTCATAACAATTGAAATTACTGTAAAGTTTAAATGTTAATCAAATACTGTAATGTCTTTAATTATATAATTAAGAAGATTTTTTTATCCAGTGTCAGATAACTTGAAAGCGAGGCAAAGTTTAGCCCTAAATATATATTTTCATTGACGTGGAAATTTTAATAACGTTGTATAAATTATGAGCGGAGAGCGATCAATTTGTGCTTAATGACACGAAAGGCATTAATTTTAAGATGGCTTCGCAAAAGATGATTTCTATAGTCGGTTCTAAAACCAACTCACCTTTTTGGTATTTAGAAAATTTAATGCGGCGTAGATAAGAATAGTAGTAAAACCATTTTTTCTTCTCTAGAAGTGTTGAGTAGTAATAGCAAAAATCATAATGAATAGCATGTATAAACCTTTGATTTTTTTACGGCGTAAATTCGCTTGGGGATTTTTTATTTCTTGATTTCAAAATGATTGTATATTAGATGTTTTAAAGAAAATATGTTAAACTCTTCGTTTTTTTTTTATCATTTATTAAGATGAAATGTTGAAATATGTAAAAACCACTCATCTAATAAGTATGATATATAGAGTAAGACTACATCTCTTTTTTTACAAGGAGACAACATTTCATAAAAGAAACATTTCATTGATTATAAAATATTGACTGCGCGGTTGGTGTAGTGGTTTAAGTGGTCGTCAAGCTGCTTTCTATATATCGTTCAAATACCGTATGGAACGGCACTTTGTGTGATTGACGAATTATCGTTCAGAGTGCAACACAGAATGTATAATATTAACGCGAGAGTAGTTTCTTAAAATAGAAGAAGATGAATATCCATATCCAATCCGCTTTCGCTTCTATTTTGTAACAAATCTGGTCGGTCAGTAATTAGTGGTCGCTACAAAACTTCCGAGCCATTAGATCGGTTCCGTGTTAATTGCGCGGGATCACCCTTTTTGTACCCAATTAGACCCTTACCAGTAACAATACTAACTGTTAAGCGAACGTAGCATTACTACTTTCATAGGTATTTCAGAGAAACGATTAAACACATTAGTGTTAATTCTGTTGTGAAAACTCTCAAAATTTAACTAAAAAATTAGTTTTGACCTGTGAAATGACGTTCTGAACGCCGAAGACTGAATAAAATTAGATATGACACAAAGAAAATAGACGTCATCTAAATACCTACATACAAAAATGACATTTTAAAAATTAATTTGGAGAAATTTTAGTTCAGTTAAGTAACCAAAAACAGAATTAGTAGAATTGTTATAATTTTAGTTTATAACAGAGATCATCTTAGAAATTAAAGCCAAAAAACTCGAAACTTAAGCTTCGTAGAAAGGATTATTTCAGTGAAATATAATTATTTCTCCAATTAATGCATGGATGGATCAATGGATGGATGGAATGGATGCATCGATCGATCGATCGGTACTTGCTTACTAATATTATAAACGCAAAAGTTTGTGAGTATGTATGTATATTTGTTGCTCTTTCACGCAAAAACTACTGAACGGATTTTGATGAAACTTTACAATAATATAGTTTACATATAGGAATAACACATAGGCTACTATTTACCGCCTTGACGTACCTACACACGAGCGGAGCTGCGGGCAAAAGCTAGTAATTATATAAAGCATTCATGATGACTATTTCTAACGTTAAATAATGACATGTTAAAATTAAAACAAAAAGTAAATAATCTTTTGATGTTCAATATTAATTACATTAATCGACATTCTTAGATTACTGTGGGTGATGTAGCAATCTCAAAAGCAATGTGAAAGCTATTCAGCATTAGCGATGATAATAATGAAAATCAAATTATTGTACCAAACATATAACAATTTCAGTAAGAATTTAATCCCCCCTACCAAGACATTTACCCTCCTCATTAATACGTAAATAACAATAAACAAGAAATAATTACAGAATACCGTTACGGAAATACAATCAGGCTGATCGTATTTTTGCAATAAAGCTATCCTATTCACTGTGCGAGCCCATTACTTGTTTGTTTCAGAAGATTTGTGGGGCTTACGAACTGAGAACGAATGTGAATAGCAAAACTTAGAGGTCAAAGAAACCGTGGCGCCTAGTCGACGTGCTCCTTTATAGCCAAGTCAAAGCCTTTATAAATGCGGAGCAGTAAATTAATAATTTAGTACACAATCGTTTGGTTTAAGTAGTCACCCTACAAACTGCCGTAACGTCTAATTTTGGGGTAGCGAGAAATCTAATGGAGTGATAATTATTTGTATTGATTAGTCGACTGTGTGGTTGGCCTTGTGGTTTCAGCGTCGCCACGCCGGTTTATACTGCACCTAGTGTTGTGGGTTCAAATCTCACATGAAACAACACGTTGTATGATCCCCAAATTGTTATCTAAGTCTGGGTGTTCTTTGTGTACGTTTAAATGTATGTTAGTAGAGTCCCCCGCCACACAGGATGTGTGTATCTAATGTGGGAGTTATCTTTTCTTTTGAAAAAAGAGTGTTTAAAGTATTGTTTTGAGTCTTGTACTAATAAGAATTTGTCTCAATTATATGCCATATATAATATTAAGCAAAGGTGTTAGACAGAAGAAGTCATAGCTGAAGAAATTGTTTTGTGTCAAGGTAACTGACCGTAACTAGATATTACTGCTAATATTTACATATTAGGGTTTAAAAAGTAGAGAGAAGGCTTTAGAGAAGGAAAATGACATAAATAGATATGTATATATCTCGTTTGCCTTTTCCCTTCAGACCTCCGGCTCCTCGGGGACTCAGAAGCCTTATGTGGTATTTCTCTACTAAATAATACCCCGACGGTCAACTGGCAGGCGCCCTGCTCTGAGGTGGACCCGAAACATGTTATTTCAGGTCCTCCCCAAGATCGACGCCGCACCTATTTAGAGTCTATCCTGGGGGAAGCCTCTATACCCCTGCCAAATATATATTTTGCCTAGCCTTTAGTATTCTCAATGTTATCGGCTACTAGTTCAATTTCATAAAATCCTACGAGATGCAATTCAATAGTTATCTCACATGTTTTTAATTTTTAATGTATATCTGTGTGATGATTCTATCTAATCTCTAGAATGGTTTGACCGAATTTGGCAGAATTTTCACAGACAGATATCTGATGACACAAGTAATAACTTTTTTACCTGGACTACTGCTGTAGCCTAGCTTCGCCCCGCGACGTCAGAAGCGTTATAAAGGTACAATAACAACTACGTCTATCAGAGCAAGGCACATCTAGTTATATTTATAGTCAGGTATAGTCACTATCTTTATTTATATAATTCTTGTGTGAGTGTGTATGTCACTGAACTTCTCTCAAACGACTGGACCGATTTTGATGAAATTTTTTGTGTGTGTTCAAGGGGATCTGGGAATGGTTTAGATTCGCAATTGGACCCGGTAGGTGGCGCTGCGATCAAGTTCTGGAATTTTAAAGTTGGGCGGTACGAAGTTCGCTGGGTCAACTAGTATATTATAAAACAAAGTCCTCCGCCGCTTCTGTCTGACTGTCTGTTCGCGATAAACTTAATAACCACTGCACCGATTTTCATGCTGTTTTCAACGATTAATAGGTAGGTTCTCCAGGAAGGTTTTATTTTATAATTTCTCAAGATTAAAATGATTGTTAAATACCTATATCTACTCGTGCAAAGCCGGGGCGAGCCGCTAGTAATAGAAATGTTATGTGTTTATAGTAGGACAAGAACAGCTCCGTTTCGGTAGTTGCGCTCTGTAATATATTGTCTTGTATCGGAAACGCCTTTGGTTCTCCAGCTTAATATATTGCCATCTACTA
Organism: Phragmatobia fuliginosa; assembly: GCA_932526445.1. Classification (NCBI taxonomy): domain Eukaryota; kingdom Metazoa; phylum Arthropoda; class Insecta; order Lepidoptera; family Erebidae; genus Phragmatobia; species Phragmatobia fuliginosa. Next base: position 19,549,562 of record OW052061.1, read on the forward strand.
ACTACCAAGAAATTTCCTTATGTATGTGTAAGAGGAAGTTGGATGCAATAATTCTGGATGTTATGTCGCTCGCTGAATGGAGTCAGTAACTGACTAGATGACAGAAGACTTGGGTGTGGTTTGCGAATCAGCTACTAGATACCTCACTTATGGAAAATGATCGTTTTTCTATAAACAGTTTAAGCCTATACTAGGCAGTAGATTTTGACTTTGCCACTTTGATTTCAGCACGCATAGAAGATCAACCTAAAATACATGTCATTTTTTTTATGAGTGCGAGACCAGAGATGTGAGGCCAATGATGCAGAAGTATTTCACGAGGCACTAAGCAGCCATAGTGTGGGTTACCATGCAGCATGGTCTTCATTCTCAATGAGGATGGTACTCTTGGATTCTGCTCATGCTTTACATGAGGAAGAGTAAACACATTTAAGTAAGCTTAAATAAGAATAAAACAGTAATTACATCACATTTTTAAGCGATACAAAAGCAGTAATGTAGGATTTTTTAGGGGTAATTTTTTGTAATAAGGTAATTTAAAACTTCTTGTTGCAGTAAATTATGTTTTTTAAAATGAAAAATCAAATGTTGAGTTCGAGGGTCAGATCGGTTGGTTGCGTCCCCTGGCTATGTGATAGACATGGTATATGTGACTACGCGTTATTACGCCCAATTGATTCTGCGGCTTTTTCTTTCAAAATTTTAATTGTATTTTATTCTCACTGAAAACAAATATATTTAATAAATCTTTCGGATATTTGACACACAACGACATCTAGTCCATAACTAAGCAGAGTTTATACCATGGATATAGGACAACTTCTGTGTATTTTTTAGGTTTTTAAGTTTTTAAGATATTAACTATTTAGGTACATATGTATTTTTTTAGTGAAAAAGATCTAAGGTTCGACAACCGGGGCTCACTAAATGTTTGACGTTTATATGATGTTAAAGTATTGGTTTGGCCGTTTTCTATGCAATATTTATTATATTCATTTACAAAAATAGCATTTGTATCAAGTGATACTAATCACTGCCAACCTAAGCAGAGCTTGTACTATAAGGAATAGACAGCAGTACAAACTCTGCTTAGTTTGAGACATAATAGAGTTGTGTGTCCGATGGCAAAATAAATAATAACATCTACGAAAAGTATTCCAAGTTTAAATAAATCTAGTGCTCGGTTCACTTTCGATAAAAATATTCTAAGCTGAACTTTAAGATACTATTTCGGTGCTTGACCTCTTTAAAACTACTAACTATTTTCCATTCGACCCACTTTATGAAAAGGTCCAGATTTATGTAGTACAAAACGAGATAAGGTCGGTTACACACCGGCGACCATTAATATCAATCACCGCGTGTCGCTTGTGTCGTGTCTATGAAATGATAACGTTCTATAAAAGGTTTTCGTTGTGAAAGAAAGTTGGGACTTTGCAATTTTCGGACGGAATTTCGAGGGATATTTTGGGTGGATTTAATGGTTTCTGTGTGTGTTTATCAGTAACCCTTGTAACCTTTAGCACCGGTTTACATTTTGGTTAGTAAATGTATCGTAAAGATGAGGATATTGTTGTTTACAACTCTTGGAATATAACACGTGCTAATTAGTCTAAGTAAGTGTGTTTATTGAAACCTAAGATCGTAGAGACATTAGCAAGACATTATACACTTTTTCTTACCAAGCTCACAGTTTAAAATATAATCTTTACTCTAAAGGCTAATTTCTGTTTATTATCTACTGGAATAGGAAATCGTACTGTGTTTGTTACGAATCCATTTAGGTCATCTGGTATTGTTCATATTTTTAAGAAATAAGGATTTAATGGTAAGTGTTGAGTACTAGAACTCTACTAGCACATCTCTATCACAGAATAGAGCAGTTACGATTCAAATCAACTGTTTAATAGTTCTCATGAAATCAAATATATAATACTGCTAAAAAGATTTGTCATTCCAGTTTTTTTTATTGTTAATTCGTATGTTAAATCTTCGGTGATAGTCTATACAAGGCTTTGTATTTTGACATTTAATGAAAAATTGATTTGAATTTTAGCAAAACACCAAAAATAGGCATTTAATATACCTAAAAAAAGCCTATTTACTCCTTCAGGGAAATAGGCTTGATTTTATGTTTACGTAACTAGTTACCGTAACGTACCGAGTTATTTTGTATTCAGGCTAAACTACAAATACATGATTCATCAGATGAAAAAAGATAAGAACATATCACAGTTGCTAGCATATTTAGTCTAAATGACTAAATATGCTAATAACATAAAAAGTTCAGTCCATGATTGTACTTTAACCTAAATAGTAACAAACAAACATAAATTGCCCATAAACAATAATCCTCAACAACAACAAAACAATAATTAAAACAGCACAATTAATCGAGCGATGTAGAAAGTCGTCAAAATTTACGATAAGTCATAAATTCAATAGCTAGGTTTACTTCCATCTTATAATTCAGATGGGTAGTGGATCGTGAAATCCCCTACCATTGTAATTAGCGCGCGAGTTTATGTCAAGTAATTGTCAAGTGACGTCATATGAAGTATGACAATTGTTTATTGTTTTTGACATATATCATTTTAGTATACGGGTATGAAAAATTAAGGCAGTGAGTAGTCTGCAAATGTTTAGTTCCTTACAATGATTTAAATTCAATTTATTTATTTAACTGGTAAAAAATACCTTGGCATTCTAGCTCCTCAAAGGTATACACAACATTCACTAATGTGTTAATATAATATCAAAGGCTTTATTTGTTATCTTTAAATAAATGTGACTTTACTGCATCACATTAGTTACAAATTAAGTATATTTTGAATTTCATTGTCAATTTTCAAATATATGATCCCATCAGTACAAATTCCACCTGGAACAGAGTTTTTCATCTTAATCTTACGATTTCTTTTATTTTAGTTACGGAATAATTTGAAAAAGTTGTATGTAGGGTTCCCATTACAATCTTAGGGCCCCAAGCCATCCTCAATTGTAAGAGGTGCGTTTGCTGATCGACAGACGCAAACTTCTGGCAAACTATACATCCCGGTAAACAGCATTAGGCTCGCACATATTACGTAAGATCAAAAAACTGGTGAAATGTAAACGTTTGAAATGCCTCTGCCTACTCTTTTAGGGAGAAAACCGTGATTTTATGCATGTATGCAGTATTTCCGATAATATAATCAAAATCATGAACAACTAATTTCACATTACTTTGCAAAGAATCTATACTTTAACTACCGATACACAGTCATGATTAATGTGCAATATTGCATGTCACATTTAGAAAATTTCTGACCTGGGAATCGAACCCGAGACCTCTTGATCAGCAGCCACATACGCTAATCACTAGACCAACAAGGCAGTCACACTTTCTCTATTTTAAGTTAAAATTGAAATTTAAAATGATCTAAATGAAACCAATAGTAGTCACATTGACCGATAGTAAATCGGCTAAGTCGCAATCGTATTTATGCGTCTGAGATCGCGCACCATGGCCCGCACCGTGCATAAATAACGCACAGTGGCGCGATACTACGATTTATATCGTACCGCAACTACCGCAGTTTGAACTAGATACTATCTCATAGTCGCTCAGAAGTCCAAATTCACTTATATATTTTATGATTTATTAAGGTTAAGCGTCAAACAATAGAACTGTGAAGGGAAGAAAGGATACTTTGAAAATTTATAAATTACTTTAGTACTAAAGAAAAAACTTACTAAATTTCTAGACTGTAAACAAGCAAAAGTTTCTAAAATACCAAAACTCCATTACATAAAAATTATAGACTACTTAAAACTTTCGCCCGCAGCTCCGACCACATGTGTGTCGTCACCAGCCCATGTCCTTTTACATGCCTTAAAATATCTGTGTACCAAATTTCAATTAAATCGGTTCTGTAGTTTCAGCGTGTAAGCGCGTTAGACAGACCGACAGATTTACAATTATATTAGAGTCTATTGATACTTCACTCATTATAAACGGATCAGTAGTTAAGGTGCTACAATGAAGCATTCATAGACTGCCAAAATTATTAGATACCCTTCTTTTCAAAAGTCGAGTAAAACGAAATCTAATTCTAGCATATGTGTATATCTGAGGTACTCGGACAGACAGGGACAGACAATACCCAAGACACAAGTGAAGTCGTATTTGATTTATGAACATAAGAGTAAAGTTGCTACACAACTTCTTATAACTTATCCAGCACAATAAGACGAGACATCCCTATTCGAACATGACTCCGCTTTCTAGTTCACCCCTATCTTTCTGTCAATACTTAATGATACTACCCGGCTGTTAGATACGTCGATGTCTTCTTAATAATACCATTTCCGCAGAGATTTCCGCTTTTGTTGCCTTATTGGATAGAACTTTGTGAAGAAAATGTTTATTGTTAATGTGTTTTTTGTTTCTGATGGGTTTTAATCTATACATCTATATAAATAGATAAAATTGAAGTATCTTCTTTTTTTGATATTTTGGGGGTTAGCTTGTAGATAAGTGGTGTGTTGGAGAATAATAAAAAAGACTCACTCACGAATAACACAGCAGTATAATAGTCGGAAAAACACAACAGCTAGTTCACAATAGTTCAGAAGGTAAGAGCACACATAACACAGTTAATGGAAGGAAGAAAAAGAAGCAGAATGTTTACAGACTAGTTACTTAAGCACTTAAACTACGCAGAGGTAAGCAGCGAGGCTAATACGGTAAGCAAAGCAAAGCGCGGCGGGGCTGCGCGAACGATACGGTGTTCGCGTGGCTAAGCGTTCGTACCTATTCAAACCTAACAGTAAGACTGTACGCTGCCTGACGGAAAGCGGAAAGAATGAAGATATCTAGTCTAAAACCAAGCAAAAGAACCTTATATTATGGGTACTAGACAACTGATATAAATACGTTACGGGCCTTTCTGTAAATAAATATATTTTACACACACACATGTAGAAAACACCCAAATACCGAAATCAATATTTGAATATCATACAAACATTTTGACCGATCCAGGAATCGGATCCAATACCTCAAGCACATCAGTCGCATACGCTACTACTGCGCTACCGAGACGCAGCGAGTACTTTCTAGTAAGAAGTCACAACACTCGGGAAGCAGATATCATCATCAACCATCAACAGCCTTTAACAGTCCACTGCTGGACATAGGCCTTAGCCTACTATACCACGCTGGCCAGACGGACTGGTAAAGAGTTTGTTTCAAGTTTTCATTCTCTTGGCAGTGATGTTAGCTGCTTATTTTGTTCCTTTAGTCGCATCTTACGACACCCATGGAATGAATAGGGGTGGTGACACTTTGTATTCTTAATCCGTCACCACACGGACGGAACCAAATATATTTATACGAATCGAAAAAAAACAGCACAATACTCTTTCTCGTACAATATTCAAAGCCGATATTTCACCAATCAAGAAATATATATTCAGTACCACACATTCCATTTCAACACTTCTTCCCCTCCTAAGGCGTATAACGTGAGGTAATGTTCAAAGCCGTGTAACATGTAAATAGTCTGTCACTAGCTCTGCACGAATTGACAAGTCGTCACCGGGCCGGGCTAAAAGGCTGTCGTTTTGAGGAAATGGCTGATCGAAGGAGGAAGTACAAAAGGAATGTTTCATAGATATATTTACAGTTATATATCTACAAAGGTTTGTTTGTGTGTGTCTTATTTCCTTACTAATATTATAAATGAGGAAGTAACTCTGTCTGTCTGTTCGTTTGTCTGTCTGTCACGCTTGCACGCCAAAATTACTGAACGGATTTAATTGAAATTTGGTAGTGATACACAGATAGTCCGCAATTTCTTAGTTAAAGAACTGTACTCAATACAATGTATTCCTAGAACTTACAGCATTGTCGAGGAAATGTATTTATATACTATGAAATAGCTTAACACTCGCTGCTGGAGAGGACTGCCTGTGATATTTCATTTTTCATCTGACGACAGTGTTTTTATAGCAGGAAAGTGCAAATGACGGTTACAAAGATTTCTGAGAAACCAGGTCGCGGTTTCGTTGCTCTGGTAACAATGAAAACGTAAGTTGCAGACGGGCGAATATCTTATCTCATAAAAAATACAGCATTTTTAAAACATGTTAAACTATAACAGTTATGATGGATTATCTGTATTTATTTAGATAGAAATTCAGAATAGTGAATTAAGAAGCCGAAAATACCGTGATGCACGTGTTAAATCATTAACATGTAGATCACGCACTTTAAGGCAAAATATACTAATTGAATATAGTTTATAAAATTTAACTTAAAAACCTTTTAAAATGTACAAAGTTTTAGTAACATTCATAATATATAAATAGAAATCTCTTAATTTGCGGACCATGTCACCGAATTTCAGGAGAGGGGATAAACTGTCTGTAAAGTAAAGTACAAAAGGCGGCCTCATTGTCAGCAATCTCTTGCAGGTAGCCTTAGTTAAGATTTACATATACATAAATATCATTATATGCTAACTAGTAAGAACCTATTACTTATGCATTTCTTAGTAGATTGGTAGGTATTTATTACAATATGGATAGTCTATAAATGCACCACACCCAAATGCACGATTGGTTTATGAACTATGATACCTAGACTAGACTTCCAATTGAGTCATAATAAAATATTGTCTGAATCGGTATTATCATCGCTCGTTTGATCCGTCCTTTACTAACTTAGAAGGGGAATGATAACAACGTTTGCTTCTAGATTAAGCTATTCACGGTCGGACGTTATTGTCTAATTGTCTTATTGTTCGGAAACCTGCGAGATCTCGCCGAGGTCTCCTCTCTTCCCGTTTATCGTTCTCACTGAACGTTTTACCCGTGATTCAATTATGCGAGACAACGTCGGGGTTATTGTGTTAAAAATGTCTCCCACTTTGTTTTGTTGGTGATGCGGTTGATGAAGTGTTTAGATTTAGTATTTACGTTCTATAAATTTGAGAATTTATTTGGGAAAAGTTGGTCTTTTGAGTTTCATCTGATTTTGGTGGAGATTTTCACCTGTTGGACAAATGCTAGTCCTTATTCATTACTATATCTTTAATTTTTATCGCAGAGCTAGATTCATTCGGTAATATTTTGTCGATGTCTTTGAGATATTAGCGTTAATCTGTCTGTTTATAGTTAGTGCTTAATGATATCAATAATAATTTTAACCAATTTCCAGAAGCAGGATTTTCTTAATTCTTCTATAATATAAAGAACACAACTTTTTTTGTATCGCAGTATAAAGTAGCATGTCTTCTTTCTAAGGCTCAAAACTACCTGTGTACCAAATCTCATTTAAATCTTTTCAGTGGGTTTGGACAGACAGACAGACAGAGTTACTTTCGCATTTATAATATTAGTATGAATAGTAAGGACTAGTAAAGATTTAGAAAAACTAAAATTCAAAAGAGCACATCGAAGAGGGTCTCTATTTTTGACTTTATAAGGCTCATCATTCTTGATTGATTTACTTTATAAAGTAGAAAACTTGTCTCATAAATTGTGATGTATCTCAGATGGTCCGCGTAACAGCCGTTTCACCGGCAATCTCAGTGGTGGTGACGCGGCACATTCATATTCAATGGAGCATGCACAGGGTGGAGTACCAGATATAGCGATACTTACTATTGCCTAGAGTCTTAGAACTGACAATATTAAAGTTTGTAACGGTCATCGAGACTACTATGATGGTAATTCTTATTCTTCTTCCTAGCCTATATGCTAGTTCAACCGGTTTATATCTGAATATAAATTATTCCCCGGAGAGACTGGCATTTGACCTCTGCAACCCTGAAATTCGAAGATTGAACTAGTTGTCAGTATTTTGAGGGCACTGACTTGCCAATAAAGATTGCCATAGATGTTTATGACAACCGTTAGCGACGGCATAACGTGCTATCCAAGACACGGGCGTGAATCACAGCCAAACTTCTAAATAATTATGTTAAATGTTCCAGAGTCTACCATTTTATCTACTTAATTAGTTCAGATAAAGTTCCATCATAATTTAAAGTAATAAAATATCCATCCAAGGGTTTAATTTACGACTAATTGCATACATTTGACTGAAGTACCTCAACTCTCTCGTGAATACTATTGCCAGTACATAGGCAGAGATACTCGCCAATATGTATATCGTAGACTGCTACTCGCTGTTACTGGTACCACAACTAAGAGCTAACGAGCAAAAAGCTCGCCATACTCAGCGGCCCGAATTACCCTGATTCTGGGTAATTACAGACTACCAACCCTATCCTGAACACTATGTCATCGTGACGTCATTAGTGGTAAGCACAAATGTTCTAAAGGGTTCTGATTAAAAGCCTTTACAAAAGCTGAATTGGTAATTATCCGACCTTTAAAAAGGACACATAATTAATTCGTTTTACTACTAAAGTGAAAGCTAATTTGATTATGCATAAGTGTTTTGTTGAAGATAAATATTCATTATGCAATGAGAACGATCATTTATTCCCAGTCTGAGTGTAATTTATTCATAGCATAAAATAAGTATTATTTTAGAAATATATCGTCATCATCTGCCTATTGGAGTCCACTGCTGGATAAAGATTTCTCCCATTGCACGCTGCTCTGATCGATTTAGGGCTTCTTTTATCCAGCTCCTGCCAGCCGCCTTACGCAACTCGTTATTCTACCTGGCCTGTCTTCTACCCCATCATGTGTCATCAATATGACCAGCCAACTGCAGCCTTAGTTTATAATCCGGCGGAGTATGTTGAAGACCTGTTACATTTGGTTATTACTGGGATGGTTGGCATTCCTTGGACGAGACCTTCGTTCAGCAGTCGGTAGAAATGAGTTTACAACAAAATCATTCTTATTAACAGTTAACTATGGGTATACTCGTAGAGTACATAAATGCGGCAGAAGTATTCCTTGCCATACATAAAAAAAGTTTTTCCGTAATTTAATACTAATACTCTTAAATCAATATTCGTATTGCATGCAATACTTTATTAACAAAGTAAAATTGAACATAAAACATAATAAACTTATTTAAATGACGGCAGCTGAAATCACATTAACGATAATGCAAAACTTAACTTTTTTTTTTTTTTTTTAAGAAAACTCACGCATTAGGCGCCTTACATCCTGTGCCGTAGGGATTTTACAAAAATACATGAAATCGACACAAATAACATCCACTCAGAACAACAATTGACAACAAAACAAAGCGTGGTGACCACTTAAACCACTAAGCCTAGTGTCATTGAAATTATTATTTTAATTAGATTTATTTCTGTATCCGATAAATATAGTTTGCAACGTAAACACTGTGCTTATAAATAGTCCAAATCAAAACAGTAGTAGCAGAAATATGCACATGCATTTAATCAGCAACCAGGGGAGGCAGACGGTGTTATCGGTCCGGCATCAAGCCCAATTACTGCCCGCCCTCTCCCGCCCCATGCCAGGGATGAAGATACTATCGGAGATAACACTGCGATGGATTTATTTAGTCTTTCTGGCGGCTAATTGACAGTGTTGGGGATTCAGACACATGTATTTAATTCTGGTTCTATAAGTTTGTTAGCTTATACGTACCTACCTATTAGAAAGTATGTACGATAGGTATTCTTGAAATAAATACTTTTATGAATGATTTTTTTTTGTACATAATATATTGAATTTTGGTGATACTTGAAAGAAGATGGTGACAGTGTTAGACATTGCCTTAGGAAGTTTCACTTTTAAAAAATAGCTCATGCTTAGTCATCCTATTACTATTATTATCGAAAGTTATATGTTAGTTGCTCTTTCACGCAAAAACTACTGAACGGATTGGATGAAACTTAACAGTAATATATATGTATATCAGATTAACACTTAGGCTACTTTTTACTGCAATAATCAGATACAAGCGGGCGGAACCGCGGGCGTAAGCTAGTATAAACACACATGACTCAAACAGTCTATCTCTAATAGACATGTATCATACTCAAATATTTGAGTGCCTCAATTTTATTGGAATTATAAATGTTTAAACTAAATACGAATAGTAATTGTCTACTAATCCAATTACAGATATTACAATCTATTCAAGGACAGATAAGTTATATTACAATCTATTCAAGTTAAAAGTTACAACCTTCTCCTATAATTCAATTAGTCTATTTTTCTGTTCAATCACTTGTCATCATTATCTGAGCTATCGACTGTCTACTAGTCAGACAGACTAGAAAGAATAGTTAAAATAAATAATTTTCTCAACTTTGATACATTTTTTTAAATTCAATCAGAATTAAAAAAAGGTTAGAAATCAATGCAGTTATATTTTATGACGAAATAGGTTGATGTTATAAATTTATGTTTTAAATAAAATGTATACGCCACGCCTTCCATGAAATTATAACAAAGTTTATTAATACTAATAGGTCAACTACTAAACTACACCTCCCTCGTAGATATCAATTAACTAAGATCAATACCGTTTTTGTGTCCTTTGTATTGTCCCCCATTAATAATTGAACAAATACAAAAGTTATTTTTGTCTATTGTTATAAGTTAAAGTTCAAAGTTATTTATACTTTGGTGACCATAGTGTGACCATAAATAAGAAAGTTTATCCATGTGTGTATGTATAGCTTAAAAATCTTTCATTCCATTCAACGGTCTCACAAAACGTTCTCATATCTACACTACCAAATAAGATAATTGTAGTTTCTATGCAAATCTCTTAGAATTAGAACAAATCGTTTTCTAAATAGTAGAGCGATAAGCATCGCAGCTGTATCTTCGTAAAAAGAATCCCTAGGGATCGCACTCCCACTGTCGATGACGAAATTACTCCCTAATATGCAGCGAGAGAGAGGGGTTGTACTTGCACGTATTACACTTTTGTATCGTTATAAAATGTCTATTAGAAAATTGAGGCGTACTTTTGCTAACATGTTGCATGGAAATGTTAACATGTTTTGTAAAACATCGACAACGAAGATTGAAAGGATAAATATAACGTGTTACAAAGATTATACCAACCTAGGTAGAACAGTGGGCCCAGTTAGGCAGGTAGGTCCAGTATGGTAGAACAGTAGGCTAGAACCTATTTTCATTGTACTACATTCCTTACGATTGGTGCAGAGTTCTTATTAGTGAAAGTGATTGTGACGTATTCATTTTGAAGGTGAAAAGTTCTTCATAGTCACTTCATAATAGTTTATGACTGATTAACTGTATAAACTAATGTTAGAATAGCGTTCAATGGTCTATCTCACACGGTTTTTCATTTATTTTACAAAAAAAGTCACTATTTAGAAACAACTATTTCAAACTTTATGTATATGCAATTTTAAGTTATCATTTAACTTTCATAGTACACGGTAACTTCGTAGCGACAACGTGTTTAATTGTGCGTATTAAAATCCGTTTAGTTATGCGGCAGCTCCTTCCACCAAACTCCCTCTATTGTGATTCCGATTATCTCCTACCAACTCCGGTCATAACTTGTACAACAGTTAGTACAGTTGAAATCATTTTATGTTATGTTTATCATTGCTAATTTCTGCTTGACGATTTGATCCCGACCTGTTTCTTATTATTAACAATCTGACCACGATACACTAACTAGTAGTAGACGTAGAAGTTATTCTGTTATAAAATTATCACCATTAGCATATCGTCATCATCAACAACCCATAACGTCCCACTGCTGGGATCAGTTCTCCTCTCAAGATATGGAAATGTACCCCATGCTGGCCGAGTGCGGGGTGGGGACTATAGCATATCGTCATCCATTGCTTAGCAGAAAAGGGACAAACACACTGGTACTTAGACAGTTCGCATCCAAACTTCGGCATCCATTTTCCTGGCCGTGGTCAATCGTGCAGCTACACTTTCGCCATTATTGGCCTCTACTACAATCGGTTCTAACGACAATCAGTCTGCCTAGAAACGCAAACCTAAATACTATGTAGTTATAAATATCAAGAATGATTAAGTGGATAATTAGGCCATGTCAAATTTGATTGGCTTAAACGTCCTTCACAACTTGCGTTGCAGTTGCTCAAATATTGTTAGCGATAATCCTGGCACCAAGCTGTTAATACCAGTATAAGTCTTAAATAAGCCAGACAAACGAGGTTAAGTGTGTAAGGAATTAGTGGAATCCCCTAGATAATTGCCCTCGTAGTCCCGTTTGACTCATTGGAGGGTGCCAAAGTGCAGGATCGGAGCATGTTACTGTAGTTTTGCATTGTGTAGGAAGTAATTTACTACATTTAACATATCTTAAGTACCTATTATACTAACAACTGTAATAGATGTTTCTAGAGACTGTAATTAATGTTTCACTTTTATTTTGTAAGTTGTTACGTGGTTCATCATGAAATTTGAATTCTATTATAAGAAAAATAGACATATTTTAATGACTTTTTCTAATAGAAATATGTATACAAAGAGTTTACATACATATTAATATTTTTACTGAAAACAAATACTAAACGAAACAAAACTTTTAAATTAAACAAAAATATTGAACTCAACAAGTAAAAGTTTCGAGAATAGATTGTAGTCTATCACATTGTCTATCGAGACCGATTATTTTGTGATCTATAGCATGCAGGGATCCACTTTCTAACATATCACAAGTCACCCATACTATATACTTTACACATGACTTTATGCGCACTAGTACCACGCTGAATTTAGCACGGACCGACTCAACCGGGGCGATACAACCCTCTCACAGAAGTTCAACCTAAAACGGTAGCATTCGAGAGGTCATTTTAGATTGGCCGCTGGTTAGGTTGCTTCTCAATAGGTTTTCATGGTGTGGGTAACCACACTGCATTTTCAATGAGTACTACACTACTTTTGGATTCTACTCATACGTTCCATACGGCAGAGTCGAGTCACACTGGCTCCTGTATAGAAAAAGACTACCACGCCATGCCAATGTATTATTAAAATGTTGTTCTATAAACAACAATTTAGTTAGTATAACAAAAATCATTGTAAAAGTAGTCCGTTCACTAGCTTAATACGACCACACTCTGATAATAGAGCTATATAACGCTATCTTACTCGGCCCCAATTCGCGAATACTGGCGCGTCCACCCCATTACATATTCTTACATACAGAAACGACAAAAACCTATTCATACACCCAGCACTTAATTAAACAAACGATTATCTACCTTAATCATACAAACTTAAGAACCATTTGAAAAAAAGTTGTGTCAAAATAAATTGGTGTATTTTCCCATATCATATGACATTGACCGGAGTCAGGGGACAAGATGACTCACCGATAGAATAAGGGTAGTTGGTTTCTTCCAGACATAGCTACTACATAATAATAGGCTGTTGTTTCATTGTCCGTTAATGTGATGTCTGGTGGATATATTGACATTTTGTTTATGAAGAAATTACGTCAGAATATAGGCGACAGCCTTGGTTCATGACGTAATGTCATTCAATCATAATATATTTTTCTTTTTAGAGATATATGAAGGTAAGATAAGAGACAATAGATGAGCTTTAAGATTTAAAGATAGTTGGCAATTTTATGAATGAAATTTATCAATGTTTTTAAGAATATATTTATATTTAGTCATAAAATTCTACTTTTTTGCGGTTTTTCGAATAATCTCTAATCTTTTTCTACAAATGTAGATACATGGTAAAGTGAAAACGGATTTACCGACAAAGTATGAAACAAATAATCTTGTTTGGGGGTTCTCTGCAGTTTTCCCTATCTTGTTCAATACTTATATAACATTGTTATAAAATGAGAACTATAGTACTTCGTTCTGTACATCGAAGTAAAGATCTAAAAATGTAACAAAAGTAAGAAAACCTTAATTGACTCGAACTCGATTCGGACTAGAATTGAAGTTAGACAGTAAAAGAATCGCTAGAGCCTCTTATCTTTCTACAAAGACTGTACTTTGAAGGTTGTCTACAAAAGGATTTGTGTTTATATGTTTGTACATACAGATAAACAAAACATAATGGCTGTATCACCTAAGGTACAGATATATTTTAAGGTACCATTTGTATTTGGTCTAACCTCCTTAAAGAGCTTTGGCTGCTAGTAATCCAGTCAAATTAGAAGTTCACTTCGGAATGGGAGATTATAAACTGGAATTCGTGTACACCTTTATTTTGATGTTCTAAAACTTGTCTCAAAAGTCTCATAAAATCTTATGATAAGAATCAATTATTTATATAAAAATGAATAAAGTTGTCCTTATTGATAGGAAATAAGGAAAACTTTAATTTATTCATCTTGTAAATTAAATAAATACTTCACAACACGATCTTAACATTTAGACTGGATAAATAATAACCAAACATCAATATTATCTCTCGTACTCCAACCCTTATAAACTGCTGTATTACACAACAAAATATCAAATACACCCCTATACAAAATATCCAGTAAGTAAATGAGATATCGATTAAAGTAAAATTTGCGTCTCACCGCTCGCCATAATAGAGTGGAACTAGCGACAAAAACCCACAAATGATTTGCAATTATGCACTCTCAATAGACTTATTACAGCAGTAGAGGGGCCGAGACGTCGGACGACGGGTGGTGAGCTACAATTGAATTTTAACGACCTATATTATACGGTACATACAGAACTTTAGATTGTGCAACAATTGAATTTTGAATGGTTTAAAACCTGATGTGTGTAATTGTTGCATATTGGACAGAATATAGGAAATACTATGCAGAAAATAGAAGGAAAACTCCAGAAACTGTTCAACAACTTATGCTGATAAGTCGCAATGGTGACTTTAGAGCATAAGTTGTTGGAGAAAACACACACGTGCTTGTATTGCTAGTATGAGCAAGACAAAAAAAAAACGTCTTATTTAATTATTTTTTTATGATATTTCAACAAAAGAAAATAAATGTTTTATCTTATTTATTACCGTATTAATGAATAAGATAAAACACATTGATAAAGAATGATTAATCCCTACTAATATTATAAATGCGAAAGTAACTCTGTCTGTCTGTCTGTTACGTTTTCACGCCTAAACCGCTGAACCGATTTTGATGAATTTTGGTATAGAGATATATGGGACCTCGGGAAAGGACATAGGCTACTTTTTATCGCGAAAATCGACACACTCGCGGGCGGGGTCGCGGGCAAAAGCTAGTAATCAATAAATCTAAGTCAGTCATCAACAAAATCATTTCTGTTGTCACCATGTTCCTAAAAAACCATGTCTATGATGTTAAACAAGCTATCCGTTTTAAGCTACTGTATGTCACGAACTAAGATTTGGGCACAGATGGCTGTCCAGATTTGTGGCTCGCAAGAGGATCCCATTTGTGGAGAAAGAAGCACTGCGGTCGGCAACATTTGAAATAGGCTTAACATGAATGTTAATAAATAATTTATATGAGACCCTTGAACGTAAGACCCTGTAACTCGCTTTGATGTGCATATTGGGTTAGTTTTTATTGATTTATGTAAAATATTGATAGGTTGCAAATAGATTTTTTATTATAGGATGAATGTTAGGGTTGATTAAAGTCGTGAATAGATGGGTGTTCGTTGTAATGTGTAAAGTAATTGTTTATAAGCCGCAACTGTAAGATCATATTGAACTGATGTCATTTCGGCTCATGAAATTATTATTCGTAAAAACTCACAAAGTACTACATGTTGACCTCCGGTATTCATGAATACCAGTGGTCAACATGTAGGAATCCTGTCATCGACAAGTGCAATCGTCTATGAATACAAATTAATGAACAATGCGCAACAATCACAGAAGTTGTAAGTATCGAAATACTATATAACAATAAATAATTTTAATGTAACAAAGCGTGGGGTGCTTTCTGAAAATATTTTAATAACGTCGCCCCACGCTTTTTACATTAAAATTATGTAGTTTACGTACGTAGTACATAGTTTATGTACGCTTTTAGTTTGAAAGCGTGTTTGTTTAGTTTTTTAAAACTTTTTTATTAGAAAAAAGACATCTAAAAAAGTTAATTTGCTAATTTGTTTAAACCTTTTTTTAGTTTTTTTTTTCAAAATAGTAGGTATATTGTCATCGGTCCTCGATAAATCTACAAAGTTTGAACGAAATCTGGCCGTTTAAAGTGGGTCAAAATTGCACCCAAAGGAGTCGGTTACAAACATACAAATAATGAAACATACAGGTGAAGCTAATAAAAAGCTTGTAAAAATAATAAAAACAAAGATTAGACAAGAGACAAGACCATCCTAGTAGTGGGAGTTTGATTCTCACCCTGGACAAGTAATTATTATGCAGGCACCACACTTCGTTATGCGCTATTCGTTATGTGTCTACGCCGTATTAGCCCAAATATTAGTTATGCGCGCAAACAACAAACATGCCATCCACACTTCGAACTGGTATGCCAAATAAGCATCAAATAAGGCAAATATGTGTGTTGTAGAGGTGTGTCATTGTCATTTTTATGGTGAACGAAACGAATATACTCTCCACACTTCGCCGTATGCTCGCGAATAACCCGCATAACGAATAGCGCATAACGAAGTGTGGTGCCTGCATTAGACGAGCGTGATCATTTGTTCTGCGTCCGAGTGTAATTTATGTATATATTTATGTATTAAAAAATGTATATAGAAACTTTTTACCACAATAACCAAGTTAATAAATATTTAAGGATATTAATCTGCAGGCTGTTTCAAGTTACGATTATTTTACTTCTAAAAAAATTGGTGTTCGCGTTGTTTGTGATATAACAATACCACCGTGACTTCACACAATACTTTACGAATCACAACACGTACTCCAAATCAATTAGTTAAATCACACAACCCATTCAAAAATTCAATTCACATATACACCGGAATAATTTCGAAAAAACTAGTCTCCAATTAGAGACCAATTGCACAAAAAGGGGATGTAATTATAATCAATTAGAAAAGTGAACGCAATGCACGCTTTGCACGCATAATTATTCGTTGCACGCGATTCGCACGCGTTTAGCACGCGTTGCACGCGTCAGTAACGAGGGCCTGTGATCATCCGATGATCATGTGTCAAAGACGTCAAAAGTGAAATTGTTACAGTGGAGTGCGTCGGGGATTATAGGTTCAGAGAGTTAGTACTCTCTGTCTGCTTAGTTGATAAGTATTATAACCCTACACTTGTCGAATGAGCATACAAGTAAAGTATATTAAAGATGTTTCTTGACTTTCAAAAACGAAAAAGGTTAGGAGTGTGTTGTTTCACTACATAGTATAAAACAAAGTCGCTTTCTCTGTCATATACATAATAATTTTAGAGATTTCTAATGTGTGTTTTTTTACGCTTACATTGCAAACGCTGGCTGTACCCTACGAGATAGATCAAAATAATGTACTACAGTATTGTACATCTTAAAAAGGTCTACATAAAAGTCCGCAATGGTATATGTCTATCTCTTAGGGATAACCCACAATAACCATTTTTTTATTTTTTCTTTTTACAAGAATGAATGGCTTCACTACATAGTATAAAACAAAGTCGCTTTCTCTGTCCCTTTGTATGCTTAAATTTTTAAAACTACGCAACGGATTTTGTTGCAATTTTCTTTAGTAGATAGAATGGTTCAAGAGGAAGGTTTTTATGTATAATACATGTATGATATAGTACATAATAAGTTTAGAGGTTTCTAATGTGTGTTTTTTACGCTTACATTGCAAACGCTGGCTGTACCCTACGAGATAGATCAAAATAATGTACTACAGTATTGTACATCTGAAAAAGGTCTACATAAAAATCCGCAATGGTATATGTCTATCTCTTAGGGATCACCCACAATAACCATTTTTTTTTCTTTTTACGAGAAATAATGGCTTCACTACATAGTATAAAACAAACTCGCTTTCTCTGTCCCTTTGTATGCTTAAATCTTTAAAACTACGCAACGGATTTTGTTGCAATTTTCTTTAATAGATAGAGTGGTTCAAGAGGCAGGTTTTTATGTATAATACATGTATGATATAGTATATAATAATTTTAGAGGTTTCTAATGTGTGTTTTTTACGCTTACATAGCAAACGCTGGCTGTACCCTACGAGATAGATCAAAATAATGTACTACAGTATTGTACATCTTAAAAAGGTCTACATAAAAATCCGCAATGGTATATGTCTATCTCTTAGGGATAACCCACAATAACCATTTTTTTTATTTTTTCTTTTTACGAGAAATAATGGCTTATTTTCGAAGCGATTTTAAGCAATACAGTATTAATCCTTATCCAATTAAGGACCTTACATATATTCTGTATTAAATGTACATTAATATGGCCCTGTACAGTATGTAATTTAACTTAATACTTTTGAAGATATTACAGATTCAAAATGCAGGAACAAAGCGATTATGGCGGTACCGGCCGGGGCCCGTTAGTTGACGCTGCTGTCGATTTGTCACTATCATATAATAAATATACACAATACTTTATTATAAATTAATTCTAAGGTGGTACGAAGTTCGCCGGGTCAGCTAGTAATGAATAAAATAATAATTAATAACACCGATAAACTAACTAATCACCGATAAACCTTTGTATGGATTTTTGTGATTTAGGTTAAGATAAAATTAATTATAAATTTAAGTTTTAAAAATAAATGAAGAAAAAACAAACGTGGTAAAGGTATAAAGTATTGTGTGACCATAGTTATAACAATAGATATTGAAGTAATGCAGGGCGAATGAATAAAGATCTGTTGTTTGTAGTAATTGTATTTATTTGTATTTTAATTTATTATTTCTTGGACACATAAGTAAATAAGGTAAAAGGGTTAATGTTAGAATTGTTTGCGTAGTCTTTAAGATTTGTCCTTTATGCGGGGCGTGAAGAAGTATCTCACCAAGTCGACATAATGTGGATCGTTATACTGCCCCCACCATTTTTGAATTTTACTCATGCTTTCCATCAGGCATAGTAGAGTCACCTTGGCAGACGTTAAACATTTTTTTTAAGGGAACTTTACATCTAGAACAACAATTTTTTTAGATTAGTTTTTAGTTAGTTGCGATAGTAATTTACCCTTACGCAAATGTATTTACCTATACCATCACTACCATTACCATCCGGTGAAATAAATAATAATAACAGCTGATATAGTCGCCTTATTAGGAATGGGATAAAAAGTACTCCCTAATTATTTTTTCTTATAATAGCACCCCGTTGAGAGAAAAGACCTCCCGCCGCGGCATTCGAACACGTGGCGGTCACATTTGCTCACTCACGCACTCGGTAATCAGTGACGGAGTGACCGCTCAAATCGCTCGTTGACAATAGCGATGTAGTCTATTATCAGAGATTTTTGGATTGTATTTTTTTTTTTCTTATGAATACTATTATGTGGAAGGTACTATTTAAACTTTTGTTTTCTTGGAGAATGTCGGACTCGAACCGAATAAAAACCGCACGCCGACTTGGGTACTGGAAGCCGGGAAACCAGGTGTAACTAAGAAAGGAAATCCCTGGAACCCTGTACCTCGGGACATCTATGACTTGTAAATGACCATATCCTGGCGCGCGCTTTGCAGCTCTGCCTACTGCTGCTAGGCTAAAAGATGGCCTCGCCTGTCATCCTCAGATTTACGCTTATAGAAACGGGGATCATTCTGGTATCATAAGCGTTTGAGTCGCCTGTAGTATTAGGCCCGTTCCCGGGCTTGGCGGGCTGCGAAGACACCTCTCCCGGTCCCGCTCACTACACGTGGTGTAGTGTAGTATGTAGTAAAATTAGAGTATGTAATTTATATGTTCGATAAAAGGAAAATCGACTGGACTTTAGTTCGAATAAAGTTTATAGCGCATTTTATCGCCAAAAGCTTTTTCAACTGAATGATTCGTCGAATGATAGCTTATGTATGTACTATAAATTAATTCATAATACTATCCTTTATTACCCAGTCATGTAAATAATAGTAATACAATCAATATTCTTCTATTCAAATGGAAATCAATATTTAAGTGTACATCAATTTGTGTCTTAAAACATAACTTAAAAGTGAATGTCAATTTATTTTATAATTAATCTTGTTCCTCGGTTTGTGTCTACCTATACATAGCTTTATTGCTCTTCCAACTTGTAATTACTTGTACATACGCCACAAGTATTCCGTCAAGTTAATTCCTAAGCGCTTTGAACTATTGCGGGTAGATTCATATTTTCCCGGCCAATGGGCTTGAAAATTACAGAAATTATACGTGCGAGGTGCAGTGGATGGAGAAAGGGAGCTTTTGTCAGTGATTTGATTTGATTGACTGCCTGGATCTTGGTCCAGTGATCTAAATTCATATTATTTATAAATCAAATATAGATTTAATACAATTTTGTTCCAATATGCCAAAATCTCTGTAGTCTTGGCAGGTTATTATACTTATATTTAAATTATGAAAATTTGTATATTATTTAAGTTATTGAGTTATTTTAAACAAAACTATTATCGATCTATAGAGGACTCCTCTGTAGGTGTCGCAACAAGGGGTATATGTAAAAAAATCTCTGTACACAAACATAATACACTAAATAAATAATATAGTTATTTCACCCGCTGTGATATAGTTTCCTTACTTATTTAGAAATATTTGAAGAACATTTCTCTGAGAACAACTTGTCGGAAAGTTAGATTTTTCTTCGAGAAGTAAAGCGAGCGTCATTTTTGGTAATATTTCTCTAGTGCGGCTAAAAGACTCGGTTCTGTTCGAGTAAAAAGAAAATGAGAATTCCTAGGTAATAAAAGCGCGCAATAAAGTTGTTGTGTAAGTTCCTTGAACGAATAAAAGTTTACAACAGTTTATGACTTGTAGTTGTACAAATCAGCCAATGAGTATAAATATATTACTAGAAAAGCTTTTTGAGTTTGAAGTGGAATATAATTGAAATTCAATCTAGGATATTTATTACAGTGAGTTCTTGACGTCATAATATTATGATGAACTTTATTTAAATTAAAAGCATTTTAAATTTAACTTTTAATGTAGAGAGTATAATTGCAAAGCTGAATTTTGAACTTACAACTATATGTTTACCTAGTACTAGAGTTACAGTGACTTTGCTATTACTGTTATTACATTATTAACTGATTATATTTGGCTCATGCCGGTAGCATCGTTTATTTGTAAAAAAAAATTTTTCTATAATACATAACCAGTGTACCTGTTTAATATTTCGTAACCATGAATTGTTTTTGATAAATAGAAGTACTTACTCGAGGATCGAAAACAAAATTAACGAACAAACAAACTCACTTGTTCTATTTTGTTTTGTTTTATTTTGATACATATTACTTTGTTCTTTGTTTTGCAATGTCTTTTAATATGTACATATATATTACTTAAAAGCTAATGGTTTGTAACTAATACCTCTGCGAATGAAGGAGTGCACTAGCAAAAAACTTTTGTATTTTAAAGTGATTTTATAGTGCACCAACCAACCTGCACTCGGCCAACGTGGGGACGTATGGCCTTAACCCTCTCCTGAGAGGACACCTGAGCCCAGCACTGGGACATTATGAGTTCTTGATTCTGTACATCTTTTGTTGGAGGTTCTCAATACTACATAAATAAATTCGAGAAAATATTACAATAACTTCGCTCCAAAATAAGTGAAATAACCCGAAAATAATTGTAGGTAATAAATTTTCCATAGATACTACAATTAATACGTAAAACAACTATCTCACCGACAATCTGTCAGTAAATAACAGCAATAAAGAAGTACCCAACAATACTAAATGATGTTCAGTAGTACCGGTATCTTGATCGTAATTAGCCATACAGATTTGCATTTAGATTGCTGAACACATTAGCATGGGGAAGCCATAATTCAGTGCTTGCGCTCGCGTCGCCCACGAGCCGGGTTAGATGCCTGATTAACAAAAAGCATCCGTCCTTAGTACATATAGTTCGTTATGTTCAGACAGCGGTTCTCAATTCATTTTCACCCCCTGGGAAGCTATCCCAAGACATCTTATATTTTTGCTAAGAGTCCATCTAGAGACAAATCGTATACGTTATAATGTTACTTATGTATGTGAATCCGTAATATTTTAGGTCAGATTTATAATGGTGTTTGTAAGAATATGTGAGGAAATAAAATCTTAGGGCTATTTTAACGGTTTAACTTTATTTTAAATTTCAAATAAGAAAAGGTGAAAGGACTTTGATTTTGTTACTTTGAGCACACGGTACAGTTTGATTATAATTAATTGACCCCGGTCTGCTAGTGTTATTGCTTACACTCCTCAATCCAAGCACATTATTTACAAAATGTATGTTACAGAAGTAATCGGTTGAGATTAATGGGCTTACCCTTTTGTAAGTAGGAGTAAAATTATAGTTTTCATACACTTTATGTTTAAGAAGTGAGTAAGTATCTTCAAAAGTAAATAAATAAAATAAAAATAAATAAAAAGTATGTCTGATGAAGAATAGGTTACTAGGCATAGAAAATAAAAGATATGAAGAGCAAAAAGTTTCACATCCATTGTGTATATTTGTAGTTAGCTACCAGATTTGTTTGTCAGTTCGTTGCGTGTTTAGATCACTATTCTGTGGGGATTGCGAATATGGCGCAGGATCAATGTGTGTATCAATATATACCTGTCCATTATCATTGCACACTAATCTCTTCAATCGCTCTATGTTTGCAGCATCGAGCTCGTAATAGACTAACAAGATAGTTACAATTGATTAGTATGTACTTTTGTTTTAGTTTTTGAATAGTGAAACAGATGGTCTGACCTTCAGTAAGTTTCGGTACATACACCTTGAGTTTTGAAGACAGGGTAGAAATATCCTTCGAATCTCCTACTTGGGGACTCGTGAAAAAAACACCAGGCTGAGGCGTTCAGACACCCTGCTCTAGGAGGCCTCGGTCCATGTTATTTCAGATACTACTCGAACGACGCTACGTTCTGTCAGTCCCTATGCCGGGGGAAAATACTAGAAATCTGTAACTCAAAAGTCACAATTGCGGCCCTAATTTTTTCAAAACAGCTCTTTTTGTATAGATTTGTTTGAAATATGACATGTGCTTACACTATCTGTAAACACATATCATATTTACATGAATCATTTCTTGAATTATTATTTTTTGTATGTATTATTATTATTTGTATTTTCAATAGGAAATATCGACATTGACAGACCCTGTAGATGTCTTTTAGGAAATTAAAATCCTTTGAAAAAGGAAATGGTTTCAGAATATCCAATAACTTGAAATTGAATGTGAATTCTTATTACAAATGTTTACACAGTCCACAGGACATAGATCTCTCCATATAAAATAGCTTTTAGGCAACTATACCATACAGATACAAACAGATAAGTCAGTTTATATTTTGATAAATAAGTAAATATAAGTTTTAATGGCAAGATTTTGATGACTCCAAAATCTGTGTGTTGGAATACTTCACTTTTAAACATTATATTACATCTAATAACATCTCTTAAACGCTTCTTTGTTTCATCAACGGAAAACAGAATGAAAAATGTAGAAGAAAATTTTTATTAAGCAAATTCACCGACATTTTCAAGATAAAACAGCTTGCAACGAGATCAGACAGCATTTACCTCCCGATACACTCCACTTACTTAACTTACACAATTTCTTTTTTTCCTAATAAGACTCCCTTTAAAGAATTACTTGCTTTTTATTATCTTTAACGCGCTGTGAACGAGTCGGGAACTCAGGGCAGACATCAAAGCTTCAGATAATCCAATAAGGTACATTACTTGGCCTTACAGTCCGGATAATTTGAACAGGGATCTGCCTTAATCAACTTTGATAGAAGAAAGAACCTTTTTA
Source organism: Phragmatobia fuliginosa (assembly GCA_932526445.1). Taxonomy (NCBI): domain Eukaryota; kingdom Metazoa; phylum Arthropoda; class Insecta; order Lepidoptera; family Erebidae; genus Phragmatobia; species Phragmatobia fuliginosa. The sequence goes on from OW052061.1 coordinate 19,573,381, forward strand.
TATTCGTCAGGTAATAATCAGGATGCGACGGCTAGATGAATTACGATCCAAGTTTTATGAGCAAATGGACGTGCGTCTTTTATACGTTACTGATTAAAAGAATTTGTTTATTTTGAACGTTTTTTAGTATCAATAGAATCCCTATACGATATGGGTATAATATAATTTACTTTTGATGAAAGAAAATCACATGACGCGATGTTTTTGCATTATAATACACTATTTATATTTAAACAATTATGTTTACTTTGAACATAACTATGAGAAAGGAAGAAATGTTTAATATTACGTGAATCATTTTTCTAATATTACTATATCATTAAAATGTATCTAGAGATCGTAGTAAGTTCAAAGTATTAAATATGTTTTTGTAATACACATCATAGAAGCCACACACAATCACTATAGTTGTATAGTCGGAATCTACTACCGTTGGTAATAGCGATTTATAAGTTATGATACACGGAGCCAAGGAATATCGCTATCGGTTCAATTAGCTGATTCCAGAGAATTAAAAGTGAGTGTACAACTACACTCACTTTTAATTCTCTGGAATCAGCTAATTGAACCAAACCAAGGAATATCGCTATCGGTTCAATTAGCTGATTCCAGAGAATTAAAAGTGAGTGTACAACTACACTCACTTTTAATTCTCTGGAATCAGCTAATTGAACCGATAGCGATATTCCTTGGCTCCGTGTATCATACCTTATAAATCGCTATTACCAACGGTAGTAGATTCCGACTGTCTTCTGTTAAGTGATTTCAATTACACTTTTAAATCATCAGCTATCTCAGAATTGGTACTTTTTGGTACTTTTAGCTGCTGCTTTGTATAAATTAAAGTGACCGTCCCCTAGGCGGTACTATTAAAGTTCGCTCGCGTGTAGTATTTTTAAAAAATTAACAAGGGCAATTTTTCATTTGTTTTTTATTTTCTACTAGCTGACCCCGCGAACTTCGTACCGCCAATTCAACGTCACTCAATGGCTGTGAATGACATTGACATTCGTTACGCGCGTTTTTTTAAATATGCAAAATTAAATGTTTATTTTTCAATATTTCTGAGAGTTTTTTTTAATTTTTTTTTTCCGTAAGAACCTTCTCCTAATAATAACAAATACAACAAAAAAAGAATTAGTAAAATCGGTCCAGCCATTCACGCGTGATGCCGTGACCAAGGAAAACGGGTTTCATTTTTATATATATTGCAAAATTAAATGTTTATTTTTCAATATTTCTGAGAGATTTTTTTAATTTTTTTTTCCGTAAGAACCTTCTCCTAATAATAACAAATACAACAAAAAAAGAATTAGTAAAATCGGTCCACCCATTCACGCGTGATGCCGTGACCAAGGAAAACGGGTTTCATTTTTATATATATAGATTATACTTATTCAAAAAAATCATAATCTACACCATTTTAGTGCAGACCTTGCAATAGTTCATTGCCCTGTATATGAATCGTTTCCTTCGATGTATCTCAATCCGAGAAGCCCATTGAATTACTTTGTCACGCTAAGATTAATGGGATTATGTCAATGCCTTAGCCAAGGATTTTTTATTTGTTGTAGATTTACTATGTTCTGTATTATTGAGATTCTTTTTCCATTTGCGATAAATGGAAGTTTGTACTATACAATAACGCTTTATGATTCTATACATGAATGTTAATATAAGAAGTAAAAGAGGAAAGTTGAAAAGAATAGAATAAGGAGGTTTTTTTTATATTTAAGCATACTAAAGTGACTTTACTCTGCCTGATGGAAAGCATGAGTAGAATTTAGGAGTAGGGGTCACCATCCTCATTGTGAGGGTAGGCAATGCAGCATGATGACCCATACCATGGTCCACGATCAGATAATTCTGCATCATTCTCTATAATGATGCAGAATGGTTGAGTGTGAGACCATACTCACCAACGAAATACGACAGCAAGACTGCTGTCATTATTAGGATGATCTTATGAGGGTAGGACTGCCCCGGTCGAGCTGGCCCATTCGTGCTGAAATGAGCGTGGCTCTACTACCTTCCACATAAGAGTAAAATGGTCTATAACGGTTGTTTGTTATTATAGAAACATACTTAATCGTATCAAGTTAGTAAAAACACTTTCAAAAACAAGTAACAGTAAAATTATATTTGCTGACCCACTAAGATTGTATTTATAAATGACTTTCATTGGTTTGAAATCATAAAGTTTGACGAGAAGTAACCATCATCATCATCATCCGAGCGTATTAAAACGAAAACAAAAACGTCAATGCCCCAAAACAAACAATGACGAGTCAAGTTAAAACCTCTGTGGTCTTTACTTTTATAAATACAAAGTTTGTTTGCATAGCCCTTTAAAATCTCCACACAGAATAAAACTGCCCGAAGTTATTTCTCTGTAAACTCGATACAAATAAACAAAACTTTTTGATTCCTATTATTCCATTTTATTTTTAAAGTGAAAATGTAAGCAAATATTCTACAAACAAAACATTGAATAAATATTCAAACATTTCTTATGTCCAGTATTCTATAAAGATTAGTTTATATCAGATTTAATTAAAAAAATAAGAGAGCATGACAAAGTAATTCTACTCTGGCTGATGGAAAGCACGAGCAGTATCCAAGAGTTGTGGACACTATCCTCATTGTGAGTGCACACAATACAGCATGATAGCCCACACGCTAGCAATATATTGAGATGCTTTGTAGGGTCAAATGGCAAAAAACGGAACCCTTAAAGATTCGTCATGTCTGTCTGTCTGTCTGCCCGTCCGTATGTCACAGCCATTTTTTTCCGAAACTATAAGAGCTATACAGTTGAAACTTGGTCAGTAGATGTATTCTGTGAACCGCATTAAGATTTTCACACAAAAATAGAAAAATAGCAATAAATTTTGGGGGTCCCCATACATAGATCTGAAACTTAAAAATTTTATTTTCATCAAAACCACCAAATCAAACCATACCAAAACCATCTATGGATAGGTCTTCAAAAATGATATTGAGGTTTCTAATATATTTTTTTTCTAAACTGAATAGTTTGCGCAAGAGACACTTCGAAAGTGGTAAAATGTGTGTCCCCCCCCCTGTAACTTCTAAAATAAGAGAATCATAAAACTAAAAAAAATATATGATGTACATTAATTACCATGCAAACTTCCAACGAAAATTGGTTTGAACGAGATCTAGTAAGTAGTTTCATAAATCATAAACCGCAATTTAAATTTCTTTCAATCAAAACACTATTATTAAAACACCGATGAAAGTTACAACGACCAACAAAAACTTTTATATGATGTTACTTGCTGCTACGGAAACCTTTTTTGTAATGACCCCAATGGGGTCTCGCACGCACTAACGAAACACGACAGAATGAACGCTGTCACTATAGGTTTTCTTGGTCTTCTATGAGAGTTCCACCGTGGTCAATCCGGTCCATTCATGCAGAAATCAACGTGACTATATAGAATCTTGGATACTAGTTAAAAAAAACTAACACACAATGTGTATAAAAAGACGGTAAAAAATTGTTCACATCTCTTTGTTTCACAACTTTGTGTCTGTACACTATGCGTTTTTGTTCTAAAACTGCTAGCGAAATGTTTTACGGCGAAAGTTAAGCTTAGCCGGTAGTCTAGTGCACTGTTGGTACATTCAGAACGGTGACAAACTATCCGAGTATTATTTTTTATAGCTTTTGCTTTGTTTTAAACTTTATGGTTGAGCTTGGCATTGCTCGCAACTTTAGCCACGAATAATGAGAATGTGAAGTTATGAGCTTTAGAAATGAAAATGCGAAGAAATTCTGTGACATAACAGTATTTTACTACAAGTAATTGTTTAGCTAGAAAAAAAGAAAAGAAAAAAGCTTGGGCTTATACTGAATTTCTAATGTTACTTGTTATCTACAAGAATTAAAGAAATATTAAGTAAATATTGTTTAATATCATCTACGGTATATTAAGTTGCCGCTTGAGGTGCACACGTACAAACCGAGAGGACACAAGCGTGCTCTTTTCTTAAAATTTCAGTCGTGACCGCTCACTATGGACGGCGACAAGCAAGACCCCCACGAGGCCTCATCTGACACACCCACATATACACTTAAAAATCTTTTTTGACTTTCTTCCTGACTAAAAAAAATAAAATACCAAAAAGGTTTTAATCATTTGAACATGTTACTGGCCAGATAAAAATGTGCCATAATGTTTATAAGAGTACTTTCCAAATTAAAATTTTTGACTGAGCCTGGTTTTCAAAGAAAACAACTTTTGTGACGCGAATTCCCTAATAGAGCAAGAGCCCAGAGCCGCCAGACCTACGTCATTAGTGCAAAGCTGAAATTTTCAGGATTATTAGTACAATGTCTTGTTAAGATGTATGTGTACCCATTAGCTTGAAAGCGGGGCCGTTTCTGAGATAGCGCGAAGTACAGATGGATAAAAACCTTACTTACCTACGTTATTGGTGCAAAGCTAGTATTTACATATTTTATCAAGAATATTAGATAAAATTAAAATTCATTACTGCCAGACACTTTCCGTGGGCCATTACTTCTGCCAGACGTCTTGAAAGTTGTGAAAAAAATAGGTAAACTACGTTGTAGTAGCAAACCTAAATTTTATACATATTATTTAAGGTAGGTACTATTTTAAGACCCTTTGTATGCGGCCAGACCAATCCGAAGGGCCAATCATCCCCCCAGACACGTTTAAATATTTGTAGTAATTAGGAAGCTGAGGTATATCTTTGGTATTATTTCAAGAATAGAATTGTAAAATATTAAATGGTTTTTACACGCTTTTTTTAGCTTCACCTGTATGTTTGTTTGTTTGTAACCAACTCTTTTGGGTGCGATTTTGACCCACTTGGACCCGCACATACAAAACGTGGGGTGCTTTCTGACAATATTTCAATAACGTCGCCCTACGCTTTTTACATTGAAATTATTTTATATTTTTAGGTTAAAAGCCTATTTGTTTAGTTTTTTAAAACTATTAAACTAATTTGTTTAAAGATTTTTTTAGTTTTTTTTTCATATTAGTGTATTGTCATCGGTCCCCGATAAATCTACAAACTTTGAACGAAATCTGGCCGTTTAAAGTTGGTCAAAATCGCACCCATAGGAGTTGGTTACAAACAAACAAACATACAGGTGAATCTAATAAAAAGCGTGTACAAACCATTGAATATTTTAGGATTCTATTCTTGAAATAATACCAAAATTTGATATACCTCAGCTTCCTAATTACTACAAATATTTAAAGGTGTCTGGGGGGATGATTTGCCCTTCGGATTGGTCTGGCCGCATACAAAGGGTCTTAAAATAGTACCTACCTTAGATAATATGTATAAAATTTAGGTTTGCTACTATAACGTAGTTTACCTTTTTTTTTTCACAATTTTCAAGACGTCTGGCAGAAGTAATGGCCCACGGAAAGTGTCTGGCAGTAATGAATTTTAATTTTATATAATATTCTTGACAAAATATGTAAATACTAGCTTTGCACCTATAACGTAGGTAAGTAAGGTTTTTATCCATCTGTACTTCGCGCTATCTCAGAAACGGCCCCGCTTTCAAGCTAATGGGTACACATACATCTTAACAAGACATTGTAATAATAATCCTGAAAATTTCAGCTTTGCACTAATGACGTAGGTCTGGCGGCTCTGGGCTCTTGGTCCATAAAGTTAATATCGACTCTAATTAACTTTTTGTCAATTTTTATTAAATTATCTGATGTGACATTTAAAAGTATTGTTATTGCTGTTAAGCAATCTTGAAAATGGTAGATAAAGTGGTAAAAGCGAGCAAAATTATTGCGCTGCTTGAAGAAGGTTGCAGTCAATGCTTCGTGGCTCAGAGGCTAAATGTGAGTCGGTCGACAGTTTAAAGGACCTGGCAGCGCTATCAAGACACCGGTTCCGTCAAGAGAAGGCCTGGTTCTGGCAGAAAGACATGTACCGAACCACAGGATGATCGTTTTCTAGTAAGTCAAGCGTTGAGAAATGGCAAATCTTCTTATGTGGACCTCAAGAACAGACTCGAGGAAGTAAGAAATGTGCAAATTAGTCTATGGACAGTCAGGAGGAGGCTTCTCGCTGCTAATATACATAGTCATCGCCCGGCACGCGGCCCTAAATTACTCCGTGGACATCGAGTTGCCAGGCTTAGCTTCACTCGAAATTGTGTCATGGACTCATGAAGACTGGGATAGGGTATTGTTCTCCGATGAAGAAAGGATATCTCTGTATGTTGAAGACCGACGTCGGCGAGTGCTACGTAGACGAGGAGAACGCTTTGCAGAGGCATGTTTTGAAGAAATCACACCTTATGAGGGGCTCTGTTATGTTTTGGGCAGGAATAAATTCTATGGATCGTACGGAGTTAGTCTTCATCGAAAACGGTACACTGACTGGACACCGATACATAACGGAAGTTCTAATTCCTTGTGTACAACCCGCTTAGGCGCTCTTTGCGAAAACTCAATTTTTATGGACGACAACGCTCGCGCCCACCGGTCTGGCGATGTGGAAGCGTATATGCTAGAAGTCGGAATTCGTCGTTTGGACTGGCCAGCTAGAAGTCCGGACCTCAATCCCGTAGAGCATGTCATCAGAGAGTTAAAGAATATGATTACCGCGGATTGGGAACGTATTTCCCAAGAAACTATAAAAGATATACGGGCTAGCATGCCCAGACAAATACAAGCCTTGATTTCAGCAAGAGGGGGTCACACTCAATACTAAACTTTTATCTGCTTTTAATGTATTCAATAAAAACAAAGAAATTAACGCGTTTCATTTCTATTTAGCGAGCAGGTACAATAATAGTGTTTTGACATTATTTCTCAATAAATTAATCAAAATGTTATGTCGATAAAATTGATGAAAACTATTCCTTCCTAATTAATTTATAAAATTATGTGGATAACAATACCTAAAATTGTCAAACAAACAAATAGTAACTATAAAATAGTTCTTTGCTTAAGTGCCCGTTTTTTTTGCAAAAGAGTTTATATTAAAATATACGATGTATATTTCCTAAGTAGAATATCTATCGGAATAGGGATATGTCGATGTATATACATAATAGAGGCATTTTGACTCAATAGACTGTGATGTTACTAAATTTGACAAAATGAAAAATCTAATTGATCTTCTCATTTTTTATTAATGACGAAAGAAACTTGCTTCAATAGTCCGAAATTACTAAGTGTTTAGTGAACACGTTAATTTACACAATTACGTCCTTATTTAATATTATAAATGCGAAAGTAACTCTGCCTATTTGTCCGTTCCACTTTCATACCAAAACGTCACGGGTAGACATTTTCCAAAAAAAGAGGGTATGTGTAAACGTTGTCAAAAGTCTAATAACAGAATACACTTCTCTTTAATCACACAATTTTTTAAACAAAAGTACGGAAAACCCAAAGGTCACAGTCAAAGGCAACAAAAAAATTAACTTAATACGAACAAATGGTGGACGTTTGGTCACAAAAAACGTAGGCTGGTCTTTAATTGATTTAATTTGTTCAGAGTCAAAACTCTGCGACGGGGAGGTGTTGCTTTGTCGCAATGGTGTAATGGTGACTTTACAATTATTTAAAATAGTTCACTATAACTTTATTGAGTATATATTTTTCATTGTTTAAATTCATTTTGTATGTATATTACGAAATAATATAACTGTCTACGATGTAATTAGTAATGATTTAATAACTTTGTATAGGTCATACTTAATAGCGTGACGGTTAGCCAGTTCGATTCCCACATACTGATTCACTATGAGCCCCAGTGAGGAGTGTCTGTTTATCGTGTGGAAATGTCAACGATTTCTAGACTATTAAAATTATATTTAACATAAGACGTCTAACACACAATACTAACTAGGTTTGCACTAAGCAGAGCTTGAACTGTGAAGGCTAGATTTACTGCTAGAATACTAATACCTTTTTTTTTACTTATACCTAGTAAATACTCAAACTCAGAAACAAATATTTGTAGATCTTACAAACATTTGGTCATTGCGCCAATGAAGCACACATTGTTGAATTATATTAAATTATTAATTCACTAAGCTTCAACTGTTTTGTATCACAAAATGAAATGTGTACGGCTCTTAACAAGTTCATCCCCGAGCTGCGCTTTTCCATTTGTTTTCATTAAAGCTTTCACGCTCTCTCTGTAAGCTGTCGTTTATTGACACGCAATGTAACAGCCACAGTGGGAAACGTGTTGCAAACATTAAAACAATATTATTTAAATGAAATCTATTTAACGTTTGTAAGCGTAAGCGTCGTTTCATTTGTACATGATATCAGATTTATAAAGTGCACTTTATGAGTTCACCGAAATTATTTTGCAGATTGGTTATTTAGAACTTCTAGTGAAAATATATTTTTTCCTCTAATTTTAAATATACTTATTTTATGAATATTTGATAATGTTGATTAAATCCTTAATATACACACAAAAATAATAAAAAGAAAACAAAGGATGATTTACAATATACGCAAATGTAACAATCGGTGGTACTATTGCTTAGGGCGATCTCTTGCAGTCAACCATGATTCGGAAGTTAGGTCTGAATACATTTTGGGTAGTTCACATACAAGAAACACTCCTTATATTTTATGTTTATTGGAGTATATTACACTAAAATGTTAAAAGTTCTTATTTAGTTTTAATTGATAATAGATATGGTAATTACGTTATTTATTTGTTACTAAACATCGAGGCTAGGAATTGTTTCTTAGCTGAATGAGCGTGTAGTTTTTTTAAATTGTTTATTGGATTAAATTAAAGTTTATTGGATCTTTCTGTATGTTTCTAATATTTACCTTTATTTTTAAAAGCAGTTGCTTCATTTCATTTCTATTCTGAATAGATTTCATTCAGCATCTAACGGGAGCAATGCATCATTTTATTGAACCCAGTGAGTCCCGACGAGCACTAAAGCCTCGCATTGTGATGTAAAAGATTGATATCTCCTGCATAAGGGCTTTATGTACTTTCAATTGCATTTTTAGATGCCGTACATTGTGCTTGTTTTTAATTTCTAATTCTATTTATATTTTAAAACCAATGTGGTACAAAAATATTATTTGGAGTAAACTAAATTTTGAGCAAATTAACTTTTTATTCAAACACAAGTTTGGTTTTCAGTTGGAAAAATTATATTTCGTTTATAAAATTGGAACATGTTGTGTCAAATGTTTGTACATTTTGAATGGAATTTATTTTCTCACCAAAAAGTTTTTGATACAGACTTTCAATTGTTCGTGCAATTTTCACAGTTGCACCTCGTTCATTTTAAACTAGCAGCCCACCGCGATATTCATTGTTTTTAACCGACTTCAAAAAAAAGGAGGAGGTTATCAATTCGTCGGAATCTTTTTTTTTTTTTTTTTTTTTTTTATGTATGTTCAGCGATAATTTCGTCGTTTATGAACCGATTTCAAAAATTCTTTTTGCATTGGAATGGGCGTAGTTTACAGGTGGTCCCATTGTCACCATATCGAGATCTGATGATGGGATCCCAAGGAAATCAAGGGAACTCCTCAAATATCATAGGTACAATGTCGCGAATTGGATACTCGGAATAGTTATTCATTGAAGTCGGTTCTTTTTTGTTAAAATTATTGAATCGTGTATTGTTCATTATTTCATTTGCTTTAATGTTGTTCTCGAATATTTATCTATATAAATTATTACTTATCGAATGACATCTGTCACATTTTATGGAGTGGACGTGTTTTGAGTGTGTCCCGAACTTTTAAATTGGTAAAGATGGAAAGAGTCACTCTGTCGGTGTAATTTCGTGGCCAGTATGCGGAAGACAAAAAAAATCTTTTAGATAAGGCATACAGTGATAAATATTGGCGGGATTGCTGTGAATTAACCTTTGAGATCAGTCGGTGTGTGCATGCGGGGAGTGACATAATCCGTGAAGTGACCGATGCGGTTGCTAAGGTCGCTATCGGTTGTCCTAGCGACGACATGCGTCGCTAGTGATTTTGCTTTGAATCGTCCAATCAAAACCATTTTGTGACGCACCTACGTAACGACGCATGCGTCTTATTACCAAAATAGGCAGCCGTCATATTTGACTTTGACTTTTTAAATTTACTGTGAACATTTGTGTACATTATAAGTTATTTTTATTGTGTTTTAAATTTGTTTATAAGGTATTATTTTTTATGAATTGTTTTTAACTGTAGTTGTGAATGCAGTCCGTGACCCAATCTTGTGATGGCACGTCGAACGCGACCCATACATGTTCACAATGCAACAAATCTTTCAAAACTTTGAAAGGCCTCAATATACACATTACAAAAACACACAGGAAATGTATTAGCCAAAATAGTTCACCCTTAGACATCCATCCCATTATTCCGAATGCGCCTTCTTATGTGGCCAACGTTCAAACTCCTTTCCACATACATCTCAGCCATTTGAAAAATAGTATACCCATAATCAAAAGAATACCTCGAGGGGCTCGAATTACCGTTGCTACACATTTGTCACATTTAGTCCAGAAATGCTACTTAAGCAATTGCACTCAAGACTGGCAGAACCTATTTTTATTTTCATATAGCACATTGCACATTTTAAAAACTGATGAACCAAATTTATCCTTAACTCAAAAGATTAAGAATAACTGTACTTTAAGCTCCTCGCCTTCACCCGCACCTCTAATCAAACATGATGCCCCTCGTAATCACAAACTCATAGAAAACAAAATCAGTGACGGAGATCTCACAGGTGCCGCTCGCCTTTTGTTCTCCAACGACGTGCTATCACCAGATACCCCTGACACCCTTCAGGCCTTACGGACAAAACATCCCCCAGCTCCAGTAAACCCATATTTTCTCGACCCACCAACAGCAAGGCAAGCATGCCTTCAAATTCAAAACAAAGATGTTACGGATGCCATTTTATCTTTTAAACCAGGTTCGGCTGCAGGTTTGGATGGAATCTCACCCCAACATTTGAAAGATTTAACTTCGCATTCTGTGGGTGATGCAGGTGAGCAACTAGTAAATTCAATCACTAATTTAATCAACTTTATGTATTTCGGTAATGTCAATCCAGAAATTGTTCCCATTCTTTTCGGCGCGAACCTCATTGCCCTCACCAAAAAGGACGGAGGGGTGAGACCAATTGCTGTTGGATCAACACTACGACGTCTGGCCTCCAAAATTGCTGTTCGACATATTGTATCAAAATTAAACTTAGAATTTGAACCCGTACAGTTAGGTTTCGGTGTAAAAGGAGGGTGTGAGGCAGCCGTCCATGCCCTACGCTCTTTCCTAACTTACGGACAGCCTGACGTGTTGCTCAAAATTGATGTCAAAAATGCTTTCAATTCGGTAAATAGGGATACCCTGCTGACGGAAATAAAACAACACATACCGGAAATTTACAATTATCTTCTTCTCAGTTACGCTGACCCAACAAAATTGCTATATCGTTCTAATGAACTATCCTCGGAAGTAGGTTGTCAACAGGGTGATCCCCTTGGGCCTGCAATTTTTAGTTTGGCTATAAATCCGATAATTAAAAATTTAAAGTCTAAATTCAACGTTTGGTATTTGGACGACGGGACCCTAGGAGGTGATGTGGATATTGTGTTATCGGACCTTTCTATAATCAAAAATAAATTTGAAGGCATTGGTTTGGAGCTTAATTTTAGCAAATGCGAGCTTTTTATAAATAACCGCGACTTAAATTTAAGTGACATAAAACAAAAATTTAATATGTTGGCTCCAAATATTAAAATAGTTCACAGTAATTCACTTTACCTTTTAGGTTCTCCAATTTTTGATGAATCTATTTCTGAATATATTAATAATTCAATTACTAAATTTCAAAATTTTGCTGACCGTCTCCTTGAAATTAGTCCACATTATGCACTTTGTATCTTAAAATTCTGTCTTTTCGTCCCAAAATTTACGTATGTGCTCCGTTGCTGCTCCTTTTGGAATCACCCAGATCTTTTAACACAAATCGACGTCTTAATCAAAATTAGCTTAGAATCAATTCTAAATATGCAGCTAAACGAGCAATCTTGGACCCAAGCATCCCTACCCATCCGTTATGGCGGTTTAGGGATTCGCAAAATTTCCAGTGTTGCTTTACCAGCCTTCCTATCTTCTGTTCATAGTTCAGCAAATCTCATAAGTAAAATTTTAAGGACATCCCCTTCAAACTTTGAGATTGCTGGCTTGAAAGAGGCTAGAAACGCTTTCTTAATTGCATGCCCAGGTCAAAGTTTTCCAGTTTCTCCAAATTCACAGAGGAGCTGGGACGACATAAATTGTAAATTGACTTTTGATAATCTTTTGAGCTGTAGTACAGGTTCGGCGCGTGCTAGGCTTTTGGCCGTGGGTACACATGAGGCCGGCTACTGGCTTCACGCGTACCCTTCGTCAAATACAGGAACATTCCTTGAGCCTGACACGCTCCGAATCGCAACCTGTCTACGGCTTGGGGTTCCGGTCTGCGCTCCTCATAAATGTCCCTGTGGCAGCGATGTCGACAAGCTAGGACATCACGGACTGTCATGCCAAAAAAGTGCAGGTCGCTTCTCGAGACATGCCGCACTTAACAATATCATACGCCGGTCCCTTGCCACCGTCAACGTGCCAAGTCTACTTGAGCCGACTGGTATTGCAAGAGACGATGGCAAGAGACCAGACGGTATGAGCTTGATTCCATGGAAGATGGGTCGGGTGCTGGTATGGGATGCCACCTGTTCAGACACGCTAGCCCCTTCCCATCTACATGGAACCAACAACAGAGCTGGTGCGGCTTGTGAAGCGGCTGAAAAAGCTAAAGTATGCAAATACAAGGGTCTAGGCTCCGAATATGATTTTGTCCCATTCGGTGTCGAGACCCTTGGTCCGTGGGGTCCCAGCGCTATACGGCTTTTTAAAGAAATATCAAGAAGGTTAGTCGACGTCACAGGGGACCGAAGAGCTGGCAGCTACCTCGGACAAAGAATTAGTATAGCTATTCAAAGGGGGAACGCTGCCAGTATCTTCGGAACCTTGCCTAAAGGGACTCCTTATAATAATATATTCTAGTTTTATTATAATTTTTAAGGTTTTTAGTTTTTAGTTTTTAGGTTCATTGTTCATGTATATTTATCTTTATTGTTTAATTAGTTATTAATAATAGATTTAGCTCTTTTATGTCCAACTATTATGTTAATGTGAAATTGCTTTGTACGTTATACTAGACTTTATGAAGATGGTTTTAGGACAGAAAATCATATACATTCTGAAATGCATAAAATTATTACTTTAATAAAAAAAACATTCAGCTACTCCCTAAAACATCAGCTATATGCCAGTGAGATTCCTTTTAACCATCTATCCAGTCGCATTAAGAATTAACCAGATAAACAAACATACAGACAGGCAGAAAAAAATTACAAAAAATATTTTATAATGTAAATACCGTATTTAAGAAATTACTTTTAATTACAAACAGTCACATTAATTTTGGCCATTTGTATAGATACCAAAAAAGCGGCAAGTGCGAGTCGGACTCGCCCATGAAGGGTTCCGTATCAGCAAGTAACATCATATAAAAGTTCTTGTAGTTCGTTGTAACTTTCATCTATGTTTTTATACTAGTGTATTGATTGGATGAAAGGTAAATTGCGTGTTACGATTTATGACGTATTAAAAAAAAACTACTCACTAGATCTCATTCAAACCAATTTTCGTTGGTAGTTTGCATGGTAATGTACAACATATATTTGTTTTAGTTTTATCACCCTCTTATTTTAGAAGTTAGAGGGGGGGGGACACATTTTTCAACTTTGTAAGTGTCTCTCGCTCAAACTATTCAGTTTAGAAAAAAATTATATTAGAAACCTCAACATCATTTTTGAACACCTATCCATAGATACCCTACATGTATAGGTTTGATGAAAAAAAAAATTTTAAGTTTCAGTTTCAAGTATGGGGACCCCCAAAATGGATTGTTTTTTTTCTATTTTTATTTAAAAATCTTAATGCGGTTCACAGAATACATCGACTGACCAAATTTCAACTGTATAGCTCTTATAGTTTCGGAAATAATGGGCTGTGACATACGGACGGACAGACAGACAGACTTGACGAATCTATAAGGGTTCCGTTTTTTGCCATTTGGCTACGGAACCCTAAAAATGAGGTATCGTACAACATTGGATCAAACGTAAAGACGTGCTGTTTTAAATTGACTAAGGGAAAAAAACGTTTTCCATTTGGTTCCAAGCCTTTTAGCATTCTTAGGGTAAAAATAAAGTAGATCAAAAATACAGTTTATTCATCTGGATGCACTTATACTTCTTCTTCCTAGCCTTTTATTCCCAAGATTATTTTGGGTCGGCTAGTAGTACAAGCGGTTTTACCTGAATGTCAGTTTTCACACGAAGCGACTGGCATCGGACCCCCGCAACCCTAATTCTGTGGTTGAACTAGCTATTAGTATACTTGAGGGCACTGACTTCCCAATAACGATTGCCATAGATGTTCATGACAACCGAGACCGACGGCTTAACGTGCTCTCCGAGGCACGGTCGTGAATCACCGCCAAACTTCCATACTCCGGGCTGCTATTGAGAATTTCTTGTCAGAAAAACCCAACAACACTTAGCCCGACCGGGGATTTAAACCCGAGACTTGATCAGCAGTCGCATATGCTAACCTAGACCAACAAGGCAGTTATATTTATTACATAATAATGTTATATTTAATACTTATAGCTAGTGTTATTTATAGTTTTCAAATTATAAGAACAAATATACAAACGATTAGCTTATCTTTCAGTACTATTATATAATTTAGTGCCTCAGAGTCGGCGGTAGCGGTGTGCCTCACACAACATGGCTCTAAAAAACGCGCTACGAACTGCAAGCACAAAGCATAAAATTTATCGTCCACCTCACGTGCCCGAAACACACATACATAGATCTAAACAAGTCTGCCAAATACGCTAACATTTAAAATATTTCAAGCCAGCATGTTAATTTCTCAACAACGTAACTCAAAAGTAATTTACGAATTTATATCACTTTGTTTCTCTAGTTTACTCAAATTGTTTATCTATAAATATTTCGGATATCTAGTCCCGAACTAAGCAGAGAGTGTACTATGAGTGCTAGACAATTGATTTTAATAAATACTTAAATGTACTATTTTATAATTTAGAATCTTTATTTTTCTTTTAAATGATTTGTGAGTTTATATTTAAGTGTAAGTTTTTATTCATAGCTATATTTATGTGCGTTAACAGTTAGATAATCCTAAACTATTTCTATAATGCTTTTATAACTTGTAAAATTAAGTAATTCATTGTAGTGTTGGTTTGTAGTCGGGCCATTTGTGATATAATGGACAGTTTGCATGCTAGAATTTACGTACATACTCTTAAATTTTCCTCGATAATAGCATTTATAGTCCAGTCAACGAAAGCTTAACTTTGCCATTTTGGTTGAACACCTGCAACCAACGCCAAAATTTCCGTAAGTCTTCATAGATTAATATACTAAAATTGCAGGGTGCTGCATTACCGGCAAAGGGTGCAAATACATTGCAAAAAGGTGCAAAAACAACTTTTTCATCTATATCTCGCGATTGTCTGGAAAAATAAAAAAAAATCCTATTACAAAATTGTAGAAAATTAAATTCCCTACAAAAAAGTGCAAACAAATTTTCACGTATCTCTCATAGTTTTTGCACAAAATGCATTTAAAGGTGCAAAATCGTAAAAATATTATTATTAATCTATTTTTATAATATTGAAGTGATACTACATGTTTCATTGGGATTTAATTGATACGTTTCGGGCATTTTTTTTATTTATTTATACCTTTTTTTAAATACTTAATAATTTAAGCAAAAAAAAAATTTGTACTATATGACTAGCTGACCTGGAAAACTTCGTACCGCCTTAGAATAATCATTAAAATATTGTGCTTAGTCTGTAACTGATACTGATAAATTTACAGCAGTGCCACCTAACGGGCCCCGGCGGTACCGCCACAATTGCTTTGTTCCTGCATTTTAAATTTGTAATATCTTCAAAAATATTATTTTAAATTATATACTGTAAAGGGTCATATTTATCTATATTAGATGCACAAAGTTTTTAGGTACTTAATTCGATATGGATTAATACTGTATTGCTTAAAATCGTTTCGTAAATAAGCCAATATTTCTCGTAAAAAGAAAGAAAGTATTGTAGACCTTTTTAAGGTGTACTACTACTACCATCCAGACCGTATTCGGCCACGGCGACTTGGAACTGATCAGCGTGAGCTTCGTTGATGTGCTCTCAGGTGGCTGATATATCCAATTTTCGTTCCAATCCAATTGCAAGTCAGCACCCCCCCGATATAATTGTAATAAATGGCCGCCGCTGGTCGGGTTTGTTGGGCACGTTTCGGAGCCGTACAACAGATTAGGCAGGACGATTGCAATATACACAGCTATTTTTGTGCAGAGTTTGATGTCATGTGAACGGAATACCCTGAAACGAAGTTTTCCAAAAGCTGCGGCGGCAGCTCCAATTCTACTGTTCACTTTGCTATCAAGTTGGCCGTTTGATGTCAAGGTGCTGCCCAGATATTTAAACTTATCTACCTGCTTAAGTGGAATGTCGTGAAGTTTGATATCCATTGGCGCACCAATCAGCGTATCTTGGACCATCACTTCGGTTTTTTTGACACTGATTTTAAGACCAAATCTACAGCATGATCCATTAAGACTCGTCATAAACCTCTGTAGACCCTCCGAGGAATTCGCCATTATACTCAAGTCGTCTGCGTACATCATTTCGGTAATAACAGCGTAAGACACTTTGGTGTGAGCTTTAAACCTAGATAAGTTAAACACACCACCGCCGTCGGTCCGGAAACGAATACGAATGCCATCAGACAAATCCTGTAAGGCCTCCCTTACTACTGCAAAGTACAAGGCGAAGAGAGTTGGAGCAAGTACGCAACCCTGTTTTACACCGCAACTTATTGAAAAGAACTCGGAATCTTCGCCCTGCACACCGACACAGAATCGCATGTCATTATGCAAGAGCCGGATCATTCTTACAAATTTTTCCGTGCGTCCCAGTTTCTTTAGGACCAGCCAGAGAGCGTCGCGAGGCACGCTGTCGAAAGCTTTTTCTAGGTTTTAAAGTGTACAATACTGTAGTACATTATTTTGATCTATCTCATAGGGTACAGCCAGCGTTTGCAATGTAAGCGCTAAAAATGGGCTTATTGACGACTACTCCCTTGCTCCCACTGATTCTATTTTTCTACGCGCCCATGAAGAGAGCATGCGTGTGAGTGAGACTACAATTATTCCAATGCGAGCGTAAGAGATAGAAATATAAGAGTGGATAGGGAGAATAAGACGAAAATGAGACCCTTGTGCTCGACGCAAATAGTCCCACTATTTGCGTCGAGCACAAGGGTCTCATTTTCGTCTCTGTCTCAACGATGAGATTTACGATGAGAGAGGGCCTTCTGGATTAAACAAAGTCTTGTGGCACTCGGGGACTGCCGCGGTAAAGCTATTGCATAGCATTTTTTATCAACTTATGCCATTATACTTATTTATTTGTTTTTTATTTAAGCAGTATTTTTGTTGCTTTGATATCAATTAAAGTTTACAAAACAATATGTACTGTCATTTTACCAACATACATTCTAACAATATTATTGCCAAAGAATATAATCATGCTTTTAACCGAAAGACAATGACAACTAAACAGAGAACATAATAGTAATCTAAGCTATCTAATATGGAATAAAAAAAGAAGAAGAATATAGAATGACTGTGTTGTCAAGGCATTGGATAACGGCCGGTGGAGGCAGCACGCATGCTCTAATCTGCCTATAGAGCACGGAGCCGCCACATCCTTGTCGCACTGCAGTTACAATCATATTCTCTATCCTTTTTTAGGGTGTTAGGTTTTTTCGTTACGGAATTTCTTGATTCGGTCGCCGCGCTCAAAGGCCGCGGTAAAAGCTATGCATTAGCTTAAAAACATCACCTATGCAGATCCTAGTAAACTATGTTTAGGCATTTCACCATCGTATATAACATTTCTATCAGGCATATTAAATGCCTACCATTCATTAGATGACCATCCTCTCAAATTTGAAAATTTGCGCTGAATCCGATGGATTAAAAAAGGTATAAAATTAAAATATCAATTGTCCGAATTGTGACGGATTAAGAATGCAAAGTGTCACCACCCCTATTCATTCCATCGATGTCTTAAGAGGCAACTAAAGGAACAAAATAAGCAGCTAACATCACTGCCAAGAGAAGGAAAACTTGAAACAACCCCGTCTGACCAGTGTGGAATAGTAGGCCAAAACCTCCTTTCAAAGGAGATGCCTATATCCAGCAGTAGACTGTTAAAGGCTGTTGATGGTGATAATATCATATTATTATAATAAAATTAAAATGATTTTTTTTGTCAAAATTATTAGGTATATGAAAAAAAAGGTATAAATAAATAAATAATATGTCCAAAAAATATTAATTAAATCCCAAAGAAATACGTAGGATCGCTTCAAAATGATAAAAATAGATTAATAATAATATTTTTACGATTTTGCACCTTTAAATGCATTTTGTGCAAAAACTATGAGAGATACGCGAAAATACGTTTACAATTTTTTGTAGGGGATTTAATTTCCTACAATTTTGTAGTAGGACCTTTTTTTATTATTCCAGCCAATCGCGAGATATAGATGAAAAAGTTGTTTTTGCACCCTTTTGCAATGTATTTGCACCCTTTGCCGGTAATGCAGCACCCTGCAATTTTAGTATATTAATCTACGAAGACTTACGAAAATTTTGGCGTTGGTTGCAGGTGTTCAACCGAAATGGCAAAGTTAAGCTTTAATTGACTGGACTATTATTATAAAACTTCAAAAACATGTGGAAAAATTTAAGGGATCATGCGTTTTAGCGGTCACACATTTTGATTGATTTATTAAGTATGTTCGATCAGAGTGGTGTGTGATTGGAGAGACCAATGGCCAGCAGTAGCTGATAATGAAGTATCGTAAAGATAATAGTTAAACAATATGTATTTCTTGTATTCTAATATGACTAATACTATATATATGCAAGTAACCTATCAAACAAGCGACTCCTAACATTTATTGTGTGCGGTGTATCTGATGTCAGAAAAGTAATATACTACGCTGCCAAATATTTGCTATTACCATCTCGGTAGTTTATTTGGCTGTTGAATTAGAAGGCTAAATCAAAAGTATCTTCTTAATCTTGTTACCATAACGCACCCATACATTCAACGCGTACCAAAATGTTTCCATATATTTCTCTTATCAAAAATTGAAGCCACTTCCAGTCTATAGTATACGTCATCGTGCGTCGCATTTCGTCGTCCACGTAAACAATGCTCGCTACGGTACAACTTTCCCTCTGCGGTGTATATGGAATGCTTTTTCCGGTGTACATACACGTGGTGAACACCCGCGTGTGGTCGGAAGGTTTAACTACAGACGCGGTTGAATATCCCGCAGATTTAAGTATTATAATGAAGGTTTTATTTAAATTATTTTCGGATTAAATATGAGCCACTTATAGTAGTGTGTGTGTAAAACTTTATAGATTCATTGACTGAGCTGTTGGTGTAGTTGTTAATCGGATACCTCACAGCTAATCGTTAAATTAGGTGTACATTACATACATGTAAGATGTATGTTAACTGCTATCATATCTGCTTGTTTATGATCATGTAACTAAACTGTTGTAAAATGTTATACAAATATCCTACATACCCTAGGTCTGCATTAACTATAGTTTATTAAGTGATATTTAAAATAAACAAATCAATACGTACTACATACCAATTGCCTATGAATAGAACTTTAACAAGTTATATTATTAATAACAACGGAACTCCGTAAAGTACCCAAAATTTCTTTGGTAATGATATAATGAGATATATTTGAAAGAACTCCTAACTAAGCTATCAGGATTATTTGAAATGGAATTAATTTATGTCATGATTGTATTCTAACTAGATAATGATCTCAATTATCATTATTTCTTCATTCTTTATTTGCTTATTGATTGCAAGGAAACGATGATAGAAATATTTGATATGCTTGTCCCTATCTGTTGTCCACTGTATAATTATGAACCTGTAAAATAACTTTACTCTGCCTGATGCATGCGTGCTTCCTGCATGAGTGGAATCCACCGCGATTTATTTAGAACTAGCATTTTAATCAGAACTACCTATGTTAAATTTTTTGATGTATATAGAGGTCACTGATTAGATTGAGATGCTTCTATCACCTAGCCTCTAGCACGTTTCCAGCCTGTGGTAGAAGTACGCTAAGGCTTTATAGGTCGAATCGGTCTGGAAATACCGCAGGTTACAATTTATTCTACAGATTGGTTATACGAAATAAAAAGTTACTTGAAAAGCGCTCAGTGGGTGGGTGCTAATTATCGAAATGATAGGGGTAATTTTTTTTGTCGGGTGGAACGAAAGTGATATAGTGACTGAATTATTCCAAGAAATCTTTGGTAAAATAGTAAAAATTACAAACAAGAATGCAAAGCTAAAATAAAGGTTTTTACTTAAAATAACCCTCAAGTAAGCTAAGTTTCGAAGACTTAAGTGAATTTTAAAAGGTAAGTTAACCATGGCATGCCGTAGACGCATTGCAGGTCGAAGATCGAAGGACCGACGCAGCTCTCGTAATCCCTTAAAGTGCTCAAAGTGAGAAAATAAGGGTTAAGTTTTAAAAGCACTTCGTCTGGTCTGGAATGCGTGGTATAAGTAATAGGCGGTAAGCAAGCAAGGTTACATTGTCATTGTGAAATATTTGATGTACATGCAATGAAACCCTTTTACTAGTCTTTAGGGAATGCTACCAGTATGCGATGACGCGGAAGAATTTTTACACTTGTATGTAAATGTTGTAAATATTTTCGTTCATTTTTTAGGGTTCCGTAGCCAAATGGCAAAAAACGGAACCCTTATAGATTCGTCAAGTCTGTCTGTCTGTCTGTCTGTCTGTCTGTCCGTCCGTATGTCACAGCCAATTATTTCCGAAACTATAAAAGCTATACTGTTGAAATTTTGTCAGTCGATGTATTCTGTGAACCGCATTAAGATTTTTACATAAAAATAGAATAAAAACAATACATTTTGGGGGTCCCCATACATGGAACTGAAACTCAAAAATTTTTTTTTCATGAAACCTATCCATGTGGGGTATCTATGGATAGGTGTTCAAAAATGATGTTGAGGTTTCTAATATCATTTTTTTCTAAACTGAATAGTTTGCCCGAGAGACACTTCCAAAGTGGAAAAATGTGTGTCCCCCCCCCTCTAACTTCTAAAACAAGAGAGTGATAAAAGTAAAAAAAATATATGTTGTACATTACCATGCAAACTACCAACGAAAATTGGTTTGAACGAGATCTAGTGAGTAGTTTTTTTTAATACGTCATAAATCGTAACACGCAATTTACCTTTCATCCAATCAATACACTAGTATAAAAACATCGATCAAAGTTACAACGAACTACAAGAACTTTTATATGATGTTACTTGCTGATACGGAACCCTTCATGGGCGAGTCCGACTCGCACTTGGCCGCTTTTTTTCTTTGTATTTTAGTTTAATATGTAAGCTTGTTGAATTCTTTATTACTTTTTAAGAGTTGTATATTTTGTGGCAATCCTTACCAACTGCCTTGTTGGTCTAGTGGTTAGCGTATGCGGCTGATCTACAGGTCTCGGGTTCGATTCCCGGGTCGGACTAAATGTTTATATGATCTACAAATATTTGTTTCGGAGTTTGGGAATAGATGTTGTGTGTCAGATATCCTAAATATTTATAGTGACGTAGTCTCCAGACCTTCACGAAATAAAGAGGACCTTGAACTAAAAAAAATATATTATATTTTTATCAAACGAAACAAGCCATTGATACAATTTATTTTAAACTGACTGGCTGAGACCGCGGTTATTGTTGTAAGAAGGAAGTAACGCCGCGGAACGTCTAAATAATAGGGTAAAATATACTTTATATCATCAGCTATCTGTGAAGGCAAGTCCTGTTAAAATCTGTCTAACTGTTAATGAGATTAGCCGGAAACAAACAGACAAACATTTTTTAAATTGCATTTTGATTTAGGTACCGTATATACTTTCATATGCATTTAGAAAAATCTGTTTATTTGACACTTCAATTGTACTTATTTGCATAGATTTAACTTAATGTAATACAATATTGTAAGTAGTATTCATATTATTGTAGCATACAGTACGATAGGGTACTCAATACACATTTGATAGACTCTATTGGCCAAAACAATTAAGTGTGTCTGTTACTAACGATGGCCTAGCATTCCATACAACGTGAAATTTCTATGAGAGTCTGCCTCGCCTTAATCACATAAGTTGTGACACACTGAGAGCGTACATACGACAATCGGATCCGAGTTTAAATAAATAATGAGGGAACGCCAGCACCCGGCGCACGTCACGACACTTTGACATTCTTTTTTAATAATACCTGCTAATAAACGTTCTTTCAATTGTTTATTTAGTACTTTTTCTTTGTTCTTTCGTGGGAGTTAAAGTTGCTTTATAAATGTTAAACGGTTACATTTGCTTTTTGTTTACTAGTTAACCAACGCAACGTTGTCTGCGTCTCATTTCGATCATGCTCGACCTTTTGGTTGAATCGTGATGTTAGCTATTATATTTTAGAGATACCAGCAAAACACCGATTTAAAAAAGAAATGTGACTATTGGTTTCCGATAGATATTGTTCGAGTTCTTCTAAATCAATAACATGATACAATAGACGTGAATTTTCACCAAGTGTTCAAATCTAAGCGTATTTAGATAAGTAAGGTGCCCCCTTCAAAGGCTACCTTATTCAGAATTATCATCATCCGAGCGTTAATCCCGGTTGCGTCTGGGGACGCTCTGGGTCCGCTTTCTGACTATACTTCTTCATCATGTATAGGCTACTTTTTACTGCGATAGCTGGCATACACACATACACAAAAAGACGAAAGGCAAATCAGAAAAAATAAAAAATAATATACCTATATTCTTAAAGTCAGTTAAATATTTAAAACACATTTACTGAAAATTACTTTAGTACAAAATAATAAATCAAAGACACTTGGCCATATAATTGTATGTGGAATCTCCACATGAAATATACGGGAATGTCCCACTATACAATTCCTTCCACAAATTATTCCGCCCAGGCGTTTCACACGATACACAATTATAGCACTGCATAATAAGCCATCAAACGGACTATCAGTCTGTCACAGAGCACGGTTATTACGATATTCCTGTTTGTAAATACCGATCAGTAAAATCGTATAGGACTGCCACATTTTAACACTTTACGTGACGATACCGACACCGATTTGTATTATTTCGCAGTCGTTACGAGTTTGAGTAGCGAGTCGAAGCTATGGCAAATGTTATTAGGAAAGCAATGCCTTCATCATCATCATCATCATCATCATCATCAGCCTATCGCAGTCCACTGCTGGACATAGGCCTCTCCCATTGCACACTACTGTGATCGATTTTCGGCTTCTCGCATCCAGCTCCTGCCAGCCATCTTACGCAGGTCGTCACTCCACCTCGCCTGTGGGCGTCTTACACTACGTTTACCGAGACGCGGTCTCCACTCAAGAACTCTTCTGCCCCAGTTCTGCGGCTAATATGGTCAGCCTTGCAATGCCTTCAAATATATATAACTAGTATAACCTTCGAATTAAGCTCACCATCAGATTTATAGAGAACTGATGCACGTTGCTACCTGGGAAAAACTGAAATTTAGATAAAACCGGTTGAAATAATATACTACTGCAAAACAAATTGTGAATAACAAAGTTTAGAAAGAATATATTGATTCGAGTTACTTGGAATTGATAATTAATATTTATTTTATTTTTGATATTTCTATTAAAAGGACCATAGTGGTACCTCTTTATAAGGAGTGAAGTAGTCTACCCCAACATTGGTCTCTGTCCGGGAGTGTGATCACTGACATGTTTAACAGGACCCTCAAAATGTAATAACAATAATTATTTGTGTTGTTTATTGTAGCCTTTTATTAGGGTTCCCAAGTTTATGACTCGGAACCCTTATGGATTCGTCATTTCCGTCTGTCCGTCCTTCCTGTATTGGATACGATTTTAAATCTTCGTACCATTATCACTGACTGAGGAACCCTATTCTATGCGTGGACTGACACGCACTTGGCCGATTTTTCTTTACGAGAAGTCACATGAACTTCCTATATACATATATATTCAACTACTAAACGAATAACATCGTAAAATATAAATGTCATATTGTAGAAAGAGGCATGATATTAAATACAGCTTTGAATCGTCCTGCCTTCTTCGATACAGCTATTTCTGTAAGCGATTGTCGGCTACTACAATTATGAATGCAGAAAGTAATGTACATATAGACGCTGTTAAGCATTCGTGTGTTAACCCACAAAAAATCGAGTTTTGACTTATGAATGCTGTCTTATTCTTTAGATCATAAGGTTTACGATAGTGCAATCCATTTTATTGAAAACAAATCGCAGAATATTCTAGAGTACAAAAATTGTTATTGCTTATTTCCTAAATTAAGATTTGTATTTAGCATTTATGTCACAAGTGCCTTACATTATTAATGCCAAAATCTAATGAGACTACAACAAAAAGCATTTATGTGTTATACTACGGTTAACATAGAAATGCGTAAATCGGATTGTGGGTTATTAGAACAAAAATGCAATATTTGGCGAGCGCGGACGGTGGCGGGGCGGTAAGGATTGCGCGGGCTTGTTGACCACACCGACATGTAAGTTTTTAAGCAATTGCATAGCTTTTATCGCGGGCTTTAAGCGCGGGACCGAATCAAGAAATTTCGTAACGAAATAAAACCTAACACCATGAAAACGGATAGAGATATGATTGTCACTGCAGTACGACAAGGACGCCACATGCGTCTCCGTGCGCATGCGTACTGCCGCCACTGGCCGTTATCCGTTGCCTTGACAACACAGTCATTCTAGATTATTATCCCTACTATTTTATTATTTATTAAATTATTATTTTATTATATTTTATTATAATATTATAAATGCGAAAGTAACTCTGTCTGTCTGTTACGTTTTCACACCTAAACTGCTAAACTGATTTTGATGAAATTTGGTGCACAGGTAGTCTAGAGTCTGAGGAAGGACATAGGCTACTTTTTACCACTATAACCGACATATACGCGGGCGGAGCCGCGGGCCAAAGCTAGTATTAAATAATTGTTTCGGAGTCTGGGTGTTTTCTATGTATAATATATATGTATTTACAAAAAAAAGTATGTTTCTGTATTTATATCAGTTGCTTAGTACCCATAATGCAAGCTCTGCTTAGTTTGGGACTAACTAACTAGTAACTAGGGTCTGATGATGGCGCTGGAAGGTGGCCATAGGAACCCCATCGAGTTTGGGCTCGTTTGATTCGTTTAGACGAGTACTTTGACACTATATGGTAACCAGTGTCTGATGATGGAGCTGGAAGGTGGCCATAGGAACCCCATCGAGTTTGGGCTCGTTTGATTCGTTTAGACGAGTACTTTGACACTATATGGTAACCAGGGTCTGATGATGGAGCTGGAAGGTGGCCATAGGAACCCCATCGAGTTTGGGCTCGTTTGATTCGTTTAGACGAGTACTTTGACACTATATGGTAACCAGGGTCTGATGATGGAGCTGGAAGGTGGCCATAGGAACCCCATCGAGTTTGGGCTCGTTTGATTCGTTTAGACGAGTACTTTGACACTATATGGTAACCAGGGTCTGATGATGGAGCTGGAAGGTGGCCATAGGAACCCCATCGAGTTTGGGCACATTTTATTTGTCTTGACAAGTACTTTGACACTATATGCTAACCAGGGTCTGATGATGGAGCTGGAAGATGGCCATAGGAACCCCATCGAGTTTGGGCTCATTTTTTCGTCTTGACGAGTACTTTGACACTATATGGTAACCAGGGTCTGATGATGGAGCTGGAAGATGGCCATAGGAACCCCATCGAGTTTGGGCTCATTTTTTCGTCTTGACGAGTACTTTGACACTATATGGTAACCAGGGTCTGATGATGGAGCTGGAAGATGGCCATAGGAACCCCATCGAGTTTGGGCTCATTTTTTCGTCTTGACGAGTACTTTGACACTATATGGTAACCAGGGTCTGATGATGGAGCTGGAAGATGGCCATAGGAACCCCATCGAGTTTGGGCTCATTTGTTTTGTCTTGACGAGTACTTTGACACTATATGGTAACCAGGGTCTGATGATGGAGCTGGAAGGTCGCCATAGGAACTCCATCGAGTTTGGGCTCATTTGATTCGTATTGACGAGTACTTTAATACTATACGGTATGAATGTTATTCCAACAAAGCAATATATTAAGTTACGAGTACCAGAGTAGAGTTTAATTGTAGCGTGCTCTAAAAAAAAAAACAGTCGTGTGGCACTCGGGGACTGCCGCGGCAAAGCTATTGCATAGCATTTTTATCAACTTATGCAATTTAATTGTTTTTTATTTATTGTTTTTTTTATATTAATTCAAGTTTACAAAACAATATACACTGTCTTTTTACTAACATACATTCTAACAATATTATTGCCAAACAATATAATCATCCTATTAACCGAAAGACAACTAAACAGAGAACATAATAAATAGTGATATGAGCATATCTATGAAATGAAAAACTAAATAAATAAAAATAATTTGAGAGGGACACCTCTCAAGTTCTTTCTCAAGTCAAGGGACACCCGGATGGAACGAAGTTACACGCACGGTAACTTAATATTTTGCTTTGTTGAAATAACATTCATATCGTATAGTGTTAAAGTACTCGTCAAGAAGACTCACATGAGCCCAAACTCGATGGGGTTCCTATGGCGACCTTCCAGCTCCATCATCAGACCCTGGTTACCATATAGTGTCAAAGTACTCGTCAAGACGAAACAAATGAGCCCAAACTCGATGGGATTCCTATGGCCACCTTCCAACTCCATCATCAGACCCTAGTTACAATTTAGTATCAAAGAATGACTGTGTTGTCAAGGCAACGGATAACGGCCAGTGGCGGCAGTACGCATGCGCACGGAGACGCATGTGGCGTCCTTGTCGCACTGCAGTGACAATCATATCTCTATACGTTTTCATGGTGTTAGGTTTTCTTTTCGTTACGGTATTTCTTGATTCGATCGCCGCGCTCAAAGCCCACGATAAACGCTATGCAATAGCTAAACGGCAAAGGTCCTTTTGCTAAAAGCTATCAATACACTAAACAATATTTAGTTACGAAGAAAACTTCTTGGCTTAAAATTTTTCAAATTAAACCTAAAAAGATACTTCTTCCATGATGTATATAAAATCTGCTTTAAATGAAACCCCTAGGATAGTAAGTAGACTTGTCCAAAAACAAAAAATTAAAAATATGTTACATTTTAAAAACATTACATTGCCTTTGTTATGGCCAAATAGTAGGAAATTATCCAGCAGCAAAGTAAAAAATCTCAAAAATATTCATAAGTTAATTCCAGAAGATTGCAAAGCTATAGCTTCTTGGATTATTTATTATATTATATTATTATAGATTTGTACCATATGATGGATACAAAAAAAATGGTTTTATTTAAGTAATATGATTAAAATAATAATAATAAAAAAAGTTTAAAATTTTTGGTTATGATTTTTGAACAATTGAAATAATATAAGCGTTAACTTGTTGTATTTCTTATTTTAAACAGAACTTAAAATGTGATTCAAAACATGTTAAAGCAATTACTTAAATAAATAAGTACATGAACATTTTAATATGTTAGCAGTTTATTTTATTACATTTTTTAAAAATGAGTACAGATATTCATTTTAAAACAACAAATCAGAATTTTGCATTAATGTCTTAAGGCACATAAGTCACATAACACATTAATGCTAAATGAAATAAACCCTTCAGCAATTTAAGCATCAATCATTTTTATGCTTTTTCTATTTAATGATTAATTTATTAAGAAATATACATTAATTTTAATAATCTATGCATTTCAACAAAAAAAATGATACCGCTTAACAATATTTTTTTGCTTAACATACGCGGAAAAAGAAGATTGTTCTTAAAAAACTTTAACAGCTGATTACTCAAAACTAGCTCGGTGTGGGTTAACACACAAATGCTTAACAGCGTCCATATATTGGTGTCTGAATTTCTGTGAGAAACACTTGGTAACAATTAAATGTTTTCTTTTGACCATTTTCCATTCCTGGAAAAACCTTTGTAATGTTTTAATTGTTACTTTTGCTGGCACTTGTTTGAAGTTCCTGTTATTGTTAATTGGATTTTCCTTTTCTGAAAATATTACTGTATAAAAATATTGTTTTGTACATACAATTCCATATTTACGGACCAGTATAATAGTTTTTATGCTACATTTATGTATTACTCTAAAATAACTCATCATCAATTTTTTTTCATATTAATCAAATAGTAGAAAATATTAGTCCCTTAGTGGCATATTACATGAAACTAGATGATTCAGGTAATATGCGACTATTTTTTCTATAAAACTTATTTATGCATTTTATTTATGTTACATGTAAGATTTATATAGTCAGAAAGTTAGTTCATATATTTTAGTTATAATAATTAAGAAATTATAAAATTAACTATTTAAACAGCAAACAATTTTAAGTAAATCGTGCAACTAAACAGTAATATACCGTTTATATACCACGTTTATGTTATGATAAATTAAATCGTTATACCTAGTATTATAATCCCTACTAATATTATAAATGCTAAAGTAACTCTGTCTGTCTGTCTGTCTGTTACGCTTTCACGCCTAAACGACTGAACCGATTTTGATGAAATTTGGTATGAAGATAGAACTGAACTTGGGAAAGGACATAGGCTACTTTTTACCGCGATAACCGACATACACGCGGGCGGAGACGCGGGCGAAAGCTAGTAGTTAATATATTAATAACTATCCAGGCTAAGTACACACGAAGCGTTTTTCTCCCGTGCCCGCTGCGGTGGTGGAACTGCGGTTTTTTTTCTATACTCACGAAACCGGTTATTTGCGCGGTTACGCGGCCGTCGCGGTTGCGATCTTCGCCCGCCATGTTTGCGGGCAATGATCGCAAGACAGGCGGTTGCAAGATGCAGTAATGTTCAGTTGAGGTTCAGACCGCCTTGGACACACACTAGAAACGAGTTGTTGCATTATATTTATTTCAAAGAAGAAATAAAAAAGAAAGACCAGAAGGTTTTGGGTGCATCCATTAATTCAAATTTATAAACATGCCGAGGTATACAAACATGTCACGATGCGGTCGCCCGCTAAGCGAACGAAGAGACCGCGACCCGCGCGGTTCTACAGGTTGCCCGCCGGTGCAGGGGGAGCCGCAAACAACCGCGCACGCCGCGGGCGTAAAACGCGTTGAGAGTTGTGCTTTTTTATTTTAATATAAATCTGCATTCTACGGAAGCTGCGGGCCCGCAACCGCAGCGGGCACGGGAGAAAAACGCTTCGTGTGTACTTAGCCTCAGTTTGTGCTACTGTATTCACTACGAGAATAATACAAGCAGCGTAGCATGACCGTAGCACCGGCTACGAGTTTAAGGAAAACGTAAACATACTCTTCCGTCTTTTGTTTAAATAAATTTGTTTATGAATAATTTATAACGAAGACTTACGGACTAGAATAAAAATCTAAAGTGGTCTTACCAACCTGAGAGTTTTGTAGTAAATTAGACTTTTGTACTTTTACCTTTGTATTATTTTTTTCGTCATCGTTTCAAATCCAAAATGTCTACATCTCTTACAGTGCGAGTGAATAGGAGTGAGGAGAAAATACGCCAACACGCATAACTAGTAATATATGTACATTTAAAACATGACAATGTATAAAAAAGGCTTTATCTGACAATTGTTAACTAAACTTCCAAGTTAAATTTACCAAGAATTAGCTGTTTTTTTTCTCATCGCAATGATCGCATAGCAAGATGTTTCTTTCTCTTTCTTTTTGATTAACAGTAGTTTTTAATTTAAATGCGATGTAGATTGATTAATTTGTATTTACCACGCTTTTATTCTGCTTTACTCATGGTGTGGATACTAAATTCGGATCACAATCTAAACTCATATGTAGGTACATACTCCAAATATTAAACAAGCACCGGCAGTAATCTCTAAGCGTACTTTTCATAAATAAATATACAACTCAAATAGTAAATTGTAATAACATTATTTGAAGGTTAAAATAGAGTACCCACAACCATAGCAACCCATCCTATCTATGCTTAACGCGATAATACCAACTATCAGGGCGAGCGTAAGTCAAGTCTAAGCGCCGACAGTCGGGCGTCGAGCACTCGAGTGGAAACGAAGTGAAATATTACCACCACAGTACATTTGGCGGAGAGGCGACGCGTGAGAATGTTCTGACGTTCTGTGGTCTGCTCTAAACTATGCTAAGAGGAGGTCCAACAAGATATACATATGACTTGATAGATATTATAAGAGGTACAAGCTAAATATATAATGAGAAAGCTATAACAATTTTTGGTTTATTCAACCTCCGGATTAGTCAGATTTGAATAATTCTTTTGCTGAAAGATTGCCGGATTTTGATGATGATTACTGAAGATTGAGAAAGCCTTGACAATTTTTTTAAGAAACTTGATGTTTGTCGGAAATTTTAAATAATAAAATTGAATAACAAAATTTGGAGATCGTATTATTGTTTTTTCGGAAGGCTGTCCTCATTTCATCTAATCCGCATTTTTATCCGCATTAAATACTTGGCAGAAATAGCTGATATTATTCCGCTAGTTGCCATCTCATTAAAAGAAGAAGAAGAATAACAAAATTGAATACAAAATAATCGTAAATATGTTATTAAATAGTAATAACAAGGGCAGACCAACGAGAACGCGTCACTTTACACACAAAACCAAAATGATTTAGGACATTCGCACCTTTGACGGGTTCCCGATAAATCAACTGGCGAACAAAAGAGATCCTGGTGTTGAAGTGTGAGTAACAGGTCACATAGGGCCACATCCCGGGATATAAATAGCGCGGTGCCGGAAAATTTGCGGGAAATTGATAGCGGTCCAACCCTATTTGCATGTTTTTTTTTCTATTTACAAGTGTACCTTTTGTTAAGGTAAACGGTTTGTTTGTGAGATATACGTTGATATGTATGAAATATGCGACCATTTACATCGGGTGATGTTTTTGTTTGGTTTGAAGGTTTTTCTTTACACAAGGTAGTTTAGACTGTGTCATTACCAACAAACTATGACGCCTATAGTATATGAATTCTTGCAATAGTTACTATAAATACTAACACACATTTTTCATTTCCATCGAAAGAATAAAATAGTTGAAAGATATAACTGTAACACACACACACACACACGCCCTGTCAATGATAATAGTTTATTTTCAACTAGCTGAGCTCCTCGGTGTTAATTGTGGTTGTTGTTGTACCTTAAAACAGCGGGTAACACCGCGGGGCGAAGCTAATCTAATAAAGTAGCCTAATTCATTCAAAGTCGTTCCAGAGATTAGTCGGAACAAACTGACAAACATTTTATTTTAAAAAAAGCACCGTTATAATAGTACGTTATGATATAAGTGCGGTAAGTTGAAAATTACAACCGAGGCGCTTTTTTTTAGGCAAAGGCACAAACAGCCAGTATTACTAATAAAGTATATTAATTTTTTTGTGCTTTTGTCACAAATAAATGGTTGTAATTTATTGTCAAAATTAATTTAATTAAAGAATTAAATGTTTATTTATTATAAGTTAATTTTATTCATAAAATGTTGACCACTTTTCTGACATAAAAACTCTTAGCTAATACTTAAAAGATTATTGTTGGAGCATCTTGATAAACTGTGAGTTTTACTTTATTAAAAAAAAACATTTTTTACATTACAATAACGCACAAGTACGTAATGAGATACATTACGATATTGAAATTGGTAAAATAAGAGACCCTTTACGAGCAAATGTGTTATAAAAGACATTTCAATTTAATAATTTATATTTAATTACTATAAATGCAACTTCAGAAAGTCAGGGATGAGAAAACAAAGACCTGACTTGAATGACCGGTGGCAGGTGCTGAGGTTTATACTACTTTAAACTGCAATAAATTAAGCACTAATCATTGGCAGACTTCACTATTATGAATATATGAAATTATTTAAGTTTTAAATGAACCTGACTTCAAAAGTTGAAAGTTGCCTGTGCCCTGCAAAAGCTTCTTGTTAATACCCGGTATTCATTTTAAATCCTTATCTATTGAACAATTCAAACCCTCTTAAATATTCAGGTTTAAGGGTTTTGAGGTAGTATTTAAATGGATATGCTGCAGCCAAATATAAAGGAGTGAACAATGAAAATTTTGCACCTCAATACAAAATTTTAATAAGTCGGTGCTATTTTGTGAATTTATTTTTCTATCTTTTATTTTATTAAAATACTAAATCCGTTTCTACGAACAAAAAGAATTTATAAACAAGTAATTTCAACAATTATTTGTCAACAATGAAACCGACTTAATTATTTTTGAATGAAATAGTTTATAATATCCTCATGTTTTTAAATCATCATGTCATCATCGACATCATTATCATCATTTTGACCACAAACATTAAATTCTTGCAAGAAATATGTTTCTACTTTAAGTTAATACTGACTCGCAGATTTTTGTTTTATAGGCAATGCTTGTTTGAAGAGTCTCTTTTATACCCAAACGAAGGTTCATCAGTAATCAGCTATCATGCGGGTGTTCCATATTATTTCGTGAATTATTTGTCTACCCTAGTAAAACTTTATGAAATAGATTTTTGTTGACGGCTAACAAACGTAAATAGTTGTTTCAACAAAAAATATATCTACTAAGATTGAAAACCTTATTTCATCAGAATGAAAATTCGGAAATTTTTTGCCACCTCATCAACTTCTTAAGTTTATTCTAAATATATATGTTAATTCTAAATATATTATAATTAAATATTTATGGATGCATAAAGCCCAAAAGCGATCAAAGTGGTGAGCAATGGGAGAGGGCTATGTCCAGCAGTGGACTGCGATGGGCTATAAAACCAATTAAATACCCTATGGTTTCATATTTTTTCTGCTTTAGTATATAAAAGTTATCATATTTTTAAATATTTGTGAACAAATTATAACTTTTGTGTTAGAAATTTAAGTTAAAATACAAGTATTTATATCTACTTAATCAATACAGCATCAATTATTGTTCACAGTTTCGTACATCTACCTCTGGATATTGCTAAAATAATTATTTTGTATTTAAATATAAATCTGCGGGATTGCCACCATGTACCTTTTTGTTTGTGAGTATCCGATGTCGAGAACAGTTACGAGTGAATAGTGAGTTGGTAAACAGTGGTACCGGGGGCGATCGCAGTAAAAGACTTCGAAAGAGGGTAGACCGATATGTCTGCCAATAACATCCCACCCGCAAGATCTTCAGTTACTCCGTGATCATGGCGCTTGCAACAGCGCCGAAATATCAGATACTCACAAACAAAAAGGTACATGGTAGCAATCCCGCAGATTTATATTTAAATGTTACGGACCATGAAAGTTTAAAACAATATAAAATTATTTTGTATGTAATTAATGGCCATTGAGTTCATTGTGAACAACAAAATTGTTATTTATACATGTAGTGATATATACATTACAATATTAAATTGCACTGCTTCGTTGCACAAGATACAAAATACAATTCTCCATCTCACAATTGATAAACACAAGCGTCTTTCCGACTATTACGAGTACTTTCGATGCACTCAACTTAAAGCGAGTCTTTTGGCAGTCAATGCAGACTGCAATCAATATGTATGCGGAGAAATGGAAAACGATTTCGTCTGTGAGACTCTTAACAGATAGAAGCCATTGTGATAAAAATTCATGACATTATTATTTATATTTCATTCTACTATAAAACTGTCTGTAAATACAAAATATCATTTTTAACAACGTTTTGCTAGGCCATTAATAACTAATAATAGCTTATATTTACTATATTATTCTAGAAGATTCATCAATTAGCAATTAAGTTTGAGGTACTTAGTAATTTTTCTTGCTCAGGTATATAAATTATTATGCCTCAAATTCAAATTTAGACAGTTTTATACTCTTTCTAAAAAGATTCAACGGTAGAGGCTCAAATTTACCTTAAGGTGTAAAACATCTCTTAAACTGCATGTGAATAAAATTATAGTATGTTTAATATACTAAAGCCGGTTCCAAAAATAACGGGTCAGTCACATAAACCCGAATATCTCCCGAACTACGTATGCCATCCTAATGAAACGAAGACTGTTCAATTGAGAATTTAATTATACAGATAAAAAATAAAATAAAACTTAGTTACACCCACAATATTAATCTTAAATTAAAAAAAAACTAAAGTAGTCATATTTTTCTTAAGATTACATTTTTTTTATGATTGTTTTTTTGCTGTTTTTCATCACTTTCTTCATTTAATACTTTGTATTGCCTCCACGAGCTCTTCTGACAGCTTCCAGGCGATTAGGCATGCTGTACACCAAATTTCGGAGCCGGTGCTCAGGAATACCTTCCCATTCCTCCACCAGTGCTTGTATGAGCTCGGGAAGCGTGATTGGTGGGGGGTTTCGACCTTTCACGCATCTCTGAAGCTCGTCCCAGGCGTGCTCGATGGGGTTTAAGTCCGGGCTTCGCGCTGGCCGCTGCATGAGTTCGATACCGACCTCTTCAAAGTAGTCATGTACAATTCTGGCGGTATGGGGACGCGCATTATCATGCATTAATATGACATGCCGGTCCATCCTGGCCATGAAAGGACCTACATGTTCATTGAGGATCTCTTCCACGTACCTCTCTGCATTTAGAGTTCCATTTTGAATGAGCACCAGCTCGGTGCGGGCCTCAGCAGAAATCCCAGCCCAAACTTGTACGGAGCCTCCACCGTACGCCACTTTTTCCTCCACACACGCTTGATGGAAGCGCTCCCCTGGTCTTCTGTACACCAACTGCCTACCATCATGCTTATAAAGCATGAATTTAGACTCGTCCGTGAACATTACCCTAGACCAATCGTCTAGTGTCCAGTTTAGGTGTTCGCGCACGTATCTCTGTCTTGCAATTCGATGTCCCCGTTCCAGTTTGGGGCCATTTGCGGGCCTCAATGGTTTCAAATTTGCTTCAGCAAGACGTCTTCTTACTGTTTGAGCGCTTAAATTGCCACCTCCAAAGCGAATAAAGTGAGTTTTTAGACCAACAGCAGTTTGAAAACGATTTCGGAGCATTGTAGCCACCAGTTGTCTGTCTTCCCTGGCCGTTGTGCATCTTGGTCTGCCATTTCCTGGTCTTCTAAGGTGTGATCCGGTCTCTTGGTACCGCTGGACTACCCGCTGAACAGTCGACAAAGATACACCAATGTTTCTGGCTGTTTCATGCTGGCTCCGCCCAAGTTCCAAAAAAGTTAGGATTCTGGTACATTCCTCTAGCGTGACTGCCATGCTTCACCTCACAGAATAATAATTATGCACGTGGAAGACGTTCACGATAATTTTTTTTGTGACAGAATAGAAATGGAAAGCATCCATAATGACATGAAACAAAAATTTTGTTTTTAAAAATAGTCATTTTTTTAAATTTTGTTTTTCTAATGAAGTTTTTTTCATCAACCAGTTTAAATAATATGCTATTAGAAGCGCAACTAAAAAGTCTTTATTCTGTTTTTTATTTCATTGATCTAGCTTTTACAGTTCTGGAGGTATTTCAATTTTTGTGACTGACCCGTAATTTTTGGAACCGAGTGTATTAATGTTACTTAGAAACAAAATAAATTTAAACAAACATGTCTAATTTTCGTCGAGAACAAATTCAATATGCCTTGCGAGGACAGACCCGAGATTCAAATAGATTCTCCAACTCTAGCCATAAATAATAAATTATTAGAGTTCCCATGCTTCATCCAGGTGGTTAAAGTTCAGGTTTATCTCCGTACCTTAGCCTCTGCTAACAAAATTTAATAAAAATAAATATTTTGGACATCTTACACACAACATCATCTAGTCCCAAAGTAATCAGAGCTTGTATTATGGGTACTAAACACCTGATATAAGTACATAAACATACTTTTTTTGTAAATACATACATATCATAAATAGAAAACACCCAGACTCCGAAACAAATATTTGTGGATTACACTAATATTTATCAATTAAAAGGCACATTAGATAAACATAATATAATTTACTTCAAGCCAACTTCCTGAAAAGGAACACGAAGTATAATAATATAAATTACTTCGAAATTTAAATTCATTCTACTCTTCTTTTGTCGCTCTTCTTAGGACTAAAAAATCTTTTAACATCTTACCACAAATTTCCATGTATATTAATGAGTATGCAAACAAAAGGCGTTTCCCTTGGGCCTCGAAACAGGCGACATCGGCGAAATCTCCTAGTATTTGCCAACCGAGGGATTAAGGTCTGCCCTCCGCCCTACGAGCTGCCGACAAATATTGACATTTCGCTGTTTTAATGCCGACGTCAAACAATCGACGATTTAGGAGACATTCTCATTACTGATACCATATATAATACTATTTTAAGGTGAAAATAACAATAAACTGAGAAAAACTATTTAGTTCTGATCCTAATGTTCAGTCTAGTTTAGTGTAACTTTTACAAATACAGTATACAGCCTCTCCCATTGAACAACACTCTGATTTAAAGAAAGTTTAGAAGTTGTAAAATAACAATATAAATTGTTTGATACTTCTATAGTTAATGCCTCCATGGCACAGTGTAACGTATACGACTATTGTGCTTGAGGTCTAGAATTCGATTCTCGGGTCGGATCAAATATTTGTGTGATCCGCAAATATTTGTTTTGAGTTTGGGTGTTTTCAATGTTTAATATGTATGTATTTCCAAAAAAAAACTAAGTTAATGTAATTATATCAGTTATCTAGTATCCATAATGTAAGCTCTGCTTAGTTTGTTTGTTAGATGACGACGTTGTGTGTGAGATGTCTTTATTTATTATTAATTGTTAATGATTAAAAAAGTTGTGAAAAAAATATTATACACCTAAATGCAATAAATACGTTCAAACTACGACGAACATCTAAAGCACTGTACTTAAATATTTTCTACATCTCTTAAACACTACTGTTATATTAGTATCAAATGTAACGACATTAACGAGATTCCACACTTCGA
The DNA here is from genome assembly GCA_932526445.1 of Phragmatobia fuliginosa. NCBI lineage: Eukaryota > Metazoa > Arthropoda > Insecta > Lepidoptera > Erebidae > Phragmatobia > Phragmatobia fuliginosa. The sequence continues at coordinate 19,610,766 of OW052061.1, forward strand.
TAGGACGATAGCGCACACCGCAAATAAGAGGGCTCTCTTTGTTCAACCCCCACCGCTACGATACTGTCTTTTTTATTTTTACTTTCATTTATATCGCATCTTAATACCCTATAGTACGTGTTAATACCCATCCCAACGTTGGTCGTTTTGCACGTGTGGAGAATTTGTAATATGGGACGAATGAAAGTAAGTCTGTGTTGAGTATCATTGTTTTGTAGGTACTATTCATGTTTATACATATAACCTCTACGAGCCAGAAAAATTATATAATAGTTTATGCTAGCATGATTGGTTATATTATTTAGGAAGCTTGTTAACCTGGTGACCTTCAATGATTAACGAGTGATATAAATGTGACGATCTTATCAAAGGACCAATATTTTTGTAATGAGAACGGTCATTTGTACAATGTCTTAAGTGTAATTTATCTATGAAATGATCGTATTTAAAAAGTATGTCTACTTTACGTATAGACCACCAGAATGCCTCAACACTGCCTAATGACAAGCATGATGGGAACACAAGAGTAGTGGTCATACATTGTGAATATGTGAGTGACAACGCAACATGTGCAACGCAAAGCGGCCATAGTCCACACTATGGCCGCATTGCGTTGCCCACACTATGGCTGCCTAGTAAGATGCTTCTGCATTTAATTATTGGGCCGGTAGTCTCACACTCATCGACGAAATACGATCGCACGATTGCTGTCATCTTAGGTTGACAGCAATCGTGTCACCTCTAAGATTAATCAGCAATTGGGTTACTACTATACAGATCAGACTCAGATGAAAGACGAGACTCAGAGTGTATGTTAAGAATAAGATAATAAGGTTTAGATGGTAATGTAACTTGTAATAAATTCAAAAATGACCCTTTTTTTAAAATCATAAAAAATAGCCTTGTACGATGATGATAAGGCTGGGTTCATAGGGTTCTATAATTAGTGAACTTCTAGTACTTTATTAGTGAGCAACTTTTAAAGTTCGCATTAAGTAAGATTAATGCATCACATGCGAAAAAGATGAGAGGATAATAATATACTTCAACTATCTATACCAACTTTTGCGCTTAGAATCAAATTTTTACTTTTTTTGGTTATGTTATAGAATTATGGAAGTTTCAAAGATACATATAATTTTTAGCCTTTATGCAATTAAAGGTTCTACGTGAAAGCGGTCAAAGCTATTAGTTTCTAATGAACACGTTCCCTCGCTGTTGAGAGACACTCAACAGCAATTTTTATTCCTAGAAAATTAAATTCAAGGCTTCGTAAGCGAGAATATAGGCTAATGTATGTCACGACACCAACGAGGCTGGAATACATTCCGTAAATTATCTTTTACTCAGTAAGCATGTTTTAAAACCTATCTTGGATCATCCGCTCTCTGCATCGCCTAATCGATCGACAAGCAGAGAATGCCTTAGGCATTAGGTCCACATCATCATCATCAGCCTATCTCAGTCCACTGCTGAATATAGGCCTCTCCCATTGCACACCACTTTGATCGATTTTGGGCTTCTCTCATCCAGGTCCACTGGTGTATGTTTTTTTAATAAAGTAATATTTCAATAAAAATAACTGAATAGGATTTATATCATATTCAGTTATTTTTATTGAAATATTACTCTAAAGCTTCTGTAAGTCTAAGGTGTTTATATACCTTAGACTTACAAAAGCTTTAGACTCTAATTGTAATATTTTTAAACAGTTTGTTACTTATTTATTTATTTATTCATTAGTTATTTTAAGATAGAACCGTTAAGAAAATTTTCAAAACTATAAACAAAATATTGGATGAATCTAAAGTTAATAAAAAAATAGTGAAAATAATATATTATTAAAAGCGCGTAGTTGTCTAACAATAACTTCAAGTGTTCGACCGTTTAGGCGGGGACATAAAAACTTATGAAAAATTTCGCTCGGTTCTGATGCCCCTGTTGCAGTATTGTGTATTTTTCTCTGTTAGTTTGTGTACTGGATCTGTAAATATGAACTTCACTAATAGAACACTAGATTTTAAGATTGGATAATAAACAACTGATGTAAATACATAAACATACCTTTTTTTGTAAATACATACATATTATACATAGAAAAACACCCAGACTCTGAAACAAATATTTGTGAATAAAACAAACATTTGGATCCAACCCACAGGTACAGGGCCATATTAATGTATATTTAATACAGAATATATTTAAGGTACTTAATTGGATAAGGATTAATACTGTACTGCTTAAAATCGCTTCGTAAATAAGCCATTATTTCTCGTAAAAAGAAAAAAAAATGGTTACTGTGGATGATCCCTAAGAGATAGACATATACCATTGCGGATTTTTCATGTAGACCTTTTTAAGATGTACAATACTGTAGTACATTATTTTGATCTATCTCGTAGGGTACAGGCAGCGTTTGCAATGTAAGCGTAAAAAAACACACATTGGAAACCTCTAAAATTATTATGTACTATATCATGCATGTATTATGCATAAAAACCTTCCTCTTGAACCACTCTATCTATTAAAGAAAATTACAACAAAATCCATTGCGTAGTTTTAAAGATTTAAGCATACAAAGGGACAGCGACTTTGTCTTAAACTATGATGATGAAGCCATTAATTCTTGTAAAAAGAAAAAATAAAAAATGGTTATTGTGGGTTATCCCTAAGAGATAGACATATACCATTGCGGACTTTTATGTAGACCTTTTTAAGATGTAGTGATACAGCAGAAACATTTAAACATCATAGTGTTCTAAACAGAAGACGGATCAGACTCTCTGATAAATTACGAAATTCTTTCTTCGTACAGTTCCGCACTATTGCGGGCCATTTGTGGTCCCGAAAGAATCTTAAAAACTCATATAATCTAATTATATAATATTTTTATTACAATCAATTGAAATAAGTGAATAGCATAAGTTTTACAATCCATTAAAAAGCTAAAACTGTAATATTTTATTCAAATTTTGACGAGCCGTTTTATTTAGCAGTCCTAGCGCTTCATCGATGTCTTACTATTAAACGGAAAATAACTTGTTAAAAAAAGGTTGTAAAAATTTCACGATAGCATTAAAACAGTCTTAGAAGTCACGCCACAGCATAGTTTAAGGGAATTTATTATTTTATAGTTTTATTTAGGGGTATTCGTTTTAGGGCACTGTGCCGCGCAGCGGGATATCGCCCTATACAGAACTCGTTCGTGTACTCTAGAAGTAAGGTTTGTGTATCTAGGTCACAAATGGAGGGTCGCATTCTTTTAATATAAATAAAAATAATGAAATATTATATTATTGTACTGTGAGTATTAATGTTATTAGGTATTGACACGAGCACATCCTAGTTTTGTCCCTACGGAATTTCCGTATTTCTAATATCGACGAATTCTCGCTTCTTACTTACATATTTTTCTACCCATTTGGTATTTTTTTTTATGAACTCATTAATTTAAGTTGTTTGAACACATTTCGAAGAAGAATTGAGAAAAACTGTGATAAAAGCATTCATAACTATTTTCATCCGAGTTATTCAATAACAGAAAAAGAGGTTTCCTGTTATTGAATAACTAGGTACAGAGAATTAAATAACATATTTTTCTCGAAGTACATTCAGATACTACGTTCAGACAAAACTCGGGTATACACATCTGAATCTAAATATAACCCAAAAGAAAATCTTGTCTACCTTTTTAAACTAAATGCCGCTTTAGCTTTTTTCATAATTTTTCATGATTCATATAATTAAGTAAACCTCCAGACATTCATACCTTTTGAAGTACAACACAAGGCGGCATTCAGTCGCAGCTGTTGAAGAATTCATCAAACATTTTTCTTTTCATTCGTTTGTAATACACAAATTTGTTTGAGGGGACCCTCCTGGGGTATATTTATAGCGTTTTGGGCTGACGTCATAATCTGACGAGTAATTTTACGCCATTTTAATGATACGAAAAAGTGTAGGTGATTATGTCTTTTATTGTGATCAATTCATTGAAAAATATGTATAGAAATGAGAGATCCTTATTTAGAACTGGTGTTACATTTATTTGTAATCTATAGAGCGATGTTTCAATTCTGTTGATGATTTTAAGTGTCTATTAATAGTCAGTCAGTGCTGTTTTAATTTATTTGATTTTAGTTAAGAATTTACTTTTTTTGATTGCAATTTTCACAATTTAATAATTAATCGATATTAGTTAAATTTTAGTGTCATATCATTTATGTTTTTTTAATTTGCTGTACATAAAATAATCGCATTGTATCATATACAAATTGTCAACATTTTTTTTAAATAATAAACAGCAATAAATAAATGTAAAAATTGAATTAAATATATAATTGAAATCGACGTTTGTTATACAGTTTAAATTAAATTTAGAAAACTATATTCAACTACCTACGTAAAAAGTATCGATAAAATTTTAAGATAAGATATTTTTAAGATTAAGTTAATATCTCATATATTAAAATTAATTTAGTATTTTATACACTACGATGAAACATATAATATTATATCCGTATAATTTAGCCTCTCGATTGTCGGCACTTGATTGTTTTTTTTTTAAAAGAAGACAACTCTCACATCAGGAATAACTGTGTCGGGGACTTTACAAACATACAAGGAACGGGGACAAAAAACACATAGACTCAGAATAAAAACTTTTGAATTTCACAAAGTGTTTTCTCGTGTACGATTTGAACCTACAACACTTGGCGTAGTAGAGAGCGGCGTGGCGACCACTTAAACCACTAGGCCTACTTTTTAAAATACATTATTTGAATTTAACTCACATGTACTTTAGTCTTTACTTTACTGGCAGGATGCGAGAAGCCCAAAATCGATCAGAGTGGTGTGCAATAGGAGAGGCCTATGTCCAGCAGTGGACTGCGATAGGCTGATGATGATGTACTTTAGTCCACTATTTAATTAAGTTACATTTAATTTCACCGGTTTTGCTCTTTTGCATTATCTATTACCTGTTCTTTCGCCATCTCCAATGAAAATAAAATCATATTTTGTTAATGTACACGGAAAAATTATACATTGAAATTTTCCAAAACACCGTAAACAGTCCAATGCATATATCACTAATAGACAGAATAATTCAAGATTATATAAACTTTCATTGTATGTGTACATTATAATAGAGAATAATAAATAATCAAAAACATTGCTGAGCGAAGCCGGACTGAGACGCTAGTATATTATATTACAAACTGAATATTCAGCATAGTTGGTGAACGCTGCGCCATAAATCTTCTTAACTATAATACGAGGATTATTGTAATTTTTATTCTATCCATATAAAAGCGCCGTCATAAAAGAATACTTAAACTGATTGAAAAACATAGACGTACTAAGTTAGACCACTATTAAAAGTTGAATTAAGTTAAAATACATCAATAGAATACAAAATACCAATGATTTCTTATCAATATCTAATCTACTTTAGTAATTTTCAAAGTGAAACTGAAAAAGAAACAGTTTTAAAACCACTTTTAAAATTCTAAAACAAACGCTTGAATGCATCGTTAACAATACTTGTGAGAGTACGAATAAAATTCCATAGCACAGAATTGAGTTACATTCAATAATCGTTTCTAATTGTACCTCGCTTAAAGGCTATATTTGCATAATTTTCGCTCGGCCCGTTCCCGGCGAAACGTTTTATGAATTTTGCATAAATAAATATAAATGTCGACGCCTTTGATATGAAACACTATTGAGTTAGAAGTTGTCTCACACTTCACGAAAATTTTGTGGCAGATTATCTGTCGAATAAGTTTGTTGAGAACGTGAGAACTAGTTTCCTTTGAGTTACCAATATGTCTGGCAAGTTAGGTATAGAATTTACCATGAAAATGTATTTGTTAGTGGTTTCGTACTTCTTATCAACGGCCCGTTTATGTATGTAAACATGATATCCACGAATTACATGACATTTATTTATTTATTTTTTTTGTTTTTAAATCCTCACTACAAAGAAAGTTAAATTGACAGGAACGCAAAACAATTGAGAAAACCATTATTATAAGAGAATTAAAAAAGTTACATATTCAATAAAAATTATATTCCGTTTTTGTCAAGATGTTTATCAAGAACAAAAAAGTACAACAATATAAACTCGGCAAAAATATCTACATAATAAAGCCGGTTCCAAAAATAACGGGTCAGTCACATAAACCAATAACGGGTCAGTCACATAAACCAATAACGGGTCAGTCACATAAACCCGAATATCTCCCGAACTACGTATGCCATCCTAATGAAACGAAGACTGTTCAATTGAGAATTTAATTATACAGATAAAAAATAAAATAAAACTTAGTTACACCCACAATATTAATCTTAAATTAAAAAAAAACTAAAGTAGTCATATTTTTCTTAAGATTACATTTTTTTTATGATTGTTTTTTTGCTGTTTTTCATCACTTTCTTCATTTAATACTTTGTATTGCCTCCACGTGATGAAGCCTCCAGTGATGAAAAACAGCAAAAAAACAATCATAAAAAAAATGTAATCTTAAGAAAAATATGACTACTTTAGTTTTTTTTTAATTTAAGATTAATATTGTGGGTGTAACTAAGTTTTATTTTATTTTTTATCTGTATAATTAAATTCTCAATTGAACAGTCTTCGTTTCATTAGGATGGCATACGTAGTTCGGGAGATATTCGGGTTTATGTGACTGACCCGTTATTTTTGGAACCGAGTGTATTTCAGTTGTAAATTTTTCTTGTTGTAGGTACGTAAATCCATTTAGACTGTGGCCCATCGTTATAAGTTAAATTGATCTTAAAAATCGTCTTTCTGTGGATTATATTTATTAGTTAACAAGGAACTATTTCTAAGAATATTCAATAACTGATGAAGCCTTGCAGGTGAGTTTTTATAGTAAATTTACTCGCGCGGTAGCCACGGGCTATAAGGAGTTGTAATTGAATTACACGACTTACACTGGCCAGGGACATAGAAAGGAATGGTTGTGCATTCCGTTCTAATATTATAAATAGCAAAGCTTAAATGAAGGAGCTTCAGGTATTTATATTTTTAAATGAAGTTTTACTGTTTTTTACTGGATAACAGTATCTCATCTTCGTTTTCTCTGTAGACGTTTAAGTGCGTAATTAATTAAAGTTAATAGAAAATAACTTAACTAAACTCTTATTTTGTACATTACATTTAATGGAAGAAAAATATATCGCTTCTTGTTCTGTGCGCCCCTTCGCATACCACGCGCTGCATGTATAGATAGATAGATCTTTGCTATAGTTAATTGCGTCTACAATCACCACCAACTACCAAGTTTTCTTGTACATGTGAACACTATCACTATCAAACAGAAACCTAGCCATGACGAAAAGCGGTATAACCCGTTCGAAATGTCGAAAAGTAGAAGGTATCGTAACCATTTCAAATAATTTTATTGCGAATAAGTCCCGTTTACAACAAAAATCATGAGTATGTGTATAAGTCCCAAAAGTCTAAATATGGTTAAGGTGAAAGGAACTACGAAAATTAACTACAAGTTGTCAGATAGAAACCGGGACTGTGACAGCAAACTTTAGCACAATCAGGAGTAGCGAACATCGCATTAGATCCACACAAAATATGTAACACGTTTTCATGGTTTAATAAAAAATAGAAGAACGATGACCTCTCTACATATCACTGTTCCTAAACAAGTTATATCGCAAGGCAGTCTTCGAACTACTATTCCTACGGATTCCTTCAAGAGAGCTTACATAACTTTAACTTAGACTCATGTTACCAATATTATAAAGTTAAACCTTTACAAGTACTTTTTTATATATTTTTGGACATCCAACACAACATCATCTCGTCCCAAACTTAGCAGAATTTGTACTATGGGCACTAGATAACTGATATAAATACATAAACATGCTTTTAAAATACTTACAGATACATTTTACATACATATTATACACAGAAAACAACTAAACTTCGAAACAAAATATTTTGTAGATCGTACTAACTTTTGGTCTGACCGGGGAATCGAACCGGAAACCTCTTGATCATCAGTCGCATACCCTAACCACTAGACCAACAAGGCAGTCGCATGCATGTGTCGTTAAATAGTCAAGTGGATATTATTTATACGACGAACAACGACAAACAATAATTTTTAAGGGTTATACCTTACATTTTTGGATGGAGCTTGATGCGAGAAGCACAAAATCGATCAAAGTGGTGTGCAACCCTGTAAAATGTTTAACCCTGTAAGATGTTTTTGGTCTGGCAACCCTGTAAAATGTCAGACGTAAATTTGTGAATCTTAAAATTAAAATTAACTTTTATTTGTAATTAAATTAGTTATAAGTCTTTAGTATAGTTCTTAGTGATAATTAATAACTAATAATAAGTGTTAATTGTTGAAATCTGTGTGTAAAGTGAGTCATCTCCGAAAAACAAACTTACTTGCCGGTCATCCCTGCTGCCAACGGATGAATTTGAATTTGAAAAGTTCATCATTACAATCTGGGGAGTATTTGACTTATTTGATACTAACTAATACTCCACAAGCACATAAACACATGTCTCATCTGTGCATGAGCTTCTTCATTTACTCATTGGCACAGTTTTATCTCTTTCTGCTTGACAAATTGTGGAAGTAGAATTGAAGACTGAAAACAATTTGCCTCACACATTCGATTACACACAAACTTACTAAACAAATAAGTAACTAACACCTTATTTTTACCATTTAGAAATAAAACTTTGTATGTAAGTCTTCAATAGTTCAGTAAGTATTGAAATACATACTTCTACTCAGGAATTTCATTAATCCACTAGTATTGTGAATCCTCAACTTTTTTGTTGTTTTTAGTCTATAATATATTTTTAATAATTTAACATCTTGCTTATATTCTACAGTTGAATTCATTAGTATTTCAATTTCCCTTTGTATTTAGTTTATAATCTTAAATAATTTCTACCTACCTCCTTCTCATTTTTATAGTTCAAACTTTTTTCTGTCTTGTACTTACCTTTCTTTATTGTATTACAGGAGTCTAGTGGTAAAATCTTCAGCTGTGACCATGAGTATGCATATCATGACACGTAAGGCAACAGTAAGGGACATGGAAAACAAGCTGAAATTAGCGTTGCTTGAGTTGAAAAAATGTAAAGAAGACAACATGCAGCTATTGACCGAGCGCTCCGATTATGAAGAGGAGATTGTAAGGAACAATGAGATAGTACGTGACTTGAAAAATCAATTGACAGACCTGCACGTTCAAACTTTGGATATCAAAGACCAGCGTGATCGTCTCGCAGCAGAAGTGGAAAGTTTTGGTGACTGCAATTACATCTATACAAGGTCTCTGAGCCGTATGGCAGAATTGGAACACGAACTAAAAGAAGCTCAAATGACCATTACTTCTTTAGAAGAAACAATACAGGCAACAAACAGTCAAGCAACACAAAATCTCTTTAGCGAACTCTTAGGTGTTAAATGTGAAAATAAGTTTAAATTATTTAGCCTTAAAAAACGTAGGAAATATTCAAAATTAAATAGACTAATTAAGAATCTAAAGGTTAAGTGTAGTCGGTTAGGAAAGCTTACAACTTTGTCGAAGAGTCAACCCAAGTCATTAAATCTACAAGAAAAACTACAGTCACAGTTAGATACCTGTCACAAACAATTAGTTGCCAGCAGATTGATGTATGACCAACACACTCAGGAGCTCAATGCTCAAATTACCAACTTACACTCACGTCTGTCATCACTCATACTTGAACACGAATCAGAAACACAACAATACATTCTCAAGTATGAGGAAGTAGCCAAAGTAGCAAGAGAGAATACAGATCAATTAACTTCTCTTATCAAAAACAACCTTTGCTACAATTGCTCGCTACCACAGTCTGTTACACCCACAAACATTGTGAATACACTCACAAATACATCAAATTTGCATAACAGTACTGACATTGAGTCTGATTGTAATGGCGGATTGTTAAATATTTCACAATCTTTAGATAATACTGTTACAGAGAAACAAGTTGTAATTCTTTCCGATCAGCTGGGAATAGATTTTGGAAAGTTAATTAAAGGTCACTTAAACTATAAGGTCACAAATTATTGTTCACCAGGAGCAAAGTATAGTAGTTTAATTAATAAATTAAATAGCATTAGTTTAGATGACCAATCAACGGTTATTGTATTGTTCGGTGATAGCTTCTCAGCTACCAAGAGAGATATAATTAATTTAACAGAGTCTATGATATCCATTAATGAAAAAGTAGGTTGTAAATTTATTATATGTGGTCTACCTTACTCACAGTCTGTATCTGATATACACAACAAGCACATACAGAGCTTGAATTTGTTATTATACAACGCGACTTACCAGTATGGTAAGTTTATACTATTTTTCGACACGAATAAATTTATTCGTAACTTTATTTTAACAAAAAATACTATGTATTTGTCTTCTTTTTATAAGCGACAGGTTGCTAAATTATTAGCATTTAATATACACGTTGACTCTGGTACAAATTGTGTATCACAGCAATCTTTTAATGTATATGCTGACTCTGATACAAATAGTGTATCAAAGCAATCGCTTTTTTGTGCCAATTCTGCTAGGATCAATAATGTAGCTCCTAGTTTAAACTAGTAAATGAGACAACGGATAAGCGAACTGGTAGTCTAACCATAGTACACCAAAATATTCAGGGCTTATCGGGCAAATTTCAGGAAATAGAATTATTTTTAAAGACCCACCTTGTTGATGTTTTCTGTGTCACAGAACACTGGTTAAAAAACGATGAACTGATTTTTAATAATGAATATTATAGTATGGTAAGCAAATTCATCAGGAAGAAAGCTATACATGGTGGCTCTATGATTTTTGTTTCTAATAGTGTAAATAGTAAAGAACGCAAGGATATTGTTGCTCGTTCTGTCGAGCGTACTATAGAACTCTCATGTGTAGAATTAAAGGAGCATATTATTGTTTGTGTTTACCGTCCACCACAGAGTGACTTTAATTTATTTGAGAATATAATGGAAGATGTACTTAAAGTACTTAGTTATGGTAAAAAGCATGTAGTAGTATGTGGTGATTACAACGTTAATATACTAGAACAGTCACCTATGTGTATTAGATTATGTACTTTATTTAAATCATTTAATTTAAAACATTTGTTTTGTGCACCCACAAGGATAACATCACATTCTGCTACTTGCTTAGATAATATTTTTTGCAACTGTAGTTATTATAATGAAGTTATATTGAGTGATTTAACATCCGATCACTGTGGACAGAAAGTCACTTTTCCTATTCATACAGTGGCTAAAGTAAATAAGATCACCTGTAGGCCAATGAGTACAGCTCGCCTAAACAAATTTAATGAAAATGTTTCTGTCCGTATCACCAATATAGATTTTAGTCAGGATGATCCGAACTACCTTTACGCGTCTTTGTTTAACATGATCAAATCGGAATTTAATAACATATTCACAACTAAGACTTTTTATAAAAATATAAAAATTAGCTTTTGTGATTGGGCAACTACTGGCATACAAATAAGTAGAGCTAAGTTGTATGAATTGTATGGCATGAAACAATATAATTTTGACCATAAGTTTGTTCAATATGTTAAAAATTATTCCAAAGTATTTAAAAAGACTTGCGCTGCTGCCAAGTCTTTATATTTAAGTAAAAATATTAAACAAGCAGAAAATAAAATTAAAGCCACTTGGAACATGATTAATGCTGAATCTGGGCGGGTCAAGCCACGTGAACATAATTTTGAGTTAAGTATTGGTGATAAAACTGTAACTGACAATTTAGACCTGGCGCAAACATTTAATAATTTCTTTGCTGATATACCTAAAAATGCAACCAGCTCCCTAAGATCATGTCCGGTTGATGCTCAATCACTTATGAGAGGCAGTGTGAAAGAGTGTACTGTACCATTCAGTTTTAATTTTATAAACCCCACTGACATAATAAAAATATTTAAGTCAATTAATTGCAAAAAGACAGCAGATTTATGGGGTATTTCTGTTAAATTAATTAATGGCATTATTATTAAGATAGCACCACATTTAGCAACAATATTTAATCGATGTGTTGATACCGGTGTGTTTCCTGATTTGATGAAACACAGTAAAGTAATTCCTTTGTTTAAAGCCGGTTCAAAAAGCGACCCTAGTAATTTTAGACCTATTTCTATTTTACCAGCTATTAGTAAAATCTTTGAAAAAGCCATACTAATGCAATTAGAAACACATTTTAATTCTAATAATCTACTGCATAGTGAACAATATGGATTCACAAAGGGTCGCTCAACAGTAGACGCAGGCTCTAAACTACTTAAACATATATATAGTGCCTGGGAAAACTCGCAGGACGCCATTGGTGTTTTCTGCGATCTCTCAAAAGCATTTGATTGTGTGATGCATAGTACACTTCTGCTGAAACTTAGGCATTATGGCATAACAGGTACAGCGCTTAATCTTGTTGCTTCTTATCTTAGTGAGCGAATACAGTATGTTGATATTAATGGAATAAGGTCCTCCGGATCACCAGTGAGTATGGGCGTGCCACAAGGCTCAATTCTGGGTCCCTTTTTATTTTTGGTGTATATAAACGATTTGCCATTTTTTACTAGTAAGTTATGCGATATTGTTCTATTTGCTGATGACACTTCTCTTATATTCAAAACCAATCGCAAAAACGATTACTCTGACGAAGTAAATAGGTCCCTCGCATTAGTCCTTGACTGGTTTACATCAAATAACTTGCTTTTGAATTCTAAAAAAACCAAATGTATTAAGTTTAGTTTGCCAAATGTAAGGAATATCAGTACAAATCTAGTTTTAAACAATGAAGTTATTAATTTTGTTGATTCAACGGTTTTTTTGGGAATTACTTTAGATAGTAAGTTACAGTGGGGCGCCCAAATATCGTGTCTCGCAGGGAAACTCAGTTCTGCAGCGTATGCTGTCAGCAAAGTCAGACAGCTTACGGATGTGGAAACAGCAAGGCTAGTATATTTCGGTTATTTCCACAGCGTCATGTCGTATGGCATTCTGCTATGGGGCAAGGCAGCTGATATTCAAACAATTTTCATTCTCCAAAAACGTGCAGTGCGTGCGATTTACAAACTAGGTGCACGAGTTTCCCTTAGAGAAAAGTTTAAAGAGATAGGCATTATGACAGTTGCATCACAATATATATTTGCAAACATTATGTTTATAAAACAAAATATGCATTTATATCACAGGAATAGTGACGTTCACTCTGTGAACACGAGACATAAGCATAAATTAGTAGGTCAATATCATAGGCTACATAAAACGCATAATTCATTTATGGGTCTTTCCGTGCGATTTTTTAATAGGTTACCAGCTAGTGTTATGAGTCTATCAGTGGAAAAGTTTAAAAATGTAGTCAAAACTTATCTTATACGTAAAGGTTATTATACAGTTGACGAATTTTTAAATGATAAAGAAAAATGGTTTTGACTACTTGCTCCTTATCATTTTATTCTACTCATGTGAATGTTGTTATCACATTGTTTAAGAACATGATTTTACTTTTGTAAGTAAAGATTCTACGTGACTAATAAAGGCCATTCTTCTCTTTCTTTTGATCTTATAATTAATATTTTATATTTAATCTTTCGTTACCAGTAATTTGGCCAATATTTGAGCACATATAGTTTTTACCTTTGTTGTAAGTAGATGCTCCTACTATGTTGTACCCACTGAGGCTGTTGTTTTTTTTTTTTAAATTAGCATAAGTTCTAATTTTTAATCACTATAATTTGCATCAGTCCTCTAACATGGTGTATAGTATATTAGTGGCAGCACCTTACCCCCATATCAGGTTTATTATATTAAAACATTAAAACTATGTAAACATTGGCGATTTGAAAGGAGTGGCCGCGAGTTTTTATTGCCATGTTCTTTTCTCCGGCTCTACCTATTGTTTGCGAACATGGCATAAATGTACATGTAGAATCTTGACCTGTCACAAGAGATGTATTGCATCCTAAGTGAATAAAGAATTTTGAATTTGAATTTGAATTTGAATTTGCAATGGGAGAGGCCTATGTCCAGCAGTCGACTGAGATAGGCTGATGATGATGATGATGACGAAACCTTACATTTTAAATAATTGCAAATTAATTGAATTTTAAATTTTCTTTTCATTTGATCTAAATGTTATCTATTATCGATTAGATATGATATCATTATCATCGTCATCAGCGTATTGCAGTCTACTGCCGGCCTCTCCTATTCCACGGTACTCTGATTGATTTTCTACTTCTCGCATACAGCTCTTGCCAACCATCCTGCGCAAGTCATCACTCCACCTAGCCTGTGGGTGGTGTGTCCTACACTACGATTACCGAGACCAAGTGTTCACTCCAGAAATATCAGAACATTCCAGAACGACAAGATTACGTAACATTTTATTTTATTCCATCCCAAGGTTGCCTGGAAGAGATTGCTTTTAGCAATAAGGCCGCCCTTTGTACATTAAATGTAAGTTCTGTTTTTTTTTATGAATTTATAACACAGTGTGCAAATAAAGAGTTATCTATCTATCTACGTAACCAAAAACGTTGTCTTGCCTTAAACTTAACCCTCTACTGAGAGGAGACTCGAGTGGGACATTAAGGGCTGTTGATGATGATTGATGATAAAAAAAAGGAAAAGGCCCACCTGGGAAATTGAGATTAAAGAAAAATAAATATATACACAAGGAGTTTACTATTAAAAAAAAATTAACAATGGCTGGTATCTGTCTGCTATGTTTGAATTATAATTTCAGGATTTCTCAAAAATTCATATAATACATATTTAATAACAAGCTTTTCGACTTATTTACGTTTCGTTGTGCCTCACAAAAGGTTTACTCATACATGTGTTACGCGATTACATTCAAAATGTACACGACTTCGGATTAAAATGTGTTCGTGAAATGTTTTCCGTTCTACAATACATTGCATTAGATAATGTTATGTCAGTCTCGTTAGAAACCTTTTAAACATTAAGTCTGTTAAATATCTCAAACAAAAAGAAAAATAATAATATATTTTCATGTTAATTTTATTTCACTTTACTTTTGACTGAAAGAAGATGTAGTGACAAGAATTACAAAAGGTCATGCTTCGATGTTTTGGCCACTTAGAGTGAGGATGATATGTAGCATGTCTGTAGAAATATCAAATTGGTGATGTCAACTACTTCTGTAATCAACTCAACAGTAACTCCACATACTGGCAGTAAGGTAAGTGGTAAGTATATTACCATCCTGTGTCCCGTCTACCGGATGCCTACCTGCCTGTACCTTTTTATTTATATTTTAAGTCTAATAAAGTGGCTCTACTCTGCTGATGCATGAGTAAGATTCACCATCCTCATTATGAGTGCAGACAAAGCAGCATCCTGACCCACACTATGACGGACTAATGAGATGCTTCTACATCATTAGGCCTCCGGTCTCACACTCACCAACGAAATATGACAACACAAATGCTGAAAATTTTAGGTTAACCTTCTGTGTGAGGTAGTACTGCGCTGATCGAGTCGGTCCATTCGTAATGAAATCAATGTGGTTCTACTACATATTGAAAATTTTAGTCAGGTTTTCTTTAAAATTATATCATTCTATCCATTCTCCATACTAATATTTGTTTATTAGTTACTAACTTTGTCTGTATGTCTATTAGCAAACGTATTTCTACAATTTACGGAAGCTTACAAATATAAATTGATATCTTTACTATTTCAACTGTTTTGAATTAATCTTACTATTCTACAAAACTTTCATTCTACGCCAGAATACAGAATCAATATGGCAAAACAGATTTTGCCATATTGATTCTGTGAAAGACTATTTAAACTATGCACATAGTTTTTGTATTGTACACGAATACATGAAAAGAGCTCTATACTCCCCCTATTCCTAAGGCTTCCTTCTTTCGTTACCCCCGATTATGAATACCATCATCAGCCTGGACGATTATCATATTTCACGATTATTGCACACCTCTCATCACTCCAAATTCATCCTTTTACTTCCAGTTATAGGGTTTAATTTAGAGTGTACTGTATATAAATGTTGTTGGCTCTTAGTGCAAGTAACAAAGGGTGGCCGCAACAAGTCTCAAGTCGCCCCGACAGCCCCCTCAAGTTTGTATGAGGTTTGTCTCATACACGTCAGAGTATTTGCTGAAAGTATTAGCGCGTTGACAAGGTCGTTTCCATTGGACACTTTTTTAATGAAACAAATAAAACGCATGTATGTATTTTTAAAACATAAATCATTGCTTATAGATATATGCTATTTTGTATAAGAATATTTGTAGGTAATGGTTCATATAATGTACATAAACTGTAATTGGTTTATGATTTTGCATTAAGTGTTGATACAAAAGTTTTTCTATGAAGCCCTCCCTGAATAATAATAAATATTTTCATCAATCAATATTTTTATAAGGAACTAGCTGAACCCGCGAATTTCGTATCGCCTAACAGTCGATTCAACGTCACTCAATTACTTTGCCTTCTCAGAACCCCTCCTTAAACTTTATGTTATGGTATTAAAGTTCAAATTGACTTATAAGTATTATTACGAATCTTTTGTATGGAAATATAGAAAAATGTTGTTTTTAGATTTTTTCAGTTTTTTTGTTTTCTATCCGTAAGAACCAATCTCGTACTTAGGAAGGAATATTATATAAAAAGAATTAGCGAAATCGGTCTAGCCGTTCACGCGTGATGGCGTGACCAATGAAATAGGGATTCATTTTTATATGTATAGATAGATTACCTAAAAGCACAACCTAAAAATGGTTAACAGCGCTGTAAATATAATAACTGCTTTGATACACAACCTCTAAACCGCTTTTATAAGGGTTGGTAAGTGCGAGACCAGAGGCTTGATGACGCAGAAACATCTCAATAAGCCGCCATTGTGCGGGTCACCATGCTGTAATATTTACATTCATATTGAGTATGGTAACCACTGCTCTTAGAGTCGTTTTTTCTTTAATTAAATATAAAAAAAATCACCCTCTATATAAAGTATCATTTTTTATCAATAAAAATAATCTATAGATTAATTATATTCGCAAGAACAATGGGCACGCGCACACAGCAAGTAACTTCCACTGTTTTCAGAGGGACGCTGTTCGTTGGCACCGACTAAGTGCCGCCAGATTTAACGTTCGACGCGCACTGATTTATGCGACTATCGAACATTGTGCCATGATGTATAGCCGATATATATATCGCAAGAAAACAGAACCTATTCCTAGAGGCAAAGTAATTTTCTCTTAATCAATAATTGGTATTCATTTCACCAAAAACTAACCTATGAATATTAGATTCCTATAACTTTTACTCTTACTTAAGGTAACCTTTCTTTTTATTTGCAGATTCCAATTGGAGTATCATTAGTTACACCCAAGAATAAATCTTGCTACAGAAATGATTATGATTGCCTTGTTGGTCTAGTTGTTAGCGTATGCGGCTGCCGATCAAGAGGTCTCAGGTTCGATTCCCAAGTCGGACCAAATGTTTGATGATCTGTAAATATTGGGTGTTTTCTGTGTATAATATTTGTGTACTTACAATTTTTTTTAAATATATTCGACGGCGCGTGATTATAAACATAAATTACATTACTGTTAATAATTCATTATTGGAATCATAACACAATTTATTAGTTTTGTTTTAGTTTTAGTTTAATCTGTAATGATATTGAATGTATTTAAATAAGAGCTGATTATTTCCAAATAGGGAAATTACTAGTGGCGTGACATAAACTATAATGTCACGCCACTAGTAATGGCGGTCGGTCATTCTACTGACGGCTACCGCACGAGGATCACATGTGCTAACCTATTGACTCTTATCTCGTTTCAATCTTGATAATCGCTTATGATTTTGCGTTAATATGTAAGATGTTTAAATAATACGATATTAAACACCAGCCTCAACTAAGACCGCTGTGGGGTGTCCCCTGACGCCCCAACATATTTATATCAGTTGTCTAGTACCCAAAGTACAAGCTCTGCTTAGTTTGGGACTAGATGACCTTGTGTGTTAGATGTCCGAAATATTTATTATTATGATTAAATAATGGACTTCAAAATACACGTAGATATGTGTAGCCCTATATCCTGACATGAAAGTATAATTTTTACTAAATGTATTTGCTACGTGCTGATGCTCACTCAACTTTATAAGCATGTGTTTCAGAAATGTGTTGTAAAATACTGATGCAATAAATTCTGATAGCTGGAAGTAATCTCATATTCCGGCCAACATTTGAATATTTCTTTGTACAAGCTCTCCATCCACCTTGAAGAACTTTTATTGTCTCCTATCCATTGTTTTATGCAATGTCATTTAAAGCGACTCAACTATCATATCACATGTTGGAATGCTATTCATGCGGAAATGTTTTAATGTTATTTACATTGCCTACTTACCAACTTAGCGACATAAAAAAAATCTACGGCCATAGACATGAAAACATAAGTATTGTAATACATGAAAAATCATTTTTTCTTTTTTTTTTCTTTAAAAAGACAACTCCCGCATTAGGAATATAAATTCCTGTGTCGCGGGGGACTTTACAAACATACATGAAACGGACACAAAGCACACCCAGACTCAGAACAACAAATTGTGAATCACACAAAGTGTTGTCCTACGTGGGATTTGAACCCACGACACTTGGCGTAGTAGGAAGCGGCGTGGCGACCGCTTAAGCCACTAGGCCAACCGTGCAGTCAAATCATAAAAAAGAGAGACGTACAATTATTATAATTCGCTTTTAGATTGTTATAAAATATATTTATAACTGACGTAATTGGTAAATGACGAGTTTTAGATGATTTTGTTAAAAAATATTAAAATCAATTATTGTTTTACGACATAACGAGTTTCCCTTAAATATTGGTGTTCAATAATTTTTATAAACTTTTGAGTCCAAAATTACAGGACTTAATAAAAAGAAAGTTTTCTTGAAATATAAAAAACATTATTTCCTACTAATTTTTAAAGGGAAAATCTATTAAAGATTTTGACGGTTTAACTGTTTTTGTTTTAACGATATATGCGTAATTGTACATCTGTTACAAATACAATGTTAAAAACATTTTATGCTCTCGCCTCTTGCTACCTTATGTATTTATTGGTTCAAAATTCAAGCCTCACGTGGGGAAATATTTCGCTTGATCCACAAATTGTTAATCAGAATCTGGGTATTCTTTGTATCTGTTTATTTCTGTAAAGTCTTTTTCGTGATACAGACATACTCCTAGAGTGGAATATGTATTAATTAAAAGAGCAAAAATTAATAATAAATTTAGTAAGGAATCGACATTTTTATTACACTTTACTAGCTTCTCCACCTGGCTATATGTTGGCTATGGTATTAGAACTAGGCTGTCCTTGTTCAAAAATTAAACTATCTCTCTGCAAAATTTCATTGATTCCAGTGCAGTGCTTTAGCCATGAGAGCGTAACAGACAAACTGCATACAAATAGTTTCTTTGGATTTATAACATGTGTACTCTCTACATACAAACTTACAAACTATTGTATTGAAGAACCACACTGAACATTGTCAATATTTATAGAAGACGCAACATATAATCCGTAATAGCTTTTCTTACCCGTCGAACGGGAAAATTATCTTGATCGGATCATCAACTGATCGGATATGTGGTCCCAATTTAATTAACTGCACAATTTTTAAAGGAAAATGCTACAATTGTAAGAGGATTCATTTCAAATAAGCCGTTCTGTAATTGTTGTTTATTGACACGCAATACATATTCAGAATTAATTTATCTTTTTAGTTGCGCCTGCTTATGAATGTATGGACAAAATCGCCATGCTGAGCAGGCGAGTTGGAAAGAAACCTAAAATCTATTAGAGGAACATGCTCAAGAAGAGGCCTATGTCCAGCAGCTAAAAATGAAAATGACAGTTTTATTAGATTTTTTATTGTTAATATCTAAGAAATTTATGTAACATTAATCTAAGATCCGAAATAACTTAAGAACTTAATATGCAATTTATATATGGAATTAAAACTTTATAAACATCTGTATGTACGTAGTTATTACATTACTCTTTAGTAGATAAATAAAATTGGTTTAAGCTACGCTATGCCGACCTCTACTGCGTCAAGTGTTGTGGGTTCAAATCTCACATGGAACAACACTTTGTATGACCCACGTATTATTTTTCTAAGTCTTGGTGTTCTTTGTGTCCGTTTAATGTATGTTTGTAAATTCCCCCGCAACATATAATAAATATCCCTAATGCGGGAGTGGTCTTTTTACAAAAAAATACAAAATATTTTAGTTTTGAATAAGATAAGTCCCATGTAATTCCCAGTCTCAATCTCCCTCCCAGTCTAAAACTCCCGCCACAATAAAATATCACGTCATATATTGTTGCTATAAACGTCAGATGGTTCGGCATGCGTTTCCATGGTAACGCCCTCAGAGCAATTACTTATGTATCGAACTTAGATATGCACCAGTACATAATATAGTAAAAGATATTAGAAGTATACCTATTATATTTTAATGGTGTTAATTACATTAAGTAATATTAAGCTACTATTAGAAATGAAATTCAAAAACCTATGGTAGATTTTAAGTGTAATTCAAAAACATAAATGTAGCAAAGTACCACAAACTTTCATGTAGGTACCTTACAACAAAGTTTCCACGAAATATGAACCTTAACTATGAAAACTTACAAGTACTTTCGGACGATGTTTAGGCAAGTTACCTTGTTATGGAAATGTATACATATTTACTTAACTAGCCACCGTTTCTACCAGCCTTTATTAAAATAAAAATGTTAAACATCTGTGTTCCACAGTTTTTTGTTCCGGACAATTACCATAAAAGCGCGGGAGTGGAGTAGTGTGCTGCCATTTTTTATATTATCTGCCCATAGAGTAAGCATACAGATGTGACAATAAAATACAGACATGCTTTCATATTCTCTGCAAGACAGTGCCTATTTTATTTAGTGTCATAAATCTGGAGATTTTTTTATTACTCGTCTGATTTGATAAACTCTTCTTTTTATTATTTAACTAAGAAAGTGTGGTGTGGTATTTCGACGGCAAAAATAAAAATATTTTTCTCTTAAGTTAACCGAAAGGTAAAGTATATCAATGTAATAATATATATACGTGTCTAGGTGTTAGGGTCTCGTCTTGTCTGGATAAAAAAAATACATTTTTAGTTTTCCTACATTAATTTATACGAATTTGAGTTTCAATTTTTGTAATAGTGCATGGACTATGTTTTATATAGAATATGCAATTCTGCGACCTTTGTTTTTCAAAAACAATACTTTTAAAACATTCTCCTCTAGATAAATAAAATCTAAAAGGCACAGTTGGCATATAACTCACTATGGGGTTGAATTAATTATAATTACTACTAATGACGGCATCATATTTGCAATTTAGCTTATTTTTTTAGCAATTTATCCATTAATAAAGATTGGCTATAGCAATTTACTTAGAACGAACTCTAATAATTATATTTGAACTGAAAATAAAAACCGATAAAGTTTAGTGTGGCTTATATATCGCTACGTATAACTTTTATCAGCTGTGAAACCACCTCTAAGTGTAGAAATCTTTATCTGGAAACAAAACAGCAAAAAGACAACACTGAAATATAAAGTACGTTTATTTTTTTCTCAGAGATTACCTTAAATAAACCGGCTGTCACATCTACATTGTTTATATTTTATTCATAAAAATATTCATGTAAACATATCACGGAGTGGCATATTACATAAAAATGATTTACATTTACATTCCCAACGTAAATGATGCAACGAATTACGTGAGTTATATGTTAAACGTCCAATAAAACAGTAAATAAAAAGATTTTTGAAGTTTTGACCTAGATTAAATTAACAAAAAAGTTGGCATGACATGCTTACAAAAAAATGTTAACAGTCATAACAAGAAGCCATGGTTGTAATTGCAAAACACACGGATATACTCCCGTACTGATATTATAAACGCGAAAGTTTGTGAGTATCTATGTTTGTCGCTGTTTCACGCAAAAACTACTGAACGGATTTGGATGAAAGAGTAACAGGATTTACAGTAATATAGGTTTTATATCAGAATGTCACATAGGCTACTTTTTACTGCAATAAGCGACATGTACGCTTGCGGAGCCGCGGGCGAAAGCTAGTTACTAATAATATACCTAATTTAGGTAAATATATATATGTATATAAAATTAAATTTCAAGTCCAAACTGTGCTAACGGGTATACAAAAAATAAAAAATCGTATACAAACAAACTAACATACAAAAATGTTAAAGTGCGACATTGTTTACGGAAAATGTCCGAAAAGTTATTTTGAACCCTACTAACTTAACAGAACCCTTTCTTGAACTGAAACTGCAATAAAATAAAATGTCAGGTCGATTAGATCAAGGAGTTGCTCAAGGGTTCAAGAAGTAGCTGCGCTAAAAGCTCAAAACTCAGTACTGCATCAAGTATTCAAGTGCCACCCACGACAATACCACACACCTGGCGAGTGTGGCGTGACGTAAGTTAGAAGCTGAATGATATTATCTGGTAAATATTCTCGATAAAAAGTACCTAATTATTTATCTTTATTCTTTTATTAAGGATTTCCTTTGTCACTATCTTTGAGCAAAAATTTTAATTTTTTTTTTTAAACTTCAGATATCTGATCCACAACGCCATCTGGTCCCGATCAAAACAACGCTAGTACTATGGATATTAGACAACTGATATAATACTTTTACCTTTTTTAATACATATATAGATACTGTAAAGAGGAAGGTGTGGTGTTCTTTTAATACAAGGATGATCCTCTGACCAAACAAAGTGATTATGAATATAGAACGTTTATGTATCAGGAAGAGAATATAAATGACATGTCATGTTGTACATTAAAGAGGTTGGATACTGTTTATAAAAATACTTAAACAATTTCAGGTAGGTACTATGCACTTATAAATTAGCGTTAATAAATACATACAATCCAATGGCATCACCGAGTGGTAAGCCGAGTCTCCTCTCCCCGATGCCTAGTGTGTAATTGAATGTGCTTACTTTCCTAAACGGCTACCTTTATAGCAATATTCTAATTTTAAACTCTTAAAAACTTAAACTGATATCACTGATACCAAAAAAATATTTTATAAGTAAAAAGTAGCCTATGTCCTTTCTCAGGTTCAGTTCTATCTTCATACCAAATTTCATAAAATCGGTTCAGTGGTTTAGGCGTGAAAGCGTAACAGATAGACAGAGTTACTTTCACATTTATAATATTATATTAGTAGGGATAAAAACATCAATACCTATTGTAACTAAACGCTAAAATGCTAAGCCAATTATTTTGTCTAACTCGCTTTCCTCTTCAAGCTTGCGTCACGCGTACCATTTGTTTATAGTCGTATTTTTAATTAGACGAAGCTACCTGACAGTAGCTAATGTCACTTAGTAAAATAATGATGCCATATTTAAAGTAATAGTAATGCGTTCAGTTCTCATTCAATCAGATGAATGAACAATGAGTGTGAATAGTTAATCATTTCAAAGTATAAAAAAATATTATATCTATTTAAGAATGAAATTGTATAAAAGTGCTCTGATATAAGCTACTAGTAGTATGTAATTACAATCAGTTTTTTCACCCCCGTTCCTCCAAAAGAAATGTTTAGGTATGTGGTTTTAACAAAAGTCTTACGAGGGCGGGCCCCTTTTCCCTACCACATTTATTATTTCATTGGAAAATTCCAGCTTTGATTTATGTCAATGAAAACATGACATATAAGTTTGTATTAATAGAAAATACAAAAGAGTTCATAAGCAACCAAAAATACTTTTTTATTTATAATTCTGAATCTGATAAGATTTGATCGTCGGGAGTTTTTGTCTTACCCATAAGATGGTCTATTAATTATTATTATTATTTAATACACAAGCAGCTTAAAGCTGATGCGTGTATATCATTACACTAGTGTTTTTAAATGTTTGTCAAGTCTGTTTTTGAAAATGTTTACATTTGGGGCACTAATCACGGTTTCTGGTAAAGAGTTCCACAATCGCACCACACGGTTTTGTAAAAAATGGTTTCGGGGATTGCTAGCGCACCGAAGTTTGTTATGCTTTATGGAGTGACCTCTCAGTTGAGTGTTCATGTTCATTGTGAACATGGACTCGATATCTCTCACGTTGTAATGATGGTTGAGGATTTTGTAGGTTTCTATAAAGTCTCCTCTGATTCTTCTCTGTTCAAGTGTTCGTAGATTGAGTTCTAGCAGACGTTCTTCATAGGACGTACTCTTTCCAACATTACAATATCTTTTTTTAAATATGGATTCCATATTTGAAAGGCGAATTCCAGCAAGGGTCTAATGTACGTTAAATAGATGCTGAGAAATAATTCTTTAATAACATAGAATGCCTTTCTAATTTATATACAACAATGAGTTTGCCTTCTTTGTTATCATTGTAATATGCTCATCCCACTTCAGGTTATGTGTTTTGATAACTCCGAGGTCTCTTTGGGAGTCCACTGGTTGTAAAGGCACAGAATTAATTATGTACTTGTGTTTAGGATTGTTTTTTAATTTTATTAATTAATTTTAATTTTATTCATTCAGGAGTTTTTTCAATCATTCACTTTGTCACAACACTATTTTTATTTCATCAAAAACTGACAACACAGTAAACGTCAGTGGATATCGTCTAATTAAAAATTCGACTATAGAGTCCGCACTTAGGCAGCAGGTGCGCTCTCGGCCCAATCAATTCTCGACAAATTGTCCCTGCCAGCCCTTTGATGATGTTTGTCTTCGTACATCGAAATACCATGCCGGAACAAGAGAATGGCTTATATTTTTCTCATTGTTCCATATATGATCATTTTGTGTTCCTGTAAATACATATTTGTAGAGATATATATGTTTTATACAAAGAACTTATGCGTGTCGTCACATTACGAAAGGCCCTTGATGTGAATACGTCCTTTATGGTTCTTTTCCCCTACACTTTTGAAATGCTTTGTTATATTTCTAGTTCTCGTATTGCTTTTTGTTGTACTGGTATTGTATGATTGTATTCATATTTCAACCTAGGCTAGATAATTCTTGAAACAGTATCTAAGTTGTTTTTATATACATATACTAGCTGATGCCAGCGGCTTCGCTCACGTCTGAGGGATATCAAAAATAGATGTTAGCCGATTCTCAGACTGACTGAATATGCATAAAAAATTCATAAGAATCGGTCAAGCCGTTTCGGAGGAGTATGGGAACGAACATTGTGACACGAGAATTTTATATTTAAGATATATGTATAGGCTACTATTTATTTTTCATACCCCTAGGACGCGAGCGGATCCGCGGGCATCAGTTAGTTATATATAAAATATAAGCCTGTCAAACTCTGTGACTCTCTCTACCTGATGAAAACAAGAGTAATGGTCACCACACTCATTAAGTATTCAGACAATTCAGCATGGTAACCCACACTATGGCTGCCTATTGTGATGACGAATGCTGTCAGTTTTTGTTGGTTTTCCTAGTACCACTCCGGTTGAGCCGGTTTTGAAATAGTATGACTCTACTACCTTAAAAAATACTTTCATAAAATTTTACTTCACACATTTCACTCTGAACGGCTGTTTGATCTCAATTATATTTTTTTGAATACATACATATGTACGTAATATAGATAAAACTACACAAAAATTTTGTTCTAATCGGCAATTGAGTTCAATTGCCGATTAGAACAAAAAATCGAAAGTAGTGAGTTCACTACTTTCGGTTTAACAGTCATCAACAACCCATAACGTCCCACTGCTGGGCTCAGGTCTCCTCTCAAGAGAGGGTTAAGGCCATACGTCCCCACGCTGGCCGAGTGCGGGTTGGGGACTGGCAAGACACGTTGTGGCTACGTAATCTTGCTGTTGGATGTTTTTAAGCCGCCCGAAGGCCTCCAACTAAGCTTCACGACTGCTATCTTTTGATAACAACCGGGACCGACTGCTTAACGTGACCTCCGAATCACGGAAACGCTCATTATATATAATGCCACAAACGGTCACCCATCTAGGTCCGACCGCGCCGTCGTTGCTTACCCTTGGTGATTGTTTCCAATCACCTAAGGCCACTCGGCTATGAGCGCTTCGTTCGGTTTAACAGTGAAGGTCACTAATTACTAAACCGCCGGTTCGTCAAACAATTTAAATATAAATTTAACTACTAAAGATATTCAACATATGCAACAAATGCATTCAATATAGGATTATTCTACAACATGTATTGAATGACATTCTCATTTTAATCGAGCTAAAAACAGACAATATTCCAAAAACTACAACTGGAACACTCTGTATACTTAAATCTTAAAATGAAGGTCTATGAACGTTTTACTTACGCCCCGGAACCAGCAATTAGAACGAGATATTGATACAGGTAAATCTATCGATAAATATGTTGCTGTTTGCAGTATCTTTTACATAAATAATGAACGTCCAGACTACTAAGAAACAACTAAGCCATATAAATACCTACTCCCTTCAAGTATCGAATCCGTACCCCTTCGCAAAAGAGCCAGGGGAGTCGCCATTTGTAATTGACGTCGTCTAAAGTTTCCCGATAAACTTTTTCCTTCAGGTAAGTTATGAAATAGAAGTTTTAATAAATAATTTAGTACTTCGTACAAGAAATTTGTCCGGCCTCGTTCTGAATGGCTTTATACTAGTACCTGTCTAGACTCGTATATAGCCTACACCTATATATATATTGACTGCCTCGTTGGTCTAGTGGTTAGCGTATGCGACTGCTGATCAAGAGGTCTCGGGTTCGATTCCCGGGTCGGACCAAATGTTTGTGTGATCCACGAATATTTGTTTCGGAGTTTGGGTGTTTTCTATGTATAATTTGTATGTATTTACGAAAAAAAAGTATGTTTATGTATTTATATCAGTTGTCTAGTTACCCATAATACAAGCTCTGCTTAGTTTGGGGACTAGATGGCGTTGTGTGTAAAAATGTCCGAAAAAAAAAATATACCTATAGCCTACACAAACACACATGCACTAAAAGTGTACATATAACAACCGCAGGGAAATTATTTGGAAATACTACGTGTGATGTGATATCATACAGTCATATTTCAAAACAGTTTCTTTAATGACAACATAATGTCTAAAACACCATAACCTGACTTTCTTTTGATAATATTTTATATAATCTATATCACCTGGATCACCATTACAAATCTATTCTAGTCTAGTCACTACGGTAGAACTTACAAACATACATAGACAGCAAAAACTTCTTACTCTAGACTTCACGTTGATATAGTAAAAAAATAAAAATAACTCGGAAATAGCACGGTATCTTCTTACTTATAACAACTACCGCACCACGCACATTCCTAGGGTTGTACCTTAATTATGGGCTTTGAAACCACCACACTCGCTCCTGTAGAAAATAGCTAAGTGACTGCTCGAATTAGCGCGCTATTATGCCATATCTTACAAAAACTTGCACAGAAAGCGCTTAAAATCTAACAAAGAGCAACTGAATTAACTTAGTATTCTAATACAATTATCAACAAACGTTCACACGCCCATGGGATAAAAGGACAGTTTCATTTTGCGACTATATTCTCAATGTCTGTGGTCTTAAAAAGGCTATCAGCACATTGAGTTATATACAGTTCGGGTTATCGCAGACAGTGCTGGCCTTAATTCACGTGCAGAGTAATCTAGCTAACATTGTTGCGAGGTATTATGTTCAATCTGCAAGCTTAAGTATGTGAGACAATGTAGAAGACTTTCAATATAATGTGCAAATTGAAATAATCTTGAGGATTTATTTGTTTTTATTTAATTGAATGACTTGTGAACGTAATTTCTAGTTGTTGGTTTATTTAATTGGTAATTAAATTTGTAAATACACTATTGTATTTTCTCTTAAAAAATAATGGTCACGTCTTTTTCTAATGAACTTCTCTGCTAACTCAGTTTTACATCTCAGCTCATAAAATATTGTAAATTGGAAACTTAATGAAAAAAAACGGTATTTTAGCTTTAGAGAATGATATTTGTTTTAAATGTTTTAGTTATCACTTACACAAACTATATGATACGGCATCCAAATATTCAATTAAATAACAAATACGAAGTTACAGTCATGAAATTTCAAATTTATTTTATTATTTCAAATTTTTTAAGCATCCTCTCTAGCAGAATCCTGAATAAATTAAACTAATAAGTAAGTCAAGTGTGATACAAATCATATTTCCTCATTATTTCCCTGTATAATTTAATACAGCAATTATCAATTATGTTCCGTTATATAAACACGTGCCTATTGAAGTCAAGTTCAAAGAGGAGGAGTGTAATTAATTATCACATTAGTCCTGCAAGAATAATGATCATCATATTGTCTTATATGTTCCCAGTGTGCTTATTACAACATACATTACGATATTGTTAATTAATTTCAAAATTATACATTCACCATGAGTGATTAAGTTAATTATAATTTATAATTAACAAATAATAATCATATTGTAAAAGTAATATTATTTGGACATCTGTCACACTACGTCATCGAGTCCCAAACTAAACAGAGCTTGTACTATGCGTACTTAACAAAGTCCCAAATCAAACAGCTTTAGCTAATTGTAGGCATGTCCGTGTGGTGACGGATTAAGAATACAGAGTGTCACCACCCCTATTCATTCCGCGGGTATCGTAAACGGCGACTAAGTGATAAACTACACAAGATAACATCAATGCAAAGAGAAGAAAAATTTGAAACTAACCCTATACCAACCCGTCTGGCGAGCATGGTATAGTAGGCCAAAACCTCCTTTCTTAGGAGAGGCCTATGTCCAGCAGTGGACTGTTGAAGGCTGTTGATGATTGATGATGATGATAGCTAATTGTACTAAGCCCGAAACCTCAAGCACAGCAGTCGCATACGCTACCATTACCTCGAGGTAGTCAATACTACATTCATAAATAAAATAAAGACTTATTTACCCTTGAATTCTGTCCTTCAGATCTAAGTTCCTGAATCCATCATTAAAAAAAGTTTGAATTAGTTACATTATTAATAAAATAAAAAAAATTATGTTTAAGACGTCACAAACTAAGAAATATTATTACATTTGTTACGGCACGCAACAAGAAAATCAATTTATACACTTCGGGTAAACATAATAACTAATAAAAATGAGAACCAGATGAAACTGTAAACAAATTCATCATGAACTTAAATAATTTTAACAAAAACTTAAATTTAAAACTTAAATAATTAAAAAAAAACAAGATTCCGGCGAATAGAGAACCTCCTCCTTTTTTTAGGTCGGTTAAAAATTTAAAACCAATTTATCCTGCACAGGTTCAGCTCACCCCTCCGATTGAATAATCCAGAAGCCTTACATAACAGAGTTCCAGCCTCTAATATTCCATTACCTTCGCCAACTCAGGCTTTTCAAATTTATGTATGCTGCCCTAGTCGACTTATCGGTGCCGATACCTGTGACATGACTAGGGCGGGTCGGGAATAGGCTAAAAGCGGTATATTGCCGTTTAAAACTTCCCTCTTGAATTCACTATTCAATAATGGTCTTTGTGCTTACGTAACACGCACGACATAGGGACGCAGGTATTGCCAATATATGTCAGGCCCTCGTTTTAATTTAGTGCTCAGAATTAGCTAACTTTGTAGTTTAAAAAACCTAAAGGGAACACTTCGAATATCTTCAAAGAAATTGCTACAAAGTTTTCTGTTTACATACCAATGAACAATCTAATCTACATTGCATGAAAATGTTGAAAGTTGATGATTTTTTTTTATTTCATGAAGATGTATTTATTCATATAATACTTAGTTATGGTTTATTTTTAAATGGTTATATAATATATATCTAAGTGTAAGTGTGGGTACAATTTATTATACACTTACGTAAAAAAAACGAAGTGGAAGGATTGATATGTATATTAAAAGTTACTGAGTAATCTTTTGTATGACCTTTTTTGGGTTTATAGACTCTTTATTTCTCATAAGAACAATTACAGTTCACTTACATGAGATACAATTTATAATAAAACAATAATTGTCATCTTGTGACGAGGCATACTAATTACAATAGGTTTAACGGCTATAAATATACAATATATGTATAACGGCTAATAACAATTACACTATAATTACAAATATTCTTTCGGTTTGCTAAAGTAGGTAATATAATGTAAACAATAAAACTGGCCAGTCAATATTTCTTTCACTAGGATACAACTCAGTAATAATAATGTGATCAAATTGTTTTAAAACGTTGAAATATTAATTATACATATTTAGTGAGATCGTAATGGGTAGTGAATATGCAGGTGCGCGTAACTAACATAGTCAGGGAGAAAGCTTTTGAGTAAGTCATGAGAATGTGGTATTAATGTGTTTTTTATTTTGACCAAAGGGAACTGCTTAATTCATTAAAAATGTAATATGTTTGTTTTATGTACTCGTATTTACTAATACTGTCTTTAAGTTTTATTCTACTTATGAGGTATTTTTTGAAAAATAAAATTCTTTTTTAACCTTAGTGATCTAATTACAAGTACTGAAATATATTTTTCTTTATATTTCTTTCCATGTCTGAGTCTTATAAGATAGATTGCAGCATTTGGAATACGTATTGATTATTTAGAAAAACAATTTTTAATTATTTTTTCTTTCTGTTCTGGGTAATCTCTGGAAAGGCTGGACCGATTTTGACGAGACTTTCACATTCAGAAAGGTGATGACCTAAGGAGTAACTAAGGCAAGTTCTTAGACTAGCCTTGCTCCGCGGCGTTACTCCTGTTTTACAACAATACCCGCGGATAACATCGCTTGACGCAGCTAGTCACGAATAAAATCACATAGATGACAGAGCCACACAAGGACCATTAAACCAAATCTTAAGGTTACTGATGATCGAAAGTGCACACTTACACATTTTTTTGATATTTTACCTGAAGTACGAGTAGTAAATGCACAAATCCAAAACATCTTCCACCCCAATTTGGTACTCAAATTACTTAAAATTCGTGCTCCATCATACTTATACATATTTACAAAGTTTATTCTAAAGAATTCCCAAGACTCTGTTGCTGACATTACGTCCGTCTCCCAAATGGCAGACTGACAAACAGGGAGGGCTGTCGGAGGGAAATATCAATCGCTTCAAATTGTGCCCTCCGAGGGAGGACCTTGAATGCCAAACTCACTACTGCCTAATGATGCATTACTCTGATTCACGACGCACTTACCTATAAACGGCATTATCTGTGTTTTGAGTTCGCTTGAACAAAATTGAACCTTGTGTCCCTCGTGTTAAGAGTACTTTTTGAATGGTCTGTGATGGTTGTTAGGCTATTTAATAAATAATGTATTGTCACAAGCAGGTTATCGAATGTTCCGCAACTATTCATTCTTATCGGAACGTCAAATGCAATTCAATATTTCATCGCATTCATAACGGAAATGATAATTTTCTCTAAGCTACTTCAATACTTACGAAGAAATACAGTCACTTAGAGTAACAATATAAAAAAGCGCTTTTCCAAAAATATAATTTTGGGAACTTCGTAAAAGGGAGCTCTTGTCTTTCAGTAATCAAGTGTCTAAATTATATATTTACTCTGAATTTTTGAAATTTACACAATAATATTCATTTACGAACATTGTCATATGTTTTTGATTTAAGGTCTGCCAAAAGTGCTATATTTTGGTTAGGTAATGAAAGCTTGTCCAAGACTAAATGCCTCTTACAATCACACAACGCCATCTAGTCCCAATCTTAGCAGAGCTTGTATTATGGGTTTGTGAATCGTACAAACATTTGGTCCAACCCGGGAATCGAACCCGAGAACTCAAGCACAGCCGTCGCATACGCTACCACTGTGCCACCGAGGCAATTAATCCACCATCATATTGGTATCTTTAGTTTAAGAAGCAATTTACATGACATTATAATATTCAACGTCATTCTTTAACAACGATGTGTAACATTGCAGTATAAGTTATCTAATACACAATCTATATAAATATTCTAGTACAAAATTTAAAAACTGTAAACATACAGAACACAACCATAAATATCCATGGAACCTTTTAAAACGCCTGCAGTTTACTTAAGACTGCTTCACACACCCAAGTACCTAGGAGCAGACTGCGTTCCTTGCCTCGAAGCTATACAGCTCTAATGACCACAGCTCTTTAAACAAGACAAGACTTTTTTCCTATCATTGCAAGGATAGTCGCCAGACGTGGAGACATCGTAAAGAACACTTGCAAGACATTTTAAAGAGCCTGTGTAAAGTATGATAGCGGGTACTTTGTCTACAATGTGTGCATGGGCATGGCATTATTCAGGATCAAGAACGTATAATAATGGGAACAAAATGTTTTAAACATTTTGGTCTATGAAATATGTTACGAGTTCTAATAGTAAGTTTTCTCGTAGTTGATGTATTCCAAATTTCATTTAAATCAGTTTTGGCGTGAATGTCGGACAGACAGACAGTCATAGTTACTTTCGCATTTATTATATTATTGAGGATTATTAAGGAGAATTGTTTGTTCGAATAACAAATTAAAATTACAATTTTAATTTGTTATTCGACTCATTTCAACTACATTGTTAGATTTAGGTCTAGGTTATGATAGTCGTTCGTAAGAAATAAAGAAATATATAAATATTTCGGACATCTTGTATTATGTACATATCTTGTATATCTGCAGAGCTTGTATTATGGGTACTACCAACTGATATAAATATATAAACATACTTTTTTTTGTAAATACATACATAATATTATACATAGAAAAACACCCAGACTCCGAAACAAATATTTGTCGATCACACAAATATTTGGTCTGACCCGGGAATCGAAACCGAGAGCTCTTGATCAGCATCCGCATTCGCCAACCACTAGACCAACAAGGCGGTCAAATATATTTTTAAACTAGCTTTCGCCCGCTGGTTTGTCCGCTTGTATATTGGTTATTGCGGTAAACAGTAGCCTTTCTCAGGCTCTAGTCTGTGTATCAAATTTCGTTTAAATAAGTTTGATGTTTGGTCTCTCGTAGTTCTCTCCATAGTTCCAATCCATGTTAGTACAACATGGCTTAACATTCATGTTATATGGACATTCTCATAATTCGACCAGTAAAATAAGAGTGATTAGCGTATCCTAAGATATTCCCACAGTGCTTGGTAACAAAGGGACCGCGCCTTTGTGGGAGTGTTGATTAAGTAATTAGCAACTTACAAACAGTCCTGAACATATGCCCAAAGAGGTTTAATATGTGGAGGCGGTAATTTATAATGGACGGCGACGAATCATGATTACTCTTTCTTTTCTGATTCAGATTTGTTTATTAAAGGAGAAATTTTGGTTTGGGGTTGATATTAATACCAAGTTTACAAATAAAAAAGGATATGTTTAGTTTACACATAAAGGGTACCCTTGAAAATGACTACACTGTACACAAGGAGAGCAGTAAAATCCAAAAGTAGTGGTTACCAATAATATTAATCAACTATTTGTAGTTTTTTATGTTTTATATTTTTTTCTTTTATTATTTGTATATCTTTTATTATGTAAACGTGAAGCCCCGTATTCATGGTAAACATCTGTTTAGAAACAAAGTTGAATCAACGTGTTGCGGAGTTGCTGTCAACATGTTACTGACAACACTGCGTGTTGCAGAGTGGATAGCGTAAAGCCACGTATTCATTAGTAAACATTTGTTAATAAACACTGTTAAAAACTGTTCATAAACGATGTTTCATAATGTTTCATCATCTCTGTAAACAGTTCATAAACACAGATGATGAAACATTGTTTATGATACGTGTTGCCGTGCTCCCCACTACGAGTGGAGAGCGAGACGAAACATCTAGTTTATAAACAAAAGTCAACAGGTGTGGACGTGTTTTGCGCGAGTTTATAAACATGGAGGTAGTGTGGTCCAACAACCAAATTTCGATGCTCATAGAGCTTCATCACTAACGTAGTATTCTTTCTCAATAGGATGCCGAAATTTCGTTTCCCTTTTTAGGGTTCCGAAGTTCATAATTCGGAACCCTTATAGATTCGTCATGTCCGTCTGTCCGTCCGTCCGTCCGTCCTCGACTTACCGTCCAAACGGTAACTGCTAGAAAGATGAAAGTTTGCATGGATACGTGTTGTAATAACGTCGACTAAGTGCTACAATAAAATTATGAAAAATAATTTTATTTGGGGTACCTCCCCTACACGTAAAGTGGGGATGATTTTTTTTTCTCGAGGCTACCCCATCGTGTGGGGTATCATTAGATAGGTCTTTTAAAAACAATAAAGGGTTTCCTAGACGATTTTTTGATTTAGGTATCCGTTTGCGAGATATTTCACTTTAAAGGGCACTTTTTTGTAAAAACAGGGCGTCCCCCCCCCCTCTAAAAGCTAAACGGCTGGCTCAAAAAATCTGAAAAAAATCGTGATGGTGGTCCATCTAATTAACTTTGAAAGAAAACTATAACCGATTAGATGACTTTCTTAGTTCAGGAGTTATAAAGGCTTATATGGTAAAATGTGCTCACTTGGAAAACGTCATACAAAATTAACGTATTAATATGTAAACATAACAATTATCTATTGGATACGATTTTAAATCCACATACCACTTGGCCGATTTTTTTTTTTTATTGATGGTCCAA
Source organism: Phragmatobia fuliginosa (assembly GCA_932526445.1). NCBI lineage: Eukaryota > Metazoa > Arthropoda > Insecta > Lepidoptera > Erebidae > Phragmatobia > Phragmatobia fuliginosa. The sequence goes on from OW052061.1 coordinate 19,645,579, forward strand.
TCAATCATAATAACATTTCAAAATCAGTTGGTGACATTCTGGTGAAGTTCTGAAATGACCCATCAAATCCGCGGAGGTCATTAAATATATAACTTCTATTCAACAAATAGTTTCGAATCCACACCACCTTTTCTTCTTTTTTTTCGATTAATGCTCTTGTGAATTATTATGTAAGCATCAGAGAGCATCACTACCTCCTCGGGTGACATCCTGTAAACAAATGACAAGTGTGGACGGCCAAGTTTCAGAAACATGTGTTTATTGTAAACTTGTCATAAACAGTTTATCAACAAATGTTTACTAATGAATACGTGGCTTCATGTTGACAAGCTATGGCGTGTGGACAACCTGTATTGATTTAAACATAGTTGCTAGCAACATTCTCGCTGCTCACCAACAATGTTGATCAACTGTTGCTAAGCAAATGTTTACCATGAATACGGGGCTTAGCCATGTATTCATTAGTAAACATTTGTTGATAAACTTTTTATGACAAGTTTACAATAAACACATGTTTCTGAAACTTGGCCGTCCACACTTGTCAGTTGTTTCACAGGATGTCTCCTGAGGAGGTAGTGATGCTCTCTGCTGCTTACATAATAATTCACAAGAGCATTAATCGAAAAAAAAAAAAAAGCAAAGGTGGGGATTCGAAACTATTTGTTGAATAGAAGTTATATATTTAATGACCTCCGCGGATTTGATGGGTCATTTCAGAACTTCACCAGAATGTCACCAACTGATTTTGAAATGTTATTAAGATTGATTAGACCATCATTAAAAAAAAAAGAAACGAAATTTCGGCATACTATTGAGAAAGAATACTACGTTGGTGATAAAGCTCTATGAGCATCGAAATTTGGTTGTTGGACCACACTACCTCCATGTTTATAAACTCGTCCACACCTGATGACTTTTGTTTATAAACTAGATGTTTCGTCTTGCTCTCCACTCGTAGTGGGGAGCACGGCAACACGTATCATAAACAATGTTTCATCATCTGTGTTTATGAACTGTTTACAGAGATGATGAAACATTATGAAACATAGTTTAGGAACAGTTTATAAACAGTGTTTATTAACAAATGTTTACTAATGAATACGTGGCTTAAGGCTATCTTTTGTCATTACTTATTATTATTTTTTTTTCATTTAATTTAATGAATTGTATTCAATTTTTCATTTTGTATGTAAAAATATTTGTACACCACATTATATGGTAGTACATAGTGTATCTTTAACATATGCCTATGACCTAAGCCAAGACATATACAAATAAACGATTGATTGATTGATTGACCATCCCCATTGCCATCGCAGACAATGTCGCATGGTGCACACTAAGTATAGGGGCCTAGTGACATGCTTCTGCATTATTGGGCCTCCGATCTCCCACTCACCAACGAAATACTGCTGTTAATTTAGGTTGCTCTTCTATGCGAGGGTATCTCACCCCTCGCTCATCCAGGTTGAGCCGGCGGCTTCGTTCTGAAATCAGCTTGACCCTACTATCTTGTTGTTTTGGCAGTATTAATAAGTAAATAAACAAATTTCATAAATTATTAAAATAATATATTCTATATTTGTATGTTTTGTTTAAAACACTATCAATTGAAAGAAAAAAATTCGTACATAATTTTGCAGGCAAAAAATAATAATAAGAAAACATACCCTCTCTATATCTTCTTCATAAAACTCGCACATGTGGAAAGGAATTCGAAAGCGCGAAAGCAAGTTACGGCAATAAATCTAAACTGTTCACAACTTCCAAACGTTCCCATTGAACGAGTGACGAAACTCACGGAACTCGGTTAATGGGAACCCTCGATTGAAACGTCTATTCCAATGATATATAGCACGCCTTATCACGAGTTTAATTGTGACTTGTTCTAAAGGAGAATTTCATTTGTGTTATTATAATTATATTCGATACTGTTGTCCTACGTAGAATAGTGCTACGTTGTAGATCATGCTACGTCGTAGAATAGTTGTAAAAAGCAACAAAAAACACAGCTTCAAATTATTACTTGTTCTATCTACATGTACATATACACTCGTCAGTGAAGAGAAAGGGGAGATTTTGTGAATTTTAATGTATGAAAATCCAGTTTTATTACAGCGTCTATATTATATACCAGCTAGTGTTATTACCAGCTAGTGTTATGAGTCTATCAGTGGAAAAGTTTAAAAATGTAGTCAAAACTTATCTTATACGTAAAGGTTATTATACAGTTGACGAATTTTTAAATGATAAAGAAAAATGGTTTTGACTACTTGCTCCTTATCATTTTATTCTACTCATGTGAATGTTGTTATCACATTGTTTAAGAACATGATTTTACTTTTGTAAGTAAAGATTCTACGTGACTAATAAAGGCCATTCTTCTCTTTCTTTTGATCTTATAATTAATATTTTATATTTAATCTTTTGTTACCAGTAATTTAGCCAATATTTGAGCACATATAGTTTTTACCTTTGTTGTAAGTAGATGCTCCTACTATGTTGTACCCACTGAGGCTGTTGTTTTTTTTTTTTTAAATTTGCATAAGTTCTAATTTTTAATCACTATAATTTGCATCAGTCCTCTAACATGGTGTATAGTATATTAGTGGCAGCACCTTACCCCCATATCAGGTTTATTATATTAAAACATTAAAACTATGTAAACATTGGCGATTTGAAAGGAGTTGCCGCGAGTTTTTATTGCCATGTTCTTTTCTCCGGCTCTACCTATTGTTTGCGAACATGGCATAAATGTACATGTAGAATCTTGACCTGTCACAAGAGATGTATTGCATCCTAAGTGAATAAAGAATTTTGAATTTGAATTTGAATACCAAAATATATTGAGTGTTCTCTATTGATGTTTCATAAAGTCACCTAGGTATGGTAACACCCAGGTAGAATTAATCGGTGTCCTTTGATCACCTTAAAATTCATTCATTCAGGTGAACAGAGAAGACTTATTTTTTTATTCATCTTGTTAATTTTATCACCCCGAAATGAACGACAATGAAAACATTAAAATTTACACCCAACTTATTATTCAAATACATGACTGCACGGTTGACCTAGTGGTTTAAGCGGTCGCCACGCCTTTCTACTGCGGCAAGTGTCGTGAGTTCAAATCCTACGTGGAAAAACACTGTGTGATTCACAAATTGTCGTTCTGAGTCTGGGTGTTCTTTGTGTCCGTTTCGTATACGTTTGTAAAGTCCCCCGTGACACAGGAATTTATATTCTTAAAGCGGGAGTTGTCTTTTTTAAAAAGAAAAAGAAATACAATTCAGGTTATTTTTTTAAACAGTTGTATTCTCCCATGGTTTCTGAGATTCGAAAACTGCTGTACAATCGTAGTTTTTATTTGTTCTAAGTTGTTAACTTGTTATAGGCGAATCAGTTATAGAATGAGCCAATAATATTTAAGTAAACGATTTTTTTATGTTAACATTCTTCGGCACACTTTATTTTTAAAACAAAGTGTTCTTAGTACTAAGTTTCTATTTGATGGCACTGTGTGTAGTCGCAGTTACAAAATCTATAGAATTCGCAACAATATCAGCATGATAAAAATTATTTATATTTATTTTGTGATCAAACACTCCATGTATCATGTAAACGTACTATAGTCGTCACAAAATAAGAAGCCCGTTTTGACATTTGTCATCGTGTTTTATAATCAACGATTAATTAGTGTTTTTGAGTGTAATTTTTCAATATCAAGTTAACCTCGTAAGGCCCAACCTAAATTTAGGACGATATACACTACGACCCAATGTACTAAAAATAGGCGCAAGTAGTTGCGGCCCAGAACTTTGGTTAAGTAAAAAATTGTTAAAATGTAATGTTTTTGGCAAAATTATTTTAGGGGGTATTTCCTTTACCGAAAGTTAACTATTCCACGCAAAAAATATGTTGAAATAATTTGTCCTTTTTTTAGGTTACTGGGTCATAGTTTTAAGTATAATAGTTCGAAAAAATCAAATCTAGTAAATTATTGATCATGAGATTACAAATTATACCAGAAATAAAAAAACAACTTTGTGAAAAAAAAAATACTTTTTTTATTTTAAACCTTGTTAGTAATTTTACATAAAAAAATCTTTAAATCAGTCTCATAATTAGAAAACAATTGTATCATTAAAATTCAACTTTTTAATCCCAATTATGAAAATAATGTCCTTACATCAATTATAATATTAATTATTAAATACGTATAATACTTTAGGTACCTACATCAATCACAATTTATTAACATTTTAAAGCAATCACCATACAAAACAAAATAAAAGTATCTAAATCAGTAAATCTCAGTGTGGAAGTTATAAAAACAATTTCTCTCTTTAGTGAGGTACAAATGATATGATATCATCGTTGTCTTCGTCATCTTCAAATTCGGAGATGTCCAGAATTCCAGATTAAGTTGATTTTCTATAGCTTTATCGTCCATGGCTTAAACAAATGAAAATAAAAGTAAACACCCAATGTCCTAAAATTATGACATAGAAGCTAGGCAACATTTTACAATAAAAACCCACCGACCTTTTTTTGGGACATAGTTTTATCGTTCGTATATTACAATATTAAATTGCCTTGCAATGAAAAAAAAAATGTTTGGGGCCAAAATACAACATTTCCACAACTGTTTGCAATACATTACACACATCACCACGTATTGATTATAAAGATATGAGTAGATTTACTTACCTATATCCACGAGCCTTCCGTTCACATGAGATCAAACGTCAAAAAGACCAAATTTCTGTTAAAAAACGTCAAGTTAACTATGTCCAAATTAGGGAGGCGTTCAAGATCAATAATTTTTTGATGGCAGATTTAAATTGGCGGGATTATTTAAACCAAAAAACACATTTAAATATCATGTCATAATTTTAGGTCGCTGGGCCGTAATTTAATGATTTTAAAAACTGTCTTGGGCCGGAACGTCAAAATATTTTTGTCATTAAATTAGGTCGTTGGGCCTTACGAGGTTAAACTTGATGCTTAATTATGATACGCGTTGTGATAGTCTATGGATAGCATAGTAATTAAATAGGATTATGAATTTGATTTTTCTATTTCATACATGCGGCATGTCAAATGACAAATGTCAAAACGGGCTTCTTATTTTGTGACGACTATAGTGTCTTACTATACTTTTTCCATTCGTTTATTGTCTTTTTGACAGGTCACGCCAATAAATTACCAGTATTTTATTCGTAATATTGTACTACAGTAATGTCGTACTTTATAGACGGGTAGGGAAGTGGGCAGTGTTCATAGCTCAAAACAACATATAAAACAGATCTTGAAATACGATAAATCGATTAAACGATTGAAATAATCTATCATATTATGATCAAAAAAATTTGACTTCGTGTAAGTATTATTTCTGTAAATTTAATAAAATAAAAACGAAATTAAAATAGTATGACTTTAAGATTGATTATTTGCAAGGAATTAAGTCGAAATTTTGGAATTTAAGTTCAAACTACAAACTCAGTGCATTAATTAATTTATTTTTGGACCACAGACTTAAAATGAAACTATGCACGTGTTAGTAAAATTTAACTTTGAAACGCGTGGTTAATAAAGTTTAAATCCAGATTTATGAGAAAATACATTTGAAAAATCACATTACTTACTAAACCGACCACCAAAACTTCCTAACACAGTGACTGTGTTAGGAAGTTTTCTTTGTTCTGGGCCAATTATATATCATAATAGTGCATATTTCATTTATTTACAATACTGACTTAAAGAATATTATATCGATTGATTTTGATTTCAAATCGAATCGGTGACGTGTGCGGACGTCACTAATTTTGAAATTTGTTGAACTGTCAAAAAGATAATAAAGGAATGGACAGAGTATAAAGTAAAACTCTATAACTATAATAACTCCTTACCATTTACCTCTTAAGCAGTGCGCTCACGGGTGACTTTTGTCGCTGTGACAGTTTTGTAACAGGCTTGTTCGCAGGCCCAAAACAGTTTTGTCACGTCGCAACGTGCGCGCATCTCCATATAATTCTACAGACATAATGAAAGTGACAAAACAGTCACAGTGACAAAAGTTTCCCGTGCGCGCAGGGCCTTACATATCATATAAATGTACTAGATGACCCAGCGAACTTCGTACCGCCCAACTTTAAAATTCCAGAACTTGATCGCAGCGCCACCTACCGGGTCCAATTGCGAATCTAAACCATTCCCAGATCCCCTTGAACACACACAAAAAATTTCATCAAAATCGGTCCAGTCGTTTGAGAGAAGTTCAGTGACATACACACTCACAGAAGAATTATATATATAAAGATAACATATTTGTTTATGTTTTTAACTACCTTGTTCCCGCCGATCCGACTGTCTCGGGTTCGATTGCCAGGTCGGATGTTTGTATGATCTGCAAATATTTATTTCGGAGTTTTGGTGTTTTCCATGTATAAAAAAAGTATATAATATGCATTTATATCAGTTGTCTAGTACTCTTAATACGCGATCTGTCAGCGAGTCAGATGTCCAAAATATTTATTCATTTATCAACAGCCTGTAATAAGCCATTGTATTGACCTACTACGCCAGGCTTACCAGACGGGTTTGGTACAAGGTTTGTATCAAGTTTCCCTTTGTTTGTCTTTGTAGAAGAATGAAAATGCAAAAATGCATTTATATTTATTCTTTATTGGACACACATTTTCTTATTACATTTACAAGGAGATTACATTACACACAGGCAAGCTTAACCCAAACCTGAGTTTTCTTCCAGCGAACCTTGAGTGATTAGAGGATAGATTAGAACATAACGGTATAGTCTAAGATAGCTCTGTGAAGGTCGTTGTAGGTTCGGATCTTCTACTATTAGTAACACCCGGCTAATAGAAAAACTAGATATTCTCTACTTATAATGTTTTTAGGTTAAATATTAGATGCAATATCATTTTTGGAAAGTAAAACGCAAAGCATATTAAAATTGTTTAATATAAAAATAATTACCTGAATATTGAAATAATATTTTTATGAACCGACACATTTGTCGGTTATTTAAAAATATAATTCTTGTGATTTTTTAAATATAATTAAATACTTAACAATTTATCAATCAAATTAAACAATAAAATATCGATCAGGCGTGGTATTTCGTAATAATTTTTCTTATTTGTGTATACGGAATCGTAAAATTAAAATTTCAAATGAATTTCAAACCAACAAAACATCATCCATTCATGAGAAACCATTCTATGAAAACCGTAGATATAATTAAAAAATGCTGACGCACAAACTCGGCTGTTGAACCGATGGACACGTGACGTCACATCAGCAGTAAAAGGGTGTGTTTACACCGGGCGCAGATGTGCGACACACCGGGAACACTTATACTAATCTACGTTGAGACAAATAGGGCCCTACACTACGACGACAGACCGTAGAACATAGAATAGTCTAGACAGGGCAAACTTTTAAGAAAAGTAAAATTCTACTTTTCTGTCTATTAGTTATCCAGCGCCGATAGTTATTTACTATCGGGTGGCCCATCTGCTGGTTTTTTTTTAAATATTTCTAAATAATACTTACACACATATACGTCTGCTTACTCAGTATATACACACGCTCAAAGGAATACTCATATTTTGAAATACATATTTTAATTCTATTTTTATAATATGGCTCCACTAAAGTAAAGAATGGCCTACTTTATATAATAGACAATACTTGAAATAAGATATAAATTTGAATGAAAAAAGAAAGGTCTTAATTAAAGAAAGCTAAATATTTTTTTGTTAACTATCTGACTTATTCGCTGATTTCATATCACTATACTTTTATTGGTTTAAGTGTGATTTTAACCTTTTTATCTTAGGCACGCCTGTAAACCACATTTTAAAAAGCAACTTGAAAATTGTTTAGATACTTAGTTACTGAGTTCATTATAAACAATAATGTGAATTGTGAGTTTTATTTAATGGATATCGAAAATGTCGAGTCGGATGGTTTGGCGAGTGTAAAATTATTTTTTATTCCAATTGACTTATGTTATAACATTTGGTTTAATTTATATTTTAATTAATAATATACAACCAACAAATAACAAAAATATTTATTTATTTATTCATAACAATTATATTCAGGTGATTCTCGTCTATGAGACTACATAGTCTATTTACCATACGTGAACGAACCCTTGAGTTAACGAGTTGCTCGCACTGTACAACCTACACGTGTCAGCCCGACACCTGTGCCTACCTTGTAACCATATATTTACCGCATATAGGCAATCTTTAAAACATTTTAGTATCTTTACACAACACTGCGGGAGGAGAATCTCTAAACACAACATAACAATGCCGAATAGTTCAGAAGTAATGCAAACAGCAAACGTGAAAGGGTTCAAAGGCCGAAGCTATGCATTGTAAACAGAATACCATTATATACTAAAGCTTGGGACATTTTACATACCTAGCATTATCTAAACCCGAACTAAACTCAGCTTGTTATGTGCGTCCTAGAACACAAAAACGCTTGTTTATGTTTACAATTAATTATGATGATGATGATAATTAAAAGTAAGCATCGATTTGATTTAATCAAAAGGTGTGGCGACTTCCACATACAGCACAAGCCAAAACATACAACAGCGCCATCTACCAAAAAGAAACACTGAACCACGAAGAAAACAGGGAATGATCTATACTGAGTAACTGTTAATCCTAAATCGCGAAAGTGAAATTCTCGCGCTGATTAACATATGTTGATGTTGGGCAGTGGCCCAACAGGCATGATCACCTCGCCTGATCGGAGGATCCTCCCTTTGTGTTGGAGGAACACGACACCCATTCCTCCATAAGGTAACACAATCATAATGTTTCATCAATCATCAACAACTCATGATCTCCCACTGCTGGGCTAGAGTCTCCCCGCACGAGAGGGTTCAGGCTATACGTTCCCATGGCTTAGTTCGGGTAGGGGACTGGCAAGACACATAACATAATGTTTAATTGTATAAAAATGTGCTATACTCGTATATTTTTATGTATATACATTTATGTACGTACGTTTATTTACGACTTCCATATTCAGCGCAAGTGAAAATCATACAACATTGCCATTTAGCGAAGGAACACTGAACCCCGAATAAAACACGAATGAACTAAACAGAGTAACTACTAATCCTGAATCGCGATAAAGAAATTCTCGCGACGATTAGCATATATACAACATCCCAGCATCAACTGTTGGGCTACTGCTACCAGGCTAGGTGATCGTGCCTAGGAGGATCCTCCCTTTGTGTTGGAGGTACACGATACCCGTTCCTCCAAAGTAGTGACCCCGACGTGATTGGAAGCCTTCAAGGAAGCAGATCAGCATTAACACCATCTCGTTCGTTCATTCCTCCACAATTATAAAGCTATTCGGATTTTAAGAAACAAATCTTGTGATTTTTGTACAATATCAATCTAATTTCCGCCTGTCACTATCGCAATTACATTATTAACCAGATACATCATGTTAGTATTGAGAAAATATTTTACGTTCACGGAGGGAACAGAAATCCCATTACAAGCTACAATAACCACATTAAAGAAATTCCCGCACCGGCCCAAGAATGCTCGAACGCATCCAACAAAGGATTATACCATTACGCAATAACTGAAGTACCTGGCGGCGACACTAGCGCCCTCTAGTGCCATAAATCGGAGCCACTCGCAACTGTCGTCGAACGTCCAATATACGAGAGTTATAGGCCAGGAAATTAATTCTGTCTACAAGTAGGGTTACGCGAATAGTGTGTTCACGGGACATAGATAGTTGGGATAGTTGGATAGTGGTTTGGTATGTTCAGCGGTTGTTGAGGTTGAATATACATTCATATCATTGAATATATATCCTTTGAATAGAATAATAATTAGTTATACAAGCCTGTATTCTTTTCAGTTTGCAATACTAAACAAAAAGTATTTTTAGAGTCACAAAACCCAAAATAAATTTATCATTCCTTCCTCTCCCGACTTTTCAGAACACTGAGCTGCCAATACAAGGAAAGCTCGGTATCCTAGGTATGGACATTTGCCAGGATCTCAACCGACGGGAATACATTGAGAGCGTCACAAAGGTGGCTTCGAGGAAGCTCGGCATATTAAATAAGGTGAGACGGTTCTTCTCGCCGGAGCACCTGTGTCTTCTTTACAAGACCCAGGTTCGCTCCTGCGTGGAGTACTGTTCCCATCTCTGCAATGGATCCGCGCAGTACTTGCTCGACGCTCTCGATCGGTTGCAGCGGCGAGCGGTCAGCATCATTGATAGCCCTGAAGCCACCGAGTTCCTCGAGCCTTTGCAGCTGCAAAGAGATATCTCTACTATGGCAGTCCTCTAACGCCTTTACCACGGGGAGTGTTCTGATGAGCTCTTCCAACTGATCCCACCTTCTCCCTTCCTTTACAGGAACACACGTGCTGTCCTGTCACCGCTTTAGAGTGGTAGAAATACGCACTAGTACTAAACGGTTTGGCTCTTCTTTCCTGTGCCGAGCGGTTAAAAACTGGAAATCGCTACCATCCCACGTGTTTCCTTCCATTTATGATCCTGGGTCCTCTAAGAGGGATGTGAAAAAGCATCTCACAAAGCCGTCATAGTCTGGGTCATCGTCGCCATACTTCCTGCATCGCGGCCCCCACTTTTGGATTCCATTCATGCTTACCATCAGGCAGAGTGGAGTCACATTGGTAGGCATCAAACAAAAAAAAAAAAAAAAACAATAATGTGAGCATATTCGTATATTAGTATATTTTCATATTTATTTTCAAAACAAGTAGACAATCGCCATCATTTAGATCGTTAATGACTTATTAACGCAAAGATGACACATTAAGATGTGTGATATCCTACCGCGCTGCTGAATCCTTTAATCTTTCCTCACTTGATAAAATCAAATACCTGGCTAACTGGTTTAAATTCTTCCAGAGCAAGATAAGATGCATAAATACTACTAGGATATTACCTGTAATTCGTAATACATCAAAACAAAAGATTAGCTTTACTAAGATAATTAAAGTTTACTTTTACAATCATAGTCACCCTAGTGGTTACACAGAATGAAATTGATTTTTCGCTATAAGCCGCTTAGATGGTACAGCTCGGCAAAATAATAACTATTTTTCGATGGGTCCTATGTGACGTCATGTCTCTTTTCAGCTTTGCGTACATTGTGGTCAAATAAAGAAATATTACAAAAGAGAACGTTCCAGAATCGTTTTTATCAATACAGTTATCATACAAAATTACGTTCCGCGACTAAATATCTCATTTATCGAAGCACCATTTTTATGAATATATATTTATCCCTACCAAAGTGACTGTACTACGCCTGATGAAAACCATGAGTAGAATCCAAGAGTAGTGATCATCATCCTCAATATTTGGACATTTTAGACATGTTATACACAACGCCATCTTGTCCCAAACTAAGCAGAACTTGTATTATGGGTTACTAGACAACTGATATAAATACATAAACATACTTTTTTTTTCGTAAATACATAGAAAAAAGCCCAAACTCCTAAACAAATATTTGCGGATCACATAAATATTTAGACCGACCCGGGAATAGAACGCGAGACCTCTTGATTAGCAGCCGCATACACTTACCACTAGACCAATAAGGCAGTCATATGAAGACAATGTCTAATAGTGACCGGTACTATAGCAGCCTTTTGAGATGTTTCTGCATCAATGGATCTCCGGTCTCTCACTCACCAACGAAACATGCTGTCATTTGAGTTGGTCCTCTGTACGAGGATAGTTCCGCTCCGGTCAAACCTGCTCATTTGTACTGAAATCAGCTGATATTTTTTTTCATTTTTTTTGAGGTCTATATTTGACCTCGCAACTTTTCCCAATCTATGGATCGACAGGACCTTGTCAGTCAGAATTTACATTTGTTCTATCTCTTAATTTTACAGCGCAATCGGGTAATTCCCGATATTGTGATAATTATTTAACTAATATTGTGTTTACATTATTTCATCATTAGTAGATACATGTGCATATATTCTATGCATTTATATATTTAGTACATGTTTTGTTCTATGCATACAATTTTTGTTGGCATTTATCATTTAGAACATTTTCTGCTTGCATCTCTGTTTCTTTGTTTTCAATTCCTTACAATACATTTATTATTAGGTCTTCAATAATTGTTTTTTATTTTGATTATATTAATGTATTTATTGAGTATGTGTAAGTTGCGTGTTGTGTTGTGTCTTGTTGTTATTTTTTTATGTTCTAAGCACACACAGTGAAAGATGTTATTTAAATTTTGCCCAGTGAATTAACAGATAAAAGAAGAGAATTTCAAAAGAGCACCCAATTTATACTTTTTAGACCTAATATTAAGTAGTTATTTATAGTCTTAAAGATTTGAAATAAAAAATCTTTGGTAGTCGTACTTTCAAAGCCACAGCAACCCTATTATTTATTTTTTCTCAAATTGTTATGGGGAAAGACTAGGACTGAGAAATATCTACGCAAAAAAAAAAACAGCTTTATACCGGTTTTAGCAAATGTCTAATGTGAAAGATAGCTTTAAACAAAATTGCTTTAAGAGCGGAACATTTCAAATACCGTTTGAAATATTAAGAAGCTTCAAAAGTATGAACTTTGCAAGTCAATATTTAACAAAGTTAAAACGGATCATAATTTTGTACTTCTTGTAGAATGTAACTCTCAAACCATTTGATCTGTTCAAATTTATTCAAAACTCTCAAATTTAAACGGATAACTTTAGAATATTATGAAATATTATGGAATACCTACAGCTTATTATTAATTGTCTTATTGTCTACAAGTGCGTTTAAATCGTCTTAATTTGCACTGAACATTACTTTGTGAAACAATACCATCTAATCATTTAAATGTAAGCTGTTGAAATAGTACTAGATGAGTCCCTTACGACGTCAAGCCAGCACTTCTTGGTTCTACCCCTTTTGCCGGGGCCTGGTAGAGGTGGCATGGCCAGACATTTGCCACCACATTTAAATAGTACTAGATGAGTTTTAGGATAGAAATGGTAAGCGGTTCGATATATTATTGCCTATTGCACAAGAGATACTAGACGTAAGCTACGGAAATGTGAAGGTTTTATATAATTTTGTACTGATAGCTTTTGATTTCTTACTTACGGTACTTAAGTTAATCTACACTTTCCATCAGGTGAGATGGAAGACAAACGCCTATTCCATTACAACAATAAAAAAAAAAAAAAAAAAGTAGGTAACTAGCAAGATATTAAAGCCACTATATTTCAACACGAACCGGTTCTGTGTGAAAGATCACAGAAGACCAAACGAGGACGGACGGACATGACGAACCTATAAGGGTTCCGAGTCATAAACTTCGGAACCCTAAAAAGATCGCGAAAGGAACCACGAGCGAAAGCTAGTATACATAAAAAAATAAAACATGAACAATTTTTTTTAATAAAAACCCATGAAATAAACTTCACATTACAAAAAATAATAATTTCATTAGCTCAGCAAAATAAAAAAACATTCTGAAACAAAATAATTAAAATAAATAGTGTACCCGACGATAAGTGATGTCAAACGAGACAGGGGATATTGTTTCGCGCTATAAAACACTCTTTAAATTAAACCTACATCTTATTGAATGACCGTCCTTTTTAGCGATACATACGATACCAGCTTTCAACCGTGGCCCGCCCGTAAAAGTAGCCTATGTCCTTTCTTGGATTCTAGACTATCTGTGAACTAAATTTTCTTTGAATCATTCAGTAGTTCTGGTGTTCAAGCGCAACAGACAGAAAGAGTTACTTTCGCATTTGTGATATTAGTAAGGAAATATTAGTAACTAATTTTCGTTGAAGATGTAAAACATGATCGTGACATGGTAAACGTCAAAGTTGATTTACCCCAAATAATTTACAAATTACGAGAAAAATTGGAAATTCATTGTGTTTACTAATATTTGGTTTGTTCCAAAAGATTTAGGTTCAAAAGGCAAGTAGAAACTTTTAATTTTATGCAGTCCATCTTAATTATAAAACAACTTACTTTTAGTTGCTTTTCGGGGAGACGAGAAGTCTATGTCCTTTTTTATAAATCACTGTATCTCCATGCTAAATTTTATTGAAATCTTTTCAGTGGTTTAGCCGTGAGAGACCAAACAAACTTGCAATCATACAATAATTTAGGTTCGTGATATATTTTTCTGGAATACCGAAACTCAGAGATATAAATAATACATTAAATTACGAGAAAGTCAGAGATTAAAAGAAAATTCGTCCTCGACTTTCCGTAACAGCAATTATTTATCGTAGCGTTCAAAGCCATAATCACGGGACGACAAAACGGAGACCACAAAAAATTTACATGAAAAATTCTCAGCGAGCAAAAGGCGGAATGTCAGAATCTAAATAATAAATTGTCTATTGTTAGGTAAGGTCCCTTATACAAATGTATACTTATTTATGCAGACAACATAATGAATTCCTCTGGGATACGCGATTATGCAGATTTTTTACTCCTACTCCATTTACTGTGGCGGTATAATGAATTGTTAACGTTGATCGCTAGCATTAGTTACAAATCTAACTAAAAGTTAAAAAGTGATCTTGTTTGAGCGTTACTATGTTAATGTTACCTTGAATACTCAAATGATGATCATGAACATTTCGACACACTCTTTACGCGATGATTAACTTGGAACTAAAAATCTGAAGAACTTTTACTAAAGCAGTACATAAAGGTTTAGTATTTTTGTACATACTAGATACATACATTTAAAAATTTTATTGATAATCTATTTTAATCAAATTTATGGGCAGAATTAACAGCAAAATTGATATATGAAATTAAAACCTTATAAAATGAATGTGGCTTCGTAATTGTCGCTGCTTATTTGAACATAAAATATATTTCGATCAAGCATTATCCTGCCTCATTACTCAAAATCACTATATCATTTATTGCTAATATAAAATGAATTGTAATTGTAAAAAAAAATATAAGCTTTCTCTTTGATGAAACCGAGAACTACGATTTTATGAACGTTTCCGCAGGGTAAAGTGAAACACAACGCTGAACCTCAAATCTTTTTTCTTTTTTTTTTCAATCTTTAATTCGAACTTATACATACACAATACATCAACTGAAACAACTTGTTAAACTTCCCCAAATTTTCCTTTGAAACCGGCCGACAACGCCATCTTACTAAAGTTGCGTGAATCAACAAAGTTCGCTTCATGTATTTCTGTAAACAGCATTAACTATTTTGATGTTTGTTTGTACTTCAGGAGCTTTTTAGGACAAAACACAGATGGCGGCTTAAGTCAATGTGAAAATGGAAATTAGTTACTTTACAATATTGCAAATAAAAATTATTGTGTTATTCAAAAAATAATAATCACTTTATTGTACACCAGATTGATTATAGCGGAAGCCAGAAGTGCTTATAGCCATTTATGAGAGAGCCATAGGTGATTGGAAAGAATCACCAAGGGTAAGCAACAACGGCGCGGTCAGACCTAGATAGGTGACCGTATGCAGCATGATATGTTTTTACGAGCATTTCCGTGATTCGGAGGTCACGTTAAGCAGTCGGTCCCGGTTGTTGTCATAAGATAGCAGTCGTGAAGCTTAGTTGGAGGCCTTCGGGCGGTTTAAAAACATCCAACGTCAAGATTACGTAGCCACAACGTATCTTGCCAGTCCCCAACCCGCACTTGGCCAGCGTGAGTACGTATGGCCTTAACCCGCTCCTGAAACGCGACAGCCCAAATATGTACTGTCATTTTAGGTTGGTATACTGTGATAGGTGAGTATCAGCCGGTCGGGCAGGCCCATTCGTGCTAAAATTATTGTGGCTCTACCACAGAATACATAATAGTACCAGCACAGAAGACTCACTCAGAAAAGTAAATTAAAGTAATAGATACCCTCGGTGTCAAAAGATTAAGTTCAATTCAGATCGCACAGCGCCGAATCACTACGATTATATTTACAATTACAATTGCGTCTCTTTCTATCGTGTAACTCTTAACTGTTCTGACGATGTCTATACGACCAGCATGTTTGACCCGGCAGGCAGCCGGCCGACTATACCTAAACTGCGGAGTGACACCCCCCTGGCTCTACTACTATCTCATAGACGTAGTATTTTTTAAGCTATCTATATAACTATATCAGTATTTCCTTCAACAGTGTGAACATAATGTGATAGACCTATCAATGTTTTTAAAAGGCCTATCTTGATTGATACTACACACGATGGGGAAGACGCAAAAACAAAAAAAGGATCTCCACCTTGAGTGCAGAGGAAATACCCCAAATAAAAATATTTTTCATGATTTTCATCTTATTTTTTATTTCTTATTTTTTTTGTCGACGTGATAAAAACACACATTTATGCAGTTTCATTTTTCTAGTACTAACCGTTTGGACGGTAAGTCGAGGACTAACGGACGGAAAGACGGACGGACATGACTAAAAGGAGTGTAGAAATAAAAAGATAGACACCAGAATAGGAATGATAACTTTCAAAGCAATTAGAAAATCACATAAAATGCTTCTTAAATAGTCTTGCTTCCTACACTTTGTTTTTTTTTGTATTACTGTATAATCAATGTTTAGCGGAGCCCTAACTAGCTCTCGATAAGCTCCCAGATCTTACCGGTCGTAACTTTGGTGAAAAGTATCTAAAGAACTTCGAACTTTTCACAGCACGTTTGGTCTAATGATTTAAGCGGGCTACCGCTTTCTACTGCACCAAGTGTATTGCACTTTTTGTGATTCAATTCAAATTCTTGTTTTGAGTCTGGGTGTTATTTGTATCCATTTCATGAGTGTTTGTAAAGTCAGTTAATGCGGGAGCTGTTTTAAAAAAAAAACTGTATAACATTGTCTGGTAGAGACGGTCCATTCTAAAGCTCACCGAACTTTAGAACCCTGTATTTATTCAAGAAAAGAAAGAGTGTATAAACTATAAAATTATATTCTCAGTTTAATGTTATTCTATTAGTCTAATAGATTGTCATGGACTTTAATTACAACAAGCTTCTTTGGTTTCACGTTATTTATTATTCTTACGTCAATACGCAAAATTACGCATCAGAAATGAAAGAATTTTAATTGTGAACATTTGGTCTGTTAGCATTATACTAACGCACTAAATGTTCACTACGATTAACACAATAAGTTATTGCTTGTATATTTAGGCCTACACATCGTAACTGCGTGATAACACGTCAGCGAACACTATAATAATTTAATACCATTCCCATAAGCATATTTTAATACTTTTACATTTTTATTGTAAGAACATCAATATTAAGACTGTTTTCTTGTCATACTCATAGAGCAATATAGGTTGGCGGATTGATATGGCGGAGCAAGACCAGAACTCTCCCGAACCGCCATAAGCGCAAGTCTGAGGGTGACAGATGAGGACATATACACAGGGTGACAGTAGAAGCAAGCCAGGTTGGAGGCGCGTGTGCTACAAAGCGCGCGCTCTTTCCTTTTAGAGTTGTGTTTTCACAGAGAAGAGGGTTATCTACAAGCCCTAGGTGGCCCGAGGTACGTTGGCATTTCAGGGACTTCCTATCGAGGGTATACTCGACTCTTATTACCCTAGACGGCATTCGGTTTTTTCGGTTGATTCGAATCCGACATACCCACCAACTGAGATTTCACAAAAAAAAGGTCGGCCGATCGATAGAGAGTTGCTGAAGCATCCTTTCCCGATACAAAACAGTATGTCAGTTCTTGCAGGGGGAAATCTTCACACATAATTTTTTTTTAATAACATACATAATCATTTAACTGTCACTACAAACTCGCACATAACAAATAAAACGAAAAAAAAACACACAGACATAAACACACTTTACATCATAACAGGGTAATCCCCACTGCCAAAGTACAAGCCCAAATGTGCTTATACTTTGGCAGAGGGGAACTCCTGTGTAATGTGTACTCAGATCATAGAAATACTGTTTCTATGATCTGTGAATGTATATGACTACCGCCTATAGTGATGCTCCTATCATTACTATGTGTACGTGTGTGTGTGTGTGTGTGTGTGTGTGTGTGTGTGTGTGTGTGTGTGTGTGTGTGTGTGTGTGTGTGAGTGAGTGTGTGTGTACAATGACAGCGATGACAGTCATTCATAATTCGATTACGAAAATATGGCCAATTTATACTAAACAAGTATGATTTAGATCTTTGATTGTTAGCGGACCACATTCAAGCATACAGTTCAGAAAAGTATGCATCTATTTTATGAATAAACCGTTTTGTTGGGTTCGTTTACACGTTATATAATATTCGATGGCATAGTGTTGCCATTACTCAGCGATGATGTACGTTGTTTTCATTCATCCCAATTTCAAATGCGTGTTTGCACCATTTCGAAAATAAAAGATGAACGTCAGAGATCAATGGGCGAGTGGTTAAAACTGTTTCCATAGTTATACGATTCGATAAATATTTATTAGGAACTGATTGTTCTCTACCATCCCATCTTAGTTAATGGTAAGTGCTTTGATCCTAGGCATCATAAAACGATCTTACATAACTTTAAACATTTAAATCCGGTAGTTTATAATAGTCCAATGAACCACACCAATTCTATAACATAATAGCTACTACCTACTATTTTTTATAATATGAAAGATAATGTTTTAAACAACATACATAAATAAATTAAAATCTATGAAATGTACTAGCAAAATAATTAAAGTAACATTGCCACTACAACACAAGTCCAACAAAATTAAAACTATGATGACCTAAAAATTGAAACTAGAAGAATTAAAATTAATAAAAAAATATGTAAGTATAAAAATTTGCATAAATATTGTTTTTGATTGACGATTAATGATTTACCTTTACGCAATCTCGTGAGACAATGGACATTTTTTTAACGTACACAAACAAGCCCACGAGAACACCTGTTTTCGCAGAGAAACGTTCGGCTACAAAAATAGTTCTCTGTTTAGTTAGTCTGTTGGCCGCGGCGCTTCATGTTCCCGCCAATTTGTGCGCCATCTCTAACCTTCGCGTAAGTCGTTAGTGGGAATTTACACTCAGGGGATGAAATTATTAGACGTTCAATATTATGATTTTTAAACATTCGTGAAATTAATGGCACTAATGAAAGTATAATATGTTAAATATTTTATTGTTAGGTAAAAAATATTCAGTATTAACATTTTACCTACCTTAATCATATATTTATTTTATCATAGTATCTAATTCAGCCTACTGCCGTAAACTGGTGAACAAACGTTTCTCTCAAAGAGCAACAGTCATTCCGGTCTTGGGCAGTCCGCAATCATCAGATGAGAAATTAAAATAAAAAAACTAAACTTGTGAAATAATTTTAATTTCATAAATACTTGAAAGAAAAGTTTTTAACAACCCTTTATGGCTACGTAAATGTTGCTGTTGGATGTTATTTAAGCCGCCTGAAGGCCTCGTACTAAGCTTTACGATTGGTATCTTATTATAACAACCGGGACCCTTGAATTGAACCAAGCCCTTGAATGTATTAGACATGATACTACCTATATTATGTGAAACCGTATTTTCGTCCAGTTATTCATATATGTTATTTCCATAATCATAAACATCCAACAACTACTTTAATAAATCAACCAAAATATGAAATCAGAACTAATAAATTCAACGTGTCCTTAACATTGTGCCAATGGCCTCCAATAAATAAACACACAGTTATTTCGTATGAAAACATAATCATTGTATTTATTGAACCGCAGCCAAATCGCAAAAATTACGGCTCGCTAGTGAGCAATATCCCTAACAAAGGCGTTCTCGTCATGTGACGATATGGGAGGTCCAATTTATGTAAGTAAAATGACGTATCAGTTGACGTCACATCCCGTCATACATTAGAAACGACGAATAACTAGAAAATATATTTTCTTACACACCCACTTGTATAGTTAAAATTAACAGCTTTCGGCCTATCCTACGTATGTTGATTATCACAGTAAAAAGTAGTCTATAATCTTTCTCAGGACTATCTGTCTACCTAATTTCGTTTATTTAAACGGTTCATGGGAAACAATCGGAAACAGACGCGACAAACAGATGACACACAAAGTTACTTTTGAATTTATAATATTATAAGGAAGTAAGGATTGCAATGCTAACTCTATATAACTCTATAGAATTTAAGCGTAAAGTTGACTGTCTATCAACAGTATTTATAAGCCACCAAGACACACTTTCAAAAAAAGTGATATGTAAAAGGTTAAGTAGTTTCGGAGTTAATCTTGAGTAGCGTGGTAACTTCACATCATGACATGAATATTATATATATTCCACTCTGATATCATAAATTCGGAATTAACTCTGTCTGTCTGACTATCAGTCTATCTGTTACTCTTTCACGGCTTTATCGAAAGAGTTCTTCAATCGACGGTAGCCACTGCACATCAAATGATCATATAAAAGTGATACTAATAAATTCGTGACGCAATTTTCAGGGTTCCGGTGCCAAATGGCAAAAAAACGGAACCCTTATAGATTCGTCAAGTCTGTCTGTCTGTCTGTCTGTCTGTCTGTCCGTCCGTATGTCACAGCCACTTTTTTCCGAAACTACAAGAGCTATACTGTTGAAATTTGGTAAGTAGATGTAATCTGTGAACCGCATTAAGATTTTCACATAAACATGGACAAAAAACAATACATTTTGGGGGTCCCCATACTTGGAACTGAAACTCAAAAAAAAATTTTCATCAAACTCATACGTGTGGGATATCTATGGATAGGTGTTCAAAAATGATGTTGAGGTTTCTAATATCATTTTTTTCTGAACTGAATAGTTTGCGCGAGAGACACTTCCAAAGTGGAAAAATGTGTGTCCCCCCCCCCCTCTAACTTCTAAAATAAGAGAGTGATTAAACTAAAAAAAATATATGTTGTACATTACCATGTAAACTACCAACGAAAATTAGTTTGAACGAGATCTAGTAAGTAGTTTTTTTTTAATATGTCATAAAGCGTAAACAGCAATTTACCTTTCATTTAATCAACGAACTACAAGAACTTTTATATAATGTTACTTGTTGATACGGAACCCTTCATGGGCGAGTCCGACTCGCACTTGGCCGATTTTTTTTTATCAATTAACAACAATGCACGCTTATCCCTGTTATAGTGTAATCAGTAAATATAATAAAAGCTCATAATGAATACAAAATAGTATAAAACATAAAGTGCCATTTTGAGGACTAATTATCTTTTTTAATTAACTATCAACAAAATAAAATGTTTATATTGGAGAAAACTTTTAATAGTTATTTTAAAACCTTCAATGGAGCTTTATAAAAAACACTATATATGCGAGCGAATGTGGCATTTTGAACAACTACCTCTTTGCATGAATTTTTCGTAAAGTGCAAAACGTAAACATAGCAATAGTTGAAAGTCCTAAACTGCTGACACACGTTTTTAACTACCTAAATATCGAACTGTATATACTTATTATATAGTATAGTATATATAGTATACTCCTTGTCAATACCTATGAATTACCAATTAGAGTCCCGTTGGTGGCTTTTTTAGTATCATATGCCTCGTTACTTAATTAACACTCAAAGGGCTATAAAACTATTTAAATTGACTATAAATTAAATTCAAGAAATGATAAAGAAAAAGCGTTGAATACGATGCCAACGTATTAATGGTTTGAAGGATTAGAGTAACAATAAAAATACAAGAAAAATCACGTTTACTGATTCTTTTTTTACGTCTGCAAATATTTATTTTATAGCAAAAAGCGATAGTACCACTAAAGAAAAGAATGTGTAATCAACACAATCTTCGACAAAACATACCGATGGCCAGATTTACGTGAGCCGCCAGATAGCGTTGTGTTATTAAAACGCTTGTAGCTTTATTCGTTTATATTCGACTAAAAATAGTTCTCCGAATCAAAATAAAATTTCACAAGGCATTTTCATTGGGATAAAAATACGAATATTATTGTGAAAGTCTGCGATTCTAATGTTGGTAAGATAAACTAAATTAGATTGCGATGTGGAGGGCGGGTTTTTGCTATTAAAACTAAACTTTTTTACTAACCCGTCTGGCCAGAGTTTTATAGAAGGCTTAAAGCATTGTCCATATGAACACAACTGCAGTCGTTTTAGTCTTAGTTAAGGTTCAGGAAAATCAGCAAATCGATTTACAAATCGATCAGACTTATAAATCGAGTATTCTGTAAACTAAATTAAGATTTGTTTAGTGTCTTGAAATATTTTCGTATTTTTAAATGAAAATCAATTATTCATTGACGTAGAGCCACGCAGAGCCCAAACCGTTAGGTCTACAAACATGTACCGGCGCTGGCGTTTACTCTGCTGTAAGTACCCACAAAAATATTTTTTAGAACGAATAGAACGATACATTTTCAAATTCAGACACAAAACTCACTCGTAAGAAACACAGTTACTTACAGTTGTCAAATAATAATAATAATAATAGTAGACTAGTGAGCATTATAACTGTCGATTAATTTAGATATCAACCCAACTAAACTATGTATATAAAATGGATCAAGGCCTCAAAGAAAAAAATGCGATCTTTTACGATCAATCATAGCAATAAAATTTATACGATACATCCATCTGCTTTTCATATAATATAATAAACTTTTAAATCATCTTAGGAGAGTCCTCTATATCAAACACCAATAATTCACTTCTAATCTTCTATGACGGAAGACTTGACACATGAAAAACAAGCAACTCTTTTTTCACCTTTACAATTACAAGAACATAAGCATTTGTGACACGTTATTACATAATTCATATCTGTCCTTGCTATACTGCCAAGTTCCAGAGGTATGCGTTGTCTATCTAAAATAGATTCCTTTTTTTATTATAAGTACCTACGCATTTTGTCTGTGTATATTTAAAACGAATTGCTGTAAAATTATCAAGAGTGATACGAAGAATGTCGCGAACTTGTACCAAGATTTTGGAGGTTAATAAATTATATTAGCGTCTATGTCTGTGAATACAGTTTGCATTAATTTAAAGTTTAATTCTAGAATTTCATAAAAATAGCAGCAAAATATTTAACTATATAGAAGTCTAATAGTAGAGAAAAGATTGACCTTGAATTAAACGAAATTGTTTTCGAGTGGCTGTTAATAAGAAACAGTTTAAAATAAATTTTACATAGGCCATATAAAATTTAACAAAAGTACTATTATTACAAATATATTAACACAAAAAACATAGATATCTACAATAATACTTGAAGTAAAACGAAATAATTAAATTCAAAGTACATAATGGAACAATGTAACACTCTGTCCAGACGACGGGCAGTGACCGCGCGATTGCCGAAACTTGAATTTTCATAAAAAATTGAGGCGAGTCGTCAGCATCGTGAGCGCTTGACGCTGCGTCAAACTTGCGTTTGGTTGCTCATATGAACGTCACCTAAAGTTGTCTCAAAATTAAACCTCTACAGATCAGATACATAAAAACGTCAAAAGTCCATAACAAAAGTCTTTGTAATGTGTCTGTTTTGAACATTTTGAAAGTCATTTCTATAATAAAATGTTTGTAGGAGACGAGACTTTAACACATTTACTGTAACATACATAAATATTGTTGAAGGTCTTAAATATATTATAGGGTGTTTGTAACAAATAGAACAGATTTTTTCAAAGTAGTAGAGCCATAATGAGCAAGAATGGGCCGGTTCGACCGGCCCATTCTTGCTGCTTTCTTGCTGCTGCAGAGCAGTACTACTCTGACACATAAGACTTCACTTAAATGATAGCATTAATGTTTTCATGTTTCGTTAGTAAGTGTGAGACCGGAGGACCAACAATACAAAAGCATCTCATTTGGCCACCATAGTACAGACAGACATTGCAGCATGGTGACCCCATTGCTGCATTGTCTCCATTCACAATAAGGATGGTCACCTTTACTCTTGTGTTTATACCTTTGCCAGTTGATGAGTAATTTGAAAAACGAACATTTTTAAATTTTTTTAAACTCAACTGTCAATTACTAGGAGAGGTCAACAGAGTCCAAATCAAGAAACTTCTCCCTCTGCATAATAGTTATCGAAACTGGAAAGCTCTTACATTGAATCCATTTAAAAATAGAAAATGTTTTCAAGAGGAGTTTTTGTTTTATTTTGATCGGCATTCTATTTCGTTTCAAATTTTCATGAACCACATGATACATATTTTATTTTACAAATAATTTAGCAACACACAATACATAGGATCACTATATATTTATCTGTCACCAAATTAGTCAGTGCGTGATTTTAATGAGACATAAAATTCTTGTAAAATATACCATTGTGTACCAAATAATTTATCTACCTATTAAATTAATTTTAATACGTGTTAATAATAGTGATTCACACGGGAACATATACATTTCACATATTTATTAAACGCGTAAATAACAGGAAAAAATATATTAAATTGTGCGTCGAAGTTGTAATAGTTTATGATGATGTTGAGCACGCTATTATTTCGCCGTTATAGAGGATTGTCTAGAGAGGGTGATCACTGAAAAAGAATACTTTGGAAATCATCTGTGTCTGATCCGCTAGGAACTACGCCAGAGTGCCGCCACTGTGATTGCCGAGCCGTGGACATGGCGCTTCACACGCCAATAAAATGTCTGGCTTGCGAAGAGCCGAAACGTGACCTCGTGGCCCCCATCGAGGTGGGGAGTCTCTCGCTCCATAACATAATTGTTACCATGATATGAAGCGAGAAAACGTGGAAGTCCTTTGTTTTTTTCTGTAAGCAAGTTATGCTTACGAAGGAGATGGTGTAGCGAGACCGGAAGGGGTTCTATATAGGGCTAGATGCCGTAGGTAACTAGAGCGTTGGAGATCGTTAAGCGATTCCCACACAAAAAAGGGCTGGTTTATTTCTCTTTCCTAGTGGTTTTTTCTCTGGATGAAAAGGCATTCAAGTTTCTTGCTCCGTAGCCTAACCCATCCTTTCTCACATCAATTTGACTTTTGTCTAAAACATCAACTTTTCTGCCACCTGGTGTATTATTTGTATTTTTGTGAACTCCTGAGTACCTCTTTAGGTGTATTTTCTATGAACTTCTACAATAACATATCAAAATATTGGTAACCAAAGTAAAGTGGTAAAAAAGTAACCAAAAATACGAGTAATTTCATAAATATCAAACCTCACACTGCGATGGCTTTCAAGCTAAATTGTCCTTAAAACACTATACAATCTTTGCAGTCCGTCGAATCTACACTTCAAAGTAGAATATGAATCACGAATAATCCTACTCCTATGTATACTTTAGTTAATCAAGTTATACCACGATTGTGTGTCCGTCACGCAAGTTCTATTTGAGTCACATTTACGACGTAATTTTCCAAGCGTGACGTGTCGTGTTACGGTACGTCATGCGCGGATGTGCGTTAATGTATTAACAAAAGATTCTCATGTTACGCTAAAAACTTGTGCGCTGGTTACATGTTAGTAGATTAAACTAACATCAAGGTTAACTTGTTCATTCACTCGTCATCGTCGTTTTTCTATTACTGGGCATAAACTACTTCAATGGGTGCAAAAATGACACGTCAGAAGTGCTCTGTGTATTTCAACTTTAGTATCAGTATCACCACAGTTGTAAATAGTAGACCAGTCTATATTTTTATATCATTCTTCGAAAGGCTCATCACTACTCGTCATTCTATTCTATAACTTTGATCACGGTTGTTTAATCGTCGTTCAGCTGAAAGTTAGTGATTTATGACAGTGTTATGTTAATTTCTTGACTTGTCTCAAGCTTCTCTTTAAAATAATCTAACTAGCATAATGGTGTTCCAATGAATAATTCAGCATAGCAGGAGAGTTTCTGCAGAGAGGGAGTTTCTCTAACAGGAAATAAAAGTTTTATCGCGTCGAACCATGACGGAAATTTGGAACATGGAGAGTTTCTCCTCAAACGCTGTACTCTAGAAAGCTGTACCTTGAGAAAAAGTTAGAAGCGGGTACGAGGTAACGAGTAAAGTAGTTAACAAACAATCTTCTCTATTTCTTTGCCAATAATACAAACCTTCAATTGGGATGGTCATATACAATTAGGATGGTCATCAGCAATCTTTTGTAAATGCATTAAAATACATAACTTCAAAACTACTTAGATCAGTTCAGTTTAATTTCAAAAGCATTAATAGTTCAATGAAAGATCAAAATAATATTTACACTTAACATCAGGTTTCAGTTGTTCATTTCATAATATCAGAATCTGATACATGTACACACCTGTTATTTAAAAATAATAATAACTAAATATATTAAAACATACGAGGTGCCTAAAAACGAAGGCGTCCTACCTGTCATGGCATAAGGAGCCGAGACATGGACGCTTACGGTACGGTTGCTCCACAAGCTCAATGATGCTACATGCTATGGAAAGGGCTATATTCGGCGTTTCTAGGAGGGATCATATCAGAAGTGGGATGATCCGTCGGAGAACTAAGGTCTTCGACATAGCTCACCGGATTAGCAAGCTGAAGTGGCAGTGGGCTGGCCAGATTAACTGCAAAACTGATGACTGTTGGGGTAGAAGAGTTCTGGAGTAGAGACCGCGACTTGGCAAACGTAATGTATGACGCACACAGGCCAGGCGGAGTGACAATTTGCGCAGGATGGCTAGCAAGAGCTGGATGCGAGAATCCCGAAATCGATCAAAGTGGTGTGCAATGGGAGAGGCCTATGTCCAGCAGTGGACTGTGATGGGCTGGTGATGATGATAAATATTTACACACAGTCGTCTGATTAAAAATTAGGCCGGGTAGTAGAACCACGCTGGATTCAACACGAACGGGGCGGCTCGCATAGAAGACCAACCAAAAATGATAGCTTTCATGCTGTCATATTTCTTTGTTGAGTGCGAGACCGGAGGCGAGGAGGTGTAATCGTCAGTAATGGTCTTAGACCCACCGAGGTTCACGCGGACGACGACACGGGCAAGGGACAAGGGAACGAGTGAACCTGAGCAATGATGTTATTGAAGTGGGGTTTTCCTGGAGAGGGTGAGGCCGATAGTCGAGCCGAAATATTTCCCTGCCGTAGACGACTTTTTGTTCTGTCCCATGAGCTTCAACTGCAATAGGGTCACGCTGCTTGTTTTTATCGTTATGTTGCCTTTTGTTGCAGACTCAAGAAAGTATTAGTACTAAAACTTCTTATTGTCTTAAGAGAAATATTTTTATTTATTTAGACAAATGTTATAGACGACTATATACGACTATATATATAGTTACGAGTTGGACTCGCCCATGAAGGGTTCCGTAGCAGCAAGTAACATCATATAAAAGTTTTTGTAGTTCGTTGTAACTTTGATCGATTGTTTAATAATAGTGTTTTGATTGAAAGAAATGTAAATTGCGCTTTATGATTTATGTTGTATTATAAAAAAAACTACTTACTAGATCTCGTTCAAACCAATTTTCGTTGGAAGTTAGTATGGTAATGTACATCATATTTCTTTTTTTAGTTTTATGATTCTCATATTTTAGAAGATACAGTTACATACATTTTACCACTTTGGAAGTGTCTCTCAGGCAAACTATTCAGTTTAGAAAAAAATGATATTAGAAACCTCAATATCATTTTTGAAGACCTATCTATATATATCCCACACGTATGGTTTTGATGAAAAAAATGAGTTTCAGTTCTAAGTATGGAGACCCCCAAAATTTCTTGCTTTTTTTCTATTTTTGTGTAAAAATATTAATGCGGTTATACAGAATACATCTACAGACCAAGTTTCAACAGTATAGCTCTTAAAGTTTCGGAAAAAAAGTGGCTGTGACATACGGACGGACAGACAGACAGACAGACATGACGAATCTATAAGGGTTCCGTTTTTTGTCATTTGGCAACGGAACTCTAAAAATCTGATAGCAAACCTAAAAAAATCCAGTCAGCCATATAGTAGTAAACTTAATGGACCAAGAGCCCAGAGCCGCCAGACCTACGTCATTAGTGCAAAGCTGAAATTTTCAGGATTATTAGTACAATGTCTTGTTAAGATGTATGCGTACCCATTAGCTTGAAAGCGGGGCCGTTTCTGAGGTAGCGCGAAGTAAAAATGGATAAAAACCTTACTTACCTACGTTAAAGGTGCAAAGCTAGTATTTAGATATTTTATCAAGAATATTATTTAAAATTAAAATTCATTACTGCCAGACACTTTCCGTGGGCCATTACTTCGGCCAGACGTCTTGAAAGTTGTGAAAAAATTAGGTAAAGTACGTTACAGTAGCAAACCTAAATTTTATACATATTATCTAAGGTAGGTACTATTTTAAGACCCTTTGTATGCGTCCAGACCAATCCGAAGGGCCAATCATCCCCCCAAACACCTTAAAAATATTTGTAGTAATTAGGAAGCTGAGGTATATCATCTTTGGTATTACTTCAAGAATAGAATTGTAAAATATTAAATGGTTTTTACACGCTTTATTAGCTTCACCTGTATGTTTGTTTGTTTGTAACCAACTCCTTTGGGTGCGATTTTGGGCCAATGACAAGTTGACAGTAACACAGTATTTATTTAAATTCTACTTCCAGCTGTAAGTTTCCTTAAAATTGTACAAAAAAAAAAGCAAATAAGTACCTAACTGAATAAATATAGAACTTAACTAAGTAAGTATATAACTAAACTAAATAAAGTATATAACTAAAAAAGTACCTAACTGAATAAGTATATAAATAAAGTAAATAAGTATATAACTAAACTAAGTAAATATATAACTAAACAAAATAAGTATATAACTAAACTAAATAAGTATATAACTAAGCTAAATAAGTATATAACTAAACTTAACAAGTATATAACTAAACCAAATAAGTAAATAACTAAATTAAAAAGTATATAACTAAACCAAATAAGTATAAAACTAAACTAAACAAGTATATAACTAAACTAAATAAGTATATAACTAAACCAAATAAGTATATAACTAAACTAAGTAAGTATATAACTAAATAAAAAAGTATATTACTAAACTAAATAAGTATATAACTAAACTAAGTAAGTATATAACTAAACCAAATAAGTATATAACTAAACTAAATATGTATATAACTAAACTAAACAAGTATATAACTAAACTAAATAAGTATATAACTTAACTAAATAAGTATATAACTAAACCAAATAAGTATATAACTAAATGAGTACCTAAATAAATAAGTTAGTACGTTACTAAACTAAGTATATAACAAAATAAATAAGTATATAACTAAACCAAATAAGTATATAACTAAACTAAGTAAGTATATAACTAAATAAGTACCTAACTAAATAAGTTAGTACATTACTAAACTAAGTATATAACTAAACCATATAAGTATATAACTAAACTTAATAAGTATATAACTAAACTAAATAAGTATATAACTAAACTAATTAAGTATATAACTAAACTTAACAAGTATATAACTAAACTAAATAAGTATATAACTAAATAAAAAAGTATATTACTAAACTAAAAAAGTATACAACTAAACTAAATAAGTATATAACTAAACTAAATAAGTATATAACTAAACTTAACAAGTATATTACTAAACTAATTAAGTAGATAACTAAACTAAATTATTATATAACTAAACCAAATAAGTATATAACTAAACTAAGTAAGTATATAACTAAATAAAAAAGTATATTACTAAACTAAATAAGTATATAACTAAACTTAACAAGTATATAACTAAACTAAACAAGTATATAACTAAACTAAACAAGTATATAACTAAACTAAATAAGTATATAACTAACCAAATAGGTAGATAACTATACTAAATAAGTATATAACTAAACTAAACAAGTATATAACTAAACTAAAAATGTATATAACTAAACTAAACAAGTATATAACTAAACTAATTAAGTATATAACTAAACTAAATAAGTAAATAACTAAACTAAATAAGTATATAACTAAACTAATATGTATATAACTAAACTAAATATGTATATAACTAAACTAAATAAGTATATAACTTAACTAAATAAGTATATAACTAAACCAAATAAGTATATAACTAAATAAGTACCTAAATAAATAAGTTAGTACGTTACTAAACTAAGTATATAACAAAATAAATAAGTATATAACTAAACCAAATAAGTATATAACTAAACTAAGTAAGTATATAACTAAATAAGTACCTAACTAAATAAGTTAGTACATTACTAAACTAAGTATATAACTAAACTAAATAAGTATATAACTAAACCATATAGGTATATAACTAAACTTAATAAGTATATAACTAAACTAAATAAGTATATAACTAAACTAATTAA
The DNA here is from genome assembly GCA_932526445.1 of Phragmatobia fuliginosa. Taxonomy (NCBI): domain Eukaryota; kingdom Metazoa; phylum Arthropoda; class Insecta; order Lepidoptera; family Erebidae; genus Phragmatobia; species Phragmatobia fuliginosa. The sequence goes on from OW052061.1 coordinate 19,675,964, forward strand.
GTATATAACTAAACTTAACAAGTATATAACTAAACTAAATAAGTATATAACTAAATAAAAAAGTATATTACTAAACTAAAAAAGTATACAACTAAACTAAATAAGTATATAACTAAACTAAATAAGTATATAACTAAACTTAACAAGTATATAACTAAACTAATTAAGTAGATAACTAAACTAAATTATTATATAACTAAACCAAATAAGTATATAACTCAACCAAATAAGTATATAACTAAACTAAATAAGTATATAACTAAACTAAGTAAGTATATAACTAAACCAAATAAGTATATAACTAAACCAAATAAGTATATAACTAAACTAAACAAGTATATAACTAAACTAAATATGTATATAAGTAAACTAAACAAGTATATAACTAAACTAAATAAGTATATAACTAAATAAAAAAGTATTATATAAACTAAATAAGTATATAACTAAACTAAATAAGTATATAACTAAACCAAATAAGTATATAACTAAACTAAGTAAGTATATAACTAAATAAGTACCTAACTAAATAAGTTAGTACATTACTTAACTAAGTATATAACTAAACTAAATAAGTATATAACTAAAATAAATAAGTATACAACTATGTTAGTTGAACTAAGCTAATGTTGAACTGCTGCCCTAATGAGATTTACTAGAGGGTATGTTAAATAACAAAACACCATCTGTAAATTGATCTAGCTGGTTTATTGATCTCATTTTTACAAATTTAACTTTCTATTATATACTATTGCTATGAATCGAACAATATCGCGATATAAATTGATATGCACGCCATCTATTGAGAACATTATCGAACTTATCAATACAATTTTCACATACAAGTTTAGGAAATAGTTTAGGAAAGGACAGTATGCGGTTCTCAAATAATTTATCATCATTTGAGGACCACCGTGTAAAGTTTTGTGATGAGCGTCTTCTACCAAGAGACGCGTAAAATGAGAATTGTGTGGGATAACTATTGGGTGTTTCTGTTGCTCATCCAGTTGTGACTTCTCTAGTCTGCCTCGGACTCTCATAACTCCCCTGTCGTCTAAGTAGGGGCACAAGGACTTAAGTTTGCTTGATTTTGTTTGTAGATAACCCTTTTGTTGTAACTGTAAATATTCTATTGAAAACTCCTCTCTTTGTGTCTTTTTGATACTACATATTAATGATTCTTCTATTTCACTTTTGTGTAAATATTTTTCTTTTGTACTATTTGGCAAAACCCTACGACAGTAAGATATCACTCTTAACAACTTTGGTAAAGACGAAAATCTCTCGAATATATCATCGTGACTATCTGACACTATCGCTACATTACTTTTAACCGTTTGTTCTATTTGTGTTTCTAAAGCCTTTGGTCTATTGTAACTTATTACCCTTTCTTTTATAAATGAAGGCCCAGAAAACCACAATGTCGTATGTATAAAGGTACTTGGTAATAATCCCCTGGAAGCGCAGTCGGCCGGGTTGTCCTTTGAGACCACATGATTCCATTGTGACGAGTTCATAGAACTCAGAATCTCAGACGTGCGGTTGGCCACAAACGTCTTCCATCTACTCGGGTGACTATTTAACCAAGCTAGTACGATTGTGGAATCCGTCCAGGCCGTGATTCTGTCCTTTGGGATCATCAAAACTTCTGCGGTTTCCTTTAAAAGTCTCGAAAGCAGAACCGCACCACACAACTCTAACCGAGGAAGACTAACCTGTTTGATGGGGGCTACTCGCGTCTTGGCATTTACTAAAGATACGGTAACCCTGCCTGTATCATCCTTTGTTCTCAAATATACGACAGCGGAGTAAGCTGCTTGAGAGGCATCACAGAAGCCATGAAGTTCCGAATCATTCTTTGTCTTAGCACCAAGCCAACGTGGGATCTGAACATTGGTGAGTAGGGATAACTCGTCACGGTAAGTACACCATTCTAGCCTTAAATCGGTAGTCAGTTCTTCATCCCAACCAAGACCCGCTAGCCACAACTTTTGAATAAATATTTTGGCTAGTATCACAACAGGAGCCGACCATCCCAGTGGATCGAATAGGCGAGCAATATCTGATATTACAGCTCGTTTTGTTATTATCCCGGTCTTCGCTGGTGTGGTATTTACAGTGTACTGGAAAAAATCATCGCGACGGTTCCAGGTGAGTCCTAATATCTTTATGGTGTTGTCGATCTTAATGTCTGTTACCTTTTCCTGTATATTCTTAGCTGTATATTCTTCCTTGATGTTAATTTTATCACTTCTTTGATCCTGTTCTTCCATTTGTGTTTTATTATCCAACGAAAGTATTTTATCTACTAACTCCTGACTGTTACTGCTCCACTTTTGTAATAAAAATCCTCCTTTTTTGAATAATCCTGTCATTTGTTTATAAATTTCAATACCTTCTTCCACACTAGCGCATCCAGTCATCAAATCGTCCATGTAAAAACTGTTTAAGACTCTGCTTGAAGCTTGTGGGTATTTCTCACCTTCATCCAATGCTAATTGATGAAGTGTCCTGACAGCTTGATATGGGGCTGAGGCTGTACCAAACGTGACTGTAACTAACTCATAGTCACGAATCTCGTCCCGAGGATCATCACGCCAAAGTATGCGCTGAAACATAGCATCCTCATCGGCTATTCTAACCTGGCGATACATTTTAATTATATCGGCTACGAGTCCAATATAATTCATGCGCCACTTAAGCACAGTGTGTCTCAAATCGGCTTGTAATTTGGGCCCTACCATCAGCGTATCGTTTAATGAAACTCCCTTATCATTTTTCTCGGATGCGTTGAATACTACACGAAGTTTCGTAGTGGATTTATCTTCTCTAATAACCGCATGATGTGGTAGATAAACCGCTACTTCCTGTTTACAATCATCCTTGTTTACAGGTTTCAAATGTCCTAAATACATATACTCCTTTATAACCTCTGTGTACTTCCTCTTTAAATCTTCATCTCTTCCTAACCTTTTCTCTAAAGACTTAAACCTCCTTTCAGCAATGCCTCGAGAATTACCTGATTGACAACGTGGGTTAGCTTCTTTAAACGGTAGCTTGACTACATACCGACCGTCTTCTCGTCGTTTTGTGGTGGTATTGTAAAACTCTTCACATGCTTCCTCTTCTGGTGTCAATATTTTCGATGAACTTGGTTGATCTTCAATTTCCCAAAATCGCTTTAAAATTTCATCCTCATTAACTTTCGCAAGCAATACGCTAATGTTTCTGTGTGTAGTTTTTTGAACTTCATTTGAACTATTAATTGCACCAGAAAGGATCCATCCCAAGCGCGTGCTTTGGGCAATTAGGCTACGAGATATACTCTTGACCGTACTTTCCTTCATGATGCTTCCATATATATCTGCACCCAATAAAACGTCAATTTTACCAGGTTTGTTGAACTGAGGATCTGCCAAATCAAATTGTTTGACATCGATCCACTCTAAACTGTCAGTATTAAACTCGTAATCAGGTAAAAAGGTGGTGATCTTACTTAAAACATAGGCATGTACTATTAAGTTGAATCTTGGATCGAGGCAGGACTGAAGGGTTAATTGAACCATGTACCTTGCATTGGTTGACTTGTTGCCTAAGCCTGATACTATACCTTGCACCGGAATTTTGGTTAACCTGAGGAATTGAACCGTAGATTCTGTTACAAAGCATGCTTGTGAGCCTTGATCGAGTAAAGCCCTTACGATTTGAAATTCCCCGGTCTTGGACTCAGCCTTCACTAGCGCTGTAGCTAATAAAACTTGTCGGGGCATGGGTATGTTCTTCGTACCCGTAGATAAGCAAGAGACTACTGGTACAGCACTAGTCGACGAACTAGTGTCGACAGATGTCTGATTCTGTGTGTTGCCTTTAACCGGACCAGCTGAATTTAGATGAAGTAAGGTATGGTGGCGTTTCTGACAAAGCTTGCATATAGTATGCTTCTTACAATTAGCGACTGTATGAATTCCTCCCAAGCAGTTATAGCAAATTCTATGGTTAGCAACAAACTCACGTCGCTTGTCGACTGACTGTCTTGCGAAATCTTTACAATAACAGAGCTTGTGACCTTCGTTGCAGTATTCGCACTTTAATGTACTTGAGTCCAAAGCTACCATAGACTTTGGAGCATGCAAACTATTCACCGGAGGAGCCAATGACCGTTTAGGCTCGATGCATTCTAGGGCGCGGAACCGATTCTCTATAAAGGTGGCAAATTGCTTAAAGGTAGGCAGTTCATTACTATCCTGGCTACTTATACTTAATTCCCAGTTCTTCCGCGTTTCCGAATCTAGTTTAAAAGTGACTATATGAATGATGGTGACATCCCAAGTAGTCACGTCTACCTTTAAATTTTTTAATGCGTTAAGACAATCATTTGTTGTATCTAGTAGGTCCTTTAAAGACGAAGCTGACTCAACTAGAATTCTTTTCTGACTAAAAATACGCTTTAAAATACAGTTGACCAGATATTTTTTATTGCTATATCTCTTTTCTAACTGACTCCAACATTGACTATAATTCGAATCAGTCACTGGTGTTTGCCTCACAAGTTGTTCAGCTTCACCGGTAAGATGACTCTTCAAATAGTGCATTTTCTGTACATTATCTAAAGAAGTGTTGTTGTGTACTAGAGATACAAACAAGTCTCGAAAGGTAGTCCATTCCGAGTACTTGCCACTGAATGTCGGAATTGATATCTTCGGTAACTTAACAAACGTGCTTAACTGAGATTTAGATTCATTACCTGCAGAACTGCCGTGTTTTTCGGCACCTTTAGCGATAGTAATTTTATTAATCATCGACTTAATCAAGCATTTATAAGTTATGTACGTGTCTTCAGTACTATCGTACAACTCAATCACTTTAGTTACCTCTTGAGCTTTATACAGTTCGTGCAATTTAGTATTATTTTCCTTAAACAATGCCCAATCTTTCTCTAACAATTCAGATCTTGTTTCTATGTACTCCGATGTTAATCTATCTCTAGGACACTTTTTAAAGTTTATTAAACCCCTCTCGATAACGCCTTTAAGATCTTTCATTACATTAACTAAGCCTTCCATTGTATTATATCTTATAAATAGCTTATGAAACTTCTAGAAATTAGTTCAGTGTTTAACACAAACACAAAACAACAACAGCCAAACGTTAAAATATTCTAAGTGTACAGGGCACAAAGACAAAAATTTTACAAGTGTTGAAAATTTTACAAGTGTTTAAACTACTTTTACTATCGGCGGAGATCGGGCATAGGTTCCCCGTTCCCCCGTTTTTTATAAAACTATTCTAAGTCCTAAGCATGCACATTTAAAACTAAAACTACACTTATTCTACAAAGTCCTTTTTATCTTCAGGTAAATCCAATAAATTTTCTAAGTCCAAGTATTTTAATGAATAATATTCTAAGTTATTTTCTTGAAGCACATAAAGTTCAAAATCCTTTAAAAAGCTTGCACACAAAGTTCTGGTTGCTTTTTGCGGAAAAAATTAAAATGTTTAAAGTTCTAATATTCACCAATATTCAAAGTTTATTTCTTGATGAAAATAAGGTTCAAAATCTCTTGAATTAAACTTTCACTTAACATAAAATAAATGAATGTACTCACAGTTGCACTTCTTGAACTCACACTCCAATACGATGGTTGAACTGCGTCACTATACAAGTAACCGGTGGCGCCCTCAGCGGCGTCCCGTTGAACTGCAACTTCACGATCGCCTCTGCCAGACAGCGCTGCCTTCTTCACCGCTGCTGTGTACTGTCCCACGTACCTTTGCCGCAGCAATCCACTGCGAGCACGGGGTTAGTGGTCTCGAGACCACTTATTTCAAAAAGATCCGGCTCGAAGGACCAAATGTTAGTTGAACTAAGCTAATGTTGAACTGCTGCCCTAATGAGATTTACTAGAGGGTATGTTAAATAACAAAACACCATCTGTAAATTGATCTAGCTGGTTTATTGATCTCATTTTTACAAATTTAACTTTCTATTATATACTATTGCTATGAATCGAACAATATCGCGATATAAATTGATATGCACGCCATCTATTGAGAACATTATCGAACTTATCAATACAATTTTCACATACAAGTTTAGGAATCAATACAAATATTTGATGGTCGTAAACAACTAAACCAAATAAGTATATAACTAAACTAAGTAAGTATATAACTAAATAAGTACCTAACTAAATAAGGTAGAACATTACTAAACTAAGTATATAACTAAACTAAATATGTATATAACTAAACCAAATAAGTATATAACTAAACCAAATAAGTAGATAACTAAACTAAATAAGTATATAACTAAACTAAACAATTATATAACTAATCTAAATATGTATATAACTAAACTAAACAAGTATATAACTAAACTAAATAAGTATATAACTAAACCAAATAAGTATATAACTAAACTAAGTAAGTATATAACTAAATAAAAAAGTATATTACTAAACTAAATAAGTATATAACTAAACTTAACAAGTATATAACTAAACTAATTAAGTATATAACTAAACTAAACAAGTATATAACTAAACTAAATAAGTATATAACTAACCAAATAGGTAGATAACTATACTAAATAAGTATATAACTAAACTAAACAAGTATATAACTAAACTAAAAATGTATATAACTAAACAAAACAAGTATATAACTAAACTAATTAAGTATATAACTAAACTAAATAAGTAAATAACTAAACTAAATAAGTATATAACTAAATTAAATATGTATATAACTAAACTAAATATGTATATAACTAAACTAAATAAGTATAAAACTAAACTAAATAAGTATATAACTTAACTAAATAAGTATATAACTAAACCAAATAAGTATATAACTAAATAAGTACCTAAATAAATAAGTTAGTACGTTACTAAACTAAGTATATAACAAAATAAATAAGTATATAACTAAACCAAATAAGTATATAACTAAACTAAGTAAGTATATAAGTAAATAAGTACCTAACTAAATAAGTTAGTACATTACTAAACTAAGTATATAAGTAAACTAAATAAGTATATAACTAAACTAATTAAGTATATAACTAAACTTAACAAGTATATAACTAAACTAAATAAGTATATAACTAAATAAAAAAGTATATTACTAAACTAAAAAAGTATACAACTAAACTAAATAAGTATATAACTAAACTAAATAAGTATATAACTAAACTTAACAAGTATATAAATAAACTAATTAAGTAGATAACTAAACTAAATTATTATATAACTAAACCAAATAAGTATATAACTCAACCAAATAAGTATATAACTAAACTAAATAAGTATATAACTAAACCAATAAGTAGATAACTAAACTAAATATGTATATATCTAAACTAAACAAGTATATAACTAAACTATATAAGTATATAACTAAACCAAATAAGTATATAAGTAAATAAGTACCTAAATAAATAAGTTAGTACGTTACTAAACTAAGTATATAACTAAACTAAGTAAGTATATAACTAAATAAGTACCTAACTAAATAAGTTAGTACATTACTAAACTAAGTCTATAACTAAACTAAATAAGTATATAACTAATCTAAATAAGTATATAACTAAACTAAATAAGTATATAACTAAACTAAATAAGTATATAACTAAACTTAACAAGTATATAACTTAACTAAATAAGTATATAACTAAATAAAAAAGTATATAAGTAAACTAAAAAGTATACAACTAAACTAAATAAGTATATAACTAAACTTAACAGGTATATAACTAAACTAAATAAGTATATAACTAAACTAAATAAGTATATAACTAAACTAAATAAGTATATAACTAAACTAAATAAGTATATAACTAAACCAAATAAGTATATAACTAAACTAAGTAAGTATATAACTAAACCAAATAAGTATATAACTAAACTAAATATGTATATAACTAAACTAAACAAGTATATAACTAAACTAAATATGTATATAAGTAAACTAAACAAGTATATAACTAAACTAAATAAGTATATAAAAATTAATTTTAATTAGTAAATAAGTTAGATTATGGTGTAATTATTTGTGTAAACGTATCATAAATGCGTAAATACTCATAATAAAATTGTTATCCTTAGAATTGTTTAAGTTTTCCGGTAAAACTACAATACCGGTAACCTAGAAACATCAGCTGACGTTCTAACTACGGACATAGACGGATAATTCAGGGAAGTATTGTTTACTTTTAATTAATAACAGCACACAATCGTCACTTTAACTCTCATAAACATCCATGCCAATTTCTAGTATAGTTTTTTTGCTGATTTATTACCTAAAAATTTTTTTTATTGAGAACCGGTCATTATACAACTAAACATAGTTGAAATATAGAAATTCCTGTTGTTATTTCGAAATCGATCTATTCTTTAGTGATTTAGATACGTGTAGATCGTTTGTTGTGCATTATTGTCTTTAATTGATATCTTAATTAGTTAAGTTTAAATTTTTATTTTATAGTGCAACATACCCACTTATGAAAAAGTTAATCCATAAGAGAATAAAACCTTTGAACTTGAATATTTATTCAATTACTTAGATACATTGGACTAATTAATCTTTTAAAGCTAATATACTTCATTTAGTTTCATGGAACTGAAAGCTTCATCTGTCTTTTTACCCCTTTCTTCGCTAACTTTCCTTTAGTGTTCTATTCTATCAGTTCTCACCGTTTCTTTACTTTAAATTTTCAGTAACCAATTCTTAAACCATGCCTGTGATGACCCGAAAGGCTGCTGCCCAGGCTATGGAGCTAAAATTGAGAACGGCCCTCCAAGAGCTCAAAGAATCAAACCTCCAAGTCCAACAATTGTTACAGGAGAGAGAAGAGAGTGAGGTGGAGGTTGATAAAGTTAATAGCAAAAACTCAAGCTTAAAACGGCAGCTAGTAGACCTACATCAGCAATACTTGGACGTTGTTGATGAACGGGATCAGCTGAAGGTGGTCACGGATGGTTTCAGTAATTGTAGTATTTTATATGATCAGGCTTTATTTAAAATTAGGGACTTGGAAGATGAGTTAGTTCATGCCAATAGTTGTATAATAAAGTTAGAGAAAGAAAAAGCATGTAATCAGGTTAAAGAAACAAACCTCTTATACAATGAATTATTAAATAGTGATTGTAACCCCCCTTCCTTAATAACTATTGATCTGACTGAAGATTCCTTACTGAAACAGAATTATTCAGTTAGCAATAAGAAAATAAAAAAGTATGCAAAACTGAATAGATTAATTAAAAAATGTTATCAATTTAGGAAACAACACAAACACTTTTCCAAATATATTCCACTGAGGAAAGAGCGTGTTAAATTAGTTAATAAGTTAAATAATTACCAAATAAAGTTAGAAGACAGTATAAAAATATATGAAATTGATACTCAGTATTTGCAGTCTGAAATACAGGTACTTCAGGACTCACTACGTTCCCTTTCTAGTAGGTATGAAATTTCTCAGAACGAAATTAAAGAACATATTTTTGCAGCAAAGGAGTTGGTAATGTGTCAATGTTTTTGTCAGACAGTTACCAACCATGATACTGTCCAGCCTGAGGTAATGGAGTACCCGTCCCAGGTTGAGAATTTGTCTCAGGACAGTATACTGAACCAAGAATCAACTAATATGACACAAGATTCACACATGGTACAGCCTGAGTTATATGATAGTCTGCCTGAGATTGATAATTTTGTCTCACCTAATAGTCATGATTGTAATCATTCAGTTATGTTCTCTGACAGTATAGGTAGGGGGCTAGGTAAATTAATTAGTAATAACCTGAGTTATTGTACCCAAAACAATTGTATGCCCGGGTCAACCTACAAACAGATTATGGCATCAGTAACAAAAACTGTTTGTGATCCTAGTACCACCATTAGTATATGTATTGGCAATAGTTCTAAGATTAAAAAGGAAGACATCACTGACTGTGTTTCAGAGTTGTTGAAGTTGAATTGTAAGAAAATCATATTGTGTGCTTTTCCATATTTTGAAAATTTAAGTAATAGTAAAAACAATTACATTCACATGTTAAATAATCATATACATTTTTTAGTAGGTCACTATAGTGATAAACTTATATATCTTGATATCAACACTTTTGTTGATAAACTTAGATCAACTCGGGGTAAAGTGCATCTACCTATTAGTTGTAGACACAAAATAGCTAGGCTATTAGCTTTTAATATTCACACAGACATAAGTAGTATGTCTAAGTTTAGTTATATTATTAACACGGCGACTATTAGTAATAATAGTAATGTACAGGTGACTTTAAATGAATATAGCATTAGTGCTATAAATGTTTACAAACATTGTACTGAGGAGAATCCATGTGTCACCGTGGAAAATCCTCAATTAGTATCTATTAGTAATAGGGTCTTTTTGTCTGAGGATGGCACGGGAGTCTCCAGCCTCACTCCAAATATTAATATTAATTTAAACTAGAAAGTGAGACAATGGAAGGTACCATTAACAATATTGTTAATCCTACCAACAGTAAGGTACCTTCTTGCACTCAATTAGTTAGCAAAAAGGGGCCTCATCAGAACACCTTAAAATTATTCCACCAAAATATCCAAGGCATTTCTTCCAAATTATTAGAAATTGAATTGTTTTTAGAAAATAGTAAGTTTGATATTATTTGTTTTACTGAGCATTGGCTACAGGATTACCAAATGCTTATTAACTTTGAGATCTATATGGTGGGTAGCTGCTTTAACCGTAAAACTATGCTTCGTGGAGGTTCCTTAATTTTAATAAAAAATAGTTTTAAATTTAAGCAACGTATTGACATAGTGGATCTTTCGGTTGAACATTGTGTCGAACTGTCCTGTGTTGAGCTAGATAAGCATGTAATTGTGTGTGTGTACAGACCCCCAAACTATCAAAACTTTACCTTATTTGAATCGATAATGGAAGATGTCCTGGCAAAACTTGCAGCCAGTAATAAATATACAATTATTTGTGGTGATTTTAATATCAATATTTTAGAAGAAAATTCAAATAGTAGTCGGTTAATAAATCTTTTTAAGTCATTTGACTTGACCAACACTTTTATAGAACCTACTAGAGTCACTCCATCTTCTGCTACTTGTATAGATAATGTTTTCTGCAATTGTAATTACTTAGATAAAGCCATAGTAAATTGTCTACCGTCTGACCATAGTGGACAAACAGTAACTTTTAGGTGTAACACGCCATTGCAAAAAGTTCAGATTAAATTTAGACCTATAACTTCCAGCAAATTAGATAGATATAATAATTCCCTACAAAACAAATTAAGTGTTATGAGCCTTGACGATATTAATATAAATCAATTGTATGAGCGTTTCTTTTCAATAGTTCACACGGAATTCAACAAAACTTTTGAAAAGAAGACAAAAAGTATTTGCCCTAAATTTATATTTAGTGATTGGGCAACTAAAGGTATCAGAATAAGTAGGGAAAGACTATTTGAGCTTTATGGCCTTAAGCCTTTTATAAACTCTGAAACTTTTAACAAGTATGTTGCTAAGTATTCAAAAACTTTTAGAAATACATGCAAGGTTGCTAAAGCCCTGCACATTAGCAACAAGATCAAATCAGCAGAAAATAAAATAAAGACAGTTTGGAAAGTCATAAATAACGAGACTAACAGGAAGAAAATACGTAACACTAGCTACACATTAGATACAGCATGTGGTCCTAAAAGCTCAAATCAGGAAGTAGCTGAAGAATTTGTAAATTTCTTTACTAATATACCATCAAAAACTACAGAGGCTCTTAATTCCTCACCTGATGTCTCAATTGATTTATTAAAGGCGAATGTGTCTAGCTGCCTGGCTGAATTTAAATTTAAACACATTAACCCTAAGATAGTTATTAAGGCTTTCCGGCAAATAAAAATCAAACTGACCGAAGATCTATGGGGAATGTCTATCAAAGTTTGTACATCCATACTTGAGACTATAGCCCCATACTTAGCTTTAATTTTTAATTTATGTGTTGACCAAGGAGTTTTCCCTGATTTAATGAAATACAGTAAAGTAATACCTCTTTTCAAATCCGGGGACAGTAAAGATACTAATAATTATAGACCTGTATCCGTGTTACCAGTTTTTAGCAAAGTTTTTGAAAAGGTAATGCTTAACCAAATGCTCGATCATTTTAACACCAACAGAATCATACATGATCAACAGTATGGTTTCACCAAGGGACGTTGTACAACTGACGCCGGTGTAACCTTATTAAAGCATATATTTACTGCGTGGGAAGAGTCCCAAGACGCCATAGGAATTTTTTGTGACCTCTCCAAAGCATTTGATTGCGTAAATCACGACACATTACTTTTGAAACTTGAGCATTACGGACTAGGAAAACTTGCACTGGATTTGGTTAAATCTTATTTGAGTGATAGACAACAATATGTACAAATAAATGGTGTTAATTCACAGGGTTTAAAAGTAAAAATGGGGGTTCCTCAAGGCTCAATATTGGGTCCTTTCCTCTTTCTAGTATATATAAATGATCTACCATATTTATTAAAAAATCAACCTCAAAATATGGTGTTATTTGCTGATGACACTTCCTTAATTTTTAAGATAAAAAGACGGGCCCAAAATCTAGATGACGTGAATAATGCCCTAGTTCAAGTCCAGAATTGGTTCACAGCAAACAATTTGGTATTAAATGAAAAAAAAACCAAATGCATAAGATTTGCTTTACCGAATGTTAAGAGTAGTGATTGTGATATAATTTTGAATAAAGAGAAACTTGAATTCGTAGATAAAACTGTTTTCCTGGGGATTACGCTTGATGCAGGGCTACAATGGGGTTCTCATTTAACATCTCTTGCGGGGCGGCTAAGTTCAGCAGCATATGCTATTAGAAAAATCCGTCAATTTACTGATGAAGATACCGCTAGACTGGTCTATTTCAGTTACTTTCATAGTATAATGTCTTACGGCATCTTGTTATGGGGACGGGCTGCAGATATTGAGTCTATATTTATTCTGCAAAAAAGAGCCATCAGAGCCATATATAATCTTCGTAGGCGCGATTCTCTAAGGGAACTGTTTAAGAATATTGGCATCATGACGGTACATAGTCAATACATCTACGAAAACATAATGTACGTTAGGAAAAATCTTCATCTTTTTGGCAAAAGAGGTGACAAACATAATTACAGTACTAGAAATAGGGACCAACTAGTTCAGCCAGGCTTTAGACTCGCTAAAGTAGACTCTTCTTTTATGGGGTACTGTTTGAGATGCTATAATAAAATTCCACAAAGTATTCTTGAACTGAATGAGACAAAATTTAAAACATGCATTAAACGCACACTATGTAAGCAAGCATATTACAAGTTGAGCGATTATATCGCTGATAAAAATGCTTGGCTCAATGCTGGTCCTGCTTCACAAGGACAGGGGCGCATAAATTGATAGCATTGAATGGTATTGTTGGAGCTGCTGAAGATTGTACAACTTTTTTTGCATTGTATAGATTCAATCTCTTTAGTGTTATATAATCGCATAGCCCATATTGTGTGAGTACTATGTACTAGGAAGCTATTCAAGCTATCATTCACTGGAAACCTACGTCTTTTCTTGACCTGAATCTGCCCTGGCGGTTGAGAGTATGTCATGCTCACTCAAATGTCACGCTGATGGTGGCGCGTGTGTCTGATCATTTGATTCCCTTCAAAATGGTTGAGTTGAATGGTGCGGATCCATGCGTCATGTTCGTGAACGGGCGCTGTCAGTTGTGACTGGTCATCTCTTAGTTGCCACGGCTTATTTGAATTAATTATTTTATTTTTCAATTGTATTTTTGTTGTACTATGGACACTTTTAACGTGCACGTCTTGCTACATCGTTCTCACATAATGTACCATCTCAACATGAATGATGTAACCATGATTTTGTAAAAACATTTTGATTTAAAAGAGTGTCCATGGAGTTTCTTGCCCGTTCTTCTCCATAGAGATCTACGCTAGGGAATGGGCAACTACAGTACTTTCACAGTTTTTGTGTCTTGTGACTGGGACTGTAGCTACATTTTTGTTTCGACAATTCAAAAGTGCCTGTAACTGGCCTACTTGAAATAAATGCTTTGATTTTGATTTTGATTTTGATTTTGATTTTGATTTTGATTTATAACTAAATAAAAAAGTATTATATAAACTAAATAAGTATATAACTAAACAAAATAAGTATATAACTAAACCAAATAAGTATATAACTAAACTAAGTAAGTATATAACTAATTAAGTACCTAACTAAATAAGTTAGTACATTACTTATCGAAGTATATAACTAAACTAAATAAGTATATAACTAAACAAAATAAGTATATAACTAAACTAAATAAGTATATAACTATACTCAATAAGTATTTAACTAAATGAAAAAGTATATAACTAAATAAAAAAGTATATTACTAAACTAAATAAATATATAACTAAACTAAATAAATATTTTAATTTTAAATAATATTCTTGATAAAATATGTAAATACTAGCTTTGTACCGTTAACGTAGGTAAGTAATGTTTTTATCCATCTGTACTTCGCGCTACCTCAGAAACGGCCCCGCTTTCAAGCTAATGGGTACACATACATCTTAACAAGACATTGTACAGTCAGCGTCATAATGATATTGGCGTTCAAAGTGGTCAAAATGATGTGAAAAACATTAATTCAATTTGATGTTGGCTCGCAAGGTGCTCAAATTGTTGTACGCATTCAAAGTGGTCAAAAGATCTTAGCAAGCAGTTGTCAATAATATGTTAGCTAACGGAGTGTTCATATTGATGTTATCAAATAGGTTGTTCATTGGTTTCTAAGCATGCAAACTAGTCAAAAATATCTTAGCAATAAACAGAAACCAACGTTATCGCCCACAGATAGAGTATACTTTGCAGATTCATTAATACTTTTAAATGTTTGTCCTTTTTTGTCTTCAATACCTTTCTCATTCATTTCTTGCATGACGTAATTGACATGTCTTTTGTTTCGAATGTTATTAAAAAACATAGTCCAATATTCTATTGAATCCTAGGTAATCTACAATATTATACTGAGAAAAGGAGTATGGATGTAGGTATTTAAATGAGATAAAACCAATTGAAATTTCTTTGATAAAAAGTAGAATTAATGATACGATTATTTATTTTCGGGTAAAAATTCTCATTTGATTCGTCTTCTTGACGAGTACTTTGACACTCTAAGATGGTAACCAGGGTCTGATGATGGAGCTGGAAGGTGGCCATAGAAACTCCGTAATTAGACGCAACCCCATCGAAATTGGGCTTATTTTATTCGTCTTTACGAGTACTTTGATACTATATGGCAACCAGGGTCTGATGATGGAGCTGGAAGGTGGCCATAGGAACTCCGTAATTAGACGCAACCCCATCGAAATTGGGCTCATTTTATTAGCCTTTACGAGTACTTTGATACTATATGGTAACCAGGGTCTGATGATGGAGCCGGAAGGTGGCCATAGAAACTTCAGCAAATGAGTCGATGTGGTTGCGTTTTGGTTTTTTGTATAAGTTACATATTCATCAACTGTTCGGCTTTGTAGAACGTATTTTAATGTCCTACAATGTACGCAATGTATCTTGTCATATCGTAAAGCTCGTAGGATTCATTCAAGCTACACGCCGGGTACAGAAAGTACCTACCTATTATAATATTATTTGACCGTTCGATTATAATCGAACGGTCAAATAATATTAAATTTTTACGCAGTTCATTATAAAGTCGCTCGTATTGTCTGTCCGCTCTGATCATTTAAATTACGCAAGGTATATAAACGCGGTTTTCATCATAATTAAAGTTATCTTTTATGGAAGATTTATTATTGTGATTATATTAGTGTACTAGATGCGCCCCGTGGTGTTACCCGCGTATCATTATGGTTGCTATGCAAATGTGTTATGCCTAGCAACCTGTGAAGTTTTGACAGGAAATAAACAGTGATACATTTTGACATCTACAATTTAATGTATTTTTATAATCACCTAGCTTTCGCCCGTTTATCTCGATTATTGCAGTAAAAAGTAGCATATGTGTTATTCTGATATTTTAAGCTATATTACTGTAAAGTTTCATCCAAATCCGTTCAGTAGTTTTTGCGTGAAAGAGCAACAAACATACACACATACATACATACTCACAAACCTTCACGTGTATAATATTATTAGGATTATATAGATCATTAATCTCAAGAATGTCTGATAATTATTTTTTTTCTTTTAACGAAGTAATGTAGATTATAAAGCTGTGTACAGTTGTAATTGGACTTCAGACCTAAATATTGTAAACTATAATATGTAATATTTGTATGTCTTTGGTTTGTTGTCTGTTTCTGTACATAATAATTTAAATAAAATAAAATAGTAGGATTATTTTAGTGGAACACATATAAAGTCAATGTTTCTTAAAAACATAATATTTTTTATATTATAGCCAATACTGACAAAATTTTACGAGTAACATAAACTACAAATAACCTACAATAATAATTTAGAAATTTTTAATATAATTTTTTTAATAATTTATTTGTGGATTATACCAACACATATTTTGAATAGGTGACTCATTTCTGTATTCTAATTCCAACAATAAGCTTCTCAAGTAAATGGCTTATTCACTTGCCTTACAAATATTATAGTCATATATTCAGCTTCTGTGCTAGATTAAGCTAATGTTGGTTGTTTTTTACACTTAAAAGATATGACACTACCACACTTCATAAATATGTATCCAGTACGGTCCACACAATATCATATTGTGTGGACCGTAAGTCTTGTACTGGATATTTTCATATTCATTCCGCATTGACATAACCCATAAACGAAAAAACCAAAATGCTTGATTTTATTCAAGTATTTTAAAATATGTTTTAAATGTTTCCAATGTGTTTCATTGTAATTATTATTAAACTGGTTCTAGTAACAAACATCATAAAATATATCTGGGCGGACTAACATAGATAAATAAACTAAAGTTCCTATTAATTGCTGGTAAGGATACTGAGTACAATGAGTGTCTCTCTTCTCTAGCTTCAAATTTACTTCCATTGGTGTACTGACTGGGTTACAATTTTTCATGATAAGCCTAGCTAATAAATGATCTACAAATTGTTCCTTAACTACAAAAATCTCATTATTGTTTCATCTGACTCTCATTCCTAAGCATTGTCTAATATTTCCCAAGGCTTTTAATTTAAATTTAGATTTTAACTTAGTCTTAAGGTATTCAGTTTACAATTACAAAAAATCAATAAAATTGACCACATACAAGGCTATATATCATCCTGTCATTATCAATATGTTTAACAAATAAACAAGGTTCATTGATTGACTTCCTATACCCCAAGGTTTGTAAAAAATCATCCACACGCTTATATTATGCCCTAACTGATTCTTTCAATCCGTAGATTGCCTTTGAGGGGTCCGAAGTTTATGACTCGGAATCGGAACCCTTATGGATTCGTCATGTCCGTCCGTTCGTCCTCGACTTTCCGTCCAAAGGATAGGTGCTAGAAAGATAAAACTTTGCATGAATATGTGTTGTAATTATGTCGACAAAGTGCTACAATAAAATTATGAAAAATATTTTTACTTGGGGTACCTCCCTTACACGTAAAGTGGGGATGATTTTTTTTCTCGCGACTACCCCATCTTGTGGGGTATTATTGGATAGGTGTTTTGAAAACAATAATGGATTTTTAAGAGGATTTTTTGATTTAGGTGTCCGTTTACGAGAAACTCCACTTTAAAGGGCACTTTTTTGTAAAAAATCTGGAAAAATTCGTGATGGTGGTCTATATAATGAACTTTAAAGGAAAACTCTAGCAGATTAGATGACTTTATTAGTTCAGGAGTTATAGAGGCTAAAGTTGTAAAAGGCACTTCCTTGGTAAACGTCATAAATTAACACATTAATACGTAAAAATAGCAGTTATCTATTGGATACGATTTTAAAACCACGTATCATTATGGGTGACTGAGGAACCCTTTTATGTGCGTGGGGGATTTTTTCATTTAACATATTTATTTAATCAAAATATCACTAGTACTGCAGTCACCTCTTGGACGGTGCAGCCAAATATCATCTGGAAGCTTTGGACTCAGTTGACCGAAGAACCCATAGGTTAATTAATAACGAAAAGCTCTCTAAAAGCAGACTACACACCCTTGAGCATCGTCGTCGAGTTGCCAGCTTATCGGTTTTTTATAGGATACACTTTGGAGAGTGCTCGAAAGCTCTTTTCGAACTGATCGAGCCATCTCCATTCCTTTATCGGACTACTAGGCGTAGGCAAAAGTTTCATCCATACGTTGTTGGCATACCCAAAAGACGAACTAAACGGTTTGAAAGCTCGTTTTTGGTGAGAGTCGCCAGAGTTTGGAACGACCTGCCTGGGTCTATTTTTCCTGATGAGTTGAACTCTGGAGCCTTTAAGAGTAGAGTAAACAGGTTTCTTTTGGATGGGCGTGTACCATCTTCGTCTTCATCTACACTTTCCATCAGGTGAGATGGAAGACAAACGCCTATTCCACTACAACAATAAAAAAAAAAAAAAAAAAAACTACCATTATTATATATACATTGCTGCCATCTAATAGGAATGTAATTTATGTCTTTGCGATAGAACTCAAGTGATCTAGATTCTACAAACTGTGTGAAAGCATTTTGAACTGCCTCCTGGGAAGAAAACTTTTTATCACGTAGAAAATTGTCTAAATTGCGAAAAAAATGGTAGTCCGTTGAAGCAAGGTCTGGCGAATACGGAGGGTGACGAATGTTTTCTAATTGCAATTCCTCTAGAGTTGAAATGGTTTCTGTCTGACACGCACTTGGCCGATTTTTAGGGTTCCGTTGCCAAATGGCAAAAAACGGAACCCTTATAGATTCTTCATGTCTGTCTGTCTGGCTGTCCGTCCGTATGTCAGAGCCACTTTTTTTAAATTTAATACTTTCTTTTTATGACATTCCAAATTGTATAGTAAACTCATATACACATCTTCAAATGCCCATTCAAAAAAGCAGTGGTTACATCAAGGTGAATTATGTCTAGATTATATTTAACACTCAATACAAGCAATAGTCTTATTGTAGTGACGGTCCACTGGTGAGAATGTTTCTGTAGTGCCTGGCCTGGTGATATACGTTATAGGATAGGATTTACGTTAGACTTTTTAAGGTATACAATAATGTAGTACATTATTTTGATCTATCTCGTAGGGTACAGCCAGCGTTTACAACGTAAACGTAAAAAATGAGTTTATTTGCGACATCACATTAGAAACCTTTAAAATTGACAATGTTTCTCCACTATAATATTATGCATGAATTATACATAAAAACCTTCCTCTTGAATCACTCTATATATTAAAGAAAACGGAATTAAAATCCGTTGCATAGTTTCAAAGCTCTAAGTGTTTATAGGGACTGACAGAGAGCGCAAGCGACTTTGTTTTATACTATGTAGTGAAACTGCAAAGTATACTCTATCTGTGGGTGATAAGGTTGGCTTCTCTTTAATGCTAAGATATTTTTGACTAGTTTGAACGCTTAGATACCAATGAACAACCTATTTGTTAACATAAATATGAACACTCTGTCAGATAACATATTATTGACAACTGATTGCTAAGATCTTTTGACCACTTTGAATGCGTACAACAATTTGAGCACCTTGCGAGCCAACATAAAATTGAATTAGTGTTTTTCACATCATTTTGACCACTTTGAACGCCAATATCATTATGACGCTGACTGTACTAATAATCCTGAAAATTTCAGCTTTGCACTAATGACGTAGGTCTGGCGGCTCTGGGCTCTTGCTCTATAAACAAATATGAAAATATGTGGTGTTTAACGAACAAATAGAAAAAATATTGATACTCTTAATCATATTCTGTCAGTAAATAGTAACGGAAGCTTGCCTTAGTTTCACAACACTATAGTAAGACAAGGTCACGAACTACATTCCTTTCAAATGACCTACTGTTTCTAATTAACGAGAATTAGACCCATGGCCCATGGGTGAAACAACACCAGACATCAGATACGTTAAAAACACGTTTTGTTTTTGTCAATTCTGAAATACTTTTCTTGTGCAATCTGAACATTTTAAATTAAGAAAAATAACATGACTTTTTCTTAAACAAATCCAATATCACATCAACAAAAATGCATTTACAAAAAACGTGAACTCTTCTTTGTTCTTTAACATGACACATCAAAAAGTTATTTTAAGATATATGAACACATAGTTTCCGACAATAACTCGAACAGGCGCTTACGTGAGGTCTATATATATATATTATTGGCAGGGCTAGTCAAGCCAGAAAAGTATTAACTTCTCGTCTCTGGTTTTCAAATCACATATGGATGACGATAGCATACTATGGTGGTCTATTGATATGATTCTGCATCATTTGGTCTCCGGTCTCAATGTTTGATGATACTTCTATAATTGACTAGTTGACGTACCCGTAAGAAATTATTCTTAACACTATCGAATTAATTTAATGTATAAATATAGTACATATATATCTATATATATATATATATATATATATATACATATATATATATATAAATAATAAAAATAAATAAATATTCACACAACATCGTCTAGTCCCAAAGTAAGCAGAGCTTGTGTTATGGGTACTAAACAACTGATATAGAAAAAAAAAGTATGTTTATGTATTTACATAAACATACTTTTTTTTTGTAAATACATACATATTATACATAGAAAAACACCCAGACTCCGAAACAAATATTTGTGGATCACACAAATATTTGGTCTGACCCGGGAATCGAACCCGAGACCTCTTGATCAGCAGCCGCATACGCTAACCACTAGACCAACAATATATATATTTGTGTGTATGGTAGGTATATAGGTATGTATGTGTAGCCTATTATCACTGCTGGAGATAGGCCTCTTAATAGTACCACTTGGTAGGTATTTATGTTTTGACTAAAAAGTCTATCATAAGTAATGTACGGCTATTAGAATTTTTACATAGGTTTGTCTTCATTTCTATATTTCAAAGTCATCTATGAGGAAGACTATTAAGTGTAGATCCCTAAATGAACGAATATAGAATAGTGAATTATCATAATGTTTATTATCACAAAATAATCTCCTAATAAAGATATAGAAAAAATAATTTGTGAGAGAACAAAAAACGTAGACCGTTAGTCAATTAGGATCCTTAAGTTACTTTTCTTAGAAATGATATAATGCTGAATTTAAGTATATAAATAAATAATTAGATATTAAAATAAATATAACATAAAACTGCCGAGTAGCAGCTGAAGTTTCGCGCCTCGAAAAACGGAGATTTTATTAATAACAAGAGCTTGCAAGTATTGGTCACCCCTGGCGTAATGCACAGGTCTATATCGAGAGACGCATCAGTGCTCGACATCGGTGCAGCATGAGTCACATCACGCGAATAGATGCTCTGAAGTTCAAATGGATTTATGTGTTTTTGTTTGAACAGAATGTTATGAAAAGATTTATGGGCAGAATGTGTTTATGTATAAAGAAGTATTATGAAAGGAATTACGATGGTTCAGTTATTGAAGGACAAATAATCAAAATATGAGTTAATATTGCAATAACCTCTTCGACATTTGTATGCAAGATTATTTTTAGTAAGTACTAGCTAAGTCCCGCGGTGTTACCATCAGTTATTGTTGTAAATCACGAGTAACGCCGCAAAGCGAAGCTACTCTAAACAAATTGGACTAAATTACTCCTTATGTCACCAGCTTTCTTTTAATGAAAGTCCCATCAAAATTGGTCCAACCGTCCCAGAGGTTAAACTGAACACAGTACAAAACCAAGAACCTTCAATTTTATTTATTTGTAAATAGATACAATTATGAAATAAGCGGGAATTTCGTGACTTGCGTCTAAAATCGAATATCATATTTTTTAATGACAATACTTGTAAAGCTTGGCATTATTAATATCATTCTGAAATATTTAATATCTCTAAATAAAAATGTCTGTACTAGTATCTATTAAAAATAAGTAGAATCTATGCCTTTATTCTTTGTACTTGCGTGCATATCCTTTGAAACATCAAAGTCATCGTAATTTTTCTCACTAACAGTTAAACTGTCTAACTCCAAAGTTGGCGGACTGCCCGCCGGTGCAGCGGCACTTAAACTCTCACATTGGTACTCAACTATACAAACCACAGCCATTAAATGAGTTTGATACACTAAAGATTGCACTTGTGGAAAGCCACAGCTTATGAAACTACCAAGGTAATCAAAAACCAATGGTTTCACTGTGGCAAAGGCAACCTGTACGCTGTAGCGCAAGTTTATGGCAACCCTAATGCCAACTGTTTACCAAACTGAATATTTTACTCGTAATTTGTAAACTGTATTTTTCTTTCATAAGGATGGTTGTGACGTCCTGTGGCTTGTGGTTCTGGCTGTCCGTGTGGTGACGGATTAAGAATACAAAGTGTCACCACCCCTATTCATTCTATGGGTGTCGTAAGAGGCGACTAAAGGAACAAAATAAGCAGCTAACATCACTGCCAAGAGAAGGAAAACTTGAAACAAACCCTTTACCAACCCGTCTAGCCAGCGTGGTATAGTAGGCCAAAACCTCCTTTCAAAGGAGAGGCCTATGTCCAGCAGTGGACTGTTAAAGGCTGTTGATGATGATGATGATGAAGGATGGTAGATCATTAACAGAAATGTGTTATACAAAAACCAGGTATGTGTGTGTCGTCTAGTACATAAGGTAGTGAAAATAAAATGCAGGGCAAACAACTGACAGTCTCTCTTTGGCTACTCCATTGTAAAAGTTCCTCGCGCAGAGGTGACAAGTATCAAACAATCATCTTGTGCTAAAGCAATATTGCGCATCACTTTTGTTATAAGCGTTTCATATTCCTTCCTCGTCTAACAATAATTCGAGGGCATATCTTTTTTGGTTGTGATTCTTGGCGTAGATTAACCATGTTTAAGTTTGTAGTTTTTATTTGCTAGAATATGTGTGTGTCTCAAGATCCCTCTTGGGACATTAATATTTTGTTCCCACAGAATAAATAAAGCAGTACGAAAATTAATTAGGTTTAGTTGTAATAATTAAGGCCAAAAACTAGTTAGTTAGTTAGTTAGGTAGTAGCATAGTTTATTTCTCTGATTTATTTATTCTGTTCCCTCTTGGGACACAAACATTGAAGCCAATAAAAACATTTTTTGAATATTTCCACGGCGACACCGTTTATTCTGAATCATGTGGCAAACAATTAAAAAATCAGTAAGGTTCTTAAAATATAATTTATTGCTTTTTAAATCTGTTTTATCTTTAGTCGCAAATAAAGAAAACAACGCGAAATGTTGCAAAATGAACAGGGAAAACACAAATGTTCATATTATAAATTATGTTTTAAGACTACTTTATAGCTCTGCCATCTCTTGATAATAAATTTCTTTATAATTTATTTACACTATTGGCATTGTTAGAAATATTCTTGAAATAAAAGACAATACAGCTTTTGTTGCTTTACTCAATGGGAGCTTTAGTGGCCTTGTGCTATATTTAGTCTTATAAGCAAAACGATTCTTATACGATGTCGGTCTAGTAGTTAGTGAACCCAAGTTCTAAGTCAGAAGTGGTGTCTAAGGTAAACAAAGTTTACCCTGCCACTCGATAGATGGCGTTGTCCTATATTTCTGCATCGCGCAAGCTTTTGTTACCGATGTCGATATATGTACTGTGCGAGATTAAATATTTTTGTCTGCATTTTGGAGTTGTAATGTTATTCGTTGAGTAAATACAAGTTCAACTATACCTCGATGTTTTATTAACAAAAGCGCCCGTATTTAAAGCTCAAAGACATATAACTGAATGATGAGCAAATTCCTACTCTCTGTGTTTGAGCGTTGTTTATCTATGACATGTATATATTTGTGTACTATGTGAATAACTGTATGAATAAACACTAAGGGAAGGCAACGACACGCTTAGTACCTGAATCGGTGAAGTAAAATGTAAAGTCATAAAGTTAACCTAATGATGGACACTCACTCCTTTAAAAGCAAAACAACAACAAAAGTGCAATGAGCTCAGTCACACTAGAAGTACTGTTAACGAATTTTAATTTGAATGGAGCAAAAGAAGAAACATTGGTCCAATTTCTTTCAAACAAACAAAACTATTCTTAAACGTCAAGATGAATAACGGAAAAATAAGAATGTTTTAATTAACGAACTATAAACTGAAACACATTGACACGCTTAGTACCTGAATCGGTGAAGTAAAATGTAAAGTCATAAAGTTAACCTAATGATGGACACTCACTCCTTTAAAAGCAAAACAACAACAAAAGTGCAATGAGCTCAGTCACACTAGAAGTACTGTTAACGAATTTTAATTTGAATGGAGCAAAAGAAGAAACATTGGTCCAATTTCTTTCAAACAAACAAAACTATTCTTAAACGTCAAGATGAATAACGGAAAAATAAGAATGTTTTAATTAACGAACTATAAACTGAAACACATTGACACAAAAACATAGAAAACCAGCAAAACAATACCAGTGCATGAACGTAGATTACTATTTTGAAGCAAGAAATAATGAATTAAGAGGAATACATTTTCTGCGAATGAATAATACTTGCAGTATTCCCACGAATCAGAAAAGATTAAACACGACAGATGACAAATCGCTCAGATTTAATGCTGAACCTTTCCTACACGTTAATTTTGTTATGTTTGTACAAATACATTTTGTTTTTGCTCGCTAATAAATGCGTGTGAATAAAAAACCCTCCGCTAATTGAGTAATATTAAAGATTTTACTTTAAATTTTCTTGTCTCATCTATGAGTAACAATATTTGCACTATAGCTAATTATTTGATACAACATTATAGTTTCTATGAACTTAAACCAACCACAGAATACATAATAGTACCAGTACAGAAGACTCACTCCGAAAAGAAAATTAAAGTTATAGATACCCTCGGTGTCAAAAGATTAAGTTCAATTCAGATCGCACAGCGCCGAATCACTACGATTATATTTACCTACAATTGCGTCTCTTTCTATCGTGTAACTCTGAATTGTTCTGACGATGTCTGTTCGACCGGCGTGTCTGACCCGGCAGGCAGCCGGCCGCCTATACCTAAACTGCGGAGTGACACCCCCCTGCTTAAACTGAGGAGATATAACATTCATAAAATTTCAAATAAAGGGTAGGTATCACCCACTAGGTCAGAGAAGACGAATGACGAATAGGTTTTGCTCTTAATTGAGTATTCTAATAACTATAACCAGATCTTGTAATTTACACTATTAAAAATAAACAACTGAAGTGTAAAGAATTTTAAGTTTTATATACAGGAAATCCTACATCCAATTTAAGATTTTCATACAAAATGAAAGCCTAATAAGGATTTGTAATTATGTAAATATCATTATTATTACTTTATATTTAAGTTACTAGAGTCTCGATGCATTAGGGTCAAACCCCCGGAGACCACTTAAAGTATGCAATACTCGATCGGGAAAGGTAAAAGTATCAAATAGTTAAAAAATACAGTTTATCAAACTGTAACCCGACTATGGGTAAAGAAGTGAAAGGACGGAACAAAAAAAATATCTAAAATGAAATTCAGAAACGCATAGGTACAAAAATGGTCAAGGTAAAGAAGTGGATTAAGGTCATCTTATGGATCAACCAGAATTAATTTTGGAATGGTTTATGTTTTTTTCCTGTGCGGAAATTCTCTCGATATCCACCCGCTGGTCGTTATGTCAGACTCGACCTGGTCAAAAACCGCACGAGGTCTTGGTACTATTATAGAAGCCGGAAACCAGGTGCGTCCTAAATAGGAAATATCTGGAGTCCCGACGCGACGTACATTGCCACCTACGCCACAGAGATGGCCCCGTCCTGTGTGGCAACCCTGATGTTCCTTTTCTGCTTAAAAAGAGATATAAACCTCTTCCGGTCCCGCTCCACTATCTCCTTCACAAGCAAAACTTGAAGGGTCACGCCTCAGCTCCCCCACGCTGGATATTCTACCAGCCGTCTACACCACCACTACCGTGTCCACAGTCTGGACATTGCAGTGGAGGTGCTCAGGTGTCAGCTCTTTGCGGATCAGACACAGGTCCAGTGATCACCTGAATCGCCGGTATGTGAAAGTCCCATAATGCCTCTTGAGCCAATCGATTACGGGCCTTTCCACTGCAATAATGGTATGCTCATCGGCATTTCAACCTTAACGTAACTATAATGGAACCATTTTAATCTACTATCCTTTTTCCCACTACAAGTTTTTTATTAACTTTCTTTATGCATATTCAAACGTTGTTGTAAACTTTTAGAAAAGCGGTGATAAAATTATTCATTCGTTATTTTTATACGTTCTTATTAAATTTATAAGCAGAAGCGTCCTAGATACAGAAATTCCTGCATTCACATCAAAATTTAAATTTTATAACTACGCATTTCTAAATTTTTTTTCTAAGATTAATTATAAACGGACCAGGCGCCTTGAAGAATGCTTTTATAAAACTTCAGTCGACAGTTAAATATTGAGTGAAAATGGGACAAGCACACAGAAAAATGTGTTAAAATTGTCCCTAAACACCTACTTAAATCTTTACACATATTTTTAGAGTACACATTTATGTTTTCTTTTACTAATAAAACATGAGCACTTTTATATTGTAATCTACATTTTACAACTTCACTATTAATTCTGTCAAATACTATGAAACCATTTTAGCTCGCAAAGTGTCATATTCATGTTTTACGTGAATCTCTTTAATAAGGTGTCAATTGTTTAGTACAGATAGAGAAGTCTGTAATTTTATAGTATATGATAATAGTATAAAATATGCAATGAAAGACTTCTGGTGGCATTAGGGTTAGATTCGCTACTACGTGGCTCAAGGATACGAGAGCCCTGAGTCGTTTTAGTTGTTATAATTACGCTTATAGTCCAATTAGACTGCACGGTTAGACTAAAGAATGAAGCGGTCATCATGTCGTTTTCTACTGCGCCAAGAATTGTGGGTTCATATCCCATATGGGACAACACTTTGTATGATCCGCAAATTGATGTTTTGAGTCTAGGTGATCTTTGTGGTCGTTTTATGTATGTTTGTAAAGTTCCCCGCGACACAAGATGTATATTCCTAATGCGGTAATTGACTTTAAAAGTTTTGACCTTTGCGTGTCAGCCACGCATAGTATGGGGTTCCGTGGTCAGTTACAATGGCAAGTGGTGTTAAAATCGTGTCCAATTGATAATTGTTATGTTTAATTATTATTATTTCATTATTTTTATACAAAGTTTTCCGAGTCATTCTCTTTTCACAAGTTTCTCTATAATTCCTGAACTAACAAAGCTATCTAAGCCGTTATAGTCTTCCTTTAGAGTTCATCACATAGACGTACGATGTATCGTATTATTTTTTTTTTTTCGAGCCAGCCGTTTAGTTGTTAGAGAGGGGAGCCACCTGTTTTATAAAAAAAAATCCTTCAAAGTTACAGAACTCGTAAACGGACAGCACTTTGTCGACGTGATAGAAGTTCATTTCATCTTTCTAACACTAACCGTTTGGAGGGTAAGTCGAGAACAGACGGACGGACGGACCTCACGAATCTATATGGGTTCCGAGTCATGTAAGACGGAACCGTAAAAAAAAGCTTTTAATGTTTCTTGCAAAGGAATTTCCTAGCTATTAAATTTGTAAAACACAGAACATGGTGTTAATTTTTAGAAACTATGTCTTCCAGTTCTTTGCTACTGATAAAACTGATCTACTGTTAACAAAAAGAAAAATAGATAAGCAGTTGGATAATTTAGAACAAATGTACCTCATCAATTATGACATGAACTATATAATTAGAGTTCTTACGATGTTAAACTATTTTGTGAAACATTATTTTGTCTAGCCACATCTACAATAAAAGTGCACTTATTTGATAGATGAACTAGTTAAGCCAAATGCCAAATAGCACTTAAACACCTGATCTTGTCTAACTAGTTGGCACCAGGCCAAGGAAGAAATAATGATATCATGACTAATGCGGAGCTCTGATTGAGGACAGTGTCTATCTGTATAATAGAGTGTTTTAGGTTGTACAACCGTTTTAGGTTGTAGGTCTCATTAAGGTTCCGTTGCCAAATGGCAAAAAACGGAACCCTTATAGATTCGTAGTGTCTGTCTGTCTGTCCGTCCGTATAGTGAGAGACTGAAGACCTAATTTTTTATTAATCCGTGAACAATGGTGTGGTAATATGTTTATTATTTTGTATATGTAATTTTATTTAATTGAGAATATTGAATTAAACTGTTTTTTGTTTCAAATAAAGAAAAATAAAAAACAATGTAAAGGCTCTCAACAGGCCGCCATAATGTGACCATACTCATTTCTACTCATGCTTTCAATCAGGCAGGATGCAATGACTGCGTGCAATGACAATGGCTCATGCCTAAAAAACCACGTACGACTAATTGCAAAGAACTGTTAGAGAATCCTGACATGAAAGTACCAGTCCACGATTAATAGCAAGAAATTCGGCAAGACCTTGTAAATCTCTTGAAAAGAGTCTCGAAGATATTTCCCGTTTTATCTAAAGAGAGTAAACTTCCACAATCATCATTATGTCGTCGCCTACTGCTGAACGAGGGCCTCTCTAAGGATCGACAACTATCCCAGTCTTAAACAATGTACAAGCCTCTTTCTTGAAATTATCCGTACACAGTGGCATTTTACTTTTAAATAAATGCTATTCCAAAAACACTATTTCATTTTAAATCAAAACATAAGTTGATTCTCGCAATAAAACATTTTTAGGAAGCCATCACTGTTACACCTATAATAGTTTACTGCTGTCTAGCAGTGAGCCTCTACTTCGAATGGATGACAGTTGGTTAATATACAGTAAACTAGCTTTCCTCCGCGGCTCCCCCCGCGTGTGAGTCGATTAAAGCAGTCAAAAGTAGCCTATGTCCTTTCTCAGACTATTTGTGTACCAATTTTCATATAAATCGATTCAGCGCGACAGACAGACAGAGATACTTTCGTATTTTTCTAAATAATATGAGTGAATCAATATAGTTGGTAAACTTCTTATTTATAATACATGCGTATCTGCGAGTCTGGTTAGTTTCAAAATGGACAGCTAGTAAGTAATAAGTAAATTCAAATCAAGTGCGACTGTTTCCTATTAACATAATATTTGAGCTTATTTTCTCAGATATAACTTACCCTGCTGATATACAAGAGTAACCTACTTTTGCAATTTAATGTCTTCGTGGAATTTTATAATCAAATAAACAAGTTGCACATTGCTTGACCAACTCATGAGCATTCATAAGGTGCTTCAGGGACAAAATATTTCTATTTCATAATGTTACTTCATGTTCAGACTTCTGAATTTCATTAGTTATACTTTTCAGTAGTAATAAAATAGATCTATCCCCTACTTTTTTAGATTACGGTACCGTTTCGTACCTCCAGTTTGGAGTCCGGTAACTCACTCGACGAAAAAGTTCATTTTACTAGATTTCATATATTTTTTGTACTATTTATACTTTTCCAACTCAGATGAATAAAAAGGTAGATAACGCACTTCGAACATGAAATTGATGCCACTTTTTAAATATGTTATGTTCGAATCACTGAAGCGTTAAAAAAATGGAAATTGCCCAAAAATATGTGATATGCGAAAATTAATCCGTTTGTTTCATTCCGTCCGTTTGTTTTCATCTGAGTTTTCCAATCGCCATTTATCTATATAAAATCGGTTTTTGAAGTGCAAACAAACTTATTCTTACTAGAATAAGTTTGTTTGCACCTTAAAACCTGATTTTAATATACTACATTGCAAAAAATACTCGTAAAATACCACAGACTGACAGTTAAATATGTATTACATTTTCATTTCTAAATCAGTGAGTCACTTAATCAAGATTCAGTGTGGTTTAGTAACGACAGAACATATTAAGCTTTAGTTCAAAATATGCCATTTATAAATTGTTTTGTCCCCATTTTGTAGTACTGTGGTTGTTCCAAACATTCGTGTCAAGGGAACTGCGACGTTGTTATTTGCAAAATTTATGGGGCTAAGTTGTTTGTGGCCTTCTCGATAGTTTGAAATGGTTTTTATTCACATTGATCTGAATTTTATGTTCATGATGATAGATTTGTTCATACTTCTGTTCGCCGAAAAGGTGAAACAATCTATACAAGTAATGTAAGCCTAAAATGTTTATGTATAAAGATTTAGCCCCTTAAAAATTACTACTCCCCTCCAGCCCGCCCTGTGTTGCTCTTTATTAGAACTAACCATTCATAAGTATTAAATGTCATTTGTAATTTGTATTTTTGAAATTTATATGAATGTCTTTCTGTATACAAGAAACCGACAGATCGTCGAAGCTTCCCAAGCTGTTTCCTCTATATCACTCACACAAATATAAGAGAGAGAATCCAACAGTGATGGTCACCATCCTCATTATGAATGAACACAATGTACTATGGTGACCCAAACTATGGTGGGCTAATGAGATGCTTCTGCATCATTCGACTTACAACAGCATGAATGCTATCATTAGGGTTCCGTAGCCAAATGGCATAAAACGGAACCCTTATAGATTCCTAGAACTTCTAAAAGAAGAGAGTGATGAAACTAAAAAAATATATGTATACATTACCATGTAAACTACCACCGAAAATTGTTTTGAACGAGATCACGTTGGTGGTTTTTTTTTTAATACGTCATAATATAAATCCAAAACCGAAATTTCCTCAACTTTCATTCAATCAATACAACTAACTACAAGAACTTTTATATGATGTTTCTTGCTGCTATGGAACCCTTCATGGGCGAGTCCAACTCGCACTTGGCCGCTTTTTTTGAGGTTGGTCTTCTATGCGTGGGTACCGCCCCGGTCGAGATGGCTCATTCGTGCTGAAGTCAGCATGCCTCTACTGCCTTGAGAAAAATTCACAATCGAGTGAATATATTGTTAAGCAGGCACCACACTTCGCTATGCGCTATTCGTTATGCGGGTTATTCGCGCGCATACGGCGAAGTGTGGAGAGTATATTCGTTTCGTTCACCATAAAAATGACAATGATACATCTCTCAACACACATATTTGCCTTATTTGATGCTTATTTGGCATACCAGTTCGAAGTGTGGATGGCATGTTTGTTGTTTGCGCGCATAAATAATATTTGGGCGAATACGGCGTAGACACATAACGAATAGCGCATAACGAAGTGTGGTGCCTGCATTAAATACAGTACATATAGTGTCAAATACACACAGCCAAAAAAATTTAATAAAACCATGAACGTTTTTTTTGGAGAAACTACGTCGTACCATACGATAATTACAAAAGCAAGAATTTATTGCAACTCAAACCAAACAAACTTAGTTCAAAGTTTACAAATCAAAAGATTTATTTTACAAACGGATTTGTTTACGGGTGCGGCGCCAGCGTGACCGTCCAACATCCATCCGGCAAAAACTATATCGAGACAGACGCATTCCAACTTGACGTTCTTGTTTACAAACGAATACTTGGCATAATACTAATTTTAATGTTCTTTCTCCTGACGATAAACAAGATATAAAAACGCATGTACGAATCTCTTGGGTAAACAATTGTTTTACAAACTACTATTTAGTAATTTAGATGCAGAACAAAATTTAAACATAAATGAAGGTCGTGACGGTAGTATCTAACAAATAAATATCATTATATTATTTTGCAATTGTGTTTTTCTATATCTTTACTTAAATTTGTTTAATTTATTAATTTATGTATCATATTCCTAGGTATCTTACTTTCCTATCAAGGAGAGGGGCGTTGGTGGCTGTGCCACAGTTTTTTACTTGTGCAACAATCATAATTACCGATTTATTTGAGTCTTTATTATTTTTCAATTCGAAATAAATGTTTTTCATTAAAAAAAACAAGATATTCTACTCCCAAGTTAAGCATAGCTTGTACCGTGTACTAGGCAACTACTTCTTTAAATACATACATATTGTATGTTATACATACAATTGCAGATGTCAAAATTAGATACCGCATCGTTATTACAAATGTGGTACCCTAGGCTGCCGATAAATTAAACTTTTCTGCTGCTTTTTTTTACCCATGACATATACATAACCTCCTTCTCACAGAAGCTCAAAACTCCTCCTGAATTACGTTGCCGAACATCCTCCGTCCCTCAATTCAATGGGAGGAATGAATTAATTTGAAAAAAGCGGCCAAGTGCGAATCGAACTGGAACTATTCAGGTTAGAAAAAAAAATGATATTAGAAACCTCAACATCATTTTCGAACTCCTATCCATAGATACCCCACACGTATGGGTTTGATGAAAAAAATTTTTTTGAGTTGAAACCCCCAAAATGTATTGTTTTTTTCTACACACATCAAAAGTGTCTAGGGATCAACATATATTTTTGCAATAACTTTTCTCCTGATTGATATTAATTAAAAATTTCTTTAAGGATTCATCAAATAAAGTGTTTTCGTTTGTCACAGTAACGATAAACCAAGTCACCTTTGCATTAGTAAAGAAATTTGCCATTTTCCTAATAAAGGGATTTTTGACATTTGAACCACTAACATTAAAGTTCGAAAAAAAGACTGAAATAACAGTTTTCTTTAAAATTTTATTAGGTAACTTAAACAATTAATAATCCATGTTTCTACCGCGAACACTAACAACACAGGAACATCGGTTTGGCATACTCAAAATGAGTTCATCCAAATCACGCTGTGGAATGGCCGCCCATGTTCGTTGCAACAACAAAAAAAGGTCTTCTTGCGACTGGATACCCTCCATATTCGGCAGAGCTCTTCTCTGTAGCATATCCCATGCATGCTCAATCGGGTTCAAGTCTGGCGACTGAGCAGGCCAGGGCAGGACATTGATGTTAGCTGCGGCGAGAGTCTGTCTTACAACTCTTGCGGTGTGCGGTCGTGCATTATCATGCATTAACTGAAATAAGGGACCGATTTGCACTTGTAGAGGAACGATGACGTCTGATACAATCGTCTCAGCATAAATTTGAGCGTTGAGGTTGCCTCTGATCCAAATCAACTCAGTTCTTCCGCCGATCCAAATACCCGCCCATACCATGATGGTTCCACCACTATAAGGATGGACTTCCTGGCAGGATTTTAATCGCTGTTGGCGTCCATTGGTTCTCCAGTGTCGTATACGTCTTGTATCCGGTCTCATACCAAAACGAGACTCATCAGAAAAGCACACGAAACGCCATTGTTCTTCTGCCCAATTTCTGTGTTCAAGAGCCCATTGATATCGAATCCTACGATTGTGCATTGCTATAGGTGGTACCCGTAGCGGTCTTCGTGAATGAAGGTTCACTTCATGCAAGCGGTTTCTGACTGTTTGGTCGCTAATTAAGTTCCCTGAAGAGTGATGAAGCCTCACGGCTAACATCATGGCGGTTATTGTTGGAGCTCTTCGAGTTAAGATTTGAATGTATCGGTCTTGTCTCCGTGTGGTGCAGCGATACCGTCCTCCATGGCGCTCAGCCACGGTACCAGTGCTTCGGTAACGTGTCCAAAGTCGACTGATAACACTCTGACTTGTATTCAGAGCTAAAGCCACAGTACGTTGCCGGGAACCAGCTTCTATCATTCCCACGGCTCTGAGCATTTCTTCCCTGCTTAAATGACGTCGCCGCTCCATAATAACGTTGGTTTTAATCAGTAGTAGGGAAACAGTAGCACTAATAATTTCTTCAATGCGTTGTATGTTTTTATAGGGAAAATATTGGCAGCTGATTTTCATCTTTTACTCGAATTTGATTGACAGTTCCTGATTCAAATTATGAAATGCACCAAAAAGGATCCATATAAATTTATAAAATCATAAATTTATTACAAAGCCACATCTCAATCTCAAGAAATCCGCATAAAAATGCTTGATCCCTAGACACTTTTGAT
The DNA here is from genome assembly GCA_932526445.1 of Phragmatobia fuliginosa. NCBI lineage: Eukaryota > Metazoa > Arthropoda > Insecta > Lepidoptera > Erebidae > Phragmatobia > Phragmatobia fuliginosa. The sequence goes on from OW052061.1 coordinate 19,709,999, forward strand.
GTGTGTATTTTTATGTGAAAATCTTAATGCGGTTCACAGATTACATCTACTTGCCAAGTTTCAAAAGTGACGTTCTTATAGTTTCAGAAAAAAGTGGCTGTGACATACGGACGGACAGATAGACAGACATGACGAATCTATAAGGGTTCCGTTTTTTGTCATTTGGCTACGGAACCCTAAAAAGACGGTGATTTCTCATCAAGCTAAAACTATTGAAAGTACTATTTAAACTGGTCTTTCGTGTCTAGTCGACCTGGTTCATATGTGCCGAAATATGACTTCCCCAAGAAATATTACGTGATAGTCAAACACAACATTCTGAACGACCTCAATCGACTGACTAAAATCGACAGACACTAAAGTAATAAAATTGTCTGTATGTGTATATTTTTGTACGCTGTTTAATGATAGTGATTAATCGTAGACAGCATTACATACCTAAATTAAGTCGTATAATATATTTTTTGCATATTTTACTACTGCTATGATTCAATCGAACACACGAACGTGCTATTTAGATTGTATTCGTAAATCTTTATACTTAACTGAAAGGAGTAATGAAGCTATTACAGTAGTACCATATTATGTGACGACTTCCACATGAAGCACAATCGAGAACATACAACAGCGCCATAGGCCGGGTAAGCATTGAACCACGTATTAACTAATCCTGAATCGCGATATAGAGGTTCTCACATCGATTGGCATATACACAACTGCCTGACATCAACTGTGGGGCCGTAGCCCACCAGGTTCCTTTATGATGGAGGTACACGACACCCGTTCTTTCAAACCATATAAAACAACCATATCTGTTGATTACATACTTTGTTATCATCAATAAACTACACCATAATGTAGGACAATAGTTTGTGCTCATCAGTTCACTCAGTTGTCGAGCAAATTCGACCAAAGTTCATTTTTTTAGCTTTTGCACTTTTCCTCCACATAAACTTTAACTGTGCTAAAATTTCATTCTCCTCCGTCTACATCGTTCTTGTTAAAAAGGGTACAAGTTTTTGCTTCATGAATTAATATTTATAGAAATGGTCAGTGGTCTGAATTACTAAACCAATAGGTCACTTGTTACATGATAGGCCTTTTTTTTTTTTTTTTTTTTTTTTTATGTGTGGAAAATTATCATGGACCGTCACCCCACCGGGGGTTACGGCGGGGTGGTGTGTCGGACTTGAACCGACTAAAAACCACACAGTGTGCCTTCTCCGCGCTTCTCCGTTTAGGAGGAGGAGAAGTCCAGGGTGAGATCTCCTTCTGAACTGCTCCAGCGCCTGCCCGCTCCTGGTGCGGGCACCGTCTCGGTTTGACGACCCTCTCTTAGGCGGCGTCCGGCACACACCGACGCCGCCTCCTCGCGGCTGACCACATAGGGCGGGTGGAGGGAAAACCCATCCCGTCCACCCACGGCCACACTCAAGGCGGCATGAGGCGCAGATGTTCGCGCCTCCGCCGCCCGAGTCGCCGGCGGCGAATCTGGTCCGATTGGATGTCGTCCTCCCGGGCCTTCTCCGCCGCCTCCTTCTGCGTGATTACGTCCTCGCAGAAGGTTGCGACCGCGGTAAATGAGCTCTCGCTGCCGGCCATGGAACGAACGACGGCCGGAAGCGAGAGATCCTCTCCGATGACTGCAGTGAGGACCCGGCGCTGCGTCTCCCATGCGGGGCAGACCGGTTACATGATAGGCCTGCCGTAACTAAGCGTTTAAAAGAGTCATTTATAAAATATATATATGTGGGAAATATATTTGACATTCTTGAAATAAAACTATCTTCTTACCTCTTTTTCACTGTTTAATGAATTTCAAAACATAACCGGTTTCGTCTTATATCATTCACTAGATTTCGCTACTGGCTCTGCCCGCGTTAATGTCCTTACTCAGGCTTTAGACTATCTGAGTAGAAAATTTCATTCGGTAAAATGGTTTTTGAGTTTACCCTTAATGGGACAGACAGGCAGACAGACAGACAGGGACGCAGCGGAGGACTAGATTTCAAAATATGTAGTAATGATCATGCAATCCTTGATAATGGCATAAGGTGAAACCGGTATGGGTAATGGTTAAAATTTGATATTAATTTAGTTACAAGTGAGGTTAACTTCCCGAATCTATTTTAACAACTTCCAACAAATTCCAACAATCAAGAGCATATATTACAAGTATAATATTTTTGTCATTTTGAAGCAATACTCCTGACACTAAAGCTAAAGGATTGTACTATTATCTTTATACGATAAACACATATGTGAAATAAGATTGTTTTTTGACCTAAAACATTTGAATTTATCTACAGATCAATTTTAAGTCTGGTGACAGTTTTTATTTGTATAACATTTAGGTCGAATCTTGAATGAGAAAATAAAATATATAAAATATTTTAGACATCTTACACACATCGCCATCTAGTTCAAAACTGAGCAGAGCTTGTATTATGGGTACTGGACAACTGATATAAATACATAAACAAACATATCTTTGTAAATAGATACATAGAAAACATTCAAACTCCGAAACAAATATTTGATTCATGGATCACACAAACATTTGATCCGACCCGGGAATCGAAACCGAGACCTGTTGATCAGCAGACGTATGCGCAAACTACTATACCAACAAGGCAGTCAAAAAAGTCAAAGTCAGAAGAGGCGGTCAGAAAAGTTTCAAACAGTACAATTAAAGAGCTAAACCAGTCAGAGGCTTGCAACTAGATCTAGTAAATTAAAAGATCATTTACTAAGTATTCTTTTAAACCAACTTATGTGTTACGCATTTAATTTTTTTCAATGAATTTTTTTGTGATATGTGATCCTGTTAAAGTGACTCTAATCTGCGTGATGATAAGCATAAGTAGAATCTAATCTAATCTAGAAGTGGTTACCACCCTCATTGCAAATGCAGACAATTTAGTACGCCTACCCACTGCACTATGGTGGCCTATTGAGATGCTTTTGCGTATTGAATTACTATAGTTGTTTAACGAATCTGCAAATACCCAACCTTAAAAAAATAGAATAGAATAAACTTTATTGTACACTAGTTAATACAATATACATAAAATAATACAATAATTAACAGATTGACCATGTACAAATGGCGGCCTTATCGATAAAAACCAATCTCTTACAGGCAACCAAATATTCACAACTTAATAATTTTAAGGGCATAAATGATTGAATAGCTTGTCTGGCTGGCAAAATTTTAATTAAGTATCATTTACAGTCCTAGTCCTGCAAATAGAGGACATCTTTAAATACGCTTATGGGTCGCATATTTGTAGACTGTATTTGGGTCTCAATCTAAGCCACTCTTTGCAGTGTTACGTATTTAACGGTCTCCTATTGAAATTCGTCAAAGGGCAGGATTACTGCTCATTAATGAAAAGATGAAACGTGATTGGTTATATTAAAAGGTAAATTAAAAATCTGAATACCTTCTGCAATTCCGTCACAATGTTGTCAAAATCTAGCTTTAAATTGTATTTATTACAATTGCTGTTTTATGAAAACTTTTAGTATTGATTGAATTATTATATTATTGACTCATAAAAAAACATCAAATGCAAACTCCCTTCCTACGACACTGAAAAGTGTAAAATAACTTGGCTTTAATTTGAATTGGCTTAAATTACTATGTGAAAATTCTTGTCGATACCTAATTAGCTATTAATTTAAATAAAGTTAAGTTTTAATGTATGCTAGTTACCTAAAATCTTGCGATTAGTGCGGTTAACTATGCGGTCACTGATCTGTCATGAATAAATTCTACCTAAAAAGGACTGTGCGCTGACCAGCGTAAACACTTCGATGGTGTTCCTCTTTGTGATTTAGAACCTAAAAAAATGCCTAAGAAATCGAAGAAAAAAAAAAGATTCCGAAGAATTGAGAACCTCTGGCTTTTTGAAGTCGGTTAAAAATCAAAATCAACGCACCTATTTTTTCTCAAAAATCGTTCTTCTTCTATGAAATAAAATACAACCCCTGTCCTTTTTACTTACTAAGTGTAATATATTTTGTAATTCTTACTTATCACAATGCATAATGCAATGCAAATACAAATCTAGGATTATATTCAAAAGGCGATAAGATCTCTTGACACTTAAACAATCTAGTAAAATGAAATCAAGTCAAGATCGAAAGAAGAGTGTCAGAAATTATTGAAGTTTTACCACTTCCCCTAACTCCCTCAACTTTCAAACATGAAGACACTACTTAGTTATTTTTGTTGTACTACATTAGAAATATTTTAACCGTGAGTAAATTGAGATAAAATCCTCTTCCAGATGGTAGGAATGCCTGGCATGCGGGCGACTGTAAGTGGGTCGACAGTATCCGGCACAGAGGTATGCTCCCCGATAAACTGTATATATTTACACTGTGACACCACGTGGATTTAGTTATGAGAACTAGGTATGTTAACCAAGCCACATACCTGTAGCATCGGCCTGCGATCAAAGTATTTTAAAGCATAGTACAAGATTTTAGCAAATCTGATTATATGCCTTAAAATACTTTCAATCTTACATTTTACTTTATAAGCAAGACTTTGTAATGGTCAAGCTATTCAGTTTTAGAACATAATTTTATATACATAGGTATGACCCTGACCAAAATACGTTTTTTTGCTTGAAATACTAATAAAGATAACTCAATAAAAACTGTGGTGAATTTCATGTTTTTTTTTGAGTATTCAGAAATCGTTATTTGTGATGGTGTTACTGATATATATTTTTTTAAAGTGACAGGATAGATAGTTCTTTGTTATAAAACGATATTTTTGGAAGTTTTTATAATTAAAGACTATTGACAATATGAATCGTCCAGTATTTAATAACTAGTGAAATATGAAGAAAGTAGCAGATGATCTGTGCAATGACTAATAATGAATCGTAAAATCCCTGATATTGAACTGAATGAATTCCGTTTGGATTGTCTCTAAATTTTTTACTACTTTCAGTCTGTATAGTAAACTTATGAGTCAACATCCTTGAAAGTCAAAATAAACCTGAATGAACATCTTATAACTAAAGAACTACTATTTAGATAGGCGTTCATTTTATAACTGATTTTGTGATAACTGATCCTATATGCACAGAATGCTTGTTCTATCTATTTGTGCACATTAGGGCCACTCGTGTGGTGATAGATTAAGAGGGTTAACTAAGAAAAAGTAGCGTGGTCAGTAAAAATAAGGAAAACTTGAAACATACTCTAAACCAAGCCAACCGACGTGCTCCAGCGCCAGCGTCAGGCCAAAATCTTATATTCTAAGTCTATACTCAGCAGTGGACTAGTAAAATTTGTTTATGAAAGGTATGCGTTGTTGTCGAACTCGTTAAGAATTGTGTGCTTAAATGCTCTAGTATGTCCTAGGAGAAAAGATGGCCTAGATATGATCGTAGATTCTATGGGCCTAGAGGTATACGAAAATACACCGATGAACATCTTAACATCAGGTAATCTTAATAGGTAGTGGAGTCTTGCTGATTTCAGCTGATATCAGGACGAATATGCTCTAGCGGGGCAGTACTACTTTTACACAGACGACCAAAATAAAACGAAATCTGACCGTTTAAAGCGGGTCAAAATCGCACCCAAAAGAGTCAGTTACTAACATACAAACATACAGGTGAAGCTTATAAAAAGCGTGGAAAAATGAAGTAAGAACGGAGGGCCAATGATTCAGAAGCAACTCATTAAACCGCCATAGTGTGGGTCCCTCATTGTCTATACTCACAATGAGGGTGATGACTCCTACTATTGGATTCTAGTCATGCTTTCCATCATGGAGGGTAGTCTATCTTAAAGTGTTTTTCTCGAATATTTTTTCAAGCTTTGAAACGTTGTAGGAACAGTAGTTATAATTTATATTCTGACACTTTGTGTAATTTATTGGTCCGTTAAAAAATGTCATACAAATTTGTTAATTTTATATTGCACTTGTTTCATGTCATGATTAGTGAGGAATTTCTGAGTTGCTGCATAACGGTGTTGGCCACGCGAGCTCATTATAAACACAGATATATGTCGGAGGAAGAGATAAACTTCCTGGCGTTTAGCATTCCCGCTTTTGATCTATGTTTTTACGTTTTAAGAATGCCAGGAAACGCATACACGTATGCGTTCAGTCTGTCTGGAGATTTAAATAGAAAAAAGTGAAGTTTAGGGAGCAAAGAGGCAAAGAAACAGTTTAAAGTTTAGTTTAAAAGTTTATAGGAAACTAGCTGACGCCCGCGGCTCCGCTCGCGTCCTAGAGATATGAAAAATAGATATTGGCCGATTCTCAGATCCACCGATATGCACAAAAAGTTTGACACAAATCAGTCCAGCCGGTTTGGAGGAGTATGGTAACTAACACGAGAATTATATACATAAGATGAAATTGGACCGTTTTCAATCACCAACTTTTTATGTACACTCTATGATAATTAAAACATATTGTAACTTGCCAGTTGTTCATTTAATATTTCATTGGATGACATATTGAAAACATTTCCTTTACAAGTGGTAATCTTTAACATCTGTTAGTAAGTCTTTCTACATTCACAACCTTTTATGGCTCTTGTTCAATTAAAACGTTTACTTCTTTACGTGAAAGAACAATATTGTGTCGTCAAATAAAAATACTATTGGCTGAAAATACTTGTTACCTCATAAACGTGCAATAGGTGAATTTTAATTGTAATAATTAGATATGTCGTAGTTTCACATCTAATGGCGTTACAACGCGTCATATCGCGTCTTATCACGTCATTTCACATTGCGTTGTGTTGCGTCTTATTCTTAGCATTTATCACGAGTTATCACTTGAAGTCGCTTTACTTATTTTCGTTTTTTATTACTTAACGTTGTTTTGCTTAGAGTCGCTTCACTTGACGTCATGTTGCTTGTACTTACGTCAGGAGAGGTCGCGTGACGTTCCGTTGCATTACAAGTTACAACATATTGTGTAATTTGAAAGGTGTATCTAAAATACACACAATTAAAAAGTTGTGAATAGAAAAAATCAGATCTAATCTCATATATGTATCTGGGTGAAAGGCAAAGAAAATATTTTGAATCACAACATTTTCCAACAACTATGTTTACAGTACAAATGACATAATTTATGGAATGTCTTGACATTGAACATGTTAAACATGATATTTTACAAATTCAAGGGCTGATTAAATACTCAAGTGAATTGTTTAGATTTTAATTCCTTAGAGATGACGTCAATGCTTTACAAATGTATTTAAAAAAAAGGTCTAATGTATAAAAATACTTGATTCTTTTGAAATAACCCGTATAATATTAAATAATTACTACACTTTTATGTTAGTTATGTATGTCAATTTAGGTATTTTAGAGGCTCTGTTTAAGGAGTAAATACTTAATCATCAAAAATGTTGAATAAAAAAGTCTTCTGGGGTACCACGTACTGGAAGACGAATCTTTGGTAAGTTTCCTATAAGGTAGTAATACTACGTCAGTGAAGGTTGCTGGAAACCATTGGAGGTGAATAGTATAAGAGTGATAGTTATCGAGATCATAGGGGGGAGCTATGGCTAGCACTGGATGTCTTTTGACTGAGATAATAATAATAGCAACTCTAAAAAAATCTAAAGAAGTTTTGCAGCATGAAGGCTGAAAAACCCCACAACGCTTTCTACAAAGATTGACTAGCGATTTTTTTGTAGCAGATTGTTTCAAGCGCTACGGAAGCTACGAGCATCTTCGTAGCATTTAGTAGCAAATAATTTTAAATGAATTCGCAATCATAATCATTATAATAAAACATAATAACAATTTACGACTGTACAAAGGAAACAGCCATCAAAACATCATATGAGCTGTAACAATTTGTAAAAGATAATATATTTATTATAATGGAACATAAAATTAATTGCGCGTTTGTTGTTATTGCAAAGAGACCCGTCTTTATTTTTCATTTGAAATTTTCCGATTAGAGCTTCTCTAAAATTTATTATTTCAAAAGCTACAATTGCATGCATTGTTTCGTTAGATAAATGAGCAATACACGCTATGCTTCTAGAGCTGTATGTTGTAAGTAGGGTTGGCAGCTTACTTCTATAATCTAAATATGATCATGATTGAATACAACCAGAGTTGGTATTTCAAGCAGGTTTGTATTAAAATCTTCAATACTTTCGTTGAGATATGAAGCTGGCTTAAATTAATCTACGTGCTCTTAAAACATTTTGCCTTGTGATAACAATTTATATGAAAAATTCGTATGCAGTATTTTCAGCACTTTACACCATTTTGGTATCTTAAATACATAAAACAAGATACTGCTGAGTCCTGACTGGTTATGGAGGTTTTATCCCAGTCGCTCCGTAGAAAAACTGTCATTCGAATAAAGCCGGTTGAACTAATAGACGACCACAATTAAAACTTGATAAAGTATGGTCGTCTAAAATTTATTAAATAAAAACTATGTATTTTTCGCTCCCTAGAATTTTATGTGTTGCTTTCAAAAACTAAAAAATAACAAACTGATATAAGAACCGTTATCTAATGATTTGTATCTATGAAATAAACCGAGTGGTATTTTAATATAAGCAATGGTGCCATTGACCTTTTGTTTATTTTCAGAAGAATCCTAATCCTATCTCACTAAGCCGTAAAATTTTATATAAAACGAATTAAATTACTCTGTGTATATTTTAGATTATGTGGAAGATATTTTAATCTGTCAACGGAAGACATATTAAATATTCGTCCCCGTCTTGCGTGAAATGACAAGATTAAACTTGTGCAACTGTTTGTATAGCTTCCATATAGAATAAGTCAAATATTTATGAACACACACGCACATGCGTGCACCACGAAAAATTATAAATCTCAAATTTTTCAATAGTTATAAAAAATCATAATGAACAAATTAATAAACTTTAATGAAAATAAACCGCAGGATCTTTTAAAGTACATATATCAAAATTTTTAAAATCACATTTTATGTTATAAAAAAAATATTTTTATTGCTGAACTCTCTTTAGCGGCGGCGCGCGCATGCCGTAACTGCCGCGCGGAGCCCTATTTTCAACGTCTAATTAAAATTATAAATAATGGAGATAGAATTCCGGGAGTTAAGACTTTTTTATTGGAAATTTCCTCCTCTTTAACGGAGCTTTTTTCAAAATTGCTTCAATGTTAATATTTTTCGAGTTATTAACAAAAAACGAAATATCATTTTTTTTTCATCTTATTTTGTTAATAACAATTGCAATTTTTAACCTGCACCAAAATCCTTCAAAAACATTTTTCTAGAGGTGATTCCGAATCGAATGAGCCATCGCTCATATTTTTAGGACCTTTATCTCTATTTTTCACGTTTTTGAACTTGTTGACTAGACTAATACAACCAATACAGAAACTATATATATCTATTTAGTAATGATTTACAACAAACAATCGAATCAAATCAAACTCGATATTCATACAATATTTAGATTTACCACAAGTGTTATGGATCAAAGCCTTTCATTTGCATGAGGACCGTCTACTCACAATATTCACCTGCGTACATAACTCGGCCCTCCAATTTCAACACAACCATTAATATTTCATTTGTAGATTTGTTGCGATGACGTGGTGCATACCACAGCGCGTTGTCATGGTGGCTCTCTGCCAAATAATGAATACCAACACCTCGTAAATGCGTCGCTCGCAGGTGTAGGGCCAGCTTTATATCGCAAAAGGTTACGTGAGTTTATGAATAATTATAGGATAGATAAATACCGGGGTAGTACTACCCTCACACAGAAGACCATTCTAATAAGGACAGCATCCGTGCTGTCGTATTTCGTTGTGTGAGAGTGAGACCAGGCCGCCATAGTGTTGGTCACCATGCTTCATTGACTACCCTCACAATGAGGACTCCACTCCTGAATTCTACTCATGCTTTCCATCAGGCAGAGTAGATTCACTTTGGTAGGCTTAAATAAAAAAAATACTGATACAAGTATCTAATCTAAATATTAAATATTATTAGTATACTAAAGAAACGAAATACTTAATTTATATAGAACTATATAAATATTAAGACAATGCAGTTTCACTGGTGTCGGACCACAAAGACTTTACCCTTTATTACTCTTTACATAATATGAGTCGATTATATTATATTTTCACATACCTTCCCCGATATACGTCGTAAATTTTGTCGTAAATTTAAAAAAAAATGTATATATCTAATCTTAAAAACATATTTTTTTCACTATTGGTAGGATTCTGTGAATCGAAAAATATCAACATCAAACACTTAATACTTACAGGTTTTAATTTGTTCCCAAATTTCAAAATATGCGACACTAATGACTGCATATTTTTATAGCGATGTATTTATAAATAGGTCGTAAACATTCCATGATTACGTAACATTTATGAGTTTTTGTTTTGATGCCGAACAGCTAATGCCAGTTTACATAAGGCAGAATAAATAGATGTTCAAAACAAGCAGCGCCTACGTTCACTGCAAATAGCGCTGTCTGCCCCGTGGGTGATTGAGGTGACTAAGAGGTCACGCGAGGTTGGCTGGAGATATTCTATGATTCGGCAATATCTTGTCGCTAAGAGACAAGCAGCAAACACAATGCAACAACATTGCGCAATCTTTCTCTCTAATTTGATTATGAAACAAAATACTATCGATAGTTTTTGTCTGCACGGTTGGTCTAGTGGTTTACGCCGCTTTTTACTGCGCCGTGTTGGAGGTTCTAATCCTACATGGGATGACACTTTATGTGATCTACAAATTGTTATTCCGAGTCTAGATGTTTATTGTATTTGTAAAGTAATGTCCCCTACGACATAGGACCATATTCATAATGCGGGCAGTTGTCTTTTTAAAAATAACTTCCTTCCTTCCTTGTCAGTTACTTTGTTACATAATTATTCTTTGCATTTCTTCGTTTAATAATAGATCAAGAATAAGCTGGACCTTAAACTTTATAAAAGTAGCTTTTGCCCGCGCTTTTATAATGTGTAAGTAACTTCTCTATCTGTCTGACCCACGTATTCACAGATGGTACAAAGGACATAGGCCGCTTACCGCGATAACCGACATACACGCGGGCAAATAATAAAGAGAATAAGAATAATAAATATAAAGAAATTAGGTGGATATTTTATACCACATACTTAATGATGACACATTGAACTACATAATCATACATCCCTATTTAAACAGGAACCGCCACCTGAGAGACGTAATCACTTCACCCAGCAATGTCGTCTAAACCTAAACAAAATTATCTGAGATTATTTACGCCAGAGTGGCACAGGCAAAATAGCCCTGACTTCTCATTTACTAAATATATACCTTTTGTACACATCCTTTCACCTTGGCAATGATAATAAGTACACTTGTTAGTCCAGGGCCATCATCACTTAAACATTTAATTACTATTGTAAATAAACAAGTCGTCTCGCTTCATTTGCACGTGTAAAAGGTTGCTTAAAAATAAACGTATTATCTAAACAACTTTACTTCGTACATTCAATAATGTGTCTAAAATAAACTAGTGCTTTTTAAACAGAAATAAATTTGGTTTAAATCTAGACTAGCGTATGATTCACACTTAGTTACTGCCGTCTTCAAACATTCGTTCAGTAATACCTCTGTTGTAAGTGTATCTTAAAGTTTAGATCTAATCATTCCAGATCAATTAAATGGACTTTCATTTGGTGAAAGATAAATCTGGAGAAACTGGGTGTAGAAATATATTGTAATTTGGAAATAGATTGTAAATTGAGCAACAACTAGGATATAACATTAACATAAAAAACAACTCCAATTCATTATCATTTCACAGGTAGTGGAGCCATGCTGATTTCAGTACGAATGGGCCGGCTCGAAACAGAAGATCAACCTAAAACGACAGCATTCCTTATGTCGTCTTTGGGGCCGTTCATTAATCACGTGATCTTTTTTTGTCATTTTTAACCCCCCTCCCGTTTGGTGATACATGGTGAGGTTTACGCCTACCCTCACTCTATATCACGTGTATTTTTTAGTGGCTACAAAGAATCTTATTTTTTTTTTAATATTAATAAAATAGAGGTATAAGCATTAGGTATTTTATTATCAAATCAAATGTCTAATTACGTTGAGAGGTAGAGTAGAAATGTTGCAGGTTGTTTTTGACTGACATAAAAATAATGAAAGAAATGCGAAAATTTGCAAAGTAAATAAATACACGTCATATATTACTACATCCCCCCTGCTCCTTGTGATATTTCCTGATTTATTTGCGACTGGCAACGGAACTCCGCAACCCTAAGGAAGAACTCAAATTCGAAGAGTGAACTAGTTGTCAGTATATTTGAGAGCATTGGCTTTCCAATAACGATTGCCATAGATGTTCATGACAACCGGGACCGACTGCTTTACGTGCTCTCAGAGGCAGAGTGAATCACCGCCAAATTTCCAAACTCCGGGCTGTTATTAGGAATTTCCTAGGAAAAACCCAAAAACACTTTTTGGCCCGACCCGGGATTTGAACCCGAGACCTCTTGCTTAGTAGTCGCATACGCTTACCACTAGATCAACTAGCGGTCTTCATTAACTAATAATAATTATCCTTACATAAAAACTTAATATTATATTTTTCTACTAAAGTCTTGCATATGCCCGTCATCTGTTTTCCAGTCATATGTGCTAGTTGCAATAAATTTAGTCCAGATTGCTCACCTTTAAATCGTCTAAGTAGCTCATGTGCCGAGGTAGCACAGGCGTGAAGACCGGCCTTATCATCAATCATTTGCAACATTGTTCGTCTATACTTCCTAAAGCTTTGATCATAAACTCACGCCGTGACACCGGCACAAAGTTTCTGCCAAACATTTAGCTTCTACATTCTACACGTACATACATAGCATCACGTGCTTATATTTATATATATTTAACGCGTATCTGTCATCTTAGGTTTTACGGAAAAGTACAATGGTATTGAGTGACGCTGTACAAAATAACAATAGGTATAATTTTCCGGTACACAGATAATTCTCGAATCGCTACAATGTCTGATTTCGATAGTTTTTCCGCTTATTTTACACTAGCTTGCGTCCGCGGCTCCGCCCGCGTGTTTGTCGGTTATCGCGGTAAAAAGTAGCCTATGTCCTTTCCCAAGTTCAGTTCTATCTTCATACCAAATTTCATTATAATCGGTTCAGTGGTTTAGGCGTGAAAGCGTAACAGACAGACAGACAGAGTTACATTCCCATTTATAATATTAGTAGGGATTCAACGTAAATACTTAAGTATGTGTTAATCGAATATACTTACATATACGTACTCCTTCGACTGCCTTCTTGGTCTAATAGTTAGCGTATGCGGTTGCTGATAAAGAGATCTCGGATTTGATTCCCGGGACGAACCAAATGTTTGTATGATCTGCAAATATTTTTTTCGGAGTTTGGGTGTTTTCTATGTATAATATGTAGGCATTTACGAAAAAAAAGTACATAATATGTATTTATATCAGTTCCCTAGTACCCGTGGCATAAGCTCTGCTTAGTTTGGGACTAGATGATGTTGTGTGTCAGATGTCCAAAAACATTTATTTATTTACGTAAGTAAAACCTCCTTTATAATAAAATTGCTATGTGCAGTAGTGGACTATGGAGTGTGTTATCACGCGAGTGTTAGTAAAATCAACACAAAGCGCACATTAAATTTAACTATTAACCAATTTACACATTAATCATATGAAGACTGTAATCTCTACAATTTAATGTTATGCATTTACCTATACCCTCAATTCTGATTTTCTTCATAGCACTAATCTTTAGGAAGATACTAACTGAGGTAATTACATTAGTTTAACTTATTTCTGGTTAAATTTGCTTGTTGCTAAAATTATGTTTGCTACAAACTAAAAATAAAAGCCGGAATTCCGTCCCAAAACTGTAAACAGAACAGAATGTGCTACAACTTAACAATTATTTAAAAATTATGTACTTTGTGTTCACATACGTGTTTTCAGTACTGCGGCTATACAGTTTAGAATACTGTTCACTAAGTATCTTATACAGTATGAGGTGATATATTCAAAACTATATCGTTTTCCTTTCTTTTGAAATTTTCGATCAGGGATCGAACTGCATACCACCCACTGCCTATTCTTTATTCAATGTGAACTTGTGTAAGTAGTCACGTTTTGTACATTATAACCAAAGATAAACAACAATAATTAGCCGTCAGCCGAACATATTTAAGTACCAACGTGAGATACCATTCTATGACTTTTGGCAGACGACTAGGGGATTTTTTTCATTAACAAATATTTTGTGCTAGGGCTGCTACGTACGAAACTGATTGTTTACATGATAGAACAAAGTAAATTCTAAATGATTTACTTAAAAGGTTATAGCTCACAATCTGTTACTGAAATATTCAGCGTAACCTTCGAAATCATTGTCTGAAGAAAAGTATTCTAAAAATTGACAATCTTTCCCAAGTAAACTATAATACATTGAGCGAGCATAGGTTACGTCTAAGAACTAGATTCAACCCATGAATTTCATTTAAAATTATTTAATAAAATAATTTCTTGAAGCTCATTTCAAATGCAAGATACCTAGAATAAAAACAATGCATCGGCAAAGCGACATGCTATTTAAAATAATTAAGGGAGCCGAGACTGCCAAAAGACAGGTTTATAACCTCGAAATTGAGAACAATGACAATGATGTCACTTATTTATTGTTCTATTCACAATATTCTTGTGACTTAGGTCAGTTTTCTAGATCAAACCATTATACAATTACTTTATTGTCTGTCCCCGAGAGTGACACTAATGAAAATTTACATACGGTACAACTATTTGACTTTCAATAAACGTTTTTATAAATATATCTCTGGATTACTTTACTTATTACTTTAAGTCATTTTAGGGTTCCGTAGCCTAATGTCTGTCTGTCTGTCTGTCCGTCCGTATGTCACAGCCACTTTTTCCGAAACCTTAAGAGCTATACTGTTGAAACTTGATAAGTAGATGTAATCTGTGAACCGGATTAAGATTTTCACATAAAAACAGAAAAAAAACAATACAATTAGGGGTCCCCATACTTGGAACTGAAACTCAAAAAAATATTTTTCATCGTACCCATACGTGTGGGGTGGATAGGTAATAGGTATTTTTTTTCTTTTTCTTTTAAAAGACAACTCCCGCATTAGGAATATAAATTCCTGTGTCGCGGGTGACTTTACAAACATACATGAAACGGACACAAAGAACACCCATTTATATCTATGGATAGGTATTCAAAAATGATGTTGAGGTTTCTAATATTATTTTTTTCTAAACTGAATAGTTTGCGTGAGAGACACTTCATAAGTGGAAAATATGTGTCTCCCCTGTAACTTCTAAAATAAGAGAGTGATAAAACTAAAAAAAAAATATGTTGTACATTACTATGTAAACTACCAACGAAAATTGGTTTGAACGAGATCTAGTAAGTAGTTTTTTTGTAATACGTCATAAATCGTAAACCGCAATTTACCTTTCATTCAATCAATTCAAAATTTTAAAAACATCGATCAAAGTTACAACGAACTACAAGAACTTTTATATGATATTACTTGCTGATACGGAACCCTTCACACTTGTGCTCTCTCTACAAAACTTTTTGCTTTACATTAATAGATAGATAAATTTTCTTTATAGCATATAATGATTAGGAAATAGATAAGACAAACACATTTTTTCTATCTTTATAATCAAACATGATATAACATGCAGAGAGATAATAGTCAAATCCGTCGAATCGAAAATTGCTGATTTTATCATAAACCTTTGACTTTAACTCTTCTGAAAAGTCTCTCTCAGAGGTCTTTGAACCGTATGAAAAAAGTATTTACCACATTTCAAATAAAACAAGTTTTAAATATAAAACTGTCTTTGACTTGTCATTCAACACTGAAGCGACGATAATAATATAACCCATTATTACTGTTATTTAGTAGTTGGCCGAAAGTTTAGAAAATGTAATTTCAAGATTTGGCAAGCCCTTCCCAATTTTCTTCTTAACCACTTTCTATTTTTTGTCATCTCGCTGTGATAATGGAGCAAAGTACCCTTTAAGTAGTTAAGAAATTTCTGAAAAATCTAATTTTCTGCTAGCTTTATCATACAATGAATAAATCATCCAGATAAGTTTTATATCGAAGAAGAATATTAATTTAAATTAAATATTTTTTCAGTTCTAAAGAAAGTAAGAATGAATAAAAAAATGCACAATTTTTTGTCACAGTTAATTTTTTTACAGAAAACTCCGTCTGCTCCAGCCCTCCCAATATTACAAATTCAAAAGTAAATTTGTCCGTCTGTCTCCCTACTACGCTAACCGCATTCTTGGGCTGGACATAGCTCTATTAAAGCTGAAAAATCGACATACGCGTGGATGCAGCCTTAGTCAAAAGCTAGTGAAGTTATAAAAATGAATTCAGTATGGAATATATGTAGTAAATTATATAAGTGAGGTATGTGGCCGACAGCGCCAACGAGCCACGGCTAGGAACTTCAATATAAATAGCCAGGAATGTGCGCTGGTATGCGACGACACCGGGAAAGTTAACTGTCCAGCAATTTCTTTCCCATTCCAATGAAGCTTGAATTCTGAGTCACTCAGCATATATTTAGCTTATGAAACATAAATACACTTTTAATTCATGCATGAATTTGATTAAGAATTAGTATCATATTCATCATTATCTCAGTTGAAAGACGTAGACTACTGGACATAGGCCTCCCCAAGGCTTCCCACAACAATTGGTCCTGGGCTTCCCGCAACCTTCAACAAGTCGTCGGACCACTTGTAGAAGGTCTGCTCACGCTCCGTCTTCTAGTACGTGGTCGCCACTCTAGGAATAATAATAAGAATTAAATGTAACAGTGCCTAAACAAAAACTTAGTCCAGTCCTGCTCTATAATATTTTTTATTGCTATTTCTAATTTGCGCTGTTTCTTTTATATGAATTTTTTACTTTAAGATTCAATTCCCAAACAGTTAGTATGTCAAAACTTCCTTTCTAAGGAGGGCCCATTCTATTTCCAGCAGTGGTTTACCAGAGACAGTTATTCATGATGACTACTTTCAGAGATCATTATTACGTACTGATATTAAAATCCTTTTTTCTTATTGTTTGACCGTTTACAAAAGTAGTCACACTACTCGTACTCATCACTCTAAAAATATATAGGTAACTAGCTGACCCGGCGAACTTCGTACCGCCTTAGAATATTAATACACAATAATTAGCAATAAATTAAAATTGCGACTATAATTTGAGATTTAAACTATCCTATCTCTCAAGTTAGATCGAACTGCACATGGTGTGCGAATTTTATTATAATCGGTTAAGTGGTTTAGAAGTCCATTGAGGACAAACATTGTGACACGAGATTTATATATATTAAGATTAAACAAATATTTTTGACGAATGACACATAACTTCATCTAGTACCAAACTAAGCAGAGCTTGTTCAATGGGTACAAGTAATATATTTTTACACAAACAATATTTAAAATGCTATAATTTATGTATTCTATATTTCATTTTATTATTATATGCAAAGAAATACGAGTAGATAACTTCAACAAACTGGTGAATAGTCGTAGACACAATTGAGACTCGAATATATAATTTTTATCATTTTAAAACACAATGTAAAAGTACGTTACTGACAACCCAAATTTTATTATAAAAATATCCTTACTTAAAGGTTGTCTGGAAGAGATCGCCGTGAGCGTTATGACTGCCTATTGTAAAACCAGATATTAATCTCTGTATATAATATTTTTTGTACTTTAAAGTTGTTTACAATAAAGTTAATAAATAAATAAAATATTTACATTTGAACTTCTAAAGTAGAACTCTCTCTCTGTGTGTGTATTAATAAACATAAATTATTCTAATTGAATGGAAATAGAGAACTCGAATTCAATTTCACCATAACTCTGTTTAGCGTTTATAATCTAAATAGACGTGAACGAAACGTGTAATTTAAAATATAGTCATTGTTCTACAAGCTACAATTAGAAACTCTTGGAAGTTACTTGCGAAATTATCTGTACGCACTGAGTCATCTAGTTTTATTTCGTCTATTGTACGGCGTGGGATGTCGGGACTTACCGGAGTCTTCTGATATATTGAAGTACATATATTACTACAAAAACATATAGGTTAAAATACTTACTATGTAATTTGTATATCCTACTAATTTTATCCGCGAAAGTTTGTGAGTATGTATGTATGCGTGTTTGTTGCTATTCCACGCAAAAACTACTGAACGGATTTCGATGCAACTTCACAATTATATATATCTTACATATCAAAATAACACATAGGCTACTATTTACCGCAATAATAGACTATAACGCGGGCGTTGCCGCGGGCAAAAGCTGGTTAGTAATTTATAGAAAAATCACTTTCTGTAGAGATTCCAATTTCTAATTCAGCCTACTGTCGTCCACTGTTGAACGAAGGCCTCTTCCGAAGAGCGTCAACAGTCTTAGGTTGTCCGCATTTCCTCCTGAAGAGATTATCTATCTATCTATATATATAAAAATGAATCCCTATTTCCCTTGGTCACGCCATCACGCGTGAACAGCTAGACCGATTTCGCTAATTCCATAATTATTATATTCCATGAAGTACGAGGATGGTTCTTAAGGAGAGAAAATTAAGAAAAATATCTGATAAATTCTAAACTATATTCCCATACAAAACATTCGTAATAAAACTTAAAAGCCAATTTGAACTTTGCCACCATGCCATAAAGTTTAAGTTTTATTGGAGGGGTTCCGAGAATGCAAAACAATTGACTGACGTTGAATCGACTGTTAGGCGGTACGAAGGTTTCCTAATAATCTATAAATCTAAATGTACATAAAGGTAAAATATAAAATCCACTAACCTTTCTTTCTGAGACTCGACATAAAAAATCTTAAGACATATTGAAAGATTTCAGCAAAGGAACTTAGTATACCAACTCTTTCTTGTAATATTTGCATTGTGGCCTTTGTTTAAGTTTATTATAAATGTCATAACCACAAAAAGTTTTCTCAATACTGTAGAAACTGTAGTAATCAGCAAGTATAATTGTTTTTCTCATGAAATAGTCATTCGATGTAATGAATAAGACCGTCACTTGAAACAGTTGGGTACAACGACCAAAAACAAAAATATAATAAATCAAAACATAAAATTCAGTTCTAAAGAATTTCACAGTGATTTAGAATCGTAAATATTTTGCCTCGCGTGCTTGTATGTCGATGTTAAGGTCGCGCAAATATTTATAAGTGGGATGGAAATACTCTCTAGAATGTTAAGGAACTGGGAAGGTCGGAAAGGGAGGCCGTCTATCCACTACTTCCCATAGTTAACTCAAAATTTATTGCATTTTTAAAACTGGACACACTAAACATAAGATATAAATGACAGTATAATGAAAGCGAAGGTTGAACTTTACGTATAAAAGTAATTTATTATTGACCAAATCCAATTTTATAAACTACTAGATGTAACCTACCGTGTTTTGCTATAGTATTTTGTGGTAAAATTAATAGAAAATGAGGAGCAACTGACGTGGAAAATAGATGAAAACATTAATTGAATCGAGTTGTACGTCGATATGGTATCAGTCGACAGTGCACAGTTTTTGAGTTGTTGCGTTGTACACAAACCAGCCCCTTTAACCAAGCCATCTTGTTTCGCGTTGAATCTCTTTCTATAATCGCTAAGGCCTCTATTCTCTTGTATTACTGTCAAATATTTTGTTTTGACCACTTGACTTATCGTTGATTTGTCATTTCCGTACATTCTTAGTTTTCTAATAGCTTTTACGTTTTAGTACAGGCTCCCTGGTTCACTTTTACTCTTGATTACTAACAAGCTAATTTTCCGTGAGTAGCTTCGTTCCGATGAGACGCCCAACTTTTACTGTGCGTAAATTCTCGATTGAGGTAGGTAACAGGGGTAGCAGGGATGAAATATGTTGATTTGATGATCCTCAAAAAATAATTACTAACAGGGTTTTCTTCGGTTAAATCTGATGATAGTTATCTAAATTATTCAAAAAAATATTTGTCCTACAAATTATATGGTTTGATCAAAGAGTACCCCTTCTTCCAACATGTATCAATAACGAGGTCACCAAAAATGATTACTAGCCAGCTGTTTTATTTTCTGTTACTTAGTTGATATTTATATAATTCAACGATTTCATTGTCCTACAAATTGCGTGGTAGGTTATCCCGGTCCTACGCTCAGAAAATGTTAATACCACAAGTTTTTTTTTCTCATTACTAACTGTAGGACAAGAATATTATATGATAGGTTAGTGTGTTCTCTACCCAAATGAAATAATGTCCTACAAAAAAACAGGTATGTATCACTAGTCCGACAAGAATTGTCGTTCTTTCGTTTTCCCGTTAGTAACGTAAGATACTGTGAAAACAACATTTTTTTAAATATTAATAACTTATTTTTTAGTTAGATGGGTAAATAATTGTGTATATACATAAACAAAATAATCTTGAAATCTTTGCTATTATCGCTGTTATCTTCATCCATTTCGTTTTCCTCATTAGTGATATCAGTCTCTGTAATAACATGAAAAAATTAAGTAAGTTATATAATAACTAGCTGACGCAGCGAACTTCGTACCGCCTTAGAATATTAATTCTTATTAAAGTATTGTGTTTAGTTATTAACTGATAGTGACAAATCGTCAGCAGCGCCAACTAACGGGCCCTGGCCGGTAACGCCACAATTACTTTGTACCTGCATTTTAAATCTGTAATATCTTCAAAAATATTAATTTAAATTACATACTGTAAAGGGCCATATTAATCTATATTAAATACACAATGTATATAAGGTACTTAATTGGATAAGGATTAATACTGTATTGCTTAAAATCGCTTCCTAAATAAGCCATTGTTTCTCGTATAAAGAAACAATAAAAAAATGGCTATTGTGAGTTATCCCTAAGAGATAGACATATACCATGGCGGACTTTTTTGTAGACCTTTTTAAGGTGTACAATACTGTAGTACATTGTTTTGATCTATCTCGTAGGGTACAGCCAGCGTTTGCAATGTAAGCGTAAAAAATGGATTTATTTACGACATGTTTATTATGCATGTATTATACATAAAAACCTTCCTCTTTAATCACTCTATCTATTAAAAAAAACACATCAAAATCCGCTGCGTAGTTTTGAAGATTTAAGCATACATAGAGACAGAGAAAGCGACTTTGTTTTATACTATGTAGTGATGATGAATCAATAGATAACAATAGTATTAGAGTACCTTGTATGTCAGAAGATAATTCTTCAAAAGATGGACTTTGGGGACCACCAAACCAATAATATTGATATTTGCCATCAATTATTGTCCATCCAAAATTTTCTGACAATTTTTCCGTGGGGCATCGCATGTGTGCATTACACCAAACATTGCAGATGAACACAGTTCTTTTGATATGTTGCAACAATTCTTGATTTGTTGGTGGCAAACTGGAAGGATCATATCTTACGATTTTTTGTCTAAAAATTTCTTCATTTTCAGTTTTTGATTTATATCCCTTTTCAAACAACTCATACCGTCCTTTATTGATATATTTTTTTATTTACTTACTTACTTACTTCACTTACTACTTACTTACTTTGGTTACTTTTAGACTTACAACTAGTGGGGTTCAGATAGTTAATTAATATAAAATGTTAACGTGTGAAGTGACGACATTGCAAAAAATATCACGAAATTTCACCCTCATTGTTAAATTGTCAATTACTAAACAATCATAATTGGGTTTGAAAGACTAATTAATCCAATATTAATCCTTACTATGTTAACATAGTTCAAAACTGGACAAAGCAATTTACTTCATACATTACAAATTCTCCCATTAATTTGGGATAGAAAAAAGTTGTTTTTATGGTAACACTGTATGTGTATTGCACTTATTATTTTTTAAATTTGATTTTAGCGTCATTTCTCTTAATATCAACGCATAAACAATATCTTTACTTGTGAAAAGTATTTCTGCTTGATTTACAATACTTTTATCACTTTGAATCGCATAATTTATCTACACATTTGGTCGTTTTATTTTCATCTCATCACTAAAATGACTTTTTCCGTGAATTAAAACAAATCCTAATAGCGGTTTAACGTTCTTGGTACGCAATTACACATCTACTATAATATATATCAATGAGCATAATACAGTAAATAAATTGCTTTTTAATTTCCTTAATTTAAAATAGGTATTCTATTGGAAGACCGGGAAAACGTATGACGCAATTTTTAGAACAATGTAATTGTTGAATATACAAATATAACTAAGTAAAAAAATTTGTAATCATTTTTGGTGAGCTCGTTATCGATACATTTTGGAAGGAGGGGGGGACTCTTTGATCAAACCATACATTTTGTAGGACAATTTTTTTTCGAATAATTGAGATAATTATCGTCATATTTAACCGAAGAAAAACCTGTTAGTAATAATTTTTTGAGAATCATCAAATCAACATATTTTATCCCTGCTACCGCTGTTACCTACCACAATCGAGAATTATCGTACAGGAAAAGTTGGGCGTCTCATAGAAACGAAGCTATTCACGAAGATTTGGCTTGATAGTAATTATTTTTGTATCTAGGATTTGTACCCTACTTTGGAGCGTAGGACCGGGATAACCTACCACGCAATTTGTAGGACAATGAAATCGTTAAATTATATAAATATCAACTAAGTAACAGAAAAAAAAACCGCTGGCTAGTAATAATTTTTGGTGACCTCGTTATCGATACATGTTGGAAGAAGGGGTACTCTTTGATCAAACCATATAATTTGTAGGACAAATATTTTTTTGAATAATTTAAACAACTATCATCAGATTTAACCGAAGAAAACCCTGTTAGTAATAATTTTTTGAGAATCACCAAATCAACATATTTTATCCCTGCTATCGCTGTTACCTACCACAACCAAGAATTTTCGCACAGTAAAAGTTGGGCGTCTCATCGGAACGAAGCTACTCACGGAAAATTAGCTTGATAGTAATCAATTTTAAAAATGAACCAGGGTCCTGGACTATTTGTACAATTTCACCTTGACAATGGGAGCTCAATTTTATTTAATTCACACGAGATTCGTAAATTGACAATCAATACGAGTACAATTTTAAAAAGGTTCTTTTCTTATTTAAATCAATATATAAAAATTAAAACATTTAGGGAACTGTTAGATGCTGAAAGATAATAAATAAAAGTGGTGACAAAGAAAACGAAGAGTTAGTTCCAATTTCTGAGGCAATATAATTACAGTTCTAAATGTCATTTACTTATTCTAATTGTACAATAAAAGTATTATTTTATTTCCTAAAAATCAAAAAAAAATACTCAAAAAAAAAACTTAATTATCAGATAAGATGCAAAAGATTTAAGATGAGTAATTTTTGCTTGAAATTTAAAAGAATATTTATACGTTTCAAACAAATATTTATTACACCCGTTGGTTGAAAGAAGACTCGGTGGAAGATCCTCATGCATATCCTCCGCTCATTGGGCGCATTGAAGAGGTCTATCGGAGTCTTACCGATTAAAAACCATCTCGGTGTACTTCTGCCTGCCAATACTCGGAGAAGCGAGAATCGTAATTGCATTCTTCCACCACAGACGACAGGCTTTGATCCGCCTCATCCAGGAACTTACACTATCACATATTATAAACATATAAATATTACATTTTCAATTGGTCATTATTTCTACAGAATAACATCGACTGTTCACATATGCTAGAGGTGCCGTGATGGCACTATTTTTTGTTTAATATTGACTCATATAGGTATTAAATTTCGCAAATCATAAAAGTCAATCTTTGACGGCATACTTATAAAATATGAAAATCTGGCTGCATAACTAACGGTTCTAACCTTGCACAGTCATTGGAACCTTAATGGCTGACATAAAATCATGTTTTGGCAGGTGCGAACAAAACACAAATAAGGTACCACCCACAGAGAAGCCAAAAATAAATTATTTGGGTACAATCCAAATGTAATTCAAAATAATACTTAATGCTAGGGTAGGTATTTGCCAAAAGTTTTACACCTGACTGGGAGTTTTACCGTTTGTGAAGTCTTTCCGTCGTCACTTCACGTCAACAGCTTTTAACAAATCACTGCTGGACATAGGCTGTTCCTAAGGGAGGATATTTTTGGCTACTATACCACGCTGCCTAGACTGGGTACTATACATTTCCTTTCAAGTTATCTTTGCAGTAATATTGTCGTGCTTACTTAGTCGCTTCTAAGACACGCATGGCAGGAAAAAGAGTGGTAAGTGGTAACACTTCGTATTCTTAGTCTACTCTTTCTTCGTAGCTTTTCTAAACCCAAAATTGATTTCAATTTATCTGATTCACTCGTTTTTTTTTTAAGGGTTTTGATATTTAATGCATGGATGTAGGTATAAAGAACAGAAATACATAAAGAATAATTCTTATATCCATATGCCTAGAAAATGTATACAAACTATCAAAAAGCACAAGATTTAATATATCGGCTAAATATGCACTACGCAACGGCAACGCGCCGTGCTACGATACCGCATCGTTCCACGTTGACGACGTCGTGACGTGGAGATGTGGACAGGCTCTAAAGACGCGCCGTGCGACGGAAAAAATCGTGGCTGCGAAATATTCGGGAGTGAACTAATATCACCTCCGTTGAACAACGCTTTAGCCTGGCCAATCACAAGGATTAATATACAAATCTCACGGCCAACCTTTATAATTAAACAGGCTTTTGAAGAAGGAAAAGACTGAATCACTGTCTTATTTCTATTTCTTTTTTAAATTTCTAAATTTTACGGAGTTTACCCCAAATAAATAAACCAATTACTTTTGGTTGCTGGACAGTTATTACAGAGAAAAAACATAAAATTATAACATAGAACGATCAAAATTGTTTATTTCTGTTAGATATCAACATTGAGGACACTTTTGTGCAAAAAATTGGAACAAGTCAATAAAAATAGAAACTAAGAATCTCTGAGAAAACTACGCCTGATTTCATGATGATTCAGTTGAAAAATGAAAGTGCCCTACAAATGTAACATCGGCAAATAAAAGTTGTATAAAATTTATTTACACACCTGACATATTTATCACCATATGACCCAAAACTTGATTTGTGCGTAATAAAAGTAATATACTGCTAAGTATTTAAATTAAAAGAAAGTTTTTCAATAGAAATTGCAAAATATACAGAGTCCACAGTCTTTTAAAGATAGTTCATTTTCTAAAAATACTTAATTACAATTATTGATAATACTATTTTATTTCACAGATAAGTTTATTGGAACAAATATCAACTGTCGTTGTTTGTTTACCATACTAGGATGTACCTACATAACTGAATTTTAGCTCAGAATCTTCTCTTTTTTTAAACAAATCGATCTAGAATATCGAAGAGAAAAACAAGTTTAATCTCGTTGCATCTTCTTATTTGATACCAAAATGCCTGTGTCTTAACCCAAGTGTATTTCGGTTTAGCAGATCCAAAGATTACCCTTTACAACCTCTCAAACTCGCAAACTTCACCTCTTAGTAATATTACTATAGATATATAAAGAAGGAAATATTTATGTATCTATTTAGGCATATATAGACATTCTAGATTTTTATTAACATAATTTTTTGCAAAAAATAGAAAGAATTTTTGGAAATGAAAGGACTGCATGTCTTCCCATGTACAGATATGGTTCACACCCTGTCTTGTTCTTGCAGCTAGCTAGCAGGCTTGGTATATACTTGATATTTTATGTACCATATTCCTCGTAAAATAAATAGTCCTAGTTTTAGAATAATATCATCGTAAAATTAGTCATGAGTAGGATATTATTTCTCATGTGTTTTGATTTGTATTATTAGTTTGTATAAAACAATTTGAGTTTTGTTCGCGTCCTAGGGGTATGAAAAATAGATGTTGACCGATTCGCACGCCTAACTGGTATGCATACAAAATTCCATGAGGATCGGTCGAGCCATTTCGGAGGAGTTTAATTACAAACACCGTGATATGAGAATTTTATGCAGAGTGGACCAGAAGTTCGTTTAAACTTAACTCGGTAGCTGCGACGAGGGGCTACGAAGCGCAAAAGCGGCCAATGGGAATTCAGTATCATGGCGTCGTTTAGTGATAAACAACGTGCGTTTTATGTTCGCGAGTAAACCCCAACAACGATTCTTAGACGTACCTTAGGCGTGCCCAGAACATCTTTGATTCCTATTCTTCACAGAACTTTTCATTTAGATCCGGACGAATTTTAAATGGTACAAGAATCAAAGCTCCAAGATCGCGCTCACAGGCTCCAATTTACAAACGAAATGTTAGACAGGTTCACCAGCTTTACCAACATTTTTTTCTCAGACGAGGCACATTTCCATGTAAATTGCATCAAAATTGCAGGTATTGGAGTGACACTAATCCTAAATTGAAACATCAAAGACCTCTGCATTCACCCAAAGTTACTGTATGAGCTTTGTCAGCAAGAGGCATTATCAGTCCATACTTTATTAAAGATCGCCGAGACAATGTTATAACAGTGAATACAGAGTGGTACATTGCCTAGGTACGGAACTATTTTTCACCAGCGCTACAGTTTCAATAGTTTTAATCAGCGATCGTGGTTTCAGCAAGATGGGGCAACATGCCATACTTTCGACGACTCATTAAGCACTGTTCGCGAAATTTTTGGACAAACAGTTATATCTAAAAGAGTTTCCATTAGCTGGCTACCTCGTAACCCCAACTTATCCCAATGGACTTCTTTCTTTGGAGATACCTTAAAAACAAAGTTTTCAACAGCATCCTGGAGTCCCTAGAGAAATTAAAGGAAAATATTCAAGAGAAAATGCAAAACATTTCACAAAACACTTGTGAGCAAGTCATTGAAAAATTTCGCTCCATGTTGCAGCAGTGTCAAAGTAGTCAAGAATCATTTAGATGAAGTAATTTAAAAAAAATAAAATCCCCATTAATGTACTTTAATGATAAATAAACAATTTTTATCTCACATAACTAATTTCTTTTAAATCATCATTTGAAATGTAAGCGAACTTTTGGTCCAACCAGTAAATCTAATATATAAAATTCTCGTGTCACGTGTTTTCGTTGCCATACTCCTCCGAAACGGCTTGACCGATCTTTATGAAACTTTATATGCATATTCAGTAGGTCTGAGAATCGGCCAACATCTATTTTTGATAACTCTAAAACGCGAGTGGAGCCGCGGGCATCTGCTAATAAAATTACAAAATAGTTAAACTTCGAAAGTTATTTAAGTGATCGTTTTAATTTCTCATCTAACTTTTAACAGTACACTATGACAGATCATATTAATTTCAAATAGGTTCAAAATAAGCAGGTATATTTTAAATTGAGGTTTTTACGTCTGTCACAAGATAAGCGCTACGGGTAGAATGGAATATACCTTAGGGCGCATTTTCGTTGGTCCCTTTCCCTATGGCATGCTTGAAAAAAAATCTCCCGTACCCCGCATGCGGGCTCTAACGACCAATGAAAATGCGCCTTTAGTATACACCAAATACACTATTACAGTCAGGGACGTCTTTAACTATGCGGGGGGGCCTGGGTGCACAAGGCTTTGGGGCCCTAAGTTACTGTGTGTCTAATAAAAATATCAATCAAAAATAACACTACAAGCTAAGTAATCATTTCGAAAAAAAATGTGCCTAACGAAAAATTTCAAGACTATATGTGTGAGAGAAATAGGTAATAGTTACAATAGAATATTAGAAGAACATATGTACAATGAGCGGCCCTATTGCTATAAGCAATCTTTTCCAGGCAACCTTTACCAGGTCTACCTTACCAATTAAACAATCAGTTATCTATTACAAAACTAAAAATCGAAGTAGTAAGTTAAGTAAATGTCACAAGTTTTAACACACAAATTCAAATGTCATTAACATCTCATCTGAAGGACGTCCACTGCTGGTCGTAACAACAATTTCTGTACTACCCACATACAACGACAAACGTATTTTAATTTTTTTTTCCAAAAGAAATCTTAACGGGCAGATAGATAGATATATCACATCAAAGTCTTACCTTCCAAAATTTCCTATATGTTTTCCGCTCAATATGTCGGTTTGGGGCCCATTATGTGTCTTTTGATGAAATCAATTTATTAAGTAACCGTCTGACTTGATATTTTTTAGTCCTTACCTATATGCTTGTTTGAAAGAATATAATACATCCAGTCTGATAGAACTAAGATTAAATGATGGTTCTAAAAAACCTATTCTTGCCTTAATTTATCTTTATATCTTTCGCCCTAGAACTTGTACCATGGTGAGTAGTAACTTCCTCAAATTGTAAAAAATAAATGAACGTCTTCAACAAAACTTCGCCAACTATTTTTAAACGATTCATTAGCACATCCATTAAAATAAAGAAGACTGTCCAAATACAATATTCTAAAGCAAGCACGTGAGATAATTACCAGTAACATTGAACTTGGAATTTGACACTGAGACCAACACTTCTTGCCGTCTCTTAATTCAAGGTGCTTTGCACATATATCCCGTGCCAAAATATATCTCATACAAATTCGTGCCTTATGCTATTAGTTTTTAGAACAATCGTTTCTTTCATTGAACAGCAAACAGGTATTCGTCAAAGACATGACAGCGTAATGTATTTGGCATTTATCCAAGCGCGATCATTTCCAAAAGAGTATCCCAAAAGCAATTTATTTATAATATTTTAAATAAATAAATTTAAATCTATAGATAAAGATAGAGAAGTGGAACCTATGGACATTATGAATATTGATAATATTCGATAATTACGGTTCTGCTAGTCTCGCATTAGTCATTACATTAAAACCTGTGCTTATGAGAAAAGGCTTATTTTTTAGATTTGTTTAAAACTAGGCAGCTCGCAAAACTTCTACTTGCAAGAAGAGTTCGCCAAGGGGAGCAATATTGCCAAAAATATTTAATGCAGTCCTAAAGAACATCTTCAAAAGAATTAAATGGTGTAACATAGTGAATAGACAAATTAAAAGTGAACGATGAAAAGAGATTTAATAACCTGAAATTTGCAGATGACATCGCACTTTCAAATGTCAAAAGTGTGGAAGGTATGGTGGAAGGGTTTTTCTAACAAGAAACTCTTAATAACAGCAACGTGTAATAAGGTTTAGTGGTATTCCTCGTTCATTAACATCTATGACAATCGTTGTTGGGGAGTAAGTGCCCTCAAATATACTGAAAACTAGTTCTTTTGATATTCGGTTTTAATAGAGAAAATAAGAAAGTGCCTGACAATAAACAATATAAAAACGAATATTCTTTCGAACACCTCTGAGGTGGAAAATCAGTTGCTCAGCGTCGAAAGAGTGAATAATTCCCTTTATCTAGGTCATGACTTCATGAAATTACTATAGGGCTGAATCGCAAAGTTTCTGAGGTGGAAAGAAACATTTCTCAAGCATAAATAGAATAAAAATGAAAAACACCTGAAAGCCTCAAAGTATAATATAAAAAGATATAGGAGTGGAGTGGAGGAATCATAAAAAGACAAATGTATAAAAGTTAAGAAATCGAACTTTGGAAATGAATAGGATCATATACATATTGAAAACAAAACTAACTTACAAAAGACTGCACAAATAATAGCTAAAAAATAAATTAAACCAACCATTACAAGGTATTACATCAATACGCGGAAACTAAGGCGGGATAATTCATTACAGCAGGCGAGCGACCTGATATTAATACCAGCTCGCTCAATGCCACGAGGCCAATAACACTCAATGAATTACTCATTACTTTGGCCACCGAAATGAGAACATCATTTTAAAGTAATGAGAAGAATATTTGGAAATATTTTTCATAATACTTTCGTTTTCATTCTTCTATATTCGATGCAATTTTGTGCTTTTAGGATAAATAAAAGAATAAAATAAAATATTAACCACTTATTTATTTTGGTCCCATCATAATTATACAATTTATTCGGTAAGTTATTACCTAAAAATTAATTTATAACAATACGTTATTTATCACATCGCTTAAATTAAATATCTTCTAGTAAAGCATATATTATAGTATTTTGAACTACTTTTATCAATCAAGTTGCAAGAAATACAGACGCACAAAATATTTACATTCAAATCATCTCATACATATTTACCCTTTTTAATGAAAACTTCAAAAATCTTAGTAATTAACTCACATATGTCCATGTACAAATATTTTCATCGAAAACATTCATGCACTCAGTCTTATTTTATTGGTATTCATTCTCTTGCATTCTATCTTGCATTGCATGCATGCATCATTTGCATTAGGATCACAGATTTACTCTTCTAACATTATATCTTTCACACTTTAACATTTGTCGATGGGTCCGTATCGTTGCCTGAACCAAGTCATTCCGCTGTAATCAGCTTCGTATACGTCTGGTATCTCTTTATCGATAGCTTCGCAGTAGACCATCTTGACAGAAGGTTCACAGAAGAGTCTCTCCTCAAACTTGATCAGTTGTTTGAAAAATCCTGTGTTTGGCCTGATTTGTGGCCTGCAACAAATAACATTATAAGTGCCTTTTTCATGAATTTCAGATTAAGTAAAATTTTCCTTGTGAATCTTAACGAACTGCTTTCTATTAGTAAATTGTGAAATGATATTCGGCGAATAAATCTCACTCACCGTCTTTGCTTCATGTGGTAATATGCATCTCTTAAGGTCATTTTTTGCCATTTAACGAGATATGCGAGACAAAGAGTCACGGATCTGGATACACCAGCTACACAGTGGACCAGCACCACATGGCCATGTGAGACAACCTATTGAAAAAGGAAAAGAAACGATTAAAGCTACAAAATAAATGTTTGACAATATTACAGCATATTCTAACTTGTATAAAGATACAAGTTAGAAAATGCTGAACCATTTATTATTCTGCTATATTTACCTCATGGATCAGGTCGGCTACGCTTTCCATGTATGGGTGCATATCTGAGTTTGGAGTGTCGAGTAGTGGTACAAGTTGCCTTGGTACATAATCTTCTGGAGGTGGAGGCAGTTCTGGCGCTGCACTTACGATGAGACCGGGATGTAGAGCCCTGACTGCTCCAGGTAAAGCATGGGCTCCACATACGTAGAGCGATGAAGTAACTCGGGATACTCCAAGAGGACAGCCTCTGAGGGAAAAGATTAGATATAGTTATTCTAGAAATTTCTAAACTTGAGAGTGAGTGAAATATCTGAACCGAGTAAGCGAAGACCATACTTGTGAATGTAGAATATTTTAGGAACGACCAAAACATGATAAGTGGAATCCTGACCTGAATCGTGTCAACGTGCGAGATGGTGGACACGTAAACATTGCATTCCAAGCGGTTGTGTCACTTTGGCAATCAGCCAATACATCTGACCTAGCGAACTTGCTAGTGCTACGATACTTTTTCATGAACTCTATCAAGTACTTTTCAAGATGAAATTATTATGATCATGGAAAGAACGAAGCGAACTAAATGAACTGCTTTGAATTTGTAAAATTTGGATATTATTTAAAACAACATTTAAAAAAAAAAATTGACGCTGAAGTTCGAAAATCTTTAATTATTTTATGAATTTAAACCATATAAACATCATTTTTTTCTTCGGTTCTAATTATTAAATTTTAATTACATTCGTTATTTATTCAGTTTCATTGGACAGTAAACATATTTTAACCTGATGCTAGATTAATGGTATTGGTATGGTATGGAGATGGAGACAAGTACAAGTTACAAGAAATTAGATTATTGCGGCCATAAACTAATAAAAGACCTGAATGGTAACTTCACATTTTAGTGCAAGTAAAGTATACCTACTTGTTAAGTTCTTCTTTTGTGAGAATCGGTGCACCCTCGACTACGGTGGGTTCATTTCCTCCTCGCACTTTAACCACATTATCTTCAACTGTTAGGACTTTCATTTTTACCACCAAATGAAGTGAAAACTTATTATTTTCTTGCACTTCACTATTGCAAATCACTTTCACGTTAAGAGAATATTTAAAATGTATATTTTTCAAATTTTTCAACTTTCACAATTATATTTTTTAAAGTTAATCACATAAGTTCACTTTCGAAAACTTAGTTTTTAGTTCTTGAGTATATACGTCTTCAATTTTATTAAAAAAAATGTATTGTCAATTGATTTTCTTTTTATAAATCTGTTATTAAATTCACAAAATCGTGAATAATATCGATGAATTTAATTCGTGAGGATAGCGTGCGTGTGCGCAGCTCGTGGTGCTCGATCGCACTGAGCCCACCACCGGTACCTGTACACGATCCACGGCCCGTGACGAGCCGGGATTGCAATATCCGGCATTCCACAGTTTATTTTTGAACAACAGTGACGCTTACTTTGTTTACATATTCATCTTACTGCTTTTGGTTTGAATAAAGGGCCTTGTTTATTTTTTGTTACTGCGCCGTAGTTTTGCGGGCATTTAATTTTGTATTAGTACATAGTTTCTAGATTTTTTTTATGTCTTTATTGCTTCATGAACACCTGCAATTCAAGAGTCACAAGTGCGTCTCCATCCTTTTTATTTCCTTATAACCCACTGATGGTTATGACAAACTCGAACCGATCAAAAACCGCAAGAACCAGGTGCACTTCAGCCAGACTGGAAATGCCTGAAACTCTGATGTACAAGTGCATCTGCCCTGAGCTCTGCCTTCTTGAAACAAAATGAGGAACGATTTAAGAATCATTAAATACACTCTATAAAAAGCAATTAAAGAATTGCTAAATACCGTTTTTCTGTGAGATGTAGTTTAATATGTGCTAAGTATAAATTCCCATTGTCAATCATCTTTCTTTAATGTGGAATCCTAAAGTTACTCTGCTCTGCCTGAGTGGGAGTGGTCACCATCCTTTTGTGATGCAGACAATGCAGAATGGTGACCCACACTATGGCAGCCTAGTGATATGCTTCTGCATCACTTAGCCTCTGGTTTCGCAACGAGCCACGAATGCTGTCATTTGAAATAGCTTCTCTGTGTGAGGGTAGTACAGCCCCTTTCAAGACGGCCCATTCGCGCTGAAATCATCTTGGTTTTACCACCATGTGTAATTTGGTAAAGTTCAACGTCTGAATCATTATTTTAATAGTAAAAACTATTATTTTTCACCAAACCCATTAGTTTTTCGTCTGCATACCTCTACGTGTTGTTCAAAATAAAATTGTGAAAGTAGGTAAAACCGTCTCGTTCTCATATCTCAGAAGTCAGGTGCGACTTCCGGGCTCGCTCGCCTTGAGACAGTAATAATTTAATTTCCAACAGTTCTTGACAAAATATGTATATTTTGAGTTGGGTAAATATTCAAATGTCATTTGGATGTCATAAGTCTTTGGTAACTTGTTATGGGGGTGATGAAATATATAAAGTGTTTAATATTTTAATTTTAATTTAATCTAGTTTCTGAATAGTTTTGGTAATAAAAATTTATACAACTAATATAATGTTACAGTTAGAATGCTCATTTGGCCAAAAGTATTCTTGGGTATTTGATCTCAAAATGATTATACTAGTATTTGGCAGTAATCTGGAGTAGTCTCGAGTACGTCCAATATCATCTCCTGGAACTGAAACTTTTGCAGTATTATTCATATCCAGGTAAATACAAAATAATAAATTAATACGCTCTAGAAATAAACGGTTCGGCTTCTCCTTTCGGTGTCAAGCTGTCAAAAGCTAGAACACACTACCACCTCACATATTTCTCCGGGTTATTATGACCCCGGGTTCTTTAAACGGAGCGCGAAAAAGCATCTTACTAGAGCGTCATAGTGTGGGTCACCCTTATAGATTGTCTGCATTTGCAAGGAGTATGGTGACCCCCACTCTAGGATTCTACTCATGCTTTCCATCATGCAGAGTGGAGTAGAGTGGAAAATCGCAAGTTTTCTATTTTTCGTACGTTTTTCTTCCTCTAAGCAGTGCTTGCGACATCTATACTACTCTTTCAGTAACACTTACTCCAACACAGCAACAGTACAGCTACTTTACAGAATAGAAGGTGTTAGATAAGTATGTCACCTAGCAAGACTATCACATAAATTAAATCTAATTTCACAGTCATGATAATCCGTCAGATGTTCGTCTTCGTCCATAACGATGACATGATATGATGATAACATGATTAGTCATTCAATTGATACATTTTGGGTTTAGCAACAGAAAAAAGTTGACTTACCCACATGACAAAGAAATTATTCTTAATGCTATGACTAGCTATTTACTGTGCACTGAAATTGTTCACTAGCAATAAAGAATGTTGCAAAGTGCAATGAAAACGCAATAAAATTAAACATTCAGACATTAGGCCGGTTGGACACATACACATTATTTCAACTAAAAATAACATTTTTACACGCTTTATATTAGCTTCACCTGTATGTTTGTTTGTTTGACTCCTTTGGGTGCGATTTCGACCCACTTTAAACGGTCAGATTTCGTTCAAACTTTGTAGATTTAACGAGGACCGATGACAATACACTAATTTGAAAAAAAAAACTGAGCAAGACATGCTTTCGAAGGAGATGGCGAGCGGGACCGGGAGAGGCTGAGAACACTCCCGGTCCACCAGGTCCGGGAACGGGCCAGGTACCGAAGACGACTCAGGCGCCGGAGATCGTCAAACGATCTCCGTCCTCCATAAGCGCAGGCCTGGGGTGACAGGTGAGGCCACCTATTACCCTAGCAGAAGCAAGCCAGGGTGGCGGCGCGAGTGCCACGCAGCACCCACACCTCCTTTTAGACAGTTTTGAACTTGGGGTTTCCACACAGGAGAGGGTCACCTGGAAGGCGTAGATGGCCCGAGGTACGTCGGGTTTCCAGGGACTTCCTTTCGAGGGTGTACCTGGTTCCTCGGCTTATAGTACCCGAGGCGGCGTGCAGAAAAGGCACATGTCAAGTGCTACCACAGATAGCAGTTAAAAACAAAATGTAATATTTTCTGAAGAGACACTTGTTTTATAAATCGACGAATATTTTCTCATATATAAATAGGTTTGAGACATAAATGCACTCCGCTGAAAATAAAATTAAGAGATAATGTTTAAACAAATAACGTAGAGCTTGCCAATTTGCACACATTTCTTGGGATTCCGTTTTGTAACACGCAATAGAATACATTTATAAATTCTTAATATCTCCTTTTTACAATTATCTAACTAAATTACTAATAGCAATAAAATCTTCGTTGAAGACAGTGAAAATAAAACGTTTCGTAAAACTCGACAATATTTACTTAATAAAATGAAGTCATAGATTTAACTCATTGCCTTGCGTTTTCTCACGTATTTTGTGCTAGATTTTAGATTATTTTGATTAAATACATTGTCTAGAAAATACAAGACGGGACAAAGGACATTTTCTTTGTTCACGTGAAAGCAACGTTCGGTGGGGTGGTATGTGATTTTTTGTATCTTTTCGCATATCCTGTATCTAATTTAAGTATGCAAACATATATGAAACGGACACAAAGAACACCATGACTCAGAACAACAATTTGAGAATCGTAGGAAGTGTTCTCCTATGTGGGGTTGCGCAACAGGATATAGCGGGGCTACCGCTTAAACCACTTAGTCATGGACTCAATTGAACCCACTGACCACGTAGAGTGTCAGACTGCGTTTAAAGTAGGAAGTATTGTGAAGATAAGGTCGTCTTTATGTTTCTATTTTAAGTGCTCTTTGTGACATTCAAACTAACATTATGAATTCGAAAGGCTAGTAGTACTTTAAACTAAGGCCCTAGTGATTAATATTCTTCTACTTCCACACTGACGATATTTGAAGAGACGTAAATACGGAACCTTGTACGAATTACATTTATCACTGGCCTAAATGTATTAAAGCCATCTAACATTTTATATAATGCAATGTAAATAGAAAATATTAACCTTGAGTGCATTCCTCTACAGGTCAATGTAGGTCATTTTAAGCTGTATAATCCCCAACTCAATAATGCTAAACGTTTTCATCTTGACGTCACCAGCCTTTAATGGTCCACAGCTGGACATAGGCCTCTCCTTTGCAAGGTGGTTTTGGTCTACTATGCAACGCTTGCCTGGGTTTAGTACACAACTTTTTTCAAGCTATTTCTTCCTTTTGTAGTGATTTTGTCCTGCGTAGTTTGTTCTTGCCTTTATGACACCTACCTACACCTACCTATTTATGACCTTTCCATTGCCCGAAATTGGCGTAACACCTGTGTTGACTTGTGTATGTCGGAATTTTTGATGTGAAACTTCTTTAGAATCGTTGTGATTTCAAACCGGATGCAACGGAAAAACGACAGGTAAGAGACACAAATACAAAATTAGTGAGCCAGAGCGAGAGAGCAAAACAGGTAAAAGATACAAATATAAAATTAGTGAGCAAATATTGCAAACTGAAGACCGAATGGAATCCGAATACTCTTGATCAGCAGTCATATATATATATTTACAAAAAAACTATACAAGTATCTAAATTTCATAGTACAACTTCTGCTTGAAGCTAGATGGCGCTGTGTTTTAAATGTCAAAAAAATATATATTATTCACTAGCTTTTGCCCGCGTGCATTTCAGTTATCGCAGTAAAAAGTAGGCCTATTTAACTGCCTCTTTGGTCTAGTGGATAGCGTATGCGACTGCTAATCAAGAGGTCTCGGGTTCGAATCCCGGGTCGCGGGCCTATAAGTGTTTTTGGGTTTTTCATAAGAAATTCTTATGAGCAGCCCAGAGTTAGGAAGTTTGGCAGTGATTCACGCCAGTGCCTCGGAGAGCACGTAAAGCGTCGGTCCTGGTTGTCATGGCAATCTTTATTGGGAAATCAATGCCATAAAATTTTCTGACAACGGTTGCGGAGGTCCGATGCCAGTCGATCCGTGGAAAAACTGATATTCAGGTAAAACCGGTTGAACAAGTAGCCGACCCCGAAAAATATTGTGAATAAAGTAAGGAAGAAGACGAGTAGGGATTATTATTTGTGACTCGCTCAGTAGAACATACTTGCCATGCAAATGTATAAGAGAAACGGCCAGTGAACAATAAAGAATTTTAAGAAAAGTGCAAATTAAATTAATTATATTGTGAATTGAGCTGTAGCACTTTCATTTTATCACTCGGACACTTTTGACAAGCTAACTGAAAAGGATGCCAAGAAAACATAATATATTTAGGCAGTGCTTAAGTACAGTACAGCAAAAAATTTATTTTTTATTATTGTTAAAAAAAGTGGCCAAGTGCGACTCGCCCATAAAGGGTTCCGTAGCAGCAAGTGACATCATATAAAAGTTCTTGTAGTTCGTTGTAACTTTGATCGATGTTTTAATATTAGTGTATTGATTGAATGAAAGGTTAATTGCGGTTTACGTTTATGTCGTACTAGCTTTCGCCCGCGGCTCCGCCCGCGTATGTGTCGGTTTTCGCGGTAAAAAGTAGCCTTTGTCCTTTCTCAGACTCTAGACTATCTGTGTACCAAATTACATCAAAATTAGTTTAGGCGTGAAAACGTAACAGAATCGAATTTATAGTATTATAGTTGGAATTAAAAAAAACTACTTACTAGATCTCGTTCAAAATAATTTTCGGTGAAAGTTTGCATGGTAATGTACATCATTTTTTTTTAGTTTTATCATTCTCTTATTTTAGCATTTACAAGGGGGACTCACACATTTTACCACTTTGGTAGTGTCTCTAGCGCAAACTATTCCGTTTAGAAAAACATGATGTAAGAAACCTCAATATCATTTTTGAAGACCTATCCATAGATACAATTTGTTATCTATTAATTTAATACCCATACGTGTTATCTATTTTGGTACACAGATAGATAACACGTATGGGTTTGATGAAAAAATTTTTTTTAGTTTCAGTTCTAATTATGGGGACCCCCAATTTATTTCAATTTTATGTGAAAATATTAATGCGGTTCACAGAATATATCTATTTACCAAGTTTCAACAGTATACTTCTGATAGTTTCGGAAAAAAGTGACTGTGAAATACGGTCGGGCAGACAGACATGACGAATCTATAAGGCTTCAGTTTTTTGTCATTTGGCTACGGAACCCTAAACAGGTGCAAAAGATACATTTTTCTCTCTCACACATTACTTTATTAATTAGGATTCTACACTTTAATTTCATACTAGTAAAATACTTTAAAAGAACAATTATATTTCACGACTTATACACTTATTTACCAGTAAACTGCCTAGTTCTCAGATAATCGTCCAATAAAGCGGTTTAACTGACAGTTCTTCACTGTTTCCACAATCTTCGGTGTAACTGCTACTGTTTTTGCCCATATCTAGTTTATTTTCCAGTATTTCTTTCTAATTAATGACTGCCTAGTAGCGCAACTACAGACGAACTCCAATGTACAAAAAAAATCTTCAGTCTTATAAAACTATACCTAGTAGTACCTATCGGTCCTATTTTCAGACTCAAGATAACTCGGATCTCTCAAATCATCCTTTGCTGACTATACTAACATTTATGTAAAATACACAAATTTTACATATTTTAAGATAGTATACTCAAAGGCAGACTGAAGATGGTAACGTTCCCAAAGTGCCTGATCATTAAGCAGGCTAAAACACTAGCGGTGTTACCAATAAAAAAAAGTATAAGTTACTCCTTATATCATCAGCTATCGTCCAGTAAAAGTCCCATTAAAATCGGCCGTTCCAAATATCGGTCAGAACAAACAAACAATAACAGCCAACCAACCAGTAAATTGTTTTCTTTAAAATGAAAAACTAGTAATATAAAATCACGAACAGGCATCTCAATATTTTTGTACAGATCATCTTATCACATGAGGTTCCTCAGGAAATGTAATCGTAATGCACTAATATATAATGTGTACTTGGCAACTTTTATGCTACTCTATCAAAAGTGTCTGAGTGATAAAATGATGCTGCTATAGCGTAATTCACAACATAATTAATTTAATTTGTCAACTCGGTCATGGTGAAGAAGTTTATTCAACTTTAATTGCGTCTTTTTTAGGGTTCCGAAGTTTATGACTCGGAACCCTTATAGATTCGTCATGTTCGTCTGTCCGTCCGTCCTCGACCTACCGTCCAAACAGCTAGTGCTAGAAAGATAAAATATTGTATAAATATGTGTTGTAATTGCATCGACAAATTGCTACATTAAAATTATGAAAAATATTTTTATTTAGGGTACCTCCCCTACACGTAAAGTGGGGATGTTTTTTTTTCTCGCAGCTACCCCATCGTGTGGGGTATCATTTGATAGGTCTTTTAAAAACAATAAAGGTTTTTAAAACGTTTTTTTGATTTCGATATCCGTTTGCGAGATATTCCACTTTAAATGGCTCTTTTTTGTAAAAACAGGGCGCCCCCCCCCCCCCCCCCTCTAAAAGCTAAACGGCTGGCTCAAAAAATCTGGAAAAATATGTGATGGTAGTCCATACAATGAACTTTAAAGGATAACTATAACGGATTAGATGTAATTTTTAGTTCAGGAGTTTTAGAGGCTTAATTTGTACAATGCGCTTACTTGGAAAACGTCATACAAAATTAATGCATTAATATGTAAACATAACAATTATCCATTGGAAACGATTTTAAATCCACGTACCATTATGGTTGACTGAGGAACACTTTACTGTCCGTGACCCGACACGCACTTGGCCGATTTTTTTATTTAAACATATCAATGTGACTCTACTCTGCCTGATGGAAAGCGTGATTTCAATCTAAGAGTAGAAGTCACCCTCCCTTTTGGGAGT
The DNA here is from genome assembly GCA_932526445.1 of Phragmatobia fuliginosa. NCBI lineage: Eukaryota > Metazoa > Arthropoda > Insecta > Lepidoptera > Erebidae > Phragmatobia > Phragmatobia fuliginosa. The sequence goes on from OW052061.1 coordinate 19,749,882, forward strand.
ACAGGCAATGCAGCATGGTGACGTCAACGAAATGCGACAACGCGAATGCTGTCGTTTTTAGATGGGTCTTCTATGTGAGGGTAGTACTGCATTATCGAGCCGGCTCATTCGTGTTGAAATCAACCTGACTCTCCTACCCAGAACGTCTGATCATTGAACAGTATCTATGACACTTTATGTGGAGCTTCGATAGCCCAACTTATTTTCTCAAATTAATTGCATAATAAAACACATTGTACAATCATGGGGACAGAATAGCTGCCGATAGAACTAAAAACATAAACAAACAATTGTTAATTTTGGACACATCAGTCAATTGATTAATTTTAAATTAATGAAACGATGTTGATTAGTTGATGCCCTGTCATTCCTAGTCGTAAGACCGAAGCCTCAATATACGTCAGCGCATATGGATTCACAGGTATGCAGTGCAATGAAGTTGCTCCTGTAGTAAAGATTATTCCACCTCTTCTTCTTCCTAGCCTTATTCCCAATATTATTTGGGGTCGGCTACTAGTTCAACAGGTTTTACCTGAATATCAGTTTTTCCACGGAGCGACTGGCATCGGACCTCCGCAACCCTGAGACAGTACTGAAATTTGAAGGTTGAACTAGTTGTCAGTAAATTTAAGGGCACTGACTTCCCAATAACGATTACGATATATGTTCATGACAACCGGGACCGACGGCTTTACGTGCTCTCTGAGGCACGAGCGTGAATCACCGCCAAACTTCCAAACTCCAGGCTGCTATTAACAACTTCCTAAGAAAAACCCAAAAACAATTTTTTGCCCGACCCGGGATTTGAACCCGAGACCTCTTGTTTAGCAGTCGCATACGCTATCCACTAGACCAACGAGGCAGTTTTACCTGAGGCGTTCATTTCCGAACGTCAAAAAGAGTTGACAAGACAGCCATAGACTGTACTGCGTTTCCCGCGTTTACTTTACTGAGAGACTGAGACACGCTTTTGGCTTGACTGTGACCTCTGATTGTATTTCATATCTCTGTAGTTGTAATACATTATACAGCACCATGAAGACTTTAATTACGGGTAAAGGAGTGGAAGTGAGTGGGACTCTTCCTTTATCCTTGGCTAGGCCAGACAACCCACACCCCTAAGGCAAAATCCTCCTGCATTTCATTGACGAAACAGTATTAGTTCGCTATGTTAGGATTTCTTTGAGATATACTGTTACTTCCAAAAAGTGTTGTTTTATTTAATGACCGTAGTGAATCTATTGAAAGAATTGGCGTAAAATAAAATAAAAGAACCCGAAATCTAAACGGTTTTAACTACGATTCTAACATTAGAGTTATGTAAAAACACAAATTACAATTTATAAACAAGCTATAAATTACGCTTAAAAAATGTATGCTTTGCCAACAAGCAGTAAAACGCCTTTACTAATAGTATTTAGCTTTATGTTCGTGGATATAGGCAAAGCTTAGACATTTTGTCAACGGAATATGTTCAGTCTACTTGTACAGCCTGATATTGAATGCTATCCTGTTAAAATGTGCTCGAATATGAATACTTTTAAATACTCCAACTGTTCATAGTCATCATAGCTCATACTTCAGCCCCCCGTAGTCAAGATGCAAGTGTTTATTTTTCTATTCTATTCATTTTTAGGGTTCCGTAGCCAAAGGCAAAAAACGGAACCCTTATAGATTCGTCAAGTCTGTCTGTCTGTCTGTCTGTCCGTCCGTATGTCACAGCCAATTATCTCCAAAACTATAAGAGCTATACTGTTGAAATTTCGTCAGTCGATGTATTCTGTGAACCGCATCAAGATTTTTACATATAAATAGAAAAAAAACAATACATTTTGGGGGTCCCCATACTTGGAACTGAAACTCAAAAAATTTTTTTTCACCATACCTATACGTGTCTATTATATGGATAGGTGTTCAAAAATGATGTTGAGGTTTCTAATATATTTTTTTTTCTAAACTGAATAGTTTGCGCGAGAGACACTTCCAAAGTGGAAAAATGTGTGTCCCCCCCCCCCCCCTCTAACTTCTAAAATAAGAGAGTGATAAAACAAAAAAAAAATATGTTGTACATTAGAGATTTGTTAAATGTCTGTGAGATATATGCGATGACACATGGCTTGGTATATAATGTCAAGAAGAGTGTTTGTATGGTCTTTGAGGCCTCCGGTGGGAATGTACCCCATGACCTGGTTATTAGACTGAACGGGGTGAGACTCGAAAGAGTCTCTCAATTTAAATACCTTGGGCATATCATTACCGGAGACCTTAGAGACGATACAGATATCGAACGAGAACGAAGGTCTCTGGCGGTCAGAGGCAACATGTTGGTGCACAGATTTGCTCATTGTAGTCGAGATGTCAAAATTACTCTCTTTAAAGCTTACTGTCAGATCTTGTATACGAGCAATCTGTGGACTAGGTATGCTAAGCGATCGTTAGAGACACTAAAAGTACTATACAATAATTGTTTTAGGATGCTGTTGGGACTGCCGCGTTTTTGTAGCGCATCTGGTATGTTCGCTGCAGCGCGAACAAACAATTCCTACGCAGTTATCCGCAACAAAACTAACTCACTGCTAACTAGAATGCGGTCCAGTTCCAATGGTATCCTAGTTATGCTAAGCAACAGACCTGACGCACCCTGGCTGCGTCACGCAATCAGAATGTTAGTGAGACCAGGTTAATTGTTACATTCACTTTTATCATATTACGCTACTAACATTAGTCATAAGTTCATTGTTACTAACTTATTGGGCCTCGTTGCCATCCAATAAAGAATTATTATTATTATATTATTACCATGCAAACTACCAACGATAAATTGGTTTGAACGAGATCTAGTGAGTAGTTTTTTTTAATACGTCATAAATCGTAACACGGAATTTACCTTTCATCCAATCAATACCCTAGTATAAAAACATCGATGAAAGTTACAACGAACTACAAGAACTTTTATATGATGTTACTTGCTGATACGGAATCCTTCATGGGTGAGTCCGACTCGCACTTGGCCGATTTTTTATAATATCATTGTTCTATTCTATTTCTCTATTCTCTTGTTTCATTGGCTAATGTCACTCAGTCACGTGATCAAAACAAAATATTAGCGTTTTAACTTGGCTAGGGGGGCTGATCTACTTCTATTATATTATTGCTAGGTAAATAATATATATGAAACAAATTCAAGCTTTTTACATCCCAACGCATTTTTTGATGTGAAACATCTATAGCTGCACGTAAAACAGATTTCTGGCGTGGAGACGCATGCCGTGGCGACGCGTCGCCACGCTATACAATTGTATATATATACAGTCTATATGCAGTAGTGTGTACGGTGTGGCGACGCGTCGCCACACCGTACTATTTTAATAATTAGTAATATTTTATTTTATCATTATGACATATTTAGTTCCTATTACAAGGCGCGTAGGCCCGCGCCATACTAAATGTTAATTTTGTAGTCGTCGTCTGTATTCTTTGCATTTCATATTCCAAATTGCTGGGCGTTGTTCAATTTCGTATATATATCTATCCGTGTCCAGATCCATCGTGACCAAGTCAATAAAGCACGAAAACAGGCGCGATACCGCGGAGCGTTGTGTGTTCACTGCTGCGGTCCGCCCCACGCCCACTCGCCTGGCGGCAGTATCTGCTAGCGGGTCGAGCTCCCGCGCCGTGACGTGTTGTGTGACGCTACGCGTCGGAGCGCAGTGCAGTGTGTGAACCGCCTAAGGTTATAGCACAACTTTGTTAACTAATCACTTGATTAATACAATTAATCAGTATGTAGAAAACGCCTTCAACAAATCCAAAGTATAAGAGATCTGCTTCGAAGCATCTAATTCTACAGGTAATAGACATCCTAAATCTGTACATCTGTAAATGTAATACTGTTGTGTTATAACTAAAATTAATTATATAGTTGAACGCGCTAAAGTGTATGTAATAAATTGAAAATTCATATTTCCACGTCTTGTTGCTAAGAATATAAGGGTAGGCGCTTAGTTTCCAACGCCACCCATTAAGTGACTTCAACATAACAGTAAATCTGTTATGACATTCGTACGAATTAAGGATATGCATGATAATCTATTCAAGTGAATAAAAGTGAAATATCTACTTACGTTACCTTCCACAAAATAAAACAAATTTAATACTTTTTGTCTGTCAGGCTACTTTTTTAGACTAGTCTAGACCTCGACTTACCATCCAAATGATAAGTGCTATAAGGATGAAACAATGTCTCTACCACGTCGAAAAAGTACTACAATAAAATCTTGAAAAATGTTTTTACTTGTGGTACCTCCCCTACACGTAAGTGGGCATGTTTTTTTTTCTTGCGTTCACCCCATTATGTGTGGTATCGTTAGATACGCCTTTTAAAAGCATTGAGAGGTTGCAAAGACGATTTTTTTATTTAGGTATTCGTTTGCGAGTTATTTAACTTAAAAGGACATACATGGTTGCCTTCAAAAAATCAAAAAAAAAAATTGTGATGGTAGCCCATGCGACGACCTTTTTCAGTTCAGGAGTTATAGAGGCCTAACTCGTGAAATACGCTTACTTTGAAAACTTCATACAAAAATAACGAAATAATAAGTAAACGTAACAATTATATTAACTATCGGACACGATTTTAATTCCACTTGGCATTTATGACTACAGAACCCTATTCTATGCGTGGCCTCACACGCACTTGCCCGATTTTTTATTTAAAACTTCATTTACATGTTATATTATACACTAGCTGACCCGGCGAACTTCGTACGGTTTTAGAATATTAATTAATCATAAAGTATTGTGTTAAGTTACAGTTAATTACTGATAGTGACAAATCGACAGCAGCGGCAACTAACGGGCACCGGCAGGTACCGCCAAATTCGCTTTGTGCCTTTTAAATGGTTATTGTGGGTTATCCCTAAGAGATAGATATATACCGTCCCGGACTTTTTTGTAGACCTTTTTAAGATGTACAATACTGTAGTACATTATTTTGATCTATCTCATAGGGTACAACCAGCGTTTGCAATGTAAGCATAAAAAACATCACATTAGAAACCTCTAAAATTATTATCTACTATATTATGCATGTATTATACATAAAAACCTTCCTCTTGAATCACTCTATCTATTAAAGAAAAGAGCATCAAAGTCCGTTGCGTAGTTTTAAAGATTTAAGCATACAAAGGGACAGAGAAAGCGACTTTGTTTTATACTATGTCGAAATACGTAAATAGCGTAATGGTATGAGGCATACTCTCTCAGTCAATCTTCAGGTGCGGAAAAAATTTGATATGCATGATATGCTATGAGCGTTTACGTGATTCGGAGGTCACGTTAAGCAGTCGATCCCGGTTGTTATCATAAGATAGCAGTTGTGAAACTTAGTTAGAAGTCCTCGGGCGGTTTTAAAAACATCCAACGGTAAGATTACGTAGCCACAACATGTCTTGCCAGTCCCCATTCCGCACTCGGCCTGCGTGGGGACGTATGGCCTTAACCCTCTCTTGAGAAGAGACCCAAGCCGAAGAGTGGGACGTTATGGGTTAATGAAGAAGATTACACTACACTGCCACGTTGATCTAGCGTTTAGCGTATACGTCTGACGATCAGGAAGTCACAGTCCCCCTAGCCAAGTTGCAAACGTTTTCGTTTCCTATTCTATTTCTCTATTCTTTTGTGACATTGGCCAATGAAACAAGAGAATAGAGAAATATAATATGGAATAGAATAGAAAACGAAAAACGTTCACAACCTGTCTAACGGGGCCAGTTCGATTTCCTGGTTAGGCAAAACCGGTTTATATTATAGAAATGCTTAATGACAGCACGGAGTTTGCAATTCGGGTCCCCTGTGCCTAGAAGAGCATATAAAGCAGTCATTCCTGCGCCTAATCTCTCTCTCCGGTCTTGTCGGACTGCCGCCCCCGTTGATTGTGAGCATGAGGGTACAGAAAGTGCACTCACACTTGTATACTATTATACTCGTATGTCCTGCGTAGAGTACCTGGTCTCCATCAGTCAACTACGCAGGAGATACGAAACAACCTCTGTTGAGACTAGCTACCGTGGCCCTAATCATTACTACATCAACACTAAATATAAATCTATAGAAATAAATAAAATTGGAGTGGCATATGTATGTAAACACGGTACACGGTACATATGTGTCATATAGAAGCAAACATAGCAATATCCACTTTTATTTCAAACCGACCTATTTACATTGCCACTGTCTACGTGAAATTCTAAAAGTGTTTTATAAAAAATACCACGAATGTTTAATAGTGTTTTTAGTGTTTTATAAATTTTATAATATAATTTATTCAAAAACTTATAGGTATTGGTGCAAACATGTGTTTCATTTAATTTGCCTAAAATTGCAATGAATGGAGATTGCTACGTTTGCTTTTATATGACTCAAATGTCATTTTTTTTTTACAATTTTTGATTGTCTGTTTGTTCCGGGTAATCTCTGGAACGGTTCTACCGATTTCGAAGGGACTTTCACTAGCAGATAGCTGGTGATATAAGGAGGAACTTGGGCTACTTTTCGACCAGCTTCGCCCCGCGGCGTTGCCCGCAGTTACAACAACAAACGTGGGTAATACCGCAGGGCTCAGTTAGTGGATTTATAATTACCGTCTAGTTTTATTACTAAGTAATTATTTACTACTAATATCATTAACATCTATTTAAATGGCTTTAAACTATGATTGTATTAATAAATACGATTTAATGTTATGGACATTACATGTGTATCATATAAATATTTATTACGATGTACGATAATAATGGTCCAAGAGCCCAGAGCGATCAGACATAACTTATTTTCACATGGATGAAACCTTATCTACTCAGTAGCGTCTAGTGTACTTTTAAATACCTGCGTGTTTGTAGAATTAGATCTGTGACACCTGGGCAGATATCAGGTGAGAAAGGTAACTAAAAATAAGAGTTATCTAACTTAAATTAGTATGGCTGATCTTTATATATATTTTGTAGAATATTATTCTAAACTAGTTTCATGAAGTGTCAGACACTTTTCATGGACCAGAGCTAGTGTCAGACACTTTAAAGATCGACAAAAAATTAATGAACTTTACTTATTTTTACATGTCTGATTTTTTAATATGTTATTAAAGTAACTATTACAAAGTTACATTTCATCAGTCAGACAAATTCGAGTGACCAAACATCCCTTAAACACAAAAAATATTCAGCCGGGAGTGCGATCATCATGCTATTTCAGAGCGAGTGCGACGTCCACAGCAACTTGGATCCCGTTTTTAGGGTTCCATAGCCAAATGGCAAAAAACGGAACCGTTATAGATTCGTCATGTCTGTCTGTCTGTCCGTCCGTATGTCACAGCCACTTTTTTCGGAAACCATAAGAGCTATACTTTTGAAACTTGGTAAGTAGATGTAATCTGTGAACCGTATTAAGATTTTTACATAAAATAAGAAAAAAAACAATACATTTTGGGGGTCCCCATACTTGGAACTGAAATTCAAAAAAATTTTTTCATCGAACCCATCGAGTAAAAAAATTAAATGTAATGAAAATACTTACTAATTTCAATCTAAGATTTTCGCATTCTTGTTTCAATAACATGGGCTTCAATCTTAATGCGGTTCACAGATTACATCTACTTACCAAGTTTCAAAAGTATAGCTCTTATGGTTTCCGAAAAAAGTGGCTGTGACATACGGACGGACAGACAGACAGACAGACATGACGAATCTATAAGGGTTCCGTTTTTTGCCATTTGGCTATGGAACCCTAAAAACGGGATCCAAGTTGCTGTGGACGTCTCACTCGCTCTGAAATAGCATGATGATCGCACTCCCGGCTGAATAATTTTTGTGTTTAAGGGATGTTTTGTCACTCGAATTTGTCTGACTGATGAAATGTAACTTTGTAATAGTTACTTTAATAACATATTAAAAAATCAGACATGTAAAAATAAGTAAAGTTCATTATTTTTTTGTCGATCTTTAAAGCGTCTGACACAAGCTCTGGTCCATGAAAAGTGTCTGACACTTTATGAAACTAGTTTAGAATAATATTCTACAAAATATATATAAAGATCAGCCATACTAATTTAAGTTAGATAACTCTTATTTTTAATTACCTTTCTCACCTGATATCTGCCCAGGTGTCACAGATCTAGTTCCACAAACACGCAGGTATTTAAAAGTACACTAGACGCTACTGAGTAGTTAAGGTTTCATCCATGTGAAAATAAGTTATGTCTGATCGCTCTGGGCTCTTACTCTATAAGTTAATATTATGATATCGTGACTAAGATAACGATTGAACTTTGGATGGCACGTTCTTATTGTATACAATATGTTTTCTAATTATAATATATATAATAATTGTTTTTGTTTATTTCATCTCCACAAATTACATCACATTACTCGTACAATAAAAAATGACATCTTTTATAATCGTAATTTGTGGGAGATCTGGAGTTTAAACTAAGCCGAAGCCTGTGTGTGTGTGTGCGTGTGTGTGTATTATGTCTAAGTTATTATTTTCCTCTCTCCTCTCCTGAGGAGACCTGAGCCCAGCAGTGGGACGTTATGGGTTTTTGATGATGATGATGATATTATTTTCGTATAACCATAAGTTTCTCCGTTTCATCGTAGTCTAATTTGACCAAAAATTTATGAACCAACTCTCTCACACATCCTCTAGTCTTTGGATATATATCAAGTTCTTTATTTAATTTGTTATAGAGCTAGCCGCCCAAGAAAGAGAAAGATCTGTGAGAAAAGTCAGAACAATTTGGGGTTATACATAAGCTGTACTTGCGGCGCTTGACTGTAATTGTGGTATCAAAGAATAGGAGCGAATGTTGCTTAAGTATAGTGTATAGAATAAATAGCTGTCGGACGGTTAGCAAAGAGCTATTCCTATATAGTTCCACAGTAGGAAAGCGAAAAGGTAACGATAATGACCCTTTCAATACTGCTCGTTGTGCTCGCTCCAATGTTAAGAGTGTAGTTTTATATGTGCCGCCCCAAACTATCACACAGTAGATCAACAATGATTGACAAAGCGACTCGTATACAATTCCAATTGTTGTATGGTCAGCAACCCCACTCAAGCCCTTGAACACATACATTAGCTTCCGCAACCGCCCCGAAAGCAAATCAATGTGCTCATTGAAGCTTAAATTGTGATCGACCGAAATGATATACAGGGTGAATTTTTGAGACGGGACAGTAAGGGTAGGTACCTTAAAGTTACCCCCGTTATAGTTACAGGAAAACGCTTTAAGGAGACTATCCATAATTTATTAAGATATTTTAAACTGCATTTACAGATTTTGGAAAAAATGTACAGCCAGCAAGAAAATTGTCATTTTAAACAAAATCTTTACTTTGATGCCATCGATCCTGTTTCTTATAAGGATCAAAAGTCTTTACTAGACCGACTGAGGTTTAAGTACTAGAAATGTCAGAAATCGCAAAAAACTTTTCCCATACATTTGTACTGAAATACTGAAATATTTGTACGGAAATAAATCATGTTAATATGTAATTTAGACACAGACAAACATACATTTAGATGATCTACGAAATAAATTGCTCAACACAAACGCCGTTTTCACGAATACATAAGTTCACTCATTTTTGTGCTGAGCTAGTAGCAGCCGATAATTTTCTTGGATAGATATCATTTTAAATCCTTATTAATGCATCTTTCAGCTTCTGAATACTGTTGTATTTTTTTGTAGACTTCGTTTTTTAAAGGCCCCACAGAAAAATATCGAGAGGCTTTCGGGGCTACGAGGTGGCCACTTGGTTGGACCATGTGTACCTATTCACTGTGACCCGAACTGCCTATCCAAACTGGTATACGCGGCTGTTGTGTGGCGGAGCGCCATCTTGCTGAAAATAAACTTTTCGCAATTCTGACAGGAACCATTCATCCAACTGGTTTTGGAGATTCTCTAAAACGACTTCGTTATACACGGCAGAATTGTAAGTAATGAGTATATAATAAAATTCCACCATTACCACTTGTCGCAGTGGATACGATACTTATTCGCGTACCACACCAATGTAGATTCCGTGTTCCTATTATTTACAAAATACGCTTAATACAAAAGATGCATACGTATGTATTTACAATAAAAAAGTATGTGTTTGTATTTATATCAGTTGTCTAGAACCCATAATAGAAGCTCTGCTTAGTTTGGGACTAGATGAAGTTGTGTGTCAGATGTCCAAAATATTTATTTATTTCATCATCATCAGCCTATCGCAATCCGCTGTTGGACATAGGCCTCTCCAATTAAACGCCACTTAGTTCGATTCTCGGCTACTCGCACCCAGCCTCTACCAGCCGTCTTGTGCAAATAATTACTTCACCTGGCCTGTGAACGTTCTACTCTACGTTTGCCGAGACGCGGTCTACACTCAATTTACTTATTTATTATATGTAAGTTATTTATAAATCATTTATTTACTTTTTTGTACTTAAGCCGACCAAAATGACTACAACAAGTAATCGAAGAGTAGAGGTCACCATCCTCATTGTGACAGACAATGTAGCATGGTGACCCACACTAGGGCAGACTTGTAAAATGTTTCTGCATCAATGGGCCTCCGGTCTCACACTCACCTACGAATTTCGACAATACGAGTCCTGTCGTGTTCAGGTTGGCCTTCTGTATAGTCATCATCATCATCAACAGCCTTTAACAGTCCACTGCTGGACATAGGCCTCTCCTTAGAAAGGAGATTTTGGCCTACTATACCACGCTGGCCAGACGGGTTCGTATAGGGTTGGTTTCAAGTATTCCTTCTCTTTGCATCGATGTTGTCTTGCGTAGTTTGTCCCTTAGTCGCCTTTTACGACACCCGCGGGATGAATAGGAGTGGTGACACTCTGTATTCTTAATCCGTCACCACACGGACGTGTTCTTTATAGTACTGTAGATTCTGTATAGTACTGACCCTGAAAATATAACAACTATTGCAACAAAACTAGAAGTCTGATATGATCTTTAAGAGGTCTATGCCAGTGACATTTTGAGTTCATGGATAGCGTAGTGACCTAATTATTCGCCACTTCGCTGAGTGTTGTGAGTTCGAATTCCACATGGGACAATACTGTGTTCTGCAAATTGTTTTTCTGAGTTTGGGTAATATGTGTGTTAGTTTCTTGTTTGTTTGTTTACACAGACACAGACATTAGACACAGGTTATATTCCCAATATGAACTTGTCTTTTTAACGTACTTCAAAAAAAGGAGGAGGTTCTCAATTCGTTGGAATCTTTTTTTTATGTGTGTTCAGCGATAATTTCATCGTTTATGAACCTATTTTAAAAATTATTTTTGCATTGGAATGGGCGTAGCTGGTTCCATCGTCACTATATCGGGATCTGATGATGGGATCCCAAGGAAATCGAGGGAACTCCTCAAATATCATAGGCACAATTGTCGCGATTTGGATACTCTGAATAGTTTTTATTTGAAGTCGGTTCCTTTTTGTTAAAATTATGTAAAGTTATATGTATTTTAATGAAAAAAGAAGAAGATAAGCGAGGCATAAGTGAGGTTATTATGATATAAATATTTAAAAGGTTACGATATTTTCCGATATTTTCCAGATTATACGCAACAAAAACTGTGTGTAGAAGTCCTGAGAGTATAAAAACAGTTGTATGATAGAAATAGTAATAAACCGTAATGAACCGATAAACACTAATCCTATTTCTTAGTTAAAAACAAAGTGTTGTTTATAGTTTTACAGTACTGTTAGCTAATTATATCTAAATCCCTGTATTAATTGTGTAAGCTAGCTCAATGTGCAATGTTTTTCTTAAAGAGAAATTTGAAATTTAAAAAAAAAAAGGCACATAACCATCGGCTCAAAAAATCTAAAAACAACATGATAGTACTCTATATATTGAACTTTTGAGGAAAACTATAGCGGTTTAGATAACTTTTTTATTTCAGCTCCTGAAATAAAAAACTTCATCATTCTGTTTTCATCTCGTTTAATCTCCATCAAATGTGAGTAAAAAGTTTGAACCCAGAGGGTGAAAATTAATTAGGCTCAAGTAAGTCAGTTTTACAAATATCTAATAGGTAGCCGAGCCACGCAACTTCGTTTAAAACCATTTTACAAGATAGGCCGCTGCCATCTTGTAAAATGCATTCAATAGAAAAATGGTTTTATCCACCTCGCAATATTTATATAAGGCCTATCTAATGATATCCCACACGATGGGACAGACGCCAGAAAAAAAAACATCACTTTACGAGTAGGGTAGGTACCCCAAACAAAAATGATTTTCGTAATTTTTATTGTAGCGCTTTGTCCACGTAATTACAACCCAGATTCATGCAGTTTCATCTTTCTAGTTCTACTAACCGTTTGGGCGGTAAGTCGAAGACGGACGGACGGATGTCTTTAGGGTTCCGAGGGACCGAAGAAATTGGTGACAAGATCCGACTCGTTTGTTGTGGTGCATCATTTGTTTCTTGTAAATGAATCATTACGTGTTTATTTGCGATGTTGATTACTTATCGTACAGATAGATATTTTTTTTATGTTGTTGTGATGCAGTGGCCATTGTGGATCAATAAACGTTTATGGGAAAACTTTATATTATCATTTCATTCATTTGCATTCATCATCATCAGCCAATAGCAGTTCACTGCTGGACATAGGCCTGTCCAGTTGCACACCACTCTTATCGATTTTGGGCTTCTCGAATTAAACTCCTTCATATCCGCAGATGCGGATGCAGGCATCCGCAACATCCCTGATTCAGACACTTTAATTTCATTTATTTGGACAGATTAAGTTAAAGTATTTATATATACCTAAATTATTTATATATTACTTACTACGTGATAGTTATAATGTATGTATGTAACGACAATTTATATTTCTTATCAGCAGTAATCCTCACTAATATTATAATTGTTCAAGGAACTCTGTCTGACTGTCTAAACGGCTTTCACGTCAAAACTACGGAACCTATTTGAATGAAGAAACAGATAGTCTAGAGTCTAAGATAGGACGTAGGCTTTTTATCGCTATAACTGATGTACACAGGGACCGAGCCGCGGGCAAAAACTAGTTTGTAATATATACATAAGTATTATGTATGCCTTTCACAGCCACAGATTATTAATTGCCATTTAATAGCTTTAGACTGAAGAAGCAGGCGGCATTTGTTTGCTTTCTCTTCGTGAAAATATAATTTCCTACGCGTCTTATCATTTATTCGTATGTGATTTATTAGGTAGGAAAGTGATATGTATTCATTATCTTTTTTATCTTTTTTTACCAACAAACAACGCTACCTTATCTAGACTATTTTATTCACTTCACTTTAACGTTATACAACACACAACTTAAATTCATATTTGTATTTTCTTTCTATTTGTGAACAATATGTTTGGTACACAACTATATACTTAGTTATTGATAACTGCATTCGTTGTCTAGTTCCACTGCTAAGCGGACCGTTCCAAAATGTTTTTATTACTGCTGCCGTTCACAATTGTGCTCCTATACTTCTATTTCACAAAGAATCACCATTACTGGACGAAGCGCAACGTAAAACATGATCGACCGATACCATTATTTGGCAACATATTTAGCAATATTATTGGAAAAAAGAGCGTTACAGAAATATCGAAAGAAATGTACTATAAATACCCCAATGAGAAAGTTGTTGGATTGTATCGTGGAAACATCCCGGAGCTGATCATTCGTGATTTGGACATCGTCAAAAGGATTCTCACAACGGACTTTGCATATTTTTATCCACGGGGACTAGGCCGAAATCCAAAAGCGGAACCGGTGTTTTTAAATATTTTTCATGTCAATGGTGATACTTGGAAGTTATTACGACAACGTCTAACACCAGCTTTTACCAGTGCAAAGTTAAAAAAAATGTTTCCGTTAGTCGTGGAATGTGCGGAAAAACTTCAAGAAACCTCCGAGGATATTGTGAATAAAGGCGGTGAGTGTGACGTCCGCAAACTGATGGCACGTTTTACCATTGAATTTATCGGAGCCTGTGGCTTCGGATTACAAATGGACACTATTCGCAATGAAAATTCTTTCTTCTACACCTTAGGCAGAGAAATGTTTGATCGTAATCGGTCTTGGAACAACGCAATTTTAGATGTTTCGTATGACATTTTACCAGATTTCAGGCAATTACTGCAATTTCTTTTGAACGACCCCGTATTATTTGATATAGTCACTGAAGTTGTTGTAAAAGTACGAAATCAGAGAAATAATAAACCCTCTGGACGACACGATTTCATAGACCTATTGTTGGAACTGGAAGAAAAAGGGAAAATTACTACTGAGTCTATTGAAAAGCAAAGTTCAGACGGAAAATCAAATCTAGTTGAAATGGAATTGGATTTGAATTGTATGGTGGCACAAGTATTTGTATTTTTTGCCGCTGGATTCGAGACGTCTTCTTCAGCCACTAGCTATATGTTACATGAACTGGCTTTCCACCCCGAAGAACAAATTAAAGTTCAAGAGGAAATCGATCAAGTCTTATCTAAATATGGAAATAAGCTCTGTTATGACTCTATCGCTGAAATGACATATTTAAGCATGTGTTTCAAGGAGGCAATGAGGAAGTTTCCATCGCTTGGCACCTTACACAGAGAATGCGCTAGGCGATACACCATACCCGAATTAGGTATTACCCTTGATCCTGGAGTTAAGATCATTATTCCAGTAGAAGCGATACAACATGATGAAAATTATTTCGATAATCCTTCTCAGTATAAACCGGAGCGATTTGCTGATTCATTTGAGCTAAAACATAGCTGTTCGTACTTGCCGTTCGGGGCGGGACATAGATCGTGTATCGGTAAGTGATAAACTCAAATTGAATTAAGTAGTTATCAGCTCATTTGTTTTATCACTATCTTCCTTATAATAAACTAAGCATAAAACTTTGATGATATCTAAAGCCGTCTAGAATAATTTGCTTACTTTTGCGTAGGGGCTTAGGGTTGTCGCTTTTTTTTTCAGATAAATGATAAGGCCGCCACTTGGACCGTAGTTTGATATCGTTATAATTGATTGGGTGCATAATAAAGCGATATTATTATTTTTATTATTAAATATTGTTTGTGTAGTATGAGTAATAATAAAAATAAAAATTTCGAACGTCTGGCACACAACATCTAGTCCCAAACCAAGCAGAGCTTGTATTTTGGGTACTAGACAACTGATATAAATACATAAACATACTTTTTTTTGTAAATACATACATATAAATACATAGAAATTATATGTCTTTTTTGTAAATACATTAAAAAAAAAAGACTCGGAAACAAATATTTGCGGATCACACAAACATTTGGTCCGACCCGAGAATCAAACATGAGACCTCTTGATGGGCAGTCGCCACTTACCACTAGACCAACAAGGCCGTCAGAGTAGCTTCAAGGTTTTTATTTATATAATTTAATGAAACTTTTCGCCAAATCGAACCCTAAAAACAATGGTTAGCCTACTAAACCACAGTGGTCAGACGGCTTGATACAAGATTTCTTTCTAGTTTGCCTTCTCTTTGCAGTGCTGCTGTCTGTTTTTGGATAGTTTGCTCGATAGGTCTGCTCTAATGATGCCTATGGGATAATTAGGATTGGTGACACTCCATATTTTATAACCGTCACCACATGGACATTCAATGAAGCAATTTTGGTATTCCATTAACTAATTTCACAATTGTTTCAGGAGCCCGTCTAGGTGAAATGCAGTCTTTGGCAGGATTGGCAGCTTTGCTTCATAAGTTCAGTGTGGAGCCAAGTGCCTTGACAAAAAGGAAACTAGAAGTTAACCATTCCAGCAACACAGTACAAGCTATAAAAGGAGGTCTGCCTCTCAAGTTGAAGTTTAGAAAGCAAAATATAAAGGTTGCCTCGTAAATCGTTCAAGATATACGATATATTTCTGAAATATTATTAATGACATTATTTAATGAAATTTTTTTAAACAATAATTTGAAACCAGTTTTAAATTTACACACCTGTTGCTGCGTATTATATGTATATTTACTGACCATTTACAAATGAAATAATTAACAAGATGTATTATATGTTTTCAAATAAAACAAAATTACGACACATAAAATTGGAATTTTCATGTTTGTGAAAACAAAACGGTCAAAATTATTTTACCATTAAAAACCAGAAACCTCCTTTGATCTTTATTGGAGAGATTACGGCGAACCAACCTCTTTCAAGCTAAAAAAAAATACTGTCAGATTTTTACACTTTAAGGTTATTATAAATATTTACTATAAATCATTTCAAAGATGAAGTATTTTTAAAATAGTGTAAATTTAAATTATAAAACGAAATTAACATTTAAATATCACCTGGCAATAAATTATTAACTTACACATGGCACTCGCACATGTTACTGTTTATCATGGACCGTGTCTCTCGTTTCACACAATGGAACATAAACCACAGAAGTTAATGGGTTTAAGAAGCAAGTATATTATCACTTTGTATAGTGTCTATCCTTCAGAAAAAGCCCAAGAATACTTTTATTCATAACTAGCTTTTGCCCACGGCTCCAGGCTTGTCTAGGTCTTTTCCCAGATATTTTCTCAGACTTTAGGCTATCTGGGTACAAAAATTCATTGAAATCGGTGCAGTAGTTTTTGAACAGACAGATAGACGTGGCGCAGGCCTTTATTTTGTAATATGTAGTGATTATAAATTATTTCTCCGCGGTACATAAACTTGCCTCAGCCGCCACGGCAGGCGTCGTATGTAAGGCTCCATAAAAATCCAAGGGGGACTAGCACTGCGGCATAATGTGTAAACCGTCTGTAACCGTCTGTGTAAGTCTCTAGTTCGATGCTCGGGTCGAGTTGTTGGGTTTTTAAAAAAAGATATTCTTAATAGCAATTTGGAGTATGAAAATTGGCAGTTTTTCATACCCGGGCTTCGGAGAGTACGTTAAGCCGTCGGTGCCGATTGTTTTATGTGTGGAAAATCATCATGGACCGTCACCCCACCAGGGGTTACGGCCCGTTTACGACCTTACCGCTGTGAGCGCTCACAGCTAAGCTCATAGCTATGAGCGGCGACTCGTGGCGTGCCTCGTACATTTTTATGCTTTTGATATTACCGCTCGGCGTTTCGCTCTTAGCTACCGCTCACAGCGGTAAGGTCGTAAACGGGCCGTTACGGCGGGGTGGTGTGTCGGACTTGAACCGACTAAAAACCACACAGTGTGCCCTCTCCGCGCTTCTCCGTTAAGGAGTAGGAGAAGTCCAGGTTGGGATCTCCTTCTGTACTTCTCCAGCGCCTGCCAGCTACTGATGCGGGCACCGTCTCGGTACGACGACCCTCTCTTAGGCGGCGTCCGGCACACACCGACGCCGCCCCCTCGTGGCTGGCCACATAGTGTAGTGCGGGTGGAGGGAAAACCCGTCCCGTCCACCCGCGGCCACACTCAAGGCGGCATGAGGAGCAGATGTTCGCGCCTCCGCCACCCGAGTCGCCGGCGAATCAGGTCCGATTGGATGTCGTCCTCCCGGGCCTTCTCCGCCGCTACCTTCTGCGTGATTACGTCCTC
This sequence comes from Phragmatobia fuliginosa, assembly GCA_932526445.1. NCBI lineage: Eukaryota > Metazoa > Arthropoda > Insecta > Lepidoptera > Erebidae > Phragmatobia > Phragmatobia fuliginosa. The sequence continues at coordinate 19,767,493 of OW052061.1, forward strand.
GCAGAAGGTTGCGACCGCGGTAAATGAGCTCTCGCTGCCGGCCATGGAACGAACGACGGCCGGCAGTGAGAGATCCCCTCCGATGACTGCAGCGAGGACCCGGCGCTGCGTCTCCCATGCGGGGCAGATCGCCAGCGTGTGATGAGCCGAATCCTCGCTGCATTCGCAGTGGTGGCAGGCGGGACTCAATTCCCTCCTGGCGACCGAGTGCAGGTACTTTCCGAAGCAACCATGCCCGGAAAGAACCTGTGTCAGTCGGAAGGTAAGGGTCCCGTGCTGCCGCACTGCCCATTCGCCGATGACCGGCTGAAGCGCCTCTACCGTGGCGAAGCCAGCACGTGGAGTGTCCAGCCGGATCGACCAGCGATCCATCGTGGCTCGGTGAGCGGCTTCGCGCCACTTGCGCACGTCCTCGGGCGGAGGTCCAACTCCACCACTCTCCGCCCGGTAGTTAGCCACTCGCCGATAAACGTCGGAGAGCACCTCCGCCTCCAAATTGCACGGGGGTGTTCCGGCCAGGGCGCACGCCGCCTCCGTCGATACGATGCGGTAACCCCGTATGGCTCTGACCGCCAGAGTTCTCTGCTGCCGCCTGAGGCGCGCCCTGTTCTGCTCGCTCAGAGCCGCCGCCCACATCGATGCACCATAGAGTGCCATAGACCGGACAACCCCCGTGTACAGCTGCCTCGTGGCGACACTGGCTCCTCCCAGATTGGGCAAAAGACGCCCAAGGAAGGAGGCAGAGCCGATCAGCTTCGGAGCAAGCTGTTAGAAGTGCTCGTCGAAGAGCCACCTACCGTCGAGGACCAGACCCAGATACTTCAAGTGGGCACGGACCGGTACGAGGACCGAGTTGACCTCGATGGAGGCTCCGGCGGGCGGACCACGACGGGGCCCATGGAAAAGTAGGGCCTTCGTCTTTTCTAGGGCCACCCGTGAGCCCAGCGCCTCAATGCACCCGACCACCAGGGAGACTCCTGTGGTGGCCAGGCGTGCCGCCTCTTCGAAGGTCGCCCCCCGGGCTGTCACTAAAGTGTCGTCGGCGTAGCAAATTATACCGACCCCGGGGGGAGACGCCCTCGCAGGACCCAGTCCTATCCCATGTTCTACAGGAGTGGTCCGAGGACAGACCCCTGTGGAACACCGCATGACATGGCCTGACGTCTCAAAACTCCTTCTCGGTCCTCGTACATGACAGTACGCTCCGTCAGATAGTCTGCCACTAGCCGCCTCAGGTACTGTGGCACTCCCTGGTACTGGAGTGCGGCCCTGATGCAGCTGAATGGCAGACTATTGAATGCGTTGGCGATGTCCAACGACACCGCCAACAACACGTCGCCGCAGCCCACCGCCTGTTCGGTCGCGGCCTTCAAGCGCAGAATCGCGTCGACCGTCGAACGCCCCTCCTGGGTTGTCATGAACACCTACGGCAAGGAACTCAGTGCCCTCGTGTGCACCTACTAATAACTAAACCTTCGATTTCAGTTCGCCCTTAGGCAGGTCCGATGCCAGTCGCTCCGTAGAAAAACCGATATTCAGCTAAAACCGGTTGAACTAGTAACCGATTCCAAATATTATTGGGAATATCAAAGGGTAGGATTACTTTTAGTGAACAATTTAAATAATCATTAAATATTTCTAGTCGCATTAGTTGCGTGTTTAATAAGGGCAATCTTTGTTATCAAACTTAAACCAGACTTTGTATACGGAAGAAATGTGTATCAACAATATCTAGTCACATAATACCTAAACATACTTAGTTTAATAAAATAATTCTTAATACAATTTATCCTATGATATCTTAAAAATGTTTGTCTGTCTGTCTGTTCGTTTGTTCCGTCTAATCTCTAAAATGGTTGGACTGATTTAAACTGAACTTTCACTGGTTTAAAGCTGAGGAGTAACTTGGCTTTTTACACTTGCTTTGCGCTCCTCGACATTACTTGCGCTTTATAACGCAGGACTCAACTATTAGATAGTAAATGTAATTTTTATTATTTATGATATGAATAAAACCGACAGATCGGCTCATGAAGCTTGGTTACAAGGTGGACCTAATCCCTGTTGATCACGTCAACTACTGCATGCTGGAAATGTGCAGTCATGAAGTAAGTCCCTGATATACTTTCATCACTTCAAATAGTGCCTTCATTAAAAACCCATATCGTCCCACTGCTGGGCTTGGGTGTCCCGTCAGAAGAGGGTTAAGGTCATTCGTCATCACGCTGGCCGAGTGTAGGTTGGGGACTTTCTAAAAAAAGTTGTAGCTATAGCTATAACCTCCAAATAAGCGTCACGACTGTTATCTTATGATAACAACTGGGACTGACTGCTTAACGTGTCCTCCGAATGATGGAGACGCTCATAATATCATCCCATTTATGGTCACCCATCCAGGTACTGACCGAGTCGTCGTTGCTTACCTTCGATGATTGTTTCTAATCATATAGGGAAACTAAGTTATTAGCACCTAAATCAAATAGTACGTACCTATAAGTATACACAACACACAACAACATACAGCAACTTTACACAACACTAGTGTTCCAAAAGCTCTCTTGCAAAATGGTTTTCTTACTACCTTCTTCGTTATGTACTATCTATATAAAATCTTGTCTTACATGCTGACTTTTTGTTTTGGACTTATAGGATCTCTTTTTGTTTTATTTATTTGGTGATGTTGTGAATTTATTTGGATATACATATACGAGTATTTATATTTATAAAATGGATAATGCTAACGAGGTCAAAACAGCATCCAAAACAAGGCCCCTTTTATTTTTTAAATAGAATTAAACACCAACTTCTTTGTTTCAGATATTTCGCTGCAACTTGAAAAACTTACACTTTAACACGCATTACAGCCGAGACCCCGTATGCCAACGAGCAGTAGAAGCTGTCTTACAATCAACAGAGAAGTTCCAACAAGCTCGCAGCCACCTCTGGTTCTGGACATACTTGGACCACCAAATCTTCAAGCGTGGTATGTATACACCTAAGGATTACTGGCCGCACGACGTGGACCTATCCAAACCTTATGTCTCGTGTGGTGACTGCGTGGAATGCTGCAAAATTTTACTCAAGAAAAGAGAAGAAACCTCCCAGGATACTACAAAATAATATCAAATATAAGATTAAAAACTAAAATTATGTGTGTTTGTCAACTCAGTTACAATTTGTTTTTAATAAAATATTTTACACTTATTTGGTAATATCCGTCATGTAACTTCCTTTTAATCATCTTCTCTTATCTTTATCTTTTACAAAATCCTTTTCTCTTTTTTTTTATCTTTTACAATCTCTTGAAGCATGTGTGTTTTGATGGAAGTGGATTATATCTAGGTGAAGAAACCGTCGGTCGGAGAACACCTAGTCTCCAGTCTAAGCAAAATATGCAACTGTTAAAGTATGAGAGAAAACAATAATAAATAGCAACCCTATGCATGCTAATCAATCGTATGCACAGGGAATTACTACGCTCAAATAACTCGACCCTAGACACAAGATGCAAGGGTGGCCGAAATTCCATGTTCGAACATTCACATACTTGTTATTGGCTCTCTCCCTTAAAAAGATATAAGAATATAGATGATGCTCTCTTGGTCGATTTCGGCTACGGCGCGGGCGGAACGGAGACCTGTCTTAACGGAGATCAGCCAACTTCGAAGGAGATGCACTACTATACACTACTGCACAAGTGTAAGCGTTACATTGCGTACTCTCTGTTTTGCTTGAAAATCCGATGTGGTGATTTTTGGACACAATCGGGGAAAGATAGGAACGTAGATGACAGATAAACAGTTCTTTCGTTACTGTGGAGGTCCCACAACTTCTTCTCGTTGTTTTTTGTCTGTGAGGTAATTCACCCGGATACCACTAACAAGTACGATATAAGTACAAACTTATATCGGATTGAAACGGACCGCAAACCGCACATCGTTTCGGGTAGTAGTAGTGGGGGATTTAGGTGTCTCTGGAAAATCTCTGGAACCCCCACGTAAATGCCGCGAGCCATCTATTACTTGTCCCCTCCTGTGTGGCAACCCCGATGGTCCCTTTCTGGCTCCAACAAGTGCATTCCTTACGCGCCACTCCGGCCTGCTTCTGATAGGGTGACATAGTGCCTCACCTATCACCTCTAAACTGTTCAATCTCACCCATTCCCCGTCCGCCATCTCCTTTGCGAGCATAACTTGCTCACAGAAAAATATGGCGAGTTCCAAGCGCTCTTAATTCGTATCATTGCCGCAATTACTTTACCGGACGAGAGAATGACCGCTGACCGCCACAGGTCACGCCTCTGCTCCGATCAGAACGGACATTGTGCCAGCATGTGGAACGCCGTGTCTCGTTTATACCAATATTATAGAGGTAGAGTTTAGGAAGGAAGTAAGGGTAATTTCTGGATGGTTTACCAATTTAAAGTCTCAATATTTGTACTCATAGGCTATGACACCGCTATAATAATATACAACATACACGTAAGCAGATCCGCGAGCAAAAGATAGTAAAATATATTTTCATAGTAAAGTATTGAACATCCAACGTTGACTTCCTCATCAGCCTATCGCAATCCACAGCTGGCCTCTCCAATTTCTTTGTACTGTGACCGAAAGTTGAATCGTTAACCTGTTTGTATATTTTACTGTTTTCATCACATCAATAAATAATCTATAACAATTCACTGCTAGACATGCCTTTCCTTACAAAATATAACTTCTAAGACAATTCGATGATAAATCGATATGATCGAGAATTAAATGAAATAAAATTTTGACGAAACTTTTACAGGGCTTTCGATCGAGTTTGACATAGAAACACATTACCTACAATTTCATAAATAATTTTATTAAATTTACAATGGTGAAATAATATCCAATTATGATTAATAGATACAGGTTTCAACATAACTACATACACCTAACATGGAATTAACAAATAAAAAAAATAAATGTGTTTTATTGCTCAACGGAGAACAAAGTTGCCACCAGCCGACACGCCCTAGGAAAATATAAAAAAATATATATAACATACCAAATCTTTGTACAAAAATCATCAAGATAAATTTATTTATCACACAACCAGTCAACCGCAGAACAATACGTACGAACAAGCTTTACAAATATTTATTTGTTCCTTTCGTTAACATTTATTTCGAGTTTTAGATTTAATACAGAAAGATATAAAAGACATCTCTGTATGAATAATACAATTCTCTGGTACATACGTAACACCTACGCGATGTCCTTAGTTTTTTTTTAATTATATGAAAGGTGACAAAAAGTTATCAAGTTTTAATTAAATTTAAAATTCCCTAAAAAGGATGCGTTCAAGCTTACAGATGAGCACAGCAAATAAAATTGTGCTTAGCCAATTCCGATGGATTAAAGACTTTTCACCACAACGGTTCCGTGTATTTTCAACTTTAAATCGACTTTCTTAAAGTTGAAAATAACAGACCATGGTGTTAGTATTTTTAATTGAATGTTGAGACTTATTTACATTTTTTTCAAATTATGATGTAACAATTTATAATATTTTACATCGACACCAGTTCACAAGTTTTAAAGTACAACAACAACTTCCTTTCCATTCCTTCCGGAACAATGTATTATGGTATCGCAGTATACGTCCCTGTGCGGTTCTCTCGCACGTCAATCACACAAACACACAATTATAAATAATATATTCCATAAGTGTGGTATAGAGCTTCGGTTAATGATCGCAATATAATAGTATTCCTTTTTTACTTCCTATTTTACAATCCCCATATTAAGAATAAAACATTCCGATAATGAAATGATTTTGAAATAAATAACAGTTTCGACAATGCGTGTTAATTTCAATAAATGCCATTTTTTTATGATAACATTAGTTATACATACATTTTAATTTGGAGATATCAGACTTATTATTCATGTATATATTATTTAATATTTCTATACATTGCGTCACGTTAACTCTCCCTAATCAAAAACAGCCCGACTTATGACTAGGCTTATTAACTAAAGAAGTATCGACGAGCGGTTAATAGTTATAATATTTTAAAAACCGTTCACTTACCCGTGTGCGATATTATACTGTACGCCCTTTCTTACCCTTTTATAAACCAATATTTTGTTAAAACAGTAAAAAAAACATCATTAGTTATTGAAATTCACCAAAGACATCTTAAAGAAAAGTTACGTTACATTAAAAATGGTTGAAGTTCGTGCCAACATAGTGGCGAAATTCGATTACTTACTATTTATTGGGTTGTGCAGTAATAGTTTAAAGAGGCAATACAGAAAGTAAATAATAAAAACTATGATAGCATTCCACCAATTCTCAGGTGCCTTATATTTAAATTTTCGGATCGTGATGCTCATATCTAGACATGTATAAATAAATAAAATTATGTATAGAATTAGATAGGTAGTTATTCTGTGTTCATTCATTTAATTTGCGTCATTTGATTAACAAAATCAAAACTGCACGTAAATTAGGTTTGTGATAACAGTAGATCGGCCAAGACAGAGGGCCTAGTGTGAGCATACTTCGTATGTACTCGATCATCACGGGGATCGTATACAGCGTTACGATTGGCCGATACCGAACTCTTCACCAATAACAAGGTTAAACGCGCTCGCCCTTGATAGCAAGTTGATTTAACATCTCGCACTAGGCACTCCGAATCATATAAAAACGCTCTCTAACGTACACTTTCAATATTACAATTTCAGTAACTAAGTTGAACGCGAAAAAAACGTAAAAATGAAGCTATAAATTTATGGCCGTTTGCACCAACGTTCCCTAAATTTAAGAGGTCATTTAGAAAGAGTTAGGTAACCCGTAATGACCTTTAGTGCACACTAAGGGTTCAAATGTTTGTTAAAATGTAGGGGCTACCTACGTTTACTGGTTTTAGGAGACCGTTTTACATATAGTAGTTTGTGATAAAATACATTAATCTTAGATTTTATTTGGTAAAATTAATTCATATAACAGGCTTGTGGTATATTTGTGTGACTATAACAAACAATAACTGCAGCATGAGGACAACGTGCACTACATCAGTACGGTCCAACGACACTATATTATATTTACAATAAATAGCGCTTCTGGCTCGGGTTTAAATAATTATATTTCAGTTATAACATTGTTGTTTATATACTCTAAAAGCCATCCATGTATTTCTGTCACATAGAAGCGTAGGTAAATATTAACCAGGAAAATAACTATTCTAAAAGGTTTTTTTGATCTCTTGCTATACAATATTCCATAATCATATCATAAAAGACCAATATGAAACGTGGGTACCAATATGAATCTTTTGTGAGAAATTTGTACACTAACTATGAATAAACTCTAAATACATAAATAAAATTGAAACGCCTGTTTGTAACTACAAATTAACAGCTTTAGACTGAATGCATAAAGTATATACGGTGCTTACTTAAAAAAAAAAAAACAAAAAAAAAAATCTCTGTGCCGGCTGAGCTCTGGAACAGCTGGGCCGATGTTGCCCGAACTTTTTTGACTATCTTCGCCCCGCGGTTTTCCCCACGGTTGTTATTGTTGTAAGGGTAAAACAGTAATGTAGGGCTCAACTGGTAAATAAATAAACAATCCGATCCAGATTCTTTTTTCTTTTCAAATTTAATTATCATTCCTCATAACTGTGTGCACAAAAATAAAGCACAGCGTAGTAGGGGTACAGCTATTTTAAAATGTATATTTTTGTTAGACGTTGTAATAAAAATGTGTGGAACAAATAGTGTTGTCCAGAAACATTTCACTGATACAGAAAATAAAATAAATTGTTTTAGATTGAATTTTTGTATTCAAAATACACAATATATGATTTACAAATACACGTTACGACAGACGTAATCTTGCTTTAGACATAATACTGTTTTATGCCTACTCTTATTAACCGACTTCAAAAAAAAGGAGGAAGTTCTCAATTCGTCGGAATCTTTCTTTGTTTATGTATGTATGTTCAGCGATAATTTCGTCGTTTATGAACCGATTGCAAAAAATATTTTTGTACTGGAATAGGCGTAGCTTACAGGTGGTCCCATCGTCACCATATCGGGATCTGATGATGGGATCCCAAGGAAATGGAGGGAACTCCTCAAATATCATAGGCACAATAGTCATGATTTGGGTACTCGGAATAGTTTTTCTTTGAAGTCGGTTCCTTTTTGTTAAAATTATATTATTGTCTGTTACCTAGTTACCCGAATATAAATCAAGCGTATTACACATAAGGGAACCACGTGAAAACAGTCACCACCTATAAACAATTAAATATTTACATAATATGTATAGATATTTCATATTAATTTTCAAAATAACTAGTTTAATTTATAGCCTCAAAAATTTTACTTACAATACCATAAAATGAGTCAAGCAGGAAAATGTGAGACAGTGTTGCAAAGAAAAAAAATTATGATTGAAAATTTATTTTATGCTATCATAATAAATATGAACATTAACTACAGAAGTTAGGATAAAGATAATGATTTAGTAACAAACTTAATGACAGAAATACAAAGATGATACACAACATTTTTCACTATTGTATTACTACTGAACATTGGAATTACAACCTAGTCACCGAACCGTTAAAGTCCACATTAGTTCATCCACCTGGCAAAACTATCTATATATACAAGTGTGTCCTACATCTGCAACCATGTAATAAATACTCTTTAGTAGAGTAACATACAAAACATTCATTGTTTATGGGTAAAATTTAAAATCAGAATTTAGTTTGACAGTCAACTGTCAACTTTCAAAACTCGAAAACCAGAAGTGCTAACAAATACTTAGTATATGTAGTAGGGCAGTGTCGTATATCGCGGTGCGACCGCTACTTCACTTCATTAGCTAACACATCGATTATTTCGTCCGATCACATGGGACACTCGGCCCCGTCTAATAGTCACTTTGTTGTCACTCTTTTCTCATTTCACTTGGTTTTTGACGTGTTGTAAAAACTCGTAGTACGAGAATGAGGACTCCACTCGGTCTTCGATTAGACGTTCTGTGAATAACGTTCGGTTTGGCGAGTTGTCCCTGTTGGAGATAAAATCATTCATTAGAATTAATGAACATATGTCAATACAAACGAACGTAATGATGATAGCACTAGAATAGAAAATAAAACCAATATTTGCATGCATGGGGGAATAATAGCATATTACACAGATATTATATAGCACTTTTTAAAATAGTGTTCCAGGATCTAAGCTTATATTTTTAAGATTCTTTTTCAGAATAAGGAGTTTCATCCCTCTCCCCGTTATCCTGCATTCATCCTGTGGGTGTTGTAAGGATAATAGCACTACAAAGCAAACTGAAAGTTGACACAAAACACCTATATTAACATGCCTAGCAGGTATAGTGAGCCAAAATTTTGTTTCTAAGAATTTGTTCAGTAGTGGTCGTTTATGGTTGAATTCGTATGAAAAGTTGTGAAAGGTTCACCGCCTTGTTGGTCCGTATGCGGCTTCTGATCAAAAGGTCTCAGCTTCGATTCGTGGGTTGGACCAAAAATGTTTGTATGATCTGCAAATATTTTTTTTGGAGTTTGGGTGTTTCCAAAACAAGTTAAAAAGTAAAGTACATGCTCTGTTTAGTTTGGGATCAGATAATGTTGCATATGCCCGAAATATTTATTATTATTTAAAAAACGGGAAGAGGATGAGAGAGGAGGAGGGGACGAAAGAGCACGTACCTGAGCACGATTATATCAGCAGGGTAGGGCCGGTCGTCGTTGAGCTTGTCGATGAACTCATGCAGCAGCACGTTCCCGGGCGAGTCGATGCGAGGCAGCACGCGCGTCTCGTCGGGCAGCTGCGTGAAGGCCGTGACGCCGAACGTGTCGGACAGGAAGGCCGGGCTGGCGCGGTGGCACACGTACACGATCATGATCTCGCCCGTATCCAGCAGGTACGCGCCCGTCGAGTTTATTCTGATGTACGTACGTAATCACACATTTATTATTATCATCTATTTTTTATAACCTCCAGTTATTTACGTCTATCAAATGTTTCGGTAGTTCTGTTAGATGCAGAATGGTTTTGGCCTTCGGTCTCACACTCATCAACGAAATACGATAAGGATGGTCTTTTGTGTGAAGGTAGTACTGCCCCGGTTGAGCCGGCTGATTCGTGCTGAAATCAACGTGGCTCTACTACGTACCTTTCATAACACATAACAGTTTGAATTTGTACTCAAAACAGTATTTGATCTTTTTTGTGAGAAATATTACATTCGAGAGGATACACACACTCACACGCACAGATACGCATGCGCACACAAACATGCACGGACGTGCACACGTACGGACGTGCACACGCACAGACGTGAACACACACGCACATGCATGGATGCAGTAAAGTCTGTGTATGTGTGTTTCTAGTTATGTTGGATGGAAATCGGTTGGGTTTTTTTTTTAATTTACACTTTTTAATTTTTTTTTACCTTTCGGCGGATAGCTGCAACTGCGGCGGGTCGGGCGCAGCGTCGTCGTCGGGCAGGTGTTCGCTGGGCGCGGCGGGTGCAGTGTGGGCGGTGTGAGCGGTGTGGGCGGCCAGCGCGCTCACGTCGTACAGCTGCGGGTACACGCCGCGCATGAGCTGTGCTAGCGCAGAGCACTTCAGCTCGCACATGTCCGCCACGCGGTCGTCCAGCCGCGTCGACGTGCCCGTTCGGAACGCTTTCTGCAATACATGCTCGTTTTATTACATCTCAAAACTGTCTGTGAAACGATTCTCCCTGATACTATTTATCGGTGGTTATGTCGGACATTCTGCTATTGTATGAAGCGCCGTGTTCACAATCCGGCCATTGATGGTGGCCCAGATGTTGACTTCTTGCAGAGACAGGTCATCTTCAAAACGATCTTTCCCAGTGATGAATTGCCTCAGCCGGTATGAGAGGAATAAGCAATTGCTCTCGAGCACTTCACTAACAATAACTAAAACTGTTTTATGACCACAGTCAAGAAGTGATTTTGCACTAAACTCTTCTTTATTACGTGAAATATGCTAAATGATATCTTATTTTTTCTATTTTAGCCTTGATACTAAATATGTGTATTTTGTTGACGTATTTATAAATCCCATCGATTCAAAAACACAAATAGACAACATAAAACACAAAAAGATTTTTTTAGCCCACATCAGGACTATATGCTGTGTGAGAACTTCACACATATGAAATGAATTTGTGGACCACACAAAGTATTATTCCATGTGGAGGTGAAACAAAACTGAGTTAATCCACTTACCCTTTTGAGCAATGCAAGTAGATAGAGCGGCAAGAGTCGTAGCGAGGTGGGTGCGTGCAGGGCCGCGCTGAGCTGTCCGGCGGGCAAGTTCTGCGACAGGCGGAAGGCGGACAGCGCATCCACCGCCACGTTCATCACCGCCTCGCGAGCCTCGCTCATCGACGCCGTTTGACAACGGTCCACCGCTAAACATCACACAACATTTATGGTAAATAATACACGACAAAGAATACAGAGTGTCACTACCCCTATTCATCTCACGGGTGTCGTAAAAGGCGACTAATCTGGAAGAACCCCAGTAATCCTAGACGAATTCGGATGACGTGATAAAATTCGGCGCGGATAATGCGGTCGCCTCGATCGATGCGCTCGCATTTAATCAGTTGCGTATGAGTACTATTTATTGAAATGATTTCTTCAACGCGGTCGATGCTTTCGGTTCGGTCGTTTCTTCTGGTGCGGAAGTGTGCGAGGCCTCCTTCACTTCGATTCGTTCGGCGCTGATAAGTGTGCGTTCACCATAAGGGATAAACTACGTAAGACAACATCGATGCAAAGAGAAGGAAAACTTGAAATCAACCCTATACCAACCAGTCTGGTCAGCGTGGTATAGTAGGCCAATACCTCCTTTCTAAGGAGAGGCCTATGTCCAGCAGTGGACTGTAGAAGGCTGTAGATGAAAACACGACAAGCTACTCAAAATTCTATAACATTTTTAAAGACAACAATCCTAATTCTATTGCTAAACTAAAATTTCAATAAAACGATTTTCAAAATATCATCAGCTCCTTAGCGCTCTTCCCGGTTACCCTTGTTGAGCATAATAATGAGACCATTAGCATTTTATGACGTCAAACCGTATTATACGTATGTAAGAAGTCTATTAGTAGTGTGCCTTTTCTAAGTCTTTTGACATTTAAACCGTCGTTTGACAGAATGAATCTTGGCTTTAGTGATATTTGATTTAGACAGGTTTCGAACAACTGAATTAGCACCAATAAAAAGTTTGTTAAATAAAAGCTAAAGTCACTCAAAACAATAGTGAGCAATAAAAAAAACATCCAAATTTGAATTATCTCAGATAATATTATCATATCAAATCAGTTTAGTGCAAGACTCACCCATTTTACTAAGTAATCCTATAATACATTGTTGATCAGCCGAGTGCAAGACATCAGTCAAATTGCTCGCTAACGGCAGAGCCATCGTATGCACTCGTATCCGCCTTTCACCTGCAATACACAATCATAATTAGAAAGGCACTGTATATTAAAGGACCGACGATACATTAAACAAACAGAACGATGATTATTGTCTTATCAAAAAGTAATCCACTGCTGCTCTCCTCCGGACCTGAGCCGTTTGGTTTCCTGCATTCTTCTTCACCAAGTCACCCAGTGTTTGTATCATTACATAGATTAAAAAGAAGATACTTTACGCTTGGGTCTTTCAAATTACGCAATGCGCTTTTCACCAATAGAGAGAGTATTTTAAGATGAAGGTTTATTTACTTTATATCTATATAGTACATGCATATTATAATATTAACGATTTCTTACTAAATGCATACGGAAGTATATACGATACCTTCATCGAAAAAGCAATCTTTAATTTTCTGTCTGTCTGAACGGATTTTGACACGACTTTCTCGGACAGAAAGCTGATGATCTAAGGAGTAACTTAGGCAAAAAAAATTAAGACTAGCTTCGCTCCGCGGCCTTTCTCGCGCTTTACAACGATAACCGAGGGACTCAGTTAATATAAGAAGAGAATGTTTACCTTTGCTGCTAGTGTAGAGCAAGGCGGCCTGGAAGCAGACCTGCTGCAGGTCGGCGAGCGACTCCTCGATGGAGAGCTGCATGCCGAAGGCCGCGTCGGGCGACACGTTGGGCAACGACAACAGGTCCGTCGAGCGGACGAAGAAGTTGCCGTGGAACGTGTGGATCGTTATACCCCTAACGAAATATCATACAATAATCATATTTAAAGCTTTACAATTCATATTTTCCTAATTAAAATTAGGAGATTCGTTTTGATTGTACTGGTAGACCTCATAGTCTATCATAACATTCAAATGAACCAAATAATTCCAACAAATTTAAAGATCGATTTTGATCTAACAATTATTTTATTGCGAGAAATTGAGATAATCTCTTCAACAGAAATAAAACAGACTTCATAGAAATGTTATGTATGGCAATCTGATCAGACGATTTACGTACTCTTTAAAGCATGATACGTTCATGATACATGTTAAGAATGGTCACCTGTCCATGGCGTCACTATTATTGCTTAACTTAGCGTGTTCTTCTGCGTATGAGACTGTTTGTTAAACTTAATTTATATTAATTATTTTCTTGTACAGGTTGGTGTATTAATAAAACTTCTAAACACTATTACAAAATAATGGTAAATCAATTAATACGACACATACCTGGTACACCTTACTCTCATGACAGCCTCGAAGCCTATCTTCCTAGTGAGGTACCGCGTCAACATTTTGTTGAGCTGGTCGACCTGCCACTGGCGCGAGGAGTTGAACAGAGGAATGTGGTACACCGTACCCGCACTGAACTTGCTCATGCCACCTAAACAACACACCAATTGATCACATTGTACAATTAAGATTATTTTTAACTCTTAAAAAGCGCTTGTCGGTCTTCTTGCCTTCTTGGTCTAGTGGTTAGCGTATGTGGCTGCTGATCCAATTTTATTTGTGTGATCCACAAATATTTGTTTCGGAGTCTGGGTGTTTTCTATGTATAATATGTATGTATTTACAAAAAAAAAAGTATCTTTATGAATTTATATCAGTTGTTTAGTACCCATAATACAAGTTCTGCTTAGTTTGGGACTAGATGATGTTGTGTGTAAGATGTCCGAAATTTGTTTTTTTCTTATATTTAAATTGACTAAAGTGACTCTCTATTCTGTCTGATGGTAAGTATGAGTGGAATCCAAGAGTAGAGGTCACCACCCTCATTATGATTACAGGCAATGCAACATGGTGACTCACACTGTATGGCGGCTTAGTGAGATGGTTCTGCATCATTGGGTCTTTGGTCTTTTATATGAGGGTAGTATCGCTCGGCTCCAGCCGGCCTCAATCAGCTTTACTACCTATTAAACTTCCATAAAATACAATATCGAAGTGCTGCCAGTCGGGGCTGGTCATCTCACAACTGCTATATTATATTGTTTCCGCGAGAGCGGAACGTATTTGTGCGCTTGCCACACTGAAACTGACAGGTGACGTGTGTGTGTAAAACTTCAAGTTAACAACGTGTTTGACCGGCGGCGTGAGCGCTCGGCGCTCTTCTAACAACCCAATAAAATAATATTCTGCCCAAAATATAACCGCGAGTGAGCCCCTAATCAACCCCAAAATCCACCTCGCCGCGTAAACAAAGACGAAAGTGCCGAACAATAGAACTAAGTGTGCACCCAGTGTCACGAGGCCGGCCCCTTGCGGATCCCAACACATCAGTACGAAGCGAACTGCGACGCATCAGCCCTCCGAGCCACCAACCCGTAAGTACCTATCTCCCATCCCCTACTTCTACCATAACCTCAACCGTCGCTGTACTGTCTTCACCGTCAAGGTGTAGCCAGTACATATATTATTATTTAATTATTTTCGGACACTACCTGTGTAAATATCAGCATAGTTACATTGTCCTCACATTTAATAAAGTGCCTTAAACAATGTAATCAAAAATTGTAAAAACAATGTTGGAAAAGAGTGTCCATGGAGTTTCTTGTATGTTCTTCTCCATAGGATCTACGAATTGGAACAGACAATTAGCATCACGACTGACTACTGACTGACTACTGAACTTATATACTGAATTTATACAAAATCCCTCCTAATATTATAAATGCGAAAGTAACTCTGCCTGTCTGTTACGCTTTCACGCCTAAACCACTGAACCGATTTTGATGAAATTTGGTATGAAGATAGAACTGAACTTGGGAAAGGACATAGGCTACTTTTTACCGCGACAACCAACATCACGCGAGCGGAGCCGCGGGCGAAAGCTAGTATGATCTAAACGGGAGATCCCAGAGAAGCTGAGTATCGTATGGCATCATATGAGTAATGTCTCCACATGGTACGTTGACAGATGTATTCCTGCCGTCTCCGGAGTCGTTGCTGGTGAACGTTGGCGAGCGGCGAGAGCTGGTGCGGGAGCTGCTGAGCTCCCGCACCAGCTTTCACGTTTCAAAAGTGCCGTTGTATTGGTTTATTTGTAATAAAAATGGTTTGATTTGATATTGGTGTAGTAAATACATACTGAGCGTGGCGAGGTCTGCGTACTGCGAGTTGAGTAAGAACAGGTCGACTGCTATCTGAGCCCCGCTGCAGTCCAGGGCCAGGCGCTTGTAGAAGTCTGTCGCGGGGTTCAAGTGAGCCACGTCTTTTGATGATCGCGCGTTAGGGTCTTCTCTGAAAATTATATAATCAAATTATGTTAAAATTATTTATATGTATGTAAAAATTACGTGTGATGACGGATTAAGAATACAGAGTGTCACCACCCCTATTCATCCCGCGGGTGTCGTAAAAGGCGACTAAGAGACTAAAGAAAAGGAAAACTAGAAACCAACTATACCAACCCGGTCTGGCCAGCGTGGTATAGTAGGCCAAAACCTCCTTTCTAAGGAGAGGCCTATGTCCAGCAGTGGACTATTAAAGGCTGTTAATGATGATTGATGATAGTGTATATGGAAGTAAAGCCGCACCTTGTACTTCACATATTATTAGGTGATATTTTATGTACACTATTCTAACTCTGTAAATGGTGTGCAAAATACATCTAATATATTAGTATATTGCGTTAAAAGGAGCGTTAGTAGTTTTAGTTAAAATAATATACATACAACTTTCACGTCGATCAAGTACACAATAGTTAAATAAACAGCATATAATTACTATAAGCCTATCTAGATTTCATAGTACAATCACTGTTAGTTTTCAAACTTGAAATATTTATTTATTAGAAAATTCGAGAGAGCACAAATACTTCGTGTGCAAACTCTAAAAGTGTAATATAAAATAAAATTAATAGATTATAGTTACCTAGGCTGCAGTGCTCCTGGACCAATGTTCGGTAAACATGTCTGGAAGACCGTTATTCGTCCTCCAGTGGGCGCCTAAAAATATTAATTATTGTTATGAATATATAAATAAATATTACAAAAAATTTAATTTTTAATATAAATGGATTTATAGATAATCCAGTTATCAATGGATGAATCACTCATATTTTTTTAACAATTTAAAGTACAACTAAACTCGGTTAATACATGAAAAGAAAACAGTATCTAAATTTTGCTCGAAGGACCAAAAATATTTATACATAGTGCAGACTGTAGGCATAAGAAATTTCATGATTGAATAATCTTTACAAGATATAAAGAATGTTTAGTATGAACAGTGATTATTTTCATTTGGACTCAGTAGTATATTTATTTGCACCAATTTAGTTAAAGGTGAGTTTACAAGCAAACAACGGCGCTCGTTAGTTCTCAAGGCTTTGTCTAGTTTTGGATCAGCTAGTCGTCTGTGTAAGATTATTATTATTAGTGAGCCATGAGTACGTCAGGGTTCCAGGGACTTTCTTTCTAGGGTACACCTGGTTCCTCGGCTCATAGTACCCGAGACGGTATGCAGTTTTAGTCGGTTCGAGTCCGACATAGCCACCGACTGGTGGTATCCGTGGGGTTTTCCGCAAAACAGGTGTACTATAGCGAACTTATTTCTTCTAGCTTGCTGAGCATGAGCTGCATGAGCTCCATAATTGGCACATATGTGCAATGTGCTGGTCAAGCATATCTCTGAATAATTTCCGTCTTTTACTTAAACCAATATATGACGCAGGAACATGTACCATGAGTTTGTAGGCGGCCTGTAGCGCGGCGCCAAGTGCGCAGGCTGCAGTGGGGGGTGAGAGGCTGGTGGAGGGGGTGGTGCTGGAGGCCGGGGCCGCGTACCGCGCGGGCAGTGAGCTTAGCAGCTCCCGCACCAGCTCTCGCCGCTCGCCAACGTTCACCAGCAACGACTCCGGAGACGGTAGGAATACATCTGTCAACGTACCATGTGGAGGCATTACTCATATGATACCATACCATACTTAGCTTATCTGGGATCACCCGTTTAGATCATATCCCTACTAATAATATAAATACGAAAGTAACTCTGTCTGTTACGCTTTCACACCTAAATCATTAAACCGATTTTGATGAAATTTGGTGTGAAGATAGAACTGAACTTGGGAAAGGACATAGCTACTTTTTACCGCGATAACCGACATACACGCGGGCAGGAGTCGCGGGCGAAAACTAGTTTTGTATAAATTAAAAAGATGAGTTACAAATTTTCAGTTACTTGAAATCGAAATATTTTTTTCTAAATGAAAACATTAAAATTTGACTAATACTAGAATAATAATTTTTTTACATACAATGTAAATATCCTCATTTAACATTTTTTATTCTTAGAATTATTAAGTTAGTGTTTCTATTGGAATACCAAGAAATTGAAATATATTTGGTTAGCCACAGAACATAATATAAAAGCACAGCAAAAAAAAATGCGTATCCAAAATATATCTTCACACTATCATTTCACTCAAGTAAGTCTCAAAGCCAACGAGCACAAGTAATATTTTTCATATTCATTAAAAAATATCACTCTAAAATAAATTCACGAGTTGTAACTAATTATTTATTAAAGAATCTTACCTTCAATATCAAGAACAGTCATCTCCTTAGGCCGGGTGAGTCCTTCGCTCATGAAGTAGTAGTGCACGTGCGCGTCGTAACAGATGAAGCCAATTTGCGTACGCGCATCGCCGGGCAGTTCGTCTAGACATGTCTTTAGCGTATCGCATACTACCTGAAATATTTAAGTTATATTCAAATACAATGTGTGCTGTGAAAAATAATTTATTCGAATACTATTTCTTTAATAAATTTAGCTGCCCAAAATGACTTTACTCAGCCTGGTGGAAAGCATGAGCAGATTTTAACAGTAGTGATCACTATCCTCATTGTCAATGCGGGACAGTGCAACATGGTAACAATGGATGGTGATCGCTACTCTTGGATGCTGCAGGTACAATCTGGTAGAGTAGTCATTTTGGAAGGCTATATTAGCCTGCCAACATGACTGTATATAATATGTGTGTATGTATGTGTATATAATATGATTTATTTCACATAACACAACGAATCTGTACTGTAAATATAAATATTTTGAACATCTTACACACAATGCCATCTAGTCGCAAACTAAGCAGAGTTTGTATTATGGGTACTAAACAACTTATATGAATACATAAACATATTTTTTTGTAAATACATACATATTACACATAGGAAACATCCAAACTCCGAAACAAATATTTGCAGATCATACAAATATTTGGTCCGACCGGAGAATCGAACCCGAGATCTCTTGATCAGCATACACTACCCACTAGACCAACACGGCAGTCTGTGTCAATATGGGTTAGTTTATTAATTGTTTATGCACGGCATGCACATTTTCAGAGATACAGAAAAGGTGCACAATATAGATAAAAATTCAAACCTGTAAATAACCCGAATCTCTAGCTAATTGTGAGACGTCGAAGAGGAACAGGTAGACAGCAGGCTGAGGTGGTCGAAGCATATACTCTCCGGGGGCAATGAACTCGATAGTCGCAGATTTGATCTCCGGCCGGCGAGATGGGTCACCGTATGACTTGCTGACTGGATCATACTGGAACTCTTCTGGCACTGGTAAAGAAAAAAATAGAATGTTTAAGTTTTTTTTATGGACAAGCCAAGGTAAAAAGCGCTCTGGAACTAGTGAGTGAATCTTTGGATTCGTTAAGCACGAAGCACCACACGATGTTTAGTTATTTTTGGACACTACCTGTGTCCAAACACTACTTCTTAATAAAATGCCTAAAACAATGTAACCAAAAAATTGTAAAAACTATGTTGGAAAAGAGTATCCATGGAGTTTCTTGTCTGTTCTTCTCCATAGGATCTACGAATTGGAACAGACAATTAGCGTCACGAAGACTACTGACTGACTACTTGACGTTTCAAAAGTGCCGCTGTATTAGTTTACTAGCTTTCGCCCGCGGCTCCGCCCGCCTGTATGTCGGTTATCGCGGTAAAAAGTAGCCTATGTCCTTTCCCAAGTTCAGTTCTATCTTCATACCAAATTTCATTAAAATCGGTTCAGTGGTTTACGCGTGAAAGCGTAACAGACAGACAGAGTTACTTTCTCATTTATATAAAGTAGGGATTTAAAATAAAAATGATTTGATTGGTCCCCATTTAGGGCATAAACGATCAAATAGTGGCTAGTAGGGAGCAACATAAAAACCAAAAAATAAAACCGCCCTTTGTTTCCCTTTCTAGAATTAAGAGAAAGGAGAGTGGGGTTGACTAATCCTCTGGTAACCACTTCCTTAAGTTCGTAAAACCCAAAGTAATAATTAACTCCTACTGATCTAGCACAGGTGTCGTGCTTTTTCAATGAAAATGTTAGCATCATTTTCATCATTATATAGCTCAAAATAACAGCAGTTTATTTCATATGATTCGTCGAAATAAAATGCAACTTTATCGCGGATCATGATGGTCAATTAGTAATTACAAGTAAATACAATTAATCAATACATTTATTACTATCAGATAATTATAACAAATTCGACACTCTAAACATATCAGCCGCGATATAAGCATATGACTTGACGCGACTTGATTCGTATTGTAAAGAATCAATTGTTGGGATCAAAGATCGTTTACAATTGTCACATGTAGACGGCTTGCGTCAGTCCTTTCGGTGAATTATCAGTACATTACAAAACAGGGTACAGTTTGTGAAAACGACTATATATATATATAGATGTATTTCACTCAATATTACGAGCAATGCTGATGACGTGGTTCATAAACACACCACAACGTCCCACTAATGGGCTCCAGACTCCTCTTAGGAGAGGATTTAGGTCATTCATACCAACGCTAGCCGAGTGCGGGTTGGGGACTGGTAGTTAAAACGCTAGTATTACAAATTTATTAGCACTAAGCGAGAATCGAACTAGCATGGTCTTTCGAGCCATTTTTTATAGTATAAATTTAATTTAAAAAGTAAATACAGATAAACACTCACAGTCATTGACTCTGTAGCACAAATTACACTTCCACCGCTTGGAGTCAACGAAGTACACGAACGGATTGATGTAGGTTCGACAAGCGCGACAACGAACTATTGTGGTGCACTGTATCACTGGCAGGTGCTGCAAAATTAAAAAAACGCTATATTAGAAATATTGCAATTAAAATAGTCACGATACGATGTGTTTAATCGAAACTGACACTGATCTGACAGATCCCGTAGCTGAGAACTTTGTAACTAACATTCTAAATGTGAATGTGTCTACCCTTTGATACCTTATCTACTCAATGAGTTCATAAACACCTGTCTTCACAAGGTAATATCGTAACTAAACAGAAAGGGTAATATTGTAACTTTAATTTAAAGAAACAATCAATCACATGTACCAACTAGGCCACCGTAGTATGGATCATTATAATGAATTCTCTGCATTCACAATAGACGTGGTTAGCACCACTCTTGTTTTCTACTCATTTTTTATTCATCAGGCAAAGGTCGCTTTAACGGGTATAAATAACTAAAAATATCCTTAAGGCAATAAAGTCAAAACACTATAAGTGTCTGCAACAGACATAGGATTGTATTGTACAAAATTCATTTAGTTTAGAATGTTTATCGATGGCACACAAAAGAAGCGTTTTAATTACACATTTACGTCATCGTCTTGTAAAGTCAATAAAAACATATAACATGCCATTGTTAAATAAAACCTTATATTTGTACAATAGTGTGTGTTTTAAAACTATGAGCAGCAATTTTAAAATAGATCCTAATCTCTCTCGTCGTATATATTTTTCAAATCTATATGAAGCCTTATAGCTGTAATGTCCGACCTGTAAGAGATTGACTTTTTTCGTTGCACTTTCGGTCATACCCCACACAGTTAAGTTCTAATTCGTTCACCCAAAATTGACATTGTGTACCCGACAACTTATGACAGAGTACACAAAATGGGCATTGTGTACCCGACAACTTATGACAGAGTACACAAAATGGGCATTGTGTACCCGACAACTTATGACAGAGTCTATTTCTTTTAAATCAAATTTGAAACATAGGCCTTTGCGTGCAGGCACTCGGCGATTTTTTTATATCAATCAACAACCCAAAAATCCCACTGCTGGGCGCGGGTCTCCTCTCAAGAGAGGGTTAAGGCCATACGACCCCACGCTGGCCGAGTGCGGGTTCTTGCCGTTGGATGTTTATAAACGGCCTATTTTTTTTATAATACACTAAAATGTCTAATTTCTCGAGAACTCAACGCAGTGAACTGGCAAGTATTTGGTTAAATAGGAAACTTAATATTAGGAAATTTTAATGTCCTTAGATGTTATCATGAACCCCATGCGTGTCAGTAGCAGACGCATTGAGTTCGTGATAAGATAACATTCTTGTGAGACGAGTTGTAGTATTTAACAGACAATTTCAATAGTAGTAACGCATGAATGATAAGGAATGAATGACAAAAGAAAATCAAGTGAGTAAATCTTTTCAGAATACGTATCCTAATACCATTGTCTTTTCACGTTTGATAAGATTAATATTTATATTACTTTGATTTGAAAAATGTGGATTTGTATTTAATTACATTTATTAGGTAACGTCAAGTACAAGTAATTTTCTTTTAATTTTTTGATAATACATATCGCACTAATAATACAATAGTGCTGTAACTCAAAATAGTAAATTTTTCAGAATCAACGAAAAACTGATTATTCATTTTCTATAATAGGCATAAGAAAAACGAATGCTTTACGTGTTTTTTAAATGAAATTCAAGGAGTTATGTTTTTACCGAAAATTGAAAATAGTAGTAATTGTAAAGTTATTGAAGAATTTTGAGTTATAACTGTATTGTTCCAAACAAAATGTTCAAAATGAAATTTTATTTTTAGTTACATCATTATTCTTGAAACATTTTGTGTTACTACAATTTGATTCATTAATTTTTTCTTCGGTTATAAGGTGATTTTTGGACTTACAACAATTTCGAAAACTGATTCTCGGTATTTTATTTACGTTTAACACTATCTCTTTATATCTTTGGATATTTATAAATAAAACCAGACTGTTCTTAGTTACAGTTATAATTGAAATTAACGTGGACAGCAACTACAACTACCTTACTTACCTTTATATAAAAAATAATCTAAAAAAATACAGTTTCCTAAACAAAACCAGTCTTTTTAAGTGCAGATAACAAAAAAACACTATTTATTCTAAACATTTTGTACTTAATCAACATTTAACAAAATAAACCTTCTAAAATAAAGACAATAATTTACAAAAAAAAAAATAAGATTTTTTTTTTTGTAAATTATTGTATTTAATCAGTAATTTTACTATTGTAATTACTGGGCACTTAATAGGACCTACGTTTATTTAATTGTACGTTTTAATCAGTCTGAAAATCACAATGAAATTTTATGTAAAAGTATACGAATCACATCTATAATACTGTTTATTTATTTTTATTAAGTCAAACCCCTATTGTATAATTTCTGGGTATTATATTTTTGTTTAGTAATTCTTTTATGTCCCTTTTCTTATTTTCAGTTAAATGTATCTTGCTTGTGTATTCTTGCGTCAAACCGCAAATAATGAAGTAAGGTTTCCAGTTCGTCGTATACGTACAAAAACTCTTTGGTAATCTTTATCTTCGTATGAATTTTTGTAGAAAAAAGTTAATGGATATTCTTTTTCAAGACGAAACACCTTAAAGTCGTGCCATTTAACTTGATTTTCTACATTACGTACCCTCGTTTTGCCCTTGCTATTATTTTCTTGCTCTTTGGAAGAAACATTTAATTCAGTAGTCAGCCCACTAGTTCCAGCAATAGGACTTATATTGTCCACAACTCTGCCATCCGAATTACTCGATGAAGGGCTACTAGATGAAGAGCTTCTTGAAGATAAGGTACTTGACGATTTTGCTGTTTGACCTCGAAACAAACTGGGGGTTTTACTTTGCAAACCAGGATCAAAGTGCGGATCATGGTCGGAATCATCAAAGTCGCTCTGATCTGAGTGTATGGGTGAAATATAATATTTACTTTGATTGCATTCAGTTATCGGTTTGACATTACTCTGGGAACTGTTAACGTCAATTTCTTGAAGTACTTGATCAACTGTAGACGGTGAAGTTGCAGAAAGTGTCGATTGTTTCGCAACGTCATCGCTTTCTTCTCTTGGGGTAGCAGATTCATTGTTTGTACTCACTGGTGAAAATAATAACGGTGTCGAATTCGGAACAAGTTCGTCGTTTTCTTTCTCCGGGTGGTAACACGTAGTATTTGTTGCCATACCAACAAGTAAACGCCCACGATGCATTCTGAATCTACAAATAAAACAACTACGTACTACTAAAGACGTATAATATTTGATGCATGCACGTCACATAGAGTGAGGTAACTCAAAATTTGTGAAATAAAATAGTTAGAAAGCATTATTCTCGCTATTTGATACAAATTCCAATTAGTTCTTATTAATATTGGTATTGGAAAATAGATATTTATCACTAAGTACCTTCTGAACAAAGAAAAATTGGCTTAAAGTTATGATTCAACAAAACTGTCTCATGTCAAAAATACTAAATTGAACCAATAATAGTGTCGTAAGTAGAAATATTAATTTACATCGTGCTTTTGTAAATCAGCAATAGTGTATTAACTAGAAATAACATCAATGTCATGTTTGGGTTCAAATCAACAATAATGCGTTAATTCGAAATAAAACTATAAATTTTACATACCTGAACCAGTAATAACTTTGAAACTCGAAATATTGCGCAAAGCGGCACGTGCTTCTCCGATCACTGTTGGTCGCAACTAAAGATGACGCAATATTGAGAGGGGGATTAGCACATACGGCGAGTCATGAATAATGTCTTTTGGCGCCATCTCTTGTTTATTTTTTGCATTATTCCAACGACGATTTTGATGACTTCTAGGGTATTGAATTTTACATTTGAAGATGGAGTTATGTCAAATTCAATAAATTTTGAGTTACAACACTATTGTACTATTAGTGCGATATAGGGTATTTGCAATTACAATATTTAAGGTGTTCAACTTCGCATACCTACCTGACACTGGTTTTCAGTAAAATTAAAAATAAAGTGTTTTCTTTATATTTCAAACTAACTAAGTCCTACTGTGTTACCCACAATTGTTGTTACAAATAGCGGGTATACAGCAAGTCTAAAAAGTCACCTAAAATACTCCTTATTTCGTCAGCTATCTGCCAGTGAAAGTCCCGTCAAAATCAGTCCAGACGTACCAGAGATTAGAAGAACAAGCAAACAGACAGAGAAACATTCATTTTGAATGTCCGTATATTACAAACATACACTCCAATTTTATTTATTTGTATAAATATAGATTTCTAAAAATAGGGTATTGAATGATTGATGACCTTAATCCAATATCGATTGCATTATTAATCGGGATTAATATAGTTACCTAAATCGTTATATTTGTGATACAGATACACACAGATTAGACAACACACGTCCACAAATCGAAGTCCATTCATAAAAAAAAAAAACTACCAAAGTAACTCTACTCTGCCCGATGAAAAGCATGAGTAGAATCCAGGAGTAGGGGGTCACCATCCTCATTGTGAGGGTATGCAGCATAGTGACCCATACCATGGCGGCCTGATCTGACGTTTCTGCATCATTCTCCCGGGCTCTGGATGCCCGGAGAATGATGCATATCGTTATGGCAACGTTTATTCAACATTCTGGTATTATAAAGGACTGTGTTGGTCTATATTTAGCCCGTAGTACAGAAACATTGTAGTGATATATGAATGCGATATATTTAGAAGGAATGCGGTTGTTATACAGAGTGCGAAGGAAGTTTTCTAGTATGGACTAGAAGCTCAATCATAATAAACAGTATGTCGATCGTGTGCAGTCGAAAATCACTCTTAAGACCCTATAATTTGTTAATCCTTGCTAATATTAAAAACGCGAAAGTGCGTGAGTATGTATGTACGTATGTCTGTTGCTCTTTGACGCAAAAACTACGGAACGGATTTGGATGAAACTTTACAGTAATATAGCATATATACCAAAAAAACACATAGGCTACTTTTTACTGCAATAATCGAGATACACGCGGGCGGAGCCGCGGGCGAAAGCTAGTATTATATAAAACTCGCTGACGCCCGCGGCTCCGCTCGCGTTCTTGGGGTATGAAAAATAGATGTTGGCCGATGCTCAGACCTACCTGATATGCACAGATAATTTCATACAAATCGGTCCAGATGTTTCGGAGGAGTAAGGTAACTAACATACGAGACTTTAATAATAGTATAATAAATAGTACCTAGTATAAAAAGGAACCTGTTCACTGCAATCTTCTTCAATTACCTTGTTTCTTAAAGTACCTACATATTTAATCATTTTAAACCGTAGAATGTGTCGATGTGTGTGAGTAATTTGTTTTTTTTTTGTTTTAATTGTTATGTGTGAGTTCATAGCGACAGGCGTTTGTTTTTGTATATTTGTCTAAAATGTAATGTGTGAAGATTTCTCCTTTCCGTGCGGAAATTCCCCAGGATGCGTCATGGTTGTGGCTACGTCGGACTCGAACCGACCAAACACTGCACGACTTCTCGGCCACTACAAGTCGGGGCACCAGGTGTACCCTCGGGAAGAAAACCCTGGAATTTGAAGATTTCTTTCCCCTTGCAAAAAATGAGACTGTTTTGTATCGGAAGAAGACGCTAAGGCTCCTCCTACTCCTCTGGTCCGCGGGCCTATGTCTATTACTACTGGACAACTTTAGTAATTATGTTATTATAATGCTCAAAAATCAAAAATATTAGGTTTAACATCATTTTTTCTTTAGAGAGATTAATATTGAAACATTGAAACAGATTCTCTCGAATAATTGTGGATCTTGACTGCACAATTGGCCTAAAGGTGTAAGCAAACACCACGCCGTTTCGTGGGACAACACTGTGTGATCAACAAATTCTTGTACTGACTCTGGGTGTCTATTGTGTACATTTCATATATTATGTTTGTAAGGTCCCCCGCCACATAGGACATATTCCTAATGCGGGAGTTGTCTTTTTAAAAAAAATAAGAGAAAATAAAAAATATCACACAAACTTAGGCTTAGATACTGATCAAAAGCGTGTGTGTTGTACAACAGATAACTCGGCGCAGTTTTTTTAGTTACACAATTAATATTTATTTTAGGAATTTAAAGTCATGTCAATTAACACAATAGTGGTTTGGTCAATTAACCACTTGAAAACGGCCACGTTAAGCACTCTAAATGATTTTATAGCACACATAAGCAGCACACTTCCCTATAGCAATTCAAATCCAACAAAAATAACTCGCAAATTACGAATGTACGTATAACTGTAAGGTATATATAGTCGTAAATATGTCAGTTAAAGTAAACGTTATATTAAAATAAGTTAATGGTGATGGAAACTGAACATAATTTATTGATAAATGATATTTATTTCTGTAAGTAAATCTTTTGAGACATTTTTACAAGTCGGACTTATAGCTAGAAGGCGCCGGCATTTCCTACGACTCACTGTGGGAAGAAACGCCGAAACAAACCACAGAGGTGTCTTTTTTTTTTTTTAAGTCCGTGTACAACATTAAAGAGAACTATGTGAGTGCAGTATAGGGTTTTAACGTAACGTTAAAACTTTGAATCATATTTGCACTATGTGACTCCGTATGATATCCGTAGATTTTATAGTGAGAGTAGATCAATGAATTAAAAATTAAATTTAATATCACTAGTAAGACAAGGTGTGAGATGTAGAGGGTGTAGAACCACGTTGATTTCAGCACGAATGGGCCATCTTAACCGGGCCGTAACTACCCTCACACAGAAGATCAATCTAAATTCTAAATTGACAGCATCAGTGCTGTCGTATTTCGTTGGTGAGTGTGAGACCGCAGGCCCAATGACGCAGAAAAATCTCACTTAGCCTTGGTGTGGGTCACCATGCTGCATTGCCTACCCTCACAATAAGGATGGTGAACCTCACTCTTCGATTCTAAACATGCTTTCCATCAGGCGGGCAGGGAGTAGAGTCACTTTGGTAGGTTTGATTACAAAAAAAAACAACTGCTGTTGATGATTGTTACTGGCTTGAAATAAACAAGGACGTATTAAATGTCCATATTTTGACGATAACAATTTTAATTCTAGCTAGGAGACCAAGGTTGCAGTAGCTCACTTTAAATTACTCTGTCTGAGTTTGCGTACCCGTCGGTATTATAATTGACCAGCTATCGGCGGTACCCTAAGTCCTTTCTCAGGCTTTAGACTATATAAATCGGTGCAGTGGTTTTAGAGTTCATCGCGAACAGAAAGACAGATACGGCTGAGGACTTTATCTACTGAGACGGTCATCAACCGCTCTCAATCAAGACCAGGCTGATGTATTGTATTGTATACGTTTCGCTAAAATTTAAAAACAATCACCACAAAAACATTAACACACAACAACAAACAACACGAGATGAATACTACAAGTGCTTCGGTTAATGAATAATGAATAAAGTGGGTCACTCACATTTAGATCTTTGAATGGATGTATTAATATACCGAGAGGGAGTCTTGACTTCTGGAGAAGATTATTCGTCTCCGGAATCCGGTTGATGGTGCACCTGAAGATTCTGTAAAACAAAATGAACATTAAATATTTCTATTACCTATAATTCTCGTGACACGTTGTCGCTCATGATGAATCTCTCTCAAATTTTTGACTGCAGGGTTGGCATAGTGGTTTAAGCGGTCGCCACGCCAAGTGTCGTGGGTTCAAATCCCACGTGGGATAAAACTTTGTGTGATTCACAATTTGTTGTTCTGAGTTTGGATGTTCTTTGTGTCCGTTTATATGTGTTTGTAAAGTCCCCCGCGACACAGGCATCTATGTTCCTAATGCGGGAGTTGTCTTTTTTACATAATAATAATAATTTAACAATTTAACCGACTTCCATGTTTTTTTAACACGTCATCGTCCTTGTCCTAAACTAAGCAGAGCTGGTACTACGGGTATTAGACAACCAATGTGAATACATATATATTTCTTTTTGTAAATACACACATACTTTACATAGAAAACACCCAAACAACGAAACAAATATTTGCAGATCGTACAAACATTTGGTCCAACCCGGGACCTCTTGATCGGCCGCCGCATACGCGAACCACTAGAGACCAACAACTCAACAAGGCAGTCAGATTGAAGAGATGCAGACGAATTTGCGTAGTGTTAGTTTGTATATAAAATACTTAATACATATACATATATGTAGACCAATACCTATATCTCTGAAGGAGTAAACAAAGTCGTATTACATTTTGCCAACATAATTTTAATCTACAACGGCTATATTTAGAAATATAAGTTAATAATATTACAGATAGACTGGAGAATGAAGGTGAAGGTCATATCTATAACTCATACTATCTGGTGACGGAAATAATAACTAACTAGTTGCGCCCCGCGGTGTTACCCGCGTATCATTATGGTTGCTATGCAAGTGCAACCTGTGATACATTTTGACATCTACGATTTAATGTATTTTTATAATCACTTAGCTTTTACCCGTTTATCTCGATTATTGCAGTAGAAAGTAGCCTATGTGTTATTCTAAGATATAAGCTATATTATAGTAAAGTTTCATCCAAATCCGTTCAGTAGTTTTTGTGTGAAAGAGCAACATACATACATACACACTTTCGCATTTATAATATCAGTAGGAATTAATAACACGGAATGATTTTTAACCATAATTAGTTGAAAAAATAGAGGTATGTGGATATTGCAGAAACGAATTATTTGCAATTTACACACATACAAACATATATAGGTACCGGAGTACACACATGTAAACCTGACCTGCACATCGTTTACAAACTTGACTGTCTTATGAATCAACATTGATAACTTGAACTACGTATGAAGCAGCTACTGCACGAATGATATGAATGTTATTAGATGCATATAGTGCACCTCGCTGTCAATAAGTTGCTTAAAATAAAAGCGATAATGACGACATAACAAAATGATTAGTCACTATATATTATCCTCCGCCGCTTCTGTCTGTCTGTCTGTTCGCGATAAACTCTAAAACCACGGCAACGATTTAAATTATATTAGCACCCATATAGTCTAAAGAATGAGAAAGGACATAGATTTTTACCGCGATAACCGACAGGCGCAGCTGCAGACGAAAGCTGGTCTAATATATAAAATTCTCGTGTCGCGGTGTTTGTTATTAAACTTCTCCGAAACAGCGAGACCGATTTGTATTAAATTTTGTGTGCATATCGGATAGGTCTGAGAATCGGCCACCATCTATTTTTCATCCCCTAGAACGCGAGCGAAGCCCCGCGCATTAGCTAGTAATATTATAATAATATTCTACCACATTCATACAACGCTATCTAGTCCCAAAATAATCAGCTAATCAGTAGACAACTAATATAATTTAAATACATAGAAAAATCCCTGTCCAAACCTAACATTAACAGTTCATGGCGGGAATCAAACCTGTGAGCTTTGATAAAGATATTTATTTTTGTAAGAAGAAGCCGGCATTTCCTAAGACTCACTTTTGGAAGAAATTATGAAACAAACCACAGTGAAAGCCACAGAGTTTGGCCTTTCCAAGAAAGGATCATAGTTTTAAGTGAGTCAGTTCATACAGCCGGCATACGATACCCAGACATCGTCTTACCTAACCGGTATTAGACGAGATTAACTACCCGAAGCGTTACACTACTACCTTACAGGATATTTGATTTGAATAGTAAAAATGAACTTATTGTAGGTAGTAGAACCACGCTGATATCAGCATGAACCGTCCGGCTCGACCAGGGCAGTACTACCCTAACAGAGAAGACCAACCTAATAGGACAGCTTTCATGCTATCATATTTCGTTGGAGAGGCTCAATTATTCTGCTTCATTCATCATCGCCTCCGGAGGCCGCGAGAATGATGCAGAAACATTAGTCGGCCATGGTGTGGGTCACCATGCTGCATTGTCTGCACTCGCAAAGAGGATGGTGACCCTTACCTCTGGATTCTACTCATAGGTTCCATCAGACAGAGTAGTCACTTTGGTAGGCTAAAATATAAAAAATATGTAGTTATATTAGAAGTCTAAACTATGCTCACATTAAATATACTTCAGTGTAAATACGTAATACTGTGGTCGTTAAATATTATATATTTTACGTATTAACTTTCATAATCGTGTTGTAGAAACTACAGCAGCTAGAATTCGGAAGATTTATTTACAGACTGAGATTACGAACGTTGTACAAAATTTAACATAAACACAATCGTATATATTTTAAATTAAATGAAGAAAATGAACTCAGTATTTTTTTATCTATTCTCAATTCAAGTTTGTTTCTCACGTACGAAATAGTAATGGAACTGATTATTTTGTATTTGTTTGTTTCAAAACTAAAATAAAATATCATCTGTACCTATTTATTCATAGGCCTAGATCAAACAAATTGGCTAAGACAAACTTATCTTTTATCAAAGTATGAAAATACATAACTACATAGATTAAAAATAATAATATATTGTTCGCAATAATATTCTAGAGAAATCTAAAGTTATAATTTTTAAAACAGAGGTTCGACCTTCTTAAAACCTATAAAAAGAGAAAAAAAGGCGATTTAAAATCTCAATGGTTTTTGCTCACAACAAAGTTCAATGATATTTTTTACCACAAAGGTTCTTCAAAGTTCTTTTAAGTAGTCAAACTCCTTACAAAAAATCTACCAAATGCTACTATCACAGATAGTGCAATATCTAACTATCATTATTGGGGAGTTCTAATATCTGGCATTTTTTGTGTCAATGTTTCGGAGATTGGGCAATAAATACGAGATTAATATGATTACATGTGCTGAGTCATGAGATCATGATGAATGATGATTATTGTGATAACTAGTGACTCATGTTATTTTAGACGTCTAGCATACGTCGTTAAGTGAGGGAAATTGTGAAAATGTTCTATGTAAGTATGCATGTGTAAGTTATGGTGACGACTTTAGAATATGTAGTGTCGCGCATATTCAACCTGAGGGTGGTTGTAGTGAAAGTCATAAACTAAGGGAATAACCATTTTTTATATATGTCACGGCTAATACCCGAAGCGCGGCTACACTTAGTTCTAGCCGGCTATAACTAGGTGTAGCCGGTAGCCGTTGGTTAAACCCAGGTGTAACAGATATGTTACGACTAATACTTTGGGTAATAGCCGTAACAATGCATATATCACGTGTCGGAGAGGAATAAATAAAAAGAAACGACCACAAAGAACACTCAGACACCGAACAACAACTTGTGGATCACACTAAGTGTGTTAAGATTGAACTCTAGAATATTTATTATATTGATTACTAGCCATACCCCACAGTGTTCTCCGCAACAAACTTGTGGAATGGAGGAGAAAGTACCCAAAGATACTCCTCATGTCATCAGCTATCTGCCAGCGAAAGTTCCATCAAAATCAGTCTAGGCGATCAAGAAATAAGGCAGTGCAGACAGACAGACAAAAATAAGAAAACTAAGTTTTTTTTAAGTAAGTACATCACTATCGTCAACAATTAATTTGAAAACTGTTAATTTGGAATCACAAACGGACACTTTATCAAACACATTTTTTTTGTATAGATTTATAGAATAATAAAAAACTGAATGAACTGTTCAGGTTTTCCGTATTCCTCATATCAAGTAATAAGGAAGACTGAACAAAATCACCATAATTATACACATGTGCAGGGAACGATAACACTAATATTTAGCACTGATTACACTATGTTTATATATTATGATAAAGTGATTCATTTCCTTTGTTATTTGTTTGTAAACAACAATGACTCATAAATCAATAATACGAATACTAATCAATTAATAAACCTTTGGGCAATTAATACAAAGAATCCATTTTCCTCATTTTTAAATCCTCTAAGATCAACACCTATAATAATTAACTAAAATTTAGGCAAATTTTAACTTTAGTTGTGTAACTATAGTGT
Source organism: Phragmatobia fuliginosa (assembly GCA_932526445.1). NCBI lineage: Eukaryota > Metazoa > Arthropoda > Insecta > Lepidoptera > Erebidae > Phragmatobia > Phragmatobia fuliginosa. Next base: position 19,800,014 of record OW052061.1, read on the forward strand.
TACACTCTCCGAGCTACGTGGTTTTATCCACGATTGTTGTGTACTCGTGAGAAACGCCGCGGGGCGATGCTAGTTTTAAAACAAGTAGCTTAAATTACATTTGCTTGAAAGTTCCATCAAGTCGGTTCAGTCATATATTTCATAAATTCAAATTCATTTAGTGAAAAATTATTAATTTGAAATTACAAACAAACACTTGTATTTTATTCATTTGTATATAGATTTGTATGAATATAGTCATAATTTTAGTTGTGCTCACTTTAGATGTCATTTAATGTATTTCCTAAAGAATCAAAGTATTCATGCCAAATTTACTTGTGAAAGCAAACAGACTTCAAAAATACATTGATATTTTAAGAAAGTAATAAAATGTATGTATTTAATATACAACACTTTATAACATATTATTTGAAGAAGGTAATAAAATGTATTTATATTAATACATACAATTCATTACCTTTTTCAAATTACAGGTTATTTACCATACCAATGAAAAAAAGGCCATTCATTCCTCAAATTTTCACAAGGAAGAAAAATAGGGTTAAGAACTAATTTATGCTCAATACACAAGTATCGACAATCATTCCAACTTCAGATTGCACACATCTCCAATTTCGACAACAATCAACAATATCTGAAATGATTTTCCATACACACATTTGATATATCTGCACAGATATATAGAACTGTGTGTAGCGGGCATTAGTGAGATTAAGTTTGTAAAAGACTGGTCTATTAGCCTAGTGGTTCATGACCCCCACTATTAAGCCATGGCAAGTTAATGTGTTAAAACCATGTCATTTGTTGTAAGTTATCTATAATGTTATGTTGATATTTGCAAATATATAAGCATGTTTATCAGCAATCTCATTACCATAATGCAAATGTGCCTAGTTTCGGATCAGACTGCATTTGTGCGATACAGGAGGATTTTAAAGAAAAAAGTTAACAGAACTGTAACTCTACTATGTAAAGACAAATTTATACAGCTTAGTCACCCAGGCCGTTATTACGAATCTATAAACATTCTTTCGTTTATTCTGTATTTTGGCAAAAAGAAACTAAGAAGTAGAAGTTAAAGTTACATTTGAAATTAAACAGTACCAAAGACACCGCAGACTTATAAATTAGATGATCTATATCTACACTGCTCTAGAATATACTTGACCATATTCTTGTTGTTATTATTTATGCTGAATAATTAATGGTGCTCATCGTAACTTTTTTATTCTAGATGAGATTTATACTTATATGTATATTTAACTTAACAGCTATCAACTTCGGTAACATCTCAAACAACAGGGTGTCAATTTAGAAAAAAAAAAAAACATTTTAAAAACTTACTCAGGGCTGCAGTTAGGTGCCTCAGCAAATTGATGTCCAAGTTTAATCTCTGGTGGGTCTTCAGGGTATTCAGGCAATATGTTCTTGCACTGAAGAAGATCTACCATGTGATGTCCCCACAACTGATCAAATCCTTGTTTAGTAACACTAAGTTGTCCCATTTGCTGGGTTACACCCTGCGCACTATACTGCTGATGCTGAGGAAACTGCTTCATTATATTTTGCTGTATCTGTTGTTGCTGTTGACTACTTAAATAATTTCCTTGAGCCATTTGTGGATATCTATTCTGCATATTGCTCTTAGGAACCCCACTAGAATGAATAATGGGCCCCGGTGGTGGGCCCATTTGATGGCCCATTGGAGGTAATCCTTGCTGTCCAGTTGGTGGCATCTGATGTCCGTAAACTAGATTTTGATGGCTACCATATGCGTTTGGTTGTGCTGTATGACCAGAAGAGCCAGGTTGGCTTACAGGCTGATCAGATGGTCCATTTTTAAACTGTCCAGGATATGACTGTGTTTGACCAACACTTAAAGGTGGCATCATTGCTGCAGTTATTGGTCCTACTGGACCAGAAGATATTCCACTTCCACCAACTCTGGGAGGACCTATCAATGCCTCAGATGATGGTGGCATCGGTCGAGGTCCAGGAGCATGAGGTCCGTTCATTAAAACTTGTGGAGGACCAACCTGTGGTCCAGTTTGTGGCCCAGCAAAGCCTGGTGTTCCAACAGGAGGTCCACTGACCGTAGATGCATGTACAGCGGGACTGTGTCTAGGAGGACCAGTCAGAGGTGGAGTTGAGAAAGGCAAATGTGGTTGACTTGACACAGGAGGGCCAGGAGGTTTATTGATGACACCTGATTGTGGCCCATAGGGTGGATTTGATATTCCTGGTACATAGTTAGAACTTGTAGGTGGTTTTCCTCCTGGAGGAGAACTATAAGAACCTGAAGAACCAGGGCGTTGGGATAATTGGTGCCCCGGCTGAGATAAAGGTGGACCATTTACAAGAGGTTGATTTTGACTAGAAGGAATAAGAGGTGGAGCATTATCATTAATTTGATGCTGGTTAGGTTGATAGCTAGGAGGGTATGGCGTTGGAGAAGGATTGGCATGAGATACAGTTCTAGGACTTGAAGACGATAAAGGAGCCTGGGGTAAGAGGGGATTTGATAGGGAACTAGGGGCAGCTGACATAGGTGGTCTCATAGGTGATGACTGCAGGCCATGTTGCACAGGTGACTTCATTCCGGGTTGATTGAATGCAGGAGAACTGTTTGCACTCTGACTATAGTTGTTCACATTTTGTAGAGCACTGTTCTGGGGCACTGATGTCGCGTGGAGAGGGCTATTTGAATTTGCATCATGTTTTATTGCTCCATATCCTGGTGGCAACTGGCCCAGTGGTACATGACCTACTGGCTGATTATGATTGAACGCATGCGGCCCTGTGTTTGCGTTCATTTGTGGCGGCCCAGGGAGTTTGTTGTATGGATTTGGTGGTAAATTGGACATGGCTTGTCAATCTGGAAACAGAATTGCGTTCTATTAGATATCTTCAAAATAAAGCTATAAAAAGTATGTAGAACAGACAAGCGATGTTTATATTTTGATAAAAATACTGTTATTGACAAAGATTTTGTTAAAACATGCTAATTCACTGATAAAATGACGGAAAGGCAAAGGTAGGACACAAATGACCACCGTTACTTACCGCAGTCAGGACAAAGAAGAGACAAAATTTATTTCACAGACACTTGTGTATTGTTATACCATTCTCACTTGTTATCACAGCATGTAAAATAATGTAATTAAAATATCCAAGGAAGAAAAATACGACCCTGACTTACGTGGCCGAGCGATTTGGAGCGCCCTCTGGATTGATTTTTTTGACATATCACGTCAACTAGTGTTGCACTAGGAGTATAAAGTTTAGACGATTTTACAATTTGGAAAAATTACTATTTCAAACAAATCTGAAAATTTATCTAATGGAAGTTAAAAACATTGAGATTGTAATTAACACAGGTTTGTAACTATAATAGATATAAATATCTCCAACACTTGTAAGAGTGACCAGCGACTATTGAGTTTGGGTTGTAGGTACTTGTAACTGTAAAAAACTGTAAAGTTCATAGTCCCAAGGGTAATAAACAGGTAGTAACGGTGCATTAATTAATACCTTACTTTCGTTATAGTATAACACTCTTATGTTATATATTTTTGGGATAACCTTAGGAACCACGTCATTCATTATTTAATAAATATTGCCTAATATGGTTACTACCCCAGACACCCGTAAACTTAGACAAAGAATTACTAGACTTGACACGCCAACAGCGTTATCACGAGCGAGTGAGATAACGATACCATTTTTTGTCCTTATCGCCGTATAGTTTGGCACATAACATATGTGCCAAACAATGTTCAGAGCGGGAATTATATCAGGATTGATAATAAGGTTTTTTGACGGAATTACTGTGTGGTTTCAAGTGTATCTAATTGTTTTTAACCCAAGTACTTAAAAAACTATGGTACAGTGTTGTGTTGTCGGCTGCAAAAGCCGCAGTGAACGTAAATATGAAATAATAACCTTTCATGTGTAAGTATAAAAAAATAGCGTATTATCGGCATAATATTGTTTTTAAAATTAACTACGATTAAATCAATCGTTGTTGGTTAATGTGCTGAAATAATTGAAAATAAGTGATAAAAACTAGTTTCTAAAGTGTGAAATTTTTTAATGAATCAACATAATTGAGTAGGTTGTCATAGCTATAGTTTGAACGACCATTAATGTGTAATGGTAATTTTGCAAGGTTATCAGCATTTGAGGGATAACGTAACGCCTTTTGAAATTACCCCATAAGATGAGAAAATTTAATTTGATTGTGTTTTATAGGTAAAAATATTTTAATGTAAGGATACATTAGAGCACAAAAATATGCTGATAACTAAAGAGAAAATAAAATAAACTAATTTCTTTAAGAAACTTATTTTGTTTAAGGGCCAATAAATACTATAAGCTTATAAATTATTACGTTTTACAATTAAATCAATCCCGATCCCGGTTACATCCTCAGCTTTTGTTTTGAGGGTCTGCTATTCTAATCTAATTGTTAAATGTTTGGAACAGTAAACGGAATAACAATTCTCCCTTATTAAAGGGAGAATTGTTTTAATCTGGCAATATTAATATTTGATGTACTTTGTTTCTATCCCTTACGGGTGTACGCTGCGGTTATGTCAAGTCTATAGCATTCTTTGTCTAAGTCCCTAAGCTTTAATAAATTACAGCGCCTGCTCGAATTTATTTGAATTTGTTTATAGCGAATCACTAACACAACTTTATTCAAGCAGACGTTGTAATTATCTGCATCTGCACTGTTCTTAATTACATACGAAATAAGATTTTTGGAAAAAATTAAGATTTGTAGCAACAGGAGTCCAAGAATCATCACAGGGTGTACATATTTTAGAAAAAGAAGAAAATTAAAATAAAATACTTTTTTTTATAATTCTTCTGATAACTGCTGGTACACACAGTATATTAAAAAATAAATATATATTACTGTGCCGCGACAGTCATCGCACTACACACCCACCGGACATGTCATCTGGGGAGATCAGCGTGTAAGCAGGTGTCGCCTGGGGTCTCACCAGGCTCGGGCTTGACCGCCGTGTGGCGTGAAGTGCGCAAACCTCCCCCACGAACAAAAACAAAAACCAAGAGGATTCTTATCCACACGACCTGCTCCTCTTTAGGGGCAGCGGAATAGACACAGCTGGCAGGGGTCAGCTGCCCCGAACTTCCACTCCTCCACGCGTCCCCTGCGGGCCGAGGTGACGGCCACAGTAGACCGAGGGCAGATTTAGGGGGGTCCTGGGGGGTCATGACACTCGTGACCGGGTTGTGTCCAGGACCCAGGTGGAAAACAAATTAAAATTGTTAAACACAATTTTATAATTTTTTGTCACAATATGTATAATCAAAACATTGACACTGTGAAACAACTAGCAACCTCATACATTGTTACTATGTGGATACTACTCCAGTTTCTGTCATTGTAAATGAATATCGGCTGTGGATGGTGACGTGGCAGCAGTGTTAGTACTAGTGATGTTGCGAATATTCGCATCCGCATCAGCAAATGCGGAGCTTCCGCTTAGATTTGGACATCTGCATCCGCATTCGCATCCGTAATAATCAATGCGAATGTTCATGCGGATGCGGATGTCATACAAGTTTCCATAAGAAAGAAATTGGGCAGGACCGGTGAATGGCGAGTGCCAAGAAATCAGTGACAAGATCCGACGCGTTTGTTGTGGTGCTTCATGGCGAACGAGGTAGTATAGCCACGTACCCCAATTTTTTTTGTGATGTGGATTACATAACGTACAGATAGATATTTAAGTGTTGTTGTGACACAGTGACCATTGTGGATCAATAAACGTTTATGGAAAAGCTTTTTATTATCATTGTTTTAATCCTTCATTCATTTCATTTATCTTTCATCATCATCATCAACCAACCGCAGTTCACTGTTGAACACAAGGCTGTCTTTTTGCACACCACTCTGATCGATTTTGGGTTTCTAGCATTCAGCTCCTACATATAATTTACTTATATCACAAATATCTGCATCAGCATCCGCGGATGTGAGCCTTCGATTACCGTAGTCGATTTATGATCTAATTTAAATTGGGATACATAATTATTGAGATGCATTATTTTTTGTTTTTTAAGCAGGGAATGCTTTTTGTACCATACTATTCGTGGAGTAAGCGAAGGGCGTTTGTGGTTGCATGTGGGCGGTGGCCTACCTCGGCAGTTCGGAGGAACTCCAGGGACGCATCTGCGACTTCTGGAGTCCTCCGTGCCGTACCCCACGACTGAGGTACATCCCGGGGTGACTAGTCTCACCCGCAGGGCAGGATCCTGTCCCAAAGAAATTGAAAACTCTCGAACAAAATGAAATGGCAACTTCTAAATCACATTATTTAGAAAAAATATCCTCAATGACAGGTACTACTTCAGAAATAATAGATTTTGAGCAGTTACTTCGAATACTTTACATATCCCTAATAATATTATAAATGCGAAAGTAACTCTGTCTGTCTGTCTGTTACGTTTAAACTGCTAAACTGATTTTGATGAAATTTGGTACACAGATAGTCTAGAGTCTGAGGAAGGACAAAGGCTACTTTTTACCGCGATAACCGACACATACGCGGGTGGAGCCGCGGGCGAAAGCTATTGAATTTACGGTATGCAGTTTCAAAACAATAAAAATGAACGGGCTAAGGCTTTACGGCTTTACTTACAGAAAATATGAAATTGCGGCGGCATGGAGACATAGATTCTTGAGGTCAATACAAAGTCCTCGACTGTAGATAAAATTATGGATTATTTGAAAACAATAAAAAGGTAGAATAAAAAGTACTTTTTCATTAATATTTAGTTCTTCGTAATACACAAGAATCTAAAAAGACTAAGGACTCTATTAAGGTATATAGTAAGGTTGGCAACCCTAACTTGACTACAGATATATGACCCGCCAACGCCCCCCCTGGCACCAAAGCTGGATCCGCCCTTGAATTCTTTGTAAATCTATATTAAATACTAGTTTATTTAACATTATCTCCGTCTCTCAAAACAAATAAATTTTCTCCGTTCTTTTGAAACTTATTTTTAATGTTCACTTGGTAGTGAGAACCTGAATAGGGTCTTGGCGTCCTCAACATATGGGCTATCGACAACTAAAAGAATTAGTAGCAGTCCTTCAGAGGAACGCGTTCAACCAAACATTCAAACGAACTCTACAACTTTAAAATATTAGTCTAGATGAGATAACATCAGAGAGTAAATAAAAAGAGATGCCAATCAGATTTTACTATAAAGCAAGACTCTGTAATTTGCTGGTCAGGGGGTGTTTAAACTGCACTATTCCATCTGCTAAGCAATAGTAAAACCACAAGCATCTTTCTTTATAAGTATTACTATGTATATTACTTACCTATAGTATAACATTGACTGCCTTGTTGGTCTAGTGGTTAGCGTATGTGGCTGCTGATCAAGAGGTCTCGGGTTCGATTCCCGGGTCAGACCAAATATTTGTGTGATCACAAATATTTGTTTCGGAGTCTGGGTGTTTTTCTATGTATAATATGAACGTATTTACACCAAAAAAGTCTGCTTATGTATTTATATCAGTTGTATAGTACCCATAACACAAACTCTGCTTACTTTGGGACTAGATGATGTTGTGTGTAAGATGTCCAAAATAACATAACACCCAAAAATACACTGATTTGCTATTTTCTGCAGAAGAGCTTAGCAGATAGCTTTACATTGACAGTGTAATAAGGACATAGGTTGTCAATCCAAAGAGTCAGCGCGAGACATTGCATTTCGTGCTGATCGCTGCGGAGTGCATTAATTTATTATTGCTTTTTACCACCTAAAACGAAAGAAAAACCTACGAAGAGAACTTCATGTTCATCCATTGATTGAACAGTGTCGTTTTTGTTATGGGGATTTGAACCGTTGAACACGCATGAGCGATAACGATAAGTCAGCGCTGACACGCGAAGCCTACGTCTGCCAAACTATTAATGCTGAGTGCTACGCATAATTCTAGACAATCTAGATTAAAACGTTTCTCAGATGTTTCATACATTTCGGCTGTAAGCGACCTCGGTTAGCGTATAATCAGCACGACTCTATAACCACACCCTCTAATGAGGTCAGGACCCAGTTTTGATCATAGTATACACATCTGTTTTATTCATATTTCTTCCTTGATCACACAAAAGATTTTATTTCAACAACTCTACTGAAAAATTCACGTTTTGCAGAATGTGTAAAGTAATAGAAAACAAAAATTGTTATAATACAAATACTACCTTAATTATACTTATTGGGAGAAGGGGAAATGCAAACATAAGGAAGTCGCCAAACTTTTAAAAACTTGTTGCGGAAACATTTTACAGAAACATTAACTAAACCTTAACTTTAAATTATCTCAAACGAAAAAATTAAGATAGTATGTATTTATGTAGGTATAAGTATATATGTGTATGTATGTATATAAGTGTGTATATGTATGTATATGTCTGTATGTATCTATATATGTATGTATGTATGTGGGTATATAAATATTTATATATTATGTTCCGTATGGATATGTTATAATTAAAAAACCTATCCCTCATTATTGTGCATCTACCACGTTTGTCTCTGCATCGCCCTAAGGTCGACTGGTAGAAAATGCCCATGGCATTAAGTCCGCCTTTGACACAATTTTGTGCATAAAGTCTTAAATAAATAAAAAAAAAAAAAAAAAACATAAACAAAATTAAATATTTATTTGAAAAACTTTCCTATTTAAATGTAAAAAAAATAATTTTATTTGCCTTTCCTTACTGTAAGGGCTTGCCACAGATGGAAAATAATATTAGATTTAAATACAATATTAAATTACAGACAATGACATATTATAATGACAAATTTGAATTTATTAATAGTAATGCTGTAATCCATAGTAATTATTTTACGACAAAAGATAATTATTATCTTTCTGGATATTTTAGGCGACAAATAGCTTCTTCGCTATCCTATTTTATTTTTAAATCAGCCAAGATGTTGGCTGTGACTTCTGCTTCTATTGAGCAGAACAATACTAGCTGTAGTAGTGTATTCTTGACATCTGCTCCTATTGAGCAGAATAATACTAGTTGTAGTAGTAGTAGTAGTAGTAATATAGTCTTGACTTCGACATCTGCTTCTATTGAGCAGAAAGATAGTAGTTATAGTGTACATAACCCTCCATCTATTTCTAGTCATTTAAACCAAAGATTTCGACAATAGGGTGTACCTCTAGCAACACTGTATATACTAAAACTTTTTACAAAAACTGTAGGAACAGTAATAAAAATTGTTTAAACCTGGTACATCAGAACATTCAAGGATTGATGAGTAAAGAATTAGAATTAGAGCTATATCTAAACTGTAACAATATTGATATTTTATGTTTAACTGAACATTGGCTTAGTAGTCATCAATTCTTGTTTAATTTCAATAATCACCAGGTTACTAGCTCGTTTAACAGAACAAACATGATACGTGGTGGCTCATTAATAATCACAAAAAAGAGTATTAAAGTAAAGGAACGGTTAGATATTGTCAGTCTGTCTGTTGAGCGAACTATTGAAATAGCTTGTGTAGAATTTGAGCGGTTCATTGTAATGAGTGTGTACAGGCCCCCATGCAGTTTATACGATATATTTGATAAAATCCTTGAAGATGCATTATTTAGGGCTACACAATGTAATAAAACGGTTGTTGTCTGCGGTGACTTCAATATAAATATTCTCGAAAAGTCGAATATAACTGTAAAGTTTTTAAATTTATTAAAGTCATATAATCTATGTAACGTTTTCTTTGAACCCACACGTATTACAGCCAGTAGTGCCACTTGTATTGATAATATTTTTACAAATGTGAAACCAATTAATATGTGTATTGTAAGTGAGCTAGATTCAGATCATTGCGGGCAGTTCGTTACCTTTACGCGAACAAAACCAGAGGTTCAAAGGAAGCGCATTAGTTACGTTCCGATTACGGAAAGCCGCATGAGCCTGTTCAGGAATAATATGGCGGATAAGTTGTTAAGATTGCCATACGATAGTGACCCAAATCAAGCTTTCGCTTTGTTATTTAATATGATTAACAATGAATTTAAATTAATTTTTACATCAAAAACATTAACGATTAGTGATCGTGTAGTATTCAGTGACTGGGCTACTGTGGGTATCTTTAAAAGTCGACAACGGCTATATGAGCTGTATTATGAAAAAACATATAATCATAACTTAGATTTTGTAGAATATGTCAAAAATTATTCAAAGACGTTTAAACGAGCCTGCCATGTTGCCAAATCTCTATATTTAAAAAACAAAATAAAATTATCTGTAAATAAAATAAAAACCACATGGGATATTATAAACGCTGAAACCGGAAGTTCCATTGTACGAAATCGTGACTTCCATTTAAAAATTAATAATGTAGATATAAAAGCGGATGTGGAGGTTGCGACTGAGTTTGAACATTTTTTTACCAACATTCCGATTAGAACAACCAAGACTCTCTCGTCATCCTCTGTCTCTGCTTGTTGTTTATTAGAAAATAGTGTAAACCGGTGTGATGCAGGTTTGGAATTTTCAGTTGTTAGTGTAAATGATGTTATCAAGGCTTTTAAAAGCATAAATGTAAAGAAGACAACTGATTTATGGGGACATTCAGTACATACTATATCTGCAATAATTGATATGATATCCCCATATTTAGCAACTGTTTTCAATTCTTGTATCGCATCTGGTGTGTTTCCTGATCTGATGAAACAAAGTAAAGTGATTCCATTGTTCAAATCTGGTAGCAGTTCAGATCCATCTAACTTCCGACCTATCTCAATACTTCCAACATTGAGTAAAATTTTTGAAAAATTGCTTTTAAACCAAATGTTACAACATTTTATTAAGAACAACTTGCTTCATCAAAAGCAATTTGGTTTTACTAAAGGTCGTTCAACTACGGACGCGGGCGTGGAATTGCTAAAACATATATATGGCGCCTGGGAGGATTCACAGGATGCGTTTGGTATTTTCTGTGACTTGTCTAAGGCTTTCGATTGTGTCCATCATCCTACACTCATCAGGAAGTTACAACATTACGGAATAAGAAATAATGCACTAAATATTCTAACGTCGTATTTGAATAAAAGAGTTCAAAAAGTTGATATCAATGGCAAAACATCTTCAGGATCCCCGGTAACAATGGGCGTCCCACAGGGTTCTATTCTAGGTCCATTTCTGTTTCTCATATACATAAACGATCTAGCTTATTATGTAAGTGACAATCATGAGATTGTACTGTTCGCGGATGACACATCCTTAATTTTTAAAGTTAGGCGCCAACTTGACAGTTTTAATGAAGTCAACAGTGCACTCTCAAAAGTGGTACATTGGTTTAATACAAATAACCTTCTCCTTAATGAGAAGAAGACTAAATTCATTAAATTTTCTACACCAAACGTTCGACATGTCACAACCAATGTTCGATTGAATGGACTGGAGTTGGATCCTGTGGAATCTACTGTATTCTTAGGTATAACTATTGACGCTAAGTTACAATGGGGTCCCCAAATAGAAAAACTATCCGGTAGGCTAAGCACAGCGGCCTTTGCTGTAAAAAAGATTCGACATTTAACTGATGTTGATACAGCTAGAATAGTTTACTTCAGTTACTTTCATAGCATAATGACTTACGGTATCCTACTCTGGGGTAACTGTGCAGATATTAATGCCATATTTGTTTTACAAAAACGTGCCGTACGAGCCATTTATAAATTAGGCCCTCGAGTTTCTCTCCGCTCCAAATTTAAAGAGATAAATATTCTGACTGTATCTTCACAATATATATACGAAAACTTAATTTATGTTCAAAAAAATTTAGCAAAGTTTCCTAAACTCAGTGATGTTCATTCAGTAAATACCAGAAACAAACAAAATCTTTGTGTTCACGTCACTCGTCTCCACAGAGTAGGCAACTCGTTCATGGGACAATGTATACGCTTTTACAATAAACTCCCTATTGCTATTAGGAATTTGCCATTGCGGAAATTTAAGAATACTATTAAATCTAAGTTATCCGCAAAGGGGTATTATACCATAGCGGAATATATTAATGATAAAAACGCCTGGGATTGAGCTGCCCATTCTGCACATGCTGTTTATTTTGAATGTTTAATTTATTTTAAATTGTTGCCATTGTTGATATTTTTTAAATTATTATCTTTAATTATTATAGTTGTAACTCAAATTGTAATTATCACTTTTATATGTGTCTTTTGCATTTAAGAATATTGTCTGGACTTTAAAAGAGACTGTGATCCCTGAGTTTGTTTCGTCCTTTCTTCTCAGGGCTAGTCCAGTTAGGAAAGGCCGAACTCATCTGCTCAAAAAAAAGTGTAACTTGCAAAAGTGTTCATGTAACCTAATTGCAGAATAAATGATTTGATTTGATTTGATTTGATGTGATACATATTACGCAAGACTTCATGCAATTATAATAACGGCTTACGAAGATTTTTTTAGTGCTACTTATAGTTATGTAATTACGAACACAAGAAACGCTGCAATGTGCGTTTGTCTAAAATTAAAGCATTCAACAATTGAATCCTACTAATATTATAAACGCGAAAGTTTGTATATATGTTTGTTGCTCTTTCACGCAAAAGCTACTGAACGGATTTGGATGAAACGTTACAGTAATAAATATAGCTTAAATGTTAACAAATAGCCTACTTTTTACTGCAATAATCGAGACACACTAGCGAAAGCTACATTATTAAAAATACATAAATCGTAGATGTCAAAATGTATCAGTTTTAGCTGTTTATCTCCTGTCAAAACTTCACAGGTTGCTATGCATAACACACTTGCATAGCAACCATAATGATAGTTTGTAAATGGCCATAGATCTAGAATACCATTAGTATTCTATATCTATGTTAATGGCTAATTTAAAAATGAGTTCTGGATAATCACATATGTAGTCTACTTCTTATCCCGAAAATACGCGGGATGCATTTACAATTTAGTTATATCCAATACTTTTATAATAAGTTTTCTTGCTGTTTGGTTATTTTGTTGTAATACCTAAGTTTCCAAATCTTCTTTTATTTGGATATTAATTTAACAAAATTAAAAAACGATTGGGTAATTTATTTAATTTGTATATGAGGGTTTTATTGTAATATAATTATTAAAGAAATCTATAAATTTACAAACTGCCCACCCGTAGATGCTTTTACGTAGCATGTTACGTAGACACTAGTTTCTGTGCTACGAATAACTTCGTGTCGTAGCGGATCGGTCTTATGCTTGTTTAGCAAGGAAAAATTCTATTAAGTTGTAACTATGAAAGGTTTTTTTTAATCCACTTACGAATGTCACATTTTTGTGATATTTTATAAATATAAAAATGATTTTCTTCGGTCACTTCGTCACACGTGAATGGCCGTACCAATTTCAACAATTCTTCTAGCATATTTTGGCTATGAGACACTAAAAGATAAAGAAAGATGGAACTGTTCTTAGTAACCAAGTAGGTACCTTGTATTACCTATAGGCTATATAACATCATGCTACAACCAATAGGAGCTGAGCTACAATGATAAGAGCCGCAGACGAATTTGCAACTAGGTAGGTCAACCAGTTTGTAATAGAAAACTCACTAGTAAGTACTTTTATTTCATTAATATCATGTATATGGAATAGAATTTGTTATTTTTGTACTGTGGCTGTTGGCCTCAGATAGCCTTACAACCTTCAGCGGGCTTTCGGTGATTACTGAGGGCTCTCAACTAGTCACAACCTATGTACTGTATCATTTATCGAATTATTTGGAAACTAATTAAAAAAAATTACAAATTAATGTGCAATCTGCAATTTTATTTTCTTAGTAGTAACAGTTTATTAAAAATTATTTTATTACATTTCAAAATATTTCTGAGACTAAACACTTTCATTTCTTTATAACTCATATTCACCGTATCCAGATCCAGTTTTTTGTTTAATATATTAATATGTATAAAAGATGGTAAAATGACTCTGCCTGATGGAAAGCATGAGTAGAATACAAGACTGGTCACCATTATGTATGAGGTCAACGCGGCCTAGGGTCGCTTTCCTTATCCGTATAATATGTGGGTAATTTAATAAGAGGGTACACCACCATTTAAATAAATAGACATAATAAAAATTCAAACATTTGTATTTCAATGATAAACTCATATCAATGATTTAGTCGAAAACAAATTTTTTAACAAAGTATTGCGTAAGTAAGTTTTGAATTGATTGGATAAAGCCACCGAATCACATAATATATAATATAATTATAACTTTTATTTGAAAATAAAATATAATAACATTTGTGAAATATAAACGACAATGGCCAAACAATCGGTGCCACGCATATCTTTCTCCAATCAATGTAGTACTACGCAGATTTACAGTCTAGCAGCTCTACACTTAATATTATTTCAACACTTCATTCTTTCAGCAATATAAAAGTATTCAAATTCAAACTGATCACAAAGTTATGGCAGTCCCATGGAACTCCATGCAACACTTAACATATGTACCAACACAGCACGAGTCATACATGACATTTCATTCAGTTCAGTTCACAAGTGCCCCTCTCCATTTTAAACGGACTTCACCGAGCGACAACTTACTTAATTATCTTATTTATAGTGTTCTATAACGAGCGACTATAACACACTTGCACCTCTCGGAATAATGTCACATATCGCCCATCTAACTCTCTTACAAAAATATAAGGTTGATTCAATCTTAATTAATGAGATGTGGTTTTCCATCGTCGGTAAAAATGCAAAACAATCACATAACAGACTAGTATCCAAAAACTTTATCGAAAATTACATAATTTCTATTTATTGCAAAGGATAGGCCACAAACTTAAAGGCGATCACACAATACATAAGCTCAATTTAGAAATGCGGATTTCATAAATCCAAATAATAAACCAATCGACACAGACGTACAGTACGTAGATCGGCGGAGCTATCTCGGTATAATACGATGTTTATCGACCGTCGCCGGTCCGGTCCACACTACACTCAACTACATATCGATAAATCTACTCAGTCGTTTGTTACTCATAAAAATATATCTTTAAAAGGCTCAAAGGAAGCTGCGGGCGTCACTGGGCGGTGAGTTGCGGGGCGGGGCGGGGAGCGGGCCGGGGAGGGGGCTAGTGCACGGGCAGCTCGCCCGGCGTCGCGCGCCGCCGTAGCAGCGTCGACTCGCCCGGCGGTGACAGCCCCAGCTCACCCAGCCCGCCCGGCTCGCCCAGCCCGCCAGCCTCGCAGCCACAAGCCAGCGCGCAAGACTTGCTGCCGCGCAGCCGCCCGCCGCCCGACGGCCGATCCATGTACGAGTAGTTCATGGAGAAGTGCTGCTGGATAACGCGGTTCACCGCCATCGCCGACTCCGCAAAGTTGGACAGGTTGCGCGCTGACATGTTGCTGTGGAAGACACCGCACGTTATTATACTGCCTACTGCCTTCAATATTCAGTTATACGTCACGTGATGTTCGAGTTATTGATGTTCAAAAGAAGACGACGCTCACCGTTTAATATTCATGGGAGTCTGCAGCTGCGGGTGTAGTGCCCGCGGGTCGGCCCGGCGCAGCCAGGGGTGCTGCAGTACGCGCTCAGCGCTTAGGCGGTGCGAAGCTTCGCGGACCAGCAGCTGTTTTATTAGCTCCTTTGCCTCACTCGATATGTCCGCCCATTCCTCTTCGGGGAACGAATAGCGACCGTCCTGTGTGATGATCACGATAGGTTAATCTATAGGTCACCGGTTTTTATATGGCTCGAAGGACCATAAGTGGGATATGGTAGGATTACTACGTTCAGCAGAGTAAAAAAAGGATGACGAAAATCATTTGGAGTAAAATAGAAAAATAATAGAACATTATTAGAATTGAATCCTTACCTGTATCGAGTTAAAGAGCAACTCCTGGCAAGCGCGACAGTTCTCCCCGCGTTCCCAACCGCAATCTGAGCCACAGTCTGCTCTGAACGGTGGGTACCCACACAACAGAATGTAGGCAATTACACCCAATGACCACAGGTCACAACGCTTATCGTAATGCGTTGCTGCCGAGCCCGCAAATAGTGACACTACTTCTGGTGCCATGAATTCGGCGCTGCCCACCTGTAGACAAAAGAAATCATATATGAAGTTTATAACAATAATTCAGTTACGTTTAGCATGCGGTGCAGAAACCTAAATAGCTGCCTCGTTGATATAAATGTCTGTAAATACACTTCTTATTCACATACACACTGTTTTGTGAAACTTCAGATATTATTTTGTTTTCGACTTTTACGTTCTCTTATAAATCTCAAAAATAGTTAAATAAGTCTTAAGTGAAGAAACCTGAGAGAAAGAAGTACAATCCGTTAATAACTAAATTCGAAGTGAATACGTTAAATTGTACCGATCACATGAAATATTTTAGGCAGGTTTGGTCTGGCTTGAAGGTCTCTGTTCGATTATTTCTCTAAGAGATTACTGGAGATTAAGATTACACTAAACAAATGTGTAACACAAGGTCTATATAAGTCGCCTTCAAGATCAATTATTGTTATCTGTCTATTAGTTCACAACTGTTTGAACATTAAATGAAATCATCGAGTTTTTGTTATTATACTGTTATTTAGTGCAAAAAGTTGTGTTTCAAATTTATAAGGATGCATTATTTTATGTTTTCAGCTCAATTAGTGCTAAAAATACAGCAAAGGTCATAATGACAATAATCCCTGAAAGTTCATAAGAGCTATATTACTCACAAACCTCTTTAGACACGTCACAGTTAATAAACAAAGCGTACGTGTGGATTATCACTTCCCTACTTTGTTATAGAATTACGATAACTCTGTCATTATTCCAATACAGTGATTCATGTTAATTATTATTCGAAAAGAAATAAATTATTAATTTTGAAGTCGTCAATTATAAAGTAAAATAATATATTAAGACCATGGTCATTGTTGATAGATATTTTTAATCTTATGAAGGTTTAGTTTATCATATCTTCTATATGAACAGTGTTTTTCATTGTTAAATTTATCTGATGATATTCAATAACATCTTATTAAATTTATTGATTTAATATCATTATTCTTTGTAACAATGTATAAAAATTAATATTAACTTAACAAAAACAACTTAATCTTGCCGATGTTTATCGATAATATATTAAGTGCCTCATGAACAAGATAATATACTTTCTATTATCGTTGATTTTATCATTCATTTTTCAATTAAATGATTTCTTACTACAAGCACGACAATTAATTTTATTATATTGTATTAGTAAACTACATTCGATAATAATAAGTTATTTTTATAGAACGCTAACTATAAGTCTATAATCTAATTATTCTGAAAGAATTTAGGCAATTTTGAACTATTTTCCAGACGATAATTAAAAATAAAAATATACATAAACTTGATTCAATCGTAATAGTCTAAAATTAGAACTGTAAGTATGTAAATTATGAAGCAGATAAGTCTTAAATCACACGGTCAAAAGTACGACTACAATGGTTTAAAGTCTATAATATAAAAAGTTGATAGTGACACTCACTGGCGTCATCAGCTGCGGCGTAGCCAGCGGGCTGGCGAGGCTCGACGTAAAACTTATACCACTTCCTAAATCGAAATCACAAATTTTCACTGGGCAAAGTCTATCGCGATGCACGCATAATATATTTTCCGGCTTGAGATCCCTGTGTGCAACGCCTTTACCATGAAGAAAGTGTAAGGCGTTCGCTATCTCACGAACGATCTCAGCCGCTTGTGGCTCAGAGAAGTAATGGTGCTCCTGTATGCGGGACAGGAGCTGACCGCCGTTTATCTGTAACAACAAGGAAGAAGATTTTATTTTGAAATCCTTAAATGAGTTGAATCTAACTCTAAATCTTCAAAGTAATTAGAATTGATAGATATAATTTATCAATATTATTACTCGTTTTGTATCTGTCCATATGTTGATTATATAAATCATTAACGTCAGAAAACAGACTTCCTAAATAAAACCGACAACAACTATAAAGTCATATATAGTTCAGAAGTTTATCGTTCAATATGTTTGTAAGTACCCACACAGGAACAGACTACAAGATAACAATTGTAAATAGCGCACTATCAGATATCACACGTTTTCGCAACGAGTTGCTATTTACAGGCCGAACCGACCATCAATTAGAAAATGATACGATATTAGTATTTTAATATTCCTATAATTTAGAAAGGAAGACAAGTAATACAATGTTAACATTTTGAAAGTAACATCTTATATATAAAACTCTCGTGTCACAATGTTAATAACCATACTCCTCCGAAACGGCTTGACCAATTTTTAGGAAATTTTGTATGCATATCGGGTAGGTTTGGGAATCGTACAACATCTATTTTTCATATGTCTTATAACTTGAAATCTGTTTGAAAATGCGCATATGATCATGATGAACAAATCATTGAAAATGCATGAACACATTTATTATACATACAATTTATTTACGTACATTATAAATGTAACTATGTATGTATATAATTTCTTATCTATGACAACGGTTAGATACTAATAGGCTTTCTGCATAGTCCTTTCATTACTTTGTCAGTTTAAACAAGTTGCCAACGAGTATAGTTGAACACGATCCAGTAATTCTTCTATTGAAGTATGTCCATATATTCCGATACAAAACATCGCATTTAATATTTCATTTTATTGTTAATATATGACTATGTAGTTACACACATGCCTAATGAGTCATTACTAAATGCTTTACAATGGCACGAATAGGACAATTCACAGGTAAAATCATGTCAGAAATATTCATCAGAATGTAAGAAGTAAGTATAAAATATATTAATATCTTTTAACACAAAGCCAGCCTACAAAGGAAAAACTGTTTTTCTTTTGCTAATAGCAGTAGAAAGTAGTTCAGTAAAAATGATAAGACTTATTCTAACCTCGGAATGATAGGAGTTCCTTTAGTCTTTGAAACTTTGTAGTTTAATAAAGAATTTTTTTCAATGAAATAAGGACAATAATTGAATTGTAGGTACATGCACACATTGTTCAATGCAACTGCATGAAGTAAGTGTAATAAAGTTCGATGAAAAATAAAAATTCTTTAAACATGAGTCACATTTTTCTTTAATACGCGTATCGAAGTGAGGCAGCATAAAACGATTTTCATTATACAAGCGAGTGAGTAACTTGACTGGAAAATTTTGTGAATTTTGAAGGCGAGTTTTAGAGTATCTAAAACTGTACTGTAACTATGAGAATTATTTTGATGGAGAATCTTGGTCTATTATCTAATCTTAACCAGTATGTTGGAAAACGTTTTTCTATTTGGAAATAAGAACTTATCTATCATTTAGAAGAAGTAGTGTAGTAGCATTCTAAAATACAAAATCTACTAAAGTGCATGTAAGAACCTCACCTTCTCGAAGACAAGATAAAACTTGTCGGTGTCTTCAAAGAATTCAATGAGCTGGATTATGTTCGGGTGTCCCTGGCAGTAGTGGAAAGTCTCCACCTCGCGGAACACCCTGGCGCGGGCGTGCCCCGGCACTTTGTCGATGATCTTCACTGCGAACTCTTGGCCCGTATAAATGTTCACGCACGTCTGTACCGAAGCGTACGCGCCCTCGCCTAAAACCTCACCCGTAAGTTTGTAGAGGTCTGTGAACAAACCAACATTACTTTAAAACCTGATCTCACTATTTTAAGCGAAAGTAGATTTTAAGTCGTGTCATATGCGAGTCGAATCGAGTAATAAAAAGTAGTTAGATTGCAGGCACCACCTGATTGTTCAAGTCAAATCAAAAAGAGTTCAAAAATTCCGCGTGGACGCTAGTTGTCTATACAGTTAAATGCTTAACAAAACTTTTACATATAATTTATGAAATGTTAGACTGGTTTTCAACTGGATTTCGACAATCCAATCGGAAAGCTGATCAGTAGCAATACTAGCGTCGCACAAAGGAAACGTCGCAGAAACTTCCGAGTATATCGGGAAATTGTAGGTTTCTGTACATGTACAGCGCTAAGCAAACGTAGCGTTTGCTTACTTTGTGTTAAGATAAGGAAGTAAGTAGATAGGGTACAGACCAATATTTGTAAATTCTCACCTTGGAAACATGACGTGACAACGGAGCTCCCTGAGCGCTTCTTCCTGCGGCGCTTCCTACGCGCCTCCTCCTTGCGTCGCTGCAAGTCTTCACTGTCGGGTATGGGGACTGGTGCCGACGCTTCATTCCCGCGCGGACTCTCGTCTGATTCCCTCTCACTGCCCGACTGGCTACTGCAGCGACCCACGCCTATAACAACAGACATAAATGATGATATTCAACAATTCATACTTTAATTTACAAGAAATGTTTATATATCCTATTGTGTTTACTCCAGTGTTTAAATATATATTGTAGGTAAAACATTGTCTTTTTTGCATGTCACCAATTTACATATGAATAATAATAATGTGCATATTTGTATGTTATGGCAATTTGCCGTATTCTGTACGAAGGCCAAACATTGCGTCAATATCTTGTGCCTATCCCTAACTCGTAATCGAGCAATTATGCAAAACCAAATCTCACTTCACCTGATGCAAAGTAGGTATGTATACAATACCTATACAGAATATTTATAAAACCATGTTCCTTTAGACTAGAAAGTTCTATCATTTAATCAATCAACTTGTAGCTAATGGCCAAATACCAAAAACAAAGGGTATCAGGGCGCCTGGTGACGGTTGTCATCGATAATATTATTCTGACGTGAGTGTGCAAGCTGAGCTGGCAAACAAAGCCGGTTCAACGACCTACATGGCCGCACCCAGCGCTGCGCGTACGCGCCCACGTTACGCGATCATTCTGTTTCTTGGTGTAAAAAGTAGCTAATTTGGCCCGAATTGAACTAGTATCAAATAATAAAGTACATATTTGATCAAGCTATGTTTGTATGGATGAACTCTACAATATAACAAAGAATTTGTTTTAAAAGCTTAGTCTCAATTAAACCAGGATTTATAATAGTATAGTCTAGCTAGCGGCCAGGGGCCGACACTCACATCAAGATAAAGGAACTAGTAACGAATAAAACGCAAGACGACTCAGCAATGAGAATCGGTACTGTCTACGTGATCAGTGTAGTCATTTGTATGGGCTTATTTTATCTCTATTGTTGAGTTTTAACTAGTAGTATTGCAACTGCAATTCTAATTTAATTATTATCGGCACGTTCTATAAATCGTTAAATAATGGTTTTTTTATGTTGCGTATTCATTCGGTTCATTTGTCATAATGAATGCTAAAATATTAGTCAGGAATTAAATGCGCGTTATGACTTCAACTCAGAACGCATGACAACCAACCGAATGCGCAATAGCCGTACAGTTCAACAATCGTAGTTGAGCCACGCCTCCGTATACAATCACCCGATTCAACTAGTTACCTACTTCCTGTTTATATGCGAAATTGTTCTAAATCATCCTACAGATTGATACTTGAAATAAGCATGTCCTGCTGTTGTTTGTAAATATTGTCTGTGTATACAAACAAGGAAACTTTCGAATTACTAAAACTAGTAATAACTGACTTAACGATTGACTGATATATATTTAAACTCAATGAAAAAACGACAAAATCACAGCTGTTACGTTGTTATTGGGCGATAAATATAACAAGTCGTATCGATGATTTGACAGTAAAATGAATAAGTCACGCTTGAAAACCGCTACGCTACCGAAATGGACGTTGAATAAAAGCTGAATTGTTAAGAAACTTCACAGATTTTATATTAAATCTGTAACAAGTAATTTTACACTTGTCATGAAGT
This sequence comes from Phragmatobia fuliginosa, assembly GCA_932526445.1. Taxonomy (NCBI): domain Eukaryota; kingdom Metazoa; phylum Arthropoda; class Insecta; order Lepidoptera; family Erebidae; genus Phragmatobia; species Phragmatobia fuliginosa. Next base: position 19,821,873 of record OW052061.1, read on the forward strand.
ATCGCATGTTCGTCGCGTGACGATTCGATCTGCACATCTCCACGTGGCCTAGCACACGTCTAACATCGTGGCAGTTACGTAAATCATCCTCAGTTCTCGCAGTAGCCCCACAAATACATTGAAATTATATTGTTTATCACGAGTCCTGGATGACTTTCTTCTACTAAACAAATTTTAAATCACACCCAAGTTTGTCAGTAGCTTAACCTAGGTCGTGGCAAAAACAATAGACAACCCAAAATAGAGAAATACTTTCACAATTACATAGAAATGTATGTATGTAGTGTCGTAAAAAATTGTGCTCAGAAACAGAACAAAATTGTAATACATACTACAATACATTGATGTATAAAAACTTACTGATCAGACTCATTATACATATCAAATTATGTTTTGAAAATTAACTGCAATCATGCAAATTAATGCACGTACATGCATGCTCTCATTTAACGTTATAATTGAGCTAGATTATCTTTAATGGTGAATATGAGTTCTTATTTCAGAACTATATAAACACGCTTTGTAAATTAATTTTATCACCACATTATTAATATGCCCTGCAGTGTCTACACTTTCTAATCTAGTGGGTGGGCATAAACGTTCGGACACGAATGCGCTCTCTAGTTGCCAACTGTAGGCCTACCAACCATGCTTTGTTTTATACCCCTAAGCTATTTAAAATCCTCACTTTCTAATCTAACAATGAAAACAAAGTTACAACGCGGAATATTACAATTGCAAACCATAAGTATAAAAATATTTGAATATTTTTACTGAATACAGAAACACACTACACTGCCTTAGTACACATAAAAGGAATCATATTAATTAACTTTTGGTTTCAATTTGTTATATTTATTGACAAGGATTAAAAGTAAATAAGTGAAAGATCATTATTATAAATAGCAGTTTCAGTTGCAACTTTTAATTTATCGGAGCTTGGGTCTTTTCTATGTATAATATGTATGTATTTAGAAAAAATAATAAATGTTCTATCTTTGTTAGTTTGAAACTAGTTGGTGTGTTCAATATATGAAAATATATAATAAATTATTTGTTTCTGATTTGAAGAACTAAGAGTGATGACGACTCAATACTTGCTAACCACCATGATTTTATTACTCAGTTGCTTTATTCACCATAATTTTAGAATACAGAGATCAAAGTCGACGGTTGCACGCAGAATCGTGGTGTTAAACAAACTGCCAACTCGACCTGGCATCGAACTCAACGAGATTATTATCTAGGTGAAACTTCAACTAGGGCATTTGAACGTATAACTAGTGCAGTACGTAACAAACCACTTTCACTGATCAATGTTTGATTCCTCTCTGTTTAATGATGCGTGTTGGTTTTTGGAAAAATAAATTGTCTCCATAAAACCTGCATCTGGCAGTATATATGTGCAACCACATTTGTCGCTAATAAATTTGAAGTCTGTGTTGTTACGTAATCCTAAACGGTTATCATCATTAAAAGTAATCAATTAAGCAAGTGACTTGTAATTTGCTTTTGTAATATATAGGCTACTTCGACTGGAGTGATACCTTGGTATTAAAGAAAATTAAGTGATAAGCAATTCTTTTTATTGTTTTTAACAGAGTACTGGAGAAGTTCCTCCGGTAGTTGCTATACAGGCAAAACATTATCTTTCCCGATTATCCAATATATTGGGAAACATTTAGAGCAGCAACAATGTTTTTCTGGAATCAAAAATATGCATGGGAGGCGGTAAATTATGAAAGAAAATTTACTTTAGTAGTAAAGGTTAATAACAAAGATACGGGCAATTTGGTACGAATTTATATTTTATCTAGCCAGCATATTTTCTTTCATAGTGTACAGTTCACAGTATAGTCAATTAGGTATTTTTGATCTGCAAGCACTAAGGTCCCTAAGAACGATGTATGTAGCCTATGTAGGTGGGGTGAGAAATCGATTCGCAAGAGGCATGAAGTGGAACGTAGGAGGAAAAGGGAGAGAAGTCTAATATTAAACAGACAGGAACAGGCATGAAGTCTACGATGGTCAAGGTTACTCCGTTTCACTCAATCAATGGACACGAATGGCTAATTCATCCATTTCGATTTATAATTGCATCCGATAATTGTAAAAACAGGTGATATTTTTTCCGTTTGTGATAAGAGTTTATAGGTACATACAAGTCATAAAGGAAAGTCATTAAATGCCAAGGTCAGGTAGTAGTAATAATGAACTGTAAAGAAATTTTATCAAAACAAACTTTAAATGAATATTTAAGAAATACGCATACAATAGAGTTTCAACTTCGATACATTGTCATGTTCAAAAAATAATAAAATTCTAGTTACACTAGTATGGCAAAATTTAGCATCACTAGAATGCTGCGCAGTTTTGTTTTAGTAGGTGACCTTGGCCATGAACGCCGTGGGGCGACGCGCTCCAGCGGCCATGTTGAATTGAAACCGTGGAGAGTAATGAAACTGCATAAAATTATAAACGCATTCTTCACAATTTGATTTTTAAACAGTGGATCAAAAACAACCAATAAAGGCAAGCTGTGAAAAGGCGAAGAAAATCAAATATGTACCGTAGAATGTACACATACAAAAGTAGCCTTCATCATCATCATCATCATCAGCCTATCGCAGTCCACTGCTGGACATAGGCCTCTCCAATTGCACGCCACTCAGTTCGATCCTCGGCGACTCGCATCCAGCTCCTGCCAGCCGTCTTGCGCAAATCATCACTCCACCTGGCCTGTGGACGTCCTACACTACGTTTGCCGAGACGCAGTCTCCACTCAAGAACACGTTTACCCCAACGGTTGTCGGTCCTGCGGCTAATATGGCCAGCCCATTGCCACTTCAGTTTGCTAATCCTGTGGGCTATGTCGATCAAGTAGCCTTAACCTCATATATAAGAATATAATTCCCAATGAATATGTTTCTACACCTTTATCTACTCACGAAAAACACTTAATGCGTATGTCAAAAGCCAAAGGCTTAATTTGGGCTTCATTACTAATAAACATAAGCGGGAAAAATAAAAAATGCACGGAAAATCTAAATTGATCTTGTTATATTTGTTAGACACATGTAATTCAAGTAACACGTTAATTTTATTAATTGAATATTATAGTAGCTGTAGGTCCGTCGTGGTGGTAAATAGTAGCCTATGTGTTATTCCAAAATGTAAGCTATATTTTTGTTTCATCAAAATCAATTCAGTATTTTTTGCGTGAAAGAGCAACAAACATACATACATACTCACAAAATTTCGCGTTTATACATAATATTAGTAGAATGTATTAGGAAAATACGTTGTGTGAGAGTGTCACTTCAGTACAATATACAGTGAAACCCCGGTAATCCGGCCCCTGTCTAATCCGGCACCCCCTATAATCCGACATATCTATTATCATAAAAAATGTTTTGAAAATGTTCACTAATGCATGATTGAACGGGTTACAATGAAAAGTTATAATTTTTGTAAGTTCTATAACATTAATAACGTTAATTTTATAATGAAACGCGTTTTGTTTATTTTCTAAATTCGACATACATAATGAAGTAAGATGTAACATATAAATCTTATTATTGGATTCGTTATTTGTCGGATTACAAGGTAGTCTTTTGTTAAAAATTCCGGACTATAGGAGGTCTTAGGCAGTACTCTATAATCCGACCATTTCGATAGTCCGACACTGACTTGCAAAACGTTTGTCGGATTACTGGGGGTCCACTGTAATTAAGTAATGAAATTGTACTTATTTGACGTAAAAATTCTCAATTTTCATTTATTGCAAAAAAAAACTGAAATCTCAATATTTTTCAGTAAACGTTTTCAACAGTTACTTCATTGTATCTTGAGCTACAATATATTTTCACAGATTACTTCTCGAAATTTATGTAAGTATCAGATAAATGTATTGCCTGATTTGATGTAATTCAGTAATCGTAAGTGATATTGTCTGTGTGTTATAGGTAAATAGTTATTGCAAATATTTAATCACCCACTCTAGCAGATTAATCCATAAAATTCGGGTAAATTTGGTAATCTTTCAGCGTAGTAATAATGAAATAATGTATTTTAGTTGTTAAATCTAGGAGTTCTTTGCAAAGTTGAAAAAATCATCCAATTTGATGTTGGAAGTGATTTGTTAACTTTTAATGTACCTATGGTTACATCACTTACATCATAATTGTAATTGAGTTATAGTTACCATAATTTCGTACATACAACAGAACTAGGGTAGAACAAAGCCCAACGATTTCCCGGGAATTCTTGGCTCGAGAATTCCCGGGAAATCGTTGGGCTTTGTTCCCGGGAAATCAAGCTCGAGAAACAACCCGAAAACCTCGAGAAATTAGCCTCGAGATTTCTCGAGACCCGAGAAATTGAAAAGCTCGAGAAATCATGAACCCTAAACAGAACTAACTTTTGGGTAAATTCACAGATAACATTGGAACTTCCAGAATTCGCCAAACATTCTGAATCTGGAAATGCACAAACAGTTAACGAAGTAATTTGTTTACTTGTTACTCATAAAAAAGTAGTCAATTTTGAATGTAAAGTTCTTGCTAAATAATAAATCTAAAACTAGACGAATTCCGCCGTTGCCGGTGTTGCGAAATTGTGGATTGTGAAACGAGTGGTGGCTATACTCGACCGGTCAACGCTCGCTTCATCTTACATGAACTTTGACATTTGAAACAATATCACGAAGTTTACAAAGGTTTCGTTGTTAGTTTTCGAGTTGTTTATTAACATTAAGTAACGTAGTCATCTTAATACCGCCTTAAATCAATCTTCGCTGGCGAGAAAAATGATTGCAGTGAAATAAACTGAACTGCAGTAATAACCACGTCACAGAGTGCTCGTAAAATTCTAAGTATAAATTGCAATACATTGAGTATGGTCAGTGTCACACTACCGACATCAATTTGTTAGAATGTATATTCATAAATACATCCCTTTCCCATTCATATATAAAAATCTAATAAGATTCTTGTGAGGCAATTAATAAAAGAACCAAAGATATGAATATAACTGGTGATTTTATTAAACTATAATAAAAAGAACGAATATTTAATACAAATTGTTTATTGCATTATTATAAGTAAGTATATCTGTGAATGTTTATACTTATGTGATGCAATGCAAAAAATACAATTATCCAATTACAAGTGCACATCGTCAATACAGTAACATCTAACAATTTGAAAGTATGTATGGTGTTTTATTTTCAACGTTATTTGACAACATTGCACTCCTGAAGAGAATGAAACGACAGGCTATTGTCATAATAATGTCAACTTGGTAGCAAGTTTATCGTACAAGCTGTAGAACTTCAAAAGCAAATCTTGAGATTTTGCAAATTTTGTCAACAAACCGGCCCGTAGCTAACCACAATTTGAGATTCAACTACGCAATAAGCCGGTTGGACAGATTTAAGAAGATTACATATGAAGTAGGTAGGTATGTGGACTGCGTGACTTGAATATTTTGAAGACAAAAGTGCTAAAAAAATTATTATTAAATTTAATTATTACTTACCGCTATCTACACTCTCTTCAGAAACCTTCTTCACCATTTTTATGGACTGATGTCTTGATACAGCAATATTGAAAATTATAACGAGTAGGTGTACTACTCTTGAAAAGCCGCTTTCAAACTTGTAGCGACTGCCTTCTCGACGTGAAATCGGGACAGCGTTAAAAGTAATATAGAAAATTAACGCCAAAATAATTAATAAGCACCACAGTCGAGAAGGATTTGCGGAAAATGTGCCGAAAGGTATAAACAAACACTGCTAGAAGGCGGAATGAAAAAAAACTGTTGGTGTCTTTAGCGATCCATTCTACACACGCCCGCCCGTCCGATGTTCTTAAATCCAACTGAAGATATCGGGTACAGAGCCGGCTCAGCCCAGCGCGCACATACACACCGCGAACCCCGCAACCCGCATCCTCACCCCTCTTAAACTCTGTGACTTGCTAGCAAAAGCGGTGAGTCGTTGTTGTGGCCTCTTTCGCTCGTGCGCATGCGTATTCTTTCGCACTGCTGACGTGTTTATATTTTTTGTCATTGTTTTTCTCCACGTAGTCGTCTAAACTAGACATAAACATAGGTACATAATAACTATGTATCTTTATATTTTATAATATATAATGCTAAATAAAAACTTACATAAGAACACAAATGTCAGTTTTTGCAATACATGTAAGTTATGTTATTACCTAGTAGGAATTGATTTGAAATACAACTTTGTTTTTCCTTTAGTGTTTACAATTTGACTGCCTTGTTGGTCTAGTCATCTAGTGGTAAGCGTATGCAGTTGCTGATCAAGAGTTCGGGTTCGATTCCCGGGTCAGGCCTTAGTACCCTTAAAACAAGCTCTGTTTAGTTTGGGACTAGATGACGTTGTGTGTAAGATGTCCGAAAAAAACATATTTATTACTATTCTTCAATTAGCCATTTACCGGTTAGTATTATTTGTTGTATCTATAGCGTGTATTTTATTGTAAGCATTATTTCAATTTTGCCAAATTTAAGAGACATAGTTAAGAATACAACATTCAGACCCTGTCGTTATCTTATTAGAAAGTAGAATAGAATTTAATATGCTTTACTCTAATGTAATTAGAACTGCATACCTGCCTTCCTTGTATAAATTAAACTTATTTCTTACAAATTATATTACATTGTCACAAAATTCCTTTAAGCAAAATGGAGTAGGCTTCTGCTGCGGATATAAATATTTGTAGACTAGGTATTTCTATACATACGAGTAGGTATATGTCAGAACGGAATTACATCTTACAAGGTATCTACAAACAGACCATTATGAACAATGATATTATAATCTATATAATATCATTGATTATGAATATGAATGAAAAAGCCCATTACAACTGTATTACATCATCTTTCAAACTTAAATAAAAAGCTGCAAACATTACCATTATAATAATTTTAAAAATACGTTATGAAACAGGGAACCCTTTGTCTTCATGTACCCTCCCATGAATGACCTTCAGGGTATTTGTTGACAAACAAGATACGGGAACGGGTGCACGACGCAAAACGCACGTGGTACGGGCTAACCGGTCCAACCGGCAACCGGTACCGCCATGTTTGTTGTCACGCCACCTCTCTCTCTCTCCCGCTCCAACATTGTCCGCAACTCTTCTAACATTCATCGTTTCGTTTCAGTCGCGCATGCTCATCGCTTGCTGGCCTACGTGACCGACAATAACAATAACAAAACTCAAACAGATAATAACACAAGTCAATAACGAAATCTTACTTGCTTCAATTTGCCATAACCATTTTACAACTATAGGCGTTTCTGAAAACACAGGCAATGACGCACTTTAATCTTCATCTGTATCCTAAATTGCGTATGTAGGACAAAGAACCTCTGAGAGCAAGGCAGTCAATCAGCTGTAAGTTAGCATTAGATGACAGCTGATAGTGATTACTGAGCTGTGATAATAATGAAGCATCATCGCGCTTATCTATAACAAACATTGTCGGATGATCTTATTTTCACTATATTTCTCATAACAAAGCAGTCATGTTTAATCATAATTTACAACGTTATCTGTTTTTACGGATAATAGGAGGTAATACGACTTAATAAAATAATTTCAAGTCACCTGTTCCTGTTTCGAGGAAAGAAGCCAAGAGGCTTTAATTTCATTTTCCTGCGTATAAAGGGGCGTGAGTGTTGGTACCGCTTGGGGTCGGGCGTTCGATGTGTAAAATTGCAACTGTTTACCAAGAAACACAAAAAATACTGCGACAGCAACCGTAGCGTAATTTCTAGGAAACTACGATCGTTTAGTATACAAACGGTTGTAAAATATTTATTTTTAAAGTGATACTAGTAATCTATGGGGGTGTACCGTTACTGTGCCGTAGTAAACAAAGAGCTATTTTCCTTTGTTTACAGTAGTTGAGGTTCTGAGTATGATAACATTGTTTTTTAATTAGTAGACAACAGTTGCGCTAATTGAGAATATCGTAATGTTTAACTCCCGTTTTTGTCTAATTTTAAATTTTATTGTTTTCATATTGGTTACTGCGCGTCAGTACCATTTTCCAAAAATATTCACCTCGTTATTGAGAGTTACGGTCTTCAAAATGAACAAAAAAATTACTGGGTACGACTTTCTTATAACGATTTTGCTAAATGAAAAGTTGGTACAACTTTTTTCATTTAATGTATTTTTTTTAAGTAGTTCTGTTTCTTAAGAATATTTTTATACAGTAAGTAATTATTAATATTAAAATCCGTATGTAGGTATTAATCCATTATGCTAACCTCTTTTTATTACCTTCCAAATGTTGTTAGTAATATTACCGTCACCGTCCATCACGAAGACACTCTGAAACAAAACAAATAAAATAAAAATTAAAACAGAGACAGCTCAAAATAAGTATGTTATCTCGTTTAACTTCATGATGTTATTACATAAACGAATCGCTAGCATTCTTCCCCGCAGCGTTTTTATAGCTAGATATAAATCTATTCATTGAAAATTTATTTGATAGTCAAAAGAGAAGCATCGAAACAAGAAACTAAATCTTTTCCCCATACAAATAGAGTTTAACATTGTATGTTTTAATTTCGTCTTTAAAACAGGGTTTGCTTGTTAATACGTAGGTAGGATTGCATCAGGGTATTCCCGAGGAGCATTATTTTTTATTCCTTTGTGTTCAATTTGAGTTTGGTTGGTATTAAAACCGATGTTCTTGCGCGAGATGGATCACGTACGCCACTCCTGTTAGACCCACACCTGACTACGACAAAAAGGGCTTTGATGAATGAGAATTACGGACTTTTTATGCGATTAGCAACACAAAAGACCCTAGATTGCATCATTCATATCGAAACAATTGCGGAAATCTAAGTCCAAGTTATCAAAATTGTAACAAAATAAAAATGCTTAAATAAATTTATGTAAACTGCAGCTGCAAATAGAATATAAAGCATGAAATGTCCGGAATAAAAAATATTTACCAGCATGAATTCATATTTTAACAGTTTCTAGTAACGAGATAAATGGTTTAAAGTTATTTATTATGCAATTAGTGCTTATTAATCATATTAAAGATTATAAAGATGTAAGAAATACTTTCTGTGGAGATGAAACAGTAAGTATTTCTAATCAATTCGTAAGTAATTGGACTAAATTGCAACGGCACAATGGTACAGAAGATACAATTTGTGACAGAACTATGTTTTGGCACAAATGAACCCGCTTATAAAATAAGATAGTACAGTCTCACAGAAAATAAAAAAAAATTAATTACCGGAGACTGGAGGCCCAATAATTTAGAAGCGTCTCAATACAGAGTAATAAACCGGAGTTTGGGTCAGTGTGCGGCATTGTCTGCATTCGCAATGAAAATGATAACCCTTTCTTTTGGATTCCAGTCATGCTTAGTAAACTAGAATCAACAGCAATGACCCACGAACATATTGAGGAAATCCCAGTAAAAATTAAACTATCTTGGAATTCGCAACGAATTAATCTGAAGAAAACTGGAAGAGTAGAAAAAATATCGTAGGCTCACGTATTTTTTTACTAAGCACAATTATTTATGCTAAGTTAAGTTTTATATATTGTTTTTCATCGAGTGAATACACGAGCGACAAACCCATTCAAAAGCTGAAAATGCACTTGGCGCAGATTTCTGTGTGAGGTGCTAGTTACTTGGCTTTAGGTAACCTTTTGTGACGTCTAAAGAATCATAACATTGCCCTTTAAAATTCAAAAAGTAGTAATAAGAAAACATACGGTGGCACCATCCCATTTTATGCCGGTGGTTTAATAAAAGCTGTTTAAAAGAGTAAACTATGCAGGGTGACAACATTTCTCTATGTAGGAAAAGGAAAACAAACTGTATACCAGCTCGTCTGGCCAGCGTGGTATGAGTAGGTCAAAATCCTTCTTTGTAAGGAGAGGCCTATGTCCAGAAGTGTACCGCTAACGGGTGCTCAAAGTGAAAGAATCATAAACGACTCATAATACGACTTCAAGGACTACGTTATTTAATTATAATTACATAATAATTTACATGTTTGAGTCATACATTCCTCACTTTTAAAGAATATGTAAAGCATTCATTATATTGTCTACTTTTCCTTATATACAGGTGTTGCGTTGAAAACCAATAACAATTTTTGCAAAATATTTATATTGCAAAAACAACACTGGTGTAACAATATATTTTTATATGAAATTTCACAAATTTCAGCTGAAATTTGTCATGCTGATGCTTCGCTAATTAGACGGAAATTTATACCAACAATAATTAATTTAACACATGTAGGATTAACAAGGCGAGCTGACCAGCCAATAGATTTAATAAGTTATTGATATATTTTCTATATACATAGGTTTGAATCGAGATAGACTTTCATAGAAACGTGAAAAGTTGGTACGAGTATGTTTTATTGAATAGCAGTTTAAGAATGACGTGATAGTCTATACGCAATGTTTTCACACGTAATGCAATGGATTTCTAACGAAACAATAGACATCATGTATGAAATATATGTAGTTTAAGTTTCTCTGAACATAAATTACATGGAAAACGGTCTTGTGAAGACGCTATCTAAGGAAATAAATCGAAAATTAATTCAGCGTCGGTTATCTCATCTATCGAGGGACGCGGTGGCGAACAGGTGGATAAGACGTATAGACGTAAAGTATGAAAGGAAATTGTTTCACAAGAAAAAGTTTGATGGTTTCAAAAGACGCAGACGACGTGGGGGCAGTCAACTAGTTTATAAAATCCACAAAGTGCGTATCAAGTCACGCATAGAATAGGGTACGTGGATTTAAAATAGATAAAGGTTTACATAATATTTCGTTATTTTTGTGTGAAGTTTTCCAAGCAAGCGTATTTTACAAGTGAGGCCTTTATAACTCATGAGCTAACAAAGTTATCAAAGCCATTATAGTTTTCCTTTCAAGTTCATCATGTGGACTACAATCATGATTTTTTTCAGATTTATCAAATTAAAATTGCGCATTAAAGTGGAATAACTCGCCAATGGCTGAATGATTTTAAAACACCTCTCTAATGATGGGGTAGACGCCCTACTTCACTTTTAGGGGAGGCACTCCAAATAAAAATATATTTCATATTTTTATTTTGCCACTTTGTCCAAGTGATAGAAACACGTATCCATGCAAAGTTTCACCTTTCAAGTACTAACCGTTTGGACGGTGAATTTTATAACTTACATTGGTACATGATAAGAATTAATTAAATTATTAATATGACTGGGAACACATAGGACGATTCTAAAATAAGTAACATTAGTTTAAACTTATACTAAACTCATTACTAGAGTTTACTTTAAGTTTAAACTTCAATTTAAACATTTAAAAAATACACAACAATTGCTACTTATGCTGATTTAGAAATAGTTAATGTGGTCATAGTGATTCATTATTAATTTCCAAAAAAATACTAGATCTACAGTATATAATCGTATCATGAGGCATTTTTATTTTTACTAAGTATTATTAAATTAAACCATGCAATGCAATCTATATATTATAATTTCATTTTTATTATATTATATAAATTATTTTTATACTCATATATTTCGTACCTTATACATATTACATAATACATATTTAATCCTAAAGAATGTGTAGCATATTATTGTCCAAACACTTTTTAAAAACAGGCAAAAATTTCATGGCCTGAGAAAATCGCAATAGACAAAACATAACAATATGATAAATAATGAAAACCGAACGTTTTCATTATTTTACTACCTAGCAACATTAAATAATTAGGTAAATAGTATAGAATATTTGTTATTGAAATTGACTTGAACTTTCAATATGGTCAGGGACTTTACATAAAGTGACAATCATGTTTGTTGTTATATACAGGTGTTACAGAAAATATAACGTAATATTTTAGGGTTTTACAATAAATTATAAACTTAGTAAATACTAAATTTTATTAGTTTTTCATTAAGAAATAAAAATATTTTACTGGCAATATGTCGTGATAGATATTATGTCCTATGTGATACAGAGATGACACGAATTAACCACATTATGGATATTAATAAGCCGTAGGTAGACTGAGGATGTTCCAAGGGTTTCTAGTTAGTTCCTTTCTAGGGTGAACCTAGTCCCCGGCAACTATTCCCGGAAAAGCGTGCGGTTTTTGAAATGGTATTAATGGAATATTCGAACATTTATCAGAATAATGATTACTTTGACAAAATTATCACTATAGTGTTTTACTATACCAGTAAAAGCTTTTACTTTATAATAAATAACTTTTTTTTTTAACTTACTTTTTTATGACAAAATAAAATTTACTATTCAATTTATTTATATATTCATACATTACATGATCAATCTAACTCTGTTAGATAGATCATGTGAAGGGTGGACATATTTTAACCGTAACCATTGTATTATGCGGTCACCCAAACCAAGGTTACGGAAAAACATTATTTGCAATGCTGATATGAACTTTTTGCGTTGTTCTCTCAATATGTTTAAAACATGTGGGGCTCAGAACGGTGGGGCCGTGTCGATCACCTCCCTACAAGAGTGTGTACATCTGAATGCTTTAGACTTTCATAGCATTCGCACAACTGAATATCAAAATGCTTGATACCATTTTAAATATACATACTGAGTAGCTTTAGAAGGAAAATAACATCAATGTTGGTTATAAATGGCAATATATTCCTGTTTAAGGACAATTCCTATAATTCAGTCTAGATTAAAAATAAAACATTATATATGCACAATACGGAATAATGATGTCATGCAGTATATTTACTTGACATGCATTTAATGCAAGTTTCTTAAATAAGTTAAATACAAAGCTTATAATCTTGAAAAAAATTTTGAAGTCAATTAAAATAGCTGGTTTGTCGTGAGTGTGATGTTTTTAAATTAGAAGTTTTGAAAATTCCATAAAGCCTGAATCGTAAAGATTAATGTAGTAATAAGCAGATAACGACATGATGAGTCGTCACACGTAGACAAAGCAAATTGTATACATTGCCCCATCGACTCACGAATGGAATTTAAGAAGCGAATATGACTTACATTTACCGACATTGATGAATGTGCATGAAGTAAAAGAGGTGTGTTAGGACGTCTATGCCTGCGCCTCAGGACGTGACTACTCGTATGTGTTTGCATTCTTCGTTACCGCAGTTAAATTGACCATCTCATTTTCTTGTTTAAACTTGTTGAATGCGACATAAAATAGAATGCAACTGTGTAATTACTTATTAGCTAGCTTACTAAGTCCGGTAGGAAGGTACTTCACAGAATTCTGGCATACTCGTACTAAGACTTTAAGTATTACGCTTCATATAAATAGGTATTGTTAGCAAATAACAGGTATCTGGTTAAGATTGTAAAGCTCTCTTCTTTTAACTTAGGGTTCATTTTTGTGTAGTCAAGGACCTCCTGCATAAGAATCCTGAGACTCCTTTATTCCCTACCGTGACTTCAGGCGACGGCTTCAACATCACCAGGCTTGGCTCTTATCCGAAGGTATACGAAGTCTCAATACACACACACCGGTCTCGCTACGCACTGATCAAAAGACGGGCACGTCTACCAAAGTTCCTGCAGGCATTATTCTTAGGGTAGGTATATATGTACATCTTTATAAATATATGTTTCTTTTTTCATCCATTGAAGGAACACTGTGTTTTAATAGAATCAATTCCCACATACAATTTCAATGGTTTATTGCTACGTATTTTGGTTTTTTTTTGTGTAAGTTTGTAAATGTGAGTATAGTGTAGGCTTGTAATGTTAGTTTATATTTTAGTAATTTTCTGGTGGTTTTGAGTGTTTCCACGGCCTACTCAAGTGTCCTGCTGGCGGCAGTGTCGTGTTCCGGGTTGTGGATCCTGACTACATCGGTTAGGCTACACGATGGCTGGGGCCCGTGTGCCGTCTGTATGGACAGGTCGACTCAAAACTATGGTTCTTTCTTCAAAAGGCCAACCCAGACCCTATACTGCACTCACATAGTTCTCTTTAATATTGTACACGGACTTAAAAAATAAAAGAAAAAAAGACACCTCTGTGGTTTGTTTCGGCGTTTCTTCCCAGAGTGAGTCGTAGGAAATGCCGGCGCCTTCTAGCTATAAGTCCGACTTGTAAAAATGTCTGAAAAGATTTACTTACAGAAATAAATATCATTTATCATTTATAAAGTTGTTACTTTTTTTAAACGTAAATGATGTAAGAAAAAAGTGTTGTGAGCGATTTTAATAGACAACTTTACATATGTGTATATATGTGTATTATTGATTCATGCTACAAAAAGCGTTATATACGAGAAAATAAATTTAGAGATAAAATATAAATTTTAAATTTTACTTCAAAACTTTAGGTTTGTATGACTACAGTTTTGTATTAGAATATTAACTAATACAAAAGTTTAAACACAAAATCGTAGTAGTTTTATGTATACAAAAATACCTTATATTAATATTATTGAATATATTAAAACCTCCAAAAACATAAAATTTTATAAAAAAATCCCAAACCTCCTCTCTAAGGAGATGCCTAAGTCCAACAGTGGTCTAATAAAGACTGTTGATGGTAATGTACAAATAAACTTCATGATTCGATTCGATTGACGTCAATTCGTTGTCGTCAAACGTACTTCAAATAATTACCACTACTTATTCTACTCGTAATTCACTTAGTGTTATACTTAGTAAAGAAAATAGTGTTAACATAGTAAAAACATATAATATTTCAAATGAGAATCGTAAATACATAGTTTCAAATTATAAAAACAGCAAACATTAAGATAGGTGACGCTACACGAACCAATTGACGTCAATCAAATCTATCATTTATATACTATGTATGCATATAGCAGATGGTAGTTATCAGTTTAAAGGTAGTCTTAAAGTATTAAACAACTAGCTTACACCCGCGGATTCGCCCACATGTCGGTTATTGCGGTAATGTCCTTTCTCAGGCTCTAGTGGCTCTACACTATCTGTGTACCAATTTCCTTTGAATCGTTTCAGGAGTTTTGTGGTGAAAGCGCGACAGACAGAATCACCTTTGTGTTTATAATATTAGGAAGGATTTTCTCGAACAAGTCATGGATGTAATTATTAACAATTAATTCTTTATGAACTATGTTTAGTTTTTCATTTGTCATGAAAATCTATGGCAATTGTTATTGAGAAGTCAGCGCCCTCAAAAATACAGACTGAGAAAATTATAACACAGGTAATTAGATAAGATACCAAGGTATTTAGATAAAATAGATTGTGGATTTTAGTAGAACTACCACTTTCTGCTGACTCTTGAGCCTTCAAGGAGTAGAAGATCCAAAAAGAATTTTTCACACCGTCAACAAAAAAAGGCATTCAAACATAATACGTCGTACGTTAGAACCAACCACATATTGTAATTTGAGTACAGTGATTGAGACTCTTATTCTTTTAGCTTCTAGGTGTGATACATATAAATATATATTATATACATATATATATATATATATTTAACGTTTATATGTATAATACGTCTGTATGTGATACAAAACAAATGTCATGATTGATAGCAGTCGTCAGCAGACATTCACATCACAGTTAACAAAATAAGATAAGCAATTAAGCGTATTTAAATTTATAATGTATATGAATAATTATTTATTTCGCACCAACTAACACAGATGAGCTGAAAATTATTTAAAAATTACCTAATAACTAACTTTTGAAAAATAACCGACTTCAATACGAAACGGTAGTCTTCATTTGTTAAATATTTTACTTTTCAAAATGAAGTGGCACTTAAAAAAAGATACAATCCTATTATATTATTATAAACGCGAAAGTTTGTGCGTACCTATGTTTGTTGTTCTTTCACGCAAAAACTATTGGATGGATTTTGATTAAACTTCACAATAATATAGCTTACATATCAGAATAACCTATAGGCTTCTATTTACATTTAGAAATAGCAAATATAAAAAAACAACCTAACTATTTTAAAATCAAAGTTTCAAGCCTAAACACAAACGGATTAGATATCTCCTTATTTTTTTATGAATTCTGTAATGTATGTTATGTAATGTATATGTGTATATCGTGATGTACACGCTATACATAATTACACGCTAGATCCTAAACTAGGACACCTGTTCACACTTTGCGTAAGTAATCCAATTTTCAAAGTACACAAATGTATATTATGATGTGCAAAGCAATTCAAAAGTAATTAATATTAATTAGGTCGAATGGTCGGATAACCATTAACCGCAGACCTGCTTGACACACGTAGATGATAAACGCAGTTAGGTATATTGTGGTGAACGCTATTTAAGCGTTAATGCTGTTGTCACTAAATATAATATTACTGCGGTCTACTGTAATTTATACTAAGTATAAAAGTAATTAAGCAAGAAAGTGTAAACGAGAAAAGCTTAAAGCCGAGGATCGAATCAAGTGGCCTACAATTGAAGAGGCCTATGTCCAGCAGTGGACTGCGATAGGATGATGATGATGAGAATAGCTTTTTCTTCAAGCGTTACTTAAAACAAGTAACAAACAAGCGGTTCTTCTAACGATGAAAATGTAATATAAAAATGCCTGTCGATACAAAACAAACAAAAACTAATTTTAAAATTCCTACCAAATACTGTATTAATATTATGTAAATGTAGTTTTATACAAATAAAATAAAACTTTCGGTAAAGAAACTACGAAATCAAAAAATCAAATGACCTCGATGGATTTCAACATAAATTGTTAGAGTTCTTTTTTAATAATTAAATAAGATCGGGATTCGAATTGGATATTTCATTATTGAATAAATCGGCTGTTGTTTTGAGTACACTGTTTTTTTAAGAACAAAATTTTTTTAAAACATTACTCTTTCCAAAATGGAAGTTTCGAAAAAATAACTGCTTAATATATTCACCTGCACAAAAATAGTTCCAATACACGAGGACTTTGGTCAAGGACAGGGTCATCAGAAATTCAAATAGCCTATAAATTTAAAATTCTATGTGGACAAGGAGGCAAAAATATATTATCATTTGGGTTCGGTGCACTTTATCCCATTTGATGGCCGAGTCCATAATATTGGCAACACATGAAAAATATTATGAATTCGAAATGTATTTTTAACAGATTCAGCGCATTCATTTGTCAATATTACCTAACTAAACGTTATTTACACTACTAATATTGATCTACTCAATAAACAGTACTTGACTGGTATTTTCTTGACAAACAAAATTATCTAAGCACATTTGAAGTAAAAGAGATTTGTATTTTTTTCTGAACATTTATCGTGTAGGTAAAAAAATATTGAATAAGATGATGTAAAGCCGAGGTGAGTTATGATTAAGAGTAATACATAAAACATACCTACTAACAGGGCTTTTTTGTAAGGGCACGCATTGTCGGTGTGAAGGTCAAAGGAAATTCGAAATTGCTATAAAATCTGAAAAAAGAATGAAAGATTTAGACAAAAACTTAACAAAATATTTTTATATAGATTGAGGAGTCAACAACGATCAGTAATATATCTCTGATTATTTCTGTGATTATTTTTTTAGTAAACGTGTATATATTTGAAAGAATCGGGTTAAAGAAAGGTTTTAAAACAGGGATGACACTGACCAATTTTGTTATTTTATGGAATTAGAACTAATCTTTAACATTATTTAATTGCTTGAGAAGCTCCATTCGATCTATCAATACTATCTCAGGAGTACCTAATAATATTCTGTATATGTGACCCTGGTAAACTGTCGTCGTTTGAAATATGTCAAAGAAATTAACAATTTCAAGTGGTTTATGGATATGTTACATATACGTTATACCATGCTTCCCCGATAAATTCAAGGGATTCAAAACAATGTGCTCATGGGCTAGAAGAAAATCTTTTTAAAATAGGACAAATTTTTAGTACTAGATTATGTTACAATAATTGAACATTTTAGTAATGCTAAATCTGATGATAAGTTATATGAGGTCATTCGTTTATGACGTAAAAGGATTTGGGTAAATATGGTAAATATTAGCAAATATGTATGTTTATCTTTGTAATGAGTGTACTGTTAAAGGCTGTTGTGGCTACTACAAAATAATGTGGGTGCAAGTTAGAATGGAACTAGAATACCTAAATGGAACATTAATCAACTATGTTTTGATATTACATATAAAGCTTAATAGTTTGTGTGGTTAAACGATCTACTGAACCGATTTAATAAATTCCATTCCAAACTTAATAAAGTTCATTTATCAGAGAAGGTTGTAGGCTACATAAGACGGCACGCTATGACCAACTGTGCGCAAGTGTAGCAAATATGCTATTCCTTTTAAGTTTATCTATTGCTTCCTCTGCGTAAACGGTTAAAGTTTCGTAAAAATAATACACATGGACCAAAAGTTCGTTTACATTCCGAATGATGATTTAAAAGAAATTTGTTTCATGAGATAAAAAGTCTTTATTGATTAATATTATAGTACACTAACGGTTTTTTTTAAAATTCAACGTCCATATGTGATCTTTGACTATTTTGACACTGCTGCAACCTGGAGCGAAAATTTTCAATTTTTTCGTGAAATGTTTTGCATTTCCTCTCGAATATTTTCCTTTAATCCCTCTAGGGACTCTTGGGTGCTGTTGAAAACTTTGCTTTTAAGGTATCCCCAAAGAAAGAAGTCCATTGGGGATAAGTCCGGGCTACGAGGTGCCCGATTAATGGTACCTCTTTTGGATATAACTTTTTGTCCATTTTGTTTGCATATTGGAGCCTGTGAGCGCGATCTTGAGGCTTTAATTCCTGTACCATTTGAATTTTGCACGGATGTAAATCTTTGTGAAGAATACGAATCAAAGATGTTCTGGGCATGCCTAAGGCGTTAGACCGCTTCCAAGTAGAGAGTCCAGGATTATCACGAATAGACACTCTTGAACGCTCGACATTTTCGGGATCTCTTGATGTTCTACACACTATGTTTTTTAACCCGTCTCCTTGAACTTCTGTACACATCTTCTAATCAATTGAATCGGATGGAGCTTTATTTTGACGCCGTACTCTGTAAAGAGCGCAAAATTTTCGTTGCGCCAAAGTAAAAGAATCATTATTTGGGTAGTATTCGCGAACACAGAACGCACGTTGTTTATTACTAAACGACGCCATGGTCCTGAATTCCCATTGGCCGCTTTTGCGCTTCGTAGCCCCTCAACCCCACCTTTGCCGCCGTCTTTGATTGTCGCAGCTACCGATTCAAACTTAAACGAACTTTTGGTCCATCCTGTATTAAAATTGTTCTAAAAAAAGTCCGCAACAACATATGTACATCATCATCATCATAAAGCTCTCTCATTGCACACCACTCTGATCTATTTATGACCTGTCGCATCCAGCTCCTGCCAACCATCGTGCTCAAGTCGTCATTCCAATTGACATTAAGTTTGACGTTTAAGTTTAGTTCACTACAACCTTTTTTAGGTAAAAACATTAGTTCACGTTATATAATATCACGCTACGAGCAATATCAGGCCCAGATGAGGTTGCGTGGGTCGTCAGCTAGTACCGGATAAAAAAGCGCGAAGACAAAAGAAGATTATGTAATACAAACGTTGTTTATGATATGACAAAGAAGAATACTATTCTATAAAGTATATTGGGATCGGTCGATAAAGGTTACAAACAACTTTGAAAATTTGAAAGTAATGCTATTCAAGTAAAAACTAAAATGAATTTATTATAAAAAAAGATACATAAATTTTTGACTAGCTTGTAGGCGATTGCATTCAACTATTTAATAAAAATAAATATGTAATTGAAAGTTTCATAATTCGGGTTTTATATTTTCGATTACATGTAGTACAACAAAAAAGATTTTCTATAATAATTAGGGTAAACTATTTTCATCCATTAATTCGATTCGATCAAATTCGAAACTTATTTTGGTGGCACCATGAAGAAGACAGTAAATTTGTCAGTTTCATGGTCTAAAAGTAACGGGCTAAATGTGTAATAAATTCAGAATAATTGCCACCGGAATGAATTCCTTCCTGCGTAGCTTTAAACTCATAATAATTAGAGCAGTGTTCTAAAATTCAAACGCCATCCATACCGCAGACGGCACAAGTAATTTACATAAGTATATTAATAACAAGCCCGCTCCGTAACAAGTTTGGCCGGATTAGTGTGACGCTGAGTTCATATGAGCCTCACAAGCATGATGTCATCGCCAACACACATAACTTACTTAAAAACCTCGGACGATGTTACTCATGTGTGAGTAAATGAGAGTTATCTAAACACAACACATTCAAATTAATTCTATAGACAACTGGAAAGTTCCATGTCGGCAGAATGTAATGTACGAGTATAAATTGAAAACAACCTTGTATTGTCATCCCTTACTGACTATGGAATAGATGGTGTCTGTGTCTATTATAAAGGGAAATGATTCGCCGAGCTAAGCAAAAATCCAGTTAGCTATCTGAAAAAAGTGATGTCAATAAGTTTTTGTGGAACGCAAAAAAAAACATCAGATAATCGTTCTTTCAGTCGACCACAATTCGTTTTCGGTCAAGGCTAATTGCTAGTGAATTAAAAAACATTAAATGGACAAAATGAGATATTGGGCTATGTTGTTCGTGAATTAGCTTTTTTTATATAAAGTAAGCAGTACACCAAACTACTAGTTTAAGAAATCACCAATTGTTCACGAGATAATAAAGCAGGTATAAAGTATAGTAATAAAGTCAGCAAAATCAAGAAGAACTCTGGTTCGAAAGACCAGACGACTCAGTTCGCTCTTTTGATACATTTTCTTACTCAAATTTTAAAAAGTTCATATTAGCTCCTTAAATGTCTACAGAAGACTGAAATTTTTGTCACCAACCGCATATCATAATTAAGGTCGTATAAATATAATATTTAAACGTGTATGACTCTAATGTTTTCAGTTTTATGTACACTAAGATATTATACATGTAGATGTCCGATAGCATCCGACGCAAGACACCGATAACCTGGAATAACGTACGGTTACTGATAGCGATTAGTGTTTTGAAAACATACTGGTTACGCAAAATAAAGTTATCATTTGAAATTATAATAATAATAATAGAAATATGATAATATTATTTGAGAATTGAAAGTTAAGTGTTCCGGAAGAAATGCTCAAGGTTTTTGGTCTAGTGCAGTTTGTGAGGTAAAAAGAGTCTGTAATAAATTAATTTAATACTGTCTGCAAGTTGTTAACGCCAACTGGTATCAACTAACACACCCAACCACTAACATTTTTCACAAAATAAGTTTCAAAAAGCTTTTATTTTAAGTAGGCCTTATCAGGAAATTTCAAAATCTTACTTTACTGACTCTAGTTGTGGGGTTCCATAATGACATTCATATGAACAAGTACCGGCAAGAAAGTTCGTCAGCTACTCTTTGAACGACAGATGATCAAATCATATTCTCCAAATACTTGGATTAGGACAAGATATTTTTATAAACAAGGATAGTAGTGGAGGGGCGACTCATCCTAAATTTATCAAATTTGGTAATCATCATTCTCATCAACAACTTATATAATGTCCCACGGCTGGGCTCGGGACTTCTCTGAAAAGTCGTCAATGCTTGTTGAAATGTTGCCAGATGAGCATTTATTTTTTATCTATGAAGCATACAATACTTCTAATAATGTACTTGAGCCAATGGAATAGCACATTTTGATAATACTTATTTGCATATTAGGCGTTTTCGAGACTACTTTTTCTACTATATTACTATCTACCTTTTTTTCGCGGGGAATGCTTTTCGCACTACACCCTCCGTGGGGGAGACGAAGGCCGTGTGTGGGACTAACGGTGAAGAATCAGTCTATCTACTAAACCCTACGCGGCCTACCTCGGCAGTCGGGAGGAGCTCCAGGAACGCATCAACGGCTTCAGGAGTCCACCCTGCCCTACTCCATGATTGGGGTAGAACATTCCAGGGTAATCAAGAATTATTCTCGGGGCAGGATAATATCGCGCCTCTCACCGTAAAAGGCGAAACACCGACCCGTCTTAGACGACACCCCACAGCCGTACTGGGGTGTTTGTCACATTTATCAATTACTATCTACCTGCAAATAGTATTTAATATATATATATATATATCGTCCAACAACTTGCAACATTTTGCAACCAAAATGCTTTCAATTCCGTACAAAATAATATATGTATCGTATAATATTTTTACAAGAAACATCTAGAAGCTATATCCAGCTAAAGTGGCGTTCATTAAAATGCAATAACTACGAATGCAAATTAATCTTCAAGAATGGCTATCAATAAAACAGCATTGAACATTAAACAATCGGTAAACAGTAGGTATTATATAAGTATTGATAAACATGCTGTACTAGTTACGTTGTAAAATACTTCGTGACCTTCATAGAGTATGACTAGGTAGGTTTACTTGCAAGTAGCGAATGTACCAGTTGAAATGTGTCTGCCTCTGTTACGTACATAAACAAACATGCACAAACACATCCATACATGTACAATATACCTGCAAATATATTTACTATACATTTATACAAAGATAATGATTTGGCTTCCTATTTAACTTCCGTCCACGCATAAAATGTGTTAATTTAGCATGTATATCAATTATTTGTTTGCTTGTGTATGGCATGACAACTGGTAAAGGGTTGGACTGCTTTGGAATTAGGCGTTTTTAGGGTTCCGTTGCCAAATGACAAAAAACGGAACCCTTATAGATTCGTCATGTATGTCTGTCTGTCCGTATGTCACAGCCACTTTTTTCCGAAACTATAAGAGCTTTAACTGTTGAAACTTGGTAGGTAGATGTAATCTGTGAACCGCATTAATATGTACTGTCCGTCCGTATGTCACAGCCCCTTTATTTTAAAGGAAAGTTACGTTATTAAAAATATGCTGAAGATGATACACTTTTTTCCAATCGTAACGATTTTATTGACGCATGTATTTTAATTTTTTAATGATACTAATTGTTTTGAAGCAGAATTTAGGTTGTGTTTAAGTTATTGTAAAATAATAATTAGACTGTAATCGTACAATTTCTCATTGCTGCTCTAATTACTGTTTTTTTCAGTTAAACAGGCAAAAACTGGGATATAATTTTATACCTATACTAGATTTTTCCCCCAGCTTCGCCCGCATCTATAGCCCGATTTCCACCGCGAGCGGAACGGACCCATTAATGACTCCTTTTACCTCGCAATACAAAACTGCATACATGTGTTTCCACCAACAAAGAGTTGATTCATTTCTCATTTTCCGTTCGTCTCGCTCCGCCGAGTCCGCTCTGTCATTATCCGCTCGCAGTGGCAAAACTCTTTGTTGGTGGAAATGCAAACCTATTTTGTTTAAAAGGAGTCCGTTCCGCTTACCATTTCTCGCTCATTACCCTTTCGCGGTGGAAACCGGGCTGTCTCCTAAAGCTTTTTTAGTTAAGTCGCTGTTTGTGTGTTCAGTAAAAGTGCAATGGTTCTTGAGTTTTAGAACAGCCAGACGGAGGCGGCGGAGGATTTAATTTTGTAATATGAAGTGATTATATTCATGACTATTTCAACATTAAATATGTAACTATGTAAACTCAAATAGGTATTAAAACAATGATTATTATGAAACGGAAGCGAACAATCACGAGCGAAGTGGGGGGATCATATTCACTGTTTGTAAATAAATCAATGTGCAAGGAAGTTTCTTTAACTTTCCACTTTCCAACTTGTGTATACAAACAATTTCTGTATGGTTTAGTTTACTCCATACTAAAATATATTATCTAACAAGCTTTCGCCCGCGGCTCCGCCCGCGTGTGTCTATTGCAGTAAAAAGTAGCCTATGTGTAATTCTGATATATAAGCTATATTGACGACCTGCGTAAGATGGCTGGCAGGAGCTGGATGCGAGAAGCCCAAAATCGATCACAGTGGTGTGCAATGAGAGAGGCCTATGTCCAGCAGTGGACTGCGATGGGCTGATGATGATGATGATGATGAAGCTATATTACTAGAAAGTTTCATCCAAATCCGTTTAGTAGTTTTTGCGTGAAAGAGCAACAAACATACATACATACCCACATACTAACAAACTTTCACGTTTATAATATTAGTAAGGAAGTAAGGATATGTTCAACAAACATGTACTACCGGAACCGGTTGCGGTACACGGTGCCGTTCTCGAAGTTGTTCAAAAATATGTGTACCTCGGGCAGACTTTGCAGTTGGGTGGAAACAACTTTGAGGACGAGGTGAACAGGAGAATTCAGCTGGGTTGGGCGGCGTTTGGGAAGCTTCGTCGGGTCTTCTCATCATCGATCCCACAGTGCCTAAAGACGAAAGTCTTCAACCAGTGCGTCCTACCCGTCATGTCATACGGAGCCGAAACGTGGACACTCACGGCACGGCTGGTCCACAAATTCAAAGTCACGCAGCGTGCTATGGAGAGGGCTATGCTCGGAGTTTCTCTAAGAGATCGTGTTAGAAACGAGGTAATCCGGCAGAGAACTAAAGTTATCGACATAGCCCACAGGATTAGCAAGCTGAAGTGGCAATGGGCTGGCCATATTAGCCGCAGGACCGACAACCGTTGGGGTAAACGTGTTCTTGAGTGGAGACCGCGTCTCGGCAAACGTAGTGTAGGACGTCCACAGGCCAGGTGGAGTAATGATTGGCCAAGACGGATGGCAGGAGCTTGATGCGAGTAGCCGAGGATCGAACTAAGTGGCGTGCAATTGGAGAGGCCTATGTCCAGCAGTGGACTGCGATAGGCTGATGATGATGATGATGAAGGATATGCATATTAAGTATAACTTTGTAATAAATACAAGTAACATACACCTTAAGTTACTATTTGTAAACGTTATATATATTATACATATACTATAATGTTATATATAACAACGTTAATGTAAATACTTCTGGTAAAATTTATATGGTCTATGACAACCGGGCCAAATTTATTTACAAACTAACTGAGTACCGCGGTGTTAGCTGCGGTTATTGGTGTTAATCGCGAGTAACGCCGCCGTGCGAAGCTAGCTTAAAAATAGTAGCCTAAGTTATTCCATATGTCATTAGCTTTCTGAGAGTGAAGCTGTCAAAATTGCTCCAGCCATTCCAGAGATTACTCGGAACAAAAAGACAAACAAAAATTTCAAAAAATATAGTAGTTACATAAATGATTATTTAAAAAAATGTCTGTTTGTTTACTTTCCGCTGGACCAATTTCGATATAAAGATTAAGTAAGGTAAGTTTCATTAAGACTCGTTTCACCGAGGTTGTACTCGCAGTTCGGGGAACACCGCAGGGAGCGGTTAGTTCAGAATAAAAATATATTTATAAAAATATTACGGCATCTACGGAAACAACAGTTGCAGTGAAATCAAGAAATCATGAGTGATTCATAGTAATCATGAGTCATTATAGGATTATTGTGAAAACGGAATACATTTGCAAAATTATGTAATTTAAAAGTAGATTTGAGCACTGAAATAAAAAAGTAGTAATGTATATGAATTTTTTTAGAAATTTAAATATGGAAACAACCGTTGCAATGGAATCAAGAAATTATAAGTAAACATGAGCATACGAACAATTTTGTTGATCTAGTGGTTATTAGTCCTGAGTACCTACCTAATCTAGAAGTCATTGGTTCAGTCCCCCAGCCAGTATCAGGTAATTAATAAAACCAACCTCGTTCACAAAGGTAAACGATAATAGAAAAAAAAACCAATAAACAATAAATCCATTTTATTTATTTTTCCTTACAAAGTGAATGGAAATTATGTTTATCAATGCTACTTATGGAGAAACGTGCTACGTGGTCAAGACAGAATATTTGCCAATAATACAAGGAAATAGAGCCTTCAGCGATTGAAGAAGGAGATCAGATGCAAAACACTTGCATCCTTTGGTAAGGAGGCATTACCTGGGTCCCCGACTTCTAGTGCCTGAGAAGGCGTGCGGTTTTGGTCGTTTCTAGTTCGACATAGCAACCATCGTGAGGTATCCGGGGAATTTCCGCACGCAAAAAAAGAACAAGGGGCAATATAGCTACATCAGCAAAGACTGTAGACAAACAAAACACACGCAAACTTCAAATAATTGATCAATAAAACCCGCAGTTTGTCTTCAAACAAATTGTGTTGGCAAATGATCATAACGATCAACAAAGATTGAATGAAGGTGAACTTGGTTATGTCACCATTGGTAAACTTCGCACTACCATGGTTTTAACGATATCTTGATACGAAAACATACTTAAAAGGACGTAACATGACCACACAATGTGGTTGACATTTTCTGTTATGATACCGTTTTTTTCCACGTATTCACACTACTATATACAATAGTGTATACGATTTTTAGATAAGGATTACTTACTGAGCCAGTCCAGCTCTTCCAGGACAACAAGATCGTAAGGGGCATTCGCAGGCTCAGTATGTAGTAAGAGGTTTAAAACTGACTAAATAGGTTTGGGTGGGTTCTATTCGTGTGGTGAGGAATTTAGAATACAAAGAATACCCCACGAGTATCGCAAGAGGCAAAAAACTACAAAGGACAACATCACTTCATGTAAAGGAAAATATGAAACAGAACCTTTACCAATCCGTCTGGTCGCCCTAGTCAAAGCTTCCTTGCGAAGGAGATGCCTGTGTCGAGCAATGGCCGGCTTAAGGCATAAGGAGCGAAGGAGTCCTAGAGAGAAGAGGACCGCAAATTTGAAAATAAAAAAGTAGGACGACTGCAAAGTTGTGATTTAGATAATGGACTGAAGATCCTAAGAAGATAGCTGGCATGGAAAGCATGCGAAAAGAGGGGGACCGGATGCTATTACTCACATTTAGAGGCTTATTTCCAGTATCGGACTACTATAGACCAATTCACGGCTAGATAGGCCGCAACAGTTCCTAACAGCTGGCAGGAGCTGGATGCGAGAAGCCCAAAATCGATCAAAGTGGTGTGCAATGGGAGAGGCCTATGTCCAGCAGTGGACTGAGATAGGCTGATGATGATGATGATGAGTTCCTATAGACTGCATGTTGAATGTTATGAAAGTTAGTGGTTTCCTCACTTCCTGTTCACTAAAATAGTTATGTGCAACTAAACATGCCAGGTGAGCCGCAATAGTTCTTACAGATAGTAAGTAGAATATTATGCAAGTTACATAGACGTGACGCGACCTCAAACAGCACAATTTTACCACTACAGCCGAAAACGTAAGATAATTTATATAAACACTAGCTGACTCACGCAGCTCCGTCTACAAGTCTGCATGTTCTATTGCCCGTAGGGTAAAGCGGGTTACCAGAGCCAACCTCAAAATATATACATTGCTGTCGAGACTTTTTTAGAACTTTTCAAGAGGGATACATCTCTCATAATTTATATTTTCACGATTCTTTAACCATAACGCTATCAAAATAAATAATTTTCCCCCTTTTTAATTGATACCTCTGCTCCTACCGACGCAGCGTGAGGATATTATAGCCCATATCCTTCCTGGATAAATCACTGAAAGATTTTTCAAATCGGACCGGTAGTGTCCGAGATCAGCGCGTTCATACAAACAAACAAACAATTTCTTCAACTTTATAATATTAGTATAGATAACATTCTAGACATCAGCATTATTCAATGCCACGCTACAGACTACACTTGGATACTTGTATGACTCATGGTGATCTAATTAGTTCGTTCTGTGTCGCATTGTCTGCGCTTTTGTTCTTTCAAATCGAGATCCAAGTTTATGCTGTTTATTAATATAACTTTCAATAATATCTATCGTACTTAAATTATTTCAAATAATAAAAAAATACTTCTTGGGTAATGAAAAAAGATATTGTAAGTAAATATTAAATCCACACTTTCATACCAATATTATAAATTCGAAATTAACTATCTGTTTATTTATTACGCTTTCACGGCTAAAACGCGGAAGAGATTTGGATGAAATTTACAACGGAGATCCTTCGATTTTTGAAAAAGGATATTATGCCACTATTTACTGCGGTAACCGACAACCGGAAAGTGCTACGGCCAAAATCTAGTAAAGTAACATTAGTAATTAATTAAACTTGTATTGTGAAGTACATTTTTAGAAACTGTAAACACATTGTTCCATGGACTAATCGAATTATAGGTTGTTGTAATACGTACGTGCACGAAAGATGTAGCCATGATCAATTACATTATAACATAATACTCAGTAATTTATATTTTTAATAATTGTTAAATCGACTGCACGGTTGGCCTAGTAGTTTAAACGGTCGCCACACAGTTTTCTACTACGCCAAGTACCGTGGGTTCAAATCCTACGTGGGATAACACTGTGTGATTCGCAAATTGTTGTTCTGAGTCTGAGTGTTCTTTGTGTCCGTATCATGTATTTATATTCATAGTACAGGATTTATAATCCTAATGCGGGAGATGTTTTTAAAAAATAAGAAATATATATCTAAACTCTGTGAAAACGTTGAAAAAATAGTGTCCAACTATTGGTTAATATCAGCCATTAGCCCATGTCACCGTAAACGATCGTTTTTGCACGCATGCTAAAGGTTAGACCCAGCGGACCCAACGGTAGTTAGTAGCCATACACAGGTGTTCCCTGTGATTACCCTATGATGTACCCTAGTCATGAGGTAAGGCAGGGTTGATTTCTGAAGTCGCTGATGCGTCCTTGGAGATCCTCCTGACTGCCGAGGTAGGCCGCCGCGGAGTTTAGTGGGTAGACAGGTTCGCCGTGAGTCCCACACACGCCCTTCGTCTCCCCCACGGAGAGTATGATGTAAAAAGCATTCCCCGCCAAAACAAAAAAAAGGTGTTCCTCTCTGTCTAAGTATTAGCCCAAATCTGCATAACACTGTTATGTCACAGGAATTTGTTTATGTGTGTGTAAAATATTGATTCTTCATGTGATAGGCGATTGTTTTGTATGTAAGTCTAAAATGCGTATGTGTGAAGATTTATTCCGCATAAAGACAGACTGTTAAGTATCGGTAAAACACGATATGGCTACTCTGCTCCGGTCTTTAAGCATTTGTTGCTTTATGAGTTGGCCAATTTGTTTCAGCTGTTTTGTATAATGACACTTCATCACCACCAACAGAATTCTTTAAATTTTACACGTAGGATTTTTGAAGACTATTCTAGAAGACTGTCCACTGCCTTATATGTATATCGTATCGTAAATAAATGTGTGATTAAGCTTTGCTGGTGCTGTTTCGATAAATGTAAGTACATAAGTAGACTACAACTGTTGGCATGCAAGTGTAAAAAATACATAATCATAAATGTACCAGTATCTTGGCTGTATAAGTCAGTAAAAGTATTCTAGAAAATATATAATGTTTTCGATAATGATAACTAATTCATCATTATGTTTTCGGGAAAGTTCCTAATCTACGATAAATAGTTATGTTATTTTTTATAATTACAGTTTTATTCGAGCGCAACTAAAATAATACATATGAGCACTACTTATGTGTTATAAATGAGTATGTACTTTTGCCCACGACTTCGCGCCTACGTGTTATTCTGATGTATAACTATGATTGAATTTTTCACACCCTTACCGGTGGTGGAATTTTCCATTATCCTTTTTTGGTGAACGCCTACGCTACTTAAGGTACACCCATGCCTTTTAGGTTATTGCGCCCAATAGTTTAAGTTGTGTATTGTCTGTCATTCAGTCGGTAACGGAACAGTTTTATACAGAACTTTTTATGCACACAGTGCCCCCAAAGGAAATTCGAAAATATCGAAAAATTGCAATAAAAATTCGACGTTACATGACGTTACTGAAGTTACATGCGTTAGGCCACACGTCCCTGACAAATTTAATTAATGAAATTAATCCAAATCTATCAGAGGAAAAACTTTTTAAAAACAATGAATTTTAAGTACAAGATGGGTATATCTTGGATTGGATAGATTTTCGTTGGGTGTCAGCTACATAGAACAATTAGGTTACATTAGTTGAACATTTTAATAATTCCAAATCGGATGTTAGATGATATGGGGCGTTCATTTATTACTCAAGAAAATCTAGGAAGGGGGTCGACTATGTCTTAGAAGCTTTTCTTACAAAGAGCTTTTCTTACTTTTCTTTGGAAGGGAGTCTTAACAGTTCTTACGTGAGATTACGATTTTAAAAGTTAAGATGTTAACTCATTTGATTTTCAACTGTCCATCTTAACTGTACAAGATGAGCGTCTTGTACAGTTCTTCAGCATCTTGTCATAGGCAGAATTTGTATAGAATGTTCTAAATACTTTGATGTTTAAAATCTTCATGGGCATGACTCAAACATGGAAAAAGCTTCACTTATAGTTTCAAGGCAAGGCAAATTAGTTTTGTGTCGTATGCGGGGCTGGTGTAGTATGGGTGTACGTCGATAACGCCACAAGTCCAGATCACCAAGAACCCAAGAACACCTGATATTAGAGATGTTGCAGTGCAGTCCACTTTCTGAGTGGGTTTTCAGCCTTTGGTTTGAAAATGTTATTCAGTGATAATAAAATTCAAATTATTAAAATGTTTCCATCCAACATGATTGTAAATATGGTTTTACGTAATACTCACTAGCGTTTTGATAGAAGGGGAGAATTCTCAGTCTCAGTCAGAGGGAGGGTAATGTTTTTCGAGCGTATTCGTATGTTAATTTTTGTTATGTATTATATGTATATGTATGTATGTTCATTTTTTTGTCAGGCCCTACAACCGAAACGGCTTATCGAATTTTGACATATGAGGTATCGTTGAATTCGTTAGAATTGTGGTAGTGACATAGGCTATATAAATTTTCAAAATGGCACCTGCAAACGAAAAGGGGGAGTAAATTTTTTCCTACCCTAGAAATATGGGTATAAATTTATAGATCTTAAAAAGACCATGTCAAAAATATATGCCATAACACATTTATATTACCTACGATTTTAATAAAAATCGTCATAAAATCTACAAAAACATACTCGTATCGGGGCCCGAAGTATGATTTACTAGCAAGAATGACATTACCTGTACTTAGTTACATATTATTGAAAATATTTAACGAACTTTTTGGTTTATTTATCTAGTCTGAAATAAAATAATTATCACGGAAACAAAAAACCGACTGCTTAAAAACAACAAACTAAAAAGAGTAAAACATGTATATTATACAACAATTAATATTTCGGACATCTTACACACAACGTTATCTAGTTCCAAACTAAGCAGAGTTTGTGTTATAGGTACTAAACAACTGATAATACATAAACATACTTTTTTTTGTTACTACATACTTATATATTATACATAGAAAACACCTAGACTCCGAAACAAATATTTGTGTATCACACAAATATTAAGTCCGACCCGAGAATCGAACCCGAGACCCCTTGGTCAGCAGCTGCATACGCTAACCACTAGACCAACAAGGCAGTCGTCAATGTATCACAATATATGAAATTCGACTGACTAATTAGATAATTGTTTTATAAGCTAACTAAACACTTTATGGTGCTGCAGGCGAGGACAAACACTACTTTATCATTTAAGTGCAAAGAAAGATCTACCCAAAATAACATTTGTCACTGTAAAACTCAAGTACTGTACTTACTTTTGCCTCGAGTGAGTATACTGAGCATATAACAGCAGATAATTTCAGTAAAGTGTATCTTTCAGTTAAGTTTCGCTAGGATAATCGATCACGAGGTTCACACGTCGCCGTCGCGTCGCGATACACAATTTAAAACATGTAAACAAAACAAAAAATGATAAAAGATAAAATTTATTGCGCTGTATTTTGGTTATTTAATTTTCTTATATGTGATTAGATAAAGGGGAGGGTTAACGGCAGGTTAATATTACTGACAGCTTACAAGATTGCAGCGCAACTTCTATAAACAAAGGTTCGCAAAACCTGAACCCTAGGTCACTGATATGGACAAACTAAGAGTACCCTCCACAGTTCACGCCTATACAATGTGAAGAAAATCTATACAAATAAATAAAAGTCGAGTGTTTGTATGTAATATAGAAAAAAAACAGTTTTTACTAAATGCATATTATAGTATTTACGGTACTAACATCAAAACAGCATTTTTTTTTGTATGTCTGTCTGTCTGTTTGTTCCGGCTAATCTTTGGAACGGCTGAACCGATTTAACGGGACTTTCTGTTGGAGAAAACTAATAACCTAAGGATTAACTTAGGCTATTTTTTTATAGACTGTCTTCGCTCCGCGGCGTTACTCGCGATTTACAACAACTTTCAGATGCGAGTGAACATTACATTTCAATATTCGTTATACGTTTACATTTATAAAATAAAATAAAACAAAAACAAATATTGATAGATTCAGAGATTTCTTTCTTTCTTTTCTTTTTGAAAAGACAACAGATTCTCGTATTAGGAATAGATATAAATTCTGTGATGCAGGGTACTTTACAAACATCCATGAAATAGACACAAAGATCACCCACACTCAGAGCAACAATTTGTGAATCACAGTGTTGTTTCGTGTGGAATTTGAACCTTCAAAACTTGGCGCAGCAAACCACATTTTTTTATTTACGTGTGAAAACCCCTACCGTCGGCGTGATCCCTCACCGGGGTTTGCAGCGAGGTGGTGTGACGGAATCGGACTGACTAAAACCACACGGTGTGCCTCTCTGCGCCTGAAATAGGAGGGGTCCAGGGACTACTGTTGTTACGACATCTGGAGACCTATTAAACCACTAAGCCAACAAGAGTCAAGCTCACCCGACAATCTCATAAACATTACATTACATTAACATACATAAGACATTATTCTTACAATCAGATAATCCCAAGATTACAGTAGCATGAATCATTTTCAAATTGTAATAAAAAAAATTGTTTACATTCAAGACGATTCGAAAGTATTGTTTTTTTTACATATCGTACCTATTTTTGCAAAAGATAGGATGTAAACGAGAATTTCAAGGAAATCAAGTGACGTTTTATAATGTGCACCTTTAGCATTTTATCCTCATAATTAAAGTAGGTATATCCATACTTTATTTTAAAATGTTAAAGTAGCTCGGTCAGTCTGCTCGCTTTTACAGTTAAAATGTTGCACCGATTTCGATTAAATTTGGCATGGAAATTGTTTAAAAAATTTGATTGATGAAGAAGGACATAGGCTACTTTTAACCGTCATACACGTAGGCGGAGCCACTGCCAAAAGCCAGTAGTATATAAAAGTAGTTTGAACTTTAGTAAATTATTTAATCCATGGACATTGATCATTGCAGCATATTTTTGGGTTTATTTTGATGATACCCACAATGTTTATACCAAACGACTCTTGAAGCAGTTGAATTTAATTTAATTCTATCTTCTCATTCACTTCGTCAGCGTACCGTGGCGTTGCGCACATTATATAGTTTTTATTACTAGCTATTTAATAGTCCACGCTATGTTTTTGATTTTTTTACTTCAAATTAAAAACAAAACAAGTTCTTTAAAAAATATAAATTAACTTTCGGACTCTAAAAAGTTTAATTGCCATCTCGTCAGAATATCTTTTACGTGGAGCTTATAATGTTAAAAACACTGTGCTTTATGTAGTAATTTAATTAGCGCTTACAAACGCAGTGCTCGTGGTGTTGTTCCGTAAACGTAAGGAGCCGGTCCCTTGACCCTACTCAAGGCTGGTTTAGCTTCCGCTATTGAGATTATGTGTCAGATTGCTCATCGATAAACAGTTCACGATTCCTTATGAATCTACCCACACAACTACCGGTCGTGAGTGAATGTCTTTGTTGATTCCGAAGTTCTATTATAACTTGCTAAGCACAGCCTGTAGCCACATTAAATGAGCTCGTATCTACATTAAACATATGAAGCCATTAAATTTTATTATAATTAGACTAAATATAAAATTTTAGTTGACTACATTTAAGTTAATTGATTTTATACATTGAGGCAACGCTATTCATACTAATACATTTAATAAATTCGAAAGTAACTGTCTGTCTGTTTACGCTCTCAAGGCAAAATCACTGCACCGGTTCCAATGAATTTTGACATGGAGATCTGATCCTTGAGGTACGACATACCAAGATAGCAAGTAGTAGTAAGCTAGTTAAGATTTCCGTAAAAATTGTACTGTTTTGTTCCCTTGTAACATTTGTCCGTCTCAAAACTCTGCAGAGGATTCTATATAATCTGTTATGAACTAAGGAATGGAGATTTTAAGTAACAAAACATAACAAAAACAATGTTTTGCAATGTTAGGAAGCATCGCCAATAATTACGTGTGTTTTGCATGCAAGGTAATAAAGGCCTACGTTAGCTGTTCCTTACAATTACAAATTAAACGATTAAACATAGAACAGGATCTACCAATAAAGCTGAGCAAACAATGAACGAAATTAATGTTTTACAGAAGAAATAGCAAATGCATGGAATAAAATTGCTTCAAGGCATTAAGTTCGCCTCTGTACGACATGTGCAATAAGCTTTAAATAAATAAATAAATAAAATTAAACGAAAACTAAGCAGATACATAAGATATTAAATCACTATCATCTCAGTCAAAAGACGACCACTCCTGGACATAGACCTTTCCCAAGTTTCTCCACAGTAACCGATCTTGTGCTACCCGCATACACTGACTTCCTGACACCTTGCCTTCCTTAGGTCACTTGTAAAAAAGACATAGGTATATAAGGTGTATCTCCAGCAAAGACAATTAATGAAACCATGGCTTTAGAGTTTAGACCATTGTTCCGAACTATTTTCCCTAAGGAAACTTTTATTACAAAACTACCAATCCCTTGAACAGTCAAATTTTCAACTTCATCTGGAAACGCGGTTACTTTGAGAAAGTTATTCAGCCTGATGAGGTGAAGTCTTAGTTTTGTTAATTATTTTGGAGACACACCCTGTATTTTAACAAGGGACTAAGTTTTCACGACAGTCAAAGTAATAGAATGCAATAAAGGAGTCTTAAGATCTCATCTCAAGTACTCGTACAATGGCCAGAAAAGAATTAAGTCTTACTTAATTTGTATAAGATCGATCGCAAAATAGTGATATGTCCCATAAACAACACTATAGTTGTCATAATGTTGGAGACAAATACTGATATGACCAAAAAAAGGGTAAAGCCGGTATAACTTGTTTGTCTACTTTATTCAACTTACTTTATTACTGAATATATTTTGTATTTTATTCCGATAACACCTCTTCTAGAAAAGATTACAAATAGAACATTTATTTTATTGAGGTTCGAATATTTTAAAAAACGACTGTTTCTGTCCAATCTACATCAATTTTATTAAAAAGTAAAAGATATGAATCTCCGATACAGATTATCTATAATACAGTGATACACCGTTATATTTGCATATGGTTCTCGCTAAAAAACTAAAGACTACGATAGTTGGAGATCTTGGAGGAATCATCTGGGATCTTCATTAAGTGTAAAATAATAGATGATAGACATAAAAATAATGTTAAACGAACGAAATTATTCTTTATAAAATTAAAAGGACAAAATGGTGGCATAAATATTCTTCTATCCTGCTAGTATATTTATATTCAAGAGCAAAAGGAAATAAATTTTTCAATTCAGTCTAACCCACTTCAAGAGATACAGGAAAGATGTAAAAAGATAAGTCTTAAATTTTCGTATTAAAAGCAGGTGGCCATCAGTTGTGTATGTAACAATGTACATATGTATAATAACATATGTAACATGTGATTAATCATTGAAATAACTGTTACATCACACTAGTAGATTATGATTCATTTATTTATAAAGTGTTCTTAGATTCAATTTCGTTATCGTCCGCAAACGTGGTATTATCTAATCACGTCAGAAATATTATATCTGCGTTTTGGGATAGGTTCTGAATTATTGTGATGCGCATACTGATTATTATTTATGTCACCTGACCTACTTCCTTGCTCGCCATTGTACGAATACTTGAGATGTAAACTCCTCTAACAGATTTAAATTATTTTGACTTCGTGAAAACTTCGTCCTTTGTTACACAAGGTGTGTCTCCAGCAAAGACAACTAGCAAAATGACTCCATTTCTATATTAGATTAACTTGAAACTTCGACTTTTCTACTAATCCTCTGACCAGTGTTTGTAACACTAGTCACAGGATTCATAGTTTTGTAAGAGATTGAATTTTTAAAATTAATTTATAGAAATCTGTTCTTTGGGAGCATAGTTCGGAATGTGTAAGCTCTAAATCCATGGTGTGGACATTTATACCAGCCAACTACGCAGGAGATATTAAAGTGTCAATTGTGTCATCAACACAGGTGCACACTCTGTTCCCTCACTATCTCAATCATACGACCGCGAAGAGATCAGGTGCAAGACGTTGAAAGCCTTCGTTCAGGTACAAATACCCTTATTAACCCGTCCATTGTCTGGCACCCAATTCAAACGGCCAACACTGACTACAGTTTTTATAGCACCCTCTCTAGTTTGGTTCTTTACCAACTTTAGTTAATTGGATATATTTCTTTGTTTTGTAACTTGGCATTCGAATTTAAACCTTATCTGTTATGTATATAAATGTTTAATTTGTAATCTTGGTTAACGTACGCTTTAAAAACTGATTTTTTTGCATCGATTAAGCTATTTGTCAAGATCTAGGCACGAGTACAAGCCGCTTTAAATATTGTTGTATTCATTTTTAAAGCATGAATTAAAATAAATGTGCATATACATATAGGTATAGATTAAATGTGTTGTATGTAAACGTTCTTACTTTATATCGATGTTGATTGTGTGACATACATTAATATTTAGTATAACTTGCAATTTAATGTGACAATCTATGACGTACAAAGACATTAGCTAATTCTGTAGATTCTCGAAATAGTTATTGTGTAAAAAGTAGGGATCATTGCTTTACCCCCTTCGGTGATTAGATAGTAAGTACAAATATAAAATACAGTTTAAATAATAGTTTTTTTTTATGTTATAGGGGGCAAACGAGCAGACGGATCACTTGATGGTAGGTGATTGCCGCCGCCCATGGACACCCGAAACACCAGATTTGTTTCCCGTTTCCTCTGGTATTAAATTTTAAGCGTTTTAATTTTTTCGTAGCACTTTCAGAATATGTATATTAATGAAGTTCGGAGATCGGATATCTCAAAAATGTAAATAACGTTTATCAACACTTTTACTTCAATTAGATACGTCTTTTCCAATTAGAAAAAAGCGGCCAAGTGCGAGTCGGACTCGCCCATGAAGGGTTCCGTATCGGCAGTAACATCATATAAAAGTTCTTGTAGTTCGTTGTAACTTTCATCGATGTTTTTATACTAGTGTATTGATTGGATGAAAGGTAAATTGCGTGTTACGATTTATGACGTATTAAAAAAAAACTACTCACTAGATCTCGTTCAAACCAATTTTCGTTGGTATTTTGCATGGTAATGTACAACATATAATTTTTTTAGTTTTATAACTCTCTTAGTTTAGAAGTTAGAGGGGGGGGGACACACATTTTTCCACTTTGGAATTGTCTCTCGCCCAAACTATTCAGTTTAGAAAAAAATGATATTAGAAACCTCAACATCATTTTTGAACACCTATCCATTGATATCCCACACGTATAGGTTTGATGAAAAAAAAATTTTTGAGTTTCAGTTCCAAGTATGGGGACCCCCAAAATGTATTGTTTTTTTTCTATTTATATGTAAAAATCTGAATGCGGTTCACAGAATACATCGACTGACCAAATTTCAACAGTATAGCTCTTATAGTTTCGGAAATAATTGGCTGTGACATACGGACGGACAGACAGACAGACAGACTTGACGAATCTATAAGGGTTCCGTTTTTTGCCATTTGGCTACGGAACCCTAAAAAATCTTCCGTAGTTTTCTTTTGTTATTGCTTTTCGTTTTGTTACAGAATTACGAAACAGCGACATCTTCTAATTAATATAAGTTTATTATGTAGAATATTTGATGTAATAATAAATATCGCAGATTAAACTGGTAGCGAGTCAACAACATAAATGTCAATGTGTGCGAACTGGGTCAAACGCGAGATACCTACGTATCGTAACTGTGTCTGTGTGCAACAGATGACTGCGACGGAGTTCAATGCCCTTGTTAGATCTAGGGTCAACGACCTTCGTTCTACAACCCTCAGAGCAGGTAAACAAATGTGGGGTTGTTTTGATCTCGCTCTCGGCGTATTTCAATATACACAATACATGTTACGTATATTGTGGTAGTGTGTGTGAGAATTGTATCTCTTGTAAACCGGTTTTGTAAAAAAATAAAAAACCTTCGTAACCAATCCACTGAAACGTTTATTTTTGGTAAGTCACGTGTTATATTTTTATGTAAAAATTCTCAATAGCTAATTGATTTAATTCTACATTAAAATAAATTTAAAAATCGTAATGACAAACATTTTTTTAAACTTGTCTCAACAGAGATAGACAAAGAGATCGAACGCGTTAAAACATTTTGAGCTTACTAAGTATATATAAGCATAAAATATATACGATTACATGTATAATATATATTTTAAGTAAAGTAACTAATTATTAGATAAATAATGACTAGATAATCACGACATATCAGTTCGATTACTGAAACCCGGTCAAGCATAACATGTTAATAAAAAAAATTGACAATCATTACACAATATTTTATGGAAAATTTTACTAATAACTAAATCTATTAAGTAATTTTGGGTCGCTGTTGTTATCTTGTGAGTTCCAAAATAGGGTGCGTCCTAAAGTCGAGCAAGCGCAGTAAACAGGTCTGTGGGTGCGTTGCAGAGAGCACGTACGCACCGCCCGGCCTTGCCATTATTTTGTGATTTCAACCTTATAATGAGTTATACCATTATGTACAGAGCCCTCGGAAACACTTTATACACTAAATCACGTTCACATTATTATCAAAAGCAAGCTGAAAATACGAGAAAAGTAAATTAAAGTAAGAGGTATTGATCGTAACATTGCATTCGTGGGTATTTACTGTATACATATTACAAAATTCCTAAGATTCGCAGTATTAGTTGCTAAAATACAAACATTTCCTGCATTTAGTCTATTTTATATTTTTAACGTATTTAGATGTGTGTGTGTGTGTACTCAACGCACTTTACGTACACATCTACAATATGAGGTTGAAAACCCGAGAAATATTTATGTTCATTCTCTAAACAATGTGTTGTAAAGAAAATAGATATATATATATATAGATATGTACAAATAGGTTAATTATTTATACTAAGAGAACGATCGTGTTTTTCATTTCACTTACTGCACAACGCGGATTTAACAATAACGTTAAGATGTCCACTCAAATGACATAAATTTAAACGTTTATTCAGCATCACATCACACCACTACAATCTAATAAGATTCTAAAATCTAGAGTCAATAGAAATGTGTTTGAATTAGCGGACTATACGTGATAATCAGTATGTTTTTCAACATCTGTAAATGGTCTGATGATGTAGGTATCTCATTAGGTATAAAATTGACTGCGAATATTAATTCTATCATTTAGTACTCATTGTCATTGTTGTTTATATATGTCAAAGCTTTAGTAGAATCCAAAAGTAGTAGTGACCATACAGACAATATACAGAATGGTGATATATCCACGTTAAATAATCCTGTCATCACATATTACGTGTAAGAGTTACACAAATTATCATCAATAAATAATATAGTCTTACTGCACTGTATTTATCCTTCTTAACAAAAATCTGTAAATAAAATATAAACGATCTATTCACAGTAGTGAGTTATAAAGATACATGTACAGTATGTAGACACCAAAATATGTAGTACGTGTGTTTAAATGCAAATGTGGTACGTACGTAGGGATACGTTGGAACATCTGTTATGTTCACTTTTTTTACTTTTCTTCGATCGTCCTGTTCTTGCTTTCGACATATAAACGAAACAATTACATCAAGTCTAAATTTAGTCAATACTTTCTCAAATATTTGGCATCGTGAGTCGAAAACAACTGTGGAAATCAACATGAGAAGGGCACGTTGTATACTGTAGTGTTCTGTATTACAAAGTCTATATTCCTTTAACATAACTAAGTTGGCGGGTAAGTTGACGCGCCTATTCGAAATCGATTCTTGGTGCCAATATACTAAGCCCTAGTTTCATTACTCGTTCATTGTCAGCCTTCTATATATA
The DNA here is from genome assembly GCA_932526445.1 of Phragmatobia fuliginosa. Taxonomy (NCBI): domain Eukaryota; kingdom Metazoa; phylum Arthropoda; class Insecta; order Lepidoptera; family Erebidae; genus Phragmatobia; species Phragmatobia fuliginosa. The sequence goes on from OW052061.1 coordinate 19,862,095, forward strand.
TATTACAGGTATTTTGTAGCTTCTGCTACAAAATACCTTAAGTTCCAAACGAAATGCATTATGATGACGAAGCTAGTTACTTGGTAAAATATCACTCCCTTGCCCATCGATACACACAGAACAAGAGACACTGAGACTACTGAGAGACAATACAAGTGTATTACAGCGCCCACAAACATCTTTCGGCCAAAACAAAAGAGGGTAAAAACTGTGGAGGCCAGGGGCTCCGATAACCACTTTAAACGTTAAGGTTTGAAAGTAGTTGAAGAAAACAAGTTAACTACTTTTAAAAACGGTTGTCAGTTCAAACGTCAACAATCTTTCAGCAATTTAAAAAAAGCATAATATATTTTTGTCAAACTACTTGCCAGCTACAATGAGATCAGTTCATCAACGAACATTACTTTGGGATGTTACTGTCAAAAAGCAATAGCGATTGACGCCGTCAGCGTCTTCAAAAGTAACAGTTAAATAAGCGAGAACGTGACAAGAAAAAGCTTTATTGCAGTGAGAATGTCTGCAGAATCTTACGACTTGCGATATTCAGCAACATGGTAGTTACTCGGAGCATTATCAACAATAAAATCGTATGCTATTTAATCGTTTGTTTTGCAAGATATAGAGATACAATTTGTGCTAATAGGTCGACTAATATTGAAGATTGCAATAATATTAAGATTTTTTCGGTTCAGGCCTTTAGATTAGATAGAGAAAAAATCGATGTCCTCGACGATCCATCGATTTCAAAGAAAAAAGTGGAATATTTTTATCTCTTCTACATTAAGTTTAGCGTTATCGGTGTTTATGAATTGTCGTATCTCATTTATTTAATAGAGTGTATACATACATATATACGTAATTCTTGGTAGTGAAATACCTGGGAAGTGTACTTATTCAATTAGTTGTTTTTTACTCTGTTTAATTTGTATCATTACATGGTGATGTATTACAGTAATTGAGTGAACGAGTTTTAGTTGCAGAAACATTTCGGTTTAAAAAGGACTTTTCTCAAAGACTTGAGGCTATGAGAGACTTGACACATGACAACAATATCCACAAGCTGGTTCATCATAATGTTTATGATTTAGATTGGCTTTACTTTTAATAAAGAAAGTTGGAAGTATTCCATAATTCATTTTTAAAATTATCTTTTAATTCAATTCTTGTATTAACTTTAAACATCGTTAACTTCTACAAATGTATAATCTTCTAGTATTTTATATTTATATCCTTCAACACTAAACAAAAAAAAACACAGTACTAAAACATTTTAAGTTAAGAATATTTAAATTACAATTAGGGGCCATCCATAAATTACGTCACACCTTAAGGGGGAGGGAGGGGGTCGACGAAGTGTGACATTGTGTGACAAGGGGGTGGGAGGGGTCCTACATAATGTGACGTCACATTTCAAAATCTTTTCTTAGTCTAAGTCTTAAAAGACGAACTTTAAACTATTACTTTACGAAAACCTCAAAAACATATACAACTATATCTGTGTAAATATAAGATACCAATTGTTTTGGTGACCACTCGCTCTACTAGTATTACGCGCCGACCGCTTAGGCGCCCTTTGATTGCGCCTAGCGGACCTAGCGGTGATTTGTTTCTTTGTTTCTATTTCATTTGACCACTGTCTTTCGCAGCTGAAACAATGTCGTTCTTAGTGCTACTATTTTGTGATTAAATCACCTTTTTCTTCTGTTGAATAGTCCATCCAAAGATTACCTGGAAGAGGTTGCTTTTAGCAATAAGGCCGCCCATTGTACATATCTTACAGAAACTTTCAACTGCAAAAACTGTATTTGGTGTACAATAAAGTATATTCTAATCTAATATAGTCATAATTAAATATTTGTGACAAATTTGAAATTGATTTGAAGAAGATAGGGCCAATACATTTACTTTTCTAGAGTATATTATATATATTTACACTTTTTTTTTACGCGGGGAATGCTTTTTGCACCATACCCTTCTCGGGGACAACGAAGGGTGTGTGTGGGACTCCCGAGCAACCTATACCGACTAATATCTGAGTCACGTTGAGAACTGGATATTAATAACAATAAAACTTGGATTCGTTTTTTTATTTTGTTAATTTCTTTAATTAATATAATCGTTATCCGTAGTTCTTGACTCAGAACCCTTTTACATTCGTCATATCCTTCCGTCCGTCCTAGACCTACCGCCCAAACGGTTGGTGCTAGAAAGATGAAACTTTGCTTGAATATGTGTTGTAATTACCTCGATAAAGTGCTACGATAAACATATGAAAATTATTTTTATTTGGGGTACGTCCCCTATTCGTAAAGTGGTGATGTTTTCTTTTTGCGGCTACCCCATCAGGTGTGGTATCATTAGATAGGTATTTTAAAAACAATAAAGGGTTTCTAAGACGATTTTTTGATTTAGGTATCCGTTTGCGAGAAATTTCACTTTAAAGGCCACTTTTTTGTAAAAGTTCTCGAGGCTGCCAATCGTGTGGGGTATCATTAGATAGGTCTTTTAAAAACATTGCGAGGTTGATTAAACGATTTTTCGATTTAGTTATCCGTTTGCGAGTTATTCAACTTTCAAACGCATTTTTTTGTAAAAATAGGACATCCCCCACTCTAAAAGCTAAACAGATGGCTCAAAAACTCTAAAAAATTCATGATAGTAGTCCATATATTAAAACTTAAAGGACAAGTATTGCGGTTTTGATATTTTTTTAGGGTTCCGAAGTCCATGACTTCGAACCCTTATAGATTCGTCATGTCCGTCGTCCGTCCGTCCGTACGTCCTGAAAGAAAGATGAAACTTTGCATGAATATGTATTGTAATTACGTCGACAAAGTGCTACAATAAAATTATGAAAAATATTTTTATTTAGGGTACCTCCCCTACACGTAACGTGGGGATGTTTTTTTTTTGCGGCTACCCCATCAGGTGTGGTATCATTAGATAGGTATTTTAAAAACAATAAAGGGTTTCTAAGACGATTTTTTGATTTAGGTATCCGTTTGCGAGAAATTTCACTTTAAAGGCCACTTTTTTGTAAAAACAGGGCGTCCCCCACTCTAAAAGCTAAACGGCTGGTTCAAAAATTCTGGGAAAATTCGTGATAGTGGTCCATATAATGAACTTTAAAGGAAAACTATAATGGATCAGATTACTTTGTTGGTTCAGAGTTATAGAGGCTTAACTTTTACAATGCGCTTACTTAGAAAATATCATACAAAATTAACGCATTAATACGTAAACATAACAATTATCCATTGGATACGATTTCCAATCCACGTACCATTATGGGTGACTGAGGAACCCTTTCCTGTGCGTGGCCTGACACGCACTTGTCCGATTTTTTATTTCAGGAGTTGTACAGGTCTTCCTTGTAAAATGCACTGTCTTGGAAAACATCGTATCTATTGGCCACGATTTTAAATATAACTATCATTATGGGTGACCCAGAACCCAATTCTATGCGCAACCTGACACGCACTCTCAAAAATTGTTGTTTTATTATTTTCTCTAATTTATATATTTATCAATTTTTGTTTTATTAATTGTTTGATTTGATGTTAATTTTATTAAAAAAAAATTAAATGGAAATAAAACTGATTTCGGAACCTGTTTTCATTCAATGATTTCTAAATGTAAATTTGTAAATTATGTGACGTCACACTAGGGAGGGGGGGAGTCTCACAAATGTGACCAGCTGTGACAAGGAGGGGGGAGGGGCAAAAAAAATCATGAAATTCGTGTGACGTAATTTATGGATGACCCCTTACCTACCTTTCCTTTATTTTGAAGTAACTGCTGAAAACCTATCATTTTATCGCATACAACCTTTTTAAACACTTGTCGCAGTAAGTAATTATTAAACACAAAGTCGCCACACAGGAAATATGATAAGTCTATGTACATTGTGCATTGCATAATACACTAAAACAAAATTGTATATAATATTTCAAATTTAAAAATATTTTTTTATCATTGGAACACAGTCCTTTGACCTCAGGCGGGCGTAGTAGCTGCGTGTGAGCGAAGAATTTATAGTTTAGTGGCATAACTACTTTATTGTTCGTAAGCATTTGGAGAACTCTATAGTAAATTACATCCGTGTCTCTATGGTGGGTGTTCGTTTTTCTTAAAAAAAGATCTGACGTGTCTTTACAAATAGAGATTTTTTAACTAGTTTCTACGTTGACCGACTTTGAAATAGCTACTTGGCAATGCTCACTCCGAATGTTCCACTTGTCTCCTGTTGGTTCAGGAAACAGTTAACAACAGTTTGCACTTATAAAGAGGAACTCAATATACTAAGTTCTGCATAGTTAAACTTGACACAAAACCGATAAAGAATGCAAAGTCTTCTATACTAATCCCTACTTAATATTATAAATGCGAAAGTAGCTCTGTCTGTCTGTCTGTCTGTCTGTTACGCTTTCACGAATAAACCACTGAATCGTAATGAAATTTGGTATAAAGATAGAACTGAACTTGGGAAAGGACATAGGCTACTTTTTACCGCGATAACTGACATACACGCGGGTTTGTTTGAAAGATTGCGTGTACTAGTTCGATTTGAAAAATTATTTCAGTATTTAGATTTAACCATTAACCATAACCCATTTATCGAGGAAGACTAAAGGTTATACATCAAGCTACGATCAATAGGATCAATGAAAAAGTTTTAAAAACTAAAGGAAAGTCCGCTATACCATATATCTATCTTTTCAGGTTGGCTCACATTTTTTTTTTATGGGAAACATTTTATTCACGCTACGGGCAATAGAAAACGTATACGGGGCTGCGTGGATCAGCTGGTATAAATAGATAATCAAGTCATCAAATAAAATAATTAATATGTTTCTTTTTATTTAAAAATATGCTAATAATCTAGGTTGTATGCGTAGTTAGAACTGCTTAAAACCTGATTCGGTGTTTATTATCAAAAACACTCTATCAAGAAATACATTAATATATTTTGTTATCGTTCCAAATGTTAAGGTAAATCCGCTAAATACCATTTTTAAGTTTAAAAACAAATTACATATCTGATAAAAAGCATGGAGCACAAGCCTGGTTGGTCTAGTAGTTAGCGTATGCGACTGCCGATTAACATTTCCTGGGTTCGAGGCGAGATTATTATTCTTAAACATGATTTTAATGGTATTCTATGTTTAAGGTTTTCCTAACAACGAGAATTTATGAGAAATACATCGTTTTAGGGTTCCGTAGTTCATGACTCGGTACCCTTTTAATTTTGTCATGTCCGTCCGTCCTCGACTTACCGTCGAAACGGTTAGTGCTAGAAATATGAAACTGCAGAAATATCTGTTTTAAGTGCTAGAATAAATATTTTTATTTGGGGTACCTCCCCTACACGTAAAATGGGGGATTTTTTTCTCGCAGCTTTACTTTTTTAATTTGGGTTTAGGATTTGTTTTGCGAGTTATTCCACTATAAAGGGCATTTTTTTTGTAAAAAGAGGGCGTACCTTAACCTTTAAAAGCTAAACGGCTGGCTAAAAAAAACTGAAAATAATCATAATACATAGTAGTCTATATTATGAACTTTAAGGAAAACTATAACGGCTTAGATGACTTTAGTAGTTCAGTGTCAACGAGTTATAGAGGCTTAACTTGTAAAATGCCCTTACTTAGAACACTTCATACTAAATCAAGGCATTAATAAGTAAACATGACATTTATCTATTGGATACGATTTTAAATCCATGTACCATTATGGGTGTGTGAGGAACCCTATTCTATGGGTGGCCTGACACGCACTTGGTCGATTTTAATAAATGCATATGAAAGTATATATATACTCGTACGTGACTTTTCACCAAAAATGCGATTTTTAAATTTTTTGTGTGTTTTTATAATACTACATACATGAATCGCGTTATCAAACCTTACATGAAAATAAAATACTTTAAAAAGTCTTTAGATTCTTTCCCGCCTATAGGTAGATGAAACAGTAAATCATTAAATACATTACATTTAGGAACTCTTTTTGTTAATTTAAATGTAGTAAATCCAGCTTACTAATTAATACTATTCTAGTGTGGATATTTAATCAAATTTTAATACTTGTAACCTTTGTATTATCACATTGATTACAAAAATAGATAAGAAATATAGACCATATGTCTATTGATTGTCGTTTCATTAAAATAATCTAGCATTTACAAGTTCGAACTAGTAATAGTAAATACACATATTATATATGTTATGTAACTTTAAATTTTGTATAATTAATAAATATGTACCGAAGTGATATCAACAAAATAAAAGATAAGAACAATGACAGTTCTGCAAACAATAAATAACACTATCGCACCACACTTTTAGGCCGGTGTTCACCAACACTTCACCGACTGTTTAAATATTAAAACGGTTGTTTATGCAATATTTCCTGTTCACCACAGTCTAAACGTCGGTTATTGAAGTTAACCGGGTGGTTATCTTAACCGAGCTTCAAGACGTCTGAATACGACTCCAAGGGTCTGCCAGGTGTGAACCACAATAAAACACTAGAACTCTGTACTAAATGTTTAATGGGTGTGGAATCGTCCTTGAACAAATGTTCCTCGAGCTTATATACTAGTCTCGGTGACAAAAAATTGCGACATACAGAAAATGGGCATAACGCCATCTATCGACGCTTGACTAAAACTATTAACCATTTGTCTTAGTGACACTTAGACATACCGCCCACCAAGGACATGTTGCTTAATGTCCTTTTAAATATGCCGCCCACCATGAAATAGGTGAGATAACTAGTAATGAAAGTAACAATATAAGCACTGTGCCTGCATATCATTTGTGGCTGGTAATCCGTAAAAAAAAACAATCTAATTAATAGGTGAATCCTTAAATCTATACAGACGACAATAATCATAATAACTTATGTACATCTAATCATTGCAAACACAATAAACTATATACGAGTAATATCGTCACTCATGATATCCTCTTTATTCTAACAAATTACAAAAACGACTAAACTACTCAGTCACAGGAAGTACACATAACTTTGAAACTGGTCTCTTAGTAAGGGAATTTTCAGTCCGAATAGTAACCACTCGTGTAATTGAATCAGAACCTGGATGTTTCTGTTCGATTTTCCCTAATAACCTTACCGGGAGGTAAATCGTCCTCCTTTACTAACACTACATCTCCTATTGATGGCTCTGGGGTCCGATATGCCCAACGGTAACGTTGCAAAAAATTATGTAAGTAATCCTGTGACCACTGTCGCCAAAAGTCTTGAACCATTCTCTGAGTAACTTGCCAACGTCTGAGACTGGTAATATTGGATCTTTCAAAGTTGCTATCAAGGATAATACAAGAAACCGACTTGATATTGCTTGTATCAGTTCTCTCTACAGGTCCAGAAATAATCCATCCAAGAGCAGTATCTTGGGCTACTAGCGATCCAACCTTCTTGATGCCAGAACGAATAATTTGGCTATATATCTCAGCACCTAATAAAACATCTATTTTATTAGGGCTATGGTAATTACAATCGGCGAAATCATTTTCATCGAGTGTATCCCATTCTACCCTAGTTGTTTTAGTAACTGGGAGAAGAGAAGTAATCGATTTCAATACGTACGCGTTTACTTGCAGGTTAAACTTCGGATCTACTCTAGAACGTATCTTAACCGTAACCGTAATAATTCGACGTCACCGTTTTACTACCGCCTAAACCTGAAACCAAGTGTTTTGTTGAAGTTTTCTTCAACCCTAAATACTGAGCCATGGCTTCAGTTATAAATGATCCTTGTGATCCCTGGTCTATTAAAGCACGTACGACCCGATAAACTCTATGCTTCGACTCGGCTTCAACTAATGCCGTAGGAATTAGTACTGTATCTGTACACCCTGTCGAATGGCATGAAGTTACATGCTTATTAGACCCCTCTGCTTGTGTAGCAGCCTTGCTTTCACCTACTGGTGTGTCTTCAACCAACCTTGCCGTATCAGCAGGCGTCGGCAACCCATTCACGAGAACTGCACCAGAGTTCTCACTAACAGACCCAGACCCACCACTAGGGTGTAGTAAGGTATGATGGCGTTTTTTGCAAACATGGCATCTGAGTGTATTTCTACAATACTTAGCCGAATGACTATTACCTAAACAAACAAAACACAATCCATTCTCCTGAACAAAATTACGACGAGTGTCATTACTTTCCCTTGTGAACCTTTTACAAATTGTTATTTTATGATTACCTGAACAATAACCACAGATTAACTCCCTTCTGTCTTTATCTACTACATGAAATGACCGACAACTCCTAGTAGTATTTAATTTAGTCCCTATATTTTCTAGACCACGAAAACGACCAGTTAAAAATTCTATGAAATCAGTAAGTTTTGGCAATTCGTCACCCGGTACTGACGCTATAAGCAACTCCCAAGTTTTCCTGGTTTCTCTATCCAATTTGGCACTTATCAAATGTATTATCATAATATCCCAAGAAGCAATCTCTATTCCTAAGTTTTTGAGGGACTCTAGGCACTCAGTCGTGGTACAAATCAATCGTTTAATTTCAACCGCTGATTCGGCGGTCGAACCTCTTTGATCAAGTAAACGTTTCAAAATTCCATTTGCCAAAAACCTTTTATTATTATACATTGACTCTAACTTTGCCCAACTTCTCTTATAATTATCTGCCGTAATATTTATATTTTGTAACAATTGTTGAGCTTCCCCTGATAAGTGTCCCTTTAAATAGTAAAGCTTCTGAGCATTGTCCAAACTGTTGTTTTTATGGATCAAACCTACAAACAGGTCTCTGAATGTCTGCCACTCAGAGTATTTCCCAGAAAATATAGGTATCTTAACTTCGGGTAATCTTATTCTAGTTACTTCTGTATTAACAACAGCTTTCTGACTATCACCAATTTTTAACTTACAATTAGCTAACATTTCTTTCATATCACTTTTAAATTGAATGTACAAATCTTCAACTGTATCATAGACCTCATTTTTTAAATACTCAGAACTTTTTAAATCAGACCTTTGCATTGAACTTATTATTTTTACATGGTTACTGTCAAACAACTGCCACTGTTGCTCCAAAGCTTCTAGCCGTGTTTCAATATAAGAACTAGTAAGTCTCTCTTTAGGAGTTTTCTTAAAGTTTGTCCTTGCTCGAGATATTTTGGATTTAACATCCTCCTGTACATTGTATAATGCTTCCATTTTTATAACAAAACAAAATGGATATTAAACCAAATAATCAATATATCGCACACCCAGAACGACACTGCACTAACTCAAAATAGCGCATTTTTCAGTATCGACGAAAAACCGTTATTTTATTCTGTACAAAGGTTATTACATATGTTTTAAATTCTGCATGTTTGCAAACTAATTCTTGTCAATATAATATATGTCAGTTAGCTTAAAACATACTGTGAATGCAAAAAAATGCATTTTTTGAATTGATTCACTATTGTGGAATAACTAAAAGAAATAAAAAAATATTATTTTGACTTATGTGCTTTTTAATGAATGATTCTGAAATAATTCACTATTGTTTTATTGATTTTTTGTTTTGATACAATATACAATAAAGAACTTTTATTTTTGTTCTAAGAAATAGCGTTGTTAAAAATAAAATAAAAACCAAATTTTATAAAAAAATGTTTTAATTAAACATACAATTCACAAAAAACAACATTAAAACTATGCAAGACAATTAAAAGGTAAGAAATACAAATTGCAAACTAGTGCGAAACAAAATAATTAAAACAAAAGCTGCTTAAAAATACAAAATTTCTTAAGCAAAACTATATTACCACAATCACAGGCGGTAAGTCTTGTATGGCTATTTAACATTATCAATAATTAAAATGGCACATTACAAATTCTTAAAAACTAAAAGAAAATTATAATTTTGAAAATTTGTCTTCAAAATTATATTCTTCTTTTCTCTTTTAAAATACTAAACCGGGTAGTTTTTAAAGCTGTTAAAAAGATTAATAATAAAAACATGTTAATATCTCCATAAAATACAATTGCACAGTGTTCAACATTGTTAAGTACTAGTTATCTTTACTTTTTAAGTTATAGTTATCTTATTATTGTATTGTTATTGTCTTTTGCGTAATAGCTGAATTTACGCCTTATGTACACCTACGCGTTCGTATGCGGCAGCGAATCACTGCGAAACTACTTAGGCAGCGAAATATCTGCGGAACGTTAGTACATAGCAATTTTTTCGCAAAGAAATGTCATTGTAATTTACGTGGACTGTGGACTTTCCTCCATGCCACCTCATTTTTGTAAGCATTTTTATAATCTGCATATAATTCGGGATAATTTCGAATTGAATTCAATAATATTTCAATATTTTCGGCTTCCATGGTACGCAAATCTGTCCTCAACGACAGAATGCATGCGAACACCTTGCGATGCGAAACACTACTAGCGAAACATCTGCGTCTTAGTAACGACGATTTCGCAGTTCCTTGCGAAACAATACCGACAAGGACGCAACTATTTCATGTAGCCTAGTGCTAGAGTGAGACGTAGCGCATGCGAAATACGAAATACAAAAATAAAACAGTTTTTTCGTTGTTTCGCTGCCGCATACGAACGCATAGGTGTACTAACGGCGTTAAAGCTCGTAATTCCTAAGAACTGATGCAACTATATTTATCTCATAACTGCCAAAACTTATTAAACATTTTCTTGTCTCACCATTTCGTCTATTTTAGTTAGTAAAATAAGTTTTGTAGATTTTTTTAAAGAAACTTACGCCTTTCCTGTATTATTTTCTTTTTTTACTTAATTTGGGTTCATCCTCTAATGGAGCAGTGTCTACAGTAGAAGATGTGGTCACATTTGTCAGAGTGGAATAAACTTAAGTATTTTCTGTAGAGGGTCCGGGTCTACTGAATTCATAATCAGATGATCTGGATGATGTGGATGATCAGCTGTCTAACCAGGAGCTTGAGGAAATCAATCACTGAGATATTTTTTTAACAGAAACAGTTGGATCTGCATCGGAATCATAAATAAAATCTACTTCATTGCTATGATCAGATAAAATAGGATTTGATGTTGTTATCGCTGCCATCTGTTGTTTTTACCGCAACGGTTGTACTAGCGAGTCCCTGTTTCAGTCTGTTTTGTTGAACAGAAGGTCTGCCTTCATCTGTACCTCCTTTTGTTGCCCTTTTAGGCAATAGGAGACCACGACCCTTCATAATCTGCCAAATAATAATTGCAACTTTAAATTATTCAACAATACTGCATTATCTTAAAATAAACAATAATATCGTTGTTAGTAAAAAAGAATGTAAATAGTAAATATACTGTTTCTTGTAGTTTCTTAGTTTAGCAATATTACGAAGCATAATCAATTAATATAAGTGATTTTATAACAATTTAAGACACAATTTATATCTACCATCAATAGCGCATCATTTCACAGATTTTCACCTTTTTCGAACAACAGAGATTTATTTTATAATAATACAATAAATGTAACTTACCTTCGTTAACAACAGAGTACTATTTCGAATTAGTATCAAATTCGATATATGAAGACAGTCACCAATACTGAATCATAACTAAATGATCCGACGTGATTTTTACACTACATTCAACAACACTGTATTATATTAAAATAATACACTATTTCGTAAAGCTGTCTGCGTGTTGCTCCCAAGACAGACAAGTTGCAACAAGAAATAGTTTAGTGTTCTCGGCACGAATAAGACGGCGCGTCTGCAGCAATAGAGAGTTAGCACGCTCTCTATTTCACATTTGAAAAAATATAAATACGTCTGTCTTCTTGGTATACGCGGCAAATTTTCGGCTATTCAAATATAGTAAAAAGTCGATTTTGTGATTTTTCGACTTAATACAGTATCGTTCTGGGCGTGCGATATCTTTAGAAGACAAAATCTAATTAAAGTCCTTACAAGACCACAAATTGAATGAATTTTTCTAAGTGTTTTTACAATATTATAAATCTAAGTGAAATCGGGCATAGATTCCTCGTCTCAACCACTTTTCACTTAAAACTATTACAAGGCCTAACCACATACAAATTACTACAATATTTTACTAAGTCCCTAAATCAAAAGTGTTTTTTCAACTTCACATAAAACCAAGAATGACAATAAATTCACTAAGTTAATTTTCTAGTAACTTTAGAGTTCAATTTTCTCTGCATTATGTTTTTTAAACTTGTCATCTGTTAATATTGTAAATATATTAAAATGTACTCACAGTTTCACATCACTATACTTCACTGACAATCGTCCCTGCACCACACTTGATGCGCCATCTGCTGTTGCACGTTGACAACCATGTGCTCCCGCGGTTACTTTCAGCAACCTTTCCTTCCAGCTTCCTTGCCGGATCCTCCACGTTCCCGACGTCGTGGTTATGACGTTACGTCTATGACGTCACGTCGCGTCACGATGCGTCGCTGTGGTCTTTGCTCTGGACAGCAATCCACTATCCAGTCCTAACAATCGGGTGGCCCTCACTACCACCACTTGTTTATCAAAAAACACCTTCACACCAAATCCGGCTCGAAGGACCATGAATACGACTCCAAGGGTCTGCCATAGAGATGTGTAGCTCCTGAGTGAGTGATATAAAAGATATATATCACTCACACCGATAGAATGTGTCACTAACTCACACTAGCTCCGAATATATCAGTAACTCAGTTCTAGCTCACTAACTCACTAGCTCATTGTCTCATGAATGATATCTATCTACCGTTCACTTCACGCTAATTTTGTTGCGACATATTGGATTATCAAGGAAAAATGCACATTATTTCTATAGAGGCAAAGCTTAACATAACTCATGTATTTTTAAAACAAAATTTATATTTGCCATTTTCTTACATAAAAAGGTAAATGAATTTAAGAACTTAATATTTTAGTGAAATTCTTAATGTGTTTAGTTTTATGGTAAGCTGCATGTTGTAAATTTTCAATTTTTAATCATAAAACAGTGTAAATAAACTTAATAAAATAAGTAAATAAATAAGGGGGTAAATGAAGTAGGTATACCTGCCTACCTACCTTGTGATTATATGAAAATTATTGTACATAGAAATTGATTTTTAAATACGCCAACTTAATCGATCAAATTTTATACTTCACGATATTTATTTTATTTCCAACTTAATTAAATCTGTCTAGGTTGACAGTCCTAAGCCTGCCAAGTATTAAGGAAAATCAATTTAATGTTTATGTCTAATGTACAAACTAATAAAACTGAAAAAAAAAGATCTTCCGAGTACTTAACTTATGCTAATATAAGAATTAAAGAAATATTTGTGTGAGCGAGAGAGATTTAAAGTGACTGATATACTGAGCTAAATGATCTAGACGAAGAAATAAATCAATTTTTAAACCAATCAATTGAAATGGATCACTGATCTAGTGATCTAAATGAGTGATATATATCTTTAGAGCGAAATGATATATATCTATCTTTTCAGCTCAGTGACACATTTTGCGCATCACTAGTCTGCCAGGTGTGAACCACAATAAAACACTAGAACTCTGTACTAAATGTTTATTGGGTGTGGAATCGTCCTTGAACAAATGTTCCTCGAGCTTATATACTAGTCTCGGTGACAAAAAATTGCGACATACAGAAAATGGGCATAACGCCATCTATCGACGCTTGACTAAAACTATTAACCATTTGTCTTAGTGACACTTAGACAACGTCGTTTAAACGTTGGTTACAGTAATTTGACAGTAATTTGTAGGTTATATTGTTCGATTTACCAACGAAGTGCCTATTTATCTGTGACAAATAATGTCTTTTAATTTTATAATGGGTGATGAAATACAATCTCGATGTGTTAGATTATTTGGACGAGTTAGAAACGATGACGAGAAGACCTAGGATTTTTCAAAATCGTCGTAACTTTTACGAGGAATACGATGAAATTGCATTCAAGACCAGGTTTCGTTTATCCAAGTGCAGTGCTATACATATTCTGGGATTAATTGAAGATAAATTAGAATTTAGCATTTTGTTTATAAAACAAAAATAACACGAAATTGCAAATTGCACGAACAAACTGAATGACACTGACAGACAATAAAGAGCGCGCTAACCTTCCAAAGTAGAATGTGTTATTCGTAAAGCGAAAGAAACAATGAACAGCAACTTTCACATTTTATGGCATCATAATATTATCTGAACATATTAAAAAGTCGTAAGCGTGAACGATATTTCATGTTGTAACCTTACATTTCATTTGGTACTATTGTATTACTCACTCATTCAATCAAAAACGTTCCGTTATGTCTCGGTTAAGTAACCGAACGCTGAAAAGTGATGGTGAACATGGTGTGCAGCTCTTTGGAGAGTACCACGGCCACTCCGCTCCCCCCACCAGGTGGTCCCGTATAGATCAGTTTATAACCGTGACCAATAAGTCTGGACCTGTTGCCTTTCCACTGAGTCTCCTGCAGAAACGCCACCGCAACCCTCCGTCTGAAAAGTACATTGGCTAACTCACTCCAGCGACCTGTCAGTGTACCAATATTCCACGTTGCGAAGCGGATACGAGGTGGGGCTAACTTCTTGGCCGTGCCCACCCTGGACACGGTAGCCCTAGCTCACTTGCCACAGGAATCAGGCGAAGTTCCTGCGCGCCGTTTTTCGGCAGCGCTCTATCCGTGGCGTACTTTCTATTTTCTTCCCTCATGTGTGATTTTGGCAGAGCTTTTGTAGGGAGCGACTGCCCTCTGACCTCCCACCCCCGAAGAGGAAAGCATGCGCCAGAGCCTCGTCTGTTGTTTAGCAGGTGTACGAGCTAGCACGTGAGGTTGCCTTGGGTACCAAAGATCTTAGTAGGACCCCATACACCTAAAAAAAATTACTGTAATAAAATTAAAAATAAAATAAAATTAAATTAAATCGTATCCAATAGATAATACACGGTTAGTTTTTAATTACCAAAGAAAAACTAGGGGCAGATACAGAACTTATATACTAACATAAAACACCATAGAACAAATACCCAAAAAACAAAAATAACTGAGTTATTAAGGTTTTTAAAATGTTAAAATACGCTCATAATTTATTGTCACCCAAATATTTTACACACGCGTATTTTATTATTATCAATGAATAACATTTTCTGTTTCAATGTGTGCGACGCATTGCCCAATACTGTCAAATCAGTTCAAAGCATGCCGCCATTAGGCGCACGCGGCGCATCGTAGGTATTAGGTACCCCGCTCGCACCCGCAACCCGCAGGCTAGGACATTGACACTTTCTTGTTACGTAATATCATGTCGTGAATTATATCATGCGTTATGAACAAAAATTTGGTAGTTTTCGGGAAAATATTAACATGTATTTTTTTTTGTTTTAATTACATAAATATGTTCACTATCGAAAGCTGAATACCACATATTTTTTTCTCTGGACATTAAAAATTTGTCGTGTATACATATATAGTATAGTATAATATACAAAGATACTCATTTAACTGTTAAATAGTGGAATGAGTATATTTTCTAATTATCTTTTTACGATCTATCGTGTCCGAAATAAAGTATCAACTGAACTGTGGTGCTAATTTCAAAACACGCGTGAGCAGCTACGCGCTCACATCACTGTCTCGGCCGAGCAACATTTTACTGTCTCGCACGTTTACTCGGTACGTGTGATCAAGACAATAAAGTCTCTATAGAACTGAACTGTGGTGCTAATTTCAAAACACGCGTGAGTAGCTACGCGCTCACATCACTGTCTCGGCCGAGCAACATTTTACTGTCTCGCCCGTTTGTTCGGTACCTGTGATCAAGGCAATAAAGTCTCTATAGAACTGAACTGTGGTGCTAATTTCAAAACACGCGTGAGTAGCTACGCGCTTACATCACTGTCTCGGCCGAGCAACATTTTACTGTCTCGCCCGTTTGTTCGGTACGTGTGATCAAGGCAATAAAGTCTCTATAGAACTGAACTGTGGTGCTAATTTCAAAACACGCGTGAGCAGCTACGCGCTCACATCACTGTCTCGCCGAGCAACATTTTACTGTCTCGCCCGTTTGTTCGGTACGTGTGATCAAGGCAATAGTCTCTATAGAACTGAACTGTGGTGCTAGTGCTAATTTCAAAACACGCGTGTGCAGCTACGCGCTCACATCACTGTCTCGGCCGAGCAACATTTTACTGTCTCGCACGTTTACTCGGTACGTGTGATCAAGGCATTAAAGCGGGTTGTGCATAAGGAATTAGAACTTCCGTTATGTATAGGTGTCCAGTCAGTGTACCTTATTCAATGAAGACTAACTCCGTACGATCCATAGAATTTATTCCTGCCTAAAACATAACTAGAGCCCCCTCCATAAGGTGTGATTTCTTCAAAACATGCCTCTGTAAAGCGTTCTCCTCGTCTACGTAGTGCTCGCCGACGTCGGTCTTCACCATGCAGAGATATCCTGGCTTCATCGGAGAACAATACCCAATCCCAGTCTTCATGAGTCCATGACACACAATTTCGAGCGAAGCTAAGCCTGGTAACTCGATGTCCACGGAGTAATTTAGGGCCGCGTGCCGGGCGATGACTGTGTAAGTATATTAGCAGCAAGAAGCCTCCTCCGAACCGTACATAGACTAATTTGCACATTTCTTACTTCTTCGAGTCTGTTCTTGAGGTCCACATAAGAAGATTTGCGATTTTTCTAAGCTTGACTAACTAGAAAACGATCATCCCGTGGTTCGGTACATGTCTTTCTGCCAGAACCAGGCCTTCTCTTGACGGAACCGGTCTCTTGATAGCGCTGCCAACTCCTTTGAACCGTCGACCGACTCACATTTAGCCTCTGAGCCACGAAGCATTGGCTGCAACCTTCTTCAAGCAGCGCAATAATTTTGCTCGCTTTTATCACTTTATCTACCATTTTCGAGATTGTTAAACAGCACTAACAATACTTTTAAATGTCAAGGACATCAGATAATTTAATAAAATTTGACAAAAAGTTAATTAGAGTCGATATTAACTATAGGGAAGTCGCGCCATAAAATGTAGTTAACAGTTGTTTTCTTTGAGAACCAGGCTCGGTCAAAGATTTGAATTTGGAAGGTACTCTTATAAACATTATGGCACTTTTATAATTATAACTGGCCAGTAACATGTTCAAATGATGGTATTTTATTTTTTTCAGTCAGAGAGAAAATCGAAACCGCCCGTTTTTTTGCAAATGAGTGTATAAGTAGTAGGATAAAATAGTATAAGTAGTAAGATAAAAAGTAGGCTATGTGTTATTCTGATATATTTAAGCTATATTATTGTAAAGTTTCATCCAAATCCGTTCAGTAGTTTTTGCGTGAAAGAGCAACAAACTTACATACACACATACATACATACAAACTTTCGCGTTTATAATATTAGTAGGATAAGAACCTAAAAACTCAATGTCGTGATCCATTCTTAAAAAAATCAGAAAGTCATCAGAATCAAGAATCCGTAAAATATTAAGGTTATTGTCAAATCGATCTTTTGTTTCTTTGAGAGACAAGGAGCCATCGTGAATACCGGAGTAGGACTGAAGTCAACCACCGAACGAACATACGAGTGGGCGGAGCCGAGCGATCGGTTGGTCGGTTGAATCGTGTAGAAGCCGTTCCAACGCTGTTTATGACGCGAGTGGTTGGTTGAGTCGGAAATCGTTTCCGATCGTGTATTCGGCGCATAACAGAAATTGACATTGACAGAGACCGGAGACCGGCCATTTTTCATTGGCTGTTGCCAACATATAAAAGTAAATTTTAATATAAAATATATTTAATAATTGTATTTGCAACTGAAATAGGGGGCTAAATTATCAATTATTTATACTTACAGATAGAGTATGAAAAGAAAAAAATAGCAAAATCATAAAATATACATATATTTAGTTCATAACGGTTTTCATCATCTTTGATCCATAAATAAAATATTTCTATTTGGTAGTTTGACAATGGTAACAGAGATGAAGAGGTAATATTCCCTTCTCACTTTTTTATAGAGCCCTATCTCTTTCCTTGCCACTGCTGGCAACACTGGAAATAGACATTCGTCTATTTCCAGTCTTAGACTAAGAATGACCTAGACCGGTCATATGCGTGCACCCGTAAGGGATAGCAACAAAGTACATTAAATATTAATGTTGCCAGGTTAAAACAATTCCCCATTAATAAGGGAGAATCGTTATTCCGTTTACTGTTCCAAACGTTTTAAAAATCTGTGAAATATGGTTAGATTAGAATAGAAGGCCTTCAAAACGAAAGCTGAGGATGTAACCGGGATCAAGATTGATTACATTAAAAAAAACATTTTTTAGAAGGTTATAGTATTTATTGGCCCTTAAATAAAATAAGTATGTTGAAGAAATTAGTTTAGTTTTCTTGTCTCTAGTTATCAGCATATTTTTGTACTGTAATATATCCTTACGTTCAAATATTTTTACATATAGCTTTGCTATTGCCCAACCTTGTCGTCCAGTAGCCTTCAACCACATTTTACGCACATTTTCATCTTTTGGAAATCTGGAAGACAACAAAACACAAATCAAATCAAATTAAATTTCCTCACCATATGGGGTAATTTCAAAAGGCTGATGCGTTATCCCTAAAATGCTGGTAACCTTGCAAAATTACCTTAACACATTAATGGTCATTCAAACTTTAGCTGTGACAACCTACGCAATTTGGTCGGATAATTACAAAATTTTCACACTTTAGAAAATAGTTTTTATCACTTATTTTCAATTATTTCTGCACATTAACAAACAAAAATTGATGTAATTAATTGTATTTATTATTATTATTATTATTAATATTCAAAACAATATTAGGCCGATAAAACGCTATTTTTTATACTTACGTGTGAAAGGTTATATTTTCATATTTGCGTTCACTACGGCTTTTGCAGCCGAAAACACAACACTGTACCATATTTGTTAAAGTATCTGGGTTGAAAATAATTAGTTAAACTTGAAATCACACAGTAATTCACTCAAAAAGCCTTATTTTCACTCCTGATAAATTCCCGCTTTGAAATTTGTTTGACACAAATGTTTTGTGACAAACCTATACGGCGATAAGGACAAAAAATACGTATCTCTATTTTTCTCTAACACACTGGAAAATGGTATCGTTATCTCACTCTCTCGTGGTAACGCTTGTTGGCATGTCAGGTCTTGGTCATTCTTAGTCTAAGATTTCCAGTGTAAACGTTCCTTTATATGCAAAATATATTGTGTTCAGACTAAATCTTACAGAATCATCTGGACATAAAATTACTGTAATTACAAACACATAGTTTAGTTTATGTTTTTTAAAATCATTGTGTTTATATTTATTGAAAAGGTAATAAACTAATGATAAATTTAAATTTTACGCACATACGTACAACGGAACATTACATAGATAAATAAAAAGTTGCGGGTATGACTAAAAACTTTAAACAACTTTTCTTAAACCACGCCAAGTAATTGTAGGTAGTTGTACTTTAGACACGTTATCATATTTGTCACAGAGAAGAAGTACATTAACATTCTTTTTAGAATCATTATTGCTTATTAATACCTATTGTTTCTAAATTTCAATAACTTTAACTATGCAAAATGAACACTCCAAAAAAGAAAAGGGTTGGATTGTATGCCCTTCCAAGAGGCATAAAGGAAAATATTATTATTTTCATGTTGCTAGCGGTAAATCAGTTTGGAAAAGCGACGTAAGGGTAAGTTATTTTTAGAAACTGTTTTAACAAATTATGTTTGAAAACTTTATTAAAACTTTTACACATGTTCGCAAATAATAAAAAGAAAAATTATTACTGAAAAATCAACTTAAAACTTTCAGTTCTGCTTCATTTACTCATATAAATAAGTGATTATAGAATATATTAACGGCCTTACCAATAAATTTATACACGACGTATAACAGGTTTCAGTGTCTGCATGTCATTTCAAATTAATAGTTTGTTCATCATCATCATCAACAGCCTCTAACAGTCCACTGCTGGACATAGGCCTCTCCTTTGAAAGGAGGTTTTGGCCTACTATACCACGCTGGCCAGACGGGTTGGTAAAGGGTTTCTTTCAAGTTTTCCTTCTCTTGGCAGTGATGTTAGCTGCTTATTTTGTTCCTTTAGTCGCCTCTTATGACACCTATGGAATGAATAGGTGTGGTGACACTTTGTATTCTTAATCCGTCACCACACGGACATAGAATAGTTTGTTA
Organism: Phragmatobia fuliginosa; assembly: GCA_932526445.1. Lineage (NCBI taxonomy): Eukaryota > Metazoa > Arthropoda > Insecta > Lepidoptera > Erebidae > Phragmatobia > Phragmatobia fuliginosa. Next base: position 19,882,334 of record OW052061.1, read on the forward strand.
TTTAATGCATATGAAATTTTCAAAATTTTTGTGTCTATTTGTACCGCATAATCCCTGGAACAGCTGGATCGATTTTGATGGGACTTTCACATGCAGAAAGCTGATGACCCAAGGTGTAACTTATAGGAAAAATTTTTTAACCCTTAGACATTAAAAGCACCCCATTTATTATTTCTAAGGCGGTATGAAGTTTGCCGGGTCAGCAAGTAGATAATAATTATAAAAAGCGGCCAAGTGCGAGTCGGACTCGCCCATGAAGGGTTCCGTAAGCAAGTAACATCATATAAAAGTTCTTGTAGTTCGTTGTAACTTTCATCGATGTTTTTATAATAGTGTATTGATTGGATGAAAGGTAAATTGCGTGTTACGATTTATGACGTATTAAAAAAAAACTACTCATTAGATCACGTTCAAACCAATTTTCGTTGGTAGTTTACATGGTAATGTACAAGGTATATATTTTTTAGCTTTATCACTCTCTTTTTTTAGAAGTTACAGGGGGGGGGGGGACACATTTTTCCACTTCGGAAGTGTCTCTCGCACAAACTATTCAGTCAAAATTCAGTTGAGACAAAAATGATATTAGAAACCACAACATCATTTTTGAACACCTGTCCATAGATACCCCACACGTATAGGTTTGATGAAAAAATTTTTTTTGAGATTCAGTTCTAAATCAAAATCAATCAAAATCAAAGCATTTATTTCAAGTAGACCAGTTACAGGCACTTTTGAATTGTCGAAACAAAAATGTAGCTACAGTCCCAGTCACAAGACATAAAAACTGTGAAAGTACTGTAGTTGCCCATTCCCTAGCGTAGATCTCTATGGAGAAGAACGGGCAAGAAACTCCATGGACACTCTTTTAAATCAAAATGTTTTTACAAAATCATGGTTACATCATTCATGTTGAGATGGTACATTATGTGAGAACGATGTAGCAAGACGTGCACGTTAAAAGTGTCCATAGTACAACAAAAATACAATTGAAAAATAAAATAATTAATTCAAATAAGCCGTGGCAACTAAGAGATGACCAGTCACAACTGACAGCGCCCGTTCACGAACATGACGCATGGATCCGCACCATTCAACTCAACCATTTTGAAGGGAATTAAATGATCAGACACACGCGCCACCATCAGCGTGACATTTGAGTGAGCATGACATACTCTCAACCGCCAGGGCAGATTCAAGTCAAGAAAAGACGTAGGTTTCCAGTGAATGATAGCTTGAATAGCTTCCTAGTACATAGTACTCACACAATATGGGCTATGCGATTATATAATACTAAAGAGATTGAATCTATACAATGCAAAGAAAGTTGTACAGTCTTCAGCAGCTCCAACAATACCATTTAATGCTATCAATTTATGCGCCCCTGTCCTTGTGAAGCAGGACCAGCATTGAGCCAAGCATTTTTATCAGCGATATAATCGCTCAACTTATAATATGCCTGCTTACATAGTGTGCGTTTAATGCATGTTTTAAATTTTGTCTCATTCAGTTCAAGAATACTTTGTGGAATTTTATTATAGCATCTCAAACAGTACCCCATAAAAGAAGAGTCTACTTTAGCGAGTCTAAAGCCTGGCTGAACTAGTTGGTCCCTATTTCTAGTACTGTAATTATGTTTGTCACCTCTTTTGCCAAAAAGATGAAGATTTTTCCTGACGTACATTATGTTTTCGTAGATGTATTGACTATGTACCGTCATGATGCCAATATTCTTAAACAGTTCCCTTAGAGAATCGCGCCTACGAAGATTATATATGGCTCTGATGGCTCTTTTTTGCAGAATAAATATAGACTCAATATCTGCAGCCCGTCCCCATAACAAGATGCCGTAAGACATTATACTATGAAAGTAACTGAAATAGACCAGTCTAGCGGTATCTGCATCAGTAAATTGACGGATTTTTCTAATAGCATATGCTGCTGAACTTAGCCGCCCCGCAAGAGATGTTAAATGAGAACCCCATTGTAGCCCTGCATCAAGCGTAATCCCCAGGAAAACAGTTTTATCTACGAATTCAAGTTTCTCTTTATTCAAAATTATATCACAATCACTACTCTTAACATTCGGTAAAGCAAATCTTATGCATTTGGTTTTTTTTTCATTTAATACCAAATTGTTTGCTGTGAACCAATTCTGGACTTGAACTAGGGCATTATTCACGTCATCTAGATTTTGGGCCCGTCTTTTTATCTTAAAAATTAAGGAAGTGTCATCAGCAAATAACACCATATTTTGAGGTTGATTTTTTAATAAATATGGTAGATCATTTATATATACTAGAAAGAGGAAAGGACCCAATATTGAGCCTTGAGGAACCCCCATTTTTACTTTTAAACCCTGTGAATTAACACCATTTATTTGTACATATTGTTGTCTATCACTCAAATAAGATTTAACCAAATTCAGTGCAAGTTTTCCTAGTCCGTAATGCTCAAGTTTCAAAAGTAATGTGTCGTGATTTACGCAATCAAATGCTTTGGAGAGGTCACAAAAAATTCCTATGGCGTCTTGGGACTCTTCCCACGCAATAAATAGACTTTCCAAACTGTCTTTATTTTATTTTCTGCTGATTTGATCTTGTTGCTAATGTGCAGGGCTTTAGCAACCTTGCATGTATTTCTAAAAGTTTTTGAATACTTAGAGTTTATAAAAGGCTTAAAGCCATAAAGCTCAAATAGTCTTTCCCTACTTATTCTGATACCTTTAGTTGCCCAATCACAAATATAAATTTAGGGCAAATACTTTTTGTCTTCTTTTCAAAAGTTTTGTTGAATTCCGTGTGAACTATTGAAAAGAAACGCTCATACAATTGATTTATATTAATATCGTCAAGGCTCATAACACTTAATTTGTTTTGTAGGGAATTATTATACCTATCTAATTTGCTGGAAGTTATAGGTCTAAATTTAATCTGAACTTTTTGCAATGGCGTGTTACACCTAAAAGTTACTGTTTGTCCACTATGGTCAGACGGTAGACAATTTACTATGGCTTTATCTAAGTAATTACAATTGCAGAAAACATTATCTATACAAGTAGCAGAAGATGGAGTGACTCTAGTAGGTTCTATAAAAGTGTTGGTCAAGTCAAATGACTTAAAAAGATTTATTAACCGACTACTATTTGAATTTTCTTCTAAAATATTGATATTAAAATCACCACAAATAATTGTATATTTATTACTGGCTGCAAGTTTTGCCAGGACATCTTCCATTATCGATTCAAATAAGGTAAAGTTTTGATAGTTTGGGGGTCTGTACACACACACAATTACATGCTTATCTAGCTCAACACAGGACAGTTCGACACAATGTTCAACCGAAAGATCCGCTATGTCATTACGTTGCTTAAATTTAAAACTATTTTTTATTAAAATTAGGGAACCTCCACGAAGCATAGTTTTACGGTTAAAGCAGCTACCCACCATATAGATCTCAAAGTTAAAAAGCATTTGGTAATCCTGTAGCCAATGCTCAGTAAAACAAATAATATCAAACTTACTATTTTCTAAAAACAATTCAATTTCTAATAATTTGGAAGAAATGCCTTGGATATTTTGGTGGAATAATTTTAAGGTGTTCTGATGAGGCCCCTTTTTGCTAACTAATTGAGTGCAAGAAGGTACCTTACTGTTGGTAGGATTAACAATATTGTTAATGGTATCTTCCATTGTCTCACTTTCTAGTTTAAATTTATATTAATATTTGGAGTGAGGCCGGAGACTCCCGTGCCATCCTCAGACAAAAAGACCCTATTACTAATAGATACTAATTGAGGATTTTCCACGGTGACACATGGATTCTCCTCAGTACAATGTTTGTAAACATTTATAGCACTAATGCTATATTCATTTAAAGTCACCTGTACATTACTATTATTACTAATAGTCGCCGTGTTAATAATATAACTAAACTTAGACATACTACTTATGTCTGTGTGAATATTAAAAGCTAATAGCCTAGCTATTTTGTGTCTACAACTAATAGGTAGATGCACTTTACCCCGAGTTGATCTAAGTTTATCAACAAAAGTGTTGATATCAAGATATAAAAGTTTATCACTATAGTGACCTACTAAAAAATGTATATGATTATTTAACATGTGAATGTAATTGTTTTTACTATTACTTAAATTTTCAAAATATGGAAAAGCACACAATATGATTTTCTTACAATTCAACTTCAACAACTCTGAAACACAGTCAGTGATGTCTTCCTTTTTAATCTTATAACTATTGCCAATACATATACTAATGGTGGTACTAGGATCACAAACAATTTTTGTTACTGATGCCATAATCTGTTTGTAGGTTGACCCGGGCATACAATTGTTTTGGGTACAATAACTCAGGTTATTACTAATTAATTTACCTAGCCCCCTACCTATACTGTCAGAGAACATAACTGAATGATTACAATCATGACTATTAGGTGAGACAAAATTATCAATCTCAGGCAGACTATCATATAACTCAGGCTGTACCATGTGTGAATCTTGTGTCATATTAGTTGATTCTTGGTTCAGTATACTGTCCTGAGACAAATTCTCAACCTGGGACGGGTACTCCATTACCTCAGGCTGGACAGTATCATGGTTGGTAACTGTCTGACAAAAACATTGACACATTACCAACTCCTTTGCTGCAAAAATATGTTCTTTAATTTCGTAAATTTAAATTCTTAAATACACTATGGGGACCCCCAAAATGTATTGTTTTTTTATCTATTTTTATGTAAAAATCATAATGCAGTTCACAGAATACATCGACTGACCAAATTTCAACAGTATAGCTCTTATAGTGTGACATACGGACGGACAGACAGACAGACTTGACGAATCTATAAGGGTTCCGTTTTTTGCCATTTGGCTACGGAACCCTAAAAAAATATTTTATACCTATATGTACATATATTATTAATTTGTTCACATTATGTTTTCTATCTATGAGTTACGTTTCGAGATCCGGTTGAAGGCTTTTTAAAAAGAGATTTATTTTAATAAAAGCCAGGACTAGTGTCCACAGAGATGGTCAGAACAGAACTACTTTAATATAATAAGATTTTACAAACAAAGGTTTAGTTTATCTTATCTATGGTAATATGATGCCAGTGTAATGACTACTAATGACACACTGAGCGGTGCGTTGGGTTATGCCAACGTAACTTATGCCATGTGATTTTTTTGTCTTTCTTTTCTTTTATATCCTTGGAGTCAGAATTGAAATATTCCAAATATGTATTATTTTATATGAAACCACCCAAACTGCCTGTGATTCTTGTACTTTTGAAACAACAGCTGCAGGACTAAGCTTGTTCAAAAAAAGTAGCCAATTTCTTCAGCTGCCACTGAAAGTATTATGAAAATCGGTCCAGCTATTCCAAATGTCAAAAACAGACGGCCAGACACACCGATAGTTTTATCTGGACATACAAATAAATAAAGTTAAGTGTAGATAAAAAATTAAGGAATAATCTTAAGCAGACATACGCGTCATGTGTGTTGTAATACAAATAAATTAGCGTAGGCGTTCATGCTTCTTAACACAATCACCTTTGGTTTTTTTTTTTATTTATCCACAATCCACAAGTGGGGGTCGCCATACTCACTGCAAATGCAAGCAGTATGGCGAACCACATTATGGCGGCCTAGTGAGATGCTTTATCGCTATAAACTCACACATAATTATTAAAACAAAATTTCACACACAAACACATTCTGTGTAAATATTAGGCATTTGTCAGAGAGTACTTTCATATGGCTAGTCAATGCCGTGTTGCTCTATGCCTGTATCTCTAAATTAAAAAAAAACATTTAATTGATCAGTAAAATAAGACAGACTATGATTGTTCCTACAGAAAACTGTATTAGCAGATAAATTTACCCAAACATCACCTAAACGTGAAGGAATATTTGGTCACACCAGCGGTGTACCTCTATCTTCTCAAAATAATCTGCTATCACAATCTAAACCTAACCAGGTTTTGAATATAGAAATGGAATCATCAATGAAAAGGAAGAAATTGTTAGAAGTGAATGACCCAGTTGATAGTAAGTATTTGCTACTTAAGCATAAACATACACTACCAATTATATTTACATAGTAATTTAAACTGCCTTGTTGGTCTAGAAAGCTAATGTGAATGCTAATCAAGAGATCTTGGGTTCAAATCCTGGGTCGTGCCAAAAAGTGTTTTTGGGGTTTATATTACAAAATTATTGGGTTTTAATATAAGCAGCCCGGAGTTTGACGGGTGATTCGCACCCGTGCCTCTGAGAGCACGTAAAGCCGTCGGTCTCGTTTGTCATAAACATCTATGGCAATCGTTATTGGGAAGTCAGTGCCCTCAAATTTACTGACAACTAGTTCAACCTACGAATTTCAGTTCACCCTCAGGGTTGCGAAGCGACTGGCATCGGACCCAGTCGCTTCGTGGATAAGATAAGATAAGGTTCTTTATTTGCTAGAAATATAGTACATTATAGAGATCTTATGGCTAGTTTTCGTTCTTCATATTTCGCCTACTGAATTCGGCATGCAAATATACAATTATAATTTTACTATATGGATTAACATCAATCGAGAACAATAAGTTTTTATGGTGTCTAGTTAATTTTACAAAATAATGTCAAAAATAAAATAAAAATGTAAATTGTTTAGAATTTAAAATCTTATAAACTAAGTCATGTCATATACACTCATTTGCAAAAAAAACGGGCACTTAAGCAAAGAACTATTTTATAGTTACTATTTGTTTGTTTGAGAATTTTAGGTATTGCTATCCTCAGAATTTTATAAATTAACTAGGAAGGAATAGTTTTTATCAGTTGTATCATAACATTTTGATTAAATTATTGAGAAATAATGTTTAAGCTCAAAACACTATTATTGTACCTGCTCGCTAAATAAAAATGAAACGCGTTAATTTCTTTGTTTTTATTGAATATATTAACAGCAGATAAAAGTTTAGTATTAAGTGTGACCCCCTCTTGCTGAAATCACGGCTTGCATTCGTCTGGGCATTCTAGCGAGTATATCTTTTATGGTTTCTTAGGGAATACGTTCCCACTCCGCGGTAATCACATTCTTTAGCTCTCTGATGGTCTGCGGAGCCGGCTGCACTGACCTCACTCGTCGCTTCAGAACGTCCCAGACATGCTCTATGGGATTTAGGTCCGGACTTCTAGCTGGCTAGTCCAAACGACGAATTCCGACTTCTAGCTACCTACGCCCTAGTTAGTCAACCGTTGAAAAATCGCAAATATTCTTTTGTGGATCTCAAGAACAGACTCGAAAAAGTAAGAAATGTGCAAATTAGTCTATGGACGGTCAGGAGGAGGCTTCTCGCTGCTAATTTACACAGTCATCGCCCGGCACGCGGCCCTAAATTACTCCGTGGACATCGAGTTGCCAGGCTTAGCTTCGCTCAAAATTGTGTGTCATGGACTCATGAAGACTAGGATAGGGTATTGTTCTCCGATGAAGCCAGGATATCTCTGCACGGTGAAGACCGACGTCGGCGAGTGCTACGTAAACGAGGAGAACGCTTTGCAGAGGCATGTTTTGAAGAAATCGCACCTTGTGGAGGGGGCTCTGTTATGTTTTTGGCAGTAATAAATTCTATGGATCGTACGGAGTTAGTTTTCACCGAAAACGGTACACTGACTGAACACCGATACATAACGGAAGCTCTAATTCCTTATGCACAACCCGCTTTAACCGCTCTTGGCGAAAACTCAATTTTTATGGACGACAACGCTCGCGCCCACCGGTCTGGTGATGTGGAAGCGTATATGTTAGAAGTCGGAATTCGTCGTTTGGACTGGCCAGCTAGAAGTTCGGACCTCAAACCCATAGAGCATGTCTGGGACGTTCTGAAGCGACGAGTGAGATCAGTGCAGCCGGCTCCGCAGACCATCAGAGAGCTAAAGAATGTGATTACCGTGATGTGGGAACGTATTCCCCAAGAAACCATAAAAGATATACTCGCTAGCATGCGCAGACGAATGCAAGCCGTGATTTCAGCAAGAGGGGGTCACACTCAATGCTAAACTTTTATCTGCTTTTAATGTATTCAATATAAACAAAGAAATTAACGCGTTTCATTTTTATTTAGCGAGCAGGTACAATAATAGTGTTTTGAGCTTAAACATTATTTCTCAATAATTTAATCAAAATGTTATGATAAAACTGATGAAAACTATTCCTTCCTAATAAATTTATAAAATTCTGAGGATAACAATGCCTAAAATTGTCAAACAAACAAATAGTAACTATCAAAATAGTTATTTGCTAAAGTGCCCGTTTTTTTTTACAAAAGAGTTTATTTGTTACAATAGTCATTTCGATGAGATCATGTTATGTCATCATATTATTTTACTGATCTTAAAGGCCATAAACTCATTTATGTTATAAAAACAATTGTTGATCAACCAGACCCTCAATTCCTTCTGAAAGTGATTTATTGGTAGCTCTCTGATTTCTTTGGGGATTCCATTGAAAATCTTTACCGCCATTACATTACTATTTCTTTTATTATATATTGTGTTGCACTTAGGTAAAGCTAGTTTAGTAGGGTCTCTTGAAAGTTTGTCAATTTTGTAAGTCGTAGCTGAAGCCCTTTCAAATAAGTAAGGATGTTTCCTTACAAACACACCCATTTCAAATACATGTAAGCCCACTAATGTCAATAGCTTATGTCTCACAAACAGTGGCCTACATGAATCCATTGGTCCTGCTCCAAAGACTGAACTGGAAAAACTGATATTCAGGTAAAACCGGTTGAACTAGTAGCCGACCCCAAATAATATTGGGAATAAGGCTAAGAAGAATTAACACACTTACATAGTACATATTATGATCCACTCACATTACATTACAATCTACTAAATTGCCTATATAATCACATTTTACAGATTCATTCACAGTTGTGTCTTTTAACATTAATGCTGGCTTGGAGAAAAGTGTTATTCAGTTTTTCTGATTATAGAAATACTTAATAACAGCTCGGAGTTTGGCAGTTCGGGTCTTGACCAGGTCGTTATGAATAGCTATCCAAACAGATTGTAAGAGATAGGGAACAGATAGTGCACTTGTGTTTACTAACACACTCATGCAATATAATATCTTCCATATAGTTGGCTGGACGCTATTCCCGGCTTGCAGAGGTCGAGAGAATGATGCAGAAACATCTGACCAGGCCGCCATGGTATGGTTCACCATGCTGTATTGCTTACCCTCACAACGAGGGACTTCTGGTTTCTACTTCTACTGATGCTTGCCATCAGGCAGAGTTGTCAAGATACAACTACCACTTATTATTAAGCGTACACTAGTCGAATACAAAAATATGTTCATCAGTGGTTTGATCAGACTGCCTAATTAATATAATAGTGCTTAACTTAAGATCCGTTGGTCGTAAATATTCCAGATTTTTTTTTATTACAGATAAGAAACCAGATATTGATGAAGTTCAAAGGCGAATGAAGAAAAGAGTGTCTTTGGAAATTGACGAAATTGATAAAACAAGACAAAATGTAATAATACATATATATGCATAATATAATAATAATATATTTAATAATTTAGTCTTCGATTTATTCCATACTTCCATACAAATGTTATAAATTTGAAACTAACTCTACAGAACACAAAGCATACAAGTCTGTTACGCTAATTACAGACCTGTGAAAAATAACAGTTTTATCAACATTGACAACGATGAAGATTAAACAATAACTACGCACTTTAAAAATTATGTAATTGACAATCCCGACTTGTACGAAAAGTGAGCTCGATTACTATCAGTGAAAGTTGCAGACCATATCTTGATCAACATTTTCAAAACAATTAACTATCTACTACAGCTTTTGAGCATTTGAATTTGGATAATAATGCATACTTTTCAGCTAATATACGGTTTGGTAGTTTCAGATAGCTTGTAAATGTATCTGTCCATATCTACATCTGATGCCAAATTTTGCAAACCTAGAAACGGATTAATACATATATTCTCAAAAGTTTACCTTTTAGTTTAGGGAAACATTTTTCTTTTCCAAATACAGGTCTGGTGACTGCCTTGCACCAATAAAGTAAATACTGGAAATTTGATATTTATGTAAAACTAATGGAGTTAGTGAGGGAGGTCTAAGAGAATGCAACAGAACTGAGATTGCACTAGATCAAATAAGCAAGTTCAAGTATCGTGGTATGTTCACTATACGATGTCATTATGGGACATCAAATTGAAGAGAAAAATAAAAACGGGGTACACAATAAAGTATACTCATACTATACTGTACAAACTGTAGTATAATTTATAACTCCAATAACTATCAGCTGAAAATAAGTGCTAACTGCATAATCTTCGGATAAGCGTGAAAATTAACATATGCACTTTCTGATAACATATTTATGAAATTATCGGCTGTCTGGCATCAACTCTAATCAATGCCAAAATAAATTTACATTCCCACTTATGCACAGGACATCAAAGGCATTCAGTATGTATACAGTTCTGATGTTCTGATCACACATCCAAGGAAACATGCTGTGTGATTTACTGCAACAATGAAAGCAAACAACGCGAGAACAAAGTCACATCAAAGTTATAGATCTCCGTAGACTTTTACAGGGTATAAAGTTTAGCCAACCTCTATCGCTCAGTGTTATCGAATGCGGTACATATTTGCGAACTAATTAACTCAGCACGTACAATTTTATCTTATCATCTATCTCGCCTTTTTAGAGCTGGCCATTAGAGGAAAGTTCTCAATTACATTTTCAATTTTGGAATTTACCGACTCATAATAAATGTTCGTATATGGCTTTATGCTTTACATCCTAAATATCTGATAAACTGAGTATTATGACTTGTAAATGTCTGCTTCTTGTAATAAATTAAATCCCCACTATCGAGACCACGCGTTATTGTCTGAGATAAAAATAATCAACAACAATTGAATAGGATGTATGACTATGTATGTTACACGAAGTCCTCACGTGAATTGTATGAACTAAATGGTTGACAAAAAACTGATGATATCCGTGAACATAAACTTTTACATATGTATGTATATGTCCACCCGCGTGTATATACACGCGGTTATCGCGCGGTAAAAATAAACTGCATTTTTTCTCAGGCTCTAGACAATCTTTATGTTAAATTTCATTTCGTCATCAATCGTTTCCCTAGTTTGGCCGTGAAAGCCGGAAAAACAGACAGACATAGTTACTTTAGCAATTATAATATTAGTAAGGATAGGAGTCATAAGAGAGTAAAAACTGAGAAAAACTTCCATCGGAAGACCGTGGCCAAGGAAAGGATCCGCCAGGGCTACTTGGCGTATGGGAAACCGCGATTAGGCAAACGTAGTGTTGGGCGCCCTACAGCACGATTAATCGTGATGCCAAGAAAATGTAGGGACTGCCTAAGACCGGGATGGTTGGGTACTTCTTGGAGGAGCACTTTCGTTCAGTATAGGACGATTTCGTTCAGTAATTATTATTTGACTATTCATATTTATTCTATATTTATATTAATCCATAGATATAGTACAGAGGGTATAAATTACATTTCGTGAACCTCAACCCTTTATGTCCCATTCACACTTATTTAAATAGTTACGTGTGTTGCTATTTTTAACTAGTTACGATACCATGCTTACGAACTGCAAGAAAAATTCAATTTTTACTTAAATTTACATACAAAACAGCTGACAAAACAACCGATGTGGGTGGATGGTAAGAAATACTTTGGTATGTAAGGTTCAATGTACATACAAGATGACTCAACATTTTGCAAATTATTGTAATAGTTATGATGACGGCTTAAAATTCATATTATTAGTACCGAGGTGACTCACAAAATCTTTCAAAAGTGTAATAGAAATCTGAAAAAAAAGCGGTGAAATTTTATTTATAAGTAACAAAAAAACCGGCCCATACACATTGTTTATGCGCAATTGCGGTGTATTAATTTATTTCGTCTATGACCTGCAGTACCCTTTTACTCCAGATGTTTACGTTCATTATAATATATCTCCTCGAACCAAACAATCACATTCAGTCTCACCCGCAATATGTACTATGTGAGCATTACTCGTGTAGGCACAATTATAGCAATGTAGGAATTTTAGCTTTTTGCACATATAAAAGTAATCTAAGCATTGCAATAAATCCAGCTTTACTAGCGTTTACTATTTAGTTAACATGCCCAAGGCAGGAATGTTCGAAAGACTTCTAAATGTCCGCTGCGCCAAAGACGCCTTTTGTTCTAGTATATTATTGAATTAGTACTCAATCAGTAACCTCGAAGCAAATCTACCATAACAGACCACAAGTCCTAAGCCTAGCTGCAAACGTTTTTCGTTTTCTATTATATTCTCTATTCTATTTCTCTTATTTCTGTTTCGTCGAAAAATAATAATAAAAGTCGAATTTGTCTGTTTTAATATTTTGTAGTGTTAAAAATATCCAGTAAATTTAGCTCCGTTATTCATTAGTCGTCATTGACTTAACCTATTCGTCGTAAATGAAACGTGATAAAAACAACAATGTTAGTGCGACCTCATCTCAAGGAATGACCTAAAGCATTATGATAGTAAAGTGCATCGTCGCAAACACTTGAACGCTTTCCAAATGTCTAGTCTAATTCATTATACACACATACAGACCTATGCAACTTCTTTAATTTTTTTTGTTCATATAATCTGACTAAATGTATTGTTTCCTAATTTTTACACGCTTTTTATTAGCTTCACCTGTATGTTTGTAACCGACTCCTTTGGGTGCAATTTTGACTCACTTTAAACGGCTAGATTTCGTTCAAACTTTGTAGATTCATCGAGGACCGATGGTAATACACTAATTTGAAAAACGTCGCCCCACGCTTTTTACATTAAAATTTAATTTCTTTAAACATATTGATGGCTGTTTCCCTCGTGTGCAATCATCTGTAAGATATACATACCTACAGGTATTTTTATTTTATCCACCAAACATTATTGTAGTAAAATAAAATAACAATGACCCTGTCTGTCACATGGTCAAAGTAGGTCAATTTCTGACGTCAGTTATCGATATTTCAAGGTATATCGCAATGGTAACTAAACTTCACATCATATCTGATGGCTCATCGTCCACAACATCTACGTCCTAATCATTATTATATCCTGTCAAATCGCCAACGTAACGACTAAAAAAGAACTTTTTGGTTAAGGTGAAATATTGCACTATATTACAAATCAAACTAACAACTCTTCAGCAAAGACTTTTATGTTTCTATAGAAAATATGTCTCACAAACAGCGTGCTATTTTCGAATAACTTGCTTATCAACAGTAGTTTCGCAAGGAACATGTGGACGTCATAGCTGATCCAAACATTTACAAGGAAGCCATCGGAAAGGTCGATCGACATTTTTCCCAATTTACAATGACGCCACACCATGTGGTTTTTTATACATGTGGCCCGAACGTTCTAGAATGAAGACGATTTCATGCTGTGATATTTCATCAACATTTACATAATTTTCATTTACATAAAAATAATACTGTATTATTATACAATTATACATATGACTAGAAACATCAGATTAGCGTGTTGGCTTCAAAATATTTTTAAACTAATCCGGTTGTTACCAGAATTTATCAAAACCTCGTATTAATTATGTCTGCTAAAATGTCATTTAATTTTAGATAAATAAGCTAGTGAATTTGTAAATCTGAGTGCCGTGCAATGGAAGAAGCCTATGTCTAGCGGTGGACTGCAAAAGGCTGACGATGATGAAGGTATTGAAACAGATGTAAATAAAAAAATATGTTCAAGGAAGTTATTCAATGGAAGAGAAGCTTTAGGCAAATATCACCAAGCTTTAATTTCACACTTCTATAATGCGATAGTAAAATAGAATCAACTGTTAGTTTACCAGTGCACAATAATGTTTATAGCACGATGCAGAATCAATAATTACGACGTCGTTCTACTGATATCCACTAGATGACGTTGAAGTCTGTTTTTCCTTTAAGTGAACACCCGTTTTCATCAAGTTATTTACACATTTGTTAGTTTATATTATTTAAAAAAAAATGTTGAATTTATTTATCATTGTAAGTAGGTATTCGACTGATTGACAGTTCTTGACAGTATTGTGTATACCCAAACAAAATAAGAAAGTAGAATCAGAAAACCCAGAAAAAGTCACCACTTTACTAAATTTAATCCAGTTTATTGGCCACTATATTTAAAAATAGTCTAGACGCGCAAAAGGTAAGTGGTGATTGACGCAAGGTAGTATTTGGCATGTGATCAAAAGTACCTTACGTCACTTACGGTTTAATACGTGCAGTAGGCATCACCATGCCCCATTTTCACTTTCGATTTTGTACAACACTTCATCATAAACTGAAAAAACATCATTTCAAAACTTAAATTCCCACGAACAAATTAGTTAGATGATCGTCATACTGCGATACTATGTAAACAGTTAATATTTGCAACCGGAGACAGCAGGATAACCGATTCTACATGATATCTAAGCGGCTAGACTTGGCTTGGGGCCAGTGGCTTTCGCCAGGTCATTCTCTCAAGAAAGTTGGCTAAAATATCTGACGCAACGTGTTAAACGTGTGTAATCAAAACTGTTTGGTTTGTACAGAGAATCTTAAAAGTGACGGTTTCAACGAAAATATCTATGAATATTGCGTTAACAAGTAAATTGGTTGCAAGTAGTGACTCAACCTAAATGACTAGTAGTGAGTCAGGAATTTGAGTGACATTGAGATGAATTTGGTACACTAGCAATTTCAAAAAAGAAGGCTACAGTTTCAATTTTATTTTTATAAATACCCTCAATTTTTCAAAATAGGTACACATATTTACGTTTATAATAAAGCTATTATTAGTAGATATATTTTATGAACTATTGAAGGTTCTGATTACGTAAAAACGAAAGAAAAAATAATATAACTCCTCATTTAGACCACTGAAGCCCAAACAAATCGAACCGAATGCCAGCATTGTTATTATTACGTAACAACAAACATATAACATTAGAATTATCAATTGATTACCAAAATATAGGTCCAAACAAAGCGATAGTACTATTAATACTTGATAAAGTGTCAATAAAACCGTCTAAGCTACGCAGAATATTTATCGTTTTGTTATTAATTAACATACCTAATCGTATACGAACGTCTACTGCGCAGTTAGTTAGTAAAGGAAAAAAAATAATGTTAATATTACAAAACAATGCTACATATTACTGTTTCATACCAATTACTGCACATTGTGGTTTTCGATTCATTAGGAACTTATAAATAGGTAAGTTAAAAGTATAATCAAGTCGCAATAAGTTTATGAAACAAATAGTGGCGACTAGCGACTGTTCAGTATTGGTGTCAGGCGATCGTGACGTAGACACCACACCCACTGATTCATGACCTTGATCCAAGTTCTAAAAATGGTTTGTCCTAAAAAACAAATCTAAATGATAAATAATACATAGTTACTACAGCTAGTAGTGACAAGAACGTTATAAACTGCTGCCCACAAGAACATAAGTGTTCTCTTTAAACCTCGTTGGAAAGGAATGGCTGCCGTATGTCTAGTTTAAGTATGTATGTCGTGGGTGATTCTCTGTTCTCTTTGCTTCCGGGTCATTGTTAACATTTATTCTTTAAAAATTTTACTCTTAAAGTAAACTAGAAATATTTAAATCCTTGGCATTTTGTCACATTACCGATTTACATAATATAGTATTTTTAGTTAATTAAAAATGTTGAATTTTACATATATCTGTATAAGAGCAATAAAGTAGAAAAATTAAGGATTGAAATGAAAAAACATTCAGTCACATACAAGGCTATTTTTAGCTGATATTGGTATACTCGTAAACTGGTAGCGCTAAATGCGCACGAGTCATCGGACGGTGGGTGACAGAACTTGGGATCTGAATCTACAACGTATTTCGTGCTAATGTCGAATAGATAAGTATTTCATCATCAGCTGAATGTCGTCCACTGTTGATCATGAGGCAAAAATTAAAACTAAACTGGTTAAATATACACATACAATTTAATGCTAATAATATATTATATTATGGTATTAGTATGCAGCAAGAAGATTAAGGGAGGATATTATTATATTATTTGCTTGTTAGGATATTGAAAAAACTTCTGAGACCTTACGAGAGTTATGTCTAGTACGGCTATATCTGTTTTAACGAAAGACAATATCTGAATTATTTAAGCAGATTTTATAAAACTGCAAGTCAAATTTAACATAGTTAAATAATATACTAGTTGACCCAGCGAACTTCGTACCGCCCAACTTTAAAATTCCAGAACTTGATCGCAGCGCCACCTACCGGGTCCAATTGCGAATCTAAACCATTCCCAGATCCCCTTGAACACACACAAAAAATTTCATCAAAATCGGTCCAGTCGTTTGAGAGAAGTTCAGTGACATACACACTCACACAAGAATTATATATATAAAGATGTATATAGAATCTATATTTACTCAACATAGTACCTACTTGCACTTACATTGATATGTATATTAACTCGGTAACTCCTACGAACAAGTCATTCAACATACATTAAATAATTTATCATAACTTACTTGAAGCATCATTTATATTGTTATTCTTCAATTTACAAGTACTTACTTTAATGACGTTCATTGTTTTTGAAGTATGTAGATACACTTCACAAATAAATTGCTTCAACGTGTTGTATTGAAACAATCAGATGCTCTAATCTAATGGTAATTTAAATAAGAGTGTTTGCTGAACGAATTTAGACCATAATGCAATAGACGTTATTTGTTACTTGGTTTATTTTAATTGATCAGTGTAACTTGACTTTCACTCTAAATTTCTTAAGCTTTTTATGGTAAGGCAGATGGTTTACCTGACAATAAATGACTACCACTTCCAATGGGTTAAAGTAACTCAAAAACAACAAGTTTGTTGGCGCCTCGATTAGGCCCCTTAAACCTGAAGCATGGCAACTTGCAAATAGTTATTCAATCTTTTCGCATTTGGCGTATAAACTTTTTCTATATATGAATTTCATGTAAACCCCCTTTCCTGTAAGAAATTTCTTCTCAAAAATGCGCACAAAGAATTCTCTTCACGTATCCTTACTAATACCACAGAATACGAAAGTTTGTATGTATGTTTGTTGCTCTTTCACGCCAAAACTACTGAACGGATTTGGAAGTAACTTTACAGTAATATAGATAGATAGATAACTCTTTATTTGCACAACATTTTACAGAGTTACATGAATGAACAAAATAATTAAATATCAAGTGTACAAAGGGCGGCTTCTTCATCATTATCATCATCATCAGCCTATCGCAATCCATCCATCAGCTATTAACACATTGAGCAATAATCTGCTACTTTTTAATCGAGATACAAATAATCGAGATACACGTTGATAAATAGTTTTGTTAACAATGTATGGTAATATAGCCGGCTAAAGAATTTATATTTAGAGTGCGCCGTTTCAAATGAATCCGCTGCGCAGTTCGTTATTTTAGTTGGTAAGAACAGCTGACACATGGCAACATAGATCACGGACGTATCGCGCCACATGGCTGGCCGCTCACTATCAGATTATTTGCACCTCTTTCCTTCATATAAACTGTTTATCGATTTATGGTTTAGTAATTAAATTAAATCAGTTTTTATAAGTTTACTATGTTTAAAAACATACGCAACCGCATCAAGATGTGGTTGAAAAAATCGTAAATACATGAAGAAAAATACTTAGGTTTGAGAGCAGGGAAAACAGGAAAAAGTATATTTTTACTAGCTTCTGCCCGCAGCTCTGTCCACGTGTATGTCTGTCCGGTTAATATGAGTTCCAGCTATAATATAGCCAACACTCAAAAATAATGTGGTTTTCTTTGTGTAGGTAAAAGCATTTTCAAAATCGGTCTTCTAGAACCAGAGATCATCTCCTATTACATCACAACCTCACAACTTTACCTCTTTATGATATTAGTATGGATAAACAAGAATAAGTTTGCTTACTAATGCAACGAAATAATGAGACAAAATAAAAAAAAATACAAATGAAACGCGTTGCTACAGTATCAGAATATGAACGAGAAGTACTTTCATCACCGTTTTTTACAGAATACACAAACAATATGATTCAGTGAGAGCTCCTTGTCGACATTATCTTGATTGATATAAAATTATGCTTGCTAATTTAACCTTAATTACTAAAACATTTTTAAAAAAACCGATTACTCAGTCTGTATTTATAACCAATGATTAGTACAATAAAGAATTAGGGATGATAAAATAGCAGAGTACAATGAACCTAATTTTCTGAGCACACTTCTAGTTCTTGAGCTATCTACTTCAAAAACCAATAAAGTCTATATTCGTCTCACTTCGCGCTAAGTTAAACATCTGTCCTGTAGTTGCTAGCTGCATTTAAGTCTGTGGATTATCATATGATGTCATATATGTTTTGTTTACTCTGTAGATATGAGTCAAGTGTCGTCACAATTTTAGATCGTCAGTCAACTCGTGTGACGTTATAATCTTTATTAATTTTATAAAGCTAAAGAGTTTGTTAGTTTTAGGAACTACTCTAAATTGAAAGCGTTAAGTCCTATGCTTTAGGTAAAATTTCCAAAAAAAAACGTTTCTGAATGGTATCGCTCGACTATGTTCGAGCTATACGTACATTTTAACTACATATTTACATACTCAATGACAATAGAATAATTATTATAGGAGGTGTAATACTTTATGTAATTCTTTTTTTCCTATATCATATAACGTCTCTAGTGTCTCCACCTCGTCAAAAAAAAAAGATCGTATAACGTCGAATATCGAATTTAAAATATTACTATTGAGGACAAAACTGACAATGCTAGTAAAAAACTAGTCTGATTTGACAGGTCCACAACAGAGTGCACACTGGCCTAGATAGTCCTGACGTTTTAGAACAAATTGATAGCCACCGTCACTTTTTATTAATTACTAGCTTTCCGCCCGCGGCTTCGCCCGCGTAGAATTCGCTTATATTGCGCGACACGGTAAGGGTAGAATAAACAATCTTACATGATTTTATGTTTGATATTAAGGAACTTCGACACAAACTTTCGTCCCCTATTTCAAACCCTTTTACCTTTAAAAATGGCCATTATGGTTGCCATGCAAGTGTGTTACGCCTAGCAACCTGTGAAGTTTTGACAGGAGATAAACAGTGATACATTTTGACATCTAAGATTTATGTATTTTTATAATTTTTTCAAGCTTTGGCCCTTGTATCTCGATTATTGCAGTAAAAAGTAGCCTATGTCCTTTCCGAAGTTCAGTTCTATCTTCATACCAAATTTCATCAAAATCGGTGCAGTGGTTTAGGCGTGAAAGCGTAACAGACAGACAGAGTTACTTTCGCATTTATAATATTAGTAGGGTTTAGCTGAGGCCCGCGTTGTTACCCGCATTTATTGTTGTAAATCGCGGTAACACAGCAGTTTAAAAAAAAAAGTTATTAGGACATCAGCTTTCTGCCAATGAAAGTCCTTTCAAACTTAGTAAAGCCGTTTCAGAGATTACCCGAAACAAACCGGCAGATATACAAAAACTTTTAAATTTGGAATACTAATACTTTCCTAAGCACATTAAAACTGTTAATTTGATATTACATACAGACACTTTTATTGATTTGTACTTATAGATAAGTAACATAAGAAGGTGATGTTAAGAAGCCTGTCTTTTTTGCAGAGATCTCCCTGCGGTCGAATTTCAACCGTTATAAAGTTCTTGTTTTATTTTATTGACCAACATATTTTGAACTATCATTGTGTACGTTTTACACAACACATTAGGGCATTAAACTAGACCTCTATGTACGCAGACTTTTTTACTTAAATTTTAAATATTTAGTACATTCTGTTTTACTTATTATACTAGCACTTTTGCACTGCAACAAAGCTACATTAAGTATTCTATATATGAAATACTTTCTTTTGACATAAATGTGTAAAAAGGAATACCAAGTATATTCTTAACGTAGATTAATTACCAGCTACCCGGGACCACGAGCGGTAAAACCTGTTTGTAATATCGGGAAATAGAAGGTTTCGTAAGTTTGTGAATAATTTCATCGCGAATAAGTCCGTCTCTACGACAAATACTTTGAGTTAAAGTCATCAAACTCTTAAAACAGAATTGTAACGGTAAAATATATCTCGAGTATCAGGATTCGACATGTCTTTTGTTGGTCACATATTACGATCTATGTGAGTGTATACATAATACGTAGATAAAGGCTAGATGCGCCTCGTCGCAAATGTCACATCGCGCCACCTACTTTTCATTTGCAGCCAAAAGTAGGCTAACCATATTTGGTTTTTTGGTACCCCTTGCCATCTGGCGCTTAGAGCGACCGCTCCACTACTTTCACCAAGGGCCGGTGTTCTGGTTGTTTCAATTTTAAAACTTGGAATTTTGAATATTCAAACCCTGATAATTTTCACACGCACCGCTGTCCTTTAGGCATGTTTTTGATTTTATTCACCGATTCTACGGTTCTTTACCTAAGGCTTTACATGCTTTTCTCCAATATTATTGCGGGTTCTTCTTATGGTGAATTTGAATAATTGACCGTAAAGATACGTGTTTAGAATTCTTAGGGTGTTTTTCTCAGGAACTAATGCCTTTTAAAACCCGTTTATTGACATGCATGAAAATAAACGTTAATGCATAAACTGGGACCCGGAACACATAACTGTTAACTTTTATGTGCCATTCATGTATTTGGACTAAATATATTACATATTATATTTAAGGATTTCGATACTTGATAGATGTACTTGACTTTCAAACAATGTAGGTCTTCATATTGTATTTATTTAATTATAAATGTAGATATACTTCGCTGAAAGCTAGTAACGGTAAAACGTATAAACATTTAACGATTAATATATTCATTTGTATGATTCACAAAAGCAAAACTAGCAGCTGGAGGTATGTAGTAGGGTCGCGGTCGTCGTCACACACCCTAGTTAAAAAGTAATGTGACTCATAATTAGCAACCCTTTGTTTAGTTTAAATGGTGTCGATAATGCTCAATCGTGCGTGACCGAAGTTGACGTGTACTGACATTGTTACTACACGAACAGTACGATCACCATTAAAAATAATATTAGATATAGGTGCCTGACACAAGAACATTTCAAACGGTTATATGCGCGAAGTTGATAAGCGATATTGTTGTCATAACGCATTCATAAAACTCACGCATGAATGTATTATATTAGTGTTAATCATTGAAGTCAATACATCATTCGAATATGTACATAATTAGTTTCTATTTGACAAAACTTTCGTGACTAAACATAATGTAAATGGATTAGTCATAAATGTCGTTGCTATTGTTACGACTGTTGCGATTACACAAGATACTAGAACAACCTCAGCAACGTGAAGGAAGTAAAACTGTTTAAGCATATGGACTCGCTAATTAGTAGACACCATGGATTCGTTGATTCACAGAATTGGAAGAGTGCCAGAGGGTTCATTTGCCGCATGTTCCTCTTAACTTCTGGCTTTTACACATTAACTAAGACATTTCATATCACCATCGCGTTTAAATGCGGTTTCACTTTTGCCGCTTATTACACTGATCATTTCAAATGCAGTGTGCATGGCTGTTATGCGTACCTACCTTTGTATATTATTAAATATGTAAATAACAGGTTGGATAACGTTAATTTGCACTTAGTTTGATTGGTGGCAACTCTGTAAGTTAGTTATGTAACAACAATCTCCGTGTTCCTGGCTTGTCAGACCTGTCCTGCCAGTGGCCGGTCCGGTTGTAAATAAAAAGCTGTCGTAGATAAATTGTTCCGCTGCAATTATACAAGTATAACGAAAAAAGTTAACGTTTTAATAAGTGTACTTAACCTTGAATGAAGTCAAACTGTTACTAAACGTTGGCAATTTGGAATATATGACACATTGATTTGTCAAATGACGTAACATCCTGAAATTCATACAGTGTTGTTGCTTACATACTGAGTATAGAGGATGGAGACAATAAGGAACCGATAACACCAAAGATGGGAGCTTCCGTCAATTTCATTAATATTTATAGAGAACCGAATGATTTGTCTGCCAGACTATTAATAAACTGATAATGATCTTGCATTTATTTCAAAGGTAAACATGCTATGACTACAAGAATTGACATGTTTCATGTTTCGAACTATTTTTTACATATACATATGTATATCATAAATACTTTATAATACACGTATCATCTACCAGCTTTTGCCTGCGGCTCCATTCCTACGTAAGTCGTATCGCGGTAAAGAGTATAGAATATTCAAAGTATCTCATTGCCTAATTTCATTGAAATCGGTGCAGTGGTATAGTCATAAAATCGAGAGAAACCAGATCGATAGAGTTACTTTCAAATTACTAGTTATACTAGTTCCATCGCGCGATGTTTTCCATGGTTGTAGTCGTAAAGATACAATGGGCGAAGTTAGTCTAAAAAATAAAAGTAGTTCAAGTTACACCTTATACCATCAGCTTTCTGCCATCGGTGTAACCTGTCTAGCCGAAACAACAAGCAGAAGTGTTTCTTCCGTATGTTCGTTCACACACAGAACAGAGAGACTTCGTACTCATGAACAATCTGAGAGACAGACAAAAAATGAAAATTGCTTCATTGTATGCAAGTACTGTTTCATAATGTATTAAGTTAAAAGCTATTAAATTAAAATTACAAACAGACATCTGTCTTGTTGGTCTAGCTAGTGGTTGGCGTATGCGGCTGCTGATCAAGAGGTCTCGGGTTCGATTCCCGGGTCAGACCAAATATTTGTATGATCCACAAATATTAGTTTCGGAGTCTGGGTGTTTTTCTATGTATAATATGTAATAGTATGTATTTACAAAAAAAGTATGTTTATGTATAAATATCAAACTACCCATAAACTACCCACTCTGCTTAGTGTGGGGACTAGATGACGTTGTATGTAAGATGTCCGAATTTTTTATTTCATTTTTAGGGTTCCGTAGCCAAATGGCAAAAAACGGAACCCTTATAGATTCGTCAAGTCTGTCTGTCTGTCTGTCTGTCTGTCCGTCCGTATGTCACAGCCAATTATTTCTGAAACTATAAGAGCTATACTGTTGAAATTTGGTCAGTCGATGTATTCTGTGAACCGCATTAAGATTTTTACATAAAAATAGAAAAAAAACAATACATTTTGGGGGTCCTCATACTAGGAACTGAAACTAAAAATTTTTTTTTCATCAAACCTATACGTGTGGGGTATCTATGGATAGGTGTTCAAAAATGATGTAGAGGTTTCTAATATCATTTTTTTCTAAACTAAATAGTTTGCGCGAGAGACACTTCCAAAGTGGAAAAATGTGTGTCCCCCCCCTCTAACTTCTAAAATAAGAGTGATAAAACTAAAAAAAAAATATGTTGTACATTACCATGCAAACTACCAACGAAAATTGGTTTGAACGAGATCTAGTGAGTAGTTTTTTTTTAATACGTCATAAATCGTAACACGCAATTTACCTTTTAACCAATCAATACACTAGTATAAAAACATCGAAGAAAGTTACAACGAACTACAAGAACTTTTATATGATGTTACTTGCTGATACGGAACCCTTCATGGGCGAGTCCGACTCGCACTTGGCCGCTTTTTTTATTTGAAAGGGCGATATTACTGCTTAAAGCAATATTTTCTAGGCAATTTTGGGGAAAAGTAGATCAGAACAGCTTTTAGAAACTGATCACTGTTGTTATAACTATTTATTTCAATTACGTATGTTATGTAGGTACTACTACTACGAAATAACTAAAATGTATTTTGTTACTCAGCTTGGAATGAAGGAGGTACTTACAGCATACCAAGCCTGCCTAGTTAGGTACGTTCTGTACAATGGTCTTGTATCAATTTCGCGTTCCAGTGTAGGTATACAAAACGTGACACTAGCTACAAATAAGGTGAGCAGAATTTATTCAATGCTCTTTAGTGCTGGGTGAAAATGGTTTAGGTGTGCCTTATTTATTCCTGTGGACGACGCCAAAAAGCGTTTTGACATACATTGTAAGAACTATACTTCGGTTAAAGCTGCTAAAGGTAAGTTTGTGAATATATTGGCTTCCATATTATTTGCAGCAATACAAAATTTGCCTGCTCGGTTGGCCTTATGATTTATGGCTCGCCAAATACCACATTAAACAGCACTTTGTGTGATCCACAAATTGTTGTCCTGAGTCTAGATGTTCTTTGTATCCATTTCATGTGTGTTCGTAAAGTCTCCTACGACACAGAATTCATACTGTTATAAAAATGGCCGTGTGTTTTACATAGGAATCCAATCCTAAATTTCTTGAAAGATTTCTAATAATAGCAAGATCCAAAGGTATAATGGTGAATATATATTGACGTGTTCGATGTTTATATCTGCGTTTAATTTATTTTACATCCGACC
The DNA here is from genome assembly GCA_932526445.1 of Phragmatobia fuliginosa. Taxonomy (NCBI): domain Eukaryota; kingdom Metazoa; phylum Arthropoda; class Insecta; order Lepidoptera; family Erebidae; genus Phragmatobia; species Phragmatobia fuliginosa. Next base: position 19,906,861 of record OW052061.1, read on the forward strand.
TTTCCATCGCAAACGGACGCCAATTCAAAGCTCGAGTTTCAAGTGTTAAATACTTCGAGGCTACATATAACGGCTTCATTATATTCTTGTTACATTCACTGTTGAAAAACATTGTAAAAGAGCCTAACGGAAGTTCGACTGAAAGAGTCAATGAGATGCGTTGCGATGAACAGTTTTTAAACATGTTTGCACAAAGGGAAAGTGGCCACCGCTTAGCAACAAGCTACAGTAATTGGTTAGGCATGCAATTCCAAACAGCCAACGGGTCACTCCTTCCGTTACGGCCGGGAACACAGACAAAGGGCGAACGAGATGTACACCTGTCCTGTTTATTCGTATTCCTATACAAACTGAAGGTATTCAAATCAGTTGTAGTTAATTTAACATATACAATTGTGGAAATTTCCTTTGTTAAGTTGAAAAAAGTAAAATAGTGACTCATTGCTAACAAGGATAATTCCTTCCATAAACTTCCATGAAATTTGGAGAAAAATGTAATATGTTTTATTATAACAGACATTTTCATTTACCCCTAAAGTTAATGCGGCCTAACAGTCCTCTGCTCTACATAGGCCTTTATCACCATTATACCACGCTGGTCAGACGGGTCATAGGTTTTTTTTCAAGTCTTTCTTCTTATTGCAATGATGTTTTCATGAGTAGTTTGTCCCTTAGTGGGTCCCGTGGGATGTTGACACTATGTTCTTAATCCGTCACCATACAGAAAATAACGGTATTAACGTACTTTAAATTAGATCTAAATACAGAACTGCACCAATTATGATCTAGTTACGTATTGTATTCTTGTATACTAGTAAGGGTGCATAATAAAAAGGCCATGTGAGTCGTTACCAGAACCGTTATTAATTTGTTGCAATCAAACCTTTAAAATTCCTACATATAAGCTCCTATTAAGAGACAAAACGCTAGGATTCGAAAGGTAAATTTTTCCAGAAAATAATAGCCTAATATATTCTGTTTCCAACCTAAACAAACTTTCACCATTCGCGGTGGAAGCAATAAGTTCTATTTATAGTAAAGACTTGACGGCCTGCACATTTCAGAATAAATTGTCTAATTAATACGTCTTCCAGTCATGGGTCGGTGACGAAGATAAGAGGTTTAATGAATACATAATGTGAACCTTATCTCAAGGCTTGAGAGACATCGCATTCGTACACCATGAAACGAAATAAATATGTCGGCGAGATATTTAGGAATATTTTCTATGTAGGTACGATGGAGCGATGAGACTAGAAAAACAAGTTCTTTCACCTTCAAAGTAAAATTTAGTTCTAATAGTGGAAGAAATCTCGGAATAAATTTTCATAGATGCTTGACGGATGAACGTCAGTGGTGCTTTGACCGAAGCGGTCGTGCGTCAGCATTTTGTTCGCACGGAAATAGCGCGGTCTATGAAACTTTGGCACCGTATACCTTTGCAGGAGACACTGACACTTAAATTCGACTACATTCTGTATCTGGGAGACACATGACTTTATTTTTGAACAACAAAGAAAACTCGTTATGGGCTAATAATTCTTTTTCGCGAGCAGATGAATTTATTTTATATGTTAAGAACTGTTCTAGAATCTTTATCTTTAGATATATGAATCAGCTGAACTATTCCCTGAATATCTGTCTTATATCTATTTATAACCAATGTAAGACATACCAGGAAAGTACGTATCAACAGCGGATAGTGAGTATTCACAATTACGGTTGAATGAAGTTATCGCACGGGAAATAGGCAGTTACTAAGGCAGCAATGATAATCTGAAACAAAAAAAAGACAAAATATTGTAGTAGTTTAAGAAGGTACTGGACTTAGATAATTTAGAAACTCATATTTTTAAAACTGTTAGATTTATTATGGTAATAAATATATATTTTTACACCATCGGAAAGTAGAGATTTCATCTAATAGAAAAAACCCAATTTTTGTGAAAAACGTTCATATTTTGACGGACGAATTTTCGATTGAAAATTAGGGTTTTTTTTTGGTATTCAGTCAAAATGAGGTGAAAAAATAGATATTTCAAATCAAATAAATATTTGTAAAAGATAAAAATAAAAAACCAAAAATTGGTTTTTTGAATTTTTCCCATAAAATTTGAGGTTATGTGAAAAAAGTGTAAATGCAAAAGATGAAGATCTTTTTATTACCAACAACTTTGCCATTTATATTAATAGATTATAAAATAATTATAAAATAGTTATTATTATTTTATACTACTATTAATTATTTTATAATTATTAAATTATAAAATAATTAATAAATATAAAATAATTAATAATTATTAAATTATAAAATAATTAATAGATATAAAAACAATTTGTACTATAGACAAACTAGACCAGGGTAGAAACCTCTTAAAATAACAAAAAGTGAACATAAATTATAGTAGGATGAAACTCATTGTAAAAGGAGGAGAATAGTACAAAAAATAAAGAAAAAATAAATTACGGGCGATCTGAGGTCGGGAAGGGGGAGAGGGGGGGGGTTTAAGGGAAAAAAATGGCTTATCTCGATTTCCGGCGAAACTACAAGTCCTATGGAAAAAAGTTAAATGGCAAAGTTGTAGGTAATAAAAAGATCTTCATCTTTTGCATTTACACTTTTTTCACATAACCTCAAATTTTATGGGAAAAATTCAAAAAACCAATTTTTGGTTTTTTATTTTTATCTTTTACAAATATTTATTTGATTTGAAATATCTATTTTTTCACCTCATTTTGACTGAATACCAAAAAAAATCCCTAATTTTCAATCGAAAATTCGTCCGTCAAAATATGAACGTTTTTCACAAAAATTGGGTTTTTTCTATTCGATGAAATCTCTACTTTCCGATGGTGTAAAAATATATATTTATTACCATAATAAATCTTCTCAGAAAATGCAAAAAATGAAAAAACTCGAATTCGATTTTTTTTAATCGTTATATAGATATGTATTAAAATTTACACTTTAATCACTTGAAAAACGTAAGATTGCATGTTACAATGATAAACAAAAATATTGCAAATCGAAATATACTACTATAATTAACAAAGAAATAAATAATAAAGTTAATATTAAATTAAACATCTACAATACTTTGAGAAAGTTGCAGAATCTTCTATAAAGTATATGCGTGTATGCATATTTATTACTATTTTAAGATAATTTAATACCTGAGTGACCTATGAAAAATTCTTGGCTATTAAAAGGTTTATATTAAAATTTACAATGGGTTTCATCCTACTATAATTTATTTAGTTTTCAAACATTAAAAGCACTGGTCTAAACTTGATACATGACCCAATTTGCCGTTAAATCGTTTAAAACCGTCAAAACAACAAAGACTGCCCTTCTTTACCGTGCATGCTGCACTTAGGACGTTTTTAACATTAAGCAAGCTACGTTAATATTTATCGGATAACTATGCAACTTTTAACTTTAGCATCACTGCAGTAATATATAAGATAAAACAATAATAATCATAATAATATTATAATCTAATCAGATAACATAATAATAATCAAATTATAATAAAATCAGATAATTCTATGTGTAATTAAATCACAGATAACAAGATCGTTACCATAGAACGCTCATTTACGCGAATATCGACACAATATTGTATTTGAATGACTGTAAGAAAGTAAGTTTATAGCGGTTCATGATTCAAATTTGTCGATAATACGTTCAAGTTTAAGGGTTGACCATTTTATTATTGCATGTTTAAAATTCATCAACCTAGTACTAACGCCCATTCTTGACTCATTACCAAGTATGAGTCATAGTCGTAGATATCATATTAGATTAATCCTAAGGACATCGTCATCATAAGCCTATCTTAATCTACTGCTCCAATATCACGCCACTAAGTTCGATCCTTGGCATGCAATATTATCATTGTCATTTAGACATTCATTTGATTAATTCAATGTATTATTAATTTGTATCCGAACTCATCAACTGTAGATAAAACTAACGTACAGATAAGTTGTGCAATTTTAAAAGAAAATAGTGAATCAAGAATATTTCAGAAAAAACAGACGTTTTTTTTTCCAAATTCCCGGTATATTGTTAAACGTGTTATACAAAATATTAAGTGGCGAATAACACTCCGCGTGCACGAAAGAAACGTCACAGGATTAATAATAAACAAAAAACTGACTGACGCAAATTCTCACGCAAGCTGTATTGTGCACGTTGCATTAAGTACATACGTCATAGCGAAACAAGTATTTAAATAGTCCCTGGAAGTGTGGCTACATAAACATAAATAATAAACTGCAATTAGAAATCAACGTCAGATCAATTGGACCCATTTGTTATACAATTCCCAAACCTCACTAAATCATAAAGTTACGTCAGTTGCGTCCACATAGTCCGGTTCCGACCAAGATTTCCGGTTCTTATCTACTCTTAGGAAGTATATAAGAACCACATATTACATAAGAGATCTACCTAAATCCAAATAGACATTAGATGAACAAAGAACCAACGTTAACATATTCGTCGGCGATGTATAGGTAATGTAAATGCCCTAACGGGAGGCCCCGAGAACGCAAATGGGAAATCTAAAATGAATTGGGCAGAGTTCCAAGAAGCCGGAAACAGCCAAAACTATCAACTTTACATATCATAATCTACATATATATCTTGTAGTAAAAGTGTATCACAACACAATACGTCTAGAAAGTTCTTTGAACTAATCGTTTGCCAAAATTTGGGAAAATTGTTAAGCGATATAGTCACACATGATTCGCTAGATCAGATGAAATCCTTACCTCCTTGATTAGAAAGAGCTGAGAGTATTCTGACACATTGTTTGCACTAAACAGTTACTTACAAAAGTTCATTTGCAATCGAATGAAACCAATATTATTGATATATGTATTTAAAAAAACTACGGTTAGCAGGAGCTTCCCGTAAAGTGGATATCTTTTTCACGATTTCAATGCTTCTACTGCTTAAGCATATATCCTACCCTTGTCTATGCAGTAACTGTAACATTTAATAAAAACTTCAAGGAAAGAAAATGTACATGTTACAAAACAATTTTAATATGCAAAAGTTTATTATATTTTTATATTGTCAGATAATGCTCTACATAAATATGATAGAGAGATTACTTCCCAATGCGTCATTATCTGTATGAATTGTAATATATTTATCTATGACTCGATTACTGAATATTTGCCAAAACTGATGTAGGAAATTATTCTAAAATATGGATAAAATATATTATTATTTAACATTCGTGTGTAGAAATAATTGCACTGAGCAAGAATCGATCAAGCTGTCCAGACGTCTGAGTCGCACATTCAGCCGCCACGTCACCCATATCATCAAATATGATGCAATATTGCTCACTTGTAGAAAATGTGTTTTATATCAAACCAGAAATGAAACACTTCTATACGGAGAATATTGCTCTAATTAAAATTTATTTTTGTATCTTTATCTACGCACATTGAAAATTTTCACGCACAAGAAATTTCGTAGGAAAAAAATCGTAAACATTGCGAAAATTTGAGAAGAGGCAGACTGCGCGCGAACGACCACGTAGATAAAAATTAAAATAGATTTGGCTAAACGCCGCGTGCGCCGGTGCTCTAAACAATACTGAAAACTAGGTCGACTATCTGTTTACTGTGTCAAAAATGCCAACTATCTGTTTCAGATCTCACCACACCCGTTGTGTGCATAGGTAATTGTAGTATTGTACGATTCCAGTCCGCATTTTCACTTTTCAGTTACAAATAGCTTTGGCAATCCTAGTTCGCAATTATACTTTTTTAGATGAGTACATATAAAACAAAATGCCTATGCATTTATTAATTTAACGTAGGCACTATTTGAAGGTAGTCGATCGTGATCACCTTAAACACCTACAATATAACTTCGAAACCTGTTTAGCTCAGACAATGAACATAATATATTGCTGTAATGTACAAAATGACCCCAATTAAGAAAAGAGTCAATTATTAAATACAGAAATTCAATGGAAAAGTTCGCGGAATTCCTACAATGTGTATTTTTTGTCGAGGAAACAGAATTCTTGTCCTTCACGCTCTATCTTCCGCATTAAATCGCCAATAAGAAGAAAGTAATCACCACTTATCACTACTGAACAACTGTTATACCCAAGAATTAATAAACAAGAGTAGTAGTATAATAAAACCTTTTCTTATATTCTTTAGCTTATTCATATGGTTATGGTAGGTACTTATTAAAAATTGATAATTTATAGCAAAGGTGTTCAATAAACCGGTACGAAAGCGAATCGATTTAAAAAACCTGTTAAGAAGATTACGATAGATACAGCCCGAGGCTTCCAGCTTCATAATTATAGAGAAAATGTTTATTAAAAGGATAAACAATTTAAATTCAATTAACAGTCAATAAGTAAATTATATAACAGTACAAGAAGCAGTTCAAAAGTAGCGAAAAAAAAGACAAAGTTATCGTCAAAATAGATCCCAAGTATTTGTGTTCATTCTGTGTGTGGAGACTTTTTTTCGTTGTAAAAGAAAGTGTAAACTCATCGTGAGTCGAGTTTATATTGGTCTTCAACGCCTACACATCGTTACGTCTTATTAAGGCGATTATGACAATCTGTTGTGGTTTTATGTTATTTATGGCCACGTGCCAATCGAGGATTGTCTGCATTGTCATTGCTGCAGTTTAATACTGTAAGACAGTGAAATAGAAGTTTGTGTAAAGAGATACCTGAGTACGTTACGTTGAAACAGCAAGTTTTTGAAAGCAAAACAATATTAGTGTATTATCATTGTATAATTTTTGTGTCACATTGTTGCTTACGATGAACTCCGAACTACTTATGTAGTGTATGTGTCAGTGAGTTATTCATTCTCTCGTTCACTGAGAACGAATGAGGTGTCATTGTATTATTCATTCACTCCTTCACTACGAGTGAATGAGAAGGAAGCATTGTATAATCTCGAGATGACACAATTGAGTCGATTGTTACTCACTACGATAGCGAGTGGACGCCTGCGACTGTGAGCCGACAATATAGAAGGATTACTACAACTTAGCTAACACATTTATTTTAAATGAGTTTTGATGGTGAGTTGAAGAAGAGAGAGAGGGTAGATAAAATCATGCTTAAGCCAATAGGAATTGAGCATGATAGAAACGAGACGAAGTTACATAGGTCAGCCAGTATCTAATATACGAGTATATTTATTTATAGGCATACTTCTTAATGTCTTTTGATCATCGATAACTACATTTGACTCACGGACGTCAATTCGCACGTCTTCAGCGTCAAAGGAATGGTTTTAGTACCGTTTTCCAAAGAAAAAGAATAACTTATTCAAGTTTTTACGATATTCCTGTTACTTTTTAATGGGTTATAAAAAAACCATACTACTGTTATCTTCAGCATATTCCAAAAAGTCTTAAGTAGATAATTTTTAGAGAAGAATCTTATCTAAAAAAATTAAGAAAGTTGCTTTGAGTAGATAGATAAGAGTACTTTGCAAAAATTAGCAAAATTGGTCCATCGGATGAACAAGAACATTTTATAAATTCGAATGCGAGTTCAATGTTCATATGACAAAACAACATAATTATGTCAGGTCAGGAAGTATAAAATTAACTTCAACATGTTAACCAACGTATATTACAATATCAAACGATAACAAATAGGAAGTATCTTTGTAAGTGAATAGACAATAGAAAATAAAATAGAATTAAATAAATAGTGCCGGTATTCAGGGCATGTCCGTATAAAATAAAACAAGAAACTGTAATACGGTTACATAGGTGTTAACAACCGGCATCCAATATCCTACATTAAAACACTTGTACACATGCAAGCCATGTGTACATGAATCATGTGGCCAAGTATATGAAGAAGCTCCACCGCCTACAAAAGGCTACCATTAATCATGGACTCTTCATTGATCTGGCAAACTGCAGTATGGTGTTTTTATGCGTTTCGCAGTTTTGTGTATGTATGTGTTAGTACCTGGTTGTATAAAGTCACTGGCTTTTACCTGAAGCTCCGCCCACTTTTTGTATGTATATCTCGGTTATTGTGGTAAAGAGTAGTCTATGTCTTTCCTCAAGAATCAAAGTATCTAGTTACAGTTTACCAAAGTTTTTAGAAAGCCAAGACGTAGAAGATATTAGTATGGATATGCTATTTGTTACTTTGTATACTTAGTTTAAGGATCTCCAACAAAAGCTATACCTATGTACACAACTATAATCTAAAATAAAATTTACAATAATCTCTCGGAGGACTTTATTATACCCAACTACGGCAAAACCAAAAAAGCGGCCAAGTGCGAGTCGGACTCGCCCATGAAGGGTTCCGTACCAGTAACATAATATAAAAGTTCTTGTAGTTCCTTGTAACTTTCATCGATGTTTTTATACTAGTGTATTGATTGGATGAAAGGTATATTGCGTGTTACGATTTATGACGTATTAAAAAAAAACTAGAGTAAACTTTATTGTACACCAGTTAATACAGTTTACATACAAGAATACATCATTATACTGACCATGTACAATTGGCGGCCTTATCGCTAAAAAGCAATTTCTGCCAGGCAACCTTAGGATGGAAAAAAGATTATGGGTAAAAAATCGACATAATGGGCAGTGTTGGTGCGAGTTTTTTTAAATAATAAAAAAATAATAATAATAAAAACAAACTACTCACTAGATCTCGTTCAAACCAATTTTCGTTGGTAGTTTACATGGTAATGTACAACATATATTTTTTTTAGTTTCATCTCTCTCTTATTTTAGAAGTTAGAGGGGGGGGGGGGGACAAACATTTTTTCACTTTGGAAGTGTCTCTCGCGCAAACTATTCAGTTTAGAAAAAAATGATATTAGAAACCTCAACATCATTTTTGAAGACCTATTCATAGATAGGTTATTTATATTACCCACACGTATAGGTTTGATAAAAAAAAAAATCGAGTTTCAGTTGGCTATGGAAATAATTGGCTGTGACATACGGACGGACAGACAGACAGACAGACAGACAGACAGACTTGACGAATCTATAAGGGTTCCGTTTTTTGCCATTTGGCTACGGAACCCTAAAAAGAGTTGTGATTTTTACCCGACTACGGAAAAGTTAAAGAAGGGTTATAATTTTGACAGGCTATGTATGTATGTTCGTCTGTTCCCTCATAACTCCTCACTCATTATAACTGTATAAAAGTATCATTAGAAGCGTCTGGATGGTGCGCTGGTCTCTACAACGTGTCACTGAGACTAATGTGGCGCCCTCTAGTGATCATAAAGTACTGTGTAAAAATAATAATTTAAGATGTATATGTCGTGTTTGGTATTAGGGTGTAAATATATATTATTAGCACGGGTTGTTAAAGGGTTATGGTACAATTCTATGTTGTTCAAATCTTGTTTCATACTTTTTCAGTGTCGTTTTTGTCGTAGTTGGGTTTTAGTTTTAAATTTTTTTAGTTGACTGTAAATTGGGCTAACTGACTATGTGTTTTTTCTCGAAATTAATATTATGAGCCAGAAATAGCAATCCATAACGTGATCTCTTGGTTTGGTCCAAATTATGAACACAGCAAACGGCAAATGGCGGTGACACAGTTTAGCCTTCCACTAACATCAATGTAGAGAGAACAGAGATTTCTATGTCCCAAAATATTAATGAAATAAGTGTATTTAGGGAAGGTGATAGAGTGGAAGGTCAGGAGGCTTATACACAAGGAAGTCAGGTTAGTCATAGTGCATCTTCGTCATCAAGTCTATTCTCCAGCTCTAAGAAGAGAGGAAATTTGTATTTATTTTATGTTATTTTGTTAAGCTTATTAAAAGGGTATTGTATTAACAGAATTGTATAAACAATCATCAATCATCATCAACAGCCTTTAACAGTCCACTGCTGGACATAAGCCTCTCCTTAGAAAGGAGGTTTTGGCCTACTATACCGCGCTGGCCAGACGGGTTGGTATAGGGTTAGTTTGAAGTTTGGGGTGCTGCTGGCTAGAAAACCTCCACGTGGTGCACCCTGGGCGCTGGCGATAGCACTGTTCCTCCTCATTTCCTCCGCGTTATCTGGAGGGGAGGATTATCGCCAGCGGCTAATATTCTAGCTGGAGAAGAGCCATCATCGGCTCCCGGGCAAGGCCTGGTCCAGCGGGGCGGGCGTTTCCGCCGTTTCCCCTGCTGGCTTTTCGCTCTTCGGAGCAAGGAGGAGGTTAACCTCGTTAAAAAACCGAAGGTGGGACCCTTCATGGGTCGGAGTTTCTCCCGCTGGTAGCGGTGGAGAAAGGAGGGCGGGCTCGGCGTGTATTCACATTACCACCGAGCAGGCAGGGTGACGTAGTCTTCCTGCCACCGTCGGCATAGCGTAGCCCCGAGAAGAATGCTCTGATCGGGGGCGTGGGTCTTGGCTTAACCGCCTGGACCGCGAGGAAGAAAACCTCTATAAAAAATCACCCCGAATCTCAAGCTCTGGTGCGTGGCCAGGGGATGCATGGCTGATGGGAAGTTCAGTTGCGAACGCACCCCAAGCCGAGGTACCTGCGGACCCCTCGGTTTGGCTAAAAATTTACGCTTGCCCGGGTATTGGGGGATCTCTGCCCGGGTCGACCTTGTATTTCTCCCCCTCTCGTGGGTCTTATTATGGATACTCTAAATTTAAAAACAAAAGAAAACGGATTGGAAACTATTAACAACGAAATGGCAAGCTCAATGGCAAACGTAAGCGAAGAAGGCAAGAAGGAGAGTGAGGTGGTGAGCATCCTGGAGGATGTCTCATCCGAGGAGTTGAGGGTGATGATGGACACGCCCATCTTGGAGGGGCTCCCAGTAGTCGAACAGACGACTGGGAGCCGAAGAGTGTCGGAGCGCTTGCGCTCCAAGACTGCCGCGGCGGACACGGATGGCTCGGAGCCAATGCAGATGGAGCCGAGCGACGTCCGGAAGAAGCGCGAGCACGCTGGGAATGACGACGGTGACGCATCCCAGCCGAAACGTAGAACGGCGTCACCCTCGCCGGTCCCAGGCCCGTCAGGCTCCGTCTTCAAGCCGGAGACCTACCGGCGCAACAGGGCCGACAAAGAGGCAAAGGCGGAGGAAGATGTAGAGGAACTCTTGCAGAGGGTCAAGGAGCTGATGACGACGGCGGGAGATGTACCGCAGGCTCCTCCCTCCGTGCAGGATAGGGCGAAGGTGGCGGTGGACGTGATCCGCCGAGTGGCCACCAAGTCCACAAACCTGAAGGGCTCCTTCGTTAGGGCCCTTAAGGAGTCCTCCTCCGCCATCACGGGGGCCGTAGACGAGCTCGTCGGAGACGTGGCTCGTCTGCAGGCGGCAAATGACCGCTTGACAGCGCAGGTGGCTGAGCTCGGATACAAGTTCGCCTGCTTCCAAGCGAGTCATCCCGAGATGGTGGCCGCTGCCCTGCCCCAGCCTGCCCCAGCCCCAGCCAATGCGGCGATGCCTGACGCCCAGCTGCGCCAGGTGCTAGTCGCGGTGGGGCACATGCTGGATGGTCGCCTGGCGGATCTGAAGGCAATGCTGCCTCCACCCCCAGTGGTACGTCCGCCGCTGGCATCGCAGAGGCCGAAGGCTGCAGCGGCGCCGACCAAACTCCCCGTTGAGGGAGGTCCGGTGTCGTATGCGGCGGCGGCCGCTGCCCCGGCCTCTGAGGCTCCCCAGAAACAGGGGAAGGGGGCCAAGGCTCAGGCGAAAGCGCCGGCGAAGGCGCCGGCCCAGACGCCAGCAAAGGCGCAGGCGAAGGCGTCTGCCAAGGCGCCAGCGAAGGCGCAGGCGAAGGCGCCGGCAAAGACACCGGCCACAGCGCCGACCAAGGCGGTGCCGGAAACAGGAGAGGAGTTCCCCCCTCTCCCCACTCCAACACCCCTGCCGGGCACCTCCACATCTGCCGCTGCTAACGACAGCTGGCAGGTCGTGGGGAGCTCAAAGAGGTGCCAACAGCGGCAGCGGCAGCGGGCCAGAAGGGCCGCCGAAAAGGCAGCCGAAGCCTCGCAGCCACCGCCGGTGGTGACAGCGGCCACCAAAAAGAAGCCGCGAAAACTGCAGCCGCCTAAAACCGCGGCTGTAGTGGTGACCGTCACGCCGGAGGCGGCCAGTGGTGGACTGACCTATGCGGCTGTCTTCCAAAAGGCCCGGGCCAGTCTTGCCAGCGAGTTTGGACCGGCAGGGGTCAGGTTGCGCCGCGCCCAGACGGGAGCTCGAGTCCTCGAGTTCCCTGGAGCAGAAGGCGCAAAGACGGCTGACAAATGTGCCGAGACGCTGAGGGGCATGTTTGCCGAGTTGGATGGCGTCAAGATCGCCAGGCCCACGAAGTGCGCGGAGCTGCGTATTTCGGGCTTGGACGATTCTGTGACGGCCGAAGATGTCCGCGATGCAATCCGGGAGAAGACCGGCTGCAGCGCGGATAACATCAGGGTCGGCACCATCCGCCCCGGTCCAGGCGGGCTAGGCGCTGCATGGGTCAGCTGTCCCGTGGCGTCAGCCAAAGTTTTGGGCGACGCTGGAGCTATCCTCGTCGGCTTTGTGAATGCCAGGGTTACGGTCCTGGCTGCGAGGCCGATGAGGTGCTTCAAGTGCCTAACCGCCGGACACACTCGCTCGAAGTGCGAGAGTTGCTTCGACTGCAGCGGTCTATGTTTCCGCTGCGGTCGACCGGGGCACAAGGCGGCAGATTGCTCAGCTGCCCCCCACTGCCCGGTGTGTGCGGCGGCGAATAAGCCCGCCAATCACCAGACCGGGCAGGGGGGCTGCAAGCCTCCCCGCGCGTCTCGGCAAGCGCCGGAGGCCAGCCTATCGATCCAGGCTGCCTCCGATGTCACTAGTGCGTCGGCACCGACGCCCATGGAGGAGGTTGTAGAGACGAACCCTTAATGGATCAAGTCTCCAACCTTCTCGTCCAGACGAACTTGAACCACTGCGCCGCAGCGCAGGATCTCCTCCTGCAAACCATGGCGCAGTGGTCGGTCGGTGTGGCCGTAGTCGCGGAGCCCTACTTCGTCCCTCCCCGTCCAAACTGGATGGGTGACTGGGACGGCTCCGTGGCAGTCGTCGGCTCCACGGCGGCTGGTTCCCCGCCCTTGTCGCTCAAAGACAGGGGCACGGGATATGTTGCCGCCGAGTGGGGGGGGATCACCGTTTACGGTATCTACTTCTCCCCCAGTAAGAGTTTGAGTGACTTCGAGGTCTTCCTGAACAACCTGGAGACCTCGATGCGGCAACTAGCGTCTGGGCGCGTCCTCGTGCTGGGGGACTTCAACGCCAAGTCCATTGCGTGGGGTTCCCCGGCGACGGACGCCAGGGGCAAGGCCGTAGAGGAGTGGGCGGCCTCGGTGGGCCTCTGTCTACTGAACAGAGGCTCCACCAACACGTGCGTGCGACAACAGGGGGGGTCGATAGTGGACCTTTCGTTCGCTACCCCTGCACTCGCCGCACGTGTACAGAACTGGCGTGTCCTGGATGAGGTTGAGACGCTCTCGGACCATTTGTATATCCGATTTGAGCTCTCCCGGTCCCAGGACGCCAGTAGGGGTCACGCGGCGCGGCGTCCCTCCCGCTTTCCGCGGTGGTCTGTCGCCAAGCTCGACAGGGACTTACTGGAGGAGGCGGCCATTCTTAACTCTTGGCTGCCTCCGCAGGCCCCGGCCGAAGAGGTCAACGTGGGGGCTGGTCGCTTCTGCAGTGCGATAACGCAGATCTGCGACTCGGCCATGCCCCGCGTACGTGGGCGTCGGCCTCCAAGGAAGGAGGTCTACTGGTGGTCCCAGGAGTTGGCGGACCTCCGTGCGGCCTGTGTTCGTGCCCGGAGGTGCCTCACTCGTAGTCGGCGACGCCACCGCGGAGTCGGTGAGGAGGTGGATCGGCTTCAAGAGGAATACCGTGAGATCCGGCAAACTCTGAAGCTGGCCATCTGCCGCGCCAAAGAGGAGAGCCGCAAGGAGATGCTGGAGAGTCTCGAGCGTGACCCCTGGGGTCGGCCCTATCGTGCGGTGCGCAAAAAGCTCTGCGCGGGGGGCCTGCCCCTCACGGAGACTCTCCAGCCCAGCTTCCTGCAGGAAGTGGTCGAGGGCCTATTCCCACAGCGGGCGGAGCACACGCCCCCGTCGATGGCCGTCATGGCTGGAGGCGACGACGAAGGCGAGGCTGATGTGCCGCCCGTCAGGGAATCAGAGGTAGGGGCGGCTGTTCTAAGGATTCGATCCAAGAACACCGCCCCCGGGCCAGACGGGGTACCTGCCCGAGTGCTGGCCCGAGCCCTCGATCATATGTCGGACCGCCTCAGGGGAGTGTTAGACGCTAGTCTGGCGTCCGGACGCTTCCCTGAGTGTTGGAAAAGCGGGAAGCTGGTTCTGCTCCAGAAGCCAGGTCGGTCTGCCGACTCGGTCGCGGCCTATAGGCCCATCGTGTTGCTGGACGAGGCGGGTAAGCTGTTCGAGAGGGTGCTCCACGCCCGCATCGTCCGGCACCTGCGCGAGGTGGGCCCCGATCTGTCGGACGCCCAATTTGGATTCCGGGAGGGGCGTTCGACGGTCGACGCAATTCTGCGTCTGAAGGCCGCGACCGAACAGGCGGTGGGCTGCGGCGACGTGCTGTTGGCGGTGTCGTTGGACATCGCCAACGCATTCAATAGTCTGCCATTCAGCTGCATCAGGGCCGCACTCCAGTACCACGGAGTGCCACAGTACCTGAGGCGGCTAGTGGCAGACTATCTGACGGAGCGTACTGTCATGTACGAGGACCGAGAAGGAGTCTTGAGACGTCGGGCCATGTCGTGCGGTGTTCCACAGGGGTCTGTCCTCGGACCACTCCTGTGGAACATGGGATACGATTGGGTCCTGCGAGGGCGTCTCCCCCCCGGCGTCGGTGTAATTTGCTACGCCGACGACACTCTTGTGACAGCCCGGGGGGCGACCTTCGAAGAGGCAGCATGCCTGGCCACCACAGGAGTCTCCCTGGTGGTCGGGCGCATTGAGGCGCTGGGTTTGCGGGTGGCCCTAGAAAAGACGGAAGCCCTACTTTTCCATGGGCCCCGTCGTGGTCCACCCGCCGGCGCCTCCATCGAGGTCAACTCGGTCCTCGTACCGGTCCGGGCCCACTTAAAGTATCTGGGTCTGGTCCTAGACGGTAGGTGGCTCTTCGACGAGCACTTCCAACAGCTTGCTCCGAAGCTGATCGGCACTGCCTCCTTCCTTGGGCGTCTTTTGCCCAATCTGGGAGGAGCCAGTGTCGCCACGAGGCAGCTGTACACGGGGGTTGTCCGGTCTATGGCACTCTATGGTGCACCGGTGTGGGCGGCGGCTCTGACCGAGCAGAATAGGGCGCGCCTCAGGCGGCCTCAGAGAACTCTGGCGGTCAGAGCCATACGGGGCTACCGCACCGTATCGACGGAGGCGGCGTGCGCCCTGGCCGGAACACCCCCGTGGGATTTGGAGGCGGAAGTGCTCGCCGACGTTTATCGGCGAGTGGCTAACTACCGGGCGGAGAGTGGTGGAGTTGGACCTCCGCCCGAGGACGTGCGCGAGTGGCGCGAAGCCGCTCACCGAGCCACGATGGATCGCTGGTCGGTCCGGCTGGAGACTCCACGTGCTGGCTTCGCCACCGTAGAGGCGCTTCAGCCGGTCATCGGCGAATGGGCAGTGCGGCAGCACGGGACCCTTACCTTCCGACTGACGCAGGTTCTTTCCGGGCATGGTTGCTTCGGAAAGTACCTGCACTCGGTCGCCAGGAGGGAATTGAGTCCCGCCTGCCACCACTGCGACTGCAGTGAGGATTCGGCTCATCACACGCTGGCGGTCTGCCCCGCATGGGAGACGCAGCGCCGGGTCCTCGCTGCAGTCATCGGAGGGGATCTCTCACTGCCGGCCGTCGTTCGTTCCATGGTCGGCAGCGAGAGCGCATTCACCGCGGTCGCAACCTTCTGCGAGGACGTAATCACGCAGAAGGAGGCGGCGGAGAAGGCCCGTGAGGACGACATCCAATCGGACCAGATTCGCCGCCGGCGACTCGGGCGGCGGAGACGCGAACATCTGCGCCTCATGCCGCCTTGAGTGTGGCCGCGGGTGGACGGGACGGGTTTTCCCTCCACCCGCACTATGTGGCCAGCCGCGAGGGGGCGGCGTCGGTGTGTGCCGGACGCCGCCTAAGAGAGGGTCGTCGTTCAGAGACGGTGCCCGCATCAGGAGCGGGCAGGCGCTGGAGAAGTTCAGAAGGAGATCCCACCCTGGACTTCTCCTACTCCTAAACGGAGAAGCGCGGAGAGGGCACACTGTGTGTTTTTTAGTCGGTTCAAGTCCGACACACCACCCCGCCGTAACCCCCGGTGGGGTGACGGTCCATGATGAGGGTTAGTTTGAAGTTTTCCTTTTTTTTTTTTTTTTTTTTTTTTTTCTTTTTTTTTATATTTAAGCCTGCCAAAGTGACTCTACTCTGCCTGATGGAAAGCATGAGTAGAATCCAGGAGTAGGGGTCACCATGCTTATTGTGAGGGTAGGCAATGTAGCATGGTGACCCCTACCATGGCAGCCATGTTAGATTATTCTGCATCATTCTCCCGGCCTTCGAAGGGCGGGAGAATGATGCAGAATGATTGGGCCTCCGGTCTCACACTCACCAACGAAATACGACAGCAAGAATGCTGTCATTATTAGGATGATCTTCTGTGTGAGGGTAGTACTGGCCGGGTCGAGCCGGCCCATTCGTGCTGAAACCAGCGTGGCTCTACTACCTTGCATCTCCTTCTACTCCTTCTCTTTGCATCGATGTTGTCTTGCGCCTTATCCCTTAGTAGCCTTTTACGATATCCGCGTGATGAATAGGGGTGGTGACTCTCTGTATTCTTAATCCGTCGCCACAGTTTATAATAGGTATCCAATAAACAATATAAGACATTAAAAACGTATACGTTATGTATTACGTTAAGCAACTATAATTTTGTAATAAAAAACATATTCACCAATCACCCGGTATAGTTATTTAATAGAATAAGTTGCAAAAAGTTTATTATGCTTATCTGCGGATTCAGATGTTACAAGCACTTAAATCCATATCGACCGCAGCAACCCACCTAGACTCAGTCTAGTAAGGATTATATCGCAAGTGTCTATACTTGTGTACAAAATTATTCTGATTTCAAAATACTTCTTTAAAGAGAAGAATCGAAGCGAAGACCTATATTGAGGGCACGAAGTCACTGGATATAAACATAAGAACTAAAAATACACTATGTGTCATTATTTTATCATTTATTTACTGCATAATGCCCTTATTAATATAGGTACTACCAGTTCTAGAAGGATTGCATTTAAAATTAAATTATATTTACAAAGCGACCCACGCTCTAAATTTTAGAGCGATGCAAATTATATTAATATATGTATGTATACTAGTTTGTTTCAAGGTTGTACGGAAATGTGTCTGTCTATGGAAATGTGTCTGTAAAGCTCGTAATCGGTCTAAATGACCTAAGTTCCGGAAGGCGACGGGTTGACTTTACCAATGTCAACCCTATTGTTGGTAAAGGTAGCCTTGACTCGCGATTGAACTTTCATTTCAATGCGCTACAAAACAGACGACACGTAAACAATGACTCAGCAATGTAGGAAATATTTAAAAGACAATATTTCTATAGTCTTTAGTCGGACTTACGTAAGTAGATACAAAGATCGATAGAATGTTATCAAGTAAAACAGATTAAATTATAAATACATATTTAATGTATTTCTTGTTACTGAGATTACAAAATAGTTAATGAAAGTCTTTTCTATCCGTCATACCGATCTACAGACACATAATCGAACATTTTCATGATCACCAGGCTATTGCAGTTCACTGCTGGACATAGGCCTATCTAACTGCATGACACTATGTTCGATCGTCGACTTTTCGGCTCATTGTTGGTTATATAGAGCCTGCCAAAGTAACTATACTGTGCCTGATGGAAAGCATGTGAAGAATCCAAGAAGTCACCATACTAATTGTGAATGCAGACATAATGGAAGGGGAACATGTGCATATATTTAAGCGCTGGGTAAATAAATCATCGCCTAATTTAGAGTTTTAATGAAACTCTAATTTTCGTCAAGTTTTCATGTAACTACGATCCCGATTCAACGTCCCCTGTTTTTAAAACACTTAATTTAATTTTCAACTACAATTTTAACGTAGATGCAACCAGTGTCAATATATTTAGCGAAAACCATACAGAAACTATGCCAATAGTATTAGCATTGAGGAAAATAGTTCACTACGCAGTACACGAATTATCACGTAATCTATTTATACAAAATGTTTTAAAAAAAATTTAGACTTACCACATTTTTTTTGTAGTTAGTTTATTAATTTTTTTGGCACCGAGTTCTTATCGTGAGAATTACGTTCAACAAATAACTTTTGTATCTAGGTCTAGAAAGTAAATCGGAAATAGGTACATGGAACCCTCAGTAGACTAACGGATACGACTTATGTAAAATTCAGAAAAATAAAAAATAAAATAAGCAGTTTTACTACTGACATTAGTAATGATACTTTCTATAAATATATGTAATAGACAATTATTGTCGATATTTAACTGCCTCCTTGGTCTAGTGGTTAGCATTTGCGACTGCTGATCAAGAGGTTTCGAGTTCGATTCCCGGGTCGGACAAATGGTTGTGTGATCCGCAAATATTTGTTTCCGAGTTTTGATGTTTTCTATGTCTAATATGTTGTCTAGTTACTCATAATACAAGCTCTGCTTAGTTTGGGGACTAGATAGGTTGCTTTGTGTGTATAATGTCTGAAAAATATTTATTTATTTTATATTTACGAAAAAGCGAATAACTGCTTCACAACTAAAATTGTCGTTATTATAATGGGCTTTAGACAAACACGCTATACAACATTTGATTGCAATAAACATACATTTTCGTCGTCAACCAAGTAGGTGTAACATTTCTATGTACATATATTTATTTTACTTATGCATGTTTAAAAATACAAAATAAGTTACTCAAGTAGATCGTGATATAAATGTTATATTGCAGGGTTATGGGCCAGCCTAGACTGTCTTTAAAGAGAATTTTAAAACAAAACTAAACTTTTCAAAGAATGAGGTTATGCGATGCGACCACGTGGAGTTTTCAGACCGCGCTTCTGAAACGCTGTGATATTATCGTACATACGTTCGTAACCTCGACGGTACTTTGACTCTGCTAAAGTGTGCAGTTTGTAATATTGATATAACCTTGAACATCTCATTGTAAACGAGTAGGTGTTACCTATATTGTTTAGTGGGGCACTGAGGTGACTACATAAGTCTATATACTTAAAAGATAAAAGTACCTCACGATAAAATTACGTTGAGTAATGAATTCGTATAAAAAATAGTAAAAAAAACTTACAAAATTAATCTATCTACGCCGTCAGATCGCACGATGTTGACGTAGCCGAATATATTATAAACTTTTCGTTTTGAATATTTATTATTAGATAACAGCGAATAATATATTATTTCATTTGGTCGAAGCGCAGGAAGTAGAAATAGTAAAAATATCGAAGATACGCGCTGTGAATGGTACAAAGAAATTTTGTTTGAAGAGTTTAATCTCAATTTCAAATAATGCGTACATTCACGAATCTATGGCTGAATCACGTGCTTCCAATAGAAATAAGACGACAAGAAATAAGTCCTCAGTTCCGTACGGTATTAACATCGTTACGCAATACTGGACACAAACACACATTAGTTATATTACAGAGTATTGGACGGACTACATATATTTACATTCAATGAAGTGATTGTCTGCTACGTTTGTGTTTATTCGTCAAATAGTGGATAATATCAAAAACTTACTCATTAATTTCATCTCTGTTTTTAATCATCATACTGATTAAAAACAGTTTGTTAAAAACATTTTATATTTGAAATTATTTCATTTAAAGCAAATACTTACTTAGTGTGTTAAATACATACATTTAATTAGCTCTCTTTGGGGGAGGCCTTCGTTCACCAGAGGACGGCAATAGGCTGAATTACGTAAGACAAAACATAAGTATGTATGTAGGCATTTATATATTTGTATGTATATATCTATGTTTTATACATTTGTAACTGTCTTAATAAATTAGTATCCTAAAATGCGATTTAACGAGTAATAATGAACTATACACACACTGTGAAATTATGTAAATGTTTTATTACTAGGTACATATTAGCTACACACCACACCCAAAAAGGTAACAAAATGTACGATATTAAGTTATTAGTTAAAATTTTAACATTTAACTAGGTATTGAATACATATATATATATATTATTACGTTACACACATATATATATATATATATATATATATATATATATATATATGTAACGGAATAAAAATACATTATATGAATTTAAAAAATAACCTTTTTAACAAATAGGTAATAAACACAAGGTGATAGTCGAGGGCGTGCCGGATATTATTCGTACTATTGCGGTGTTGAGTTAATTAGTTAGGTAGTTAGTTGATTTGAAATTCAGTTTTATTTATGTACCCACGCATAACTTGGACCTATCAAAATGAAATGAAACTGGTTTTACACAACTACTTTATAGCAAATCTAGAATATCAGGTTTTTGGTTTGCTATTCACTATACGGTATACATACATAATATCCGTAAACCACCCACGAAAAATAACTGTATAATTAGCACGACCGTTTGTTCTGGAGCTGGGTTTAATTTACATATTGATGATATCCAACGAATACTACATGGTGCGATTCCTTGTCCAAGGACAAGTGGGGGCAAGCGGTCACGCGGGGACTTACCTACGGACAGACCTCATCAGAGGAGCAATACAAATCTCAATCGTCCAGAGTTTCCGAGAGAACGTACTAAGTAGAAGCACATCGTGGAAGGCTCATTAACCAACGAAAATGCAGCATCGTCAACGACGCCCACTATACGAGCACTCTGTCAAGAGCATTTCGTTGGTGAGTGCACAGAATACATAATAGTACCAGTACAGAAGACTCACTCCGAAAAGTAAATTAAAGTTATAGATACCCTCGGTGTCAAAAGATTAAGTTCAATTCAGATCGCACAGCTCGGAATCACTACGATTATATTTACCTACAATTGCGTCTCTTTCTATCGTGTAACTCCTAACTGTTCTGACGATGTCTGTTCGACCGGCGTGTCGGACCCGGCAGGCAGCCGGCCGACTATACCTAAACTGCGGAGTGACACCCCCCTGGTGAGTGTGAGATCGGAGGCATAAGTCAGTTGAATCTCACTAGGCAACCATAATGAAGGTCATGCTGCATTATCTGCATTCAAAATGAGGAAGGTGACCACTACTCCTGGATTTTTATCCGACTACGGAAAAGAGTAATAGTTTTTTCTACTACTATTACTACTGAACTGATTTTAATTATTGTAGTGTCAATGGATTCATAATAATGGCCCTGGATATATGTATAGTCTATGTAAATTTCAGCAAAACTTTTTACTTAGTCGAGGTCATTGTTTATTTTTTAACTTTTGACTTTATAAATTTAAGTCAAAACTTTTCAATTAGTTGTCAATTATTTCTTGGTATTATTACATCAATAAATAATTATAATAGACTGAAATTTATTAACCACCGATATTTCGGTTAGATATAGTTAGGTTAGATATATCGGATAGTCGAACGGCACACACATACGTATACCCAGATTAATACGAAAAAGAAATTGACCATGATATGCTAATGCGTAGCCTGTATAAATTAACTGTAATGATGACAATAAGAATTGGGTACGTGCCTATATTCAAGATACATTATTTAGCTATTTCAGACAATAAAATAGGCTGAAATACTAAATACAAAATATATCTACTTTAACGTTTCAATTCTACGTTAAATTAACAATGTTAGACAATCCAATTACGTTAATTTTCAAACTTGTAAGCAAGTTTAAAAATTATTATTATTATTTGTATATTATTGTTATTAAACTTTTAAAAACAATATTTAATTATTTGACAAATTTCGTCATGCCCTGCTGTCGTCATTTCACACAAAAATGTTCAAATTTGACTCGAAATTTGTGTTGTGTATAACAGAAGAAAGAAAAACATTTAATTTATTTAAATTTTACCACTCACAAACACGAGGTAAATGAACAAAATAAATATTAATTAAACAAGTATTTAAATATATTTAAAAATGTAACTTAAACGTGTTTTTATTGAAATAAAGAGAGCAATAATAATATAATTAAAGATAGTGTCCCACGGGTCATACACATGCACTGATTATGTATTTGGTATTTTTTTTGAGAATATCTGTTTTTTTTTTATAAAAATCAAAATTTTATTAGTAACAGAATGTGAACAAGAATGCAACACTACAAGACAGATTTTATGCGACAAAGAACATTAAATACATTTACAAAGATTTTTAAATTTAAGCAGACAGAATTTATAGTGTGTGCAGTTGATGTAATAAACATGCCAATAACTACAGAAGCTGTACACTGTCACGTTTATATTTGTGTTACATATACCGGGTCAAGGTGGGACACAAATTTAGAGCAACTACAGGCGATAATCTTCAAAACGTTGGCTCATACACGAAACACTTCAACGGTATATGTACTTTATAACATTATTCTTCGAGCAGCGATTTCAGTTTTACTTCACTAAACATTAAACTCATATTTCGACATCAATGTTATTCCTATTACTTGAATTTGGAAAACAAGAGGAAAAGTACAGATGACTTCAAGTTTATTGACCGTCAGGGACAGGTCAAACTGTCAACAGAGTTCACCATCCTAACAATCGCATTTAAAAAAAACATGACGGTATACATGGATTCAAAGGATCTCAATAAAAATGTATGAGATCCACGGAAACACATTTAAAATTTATGTAAATTATTAAAATTGAAGAATCCTAAAGCAGGAAAATGACCTCTGGCAACATTATGCAGGACGGAATGTGCTAGAAAGCACAATGCTCCCTATAAAAATATTTATTAATTCAAGAGATTAAAGGAATCAAAGACCTTTGGGACTACCTCAAGCATTCGAGACAGCCCATTTGTAAACTATGTATTTTCCGTTTTTGGTATTCAACAATAATTCGGTATACACATTCAAAAGAAACTGAACATACACATTCAGAAGAAAAAATACATGACACAGAGATACAATTTCGCAGATAAACAAAAAGAATAAAATCAAAATGACATAGTAGGTCAATGCCGATCCGACTATCGATTTCGGATGCGAAATGTAAATACTGAATCTACTTGTACTACTTATACTGTCCCTGATGATAAAATGTGCAGAACAGCGAAGACATAATAAGGTAAAACACTGGTAAAAATAATTTCAAATGATATGGTTATAACAACTCTACTCTAAACACATAATCTACATCGACAAATGAAAGTAACGTTAAAACCTCGACGATGCCAATTATAGAAACAAAACCGTGAATTATAATTAATAATATTTTTTTAAACTTAATTCAGCACAGGCAACATGTACTTATTAATTAACATCCATGAAGAAAAATCATTTGAATTTGGGCCAAGGCCCGATGAAAGCCGATAACACAATTGTAAGTATGTAAAACGAAAAGACATTGTTTGATCAAACACGGTTTTGACGAGAAAAGTTTGCATTGGTAATTGGTTTATATTGCAAATTATTAAGAGTATTGCATCAGACTTTACAAAATGCACTTCGAGGGCAGGTCACAAATCGATTACAAGTTAATCATGCAAATGCAGTTAAATAGTCATACTAATTGTTATTAAAGGTAATAAATTAATACCGACTGTTCTCTTGTTTAGTTCAAAAGTTTTATACAATAATGACAACGACTGTAATAACGCTCTAGGCAAAGTAGTATTAGATAAAAATTTAAATATGTTTTTTTTATTGCTTGCGTATTAAAATATCGATAACGACACATAGATATCTATTTATTTATAAATTTAAATAGGAGCCGAAAATCAATAGAAAAATATTCGAAACGGCTAGTAGTAATAAAATATCACTTTTCGCTTAAAAATTAAATTGGTTCTAAAATCGAGTGAAATAGCTTAGTCTTTATTTTTTAATTGTTTATTTACCTACTAAGTTTACATATCGTTAAGTCAAATATGTGTTATATAATGTTAAATAAATAGCTATTTATTCAAATTTTTTGTTTATGTTAATTGCAATTTTTCAAAAACATTATGTGAAATAGGTTTATCGAATAGACCACCCCAATGCCACAGAAAACAATAAAAATAATTGATTGACTAATATACTGTGAATTACTAGTAATTTGATTAACTTCTATGTATCTATGTATCGTAGTAAAATAAAATTATTATATTGCATGTCTAACAGAAAGTTTGCAACACTGGTTTACGATCGCGTAATCCAGTCGGTTTAAGATCATTTCTATTTTCTAGGAAGTTTTTGGTACTGCACGCACCCTGTGTTCCAAAGAAGAACATCCTAAGATGGCTTACTTGGGGAGATGACTTACTACTACACGCGGGGTATTCTGTGTCAATATCTTAATTGCTGTTATAGAAAATGCAGTGAAATACTTGATAAGTACTGTTGTACACTTAGCTTCACGATTTCTGAAGGCAGGCATGGATTTCATCAGATTTCTCGTCATAACATCATAATTTTCCTGACGATATACAAAAGTCATTTTCAATTTACTTCAGAATTTGTCATGTGAAAAGTAGACCCAACAACGTTACTTGGCAATCTTCATTATAACTTAGTGGGTATCGATTGATTGTACACGTAATAATCGAGAGTGTAATGTTTTTCTCTATTTCATCATTATATGAGTTATTAATAAAATATTGTATTGTTATCATTATGTTCGGGACATACGTGAACGAATAATAAGTAGGGAGAACCGGTTACATTGCGTCATACGGTATAGTATGACTTGGGTTTGAGTGACCAATCGTAAGGGTGGTGATTATTCAGTTTCATGCTCATTGCATCAGCCGCGGCAAGTATCGTAAATATTTTTTACATGACTATCAACTTTTACCATACGAGCAACATAACCAGAGTTGTACCCTCGCTCTACATAATTTAATTGCAAAGGAGTTTAATAGGGAAAACTCAAAGGTTGATATTATTTATGATTATGGGATATAAATAGCACAATACGTTTTTCTACATCTGATATATCTACAGATAAAGAATGGAATGTTAAGTTTTGATTATTTGCGTCATATTATGTAGTCGAGATAACACGGTAAACAAATATCAATTCAAAACATCTACTTACTTTTAGTATTTAGAAGTTTTTAATGCATCTGTAAAACATAGACAACAAAGGGCGGTTCTTTGTACACAATTTCCATGTTTGCATGACACAGAATCTGTTTGAATTTTAAATTAAGGGAATAGGTTAGCGCTCTAGTTTTAAAGGCCATAGACTAGTCGGTCACGACACGAAGGTGAGCGGCGCTTAGGTAATTAATATTCAGTCAACAATTCAAATACCATTATAATGTTTATCTAAGTTATGATATTTATAAAAGTAACATAATTATTCTTAAGTAATAATATAAATAACCCAGTCAGATCATATTTATCTGAAACCAGTTTTTATACTGTTTTATTGGGGAAGTAAAAATAAATAATTTATGGAAGGAGTTTTTTTTTATCAATATTAATAATTACGATTAATATTAAAATAAAAATTCGACGATCTAACGATGTTGAATATGTTAAAAATATTAAGTACGAGACGTAATTATTATTTAATAATAATAATTTATTCCGTACCGAGAATTTATATCCAATGTTAGTTACAGGAGTTTGAACCCATTAATATGCATAAGATTATTAAGATTAATAAAATTGTGAAGTAAGTAAATAATAATATAATAATAATAGCATTAAATATTCATCATCATCAACAGCTTATTGCAGTCCACTGCTTGACATAGGCCTCTCCCATTGCACACCACTCTGATCGATTTTGGGCTTTTCGCATCCAGAAAAATATAATATATAAATATTTATATATATATCGCATTGTATTAATATTATTATTATATTATTATTACACAACATTATTATACAACAACAACTTTATTATGTATAAATAATTCTCTCCGCCTCTGAATGAATTCTGAACTGAACTGATTCCAGTGTCCGTACACTTGAATCGTATCTACTATAAAGTAAATAAGTATCTCTACTTTACTAACTTACTTTAAAGTGGTAATATATATACGATTCAACTTAATTCCACTGTCGTTCTGTTATGATGTCTCATAAACTGTTTAACGAATTGTTCCGCTATTTTATAACTAATTATATTTTAGTAGTGTTACATAAGTAAATAAACAGTTTTTTTTTCAGAAGTAATTGTCTTAGGTGAATTAGATAAGCGAACGTTGTGTAAACAATATCTTGTTATGTCCTAAACTGTAATATGTACAGTCATACGTCCTTGGACGACGAAACACTAAGAGGATTATGTCTAGGCGTGGGTAACAAACTTACTGGTAGTGACAGCGACTGTATATAATAGATTATGTAAATAATTCATGTATTTTGTTAGACTGACATTTTGTAAACACTTGAAGTATCCATGGCTTGAAGACGGCGCGGTTTGGAAATGTAAACAGACACATGTCTGTGTCTGTAGTCACGTCACCCGCTAATTATGACTAATGAAAAAGCATCCTATGTAATTAATTATATCTACCTATCTATACTGAAGGTTAAGTTTGTAAAGAGGTTAAGTAGTTAACATCTGGAAATACTGAACAGAGTTTGAAAATTCTTTTGGTCAGTCGCAACATTTGTGAGAGTCATAAACTATAATGTTAACCCGAAAAATAATTACCACGATAGCTGACATAGCGAGCCGCGATCAAAAGCTAGTACACCAAGTTGAGAAGTACGTGACTTAATTTTTTACATGTCGTTATTTTAACTACTCTATAATTAACTCTACAGATATAAAAGAGTATGCGCTGGTTCCCACTATGCCGGACCGGCAAATCTGCCGGAAACCGGACACCGGACAGAATGTTCACATTACACCGGAGCCTTGGACAGTCAAGTACTCAGCTCAGTTAAATTTGGACCTGTGCACACAATGGACGACGAAATTGTTGTGTTGTGGTGGTATGTCAATAGAAGGCAAAATAAAAGAAAACATTGAGTACAGTCTATTTTCGAATGACAGCAACCACTTTTGACTATTTACTGAAAATGATGTGAGGGGAGCGCGGGCGGGGCGAGGGAAGCACAGGTGCTGCGAGCGGGGGACAGATACCGGCACAAACTCGTTCACATTACTCCGGTCCGGTGTTTTTACCGGACGATCGCAGTGACAAAACGCACGGTAAAAATGCCGGACTCGGCAAAAATGCCGGACCCGGGATAATGTGAATAGCTTCATATAACTTGTACAGCCACTAGCCCTTCCGGCAGTTTTACCGGGCCGGCAAATCTGCCGGTCCGGCGTAGTGGGAACCAGCGCATACAGAATAACTAGTATAGGCTAGGAAAATACTTCTATCACAAGCATAATATGGCTATTAAACTCAAATAAAAGTATTTATCGAGCAGAGTCATCGATGTAACAAGTATGTAGTATGCTAATGACCTCTCAATATAACAAATTATGGCAAAGTGCCAAGTATACCATAGAAATAACCAAGAGCTGAAACCTAAATAGATATGGCAGTCTTTAAACAAGGTAATCTCATTGTGGGAACGTGTTTTTTTAACCTCCTGCAATTTGGAGAGGCGGGGGGAGTCATCACGCTAGTCTAAAGAATACCTACCTACATTACATACTTAATTTAAATATTGTTATTCCGAAACCACTTCTAAAATGGTAATTACTATAGCGTTTATCTTTAATCTTTAAATTACTTAAAAAGAAAGAAATTATTATTTCTTTTGTATAGATAATTAAAATTATGAATATTTATAAGAATTTAAATTTTGTTGTTCCAAAATACAAGGACCCTGACATCGTCATGTACTACAGTCCATATTTAATTATTTTTACTGTTACTGTACTATTTTTACGAATTAAGAGCCAACGTTGTCGCATTTAAATGTTATGTTAGACAATTGGTGAAGCGCTACCTTTGCTGTCGTATTTCGTTGGTGAGTGTGAGGCCGAAGGCCCAATCATTCTGCATCATTCTCCCGGCTAGAGGGCGAGAGAATGATGCACAATCTAAACATCTGACCAGGCTGCCATGGTAAGGGTCACCGTGCTGCATTGCTTCCTCACACTGAGGATGGTGACCCCTAACCCTGAATTCTACTCATGCTTTCCATCAGGCAGAGTAAAGGGGACAGTGAACTGGAAACACCTTTCTAAAATACAAACTTGAACAGATGTGCACAGAAAACAAACACAAAAGTAATGCATGCACATGCATACTGAATAACAGATTTTGTGTTACTTTTTTAGGGTTCCATAGTTCATGACTCGGAACCCTTATAGATCCGCCATGTCCGTCCGTCCTCGACCTACCGCCCAAACAGTTGGTGCTAGAAATATGAAAGTTTGTATGAATATGTGTTATAATTACGTGGACAAAGTGCTATAATAAGATTTTGAAAAATATTTTTATTTGAGGTACCTCCCCTAAATGTAAACTGGGGATGATGTTTTTTTCTCGCGTCTACCCTTTCGTGTGGAGTGTCATTAGATAGGTCTTTTAAAAACATTGAGAGGTTCCTAAACCACTTTTCAATTTAGGTATCCGTTAATGCGTTATTCAACTTGAAAGAGCATTTTTTTCTAAAACAGAGCGTCCCCCCGCCCCTCTAAAAGCTAAAAAGCTGGCTCCAAAAATCTGAAAAATTTCATGATAGTAACTCATATATTGAACTTTCAAGGAAAACAATAGCGGTTTTGATAACTTTTTTTTAGGAGTTATAGGGCCCTAGCTTGTAAAATGCACTCACTTGAAAAACTTCGTACAAAAATAAATAAATAATAAGTTAACGTAACAATTGTTTATTGGACACGATTTTAAATCTACCTACCGTTATGGGTGACTACGGAACCCTATTCAAAGCGTGGCCTGACATGCACTTGGCCAATTTTTTTTTGGTATATTTGATCTGAGTAAGCAAAGAGTAAAAAGGCAACGAAATTCATGACCATACATTTCGTAAGCGTAATGATTATAGATTTTTTTTTTCTTAGCTCTCATCATCATCAACAGCCTTTAACAGTCCACTGCTGGACATAGGCCTCTCATTTGAAAGGAGGCTTTGGCCTACTATACCACGCTGGCCAGACGGGTTGGCGGGTTTGTTTCAAGTTTTCCTTCTCTTGGCAGTGATTTTAGCTGCTTATTTTGTTCCTTTAGTCGCCTCTTACGACACCCATGGAATGAATAGGGGTGGTGACACTTTGTATTCTTAATCCGTCACCACACGTCTTAGCTTTAAAGCGTACAAATACTAATGAATGTAGGTATAATAACAAAGAAAAGAGAAGGTATGAACTAACAAGTTCAAATACAAGTTGAGCACAAACGTCACACACGTTTAAATGTAGGATACAGAATTAGCGAGACCAAACTGTTTTACAAGTAATGGCGCGCGCACACAATACACAGAACAATATTACTCTGCTTGGAAATATTTGTGAATAAATTATTCGTTTATATTTAGATATTATTATGCGTTTATTAGCGACTGTTGCGTAACTGTCCATTCAGTGTAAATCTCATTCGAGTAAGACTACTCTGCGTTATCATGGTTTTAAAGCGATTTATCTAGACATCTATAATGGTAACTTTTATGTTTGAGGCTTTTTTAAATAAACAGATTTAATCACTAGAACTAAAAGTAAAAGAATCTTAATGCGTAAAATTACCGTAATGAGACCAACTGTTACGTTAGTCTGTTAAAAACACATAAAATATAAGGTACCTAAGTAATGGGGACTGCCTAACAGTCATGTTCTTGGATGGTATAAAAGGCGTTGAAATAATAGCTTTCGCAGATAGGGGGTTTGATATGATTGTGATATCTTTAGAATTGAATAATGGAGAGGCAGATTTGGAGTTCGGTAACCTCACCCATGCGGTAAAAAGCAAAGAAATGTTACATCGGTTAACATAACAATCGATTTTCTGTTAGGCTATGGTATTACTCCGATCGAGCCTGGCCTGTGTTAGTCGATACGTGTTTCGTGGTGCATGGCTCGTGCCTCTATCACAAAAGACATGACGATGATATCACGAATATTCTAAACATTTATTGAAAAAAACATTGTTGTATAATCGTTTTAAAGTGAAACCAACTAAGAAACTAAATAAATCGGTTCATGATATTACGACTAGTAATCCATCATTGTGACACAGCTGTCGCTTTTACATTACAGAATTAGTTATACAAAATGTTAGAATAAAAAATTATGTAGTTCCGGTCCTCGTAGTACTACGACGCAGGTGTTTAATGAGTTAGGGCAAAACACGAATGAAAACAAACACGTTTGTAACACAACTGTAGCATTTTTTTTGCAAAACAATGTCTGTCAAAAGTATCAACTAGTATATAACAAACTGTAGGTACAAAAAAATCTACTGTATACTTAAAAGTTAATATATTCTGTTTGCACTGTTTTTTATCTCTTTCGGTCGTACTTGGAGGTTTATTGAGATGGAAAAATTCAAGTGACTTGATTGATGAAGTGACAAGGAGAAAAAATATATCTATAACGAAATAAAATCCTTTTGGATAAATAAATTGTTTGTTTAGGGTTCCATAGTTCAAGGTTATAGTTTCGTCATAGTTTCGTCATGACGTCCGTCCGTCCGTATACGACTTACCGTTCAAAGGGTTTGTTACAAAAAAATTAAACTTTGCATGGACATGTGTTTTTATCACGTCGACAAAGTGCTAAAATAAAATCATGAAAATATATTTTTTGGGGGAGCTCCCCTACGCTAAAAGTGGGGATGATTTTCTTTTATCCCTCCACCCCTCAGGTAGGGTACATAATATGGTCTTTTATTAATATAAGAGACTGCCATGAGGATTTTTGATTTTGGTACTCGTTTTCGATTTATTCAACTTTAAAGTGCAATTTTAAACGTTTGACTACGGAACCACATTATATGAGCCGATTTTTTGTTTAGGGTCGTCTACTTGTTCAACCGAATTTACCTGGATAATTGGTTTTCCATGTACCAACTGGCATCGGAACTTCGCAATGCTAAGCAAGCAGTGATATTTAATAAAAACCATTTTTAATCTTAAATGTGGATCACAATTTTATTAATTACGTATAGAATGGATCAGTGATTTTTCGAAAGCTAGAGTAACTGTTTATTACCTGATCACCGGAACAGAGAGAGATTTGTCTCGTTTTTCATCGAAAGGGTATAAAGAAAGGTTACTGCGATCGCGTGAACGATCCTCGTCTCTAGTTTATGAGACAGTCGATGTATCAATGACAAAAGGCCTTACCCGGTTAAAGGTCTCTTGTTGGAGATTGTGTAAATTATAAGTTGGTATTTTTTGCTCATTATATATGTAGCCCCAAATAAAAAAAACAATAAGAACTATGACTGGTTTCATTACGTTGTTTACGTAAACTTAGAATAATTTCATTAAAAAGCAGCTGTGGTTTCAGTTGGCAATTTAATTTAGCGCAGTTTGCGACGCAAATTGTAATACTATGCCGTTAGCATCTGTTATCTAAGATTGATATAAAAATTATAAAATAGCATAGATCCGTGTCAGGCGTCTTGAAAAATATATCATAATTATAATATGATACAGGAAAATTTTGATTTTAATTTATATAATCAGTATGAGTCATTTAACAATTGTTAAAACAAAA
This sequence comes from Phragmatobia fuliginosa, assembly GCA_932526445.1. Taxonomy (NCBI): domain Eukaryota; kingdom Metazoa; phylum Arthropoda; class Insecta; order Lepidoptera; family Erebidae; genus Phragmatobia; species Phragmatobia fuliginosa. The sequence continues at coordinate 19,938,716 of OW052061.1, forward strand.
GAAGCATAGTGTTTTGCAAGTTTGACTTAATTTTGTAACGAGTATAATACTTTTATCGGTTACATGTTTAAGATATCGACTATGAAATAACAACATGCATACATACGTACGATGGTCTACTGATATGACTTTCTAAAACATTGAATTGTCTTTGTTTACAACACACTGTCCAGTAAATGTACAGTTAAACGAATCTGAATGTGTTTTTCAACGATTCTGAAATCCAGAATTTAATAGAAGAGAATTATTCGAATATCTTTTATTTAAACAACTATCTTTTTGAGTTTCTCAATTGATTTTATTCCTTAAATTTATAAACAAGCATCTATGATGATCGTTGATGACTAATTTAGAGGTAATAGCTTAATAAACAAAACCACTTGACTTTCAATAATTATATTATTAGTTACGATTAAGCTCATACAACTTATTCTTGTTTAAATCAGAAGCTTAATGTAATTGAGTCCTTAATAGTTGCACACAAACAATTACATAAGAAGTATAACCACGAATACAACGAGGCGTGCAGGTCGATCGAGTTCAGGGTTCCATAGAGCTGAAGGTGAAAGGAGGGCAGTGCACCGTACGATAGGGCGGTTCGCTAGAACTAGACCCAGAACCTGTCGCCCTTACGTATCCGATACACAAACATAAATACATATCGACTGTGGAGGAACGTTGTATCACGGTTGTGAAGTGGTACGAGGAACGGAACTATTGGAATCCAGACCACAGCTACACTGTGTGCTGATAAGTATAAGTAGATGTCTACATCTGATATGATGTCTATTATTCTCTATAATAACGTTATAAAATGTAATTGAAGAATTATCAGTTGAATTTGAAAACATGTTTTTTCCATTTAATAGACCAATTATCTATACGAAAATTATCTTCTTCACATAGCATAAAACGAATTAGATTCCGTTGTCTGTTCACTCGGATCTCTTAACTAGTCATTGGTTTTTAATACAATTTTCAGCAATAGATAAACTAATTTAAGAGGAAGATTTATATGTCTAATACATACATATTATTGTAAGTCGATTTCAATCAAATTTGCCATAGAGATCGTTTAATTCTTGAGGAAGGACACAGATAACTCTTAACCTCGAAAACAGACATACAAGCTACTACCGTTACAGTTAGGTTAATTGAACAAAAATCTTTATACGTTTTTAAAACAAATATGCAAAGAATATAATATTAAAAATAGGGTGACCAAAGTGCCGATCCAGAGATCTCGAATTCGATTACCGGTTCGAGCTTAAAACCTGCACCTGATATCTTCATGCAAGAGTATATCAACATATACTTAGTAAAAATTTCTAGTAATTAACTTCATCAGCCTATCGCAGTCCACCGCTGGACATAGGCCTCTCCCATATCGAGGACGAAAGGCTCGACGTAGCTTTCCAAATGCTGCCCAACCCAACTGAATTCGTCTATTCTCCTCGTCCTCGGGGTTGTTTCCACCCAACTGCAATGTCTGCCCAAGGTAGGACAAGGATATATATCTAGTAGTTTTAAATACATATTCCGTTGCTCTTTCAACCTGTTACCAATGTAAATTTTATAACGATGTTGCGTAGTCCAAAGAAACGGAATCTTTAGAGTAACACATGTCATATTAAATAAACACGCCTTATTAGTACTACTACATGAAAATACATAATATATATTTACATGTATTTGTTTATATGCTATCATAAGTGGTAATGGGGTCCTTGAGGTGGGACCGGTGTTTTTCCTCTATAAGTAAATCACAAAACAAACATTGTTTGTACATGACGATATGTATTACATATTAATAACCCTACGGAAATGTACATTTGTGGTTTAAAAATTACTCATGTTTAATGTTATTAATATATTCCGATATTTTATTTTGTGTATTGTCAATAAGTATATCGTCGGCTTATTGCAAGAAGTCATTAAGTGCAAAAAATCAATAAATACTTTTTTATCTATAATGGTCTCACAATTATAGATTAAAACGTATTTAGTGATCTTTTGCAGTTGATAACTTCTTGCAATAAGCCAACAATATAATAATTACTACAAAAAATCAATAAATACGTTTTTATCTATAATTGTGAGACCGTTAAAGATAAAAAAATATTTAGTGATTTTTTGCAGTTAATGACTTCTTGCAATAAGCCGACGATATGAGCTGAATATGTAATTATGTTTTTACTTGATTTCTCTTGCAGCTCCGTCCGCATTGTCATCATCATCATAATCGTATGCTATCGAGGTAAATATGTGTATATTTGGTATTATGATGCAGGAGAAATATTAGTGTGAAATTTCATATAAATTTGTTCAGTAGTGTCTACACAAAAGAGTAACAAACATTTATACATCATCACACACTAACGCATTTATAATATTACTAGGGGTAGAATAGGAAGTTTAAAGAAAGTCGCAAACTACGTGATGAAATATCCTAACTACTAATATTATAAATACGGAAGTAACTCTGTCTGTTTGTCGGGCTTTCACACCAAAACTAATAAACCAACTGAACTGAACCAATTTGAATGAAACTTGGTACACAGTCTAGAGTTAGTTGTAAATAAAACATATTTTTGTCTCTTACTATATTTTTTCTTAAAGAATGGATACAAACAAGAAGTATACGGTTCTAAAATTGCAAAGCAATTTCTAAATAGTTTCAGTAATGAAAAAAGCCAGGAAAAAAAAGGAGACCAAGTTGTCCATTTGTCAACCAAGTTTTTTTTTTTACATTGCTTGCTTTACAAACTTGCAATAGTTTATAGAGCTAATGAGACCTTTTTACTATCTACAATAAAGCATTGCCTTACCAGAGTGAGTTTTAAAAAAAAAATGATTTCATTGATTGAGTGACTGGCGAACTCTGCATACTTTGCAAGTATAGGGGAATTCGGCATAAAATAGATTTGTGAAGTGAGCTTTTAAATAAAATTAATTTATGGTAGATTTTAAAACAGAACTTTAAGCAGTAGTACTTGAACTTATAGTTTTGTCCTCAACAAATCTGGGTTAACCATCAAGAATTGTGGAACAATATTATGATGTTTTTGACTTAAGCGTACAAAGCGTGTAAGGATGAAATATTTTATTCATAAAATTAAGTACTATCTATTATAATATTCGTCGTTCCCTTTCATAAAACCAACACAGAACACTTACGAAAAGAAAATAGTCAATTGATGAAGCTAAATCGAGCCAATTATAGGTTTTCACGGATTACAATACCTGGTAAGATTTTTTTAAATAACTGAGTAAAATAAAACTACAGCAGGAGTTATAATTTCTAATGAAAAAAAATTACATTACTCATTGACGTACTATGTCTCGTAACAGGCTAATATTGAAACTTCGCAGAAATACCCACGCATCAGTGCTAACTCTAATCGTTCAAGGAAGAGAAGAAACTATGCCAAAAAATATTCTGTGCGCGTAAGTAGTTTCGTTTGTCACATTAATTTCGGGAATGGAGGTCGTGGCTGAACTCTGCCGGCACTCAATACGAAATATAAAAAATATTGCGGAATCATTTTGTTACCGGGTTGGATCAATTCGAAATATTCGCATTATTTTAAATAGTCTTAATAATGAATATGACCATGAATTTGTTTTTTAATACGTATTTTTTGTATTCCCTATATCCTGTAAATCTAAAACAAAGCAAGCAATTGCGTTAGCTACATAAAATAAATTACGAAAATGGTTAACATAATAACATTAGCACCAATACAATTATTAGATCAACACGCAATCGGCGATTTTGTAATATTTATGGCTTCTTGATTAGTGCCAATGTACGTCGCAAAAGTGGATCGCTATTATATATTTTTTTTGTAGACATGACATTAAATATCTATGGTAACTTGGTGAGTCCTTACTTTATTTTAAAACAGAAACCACAGCTTTGATGAAGATAGATGAACTGACACAGAATTAAGAAGTAATAATAAAAGAGAAGAGAGATACTAGACGTGAATCAAAGAAAAAACTCTTGTTAAAAAAATCTACATAAAATTATATCGAGTAATAGTGTGAACTGGATCCAAGAAGCCCAAAATCGATCAAAGTGGTGTGCAATGGGAGAGGCCTATGTCCAGCAGTGAACTGCGATGGACTGCTGCTCATGATGATGAAGATGATGCTGATGATGAATATTGTGAGATCAAACAGGACTTGAGGCTATTTATCCTCAATTATGTTTCCAGAAATCAGTAACAACTCTAGCTAATAGTCAAAAACACCAATGATAAACTCTCTTTAACCAGCTAGATCATTTCTGATTCTAATTACAAGTCTCGAGAAAAGGTCGACGGTATGTTTCATACTTATAAACCAGAAATTCTAACACGATACCTATTTATAGTACTTATAGCATATCACCTGTTAGAAAACGCCTACGTTTACATTTTGCAAAGAACCATGGCCGACCAGTCACGTTTAAAGGCACCAAGTTGTTGTCTGATTCAGACTATGCAATATTTATATCGTTTTTATCCGAACTCTAAAGACGGCTTTGGTACGATTTAAATTATCTAAGACTTACGTAATCGCACTGCAGAATTCTTTCAATACAAAAATAGTATTCTATTCAACAAAATTTATATGCTTTAATTCGGATTTAATATTTTATCAAATGCATTTCAGTATTTTCTTTCTTTGGCCAATAAAACAAAACAGGACAATACATTACTGAATGCCTCATGTGGTCGTTTTAACATATTTTATCGATTGATTTCTTTTGCTATAATTTCATTTTATTATTAGAGGCGACTAAAGGAACAAAATAAGCAGCTAAAATCACTGCCAAGAGAAGGAAAACTTGAAACAAACCCTTACCAACCCGTCTGGCCAGCGTGGTATAGTAGGCCAAAACCTCCTTTCAAAGGAGAGGCCTATGTCCAGCAGTGGACTGTTAAAGGCTGTAAAAGGATGACGATGATGATGATTTGAGTTCACGGTCTAACCACTTACAAAAAATATATTTTTAAGAAATACATTACAAGTCTGCATTTTAACTCTTATCTTGCTTGGCCAATATTATTGGGACTGTAACAATCAATCTAAAAAAAACAAAAGGCAAATCTAGGCTGTATTTGGATTGGCGCAATTATGAAGTTAATTTCAAAGAAAGTTAGTTTAATTTGCCAATTTAAACTTTTTTATATTCTACATTTAGCAAAAAATACTGATATACATAAAAAAAAATCAAAAAAGAGTTTCAACCCAAGTTCTGATCAATTATAAAGGCAAAGTTTATGAAAATCAATGTAAATAATGGTACTTTAATTACGTCATGTATTATCGCTAAAAACATAATAAAATAAGACGTTGTCTCGTATCACTTTAATATATTTGTAATACTAACTCCAAAGCAACTTAACATTTCTAGGTAGGGCCGATAAAGATAATTTATTGAAAATGAGTCACAATTCCACAATTTATTAATGAAAACACTAAGCTAGAATACAATGTTTTATTAACACGAGCTACCCTTATACTTTGTATAATTAGCAATATATACATTTGTGTATGTATTTTCAATAAATATTTCGGACATCTTACACACAACGCCATCTAGTCCCAAACTAAGCAGAGCATGTACTATGGGTACTAGACAACTGATATAAATACATAAACATAATAAATGCATACATACTATATAAAACACCCAAACTCCGAAAGAAATATCGTACCCGAGACCTCTCGATCAACAGCCGCATGCGCTAACCACTACTAGACCAACAACGCAGACATCATGTTGATGTCGGTAGAAGGGTCACGCTGATTTCAGCACGAATGGTCCGGCTCGACCGGGGCAGTAATACCCTCACACAGAAGACCAACCTAATAATAACATCATTCTTGCTGTCGTATTTCGTTGGTGAGTGTGAGACCTCATGCCCAATCATTCTGCATCATTCTCTCAGCCTCAGGAGACTGGAAAAATGACGCAGAAACAACTGACCAGGCCACCATGCTGCATTGCCTACCCTAACAATGAGGATGGGATTCCTACTCCTAGATTCTATCAAGCAGAGTAGAGTCATTTTGGTAGGCTGAAATATAAAAAAAATGTTCACCTAGCAGATTTCGGACACGGCGGCTCAACGAAGACCATGTAACTAAGCTGGAAATAACATAGGGCCGTCTGCGTAAACATAGGTGTACACTCTGTTTCCTCACTCTTATAATACGATGAGACTGCTAGCCGACACAACCAGGCGTATGAAGGACGGCTTTACGTGATCTCCTAGGCCCGGGTGGTAAGACCCCAAAATTACTAACTCCGGGCTGTTATTAAGTATTTCTCTAATCAAAAAACTCAATTAGCAAACATTTGTATAATAATAACTCCAAGAGTGCAAGAGACTAAATCAAAATAATAGGTAATAATCCTTTTACTTTTTTACCTTTAACTCTAAACGTACTATCACACTAACGTATAATAAAACTAATGCACCGGGCGTTTTCATATCGATACGTGAGTGCGAAGGCTACGAGCTCCGTTCAGTGCCGACAACGTCAGCCGGAGCGACAACCGGCCATGACCGCGTTGCGTTGCCAACAACAGCCTGCCCTCCTCAGGGCACTAAACTGCGACTTGCGTAATAATATGTATTTCATTACGTTCGCATATTATGTATTTTGCTTTGCAATTTTCTGCTTGAAAAATAAAATTTTAAAATACATTTAAATTTATTTATATACATATAAAGAGCGAAGCTTGTCAAAGTCTAATTGCTTTTTTGATGTAAGTACCGTAGGTACATATATACTTTCATATGCATTTAGTAAAAAACTGTTTATTTGATATTACATACAGACACTTCAATTTTATTTATTTGTATAGATTAAAGTCATCCTATTCCCCCCCTGTGCTATTATTCTGTTCACAGATAACATGTTATGGCATTAGGTCTTCCTTATATAGTTGCCAACAAAACCCATTCAGGTTACCGCTTACAAAAGGCAGGCCAACCTGTTTGTCTATGCTAATATTATAAAGAGGTAAAGTTTGTGATGTTTTGTTTGTTACGTTGTAGGGCTAGGGGGTAATATCTGAATGTTGTTAACCAATTTCCGAAATTATTTGCCAATAAAAAGCCACACTATTAACCCGAAACATGAATATCACAATATTCGACTATAAGACATATACGCGGGCGGATTCGCCGGTAAAATCTAATAGAAAATGATTCAGGATAAGCCAACATCATAGACCTTGATTGGTGTGGATAAGAAAATAGGTCTTATCCGTTGCCAGCAACAATAGGGGTTTCTGATAATTTGTAGACGGAGGGCGAAGTTATCGTTCTACATAATATTATCTATGTCGCTGGCTAAGGACGCAAGAGAAAATGGTTTTGTTTGGTACACGTGCTGACGCAAAAACACTTATCCAATTGCTATGAGGACCTTGACTATATTACTACCAGATTTATGACAGAAGATTTGTCCACAGAAAAGTTTCCTCTATTTTAGGATAATAGCACTTTTTTTAGATGAAAGATAAATTAATTTATGGAAGATTTTAGGATGAAATATTCGTAACTTTATATTCTTCTAATAGCTTGCTGTAAAAAGAAGTCTATGTCCTTCCACAAGAATCAAAGTGTCCATTCATTGAAGCTTTTGCTGAGGTTTAAGTATCTCCATTCATTAAAGTTGTTGCAGCGGTTTAGCCGTAAAATTGTAATAGACAGACAGACAGACAGTACTACCTTTGAATTTATAATATTAGTATGGAATACGTTAACTCTTGATTCTTGATATAGAATCTGTATCAAGAATCAAGAGTTACCGTATTCCATTGATTCTTGATATAGAATCTATATCAAGAATCAAGAGTTCTGTTTATCTATATTAAAGATAAACAGAACGCTGATTATTGATAGCATTTTTCACTTATTTTATCAGGACGTACATAGTTTGACTGCCTCAATGGCGCTGTGGTAGCGTATGCGATTGTAGCACTTGAAGTCACGGGTTTGATTCCCGAGTCGGACCAAATTGTTGTATGATCTCCAAATATTTGATTCGAAGTACCAAAGTAGAAGTCCAGTTTAGTTTGGGACTAGTTAGCGTTGTATGAGATGTCCGAAATATAGTTGATGGCTTTAACCTAAAATACGAATTTATAAAAAGATACTTAAGTTTATGAAAAATAGACTCCAGATCAAAAATTTCTTTAGTAACACTATGTTGATATAACAGCAAAATTCTTAGTAAAAAAATATTCGAAGGGATAAAACTTTCGAACATTTAGTGTTATAATAATAAATGATGTTTCGCCTACAGTAATAAAAGTTTGGGCCAGCCAATATCATGACCCGTAGAAAATAATCAATTTAGATATTGAAAGAGCCGTGACGCAACACTCGAGATTAATGTGGACACAAGGTTAAAGAGGGTGTCATCGGAACATTGCAGGTAACAAGAGATAACACATGTGAACAGAAATAAATCAACGTGAATATAATAAACACAGAACACGTGACTATATTTATAAACATATAGTTATGTTATAATGTATTTGTGGATCACACAAATATTTGGTCCGACACGCTTACCTCCAGACCAACGAGGCAGTCAGATCTTAATAGGCAGCCATAGTGTGATTTACTAGGCGGTATTGTTGTATTGTCTGCACTCGCAATAAGTATAGTGATCTATTCTTAGATTCTACTCACGCTTTTATATCAGGCAGGGTAGCCCCATAGTCACAGTTAGGGGTGTCGCCATTCTCATTGTGAGTGCAGACAGTGCAGCATGGTAACCTAGTGAGATTCTTCTGCATCATTGGGTCTCCAGACTCTCACTCACCAACGAAATACGACAGCACGAATGCTATTATTTTGGGCTGGTCTTCTGTGTGTTAAAACTACTTACCTATTAAAAACCAGCTTTCGCCCGCGTCTCCGCCCCCGCGTGTATCTCGATTATTGCAGTAAAAAGTAGCCTATGTGTCATTCTGATATATAAGCTATATTACTGTAAAGTTTCATCCAAAACCGTTCAGTAGTTTTTGCGTGAAAGAGCAACAAACATACACACAAACTTTCGCGTTTATAGTATTATTAGGATAAATTACACCAGGACAATCCATGTGGTGACAGATTAGGAATACAGAGTATCACCACACTTATTCATACCTTGGGTAAAGTAAGAGCACAAAGTGAAGAAAATCTTCACACGAACGGTATACCAATAAATTGACTAGCGTAGTATACATACGAGTTTGGCCAAAAATTTTTTCTAAAGAAGCATAATTATCAATTAATAAATAATTAAAAGATGTTGATGTGCTGACGACGATGACACCAAGAACCCAAACACAGAACAAATGATCGTGCTCATAGTCCCGGTTGCTATTGAACCCACTACCCCTGGCTAACAGTCAGGATCATTAACCAAAAGAGCAACAGCAACCAAGTTCTTCCTGATTCTCGTATGAAAATACAATCTGATAATAAAATGACGTACGCTCAAAGGATTACTCGTGAGTTAGGTCGTAGATTACACTTAATGTTGATCTCGCGATGAGGAATGGTTGTTATTAAAGATTGCAACTTTGTAATTTGTATGCTATGTATTTACTTACTGCTATTCACAGCGGCCTATGTTACTTATTCATCAAGGCAAATGCGACGATGTACTGGTTAAAGAGGTTAGAAATAAATCTGGGGCAAAATATTTTCTTTTCATCTTCAGTTACGACTGTGCGCTATTTTAATTGTTATTTAGACAGTTGAGATAATAAATGGTTTAACAGAACATTCGTAACTTTTACTATTCTATATTTTTTTGTTATTTTCATCTTTTAGCGTGTGGAAACTGGATATTTATTTAATTTCTATCTTGATATTACTATATGAATATAAATCCACATTAAACACACCTAATGGAAATAAGATTTAATTCTTACAGTATACATTTTCGCTTGAAAATAAATGACCGAAAGTGTAAACCTTCATACAACACAACACCCAATTACTTTGCTGGCTGTTTGGCTTAGCATTCAATGTCAATAAACTACTAGACCATAGGACCAGTGAAAGATTGTTAATACGAACTTATTTATAGCTGCTATACCTACCTGGTACCTGGCTACTAATACTGTGATGATTTCATATCACAGACACATCAATTGTATTTATTTGTATAAGTAGATTACTGAATGCTAGACATACTGAAACTACAATGAATAGCTACCTACATACATAACAGACACCATGTCGCCAAGACTAAATTAAAGAGATTCGAAGAAATGAATTAAAATACACTTTTATCCTAAGTAGGTCTATGTATGTACCTACTACATCGCTTACGATTCATAACTCGCATTCTCGTCTAAAAATAGTTATGATAATTTGTCTATGAGCGTCTCCAGTCTCAAGAAACGATTGATAATCATGAAAGGACTGGTGCTGCCTTATTGTTTACTAATAACGTGCGTAAAGTGGTCGACGACGTTTTCTACTGCGAGCTGTTAGCTGCGAGTGTTAAGTGCTAAGTGTGAAGTACCCCGCGGCACAGGATTTATTCCTAATGCGGGAGTTGTCTTTATTAAACGAGAAAAAAAGAATGGATCACTACGAAGGAAAGAAATCTTTCTTCTTTATTATGTATAATAAATATTACTAATATACGTCATAACTAACAATTAAGTAATATTAAATTTTCTATTTTATCTCTGCATCATATTTCTATATACATACCTCAAAGGTCGACTGGGAAAGAATCAGTAGTTCCTGGGCATGAAGTGCGCCTTATTAAATCTTATTCACGTTATTCCATGTAAATAAATTAAATAATGCGCATTTATAACTTATGCCATCTAGCAGATATATGTCAAACCAAATAGTCGAGGAGTTGTCTCCATGTTAGTTTAAACTATTAATTAACACATATAATACGCAAGTTATTTTAATTCTCGATGTAAATCATTGTTGGTTTAGCAATCTATATCACTTATTTTCTGTTTGGATTATTTTAATGCGACTTCATTGCAATGTTGTCCTTCGTTTGCTTCTTGAAGGTTTGTTGCAACCATCCGCTTTCTCAACTTCCTTTCGAAATACTTTTTTAAGTCTATAATATTTTTATACTGAAGTTCTTGGATTTTAAAAGATACTAGTTACAAATTTTTTAAGTCTTCAAGTAATCTTCCTAAGAATTAAAAAGGTATGATAAATTGAAAACATATTTAAGGCCTAGTTTTACATATTTTTTTTTGCAAATCATTCAATTAGTTCTTAAAATTAATACATATTTGTTAAATTTGATTTGGACAAATTTAAGTTCAAAGTACTTTTAGTTAATCGGGTCGGGATGTTAATTTATGATCAATTTAAAATTAAGTTCAAAGTTTTAGCAACAAATATCATAAAGTGAAAAAAGATTTTTTACCAACTGCTTCAGGTTTCATTAAATTATTATACATAGCCTGGGCCCTCGATTTTAAGAAAAGATGCTCCTTTATTATAGCTGTCTTCAATGAATTTTATATTATTCACGCTTAAACATTCATGGATTACTCTAAGATTGGTGTGTATATAAGGGTAATATTTGGAGCCTTGACTCGCCCTCGACGACATTCAGTAAAGGCGCGGGCGCAGGGTGACAGAGGCGAGGGCGTGGGGCGACAGAAGTGCGGGCGCGGGGCGGCGGAGGTGCGGGCACGGGATCACAGTGACGCGTGCGCGGGGCGACAGAGACGCGGGAGCGGGGCGACGAAGGTGCGGGCGCGGGGTGACGTAGTCACGGGCGCGGGGTGAATGAGGCCCGGGCGGCACGGTGGCGCGGCGCGTGCGACAGCGGTGCGGTGCAGTGGATGGATTCGGTGTTGCTATTGGCCCACACCGAACTCTTCCCTAATCAGGGACCAATGTGCGTTCAGGAAGATGAGTACAGCGACCGCATTCGGATACGCAATTGGTTAAGAGTTCAGTTTGCAGGCTAAACTTAAATTTTTAAAGGCGGTAACGTTTAGACCGTTTTGTTTTTTTTTGTACAGAATTCCTCTCGGATACCACCCACTAGATGACCAGTGGGGTGTTTATAGGTATGTCGGATACGAATTCACTGATCGGGTCGGTCGGTCGGGTTTCATCCCGCATGTCGTCTCAGGCACCAGTAGCCGGAAAAAAAAAATACTTTCGTCATCATATAAAATACTTAAAAAATGTTTCTGTATATTATCTAACATTTGCTATAGTTTTTTTTAGTGGAAAGAGCAACAGCTTTCATTCAAAAAAATATTTAAGAAGTATGTTGAGGCCTACGGTATCTTAAACTATGTACATAATAATATTAATAATATATTCTTTAGATAAGAGAGAAAATTCATGCCCAAAAGGTACAGGTCTACTTTCATTCTAAAAAATTAGTGAGACGGCTTAAGAAATGCAAAAGTTTGTAGCCTTAGTACTAATATTATTTACGAAAGACTATCCCCAAGTAACGAGCTGAATATTTACTGCATAATAAATAAAATAAATAAATATTTTGGACATCTGACACACAACATCATCTAGTCCCAAGCTAAGCAGAGCTTGTGTTATGGGTACTAGACAACTGATATAAATACTTAGACATACTTTTTTTTTGTAAATACATACATATTATACATAGAAAACACCCAGACTCCGAAACAAATATTTGTGAATCACACAAATAATATTTGTTCCGACCCGGGAATCGAACCCGAGACCTCTTGATCAGCAGCCGCATACGCTAACCACTAGACCAACGAGGCAGTCTTAACATAAAGTTGAAAATCGCAAAGTAAACTCACTTATCTTGTTTGCATGGATCTTTTGTGGGTGACAAGATTATCCATGCAAACAAATTATGTTAGTTTATTTTGTGATTTTACACAAGAATGGGATTCTAACTTTACGTGCCTAGTCTATACGTTTGGTCAGTCACCGATGCATTTTAAGTTGTAGCTAGGTCACGTGATCAAAAAAAAAATAGAAGAAGTAACTTAGGCAAAAGAAAAATAGTAGCTTCGCTTCGCGAGTAACGCGATAACCGCGAGTAACACCGCGGAACTCAGCTAGTCGTAAATAAAGTTTTTACTTATGCTCATTATGTTCATGTTTGGCGTTCCATTTCACTTGGAATAAATATGTGACTCACGTTCGCGATGCCTATAGACTTAATAAGATGCATCGTTAGATAGCCAACTCTGTTAGAAATGTGGCAAGGATGGCGAATAAGAATGTGAGGATTGTTAACATTACCATATATCATACCTTTATTGCGAGACTTGAGCAATAATAATGTCGCAAATGTTATCAGCGTTTCTGATTTATCCGTCTGGAGTCTAGTGTTTGACTTTTAGGTCTCCTTTGGACATAAACAGGTCATAGGAAAGAGAGATGATATTTTAGTGGCAACATTTTATTTGTTTACGGATGTGCGTACAATTTGCGCAGCGGTCTGAAGTTTAATTAATGGTCTTGTTTTCGTATACCACTGCGTAAAAGTTTAATTGTTTTAAACAATTCACATTTTATAGGTACTTTAGAAAATACTTTTTGTAAAATGTATTATAATATTTAGAACTTTATTGTAGAACATCTACGGTCTATTTTATTTTCACTTACAATTCATAAGAGTAGTAGAGTATTACTGATTTATTATTAATAAAGGCTGGTATATAGAAAATATATAGAATGGTGATGGTATATAGAAGATAATATAGATTTTCGTAAATGGAAAAATACGTAACGATATTTTTCGACAGAGAACTAGAGTTACCGACATCACGTGGAAAATCAGCACGCTGAAGTGGAAGTGGGCCGGACATATCTCCAGACGGACTGATGGACGCTGGAGCCGAAAGGTGCTAGAGTGGAGACCGCGATTACGCAAACGTAGTGTAGGACGCCCTGCGGCACGATGGACCGATGATTTGAGGCGGCGGATGGATGCGGACTGCCCAAGACCGGGATGGGTGGCGTTCTTTGGGGGAGACCTTCGTCCCGTAGTGGACGGCCATAGGTTGACACTATATAAATGGAAAAATACGACTGCCTACTTTTTGTTTTTAATATGCATCGGTGAAACAAGCCCCATTACTTTTGGTATTTAACCGTGCTTAAAAAAACATTGACTTAGGTAATTTGATTCAAGATCGAAAATAAAAAACTACCACATTTGGGTGATCAAGGCCTCTCAATGGGTAACCCATGTTATAATATATTTTTAAAACATAAAAACATACAACATAATAGAACCGGTCATCACATTGTTATAGTGTGCATTTTATATGGTAATTACGCACACATACAAAGCTATACCTAACGGGCCCCCCAGCTAGTAAACGAAACACGTATGTAAGTTTCAAGGTTGGAAAAATAATGCGTACTATCCGAGTAGGTATACACAAGCCTAGCAAGCCTATTAGATGTTCATTCCTATAACGTTTTTGTTTTTATAAAACGAAGCAATAAAACTAACTATAAATGTAGGAAAAATAAATTAACTTCATAAAACAAAAGAAATGTTAAAAACAAATAATAATATGCAGATTTTACGCATCGGTGCTGATGGATTCTAGGTCTCTGGTGACCTGATAAGGTTTTATTTAAAAAAGTAAAATACACAATTAATAGTTTCAGTAAAATCTTGTAAGTTGTAAATTGTTCGTAATCAACACTACATTCTTTTGCTGTTTAATAAAATTATAGTAAGGACATACTTTTGTCTTTTTTTTTTTCAAAATAGTACTTTTAAGGTAATTTTATTGATGTCGTGATTAACATTTTAATTTTACTTTAAATTTATTGGATAACTAACATCTTGTAGCATCTTATGGATGTTTTTTTACCCGTGTCCTTTACATAAGAATAAATAGGTACCTAAATAAGGTAAACTACGAGCTTGCTTTATTTATTTAAAGGGCTATTGATGGACTGTAAAATCCATCGAAGGTGAAATCAATATATTATACTAGGTACTAGAGATGTTCCGTGTGTCTTGATCGAAAACGAGTAACGTGGCCTTGGAATGATAAATTGATATTGAGGTCTTAGTAACAGGACATGCACTGCCCGTAGTCTTCCAATGATTAATATTAGATCAAAATGAGACAAATACTTTATTTTTAAAAACTAGATATAATTCACTATTTATTACCCATTAGATATTTTAAAATTAAATAGGTATTAATAGAAAAGAGACAGCAGAACTTCAAAAACAAGATGATGATTATGCAAATATCTTTTTAGAATTCCATTAACATACTAATATCTCATCATTTTGACTGCCTCGGTACCGCAATGGTAGCGACTGCTGTGCTTGAGGAATCGGGTTCAAATTCCGGCCCGGACCAAATGTTTGTGTGATTTATACATACTCGAATTTGTTTCGGAAATTGGGTGTTTTTTATGTATGTATTTACAAAAAAAGTATAAATATTTTATTAGTAAATCTAGCTTTCAATAGTACAAGCTCTGCTTAGTTTGAAGTTAGATGGCGTTGTATGTTACATGGCCGAAATATTTATTATTATATTATTATTTATGTTTATGATATTCTAAACCTGACAAGATTTATTTAAGATACCATTTTTTCTTCCTCAAATATCCGCGGATGCGGTTAGATTTAAATACGTACTCGTACAACAGTGACATCACTACTAAGTATCTACCTACGCTACGTCCAATTTTTGAACTGGTTGCACTTATTGCACTATGGGTAGTCCATTTACGGAAGTGTATTACAGTATTATCACAACATCACCTTAAATAAACATCGCAATAAATAATTTTATAGCTTTTTAATTACTTCCTAGACAAACGGAATGTGACAAAGCGTCTGTACCTACTAGAAAAAAGTTAATATTATTATATTTTATGTTTAATCCAATATCCAGTTTTACTCTAGATATATTATGTATTGAATTGAATGTTACATTTTACTATTTATGAATAAAATTTGTTGCGCCAGCATTAGGAGGATTTGTCTCCTATCCTGTCTGGATGCGAAAAGCCTGAAATCTATCAGAGTGGTGTGCAATGGGAGAGGCCTATGTTTAGCAGTGGACTGCGATAGGCTGATTGATGATGATGATAATGGCAAAATTTGAGAATCAAAGTTTATACGTTAACTGAATTATATTATATTGGAAAAAGATTAACGTAATAACCGAGATACGAGTACATACCGGACAAAAACTAAATATGTTAGATTTTTTGTTTCTTTGCAGGTAATATTTAAAACTCAAAATATAATGTAATCGCTATAACAGGACCACACTGGTAGCAGTCGACAACACATAATAGACATCAAGATAAGAAGACAACACTGACCTCATGAGGTTGAAACACTCTGTATAAACATCTAATTATAATTCAACAAGAACGCCAAATGCATTATTAATGTAACAGAGACGTTAAAACTGCGTTGAAAAAGTTCAGATCATGATTGAATTATAAGACACAACAACTGAATTGGCTATAAACAGTACCGTGTTCGCCTAGTCTTAAGCGGTTCTTAGTGCATACAACTTTGGAAAAGTTAGACTTAGAAAAAGGTTGCATATTTTTTGTTAAATGGGCAAGCCAAAATGACTCTACAGTCATACCTCTATTTACGCTACCCCGTTTTATGCGAATTCGGAGATACGCGGTTTTCATTAGCCCACTTTGCTCTTTCGTTATTCTAAATAATTTCGATCCACAGGTGGAAGTTGTATTTTTGCCATCAAACACTACCAGGTTCCTTCAACCAATAGACATGGGAGTCATTAAAACATTTAAAGCTTACTACACAAGGCGATCATTTGCACATCTAAATGAAGCTTTGAGACTAAATAACGAGCTTTCTGTCAAAGACTTGGAAGCAATTCAATGTTTTAGATGCTTTAGGAACTATTGGACAATCATGGAATGAGATTTCACAAAAAACTTTATAAGTATTTATATGCAAAATTGAACCCCGACTTACGCGAATTCGACTTACGTGGCCATCGCTTGGTCCCACCTATCGCGTAAGTCCGAAGTATTACTGTACTCTGTCAGATAGAAAGCATGAAGTAGAAGTCTACTCTTTGCGAATGCCGACAATGTAGGGGTGTGACCCACACTATGGCATATTGTGATGCTACTGCCTCATTGAAGGACGTCTCGCATTCACCAACGAAATACGACAGCACAAATGCTATTATTACCGCCCCGGGTCGAGCCGATCCACTCATGTTACAATCGCATGAGGAACTATACAACCTTGAGATCATCATCATCATCATCATCATCATCATCATCATCATCATCATCATCATCATTCCTCTGTTTGACATAGAGTTCGGATGGCTAAAAAATATTAAAATAATGACTTGTTCGTATTAACGAGTGCTTGATTAGAGCCGGAAAACATACATTCTGATAAAGCAGCGATTTTATTTGTTTGATGCTAGTGAATAATCGATAACTTCGATAGTAAATACGGATTTCAATTTATTATGAACATGAAACCAGACCAAAGTCCAAATATAGGATTGATGTGTTAGTATTTTCATTAATCATTATTTTTATTGAATTAGTCACTCGGAATACTGTCGATTTCATTTATCATTAAATAAATAAATAACGATCATATTTTAATGATGAGTTTTTTAACTTTAGTTTTTAATAAATAATAAAATTAAATAGTATGTACAAGGTACATATTGGTAGACTTACCAATATTTTTAATAATTAAGACAGGCCATTCTAAAATGAAGATAGGCCCTTTCACCACTGCGAACCCGACTCCTCACTTGGACGTCTGAACGCAAAGTCCTAGTTGGCCAAATCGGACGAGAGCTGTCCCCGCCAGCAATCATTGCTGTCATGCTGGCGGTTGAAAAGGGCTGGAGCGCAGTGGTCTTTTTCTGTGAAGCGGTAGTTCTTCAGAAAGAGACCGCTGAACGGGATCAGGACGAGATCAGGTGATAGGCGGGGGAAGCGTCTATGCCCTATCGTTTCTCTCGGGATAGAGTCTGGATAGGCGCGGCGTCGATCCTGACGGGGACCTGAAACGAGCCTGATACCGCAGGTAACACGAGCGCCGGAGATCGTTAGACGATCTCCGTCCTCCATTCCTCCGTCACCCCCAGGCCTGCGCTCTACATTAAGAAGGTACATTTAATACTGGTATTTTAATAATGTACAGTTAATTTTCTACGTGCATGTTACTGACAGAGGTCAAACTGTATACAGTTCCACTGAACCAGGTCTATGAAAGGTAAAGCAAGGTTAAGTTTAAATAGTGCCAATGATCATACATTGTGGCTATGTAATAAATGCAACGACGACTTAAGCCCGATTTCCACCGCGAAAGGGTAATGAGCGGGAAATGGTAAGCGGAACGGACTCCTTTATAGGGTTGCGTAGCCAAATGGCAAAAAACGGAACCCTTATAGATTCGTCATGTCTGTCTGTCTGTCTGTCTGTCCTTCCGTATGTCACGGAGTTCACAGTCACATGTTGGAGTTTTGAACTGGTTACGTGTGGTAATGTTTTGTTGTGTGAATTCGCGATGTTATCGAGTGATACGGAATCAAGTGAGGACAGTGATTATGTATACCGAAAGAAAAAGTATATATTATTATATGAGCGAGTCCGTTTCAAACTAACCGGCGAGACCGTGATGCAGCGGACACATTTTACTCGTTTGGTCCACTCCGTAGTAACAAGGCAATAAGAGACTGAATGCTAATTTGAGAGAGCTTTTCAGGGTCTTTAATTAAAAGCTATACGGTACTTGATATTCATTTTAGTCAACTAAGTATGAAGACACGAGTCGGATGAAATGGATGTCTATAAAAGACGCCTTTTTTATGCAGCGGAAATACTCTTGTCTAACCTGCGAAAATTACTTATTACATGACACTCTCATTACAAATCAAAGAAATTATTTCGAAACACCTGCTGTTTATTACTTCCTGGGATAAATATTAGCGTATAGATAGAAATGTTATGCTAATGTGAATGCAATGTAAATACATAAACTATTGCCTCTAGGTACACAGAAAGACAGCTTGCCTCTTGCTTCATCCCTGCCATTAAGTATACAGCTAATAATTAACATCAGCAAGTACATTTTTATCCATCCTAAGGTTACCTGGAAAATATGGCTTTTGACATTAAAGCCACGCCCTGTACATAATATATACAACAATATGTAACTGACCAGGCAATTCGAGACTTTGTACCGCTTAAATATGGTAACACTACTAAGAAGGAGCAATACTTTCATACATTATTTTCCCGAATCTTTAACCATTTACGCAGCGCACGTTATCGAATATAATAAGAAATAATTGCCTCTAGGTACACAGAAAGACAGCTTGCCTCTTGCTTCATCCCTGCCATTAAGTATACAGCTAATAATTAACATCAGCAAGTACATTTTTATCCATCCTAAGGTTACCTGGAAAATATGGCTTTTGACATTAAAGCCACGCCCTGTACATAATATATACAACAATATGTAACTGACCAGGCAATTCGAGACTTTGTACCGCTTAAATATGGTAACACTACTAAGAAGGAGCAATACTTTCATACATTATTTTCCCGATTCTTTAACCATTTACGCAGCGCACGTTATCGAATATAATAAGAAATAATTGCCTCTAGGTACACAGAAAGACAGCTTGCCTCTTGCTTCATCCCTGCCATTAAGTATACAGCTAATAATTAACATCAGCAAGTACATTTTTATCCATCCTAAGGTTACCTGGAAAATATGGCTTTTGACATTAAAGCCACGCCCTGTACATAATATATACAACAATATGTAACTGACCAGGCAATTCGAGACTTTGTACCGCTTAAATATGGTAACACTACTAAGAAGGAGCAATACTTTCATACATTATTTTCCCGAATCTTTAACCATTTACGCAGCGCACGTTATCGAATATAATAAGAAATAATTGCCTCTAGGTACACAGAAAGACAGCTTGCCTCTTGCTTCATCCCTGCCATTAAGTATACAGCTAATAATTAACATCAGCAAGTACATTTTTATCCATCCTAAGGTTACCTGGAAAATATGGCTTTTGACATTAAAGCCACGCCCTGTACATAATATATACAACAATATGTAACTGACCAGGCAATTCGAGACTTTGTACCGCTTAAATATGGTAACACTACTAAGAAGGAGCAATACTTTCATACATTATTTTCCCGAATCTTTAACCATTTACGCAGCGCACGTTATCGAATATAATAAGAAATAATTGCCTCTAGGTACACAGAAAGACAGCTTGCCTCTTGCTTCATCCCTGCCATTAAGTATACAGCTAATAATTAACATCAGCAAGTACATTTTTATCCATCCTAAGGTTACCTGGAAAATATGGCTTTTGACATTAAAGCCACGCCCTGTACATAATATATACAACAATATGTAACTGACCAGGCAATTCGAGACTTTGTACCGCTTAAATATGGTAACACTACTAAGAAGGAGCAATACTTTCATACATTATTTTCCCGAATCTTTAACCATTTACGCAGCGCACGTTATCGAATATAATAAGAAATAATTGCCTCTAGGTACACAGAAAGACAGCTTGCCTCTTGCTTCATCCCTGCCATTAAGTATACAGCTAATAATTAACATCAGCAAGTACATTTTTATCCATCCTAAGGTTACCTGGAAAATATGGCTTTTGACATTAAAGCCACGCCCTGTACATAATATATACAACAATATGTAACTGACCAGGCAATTCGAGACTTTGTACCGCTTAAATATGGTAACACTACTAAGAAGGAGCAATACTTTCATACATTATTTTCCCGAATCTTTAACCATTTACGCAGCGCACGTTATCGAAGCTCTCAGAAGAAATAATTTACCCCATTTTTGTAACATTTTCCCTTGCTGCTCCGCTTCTATCGGCCGTAGCGTGATGATATATAGCCTTCCTTGATAAACAGGCTATCTTAGACTCAAAGGTAATTTGGAATCGGATTCTTCAGTTTAGTATGTTAGTATAGAGTTGACATTTCATGTACTCTCTTGTAAAGATCTTTGACCTTATTAAAATAGACTTTTGCGACTCTTTACACTTTAGGTTGCATAGCGATGATCATCTATAGTTTTGTTCAACTAGAACTTGTCTTATGTCTTCTGACTGAAGAATTACATTTCATTGGCCATCCCAAGACCTTTATCAGGGAATAAACGTCATTGTAGCTAGGTCATTATTTTTAATAAGCTTACCTCGCTATATTATTGTGTTATTTTCTTACAATCAGAGGATGCCATGCGGCAGATGAGTGCAGGGATTAGCGGAGTGCGTCACTAGGTTAGTACTAGCATCATATCTGTAGTGCACATCGGACCTAGCCTGTCCTGAAATAACTAAAAAGCTTCTTCTACTGCCAATAAACGATACTAGCTCCCTTATTTGGGAGCATCGTGTCTGTCAAAATGTCAGAGTACTCATTTTTCAGGCCATCTTGCTAAAGAATATTAGGACTCCATCACCTTCAATGTGACTAACCTATCATAATTACAATTCTTTAAGTTAGTCCAATAAGCGTAACCTAAGGAGTACTAAGCCAAGTATAGCTAAGGTTTCGATGTAAAATTAATTATACTATCTTTAATAAACCAAAGCAACTATCGGCTTACTAAGTTTCGGTCAGGAAACGTTTCTTGCGTAGTATTATATAATTTAAATGCGCTTTATTATCAATTTATATAGCTATATAAATATCTATATCCAAATATATGACATTGAAGTTTTTGTTTGTGATTTTAAATTAATAGCTTTTTAGTAAATGCATACGAAAATATATACGGGTCTTACACCAAAAAATACTCAATTAGGAACAATAATGAAATACATCAAAATCGTTTTGATTACAAACGATAAGCTACCACCAGACCGGATCCAGACAGATTTTACCTACAAGGTAACCGATAGCCAACCGACCCTATCGGTTAAATGTCTAGCTGGTATAGGATTATTACAGAGAATATACACGTGGATTGAGCCGTGATGACGGTGTGAGTGCCGTGACTACTCATGTACTCATTTTATTAGACATAGACAAAGTACATTATGTACTTAAGTTAATGACGTATAATCGTTAATCAGGTATAATCTACCTAACATAATTGTAATAAACAACTAGTGATTTTTCATTTGCATTTATTTACTAGCTTTACCCTCTCTAAATTGTTATTTTTCCTTAAATTTAGGGGACGTTGGTAAAAACGGCCAGACCTACTTAACAGAATGAGAAACTGTTAACAAATTTAAAAAAAAATGCATTTAAAGTTTGTTCTTATAAAAGCACATAACTATACATACCTACTCATAATTTCTTTTTAACTTCTATTCTAGTGTAATCAATGCGCCAGATTGATGAAGAGGGTTGTACCATAACTGGTACCTGGTACCTGCCTAATTACTTTTAGCTTTTAGTAAATTATTTTCATCTCTATTATGTTTCTTCACTATAGAACCAGTAAGTCAATTTTGTTTGCTTCATGTAGATATAATTTTAAGTCAGTGTTTGATTTAACGTGGTAACAAAAAGTATGTGATTTATTTCCAACTAACTTTAGCTGTATGTGTCAGATTTAGCAGTAATCACTTTTCGGGTTTATACAGCCTACGACACTTTAAAAATAATGTGACTCTATTGAATAAAAAAAAATCAAAAGAATCAGTACATCCAGACATTACCCATATACAACCTTGCAAAATTTACATCCTTATGATATTAGTATAGATATTACAACGAACTAATAAAAAACCTTAAAGTTTACAACACACACAGCATGCAGCCCAATGCAGCCTTTATATAGTCCATTGCTTCACATAGACCTCTCTTTAGCAACGTTTAAAGGTTTAAAGGCCTTAGGTATAGGCCTCGATGCACAAATTGTTAAATGTGCAAATGAAAAAAAAAAAAAAAACATTTGATACAGTGATGCACATGTTTTTTTTATATTTATGAGCCTGCCAAATTGAGTACTCTGCCTCACCATCCTCAATGTGAGTGCACACAATCTAGTATGGTGACCCATACCATTACGGCTTAGTGACATGCTTCTGCGTCATTAGGCTTCCGGTATGATTCTCACCTTAAAAATACCACCAGCATGTATACTGTCATGTTTACGTTGATCTTCTATGCGAGAGGAGCTAGCCTAATCATGCTGATATCAGCGCGGCTCTACTAACTTGAAAATTATAAAATACTAGCTGATGCCCGCGGCTCCGCTCGCGTCTGAGGGGTATCAAAATAAGATGTTAGCCGATTCTCAGACCTACCCGATATGCACACAAAATTTCATACAAATCGGTCCAACCGTTTCGGAGGAGTATGGGAACGAACATTTGACACGAGAAACGGGTAATATGCCTCTATATGTAGTTTTAGACATTATTGTTCTTTAGAAATATGTACTTTTAGCGGTGCTGCCGATATATTTGTTGTTTATGAAATAAAATTACTTCGTAAATTGAGATCTCACCAAGAAACTTTTGAGAGGAAATTTTAAACTATCTTACCCTACTGGATAGTGAAAAAAACCAATAGGTATTCAACAGCATGCATCTGTAAGAAGACACTGCAGTATGATAGTCAACGTGACAACTCTTATGACATCAATGTGTACATACATAATACATGGCAAGCATACATCAACGTGATGTTACGACCACCACATTTGCGAAATCTTTGAGGTAAATAAACTGATTACATCACTAGTGTTAATCGAACAATTAGCATGTAACACTGATGCAGTTAGTGGTTTCTAAACGATACAAATACCTATTGGGTACCCAACTCTATAAACTGATAATTATAATAACCACTACAAGACTGTAATTAGCAGTGCATTGCTGGGCATAGGCCTCTCTTTAGAAAGGAGGTGTTGATTTACTAAATTACGGTGGTCAAACGGGTCGGATTCAACGTTTCCTTTCATAGTGCTGTTACAGTATACAGTACAGTGCACTGGCAGACGGCTCTTCCCACACCCACGGAATTAATAAGGGTAGTGACACTCCATATTCTCAATACACTCACTATACGGAATTATAATCAGAATTGACATATCACTCGGTGAAAACAGTTTTGTAAATCCTTAATAATATTATAAATGCGAACGTAGTAATAATCCGGCTTTTGCATCAAAGTACTGAAACGATTTAAATTAAGTTTGGTACACCGATAGTCTAGTTTTTAGGCTAGTCATTAAAGCATCTGACCAAATACCAGTGTACTGTTTTCGGAGTTACATCTTAGTGTTGATCACCTAATTTAGCCTTCTTCCATCATCATCAATCTTCTTTATTTAAACTGATTATAGGCGTATGTAAAGGATCACATTCTCACGGTCACCGCGACCTCAGCAGTCATACAATGGTCTATTCGTTATTATGGGATTACAGTTTGTCGCTGTGATATCAATCTGTGACAAGATAATATAAAATATACGTATATTTTCATCTAAAATCTATTTTTATTATTAGATTTGTAATCTCGAACTGCCTGCCGTATGTGACTGCTGATCAAGAAGTCTCGGGCTTAAATCCCGGGACCCGGTCAGTTTTCTGACAGGCAATTCTAAATAGCAGCCCGGAGTGTTTGGCGGTGATTCACGCCCGTGCCTCGGAGAGCACGTTAAGCCGTCGGTCCCGGTTGTCATGAACAACTATGGCAATCGTTATTGGGAAGTCAGTGCCCTCGAATATACTGACAGCTAGTTCAATCACAGAATTGCAGTTCTCCCTCAGGGTTGCGGAGGTCCATGTAAAAACTAATATTCAGGTAAAAACGGTTGAACTAGTAGCCGACCCCAAATAATCTTTAGGCTAAAGGCTAGGAAAAAGAAAGATGTGTAATCTCATAATGGGTGTCACATTTGCTGTGTTAGTCGCCTCTTACGACACCCATGCGATTAATAAGAGTGATGATTTATTGAATAAGGTATAAGAATAAAAATAGTATATTTAACTAGGTTTTGCCCGCGGCTCCACCCGCGTGAATTCGACATTTTTGGGGTTAAAAGTATGTGTCCTTCCTTCCTTTGGCGTGAAAGCCGGATAGACCGACAGACGGACAAAGTTACTTTCGCATTTTTAATATTAGTAGGGAAGTAAGGACAGCAAGGATTAAGTATGACTTTAATAGTTTAACTCGTTTAGAAATAACAGGAAGTTAACAGTAGCGTTGAAATAACGTATGAAGTTTTGATATACATATACTAAAACTTTAACCGCTAATACCCATCGCGACATCCGTACCAAGAAATCTAAAACGATCGTTGTGGGACGTTAAACATATAATACACAACTAATATAGATAGCAACAAATCACTATGCGGTAATTGTTAGGCGCTCGTATTTAAAAGAAGCGCATAATGCATTTAACTTTAGGACGACGGCGACGGCGCGGTCCGTACCTAGACGGGTCATCGTTTGTGGCATGATATGCTAGAAGCGTTTCCGTGATTCTGAGGTTACACTAAGCAATCGCGAAGCTTCAGCCGCGAGGGGACGGCGTCGGTGTGTGCTGGACGCCGCCAAATAGAGGGTCGTCGTACAGAGACGGTGCCCGCATCAGGAGCGGGCAGGCGCTGGGGGAGTCCAGAAGGCGATCTGACCTTGGACTTTTCCTCCTCCTAAACGGAGAAGCGCGGAGAGGGCGCACTGTGGGGTGACGGTCCATGATGATTTTCCACACAGAAAAAAAAAAGCAATCGTGAAGCTTTGTTGGAGGCCTTTGGACAGCTTAAAAACGTCCAAAGGCAAGATTAATGTAGTCACCCGCACTCGGTCAGCGTGGTGACGTATGGCCTTAACCCTCTTCTGAGAAGAGACTCGCGAGCAGCAGTGGAACGGTATGTACTGTTGATATGATTTAAAAGAAACCGGTAGTATTAGACATAATTGTCAGGCAATTAAATAATTTAAAACCTTAATAGTAGTACCTAGGTATAAAAAGACCTATAGATGGGATGCACTTGGCTGCGGCTATTAGGGGCCTGATCCTTTAGCCATGATGCCAGTGTCTCGTTTCGATTCTCTTTCTACAATCGCTAACGCGTCTATTCTTCTTCCTTTCTTGATATTTTGTTTTGACCATACATTTGTCAGTTTTTGATCAATATATACGCTCGTAGAAGGAAAAGTTGACCCTTAAGAGGTGAGGTGTTAATTCGGGGAGGACTTAAAATAATATGGCCTGGGTTTGCCGAGAATAGAGCGCCAAAGGCCGGCTGTCGGGGTGGTTTTAGTGGAATCACCACGTACCCCTGACTCCTGAGCTCTCAAGGAGCAGGAGATCTGAAGATATATCAATAACAAAATTGTAGTTATAGTAAGAACTAATTGAGAGAGAATATAAGTCACGGTTAATGACACGGTATTTGCCAAAAGGAAGTCGGTCAATACCTGGTCAGCAAACTACTTATATTAATTGCGATTTATCACAAGCTGTAGTTGTACTACTACTCTTCTAAATAGACCGGAACATTTTTTGTTACATAGGTATTAGTTTCCTTATTTTGTCTGACTGCTCATAAGTTCGTTTGGAAAATAGTTTGTATTGCTTGAGTAGAGGACAGCTTAATTAACCAAAACGCAGTTGTCGACTATATCATATGCCAGTTAAATATTTTATCCAAGACATACATACCTACCTGTGGGTCTCAATAAAAATACATCATATTTTAGTCTTGACTTGACTTTTGGTTAATGGCTTTGTGGAAGAGTGTAGCCACAACTTTGCCAATGTCATGTATTTGAAAGACAATCTGTCAAAGGATTTTTTGAATGTAGAGCTGTGTAGAGCCAGAAAAAAACACTGTTTAGGAGAGTGAGAGTAAGTAATAATTTGTTATCTTTTATAAAAGTAATACAACATAAGTAAACTTGTAATGTAAATACGCATAAAAATACGACAAGATATAAATATACGTTTCTGAAATTATAATTTAATTTTGTTTGCAGTAATAAATTTGCTTAGGACATACACAAAAGGAGTGAAAACGCGCGTTAAAAGTAATTTAAGGGACGTGGGGGAGAGGAATGTGAGCAGGAATAAATTTATAAATGGGAAATCTGGTCCTGGGGCAATTAAATAATATATGGTTCGCAGTTCCTTCGTCAAGTCCACATTCGCAGATAGAACTATCCCTAATTCGGAGTTTTGCCAAAAAGACCGGGGTACATGAGTGGTTCAGTCTTAACCGACAAATTGTGGAAGTAATGCCTTTATTTAATTTTCTAAATTTGGAAAACCAGGGTTTGAGAGGAATTTCTGGTTGAATATCACCATAAAATTGACCCTTGACGGTTTTAGACATAAGCCACAATCTAGACCAAGAATCTAACAGCCACGATTTAAGGGATGAACAGATATCATAGGAGTATATTTGTGAATAATCCTGAGCACCAGCATAAATAGCATTTTTCGCACATGAGTCTGCAGTCTCGTTTCCTGAAATGCCTGAGTGACCAGGAATCCAAGCCAAGACAACGTTAACTTCTAATTCCTGGCATTGAAATAAAAGTTGTCTAATCTTAAAGATAATAGGAGATCTGGGATTTAGTCGGAACGGATTTGAAAGAATAGATTGGAGGCAGCTTTTAGAATCTGAAAAAAATATGCTATTGCTTAAATTATGGGCTTTTATGAAAGAAACAGCTTCCAAAATAGCTATTGACTCACCTGTGAAGACAGAAGAAGCAGAGGGACATTTATAATTTAAAATTATGCTACATCATATTTTAAACTAGCAGCGCCCCGTTATTTTACACCAGGACTGTTTTGTCCTTTGTCATTCCTCGACAACACTTTTTTACACACACATTTTTCGGGATAGAAAGTAACTATCCTGTCTGCTGTTCCAAACTAAATCTATCTCTGTGGGTTTCATCCATATCCGTTTAACCGTTTTTCTGTAAAAGAGTAATAAACATCCATCCTCAAACTTACACATTAGTAAGATAGGATTTAAAAAAATGAACAGAATTCAAAAGCAGTTTCCTCATATTTATATGTGGAAAATAATTTAGTTATCTGTATTCTAGCATTCCAAATTTTGCTCTCCTAACGAAGTCGTAGTCCGTAGTGATCCTATTTATGTATCAAACGATAGCCACAGGAAGTGACGAAGTGGACGAATCTATTTGTGGTTTGAATCAGCAAATAAATGACCATTGAACATAAAAGGGTACACTGAGTGAAAAATGACAATATGTTATGTAGTTGGTTTGAGTCAAATATTATCCATTGAATATAGATTGTGACTTAGTAATGTAGCGTCTTTCACAAACATACTTTAATGCTATCTAACGTAGACACGACAAACTACGGAGTATTGGCTACTAATTCTACATCGCGCAATAAAAATTCTCGCGCCAATTACAATCTTTATTTCACAGTAGCGAAGTCCTAAATACTTAACTGTAACTAGCCCTTCAAGCACCTCAACTGCTTAGTTTTCTTCAGTCATTCCTCATTACTATTTATTTTACATAGCATTTTCTTACAGTTTACAATGTGGACCCCTTTAGAACCCTAACCATTGAAAATCATTGGTAACAAACGAGTCAATAACTTCTTGTCTAATCCAAGTATAATCGTAAATGATGCAATTCGGGTAAACAAAAAGGTTTTGTAATGTAAATGTAGTGTAAACGGGCATTAATTTTGGGATGTAATGATTACGTGCAGTTCTTCTATAATAGCATTTACACGATTATAGAAAAACATACTCCAAAGACCAAACTATCAAATAATAGGTATCCAGCGTGGTACTCCAGAGATTTAATTACAGTACTCAAAAATAAAAATAAAGCCCACTCTAGATTTAAACGTTACGGCAATCCCAGGGACTACGATGAGTTCTCCATGCTCAGAGCTAGATCCAAAACACTTGGATATCAGTGTTTTAAAACTTATATAGACCGAACCGAAGACGACCTTCAACTCAACGTTAAAGCTTTCTGGCGCTATACAATGAGCAAACGTGTTACCAACAGCTATCCTAGCAGTTTGCGAAGACAAAAAAGCTAGCTCTGGAGATGATATAGTCAACCTTTTTGCGAACTACTTCTCATCGGTGTACTGCTCCAGTTCCACCAACAGCGGCTTTAATCCTGATTTTCCAACATCCAACAGTACTATTGGCAAGTTGCTGATAGACAAGACCGACTTATTGAAGAGATTGCAAAACATTGATTTAAATAAGAGTGGCGGATTTGACGGGATTCTACCCATCTTTATTAAGCTTTGTGCAACTGCACTGGTAACACCTCTTTTTATAATTTACGATAAGTCATTGAGCGAGGGAACATTTCCCGAACTTTGGAAAATTGCTAAAATTACACCAATTTACAAATCAGGCAATAGAAACGATATTTCTAATTACCGCCCCGTTTGTATTCTAAACTGGTTCGCTAAAATATTTGAGAGTTATATATACAAACATATGTACAATCATTTGAAACACCAACTAAGCCCTTTACAACATGGTTTCATCACTGGCAGGTCAACCAACACAAACCTATTGTGTTACACAAATTATATATGTGACTCATTTAACTACAAAACGCAAGAAGACTCTATTTATACCGATTTTTCTAAAGCGTTTGATCGTGTCGATCATTTCAGGTTACTAGCAAAGGCCCAGCACGTGGGAATTCACGGCAATCTATACAGATGGCTTTCGTCTTATCTTGAGAATAGAACACAACTAGTAGCACTCAATGGCTATGAATCTGTTCCTTTTTTGGCCAAATCTGGTGTTCCGCAAGGATCTAAGGATCTGCAGTAAGGCAACCCGAATGCTATCTTTCGTACTTCGGCATGCGAGACCCTTCAAAAAAGTTGGCTCATTACTGACATTATACTACTGCTTGGTAAGAAGTTTACTCGAGTACTGCTCGTCTGTATGGATGCCTATCTACAGTGCTCACAAAGATAGAATAGAAGCAATACAAAGGTAAGTTAAGTTTGGCTTAAAACGAAAATTAAAAGAATATAACGATCGACTCAAGGAGTTTAAAATGGTCACACTGGAGAAAAGGAGGTGGATGAGCGATTTGTGTACCCTACACAAAATTGTAAAAGGTTCCCTGGATTGTCAACTTATTGAAAAATTAAACTTTAAGACGCCAACGCGATCTCTGCGCACACCACAGGTGTTTGTTGTACCAGCTAGCAACAACAATGTTTCACGCAACAATCCAGTTTCGCGAATGTGTAGTCGTTATAACGACATATGTTCACAGGTAGATGTTTTTAATGATAGTATGAATGTATTTAAGTGCCTTTTGTATAAAACTGAAATTTATAATTAATTTAAATCTAAAAATGTAAAATTGCTGTATCTCGGTACAGTATCCACTTACTGTACTTTAGAATTTTTGTTCTCTTTTTTCTATAAATTTGTTAACACCTAGACGAAGCTTAATTACTACGATTGGGAATGATGCGTATAGTTTTAATTGGACTTCAGATTTGATATTGTATGTTGCCACTTTTTATTGTGTAAGGAATGATCTCGTTGTCTGTAACTACACCTATTTGTAAAAAATAAAAATAAAATAAAAAAAATAAATAAATGAAAATTTCCCTCTTTATTTAAAAAAAAATAGCATTTGCGCATGCTCCGCCGGTTTGTATATCTGTTATCGCGGTAAGAGCCAGGAGTAGATAATATATGTCCTTCCTCAAAAGCCAGAGATCTCCATGCCAAATTTCATTCAAGTCGGTGAAGAGATTTTGCCGTGAACGCCTAGCAGACAAAAATGCTTTGGAATTATAATATACGAGTAACGCCGCGATGCAGTGAAAATCCCGTGTTATACGGTCCAACCGTTCCAGAGATTACCCGAAATAAAAAGACAGACAGACATTACATAAAAAATGCATTTTTGATGTAAGTATGGTACGTAGGTATATGCTTTCATACTTAGAATATTATTCTAAGCTTTCATATTATTTTTTATATTTTTTTACATATAAAAAACTGTTAATTTGATTTTACATACAGACACTTCAATTTTATTAATTTGTATAGATATAGATGGAAATATAATATATAATAATAATAATAACAATAACTATTTTAACCGATACTAATAACAATAACTATTTCAACCGATTACATTGAATTTGTATATTAAATAAGGTTTGGTAGCCATGGTTACTAGAATAAAAATAATAACCGTTGCACAAATGCAAAAAATCTTTTTTTAAATGATTTGTTACTTGCAAATTGATTGAATATAAAAGTGATCGATTCCAAACACTTATTTTTAGAGAAACTCAACTTTTAACAAGTCAAATTTAGCGCTGAAGCACGGCACACCGGCAGCGATTTGTTTATTTTTAACATAATGTCCGTAATCGAATAATGTTTTTTAGGTATACTCACTGAAAATATTTGTTGTTTTTCTACGCCCATTACGCACATTTTCTAGAATTATCAAAGTAAGAAAATTTATCACACACAAAACCGGCTAATGAATTTTATTTTTATTTTGTTTATTGACATAGTTTTTCTCTCACGTCCCATTTTTCATTTCGAGGATTGGGAATTTTTAGTGATAGAAGTGTTGTACTTAATTAATAATTGATTTTTTAATCTGAAACCCAATAAAACTGTTTTCAAATAAAAATATTTTCATTTTAAGAATATATAAAAGACTACAAATTTTTAGCTGTAGTTATTATATTTATTAAAATATATTTTCATTTTTCCTACTAAATTTTCATAAGTTATTCGTGTAGAGGAACGCAATAAGGGATGGCATATATATTATCTTATCTATGCTAAGCGTTTTCCATTCCAATTCCAACGTTCTACAAAGTAAGATATTTAAAGATGTTTTGTCGACTATGTAAAAATATGAAAACTACTTTTTTTTCAAAGGGGCAATTATTCTGTTTTAATGAACAAATAAATGTAGTTGACAATTATTGCTGTAATTTTCCAATAATTAAAAAATGTGTGAAACATCTACCAAAAGCCATCCAAACATCGTTATGCACATCACTAAACGTGTAGTCGATGAACTCTGTGACGATTAGGCTATAACTTGTTTTAGTGAATTATCTTGAAAACCATCGCCATAGAATGAGTAATAAATAAACTGAAAATACTATTACCAAGATGATGTTATGTTATTTAAAGCACTGCATAGTGTTTAACAGTTAGTTGCTGGTCTGTTTGAGGTTATAGTGTAAAGCTTTGATTTTTGAAAGTTCCTACAGAAGTAAGAGTAAGTTAAAACATGAATAGCGAGAAGAGAAATTCTAGAGGTAGAGGCCGTGGCCGTGGAAGAGGAAGAGGTAGAGGCCGAGGACGCGGTCGTGGGAAGAAAGTCCCAAAAGTAATGTCCAGTGATGAGGAAGAATGCTCTGTGGAGGAAACCTCTCAGGAAACAGAAGAAGTTGTTGCTGAAGAAGTGAAAGAAGAACCAGAACCGGCTGAGCCTCCTAAACGTAATTCAATAACTTTATATTACAGACATGTAACTTGTGATTAATTTTATTTACTTTTAAGTCACTAAAGTTTTGATACTGCACTATGAAATTGGCACTGAACAATTTAATCTTAATCAGCTATTTTATAAGAAAACATGTATAATGTGAAACCTATCTTTATATGAGATATATAATTGGAACTGTAGGTTCAACTGTCAATTCAAATCATTATCAATCTCATGATTACATGTTATCATAGATATTGATAGAGCTCACTATTCACTGTGTCAAATATGTATGATAATATCATTCTTGACAAGTAATTCTTTTTAAGAAATAAAGCTTGTGAAGCAGGCAGTGAAGTAACTTAAAAAAATGGCAAGCAAAAGTAACTATATAGCATTCCTTTTTGTTAAAATTAACTTTACTGTGATTAAGGTTTTATTTAATTTATTGATATAAGGGCAGGCAAATGATGTTAATCCATATTATAAAGGGTTATTGAAATTATTACCTAAAATTATTCAAAAATAGAACAAGGCATACTTTCATTAAAAACAACCATAGTGGTATGTTACCGCTACTTTCTAGTCATGTTATACAAGTACTAACCTAAATGAGGTTGGTCCAAAATTTTTAAACTCACCAAGTTTAATCTTGAATACTTATTTGAATCTGACCCGTGCATTAATTTTAAAATTGCTAATTAAAACTTGATGTATTTAATTTTTAAATACCTGTCTTAAAAAATATTTTTGTTTATATTTTTACAGTTGAAGTGCCATCAGACATTTCACAGTTAGAAGCTCCAGTTTTTACAACCCTAACTCGTGGGCCTCCAGAACCTATGCTAAGACTAGATTGGAGTCATCGAGCCACCCTAATCGGAGAGAAAGTTTTAAACCCTATGATCTACTGCTGTGACATATGTTCCAAGCCTATATTAATTTATGGACGAATGGTAAGTCATTTAATTGTATGAAAGATATTTGAATCTAAAATGAAATTGTAATTTAAACTTTGCTTTTACAATCTACTGAAAAAACTTTGATATTATTTTCAGATTCCATGCAAACATGTATTTTGTTTGTCATGCGCCAGATCTGATCATACACATTGCCCTCGGTGTCGAGAAAAGGTAAAATATATTCATCCATCATTATCGTAAATATATTGTTATCAAAAGTAATGTTAAAACATTTTTGGAAACTGAATGTTTCCAAAAACTTCCGGCAATTCAGCCCTTTTGCTCATAGTTTGTTATTTATTTGTATACTACCTTAAAAATGTACTGTTTAATATATCTTTTATATATGTCATATAGAAGCAAACATAGCAATATCCACTTTTTTTTCAAACCGACCTATTTACATCGCCACTGCCTACGTGAAATTCTAAAAGTGTTTTATAAAAAATGCCACAAATGTTTAATAGTGTTTTTAGTGTTTTATAAATTTTGCCCAAAATTGCAATGAATGGAGATTGCTACATTTGCTTTTATATGACTCATATATCTTATATATTTAATATATCTTTAATATATATCTACTGTTTAAAGTTTTACTTGTATTCATACTTACTATTGTATTTTACAATAGTAAGTATGAATACAAGTAAAACTTTAGCCATATAACAGAGTATTTACTTAACCAAAAATGTATTAAACCTTTAGGCATTATGAATAACTGAATTTGTTCCATGACAGAAAATCCTCTTTTAAAAAAGTTATACATAATCCAATTCCCAGATTAAATAGTGTTAAGGTTTTGGTTTCTATTTAAGAACTTGAAGATATGTTTTTATTTTATTTTTTCAGGTTTTAAGAGTTGAACAAACAGGGTTAGGCACAGTTTTTATGTGTACTCATTCGGGGACTCGTTATGGCAACACTGGGTGTAGAAGAACCTACCTTTCACAAGTAAATTATCACATTACAATACTTATATAACTAATAATAGTAACTAAAAGTATGTAGTAATGTATAAAATGTTTTATTCTTAATATTCCAGAGAGATCTACAAGCTCACATCAATCACAGGCATGTTTCTTCGGGTGCTGTCGAGAGTAAACCAGAGCCTGAACCACCGTCCAACACTGTTGCTATTGTTAAACCTCTAACGGTAAATTTTAAAGCTTATTATTGATAATTCTAACTTATTCTTCCAGTATAAATATTTCATTTCATCATTAACCAATCAGATTCCAAAATTTTCTTAAATTTGTATGATAGTTCTTTGGTACTTGATTGGTCAGGAGGTGAGGTTCTTTAAAGCGTCACTATTTTCTCAACATTATTGAATTTTAATAAGATCTCATTCACTGAGTGCCAATGTGGTGTCAATAAGTTCTAAAAATAAATAATTTTTGAGTCATCATTATCTCATAAAAGGATACACAGAAAATTAGTGTTTTTAGTTGACCGCCGCGGTGATAGCCGCGGTTATTTATTGTAAGTCGCGAGTCTTACAAAATAGGCTTAGTTACTCCTTATGTCATCAACTAACTGCCAATGAAATATCATACCATTCTAGAGATTAGCTGGAACAAAAACAGCGGGGCGGGGCGTGAAAAAGCATCTTACTAAGCCGCCATAGTGAGGGCCGCCATACTTTGCTGTCTGCATGTGCGGCAGTGATGTGTGGTTTCCCCCACTCTTGGATTCTGCTCATGCTTTCCATCCGGCAGGGTAGAGTCACTTTGGTAGGCTAAATATAAAAAAAAAAAAACAGGCCAACAAAAAAAAAATTATGTAAGTTCTGTATATACCTTCAG
Organism: Phragmatobia fuliginosa; assembly: GCA_932526445.1. Lineage (NCBI taxonomy): Eukaryota > Metazoa > Arthropoda > Insecta > Lepidoptera > Erebidae > Phragmatobia > Phragmatobia fuliginosa. The sequence goes on from OW052061.1 coordinate 19,973,980, forward strand.
ATGCATTTAATAAAAAACTGTTATTGATATTACATACAGACACTTTAATTTTATTTATTTGTATATATTGACACCGCAATTGGCACTCAGTGAATTCTCAGAAGAATAATGGAAAATAGGGGTAAAATTGACTCTATCAAAGGTTTCTCGCAACTGAATATCTTTCGTCAGTAACTGCAAACCATATTTGTTTCAGCAAATTCCTCCGTCTGCGGGCGATCCGCGTGCTCACACGCACGCTCACGGGGCGGGCGGTGGCGAGAGACGAGCTGCTCGCACTAACCTCATCACCGTGCCCATACAGGACCAGACTGAATCACACAACTACTACAATTACTATCCTGTGAGTATATGTAATTATCATTAACTACCATTATTGTCAACAGCCTTTTTAATCCACTGCTACACCGTGGCGCCGTGATAGCGTATGCAACTGGTCCGCTTGAGGTCTCGGATTCGATTCCCGGGTCGGACTAAATGTTTGTGATCCACAAATATTTGTTTCTGAGTTTGGGTGTTTTCTATGAATACATATTTCCTCGTATGTATGTATTTACAAACTTTCACGCAAAAACTACTGAATGGATTTTGATGACGCTTCACAATAATATAGCTGACATGACATATCAGAGTAACACATAGGTTCTATTTACCGCGATAACGTACATTCAGGCGGCGCCGTGGGCAAAAGCTTTTATATTTATGTATTTACTAGCTTTTGCCCACGGCTCCGCCTGAATGTACGTTATCGCGGTAAATAGAATCCTATGTGTTACTCTGATATGTCAGCTATATTATTGTGAAGCGTCATCAAAATCCATTCATTAGTTTTTTCGTGAAAGAGCTATAAACACACACACTCACAAACTTTCGCGTTTATAATATTAGTAGGAAATCATTTGTCTATAATATAATCTTTGCTTAGTTTGGAACTAGATGACGTTGTGTGTAAGATATCCAAAATATTAATTATTTATAGATCTCCCCTTAGAAACGTGCTATCGGTTTACTATACCACATTCGCCAGACAAATCGGCATATCATGTGTTTCAAGTTTTCTTTCGCAGATCTATTTTCTGTTGTTCCTTAGCTCTGACAACACCACCATGGGATGAAGTGACACTAACAAGTATGAAAAAATATTGTATGAGAGAAATTTACATCGTGGGTGTCGTAAGAGCCAATGACTTAGAGAGCAAACTACACAACAGTGCCGTTCAGATAAGGAAAAGTAAAAAAAACCTGGCCATCATGCCATTTATAGATAGTAGGCCAAAACCTTTCAAAGTAGAGGAGTATGTTTAACGGTATACCGTAATAGTAAACGTTAACGTGTATAGAAATCTATACAAATGAATAAAATTGGAGTGTCTGTAATATTAAAATAACCGCTTTTTACTAAATGCATATATGTATACTAGTTGACCCAGCGAACTTCGTACCGCCCAATTTTAAAATTCCAGAACTTGATCGCAGCGCCACCTACCGGGTCCAATTGCGAATCTAAACCATTCCCAGATCCCCTTGAAGACACACAAAAAATTTCATCAAAATCGGTCCAGTCGTTTGAGAGAAGTTCAGTGACATACACACTCACACAAGAATTATATATATAAAGATAAAGATGTATACACGATACATTTTCCAAAATAATTTAGTATACAATTTTTGTCTGCTGTTTGTTCTGGGTAATATCTCGAACAGCTGGACTTTCGACGGGACTTTCACTGGCAGATAGCTGATGATATAAAGAGTAACCTAGGCTACTTTTTTTAGACTAGCTTCGCCCCGCGGCGTTGCCTGCGGTTACAACAACAAACGCGGGTAACACCGCGGGTCTCAGCTAGTATGAATTAAGCATGGTATTGTTTTGTCAGCCTCCACAGCCAGTACCGCCGGTGTCGTTGCCGCCGGTGTCATCGGTGCCGGTGATGCACACCATGAGCGTGCCGCCGCCCCCCTACTACGCGACCGCACCGCCCTACTCCGCACCTCCCTCCTACGTCACGCAGCCAGGTACACCACTATGTGTTCCATAACCATTGGCCATTGGCACATGTCATTCAAGTTTAAATATGCATGCTATAAGTCTTTAAACCATGGGTCTTATGGGTTTGTAACTTTCTGTAGTAGACAGACCATCCTGAAATATTGTTTCCTCTTAAGCATGTCCCTAAAATTTAGTTTTTCTTTCAATAAATTGTTCAAAATATCAAGCAAAGCAATATGGCGTCTATTGTCTTAAGCTGTTTTGTGAAATAACTCAGATAATAATAAAAATCAATAATAGTAAAAATTTCATGTATTTTTGTGTATGTGTAATTCAGAAATCTCATTCGTTCATTTATTTACTCACTCATTCTACTATAAGTTTGTCTTTGTCATCCATAGCGCAACGTGCGGTCGTAACACAGTTTAGTCGACTCATAACGACAATAGCGAGTGGGCGCGTGCGTTTTTGAGCCACCTATATAAAAGAATACACTACAAGTGGCTTATTAGCTTAATATAATATAATTAGATACTTCACAAACATGTATGTCATGTATTACACACACACATTATTGCGCGAGAGTTGTAACTGGTTTGTTTGACAGGCGGCAGCATGACGACGAACGTGGGCGGCGTGAACCCTATGGCGTCGAACGTCCCGATGGGCGAGAACTCGCGCTGGGCCGAGGGCTACCCGGGCGGGCCCGTCCCGGCTTGGCCCGCGCCGCACCACTACTACCGGTAGCGCCCGCACGTGCCCCACCAGCGCTACGCCTGGCGCCCGCGCCGGTAGACCAACCCGGGGTCCTTCACACGATCTATTGTTGCACTAGGAGAGGCCTATGCCGACCAATGGACCGTTGAAAGCTTGTGATGTGATGATGCTCATAAAGAGAAGCCTATATCGAGCCATGGACTCTTTAAAGGCTATTGGTGTGATGTCATGATCCTTTCAAGGAGAGACATATCTCCAGCTGTGGATTGTTGAAGGCTATTGATGATCATCACGATTTGTCCAAGGTGTAAATCGGAACCCACAATGTGAAGATGAGCAATCATGAACACCCATCAGTAGAATACCAAAGTAGTCAAGTGTGTCAGTGTATATATATTACATGTCCCTTCAACATCAGAAATAATTAAAACTGATTTAAATGTGTCAATTTCTAACACGCGTGAATACATAAAACCTTGTAAAGTGGTAGTTCAATATTTGTTTGAAATCGTGAAAATTAATCATATAACAAGATGTGCAACAATAATAAATCGTGAAACTCCAATGACGACAAAATAAACTTGTGCTACAAGTGGACATGGTTCTAACTGTGCAATGTGTACTTCAATTCTTGAGTTTAATTTGGTCTTAAGTTATTTACTATAATGTGGTACATTATAATGTATTGTATTGTATGAAACGAAATACCTTATGTTTATTTTCTTTAAATGATATTTATTGGGACTGAGAAACCTCTTTATTTTAGTCATATTGCCCTTACTTTTTTTTAATAGATTACTTTTCAAATCTCCTATAGTTATATATAATAAACATATAAATATATTCATTGGATAAGAATTAAGGTGGCATTTTTATAGTGGTGCCTTTTATCTATTTCACGAAACTCTAATGGAATAATTACTTCTAGTTTGAATGTCTTCAGCTAACTCGATTAGAGCAAAACAATGAGTGAGAACTTTGAAAAGGTTTTATAAAATATAAACTTTATTCAATAAAAATAAAGTTGATGCATGCTAGTAGTAGAATAATCTAGATCAACCGGTAGCGTTGTTGCTGTCTTACCCTTTATATGGTAAATTTGTCAAATTTATGTATTAATTAATGTAGCGTAGAAGAGAATATAGTGATATTGCCTTTATATATGCCTTTAAATGGATATAATAGTTATTAAGAAAACTACGGAAAATGAAAACGAGTATAAAATTTGCACCTAATTTTTTATATATTTTTCTTCCCAATCGTATCTTCCGTGTTATTCTTAAAGAAATTTATCCTTTTCTGTTGATCCATTATTTTGATGCTTTGAAAATAGAACGAGGCGTTCAAATAACTTTGCTCATTTATATGTGTCTTCATTTTATGAAATACATGTCAATATCTTGTACAAATATTGAATAGAGTATTATATAATATGTATAACTTTTATTATTACTTTATATGTATATAAACTTCTTATTATATTGATCTGAAATATTATATAAAAAATAAACGTCTGAGAAGAGCAATAAAGATATAAACTAAGTGATTAGATATTTATTTTTATTATTTAACACTAATCAATATCAATTATATTTACAATATGTCACATTATTCATTCACATCATACACAATCAACAAATGCAATAAAATCTGCAAAAAATATTTTACTTTTTTAACCCCCACACACACAGCTGTAACGACAAACATACGGATTATTTTTAAAAGAAAAAAAATTAATACTATTGCGTATAAATTCACAGCGCCATTGCAGAAATATTACCGCACACGGACTAACAATATCACACCACTAAACAAGCATATGAAATGCTCAATCGCCTATTTAATTGACAAATGTGTAAAAAATCTTAATAAACGAAACACCGAAAAAAAAAAACTAATACAATTCTATGGTTACTTTTTGTTTTCGTGTTTCATTTGACATATAAACTTTCAATAACTTATTTAGAGATAACATAATATAAATCTGTATTTGAGACCCTTGTCCTTAAATATACAGCAAACAGTCGACGGCGATTTATTGCTAAGAATGAGCAATTTTTACTAAGAGGATGATAACAGCATCATATTAAAATATGATCACCATGTACAATAACAAGATTTTGATAGGTCTCGTAGCGTGAATACTGGGTAATCTCTAAAAGTAATAGTTACAGGAAAAAAAGAAAAAAAAAAGAAAAAAATGTCGACTAATAAAAAGTTGTTCCATCCAGTGTATCTTATCATTACGATCTAGAGAAGCATTAAACTGTTCGTTATTAGAACTACGCGTTATGTGTTACCTGTAATGTTATTGTTACCAACTGATATTTAGTAACCGTTTTGGGATTTAGATGCTAATGGGTCCAGCCCGACATTTGTACCAAGCCAAAACTTAGTACTGAACTGTAGTGCATTTGAAGATGTTAACCACACTTATATCTATATGAAGCATAGAGAAAAGGGCTGATAGAAGTGAAGTAAACAACCAATAAGCCAACCAATATTGACAAACATAAAAAAAAGTCCGACAGTAATTCTATGGCGAATTACTAGAATCTATGTTCTAAACATAAGCGGGAAATAACTTGATTCGCCAATGATATCATACTATTTTTCATTATTATTTATTTTTATTTTATTTATCATACTTGTTTTTTTTAAACAAGGAACATTTACAAAGAATGCCCATAGATCTGTAAAGAGTAATCTGCAAGGTAAGGTCACCTATCTAGTGGATATTACTACACGAATAAAGATATTGAACTGGTCATAAAATAAGAGGCACTTATAAGTGGAACGAAAATTAATGTCTTGGTACTAAAAAGCTAGAAAAACATAAAGAGGCTGATAGTTTGGAAGGTGAGAAGACGAAATAAAAATCACTGCAAGAAAGTCATGAAAGCACAAAACAGAGTAGAGTGGAAGGAATGGGAGGCCTTTTCCAAAATTGGGCAAACAAACACGTTGGTTTCACCGACTCATTCGAAACATTAGTATTAGTTAAACATTAATGCAATTTCAGTGTCTGAATAGCTTAAATCATTATATAAAGAACAAAGAGTCTCTGTACAGAACTGTGTTTTATGTATATAAAATGTATGGAATAAATGTTGGCATTACCCTGGTGACCTAAAATCAATAATAATAATAAATTAAACTTTCAACGCATTGACTCTTCAAAGAATGTCATTCCTTTCAGGCAACATTTATTCTGCTTGACCACAAGCATCTGGGAGTTGATGCTGATTGTGAGGTGAAACAGGAGGTTCTACTTGACCTATATTTCCTTTACATATACTTTACAGGTTATATCGACGACGGTGACAAAATATTTAAATTAAATGCGCGCTGTCATGTTAGAAATTTGATATACTATTCGATAACATAATGTTATACAAAATCCAGCAGTTTCCCATTCTGGAAATGAGAATCACTGTTCAGTTTCGTCACATCACTAACCACACATAAATAATGGAAATTGAGTGTCTCAAATCTACACTCCCTATTTCTACATTGGTTCTGTGAACAGCCTTTTAGTACAGGGTGTGATACTGTGAAGATCATGATTGTTTAGTGGTAGGTGGCGTTGGTTCCGTTCCTAGGTCGACTAAGGTGGCTTCTGCTGGAGGGGGAGAAGGTATTTGAGTGGCGCCCTCTGCAGGGAACTGCGGGATAACTTGTGATTGCATCTTCCTCACTGCATCTATGTTCACTTTGGTAGATAGGTTTTTTTGTCGCGTTTGTTCGGAAGTCTTCGATAATCTCTCACTCAATGCCTTGAGCGCGATTTGTCTGGAAACAATATTTAGTAGTGTATTATCCCTCTCTGATTTCTTCAATAGACGAGTAACATATATATATTTAACACTAGGTATTAATGTTGTTCAAAAATTCTTAATTATACTAGATTAATCCATACAAACAATTTTTTTTTTTTTTCATTCATTGGAAAAACAATATTATAAGGACTACCTCCGTCTTTCCATATCTTGAGGTTCCACTCCGGGCATGGATATAGTGACTCCTCGAGGACTGAGCGCGAGGTGCACGCGACGTTGGCTTGGGGAACATAGCCCCATACGCACCAAACAGCGGTGCGGTGGACCCAGGATACCTCGCACCACTGGCTGTAGGACTGTTGGAAAGAAACTGCAAAACAAAGATAAAGTTCGTATAAAAAATAAAGATCTTTTATGATTTTTTTTTTGGATTATTTACTCAAATGAAAACTTATATAGTTGGAAGTTTGGCGATGATTTACGCCTGTGCCTCGGAGAGCACGTTAAGCTGTCATGTAAATCTATAGTAATCGTTATTGGGAAGTCAGTGACCTCAAGGATACTGACAACTAGTTCAACCTTGGAATTTCATTTGTCCCTCAGGGTTACGGAAGTCCGAAGCCAGTCCCTCCGTTCAAAAACTGATATTTAGGTAAAACCGTTTGAACTAGTAGCCAACCCCAAATAATCTTGGGAATAAAGACTAGGAAGAAGATATAGTTTTCAAATTCAAAGTCAATAATAGGCTTTCACAGTCCACTGCTGAACATAGGCCACTAAATAATTAAGGAAATTTTGACCTGCTATACTATGACGGTCAGAGGTTGGTATATGAGTAGAGTATATTTCAAGTTTCTTTTCTCTTTGCAGTGATATTACCCTGCGACAACTATGGAATGAATAAGGGTAGTGACACTCCATATTCTAGATCCATAATGTCACGGAGAGGTTACAACAGTTGTCATCGTTAAAACAAAGATCTCAAAAAACAAGTGACATTTGCATTGCTAGTAAAAGTATTTGGAAATCGGGTGCCCTTTTGACAAACTAGTTTTAGAGAAGAATACTTTAAAAATCCTTTTACAAATTCTGTTTATTCAACAGCACTGAAAGACGTAGACGTCATATGCATGAATGTGTGCAAATTGATACAGAACTGCTTTATTAGTAAACATCTGACAAGAAGCAATACCAACATACACTTCTGCCACAATAATAAGGCTTTGAACCAAACTGAAGATGTCTTGAATTTGTCTGTTTTTAGTACTATTCAAATATTTTGTAAATAAAAAACAGCTATCATTCATTACAGCTGGCAGGAGCTGGATGCGAGTAGCCGAGGATCGAACTAAGTGGCGTGCAATTGGGGAGGCCTATGTCCAGCAGTGGACTGCGATAGGCTGATGATGATGATTCATAGACCTTTCGTAAAGTTTATCCTAACTCCTTGACTGATCTATTACATTAAATGTCTCCTAGCATATATTTCTTAGGAGTATAAACTTAATATTGTATTATTCTAATACCACATTGCTTTGTTGTATTTTCTTCAAAAGTAATAAAAATGACTAGTACTTAAAACATTTTATGCAGCGATTAATGTTAAATTTAGCAATGAAAAGTAAGCCATAAACATTTGTTATACTGAGTAATGGTTTTGTAAAATAAATGTACTTCCAATATTTATTTCAAGTCTAAAAATTTAGTCAGGGCCACATGATTTTATATGTTGTTACTCCTCTAGATTTGTTGATCTAGCAGTTGGTGTATGCGAGGGCTGATCAAGAGGGCTTAAGTTCAGCAACCAGTTCATCCCAAAAATGTTATAGTGTTATTTGATTACAGAAATGCTCTTTATGATCCTGAAATCTGGAATTTGGGTTCGTAACCCCTGAGCCTTGAGGAACATGTAAAGCCGTTAGTCCTGCCCATAATCAATCTATCTGAATTGGATACACACACACACTTATGCACTATAATATCTTTTGCATGGCAGGTTTCCGATGAGACTGGCTACCTTGGCCTAAATCGGGTAGCAATAAATCATTTGTTATTAAAGAAGTTAATTTTTCCTAAGTATCTGTAAGTGCCTATCTCCAAGATCAAATAAGTACTTTTAGTAATCTTAACAGAATAGGCAATATACCATTCGAACTTTCTGTGCTAAGTTTATTATATTTTGAGTAACTTAATGATTAAAAAATAAATGACAGTCATTTAAAGAGAAGAATATTATGACTATATTTCATACATACTCTTGATTTTCAACTATTGTCTAGTCCCACTAAGTAACTTGTTAAAATATTTAAAAGTTTAAAAGTTTGTTAAAATACATTCCACATGAATAGTGGAATAAAAGTACAAATGAGAAAAGTACAAAATATTATGACTGCTGTTATCAGTAAATAAATTCAGTGACATAAAATACTTATCATCTACGGTTATTTTGTTTCACTAAAATCAAACACTGGAGCACTTATGAGACAATTCGGTAAAGTTTGTTTACAACTTTAAGACCCAAGATTATGTTTTAAGTGACCTTTAAGTTGTTCATATGACAATGAATTGTGCAAAAAAACAAATGTCATGAATAGAACGCTAGTTAGATATAAACAGTAACATAGGTGTAATTTGCGACAAAAGTCATTTTATTGTTTTTTATGGTAATGTATGCAATATAAAGCACCCATAGCCAAGTGGCCTCAGCTGATTGAAAATAATCACCGAGAATAAGCGAATATGAGGCAGTCAGAGCCTTTCTATGATTCGGAGATCACATAAAGCATTATAAATTCGAAGGTCTATCCATCTGTCTGCCTCAGCCACAGACAAAAGCTAGTAATATAATATTTATCAAAGATTGCATTTTAGTAGTTAAAAAACTATATTCAAATCACTACATCTGTTTAAGAGCTATGATGCCACAGACAGACTTAACAGTCCTACATAAATACCCCATTTTTTTCATAAGCATTCTAATAGAAAATCTGATACTCACTTATCAAAACTGAAATTGTCAGCCATATCTCCTCTAGTTCCACTGCTGTGCCTCTGCCAGAACCTCAGGTATATCCATGAGAGAATAGTTCCACTTCCCCACATACATGGGTAGGTGCCTTCTAAAGCACCAATAGCCCACAAAATTATAGCTGCGATGAGGATTAACAATGGCAACGATCGATTAGTCAGCTTGCCTGAAACAATAAAAACACTATGCTTAAACTATATTTATATAGAACTACCAAAACGATATTTAGCAGTGTTTATTTTAAATTTTAAGTATTAATTTGATTCAAAATATCACTTATAAATGATCTATCAACCCACACAATCATATAGATATAATAGATTAATGTGTTCAAGTGTCCTTAATCTTTTCAAGGCAATAAGGTGAGTGCTATAAACTTTAGATCATTTAATGACAACACATCAACGGCAAAAATTAAATACTTATCAAACAGTTCCCACCTAGAGGTGTTTTTATCAGCAGATGATCTGGCATTATCTGCTTTACTGCTACACTCACCGCAGCCAAGTACCCCGCCAGCCCGTGTACATGTATATCAAACAAATAGGATGGGTGTCCTGTACACGCAAATATCACTAAATAGTAAAACGTCGTCAGAAAAGCAACACCGAAGTTTGTCAGCAGGAAAAACTTCATCATTTCCATTTGACCCCATAACGGTTCTATTAGTTTCCCACATAGCCCTACAGTCACAATGTCGATGATCACTTCCCATAAATGTATCTCGAGAAACCAGAATGTGAAAGTGGACCACAACTGAAAAGAAGGTGGCAACAAATACCCTGGAGTGACACTAAGAACGTCCACAACATCGTCGGAGAACGACAAAATGTAGCCTATAGTAACTACTACACAAATGAACTTCACCGATGGCGATGTGTTTCCTAATAAAGCGGAAAACTGCTGTCGTAAATATGGTAAATTACGACTGAATACCCTAAGCGCAGCCATTTTTATGACGGATGAGCGAAAATCCAAACTGACAGACACGACTGTCAAAAAATCCGTCACTGTGACAAAAACGACCTGTTTCACGATAGTATGTTTTCTAAAAATTAAAGAAATTATTTTTTTCATTTAGTCTGCATTAAAATCTCTACTATTACATCATTTTTTTATTATAAAAGTTTTACTCTAAAAGATATATAATAGTGTCATCAAGAAGCAAAAAATACTTATCGAAAATCCCTGACAATTTCGAAGTTACCATAACCAAACATCAGCTCAGCTGTCCTGTCAGCCGTCAGCCGTCAGGTTCAGATTGTTTTGTGTTTGTGTCAATGTCATGTCACTCATGTCAGTAAAATCAGTAGGTACGTAAATAAAAAGATGGAACAAAGTGGAAATTTGGATAAATAAATTCATAATTTCTCTTAGCTATATTTTTATTAGTCTAAATGCTTATTTCCAGGATCGTAGGAAGTGTCTTATTGGTATGTAATAACTAGTAATTTGTACCAATATGCTAACCAAAATCGGTTACCGGTGAATAAATTTTCATCACCATTCAACTTCAACAAATTTAGCATTCCAGTCTATTTTATTCTAGTTACGGGTAGCCAGCGTTTTTGGAGAGACTACAATGGCAACAGGTGGCAAAGTGTGCAATACGCGCCGTTTAAGTTACTTATCACAATCTGAAGCAGCAGACTTAGACAAGGATTTGTTTGAAGAGTATAAATTCAGTGTAGATCAGCTAATGGAGCTTGCAGGTCTTAGTGTGGCGACTGCGGTTGCTCGCGTCTTTCCACCAACTACGTAAGTATTTATGAAAGTTACAGACAAAATTATTTTCTTTCTCATATAATAAGACTAATCTTTTTTGCTTTTTGTTCTAATTTAAAATTCTATACCACTAAATATACGATAAAATATCTACAACTGGCATGTATGGCATACCATGTTAATGAGTATTAATAAATTTTATTTTTGCATTCATAAATTCACAAGTGTGATTATGGTTGTGAAAATATCATCCTTAAAACTAATTTAATATCTTTGTTTGGCTAAATTAATTTAATTATTTGCCTTTCATAATTAAATAATAAATTTGTTGACAGGCATCAATCTGCTCTCATAGTATGTGGCCCTGGAAACAATGGTGGTGATGGTCTAGTTGCAGCCCGCCACATGACTTTATTCGGCTACAATGTTTCAGTGCACTACCCAAAACGCACACCTAAACCTTTGTACGACAACCTACTTCACCAATGTGTACAGTTTGGAGTAGATGTCATCACAACATTACCGAAAGCACAAGAGATACGTAATGACTACAATGTGCTTGTGGATGCATTATTTGGCTTTAGTTTCAAGCCACCTGTACGTGATGAGTTAAAACCTGCTATGGATATTCTTATTGATTCTAATTTGCCAGTTTGCAGGTAATTATACATACGGTGTAATTATTTCACTTGATTAAACATTTATTTTATCTGTAGACCTGTGTATTCGTAAATTCTCTGGTCTGGTTGTGAAAAGAGTGAATACAGATTTAAATATAAACAAAGCTTGATAAGGATATATCCATTAAAATATATATACTATGAAATATAAACATATTAGGGTGACTAATAATTCTTTTGTGTTAATACTCTGAAATTAACAGCCAGTTTAATTAAAATATATCCTTTTTTTTAATGTTATCTATAAGATAACTTGTTGTTAAATTTTAACTTGTTGATTTCAGTGTGGATATTCCAAGCGGTTGGAATGTGGAAAAGGGTCCCCCTAATGTAAGAGCACTTAGGCCAGCCCTTCTGATATCATTATCAGCTCCAAAGAAATGTGCTAAGCCAGAGTATTTGGATAATGCAAAGCATTTTCTTGGTGGCCGATTTTTACCTCCAGGGATAATCGAGAAATATAAATTGATTTTACCACCTTACCCAGCCCAGGATCAAATTATTCAACTATCATGTTGAATGAATCAATGTGTTTGTTCGTTTTATGCTGTTATCATAGTTATTAGTTCAAGTTTCAAGGGTAATTGTTGTAAATATATACTGTTTTGTAACTCAGTTATCAGTTTATTGGCAGTTTATTCAAATAAAAGTTTTTTACTAATTGGTTTTATTTACTTGACAAAGTCTAAAAAGTTTTGTAGATCAATCAATTGTTTAACCTCTTGTTAGGCCACGACTCACTTTCAAACACTTGATGTATGTATGTGAATCTAGGCGATTCTCATTTTCTCTTGACTTTCTTTTTGAATTAACTGTTGTCTTATCAAGTGGCCAACAATTTTGCTTTTTCTGTCATCAATAGCATTCTACAACTGCCTCCCTTTCATCATTATCATCTGTAGGATTTCCTCATTAGTTCTTCTCTCCATCCAACTTATGTTAATCATTCTGCTCCAGCACCACTTTTCCAATGCTCCCAACCTGTCTTAATGATAAAATAAAAAAAAATGTGTTATATAATCGATCTATAATGATAATGAGTGCAAAAAAGCATTTAATCCATAGTTGCTATTAGATTTCGTGCAACTTTTTATTCGAATTTCGCGGTTCTACAATTTACGTTTAGGAATTTTCTCATTCATTTTGACAGATTTTCATTGGTAACTCGTATTAAAACAGTTGCCAATAGATTTATTTCTTCATTTATTTTACTTATACACGTTATAATTAAACTAAATGACCAGCAAAATCAAAGGTACGTAATTAAAACAAAGAGCATACACACTTTAATTTAATATCAATTTACCACGATACCTCTTACAACTATTCTGTTATCGAACAGTTAAGACGGAGCACAAGTTTTTTGTACTTCTTATGGGTGGGCAAACCACTTCGTTACGTAACGCTTTACGGCGCTAGTCTGTCTGGCTTTCCTTTCTCTCACGCCTAAAGCGGTAGGTAGGCATAGCATCTCATAATCTAACCTACAGCGCTAGCCGTATTTCAATACTAAATAGGTAAACTTAGGTTAATTTAAGTCACCACTTCTGTCGGGCGTCCCGATACGCGCACGTTTCTTTTATTTAAGTTTTACATTCCTTCTTTGATATTACTTAGCTATAGATATTTATTGGTTTATTTTATTGAATCAACTGCTACGTATGCGACTGCTAATCAAGAGGTCACGGGTTCAAATCTCGGGTCGGGTCAAAAAAAGTGTTTTTGGGTTTTTCTTAGGAAATTCATAATAGCAGCCCGGAGTTTGGAAGAGTGGCGGTGATTCACGCCCGTGCCCTCGGAGAGCACGTAAAGCCGTCGGTCCCGGTTGTCATATATATACATTTATGGCTATCGTTATTGGGAAGTCAGTGCCAAAGAGTATGTAACACTACGTATAGTCAGTGCCCTCAAATTTACTGACAACTAGTTCAACCTTCGAATTTCAGTTCTACCTTAGGGTGGTGGAGGTCCGATGCCAGTCGCTCCGTGGAAAAACTGATATTCAGGTAATAGTCCGGTCTATTTACACATTCAAGTTTACATAAATTCCCATAAAGCTGAATATTGGCATAGTTGTTCAAAACATCATTATAAAGAAAATCTCAAAAGTCCTCATCGTTCCGAGGTGTGCTAAAAATTTGGCACGGGGTCAATGGTCAAAAAAATGAGTTTTTTGCGATTTTTAGCGAAACGGTGAGTTTTTTCGCAAAATTACCCCAGTACAAAATTGTAGATCACAAAATTTTCTACAAAAAATATATCAATAATTTTTTTCCTAAAAGCCACCATTTTGGAGATATAACGTTCCGAAAAGTTGGATCAGTCGTAATCCCTCTATTTTGCACACGTTTCCACGCCACCTATGAGGTAGTGTACAAAGCGCGTTTTTTTTAACGTGGTTTCCCCAGTAGGCCTATTCCACGGGTCTGCTGAGATTTTATATGTTTTAAAACTATTGCAAAATAATATTATATATTATAGTGGGCAAAAACAACGGCGGTGTAATTAAATAAAGTACTTAAAATAAAAAGTTAGTCGTCTGATTCATAACTGTCCAAGATTTCTGTTTCTTCTTCTTCTTGATCTTCTTCTCCTTCTTCTTCCTGTTCATCCTCTTGTTGTTCTTCTTCTTCTTGTTCTATTTCACACGTAAACTGCCCCAATAGCGATTCCTGATCGGTATCAAACGAATCTTCAAGAGTTGGTGACTCAACATTCGAGCATGATCGGCCTTGACAGTGTGTGCATGCCAGGGAACAAAACAGTCCAACTTTTCTGCAACCACATTTTGCACTACACCCTTTCTTGCAGTTGCAAAATATTGTGTTGAGAAGTTTCTCAGGTGCTGGTGGAAGTAAAGTTTGAACTGGCTCTAGTGTATTGTCGATCAACTTCCAACCCCAGTCTTTAGGGTCCAGCTGATTACCAAGCCACACTTGAACTTGGTAATATACCCGAAACAGATGTTGATGAGCAGCTACTGAGGTTGGAGGAAGAGAAGCTAAGTTGACTTGTTTTTTATTACTTTGGACTTGAACGATCTTGGTCGAATAGCAGTCATGATACTATGACAAATATTGGTGCATACTAGTTTTAAATGATCGAAATTTGATCGTTTATTTTTTAAGATCATTTGCTCCAAAAAAAATGTCAGTGACTGTGGGATGTCATTATTTAAATCTTCAAACATTCGACCTGGTGGAGGGTAGTAGGAATTTTCAAATACCAAGGATTGAATATCTTCTCGAATAATAGATGCTGCTGCTTCTAGAGTTTTTAATCGTTCTTCTTGTTTATTAATTTTTTTATTTTCGGACCAAGATTGATTTAAAATTTCATGGTGACTGTTTATCAAACATACAAATGTTAACGCTCCCGGTTTTTCAGTGATAATAATTTTATCGCCATATTTAAGTTTAAGTCGCAGCTTAATAGTCCTGTTATCTAAAGTTAAAATTTTGCTAACATCTTTTAACTCAGCCAAAGTAAACTGACAGTCATTGCTACTCTCAATGTATGTAAATATTTTCTGCATTGCCAGATCTGTTGCTTCATCTTTAGGACGACCAACTGTACCGCCAGTAGTCGGTTTCAAAAAAGAAGTATAACATTCTTGGTGATACTTTGCTTCAGCAGCAACTAAATCATAGTCAAATTCGATTCGAGCAACAACAGCTTTCGATATAGCATCGGAACGAGTTCGTGCTACTTCCAAAATTGAATGTTTGAATTGGAGTGTACTTACTTGACAAATTTTACTGCGACGATCTAAGGATTTTTTTCTCTGCAACTCTTCATTCAATTTATTGCCACAAAATAAACATAGTTTTTTAAAACAAAAAGCTGAATCACTTGAACGGGATCTAGTACGAGGAGGACTACTTACTGTAGATCCTGTAGATGTGTTAGCTTCTTGTTCTTCGCGTTTTCTTTTGATGGCAGCAGCAATAGAACACTTCCGCGTATAAATTTTACGACAGTTGCTATGTATTGTCACAGATTTTTGTTTTTTAAGAAATTCCGAGTATCCATCATCTCTTTCAGCACTTGCATTAATCAGTGTCTTCATACCACGATCAACAGTTACAGTTTCACTTTCAGTTAAAAGATGAGTACAAATAAAACAATATTCTGACATTTTTCTTATAAAAATCTAAAACGCACAAAATAGGTTAAAAGATAGGTTAAGATAAGCACATGTTTTCCCTACGCAGTGGCGCTCAAGACTAACGGTATGTATTTCATATATTGGGCATGCCAACATAAAGCAGGTATACGACCCTAGCCACGCGGACAATAGAATAAAAGACAGATGTTATCCCAAGGTTATACTGACGTACAAATTTAGGAACGGGGTTTCATTATACCTGAGATTCTCGTAGTTTAACTTATATTTTACATAAGCAAGTTACAATAAATAATAGCGAACTTATTTTAGTTCTATTACACCTTTAGTGACTTTCATATGTGGCGTACGTGTGCAAAATAGAGGGATTACGACTGATCCAACTTTTCGGAACGTTATATCTCCAAAATGGTGGCTTTTAGGAAAAAAATTATGGATATATTTTTTGTAGAGAATTTCGTGATCTACAATTTTGTACTGGAGTAATTTTGCAA
The DNA here is from genome assembly GCA_932526445.1 of Phragmatobia fuliginosa. Taxonomy (NCBI): domain Eukaryota; kingdom Metazoa; phylum Arthropoda; class Insecta; order Lepidoptera; family Erebidae; genus Phragmatobia; species Phragmatobia fuliginosa. The sequence continues at coordinate 19,990,519 of OW052061.1, forward strand.
AAAAACTCACCGTTTCGCTAAAAATCGCAAAAAACTCATTTTTTTGACCTTTGACCCCGTGCCAAATTTTTAGCACACCTCGGAACGATGAGGACTTTTGAGATTTTCTTTATAATGATGTTTTGAACAACTATGCCAATATTCAGCTTTATGGGAATTTATGTAACCTTCCTCCTGATTTTAGGCTTAAATAGACCGGACTATAAAACCAGTTGAACTGAAACCAAATAATATTGAGAATAAGTCTAGGAAGATGATTTTATTGAATAACCTAGACTCTGGAATTGTTATTTGATCAATACCCGTGTTTCTTCATGAATAACTATTTTATCTTATTTACTTCTTGGTCAACAATCGTGTCATAAAACTAAAGTTAAATTAAATAACTGTTATTATTACTAATGTAGTTATATAAAAAAACATACTATCACGAATTTTATTGTATTTTAGGCATTTTAGGATTATTATTTATTATTGATGGATAAGCACACACTTGATGGATTTCAAACAATTTCGTCATGCCATTAAAATACCATATAAACTACTACGACTAAAATTATCTATTTCTTTGATACTACCACAGACAACTTTGTTTATCAGAAAGGGTGCCTGTGTGTGTGCGGGCACCCAAACACTTTCTTACAGTTACAGTTTGACATTTAAACAATTCGCGCCAATTTTTCCCGCGACCGGCTGTCATTGTTGAGATCCAATCAAGCTCGCTACCCTTTGTGCCTTTTCGCTGTTAATTTTTGTTAAATAATCGTTTTACTGTAACCAAAGTAAGTAATTTAACTGTCTACTGTATTGTCGACATGTTTTTATTGTTTCCGCAAAGTTTTAGTTACAGTTTTCATGGGATCGTAGAAACTTAACTTTTCATATCCTTTTAATACACTGAGATGTGTCATTACTCGATAATGAATTAAATAAGTGTAGTTACACTTGAATACTTGAACTATTACCAATAACTCCAATTAGAAAAATATGTATAATTTCAGACCACAATGTTCGAAGCACGTCTTCTACGTAGTTCCATTTTGAAGAAGGTGTTAGAAGCCATCAAGGATCTTCTTACACAGGCCACATTTGATTGTGATGATAATGGGATCCAGTTGCAGGTAAATTTTAAGTAATAATCAATTTAATGCTAATCTTATCTGAACTGTAATCTGATATATGAACAAATTTCAAGCATGAACAATCATTACTTATGATTTTTTAGATCCACCAAAGTGACTACTCTGCCTGATGGAAAGCATGAGTACAATTCAGAATTAGGGGTCACCATCCTCAGTATGACCCACACTATGAGTCTATGATGGTCTAATAAGATTCTACTTCATCAATGGGCCTCCCGTCTCACACTCACCTATGAAATACGACAACACAAATGCTGACATTGTTAGGCTGGTCTTATGTGTGAGGGTATTACTGCCCTGCTGGAACTGGCCCAATCATAGTGAAAACAGTATTTATACATTACCTTTAAAATATGTCACACTTTTAATTCTGATTTAATTTAAAATGCCTGGTTGTAGACTTGCCCAAAAACATAAGTTAGAAATAATCCGAGATACCTGGTTCATTTACTAAATGACTATTAAATTTATATTGAGGTACATGCATATCTGAAGAACTTTCTGACACCAGTCAATACATTTATCTACAACGAGGAGCAGCATTAAAATGTTATCCGCTTTGTTTCAGGCTATGGACAACTCCCATGTGTCACTTGTATCACTTTCCTTAAGAGCTGATGGCTTTGACAAATATAGGTGTGATAGAAATATTTCCATGGGAATGAACTTGGGAAGGTATGTTTTCCTTTTGTAAGAAGATAATATTATATACTCTAGAATTTTGCTCGTAGTTTCTACTTGTGCTTTCCATCTGTACATTAACAGGCCTTAAAAATAATAAAAAAAAAAAAAAAAAATTTATTATTATGTAATTAACTATTGATTTTGTTTTTAGAAGCTCAATTGTCTTGTAAAGTTCAGAAAGCTTATATATATAAAATCTATTGAGTCATTACAGTACTATAAATCTGTATACACAGTATAACATACTGTCTTTATTTTAATTGAATTAATAAATAAATATTTAAAATGATATTCATGATGGGCATGTTTGTTATGAAGTAATTGTTGGTTAGACAATCTGGAAAAAAATTATATATTCCAGAACAGTCTGTTGAACAGAATTGAAAATAAAACCATATCAAAAATGGCTATGTGACTTCAATGAGCTCACCTTTTTATACCTTTTCTTAGGAATGAACTAAGGTTCTTTATAAGACTTTACAAATAACACAATATAAATATTGTTATGTTTTTCTACAGTATGTCAAAAATCCTGAAGTGTGCTGGTGATAAGGACACAGTCACAATCAAAGCCCAAGACAATGCAGATACAGTTACATTTGTGTTTGAGAGTCCAAACCAAGAAAAAGTTTCAGATTATGAGATGAAGCTCATGAACTTGGACCTTGAACATTTAGGTAATTAGCTATATTCTATGAGATTCTCCAAAGATGTCTCAATACTTATAACCACAATACTGTCATGGTAATCAAGAGATCAGTAAGTCAGAAAAGTGGTTTTTGAGAACAGGACAACCAAAAATTGTTCTCGAATTGCAGTTTTTTAATCTAATAAGAAAGTTCAAACAAACATTACAAACACATGTGAACTTTATATAGGAAGAACTCATTTCATGGACATCCATACTACTTATAAATTCATAAATGTCTAATTCATAACTATCTGAAACCACTGAACTGTTTTTTTTTTTTTGATAGAGGTAAATTTGACTGCATAGCAGGAGATAGGCTACTTTTTGGCGCAAAATCGAAATACACATTGGTATTTATTTTTAGCTACTTTTGACATCTGTCCTCTTGATTTCGACGACATAATATTGTATTAACTCTTTAAAATTATTGTTTCCTCTAAGATTAATACTTTCAAAAAGTTATAATGACTTTTATAAACTGTTATATATTAGGTTCACTTAAATGTTATTGTACTATCAAACAGGCATTCCTGAGACGGAGTACAGTTGCACAATACGTTTACCGAGCGGCGAGTTTGCTAGGATCTGCCGCGATCTGTCACAGTTTGGAGAATCCATGGTTATTTCATGCACAAAGGAAGGCAAGTTATTTAAACTTTACAGTTTTTATTGACATTATCAAAAAAAAAGAGTACAATGAAAAATTGCTATTAATATGAATGTTAATATGTATCAAATCTGTTATTTGACATGTTATTAAACTTACCTAATTTGATTCTATTTTTTCTTAACTAGCCTTTTTATAACTTGAATTAAAAAAAAAATACTTATCACATTAGTGATTTTACAGTTTATTTTAGTCTACTAAAAGTGATAGAAATAGAGCCCATTTTATATGAACTTAATGGAAAAATATTATTATTACAGGAGTGAAATTCTCAGCTACTGGTGACATTGGATCAGCCAACATCAAACTTGCTCAAACAGCATCTGTTGATAAAGAGGAAGAAGCAGTAGTGATCGAGATGGAGGAACCTGTAACCCTCACATTTGCTTGCCAATATCTTAATTACTTCACCAAAGCAACCTCACTTAGCCCACAGGTAATTGGCACTTAGGTTTTTATATAGTAATGATATATTGGAGTATATTTTCTTTAAAATAGCAACAGACAACTTCTATACAAAAAACAAAAGTTAGGTTTCAGAATTTAATAGTAAGCTCTGTAGTTGCAAGAACAGTAAAAATCGGCCAAGTGCGTGTCAGGCCACGCACAGGAAAGGGTTCCTCAGTCACCTATAATGGTATGTGGATTTAAAATCGTATCCAATAGATAATTGTTATGTTTACGTATTATTACGTTAATTTTGTATAACGTTTTCCAAGTGAGCGCATTTTACCATATAAGCCTTTATAACTCCTGAACTAAGAAAGTCATCTAATCGGTTATAGAATCTCAGAAAATAAACATAGTTTATTCTACACAGTTTTAAGTTGTTTAAAAGTGAAATTTTTATATTTGCAGGTTCAACTATCAATGTCTGCTGATGTTCCCTTGGTGGTAGAGTACCGCATCCCTGACATTGGCCATATCCGTTACTATCTGGCACCTAAGATTGAAGAAGAAGACAGCTAGAAATTTTTATAAACATTTTGGTTCATATTTTTATTTTTTTTAACAATTATCATGTTCGCAAACTTCATACACTGCGTGTATTCGCTGGAAAAGTTGTGATAAATAGTAATTTGTAAGTCTCATTCTCGAATCTTTGAAATAATAGAATGCCCATATAGAATCATTTCTTTTATTTTCCACAATAGTACAAATAATTCAATCATGTCCATGTTATACATGAGTATTGAATTAAAATTAATAAAAAAAAACAGTACAGTACGTACATACACTTGTTTAATTAAAATAAATAATTTTCTGACACAAATGGAATGGTGAACTTAAAGCCTTAACTACAATTATCATCAAAATCTTACTAATATACCTTATATCTAAAGAATTCATAACCCCACTAAAAGATACCTATAAGTAGGTACATGTAAACAATATTGAGAAACCATGCATTCAGTATGAATAGGTGTTTGACAAATAAGGTCAAGTTCGCAACGAGACAACAGATGTTAACATTACATGCATGACTAGATGTGAAGTGATTTATCAATAATACTAAAGACAATCAAAATTTTAATCTTGTATGCAGATGTTTATTACTTACTTGTACTAAGACTAGACGTTTATTATGTCTATGGGATATTGTATTTGGAATGCCTGAAGTGATAACACATATATTAAGGACCACTTACATCCAAACAATAATACTATTCAATATATTAAGCATTAGTTCTTAAATGTGACTAGAACAGTCGAGATACTAAGTTTACTTATGAAATTAAAAATAATTCACTCTAAAACATAGAATATAAATAAAGATATAGATGAGAACGGAGGGTAGGGCAGGAATTTGTGGCAACTGCAGATCAATCCGGCTGGACTATATTATTACACAAAAAAAAATATAATTTATGCAACAAGAACAAAGAAAACACACTAACAGTACACAGTTAACTGCTGTAGTTAAAAGTTAATTGGCGGATACTGTCCTTAAACGCGTTCTACAACTTAACTAGAATGTTTTTATTGCGTATTCAGGATAATTCATTGTTATTCTTAGAACGATTTTCTTCTCGATCAAGTTTAAGTGTTGTGAAGAAAAGCTGTTTTGAGTAATTCTATAATAGGTAATTACGCTTTTTGCATTACTGAATTATATCACAATAATGTGGATCTATAAATGACGGTGTATTAGACCAGCCACTGCAAAGACAGATGACAGTAGCCTGTCCTCAAAGCTTGTGTGTCCTTTGTTCTTTTAGGCAAAAAACTTGTTGTGAAATATAGCCTTGGCCGTGATCCGAGTCTCACTGTTTCCACTTCTTAGCGGAGAACAAGACCGCGCGTTGCTTCAAGAAGAGCGAGTAGCTCTGCTTGCGCGGCACAGCGTTGGGCGGGGCGTCTTCGGCCGACTGCTTCTTGTCGTCTCCGCCCTGAGCGTTCACGAACGCCGACCGACGGCCGCGCCCTCTACCTGCGGACGGGAAAAACGCGTGTTGAGCTCATGGTTAGTGATCCTGGCTGCTAAGCCAGAGGTTGTGGGTTTGATTGGGACCTAGAATTGATCTCTGAAAACGATCGTTCAGTTCTGTAAGTACCAGAGGCTATGCCTATTGGTATGTGAGATTTCAAGTTATATAAAGAAAAACTAATTCTTCGACATAAAAGTAGAGGATTTAGAGGTATATCTAAATGTAAAGGAGCCATGCAGATTTCAGCACGAACGGGCCGGTTTGACATGGGCGGTACTACTCTCACATAGAAGGTCAACCTAAAATGACAGCATTCATACTGTCGTGTTTCGTTGGTGAGTGCAAGGGGGGTTAGGCCTAATGATGAAGAAGGATCTTTTCGATGCTTCTCAGGCAGAGTAGTCACTTTGGTAGGCTTATACAAAAGAATTAGTCATGAATGATATTAATTTTTAATGTATAAGAACCATACGGCCAATATTATTGTCAGTAATCTATTCAATTCTAATGGCATTCTAATATTTTTTTCTTCTGGATTTGGATACTTTATATAAAACGTTAATAAATATTACCTGCCCTCCCTCCACGTCCTCAGGACTCGCGCTTGACCTCCGAAGGTCCCGGCGCAACTTCTTCTTCATCTCCCTCGACTTGAGCTGGACTAATGAGCTGGTCGTGTAGTGTTCGTAAATGTCTCAAAAGGTTCGACTTCACGTTGAAACTCTTGTTGCACAGACCACAAACGAATGGACGCTCACCTTAATTGTAACATACAATTTATTTGTTAAATTTGTCTCAAGTCAACCATACATACCAAACTATTTATAGTCTTTCGTTCTTTTCTTTTATAAAAGACAACTCCTGCATTAGGAATATATATCCTGTGTCGCGGGGGACTTTACAAACATACATGAAACGGACACAAAGAACATCCAGACTCAGACAACATTTTGCAAATCACACAAAGTGTTGTCCCACGTAGGATTTAAACCATTAGGCCAACCGTGCAGTAAATACTATTTCTGAATGGTTATTAAAAATATTTTTGATAACCATTCAGACCTGTCTGCGAAAAGGAATTATTTCACTTGATCCCTGTTATCTCCCGGTAAACACTCATAGGATCTACCTAAAAAGACCCAGCAATCGTGTTGTCTCGTTGGTAAGTGCGGGACCGGAGGCCCGCACTTACCACCGGAGGCCACCATTGTGGAGAGGCATCTCATTAGGCCGCCATACGTCACCATGCTGCATTATCAAGGTTCACAATGACGATGGGGACCACGACTCCCGGATTCTACTCATGCTCTCCATCAGGCAGAATAGTAATTTCGGCAAGTTTTAATAAAAAAAAACTGCCTATGACAAGTTTCAGGAAACCTTTAAATAATAAATAAAAAAAATTTTCGGACATCTAACACACAACGTCATGTAGTCCCAAACTAAGCAGAGCTTGTATTGTGGGTATTAAACAACTGACATAAATACCTAACATACATTTTTTTTTTGTAAATACATACATATACATAGAAAACACCCAGACTCCGAAACAAATATTTGCAAATATATCCGACCCGGGAATCGAACCCGAGACTTCTTGATCAGCAGCCACATACGTTAACCACTAGACCAACAAGGCAATTTACATAGAAACAACTCGTTTTTAAGGAATATTTGAGTTATAGGAAGAAGCATTACTAACCTGTATGCATTCGCATATGTATAAGCATAGACGCATGTGACGGGAACGTTTTGTTGCAATGCGAGCAAGTCTTGTTTTGCGCGCCCTCTGTGAAACGATTGTGACGTTTTGGTGGAGCACTGTTGTTTGATAAGGCCAATTCTAGACAACCGACATCGAACGACATTTAGAAAAGGATTTAGTACGCAGACAATCACAATTTTGGAACAACTCGTTTAACATCAGTAAATTGAATGATTTAGTGAAGCAAACGAGACATTCCAAATGTTAAATTTACCTCTAGAACATAACTGAAGTGATCATCATGTGTAGCGGGATTATTTGGTGTTAAAGATTCTAGAGTCCGAGGTTCGTGGAAGGCGTGAGGCGAAAATCTAATAATCGGTGCAATGGCAATGACGTTCGTTTGTCGAGAATTAGCCACATACATAACAATCAGATTTCAGCTATGTTAGGTAGTTAATAATAGTAATAAAGGTAGGTACATATTATAAGGTACATTAAACTTTTCAATAGTACATTTTTGTTATTTAAAAAAATAACTAATATAATACGAGGCGTGCGTATCCAAATCATGTACGTAAAATCCTACTAATATTATAAATGCGATAAGATGTATGTATGTTTGTTAATTTTATACACAAGAGCTACTAAATGAATTTATTTGGAACTTTACAATAATTGGCTCATACACTTAGGATAACACAGACTGCATGTTATAGCGATATTCGACATACACGCGAACAGAGACGCGGGTAAAAACTATCGAATATTAATCTAATTCATAGGACTATGATCATAGAACAATACTAAGAAAAACTTTTTCAAAAGTCTAAGTTTCCACTTCGTTAATTTCATTAAAAACAATAGATTTTGTGGAATATTTAAGATACCTAATAATATTCCACCAAAAATAAAAATCGTTAATCCTAATTTTAACATAATCATGTCATGTATAAATAATATACTCAGTTACATTTTTTTACATACTTTTTCATTTCAAAACTGGACTATACTAAATACCCTATATCAATCATATATTGTAGCATGCTGACCTGACTCCGTGTGCGTGCTCTGTATGTGTCGGACCCACTCTGCAGGGTTAGGGAAGTGCTTCTGGCAAAGATCGCAGCGGAGCAGAGCCATCGTCTCTTCTGTGTCATCACTCTGTATTAAAAATATTATACATATAAAAAAAATATTGAAACTAAAAATAACACCTTAACTTTTTATGTTTTTTATATTTCGGACATCTGACACATAGCATCATCTACTCCCAAGCTGAGCAGAGCTTGTATTATGGGTAAGTACTAGACAACTGATATAAATACATAAACATATTTACGCTTGATGGAAAGCATAAGCAGACTCCTAGAGTAGGGGTCACCATCCTTATTGTTAGCTCACACAATGCACAGCGATTCGCATAATGGTGGCCTAGTGAGTTGCTTCTGCATCATTGAGCCTCCGTTTTCAAACTCAAGTTTAAATTTGGTTTGAAATTTGAACTAAGCTGTTGCTAACAATAAACTTTCACATCATCGTTGTCAAAACATACAAGCCATAAGTAAAACATCTACATAAAACTCTAGTGACTAATCATTTCGTAAGCTTACAAAACACTTTATGGTGCCGCATGCCTTGACAAACTAGTACTGTTCGTCCGTGCAGCAGCAAGAGTTGTGATACTTGGGCCATTACAAACGTGCGAACCGAGTCATAAATATCTAGCTCACACTAGGTACTAGCTACACAGTAGAAGTGTGAGTGAGAGATCCGATACGCCTATAAGTGTGAGCGAGAGGTCTGATAAAAATGATTTATGACTCAGTTGTAATGGCGTAAGTTATAGTGAGTAGTGTAGGGGGGGGGGAAGGGGGTGTTGGGTACGTACCGCCGAGCGCAGCTTCCTCTTCCGTGCGTGCTGGTGTTCAGAGCGCGCGTGTCCCTGCACGTGCCGCACCCAGGCGGCCGGCACGGTGAACACCTCCGCGCACAGCTCGCACGCCAGCGGACTGTAGATCTGCACACCACACACCACACATACATTACACACGAGTCTATTTATATGTGTATATTAATAAATATTTTGGATATCTTATACACAACGCCATCTAGTCCCAAACTAAGCAGAGCTTGTATTATGGGTACCAGAAAACTGATATTAATACATAAACATACTTTTAGTTTTGTACATATGTACATACATATTATACATAAAAAACACCCAGACTGCGAATAAAAATTTGCGAATCACACAAGCATTTGGTCCGAATCGAACTCAAGAGCTCTTGATCAGCTAGAAAACTAGATGGCGTTGAAATAGCAATTAATTTAAGAGTATAAGGGCACAGTTCTGAATATGTTGATCATACATACATTCGGTTCGACAATAAAAGTGAATATTTATAACCTATATATCATCGTAATCAATCAAATCGTATTTATTACTAGCTGGGTACCGCGGTGTTACACGCAGTTGTTGTTTTGAATCGCAAGTAACGCCGCTGGGCGAAGCTAGTCTTTTAAAAATTAGCCTAAGTTAATTTCTGCCAAAGAAAGTCCCGTTAAAATCGGTCCAGCCGTTCCAGAGATTAGTCGGAACAAACAGACAGACAAAAATTTAAAAAATATATATTTTTCATCTTATACTTTGATATGCATTTAGTAAAAAACTGTTCATTTAATGTTACACACAGACAATTTTATTTAGTTGTATAGATTGTGAAGTTATACATTGTAAAGTATCTCTGTGAAAATATTGAAGATAGATTTTACACTACTCACCAAATTCTCCTCTTCAATGTCGACTTCATCAATAGGCTCCGACTTAACGCTCATTTCGGCTTGAAACATCTCCGCTATGGATCTTTCTTCTTCTTCTATACTGCTAGCATCCCAGTCCGGTTCATCTTTGACTTGCACCTCACTCTCTACTGATTTTTCTAAAAGTAAAATTTACAACTTTCAATACTAAATTGACGAAAGTAAGTTTGTAATTTTTTTAAGAATTTCCACAAAGTCTGGCAACTTGTTCTAAATTATAAGACTGAATATTCAAAATTGAGCCGTCGCAAAGAATTGGGCAAATGTGAAACACCAATATTATTTTATATGCCTGCCTTGGTGGTATTGTGGTTAGCGTATGCGGCTGCTGATCAAGAGGTCTCGAATTCAATTCCCGGGTCAGACCAAATATTTGTATGATTCACAAATATTTATGGGTGTTTTTCTATCTTCTTTTTAGCGTTTCGATGACAAACGTAACGTTTCGGAAAAGTTATATTTTTATTAGGTAGGTTGTGTGCTGCCTGCCTGCTTGCTCTCTCTCTTCTACTCACACGCATCGGCCGATGGAGTTGAAGAAATAGATGCATGACAAGCCAAAGGCTTAGGCTGATTGTGCCTTTCTATCGCTTGTTAATCTCTCTTGCACGCTCAGCGCAAGCGGAACGTCACAATGAATCATGCCTATTTATGCGTGCAGCCTGTTATACGTTTTCTCATCAAATATACTTCATCAAATATAATTTTAATTATAAAAAAACGTGCATAGCGGAGACAAAATTCACAAGTTTACTTACTAGGGTCCACAAAAACAGTTTCAAGCGTCTCCTCAGGCTCCTTCGGTTCCTCAGTGTCATTAGTAGTTTCAGTCTTTTGCTTTTTGCCGTACTTCCTCTCAGCAGCATGTCTCCTCAGTATTCTTGGTGGGGTCGGCTCGTCTTGTAAATCTTCACTGGACGCCAAGCTGGCCACTGAAATTGTAGTAGCTGGAAATAATAGAAAGTGATTGTTTTTGTAAGATTCTCCTTCATATAAAAGTGGTATGTGTAATAATCGGTCGACGTTGTCATCAGTGTCATTTTGGACCTTAAGAGGTATAATAAAGTTGTGAATTCGATGAATTCATCAATCTGCTCAAAAAAGTATTAAATACAAACAAAACAAAATTATCAAAGTACATGTCATGCCACGCATAGAATAGTTACATATTTAGTTATTTTTGTACGAATTTTTCCAAATTTGCGCATTTAACTAGTTGGACATCTATAACTCATGAACTAATAAAGTAATCTGAGCTGCTATCGTTTTCAATTTAAACTCATAATATGGACTACGATAATGGTTTTTTCAGTTTTTCGAGCCAGCCGTTTATAGTAATGGCACACTTATCAGAGGCGAACGCGTCGAACGAGCCGAACGAAACGAATTTTAGAATTCTTTATATGAAATCTCATGAAACCTAGCACACTTATCCGCGCCGAACGAACCGAAGTCAAGGAGGCCACGCACACTTATCCGCTGCGGAATAATCGTCCGCGCCGAAAGCATGGACCGCGTCGAAGAAATCATTTCAATAAATAGTACTCGTGCGTTGCTCTGTCATACGCAACTGATAGAATGCGGGCGGGTTCTTCCAGATGCGGACGATTCGTCGCGGGTAAGTGTGCGAGGTTTCATGAGATTTCATATAAAGAATTCAAAAATTCGTTTCGTTCGGCTCGTTCGACGCGTTCGCCTCTGATAAGTGTGTGATTACCCTTAGTCTTCATAGGGAGGAAGGAGGGTGGGGGAGAGGAAAGTAGACGGCCATTATTAACAAAAAATGCGCTTCAATGTTAAATAACTCGTAAAAGAATATCTAAATAAAAATAACTACCATGTGGGTGTCAGGTCACGCATAGAATAGGATTTCGCTGTCACACAGGTAGGTAGATTTCAAATCGTGACCAATAGATAATTGTTATGTCTACTTATTATTTCTTTATTTTTATACAAAGTTTTCTAAGTGAGTGCATTTTACAGGTTAGACTCTTGAAAAAAAAAAGTTATGAAAACCGCTATAGTTTTCCTTTAAAGTTCAGTATATGGACTACTATCATGAATTTTAGAGGGGGCCAGCCGTTTAGCTTTTAGAGGTGGGACGTCCTGTTTTTACAAAAAACAATGCGTTTTCAAGTTGAATAACTCATAAATGGATAACGAAATCGAAAAGTGGTTTTTAATATATTTTTGATAATTTTATTGTAGCACTTTGTCGACGTAATTACAACACATACAAATCTATAAGGGTCCCTAGTCATGAACTACGGAACCCTAAAAATGGTCTTAGCAACCTCTAAATATTTTCATAAGGCCTTTCTAATGATACCAGATACGATAGGGTAGACGTCACAACATATATTCGAAATCGAGGACAGAAGAACATGACGAATCTATAAGGGTTCTGTGTCATGAACTGAGGAACCCTAAAACATGCACAAAGATAGCTGACATTCTAATAATTTCATCACATACCTGGAGATGGAACGGAGGTCATAGTAGCGGTATCGCTTGTGGGTGCAGGCGCCACAAGTATCGTCTGACCTTTAGGAGCGCCCGGCCTAAGTCCCGTGGCGCCACCTGTTGCTTCCGTAGTCTTTATAAACACCAGTTTTGGCGGTCCAATGAACATGGGCCTGTGGGAGGAATATATTATTGCAACATTTTGTCTCTAGTACCTACTCCTAGTCACCGAGTTCTCATTAATTTACAATTAATAGAAATAACGGATTCGAGAATAACGTGGATGAAATGATTTGGATTACCTAGTGAAAGGTCAATGAAGAGTCCACACAATAATGATAATGGATACCTAATACCTAGTCGCGCCTGTGCCCTCTTTGCGCTTCTCTTTTAGGAGGAGGAGTCCAGCGAAAGATCTCCTTCTGGACTCCTCCCAGCGCCTGCCCGGTCCTGTTGCGGGCTCCGTCTCTTGTAGACCCTCTCAGGCGGCGTCCGGCACACACGGACTGCCTTGTTGGTCTAGTGGTTAGCATATGCGGCTGCTGAACAAGAGGGTTCCATTCCCAGGTCAGAGCAAATATTTGTGTGATCCACAAATGATTGTTTCGGAGTCTGGTTGTTGTTCTACTTTTTTTTTGTAAATACATATATATTATATAATAAAAAAGTATATTTATGTAATTACATATATCACTTGTTTAGTACCCATAATACAAGATCTGCTTCATTTGGGACTAGATGGCGTTGTGTGTAAGATGTCCGAAATATTTATTTATTAACGGACGCCGCCCCCTCGCGGAAACCCTAGCTCAAGGTCAAGATCAACTTGCTATAGAAACAGCAAGTAATAGAGAAAGGTGACAAAGTGACAAAGGTTTGATTGGAAGAGAATGCCTATGGCATTAAATCTGCCTTGTGCAATATGTTTGCAGGAAGTTTAAATAAATAAATAAATATGTTTCATGACACAATTCCACCTACTTTCTTTTGGATATTGATTTTTTTTAATGATATTTCCATCATCATCATCTCAGCTAAAAACATTCACTGTTAAACACTTATTACCCTCAGTTCTCTACAACAACTGGTCTTGTGTTGTCTTGTCTTATATTTTTAAACCTTATGAATCATCATCTTCATATATTATTATTTGGAGCCTTATATTATTTGGGGTTGGCTACCAGTTCAACTGGTCAGCTGGTATGGTAATTAGCACAGGACCTCTACAATGCTGAGGTTGAACTGAATTTGAACAATCAACTTCAGTTTCAGTTCAGTAGATGTCAGTTAATTCAAATCCAATAACAATTGCCAAAGGTGTTCATGACAACGGCAATCAACTGCTTAACATGCTCTCCGAGACACTGGTGTAAAACATCACTACTTTACATTCTCCAGGTTGTTATAATAAGAACACAACTGCAGTCCGACCCAGGAATCGAACTTGAGACCTCTTAATCTTGACCAATGTTGGAATGTACAAATATAAAATAAAGTCAAAAAAATTAAATTCTAAATAATCATCATCAATAGCCTCTTTACAGTCCACTGCTGGACATGGACCTCTCTTTGTAACAAAAAGAATATTTTAACACAAAAATTATATTACCTGGTGACTCCCGCTTGACCTGGGGTCACAGGATTAAATGTTTTAATCATTTTTTCATCTTTCTTAACAGTTACTTTAGTTTGGGCCTCTTCTGTTTTTTTAACTGCACCCGGTTTGGGAACATTACTCGGTATTGCAGATGCTGTACTTTTGTCAGCAGTAGCAATATCATTTCCAGACTCATCGGTCTGTCTCCACAGACCCCTTATTTTGAGCACTTCTCCAGCTTTTAATACTGTGTCTAGAACTTCATTTGATACTGTTGTTTCACCTAAAAAATAGTATACACTAAGTGAATGTTCTGAATCAAAGATTGGGTTTCTGTACTTCTAATATTTACTCAATTTTATATTATAAAATGAAAAAGATTTTTTTTTAATACTACTCAATTTAGATATACTCAAACAATTTGTTAGGTAGATCTTCAGGTATATTTCAAATAATAACATTAAAAGTCTAATTTTAAATTATATTTTCATCAAGTTCAAATAGTACTCAAAGATAATAGTTTCAATAGCATAAAACATACCTTTATACATATACTCTACTAAAATTTTCAGTGCTTTTGTTGATATTTCTGATGGTAACACCACATACAACATGCCACCCATCCGCGTCACAGACCTCTGCCCTTCGAACAGGGAGCACAAATAAACACTGCATGAGCTGAGTATGAACTTGTGCGCCGGGATTTGCGACCCATCCATGGTACATAGTACCACGTCTGTGAACCGTTCTGATCGCAGCAAAGCCGCGACCGAACCGTTTAGATGAGAACTGTGCGAGTGCCATTTCAACTGGTACGTGTCCGTTGACGTCATTTTCTTCTATGTTTTCTACATTTTACAGCATCTAGAACACATTAAATAACCTTCTTTGTTTCTGTTTACATTTTTTCAAAATTGATTGCCGGCGAACGGCTCACTGTAACCGCATCCGATTTATTTAATACAAATAACATACATCGTAAGTTTAAATCACGTATGTATAAATGAAATATAATATTGAAATGTTTTCATTAAATTCAAGCTTACAATAATACGCTGAAAACTTACAATCAAAACAAATGCACATAGTTTGGCTCTTTAGCGTCAAACGCCGATATCCGACATCCGTGCGCTAAGTGACCGCTGTCGGCTAGTCGGACTGACGCACGTCCGCAGAAAAAGAAACTTTCAAATGAGATTAGAAATATTTTGATAATTTTTTAACGTATTATTCATTTAATAAAAACATTTAGTAAAATAAATATCAAAAAGACGTTGAATAAATGTAAAATATTTAAATTTTAATTAAAAGTTCATTCATACGCACTACCAATTTCTTGTTTCAAATTTGAAATTATTTTTACCTTAAAAATTCGCGATCGATGGTGTTTATACTTTTTATAGTTTGTAGGTATATCACCAATTAATACATGTTTCACGAACAACACAGTAAAATATGATTACTTTTTAATGCTAAATCTCTAGTACAAAACAACACGATGTGCGCACCCACCGCGTGCGACCCTCGAATTCATTGTGCGGCGACTGCGGCTGCAAAAATCGATAGAATTTGTATTGATTTAACTGGTAGACCGGGGTTGCGCGTTTATCTTATCGATCCAACGTAGCGTCAGTCGGTTTAGCGGCGCGCGCCTGCGTCATGTCGCGAGGGGCGCGTGTGTTCCGCCGGCGCGCCCGCCCTGCCGCCGCGCCGCATCACCACCCTGTTCACGCGCAAATTGCTCCATTTGCCCTTTTTTCCATAAATTCAATGCAGTCATGTCATCACACTCATAGTACATTAATTTTATAATTCACTTATATATTACCAAGATCTACTTCACTACAAATTTATCACTTAATTTATAACAAAATTTAATTTCACATAATTTATTACCTATTTTTCTCCCACGCATCAAAGAGTATGTAATACTACGCATGAGTACGAGATCAAATACCTTTTATAAGTGTACTTAGATAAAAACACATTACACGATAAACATACAAATATTAACAACTATTAATTAAATTCAAATATTTAATCCAGATATTTGTGAAATAATTTAAAGTACCTTATTAATATTTGTAAACACCTAAAGATTTAAACTTACTACAAGATCAAGATAGATCAATAGTTCGTCAAAATGCAATCCGCAGTATCTACATCATTTTTTAGGGTTCCGAAGTTTATGACTCGGAACCCTTATAGATTCGTCATGTCCGTCCGTCCGTCTGTCCTCGACATACCGTCCAAACGGTAGGTGCTAGAAAGATGAAAATTTGCGAGAATATGTGTTGTAAGTACGTGACGTGACTTTGTTAGTTCAGGAGTTATAGAAGCTTAACTTGTAAAAGGCGCTCACTTTGAAAACGTCATAGGTACAAAACTAACGCATTAATACGTAAACATAACAATTATCTATTGGATACGATTTTAAAATATATTATGGGTGACTGAGGAACTGTGGCCTGACACGCACTTTGCCGATTTTTAATAATCTTAATTTTACATTGATTCACGCGATAAACTCCGAAACTATAAAACCGATTATCACATTACTTTTTTAATGTGTCCTATCTTGTTAGATGTGATAGCTGATAGCAGTTGCGTAGATCAGTTAATAATATAATATGGTCAAGGTTCATTGCACCTACTGAAGGTGCGTAGTGACTTAATAGTATTCTGCGCTTTAGTCATAACTATACAAAGCTGAAGAGCTTGTTTGTTTGTTTTCTTGAACGCGTTGGTCTGATACTGGTCCGATTTGTAAAATTATTTCAGTGTTAGATAGCCCATTTATCGAAGAAGACTATAGGGTATATATCATCACGCTTAGACAAATGGGAGCGGAGCACCAATGAAGAATGTTTCAAAATTGGTTTTGTTTTTTCTCTTGAGAGCTTCCCCTGCGTGCGCCGCGCTGCGTAAACGGTTATAGTTTCGCAAAAATCATGTATGAAAGCATTGTTCCCCTGTATAAGTTCTAAAAAAAAGTACGCGAGAGCACATGTCTGTCTGTTTTTAAACTTTCGCGACTTTTACACATACTCATGTTTTTACTGTAAACGGGACTTATTCGCGTATAACCCGTTCGAAACGTCGGAAAATAGAAGGTATCGTAACCTTTATATGTAGTATTATCGCGAATAAGTCCCGTTTACAGTAAAAACACATGTCTGTCTTTTAAGGTTGGCTTACTATAACCTTTTTTAAGGGAACCAAATTTGGTTCTGAGGTCCCAAAAGAAAGCGTTTCGTATACTTCTGCAAAATGTCTATATAAATTAAAGTTAATAATTAAACATATTTTTTAATTCTGAGCTGCTTTGTAGTGCAGATCGCTGCACCTTAAGTTTTTCTTTAATTAATTCTAAAAAACTCCGAAATATTTATGACGAGACTTCGCCCGCGGCTCTGCCCGCGTGTTTGACGGTTGTCGCGGTAAAAAGTAGCCTATGTCCTTTCTCAGGCTCTAGACTATCTGTGTACCAAATTCATTTAAATCAGTTCTTTAATTAGTTTTGGCGTGAAAGCGCAACAGACAGACAGAGGTTCTTTCGTATTTATGCTATATATTAATAAGGATTTAACAATTATTAATATTTCAAAGTGTATAATATTTTAATATCATGAATGATTAAAACATTATACCTATTTACACTTTCAAATATTTAAAGTTGTTAAATCTGTCTATATGTATAAATAAAAATGATCCCTATATCCCTTGGTCACACCATCACGCGTGAACGGCTTGACCGATTTCAGTATTTTTTGTTTGTTAATTTTGTTATTGTCAGGAAAAGGTTCTTATGATAGAAAATTGCGTGGAAGATTAGAATATTAAGACAGGACAACGTCTACACTTTTTACACTTTACACTTTCAAATATTTATAATTGTTGAATTAAATTTATATATGTATAATCTTTTAAGTATAAACTATTTTGTACCATTCAATTGTAAATAACTGTCTATTAAACTAATCTACTAAATGAATACGGACCCCCGAAACTTTGCTTTCGAGACTCAAAGTGATAAAAAAAAACTAGTTTAAAAAAAAGTCTTTTTGAAATTGATACTCCGTTCCTATTGGTTGCACCGTGATGTTATATAGCCTCATGCTGTGAATACATGGGCCAATACATCTATAACTAATAAGCAAATAAATAAAATCGAAGTGTATGTTTGTGGCAAGATCGAAGGGAGGAGACCCAGAGGCCGCTGCCCGTTGCGCTGGACAGACCAAGTTGGCTCTTTCTCGGATGTACGATCCATGCTGCTCTGCATGCTGCCCGGAACCGACACAAATGGCGAACCGCCATTCACAAAACTTTAACAAGTGGGGGTCACGACCCTCAGAACTGAGGAGAACGACGCAAGGAGGATGTTTGTAAATCAAATGAATCGTTTTTTACTAAATGCATACGAAAGTAGATACTGTACTCACATACAAAAATATTTTCAAATTTTTTGTCTGTCTGTTTGTTCCGAGTATTAAACGCGGGATGATAATGCGGGTTTCACCGCAGGATTCAGTTAGTTATTAAAAAAAATGTGAGGAATCGGACTTGTCACGTTATCGAAACATGGGTGCGAATTATGAATGTTGAAACCATTAAAAAACAGAACATTTTCAACGCTTGTTTGATAGACTTCAGTTGTTAGGTCTCAAGCAATTATAGGAAATTTTGCAGTAAGGTAGTTTAAACTTGTATAAATATAAACGGGTCAAGTCGGCTTTTAATACTTAGATTTTGTAACAGTCGGATTACGAGGTCATAAGAGCTCTTACAAGTTTATGTCTGTCCTTGGTTTCTTGTATCCTCGTTAAAGTAGCAGATAGATATCCACTTATTATTTTGTAATTATAAAGAAACTCCAATTTCTTTATAAATTTATCGTAGAACGGATTTGTGACATAGTTTGTTTATTTATTTATTTATACTTTACATAAACAGTGCCAGTCGATCTTAGGGTGATGCAGAGCCAAAAGCCCTGGTCAAAAAGTTTTAAGAGGTCATCTAAAATATATCATCGGTACACATACGGTATAAATATACCTACCTATTTGCTAGAAGGAAAATAATGGACCAATCTATACAAATAAATAAAGTTTTGATGTGTCTGTCTGTTCCAGCTAATCTCTAGAACGGCTGACCCGATTTTGACAGGACTTTCACTATTAGATAGCTAAAATAGTTTCGCACCGCGGCGTCAACCGCGGTCGTTATTGTACATAGGTACGTACGTACGAGAACAACCGCGAGCAACACATTTTAATATTAAAAACATCTTTCGAAATTCAATTAATTGACTGTCAACGCATAATTATTAATGGTGTTTCAAAGAGCATTTTATATAATAGGTTCTCGCAATTTACTACTATGAAGTCATAAACAATTTTAATTCAACAATAAAGAATTTATGCATCATGCCTCCTAGATTTAATTAAAAAAAAAAACAATTAATCCTTTTGACTACAATATAGAGGAGCCGGTGAAAACATAAACAATGATGTTCTATATTCAAGTAGGTGTATTTGTAAAACGTTGGATAGAGCGCTGACGGGCGAGTTTGCGCTGATCGCGTGCGCACACGATATTGATTTTCTTTCTCCCCACGCATTCAATTGAAGCTACAACATCCCCCATCTACCTACGCACTACGCAACACACAAAGACTTTTATAACTAGTAAATTTGAAATGCCGTTTACTTATATACTTTTTTGAATGAGTCTACGTCTTAGCTACTACACTATGTAGTGTTGAATTTGCGTTTTTTTTAAACTTTGTATACGTACTTAATCTATACAACATAATAAAATTGGAGTGTCTGTTTGTAATATTATCTGATTTATTTATTAAATGTATAATAATATAAGGTATTTACAAATATTAGTCTTGACAAAAATTGCAAACAAATTATTACTGTTGCAAGTAACATGTTCATAAAAATATTCCTTTCATATTACAAACAGACAATAAAATTTTATATTTGTGAAGATTATGAATTGGGTACAAAGAAGTAGTGCAATCGTCTGTCAGAAAAGTCTTTGGAAATCAATTTTACACGTGTTGGAAAAGCGTGCTGAGTTTGACACATTTGTGTCACCCTTGGTAACCATTGGTGTACAGAAATAGACGATGTCAATATTACCTATATCTATCTATACCATAGACGAAAGTTTGTATCGATAAATTGATGAAACTTTCACTGGCACATAGCTGTTTATATAAGGAGTAACTTAGACTACTTTTATTTTCGACTAGCTTCGTTCCGCGATGTTACTCGTGGTTATAGTTGTACAGGTTACACCGCGTGGCGAAATTAGTTAGAAAAATATTTTGTTGATGTAGCTGAAGGTGGAACAATTATTCTGACTAAGTTTTAAACCGATAAACGCGACTGCAAATCTAGAGGTCTCGGTTTCAATTCCCGGGTCGGCCCAGTGTGGTTGGGTTTTTCTTACAAGAAATTCTTAATAGCAGCCTGTGTGCCCTCTCTATCTATGATAATCGTTATTAGGAGATCTATGCCCTCAAGTATACCGAAAACTAGTTGAACTTTCGAATTAGAATTCAGTTCCTTAGTCCTCAGGGTTGTGAAGTTCCGATGCCAGTAGCTCCGTTTAAAAAACTTATATTCCGATAAAACTAGTTGAACTAGTAGCCTAATTAATCTTCTAAGTAATAAAGGCTAGGAAGATGATAACTACTAGTCTAGTCTACTAGTAGCTATCATTACTTACTCAAAACTCTTTGTTTGCACCCCTGTTTAAATAAACATATTATGAATACTTACCCCTTTATCATATCTCTCAACAAAGTTAATTTATTATGTGTTATTTTCAACTTTAACGCTATAATTTTTAAGTTTAAAATAATACAGAATGAATAAAATGATAAGGCTGAAAAAACTTTACCTCAGTTACTTTAAGGTTGAAAATAGCATAGAACCGTAGGTCAAAGTTTAATAATGTTAATGTTTTTGGACAAAACAAGTGCAAAACACACACACGCATGCAATAATGTAAAAAGCGGCCAAGTGCGAGTCGGACTCGCCCATGAAGGGTTCCGTATCAGCAAGTAACATCATATAAAAGTTCTTGTAGTTCGTTGTAACTTTCATCGATGTTTTTATACTAGTGTATTGATTGAATGAAAGGTAAATTGCGATTTACGATTTATGACGTATTAAAAAAAAACTACTCACTAGATCTCGTTCAAACCAATTTTCGTTGGTAGTTTTCATAGTAATATACAACATATATTTTTTTTAGTTTTATCACTCTCTTATTTTAGAAGTTAGAGGGGGGGGGGACACATTTTTCCACTTTGGAAGTGTCTCTCGCGCAAACTATTCAGTTTAGAAAAAAATGATAATAGAAACCTCAACATCATTTTTAAACACCTATCCATAGGTACCCCACACGTATAGGTTTGATGAAAAGAAAAATTTTGAGTTTCAGTTCCAAGTATGGGGACCCCCAAAATGTATTGTTTTCTTTTCTATTTTTATATAAAAATCTTAATGCAGTTCACAGAATACATCCACTGACCAAATTTCAACAGTACAGCTCTTATAGTTTCGGAAATAATTGGCTGTGACATACGGACGGACAGACAGACAGACAGACTTGACGAATCTATAAGGGTTCCGTTTTTTGCCATTTGGCTACGGAACCCTAAAAACTAATACAACCTCATGGAACTACAGGGGTCCAGTTTTTAAGAGTATATTATTTTAATCTGTAATGGCATTATAGATTATAGACCAAACAATAAGATTGTTCGAAATAAAGCAGGGCATTGAAATCCAGCCAGGGGATCTCTAGTCTATATATATATTGATAACTAGCTGAGCCCCGCGGTGTTACTCGCGGTTTTTGTTGTAAATCGCAAGTAATGCCGCGGAGCGAAGCTAGTTTACAAAAAAATATCGTAAGTTAATTCTTAGGTCATCATCTTTCTGTCAGTAAAAGTCCGGTTGAAATCGGTTAAGCCGTTCCAGAGATTTCCCGGATCTAACAGACAGACAGTTTTTTTTTTAAATTGCATTTGTAGCGTAACTTATATAAATACCTATACTTTCATATCATCATCAGCCTATCGCAGTCCACTGCTGGACATAGGCCTCTCCCATTGCACACCACTGTGATCGATTTTGGGCTATTCATATGCATATAATAAAAAAACTGTTATTTGATATTACAGACAGACACTTCAATTTTATTTATTTGTATTACTAAATAATACTAACCTTTGCCTGCGGGGCAGTGAGTAATGGTGCGCGTCCATTGGCCCGCGCCGGACGCACGGCACGCACCGCACGCAACGGATTTTGTTTTGCCTTGTATGATTTTACATAGAGCTGCGTCCACTATCCGCGCCACCCGCACCGAACGCCGGCATTTATGAGCAAAAAATGCGTTGCGTGCCGGTGACGTCACACAAATCAGTTCGCCGCTGGCCGGCTGGCATCGCCCACTGCCGCACGTCCTGTTTGTCATATCTAAATAAGGAGTGAACGCCAAAAAAAATGAAATGAATGACGCACTTTTGATTATATTAGTAGAAAGATATGAAGAATTATACAATTTAAAACATACACAATATTTTAATGTCCAAAGAAGAGACAATATTTGAGAGGAGATAGGATGAATGATACTCCCAAAAAATTGGTCACTTCAAATTTATTTTTTGAACCCACATTCTACGTTTAGTTTTAAGTTCTTCTTCATCTTCCAACAAGCAACTAATAACAATGATATCTTCATTAATCTCCATGACCGAATACGTATACTCACGATAAGAAAACATTCGAAACTAAATAAAAAATCCGGATACAGTGGACGCATGCCATCGGCGAATCCGTTGCGTGCCGTGCGTGCGTGCGGGCCAATGGACGCGTACCTTAAAACGCCCGCGGACCGATGGCGGGGGTAACCGGTAACCATAGCGTTTTTCTCCGATACAAAACAGTAGGTATGTCATTTTTATACAGGGTGAATTTTTGAGACGGGACAGTAAGGGTAGGTACCTTAACCGTTATAGTTACAGGAAAACGCTTTTAGGAGACTATCAATATTTTTTTAAGATATTCTGAACTGCATTTACAGATTTTGGAAAAAATGTACAGCCAGCAAGAAAATGGTCATTTTAAACAAAAACTTTTTTGATGCCAATCGATCCTGTTCCTTATAAGTAGGTAGGGGTAGTAGTCCTATTTATAGATCATCTAAATGTAAGTTATGTTTGTCTGTGTCTAAAATACATAAAAAAAAGATTTATTTCCGTACAAATGTATGGGAAAAGTTTTTTTGCGATTTCTGACACTTCTAGTACTCAAACCTCAGTCGGTCCAGTAGAGACTTTTGATCCTTATAACTTATAAGGAACAGGATCGATTGGCATCAAAAAAAGTTTTTGTGTAAAATTACCATTTTCTTGCTGGCTGTACATATTTTCCAAAATCTGTAAATGCAATTCAGAATATCTTTTAAAAATATGGATAGTCTTCTTAAAGCGTTTTCCTGTAACTATAACGGTTAAGGTACCTGCCCTTACTGTCCCGTCTCAAAAATTCACCCTGTATGGAGGGAAATCATCACACATTCACATTTTATACACACATACAAAGACAATCACCTGTCACTATTAACTCACACATCACAATTAAAACAAAAAAATCTGAATATCACACACACACACACACACACACACACACACACACAAACACATTCCATGTCAGAAGGGTGTACATGGATGCTGTACTTGTATGTGGGCGGTTATCGATTGACGATTGATGTAAAATAAACAGTAAATGATATATGAAGATTACCAAGAGAAAACCGCATCCAAATAGGATAAGTCACATCTCAGATCAGCGCGCACAGACACACAAACAAAAATTCTAAGTGTTGTTTTGAGTTCTGTTATTTTTATAGAGACCCTCTTCAATATGCCAATGGGCCCAGACAAAACACTGTCTGTGCCCATTTGAAGGGACTCAAACTGGCAGATAGCTGATAATCTAAAGCAATGGTTCCTAACCATTTCGATATTATTACCCCTGTGACTTGTTAGGATTACTGATTTTACCCCACCGCTGGCCGATGGTTTTATCAATTCAAGCATATACAAACATCTTTGTTAATCATAAATTGCACAATAGCCTTACTTACAAATTTAACATAATTATTTTGATATTTAAACATTGGATTAAAAGTAGTCAGTAGTGATAAGTAGTAGTGTAACTACTCCTTACAAAAATAATGAAATCGGCCAAGTGCGTGTCAGGCCACGCACAGGAAAGGGTTCCTCAGTCACCTATAATGGTATGTGGATTTAAAATCGTATCCAATAGATAATTGTTATGTTTACGTATTAATACGTTAATTTTGTATGACGTTTTCCAAGTAAGCGCATTTTACCATATAAGCCTTTATAACTCCTGAACTAAGAAAGTCATCTAATCGGTTATAGTTTTCCTTCAAAGTTCATTAGATGGACCACCATCACGATTTTTTTCAGATTTTTTGAGCCAGCCGTTTAGCTTTTAGAGGGGGGGGGACGCCCTGTTTTTTCAAAAAAGTGCCCTTTAAAGTGAAATATCTCGCAAACGGATTCCTAAATCAAAAAATCGTCTAGGAAACCCTTTATTGTTTTTAAAAGACCTATCTAATGATACCCCACACGATGGGGTAGCCTCGAGAAAAAAAAATCATCCCCACTTTACGTGTAGGGGAGGTACCCCAAATAAAATTATTTTTCATAATTTTATTGTAGCACTTTGTCGACGTAATTACAACACGTATTCATGCAAACTTTCATCTTTCTAGCACTTACCGTTTGGACGGTAAGTCGAGGACGGACGGACGGACGGACGGACGGACGGACGGACGGACGGACGGACGGACGGACAGACGGACATGACGAATCTATAAGGGTTCCGAGTTATGAACTTCGGAACCCTAAAAAAAAGCCTGGAAATTACTGCTCACGGAATTAGTACGGAACCTTATATCGCAATTGGCTGCGGTAGTACATGTTCATTGAACATGACCTTGGTTTTATCCAAGTTCATTCTTGGCCGATGCGTTCAGAAGACTCAGCCAGGTTATTTAGCATCTGTTGTAGGTCCCGCAACGTCTCTGCCATGATGACGATATCGTCTGCAAGTAAGAGATGTATTCGCTATTGACGTTGATGTCACGTCCTTTCCAGTGCAGTGTAGTGTCTTGAACATTTCCTCCATTGCATTAGTGAACAATATTTTCAATCAGTCCTACCGATTTCGGCCATGGCGACCACTTCGACCCCTTATAGGGCTTGGCGCTGATGCGCTCGGAGATGGCTTATATAGCCGATTTTCGCAAAAAACTCCCTTGCACAAAGTGGGCAAGTAAGCTTACCGCTCTCATAATTAAAAGAACGGCAGCGAGTGGACGGGCTTTAAGCTCATCGCACTTGGCGTCGCGGTCAGCTAAACGCTGTTCCTCAAATTTGCGGATTCGCTTCTTCACAGTCTCGTGCCATTCCGGTCGCTGTGCTGCCAAACTCTCCCAGCGAGAGGGATCTATATTGCATCTTTTCATGTTACGCTTCAGAACATCTTTATATCTGAGGAGTTGTCCGCCATGCTTTCGCTTACCCTCCTCTAGCTCAGAGCAGAAGATGCGCTTCGCCATTCTCTCTTCCGCCATCCGTGATATGTGACCACACCACCGAAGTTGCCGACGCATCAGATATGCCTCAAAGCCACTAACATTGGCGCGTCTTAGAACTTCGGTATTACGCACCCGATCGGACCATCTGATGTTCATGATGGTGCGCAGGCATTTTAGGTGGAATCGATCGAGAGTGCGAATACGGTGACGGTACACACACCAGGTCTCGGAAGAATAGAGAAGTTTTGGCAGTACGATCGCCATGTAAACCGAGATCTTAGTAGCCAGCTTAAGGTCGTGCGAGCAGAAGGCCTTGGAATATACCTTTCCAAATGCTGCAGCTACAGCACTTATCCTGCCGTTGATATCGGCGTCAAGGTCACACTGAGCTATTATAGTGTTCCCCAGATAACGAAATTTATCGACCTGTTTCAGCACGTCGCGTCGGTACACTGTCGAATGCCTTCTCCAAGTCGACAAAGCAGAGGTACAGCTGACGCCCCTGTTCCCTGCTTTTCTCCTGAAGTTGACGTACCGAGATAATAGCTTCACATGTGCCTCGGTTAGGTCGGAAGCCAAACTGGGTTTCAGGCAGGATCTTTTCTGATAGTTTTCTAAGGCGGTTCAATAGAACTCTTGCAAAAACCTTTCTAGGAACTGATAGTAGTGAAATACCGCGATATGAGTTACAGTCAGATCGGTCACCCCTGTTCTTGTAGAGGGCACTAATACGAGACAATTTAAATTCGTCTGGGACTCGCTCCTCCTCCCTCATTCGACAAAATAGTTTCCACACTGACGTGAGCAAATTACTACCGCCGTATTTCAATAGCTCGCTTGGTATATGGTCAATGAGAACTGCCCTCTTGTTTTTCTGCTGGCTGATGGCAGTGACAATCTCGTCGAGCATCAGTGGCTCATCCAGCTCGATAGATACTGGGAGTTGAGGCATTCGGTTGATGTTTTGCAGATCGGCTGATCGATCCACGTTGAGCAAAGTGTTGAAGTGTTCAGCCCAACGTTTTAGTACTTCCTCCTTGCTAGTGAGGAGGTGTGAACTGTCCAAACACCTCAGAGGTACTTTTGCTGGGTGGGAAACACCAATCAGCTTTCGCACCTCGTAGTAAAACTCCCCAAGCTGTTTGGTGTCAGCAAGCCACTGCATTGTAAATTCTTGCAGCCAACCACGGAGCTGGCCGAATGGGACGGGCACCACGGGTTTGGGTCCGAAAACCGCTGCGCCCGACCCCCTCCTAGCCAGCTCATCGACCGCATCGTTACCTAGCGATCCGCTGTGTCCTTTTATCCATTGTATTGTCACTGAATTCCGGCCGGAGGTCGCAACGCGTTCTAACGCGTTGTGACAATTCATTATGAGTTTCGAAGTGACATGGGTTTTATTTAGGGATTTAAGTACCGATGCACTATCAGAGACTATACGGATGTGTGAGTCCTGCCACCACTTATCTTTTATCTGACGAGACAGCTTGCGCAATTCTTGGTCACTCGCTGTGACCACCGCAATGCTTCCACCTCTTCTAATAAAAAAACAAGTTTTTGGTTTTTTATTTTAATCTTTCACAAATAAAATTATTTTGTCACGAAATTTAGTGATAACCTAACTTTTTATGTCCTGAATACACCATAATTTATTTGATTTGAAACTTTTATTTTTTCTTCTTATTTTGACTTAATAATCGAAAAAG
This sequence comes from Phragmatobia fuliginosa, assembly GCA_932526445.1. Classification (NCBI taxonomy): domain Eukaryota; kingdom Metazoa; phylum Arthropoda; class Insecta; order Lepidoptera; family Erebidae; genus Phragmatobia; species Phragmatobia fuliginosa. The sequence continues at coordinate 20,018,093 of OW052061.1, forward strand.
ATTCATACCCCTAGGACGCGAGCGGAGCCGCGGGCATCAGCTAGCCTTATATATAAAATTCTCGTGTCACAATGTTCGTTCCCATACTCCTCCGAAACGGCTTAACCGATTCTTATGAATTTTTTTATGCATATTCAGTAGGTCTGAGAATCGGCTACTATCTATTTTTCATACCTTAGGACGCGAGCGGAGCCGCGGGCATCAGCTAGTATGTTTCTAAATATATCATCACTATTGTAAAAGTAACTATGTTATGAAATATATGAGATACTAGTTATTTCGTCACCTAAGTATCTCAAAGATATTGAAAGTACCTTCCTCGTGTTCTCATTTATTACGTAATACTATGTGCCATATTTTTATGATATATTTATGATTAAATTTCTGCATAGAATTATTATTTTGCTTATTTTTAAACCCGGGTAAAGGCTCCCTACTTCTCCAAGTACTTGACCCCCCGGTCAAGTCTCCCACCCAGGCGGCGTTCTTAAAAGAAAATATAGCTAATTAATGTAGCTTAGGATACAATCATGGACGTTTAAAAAAGGTACAATTTATAAATAAAATCGGCCAAGTGCGTGTCAGGCCACGCACAGGAAAGGGTTCCTCAGTCACCCATAATGGTACGTGGATTAGAAATCGTATCCAATGGATAATAAATAAATTTGTTATGTTTACGTATTAATGCGTTAATTTAGTATGACGTTTTCCAAGTAAACGCATTGTAAAAGTTAAGCCTCTATAACTCCTGAACTAACAAAGTCATCTAATCCGTTATACTTTTCCTTTAAATTTCATTATATGGAGCACTATCACGAATTTTCCCAGATTTTTTGAGCCAGCCGTTTAGCTTTTAGAGGGGGAGGGACGCCCTGTTTTTACAAAAAAGTGGCCTTTAAAATGGAATTTCTCGCAAACGGATACCTAAATCAAAAAATTCTCTTAGAAACTCATTATTGTTTTCAAAAGACCTATTTAATGATACCCCACTTAATGAGTTAGCCGCGAGAAAAAAAAAACATCCCCACTTTACGTGGAGGTACCCCAAATAAAAATATTTTTCATAATTTTATTGTAGCACTTTGTCGACGTAATTACAATAGGTACATATTCATGCAAATTTTCATCTCTCTAGCACTTACCGTTTGGACGGTAAGTCGAGGACGGACGGACGGACGGACGGACAGACGAACATGCATGTCGCATCTATAAGGTTTGAATTCATAAACTTCGGAATCCTAAAAAGTGAACATAAATTATAGTAGGATGAAACCTATTGTAAAAGTAGGAGAATATTACAAAAATTAAAGGAAAAATAATTTACGGGCGATCTGAGGTCGGGAAGGGGGAGAGGGGGGTTTTAAGGGAAAGTACGGCTTATCTCGATTTCCGGCAAAACTACAAGTCCTATGGAAAACAGTTCAATGGCAAAGTTGTAGGTAAGAAGATCTACATCTTTTGCATTCATACTTTTTTCACATACCTCAAATTTTATGTGAAAAATTCAAAAACCAAGTTTTTTTATTTTTATAATTTACAATTAAAATGTTTTTACAAGAAATTTTTCGAAAACTTACCATTCTATGTTCTGAATAGACTGTAATTTATTTGATTTGAAATATCTATTTTTGCACCTCATTTTGACATAATACCGAAAAAAACCTTAATTTTCAATCGAAAATTCACCCTTAAAATAAAATTTGACGTTATGTGAAAAGTGTGAATGCAGAAGATGTAGATCTTCTTACCTACAACTTTGCCATTGAACTGTTTTCCATAGGGCTTGTAGTTTTGCCGGAAATCGAGATAAGCCGTACTTTCCCTTAAAACCCCCCTCTCCCCCTTCCCGACCTCAGATCGCCCGTAAATTGTTTTTCCTTTAATTTTGGTAATATTCTCCTCCTTTTACAATGTGTTTCATCCTACTATAATTTATTTTGTTTTCAAACATTATCGGCACTGGTCTAATTGGGGTATTATAGTTTTAGTGGACTTCTTAAAAACTACTTCACACCAGGAACATTCTTGTGTAGCGGAGGATTTTACAAACATACATGAAATGGATTTAAAGAATACCTAGCCTCAGATTAACAATTTATTGTACACATAAAGTGTGGTACCATGTGAGGTTCGAACTCACAACACTTGGCGTTATAGAAGCGGCGTGGCGACCGCTTATACCACTAGACCAACTATGAAGTCAAATAATTGTAAGTACATTGTATTTAAATGAGGAACTTAGATGACTGCTTCGTAGAAATCAATGTTATCAATTAACTTTTGCCCGTGGCTCTAACTGCCTGCATGACGGTTATCGCGGTGAAGATTGTTCTGTGTTCTTTTTCGAGAATCGAAAAGTATATCTATGCAAGATTTCATTGAATTACCTAAGCATAAAAAATCGTATCCAATAGTTAATTGTTATGTTTGCGCATTTTAGCAGTTAAGCCTCTATAACTCCTGAACTAACAAAGTCATCGAATCTCTTATAGTTTTCCTTTAAAGTTCATTATATGGACCACCTTCACGATTTTTTTCAGATTTTTTGAGCCAGCCGTTTAGCTTTTAGAGGGGGGGGGGACGCCCTGTTTTTACAAAAAAGTGACCTTTAAAGTGGAATATCCCGCGAACGGATACTTAAATCAAAAAATCGTCTTAGAAACCCTTTATTGTTTTCAAAAGACCTATCTAATGATACCCCACACGATAGGGTAGTCGCGAAAAAAAAAGTCATGCCTACTTTACGTATAGGGGAGGTACCCCAAATAAAAATATTTTTCATAATTTTATTGTAGCACTTTGTCGGCGTAATCACAACACATATTCATGCAAAGTTTCGCCTTACTAGCATTTACCGTTTGGACGGTAAGTCGAGGACGGACGGACGGACGGACATGACGAATCTATAAGGGTTCCGAGTCATAAACATCGGAACCCTAAAAATAGCGATTTGTAAGTAGGGGTAAACTCTCCCGGACTCCCCCTACTTGAAATCGAGAAAAAACACCGATCATCGATGGTGCCCCGTCTGTACATGTACAAACTTATCAGCGGGGACTAGTTTTCACAAGCAGAACAGATAGTCACCTTTGATATAACGAAGTTACATCCGTAGACTCATCTATAATTATTGCGTTTGCAGTTTTACACTGTGAACCAGATTGTGCTAAAAAAACTGCATTGATAGTGTGATCTTATCTGCACCATTGAAATGACACTATATTATATTCATTTATCCATACCTACTAATAAAAATGAATAAGGCCTCTCCTGCAACAAACCATTTCTCTCTATCCAAGGCCAGTTCTGCCCAGTCTATGCGATAGGTGTCAAGGTCGTCACGCCGTCTTTAACAGACATTAAAAAAGGTTATCAATTCAGTTGTGTGTTACCTCATGTAGCGTAGTAATACTGATATTAAAGAAGTTTTGGAGTATTACATTTTTGTGGGACAGAGGAACATACGAGTGGGCGGAGCCGAACGTAGCGGGTGGTAAGGTTAGGGATGAATCGATATTACTGAGTACTCATATGGTATCGGTACTTTTCATTCGATACTACTACTAGTAGTACATAGCATCACCATTCGATACTGAGTACTCTGTATCGAATGAAAACAATGGTATTGTATCGTTGTTGATCCCGACGCCCGGATTGGTCGGTTGACTCGATTGCAACGCAACCCTACGCGGCGCGGGGAAGAAACGCTTTCAACTGTATTTTGGTTGGTTAATTTTCAATTTTTACTTTGTCCATTCGTTTATTGTCTTTTTGACAGACCACGCCTATAAATTACCGGTTTTTTTTTGTGATAATGTACTACAGTAATGTCGTACTTTATAGACGGGTAGGGAAGTGGCTTGCGCATAGCTAAAAACAACAAACTATAAAACAGTTCTTGAAATACGATACATCGAATTAACGATTAAAATTCTATCGTATTATTATGATCAAAATAATTTGACTTCATGTAAGTATTGTTTCTTTAAATTTAATAAAATAAAAAGGAAATTATAATACTATGACTTCAAGATTGATTATTTGCAAGGAATTAAGTCGAAGTTTTGGAATTTAAGTTCAAACTTAGAATAAAGAACAATAACTCTGTGCATGAATTTATTTATTTTGAGACCACTGACTTAAAATGTAACTATGCACGCGTTAGTAAAATTTAAGTTTGTGACACGTGGTTGTTGGTAACACAACATCTAGTTTAATTATGTTGGCTGCATTGTATATCCTTTAGCTGCCAACGACAATATACCAATGTAAAACTCACTTGCGTTCTATCCGATCTACAATAAACAAGTAAAATTTCTACTCGTGGTTTCTTTTAAGGTAGATGACCAGCAATATACCTATTACAGTCCATTTCAAAACATGGTCCTATCTCACCGCTAGTATCGCGAGTGTTACCGTGACAGTTCTAATTTTCGACGTGTCGTCAGTGTTTTGTTTCGACCAATTTGCAAGAAGCAGCCATTTTGAACGACATTTCGGCGAAGAACTTGTCTCGATAAAAAGGAATTTCAGTTTGGATTGGGTCAAAGAGGAAGAGGATAAAAACCGAGATTTGCAGTAAACTACGCAATCACGTGTTCAATAATTTTATCCACCTTGCGCAAGACAACTTTTTCGTAAAACGAAAGACAAAAGGAATTTGCAGTGGAGCAATCAACGCATTCCGCACGTATATTTTATCTCAGATTATTGTTTTTTCAGCCTTTCAGGTAAAAATATATCATTTCCATAACCGATTGCAAGTATTTCCAAAGCAAGGTTTTATTATTTTGTTCGCCGGGCGGATGACGCATGTAGCATAGCACCGTGATTGGACGAGCATCGCACTATAGCCAACATAACGCACGCAAATTTCCTGTACGCTGCGCTGGCGCGGCTCGGACCACGGACGCCATCTTGCCACACTGCCGAGCAGTGATGCCAGGTGCACTGTAATTACAGTAGATTTACTGTAATTTGACTGCTTTTGCTGTACACTGTATTCCAGCTATACAGTATACAGTGAACCATCAAGGGTAATAGATGTATTACCCTAGTTCATGAACTAATCACAGATACCATTGTAATATATTAGCGCGCCAGTCCATTTTAAGAAATCCTGTTATTTGTATAAATTATAACCCAAAAAAAAAAATTTCAAGAATTTTACGGATAAAATATATATAAATGAACCCTTAAGTGACAGTGATACAGATATTGATGACAATTTATGTATAATTTATAATAGAGATTATTAAATACATTTATAATTCCAATAAAAGTAGGTTTTTTTTTTACTGTAAAAATACTGTAATGAGTTTTATGATTTACTGTATTTTCCTACCGATATACTGTAATTTTACATGCGAAACACTGTATTTTTTTCAATCCAACCTGGCAACACTGCTGCCGAGTGCCGACGACAAATTGAAGCGAAAGTTTGTAAACTGTGTTCTGCATAATATCGTTGCACTTAATATTAAGTGTGTGTATAATTTTAGCGTAATATAAGTTTAAATCTTGTAAAAATGACACTAGAAGAAAAGGAAGGCGACGCCATGCAGTCGCTTATAAGGAAACGTGGCGCTTTAAAAGGTTCGCTAACTAAATTTGCTCCTTCATTCAGTGATCCAACAGTGTATTTAGCTTATACAAAACAAACATTAGTATTAAAACAGGAACGCCTAAAATCCACCTTCGATAAATATGAAAATTTTAATTTAGACATTTGTGGTTTAGACGCTAGTAAATCCGACATAGACTTTGATTCTACAGAAAATACATACATAAATACGCGTTCACTAATCATACAATTAATCGAAAAATTAGATAAACAAGAAATTGAATGTGGAAATAAGCCCTCCTGTCAAAATATACAAACTAAGTTACCTCATATAACCATACCTAATTTTGATGGTAAATATTCAGATTTCAAAGCTTTTATTGGACTATTTGATAGCTTAATACATAATAGTACCAGACTTGATAATGTACAAAGATTATTTTATTTAAGGAGTTATTTACAGGGAGAACCCTTAGATTTAATTAAAAATTTAACTATTACTAGCGAAAATTACATGGAAGCTAGGTCTATTCTACATGATAGATATGACAATGAATATAAAATCACAAATGAGTTAATCAGTTCACTATTAGATATAAATCCCATAACAAGGTCAACGGCACATAATATTAGAAACTTTTTGTCAATTGTTAAGCAACAACTAGCTGCTCTTAGAAACTTAAATATGCCTGTTGATAAGTGGGATGCTATTCTGTTATGCATACTCACAAGGAAGCTGGACACCTATTGCAATAGGGAATTTCAATTAATTAGGGAAAAGGAAACAAAAGTAGCACATTTGTTGGATTTTCTAGATAGGCGAGCCCAAGCATTGGAGAATGTGGAGAAACCAGTGGCGTATCGCCCAAGGGTAGCTAATATATTGATAAAAGGTAGGAAGGAAAAACCTCAAGCTTCAACATCCACTTCATCTCAACCTGCCTGCTTAATATGTAAGTCTGCTCACAAGCTTTTTTTATGTGCACAATTTAAATCAAAAAATGCATCAGAACGGCTTCAATTTACAGAAGAGCATGGATTGTGTAAGGTGTGCCTCAATAAACATAACAATAAATGTAGGTTTCACTTTAAGTGTGACATTTGCAAGCAAGGTCACAACACACTACTTCATGTTGATAAGGCACAATCACCAGTTATTTTGGCTTCACAAGCAAGCAATCAGGTATTATTACCTACGGCTAGAATAAAGCTTATTGCTAAGAATGGGACTGAGGTGCATGTGAAGGCATTACTTGACAGTGGTTCTCAAGCGTCTTTCATTACAACTGAACTTGCACGCCTACTTGACTTACAGCCTAAATCAATTAACACACCTTTTACTGGCATAGGTAATAGTAAAGCTAAGCTATCAAAATGTGTTAACATAGACATCCACTCTTTAATCCAGGATTATAAAATAAATGTAAATTGCTATCTTTTGGATTCTATCACTACTAAACTGCCTCAGATTAAATTCAGTGTGGAGGATCTGCTGCTTCCGGCAAACATAACACTAGCTGACAACACTTTTAATGAACCTAGTACAATACATATTCTATTAGGAGCTGACATCTTCTTCCAGGTGCTACTACCGACTGAGCCAAATGGGTTCCAGTCAAACTCCGGGAAAGATGTAAGAGAAAATGTTAAGTCTACAGTACCTGTGTTAAATACTGTCTTCGGTCATATTGTTGCTGGCACCGTACCTACCCACACTGCTCATTCACACATACCGGTAACACTTTTTTGTAAATCCGAAGATTACCTTCATACATTGAATGAAAATTTTAAAACCTTTTTTGAAGCAGAAAAGGTCCCTGAGTATTTTCCAGAAAAACTTAGTGAACATGATACTTGTGAAAAACTTTTCTGTGAAACTGTCAAATTAGATACAAAAAGTAAGAAATTTCAAGTAGCCTTGCCCTTAAAGCTGCCATTAGATTCTATCAGAGAGACCCTTGGAGACTCATTGTATTTAGCTTCAAAGAGATTTCACAACTTAGAAGTTAGATTCAAAAAAGATCCTCTTTTGTATAGTCTTTATAAGGAATTTATTCATGAATATATTGAAAAAGGTCATGGAACTATAATAGACATAAATCAATATGACCTCAAAAAAGATCCTGTGTTCTTTTTGCCCCATCATCCTGTCTTAAAACTTGATAGAAAAACCACTAAATGTAGAGTTGTCTTTGATGGATCTATGAAGACTACAAATAAAATTTCACTAAATGATTTATTGCTTAATGGCCCTGTTACTCAAAAGGAACTTATAGACATTTTGTTGTTGTTTAGAGTAGATGAATATATTTTTGTAACTGATATCAGAAGTATGTTCAGATGTGTAGAATTAGATCCAAAGTATAGGCCCTTGCAAAACATTCTATGGCGGGACAGCCCAGAACAAGGTTTGCAATATGTTCAGTTAAATACAGTTACTTATGGCATGAAGTCTTCTTCTTACTTAGCCACAAGGTGTTTAAAGGAACTAGTAAGCCTGTATGGAGAAAAATTCCCTCTGGCTGCTTTTATCTTGAATAACTGTACATATATAGATGACGCCATTTGTTCCCAAGGTTCTCCAGAGCTTTTGATAAAGGCAAAGGAGCAACTCTGTAGTCTTTTAGAATTAGGGGGTTTTCAGTTACATAAATGGGTTTCTAATCTGCCTGAATTATTACATGATATTCCTAAATCAAGACAACATTTTGATGACATTGATTTACAGAAAAATAACTTATCCTTTAAAACTTTAGGTATAAATTTTAATGTTAAAACCGATTCATTTATAATTTCAAGTCCCAAACCAATCGAAGAATTTCCAGTTACGAAGCGCGGCATTTTAAGCTATATCAGTAAATTCTATGATCCGCTAGGTTTGGTAGGTCCAGTCATAGTATGCGCTAAGGTAATTATGCAGCAGCTATGGCTAGCTAAGATTGATTGGGACAGTACACCCGATAATAAGATTTCACATTCATGGCGAGAGTTTTATAATAGTTTAATTAACATGAGACCAATAAATGTGCCACGATACACAAATTTACACAACACAAATTTGATACAGATCATAGGTTATGCAGATGCATCAAAAAATACTGCCTATGGTTGCTGTGTTTATTTACGAGTTGTCAATGAAACTGGTAGTATAAAAGTTTCTTTACTCTGCTCAAAAAGTCGCATAAATCCAATTAAACAAGACATGACTGTTCCACGCCTAGAGCTCAATGCTGCAGTATTGTTGGCTAAATTAGTCACTCGAGTCCATGATACATTATCACTAAAACTGAAAATTGATGAAGTTATTTTGCACTCCGATTCTCAAATTGTTTTAGCTTGGATCAAAACGCCATTGATAAAGCTCAGTGCATATGTAGCAAATAGAGTAAAAATACTTTTAGAGCTATCTCATAAATTCACATGGGCTTACATAGGTACTAGCGAGAACCCTGCCGACTGTCTTAGCAGAGGTGTCTTACCTCATGAGTTAGAGCAACATCCATTATGGTGGAAGGGTCCAAAGTTGTTGCATACATGTAAGTATGAGCCGGAGCTAAATTTAGCTATTCCAATCCGCTTACCTGAAACCAAAGAGGCCTCCACATCCTTCAATGCTATGGTTTGTTCTCTTTCTACTGATGAGCAGAATCTAACGTTAGAATTTCTAGATAATTATTCTAATATTAATAAGATGCAAAGGGTCTTAGCTTACGTACTACGCTTTGTTCAAAATGTAAGGTCAAAAAATAATAAAACTAAACTTTGTTATTTGACAAGTCAAGAATTAAGTAACTCATTGTTGTTAATTGTTAAACATGAGCAGCTAAAATATTACAAAGATGAATTTAATGCCTTAAAATCTAAGAATGTAATTGTTAAAGGTAATTTAAAGCCTTTGAGTCCATTTGTTGATGGCAATGGTCTTCTGCGAGTAGGAGGCAGGTTACATAATGCTTCTATTTCCTATTCACAGAAACATCCAATACTCTTACCTCGAGAGTCACGGATAACAGAGTTAATAATTGAAAATGAACATGTTAAAAATCTGCATGCTGGACCTAGACTAGTATTGTCATCAATTAACCAAAGGTTTTGGATTGTGCAAGGATTGAGACAGGTAAAAAATGTTTTACATAAATGCATTACTTGCTTTAGATTAAAGGCAGAATCAGCCAAACAACTGATGGGCAGTTTACCTGCAGACAGAGTAAATATCTGTCGCCCATTTCAAAAAATAGGCATGGACTTTGCAGGTCCTATTTCAGTTAAGGTAGCTAGAATCAGAAAGCCAATCATTACAAAGGGTTATGTTTGCCTCTTTGTGTGTTTTGTGACAAAGGCTATACACCTTGAGTTAGCCTCAGATCCAGAGTTGCCACCCGTCCCGAATTTCCCGGGACAGTCCCGATTTCGATGATATCGTCCCGCGTCCCGACAGCGTATTGATTTTGTCCCGATTTTTCACAAATGTAAGAATTGCTCAATTTGAATTCACCTTCTTCCTCTTTCGAGCAGTGTACATAGAAAGAAACAGCTATTGGGTGCCAAATGGAACTAATGACAACCTTTTTTCCAAAATTTTATTTGTTGTATTCAGTCACAGGTTGTGATAAAAATGAGTTAAAGTATTTAAAACTGGAAAAGCACAGAAGTTAAACGCTTAATTGTGTCTTGTATCTCGTGCTCAGAGCATACCTCCTTTAAATATTTAATTTAAGTGTGTATTTTCAGTAATAATAATAAAACGGTCCAAGATCAGAAATGGTTGCTCGGTAGATTTATTACAAGCAGAATTGCAAATTACACTAAATATAGACATACGCCAGCCAAGGTGACCTGATGGAAAGTATAAATAGAATCATAAAGTGGGGGGCGCCATACTCACTGCGATTGGAGGCAGTATGGCGATATAAAGAGATGCTTCTTTACGCGCCCCACTTAAAGGACCCGGGATCATAGTAGAAAGGAAACATGAGTTAGCAGTGAGTTACAGTTTTTCATTTAGCTTTTAGAGAGAGAGAGGGGCGGTTCTAAAGAAGAAGCATACCAGTACCACAGCGGCATCCTCTTTTCCCACCAACCCGCTTTTAGAGGTGGAGTTCACAAATATTCATGGACTCCATGCAAACCTCAACGCCGTCCACCAGCACCTTGAAACGGTACGGCCGGTTATGTTTTTTCTAACGGAGTCACAGATACCCTGCCGACATCTCCATAACCCTGGATACCAGCTTGAGGAGTGCTTCCTCGCGAAGGCTGGAGTGTGTCTTTTCGTCAGGGCGGATGACTGAACTGCCCACGCATTCGCTCTTACGCATGACCTCACCCAACTGGTACTCCAGCACACCAGGACAAGACGCATCGAGTCAAGCGCCCTCCTTGCTAGACCTGTTGCTGGCGAGCCACCCAGCGCAGTACTGTGTGTCGGTTCTCGCCCCTCTAGGCTCCTCAGACCTCGCCTGGTGTCCACCGTAGTGAAGTACGCGCGGAGCTTCGGTTACTCGGCGTCCGGAAAGCCAGTGGACCTGACGGGATCCCAGCGGTGGTTCTAAAGAACTGTGCACCAGAGTTGTCTCCAGTATTGACACACTTGTATCGCCTGTCATATTCCTAAGGAATTGTCAAGGCCTTTGATAGGCTTTGGCAACGCTCGCTTCTCTCTAAGCCCTCTGCATACGGCCTGCCCACTAAATTGTGCAGCTGAATTGCCGCCTTCCTGCGCCAGCGCCGCATTAGAGTTCTTTGTGACGGCGTGGCGTCTGATTTCCAGCAGGTAAACGCAGGCGTACCCCAGGGCTCTGTCTTGTCGCCCACGCTGTTCCTTCTACATATCAATGACATGTTGTCGCTCTCGATCGGTTGCAGGGGCGAGCAGTTCGCAACATAGACAGTCCCGAAGCCACCGAGTTCCTGGAACCATTGCAGTTGCGAAGAGATGTCGCCTCTATGGCAGTCTTCTATCGCCTTTACCATGGGGAGTGTTCTGAAGGGCTCCTCCACCTTATCCCACCCTCTCCCTTCCTCTACTGAATAACACGATCTGGCCAGGGAAGTCATCCCTTCAGAGTGATATAAGCTATAAGATTTACGCTCCAGAACTAAGCGGCTTAGGTCTTCCTTCTTGTGCCGAGCAGTTAAAAACTGGAACTCATTGTCAGCTGATGTTTTTTATTCCTACTATGATCCCGGGTCCTTTAAGCTAGGCGTGAAAATGCATTTCCCTAAGACGCCATAATGCTGTTCGCCATACTGCTTGCATTTGCAGTAAGCATGGCGACCCCTACTTGTGAATTAAACTCATGCTTTCCATCAGGCATAGTAAAGTCACCTTGGCAGGAGTTTTATAAAATAAAAATCCTCTTTAAAGTTGAATAACTCTCAAACGGATATCGAAATCAAAAAATTGTCGGAGTAATTTCCTTAATGTTTAGAAATAACCGATCTAATGATAGCCGATATAACGATAAATAAATCGCCCCCACTTTACGTTTACCTCAAAAACATTTTTTCATGATTTTGCTTCAGCACATTGTCGCCGTAATAAAATAATGTCCATGTAGTTTCACCTTTTTAGCACCAACCGTTTTGACGGTTTTAAATTCGAGGACGGACAAACGGACGTTACGAATCTGAACTGAAAAAAATGTGCATGGAAAAATATTTGATAAATAAATACGTAAATGTTTATACAAAACTTTTTATTTTATGATATTTGCAAAAAACTGCTTTTTTATCATGATCTGGATTAGGCTGAAATTTGACCGACTGTCCACTTAATAAGTATGGTCCCGATTTTTTTTTTCCAAAAGGTGGCAACCCTGCTCAGATCTAAAAACTGAAACCTTTCTTGCTTGTCTCAAAAGGTTTGTTTCTCGTAGAGGACTACCCACTGATATTTATTCAGATAACGCATCAACATTTAAATGTGCTAAAACACAGCTTGATGAGCTGTATAAATTACAAAATTGTCAAATGCATCAGAAACAAGTATATGACTTTGCTGCACAAAAGGGTATTAACTTTCATTTTTTGCCTTGTTATTCTCCAACATTTGCTGGACTCGCAGAAGCGGGAGTCAAGAGTATGAAATATCATTTGAAGAGAGTTATGCAAACTTCTTCACTTACATATGAAGAACTTAATACACTTTTGTGTCAAATAGAGGCTGTATTAAACAGCAGACCTCTCATGCCATTGTCTGCAGATGTGAATGATTTTTCATGTATCACCCCTGGACATTTTCTCATAGGATCACCTCTAAATTCATATCCTGAACAAGAAAATGCATCCATTTCTAGATTACAGTCTTGGAACGTTTGTAACAATCTGAAACATTCATTTTGGAAACAATGGAGTAAACAATATCTTAATATATTACAATCTCGCCCTAAGTGGACCGATGTTCATCCTAATATTAAGATAGGCTCTCTTGTTATATTAAAGGATGATAATCTAGCCCCTTTGTATTGGCCTATGGCCAGAGTTACGCAAGTCTTTCCAGGGACTACTGATAAGAGGGTTAGAGTAGTAGAGGTCATGACCTCTAATGGTAAAACTCATAAACGGTCTATCACTAAGGTATGTTTGCTGCCTGTAGACAGTGATAGTGTTTAAATGTCAACGAATACTTGTTTTACAGTTACTTAGACAATAAGGTGCATACTCAATTAAAATGAGTAAATTGTTAAATTAAATTAGATTTATTTTTTATAATACATAGTTATTGTTACCAATGTATAATACATAGGTACTTAACATTTGTAATTTGAATTTGCTTGGTACTGTTTCTTTCCTGGTGGCAAGACTGACTGTGTCATATATGTTATCTACATATGTTGTTTTGTAGATGTATAAGTAAGCATAAACATTTTTTTTAAACTATAGTTTAGTTCATTCACTTATAAAGTTAAAACTTTTAATTTAAGGTCGCAAGTGTAAGGGCAAAATGTTCTCTTGAACATAAATTAATATGTAACACATATCAAGTGTGTAGTATTTAAGAACTATTTATATACAAATTGTTACAAGTTTAGCCTTTCAATTTGAGTTTAGTGGCTATGTAGATGTAATAATATTTTTATGTAATCCTTTTTAAACTGTCAAGCTTTATGTTTGTATAAACATTGTACTTGTTTGTTTTAAGTACTTGTATATCTTTCTAGGGTTGTCAAAACTTTATTATAGGCTTATTATTAAACCATTTGTCGCCCTGGCCAATATGTTGGTAACACAACATCTAGTTTAATTATGTTGGCTGCATTGTATATCCTTTAGCTGCCAACGACAATATACCAATGTAAAACTCACTTGCGTTCTATCCGATCTACAATAAACAAGTATAATTTCTACTCGTGGTTTCTTTTAAGGTAGATGACCAGCAAAATACCTATTACAGTCCGCTTTAAAACACACCATGTGTTACCATGTTTTAAAGCGGACTGTAATAGGTATATTGCTGGTCATCTACCTTAAAAGAAACCACGAGTAGAAATTTTACTTGTTTATTGTAGATCGGATAGAACGCAAGTGAATTGTACATTGCTATATTGTCGTTGGCAGCTAAAGGATATACAATGCAGCCAACATAATTAAACTATTAACGTTTAATTCCGGAGTTATAAAAAAATACATTTAAAAAATCACATAAAACTTGCTAAACCGACCTTCAAGTGACTGTGTTAGGTAGTTTTCTTTGTTCTGGGCCAATTATATATCATAAAAGTGCCCATTATATTTATTTAGAAGAATGGGAGGAAATAAAAACTGTGTTTCCACTAATGTATAAACAAGCTAGAAAGTTTTTAGTTGTAGTTGCCACCTCTGTTCCCTGTGAACGGTTATTTTCCAAAGCAGGGGCAATTATGACTAAAAATCGTAACAGGCTTACAAGCAAACATTTGGACAAGTTGCTGTTCTTGGGTGAAGCTACACACAAAGAATTTTTTGGTTAAATTTAATCATTTGTGTCATAAAACATTGATCCTTAATAAAGCATTGATTAATATAACTACTTTTATTATTTTATACTCCTGCTCTATTAAGCATATCTGGCATTAATTTGATATTCTAGTGTTCAGTGTTTTAAAAAATTTAATGAGTACTCACAAGTATCGATACTTTAATATGGTATCGAATACGGTATCGATACTTTGATTCGATACTACTTTCAAGTACTAGTATCGAAGAAAGAGTGGTATTGTTTCATCCCTAGGTAAGGTTAAGGCCGCGCATACGACGCACCACCGTGCGGCACAGAGAACAGTCGTCTTGTACTGACGTCTCGCGTCGCAGGAGTACATTGTACTCCTTGTGTGACTGTGAGTCAAGGAAAAAATTATACCATCCTTTACGTAAAAACATAACTTTTATTTGTAAACCTGACGTACCTACACCTCATAGCTTTACACTAGGTGAACTGCTTTTGATGATTCTTTTTATTTGAAAGTTGGTGCTTCCAGTGTGATCCCATATCAATTTGGTCCAGTTCTTGAAGTAGGTTTTTTTTGTTAAAATTTGTGAATATTTATTAGTTAATACTTAAACATCAAAAAATATATACATTATAATACCATAAACAATTTCAGTCTTTTCTTTCCATGACTATTTTAACCATTTTGTCTTGAAAGCATACTTTGCCAGCACTATTAAAATATTCCATTAAAGTGTTTCTCACTTGCTGTCCTTCATTAGTTTGGTTCTCTTCTTCTTGCAGCCTTTCACCAGTTCGGTTAAGAGGCGTCATAGCACTTTGTTGTCGCCAATCTCCAGGTCTGAATGTTTGCTGTTGTACATCTTCGTTGTCTACACATGACAGGGTGCAATAATTTTTTGACTTTTTTCTTAAGAAATTGTGCAACGAACAACAGGCTAAAATAATTGCGTCCACTGTTTCAATATTAACACTAATTGGTTGCCTAAATACTCTGAAACGCGAAGCAAGAATGCCAAAAGCATTTTCAGCAACTCTCTGAGCTCGGCATAGACGATAATTGAATATTCTTTTGTCCATAGCGATGTTCTTGTCAGAGAAGAGTGTCATTATATTATTTCTTTCGATGTTCTTCTCAGAGAAGGGTGTCATTATATTTCTTTCAAGTTCAAATGCACTATTTCCTAAAAAAACATATGGTACTGACACATTTGTACCTGGTAGTACGAATGATTCAGGTAACTTAAGATCATCGTCGATAAGTTTTTCATAGAATCTGGTAGCTTCCAGTATTCCTCCATCTGACATACTTCCTTTTGAACCCGTATGAACATAAATAAATTCATAGTTTGCATTGACGATAGCAAACATCACAACACTAAATGTGCCATTATAGTTATAGTACAAGGAACCCGTTCCCGATGGTTTTTCGATTATAACATGCTTGCCGTCCATGCAACCTACACAGTTGTCAAACTGCCATTGTTCTTGAAAAGATTTTGCAGCTATTCTCCATTCATTTTCCGATGAGGGTATCTGAAAATGTAATTTTTATTTAGGAATCCAGATCATCAGAACATAGAAAGAAAATTAAGTCTACACTAGAGATGAAAAAACAAACTTTAATTGACACTGCGCAAACATTATTACTGCAAAGCTACGACAGAAAAAACTCATTTAGATTGTACGTAGGAGAGCAATTGGATCAAGATAAACATTTTGCTTTTTAGCTATCCTCCAGTAATAATTCTACCCTTTCATACCAAATGATTAATATCTGTCCCACCTTATAATTATCAGAGATCTTACATTCATCCCTCACCATCCCCACAACACATTCATCCCTCACCATCCCCACAACACATTCAGCCCTCACCGTCACAATACATTCTGCCGCCACGACCCCTACACTTTCAAATGTTATCACAGGGCTTTCAGCCAGCACCATCCCCACATCAAATTATCTTATAAGTTACCAGGTAATGACGAAACTGAAAATATCGTGGAAGTTTCCATGTCATCGCCTAGTCACGCCATGTCTAATGATACAAGCAGTGTAATATACTATGGCCCTGCTAGTGGAAAATTTTTAATTTTTAAAAATTATAAATAAGTAAATGACATTTTAATATTACCTTGATTGTTTTTTTTAAAGCCTTGTATATCGCCCAACAAGTCTCAGGTATAATTTTAGAAATCGATTGAAATGATGTTACTGTACTGAATCTGAGATCTTTTAATCTTTTTCCAGTAGCCAGATATCTTAATGTAGCTATTAACCGTTCTTCAGCAGACACTGCCTGACGCATAACTGTATTTTTCTTTGTAATCATTGGACGCACCATTTCAAGTAATTCATTAAAAGTGTCATGATCCATTCTTAAAAAATTCAGATAGTCATCAGAATCAAGGATCCGTGAAATATTAAGGTGGTTCAATGTAAATCGCTCTTTGAGCCGCTGTTTCATCCATTTTCTTTTTTTACTTTGTTTTTCTTCTTCACTCAAGATTAAAAAAGTTAGTGCCAAACCAATCTTCTGTTTCTTTGAAAGATAAGAAGCCATCGTGAAGCCACTGAAGGAAACCTAATAAATAGGTCTATGACGTCTATGTTATTGTTTTGTTGATTATCTGAATTTTACTGAACACAGTGAACACCGATCTACCGGACAGTGTTTCCACTTTCGTTTTCCATGTTTCCCTAGTTTCTTTTTAATTTATCCCTAAAATTCCCTAAACTACTTTCATAAATCCTTTTTTTAGGGAACATAAATATAATACAGAAAATAAACCTCAGCATATTATTTAATATAGGTATATTTAATAACAAAATGCCCACAGAAGATCATACATTTATAGGATTAGAATTTTTGGAAGTTGACGCATTGCTTTTACATTAGTTTCGTCGAAGATGATGCTTAATTATTATTTCCTTCCATATAATATCGTAATAACTTGAACTTGAAAAATTGATGCCACTAGTGCCACTCTTGGAAACGGTGGCTGTGGCTAAATCATTATTGGTTACTAAATGGATACTTCAAGAAATGATAAACTTTGATGAATAGATTCCATTTTTCAGAGTTTTAATTCAATATTATAATTTACAGAGACATGTTTAAGCTTCTAGAACTATCAACGGAAAGGCTAAATTTAGAATTACAAATTTCCTAGTAATAAATCAAATACTTAAAAAATAACAATTCAAACTATAAAAACCTGCCAGTAACCTAATACAAAAAGGTTACTTATCTGAGATTAATAATCAACAGCCACTACTACTCCGCAATACAGAAATAACGTCTAACATATCAAATCAAGAACCTACATACAATACAACCGACATCACCGAAAATAGGTAATTTTTATACGAATAGCATTTATTAGGATTTTGGGGAATCCCCAAGCAAAAATCTGTGGTATAGTTTATCATTTACTTTACTACAGGGCTACCAGTATAGGCTTGGATTTTACACCGATTCCCTAAACCCCTGTATTTTTCAAATTGTCTTTATCCATCAAAAATATCAGCTATTTGTCCCTAAAATAGGGAGAATTCCCCGAAAGTGGAAACACTGCTACCGGACAGTGTTGAGTGTTGCCAACCCGAGTTTCAGAAAATCGGTAGATTATGTGCCAAATGTTGGTAGAAGTTGGTAGATCTAAAATGCCAAATTGGTAGATCTACCACGTCAATCCGTCCATCCATCCTCAGCCTACCGCCCAAATTATTTTCGATTATTTTCAATCTTCATTCCTTTTCTAACCTAATTTAATTTTTCTTTCTTATTTATATGCTGCTTGATTTGTAGTTTACATTACAGTAGTATCTTGTATATACTACGAATATATATACAAACTGAATCAGTTTTGATAACTTTTGTATTTCAGGAATTATAGGGGCCTAAATTGTAAAATGAACTCACTTTGAAAACTTCGTACCAAAACAAAATATTAATAAGTAAACATAACAATTATTGGACACGATGTTAAATCTACCTACCAGTGTAGCTGACTACGGGACTCATATTCTATGCGTGGCTTGACACGCACTTGGCCGACTTTTTTGATTATATAACACTGATATGATACTGATATTTAAATCAATCATATTCATTGAACGTGAAAACAATTACTGTTCAAAAGTTTTGAAACTACTTTTCCAAGGCAAAGAAAATATGTTATTTATTAAAAATCCCTTTCCGGTAATGTAAGAAAAAAGGTGTTCTATATTAATAATATATGACGGGACGGATAAACTTTTAATTAGTATTGATTACACCGCTTCGAATATTTCACAATAAGTTAGGTGTTTGCTGTCCGAGCGCAGACAAACGAATCATCGCTACACTGCAGCGGGGGCTGGCGGCTTTTTATAGGCATTGTAGTGGGGCGGTCAACCGTTGCAACTTGTTTACATCAGTGAGAACTCGTGCAGCTATGACGTAGTTCGTTGAATGTTGTGTTGCGCCGATATATATAATTTACCTTGATCGGCAGTCGCGTACGCGCAATAAATGTTTATTGCGCGTACGCGACTGCCGATCAAGGGGCTTTGGTTTCGAATCCCGGGTCGGGTCATAATAGTGTTATGTATAAACAACACAAAACAGGAGCAAATTTTCACCATTGATACCGCAATAAACCAACCGCCACAAAACAGGATAATGTTGAAGGGCGTAAAATAGCTCGAACGGCGAACTGTTGCTACCGTTTTTTTGTGGTTTATAGCATGAACTCTATGTATGCTTGATGCATCGTCGCATGGCTCTCGCAACACATCGCAACATAGCTTGTCGATATAAAAAATATTCAAAGTGGTGATGTGTCATTTTTTTTTTGGAATTTAATGACCTGGTAACTAAGACCTTTAAGTCAAGTCTTATTTTATTTAAACAAACATAGCACTTTCACTTTGCTTCATTTTTAAATTGTTTTGATAGTATTTTTTATATATTTATATATAAGTTTGTAAGTGTTTTTGTCTTTTAATAACTGTTCTAGTGGCGGCGGGCGGGATGAAGAACCACACTTAATTTTCACATAACCGAGTTCATTAGCCAACACTAATCAGCGTTGACGTCCATTTCAGTGACTATTTTCTTTCTCAATTACAGCATTGGAGAGGCATAGTTTTATCACACATTTCATATTGTATCTTGTATCAGCAAACTTGTAAAGCATAGGCGCTTTTGCGGCCATTATACAAGTCAAACGTTTCACAGTTTTCCCGCGGTAACGAAATTTATTTTCAAAATGATGGTTTAACTTGTGAGACATTCATGTTATTACTTAACTACGCTTTATTTTATTCATGCTAAACACTTAAATTACCAATCTCTTCCTAAATTTAGACAAAAATCAACAAAATAACCTTTCTAACGTCTATCGAAAAACAACCCCCCCCCCCGCCACTCTCCACAATCAATGCCGGTGATGTGTCAAATTAATTAAAAAAATAGGTACTTTTTGGGTCTAGGGTGGTAGATAGGTAGACTGAAGTGAAAATTGGTAGATCTACCAAAAAGTTGGTAGATGGGAACGGGACTGCGGGACATCACTGCTACCGGAGTAGGACTTCCTGAGTCAGTCAACTAGGGATGGCGATCTGAGATCGATTAATCAATTAAAATTCGATTAAAAAATTTAATTATTTAGATTGATATGTTGTACTGAATCGATTCAGTGGATCTATTCTTTACCCTTGTAAATCACATTCGGTTCTTTTTTCTTATTTTTACAATAATTACAAATTACAATTAGCTGAATGTACGCGTTATATTACGGAGGTGCCGATTACCGGTTAAAGGTTTAATTACTCAAAAACTTGCGAGACGGTTGTATGCTAAGTTTTTGTCACTTTTCATTAGTAAAAAAGTTACGTTTTTAATCTATGACTTTGTTATGTAGATAATGATGATTAGATAATTTGTTCGTCTGCCATCGCTGTATGTATATTTTCGTACTATTCTATAGAACACGAAAATTTTCACCGCGTTGAAGTGCTGGTTTTTAGGCAGTTAAATATAAGCAGTGTTGTAAATAATAAAAGCACTTTTGTGAAGTTTTGTGGAACTTGAATAAAGAATAGGCTGGATGATGCAACACCAAGGTCGTAAAAATACTCTCTCTGTCTGTTGTGTATAAATTGCTTAAGTGCCACCTTTTTTTTTTCTTCCCGTGCCGGACATTCTAGTAGAATAGTGAAGTGCCGTGTCCACAGTCCGGCCACCGCAGTGGTGGTACTCAGGCGTTGGCTCTTTGCAGATCAGACGCAGATGATCTCCAAAGCACCCCTTTCCAGTGATCATCTGTGGCATCCGGTATGAGAGGCTGCCGTGATGCCTTTCGAGCCAATCCTCAATAACGGATCTTTCTGCCGCAATTACGGCGTGCCCAGCGCTCGGTTGCCCAAGTCGTTCCTTCCATTCCTCCACAAAGACCTGGCGGAGTCGGGATATCTGATTTTCGTTTTCTTGAATCTCAGGACTTCTCCCCGACTCCTGCGCCTCCTTACGCTAATGATACAGAGACGCAAGGGCTTCCGCCTCCAGGTCAAATGGTGGAGTTAGCCAGGAGACTGGCCGCCTCATAGGAGATTGTGCGATACCCTCTAATGATCCTGATGGCCAGCACCCGCTACGGACGTCGAAATAGGGTAATAATGCGGGCCTTCGGGACCTCCGCCCAAACGGCTGGCCCCATTTTGACGAGACTTTCACTGACAGATAGCTGATGAATTATGGAGTAACTTACGCTACTTTTTTAGACTAGCTCGCCCCGCAGCGTTGCCTGTGGTTATTACAACAAACACGGGTAACACCGCGGGGCTCAGCTAGTTGTAAATACAATTTGAAAAAAGATAGATTTTTAGTGAATCGTTTCTTCAGAATCGATCGATTCGAATCGTTCGATTTGAATTGATCGATTCTGAATTCTGATTTCGCGTTGGTTCCGATCGTGCAGAAGGGCTTTGAACGCTGGAGTCGCGAGCGGTTGGTTGGTTGGTGGTCGGTTCCGATCGTGTAGAATCTCTTTAATACTAAAGTTCTTACGTTTAGTTCATTACTCCGTGTGAAGTATGCATATCATACTATCTATGATCATCTGAACTCTATGTTTGCATTGCTAAGCAACACATATTGTTGTTTTACTGTTATATAAAAACTATTTAAGTTTCCTTGTGAAAAACTGTCTATAATAAATAAAACAGCTTCCTACTTTATTAACGTTTATTTCTGTAACATCACCACAAACATCAAACCTTCCTCTGAACATCAGATGAACTTAACATGGTAGCAGAGCGTTTATAAAGTTACAGATGAACGTAAGTAAAAATATCCCTTGTCATAAAGAAAATGTCGAAAACGAAAATTGAGTCTCTTACAAAAGACAATTACGACACATGGGTGATACAAGCAGAAGCCGTTCTTGTTAGACAAAAATTATGGAAACACATTGAAGTTCCTTTAACTGCTGATGCTACTGCAGATGAAAAAGAAGGAGACAGACATGCGAAGTCTGAATTAATATTAATAATATCTCCTTCTGAGCTAAAACAAATAAAAAATTGCACAACAGCAAAAGCACTGTGGGAAAAATTGAAAGACACTTATGCTAGTAAGGGACCTGCACGTAAAGCATCCCTATTAAAGCAACTAATCCTAACAAAATTAGAGGGACACGATGTACGCGGTCACCTAAATAAGTTCATGCACACAGTTGACAAATTGGCCGACATGGACGTGATAATCAATGAGGATTTGTTAACAATTATGATGTTGTACAGTCTGTCGTCGGAATATGAGAACTTCAGAGTTGCTATTGAGTCACGGGACAATCTTCCGAAGCCAGAGGAGCTTAAAACTAAAATAATAGAAGAATGTGAAGCTCGTCACAGTATAATAAGTAACGAACCTGAAACCTCTTTTCATGAAGAAGCATTATACGCATCCTGTAAAATTTGCAAACGAAGAGGTAACATCTTTAAAAGCAAAAACCACAAAATTTGTACTAATTGTTGGAAAGAAAAGAATGGTAATAAGCCTAAAAACAAATATAACAATTTCCAAAAGAACAATTATGCTACGCAGTGCCTTCTCACACATAATGAGAAGCCTGAAAACACCATTTGGGTCTTGGACAGTGGTTGTACATCTCATATGACATATCAACGAAATTTATTTACGTCCATAGAGAAATCATCAAGAAAACTAAATTTTGCAACTAAAGAGCATACTGCTGACATTAAAGGAAAGGGTACAGTTTCTTTTCTATCAAAAAACGGTGATGGTATGGCATGTACACACCTCAAAGAGACGCTGTACGTACCTACTTTGTGTACTAATTTGATGTCTGTCAGTAAGATAACAGATGCTGGATGTACAGTCGTCTTTACCAAGAATAAAGCGACTATTAATAATCCGAAAGATGGAATAACTCTTACTGCATTTAAAAAAGTAGATGGTCTTTATTACGTTAAACCTTACAAACACGAGTGTACCAATCTAGCTAATGATAATGATGAATCAGTTGACACTGTTTCAACTACTAAAAAGAAAACGAATTCATCAAACATTTATGAATGGCATAGAAAGCTTGGGCACATGAACGCCAAAGATTTAAAATTTGCACTTAAAAATGAAAATTTAATTGGCTTGAACTTTGATGCTTCGGAAATATTGTCTGAATGTGATATCTGCATTCAAGCAAAACTGCATCGAGTACCCGCTCCTTGTAATAATACAACTCAACGAACTACACAATGCTTAGAAATCATTCATAGTGACGTATGTGGACCTATACGAACGCCCACAATAGGCGGAAACAAGTACTTTGTTACTTTTATTGACGACTATAGCCGATACAGTCGAGTGTACTTAATTAAAAACAAAAGCGATGTATTAGAAAAATTCAAAGAGTTTAAGGAGTTGGCGGAAACGCACACAGGCAACAAAATTAAGTTTCTACAATCGGACAATGGTACTGAGTACATAAATAAGGAGTTTGATGCCTATCTAAAACGTTGCGGAATACAGAGAAGGCTATCCGCGCCTTATACCCCAAACCAAAACGGAATCGCTGAACGTAAAAATCGTACCCTCATTGAGAAAGCGAGAGCAATGATGATTGATGCAAAGGTACCAATGAAACTCTGGGGTGAAGCAGTTTTTACTGCAAACTACTTATCAAACAGAAGTATAAATAGCGCCATTCAGAATCAGACGCCATTTGAACGATGGATCGGTAGAAAACCATGTGTTAATCATTTGTTCGTGTTTGGCTGCAAAACGTTTGTTCTGTTGAAAGGTACTAATAATCACAAATTTGCGCCAAAAGCAATTCCTGGAATGTTTGCAGGGTATTCTGAAACATCGAAAGCATTCAGAATTTTCATACCTTCAAGGAACAAAATAATTGTGTCAAAAGATGTTCGAGTAATGAAAGCAATGTTTTACAATGAAACTAATAGAAATGAACTTTCAAGTCAGTTTAGTGATGAAGAGTTTTTACATAAACAACTTGATCAAACATTATCTCAACAAACATCAGGCAAACAAGTGACTATAGCACTTGACGACGATGAAAAAGATAGCGCTGTTGATCAAAACAACGATGAATATTCACAACAACATTTACTCAACGGTAACGAACCTCTGAACAACGTTGAAGAGGAATCCACAGTTGGTACAATGGCTTTGCGGGACAGATCTAAAATCACACCTCCAAAACGTTATGATGATTTTATTTTAGCAGCGGCCGAGGAAGTGGAGAATCTATACAAGCCTAAAGAGCCTGTAACCTTCAAAGAGGCAATGCAATCTCCTGACAAAGAAAAATGGCAAGAGGCTATGCACAGTGAAATGACTTCACTTAAAGAGAACCAAACTTGGGATCTAGTTGACTTGCCCAAAGGTCGAAAAGCCCTACCATGTAAGTGGGTTTACAAAGTAAAAATGAACCCAAATGGTACTGTCGAAAGGTATAAAGCCAGAATGGTAATCAAGGGTTACTCCCAACAACCTGGAGTGGACTATGATAAAACGTTCAGTCCAGTGATCCGTATGAGCACAGTACGAGCATTGTTAGCCATAGCTGCTCAAGAAAATCTAAAACTTTACCAATTTGATGTATCGACTGCCTTTCTGAACGGTGAGGTTGATGAAGAAATTTACATGAAACAACCTGACGGTTATCAGGATGGTACGAAACGAGTCTGTAAATTGCGACGTAGCCTATATGGACTAAAACAAGCACCGCGTTGCTGGAACACGTGTATTGCTGAGTTCCTACAGAAATCTGGTTTTCAACAGTGTGAAGTGGATCCATGTTTATATATTCGAATCAAAGGACGAACCAAAGTTTTCATTGGTCTTTACGTTGACGACGGACTCGTACTGTACAACACAGCTACAGCAGGAACCGAATTTATCAATGAATTGAAAACAAGATTCAAGATTACTACAAAACCTGCTTCGTACTTCCTTGGAATGGAAGTCAACGTGCGAAAAGACAACATCACACTGTGTCAAAAGGCCTACACTAATAAAATTTTAGAAAAATATAGAATGACCAATTGTAAGTCTGCTCCAACTCCAATTGTCAAAGAAAATGAAATTGAGGAGGAAGAGGAAAATATGGAAATAAACTTTCCTTACAGGCAAGCCGTGGGTGCGTTGGCTTATCTATC
Organism: Phragmatobia fuliginosa; assembly: GCA_932526445.1. NCBI lineage: Eukaryota > Metazoa > Arthropoda > Insecta > Lepidoptera > Erebidae > Phragmatobia > Phragmatobia fuliginosa. Next base: position 20,043,275 of record OW052061.1, read on the forward strand.
AGTAGGCACAAGACCTGATATTTCATATGCAGTGAGTGTCGCATCCAGAAACCTCGCAGCACCTGCTAAGAAGGATGTATTGCTTGTAAAACGCATCTTTCGGTACTTAAAAGGAACCCAACAGAACGGGCTCGTTTTTACGAAAAATTCTCCTTCACATTTAGTTTGCTACAGCGACTCTGATCATGCAGGAGACAAAACTACCGGAAGATCCACATCTGGAATGGTGTGCTTATTTTCTGGAGCTGCTATTAGCTGGAGAAGCCAGAGACAAACGACTGTGTCCATCTCTTCAACTGAAGCCGAAGTAATAGCAGCAAGCGAATCCGCACAAGAAATTTTGTGGTTGAATCGCTTACTCAACAACCTGATTGAAGTCGGGAAACCAGTATTGAATCTGGATAACGAATCAGCTGTGAAACTTGCGCATAACCCGAAGTATGAATATCACAAGCGCACGAAACATATAAAACTGAAACATTTCTTCATTAGAGAATGTGTTAGCAATGGAGAATTTGAAGTTCAGCAAGTTTCTTCAGAACTGCAATTGGCTGACATGTTAACCAAACCACTGTTTGGTCCCAGACTGCAAAACATATGTTCAAGAGTGGGATTGAAGAATTTATCCTCAAATTCTGAAAAACTACTGGGAATGTGAAGTATGCATATCATACTATCTATGATCATCTGAACTCTATGTTTGCATTGCTAAGCAACACATATTGTTGTTTTACTGTTATATAAAAACTATTTAAGTTTCCTTGTGAAAAACTGTCTATAATAAATAAAACAGCTTCCTACTTTATTAACGTTTATTTCTGTAACATCACCACAAACATCAAACCTTCCTCTGAACATCAGATGAACTTAACACTCCGTGGTTCAGTGATTCTTCAGTTGAGGGCGCTGTTATAAATATGTTTTCGCTTGCGCTGTATGTGATGTGAAAAAATGTGTCATTTATGATAGTAATAGTGTTATACTGGAATTTCAGATTATTAATGGAAATGTTTTACATACTTACACTGAACAATCAAATCAATGATTTGGTTAAATCTAAGTATAGCTTACCACATTGTTTTAAACTAATACTACCAAATTACTTAGATTGGTATTTGTAACTACTGTGGCAGTTTAATAATTCTAAATTACACCACAAAATAATAAACGCATTTCAATAAGCATAAATAAAAAATGCTGGAGTTCGTTTTCGAAGACATCGCAAAAACGTCAAACGCTACCTACCTGTCAGTCAGTGTCAGTAATGTCAATGTCAGTCTGTCTCACTAAGTCAGTAGCAGACTGTGGATACTGAATGTTGTTTGTTACTGTTCACTGATTGTTTTCTTACTGAAAATAGTATTAATATTATTGTTAATTGCAATGAATTCCCAAAACAAATCAACGGTGTTATCAGCCGATTTAAATAATTTCATCTACGGCGTCTCGAGAAGGAATGCTCAGAATGCACCTGATTTGACTAAAACTGGTGTTAATCTTCTGAAGAACTTCCCAGCGGCTAGAGATGCTGTGTTGGAATATTTCGCCATGGTTTTTCACGATGCTGTCAACATGTCTATTAGCCAAACCGACTATGAGGTACTCTTTACCATTTCTTTTTGATGAAGTTTTTCACATCTCCTAGCCCATCTTTTTCAAACAATACTTAGTTTTTGAAGCTGTTATGACTAACTCTAATAGAAAGTATTATAAGTTTTATGGGTATTTCATAGTGTCACCACACCTATTTATCCTGTGGTACTGTTAAATCTGACTAAGAGAGGATAGTATGCAAGTCAACAGCACCATAAATAGAAAGAAAATTTCTATCAAGGCCTATTTAAACCTCTTTACTATAAAACTCCTTGGAACGAAATAACTGTTAATAATGATTTTAAACTAAGATTAAATATTAAGCTTAAATAAACATGTATGTAATTGTTACTATTTTAGGCAGACTTGGGTAACGGTTCATTGGAAAGTGTAAATATGATAGGTCCAGAATTATGCAGTCTCGGCCAGGCTTGGGCGCCATTTATTGCACCTTGGTGTATCAATTTAATTATGGACATTGCTACAAAGAAGTCTAATGTACCAAGTAAGTATTAAGTGATTTAATATAAAAGGATCTATTAGCCTATATGTCAACCAATACCGTGTGATTGTAGGAACACAGTATTATACTCTATTCCAATTACGAAGTCCCAGTCCCGAAGTCCCCTATCCGGTAGGCTAAGCACAGCGGCCTTTGCTGTAATAAAGATTCGACATTTAACTGATGTTGATACAGCTAGAATAGTTTACTTCAGTTACTTTCATAGCATAATGACTTACGGTATCCTACTCTGGGGTAACTGCGCAGATATTAATGCCATATTTGTTTTACAAAAACGTGCCGTACGAGCCATTTATAAATTAGGCCCTCGAGTTTCTCTCCGCTCCAAATTTAAAGAGATAAATATTCTGACTGTATCTTCACAATATATATACGAAAACTTAATTTATGTTCAAAAAAATTTAGCAAAGTTTCCTAAACTCAGTGATGTTCATTCGGTAAATACCAGAAACAAAGAAAATCTTTGTGTTCACGTCACTCGTCTCCACAGAGTAGGCAACTCGTTCATGGGACAATGTATACGCTTTTACAATAAACTCCCTATTGCTATTAGGAATTTGCCATTGCGGAAATTTAAGAATACTATTAAATCTAAGTTATCCGCAAAGGGGTATTATACCATAGCAGAATATATTAATGATAAAAACGCCTGGGATTGAGCTGCCCATTCTGCACATGCTGTTTAGTTTGAATGTTTAATTTATTTTAAATTGTTGCCATTGTTGATATTTTTTAAATTATTATCTTTAATTATTATAGTTGTGACTCAAATTGTAATTATCACTTTTATATGTGTTTTTTGCATTTAAGAATATTGTCTGGACTTTAAAAGAGACTGTGATCCCTGAGTTTGTTTCGTCCTTTCTTCTCAGGGCTAGTCCAGTTAGGAAAGGCCGAACTCATCTGCTCAAAAAAAAAAGTGTAACTTGCAAAAGTGTTCATGTAACCTAATTGCAGAATAAATGATTTGATTTGATTTGACATATCACGTCACTATGTAAAAAAATTCAAATAAAACTATAACTGTAAGTTATGTATGGTGAAAAGGAAGTCTTTGCCAACATGTTTAGAATTTCAGTAATGTTGGTGGCTCTATTGTTAAAAAAACTTTTTTTTTTTTTTTTCATAAAACCGTACAGATTAATCAGGCCATAGTGATCCTACATATTATATTCTTTTACCTAGCCTTAATTTCCAAGATTATTTGGGGTCGGCTACTTGTTCAACCGGTTTTACCCGTTTTTCTACATATTACATTATATTTATATTAATAATTCCATTTTACAGACACAACACTCCAGAATGCTGATCCAGTTCGAATTTTGTTGGATATCACTACACAGAATTTGACTCTGTTGAACTCTGAAGAGAGAGCAAAGTGCATTGATATGATGTTAGGTAAGCCAATAAGATCTATAAGAACTAAGAAGGTAGTATCTATAATTTGTTATATAATGTTAAATTAATAATAATAGCCTTTTATTTCAGACAAAAATTGCTGACTCTAAATACAATACCAACTTAATCCTAGCTTAATTAATTTTCTGACTCCGCAACACTTGTCTGTTTGTCATTATTGACAAAGGCCTCCTCCAGACATTTCCATAACTCCCTATCCTTGGCTGTTCTTGTCCACAAACATGATATCTCTTTTATTTCATCTTCCCACCTCTTAAATGGCCTGCCTCTTTTTCTTTTGATGTCTCTTGGTAGTATCTATAATTTGTTATATAATGTTAAATTACTGTGCCTTTAATGATTTTAACAGCGCAGTCTGTCCGTGTGGTGACGGATTAAGAATACAGAGTGTCACCACCCCTATTCATCCCGCGGGTGTCGTAAAAGGCGACTAAGGGATAAACTACGCAAGACAACATCTATGCAAAGAGAAGGAAAACTTGAAACCAACCCTGTACCAACCCGTCTGGCCAGCGTGGTATAGTAGGCCAAAACCTCCTTTCAAAGGAGAGGCCTATGTCCAGCAGTGGACTGTTAAAGGCTGTTGATGATGATGATGATGATGAACAGTGCAGTTATTTAAGGCCCGCGACACCAAGCGTGAGAATTTGTGATTGAACACCCACATACATATTTTACATGCACACAGACGCATCGCGCACTGTCGCATACATACCGTAGCAAGCAATCACCGACTTTCGGTTTTTTGCTTATGTTAAATATCCATCAACTGTTCGCCTTTGTAGAACGTATTTTAATGTCTTACAACGCACGCAATGTATCTTGCCATAACGTAAAGCCCGTAGGATTCATTCAGTACAGAAAGTCATAATACTTTCTGTATACCAATCGAATGGTCAAAGATTATAAAATAATTTTACACAGTATAAAATAAATTTGCTCGCGTGCATTGTCTGTCAACTCAGATCGTTTTAAATACGCAAGGTATTTAAATACGGTTTTCATCATAATTAAGGTTACCTTTTAAAGAAGATTTATTAATGTTATTTTATTATTTTAAAGGAACACATAAATAAAGCCAATATTGACAAAAGTTTACGAGTTACATAAATTAGGAATAACCTACAGTAATACTTTTTTAATTATACTTTTTTAATATTTCTTTATTATTTTATTTGTGAATAATAATTTCAAAGTAATTTGGAACAATGTAATATTAATCCTTATCATAATAAATACTGTAGACATTTAAAACAATTTTATTCTACATGAAATATGTAGAATAAAATTGTTTATTACACAATATTATTTAAATAAATATTTTATAATACGTCAGAGCGTTCATCCAGGTCGCACCCGTAATTGGCCGTAATCTTACACTAGTGACTCTCAGTGTAAGATTTTATTATGTCAATAATGTGTGATTAACGATACGTGGTCTTATAGGCATTTAAAAAACATTTAAAATTTGACAAATTATACCCTCCTTTAAAACCAATCTATCCATTGCTGCAAACATCATGAAAATTGGTGCAGTAGTTTTTAAGTTACGTTATGTTTTGAGTTTAATAGACAGGTTGAAGAGGCAGAGGACTGTGTTTTTTTTTTAATATATTTAATGCAAACGGCTTATTTACGCAATAATGTTACTAAAATAAATGTGAAAGTAACTCTGTCTGTCTGTTTGTCTGTTACCTTTTCACGCGTAAAACGCTGAACTGATTTTGATCAATTTCAGTATAGAGATATATGGGACCCCGAGAAAGGACATGGCTACTTTTTACCACGAAAATCGACACACTCGCGGGCGGAGCCATGGGCTAAAGCTAGTAAAACATAAATACGACAAGCGGTTTATACATACGTATAAAAGTGAAATACTAATCATCCAAGACCAAACCATTGAGTAGTATTACTTTCCATCATCAGCTGAACATCTTGAAAGATACGACTAAAGGTAACACACATATACGAAAGTAACTCTGTCTGTCTGTCTGTTACGCTTTCACGCCTAAACCACTGAACCGATTTTGATGAAATTTGGTACGAAGATAGAACTGAACTTGGGAAAGGACATAGGGTACTTTTTATCGCGAAAATAAAGGTAGAAGGGTTTGAAATAGGGGACGAAAGTTTGTGTCGAAGTTCCTTATTATCAAACATAAAATCAGGTAAGATTGTTTAATCTACCCTTACCATGTCGTGTGATATCAACGAATTCCACTCGGGCGAAGCCGCGGGCAGAAAGCTAGTTTATAATAAATAACAATAAATAAATATTTCAGACGAATGACACAGAATATCATCTACCAAATATTCGTGTGATCCGCAAATATTTATTTCGCAGTTTATAATACATAAACATACTTTTTTGTTATAAATACATACATATTATACATAGAAAACACCCAAACTCCGAAACAAATATTTGCAGATCATACAAAAATTTGGTCCGACCCGGGAATCGAACCCTAGACCTCTTGGTTAGCAGTTGCATACGCTGACCACAAGACCAACAAGGCAGTATGATATATTACAATAATAAATAAACAACTATTTCGAACATCTTACACACGACATCATCCAGTCCCAAACTAAGCAGAGCTTATATTATTGATTCGACAACTGATATAAATACATAAACATACTTTTTTTGTTGCTTACCTATAGAATACACCCAGACCCCGAAATAAATATTTGCGGATCACACAAATATTTGGTCCTACACGGGAATCGAACCTGAATCCTTACTCAAGCAAAGTAGTCGCATGCGCTACTACTGCCCTCATCATTACGAAATGATGGCTACCAGCTCAGATATTGCGTCTGGAATAGCATTACAAAATAAAAAAATATATAATAACTATTTATAACGTGCTTATAAAATTTTAGGGTTTCCCTATGAACTAACACTGAAAACAGCCAACACCTAAAAAAAAAAATTTTGTGGATCTCATAAACATTTGGTCCGACCCGTGAATCGAACCCGAGGCCTCAATCGCATATGCTACCACAGCGCCACCGAGGCAGTCATATAAAATGAATTTTAATAATCGGTTCACAATTGACAGAGTAATCAATGAATGTACAATAAAAAAAACACAAATAATACTCCTTTTTTGAAGTTGGTTAATAACAATTTAAAATATAAAGATTGGTGTGTCTATTCTCAGACCTACCAAATATTATCAAAAGTTACACACAGTCACGTCGTCGTATGTAAACAATCAAATCTCTGTGTGCGTGACAGTGCGTGTGGAGCTAAAAACGAGCGTGCGCTCGCCTTGAATATTCGGAGAACACTGAATTTTTGAATCGCGTGAACTCTGTTTTATTGCAAATTATTTCTCCATACTAAAATGTATGGAACTTTTGCCGCTAAAAATTAATGATGTTTAAGATTAAATTATGACTTTCTGGTGAGAATTAATAGAAACCTTAAATGCTTAATCTCTTTTTTGTACTTTTTTCTTGCAACTAATAAAATATTTATTTCAAATAAAGCAACATAATACTAGATTGATTCCAAACAGAAAAGGTCGATTTCGGTGATTTTAGTCACTGTTGATGATTTTTTTCTCGAAAATAAATAATCGTATTAGTAACTTTACTCGGTTTCTCTATAGATTGATTTATTAAGAAACTGAGATATTTTTTTTACTGTCAAATAATGAATTAATTTGTTTCTCTTGTCATAACCGTAAGTGCTTTTTCGAGCAATTATGGAAACAATACCCTTAACATAGCCTTTGTCACCTAGACCATTGGTCATACGGGATATTGTCACCACATTCATTAAAATTGGTTCAATATTTTAGTTGTTACAGTTTATATTCCAGTGTATATTCACAAGTATACATCATCAGCCTATTGCATTTCACTGCTAAACATATCACATAGGTCAAAAATAGACAAAAAGCAGATTGCCAAAACGATTACCCTTCCTTTTTGCTTCTGTGTACTTTACCAAGCAGTGCCTTTTATACTATCATAATAGCGTTAGTAGTACAGTGTGTTCGCAATGCAGCAAACCGACAACAGTGGAGAGACATCGCAAGACGTGCAGTGGCCCTGAAATTAAGCGGCGACGACGAGTCGCAACAGTACCTATCAACTGCCACGACCACTCTGTCAAGGGTATTCGACTAAGAAGAAGAATAGCATTATAATTGCGACTACCCTCAGTTTTGTAGAAGTAAGAAACGTTATGTCTTATAGGTTCAAGAGCCTGTTCTTGGGCAGTGGGCTGGGTTGGTCGCGCTGAGCCTGCACTGGTTGCTCCAAGGGCTTTACAGCTGGGAGCCGACGCGGCCCGCGCTGTGCTCGCTCACCTCGCTAATCACCCGCCTGCTACACACCACGTGCGAGTGGCGTTACTCCATTTGTTCCATGTATGTATCTGGTAAATCAATCAAATGATAGATCATGAAAAGACATATGCAATAAAAAATGTGATATTCAGATTTGGTTTATTCCAGTTCATTCATGTAGGTGAAATCAGCCAGGAAAAATATTTCCAAGGTGAAATGAGGACAATCTAGTCTCTGCGAAACCTTATATAACTAAGTGGAATAAACCTCAGAGTTTTTTGTTTATTTTCATTTGATTCAGTAATTGTATATTAACTGAATACAAAATGGTGTGTACTATATCATGGACAAGGTTGTGTGTTGTACGTATGTTTAAAAAAATAATATTTGTTTCAGGAAGCACTCAGGGAAGATAGTGATAGTGAGAAGAAAAGAGACGTGATTCCATATTTGTTGACTCTAGCATCCAAATCCGATATTGTACTGAAAGCACTAACACAAGACATTGAACAGACATGTAAGATTACTTTTAACTTCTCAGATACAACATTTTACTCTAGCCCAATAATAATAGAGCATAGATTTGCAATATTCTCCAACATTCTCCTGTGTTGTTGGTCTCTCGCACCCAAATATTATCAATAATAAGAGCGGAAATACGCACCAAAACTAAATGGTGTTCCTTTCCGTGCCGAGCAGTTAAAAACTGGAACTGCCAGCTCCCGTGGTTTCTTCTCGCTATAATCTTGGGTCCTTTAAGTGGAGCGTATTAGGCCGCCATAGTACGGGTCGCTATACTGCCTGTATTCGCCGTGAGTGTGGTGGCTGCCACCTTTGGATTCTATTCATGGTTTCCATCAGGCAGAGTAGAGTCACCTTGATAGACGCAAAATCAAAAAGGAATAGAGGTATATGAATATAAAATGAATATAATAAATATATATATATATTTAAATAAACAAAAAAAAATCTTTTGTTTTTTTTTGTTTCTTTTTATAATAAAAATATTTTAAAAAACGATCCTGTTTTGTGGATCGAAAGATCTTGATCTGATCCGCGGATCGGATCACATATATTGGATCCGATTCTAGAAATAGATTCCAAACATGTTGTATTGTAGTGACAGACGAGGTGATGGAACGCCTGTGCGTGGTGTGCCTGTCTCAGCACAAGAGCGTGACGTGGGGCGACGTGGGCCTGGGCCCGCTGGTGACGCTGCTGCTGCGCGCTGACGTCCGCTGCCTGATGCTGCTGCTGCGACATGCTCTCCCCAGCAAAAACCACCTTAAAAATACCTATTGTAGGCAGGTCGTCGGTGAGTAGTCTGACCTTGAGATTTATATAGTACTTCTAGACAAAATTAAGGAGGATTTTATAAATTAATGCTACATTTTTAGCTCAGGGTTGACCAAAGAAAAAAAATCGAGGGATTTTTTTTTTAGAGGTTTCATTGTATGAGCTGCGTGAACGGTTAGTTTCACTAAAAAAATGTATGACAGAATTGTTCCTTTTAAAAAGTTCTTAAAAAAATCCGCATTTGTATATCTTTGGTAAGATCACAATAACCTGTTTTATAATTAACAAAATTAAATTGGCTTCTGCTGCATAACTTCACTCTACGGGCTTTAGAAGATGTTGGCGGGTCTGTGTGAGTCAGCTATTTAATGATAATACTTGTGGGCTTATTAAATGTATACAATATTCTTTTCAGCAAATCTCCTTCAACAGTTAGAGTACGAAGGTTTACATCGCGATAAAACGATACCTTTAATAACGAGCGCCGTCGAAGAAATTCATATAGTAAGGAATAAGCTGTTGGATGGGAGCCAGTATGAGAAGTACTGTTTAGCGAGAGTTCTTATTGTCATAGGTAAGTACACTGTCTACTAAATTTTAACTGATTTCAAAAGGCCTCAAAAGGACTGTATTTATCTAAACTCAGGAACGTCTCTCTATTCAGGAAAAGATGTGACGATGAGAACATATGGAAAAAAAATAAGAAAATATTTAAAATAATAACTTAATTTTTCTCTACAATATGAGAGAAAAAAAGGATTTATACATATTTATTTTGACTATAAAAGAAAGTAGTCAAAAAATGCATCTGTTTTCTGTGTCACAAATGGACTCAATCCAGCATGGTGTCAGATAAAAACCTGATGCTGGCTGGATATGTACAAATATTTGATGCTTTATTATGAGTAATTTGAATTTCTTTAAAGACACAAGCAAAGGTAGTTTAGAAATATCTATATAATGCATTATACAAAAATATAGTTCGCGACCCTGCCTGGATTCGAACCTGGAATCCTTCTGATCCGTAGTCAGACGCGTTATCCGTTGCGCCACAGTGCCAGTTGATGATTGTGTTGAAATTACGAACTTGACTGTGCACACATGTAAAAGTCGTCGTCGTCGTGTCGAAAGTGTAGTTACAAGTTTTTCGGTCTAGCCCCCTTTCACAACGCGCCTTATGGAACTTCGTCCCAAAATTGGAGTGTCTGTATGTAATAATAAATGAACAGTTTTTACTAAATGTATATCTAAGTATATATATAAAGTCGAACTAAACGGTTTGACAGCTCGTTTTTGGTGAGAGTCGCCAAAGTTTGGAACGACCTGCCTGGGTCTATTTTTCCTGATGAGTTGAACTCTGGAGCCTTTAAGAGTAGAGTGAACAGGTTTCTTTTGGATGGGCGTGTACCATCTTCGTCTTCATCTACACTTTCCATCAGGTGAGATGGAAGACAAACGCCTATTCCATTACAAAAAAAAAAGACGTCAAACAGCAATTTTTAATTGTTTTGTTGCTGTCTGTACCGGCTAATCTCTGCAATGGTGGGATCTATTTTAACGGGACTTTCATTGGAAGAAAGCTGATGAAAGAAGAAGTAACTTGGTTTGGTTTGGTTTGGTTTTTCTGGGCGGTTTCCGCACTTAGTCCTAGTTATTGGACCATTGTGCGTGAAAAGTTATTTCCCATTCACTCCAGCCAGCCTAGGTTGGTCCAGAAGGAATGCAGCCTCCGGGGATTACTGCAGGCCTCCCGATACGTTGCCGGTGACTGTAGAATTTGTGCCCGCTGTTCGGCCACACTGCTGCATTCCATGATGACGTGTTGTGGCGTTTCTTCTGCCTCCATGCATCCTCTGCATAGGGGGCTGTCTGTTACTCCTATGGTGTGTAGGTGTTTGTTTAGGAGACAATGTCCGGTTAGGGTTCCTATGATCTTGCGGAGTTTGTCTCTGTTCAACCTGATGAGGGTGCGGGCAAGCCTTGTATTGGGAGCTGATACAGCGTTCTTGGTTTGCCGACATCCCTCCTTATTTAGCCACTCTGTCAAGTGAGTTTTCTGGGTTCTTTCGCGCAGCCATGCTTTAATTTGGGCTTGAGGTATGGGTAGCAGTGGTTCTGGACCATGCACTTTCGTGTCTGCTCCCTTCTTTGCCAGCTCGTCTGCGGCATCGTTTCCCAGTGAGTTGCTGTGTCCCTTTATCCATTGCAGAGTCACTCTGTTGGTTGCCGCAATGGTTTGGAGTGCACTATGGCATTCCATTATCAGGACTGAGTTTATTGTGTTGTTACGGAGGGCCTGGAGCACGGAGGCACTATCAGTGACGATTTTGATGTTGAAGTCACTGATGTCTCTGGCAGCAACCGCCTGTGCCGCTCTGGTAATGCCAATACATTCTGCCTGAAAGATTGTATTTAGCTTGTCTAGTGTTGTTGTTATCTTGATGTTTAGGTCGTCTGAGAAGACACCAGCTCCAGTACCTGTGCTGGTTTTGGAGCCGTCGGTGTAGATCCTGACTTCCCCAGTGCCAGAGTAGTCATTTTTCTCTGCGGAAAGCTGGATGTCGTATCTTCGATCAAAGATGTGTTGCCCCAACATCTTGTCCATAGGCGCCTCAAGGAGCGGATTTTCCTTGATGCATATTTGGAGAATGTTGGAGTGTTTTGTTGTTACATTTGATTTCCATATGCCCAGAGATCTTAACCTCAGGGCTGCCGCCTTTGCCTCTTCCTGTATCACCAGGTCTAGTGGTCTTAGGTTCAGGAGATACTCTAATGCGGCTGATGGAGTTGTTCTCATGCATCCTGTTGTTGCCAAGCTTGCCAGGCGTTGCAAGCTTTGGAGCTTGGATTTTACTGTGCTCATTTGTGTCCTGGGCCACCACACAATTGAGCCGTAGGTTATTGAGGGCCTGATTACTGCTGTGTATAACCAAAGGGTGATCTTTGGGTTAAGACCCCATCTCTTACCAACTATTCTTCTACACTGGTTAAAAGCAATACAGGCCTTCTTTGTTTTGGATTCGATATGACTCGCCCAATTTAGTTTATCGTCAAGGATTACGCCCAGGTATTTCACTTGTCTAGATAGGGAGAGTTCTGTTTTAAATAATTTTGGTAGTTGTAGTTCTGGTAACTTCCTCTTGTTGGTGAAAAGGATAAGTTCTGTTTTTTTCGGGTTTACTGACAGATAATGTTCGTCACACCATTTTTCCACAATCTGAAAGGCTGAGGTCATGACTTTGCATAGGACGTTCTCAGCGTTTCCACTTATCAGAATTGCTAGGTCATCAGCATAACCAATAGTAGTATATCCTCTATCGTTTAGTCTCCTTAGGAGACTATCGACTACTATGTTCCAGAGAAGTGGCGAAAGGACCCCCCCTTGGGGGCATCCTCTGACCACCTTCGCTCGTGTGGTAGTGTCCCCCACTATCCGAACCGCCCTTTTGCCGACCAGTTCGGTGATCCATCCTCTGGTGACTTGATCCACGTTGTATTTTCTTAGGGCGTGGTTTATGCTGTTGTGCATAGTTTTGTCAAACGCCCCTTCTATATCTATGAAGGCTGCGAGTGTTGAAGATTTGGTCGTGATTGCCGACTCTATTTTGTGGACCACTGCGTGTAGTGCCGACTCTGTTGATCTGCCTTTCCTAAAGGCATGTTGTTGTGGATGTAGCGGGATATTTTCAAGTGCTCCATCTCTAAGATGTCGGTCCACCAGCCTTTCTAATGTTTTCAGAAGGAAGGATGTCAGACTGATTGGTCTGAAGGATTTGGCTTGTGTATAGTCATCTTTTCCCGGTTTTGGTAAGAAGACCACTTTTGCCTCTCTCCATTGTTTCGGAATGTATTTGAAAGCCAGGCAGGCTCTGTAGATCGGTGTCAGATGTCTAACTGCCTGGTTTAGTTGCCATTGAAGTAGCGCCGGGAAGATACCGTCTAGCCCTGCTGACTTGAACGGTTTAAAGCTTTTCAGGGCCCATTCTGTCTTTTCCGCCGTTACTATTGTTTTTGCCATGTGCCATTCTTGGTTTGTTGGTATGTCGTAGTGCTCGTTTAGCCACCCAGGGTCGGGCGCTGGTTTGCTGCCTGGGAAGTGGGTTTCTAGTAGCACTGCGTTTGCTTCTTCTTCTGTTGTTGTATAGGTGCCGTCATCCTTTTTCAGGGACCCCAGAAGGTTCGTGTTGTCTTTTGACAGAACCTTCTTAAGTCTGGCAGCTTTGTTTGTCGAGTTTACACTGCTGCAGAAGCTGCGGAAGCCTTCTCTACTCCAATATCTGATTCGCTTCTTGTAGTGTTTTTGTGCTGTTTTGTAATTTTCCCAGTCCTCTTCGGTTCTGGTGTTTTTCGCTCGATTAAAAAGTGTCCTGAGTTCTTTGCGTAATCTTTCGAGTTCCGGCCCCCACCAGGAACTCTTACTCAGGCCTTTAGGGGCGATGGTAGGGCACGTCAGTTCATAATTTTTGAGAAGTGTTGAGGTGAAGAACTGTACGCTTGTCTCTATGTTGTTTGTGTCGGACATTTTGTCCTCGATTTGTGTCGTACTCAAAGCTTTGGACGACAGTTCAATATACCTTGCTATATCTGTTTTACGGGGGTTTCGATATGGGACAAGGTCTGTATTTCTGTGTTTTAGGTTAAAACAAACTCTACGGTGGTCGGCGAAGGAAGGCTCGTTAGACACGTGCCAACCCTCAATGAGATCGGCCGCCGCGTGTGTTGCCAGTGTGATGTCAATGATCGTTTGGTACCTAGAGCTAACGAATGTGGGCTCTGTGCCAACGTTCATGATGTTGAGGTTAGTTTGGAGTAAGAATTCAGTAAGTAACTCACCCCTTCTGTTTGTGTCCTTACTTCCCCACAGTGAGTGATGTGCGTTGCAGTCAGCCGCTACTATCAGCTCCCATTTGTGGTCGTCGCAGTATTGCACCAGCTCGGTCAGCTCCTTCGGAGGTATTTCACCGTCGTTCGGCATGTAGACCGAGGCTAGTACGAGGACTGTTTGGTTTTCTGTAGGGATCGTCACGGCTGTGAGGTCTCTAGAACAGAACTGGTTAAGCATAGTTGTTTTTATAGACTTCGGCATAAAGATGCATGTCCTTGGTTTTTCAACGGATGTGTCAAGAAGTAACTTACCGCCGATGTTGTTCAGACCGCATATCCTGTTGTTTCTGATCCATGGTTCTTGGATCAGGGCGACGGTGTTGTTGTTTGCCTCCAGCACCCTGCGTAGGGTGGCCGCCGCTATTTGTTTGTGCTGGAGGTTGGTTTGGATGACTGCAGTGTTAGGGACTACGTAGGACGCCATCTTCGTCACTTACGCAGTCCTCCGAGTTTTGGCTGTCGTCCAATTCCATCTCGCTCGTACCCGGTTGGGGAGCTGAGGTGGTTGGTGTAGTGGTCGCAGTGCCTTGGTGCTGCGTTGCACCGGCTTCTGCGGTTGTCAAGTCGGCCGTTGTTTGCTCGTCCGATGAAAAGAAGCGGATGTATCCGCTTCCAGTCATGTGAGCAACACGGCGGTCTCTGTCCAGTATTGTCTGTTTTTGGTCTTCAGGGATCCCAAGAATTAGGTGGACTACCTTCTCCTTGGAATTACCCTCCTTGTCGTCGACAGTCATGTCGTAGCATTGCCAGGTGTCAACTTTGTACCACGGGTTTTGGGCGCAAAGGACCCTGTGCAATGTGGTCGCGTCAGTTATGCGGGTGTGAAGCAGAAGCCCAGCTCTGAGCTTCCTCTTCACATCCGACATCCTAATCACTGTCAACGTCGTGTTCGGTACAGGTGATGTCATAGTTTTCGTCATGTTGTCAATCCATTTGAGCGCGTTTTCGTCCTCACACCACATCGCTAGGACTCCTTCAAATAAGAAGGGTCGACCGCGGAAAGATGGAGCTAGCGCCCCCGAAGACTGCGGCGTCAGAACACACTGCAGGATCGCATCGTCGATGGTCTCCCTCAGTTGTTCCGCCTGCTCGCTGGAGAGGTCTCTAGGCGGGACGGTGGTGATCGCTATTCGCAGATGCGATTTGCACGCATCCGCGTAGCCCACTGTCCGCTTTGATTTCGCCTCGGTTTTCGCGCGCTTGGCATCCCCCCTCGGGGACTGCGTGTCGTCCAGACGCGGTCGCTTCGTTGAAGCTTGCACGCCCGAACCACCCGCAACCCCAGGCTGGTCCTTTTCAGGAGCAGTGGGAGCCTGCACAGCGGTCTGCCGAACGCGATGACCTCTCGGTCTTCGTCGTTTTTTGGTGTTGTGTTGTGTTTGTACGTGTGACACTTTGTCAGCCTCCTGTATTTCTACAGGTTCGCGCTGTGTTTCCACTGCTGCGGTGGCCGTCAAAGTGTGTGCATGTCTGATTTTAGGCTGCTGGGCTTCCCTTCTCGCGCGCCGGTTGTGGCGTCTGCGTTTGGTTCGGCCCTGCGCGCCTTGGTGTTTTTGTGTGGCGGCGGCCGACGCCTTAGCAGTTTCCCTTTTGCAAGGGCGCTTGTGGGCGGCCACCGTCCATTGTGTTGGTGCGTGTTCTGCGTGTTCATTTGTGGCTGTGTTTATGGCCTCAGCTAGGCCTGTTAGGTCCAGGCTTGCGCCTTTTCCTGAGTGAGCTTTGTCCCCCCCAGAATACGTGGGACGGACCGAGTCAGACTCGGTGAGGGATTCTGCGCTTGTTGCGCTACCCTCCTGGGGTAATACGGTCTCTTTAAGGTCACTCATTGTTATTGTTGGGCTTTTTGGTGGGAAATACCAAATAACTCACACACTCTTGCCCAAGGATGTGTGGTACCTTCTTTTTGGGGGTATTTAAGTCCCCATGGCTATGTGGGCCTGGGTGTGGTTTTGCGCCGCCACGGTTCGGCTATGCGGGTATGCGGGAAGTAACTTAGGCTAACACTGCGGGACTCGGTCTAGGTGATCTAGAATGTACTAGGTCCGCCCGTAATATGTTAGTCGGTTATCGCAGTAAACAGTAATCTAAGTCCTTCCTCAAGAATCAAAGTATCTTCATGTCAATTTTCGTTGAAATGTGTGCATTGTCTTAGCCATTCTTTCGAATCTATAAAAGTGGTATGAATTGCTTGAAGATTGTGTATATAAGCATATGTCATTACATTATTTACGGAATCTACACTTCTCTATATATAACAAAATATATAAAACCATATTCATTTATTTTCAGGTAGCAATCTACCCTCAGAATTTGTAAGCACAATCAGTTATTTACTTCAACATTGTCGAGACGAGTCAACCTTGGCCCTGTTAGTTCGTATCGTATCTGGTACTATCAGAATGCATGTACCAAATGACTCTACCGACATTAGTCTAGACACTGATCGGTACCAGAACCTTATAAAAACTGGCGTGGAATATGCCTTGAGGGATGCTATGCTGGCTGACAACGAGATTAAGAAATGCTTCATCGATGGAAGTATGCCGGAAGACCAGAAGACGTACCTTCATTATTTCTGTTTGAATATTATACATTTATTGAGGTGAGTTAAGTAATGTGTTATTCCTATTGAAGGTCGTGCGATCATGCGATGCGGCCAAATTGTTTGAACGCATCATATTGATCGTATGGGTGGTGAGGATGTATTCTTAATCCATCACCATAGTTTACATGGATAGTAGATGTTTTATTGTCGTGATGTGATGATAGATATTGTTAAATTTAATAAAGTTAAACTTTTGGTTTCATGGCCAGAACAACTGTTCTGGTATACTTCTGAATATCTAAAATAATATTAACTACTTATAGTTACATACTTATGTTATATATTTTCTAAATTTTGGAGCTAATATAAAAATACGAAATGAAGCTTACTTAAATTTATTTTTAAAATGAATATTTTTTAGGAACAATCTGTGTTTAAAGGTTCCTTACTAGTAACAACATTGAAAACATGATTGCCGAATTATTTTATAGTAACATGAAAGTTAAAAGCTGCTTTAATTTCCTTTTTTATTGTTGTTATATTCTACGTATTGTTTGTATGCTGTAGATGGGAGAACTCAGGTCGCGTCGGGCACCTATCGACGCGTCCGTTCGGTCGCGCGGTGGAATCGAACCTGTACCGCGTGGGCGAGGCGCTGCAGCAGTACGGGTCGCTGCTGCGCGAGAGGCGCGACTCCACCATGGCCTCCTTGGACGAGATGCCCACCTGCCACGCTCTCGCTGAGGTACTAACACTCGTAGTTCATTACGAGGAACTCTTATGGATTCCTCATGTCCGTCCGTCCTCAACTTACCGTCCAAACGGTTAGTGTTAGTTTTTTTGTGGCGCGTCTACCCCATCGTGTGGGGTATTGCTAGTTTTTTTTTTATATTTCGCCTACCAAAGTGACTCTACCCTGCCTGATGGAAAGCATTTGCAGAATCCAAGAGTGGGAGACACCACACATCATTGCTGCGAATGCAGACAGTAAAGTATGGCGGCCCACACTATGGCGGCTTAGTGAGATGCTTTTTTACGCCCCGCTTAAAGGACCCGGGATCATAGTGAGAAGGAAACACGTAAGCTGGTAGTGAGTTCCAGCTTTTGACTGCTCGGTATAAGAAGGAAGAGCCTAACCGTTTCGTTCTAGTATGTATTTCTACTCTGAAGCGGTGACTTCCAAGTCCAGCACGTGTTGTTCTGTAAAAGAAGGGAGAAGGAGGGATAGGTCTTTTAAAAACATTGAGAGGTTGCTAAAACTACTGGTTACTGGTCTCTTTTGGTATCTTTTCGTTACATTTTGGATTTCCACCATGACAGTAGACATCTTTAGTTACTTGTGGATTTCCGAGTTTGTGACGAGAAAAGGAGCGTCATTGATTGAACGCAAGATTATATATGACTTTTTTTGTAGATGAGGCGAAAAAGCCTTCCCATCTCTTGCTCCTTTGGGATTCAGGTGGTTGGAGTACTCGGTACTGAAGCGCTGTATTCTGGGAAGACCCAAGCATTTGTTTTTTTTTAAAGACAATTCCCGCATTAGGAATACACACCAAAACAATCATGATAAAGCTCCCAGAAAAACGAGTGGAGTTTTTTATGTTTTTGAATGAAATAGCGGGTAGTCTGCAATACTTAATATGAAATTTTTCTTTTTTTTTAAGATTTTAGACCGGGTCGACATGTCTGGGTCGAATGGACCTGCACCAACTGTAGAAGATATATTGAAAGTAGTACGTGCCACTGTACAGTATTTTTTTAGGTGCATACATTTAACAGGTAAGTTATAACACCCAAAATTATAATCTTGAAATTTGGCTTTAAAATTATAAAAAAATTAAAAATTACTTTAAGACTAGTGTAAATACTAATCTAATGTTATCTAAAGAAATAAATTGAAGTGTCTTTCGTAATTTCAAATTACCAGCTTTTCAGTAAGTGCAACTGGAAGTAATTGGTTTTTTTAAAAGAAAAATCCAAATATTTGATTGTCTGGTACTTTTATTTGCAAATAACTAATAACTTAAGAAGTAAATTATGTAATTTGTTTTAGACTAACTTAGCCTTCAGTTAAATAATGATTTAATTATTTCATAGATACGTGTGAAAAACTCCGCTCAGTGACTGTCGCTTGTCGCCTACTCCACAAGCAGTGTGTCCACAGCCACCTCGCCAGATCGCTCGCTATGAGAGAGTTGTTAGAAACGGCCATGTTTCGGGAAGACTTGGCCTTTGGCAGTCGGCCCGTCTTTCCGAATATACTCTCTGCTATGAACAAATTTAACAACGGAGACCTGTTGATACACTTCAATCAGAAACATGTAAGTGTATTTCGATACAGTAATATAGTTTTCCTAAAATATCATGATAAAATTACTTTTTACAATAAGCAAAGAGAATATATATAGAACCGTTGCGACCAGTGGCGGCTGGTGGGTTATCGAACTGGTGGTGCACTTTACTAAAATATTAAAATTAGAAAATGCAACAAAACAAAAATTGCTTCTATACACAGAATCTAACTGATTACGAATGTCGACCGTGCCTAACACAGACAAACTCATTACATTTTGTAGGTGTACTTGTGAAGAATCATGTTTTTTTATTTTTTCACTCAAATGCGTCAAATCCTTGATACCTGTTTCCGTCCACATCGATTCTCCGCCAAAAGTAATGCAAGGAAAACAAAAGAATGCATTAAGACGCTCACATCCACACAACCATTTCTTTCTATTAAACATCTCACTTTTAATACTTCGCGTAAATGCTTTATTTTTGATTTGCACTCTTGTTTTAAATTTATAAAGGGCCCTGGCGGTCCGGTCAATTTTATGTTCACTTTATTTTGAAAAGTTCCATTATTTTCTTTAATATAATCAATGTTTATGCTCATTTTCACTAACACCATACACAGTATAAAATAAAAGTTCTCGAAAAAAATCAAAACAAAAACTAAAAACAATTACGGTAGGTAGGTAATTTATATAAACATTATCGTACGCCCATGCCGGCCGGCCAATTCGTCAAACATCGGGTGCTCTCGGCAATCCTCGCGCACCCGTGCGGCGCTCGAAAACTCACTCATTACTCGGTACATTTACTATGAACTATCTTTTGTTTCACGCGTCAGGCGTATTTACTCGTATCTCCTACAAGTTATATTAGCAGTCCTCGTGCGCTCGCCGCAGCGCACGAGAATTTGTTTATACAGGAAATTAAGTCTTAATAGTTTGGTAAAGCGCTCAAACTGTTTCACCATAATTGGAGATTTAATTTTTTATACGTTTTTGTATGTTTAAAAAATAACTATTAAAATGGTAATTTAAAAATAAAGATGAAGTATGTACTTAATATTTTGTGATTTTTAAATCTTTTGAATTGGTGGTTCAGCGCACGAGCGCCCTTAAGGTACAGCCGCCACTGGTTGCGACGTATTTATATAACTGATTATGTTAATTTTGAGTGTGCATGTGTTGTGTATACATGTGAGTGTGTGCGTGTCTGTTTATTTGTTTGTGTTAAAAAAGGTAACACTCGCATTATTAATATACATATTCAATGTAGCGGGAGACTATACAAATATACAAGAAACGGACACAAACAACACTCAGACTAAGAATAAAAGTTTGTGAATCACTAAGTGGAATCCCGTGGAGGATTTGAACTTACAACATTTGGTACAGTAAAAAGCGGCGTGATGACCACTTAAACCACTAGGCCAACCATACAGTCATATAGAACTTAGAGCTAGAGGTAGGTTAATGGAAACAGTCGTAAGGAAACTATGCAGGACAACAGCAGTGCATCAAGAATCAAAACTTGAAACGAACCAGCCAAGATTAACCAAGATGCAAACGTTTTTCGTTTTCTATTGAATTTCTCTGTTCTCTTCATCTTCTCTGTTTCATTGGCTAATATTTTATTTTGATCACGTTACTGAGTAACATTGGCCAATGATTTTACTGTAAACGGGACTTTTTTGCGATAATATTAAAAAGGTTACGTATACCTTCTATTTTCCGACGTTTCGAACGGGTTATACCGCTCGTGGTCACGGGTAGACTGATGTGAGCTTAGCGTCGCCTATATATCGCGAATAAGTCCCGTTTACAGTAAAAACATCAGTATGTGTAAAAGTCTCGAAAGTCTAAAAACAGTTATTGGCCAATGAAACAAGAGAGAGAGATGGAGATAGAGAAATGGAACAGAGAATAGAATAGAACACGAGCAACGTTTGCACTTTGGCAAGGAGGGCCGTCTGATCTGCTGTACCACACCGGCCTATAGCCAGCAGAGGATCATTAAAATTGTTATTAATGATACTTATATCTTAAAATAATGGTTTTTTTTATATTGTTTTCAGGGTCCCATAACGCAACTAACACAAAGTCACACATCCGTGTTTCACGCAGGCATAATTGGCAAAGGAGTTCGTAAGCAAGACAGTTCGGATACAAACGACGTGTCACCCATACTTACCACCAATATTGAGCTGCTGATGGGTGCTCTCATGTCTTGCATGGTAAGCACTTCTTAAATCATAAATCCAAATAAATAGAATTGACTGACTGCTTTGTTGGTCTAATGGTTATAGTATAACCGGCGCGAGAATTTCTCTTTTGCGATTCAGCATTAGTAGTTACTACGTATAGATCGTTACGTGTTTTCTTCGTAGTTCAATGTTTCTTCGATAGATGGCGCAGTTGTATGTTATTCGCTTGAGCTATATGTGGAAGTCACATCTTCCTTTTAAAGTTCACGACATAATAATATCTCTATGTTTTAAGGTAGGCTAATTATAACTCTTTTTATGGAAAACAAATTAGCTTGAAATTATAGTTCATCTTCATCTCCTGATAATGTTTTCCAGGACGACGATCGAGGGGTGGTTGAAGGCAATAAATCTTTGGCCCTGCTATTGGTTGAGGTCGTTTCACCAGACGTCATGTACAACGGGTGGCCTTGGCCCGACGAAGACTTTACTAAGGTGATTATTTTTTCTAGAAGTTTCTTTATTATGTAGTAGCTAAGCTAATACGAAATTCATCCGTTTTGAGCTAAAGTTTGTTAAAAAGTACAAATTATTTAGTAAATGTTTGTATGTTTCGGAATTTGGGTGTTTTCTAAGTATAATATGTATGTACAAGTATAAGTATTCTATCAGCCAATCTAGTTTTCATAGTACAAGCTCTGCTTAGTTTGAAGATAGATGGCGTTGTGTGTTACATATCCAAAAATATTTATTATTATTTTACATTACTATGACATGCGTGTTTACACCGGTTTGTGTTATTTCATCGTCAAATTGAGGTTACAAATTCTTCAAATGCCAAATTGGCATAGAGACAAAGTATTTTGACCATTCTGTTCTAGATTTTAGCAAATAGTCATACAAATAGAAAAAATATAGTTGAAACTAAAACCATAGCCAAGTATAGTATTAAGTGTAGCTCGCGTCACTAGTGCCAAAGTTCATTCGCGTTATGAAAATAGTGACGCACCGCCCAAGCCCCGCCCCTTTACCAATCAGGGCCCAAAATTTGTCGTTTTGTACGACATCTAACCTGATATGTAAGGATGCAGTCATTATTAATGTGTCATTATTTTCTTAAACAGATTTTTATTGAATTTAGAAAATAAAACAATACCATAAAGTTGCTTGTTCCGTCCCCGTAGCAAGTGAGCATTGAACGCGAGCTGTACATGTGCGGTGCGTTAGACAGCAGTGCCGTAGCCCGCGCAGCATTGAGACGAGCAGCCCTTGCCCGACCCGCCCTGTGCTACGCCTCTACGCTGCTACGAGCCAAGGCTGCCTCCTTTCTACACCGCCTCAGAGCTTACTTGGGTAACTTTACTGCATACGTTTACTAGCGTTACGTTATTCCATACAATAATATACTCAATAAACATTTGTATTTTACAAAGTCATAAATAACTTATCTAGATCATGATTGTATCCCATAATTGCGTATGTAGTAGTAGAATTGTTGTAACAAACCATTTTTTAAATGTAGTGAGGCATTTTTTTTAATTTTAAGTATAAAAGTGATTGATCTAATAAATTTTCGGAATTAACAAGAATTCATTTAATTTGCATCTCATTTGTAGCATCATATCATGTTTTTTTTCAGATCGCCACACACAGTCAGCAGAAATGCTAAAGGAACGGTCTTCGTTAGAAGATCTGTTATCGACTATGACATTGGGGAACTTGTTACCGGATCCACTCAGTCATATGCTTGAGGTAGCACCTGAACTTACCGCCGGTGAAGTAAGTACTCACTTGCTATAGAAAAAGTGTATCTATTTGACATAACATTGTCGAAATGACGGATGTCAAACTCACGATATGACAGACAGACGTCACATTTGCACACATTAGTTACAGATAATATTAGTCGCTGTTATGAAAAGCTAAAAATTCAGTAAACACACATTCAGGGTTTTAAGAAAACAATTTTAAAATATATAATTACTTTCGTGACACGATTCCGGGTATGCTTCTCAGAATCACTTGGTTGGATAACTAAAGGTATA
Source organism: Phragmatobia fuliginosa (assembly GCA_932526445.1). Taxonomy (NCBI): domain Eukaryota; kingdom Metazoa; phylum Arthropoda; class Insecta; order Lepidoptera; family Erebidae; genus Phragmatobia; species Phragmatobia fuliginosa. The sequence goes on from OW052061.1 coordinate 20,066,382, forward strand.
TTTTATATACTTTATAAAACTAATTTTGTAGGTGCTTTCAAGATACCGTGAACGATATGGTGCATCGTCCATTATCACCATAGCATTTTCTCCAAATTTAGATACCACCGAGTCAAACTTTTTTATATGTAGCGTAAATTGACTCGTGGTAATCTTCTGTCTTCATAGATTCAAAACATTTTTACCAGCATTGGCAACGTTATCTACCGTAACTTAGTAGAAGTTTATTAATTAAATAAATTATAACTTTTCTCTATGAAAATAGACTTGTATTCTAAATAGACTATGGAGACTTAAGTTTATTGCAAATATTTTCATCTACAAACAGACACTCCAATTTAATTTTTTTGTATAGATAGATGTATGTCATGTATGTATTTAATAAATAGAATATGCATCTGACAATGTAATACCTACTTGAAGACTGAATATAATTGAGGGCTCGATCTTCACGTGTTATAATCTAGGAACAGAAATCTCCTACAGTTTTCTTTTAAAATAAGTTTTATGGTAGTGTTTATTTTTATAATTACTTCATTAACTATTTTGTCTATGATACAGATAGTACAAGTCCTGCGCGATTGTTTATGGAACTACACAAGAGATCATGTGCCTTCGCCTACGATGTTTCCTTGTGATAGAAATGGTAAATATGTACCTTTTTATATGTCAATACATTTAAAAATAAAATATTATGTAGAACTGATAACCGTTTCGGTAAACGGGTTCTTGAGTGGAGACCGGGTCTCGGCAAACGTAGTGTAGGACGTCGACAGGCCAGGTGGAGTGATGATTTGCGCAAGACTTCTGGTAGGAGCTGGATACGAGAAGCCGAGGACGTAACCAAGTGACGTGCGATTGGAGATGCCTATGTCCAGCAGTGGACTGTGATAGACTGATGATAATGATGATTACATAAATATTTCAAATATTATAATTTTATTTTATTTTGTACAGGTTTACATTGGCGTGAACCATCTTCGTGCAAGCCTCCTGCCATCTACACTGACACTCTAAGGTTAATCATACAGATGAGAATATCCAAACTAGGCCATATGTACCCAATAATGTTTTTAAACTTAAAGAAAGAGAATTAAATATAAATAGAAATATAATACAAAATAAAATGTTTTATTTTTATTTCTTGTATAAAGTACCTTATTTTTGTTTATGATCAGTGGTTTAATGTTTAGAGATTAGAAAATGGAATTATGTTGAACAGTGTGCTTGACTGAATTATTCCTAATAATGAGAACCTGACTTTAATCTAATTATATTTCAAACGTAAAATATATTCAAAAATCAAAATTACAAGACTGTTTTAAATTGTCTTGTTCTATCCATTAAAAAGGAAGGCTCTAAGGTTGACTGGCAGAGAATGCCTTGGGCATTAAGTCCGCCGATGTACAAAAGTGCATAAAGTTATAAATAAATAAATAAAAATGTTCAGAGACAAGTTTGGTAAACCCCTTATTTATTAACGACTGAAGTATATCCTAGAGTGTTATAAACCTATTCCGTTCCCGACTTACCAATTGATAATTTATTGAAAAGAAAACATATTCAGCATGAGCAGGGTAGAAATTGACGGTTTGATGATTGAATGAATTTGACTGCACGGTTGGCATAGTGGTTTAAGCTTCGTACTGTTACATCCCTATTTTCACTGTCACATCACTAATTGTTAGAGTAAAATGCTGACTTGCAATTATTGCTGGTTTACCTAAATATGATATTATAAATCAGCAATAATTATGCTATAAATACGTAAGACTTTACTAAATTAGTCCAGTTGGTTATTCTCTAGCTAAACTGCTCCCCAGCTACGGACCTGGTTCTTGCCTGCCGGCTGGCTATCAGTGAAAGCTAAGGATACACTCCGGGTCTACTCTGCCCTTCGCTAGGGCTATCCGCGCCGTATAATCCAAGTCGCGTATAAGTTTTAAGTTTAAGTAGAAATTCTGTGTGAGTAAAAACTTTCAGTAAATAAATAGTCGTAAAATTTCAGTGCTGTGTTTTTTTTTATAAGTGCTGAAAAGGACTATCTAACATTTGGTGTCAGAAGTGGGATTTCTGAAGTCCCTCGGGTCGCCTACTCCTGACGACGACCAGCTCCACACAGAAATTGGTCCAGACTCGCGATCCTGAACTAGTAAGTTGGCCACCTGCTGTCCCTGCCTGTCTTCCTGACGCTGTAAGAGGCCGCCGTCAACCCTAGTCATCGCATACAACGTGTCAGCATCGCTCCATTGTGCGTGAGGGTTTTCTGCCCAGCACCGAGTTATTGGCTACACGAATAACCAATTTTCTACAAAAAAATACATCGCGACACTTGGTTTGAGCGTTGACCCGTACCAACTGCAAACGCTGCACATTCCATCGCTTCCGCCGCATCGCCGCACCGTCACCCGACACCGACGTCACCAACCTGCCGCTGTTTCCATGACATCGCTGTATCTACTAATAATACTGTGAGTGTTGTTTATTCGATTTATGTTGATTTATTTTTTGTCATTTGCATTATTTTGCGTGTGGATTGTTAATAATATACTTATATTATACTCTTAATTTCCTTCTCCGTTTCGCGTAATTAATTAAATTATTCTTTAAAATGGTTAACGAAAGTAGTAAACTTGAAAAGAAAAGCGTTCAGTCGTGTTCAAGTTTACAGACTGTAGGCGTAGAGGAGTTAAATTTTTCTATCCTTACAAAATTTATTAAGCCATTCGATGGCGATAGGAATAAATTATCACCATTTATTAGGAATTGCGAAAATGCTTTAAACCTAGCTACTGCATCGCAACAGAGCATTTTATTCAAATACATTATTTCCCAACTAGAAGGCAAGGCTGAGTCCGCCTGCTCTCTTAAAATTTTTGAAACATGGTCTGAGCTGAAACAGTTTTTAAAATCCACATTTGGTGAAACCAAACATAGGGATCACTTACTCCTAGACTTACAAAGTTGCAAACAAAAGTCAAACGAGTCTGTCACACAATATAGTTTACGAATAGAAACATACCTCACTCGTTTACAGACGGACATTACACATTCCACTAGGGACCCTGGTGAATTAAGAGGTAGAATCGCCAGTACGGAAGACTTGGCGCTACATACCTTTTTACTGGGCTTACCTAGCCACATATCAAATATAGTAAGGTGTCGTAATCCTACCTCCTTACAGGAAGCTATTAATCTCGCTATTCAAGAAGAAAAATTACAAAATTATATTCAATCTACTAGATCGTCTGAACATAGACCAAAGTGTAAAATTTGTGGAAAGATAGGTCATTCAGAAAAAACATGTTTTTTAAATCGCCAACGTCACATTAACAATTTTCAGAATGAAATCCCAAATACGGCTCAACCTTCTATATCTTCAAACTCGCAAAATAATACCTTCTGTAGATATTGTAAAAATATTGGTCATGATATATCTCAATGTCGTAAACGTCAGTTTAACAACTCGCGTCAAAGTAATAACTCTACTAGTCATTTTAAAAAACAAGTACATAATCTCACACCAATAAGCGATTTTGATAATAAATTTGGTAATCCGAACTCTGATCCAGATGAACATTTAAACTAAATAAGGTTCCGGTTACGCGTCGTACGGAATCTTCAACTCAAACCGACGCTTTTGATGTCTTATCGAGACAGTTTCTCAATACTAAATCCACTGAATCTAATACTAAATCCACTGAATCTAATACTAAATCCACTGAATCTAATACTAAATCCTCTGAATCTAATACTAAATCCTCTGAATCTAATACTAAATCTACTATATCCACTGAATCTAATACTAAATCCACTGAATCTAATACTAAATCCAATGAATCTAATACTAAATCTACTATATCCACTGAATCGAATACTAAATCCACTGAATCTAATGCCAAGTCTACTAAATCCACTGTATCTAATACAAAATCTACAAAATCCTCTAAATCGAATACAATGTCTACTAAATCTAATAAATCCACTGAATCTAATATTAAATCTACCAAATCCAATCAATACTCTACTCCTATGTCTAATAAGTCTACCAAATCTACTATTTCAAATACTTCTACTAAATCTCCTAAGTACAATAAATCTATGTTACCTACCATGTCATACAATGAAAATAACAATTGCCCATCAAATAATAACAATTTAAATAACGTTTCTGATTCGTATTCTAATTTATTTGAAATTAATTATAACAATAAAATACATTTGCCTCATGTGTATATTAAATCTAAATACTCTGATAAATTACTAGTTCTTTTAGTTGATTCCGGTGCAGGTGTATCACTAATAAAACAATCCTCGATGCAAATTCAACCAAAATTAGTTTCAGAAATTGTTCAGTTTAAAGGAATCGACAAAAATACGGAATACTTAAAAAGTCTTGGTCACTTTCAATTAGATTTTATATTTCCAAATAATGACGTTATTTTCGGCAAATTTCATTTAATACCAGATTGTGTCGACGTAGAATTTGATGGCATTATAGGTAACGATTATCTCAAATCTCATGATTCAAAAATAGATTATAGGAATAAGACTTTAAACATAAACGATCATGTTTTACAAATTCATTTTTCCAAACCAGAATATACTATTCCTGCACGTTCGGAAATGATCGTAGAATGCTATGTTCTAAATCCCGAAGTAACTACTGGATATATCGATAAGTCTGAAATTCAAAAAGGTGTGTTTTTATCTAGTTGTCTCGTTACACTTAAACAAAACAATCATGTCACTGTATCAGTTCTTAACACTAATACTGAAGATGTCAAAATAAAATCTCTTTGCGTAGTACTAAACCCTTGTGACTTATTAGATGATTATCTGCATAATATTAACACTCTAAATCTTTCTAATTCCTTCAATCAAAATACTATATCAAATAGATCCTATGAAGTTAAGAAACAAATACGAACTTCACATCTTAATTCTGAAGAATCAAAAGCCTTATTTGATTTGTGCTCTGCATATTCCGATCTGTTTTATTTAGAAGGAGACACTCTTACTTCTACTAGTGCCTTGGAACACAAAATTAAAACTACTAACTCACAACCGATTCACGTCAAAACTTATAGATATCCTGAATGTCATAAAGAAGAAGTTAATAAACAGATACAAAAGATGCTCGATCAAAATATAATCAAACCTTCAAATTCCCCCTGGTCTTCTCCCATTTGGGTAGTTCCTAAAAAACAAGACGCTTCTGGTCAAAAGAAATGGCGTATAGTCGTAGATTATAGGAAATTAAACGACGTTACTGTCGGAGACGCTTATCCTATTCCTAATATCACTGACATCCTGGATCAGTTAGGTCATAGCAAGTATTTTACTACATTGGACCTGGTGTCAGGTTTCCATCAAATTCGCATGGATCCAGAAGATGCCCCTTAAACAGCTTTTTCTGTTCCTAATGGTCATTTTGAGTACACTAGGATGCCTTTTGGTTTAAAAAATGCGCCAGCCACATTTCAGAGACTTATGAATACAGTTCTCGCTGGTCTTCAAGGTCTCCACTGCTTCATTTACCTTGATGACGTAATTATATACTCCCACTGCCTCTCTTCACACATAGAAAAACTTAAATTAGTCTTCGATGCTCTCAGAAAGCACAATCTGAAATTACAACCAGATAAATGCGAATTCCTACGACGAGAAGTTGCGTATCTTGGTCATATCATCACTGATAAAGGTGTCTCTCAAAATCCTGATAAAGTTAAGGCCGTATCCAAGTATCCTACACCCAGAAATCCAAAGGAAATAAAATCATTTCTCGGGCTAATAGGATACTATCGAAAATTCATAAAAGATTTCTCAAAAATTACTAAACCCCTGACTTCACTACTTCGTAAAGATACTTCTTTCAATTGGACTCAAGATCAAGAAAATGCTTTTAATACTCTTAAATCAATGTTAACTAGTGCTCCTATTCTTCAATATCCTGATTTTTCTAAAGAATTTATTCTTACTACTGACGCTTCTAACTATGCTTTAGGTGCAATACTTTCACAAGGAGAAATTGGCAAAGATCTTCCAATCGCATATGCCTCTCGAACCCTCAATAGAGCCGAAGGTAATTATAGTACTACAGAAAAGGAACTTTTAGCTATTTTATTTGGTGTGAAAACCTTCCGACCCTATCTTTATGGACGCAAATTTAAAATTGTGACGGATCATCGTCCTCTTGTTTGGTTATTTAATTGCAAAGACCCTAGTAGTAAATTAGTTCGATGGAGACTTAAGTTAGAAGAATATGATTATGAAATTGTTTATAAATCTGGCAAAACTAACCTTAACGCTGATGCACTATCTCGCCCTCCTATAATATGTCCTGTCAATGATATCGATCTTACTAACGACATTACATATGGCAACTTTCTTCGATCTCGTTCTAATCCAATGGTATTTAGTACTGAAATCCGTGAGTTTAATCAAAGTCTGTTAAAAACATCCTGCTCTACAATCGCTTATCCTACTTCAATTGATCTAGACTCATCTAATCCTTACTGTGAAGAAATTGTTAACCTCCTAGATGATAAAGAATCTTTTATAAGCTCCGAGAAAGAACTATATTCACTAAAGAACACTAATATTAATAATAAATTATACATCCATATGTTTACTAAAATTCATCACTATGATTCTTGTACTTATAGAGAATTATTTAAGGTGTTAAATTGCCTCCGAAATGAATTAATTATATTCCATCCTGATGTAAAAGAAATTTCTATGTCTGACTTTTCCAATCCCTTTGACAAACTAGAATTTATTATAATTTACGAAATCATATCTTTTATTTTTCATAACACACATATCAAAATTAATATCTACCACAATAAACTCATTTATCCTAAGCCTAAAGAAATTCCTACGATTTTAAAAGATAATCATGACTCTCCTATTGGTGGACATATTGGTTCCACACGTTTGTATAATAAACTCAAAGATTCTTTTTACTGGAAAGGTATGAAGAATGATATTGAATCATATGTTAGACAATGTCCACAGTGCCAACAAAATAAAGCTTTACGTGCTTGCAATAAAGCTCCGATGGAGATAACTTCTACATGCCAGGAACCTCTCCAAAGAATAGCAACTGATATTGTTGGCCCTTTACCAGAATCAGGTCTGGAAAAATATAAATACATCGTAACATTTCAGGATGATTTAACAAAATACTCCATGGCTTACCCTATTACTAATTCGACAGCTGAACAAACAGCTGACTGTTTGATAAAATTTATTTCTCATTTCGGTATTCCTAAAACTCTTTTATCCGACCAAGGTGTTCATTTTATTGCCGAAGTATACAAACAAATTACTTCTCTTTTCAAAATAAAACATCTTTTTTCTACTCCATATCACCCCCAAACTAATGGCGCACTTGAAAGAAGTCACGCCACATTAAAAGAATATTTGAAATCTTACGTGAATGACAATCAAGATGATTGGCATAAATATCTCCCAACTGCTCTTGTATCCTACAATTCATCTGTTCATTCTTCTACTAACTTTACACCACATGAATTACTATTTGGCTGTAAACCAAACCTGCCAAGTTCTATCTATGATATCGAACCAACAGTCACATACCCTGATTATATAAAAACTTTGAAACAAAAGCTTATAAATACTAGAAACATAGCCAGAGAGAATATCCGCCGTAGTAAAGAGAATTCCAAAAATTATTATGATAAAAATACTAGAAATATTACTTATAATGTCGGAGATATGGTATATTTAAAGCAACATCATAGATTACGTAAAGCCCTTTCTAGCATTTGGAAAGGCCCATATAGAATTATTAAAGTACATAATAATAATAACGTTACCCTTTTAATTAATCGTAAACATGTTAGACATCATTTTGATGAAATTAAACTAGCCCATGATAATTCCCTTCCAGGGCCGTCGCGCCAGGACTCCTCGCAGGATCAAACATGACTACACCGATAGTTAATAGTCCAGGACTTTTCTACGATCCGATAGGTACATTGAAATATTATAATAACCATTGGAAGATATTTACATATTCTGATCTATCTTATATACAGCCTCATATAGAAACATTACAAAGAATTCTAGAAAAATGTAAACTAATCTGTAATACACATCAATCTACTAAAGTCAAAACTGATTGCTGGAATATCCTAAGTCCTTTAGAAAGTCTTTTTATCAATGTTCAAAATAATTACATCTCTTTATCCCATTTAACTAATTCTAATACTACTCACAAAGTTAAAAGGTCTGCCTGGATTGGTATAGGTGGTCCAATCTTAAAACAACTATTTGGTTCTTTAGACGAAGATGACGCTAAGGCTTTTACTGATGCTATTAATGCGGTTCAAGACGATCAAAGACACCTAGCTTCAATTATGAAAGAAAATATTCACTTAATAACTTCTACCATTTCATCTTTTAATAATACTATTGCCAAACTTAACGAAAACGAAAATATTCTCAATAGCAATATACAAAATTTAGGCAAAATTTTAGACACTGTTTCAGCTAATGCCAATAAGTTAGAAATAATATCACACTTATCAATGACTTTTAGTGCCTTAGAAAGTTCATTAATGATTCTTAATTTTAACCTTGAAGATCTAATCGATGCTATTCTATTTGGGAAACAGAATATAGTTCATCCATCAGTGCTAAGTCCAATACAGTTGTATAATGAACTGAATTCAAAAAGTAATGATATCCTTTCTAGTTTGCCTTTACATTTATCTCTTGAGAATATTCATACAATAATAGATGTCGCAGAAATATCTTCATTTATCAACGAAAATAAACTAATATTTGCCATTAGAATTCCTCTAGTTACTTTCGTAGATTATAATTTATATCACATATATGCTTTGCCAACTCCACACGATATTCAAAATCCAAATACTTTTGCATTAATAAATCCATCCGCAAAATATCTAGCTATGACACAAAATAGATTAACATATTCCGCGTTACAAGACTTAAGTGAGTGCAAAGTGATAAATAATAATTACTATTTGTGTAAACTAGGAAATATACAATATAGTGCCGGAAATCCTATTTGTGAAGTGACTATTTTAACTGAACACGTGAAAGGAATCCCAGAATCTTGTAATTATAAGATTATATTAGGTGAAATAGATTTATGGCAAAAACTTAGTAATAATAGATGGATATATGTTCAATCAGATATATCTAAGATATCCATAACTTGTGATGGTAAAATGAATGACTATAATATTGTTGGGACAGGTATCTTAGACTTACCTAAATATTGTAAAGCTTATCATAAGCTACTACAGTTTGTTCCGTCTCAAGAATTCGAAACTAAATTCTATGTTCCTAATCCAAATTTTAATATTATAGAAGATGATTGTTGTTCAAAAGCTACTGTAAATCAAACATTACCATATTTGACTCCTATTAAACTATCTCATGTAAATCTTGATTCGTTGCAATATGCTTCATATAAATTAAATCAAAATGAAGACGAATTAACTAAAATAGAAAATCAACCTTACCATATTAAGTATAGCTATTATTTTAGTATAATTACTACCCTATTATCTGTCTCTGTATTTGTATATTTTTCTTATAAATTGTATAAATGTCTCTGTTGTAATAATCGAAGAAACAGTACATCCTGTTGTATTAAAATTGTCAATACTTGTATGACTAAACCTCATACAAATATTCGTGCAAGGTCTAGTATTGAAATGGCCAATACAAATTATGATACAGAAAGTACTGATTCTAATATAAGTTCACCAAGGCGAAACCTTGAGTTATTGTAAAACTTAAATGTATAATCTAATTTCCACTGTATTAATATTATATTTTATAAGTCTTATTGCTTAATTAAATGTTCTCTTCTTATTTCTTAATCATGTTAATTTCTATATCGTTACTTGGATTATACTCACATACTTCTTCTATTCCGTATGTTCCGTTTTAAAGGGGGGAGATGTTACATCCCTATTTTCACTGTCACATCACTAATTGTTAGAGTAAAATGCTGACTTGCAATTATTGCTGGTTTACCTAAATATGATATTATAAATCAGCAATAATTATGCTATAAATACGTAAGACTTTACTAAATTAGTCCAGTTGGTTATTCTCTAGCTAAACTGCTCCCCAGCTACGGACCTGGTTCTTGCCTGCCGGCTGGCTATCAGTGAAAGCTAAGGATACACTCCGGGTCTACTCTGCCCTTCGCTAGGGCTATCCGCGCCGTATAATCCAAGTCGCGTATAAGTTTTAAGTTTAAGTAGAAATTCTGTGTGAGTAAAAACTTTCAGTAAATAAATAGTCGTAAAATTTCAGTGCTGTGTTTTTTTTTATAAGTGCTGAAAAGGACTATCTAACAGTACTATGCCAAGTGTAGTGGGTTCAAATTGCACGTGAGACAACACTGTGTAATTCATGAATTGTTGTTCTTAGTTTTGTGTTTCATGTATGTTGTAAAGTTCCCCGCGACACAGGATTTACATTGTTGTCTTTAAAAAAAGAAAACGCGGGAGTTGTCTTTAAAAAAAGACTGATGACTTAGTGAAAAGTCATTAAAAATTTAATAGAAAATTACATTATCATCCCCAATGCAAGTAATTTGATATATAATTGTATGAAATTTCGAAGAATTTTATGCAATGATGCCCACCTCGTTGGTCTATTAGTTAGCATATGCGACCGACGATTCAACCTCTTGAATCGTCTCGAGTTTGATGCCTGGTTTGGGACAATAGTGTTGTTAGGTTTTTCTAACAAGAAATTCTTAAGTATGAAATAAGTATGCCCGTAGTATGGAAGTTTGGCGATGTTTTACCCCTCTGTTGTCATGAAAAACTATGGCAATCGTCATTGGGAAGTCAGTACCATCAAATATAACCTTCAAATTCAGTTTGCCTTCAGGTTTACGGTGATTCGATTCCAATCACCCCGGGGATTGGAAACTGAAATTCAGGTAAACTCGGTTGACCCTCGGACTAGTGGCTGACCCCAAATTATGGTTGGAAAAAATAAGGCTAGGCAGATGATCCCTTGATCTTACATTGAATATTAACAAACAATCCAGGAAAGAATTAGAGGAGATTCTATAATTTATCAGAATATTTAGTATGTTCAATGTTCTAAGAAATGCGTCTATGCCGCCACAGTTGTATTTCGTCACCATTTTCATTTCTGCACATCACTAGTAGTGACATCTGTCATTTGTCAATGTGTGTTTATCAGATAGTTATACAACTGGAATTGCAAACGGAAATTATAAATTCAACAAACTGAAAGTTTAAAATCTCATTAAAGTTTATACTTCTCTAACAGTTTTATATGATATAATGGCTACAAGTGATCCCAAACCAGAAGTTAAGGAGGAAGATTCAAAGAAACCGATATGTTTGATAATTCTAGGTTAGTCACAATGTTATTGTTATAATATTTGAGAAGTTTTCCACTCTTAAAACTTATATTTTTTTGGAATGTGTAGGCATGGCAGGCGCAGGAAAGACGTCGTTTACTCGTCGCTTGGCGAGCAGGGTCTTAGAAGGAGTCAGACCTTACTTGATTAACTTAGATCCTGCTTGTAGAGAAGTACCATATCCGGCCAACATTGGTGAGACTTATTTACATACCCTTTACTACATTCTCAAATATGATCTGCTTGTTATTATATCTTGCATTGTTTGTAACCATGCAATTTGTTAAATAGCATTAATAAGAATTCTCAGTAACTTCTTTAGAATGTTTTGAAGTACTACATAGGGCAACTAAGTTTAAAAACTATATATCAATATTGGTTGTGTTGATATAAGCTGATACAAATAACTAACTAATAATATGTTTGTTTCACACCTATATAGTTCATAACATATCAAATCATACAATAGTAAAAGTTGGCAATTTGATTGTACTAGTAAATATTATGTAAAATAAGGATGTTCCATGAATGATTTAAAAGTTATTTTAATTTAATGTTGTCAATCTTGTTGACTGCCTTGTTGGTCTAGTGTCTAGCGTATGCAGCTGCTGATCAAGAGGTCTTGGGTTTGATTCCCAGGTCAGACCAAATATTTGTGTGATCCACAAATATTTGTTTCGGACTTTGGGTGTTTTCACCCAAAATAAAGTATGCTTATGTACACAGCAGTAACACCTACAGTAACTGTATTGATTATTTATCCATAGATATAAGAGACACGGTGAACTACAAAGAAGTAATGAAGCAATATGGACTTGGTCCCAACGGTGGGATTGTGACTGCCCTAAACCTGTTTTCCACAAAGTTTGGACAAGTTGTAGAATTGATTGAAAAAGCTGGCAAGAAGCACAAGTACTGTATTATTGATACACCAGGTATTTAATTTTTGTTAATTTTATGTCCATAAGTTGTATTTACTTTAAATTACTTTCTTTAAATTTTTTGGAGATGCTAAGTAACATCTACTTAGTTGTATACAGGGCTTTATTTGAGGGGGCATGTGCAGTCACACAGTGTTTCCAAAGAAAATTCAAAAATTTTGAAAAATTGCTCAAAAAACTGAACTTAGAACTTATTAACATTAAAAAGAATAGCCTTACAACTTTCTAGAATTAGCGTGCCCCAAAAAAGAAGTGACAAAAAGTCCTGCAAATGTTACAATACATAAAATATATTTTTTATGTAGTAAATAATTTTAATAATTTTTTAAACCTATCTTAAGGCCGCTGCATACGTGACGGGATTTTGCACGGACGGGACGGGACGGGAAGTTTTGCAAACATCGTTTCATTCAAAATGTATAAGGAAATGCATACTTCACGGAGACACGGACAGGACGGGAACGTGGCACGCACGGGACGTGCTAAATATCGACGCCGACGATGTTTAGCACGTCAATAGCGATTAAAGTCAATTCTTGAAATGAAAAATCCATCTTTCCTTGTTCACAACACTAGCACGTTAGATCCGAGTCACAGTCACGGTGCGTATGCATTTACATCACGTCCCCGTTTATAACGAGGCAACCACGTCCATGTCCCGTCCGAGGTAATATCTCGTTACGTATTCAGCGGCCTTTATAAACCTACCAGTTGAGTACTGTGCTGTTGCCCGCGTTATTGTTGTAAATCGCGATCAATGCAGCGAAGCGAAGCTAGTCTAAATTACTCTCTATGACATCAACTATCTGCCTGTGAAAGTCCTGTCGAAATTGGTCTAGCCTTTCCAGAGGATAATCTCTGGATTGAATTAAGAGACAGACAAAGAAAAAAAACTGTCTTAATATATACTTTCATAGTGCATTTGGAAAAAACTGTTCACTGAATATTACAAGTGGTTTTTAGTTTTAAAGCAATATAATTATGTTTCTAATTAGAGTATCATCCCATTGTTTAAATACTTGCAATATTTATTCATCAATCAACAACCTTAAGGTTAACTGCTGGGCTCGAGCCTCCTCTCAAGAGAGGGTTAAGGTCATGCCTACCCACACTGGCCGAGTGCGGGTTGGGGACTGGCAGGACACTTTGTGGCTACAAAATCATCAAAATCATCGAATGCTTTTAAGCAGCACCAATACTTATATACAATAACTGCCTCGTTGGTCTAGTGGATAGCATATGCCGGGTAAGGCCAAAAAGTGTTGTTTGGGTTTTTCTTTGAAAATTACTAATAGCATCCCGGAGTTTGAAAGTTTGGCGGTGAAATACGCCCTAGCCTCAGAGAGCACGTAAAGCCGGTCCCGGTTGTCTTGAACATCAATGGCAATTGTTATTGGGAAGTCAGTGCCCTCAAATTTACTGACAATTAGTTCAACCTTCGAATTTCAGTTCTCCCTTAGGGTTGCGGAGGTCCGATGCCAGTCGCTCCGTGGAAAAACTGATATTCACGTAAAACTGGTTGACCCGACCCCAAATAATATTGGGAATAAGGCTAGGAAGATGAATCCAACTTTAATGAATCATTTTACCTTCTTCCAAATATTACCATAATCTTGTTATTTCAGGTCAAATTGAAGTATTCACATGGTCAGCATCAGGTACTATTATAACGGAAGCATTGGCATCTTCTTGTCCGACTGTAGTAGTATATGTAATGGATACAGTCCGTAGTGTGTCTCCGGTTACGTTCATGTCTAACATGCTGTATGCCTGCTCGATATTGTATAAAACACGGTTACCTTTTATTGTTGTTATGAATAAGGTATGTGAACCATTTTTTTACTTTCTTTTGCTGCTATATTTTAAACTTTACAGTTTATGTATGTAACTTACATGACAGGTGACAGTTAGATTGGTCAAAAGACTATAATCTCACTTCTTCTGTTTCTTTTGACTAGTATCCAGAGGTAATGGAGGAAGATTCAATCACAGGACACATAATATTCTGATATTTTGTGGGTAGTTGAAAATTTATGATAAATCAAGAGAGAGAGAGAATCTATCTATCCTATTCTAAAAACAGTTATTTCTTTATTATGTTACTTATGTAGGTTTGTATAGTCAAAGATCGTTACAATAATTGTATCGACTTATTAACAATAGTTATGAAATGTAACTTGCATTCTAAATATTTTGGTTACTCAATTTTCAGACTGATGTTGTAGACAATAGCTATGCAGTAGATTGGATGAGGGATTTTGAAGCGTTTCAAGAAGCGTTAGACGCGGACGGTTCGGGTGAAACAGAAGGTGGCAACACTTATATAGACAACCTGACTCGGACTATGGCGCTCGCCCTCGACACGTTCTACTCGGACCTAAGATGTTGCGGAGTTAGTGCGTACACCGGACAGGTTAGTGGCATTTTAATTACATTTCTGCACGATTTTCCTCGTAGTTTACTGCGCTAAGTGTTGTGGGTCCAAATCTGACCCGGGAAAACACTTTGTATGATCCACAAATTGTTATTCTGAGTTAGGGTGTTTTCTGTGTCCACTTCCTAATGCGAGTTGTCTTTTAACAATTTAGTATTGTATTTGTTTTAATAAATTAATAATTAAAATTATTCAAAGAAAGCAGTGGCACTTTTGTACTATATAAAAATAAAAGATAAGAAGAATACCCATTTTTATCAGAATTTAAAGCCGACTTTTAAACGAATTAATATACATTTTGGTAATTTTAAGAATTGTGCATATATTTAAACGAGTGCTACTATACCCTGCAATACGTTACATTTGAGCAGGAGAATTTTCTTAAATGTGATTCATGATAAAAACTGTTCTTGATTCTAAAATAAATTAACTTTGAAATATGTACTTTGCAGTGATTATACTTTTTGCTTTCAGGGTTTAGATGAATTTTTCAAGCTCGTTGACGATGCTGCCGAAGAATATGAAAAGTATGTCGACAACAAAATTAAATAAACTTATTACAATTATTTCAAGAGATGAAATATATAATAAAAATTATTGTCCATTCTCACTTGGAATGTATTTTATTTCTAGAGAATACCGAGCGGATTGGTTAAAGATGCGTGAGGAGAAGTTAGAGGAAGAAAAGAGGAAAGAAGAAGAATTAAAAAATACAGGTAATCATAACCTTTCTTTTTATATCTTTAGTATTCCAACAGAGAAAAATATGTTCACATACTTGATAATATTTTATGTTATACTAGCTGACCCGGCGAACTTCGTACCGCCTTAGAATATTAATTAATTCATAATAAAATATAGTGTTTAGTAATTAACTGATAGTGACAAATCGACAGCAGCGTCAACTAACGGGCCCCGGTCGGTACCGCCAAAATCGCTTTGTTCCTGCATTTTAAATCTGTAGTATCTTCATACGTATTAATTTAAATTACATACTGTAAAGGGCCATATTAATCTATATTTATTACAAAATGTATTTATGGTACTTAATTGGATAAGGGTTAATACTGTATTGCTTAAAATCGCTTCGTAAATAAGATATTATTTCTCGTAAAAAAAAATATGGTTATTGTGGGTTATCCCTAAGAGATAGACATATACCATCGCGGACTTTTTTGTAGACCTTTTTAAGATGTACAATACTGTAGTACATTATTTTGATCTATCTCGTAGGGTACAGCCAGCGTTTGCAATGTAAGCGTAAAAAAACACATTAGAAAACTCTAAAATTATTGTCTACTATATTATGCATGTATTATACATAAAATCCTTCCTCTTGAATCACTCTATCTATTAAAGGAAACAGCATCAAAATCCGTTGCTTAGTTTTAAAGATTTAAGCGTACATGGGGACAGAGAAAGCGACTTTGTTTTATACTATGTAGTGACTTACCTCGGGCATTTAATAACTTTAGATAAATTTAGGGCCTAGTGTGAGTTTGCATTATCAGCCTATAGCTCTGCTGAACATAGGCCTCTGCCATTGTACGTCACTCTGATCGAATATTAGTTTTCTTCACATCAATTACAGCCGCTTTCGGCGGGGAAGAATTTAGTGCGGGCTAGTTAATGTGTACTTAATAAATTCGCACTGGGTTAGGAGAAAATTGTATTGAAGTGAAATACCGAAACAGAACGCAGTCGCTATGTAGCTGATTTTTCAAACGGTAACACAGCAATTTAATTTGTGCAAATACTACCGATGATGGTAACTTATGTTAAAATACTACTGTAAAAGTTATTCATCATCATTTCATGGATCCACGGCTGGACACAGGCATCCTCCGAGTCTACCAACAACAACCATTTTTTTAGCCTCTATTTATGCTGCCTGCAATAAACAGTTTACACGGCCCTGTCACTCTAAGTCTTCCAATAGGCCACGCATAGAATAGAGTTCCTCAGTAATTTATATCTAAATGAAAAAAAAAGTCTTAGAAACCTCTTAATGTATTCCTAAAGACCTATCTAATGATACACGATAGGGTAGCTGCAAGAAAAAGAAATCTACTTTACGTGTAGGGGAGGTACCCCGAATAAAAATATTTTTCATGATTTTACAGTAGCACTTTGTCGACGTAATAAAAACACATATCCATGCAAAGTTTCATCTTTCTAGCACTAATCATTTCGAAGGTAAGCCGACGACGCACGGACGGACGGACGGATATGACGAAATTAGGGTTCCGAGTCATGAACTTCGGAACCCTAAAAAATATTATTATTACATTATTTAAACATTTCAGGTTCAGATGATACAGTGATAGATAAAAATAAATTAATAGAAGAAGTACCTATAGGTCGTGAGCTCAGCGATATGTATCTGAAACATCCAGCGAATGAGAGCTCTAGTGATGAAGAGGGCACGGAGAACAAAGCAGAAATAGGTGAGTATAATGTTACCTCAGTGGCACTCAGAGACCAGTTAACCTCGGTGATTATTTCTAATCAACGAAGGTAAGCAACGAAGGCGCGGTCAGTATGTAGATGGGGGACCGTTACTTTATTTATATCATGAATGTCGCTGTGATTCGAAGGTCACATTAAGCAGTCGGTTCCGGTGGAGGTTTTCGGGCGGCTTGGAGCCACAACATTGTCTTGCCAGGCCCCAACCCGGACTCGGCCAGGGAGAGCCACACAAGCCCAGCAGTGGGACGTTATGGGTTGTTAATGATGAGATAATGTTGAAAACTCTGTATCCTACGCTTTCACGGCTAAAGCGCTGCACATATTTCAATTATGTTATTGCGGTATAGAGTACCTTATCGTGAGATGGGAAAAGCCGCAGGCGATAATGACACGAGTTTTAGCGATGGGAACTAAAGTTAATAATTTTCGTTTCAGATGATAAGCCCCAAGATGTAGAAATGTTCCAAGACTTTTACAGAAAACATGTGAAACCCAACAACACGGGCAGTAACACGTGATTTACTTGTTATTAATTGAAAGATGTGTACATATGAGATAAATAAACGTTAATTTTATACTGTTTTTCAATTTTATTCTAAATTTTAATCCTGCCAAAGGGACTGTGTCTGTCTGATATAAAGCGACTAGAATCCTGCTTTAAGGACCTGCTGGCAGGGAGTTCCAGGTTTTGGCTGCTCGGCACAAGAAGGAAGATAGATAGATATTTCGGACATCTAACACATCTAGTCCCAAACTAAGCTGAGCTTATATTATGGCTACTAGACAACAGATATAAATACGTAAACATACATTTTTTTTGTAAAACAGAAAACACCCAAACTACGAAACAAATATTTGCAGATCACACAAACATTTGGTCTGACCCGGGAATCGAACCCGAGACCTCAAGCACAGCAGTCGTATACACTACCACTGCGCCACCGAGGCACCGAAGAACCGAACCGTTTACTTCTACTACTCTGAAACTGTGACTTCCAAATCAGCTCTTGTTGTCCTGTAGAGAAATAAATTATTGTTAACATTATTAAAACAAAAAAACTAATTCAAATAGGTATCTAAATACACATGCGAACTTGTTAAAATGTGACTCCTTGAGCCCTGTCATATACATACGGCCGGTTCAATCACGTACAATGGTCCACCTAAAGGACTAAGTGCGGAAACCGACCTACATAATCATACGGCTGGTTCGTCGTTCTCTTATTCATTTTTCGTTCATCGGTCGTATTTTCTACTTTGGCGAAGGATGAATCTTCGGCAATACCATCGTCTTCGGTCGAGTCGAGGTTGAAGCCGATGGTGTTTTCTTTGCCGAAGCTAAGCTGCGGTCCAACCGTAGTTTCGGCTTAGGCCGAATAATATGGCAGACAGCCAGTTCCATCACAAATTAAGTGTAATATACGTTAAATTACAAAAAAAATCGTACCTAGTGTTCCTCGGTAAGTTCTAAAATTATCTACACTAGTGTAACAACTATCACAGAGGTCATCATCACTTTCCATCAACAGCCTTTAACAGTCCAGTGTTGGACATTCAGGTCAGTCACGACAGAGGTCAAGTTGTACTTCAAGAACTATAATAATATCAATAAAAATATATTATGTCCTAGAACTTCTTTATTATAACAAAAAATATAGGTGCTAACTCAAACGTGTGTAAAACAATGGTATAATATAAGTACTTTAGGATTTATAGTCTACTTCACTGGCGTTTATACACAATTATCTAATAAATCTAATAATATTGGAATATGGTAACCATGATAGAGAATCCCTTATATAATCATATTACTATAAAAATATTTACTTACTAATAGGAAGTTTCGTTAAGACAACGACATGATTGTCATTTGTCGTTAGAAATTTGACATTAATCGGGACAGTTGTCACAATGTGACAAAACTGATATTGACGCAAATGTGCAATGATAATTTTTAAATATTTTCTCATCATTTATATCGCACATGACATAGGTATATGTCTGTGAGACACGTGTATGCCAATACTCAATTATAATCATAAATTCAATTACGTGTTCGCCCACACTAGATTGCCTAATCAAGTGTATATGCAACCATAAATGTCTTTACGTACCGATTTTATTACAATTTTTCTTTCCAACTAGAAAATGTGTTACGAGAGATTCCTAAGAGAAATACTAACTAAAAATATTATAATATGTATATTATCGTTATCACAACATCAAAGTGCACATAAAACCTATTTACTAAATCAAATAATTCGGCCTCGAATAAATAACACATAAATAAATAAATATACAAAGGCTGAAATAATATAATTTCATCATTTGTACTAAACCTAGAATTTATAACTTATAGTATGTTGTTTTTATTTAATTTTAAATTATATTTACGCATTAACCAAAACCCTATAATTAACATATAATTCGTGTGTTAATTTTTAATTTGTTATATATCCTGAATGTCTTATTTATTTATTGAGGTTTAATATAGTTCAAAAATAATTTTGTATTACTGTTAAAATTTAATGTAATTACTTAGATGAGTTGACAACAACTAAGTCAAATTTCTTTCTCAACTAATCATCAGGTTTTTTGAAACTAGGTCAAAGTCGGCTTTGTGTCTACTAAAAGAAAGGCTGTTAAACGATTAGTTACATACATAGATCCACACAATCCAACTAATATAACAAAAAAAATTAATTGAATATCAGAAATCATTTAAATTATTTATTTTATTTGCAGTTTTAAGGATTACAGCATGAATACTACATTAGGTACAATTGTGTGAGTCTGTCATAACAGAAGACTTCATTATGATAAAAATTAAACAACATTATCTTTTTGTTTGTTATTGTAGGAAATAAAACGATCAACATGTAGAGTACCTACCCAGAAAGGCTAAACAGGCCTATGCATTACACTGTTCATGGCACTGTATTTACTATATACTTTAAAAGTGTGAAATTTTGTGTGATTTTGTTGTGAAGATTCCCCCACCCCACATAAAACGACAGACTGTTTTATATATAAAAATAAAAATATATTTTTATTTAAAAGAAGCTGCTCTATGACTAAGTGCTTAAGAAATTTAAAAAATAAATCAAGACATTCCTGAGGACAGAGACAGGAATGAGGCGGTACGAAAAATGATAATTAATTCACTTCTACACTTTTCTAAACTTCTCTGTAAGATAAATTACAGATTTCAGTTTCAACAAGTCTTGGATACACATAATAATATGTAAGGTAAATATATCGGCAACTTTTAGCTGTTCAATGGCGGATAGCTATCTGAAATTGCAGATAGTAATAAAGATTAAAGAAACGGCATGAGGTATTCGGTTCGTCCATAACTGAAATTCCTTTAATTTGTACTAGATCATCCTCATCAACTTTTATGATGAATTTATTCATCAAATTACATATTATCATTTGCTTCTTTGAAAGCCTCGAATTCAGACGCTTTTGTGTTAGGCTGCTTTATTTTAAGTATCTACTAACGTAATTCAAATCATAGCAAGGGTACTATCACATACTACGTGACTTATTGAAGGGGAAGAGAGGGATCTTCAAACTACCACGCTTGGTCAAAAGAGTGGAGGGTAGATTTATATTTTGTCACATAGTCGTTTTATAAGTGTTGCAAATATAAAACTAATTTATCAATTTCTATGTGATGACCAGATGAAGGGAGGGTCTTGGCATAATACGGTATGTCACCGAGCGGGAGAAGGGGAGTCAAAATAGTACAAAAAGGTCACGTAGTATGGGTACGTACTCTAACATTATATGTAAGTTTTACAAACAATATCAGAAAACATATAAAAACAAAATAAATAAATTACCTAAGGAAGTAATGATATTTTAAAATTTTTGTGTGCACTAATATTATAATTAACTATTTCGTTTGAAGTGTAGGGTAATATTAAAAAGAAAATACCGTAAAAAGTATCTAATACAATTAGAAAGCTGCTATAACATGAAGAGTTAAACTTGTATGTATTTTTATAATTTTACATTTTTTTAATACATTTCTAATAGTTTTAATTTTCTTTAAAAAAGTTTTTAAGTATTTTACCATAATTTATTTAAGTATTTTCCTACTAACCTAAATGTTTTTCTGAATAAAATGTCTGTGACAAACGTTTTACTTAATTAGACAGCTGTAACTTGTTTTCAAATGATACAAGAATTATCACGAGTTGTCAGTATTAGCCCACGAGGTCACTGGTTTCGGGTCTTTGTCAATATTTAAGCAGCCGAATACGATGTCTATGTTTGTGCACTCAATTACGGAGGCCATTAATTTATTACGCAAGACGATTTAGTAAAAACTGGGTTGTAAACTTTGTTGTGTTGTTATTACCTTTAAATGTAATCATTAAAACCAGTATATTCTTTTTTTCCTCTGGTGTCTTATGTAATTTTACTAAACAAAGGGGGCAGGGGTCCGCCTATTATATTTTTTTCTTATTCAGGGGACGGACGGGATCAAAAACTAGTAAAAATGGTCTTACGTAATAAATGAATGTCCCCTCATACCGTTAGTGCATTTGGAACTAACATGCGACCTAAATTGTAGCTTTATGAATATTCGAGAAATTTGATTGTATTGGAATTCATTTTCTATATATATTCTGCATTTTCTATACACATATATATAATATATTGTGTGTAATGGTGTAATAATAGTCGTTTATATTTGAATTTCAATGATGGCTTAGCTCAGCGGGTGTGCGTTAATATCGACAGCTACAATCTTTAACTTTAACTACTCCAGGTAACGGTTAAAAGGTCTCTTTTTGAGTGATTCTTATCAATGTGTAAAAATATTTTTCTTAAGGCTTGGGGCAGACAGCAAGAGACGTGGGATGGCGATGTAGTGTGTCTATTTTTATCGCCTACATCGTTGGATGTCTGCTTGAACTAAGCGGTTATAAGTTTTTCAAAACCATACACTGATTATGAATTGTTTTTGTATAAAAATAATAGTGTGGTGTACTAAAAATATTTTTTTTGTAACTTAAAATGAATATTAAACAAAAATAAAATCGTTAAAAAGTGCATGCTCAAATGATAATAAATATACGAATAAATTAAGTCTCTCATTGACTGTGTGATGTATTAAATGTTCTAGATGATGCTCCGTGCTCTAGAAAATTCTCCGTGGTCTAAACTTAACTACACAATCCACGTGAATATTAAGGCCTTTTAAATGTTCTAACAGCTCACAGGGGTCAGTCTTCTTGTTCATCGTGTCTGTGACCATTGTGCCCGTTTACATGATTCGTCACACTGCCTCGACCAGACCGTTCTAAAGAACCTTCTTTGAGAAGCCATGCCGGTAGATATGAGACGTTGCCAGTATCATCGGTGATGGCTAGTTTGGGGTTCGGTCTTGTGTTGTGCTTGCTGCCTAATGAGGTATACCTATAAAGATATTTTTTTCAACTTTAGATACTGCATAAATTGCTTCGATTATTTTCATTTATATGTCATCATCAACAGTCCACTGCTGGACATAGGCCTCTCCTTAGAAAGGAGGTTTTGGCCTACTATACCACGCTGGCCAGACGGGTTAGTATAAGGTTGGTTTCAAGTTTTCCTTCTCTTTGCATTTATGTCTTGCGTAGTTTATCCCTTAGTCGCCTTTTACGACACCAATGGAATGAATAGGGGGTGGTGACACTGTATTCTTAATCCGTCACCACACGGACGACATTTATACGTGCTATATTTTATTTTGCAATGGGAGAGGCCTATGTCCAGCAGTGAGCTGCAGTAGGCTGATGATGATGTTAAATACATAAATGTACTAGATGAACTGCAACTGCACCCAAACATAGACAGAATGATTGTGACCAAGATTTTATTTAAGACTCCGCAATCAATATCTAATTCATCATCAATGATCAACTCATGAAATTCTATACTACTATTATGAGCAATACGATTTGAGAGAGATTTTAACCATGCTGATCCTTGAAAACCTTTTTTGCAAATAAATACAAAAAAGTATGTTTGGGACAAGTTACAAATTTTACAGGGTATTATTTAATATTAAAAATAAATATTCTAAAAAAAGACAAGTCATTTTGGTGGTTTTTTTTGGCAGGTGATTAAAAAATTGCTCGTTGTTAAACGACCGATACTCTCCAAGCAGGTCTGCATTCCTGTATTATTATAATATGAAAGAGGTAGTTGACAAATTGTCAGAATGCGAAACACCTACTCTAAAATGTCCACCAGCTCTCCTAGTATAAATACACTTACACTTTGATAAAAGAAATTGTAATAAAACTTACCCTTTTTCATATAAGACACAATATGGTACGTTATGTTGTAAGATGTAGCTCCAAATCTGATGGTAGGACCAGTTGAGTAGCGGTGACACTCGCATTATTTGTGGCCAATTTGAGTCTGTCCTCTGTTCACATAAAAATAACCATTTATAAAGACTGTATGATTATCGAGACTTATACTTTATCCGTAGTTGTATTTTCAATGATTAAATAAATGTTGAAATATTTTGTGAACAAAGTGATGAATGTTCGATAAAGAATGAAAAGTAAGTAAAGACCAACAGAGTATCGATTAATTACATGAGAACGATTTTAGCGATTTTGCGACCCCGTTTGCAGCGATAAAATGTTCGGATATTTGGCTCAACCACTTCCTAGTAATCTCACGGAATATAGAAGAGTATTTTGTGAATGAAACTTGTGTTTCTAATAAAGATGAATTGTATTTTTATATAGTTAAGATTAGCTTTCAAGATTGCTTAGAAAGTAGGCTGTAACTACATTGAAAATTAAACAACTTTACTGTTTTGTGTTATGGAAAAAATATATGATATTCCCCGAGACCAAAACTAGATGAGGTTTGGCTCGAACCCCCATCTAAACACCTCACGTAATTAATGGGCGACCACTACGATAACAATATTTCAGCCCGATGACGTCGATTGCTGGACATACGCCTCTCTTACTAATAATAACAATAATTAATTGTTGTTTTACATATAATTTGTTGTACATATAATTTGTAACTCATATGATTCTTTTCTTTTGTACTATTTTGTATTAACAATAAAGACAATAAATAAATAAATAATAATTAATGCTAGAACAATTGGTCGTGCATCACTCGCATACAACGTCATCCCGTGACTATACAAAACTTAATTATACTTATTACGTCATAAGGGAACAAACTTTGTTCTAAAACTCCTATCACCAATCATAACGTTGGTGGTATGTCGAACGTGAATCTGTGAAACTGTGAATCCAGTAGACGAAATTGCTGTGGATGTCTAGATATTTCAAGAGGTCTCGGGTTCGATTCCCTGGTCAGATCAAATATTTTTG
This sequence comes from Phragmatobia fuliginosa, assembly GCA_932526445.1. Classification (NCBI taxonomy): domain Eukaryota; kingdom Metazoa; phylum Arthropoda; class Insecta; order Lepidoptera; family Erebidae; genus Phragmatobia; species Phragmatobia fuliginosa. Next base: position 20,091,015 of record OW052061.1, read on the forward strand.
TGACCCGCAAATATTTGTTTCGGAGTTTGGTTGTTTTCTATGTATAATATGTGTATATTTACAAAAAAAAAGTATGTTTACGTATTTATATTGGGCGTTTAGTACCCATAATACTCTGCTTAGTTTGGGACTAGCTGACGTTGTGTGTAAGATGTCCTAAATATTTAATTATTTCTTTATACCTAATGCATAGTAGGAGATAATGTTGTCGTGACAGTTCCCAAGTTACATAGTAAGTTTTGATTCGTAACTATCTTTCAAAACTAAGTATATTATTTTAGATAACAGAACTAGATATAACAGATATTAGTATTATCATCAATACATTATATCTGTTATAAGCCACAACGGCGGTAGTTAGCATTTATAAACCATAACGGCGGTAGTTGCCATTTTTTTGGCTCCATCGCTTCACTGCGCTTGGGTATAAAAGGAGCACTCTGTTGTGCCGGCACGCATTTCTAACGAATGCGCCGCGGAGTGTGGATCATTGTCTTTGGACAATTAGTACTACTCTGTTAACAGACGTGGAGAGCTGTCTTTGACAAGCTAGTACTGTCTGAATTGCGGTGGGTGCGAGGAAAGCTGTCTAACAGCTAGTACAGCCCTATGTGACCGCCCTTGCTGTATAACTAACTGTAATTTGTTTAGATTCGTTACTTAATTAACGGTTGTTTGTGTCTAATTGCATTTTTTTTTTTTTTTTTTTTTTTTTTTTTTTTTTTTTTTTTTTTTTTTTTTATATTTAAGCCTGCCAAAGTGACTCTACTCTGCCTGATGGAAAGCATGAGTAGAATCCAGGAGTAGGGGTCACCATGCTTATTGTGAGGGTAGGCAATGTAGCATGGTGACCCTTACCATGGCAGCCCGGTTAGATTATTCTGCATCATTCTCCCGGCCTTCGAAGGGCGGGAGAATGATGCAGAATGATTGGGCCTCCGGTCTCACACTCACCAACGAAATACGACAGCAAGAATGCTGTCATTATTAGGATGGTCTTCTGTGTGAGGGTAGTACTGGCCGGGTCGAGCCGGCCCATTCGTGCTGAAATCAGCGTGGCTCTACTACCTAAGATTATTTCCACCCATTCCACCCATTTCTAAGATTATTTTGTAATTAATGAAATAAATTGTTTAGAATTATAATTCTTCTTTTATTATTTTTCACTTCTGGACTCTAATACTGTATCTGTAATTATATGTACCACACATGTACGACACTGATATCAGCACAAATGGGCCGGCTAGACCGGGGCAGTACTACCCTCACACAGAAGACCATTCTAATGATGACACCTTTCTTGTTGTCGTAATTCGTTGGTGTGTGAGATCGGAGGCCCAATCATTCTGCATCATTCTCCAAGCCTAGGGGGCCGGAAGAATGATGCAAAATTATCTGAACAGATCACCATGCTGCTTTGCCTACCCTCACAATGAGGATGGTGACCCTCAACTCCTGGATTCTTCTCAATCTTTCTATCAGGTAGAGTAGAGTCACTTTGGCAGGTTTAAATATTAAAAAAAAATGATTTTATTTATTTGTATAGAGATAAAACAACGTAAATATAAAAACACAACAATAGCAAGGTTAAAAAACCAAGGTAAAAAATACAATTTGTTACTGTATTAATATTGCGTTAGGTTCTGCAATCAACGACACCTTTTTTGAAAACGACTGTACAAACAGTAAATAACGTGTCACCCAGGCCGACCTCAAAAAAAACATAATATTAATTGATATGTTTGAACAATTTTAGCATAATAATATATGGACTATTTACAAGCGACCGTCAAAAATATTTCCGCATCGCTAACTGGTACCGTGCCCAGAAGTCAGGCTGTAATGATGCCACGTAGGATGATAATGCAAATTCTCTGTACTATAAAAAGGTCTGCCTGAAAAATTAATAACGCGAATCATCCGAGTTTTGATGAATTGAGAATACGGATTGTTACCATCTCTCTTCATACCGTAGGTTTAGTAAGAGCGGATTATAGGAGGGAACTATGAAGGACAGCAATACTGCAAAGAGGACAGCTTGTCATCAACCCTGTCCATGAATCTGACCGGCCAGCGTGATATAGAAGACCAAAATCTTTCTGAAGAAAGCCTTATGACCAGCAGTGAACCATTAAAGGCTGTTGAAAGCAACGCACGCGGACCTACAAAGAAAGCTACAGTGTCTTTTTCCGATACAAAACTTTCTCTTTTGGCTGTCGGAAATCTCCACACATACACATTTTAGACTCACATACAAAAGTAATCGCCTATCACTATGAAGCCAAACATAACAACAAAAAATTTCACACACACAAACACATTCTGTCTTAGCCATGTAATGCATATGCCTATTGATTTGACAGAGGCAAACTGTGATTACTCCCTACCGTGTTGCTTATGTTGGTGATAATTTTTTTGCATAATTCTTCTTCCTAGCCTTACTTCCAATATTATTTGGGGTCGGCTACTAGTTCAACCGGTTTTACCTGAATATCAGTTTTTCCATGTAGCGACTGGTATCGGACCTCCGCAACCCTAAGGGAGAACTGAAATTCGAAGGTTGCACTAGTTGTCAGTAAATTTGAGGGCACTGACTTCCCATTAACAATTGCCATAGATGTTCATGACAACCATGACCGACGGCTTTACTTGCTCTGCTAGGCACGGACGTGAATCAAAGCCAGACGTCTGATCAGCAGTCGCATACGCTATCTACTAGACCAACGAGGCAGTTAAAATATTTGCATAAATACCTGCATGAATTCCAAATTTTCACAATACGGGTCCGTCCGCCTTGTCCCCATTAAGCAAGCCTTTATCCTCGTATCTTTTTTCAATAATTGTTCTAATGAACATTTCAGATCTCCTTCTGTGACCATCATTTGCAGGCCATAATGGCTTTCAACTCTGTTGACGAACGCCTCTATCGCTTTAAATGTTTCTCCTGTTCTGATGTACATGACTTTGAGTTGTTTAGCGATGTCTTCTTTTGGGTGCATCCGCTGGAGCACCTTTAACGTAATGTCTAATAGCACTGTGCAGTCTTTGCCACCGTTGAATGAAAGAAACACTTCGTCCAATTCGTATTCTTCGAAACATTGTTTTAGAACCTGGAAGGAAAGAAAATTTGTTTGACTGCCTAGCGTATAAAACTCATAATAAAAAGATCGTTGTGGGGGCATTTCGCCACCATCTTTAGTTGATACAGTGGTTTCTACAAAATATGAATTTGTGATTTACTAAAACTCTATTATGAGAATCTACATCTACAAAAATACTTCTATTGGAGGGGTAACATATAAATATCCTGTAAATATTGATTTAAATTAATAATAATAATAAATATTCCGGACATTAATTCTTTAAGTGGCATTTTTTTAAACTATTAATTTTGGGTTTACAACGTGGTTCCCGTAACATTCTACCCAACTGCGTCAGGAGGAGAGTTTATATGGAAATTTATACATACTTTATATAATGTCTGTCAGTTACGCTTGCATGGCCAAACCACTGCACCTACTTCAATGAAGTTGGGCATGGAGGTACTCAAAGTGTAGAAAGTTTAGGCTACTCTTTACTGGGATAATAATTTATCACATACACGCGGGAGTAACCGCGGGGAAAAGCTAGTGTAACATAATAATACGTATAACATCACCATCAACAACCCACAACGTCCCACTGCTGGGCTCGGGTCTCCTCTCAGGAGAGGGTTAAGGCCATACGTCCCCACGCTGGCCGAGTGCGAGTTGGGGACTAGTGTAACATAATAATATGTATAACATTCTAAAGTAAATAATTTTGAACAAAATACGAACCTAAACCTAACACCAAGTTCACTGACATCACAATCATTTGAATTTTTTCGTTTTTTTATTCGAATTATAATTGCGTTTTCTTTTACAACTACTGATATTTCCTCAACTCATAAACATTAATAGAAAAACGCCTAAATACTGGCACAGGATACATAAAATAATTTAAATAATAATGAATGGTTGGTACTAATCAATTGTACTTAATACTGTTTCTAGACATTGGCAACTTTTTAAATTAGAATAGACTCTAAATTTACAGAAAGAAATGGATCTAAAAAAGGTCAAGTGCGTGTCAGGCCACGCATAGAATAGGGTTCTTCAGTCACCCTTAATGGTATGAAAATTAAAATGTATATCCAATAGGTAATTGTTATGTTTACTTATTGTTGCGTTAATTTTGTATTAAAATTTTCAAGCTAGGACTCTATAATTCCTGAACTAAGTCATCTAAGCCGTTAAAGGTTTCATTTATAGTTCATCAATAGTTTTTCTTGCATTTGACGTAATATCGATAATACATTTGGCTAATTAAAAATCTGGATATAAAATTCTTTATCGCCATTGAATAATTTAATAATTGGCAATTGCCATAAACATTGTAGCTATTGCTGTTTTATCACAAAAACTAAATTTGATAAAATCACACTGTTTGAAAGCTGCTTGAAGACCTGCAAATAATTGTGATAATCTTTTGCACTTACTTAGTATAGATCAAATAGCAAAGTTCGTTATTGGCGATAATGGATATTGATCAATGCGTAAATTAAATTACCAAGTTATTTCATCGCGGTCGATAATCCGGATAACCGCGAATGTATGCAACTGAGATCCGAATGATCGATTTGAAATAAAATATTCAAAGTTAAAGTAAAGTACACTTACATTATTTGTTATTTCAAAACGTAGCTATTTTATATGTTTGTAATGGAACAGTGGCTTGAGAAAACAAACAAAAAGATCGAGAGGCTTCTCCTTTGAAGGTGGTTATAAACTAAAACGACTACAAACATAATTATGCGATATCAAGTTTCATATTTATGTTAATCAGTTCATTGTTCAAGGCAACGTTAAGCAATTTTAAAGTTTCCAACAAGATTTTCTACGTTTTTAACATCATGTACTGCAGCTAATTGAAGAACATGGCCTTGATTGAATACCTATTTATTAATGAAAAAAATTACTTGCAATATGTATATACTACCATACTACATATAAGTAACCCTGACCGACTTTTTCGCTTTCACAGCAAAACCGTTTCACCGAATTACATGAGTTTATGGAATATTTATGTCAGTGTGCAATATATAAATGTTTGTGTGACCCGCAAATATTTGTTTCGGAGTTTGGGTGTTTTCTATGTATAATATGTATGTATTTACAAAATAAAAGTATGTTTATACGGCGGAATACGGCGTACAGACGGATAAAAGGTGCTGTAGGTAAATCAAGTTAGTCAATATAATAGTTTAATCTTTACGATATCTTTTTTATTTGTAATAATTTTATCTTGTGATGTCATAACCACATGGTTACATGATATGATCAAAAAAATGTCATTCATGTCAGTTTTTGCTCCTAATATTAGATCTATTGCTCAAGATAGCAGCAGGCCTTGTATTTAAAATCATGAATATCACACCTTTTTGTAACTTTTAATTATTTTTTAATTGTACAAAAAATAAAAAGGCGGTTAAAATCAAATCTCAACTAAGTTGTACAAGGAAATAACTTCAATCACACATTTCAAATTTAATCATCCAAATTTAAAATAATAATCATAAAGTGCAATTTTTTTGCTTAATTTTAAAAGAAAGAAAACCTAGTTAAATACTTTTTTCTACAAATATGGTATGTAAGTACAAATATCATGATTTACCTCCTCAGCCTCGAGTAAAACTTCGGTCACCGGAGGCAGCACCATGGCTCACACGAAACAGCGCGATGTGAACTGAAAGCCGACCGTTAAAAAAACTGTTTTTATCATCCACAATTATTATTATACATTATATATTTACAATCGCGATACAAATTACTACGATTTGATAATGTATGTCTGTTGCGAGATCAAGGTCAGTAATCGTAATCTATCTCTTTATTGAGATTTAATGTGGTGGTGCTTAGATGTTTATAAACTTTGTGTGTTTACAGATAATTTTATATACAATGTAGATATTCTGTTCTTATCTATTACAGCATGAGCTTTATCAATAGACGAATGACCTTGCACATTTGCAAGTATTTTGTCTTCTGGAAATAAGGGAACATTGTGAACATAGAGAATTTTTTGTTTAAGTAAGTTAGTTGTATGTCTAAGATTCCTGAGTACTACAGAGTCACAAAATTAAAATTAAATACTGAGTACTATAACCTGCGATATATATATATATATATATAACGAAGTTAACTGTCCTCTTTTAGTTAAGTATAAATAAACTAATTATGGCTTCGTGTTTATGTCTAAAGATTATTCATTTCGATGTAGTAAAAATGTCATTACTTACAGTATGTTCTATGTTATGTGGGTGGTTTCCGCACTTAGTCCTTTAAGTGGACCATTGTACGTGATTACATAAACAATTAAAGATGAAAAAAAATGGCATTTCGTTTTTTGCCAATATTTCTTAAACTATTAATACTAAAGAAATTTCAAAACAAGATTCTGAAAGAGGAGGAAATTCCCGATGAGATACTCCTAACTCCCGGAACTCTATCTCCATTAGTTATAATTTTAATTTAACGCTGAAAATAGGTCTGCGCGACATTTTTAGGTTGCACGCGTGGCGTCAAAAGCGAGTACGGCACATTAATTAATTATTACTTACAGTATTTATATGTTCTGTTGTAGATTTCAGGAATAAGTAGTAGATCAAGGTAGAGCTAGCTACTGTATTCCTTGAAGGTTAGCATTAGTCACTTCTCAAAATTATAACAATACGCTGATGTAGTAGTCACGCTGATTTCAGCACGAATGGGCCGGCTGGACCAGGGCGGCACTACCCTCACACAGAAGACCAACCTAAAATAACAGCATTCGTGCTATTGTGCTTGGTTGGTGAGTGTGAGACCGGAAGCCTGATCATTTTGCATCATTCTTGCGGCCTTCGGTGGCCGGGAAAATGATGCAGAAACATTTTACTAAGCCGCAATAGTGTGGGTCACCATGCTACATTGTATGTACCCGCAATGAGGACGGTGGCCTCTACTCCTGGATTCTACTCATGCTTTCCATCAGGCAGAGTAGTCACTTTGGTAGGTTAATACCTACTTACAAACACTAACTTGGCTACCATAATTGGTAGCCAAGTTAGTTAAATTCTTGCCTAAATACTTGAGTGGTCTGGTTACAGACCACTCAAATATTTAGGCAAGAAGACATAAAGAAATTGCTGACCAGAAAGTGGCTGTTAAGCCACTAGTAAAAAGAGCAAATAAATTCTAATGCCTTAATACAAACCTCACTTTCTGGTTTATTAGCACCTTGAAGATAAAAATAACACGATTGGAGTTATAAATTCGTCGTAAACTATTTATTGCTATCATTAAACCAATTAATATTTTAAAGAGTTTTCTAATCACGTAAATACTGTCAGTAGTTAAATTAATTCTTAAGTTTCTAAGGCTTTAGGATTCCTTCTCTAAGCAATAATGGAAGCATCCCCGCGTGTTACGCCTAGTCTATAGGACCACAGGGATGTATTTTAATAGCTGGTTTAATATTAGTACAGGGTGGACCAAAAGTTGGTTGAAATTTTAATCGGTAGCTGCGACGAGCAGCGACGGCGGGGTGGGGAGGAAGCTACGAAGCGCAAAAGCGGCCAATGGGAATTCAGTACCAAGGCGACGTTTAGTGATAAACAACGTGCGTTCTGTGTACGCGAGTACTACCCCAACAAAGATAATTTTACTCTAGCGCAACGAAATTTTTGCGTACATTACAACATACGGCGTAAAAATAAGGTTCTATCGATTCAATTGATTAGAAAGTGGGTATAGAAGTTCGAGGAGACAGGTTCAATAATTAATCAACCACGAAGCGGCCGACCTAAAACATCAAGAGATCCCGAAAACGTCGAGCGTGTTAGAGTGTCTATTCGTGCAAATCCTGGACTCTCTACTTGGAAGCGGTCTAACGCCTTAGGCGTGCCCAGAACATCTTTGATTCGTATTCTGACAATGATTTACATTTATAACCGTACGAAATTCAAATGCTACAGGAATTAAAGCCTCAAGATTGAATAATAAATAAACAGTTTTTATCTCAAATAACTAATTTCTTTTAAATCATAATTTGAAATGTAAACGTACTTTTGGCCCACCCTGTATCATGTATTCTGCAGACACACTTTTGTTTGAACAGTTGCTAATTTTGTATAATAAGTACTTCGTAAACACAATATTATTAGCTAGGTAGCAATAAAGGAGCCAATGACACTTACATATAACTTGGCTTTCTATCGGTAAACAAATTTGCAAAATCGGTTTACTAGCTCCAGAGATTACCTCTATAACGTCACAAAATTTACCTTTTGATAATATTAGTATAGATTTTTACGTGTTCATTAAAACAGGTATATTTAGGAGTTTTTAGGATTATTTCGCCTAACCCAAACAGAACTGTAAAGACGTTTGCAGCTTCTAGTTTCGCCATGCATGCAAGTCAATGCGCGTCTTTTGTTTGGCAGAGGGGGGAACATCGGGGTTCCCACACAGTATCTATAAACTGTAGAAGGCCTGAGGTACCTTGGGGTCCCTGGGGTTCCTTTCGAGAGTGTACCTGATTCCTCGGCTTCTTGTACCTGAGATGGTGTGCGGTTTTAGTCAATTCGAGTCGGACATAGCCTCTTGCTGGTGGTATCCGGGGGGATTTCCGCCCAGACAAAAAGAGAAAAACAGTAGGGGGCCACCATCCTCATTACGAGTGTATACAATGCAGCATGGTGACTAACACCATGGTGGCTTAGTGAGATGTGTCTGCATCATTCTTCCGGCCTCCGAAGACTGACGCAGAATGATTGGGCCTCCGGTCTCTTTTTAGGTCATCACAGTCATTTTAGGTTGGTCTTCTGTGTGAGGGTAGTACTGCCCCGGTAGAGCCGACCCATTCGTGCTGAAATCAGGGTGGCTTTACTATTAGAGAAGCTCTAACAATCTACTCGTTACCCTATTGAATCTCTGAACAACTTACGATCCTTAATTACAAGTGACAAGTTTGCTTATTTAATTGATCGCTTAATAATGCCTCGTTGGTCTAGTGGTTAGCGTATGCGACGGCTAATCAAGAGGTCTCGGGTTCAAATCCCGGGTCTGGCCAAAAAGTGTTTTTGGAATTTTCTTAGGAAATTCCTAATAGCTGCCCGGAGTTTGGAAGTTTGGCGGTGATTCACGCCCGTGCCTCGGAGAGCACGTAAAGCCGTCGGTCCCGGTTGTCATGAACACTCATGGCAATAGTTATTGGGAAGTCAGTGCCCTCAAATATACTGACAACTAGTTCAATCTTCGAATTTCAGTTCTCCCTTAGGGTTGCAGAGGTCCGATGCCAGTCGCTTCGTGGAAAAAATGAAATTCAGGTAAAACCGGTTGAACTAGTAGCCGACCCCAAATAAAACTTGGGAATAATGGCTAGGAGGTTGAGAAGATTAGCTTACGCCCGCGGCTCCGCCCGCACGTATGTCGCTTATTGCGGTAAAAAAAAAAAAATGTTCCTCTAGTTCCTCAGGCTCTAGACTATCTCTGTACCAATTTACCAAATTACCAAAGGTATCGCGAAAGCGCAAAAGACAGACAGCTAGAGTGACTTTCACATTTATAATATTAGTGAGGATATTACTTATCCTCTCTAATATATCAGGATTTGTAGTCTGCGTCTCCGAAATAAACATTTTACGTCGATGCTCAAATCTTATTAGTCGTAACATGATGAAACATAGTGCACAGTTTTTCTTGATAAATAAACGGACAATCGAACATGAAAATAGAACCAGTAAATATAGTAGGCCAAAATCTCCATTCTAAGGAGAGGCCTATGTCCAGCAGTGGACTGTTAAAGGCTGTTGATAATGATGATGAAGTTCTTTAGATTTCCGTGTTCTTCCAAACAAATTTTTCGAGTTAAGAATATAAGTTTTATTCTTTCTCTGTAATTCACTGCGCAGATCCAGTTCAGAAGTCAGAGGTTTACTGTGACGCCAAAATAAAGCTGCGATGCAATTAAAATACAAACTTATCACCAGAACAAAGTGATAGCATAAACAGTGTAGTGAAATCTAACTGCGCATTTAAGAACCGCGTGGTAATTGGTGAAAAGTCTTAAACAGTCAATTGCTGAACATAGGTTGGTAGAAAGGAGGTTTTTGCATATTATATCACGCTGGCTAAACTGGTAAAGGGTTTGTTTTCCAATTTTTCTTCTCGTTGCAGTAAAGTTGTCCTGGGTAGTTAGATCTCTATAAGATCTCTATAAGAACAGCTATAAGTTAATGACCATCCCCCCTATAATGTTTGTCAACACTACTAAACTGCATTGCAATATTTCATATAAATAACCTGATGAGATCTTGATAAACTTTAAAATTATCAATGACATTACTAAATAATGATAGACAATATAAAATAGATTACTTCTATTTTCTTTATTTTTTTTTATTTTTTTTATTTAGGCCTACCAAAGTGACTCATCTCTACCTAATGGAAAGCATGAGTAGAATCCAGGAGTTGGGGTCGCCATCCTGTCTATATTCTGTATTTAATAAGTGAACTATTTTCTGTATTGGTAACAATTTTCTGCATTAGTCAACTATTTTTGTATTGGTAAATTAAAATTGAAGAATTTTAATTTATCAATACAAGTAGCAAAAATGTATTGAATTTTTGCTAGAATAGTTACTCACATAAAAGTCTTGCTAATTTTCTATTTTTTAGCTTCGTAAGCCTGGATCTTTGACAGCATAGTAAGTTACTATTTGTAATTTTGACCTACAATAGGTATTCAATGTGTTCTTTAAGTCCATGATAAATATTATTTTGTATTTAATCAATGCAAAAACTTTTTTATAGTAAATTAATTTGTTATTTTATATATTCTTTCCACCAAGTTAATGCAGTCATAGTTTAAACCTGTCTGATATAAATTTTAGAAAAGAAAACACTATTGTCATACTTTTTTTATTATGTATGTAACATTATTAACATTGAAAAAATGTTGCAATAGACAAAATATAATTTTATTCTTAACAATAAAACAGTTCTTCACAACTACACACACACTTTTTTACAAGGAGGTTCATCACTTGCACTGAATAAAATCTCTTTTGTCAATCTGAATGTAACTCTCATCATTTCTTTTTTTGGGGACACCTTTCTAACATTGAAAACATCTATTATATTAGAAGAAACATCACACCCAATATTTTCATTTACCATTTTCTTTGCTACGTCAAATGGATCGTCACCATTCACAAAACAGTACACATACACAAGTATTTTATGATTGAAATTTTCTGCTAAACTCGCATCTTTCAATAAACCATTGAAGTATTTCAAGAATTCCACTGCCATAGCAGGTAGATTCATAGTAATATGAATCCTACCATTTAACTTTTCATTACCTTTACATAACTCCATTAAATAATCTTTAAAAACAGTGCAAATAAAATCCTTTCCATCTTGATTATAGGACTTAAAAAATGATGAATTAATTTTATTATATTTTGCATTGTGATTCAACCACTTAAAAGAATCAGGGTTCAAATCATTGGCAAAAACTTTGATTTTCCGTTTTGCCGCTGGAACTGCAAAGGGACCAACACCACAGAAAACATCAAATAACACATCGTCAGGCTTCAAGAATCCTAATATTCTTTCATGCTCCTTGCCAAGACGAGGGTTCCAGTACACTTTAGAGAAGTCAAATTGGAACAAGCAAAGGTTCTCTTTCACAGTTACAAAGAAGTCCTCTTCACCCGCAATCACTTCCATACTGAAATTTCTAAATGTGTTATCAATGATATTATTCTTGTAAACTACAGTCCTGCATGTTTTAATCTTGTCCAGAAGTACTTGTCCAATAATGAAGCGGTATTCCAGCAAGTCATCTTTTAAATTAAGGTGTATAATGTGTCCGATTTGAGAAAAACTACTGAATCCAATATCTTCTTCAGGTAGAACAGCTTTAAATATAGCTTCAGCCTTGAAGTTTTCATATGTTAGTTGTATTTCTCTGCTTTCAAAGTTTTTTCCTGAGACATCAAGTTGGCTCAGAGCTTGGCGATCACTATCAGCTATGTCAGTAAACTGAGTAACTTTTTCAGGGTTCAAATGAATGTATTTCTTGTATATGCCAGTTTCATTATCTGCTACACTCTGCACTGGCTTGAATAAATTAAGTTTAAGAAAGTAGTCTTTACAAATTTTAATGATCTTTGCCAGATTTTCTTCTTTGACCTTTAATACAGGAACACTTAAATTGCGCAAGAATTTTTCACGTTCCAACACTTTCATACCACGGACCCCAACAGGCACCAACTGAACAACAGCGGAAACACTCATTTTACGTATTATACCACCGATATAACCCGAAGTCATATCAAAATTGTGTAAAAAGTAGTAATAACATCGCCAATACTAACCTATTTAGAGGTCAGAAACAGCGTGGGACTTCCTGTGAGTTACAGCTATCTGTGAGTTTTTTTTTACACTTTTTATGTTATAATTGTAAATATTATATACAAATTTATCACAACTTTAAATCCAGGTTTTTACTTGACACTTGAAGTAGAATTTGTTCAGTGAAATTAGTCTTCGCGTACACTTTGTCAATTTTGACATTGATAGGCACGTTTCGTTTTACAGTTTCAATAAACTCGCTTGAAAGAAGATTTATTATTGAGATAAATATATAATAGAATATTATATAAATATTTATGTTATATATTAATTAAATATTTTGTATATTAGTGTACTCTTAGAGAAAAAGATATTTTTTTTATAAAAATATTTTTAAATTTTTCATACATAATTACTACATCCATGTTCAGTTGATTGCCGTGTATGATTAATAAAAAAATATATCGAACATCTGTCTCGTAACGTCATCAAGTCTCAAACTCCCAAACTAAATAGAACTTGTACTAAAGTATGGTTTCTTGACAACTGATATACCATTAGTATGTCAGTTTTTTTTTGTATATACATAGAAAATCATCTAAAATCCGAAACAAATATTTGCAAATCATACACAATTTGACCTGAACCACTACATACATACACTAAAGCACATAGGCTCGTACTGCTCCATCGAGGCAGTCAAGTTTAAACTACCGTGCTCTAGATATTAATTTTTTTGGACATCTGACACTCGCAACGCTACCTAGTCTCAAACTAGTATCTAGTCTTGTGTAAGAAATATATATTGAGACCTATGAAATACATACATATTAAACATAGACAACTTCGAAATGAATGCTTATAGCTTTGGGAACATTTGGTTCGACCCGGGAATCGAATCCGACGCCTCAGCTCAGCAATCGCATACGCTACAACTTCGCCACCATTACACTTACATTGCATATTTGATTCTGCAACAACATTTACTACATGTAAAACAACTAAGTACAGTACCTAATATTGTGTTTGTTCGAAATAAACTACTCAATTAATTAAATAATATTAAGGTTTCTTTACAAAAAAAGAAATTCCATGTCATTTTTCTGTCGCTTCTAAAGCGTAAGCAGTATTCGGTATTGAAATTTCAGATCGGTGCAGCGCTACGCTACTCAATCAAAATAGATGTCAGATCATGTGCGATGATTAATGCGGTACAGCAGATGTCAATTGCCCACATTTATATATAAAACCGGCTTATAAAACGAAGAAAAGCGTAAAATGAAACAAATCATAGTAAATATGGGAGAGTTACGGTTTGGTAGATGATGAGTGCTACTATGACCTCTGTACCAAGAAAGCTAGTATCAAGGTGTGACCATGTGTCCATGGAGTTTCTTGTCTGTTCTTCTCCACAGGATCTACGAATTGGAACATGGTTTGATTTGATTTAAGGGTGTGTTCTTCCGAGTAAGTAAGGTTATTAGGGGTCAACTAGAGCTTCCTTGTTTATTATGGAGACTCAATCAACATATACCATATGAGATGATTTATTCGTGCATTAGTGCTATCGTATTTCGTTGGTGTATCACACCAAACAGGTTGTAAAGTGGGAGAGCTATGCTTCGGTTTAAATAGAATAGCCCCTTCAAATAGATGCCAGTATTTCGCGTTTTTTTTATTATATTGCCAATGCTTCTATTTTTTTTGTATGTATTATTGGCTAGCATTTGGTTTTGACCACGTGACTTAGTGCTGAGATGACATCTTTCCGTATTTCCGCGTGTGTGAGTTTTCTTTGTAGAATGTCAGATTATCGAGTAAAATAGACTTAAAAATCAAGGCGGACGGGCATCCCAATCTAGGATTTGAACTGTTATTGTCATTTTTTTTGAATACTAATTTAGGACATGAACTGTTATTTTAATTCGCATTTTTGACGTTCACAGAATGCCACTGATGAATGGATAAGAGAACTTATCAGTTCGAGCGGAATGATATCAGGACCCCACAGAAAACTTGTGTAAAAAATGTTTTCTTACTTGTGAGTGCTACAAGCGCCTCTATTATTCCCAGGGCGGGAGAGGGGCGAGGTTGTATTAATAAACCATTCCATACCAACATAATGGACATGTTATTTTTTTTATCTAAGCCTTGAAGCCTACCAAAGGGACTCCCACCAACTCCGCCCAGTAAGATTTGTGTTACGTTTAATTCCATTCTGTTTTTAGTACTGCTATTATTAGAAGGTATATTGTGACAAATCAGTAGTTTATTCTGTACTTTCCCACGCAGCCCAGCTGTTTCTTTTATTTTAGTAGTGTAATGTTATATCGCGAAAACAAAAAGAATTCCCATAAAAATACTATTTTGAGTCTACCTTAATAGATAGACATATGCTGTCACGGACTTTTTTAGAACATTTCTAGACGAATAATTCTTTCATACATCGTTTTCAAGAATCTTTAAGCATTTAATTTTTTTTATTAATAAATTGCGTGTGCTGCACACGCAATGGAAGCTTTCAAATAAATAATTTTTCCTCGTCTTTAAAATCATACTCCGCTCCTATTGGTCATAGCGTGATGATATATATCGTAAAGCCTTCCTCGATCTAAGAGTGAAAGAATTTTTCAAATCGAACCAGTGTTTCCTGAGATTAGCGCGTTAAACAAACGAACTCTTCAGCTTTATTATTTTGGTATAGATTCCATAAGTGGTGTACTTTATAGATGCCTGGATCAATAGACAGTCATCTTCCTAGCCTTATTCCCAATATTATTTGGCGTCGGCTACTAGTTCAACCGGTGTTACCTAAATATCAGTTTTCCACGGAGCGACTGGCAAGGACCTCCGCAACCCTAAGGAAGAATTGAAATTCGAAGGTTGAACTAGTTGTCAGTAAATTTGAGGGCACGACTTCCCAATAACGATTGCCTTAGATGTTCATGACAACCGGGGCTGAAGGCTTTACGTGCTCTCCGAGGCACGGGCGTGAATCACTGCCAAACTTCCAAACTCCGGGCTGCTAAGCTGCTATTAGGAAATTCCTATGAAAAACCCAAAAACACGTTTTTGCCAGACCTCTTGAATAGCAGTCGCATACGCTATCCACTAGACCAACGAGGCTAGTGGATCAATAGACAGTCAGTCAGACAGTCAGTCAGACAGTGTAAAAAAAGCAGAGATTTACGAGAGAGATGATACGACTACTATGTTTACTGTAGTTACTGAGATCGTAACCTTCTAATGGTTTTATCGTTCACATATACCCAGTCTCGTCAGTTTTATTTTCCTCAGCAATCCTCCCGATGGTTGTATTTTCTTAACATCTCTAAAGGTTAATAGAATTTTCTCAGGTTCATTGTTACTGCAAAATACACGGCCATTTTGTACGAGTTATGTGCAATTCTAGTGCTCTTGTATTTATTTCGACGTGTATTGAACTATATATTTCTGGCTGGCTATATCAGTTTACAATTAAGCGTTATTTTTCTATCTTGGGAAAAATAATTTAGGAACTCCATAAATAGTGTTACTGTTAATTAAGATTTTTTAAGAGGTATACTTTTTCTTTGGTTATTGAATAGGTAATAAAAAGATCGCTGCCAACCAACGGGTCAGATCTTTTTTTTTTTATTTTTTTTTTATTTATTCTTTATGCACATAACAGTGACAAAGGTGGACTTAATGCCGTAGGCATTTTCTGCCAGTCGACCTTAGGGTGATGCAGAGCCAGCAACTAGGTAGATGCACACAACTTATAATATGATTTGATCAAAATAAATAAAGGATTCATATTTATACTCATACATACCAATACATACTAATATATACATAAACACAGTATATACGTTATTTATAATATATACATACATACAATATATATACATACAAAACATATATATATATATATATAATACATACATAAGTTGCAGAAGAAGAGAGTGCGATGAAATCACGGTGAATCTGATAAGGCTTTTAGGAAATGATTCTTCACCCGGTCTTTAAAACTTTGTCGAGTTTTAGCCATTTTAACCTCGAGAGGGAGTGCGTTCCATAATAGGACAGATTGTATGAAGAAAGTTGAGTGGAGGAAATCAGAACAGTGTGTGGGGCAATGAAGGAGTGAGTTTTTAGAAGATCTAAGATTTTTAGTATGGTTTGCACCTAGATACTGAAATCGAGAAGTTAGGTAGGAAGGAGAACTTGGGGAAAAAAGTAAAGAATAAAGGGTAGTTAACGCCCGTGTCTCTCTACGTTGGCGAATCGGAAGCCACTCCAAATTAGAGCGATACTCAGACACGTGATCATATTTACGTAAATTAAAAACGAATCGAATGCAATTATTGAGAAGACGGTCAAGCTTATTGAGCAGATCTGCATTCAGGTCAAAGTAGCACACATCACCATAGTCGATTATTGGGAATATAAGGGTCTGGATTAGCATTACTTTAGTTTTAACTGGCAGAAAGTTTTTAAGCCTATAAAGAGCCCGCAATGAGTACGTGACCTTCTGGCACACAGATGCAACTTGTTTTCGCCAGCTGAGAGTTGTGTCGATATATAGTCCGAGGTCCTTCACACTTTCGCAGTACGGTATAACCATACCATCGTAGATCAGCTGTGGAAGTGAGTTCAGGTCGAGCTGACACATACGGCGGTTACTTCCGATGATAATACCCTGACATTTATTCGGGTTCACTGAAACGCCAAACATATCGGACCAATGTTTAACGGCCGCCAGGTCACTATTTACTATCGAGACCGCGGACGATACATCGCACAACTCGGATTGATAATATAGTTGCAAGTCATCAGCATAAAGATGATAGGAACACTGAAGTCTAGAGGTGATAAGGTTAATGAAGATAGAAAATAGGAGAGGTGAAAGTATACCGCCTTGGGGGACGCCAGCAGTGAGACCACACCAGCCAGAGGAACAGTCTTCCACCTTAATTGACTGCTGGCGATCCCGAAGGTAAGAGGAGAACCAGCCTAGTGCTTCTTGAGAGACCGAGAAGTGGGATAGGATAGCAAGGAGGAGTTTGTGACTGACAGTATTGAAGGCATTGGAAAAATCAACTAGTACTACGGTTGTAACCTTAGCATTCTCCATTCCCGCCTTAATATCGCCAGTCACTTTCAGAAGAGCAGAAACCGTGCTATGACCCGGTCGAAAACCAGACTGAAGAGGACTAAGTAAGTTGTTAGAATAGATAAAGCGGGAGAACTGCTTATGGACGCAGGCTTCGAGCACTTTCGAAAGAAAGGGGAGAATAGAAATGGGACGAAAATGAGTAGGAAGAGACGGATCAGGTATTTTAGGCAAAGGACGTACATAAGCTTTACGCCATTGAGATGGGAATGTGGCAGATATGAGGGAAAAGTTAATAATATGGGAAATAGCCGGGAGAAGGTGAGCTAATAATGTGGTGATCATTCTCCGACTGATACCATCGGAACCAACTGCTTGGGATTTTATAGATAGGATAATTTTCTCAATCTCTCCTTCAGCAACTGGAACAAAGTGAAAAGGGGTTGAGTTGGGGAGCGGTAGACTATTGATGTAATTAAAGGTATTATTTTCCGATAGACTATCCAAAGTAGAAGAAGATGTGAAATGTTGATTCAGGGAATCGAGACTTATGGATTGAGGAAAGTCTACATGACGCGATCTGCCGATACCAAGAGTTCCGAGAAACTTCCAGATGTCGGCAGGAGAAGAAGAGTTAATATTAACCAGAATATGGCGGCGTTTAGCGTTCCGTATCATCTGGTTACACTGGTTTCTAGCAGTCTTATATAGTTGCCAGTTAACTTCAAGACGGTCTCTCTTGTAATTTCTAAAAGCTCGATTGCGAGATCTCATAGCCTTCCGTATATCCTTGGTCATCCAGGGCGCTGGTGGTCTTTTAACCCTAACCTTTTTAATTGGTGCGTGAGTATCATATAGTTTAGTCACTTCTTTATTAAATATGGATACCTTGTCATCGATAGAGGTGGATTCGATCAGTGGTGACCAGTCAATACGTGAAGCATCATCGCTCAATTTATCGATGTTCATTCGTCTAAAGCAACGCCTGTGCAGGATTTTGGGTATGGGTTTCGGGGGTTTAAGGATGTAGGAGAGGAAAATCAGGTCATGATGTGAGAATTCTGGAGCGTCTAGTTGACCATGAGAGGAAACAAAGGACGGATCGGAAGTGATAATTAAGTCTAGCCAGGTGTCTTCGCCATCCTTATTGTGATGAGTGGCATGTAATGGTAAAACATGAAGGCTGACAGACTCAAGAAGGAATCGGAGTTTACAGGAACGACTGGAGGTTTGATCTAGGAGATTGGTATTGAAATCACCCATGATGATATGATGAGCATACTCTGTACCCAAGGATTCCAGGACTGATTCGAATTCAGTGAAGTAGTCAATAGAAGGGGGACAATAGACAACACCAAGAACGACTTTAACGCCCCGAACACAAACCTCTAAGAACAAGAATTCAGAGACAGTAGAAGAAAAAGAAGAAATAATTTTGTAGGAAAAGTCACTGCGTAAGTAAATTGCCACGCCTCCCCCCCTCCTCTCCATCCGGTCATTCCGGATGAGTATAAAGCCAGGTAGGGGGTAACAAGTAGAGAGAAGATGTGGTTTAAGCCAAGTTTCGGAAATCAAAACAGCATGAACATTGGAGTCGTAGAACGCATCGTACAAATCAGAAAAGTGGCTAGGGACACTTTGGGCGTTTATATGACACATATTAAGTAAGTGGCTTTTGTTTAAATTAAATTTGTTGCGCAAGACACCACCGAGGGTATCAGTTACGGAGGAGAAGCTTTCATTACTCAAGTCGATATCAGACCCACATGCAGAAACATAACAATCACTATCTGACAACATTAATACAAATATATAATAAATACTCGTATATATATATAAGTAAAACAAAATTCGATTAATATATATATACAAATATATGTGTATCTTCAAGATTTTCTAGTACACCGTTTGTATCTCTGCACCACCCGCCAGCTTACATCACTAGAAACATAAAAGAAAAAAATCTAATTATGACATAAAACAAAAAAAAACAGAACCACGGTACCCTTTGTAGTAAGGCGCAAGGAATCCTAATACCAATGAACATTGTTTCGTGCAGCGTATCCGAACGGTAGTGAGTGAGATGAGTGAACGTTAAAACATCTATATTCTATGTCATTTCTTAGTAATTCACTGCACAGTGCACACAAACAAATGTCACTATTGATAAACAGACAAAGGGTACCTACATTAATATTCTGTCATTCCAATAGCAAAACAAAGTTGCAGAAGGCAATACAATTGAAAGAATGTGTTTATATGAAGGAAATTAGACTTTTGTTTATAAGGAGTACTCGAATTAAGGTAAATTTTAAAACATATGATTTACATTCAAAGTGAAACAAACAAAGAGTTCAAGTTACCAAATAAGTTGAAAATATTGATCGTCACTACCAGACTACAATTATTGTTTACGAGACCTGTTATCTCCCGCGGATTGGTCACTAGCTCCTGAGGAAGCCGATTGAGCCTTTGGATACTTCATCAGCAGCGGGTTCAAGTCATCCATAGTCGTTACCTTGTGCCGGATGCCACCAGGGACCTTGACGACTATGGTTCCGTTCTGAGTCCAGCTAGCAGAGACCCCAAAATGCATCCTTGCCTTGGCGAAGATGGATTGCCTGGTTTTTGTCAGGAACTCCTTGACACTAATAGAAGAACCCTTAAGTCCTGATTTGGCCTTCCACACGGACGACCTATCATCCACGCTGGAGAACTTAACCAATATAGGCCGTTGACGCTCATTACTCGACACTCCAAGCCGGTGGCAAACCCCGATAGAAGAAGCCGTTATGCTCTTAAGGCTCAAGTGGTTGTTGATTACTTGAAGCATTAGAGCCTTACAGTCCTCTTTCTCATCCTCTTTGACGCCTTATATATAACTTTTCTTATATATAACTGTCAATCAAGACGTCTCCGGTTCAATATCCGGGTCGGGATAAAAGTGTTAGTTTTCTTCCAAAAAATAAATTATAACAGCCAGGAGTATTGTAAGGGCCACCGCAGACTAGCTACTTTTAGCATCGGCGATCGGCGATTTGGCGACTGCATCGATGCTGCATCGCGTTTTAGCGACTTCCTGCGTTCGATCGCGGTATCGGAAACGCGCGTTTGAGCGACTGCTCAGATGCCAAGTCGCTGCTACCGGCATCCGAATGTGTACGGAGAGTAGCGTTCAGCTGCTGTGTCGCGCTTCTAAAAAGCGACTGGATCGCCGCGTTTGGCGTTTTTAAGTGTGCGGTGTGGAGCGTTCGGTCGCTGTATTTAGCTTCTAAAAAGCGACTAGTTGCCGATCGCCGATGCTAAAAGTAGCTAGTCTGCGGTGGCCCTAAGTTGGCCGTTTAACTTTTTTGTCTTTTATTGCTATGAACATCTTACCTATAATCGAATGAACACAGAGCATGTATTTGGATGAACTTTTTTATTACATACTTGATTTTGTTCATACAAGCTCCGCTTAGTTTGGGCCTAGATGGCGTTGTGTATAAAATGTCTGAAAAAAATATTCATACATAAGGCTTCCTAAAACGTGATCTATGCTGAGAAATATTTAATTCATTAAATTTCCTTTAGCCTTTCAATTCATCATCTTCCTGGTATTTATTATTCCCAATATTATTTTTGTTTCACTGGAACGACTGCCATCGGCTCTCTACAACCCTGAGAGTATACTGAATTCGAAGGTTAAACTTATTGTCACTATATTTGAGGGAACTAAGTAACTGTATTATGATCGTGATGTTATTTTAGTTATGATGATAGTGTTCGTGAACCATTTTCTTAAATTTACTTAGTGTTTGCACTTTCTTAATATTTATTGATTCATTCCATTCCATAATCGTACTGCTTCAACAGTAAACGACTGATTATATGGTGTCTCAGATTCTCGGCTGACCGCAGACATCTTGCATGTGTGTCATTGAGGAACTTGAATCGTTCTTTGAGATAGAAGGGAGCTCTAGGATTGAACAAAATGTTATAGAGAAGAGTGAGAATATGAGTATTCCGGCGAGAGCGAATTGGAAGCCACTTGCACTAGCCACACAAGAATATTATGTAAAAAGCGGCCAAGTGCGAGTCGGACTCGCCCATGAAGGGTTCCGTAGCAGCAAGTCACATCATATGAAAGTTTTTGTAGTTCGTTTTAACTTTTATCGATGTTTTATTAATAGTTTTTTGATTGAAAGAAATGTAAATTGCGGTTTATGATTTATGACGTATTAAAGAAAAACTACTAGATCTCCTTCAAACCAATTTTCGTTGGAAGTTTGCATGGTAATGTACATCATATATTTTTTTTAGTTTTATCATTTTCTTATTTTAGAAGTTACAGAGGGGGACACACACACATTTTAACACTTTGGAAGTGTGTCTCGCTCAAACTATTCAGTTTAAAAAAAAATGAGATTAGAAACCTCAATATCATTTTTGAAGACCTATCCATAGATACTACACGTATGGTTTTAATGAAAAAAAAATTTTTGAATTTCAATTCTAAGTATGGAGACCCCCAAAACTTATTGCTTTTTTTCAATTTATGTGGAAAAATTTTATGCGGTTTACAGAATACATCTACTGACCAAGTTTCAACAGTATAGCTCTTATAGTTTCGAAAAAAAGTGGCTGTGACATACGGACGGACAGACAGACAGACATGACAAATCTATAAGGGTTCCGTTTATTGCCATTTGGCAACGGAACCTACCTATTCTGGCCCACGTAGTTATCAACACCCCATGTTGTCCCATTGGATGTTGGATGTTTTAAGCTGTCCGAAGTCCTCAAACTAAGCTTTACGACTATCTTATGACATCAACCTGGACCGACTGCTTAACGTGACGCTCATAACATATCATGCCACACACGGTCACCCATCTAGGTCTAACCGCGCCGTCGTTGCTCTGTAATTTTTCCAATCACCTAAGGCCACGTAGTATAATAGACCAAAATCTCCCTTTTAAGGAGAGGTTTGTGTAAAGTAGTTGACTGTGTAAAGCTGTTGGTGTGATGTACCTAAGTAGGAACAGGATAAGGTTCTTATCTGATAAGGGGCCGTCCATTATTCACGTGTTTTTTTTGGCATTACATGGTGAGTTTTAAGACTACCCCCTTCCCCACTCCTATATCACGTGTATTTTTTAGTACCTACCTACAAAGAATCTTACTTTTTTTAAATATTAATAAAATACAGGTTTATGTATCAACTAATTTTATTATAGAAAATTAAAGACTATATTAATTACTTTCAGAGGTAGAGTGGAAAGGTTACAGGTTGACTGACATAATAATAATGAACGAAATGCGAAAACTTGCAGAAAAAATAAATACAAGTGACATATGACTACAACCCCCTCCACCTCGTGATATTTCCTGATTTCTGTTTTTAAACTTTCGCGACTTTTACACATACTTATGTTTTTTACTGTAATCGGGACTTATTCGTGATAAAATCAAAAAGGTTACGATACCTTCTATTTTCCGACGTTTCGAACGGGTTATACCGCTCGTGGTCACGGGTAGCCTACCCGTAACCTTTTTAATTTTAATGGCGAATAAGTCCTGTTTACAGTAAAAAACATGAAGATTTCGTGATTTTTTGGAACCCTTCCCCCACCCCCCTTCGAGCCTCTCTTGATTTATGAACTGCTCCAAATGACAAAGTGCATAGAAATAGATATAAATAAAAACCATTTATTAATCGAGGGATCAAATTATATTTTCATCATCAATTTCCTTGTTTACAAGTAACTGTTGAAGCTGTAGATAATGACAGTCGACCTTTTCACTTCACTAATACAGTTTTCCGAACGCAATAAAATCTTATTTTGTACCAACTACCGTTCGGAAACTTCAACGAGTTAGCTTCGATTTATTCATGGTGTTTTCGATATCCAGAGAATGAGATTAAATGTAAATAGATTTAGTTCGAGTTTTATGTTTTGTAATTGAGTGGAAAAATAGAAAAGAAGTTGGGGAAATACGAAATCCAATTACTTACAAAAATATATTTTGAACGAATCTTATTTATCTTTGTGAGATGTTTTATCTAGTTGAGACTCTCAATCAGGGTAACCAGATATTTTATAAACAATTTGCTTTACAAGGTAATTGAATAATAAAATGGTACATCATCATCATCATCATCAACAGCCTTTAACAGTCCACTGCTGGACATAGGCCTCTCGCCTCTCCTTAGAAAAGAGGTTCTTTTTTTTTATATTTAGCCTACCAAAGTGACTCTACCCTGGCTACTTTGGCCTACTATACCACGCTGGCCAGACGGGTTGGTATAGGGTTGGTTTCAAGTTTTCCTTCTCTTTGCATTGATGTTGTCTTGCGTAGTTTATCCCTTAGTCGCCTTTCACGACACCCGCGGGATGAATAGGGGTGGTGACACTCTGTATTCTTAATCCGTCAGCACACGGACCCTTGGTACACTTGGATCATTTTAATTATGGCAGCCTTTAGAGCTTACAAACATATATGATCACCTTTACCTACCGGTACCAATCTTATTGTATACCTCAATAAATCTACAAACTTTGAACGAAATCTGGCCATAGAAGTGGGTTAAAACCGTACCCAAAGGAGTCGGTTCCAAACATACAGGTGAAGCAAATAAGAAGCGCGTGAAAAAATAAAAAAAATCTTACACTACTTGTTTCTAAATAGCTATCTAAAATCTAATTTAAATTTAAAGTTCAAAAAAGGTAGGTTAAATAATAATAATATCGCAAATAATGTATATATTTATAGGTACAGGTATTGCAGATGTACTTAAGAGATCATACAATCATAATTACAACTCGTAATCACTTTTTAACTAAAGTTTCAAATTCATCACTGAAAGCTTTACATGAAAATATGAAAACTCATTAATTTAAAAACCAATTCGGGGCTAATATTTGTTCAGCGATAACATGGAATTTACAAGCCCACGTTAAAATTTTCGGCGAGTGAAACACTAAACTGCTTTTTCTATTTAGATTGATAAATACCGCTTAAACAAATATACGTAAAAAACGTTTACAAAAAAAGTTATTTAAAACTGTTACGTATTCGGTATTTATTTTATTTGTGTTAGCGTCTATTTTGTTATTCATTTATGAGCAATTTTCGTTTATCTGTTCACCGTTGTAGTAAACAAAGAATAGGTAATTCATCGCTGGTGAAAATTTCGTCAGTGTTTCCACTTACGTTTTCTATTTTACCTTAGTTTCTTTTGAATTTATCCCTAAAATACTTTCATAAATCCTTTATTTAGGGAGCACAAATAAAATACAGAAAATAAACCTCAGCATTGATGATTAGTGTTCCAGAACTTTCATTATATTATTATGTCGCAATTGACCTATAATTGGCTTCATCATCATCATCATCATCAACAGCCTTTAACAGTCCACTGCTGGACATAGGCCTCTCCTTAGAAAGGAGGTTTTGGCCTACTATACCACGCTGGCCAGACGGGTTGGTATAGGGTTTGTTTCAAGTTTTCCTTCTCTTTGCATTGATGTTGTCTTGCGTAGTTTATCCCTTAGTCGCCTTTTACGACACCCGCGGGATGAATAGGGGTGGTGACACTCTGTACTCTGAATCCGTCACCACACGGATAATATAATATAATTGGCTTGATTTTGCATATTTAACTGTTTGTTTTATTTTTTGTAGCTGTTGGTTTTCCAAAATAAATAAATATTTAATATAGGTATATATAATAACAAAACGCCCACAGAAGATCACAGATTTACAGGATTAGAATTTTTGGAAGATAAACATTTTGCTTTTATATTCTTTTCGTCGAAGATGATGCTTTATTATAATTTTCTTCCATTTAATATCGTGATAACTTAATCTTGAATAACACTAGTGCCACTACTACTCCGCAATACAGAAATTACTTCAAACAAACATATCAAATCAAGAACCTATACATTACAATATGACTAAGTTCTGGTGACATCAACAAAAATGGGTAAATATTAGAAATTAGACGGATTACACATATTAGGATTCTGGGGAATCCCTAAGTAAAAGTAGTGGCTAAATCTATAATTTACTACTATAGGGCTTCCATATAGGCTTTGATATTACCGCGAAATTCCCTAAATCCTTGTATTTTTCAAATTGTCTTTAACCACCCAAAATATCAGCTATGTCCCAAAAAAAGGGAGAATTCCTTAAAAGTGAAAACACTGAATTTCGTAGAATCTCTTTCTTGTCACGCTCACGTTTACAGCTCGGTAAAGTTTTTTAATTTAAATTCGTGTTTCGAGGACAATGCAATGCAACATTGTTGAATGCTGTGCAGTTGACGGCTAAGTTTTGGAACCTTTGTACACTCGTAAAACATTGATTCATTGTACAGATACAAACAAATTCGAGTGTCCGCGGCTGCTCTGCAAACTCATTAAAAAGTTAGTATAATAAAACATAGTCTGCAGTAAAGACAAAAAGTTTAAATTGATTTAGGCGTTTAAGCGTTTCGTCCTAATTTGTTTAGGCTGTTATAATTTTACGAAGCTTAGCTCTTTTGAAGTTTAGTCTAGTATAAAACTTCAGATTAGCAAGCTTTCTTTTTAAAATAACATCTTCTGAAAGTTTTAACTAAGCCGGGCAGGATTCTTTTCTACAATTATGTTTACATTAAATTATTTTTATAAAATAATGAGAGAATAGTTTAATATAGGGATAATTATGGTTCTAATTCAAGTGTATGGATATGTCCAAATTGAAGTGAAATGTGGTCACTCTTTTTTAATTGTGAAGATACGTTAGCTTTCAATGACTTCATTCCTAATTTAAACATGCAATCTGCTTTATAAACACGTAAATTTAATTAAAAGGCAACCAACAAAAGTCCCAGTGTCCACTCGCGAGCGTTAATCCGCATTGCAAACCGCAACTCGATAAAACATATATAAGGTAATTTTATAATTGACCATCGCGTTGATTTTAACAATGTACTCTTCGCTGAACCAGGCTTAAATTCGATGAAAATTCAAAAAATAAATATTGAAAGTACGAAAACAAACAACGGCCTTATGTCCCCGAAATAAATTACATAAATTGCACAAAATCGTTCCGTGTGTTTGACAATGTCTGTATGAATAAATAACGCAATCGATTTTCGATATAATCTCCACTATTTAACAGTGCTGATGTATCGATGTTTACTATCGTTATATCTTTAGTCGCAAGTGAGAGCGACAGGACTGACTAATATTAATATCACCGTGTATTTTTCCGTATAAATGTATAACGTGACAACGTATGAGGTAACATAATATGAATATTATACCTACATACATATAGAATTAAATAACATTAGACTATATCAAGATAGATATAGAAAAAACGACATACAGACATGACAATATACATGTATATGACAAAACACTCTATTATTCCTACGAGTATATTGACCAATGCTTGCTGTATCCATTTTTAGGGTTCCGTAGCCAAATGGCAAAAAACGGAACCCTTATAGATTCGTCAAGTCTGTCTGTCTGTCTGTCTGTCTGTCTGTCTGTCTGTCCGTCCGTATGTCACAGCCAATTATTTCCGAAACTATAAGAGCTATACTGTTGAAATTTGGTCAGTCGATGTATTCTGTGAACCGCATTAAGATTTTTACATAAAAATAGAAAAAAAACAATACATTTTGGGGGTCCCCATACTTGGAACTGAAACTCAAAATTTTTTTTTTCATCAAACCTATACGTGTGGGGTATCTATGGATAGGTCTTCAAAAATGATGTTGAGGTTTCTAATATCATTTTTTTCTAAACTGAGTAGTTTGCGCGAGAGACACTTCCAAAGTGGAAAAATGTGTGTCCCCCCCCTGTAACTTCTAAAATAAGAGAGTGATAAAACTAAAAAAAATATATGTTGTACATTACCATGTAAACTACCAACGAAAATTGGTTTGAACGAGATCTAGTGAGTAGTTTTTTTTTAATACGTCATAAATCGTAACACGCAATATACCTTTCATCCAATCAATACCCTAGTATAAAAACATCGATGAAAGTTACAACGAACTACAAGAACTTTTATATGATGGTACTTGCTGGTACGGAACCCTTCATGGGCGAGTCTGACTCGCACTTGGCCGCTTTTTTATCATTAAAGTCGATACAAGTTTCTTGTCAACACAAAGACAATAGTATTAGTCACTTATTTTAAGTTAAAGTTACTTTGAGGGTCAAAACATAGTTTTCAAGCTTGATACTCTTTTTTAGAGCAAGGGAAACTATTTGAGAGTGCTAGACATCTATAAAGAATAATCAATGACCACCCGGGGAATAGAAATCTGGATCCGATTTGGCAAAATTCAATAAAGTGGTTAATTAATCTTCTCTAAACTATTATAACTATTAGACGCAAAATTGAGAAGTGTCTGTTTGCAATTTTAAATTAATAGCTTTTTATTAAATGGGAGAGGCCTATGTCCAGCAGTGGACTGCGATAGGCTGATGATGATGATGATGATATGAATTTTATATGGTGCTTGGATTAAGAAATTCATGTTCTTCTGTTCTGTTCTGTTTGTTGCGGCACATCTCGGGAATTTCGGGACCATTTTTCATAGATATAAGGAGTAATTTATATTACTTTTGTAGACTAGCTTCGCCCCGCAATTCTTCTCGCGATTGTTGTAACGGGGTTCTGTTAGTTTAGAATAAGATCATAAATTGGCAAAGAAATAAATAACTTTCCTTTTTACCTACCGCGAAGTCAAAAGAAACAGCAATATTTTTGACACTTTATAAAATGTTTGTGTATTCCATCGCATCGTCTAAGTTATGTAAATTTATTAACTAAAAATCGGCCAAGTGCGTGTCAGGCCACGCACAGGAAAGGGTTCCTCAGTCACCTATACTGGTATGTGGATTTAAAATCGTATCCAATAGATAATTGTTATGTTTACGTATTAATACGTTAATTTTGTATGACGTTTTCCAAGTGAGCGCATTTTACCATATAAGCCTTTATAACTCCTGAACTAAGAAAGTCATCTAATCCGTTATAGTTTTCCTTCAAAGTTCATTAGATAGACCACCATCACGATTTTTTTCAGATTTTTTGAGCCCGCCGTTTAGCTTTTAGAGGGGGGGGGACGCCCTGTTTTTACAAAAAAGTGCCCTTTAAAGTGGAATTTCTCGCAAACGGATACCTGAATCAAAAAATCGTCTTTGAAACCCTGTATTGTTTTTAAAATACCTATCTAATGATATCCCACACGATGGGGTAGCCGCGAGAAAAAATTTACATCCCCACTTTACGTGTAGGGGAGGTACCCCAAATAAAAATATTTATCAAAATTTTATTATAGCACTTTGTCGGCGTAATAACAATACATATTCATTCAAAGTTTCATCTTTCTACCACTTACCGTTTGGACGGTAAGTCGAGGACGGACGGACGGACGGACGGACGGACGGACGGACGGACGGACGGACGGACGGACAGACGGACATGACGAATCTATAAGGGTTCCGAGTGATATACTTCGGAACCCTAAAAAAAGTTTTATTCCTCAGCTTAGCGGCAATTTATAGACAATGCTCATTTATTACACACTTACCACTTAATCCAGGCATACGAGACCCAGACCTCCGAAATCGTACTTTTCAATTAATAAGAAAGGTACAGCCATACGTAATAATTACATGTAGTCCGATATATCACCATTTATACAGACAGTGCTGAAGGAAATACGGGACTTGAGGGCGGAGTTCGGGCCTTGGAGGGTAAAAACTCTAGTTAACGACCAACCCACACAGATGCTCTGTGCTGGATGTGAAATTCATATAATTTTTATATTCATTTATTTATGCCTACTAAAGTGAGAGTATAAGTAGAATCTAAGAGCAGGGGTCCTCATCATCATCAGACATGGCGGCTTAGTGAGATGCCTCTGCATTATTGGGTTCGATTTCCGGGTCGGACCAAATGTTTGTGCGAACCACAAATATTTGTTTCGGAGTTTGGGTGTTTTCTGTGTAAAACATGTATGTACAAAAAAGAAGTATGTTTGTGTATTTATATCAGTTGTCTAGTACCCATAATACAAGCTCTGCTTAGCTTGGGACTAGATGGTGTTGTGTGTAAAATGTCTGAAATATTATTTACTTATTATTATTAAATTAATAGAAAGGTTATTTGAATTGTTATTGATAATTTTACCTTTGTTGAAATATTTTGAGAAATAAATGTATTCTTATTTGAAGATAAGCATTGAATACCTTTGATATATTTTCCGTGTGGGGATCAATTAAGAATATATAGTGTCATCACACCTATTAATCTCATGGGTGTCGTAAGAGGCGACTAAAGGAGCAACTACGGGTACATCACTGTAAAGAAAAGGAAATCTACACTCAATTTTTTTGACGTTTGACTGCCTCGTTGGTCTAGTGGTTAGCGTATGCGGCTGCCGATCAAGAGGTCGGGTTCGATTCCCGGGTCGGACCAAATGTTTGTGTGATCCGTAAATATTTGTTTTCGAGTTTGGGTGTTTTCTATGTATTTATAAAAGAAAAGGATGTTTATGTATTTATATCAGTTGTCTAGTAACCATTATAGCTCTGCTTAGTTTGGGACTTGATGGTGTTATGTGTAAGATGTCCGAAATATTTATTTAAAATATTTATATAATTCTATCCATAAGCGTATTATAAATACATCCATACCGGTCAGGAACTTAGTGGCCAACTGTTGGACATTATCGTTTTCGAGTTTTCCACGAATTGATATTGATATGACAGATTAGATATAAGGATTGATTTATAAATCGATTAAGTTTCCAATTCTAAACAAACCTCCTTCAGGTATACATATATTATGGGAAGTACCATCTCCATAAATTTTAAATTAACCCTCCTATCTCATTATTTCAAAGGCTTTCGATTACTCCCGGTGTTTTTATGACCGTGTTTATGACCCTTTCTATAAAATATATACATCCATGGTGGAAGTTTCAGTAAAGACCGACATATCAACTACATATATATATATTGTGAAAAAGGCAACTTTCCATACTTTTTTCTTGCAGATAATTTTCACTTTACGTAACAATAGCTTTTTAGCTCAGGTGAAGAATTTCTTGTTGAAAAGTCGTTTTTTTAACGGGCTTGCGTTGATATCTGAAGGTGCAGTGTTCTTTATTTTTAATGTTGATTATGTTTTTATGTGATTGCATTTTCAGGGGAAAGTATGGGTAGGTTATTACATATGATTAAACTTGCATGCTTTGCACTTATATATATTGGTGGATATGTTAAGTAATACATAAACAATACAATGATAAGCCAAATATACTTATTTTTTCATAAGTCATGCTTGAAAAATTTGCTTCAGTAATTCAAATTTAAAGTTCATTAATTTAAATAAAGCATATAAGCTAAGCCCTGCCTTGGTGTAGTGGTTAATGTATGCGACTGCCAATCAAGAGGTTTAAATATCCGAGTTAGACCAAAACTGTTGTTGGGGTTTTCTTACAAGAAATACTTAAATAGATAGATAGATAGATAGATAACTCTTTATTTGCACACTGTGTTATAAATTCATAAAACAAAACAGAACTTACATTTAATGTACAAAGGGCGGCCTTATTGCTAAAAGCAATCTCTTCCAGGCAACCTAAATACTGCCCGGAGTAAGAAATTTTAGCTGTGTCCCACGCCCATACCTCGAAGAGCACGTTAAGCCGTCGGTTATGGTTACTATGAAGATCTACGGCAATTGTTATTGGAACAAATCAAAGTTTTCGAATTTCAGTTCTCCCTTAAGGTTACGGAGGCCAGTCGCTCCGTATAAAAACTGATAATATAATCGATTTAATAAAATAAAAAACCGGTTGAAGTATTAGCCAACCTCAAATAATCATGTGACGACAAAGGGGACTGAGACAGGTGCGGGCGGCGGGGGCGCTTAGTGAGATACACACGAGATGTCCGCCTGACTGAGCTGACCGGGCTCAGTAGTATAACTTGGGAGTGGTCTAGACCTAGGTCTGGCAATGACCTGCAACGGGCTGACGATGTATGTGTGGTAATAGCAAAAAACGATCACTTTGCATTTGATGTGACGGTCCCTCGATTGAACTCTAGCCTGAGTGTATGTGATAAGTAGTATGTATCGCTTTCACATTGCTTAGTTAACATTATCATGAATATACTATCACTATATTAACATAAATAACTTAAAATCTATTATAAAACCAAACGTTTCCCAATGACATCACGCACCAGCAGACGTTATGTTTATTAGCTAAATACATTCATGTCTTCTAAATAGCTCATATATCTTTTAGGCAAATAAATCTTTCTGCTTGAAACAATAGTGATTTGGGAGGTGTTAGCGGTGAGGAAAAAATCATAAAAACACCATTTTCACCGCCGTTAGTGAAGCCATGGCACTGAATATTGTCGGTACCCTTGATGCCAAACGTCTTTATCATATTAAAGATGGACCAGAACATGGAAAAATATTATTCCGTTCCCCTTTTTTGTTTTACTGTTTTGTCGATCATAAATAGACGGATTTTTTTGTGAGAATGAGAATATGGCATAAATATGGAGTTGAGGAAATGTTAAATTATTTTATGTTTAATCTATATCTATACAAATCAATAAAATTGTAGGGTGTTTGTAATTTCAAATTAACAACTTTTCAATAAATGCATACGAAAGTTAATACAGTACTCACATTAAAAATACATTTTGAAATGTTTTGTCTGTCTGTCTGTCTGTCTGCTTATCCCGGCTAATCTCTGGAACGGCTGTAACGATTTTGACGGGACCTTCAAAGGCAGATAGCTAATAATATAAGGACTAACTTAGGCTACTTTTTTCATCAACAGCCTTTAATAGTCCACTGCTGGACATAGGCCTCTCCTTGAAAGAAGGTATTGGCCTACTATACCACGCTGGCCAGACGGGTTGGTATAGGGTTGGTTTCAAGTTTTCCTTCTCTTTGCACTGATGTTGTCTTGCGCAGATTATCCCTTAGTCGCCTTTTACGACACCCGCGTGGGATGAATAGGGGTGGTAGCACTCTGTATTCTTAATCCGTCACAACACGGACAATGTTTGGCCTTAGGTGATTGGAAACAATCACCGAGAGTAAGCAACGATAGTGCGGTCAGTACCTAGATTGTGACCGTTTGTGGCATAATATGTCATGTGCGTTTCCGTGATTCGGAGGTCACGTTAAGCAGTCAGTCCCGGTTGTTATCATAAGATCGAAAAGCTAAATAAATAATAAATAAATAAATATTTTCGTCATTTTACATACAACGCCATCTAGTCCCTAAACTAAGCAGAGCTTGTGTTATGGGTAACTAGCCAACTGATATAAAATACATAAACATGTTTTTTTTTGTACATACATACATATTATACATAGAAAACACCCAAACTCCGAAACAAATATTTGTGGATCACACAAACATTTGGTCAGATCCGGGAATTGAACCCGAGATCTCTTGATCAGCAGTCGCATACGCTAACCACTAGACCAACGAGGAATTCAAAGCTTAGTTAGACTTAAAAACATCCAGCGGTAAGATTTACGTATACACAACATGTCTTGCCAGTCTCCAACACGCACTCGTGGGGTCGTATGGCCTTTTCCCTCTCCTGAGGAGACCTGAGCCCACCAATGCGACGTTGTGGGTTGTTGATGAATCAAAAAAACTTGTCTGTCGTCTCTCTTCTGCAGGTCGGTCTATCTCTTCGAACATTTTGTTCGTATTTATTAGACAACTGTATTGTTTCTATGGTACTTGTCTGTTGTTCCCATATACCTTCTACACTATTTCTCAGAAGAAGACAAATGAGATACCGTTTTAAGCGTCTTAGTTGTCAGCTGTGTGCGACGTCAATGTGGTGCCCTCTGGCGGACAATAATGTCATACAGGATATAGTTTTAGAAAAAACTAGTTGCTCAACTCGGTGTCACCCGCGGTGATTGTTGCACGCGTGTACTAAATAAATCAGTTTATTTGTAATTTTGACTAATATTTTACACCTGTTTTTAAGAAAATGCATATTAACTATTTGTGAGTATGTTTGATTGTTCTGGAACGCCTGGGCTGATTTTGAAGAAACTTTCGCTGGCAGATAACTGATGATATACGCAGTAACTTTGGTTATTTTTTATAAAGGTAGAATTACAATCTCATGTAAAACCATAACACACCTTCTTTAAATGGTACCATAACTTTGAATCAGGAGTATTAAACAAAATTGATAGTCATTTTTATGACGACACTACTTTTATGAATGCATAACTCGAATCAATAATCAGAATGCTGTAACATTTATAACTGTATGATTATGAGCAATTCGAGTTAACACTGTGTGTACACAAATATGTTATTTTTATTGCGGTGTCAAAGCGTTTTATTTCTAGTCGCCTCTTAAAGTGTTCATAAAGTCCTGTTACCACAGAATCACACCGACATAGAATAGTACAAAGGAAAAAGTATATTAACAAAAATAAATAATCAAAATTGTAGTGTCTGTTTGTAATTAACAGCTTTTTCTAAATTCATATGAAGATGTTTACGTTAGGTACTTACAACAAAAAAACATTATTAAAAAAAATTGTCAGTCGGTCTATCCGTCCATTATTAGATAATAATGGATTGTATGTTATTTTTATTTAAGTCTCTTAAGTGAATCTACTCTGCCTGATGGAAAGCATTAGTAGAATTCAGGAGTAGGGGTCACCATCCTCATTGACAATGCAACAAGGTGACCCACACTATGGCGGTCTATGTTGATGTTTCTGCATCATTAGGCCTTTTCTTTGTTGACGGTGTGGAAAAATCCTTTTGGATCTCCGGGAGTATGTGGTGATTCCTAAAAAAACATCCCGTCGGTCCGTCTCAGGTTTCCTGCTCTTAGGAGGACCTGGACCATGTTATTTCAGGTCCTCCTCAGGATCGGCGCCGTGCTTATCCAGGCTCTATCCTAGAGGAAGCCGTAGAAGCTTCCTTCTACCTGTTGGCCAATCATTATATATTTTTTGGGGCCTGATTACATTTTGTGACCAGGCCACCATCTTACCTCCCGCCGCACCAATTAAGTTAGCAAACTTAATTGGTGCGACAAGAAAACTTAATTGGTGCCAGAGAAAGGGGACCACGGGCATCAGCCCGAGGTCCCCTTTCTATGGCAGCTTGCAGTCCCGTACCTCAGCAGCATCATTGGGCCTACGGTCTCACACTCTTCAATGAAATACTATAATATAATGATTTCAATCGAATTTTATTTCAGGTACCATGTTCACCAATTTGGTTCCCATTTGTGCTGAAATCAGCGTAGTTCTACTACCTTGGTGTCATTATCGACTGTTTATATATATTGCTAATAAAATTGCTTAATAATATTCAAGAATAAAGCCAATTCTATTTCTTCATATGTCTGTGCAACCGATGCTTTTTACTTGACGCACACAGCGGCTGTTTAAACGCAGACAGAGGCTTGTGAAAACTCATCCGCGCATTTGTACACCAACTGGCTTCAGCAAATGTTTGTTCGGCTCGATATTGCACGCCACATGACGCTTTTTGCCCCCAACTCTCACCACTACGCCTGTTTGGAATCATGTTCTGTTTACTAACATAACTTTCATCTCAAATGGAAAGGTTACATTATACGGTTTGGCTCTTTCCTCTACACGGAAAACTAATTTGGAGGCGTCACGTTTGTTAAACACTGTTAATTTTTCATCATAAATTTAGGCGGTTGTGTGGTTCTTCTTTACGACAAAGACTATTTTAAAATGTTGTGTAATAGGAAATTCTGAGATCTCTCCTACAGATACAATTTTCTTTTTTGTAATGAAGATCAATCAATATAAGTCTATTTTCAGACAAAAGTCTCCTTTTATTATTTTTAAGAAAGGTCGCTGACCTTTTTGTGTCTGTGTAAAGATTCCCCTGAATACCATCTACTGACATGTCGGACTCAACAGGATAAAATTCGCACGCTGTCTCAGGTATTCCTCAGCCGGGGAAACCAGGTGCACCCTAAAAGGAAATCCCTGGATCAGCGCTCTTTGAGCTTTAGTAGAAAGCGTTCTCGAATAAAGAATTTTTCGGTATTATTCACCATCTTTATTAAGTATTGTGTTATCTCCTCGTTGCCACTTCGAATTGAAATAAAATGCCCTAGAGAAATAAAGAAATAACAGTAGGTATTATTACTGGTCGTTAGACATCTTATTGTAGAATGCCATTACCTATTATTTCTCTGCTGTCTCAAGGGATAAAAGCGACAATATGCGACAGACCTTGATGGTCTTCTAATTTTTTCTACTCAAAGTATATTTCGACAGAATTAAGAAACAACTTATGACTGTTATAATAACCAGACCTTTCTCATTATTAATGAGCTTTGCTGGAACTTATCAAACAAAAGTAATGTGTTACGAAAAGGCTATCTGTTTCGTATAACAAACATTAAGGGATCTGTATGTTGTGCAATGTCAACAAACGTTCTGTAATCCATTAGCTGCAAATGTATGAAGACCACCAGCCTATTGTCCAGTTGTCAAAACAAAATATTAGCCAATAATACAAGAGAATAGAGGAGTTTATTCGACGCGAATAATTTGCATTTACTTGTCTAAGGGGGCGGTTACTCATATGTGTAGAGATTTAGACAGTGTCAATAGTAAAGCGTGAAGCGTTTAAAACTAGTTGCTAAGCTTCAATGTGGCACAATGTGGGTGCATTTGTGAGAAAACAAGAAGTAAATTGAGGGATTCCGCACGGAAAAAAAGAATATGAGTTTTCACGGATAAAGTATATGAATAGACTAAAATTTTAAAACTTGTTTTTTGAAGTATTTACATGAGTACCGTAAATACTTTCATATCCATTTAGTAAAAAACTGCTCGTCTGATATTTCAACAGACACTTCATTGTATATGGTTGATAGATTATAAAATTATTTCCCATATTAGTACAAAGGTACATACTAAAATAGAGTAGGAAGTCTACTAGCTATATGGAAGTGAGAAATATGTTTTCTGCAATAATTCTGTCCAGAGCGTAAATTACAAAGCACATTGTAATTCCGAGCATCCTTGTGTGATGCTTAATACGTTGAATGTTGGCAATGAAATTGTTCAAGCGGACAGCGGCACACGGCCATTTAGAAATGTTCAGATGAAACTTTTAGCCGGCTATTTCGGTCTATCTCTCATAAATATTAAACGGCACATGAGTTCAATTCCCCACCGTTTTATTTTTGAATGTATTTGAGCTCATGTGATATGCATTTTTGGAGAAAAATGGTGTCAATTAAAGCATACAGTTATTTCGCTGTTGTGTAAATTAGTTGTGTAGTAAAAAGTACAACGTGATTCTTTATTGAAGGTTTGCGTAAAATAAAAGGTTCTCTCTAGCTTCGACAGGAATGAAGCGTGATATTTTCTAGTAGTAAGGCCACGCTGATTTAGCACGAATGTGCCGGCTCGACCAGGGCAGTACTGCCACACAGAAGATTAACCTAAAATGACATCATTCTTGCTGTCGTCTTCATTGGTGGGTGTGGAACAGAGGGGCCCAATCATTCTGCGTCATTCTCCCTGCCTCCGGAGGTCGGGGAGAGTAATGTACATCGAGGATGGTGGCCCTTACTCATGGATTCTATTTATGCTTTTCATCAGGCAGAGTAGAGTCACTTTGGTAGGCTCCAATATAAAAAAAAAAACTGTGCGGCATATGGTACTTTTCAAAGGAGGTAATAATTATATGGTACGTTATTTTATTTTATTTTTGAATATATTTATATGCCTATCTTCAGCAGTCCTATACCTAAATATTGGTATAAGGCTGTCATCTTTCTGCTGTTTAAGAGGAAAGGGTCACAGAAGGAGTGCATAAGGTACACAGAATTCAGACTTCTCGTGGGCAAATTGATGTTAAGGAAGAAAAAAAAAAAAAAAAGATAGTTAATTGAAAAAGTAGTGCAAGAAACTGAGGAAAAAGTCTATGAGGTTCAAGGTGGGCCGAGAAGCGTAATAGGACGTACGTCAGTACGATCTGGCCTTCTTCGCTTCGATCAATAACATCAAAATACCTCGCCTAACGTCAAACAGTTTTCTGCATGTCGATCTCAAGAAAGTCCATCACTGAGTCTGAAGGGATGATTGATGGTCAACACTGTTTGCGTATAGGGTGGACGGATGGTGCAGGTCTAGTTAGGTTTGAAGTCTCTATATGAGAACTATATAGCCTGTGTCTATATAAATGAGGCCTACACATATTGGTTTCATATCTCGAGAGGTTGATACCTCAGATGGGACTAAGAAGCGAATATTTTTTGAAGTGTCGGAAGAGGACGTCCAAGGCAAACATTTACCAAGCAAAATTGGCAACAGCATGCATAAGCCATTGATGAATGTGAACGAAGCAAAGTAGTATTTTAGTACGGAAGAAAGTGGGGGTCAATTGTCTCTGCCTACACCTCTGGGAAATAGGCGTGACGTTAAGTATGTCCGTATTATCTCGATATATTTTTTAATCAACAACAGAGTAAATTGGTTTATATCTCACTGAATAAAAAGAGCATTTTATTTTCATTTGCCTCAGCCCGAATCGTGACGTGACAATATTTATGTAACTCATTTCAGACATCCTTTAATTTAATGCTCTTGGTAAGTAGCCTCCCAGTCAGGTAATAAGCGGTTTGCTAAAAATAGACGTAATTGTACCTCATTTGAACATAATAGGGAAACGGATCTCGACTCCTCGACTCCAACGTACATAATTCTATATAAGTACTTTAATAAGGAACTTGAGTAAACGATAACAAGTGCCGGCTGTTGGTATTAGGAGGCATATTATTGTAACTCCTACTCACTGAGCTGCGATATTCCTTGATCTTACGTCTTTCAGAGTTCTCCCAAATATTCCTATTGTGTTTTAATTAAAATAATTAATGATTCGAATATACTTCCATGTATGTATCTGTGCGCGAGTTCGTCCTTGCATATGGATGACGTATGTATTTATATTAATGTATTTTTAGTAGAAGAGTCACATTGAGTCCAGCACGAATGGGCCGGTTTGACCGGGGCGGTACTAGCCTCGGATATGAAAGCAAACTAAAAATGACAGCATTTGTGCTGTGGTTTTTCGTTGGTAAATGCGAGATCTCACTAGGCCACCATAGTGTGGGTTTATTGTTAACACTCACAATGAGAATGATGACAACTCTTGGATTCTGCTCATCATTTCCATCAGGCAGAGTTTCGTTCTAGATTATTCTGAACTACTATGTAGTATCTTTTACGTGCCTCTATTTTTTCCTATTTCCTAAGACCTATTTTCTAATCCACTTTCCAGGTTATAAATATGTCTAGGCTAATCACCGAGGTATATTATTATCTACCCACATTGGCACTTTAAACCTGGTCTTATTAAGACATTATATTAAACCTAAACAGTTTGCTAAGGCCCATCGAATCTCATTACGCCTTAGCTGATAACATACAATTTGATAATATTGAAACGTTATTGGAAATTCAAATCGTACCATGTACTATAGGCACAGGGTTTATTTTACAGCCGCTAACATTTTGGTGGCCTTTTATTACCGAAGGGAACTATGTTGTTGAGTATACATTATCAGGGCTTCTTAAAGTTTAAAATAAATAAATAAATAAATTGAATTATCCTCCTAGCCTTATTCCCCAGTTTATTTGGGGTCGGCTACTAGTTCCACCGGTTTTACCTGAATTACAGTTTTTCTACGGAGCGACTGGCATCGGACCTCCGGAACCCTAAGGGAGAACTGAAATTCGAAGATTGAACTAGTTGTCAGTATATTTGAGGGCACTGACTTCCCAATAACGATTGCCATAGATCATGACAACCGGGACCGACGGCTTTACGTACTCCCCGAGGCACGGGCGTGAATCACCGCCAAACTTCCAAACTCCGGGCAGCTATTAGGAATTTCCTAAGAAAATCCCAAATACACTTTTTGGCCCAACCCGGGATTTGAACCCGAGACCTCTTCATTAGCAGTCGCATACGCTAACCACTAGACCAAAATAGATTGAATATAATTAGAAATTAATTTTTTGAAACTGCGTGATACGTTTAAATAACGATCTTCATTAGCAACAACCCATAGTTTCCCACTGCTAGGCTCAGGTCTCCTCTAAGGAGAGGGTTAATGACATAGTCCCCACACTGGCCGAGTGTGGATTGGGGACTGACAATGTCCGAAGTTGTGGCTACGTAATCTTGCGGTTGGATGTTTTAAATTCGCCCAAATGCCTCTAACTAAGCTTCACGACTGTTATGATAACAACTGGGACCTACTGCTCAACGCGACCTCCGAATCACGTCTTCGTGATTCAGAGGTCGCGTTAAGCATGCCACTGACAGTCACCTATCCAGGTACTGACCGCGTCATCGTTGTTTATTAATTAATAATAATAATAAATCACTTTATTGTACACCAGCTAACTTATCATGGAACTTAATGCTAGGTCAGTACAAGTGGCGGCCTTATCGACATAAAGAGCGGATAGGGTAAATGTATAGGGTAGTGTCCGGTGTATTAGAGTGTTGGTTGGATACAGAAATGAAGCAGTGTAGATATGTATTTACAACGGGGTACTAGTAACACATTTTGTGGTTTATGATATAGTACAAGTAAATAATATAGATCTGTATACAAATTCACACACAAACATTAAACATACATACATATATACACATGTAAATACATACAATGATAAGCGTAACTCATAGACACATTATTTTAAATTAAATCATTTATTATTTTTAAAAATCTTTTTCTGGATACAAACAATTTAATATTTGGCCTTACCACACAAAAAGAGCAAAAAGCAAATGGAGGTATAATATTTTATGTCGACTTATCAAAAGTGTGTATGTCCCACAACACAATAGGCCAAAGATATCAAACCGTTTTCACTTAAAAAACATGTAACAGATAAAATGTTAGAAGTAATATTTCAGGACTAAGCCTCTTGAGTTTTCTTTGTTGAATTTGAGAATTTCGAGTTCCCTCTTAGACTTGCTCAAATATTTGTTTGATATAAATCTTACCAAAACTTATTTTTATATCGGAACTTTTGAATAGAATACTTTTAAACTATTTGCATTTTTACTATTTTTGGAATACTTTCTTAAATATCTTCTCTTTCAAGCAAGTTTAACATGTTTCATAAGTACATTATAATGATTTGTATATGAAAGATGGATCCGCGCAATACTTACTTGACGCTCTCGACCGGTTGCAGCGGCGAGCAATCCGCATTATTGACAGTCCTCTCTGGAGCCTTTAAGAGTAGAGTGAACAGGTTTGTTTTGGATAGGCGTGTACCATCTTCGTCTTCATCTACTTTTCATCAGGTGAGATGGAAGACAAACGCCTATTCCATTACAACAATAAAAAAAAAGTCCCGAAACAACTGAGTTTCTGGAGCCTCTGCACTTGGAAGTCACCGCTTCAGGGTCGAGGAAATACATACTAGAACAAAACGGTTCGGCTCTTCTTTTTTATGCCGAGCAGTCAAAAGCTTGAGTACATTATAATGATTTGTAGATGAAATATGTAATATTGTAGTCATTACCGTGCGAAGGCGCTAACTTATGATCTCTTGCCTCCATAAGTGCTTACTTGTACTGGACCAGTAGACGAAGGCCTGGACAACATAATTTGTCCATTGCTTCTGACAAGACTCCGATGATGAGGCCGACGACTGTTAAAGTAATGTAATAAATGTAATAAAGTAATGGTCAAGTTCTGCCAGAGTTGTCCTTTTTATGTTATTGCCAAGTCCGAGTGAAAATGTAGCATATTATTATGGTCGATTCAATGCTGAGCAGTACTTAGGACGTATGAAGTAACGACCCGTAAGGGTTTCCACATAATAAAAGACTAGCTCACGCATTTGTCATTCATGACGTCATGTTTTACACCTTCCGCAGACAGAAAGTTCTATTAGAATTGTCAGGAGAAGTCTAAGGTTATTGGGTACGTAAGAGTAGCAAAAAAATTATCTCGAATGACAGGTCTGGTCTGCTCATGTTGCTGCTGACTGCACTTCAACCCGTCAGTTAAAGTCCATTTCTGGGAATGAAGTGTTTAAACAATGTGATGAAGGCCTAATGATGCAGAAGAATTTCAATAGACCGACATAGTGTGGGTAACCGTATTGCAGTGTCTGCATTCAAAACGAGTATGGTGACCGCACCCTTAGATTCTGCTCAAGTTTTCCAGTAGACAGAGTAAGAGTTACTTGAGCGAGGTCAAATAAATAGAAAAAAATGTGTAAGTGTGTTCGTATACAAGTGTCAAGAAAAACAAAACTATAAAAATCCACTTGTAAAATCCTTTCCGACCTCTTGACCTTCTACCCTCATTAACTCAATAGGGACATTAAATCTTGTTTTTATAAGCCACTGCGGTACTGTATTAAGATCTGTGTATATCAGCTTGCTCTCTGAAATATACACATGAATAAATTAAGGTATTTCCTCAATAAATAGGAAGAGAGAGAGCACTCTGGATAGTTTTAATTTAATATGCAGACTCTGTACAGTTCCATTGTTCTAACAAAAAATATTCAGTCCTCGGCAACTTATATTCGAAGCCTAATCTCCAGGTCTTGTCTTGACAATTACGTTATACAGCAATCATACAACAAACAGGATCCTACTGAGTATGAAGTCTCGCATCATCAGTATCATTATCCTTAATGCAGATTTTATTTCTTAGATACCAAACCGCAAAAGGAAGAACTTCCCTTCCTAAAAGACTTTAATTGAAGCAGAAAACGGCTACTACCTCCAATAAACAACGAAACGAATACATATTTTTATCTTTGTTAGTCGAAATAGGTTCATTTAAAATAAAACGGTCCATGGTGTATAACGACGACTTTTATACAAAAATGGCGTAATAGGAACATTCACACTTGACCCATCTTAAAATTCAGTCTTAAATGAATCCATTTGTTTCCCGAGGCGTAATTTAAAAAGATAATATCACCATGGCCCTTGTGTTGAAGCCGAAATTATTTGTCTATGCTTAGGTATTCAGAACAATCTCTTGTTATCTGAAGCTTTGGTTTTTACAATTTACTGAAATATTTGATTTGTTTCTTTAAAAGCTTATTAAAGGATCCGTTTGTTAGAATCATGTTTAATCAATTTCCAAATATTTTCTAACAAGACACAAAATTACTTTATAGATGCTGAATACTATACACATGTCATTAAACTATTATATTGCTTAAGCATCGCTATCAAAATATGTTTGTGATGTATTTTAATAATTGGTGACATCATTATATGACGCAAGCAATTGTTTATAATGACAAAAAACTATAATAATTTTTAAACTTTCGGGACTTTTTACGGGAATTAACGCGATCACGTATTAAAGGTATATCACGTCAGGCAAATCAGAGGTATATACCTCTGATATGCCTGACGTTTCGACACTTCACGGTCACAGGCTGACTGTGACAACGGCCAGTGCAATCTGGTTCAAGTGTGTGTCAAATTAATGACAAAAAACTATTTAAATTTCTGATACATAGAAATATCAAGAAAATTAAACAATAAGCCTGTTTTTTTATTAAGAATACATGTCAATAGCCGTGTTACTCTGCATGTTTAAATTCCAAAATATTGATATTGATATTATCGTCCATCGTTATTCGGAGATTTATACCTGAATAACCGAGATGTATATTTTAATAGTTCTTTGTAAGAGATAAGGAACAGAATGATAGTACTTTTACACAAACAAATGAAAAGGTAGCTTACTATCAAATAGATAATAATAATATACCACTATTACGCCGTTTTAATTAATTAAATTACATAAACAAATAGTATTACTACAATTATTCTAGATTTACAAAAACAAGGTTCAAATAGAAACTTTTTACAAGTACGAGAACATCTTTATACATCACAGAAAGTGTTTAAAGATACTATAAACAAGAAATTAAAGTCGTAGTGTAAATATTTTCCCGGGGAATGGACGGTACTTGGCGGATTACAGTAAATAACTTAAGGCGAGCGCCTTAACTCAACCGGGCGTTATCATGATGCTTTTCCACGATTAATGCTTCAAACTTGGCAATTTTATGTTTCAATACACCTATATCTAATGAAAATTTGGGACGCG
The DNA here is from genome assembly GCA_932526445.1 of Phragmatobia fuliginosa. NCBI lineage: Eukaryota > Metazoa > Arthropoda > Insecta > Lepidoptera > Erebidae > Phragmatobia > Phragmatobia fuliginosa. The sequence continues at coordinate 20,134,736 of OW052061.1, forward strand.
TTTATTTTATGAATTACTAGCGGCCCTTCCCGGCTTTACACGAGTCGATATATCTTTATAAAACATTTTTAACAGACAAATTAGATACTAAAACCTTCCTGGAGAATGAATCTATACATTGCTGAAAAGAGCATGGAAATCGGTGCAGTAGTTTTTAATTTTTTTGCGTACAGACAGATAGACAGTGATTTAAGTATTTCTACCCTGTTATGATATAGCTAATACTTCATACTCTCCTATGTTATAAAAGGCAACTAGGCAAATACGGCGACCGAACGCTCTACACCGCACACTTAAAAACGCCAAACGCGGCGATCGAGTCGCTTTTTAGAAGCGCGACACAGCAGCTGAACGCTACTCTCCACACTATTTCGGATGCTGGTAGCAGCGACTTGGCATCTGAGCAGTCGCTAAAACGCGCGTTTCCGATACCGCGATCGAACGCAGGAAGTCGCTAAAACGCGATGCAGCATCGATGCAGTCGCCAAATCGCCGATCGCCGATGCTAAAAGTAGCTAGTCTGCGGTGGCCCTAAGGATGTAAATTTTGGGGTTTAGAATCAATAACTAAGGTTTTTAATGTTTCCTACGAAAGGCACTAAAATGCTGGTAACAAAATAATTTATCCTACTAACATTATAAACGCGAAGGTTTGTGAGTATGTATGTGTGTATGTATGTTTGTTCCTCTTTCACGCAAAAACTACTGAACGGATTTGGATGAAACTTTACAGTAATATAGCTTATATATCAGAATAACATTTAGGCTACTTTTTACTGCAATAATCGAAATACACTGGCGAAAACTAGGTGATTATAAAAATACATAAGTCGTAGATGTCAAAATGTATCACTGTTTATCTCCTGTTAAAACTTCACAGGTTGCTATGCATAACACACTTGCATAGCAACCTTATTGATATACGCGGGTAACACCGTGGGGCGCAGCTAATTTAAAATAAAGAAAATAAGATCAAAGGGTTATCATAGTAAAATTTATTTTAAACTCTTACACTAAGTACACCATTCATGTGTTTATTGAATTACAAACATATCACAAGCGAGCGACCTACAGTGCGCATATCTATGCACTCAACTAACCATACCAACCGCATGTCGATGTACAAAGCAAACAGTTGTGAAAATACCCCGCCAACGGTGCTCTGGCGGAAATTGATTACATATGACATGGCGTGCCAGTAGGCCACTACACAGCGCGGCGTACCGGCGTGACACCCTGTGACGTCATGTGGAAGGGGCGTGCCAACGCTGTCACATGACCACACCAAAAGCACACAAATTAAGGGACGCTTTGAGTACGGCAATTAGAAACAAATTGCCGCTACATTGGGTTATTAGCTCATTCATCGCACTGTGGTTAGGTTTAGACCGACGTCTTTGAGCTATTCGCGACTGCTTTAGCTATACTGGTCAACGGTGGTGTTTGTTTTGAAAATAGTTGTAATGATTTAAGTTATGTCCTTGGTGTAGTTCACCTAGACTGAGAGGTTTTTATGTTCAGAAGTTCACTTTTTAATACTAACCACTAGGAGAAAACTATCGGGCTTAAATACGGGAGTCGTGTTAAGTAGCTTTATATTTTTATAAATCAGGAATTGGTAACTGTTTGCACCGTCGATACCGTGATTCTGTCGCGCGTATTTTGTTCCCACATGCGTCTATTACCCATAGAATAAGTAAGGGTGAATAAGGTAATGACACTCCATATTCCTAATCTATTACCACACGGAATACACAAACTCAATAAAAAGTAATCAATTTCAACACAGTTTTCTAAGTTTTATTAAGAACACGTTTTATACTTATGGAAATAATTTCGTAATTATCTATAACTATTTGCCAACAGGTACTTGTTAACGATCAATGTGTGCTGAATTTCTGTAGTTCAGCGAAAAAATGCATTTGCCGGGATCTCAACCGACGGGAATACATTGAGAGCGTCACAAAGGCGGCCTCGCGAAAGCTCGGCATATTAAACAAAGTGAGACGATTCTTCTCACCGGAGCATCTGTGTCTTCTTTACAAGACCCAGGTTCGCTCCTGCGTGGAGTACTGCTCCCATCTCTGCAATGGATCCGCGCAGTAATTTGCTCGACGCTCTCGATCGGTTGCAGCGGCGAGCGGTCCGCATTATTGATAGCCCCGAAGTCACCGAGTTCCTCGAGCCTTTGCAGCTGCGAAGAGATATCGCTACTATGGCAGTCCTCTATCGCTTTTACCACGGGGAGTGTTCTGATGAGCTCTTCCAACTGATACCACCTTCTCCCTTCCTTTACAGGACAACACGTGCTGGCCTTGGAAGTCACCGCTATAGAGTGGTAGAAATACGCACTAGAACTAAACGGTTTAGCTCTTCTTTCCTGTGCCAAGCGGTTAAAAACTGGAACTCGCTACCACCCCACCTGTTTCCTTCCCATTATGATCCCGGGTCCTTTAAGAGATATAAATACATATAAACTGTTTTTTTATAAAAACATATATATTACGCAAAACACGTAAAGAAATATCTGTAGATGATAGAAACACTTTTTTTTTTTTTTACGTGTGGAAATCCCCTCGGACCGGACCTCGGACCGCCAGGGCTCTCGACGGGGCGGTGTGTCGGACTCGAACCGACTAAAACCACACGGTGTGACCTCTCTGCGCCTGTGTTTTGGGAAGGGGGCCAGGTTGTTATCGCCTTCTGGACAGATGATAGAAACACTGACCCAGGGTTTGAACCCGAAACCTCAAGCACAGCAGTCGCGTACTACGATACCAAGGCAACTCATTTTAATGTGTTATGTTATTTAAACTACAATTTCCGGAAAATTTCTACTCTCACAATAAATAAAATATCAAAAGATTAAAATTCCAGAAATATTAATTGAATCGTACATTTAAAAGTTCTAGACTAAATAAACCAACTCAAGCAGATTTATTGGCCAGCATAAGTAGGTCTCTCCTAGCAATAAACGGTTCCTCTCTTAATAAAAAGCTCGAGTGAGGTCTAGAAAAATAACGGCCAGAGGGAACCGTTAGTTTTAATTTGCCACGCAAGTGCATGCCTTCCTTATAAGATTAAGAACTCGGACCTGGCGAGAGGTTCTCTAATTACTTTTAGTGCAAGTACTACACATTTCATGCCATGTAAACAATGTTGGAAGATGTAAGTTTCAACTGAAATAATTTTTAAAATTAATTGATTACATGATTTCTATTTAAGTGGCTTTTGACTATAGTAATTCAAAATTCAATAGGAATTACATATTAATTAAATAGTCCATTAAAGTTGGTATTTCATCCAATCATTCAATTTTATTTACTTTCTTATATTTAAAAATCTTACTTCTTCAGATGTAATAAACAATCTACTTAAAACGAAGACGTTTATACAACATTCTATTTTAATTAATTTATTATATCATGTTCGAGGAGTATGAAAATAACTTGAGATGGTTAAATCGATCGAAAACCTACCTACACACACACCTATATAAAGTTAAATTTCCACCAGGCACCATATTTATATTTAAAAACATCATTTGAGGCTCTTTCGAATATCTTGTTGATGTTACACCAAATATTTTTAGCACGCTCCACTCGAATGCCGTTTCATATTCTGGACACGTGAACATAAATGTTTCTCAAATACTAAACGGTATTTGATACGACTAAACTAAAGCCTAGTGATAAATTTTATTCAACTTACGAGTTTTCATACTATACGCACTTATATCTTGATTTAATAAAAAAAAACATGGCTTACATACAGAATATTAGCACTGGTAGATAATGTATAAACTTATTATGTCGTGATCATTGACTTTTATATGTAAGTTAAATTTATATTATACATCTTTATATACCAGTATTTGAAAGTAAGTTAACAAATACTAGATAAACAAATTTTTTTTCTGTTTTTAAAAAGACAGCTTCAGCATTAGTAATATAAATTACTGTTTCGTGGGGGACTTTACAAACATACATGAAACGGACACAAAAACACTCAGACTCAGAAGAACAATCTGTGAATCAAACAAAGTGTTATTCCACGTGGGATTTGAACCCACGACACTTGGCGCAGTAGGAAGCGGCGTGGTGACCGCTTAAGCCACTAGGCCAACCGTGCAGTCATCTTAGTATGAATATGTCATGCAGAGGGATGAAGACAATGTGGCGAAGAAGGTGTTATGAATGGAAGTAGAAGTGTACAAGAGAGAATGGAAACCGAAGACAAGATGAATGAACTGTGTGAGAAAGGATGTGGCTCGGAGGAGGGAATAGTGAAATCAAGTGAATCAAAAATGAGAACCAGAAAATTTAAGGTATGTCAATTTATTATTACTATTATTACAAATATTAGCCTACAGTTGTGTTTAAAAAAATATATTCTTAAATCTCCAAAATGGCATCATAAATAAAGATTAGATAAACGCAATCTCATTCCAGTATTTCGCTCAAAATTCCAGATAAGTTTAGTTCAATAAGCATTCAAATCTAAAGTATTTTCTTTTAGTATTATAAAGCTATTTACTTCTGCGCATTTAACTTGAACGAGGTGCAAACGAGATATAAAACCTTGAGATATTTTTACCGACACATTCTGAAACTATTTTCAGAAGATTTGTTTTCATATTTAAATAAATTACATCAGAGCTTGAAACTGGTGGTATTCGAAATTGGAGAATTTATGTACCTCGCAGTATTTTTAACGCAGAGCCTATAGGACCAAATAATTTGCAACTTACAGTTTCCAATAATTTTTTCTCAATCAACTACTAGAATTAAAAAAGCGAGCCACTAAGTGAGCGATTGGCTTCTTTAGTAATCAGAAGACATTTGGAAAATTGAAATCGGTTAATACGGGTATATGCTTATTTTAAACGCCTGTAAAACAATGTATTCTCAATAGATTTTCAAATTTTGGTGGGTTGTCTCGAATTTCAAGTTTCTACTAAAATATTTGGAGATTTAGAAGGCCTTTTAAAAAGTAGACCAAATTCGAGCACCTCTGATAGTATCGACTGGTACTGTTTAATTTTCTTTAGGTGTGTCAGTAACAAGAATGATTGATAACTCATTACTATATAGATAAATCTAAGTTGAGTTATGATGAAGAGCGTAAAGGGGTCTTAACTCATTTCTGTATTCAGTCACCTATGTATACATATTACACTTACCCCATACTCGTAGTTGCTATTTTAGGGGCTACATTTGACTACTCAGTGCACACAGGAAATTAAGCTCTTTGTCCTTTATCTGTTTAGCTTTCAATATTAACCAGCCTTTGGAAACTGCCCCTTCTATAAAAAAATTCTTAGTCGTCTAAAAATGTAATTCGAATTTAGTTTCTATGGTGAAAGAATTATGGGTTGTTTTACTATGATTTCGGTGTTCTTTCCATTCCTATTGACAGAGTCCATTATTTTGTCATGAAAGACCAACTTACTGTCCTATACTTTAAGTATATTCCTAGGGTTGACAAATAACGTGTTGTACGTTGCTTTCTTGACATTTCATAGGTAAAGTCTAAATTTTCAAATATTATCTTAGGATTTATGAAATACTTACGTTTTACCGTGGCTGCACCCGCATATAACTATATCGGTTTTCGTTATTAAAAGTCCAAGGCCTCCCATTGGGTCTAGCGCCATTCGCTTCTCTTCAAACTTTCCGCATTCTGCCTGTCCCCCAAATTCTGTAACTGGGTCGCCACCTTCCTAAACAAACACTGTTTTAGGGTCCTTTGGAAGTTGCAGTGACTTCCAAAGGATCCTAAAACGGTGTTTAGAGTGAAAGAAGTATGCACCAGAACCAAGCAGTTCATCTCTTCCTTCCTGTACCGAGTTAGAAACTGAAACTCCTTGTCGTCTCATGTTTTTCCTCCCTATTATGAAATCGGGTCCTTCAAGCGGGGCGTGAAGAAGCATCTGCTTAGAACTCTAGTAGTCAGACCTTGGTTGCAAAACGCAGTTCCTTAAACCTCCTTGCAAGGTCTAGTAAAGAAGACAATATTATACTGTTGGGTTGGGTTGACTATAATTGCATCACATTATTTTCGGAGTATTTTGGTGTATTTATATTTCTCGTGTTTACGTGAGGGATAATAGGGTCCTACTGATAAATAAATATATTTTTTGTTTGATCATCATTTGATTGACATATCAATTTTTGTAGTAGTTGTTGACATATCCTGAGGCTTCTTTTTAATGCACATGCGATGGTAATAAGAAAATATAGAAAAGATCGCGACTGCGCGATTAAAAATGAAATAGTGCTCATTAAAACAAAGTAACAAGTCTGTTTCTGTAAGCCCTACGTAAGTCCAGCGCCTTGTTCGTTTTTCAGTCCGCCACATTTTACGCCAGTACCCCATGAACAAAGTTACAGTTTTTATCTTGTCTACCTGTCTGACTGACTACGAATTCGCTTTGTGAATATTCGTTCATATTATTTAAAAATTCCCAGCAGTTTTAATGCCTTTAGATGTGTATATTTAGGTGAGCGAAGAATTTTTGAATAGAAGAACTCATTTATCAAAGTTAGCTTTGTTTTGGTGCGATATATTACATGTGATAAGCAAGTTTATGTTTTTGTGTGTGTATATGATAAAGTTCACTACACAGTATGGGTAGCAGCTAAAATAATCTCGTGAGTTATCACAGGTGAGCCAATGACAATGTTGCAAAAATACGGACTGCCGGTGGCGCAGTGTTAGCGTATGCGACTGTAGTGCTTGAGGTCTCGGGTTCGATTCAATTCGATAAGCTGCAATCATCGAATTGAATTGATGATTGCAGCTCATCGATTATTTGTTTCAGTATTTGGGCGTTTTCTATGCATGAAATGAGTACAAAAAAGTAATAATGTCGGTTGTCTAGTACCCATAGTACAAGATCTGCTTAGTTTGGGACTAGATGGTGTTGCGTGTAGTCTTAGTCCGAAATATTGAAAAAAAAACATGGGATGACTTTGGTGTTCGACAGTTTTGGTTTTTCATTTTAAATAATCGAAGATAATCTGGGTTCGAATTCAACTTCAACTTTACCTGGAAAGTCTAGGAATTACCACACACTAGTTATTTCTGGTTCCGATGTTTTGATAGTTCTTAAGTTGTTAGCATCCAATTTTGGCATTTCAAAATTATTTTTTGTACACTCAGGTCTACACAGGCAATTGTTTATTGTTAAATTAGTGTAGTCTACTCACAGCTATCTCATTGAATTTATCAATCAATCACCTAATTAAAATTTTCTTTTTATTAGCTAAAACACTTAATTTCAAAAGTGCGTAATGACCTTAAATTTTCTGCAGTATCAATGTTGAATATTCTCCTAGTATTAAATAAAAGTTTCTTTTATTTTTAAAACATATAATAGAGTTTCAAATATCAGCCATGTCAGATTTTTCCTGTCACAAGTGACTTCCAAAAATAATTTCAACTTACCCTGTAAAAATTATATTGGCTTGCAAATTTTTCAATAAGTAACATCTTCAATATATTCTTCACTGGACTCCAAAGAGATTGGACGTTTTTATTTGACCCTGGCAAACTTAAAAATATTCAAAGTTTTTCATTCCGACAAGGTAAAGAGAAAATTAAGTGGAACGAGTTTTTATGGCTGGCAATATTTTATTGCAACTGAGCTACGATCACTTCTTGTAATTTAGTGGATATTGGAGAAATGGATGGGGACAGACGGTATCTTTTGAAATCATTTATGAGTTCTTAGATGAATTATGTAGATGGCTTAGTGGTAACCAAGTAGGTTAACAAATTCCAAACATAAGCAATTCTAACTCGGTCGGTCTATGAATGGGTGACCATTTATTAACACATTAGAACCACTCTGTGTCTCAAAAGCATGGTAAGCGTCTGAAGCATTCATACAACTTTTAGAGCAAACTTTATTTAAAAACAAATTTATGTACAAGTGTGGTGGAACGTCTGTCGTGTTCGTCTAACTTAAGGAGGGACCGACTAGGCGAGGAGATCGTGCGGTTCCGGCCACGTCCTGACGGTTGATGCTGAGATGTTGCATGTAAATTTGCTAATTGGCTCGACAGCTTCTATATCGCGATGTAGGATTGGTAGTTAGTTACTGCGTAGTTCACTGTATCTTCGATAGATGGTGTTATTGTATATTTTTGTTGCCTGTATGTGAAAGTCCCCGCAGAAGCATAACATTATTACTTATGTTAAAAATAAGAAAAATGTTGTTATGTAATTAAAGACGCTTTACCTGTTGTGTTTTTGTTGTACCAAGAAACGCGGGTAACACCACGGGACTTAGCTAGTATAAGATATTACTGAAACTTTTGAAGTTGATTAAAATGTTGCATATTTTTTCCCATTTATATGGTTTTTTTAAGTAGATCTATGTGTGTTCCCTATGTACCCTGGCAATATGTATCTGAAAAAACGTTTACTCATGATGGGACGAACGTTTATACGAAATACGAAACAAAGAAACAGTAATTTTTGTCCATAAAATTTCATACACCGTACTTAACATATTTTGTATCTTTACACATATAAACAGTCAACATATTTCCACCTAAACTATTTTATAGATCCTAAGCCTTTATATGTAGAGTAATAAGGTAACTTTATATTGCCATTCATAATTGGGTAGGGGATTGAATTTTATGTAATGGCAGCCATAGTGTAAATTCTGATCGTGGTGAAACCGTGGCTATTGAGAGCACTCGTGGCATCTCACACGACGTTGGACGTATTGTGGATAAGATATCAAAATTGCCTTATTAAATCTTTACAGTAAAACAAAAATATTACATTGTGGACAGCAATGTAAAACATTATCTGAGGATTTAGGCTGCACTTGTAATGATGTTTTTGTAATATTTAAATGGTTATTTTCACAGTTAAAACATCGTCGACATTTTAATCCTAGTGAGTTGTCCAGTGTCCTTCAGCAGTAGTAAAGTGCTATACGAGAGAGAAAGTTGTTATATATATGTTTAAATGATATATATTTTAAATGTATCTAATAACTTTAAAAGAGCAATTTTTATATATTTTTTTAAGCAACAGCTACTTCAGAAAATTGGTGGCGTTGTTTACAGGAAAACGCTTGTTTTGTAATAAATAGTAGTAACCGAGCAAAGCTTGGTCGCCAAGATCCTGCTAAAAACTGGTTAGTGTAAATCACAAATTATTATTAGCAAAAAAGTTTTCAGATTTGATCATATAGTGTAGTGGTATTTTTCTTTATGATAAAGTGTAAAAAATACTTACTGTATTTACAAATATCAAAAAACCGCTGCCAAGTGCGACTCGGACTCGCCTATGAAGGGTTCCGTAGCAGCAAGTAACATCATTTATAAGTTCTTATAATAGTGTATTGATTGAATGAAAGGTAAATTGCGGTTTATGACGTATTAAAAAAAACTACTTACTAGATCTCGTTCAAACTAATTTTCGGTGGTAGTTTACATGGTAATGTATAACTTTTTTTTGCTTTTTGGTTTTATCACTCTCTTATTTTAGAAGTTACAGGGGGGGGGGACACACATTTTTCCACTTTGGAAGTGTCTCTCCCGCAAACTATTCAGTTTAGAAAAAAATGATGGATAGGTCTTCAAAAATTTATTGAGGTTTCCTCAATAAATTTTTGAAGACCTATCCATAGACCCCGTATGGTTTTGATGAAAAAATATATTTGAGTTTCAGTTCTAAGTATAGGGATCCCCAAAAATTATTGCTTTTTTACTATTTTGGTGTAAAAATATTAATGCGGTTCACAGAACACATCTACTGACCAAGTTTCAACAGTATAGCTCTTATAGTTTCGGAAAAAAGTGGCTGTGACATACGGACGGACAGACAGACAGACAGACAGACAGACAGACATGACGAATCTATAAGGGTTCCGTTTTTTGCCAATTGGCAACGGAACCCTAAAAATAGATTTGATTGGGAGAAATGTAAATTAATCCAGCTACACCGATGATTTGTTCCATTACATAAAATAACTACTTCATTCTACAGTCACATCTACACTATGCTATTAAAGAAGCGCCTCATCCACAGTAGCATCCCTCACCCCGCCGAGCCGAGCCACCAGACATTATTTATATGAGAGCGGGTGCCCTAACGTGACATATTTTAAAGCGACCGTTTTAATAAGTCGCCTTTAACCTGCCACTTATAGATATCTAATTCAATGGAAGAGTCTATATTGACTGACCTATTGAAACGGCTAGATACTTATTACGCATATTTCTTACGAACATTTCTAACATATTTTATTAATGCTACTGTTATTAGATCTTACTGTATGGTTCCTTTATGGCAGCTAAATACTTGAGTTAGGGTATGCCTGTGCAGTTACAACCATCTGTAATACAAGTTAGGGTACATTTAACAGGCCTGGACATTTTCGTTTTCAAAATGTATTTACCTAAGCTAGTGTATTCAAAGGTTTTGTTAAAACATTGTAGTGGATCACAATTCTTTTACAACCTATATACCTACGTTTCAGATTTAGGAAGTTTACTGATGATTATAAATCTCCATTAATATCTTAGGAGAAGATCGATTGGAAACAGATAATTGAAATTTTATGTAACAAACTTATATTATAGCTTATTTATAATCATACTGTACACTAAATATGATGTATTTTCAATTCTTCGGCAATAAGAATTCACTCTACTCACACAATGAATGAAAAAATTACAAATAGTTCTACTCGAATATTTTGGCACCAACCTTCACCTTATTCGTCTGAGTCACAGATAAAAGAAACACAGGAGATATGCAATTGAGGCGTGCCGCTTGCGAACGCATCTGGCCTCAAAGCGGCTTGATGCCATTTTCGGACATTAGTCGAATGCCAACTTGCGACGTCTTCACTGCTCATGATTTTTGACAAAATGCCGCGTTGTTCAGCGATTGTTTGCAAAAATAACAGCTGTATTGTAAATTACAAGAAAGGTGGCATCTAATTTCATATATAAGTACTATAATATTATAGTTTTTCATACTGAATTCATTAAAACATTTTAAAAATATGATGAAATACCAAATCAATCGTTTTCTTTAGGAACTAAAAGCTTTTAAAACCATTGCTTACTTAGTGCGAATCGATCAATGAATCGGCTGGTCTAATAGCGCAATGGATAAGTGTTTTATTGATACTCTCAATCACATGATAGTTTCGGGATGCGGCCGCTGCCGGCCGGCTTGTGTTAGAGATGTGTTGTGATATTTATGATTGTCGATATTTTATACGATCCTATTAAGTACGAATGATTATTAAAGATATAAATAAATTATAATATTATAATTATGTAAACGTAAAAAAAGTGTAAATAAAAAGTTTAGATTTTTAATTTATTGTGGTACTCAAGCATAATTATACCTTGCTTTTATTTTTAAAATTTTAGCTATCCGAAGGATCAAAAACTTAATAAAATGTGGATAAATGCGACAGGAAGGGGTTCAAGCTGGTTCGTAACAAAAAATGGCACAATTTGCTGGTCCCAATAAATTTTCACCAATACGATCAATCGCCAATGATTAACCATTTAATAATACTAATAAAAGCCGTAATGGAAAAATATGCAAACGTAAGATTACACTACTGTACTAAGAACGCAACACCTAAACTGTCTAAGCGGCAAGTTTTAAATAAATATTTACATTTTACTGGTTAATTAAACCCTTATCAATAAAATTCTTGCACTTTTACCTGTGTTCTAGTCTAGATTCGAGAAGTTGATATCCTGTTTCTCTGTAATTAGTTAGTTAATATTCCAATTATGATAAAACATCGCTTGTGTAGAATATGTTCGAATTAAACTCCTGTTTAGTTTTGCTTTTCACAGTCAATGAAATCTTTAGGAGAAAGAGTAGGTAATATAGCTAACTGAAGTTCAATCGATATTTTTCTATGATTATCACTTAACATTACTAGTTGCATAATTTGCACACATGTGTGTTTATTCGGAATCCGTAGCTACAGGTAGATGCGCCGCCCTCTTTTTGAATGTGTTATATTAGTGGGTTTATTGGTGTTGCTGTAAGTTTCTTTGTGTGCGGGAGAAATACGAGCTTGTGTGCCGTGCTTACAATTTTTGGTTTTGTGTTAGTGAAGGAAGTGGGAGAAACGCGGAGACATCTGAACACGAATAAATTTGTGTACAAACCTAATCTCCTGTGTTTCTTTTATCTGTGGTCTGAGTCTTGTGAAACATTATAACCCATCCGGCATGTAATGTCTATTACCTCGCTTCCGTATCGGATGTCGCTGTAGAATATTTCTCTAAAAATAAATAAATAAAATTAAGATTTCCAGTTTTATTCTACATCTGTGAAAGTCCCTGGCTGGCGTCTATATAACTTGCCAGGATTACCCCCGGCACCTCCTAAAATCTAAAGCTAGAGGCATCTGCAACTAATTGATGTGTTCTGTGGGGAATAAAAACTACGCGATTAAGAATTCGACAGCGGGTAACCTTGTTTAGCACCACTGTAGAGTTCCAAACTTAGTTTTTGTAACAAAATTGTTTATGCTCGGAATGGTGCGTGCAATTTTCGGCCAGCCGATAAAATTTACTGGATTGTTGAGAATTTTCATCTTTTGAAACAGGTTGAATCACTTTTGTTTTGAAGTTCTCGCAAGCCGGCTGTAGAAGTTGATAATTTAGAACGTGGGACTGTTGGTCGCTCGCTAAATCTTGTACACACGGTACCTATAGCCGCCCGATGATTTACAAGGCAATAAAGTTTTTAATTTCAAGTGGGAACATTCCATTATCGCAGTTTCGTTTTTAATAAGTGAGGGCCGGAGGTGGACCGGCCAATTTCGCTGTGAAATTGAAAAAGTTAAACGACAACATCTAGTACAATTGGTTTTGGGTCGATGTTATAGAAACTCATATCGGACGGGTCCTGCTGAGTTATCTACCGGTTTATAGAAAATGGCCGACGCTTAGGGAAATTCAACAAAGCTTTGGGATAAATGTAAAAACTTTGTTGGTTATATTGTTGCTTATTCATGTAAATCCTGCAAAATGTTGGTGAATTATGTAGTAATTTGTTTTAACATTTGGTATTTTCATTACAGTGAAAAGAATAAAAAGGGTTTGTAATATCGTGCTTAAGCTATTTTTGTTTTGTTAATGTAGTAAGTTGGTACTTTAACTGTAACATTAAAGATCATGTTTGAGTATTAAAAGATTCTTTAAATGACGACAACTTTTCTATGATGAAAAGACGTCTCTCAAGAATGACGTCATCACCGAGAATTTTAAATGTTGAAGAAAAACTACAACTAAATAAATCCTCATGACGTTCGAATTTTAAAATTTTAGTAAAATAATAAATGTAAACATTTACGATAAATGAATTGATTAAGGAATACCATTTTTTTCCCAATTGAAAGTTTAAAACATTATTTTTTATGTATAATATGTATGTATTTACAAAAAAAAGTATGTTTATGTATTTATATCAGTTGTCTAGTACCCATAATATAAGCTCTGCTTAGCTTGGGACTAGATGATGTTGTGTGTCAGATGTCCGAAATATTTATTTATTTATTATTATAAGATATTTTTATGTTGACAACACCGGTAAGTTAGATAAAGTCTGCAGAAGGAATCAGAAATAACTGATTACTAAAGGATACGTCTAATTCCAGATAGCTTTTGTCAGACGGATTATATTTTAAGCCAGTAAGACTTAATCCAATATAGTTCGATGCTGATGAAAGAAGAGGGTTTGGATTGAATGAAGCTTTAGATATTTGATGGAATGAATTATGTCTAAAGAACATCTTGTCGATGTCTCGAATTACGTCTAGAACTAGTTGTCGTATAATATTTTATTTTAATTTTAAGAGACACGCATTAGGAATATCAATTTTGTGTCGCGGGGGATCTTATAACCGTACATGAAACGGATACAAAGAACACCCAGACTCAGAAAATCAATTTTTGAATCGCATGAAGTGTTGTCCCACGTGGGATTTGAACTCACGACACTTGGTGAAGTAGAAAGGCGACCGCTCAAACCACTAGGCCAACCGTGATGTCAAAGTTGTTACTGAAACGTAGTTAAGCGATCAGAGCACCTTCTTTGAAACCCTTAATTGTAACATTTTCTTTTTATATTTAATACTACCAAAATGAATCAACTCTGCCTGATGGAAAGCATGAGTAGAATCCTGAAGTAGTGGTCAGTATCATCATTTTGAGTACAGAAAATGCTGCATGGTGACCCATTCTATGGGGTCTTAGTAAGATTATTCTGCATAATTGGACCTCTGGTCTCACACTCGAACGAATAACACACAAAAAATATGACAATACGAATGCTTTTGGTTCTAAGTTGGTCTTCTAATGTGAGGGTAGTAGTGCCCTGGTCGAACCGGCTCGTTCTTGCTGAAATGAGCATGGCTCTACTACCTACAAATTATTTGACAGCCTTGGTGGCGCAGTCGCAGTGGCAGCGTATTGTGTTGTACTTGAGGTTTGGGATTTAATTCCCCAAATGTTTGTGTGGATCCAAAAATGTTTGTTTCGGAGTTTGGGTATTTTCTATGTATGTATTTACAAAAGAAGTACAAAACCAGTATGTTTATAAATTTATATCAGTTGTCTAATACCCATAATACAAGCTCTGCTTAGTTTTGGGCTATCTAGCGTTGTGTGTAAGATGTCCGAAATATTTATTTATATATTTCTAGCCTTAGGCATTACTTCCAATATCATTTGGGGCTACTTAGTTCTTTATAGATTTTTTTATTAATTGTATTTTATTTTAAAATAAAACATATTTGTTTTGGATAATTCAGCTAAAATCTGAATTTAAGGAAAATATAGAAAGGCTTTTTTAATTTCTCCTCCTACACAATTTTGCCAAAACATTGTATTGTAACCTAAGCAAAATTATGTCAGGTATCGAATCTTTGTGAAATAAAAAAAAATATATAACAATAAGTTAATAGAAAATAAAAATACAAATACAATTTATTGTGGACAACTAGATTGAAGGCGGTTGATACAAAAGCCCACAACACAAATCCCGAGCGTATAAGAAAGCAACAGGTTACCTGACAGAGGCTGTCAAGTTAGGGCCAACCTTAATTGATTTTAGCTTCGACGGTGGAAACGAAAGGAGGAAAAACATACAAGGTTATATATTAATACTTTATTAGCTTTTGATAGCGGCTCAGCCCGCGTGTGTGTCGGTTCTCGCGATAAAAAGTAGCCTGTGTTGTTTATCAAGTTCTCAACTTTCTTTGTACCACATTTCATCTAAATTGGTTCAGTAGTTCAAATCAAATCAAACCATTTTATTTCAAATAAACCATACAACGGCACTTTTGAAACGTCAAGTAGTCAGTCAGTAGTCAGTCGTGAAGCTAATAGTCTGTTCCAATTCGTAGATCCTATGGAGAAGAACAGACAAGAAACTCCATGGACACTGTTTTCCAACATTGTTTTTACAATTTTTGGTTAAATTGTAGTAAGTAGTTTTAGCGTGAAAGCCTGTCAGCCAGACCGACAGAGTTACTTTTACATTACATTTATATTTTTGTACAGTTATTTGGGCTGATTTTGTTGCACATAAACTTTTGACAAGTTACTCTGCGTTAACTCTGCAAAGTGCTCATAGTCAAGTGGCTTTAGGTGATGGAAAACAATCACTGAGGGTAAGTAACGACGCTGCGGTCGGTACCTAGATGGGTAAAGGTTTGTGTCATGATATGTATGAGCGTTTCCGTGATCCGGAGGTCACATTAAGCAGTTGGTCCCAGTTGTTATTTTATGATATAAGTCGTGAAGCTTAGTTGACTGCCTTCGGGCGGCTTAAAATATCTAACGGGAAGATTACGTAGCTTTAACGTTGACTTGCTAGTCCTCAATCCGCACTCGGCTAGCGTGGGGATGAATGGCCTTAACCCTCTCCTGAGAAGAGCCCAGCAGTTTAACGTTATGAGTTGTTGATGAAGTCTGTTGTAGTATTTTAGTTAGACCTTTAGATAATAGAGCATAAAAATATATTCTACTTGCAGTCAAAAAGTTACAATATAAACAATAATATATTTTAATAATGTTTTAATACAGAAATATTATGTGTCATTATTATTCACCGCGACACATATGTTTTCCTGACCATTTATTTTTGTAACACGCCGTGCTCATGACAAAGGGCCTGGGTTGCAATATAAATTACCCTTGCATAGTATTTCATTATGGCATTTTATACAAAGAAGGTTCAATCGAAAAACACGTTCCAAATTTAAATAATTTCATTTTGAAAATAGTACAGTAATTTTATTAATAATGCAAAATGAAGAAATATATCTGTAAACATGCAAAAATATGTTCGGAAAATGAAATTAAAATTCAAAAATGGAACATTCATTTCGTATTACGTGAATGATTTTCAACCTGTAGTATCACCACTAGTTTTCATTGTACGCTGACGTTGAATAAAGTATCTCCAACTCTGATTTAAATGACGTTTTGTTGATGAAGCTGTCGATAATAAACTTGAATTCGTGTAAATTTCAGCATGAATGTGACCACAATTTAAAAATGTAGTTTGCATGATTTCCATGTTCGAAGTTCTGGCTTAAAAGAATAAAAATAAACATGATTTAGTACGGAGCTTATAAATAGAAGAAACAGTAGAAAATTCTCTAACGCGTCTGTCTGTCTGTCTGTCTGTTCACGATAAACTCAAACACCACTGCACCGATTTAAATGAAATTTTGTTTCCAGATAGTCCAAAGTCTGCGAAAGGACATAGATTTTTACTGCGATAAACAACATAGACAAGGACACAGCCGCGCGCGAAAATAAAAAAAAATAGCCAATTCTTAAAATTAAAGGAGAAAATTAATTGTCTTCGAAAATACGTTGCTCCAAATTAACTTAATTCTCAACTTAATTAAAAGAAGGAAATATCAATAAAATTACAAAAGATAAATACATTTGAAGCGAATTAGTGGATTTATTCACATTCGAAGAAAGTTATAACTTAAATAATCGGCATCAGGCTGTTCAACCAGTTAATTTAAGTCTTACTCAAATGTTAGATGGAAGATAATTATAAAATTACAAGTGCTTAATTTAATATTTAATATGTTGAACTTGCATTAATTACCTCATCTCGAAGTCTGTTGAGCCAACTTATGTTGTGACTTGGATTGACTTGTATTTTATGCTGTGAGTTGATTTATGTAGGATTCAAATATTAAACGTTATGTATTGAGCCGTTGACATGAGAACTTATGGTGGGTGTGCCATGCTTCGACTACTGGACCAAAGATTTCCTGGAAGGTTATTTTAGTTCTAACAGTAGTAGATTCAGCTAATCAATAGGTTTTTTCAATGTTTATTGAACTGAATCTATAGTTTGTTGAAGGATTGTATTGCGTCATAACTAGGCACAATGGAGGCCTGACACTCCTGTGCCAGCTCGACCGACATCATATCTCGACCTCACAGAAAACATGTGCTAAGCAAGTCTTTAGTTGCTGTTAATTGAGGTTTCCTGAATACAACAAACCTCTATTCCTTTTTACTCTAGAGTCAAAAGGAGGTTTTTAAGAACGGGAACGTATTTGTAACATCTCAGTGGAAGACTTGGTCGGCGGTAGTTACTTTCCATCAATGGACCCGTTTGCCTTGACAAACCGTGATGCCTTGAACATACCCGACATTATTATATAGGTTCCGCAAAGCACTGAACGAGTTCTTTGTAAAGCTCACTCATAGGGCACAAGTGTACAGAGACTGACAATAAGCTCTGAAGTGAATGATTTTAACTCCGTCTGTAGAACTACGAGCCAATAAGTTACGTCGAACTGTCAATGCACTGTTTTCTCTATTCATGTTCGTATTATAAGACGATCCGTTGGTGACCCGGTGCCAAGCCCGTCTAGCCTAGTTGCAAACATTTTTCATTTTCTATTCTATTCTCTATTCCCTTGGTTCTTGGTTAATGTCACTCAGTTACGAGCTCAAATCAAAATATGAGTCGATGAAACAAGAGAATAGAATAGAAAACGAAAAAATTTTGCTGGTATGCTGGCTGGTATTTTTTTTCCTTTTTTTTTTTATAAAGAACACAACTCCCGCATTAGGATTTAGGAATATAAATTCCTATGTTGCGAGGGACTTCCAAACATACATGAAACGGACGCAAAGAACACCCAGACTCAGAACAACAAATTGTGAATCACACAAAGTGTTATCCTACGTGGGATTTGAACCCACGACACTTGGCGCAGTAGGAAGCGGTGTGGTGACCGCCTAAGCCACTAGGTCAACCGTGCAATCAAATTTGAACTGAGTTACTCTATTGAGCGTAGTTTGTTATAATGGATTTTGTGATTAGTCTGCCTAAATTGGGTTAAATTTATGAGCGACGCAACTTATCTATTTATTTACCTGTATGTTATGCGCTTAACCTCTTCGGGCTCCAACAATATAGTTTATTATATACGGGCTTAAAGTGGAGGTAAGTTCAGTGGCAGCCGGTAGCGTTACATTGGTACTTTATGGACAAGATGTTGGAGATTAGCCCTCGGTCGCACTAAATTGTGGGATGTTACAAAGTTACTGGTGGTTGTTCTACATATTGTATTTAAACTATAAGTTTACTTAGCAACTTTTGAAGAATGGCCTTATTTTGTGCAATCCTGTGTCTGGTTTCCAATTAATAGAAACGCTGCTCTTACGAAGTGGTACAATGCTCAGCTTTAGAAGACTCCTGAGTCTTGCAATGCGACAGCACGGTTGGCCTAGTGGTTTAACTGGTCGCCACTCTGCTTTCTACTGCGTTAAGTGTTGTGGGTTCAAATTCTACACGGGAAAACACTTTATGTGACCCACAAATTGTTATTCTGAGTCTGTGCTTTTTGTCCGATTCTTGTATTATTGCAAGGTCCCCCGCGACACTGAAATGTATTCCTAATGCGGGAGTTGTCTTTAAAAAAAGAAAGGTAGTGGTATTTCTTGGCAGAAGATAAAATCGCGAGTCTCGCCATTAGTAAGCAGAGAAACACTGTGGTGGCTTTTAGGTGCTATGAGTCTGACAGACCCCTTCGCCTTCCCCAATGAGTATAGAAAATCCACAAGGATCATCCCTCCAGTTAGTAGATAAAATCGGTTTTAAAACTGGGTTTTGAAAAAGAGGTTGTTCTCCGTTAGGCTGTGTTTTATGTGTGTTACCTCAGAAATGTGTCGGTTATTAATTGATTTGGTTAATTAATTCAAAATGAATACACTTCTCGTTAGGCTTTGTTTAAATATAAAATAATTTCACCGATGAAGTAATAAATTTGTTGGACAATGCAGTGTATTGCAATGCATGAGGATGTAGGCGTATTTAAATCGTTACATCTATCTTAAACGTTAATTACATATCTTTTAGTTAATATAGTCGGTTATAAAAATAAAATTTATAAATATTTTGAAAATATAGTACACAACGCTATCTAGTCCCAAACTAAAAGGAACGTGTACTATGGGTACTGGACAATTGATATATAAATATATTTATACTTTTTTTTTATAAATACCTATATCATCTTCCTAGCCTTATTCCCAATATTAATTAGAGTCGGCTAAAATATATGTAAACACCTATATATTATACAAACACAACACCCAAACTCCGAATCAAATATTTGCAGATCATACAAACATTTGATCTGACCCGGGAATCGAACCTCATGCACAGCAGTCGCATGTAGCAACTGAAAAATTTAATTTTAGACTCCACAAATAATGTAATATGCAGAAAAGTTTTAAAAAAAGAAGAAAATTGAAGCCTATAATTGATTTACATTTTCAAACCATCTCGAGTTCACACGTCACATTAGATGAGTAATGCCTGGTCCCATAAGATCATCCCAGGAGTGACATACGAGCATAACGATCAAGTTCCAGAGGAAATATGATATTCAATATATATAATACTAGCTGACCCGGCGAACTTCGTACCGCCTTAGAATATTAATACACAATAATTAGCAATAAATTAAAATTGCGACTATAATTTGAGATTTAAACTATCCTATCTCTCAAGTTAGATCGAACTGCACATGGTGTGCGAATTTTATTATAATCGGTTAAGTGGTTTAGAAGTCCATTGAGGACAAACATTGTGACACGAGATTTATATATATTAAGATGTAAATCGAATAAGTGGTTTGTGAGAGTTAGAGGCAGTACCTATATCTGAATATATTAAATTTTATAATTAGAATCTGTGGTACCTTGAACTGTGTCTTGATGGTTGTCAAGTATAATTTTGATGAGACATCTAAAACGATGGACTGCTTTTATGTTGACCTAAAGTAATATATATAAATAAACCAAATTTTTTACTGCCTAGTTGGTCTAGTGGTTAGCGTATGCGGCTGCTGATCAAGAGGTCTCGGTTTCGGTTCCCGGGTCGGACCAAATATTTGTGTAATCCACAAATATTTGTTTCGGAGTCTGGGTGTTTTCTACGTATAATATGTATGTATTTACAAAAAAAAATGTATGTTTATGTATTTATATCAGTTGTTTAGTAACCATAATACAAGCTCTGCTTAGTTTGGGACTAGATGATGTTGTATGTAAGATGTCTGAGATGTCTAAATTTGAAGTGTCTGTTTCTAATATCAAATGATCATTTTTTTATTAAATACATATGAAAGTATATAAAAAGTACTTACACAGTACTATAGTATTTAAGCCCACCAAAGTGAATGTACTCTGCCTGACGGAAAGCATGAGTAGAATCTAGGAGTAGGGGACGCCATCCTCATTGTGAGAACATACAATGCAGCATGGTGACCCACACTATGGCGCCTTATGGCCTTGTGGGGCCTCCAGTCTCACATTCACCAACGAAATACGAGAACGAGAACAAGTATGCTGTAATTTTTAGGTTTGCCTTCTGTGTGAGGGTAGCATCGCCCCGGTCAAACTGGTCTATTCATCCGGAAATCTGTGTAACTTTACTACCTATTTTTTTAGTGGATATACACCTTACATCAAAATAGTAATCTCTGGAATTACTGAACCGTTTTAACCGGGACTTTCATTTGTAGATAGGTGATGAGACAATCAGTAACTAAGGTTTTTTCTAAACTAGCTTCTCTCCGAGGCGTTACTTGAGCTTTGCAACATTAACAGCGGGATTCAGCAAGATATTAACAAATTACTTAATTTTTTTACAATATTCTATTTCTATTGTAAATTCTGGCACTTTGTAGATAAATAAGAAAATTTCTTGTGTGTTTACAGGCTTTTAGTTTCTGAACGATAGAAAGAAAGCGTTTTTATATGGTTGTCTTCCCAGGCCGCTCGTAAAATTTTACAAATAAAATAATTCTAATTTACTTTATTTTTCACATTTATGTTCATTGCCTAAGTGTTCTGAGGTTTTACCCAAGCTATTTAGGATAAATGAATGTTAATAGTAATAATTAAATAATTCGAATATCTTACACACAACTCCATCTAGTTCCAAACTGATCAAAGCTTGTATTATGGGTCTCACACAACTTTTTTCCATACTTTTTTTTGTAAATACTGTATGTATTATACTTATACTGTATTATTATTATGGGTAGTATTATACATAGAAAACATTCAAGCTCCGAAACAAATATTTGAAAATTACACAAATATTTGGTCCGACCTGGGAATTGAACCCAAAACCTCTTGATCAGAAGCCGCATACGCCAACCACTAGACCAACAAGGCAGACATCAGTAGGCTGAAAAGAATGTTTAATCTTTATAAATAAATGGTTCGTAATAAAATATGTTTAAATCTTTTTTATATTTCCCACTAACTGAATCCCGTGGTTTTACCCGCGGTCGTTGATTGTAATTCGCGTCTAATAATCGCACTAGTCCAAAAAAATAGTCTAAGTTACTACTAATAGTTTATTACTACTACGACTATTAATAGTCCAAGTTTGTCCTTATGTCATCAGCTAATAACCTGTGAAAGCACCAGAGATCAGCCATTCCAGAGATCAATCGGAACACACAGAAAGACAATCGAAAAAAAAAAAAATTTTAATTTAAGTATCGTATTTACTTTTATATGCATTTGTTTTATGTTCATTTAATATCACAAACAGATTCTTCAATTTCATTTTGCTTGTACAGATATAAACTGAAAACTTTACAGCCTTCAAGTTTAGTAGTTTATAAAATACTCAAACAAAATGAATCCTAAATCCAACACTCCCTGTTTCACTCTTCCCACTGACAGTCCAATTCCTTACACAAAGTTTTACAAGTCCACTAAACCATTCTATCGTTCCACGGCCAAGATTCCGAAAATTCTTCCTTCTCAATATCTCAAGGAAATGTCCCATCTGTCTTGTAAACGGTACGTAAACTCGTAACGTGTGTAGGCCAGCACCGACATACTGAACAGTGAACACATATCAGGATTACAAAGGATTTACCCGTAAATGAATCGTTTACCTGGTACAAGCACGTATGTGTGCTCACCGCAGTAATCCTAGATTGATATTTCAAGCAATTGCACACTTGGTAGACAGGTATTGTTTGTCGCTAATGTAGTAAGGGAAATACCTCGAAATTGAAAGATAATTCGATGAGTTTTATTCACATACACAGCTCAATCAAGAGGCGAGACCTCTTGATTAAGCGCAGTCGCATACGCCATCCACTAGGCAGTTAGTATGCACACTGGTTCAAACCCTGGGTCGGGCCAAAAAGGGTTTTTGGGTTTGGAGTTTGGAAGTTTGGCGATGATTCACGCCCGTGCCTCGGAGAGCACGTAAAGCCGTCGGTCCCGGTTGTCATAAACATATCTGGCAATCGTTATTGGGAAGTCACTGCCCTCAAATTTACTGACAACTAGTTGAACCTCCGAATTTCAGTTCTCCTTTAGGTTTGGGGAGGTCCGATGCCAGTCACTCCGTGGAAAAACTGATATTCAGGTAAAACCGGTTGAACAAGTAGCCGACCCCAAATAAACTTGGGAATAAGGCTAGGAAGAAGTGTGCGTACTACTTATGTTTTAGTAATACATACAAAAATGATTTTAATATAAATTAGTGGAAAGCTCATAGCCAAGTGACCTTAGGTGATTAGAAACAATCAACGAGGGCAAGCAACGACGCCGCGGTCAGTGCCTAGATATGTGACCTTTTGTGCCATGATATGTTATGGCGTTTCTGTGATTCGGAGGTCACGTTAAGGAGACGGTTCTAGTTGTTATCATAAGATAACAGTCGTGAAACTTAGATGGAGGCCTTCAGGTGAACGCTAGGATTAAGTTGCCATAACGTGTCTTGCCAGTCCCCAACCCGTACTCGGCCAGCGTGGGGACGTATGGAACCTTAACCCTCTCCTGATGGGAGACCGAGCCCAACAGTGGGACATTATGAGTTGTTGATAGTAGTGTTTTGCCTCCAATTGATTGCGCACTGATTTCTTCGACATTTGGTATTTGAAGCAGCTGTTTTGTCAAATTGGGTTAAGGTCGGATTTGAGCCTACTACGATTGTCATCAGACTTCTACAACCGCGCAGCACTAACTAATATCGAAATTCTATTGGAAGACTATTGTTGGGCTTTTAGGGTTCCAACGATTCCCAAAGATGTTCTTATGGCGGGCAGGTCCGAAATTTTAATTAGTATTTCATAAATTAGGTATAAAACCAGACTACCTACACAATATTATTTTTAATGAGAGAAATTAATGTGAAAATTATCACCCTTCCTGTTGACTTTGCGGTGTGACTCATGAGTCATGAGCTTTAACGTGTGTGGGAAGATTGCAAAGGACTATAAATATTATTTTTACGCATAACCGCTAAATAGATAAAGTGAGTCCTAAGTGTATCAAGCAGATTATTATATTATTCTTTCTTATAAACCTTTGTAAACAGCCAATCCCAGACAGAGGAGCGGAAGGACCCCATAAGATCTTCAGAGCAGATGGGTACCCTATAGAGCAGGAGCTGGGTGGTTTCAGGCGTTAATATAGACCATGGAACCATAACTGCCAATGCCACCCCCCGCGATCAGGATAGCCGACTCCGACAGGGAATGAATACACGTAACAGTGTCCACTCTGATCAGTTTGTCTCCCAATACCGATAGAGCTATCACTAGTGCTCGACCTGAAACACCATACGGTCGAGGAAGGTGAATCCTACTCTTGAATTCTACTCATGCCGACCATCAGGCAGAGTAGAGTAATATATGTATATTTATAAAAAAAACATAGATAATTTGGAACTGAGGCAATACAAGATTAAGCAAAACGGTAACGACGATAGCAGCAAAAGTATAAAACTCTGGCGCTGCTATTAACCCCTCTCCCCCCTCCATGATTAAAGGATATGATTAATTAAATTAAATAAAAAAAAACAATCTAACTTTGAAGTTTTAGACATATGACTACATTTACTGTTACACTTGTCAACTAGTTTACACTGATTGTCCACTTCGATTCTAGTAGATTGATTCTCTGATAGTCTTAAACAAAATCCATAACAGTGTAAGGATCGAAACTTAATCGCTGTATCGAGCCTTAAGCACCCAATCAAGTCAGCTGAGCCTTAGGATCGATATGATTATTGAAGGTACCCTTGCGCCCAAACGATGTGAGTTCCACTCGATATTAGAAGAGCAATGCCGTTAATACCAGTGAAAGAGACTTTTACGATGTGTTTGTTTCGCTAGGAAGTTTATGCTCAGTGTATTATATTGGGGTATATATTTTGTTTTAGTATTTGATACTTGAACCCCACGATAATAGTACCGTAAGTGTGTTAGAAACTTCCTTTACATATTTTTAATATTCATATAAATGGTGCCGATTTTGAATTCTTAAAATTAATGTAGAAATATTTGGTAAATTCTAACTTTCTTTTTGTTTTTTAAAAGACAACTTCCGCGTACATGTAACGTATTCAAAGAACACCAAGATTCAGAAAAAAAATTGTGGAATACACAAAGTATTGTCCCCTGTGGAATTTGAACCCAAAACACTTGGCGCAGTAGAAAGCAGTGTGACTCACCTAAAACCGGCAACACATGTGTCCATTACTCAAATCAAGTAAGTAATATAGGATTCCCCGAATTTCTGTTACACACTTACGCCTCTTTCTATGAAACTTAAGAGTGCTTGTAGGTTGCAGAAAAGCGACAGGAAAAATGTTACGCAAAAAAAAGTTAATCGCACAAATCAGCAGTAATATTCAGGACCCCATCTATAAAGCCAGTATAATACTATCAAAATAAATAGTCGCACTACAACGTAAAGAGCGGAAACAATTAGCGACGTCTCTGTATTATATGGTTATCGTAGGCGGTGGGTTCACACGCGTAATGTTCGGCCTGTCCATCACGAGTCCGGCTCGTAAAACATGTTTATGGGCTCGCAAATTGATGGGCTTCCTCGTTCCTTCCTTAGGACCCTAGTAAATGTTGCCAGCTGTCGATTAGCGTTCTCCTATGGCATTTGTATTATTAAAGTAGGACAGGTGAATTTTTATGCAGAGTTAGAGTGAGTTAATAAATTGGTTTCCGTTGTAAACTTAGTCGCCTGAGTTAGAAGGAATTAAAATATTTCCAGTCTAATCCATCTAATCCCAAACTAAGCAGAGCTACTATACTATGGGTTCTAGACAGTCAGACCGATATAAATACATATTATACATAAAAAACTCCCTAACTCGGAAATAATTGTTTTCAGATCATACGAGATAAATATTTAGTCCGACCATGATGCCAACCCAAAAGTCACAGCAGCCGCGCACGTTACAATTGTGTCACCGAGGGCGTCATACATAGCCATCCATTAGCTACATGAGCTCAATACGCCTTTTTTTACCTTATTTTTACTTTAAAACTAGATAAAGCCGGGTCCTCCGTCGTGTATAATTGAAACACAGTAAATAGTAACCTATTACCTTCCTCAGGCTGTGAAAGCGTAATAGACAGAATTACTTTCTAATTTTTGATAATAAAGCATAGATTTTTTAAAGTGTTACGTTGTTTAGTAATCAGAATAATCTTGTGCTATATTATGCGGAGAATAGAGTACGTATAAATGTATTTAAGTTGGCATTATAGCTAATATTCTGCGGAGGAAATGATCGCTATTTATAAAAACTTTCACTGATTATGTCAGAAATCATCTATCAAGAAAAATACTATTATATTGTTAGCTATTTTTGTGCATGTAGTGCACAAAAAGATACCACTCAGATACCAATCCAATTCAATTCAGCCTACTGCCGTTCACTTCTGAACGAAGGTCAAAAAGGGTTAATCATCCCGATCTTGGACAGTCCCTCCCCATCTATCCGCTGTCAGCCATTTTCTTCAAGTCGTCGTTGTATCGTGTCGCAGGGCGTCTTACACTACGTATGCAGAAAGAGATATATCACTGATGAAAAGTTACTCTAAAAAGTCAAATTTAAAAAAAATCGTGAAGATATTTTTTTCGTCTTCTTTTTCTGTCAAAATCTAAGATAAATCTGCCTCACCATGACTAGATGTTGCATTTCTTTCATGCTCATGTTAGGTTTCCTCGCCTTATTCATTTTAAACTTAGTTGGCTAGAACAAGTTCTTTTCAATTTGTAATTTTAGACTTTAAGCACAAATGTGTTAAAAGCGAATTTTTCTACCAGTCGACCTTTAGGCTATGCAGAGCCAAACATTTCCCGCCTGAGGTAGTAATTCCCATGTCAACAACTTGTAAATGATTCCACAGAACTCCAATTTCTTTTTTAAAGATTTAGGCCTACCAAAATGACTACTCTGCCTGATGGAAAGCATGAGTAGAATCCAGGAGTAGGGGTCACCATCCTCATTGTGAATGCAGGCAATGCAGCATGAACGTGTCATGAGCAGGACCCTCACTGTGGCGGCTTAGTGAGATGCATTGGGCCTCGGGTCTCACGCTCAGCAGCGAAATACGAAAGCTGTTATTTGTAGGTTGGTCTTCTGTGTGTAGTATCTGTGGCTGTAGTATCGGTAGGTCGGTGGCTCTTCCACCTTTATGTAAAATTGCATGTGTATTGTAGTCCCATAATATCTTTGAACTTTTTGTAAAATCTCATTGTACAGTTTTTCAAAAGAATCTCTATGAAAAATTTTTTATTCAAAATAGTTATGAAATTAGATCACTAATGCTTGGTAAATTATTTGTTTAGCAAAATAAATTAGCAAAAATCCAGTTTATATACTAAGGGCCATTGTTTTGAAATTGTAAATCGAATAATCACTTATGAAAGTTTTTCAATTATACAACTCATATCGGAGACACGTGTAAAATCGAAACCACAGTATATAATTAAAAGTTGAAGATGCTGTACGAGGCAAAATGATTCTTATTGCCATCACATATGGGAGGTGATTACCCAAGGTGATTAGAACGCTAAAACTCGAGAACGGCTGGACCGATTTGGCTAATTGTGGTCTTGAATTATTTGTGGAAGTCCAGAGAAGGTTTAAAAGGTGAATATATAAAAATGAATTGCAATATTTTTTTAATTATGGATTCCTTTTGTTATTTTTAAGTTTATTTTATACAAAAGTTTAGGTCTTCTATTTATCGATTGAGGCAGTGCGAAGTCTGCCGGAACTGCTAGTTTTAAATATATATAAGCCTGTCAAAATGACTACCCTTCCTGATGAAAGGCATAAGTATAATGTAAAAGTATTGTTTGGAATACTCATTGCATTGCAATTGCAAATGCAGACGATGCAACATGGTGACACACAACATGGCGGCCTGTTGAGATGATTTGGTACCATTATACATAATGCCTTCTTCCTCTATGTCTTTTCCCTTTTGCAATTAATAAATAATTTGTTCTTTTAGGTCACTTCTAGTAGAGTTCTTCTTTGTTACTATTTAAGATCTTGCCAAATTACCTTATTTACCCACAATGAAAGTAGCTTTCGTAAACTGGCAACCCGATCCCTAACAACGTTTACTATTGAACTATGGCCGAAGGTTGGAACAATTGCGCTGGCGACGGCCACGGGATTCGTCTGCTAGGAGGAAACGCTCTCACAAACATTATATAATTTAGTTACACACGGAAATTGAATCTTTGAAGTACTGTGGGCTTATCTTGTTGAGCTATAAAACTGCGTATTTTCAAGTAGTCATTATTTCCAAGTGAAGTGAACTTCCGAAGCTTAGTTTGTTTCTTTCTGTAATTAGCCTAGCTTTTATTTAAAGCTATAAAGTTTTATTATACTAAAAACTCAGTTTATATAATTAAATGTTGGTTTAAGTGGCAAATTAGTCGATATTCTTAATGTAATCCTTATACCTATTTGTGAAGGAGTATAAAGTGGGTCGTTACTTGAAATGTTTGAATTTAGAATAACGAAGCCACTTGAGTTCAAATATTTGAATTTCGAATTATGAAGCTATTTAAAATAGGTACTACAAATTTAAAATAGGAAGTCCTTTCATTTTTTTTTTATTATTATTTCTAAATTCCAGAAATATGGGTTTCTTTTTTTCATCTCTATGTCTCCACTCTGCCTGATGGAAAACATGATTTGAATCCAATAGTAGTGGTTCCAATCCTTATTGCGTACAAAGGAAATGCAGCATGATGACCCACAATATATCCATTCTATTTTAAACTACTCGGTTGCCACGGAGATAAACTATCTGTCTGTCTCAAATATACACTCATTTGCAAAAAAAAAACGGGCGGTTTCGATTTTCTTCCTAACTGAAAAAAATTAAATACCAAAAAGGTTTTAATCATTTGAACATGTTACTGGCCAGTTATAAAAGTGTCATAATGTTTATAAGAGTACCTTCCAAATTTAAATTTTTGACTGAGCCCTGTTTTCAAAGAAAACAACTTTTAACTACATTTTGTGGCGGGAATTCCCTATAGTTAATATCGACTCTAATTAACTTTTTGTCAATTTTTATGTTCAATGTCCTTGACATTTAAAAGTATTGTTATTGCTGTTTAGCAATCTCGAAAATGGTAGATAAAGTGATAAAAGAGACCAAATTATTGCGCTGCTTGAAGAAGGTTGCAGCCAATACTTCGTGGCTCAGAGGCTAAATGTGAGTCGGTCGACAGTTCAAAGGACCTGGCAGCGCTATCAAGAGACCGGTTTCGTCAAGAGAAGGCCTGGTTCTGGCGGAAAGACATGTACTGAACCACGGGATGATCGTTTTCTAGTTAGTCAAGCGTTGAGATATCGCAAATCTTCTTATGTGGACCTCAAGAACAGACTCGAAGAAGTAAGAAATGTACAAATTTGTCTATGGAAGGTCAGGAGGAGGCTTCTCGCTGCTAATATACACAGTCATCACCCGGCACGCGGCCCTAAATTACTCCATGGACATCAAATTGCCAGGCTTTGCTTCGCTCGAAATTGTGTGTCATGGACTCATGAAGACTGGGATAGGGTATTGTTCTCCTATGAAGCCAGGATATCTCTGCATGGTGAAGACCGACGTCGGCGAGTGCTACGTAGACGAGGAGAACCCTTTGTAGAGGCATGTTTTGAAGAAATCACACCTTATGGAGGGGGCTCTGTTATGTTTTGGGCAGGAATAAATTCTGTGGATCGGACGGAGTTAGTCTTGATGCAAAACGGTACACTGTTTGGACACCGATACATAACGGAAGTTCTAATTCCTTATGCACAACCCGCTTTAACCGCTCTTTGCGAAAACTCAATTTTTATGGACGACAACGCTCGCGCCCACCGGTCTGGCGATGTGGAAGCGTATATGCTAGAAGTCGGAATTTGTCGTTTGGACTGGCCAGCTAGAAGTCCGGACCTCAATCCCATAGAGCATGTCTGTGACGTTCTGAAGCGACGAGTGAGATCAGTGCAGCCGGCTCCGCAGACCATCAGAGAACTAAAGAATGTGATTACCGCGGAGTGGGAACGTATTCCCCAAGAAACCATAAAAGATATACTCGCTAGCATGCCCAGACGGATGCAAGCCGTGATTTCAGCAAGTGGGGGGTCACACTCAATACTAAACTTTTATCTGCTTGAATGTATTCAATAAAAACAAAGAAATTAACGGGTTTCATTTTTATTTAGCGAGCAGGTACAATAATAGTGTTTTGAGCTTAAACATTATTTCTCAATAATTTAATCAAAATGTTATGATAAAACTGATGAAAACTATTCCTTCCTAATTAATTGATAAAATTCTGAGGATAACAATACCTAAAATTGTCAAACAAACAAATAGTAACTATTTTTTTTTTTTTTTAATCTTTATTTAAGGAGTTATAACCAAAATGGTAATGCCACTCCATTGGGCCATTTCACAATCATGTTTCATCTAATCTAAATAATATAAAGGTCTATATAGAATTGTTAACATAGGCTCTTCTTCGCATACCTATGTTAACAATTTTATATAGTAGTATGGCTGCTGTAGATAGCGGATAAGATAGGATACAATTGCAACTCCCTACTTCTTTTAAACTGGGGATATCGTACAACATTACACTATGCCTAATGTCCTCGTTTCGTGCACATTCCACCATGATATGTATAACATCCTCTACAATTCCACATTCTGAACACAGAGGAGATGGAACTTTTTTAACTAAATGTGCGAATTTATTGAGTGGAATGTGTCCGGATCGAAGTCTAAATGCAGTGGTTAATAGGTCCCGTCCCATTGCACTATTCCCAAACCAAGGATTCTGCAAAGGTTCACTTTGTAGTGTCTTGTACCATATCCCCTTCTCCACAGATCTCTTATCAAAGTATATCTTCCATAATTCATAACAATAAACTTTAACAAAATACATACAGTCAGAAAAAACAGGTAAAATATGCAAAGGTTCACCATCACTTGAAGCTTCCTTGGCTGCTCTGTCTACTATTTCGTTTCCTATCAAGCCAATATGCGAAGGGATCCATTGTAAAATGACATCTTTAGATTCAGATTTTAATTCTAATAATACTTTAAGGATATCGTAAGCGATCGGAGAACCTCTTAAAGAAGAGGTAATACGAGCCACATGTTGTAAGGAACTCTTTGAGTCAGTCAAAATTACAATTTTTTTGCAGTTTATAGATTTAACATATTGTAGTGCCTCCAAGATAGCAATCAGTTCAATGTACATGATGGAAATATTTTCACAAATTTTGAATTTACATAATAGGTCAGATTGTGGGTCAAAGAATGCCGCTCCAATATATTCACCCTCCCTTGAACCGTCAGTAAAAATCCTATAATGAGAGTTATACTGAGAGTCCAAAAATAAAGAGCAGTTTCGGTAAAGCAATGTAGGGTCGCATTGTCTTTTGGTTTGTATTCCATCGATCCTATGTTTAATAATGTCATCCACATCATACCAACTCATCCAATACTCTAACGCATACATACCTAATTGTTCTTCGGAATGAATGTTAATATTACAAAATCTATTATAAATTTGAATTAAGGCTGGAATTTTCTTTTTGCGACGCCAGTATCTTAGATGAATATGGGAGTTCAGTTCGCAAATGACATTAATAGTGGGATTGTTAGACATAGACTTAGATCGTAGCCACGCCTTACCAGCCAAATAAATACGACGAACATGTAGAGGTTGTAGACAGAGCTCACTCTCCATCACATGAATGGGGGTGCTTCTCACAAAGCCACCTATTATTCGCATAGCTTGATTCTGAACTTTATCTAATTTAACTAAATTGGTGTCACAGCTATTGTCATAGAGATAACTGCCAAAATCTAGACGACTTCTAATGATGGATATGTATAAATGTCTCAGATGTTTAGGGTGGACGCCCCATCCAGATCCAGCTAGCACTTTAAATACATTAAGTACTTTATTGGCTTTCTCATGTAAAACATTTATGTGTCTGGACCATCTTAAAGAGGAGTCCAACCACATACCTAGATATTTGACACAGTTAACATTTTGCAATGGTGAACCTTGCACTGAAATTAAAACCGTTTTTCTATTAACCCCTTTTTTAAAAATACATATTTTACTTTTTGTAGAAGATACACTTAATCCTAAGTTTTCTAAATTTATAACTAAATTATTTATTCCTGTTTGAAGTATTTTAGTGGCATCTTCTAGGCTTTTACTGGTTATGTACAAAACAAAGTCGTCTGCGTATTGTGACATATATACTTCACCTATGATGTTACATAAAGAATAGGTAGCAATATTGAAGAGCAATGGCGATAGTGGATCACCTTGAGCTAGACCTAGGCCTGTACATCGAGCTATAAAACCATCGTGGTTTTGAATTTTTACAGTCCTAAAACCAAGAAAGTACCATAAATAATTACATATCTGTGATCCCACACCAGCCTTGTCCATTATATCTAAGAGTGAAACTATGTTAATATTATTGTACGCGTTATCAATATCAATAAAACACGCCAAAGTCTCTTGATCTCTTGAAAATCCTGTTTGGACTCTTGTTACCAGTCTTATCAAACTATCTAAGCATGATCTAGACTTTCTAAAGCCTACAGTCTCCTTCGAAAAAACCCCTTTACTTTCAAAATACCACTCAAGTCTCTTATTAATAATTGAATGAAATATTTTACAAACGCAAGACATTAAACTAATTGGACGCAAAGACGAAACTAGAGACGGGTCGCGTCCAGGTTTGGGGATGGGAACTACGCCAATATCACGCCATTGCAATGGTGAGAAACCTGAAGCCAAGTAAGAATTAAAAAGTTTAAGCAAAATACATTTTGCGTTTTTAGGCAAGTGTTTTAACATGGAGTAACAAATACTATCACAACCCGGGGCTGTATCGCTAGTCTTAATATTAGACTCTAATTCCTTTAATGTTATGGGGAATTCTATTTTGGGGTTATGCGAAGTAAATGTAGGCTTATTTGGTAGTACATAAGCAGGACATAAATTGTATAACAAGTGTTCGATTTTAGAACTATCTAAATGGGTATGTTCAGTTTTGTTTCCTTTGAGCCATTTCATCTTCCTCCACATTTCACCAGCTGTCGAAACCGATTCCAAAGAGTTACAGAATTTGTGCCAATTATCCGCTGATGCCTTCCTTATAAGTATTCGCGAATCTTTGATGCATTTATTTAGTGTTGTCAGATTCGACGGAGTAGGATTTTTTCTAAACTGAGATAGGGCTAGTCTGCGTTTGGCAACTGATTGTGATAAGTTAGAGTTCCAATATGGTTTAGGGGTAAATTTACTCGCAGGGTTTAAATTAACTTTTATGTATGGAATATACTTGTCTGCAGCTGCATTTATATTATTAATAAAGTTATTATATAGCTGTTGGGGCTCCTCTATTAGATTAAAATCAGAGAACGTACTCTGAAGGTAGTTTTCATAGCTCTGCCAGTCCGCCAATTTTAAGTTACGTTTTTTTAAAATATTTGGATTGTATGTAATCGAAGTGGAGATAGTGATTATAAGGTGATCACTACCTAGAGATTCATTGCTAACTTGCCAGTTAAAAAAACACGAGATATCTGAAGTAGCAAATGAAATATCTGGCGAACTGCGTTGTATATTACCCGCGACCAGTTTAATGCGTGTGTGGTTATTATCATTCAAAGATACAAAATTACTGTTAGCTAATAAATTAAATATCTGAGAACCCCTGCAGTCTGTTTTATATGACCAAGTAAAATGATGTCCGTTGAAGTCGCCTAAAATTAAAGATTTGCGATTAAACTTGTAAAATAAATCTTCCCAGTCAGTTTGACGGGTATGTACCCATTGAGGACAATAAACCGCAACTATGTTTTCAATTCGTCTGCAATTAAAAAACTTAACATGTAATACTTGAATGTCTACGTTAGCAAGTACCGTTGGGCATATTTGGGCTTTAAGAGACTTGTGTATTATGATACTGACCCCCCCATAATTATCCTCCCGATCGGTTCTAAAAATATGGTAATTATTAATTTTGATGCTACTATTCTGGTCAAGCCAAGTTTCACAAACAACTGCTATATGTATTTTATTTTGTATTAGTAGATTTTCAAACAATAATAACTTTGGTCTTAAACTTTGCGCGTTCCACTGTAAGATATTGATAACGGTATTATTATTAACACTAGTCATTTTGAAAGTTACAAGTAATGCCAAACAATTTCTTAAGTAAAGACAAATCCGTAATATTAGCAATAACAGTCGATAAAAGCCATTGTACAATAATGCTAACACTTAAATTAATTTTTTTGAACCAGTCATACCTTTCAGACAGTAATATCCTTTTAATTTTATTTAATGTAGGCTTAAATGAATAATTAGAAAACGAAATTTCCGGGTTAGACTGCATATCAGGTTCAGGTGACGCGGCCTTATAGTTGTATGTATTTGTTTTACTGTAGTTATTATTGTATTGTTCATTTCTGTTGTCACTGCGTCGGTGTCGATTCCGGCGCGGGCGGCCTCGGCGCGATCGCCTACCGTTCGCTGCCTCAGTCTCAGGACGTCCGCCGTCAGTGACAGGTGCGCGATCCTCGTCGTCCGATATGTATGACTCCGATGACAGTGACTCATTCGCCTCTTGCAGTGATTGATTCGATGGGCTGCGTTGTTTACGTTTGTTATTTCTTTGATAATCCCCTCCCAACTTATTATGCTCCTGCTTATCATTTGCTGATACTACCGCAGCGTATGATTTATAATTTGTAATGTTATGAGTATAAGTATAGCTTTTATAGTTGTTAGACTGGGGATTAGATGTTGGTTTTTCAAACTGTTCATTATAGCTAGGTGAAAAAGGTGGTATGTACATTGTTAGTGCACGACGGTATGTACAGTTAAATTCAGACATTAACGACCTAATTTTCCTTTCTTTAATATAAGCAGGACAAGATTTGACTAACGACATATGACTACCTCCGCAGTTGACACATTTGTAAGTGGAAGTTTCACAGTTTGCATGATTCTTACCACATTTAGGGCAGATAACTTTTAAAGACGGGCATACTTTTATTGTATGACCAAAACGCCAACACCGTGAACATTGTGTAACTGGAAACACATAAGGTACAACAGCAACATTGACATCATATATTTTAATGTACGGCGGGAGGTAGTTTCCTTTAAAACAAATACGAACACTCTCGCTTAATGACCACCCAGACTCATAATCTCTCCGCTTTAACCTTTTTGCTGATAAAATGTCAAATCTGTTATCTCTTTTAATGCATTCTAATAGTTCTAAATCAGATAGGTCTAAATCTATTTGTCTTATAATACCGTAGGAGACATTTTTCTCCCATGTTTTCTGAACCCGCCATTCTTTTTCCTTGAAACTTTGGCATTCCAACAACTTCTCAGCACTTTCTTCGTTGTCAAACCTGACAATCACCCTAAAAGAATTCATGAACTTGACACGTGTAATTCCCGTTATATTTTCGGAATTAAATAATTTGGCCAAAGCAAACTGCTTAGGTAACTTCTGTGTACTAGAAATACTTATTTCAATCGGTTCTATTCTTCTTCTTTTCTCACTGTTGCCCACTACTGTCCAATTTTCATTATTTTCCACCCCCTGTTCTCCTGAAATATGTATATTTTCCTCTTCGTTGTGTTGTTGTTTCTCCCCTTGAATCATGTTATCTTCTTCCATACTACTTTCTCCCGTACTAATAATAGCTGTCGCTTCTCTGTTCTCCTCTAATACACCCTCACTCATATTTTATATTGTATATAACAACGCCGTGTCTATCGGCAGCGCGCGAACGCGCCGACGATAGGCAGGTAGTAAATACCGTTAACCACACACTTATTAGCTGTCTGTACACACGTCCTAGTCGCTCAATGAGAGAATGGACACTCAAATAGTAACTATAAAATAGTTCTTTGCTTAAGTGCCCGTTTTTTTTGCAAAAGAGTTTATATAAATATGGTATATTTATATAGGAACTGTATTTTTTTAAAGACTTGATTGAAAAGTAAAAACCAATTACATGGAACTTTATATATTGTGCGGAAAAATACATTAAAGAAAATTAATAATTTATAAGAACATTGTCTAACAAATTATAACCCACCCTAAACAGGGGGGTGTCACTCCGCAGTTTAGGTATAGTCGGCCGGCTGCCTGCCGGGTCAGACACGCCGGTCGAACAGTCATCGTCAGAACGGTTAAGAGTTACACGATAGAAAGAGACGCAACTGTAGGTAAATATAATCGTAGTGATTCGGCGCTGTGCGATCTGAATTGAACTTAAGAAGGTACTGCACGAAATTGTGGAATTTGACGTATTTTCAAATCAGTAGTACTATACGCTGCATTAATTAAATACATGAAAAGTATTTGTATAGTTTAGGTCGATCCTTGAACAAGATCTTAGGCATGTTGGAATTTGAAACAGATACATATGAAATTAAAAAACGATACATATATGTTGTGTGTCAGATGAAATCTTAAAAACATTTTTCTTCGAAAAGATAGTAGATTTTACGTCTAGAACAATAATTCTCATATGACAATATTTGTATTTACATCGTGCAGGTTATCCGCGTTGTATAATTTAATTTAAAAGTATAAATCTAAAAATATTAAGATTTTTCAATTTTTAACACAAACGCCTGATGCCCATTGCACATTGCGCTGTAAAAAACATTGCTCTAATTAAATTACTAGGTCTAGAACTTCAAAGCAGAATGGATCTAATTACTAATATTAATGAGATCGATTTTGTTTTGAAGTTTTTTTTAGACTTATGTCAGTATTGTATTGTGTATCATGTCTATATGTCATTGGTTATACTTACTGGCAAATAAGAAAATTGGAAAAAAATCAAATGTCGAGTCGAATCCTGTACAGAGTAGTGCGAACGTAGAGCAACAAATGTACGAAACACAATACAAACGTACAAACGCAAATAGGTAAATATCTCAAACAGATATGTTTAATGTTACTGTTATAATTTTATTGTAAATTCAATGTTCCGTTCACAATTATTCGTCAGTTGCTAGATTTATTATAAACTTTACAATGTCTTCTCTGTCCTTTCTTTAATAACTACATTAATTTTATCGCAGGCTACCTTTGGCAAATCATCGGGTAATCGAGACGGTAGAAAACTTCAAAACGTAAATATTTACCTTTGATTATAAACATGTATTTAATCAAAGGTATATCTACTCTTTATTATTATAGGCCTATATTTTTCAGGTTACATGTAATCTTATGGTCAAGAAAGAACTTATAGTAGAAAAGGAAAACACGAATGAAAGCAAAGCCACAATTCGGGTACCTGTTTGAACCAAGAACTTACTCACCACAACTCTCCATTTGGTTGCAACTTCAGTAATTTAAAAATTAATGGAGAATATAGAAATTGTTTTCATTCCTATATGTGTGATGCAAAATTAAGATTGGAAAATTGTAGAAAACCTAGAAACAGCAAGGAACTTGCACTCAATCAAAATATCGTGAATAATTAAGTGTATAGGTATGGGATTCAGTGCCCTGGAGCAAGTCACAACTTCTCTTGATATACCCTGCATGTCAAAACATTTTTATGCCAAATGTCATGCTAAAGTATGTGAACTCTGGGAACTGGCCAAAGAAAATAGCATAGAGGAAGCAACAAAATAAAAATTTGAACTGGCTGAAAAAAATGGTGACGTTAATGCAGATAGCGTACATACACGATGAGAACAGTTGTATCTGATGCATATTGGAGTAAGAGGTCATACAGGAAAAACTATACGACTTTGTCAGGAGCTACAGATATCATTGGCTACAAACTAAAAAAGTTCTATGCATGACTGTTAAAAATAAAAACTCTATGGTCTGCGGGCGAGCTCAGAAGCGCAAACTTGAAGTAAATGAGCATGTATGATATAAAAATTACACTCTTTCATCTAGCGGTATGTAGTCAACTGCCATAGTAGAAGGCTTCAAAAGCAACTCAAGGTCTTATTTATTCTAAACTCATAGCTGATGGTGATTCCAGCACCTACAAAAATATTCTGGATACCAAACCGTATGCCGCACTTATTGTCGAAAAGATAGAGTGCTCTAACCACCTCCTCAGAAACTTTTGTACAAGACTAGATGAATTATCAAGAAAGACATGTTAACAATTAAAATGACAAAAATACAGCTCCAAAACGTGCTACGCTTACGGCGATCCGTGAAAGGTGCCATAAATCACATTGATTCTCAAAATGAAAAATCTTTCGCTGAAAAAGTCATAGATTTAAAACAAGGCCTTTTCAATGCATTTATTCACGTTTTCCACGATCACAACTCGTGCAAGTCTTATTTTTGCAAGTACATCCTCATAAATGAAGGCCATCAAACTGATAAAAACGTATTTGGTGAAATAAAATCAGATCCGGTCTTTGCCACCATAATGAAAATACTTTGTCGATTGATTAAAAATGACAAAAATTTAATGGCGAATAAACTATTCACTTAGACAATCATACTCAGGACGGTGTGCTGCATCTGTTGTTTCATTTAATCCTGAAATTCCACAAACATACATTAGCAAGATTTTTTTTCTGAAAAGTCCCAATCGACAAATTAAAAGGTTAGAGATGAGACGTAATACCAAACGAATAGCAAATTTAAAATGCAGACTTACAAAATCATTTTCTATCAACAGCAATACAGACATTGGTGATAAAGACTACGGTGAAACTTGCCCAAGGCCTGATTTTAGTAAAGCCGATTTCAACTTTGCTAACTCTACGCATATGGTAAAAATACTGTTACAGCTATCCAATGAGGATCGTCACGCACTTGAACGGCGCACTGTATTACAAGCTGATTCGATGGAATGGCTTCAGGAGCGGAAGCTTCGTCTCACTGCCTCTAATTTTGGAAAAAAAACATGTAAAAGGGGCTTTATAAGATGTGGACCCCTTGTCATAGCTATTCTCCCAGTGCTCGTACCACCTATGCATTCTACCTTCCGAATAACATCTGTACACTCTTATGAATACGCGGTAATCTGGATGACGCGCTGTAGGGTATCTTTCCCTATATTAGGAATGCATCAGCACTTGCGCTACTTCTACATTCACCATAAATAAAGTGCATGTTTGCGTATTCTTGTGCCGTATATTGAATACGCGGCATATTGATACACGAAACCAGTCCAGATACAAGCCAAGTCGTCGTAAAATCACCAAACTAAAGTCCAAATCAGTGAGCAAAACGAAGAGTCCAATGATTTCATTGGACTCTTAGTTAAAATGATGACTTCTGGCTGTTTAGCCAGAAATCGTCGTTTTAACACTGATTGACAATCACAGAGAACTGCACATGCGATACCGAACAAGTCAAGCGACACACCAAATACTTGCCATTGTTATGTGTCATGGCGCGAGAGAGATAAGGTACAATGTAATAATAATATACTCTTCTCTCGCTCGCTTACACTGTACTTTAGTACTGAATTTATTCACCTATCTCTGTCTCGTAATTAACAAAAAAATACTTCGGCCACACTCAGGTAGTAAATAGTGAAATAACATTATCACACGACCTTTACTACGCTAAAAAGGAAGCTTTAATTTTCTCTCTATGGATAAAATTATGTATTATACTATTTTTTTTAAATATAGTTGCTGCTTAGTTTTTCATACATATTTTTTTCACAAAAATCTCAAATTTTGACATAATTTATTTTTGATCAAATTTCATGTGATTTTTTTTCCAAAAAAGTATAATAGGCACTCATACTATTTACTGCATTTCTAATAAGATTTTTTGTGAGGATTAAGATAACTTCAAGATTTAGGCAACAATTGGATTTTTTTTTTGGGGTTTTTTTTTTGTACGCCGGATAGCTATACTACTAAGTGCTTTAGGATTACCCATTCTTTCTGGGACACCCTGTATAGATGATATATTTATATTGACAGGAGCTGGATGTGAGAAGTCCAAAATCGATCAGAGTGGTGTGCAATGGGAGAGGACTATGTCCAGCAGTGGACTTCGATAGGCTGATCATGAAAATGATGATTTATAGATTCTAGAAATTATTACTTTTAAACAAAACTTTCATAAATAGCGACTGAATATTTAGGAGATATGTATTACTCTGTGTGGAGCCTACTCTGTACAATTATTTTACATATCTTATATAAAATGTTTCACGTAGGAAGCGGCAACGGTGCTGCCTAGCGGCGCTGCCGCGCAACTCTGCTCGTAAATACCTAAACTCGACGTTTTTTGTTCGCGCAGCACACTCTTAATCTTTTGACACCGAGGGTATCTATAACTTTAATTTACTTTTCGGAGTGAGTCTTCTGTACTGGTACTATTAAGTATTCTGTGCCCTAACACTTGATTTGATTAGTCAAGTAGTTCTACTTAGCGGAGAATTCTCGATTCCTGAATCTAAGTAAAAGCCATTCCTTTAAATGTGCTTTTAGATAGTGAAATAGCTTTTTATCTTTGTTGTTGGGAAGTGTCCCGAAGCAAGGTGTATAGGGATTAAAGCGAACAATTTTTAGCTTCTACATTTACACTATGGAGTTACCATCCGATTCAGATTTATGTTATCTCTAAATTTCTTGTAATTGAACAGTAATAAAAATTTCGATCTACTAACCCAGGTTTATTTTTAAAAGCCAAATTAATATACAAATTCTGAACGTGTTGAACTGAAAGTGTTAACTATCAAACCTGATTTTATATTTCATTCATTCATTCATTCGTATGTGTGTTTCTCAAATAAGCTGAAATTTGTAACATAGACATTAAAAGCCAAAAAAAAAACTGTATCAAAAATGTGTACTAACATCTTCTATTTCTAAATCCACTAATCACTGAAAAATTTATCGGTCAAAAACTTGCATCGGGACCAATACAGATCCGTTGGTCCGTACAAGTTTTCAATATCTAAATGGAAAGCGCGGTCTGCATAAAACACTTAGCTAAATGGTTTACAGGTTAGCGGAGTGTTTACTGCGAATACCAACGTATGGAGCAGGGTTGTACCTTCAAATATATTGGCTATTACAAATTATTACTCTTACGACCTCGTGATGAATGGAATTGCTTCCGACTGCTATGAATTTCCATGTAACGAACATCAACATAAGTTTCTCTCTTTTTTGGCGAACTTTAAGTCTAAAACTGCTTGGGTAGTAAATAGTGACATATTTACTGTTTTACGAATGGTGATTCAGTAAAATTTACCTTGTTATCTGCGCAGTACAGCCCTGAATCGATATATGCATCGAAACGAAATAAATGAAGCGTACGTACACATCGTCCATGGCTCACAATTTGCAACGGTATGGTCGTATTTACATCATCGAAACAGCGCAAATTTCGGGAATACACCGTTGTACTTTATGTTTGTTAGTTCAGCTAACAAAAACATGTCTCGCTTTGTGTGAAGGCTGTATTGTATTTTGATGTCAGTACGTCAAAGGTTCCTGTGCTCTCACAGTTCTAGTAAAAAAATCAATCTGAGCAATAATTTGTCACAGTCCAAGATAGGTCATTAAAAAAAAAAGTTTTACTGCATAGCCTTTACTTTTACGCAAGGAATAATGGTTATGCTTCTCAAACTATCTCGGCAGTCAGGAGGAGCTCTAAAGATACGAGTCCATAGGCCCGCGCCGGACGCACCGCACGCATCCCACGCAACGGATTTCATTTTGCTTTGTATGATTTCACATAGTGCTGCGTCCACTATCCG
The DNA here is from genome assembly GCA_932526445.1 of Phragmatobia fuliginosa. Taxonomy (NCBI): domain Eukaryota; kingdom Metazoa; phylum Arthropoda; class Insecta; order Lepidoptera; family Erebidae; genus Phragmatobia; species Phragmatobia fuliginosa. Next base: position 20,176,403 of record OW052061.1, read on the forward strand.
CGCCGCCCGCACTGAACGCTGGCATTTATGAACATGGCAAATCCGCTCAATCCGTTGCGTGCCGTGCGTGCGGTGCGTCCGACGCGGGCCAATGGACGCGTACCTCAAGAACGCAACAACAGCTTCCAGAGTCTCCACTGCCGTACCCCATATATGCCGTATATATGTGTTAAACACCATTTTAAGCAGTAAAAAACAGAACACCAAATTTCCTTAGATAACACCACCCTTCTTAGATGACACCGGGGTGTCTCTTGCATTTGCTGCATAACCTACTAAACACAAGTCTGTATAACTTTTTACTTAAGTTTTTCCGTCTGCAACTGAACAAATACTTATCTCAAGGAGCGCCAATTATCCTGGTCTTAGGCAGTCGCTTTCTTTAAGTTCATCGTGAGACAACGTTCTACACTACGTTTACTTAATGTACATCCTTTCCAAACTGTTGTGTTTGTTAATTTGCAAGTTACCGGGTGTTTGCAATATAATAAAATACCTTTTAATAAACAGAAGATATAATATTTGACCTGACTATTCGATAAATTACTAATTTCAAACAGTTACCTGTGTTTCTAATGCATGTAGGTGAATTTGACGTGCTGAAGTTACCCACAAGATAAACACATTACACACACAAACGAAATCAATACGAGACCGTATGTTCCATTTTGGCAAGGAACACTAAAACTGAGTGCGAAAATTGGAACACGAATTCTGAGGTTGTTACATAGCATTCAATTTAATGCGTGGTATAGTTTGAATATAGTTTTGACAAATATTTGCGATATTTGATTTTATTTTTTTGATTTTGCAGTATTTAGAACTTGTACAAGAAGAGATTTTGAATATTCCAGCGCAAGGGTTTACCAGTATCTGACGATACATGCCTGCAATTCAAGAGTTTAAGTATTATTTTCTAGATTTAGTTTTTTTTTTTACTTTTGATTGCCTATTTAGTATTTCAGGATCATGTGATTATAGTAACATTTATAAGTGTATACATTTACGAACTTGGAAGGCATTGGAATATTTTTACTTTATTCTTTTTACATAGTGGTTGATTTCGTTAACATATTGATTATAGTTGATAAATATCTAAACCAAGAGGTCTTTTCAAATTTCAAGTACATATTTCAACTGAATCTTACGTAGAAACTGGTGTCTTGTCAAAGTTAAATCAATGTTATTATATTTGAAGAGGGGAAATTGTTATAATTAATTATATGGATTTCTCTCCGCCGAAATACCAGTTTCTACCGCTTTTTAACCGACTTCAAAAAAAGGAGGAGGTTCTCAATTTGTCGGAATCTTCAAATATCATAGGCACAATTGTCGCGATTTGGGTACTAGGAATAATTTTTCTTTGAAGTCGGTTTCTTTTTGTTAAAATTTTTATTGTAATACATAATTTTATACGAAATTTATGTATACCGGGAGTAAGTCAGTATTTATGTTACAAAATCCACAATTAGCTACAATATTTACTTTATTAATACACATACAACAATAATACAAAATAAGTTACCATATATTGAAATCACAAAATTAAGTAAACGTACAAAATAACGATAGGATCAGTATTTCGAATTTACCAAAGAAAAATATCAGGGTTTTCTATTTTCTTCAGCCTAATTCATCAACCTTAAAGACCAGTCACCATTTAAGTTCATTGACGAAATATATTAACCAAACCAGTAAAACGATACAGAACGGAAACGGCTCAGACATTCGATTTTGCTGACTAATAGCCAATACTGGCAATACCCTCAGTTAATAAGCCAGTGGGCTCACGTCGAAGCAATTTGCGCGGGTAGTCTCACAAAAGTTGTGCTGTAACGAACCGTACTGGAAATTGCCGGCGTTTAAACGTACAGACGTGTGTCTTGTCTCCGCTTAATACCAGGTAGATCTTCAAGATTAGTTTAGCGAAATAGTGTGAAAATAAACTTTAGGTTAAAGGTAATTACGGGTCTCGCTATTAAAGTCTCTGTAATCAAGTCACATGGTGGTAATGCTTGCTATTGAGGTTGATTCAGCCTTTGACCAGGGTAAGGCCAACCTGTTCAATATCTCAGGTAATACAAAGGTTATAAGTTCACTACCGTTTTTTAAAAAGGACGTCTTGACCACCATGTCGCACTGATCATACATAATAGTATGGGGTTTTGTCTCAACCTTTCCCTTTATTTGCAATGCTTGTCTTTTTTTTTTGAGTGGGGGCTACAATAATGTATGGTGGCCCACACTATGGCGGCTTAGTGAGATGCCTTTTCAAGCCCCGTTTAAAGGACTCGGTATCATAGTGGGAAGGAAACACGTGAGCTTGTAGTGAGTTCCAGTCTTTGACTGCTCGGCATAGGAAAGAAGAGCCGAACCGTTTTGTTTTGGTGCGTATTTCTTCCACTCTAAAGCGGTGAATTCTGGGTCCAGCTCGTGTTGTCCTATAAAGGAAGGGACAAGAAAATTTCTTTGGTAGCTTGCTTCCTAAACGGTGTCTTCTGACACCCATGGTCAGAACAGGGATCGTTATTCTTCGTATTCATAGTCACAGGTATTTAATGCCCGTGTACTTGATAAGTAATTTCCTGACTGGCTCGGTGTCGCAGTGGAAGCGTATGCAACCACTGTGCTTGAGGTCTCGGGTTCGGTAACCGGGGTGGCCCAAATGTTTGTGTGAATTAGTTTTAGGGTTTGGGTGTTTTCTATGTAAAATATGTAGGTATGAATTTTACCAAAAGTATGTTTATGTATTTATATCAGTTGTCTAGTACCCATAATGCAAGCTCTGCTTAGTTTGGGACTAGATGGCGGTGTGTGTGAGAAGTCCAAAATTAATTATTTAATACCCGCAGCGGACCTCGCGTTTATTGTTGAAAATCACGTGTAACGCCGCGGTGCAAAGTTAGTCTAGAAACAGGAGCCTAAGTTACTCCTTATATCATCAGCTATCTGCCAGTGAAAATCCGGTCGAAATTGATCAAGCCGTTCCAGAGATAACCCGGAACGAACAAACAGACGGACGGATATACAAAAATTAAAAAAATTGCATTTTTTGGGTAAGTACATTAAATATTTGCATTTAGCAAAAATTTGTTAATTTGTAATACACACTTTAATTTTATGTATGTATTTGTTTAGATTTAATTCAAAGTGAATCTATTTTGTAATTTCCTTTTAACAATACAATGTAACAAAATATAATGGGTTTAATCATCAAAAGTTGCCACACGTATTTGACGATAAAAACCGTTTATAATGCATGACAAAAGCCCCATATTAAGCCCTATATTTCAGCACCTTTCATATCCTGAAATAATCTGGTATTATTAAACGATAACCATTTATGTGAGAGCGAACAAAACAATAAAAATGAAACAATTTACATTTGAAACGAAAGGCCTCTGATTTAATAAGAGTTTAATGGCGATATAAATTTTCGTTATAAAATATTTCTATACATTCATGTTACAGATATATGTATGTTTAAAAGTATAATGTATTTTATATTCTTCATCATCTTTATTATTACAGTCCACTGCTGGACATATGCTTCTAATTAGAAAGGAATTTCATTCTAAAGCTTTCTAAATTATTACGAATTTGAATTTGTATTCCGATTGGATACATTTTTATTAGTGGGCACAAAACATTTAACTAATGAGCGGGTACCTGGGTGGTATTACTCTGCACACAGAACATGACCAAGTACCACAAATGATGCACAAGCATCGCACTAGGCTGCCATAGCGTGAGTCACCGTACTGCATCTTACTCCTGGATTGAACTTTATTTTTTTTATATTAGCTGCCAAAATAACTCCGCCCTGCCTGATGGAAAGCATGAACAGAATCCACAAGTGAAGGCCAACATCCTCACTGCCACAACGTACAGTGCAACACGGTGACCCACACTATGGCGGCCTAGTAAGATGCTTTTTCACGCCCCGCTTGAAGGACCCGGGGTCATAGAAGGAAACACATGCGTTGGTAGAGAGTTCCAGGTTTTAACTGCTCGGCACAGGAAGGAAGAGCCGAACCGTTTAGTTCGAGAGCGTATGTCAACCACTCTGAAGCGGTTTCCGAGGCCAGCACGTGTTGTCCTGTATAGGAAAGGGGAAGGGAGGACTAGTTGGAACAACTCTTCAGACTTGTTTATACTTATGCTTATGCATATGCAAATCAGGCAGAGCAGAATCACTTTGGCAGACTTAAGTTCATATATAAAAAAACAAAATTCTAGTATCATGATGTTTTTTAATGACGTATTTTCATTCGGTAGGTATAAATAAATTCTCTCAGTCTAGACTTGTGAAAAGCACCAACCTCTTTAATTTTAATGAGACAACTCGTTCCTTGTGAGCGTCATATGAAGGAAGTACTATATGATGATATTTGTGTAGGCGAGTTACATGTTCTTATGACCGTTTCTTTGTTTTTATGACTGCTACCGAACACGTTATCCATGTGGGATGGGATAATGAGATGACATTTATAGAAAAAAAATGTAACAGTCACTTGAGAAATTTTTAGATAGATTGAGAATAAACATGCTTTAGTGTCAAAATTTTGTCAGAGCATACTTTATGATATTTTAAACGGTGATGGTTTCTGTTTTTTCAGAAGATGGTCGCGATGGTCGTCATTTCATCTCAATCACATTTTTAAATTCATTACGGCGACGACTTGAAGACTAGAAGACTTTATGATTGAAGACGTTAAATACTCGACGTTAGCAGAAATAGCTGATATTATTCGGCATCTTGCCATTTCATCAAAAGAAGAGGAAGAGAATAAACATTGACTTTTTAAGTTATTTGAGTCACGCTGATAACCAACCTAAAATGACAGTATTCATGCTGCCGAATTTCGTTGGCGAGTGTGACACCGCAGCCCCATTGATAAACGAGCATCTCAATAGGCCACCATGGTGTGGGTTACCATACTGCATTGTTTACATTCACAATAATACTTGCTGAAATCCAAGAGGATTCTACTCATGCTTTCCAGACTGGAGTGAATTTGGTGTGCTTAAATCTAATTAAAGCAAATATACATCACACAACAGAAAACGTCACATCACACGCACTTAAAGATACAAAACATAACAGAAGTTTAAATTCTAAATTTAAATTTAATTCATCATTTAACTGGAATTCTACTTTCGGTGGTCATTCATTGTGAATATTTGTAAAGTCCAAAATAAAATCCTGTTATATCCGTCCAAAGGTTGTCTGGAAGAAATCGTCCTGTGCGATAAGACCGCCTATTGTAATACCACATTCTAAAATTCTATTTATATCTGTGTATAAAATTTGATACCTTATTGGTGTACAATAAAGTTGTAAATAAATAAAGAAAGTAATAATAATAACCTTACACGTCACAAACGGCAACCTGATCTAAAGTTAGGTTACTACATATATGGCCGCAACTGCCCCGTGGGATTTTGAGGCGGAAGTTTTCGCCGAAGTTTATAGGCTGACGGCTGAATTTCGGACAGATAGTGGCTTTCGACTCCCACCCGAAGAGATATGCGAGAGTCGAACCACGATTGCTCATTGGTCATCTCGCCTGGAGACTCCACGTGTTGGCTTCGTCGCTGTGGAAGCTCTACGGCCGGTCATCCTCGAGTTGACAGGGCGGCAGCACGGGACCCTTTCCTTACCTTCCGACTGTCACAGATCCTTTCCAAGCACGGTCCCTTCGAGAATAAAAAAAATTTCAATTATCTATCAGATTGAAACATTTAAAATTAAACCTTAATCATATAAGGTGTTAAAATGAAAATGGAACAAAATAATTTAAAGTAGCAATTTAAATCCCTTTTAGTACATTAACTCCTAATTTGCGTTCAGAAGCCGACGAAGCAAAACAGTTAAGCAATAGTTTTGGCAAGGGCTGTTAAAGGAAACCATTCATATTGAGTAATGTTTCCCCAAAGCCCCTTTATTACGCACCGCCGTTATGCGGAAAGATATTTGTACCGCAAGTTACTACCAAACAAAAATACAAAATTGCACAAATAATTCTTGAAACTATTACAATAAACTATATTTAGAAACGTAGTAGTAGAGTCACGCTGATTACAGAACGGCTCGACCGGGGCGATACTACCCTAGCATAGAAGACCAACCTAAAAATGCCAGCATGCTGCATTGCGTTCACTCACCATGATGGTGACCAATATTCTTGGATACAGTTCATGTTGTTTTTGAAATACTTTATACCTTAAATTCGTTTGCAAATGTGAGTACACAGACTATACTTGTAATTGCACAGTATTTGCAGTTTTACACGGAACAGAATTATTATAAATATTTATAAAATAATTATGGTTGTTTGTGCCCTTTTCATATATGTTTGTGCAGTCATAGGCTACACAGAAAATACTTCTAGTAGGTGAGTTGTTTCTAAAGAATCGGCCAAGTGCGTGTCAGGCCACGCACGGGAAAGGGTTTCTCAGTCACCCATAATGCTACGTGGATTTAAAATAGTATCTAACAGATCATCAACAACCCTTAACGTCCCACTGCTGGGCTCAGGTCTCCTCTCAAGAGAGGGTTAAGGCCATACATATCTAACAGATAATTGTTATATTTACGTATTAATGCGTTAATTTTGTATGACGTTTTCCTAGTGAGCGCATTTTACATGTTAACCCTCTATAACTCCTGAACTAAATCCGTTATAGTTTTCCTTCTAAGTTCATTATACGGACTACCATCACGAATTTTTACAGATTTTTGAGAAAGAAGTTTAGTTTACCCCAAATAAAAATATTTTTCATAATTTTATTGTAGCACTTTGTCGACGTAATTACAACACATATTCATGCAAAGTTTCATTTTTCTAGCACCAACCCTTTGGGACCACCGTTTGGACGGTAATAAGTCGAGGACGGATCAACGGACAGACGGATGGATAGACGGACATGACGAATCTATAAGGGTTCCGAGTCATAAACCTCGGAACCCTAAAAAGTGGGATTAAATTACATTTAATTTTCTTGTTAAAGATTGACTCAGTGATTATAGTTAAATTACAGAAATATGACTTCTTACTGATGATAGATACGTTTGAATTGGAGAATAGAAAACGAAAAACGTTTGCAAATTGACTAGGGGGGCTGGTATTGACATTCTATCTTTTACAAAATATACTTTTGTATTCTGCAAATTAATGTAATGAATGTAACAAGAAGTTGGAATATGGAAAATAATCACAACTAATACGTCTATTGATCTGTACTCCAATTTTAGTTCATCTCTTTACGTTTGACTACAGATCGGATAAGATCGGATTATGAACCATTGTTTGTTTATTCTTATCTAATACACATTTCGTGTTGATTCGCTCCATAAACTGATTTAACAACAACACATCTAAATTGACCCGAAATCAGTGTGTATTGTTCTCACCTGAATATTCATAAAATGGGTAGTAAATTGTAATTTTAGCATTTATAGCTATATTAGTTGAGGAGTTCTGTATGACTCACCAACAAATATTAACAGACGGCATAATGAAAACGAAATGAAAACTGTCGCCCACGCACTGAGCGTACCTTGACCGTGCACTAATAGTACCGCGCGCGTACCCACTATTTATATAATGACATACAACGCTCCAATGGGATAAACGCCTACTTATTACAAGGTTGTGACGATCCAGGCAGTACTGCGTGCTCCGGGCCATTCTACCGTCGTTTGCCGACACTACGGCTGGCCAATTGCCTGTAATGACACCACTCGAATGCGTATCCGTTCAATCAACTCCTAAGACAAGAGGATCCTTCAGTCTGTTCGATCTGCCGACTGCTAGTGGGTTGCTGTGTATATCAGGGCTAGTGTATACCGAGTGATTGTTATGAAGTGACGTGTCAAAAAGTTTAAAATGTATGTGGTGTTGCATGCGGCTGGAACGTACCTCGTGGGAACTTCCAAAAGTCAAAACATATCGTTAACGATGATTGATTGAACTGTAAAGTGGAGTAACACTTTGATAACATGAATGGTATCAATACTGCGGCTGAAAAGCCGGTAACGGGAGCTGAGATACCAGTAAAAGATGAACCTAAGGCCAAAAGTTTTGGTTTCAGAGAAAAATTGATGATGATCCGGTCCAATATAACAGTGGAACCTATTATAGCGTGCTATATAATGTCCAACGTGTTCTCAGGACTGGCAGTGCAAAACTTAAATCTGGAAAAAGCATGTAGAGTTAATTTGGGATATGACGATAAAGTGTGTTCTGCATTAAATAGACGGCAAACAGAGAATTATACTTTAGAAGAATCAGAAGTGCAGAAATTAACTGCTTCAGTGCAGGCATGGAAAAATATTGTTCAAACCACTTTTCCATGTATACTAATATTATTCGTAGGATCATGGAGCGACAAAACAGGGAAGCGAAAAGCATGTATTCTCCTGCCAATTGTTGGGGAAGTTTTGTGTTGCACAAGTTTCATTTTAAATACATATTTCTTTTACGAATTGCCACTGGAGATTACTGCCCTTTCAGATCTTTTTCCGTCGTTAACCGGTGGATGGATAACAGTGTGCGTTGGTGTGTTCAGCTATATTGGTGATATAACCACATTAGAAATGAGAACATTTAGAGTAGGAGTAGCCAACTTGTGTATGTCACTTGGAATTCCAATCGGCATGTCACTCAGTGGCATTTTGCTGCAACAGATTGGATATTACGGAATATTTTTAATATCAAACTGTTTGTACCTGACAAGTTTGATTTATGGATATATTAGATTGAAAGATCCTGCCATATCTCCTGAAAGACAAAGAGTAAGTATATTTTAACTTATAATTGCATCACTCATAGATCATAGCTATTGATCGCGGTTCCGAAAGCGTGTTTGTCGTTTAAAACCGTTGCAATAAAAAGTAGCCTATGTCTTTCTTCAAGGTCCAATTTAGCTTTATATTGAAATACATTCAAGACGATACAGCGGATTAGCTGTAAAAGTGTAGTACACAGACAGACAGAATTTATAACATTAGTATAGAAATAATGGAATTTTATGGATTAGAATGGATTTCTAACATTGTAAGAATTTTAAAGTCAAGTTTATTGGATTATTGATATGTCGCGAAAAGTATTAGGAACGGTGAAGCTATACATCATTTGCAGAGTAGCTTGACAGGGCGGTTAGTCCTATGTCTAAGTGATAAATTGCTCTGCGCCCACTACGCAAATTCGAACGAAGGGGGACATCGTAACGCAATCAGCGTTTTACGCGAGGCTCGCATAGGTGTCGACTGCGATTTATATCCCCCGTCCTTTGACATTACCAATACATCTATAGCTAACACACTAGATAAAATATTGCAGCTTTTAAATAGTTCTGTTTTAACGTTGATTGATGATAGCGAGTAGTTGCGTATACTTTATGAATGTAACGCTATTTTTTAAATTGCTTTTTTGTTGTTGTTTTCATGTAGCGTAGTGAGAAATTTATAAGGTCACAAATTTAAAATAGTGTAGGGTTAACTCTAAAATATAAGGAGCTTTCTGAATGTTTGTTCTTAAAAACGTATGTCATATACGCTCGGTCTTGCATGTTTTTTTATATGCTTAGGTTCATATTCCACATGACAACAAAGTGGCGATTATATATCAGGATTTTGCATAAATGCACTACTGGGGCCATTTTGTTTCGTATTTAATGAAATTTGTTACACTTAATCTTAATATATATAAATCTCGTGTCACAATGTTTGTCCTCAATGGACTTCTAAACCACTTAACCGATTATAATAAAATTCGCACACCATGTGCAGTTCGATCTAACTTGAGAGATAGGATAGTTTAAATCTCAAATTATAGTCGCAATTTTAATAATCGCGGGTAACACCGCGGGATTCAGCTAGTAGTACATAAAATGCTATCTTCACTTAATGAGAGTTGAATTCATTCAAATAGTAAAATATTTGTTTTACGTTTTCATTCATTTTAAGCAAATATAATAAGCCGACTTATTAGTACTCGTATGGATTTTACAATTTTTACGTTACAAGAACTGGGTTTTACCACAGAATACATAATAGTAGTTTTACTCGACTTGGATTTTCACAAGTTATATTTGTAATGGCATTAATGCATTTATAAATAGTAATCTTGAATCGGAGAGAGATTTTTTTTAAGATTTGTGGCTAAGAATACGCTCATCACTCTCTTATCTGTTGTATGAGTATCATGAGAGCCGACTAGGGAAGTAAATTACGTAAAACAACAGAAATGCAAAGAGAAAAAAAAATCTGATCACACAGGACAAAAGAGTAGGTATCCTCTGTTCAACGTGGTGTAGTAGGTCAAAATTTCCTCTCTGAGTAGAAACCTATATTCAGTATTGGACTATTAAAGGATTTGTTATTAAATATAGTTTATTGTTGGTATCCTAGTAGTGTTACCACGATATCGTATTTATTTATTTTAGTAACATCATGAGGACGATAAATTATTCAACATTAACGTTTTTTATTTCGAAAATGAAATCTGTTAGAGTGGAAGTTTTGTATATTGTTATTATTATTCACTTTATTTGATAATATTTACATATAAATTACATTTTTAAATATGAATATAAAAAATACATTTAAAAATATAAAAAATAGTAGACCATCGACTTCGGGTACAGGGACGAAGAAACCGGTGGTTAGGGCTCCAAAGACAGGAACCTCACCTCCTCACTATACGTGCCGTGTCAAGAAGAACTGCCTTATTATTATTTTTGTTATAGATGTAAATGCTACGGTCATATATTAAATAGATAAACGCTTTGGTCCGTAACATAGATAAAGCTTAATATTGCTCTTTGTGTGTCAAGTTCGGAATAACAGAAAATTGTCGGAACTGTAATTGACAATTTGCGAACTGTCCAGAGTTTCCTAAAGTTGCTCCTCTAGTACTGTTTCGTGGTATTATTGTTGCAGTACTGCTTGCATTTCAGAATATGTATTACATTTTATACCAGCAGAATCTTCTCTTGTCTTTATTTTATGCTGTCACTAAAAGAGTGTATGGAGTTTTTACTTTTTAGCCTAAAAACGGATAATGGGTTCGGTGACTCTTCTTACTGCTAATGAAATGAATTTATTTATTTTACAAATGGATTTTAATGACACATTACATTAGCTAACTTTTTAAAAGATATTTACTTTTGTGCATAACTCTAAAATAACTTTAAAAACTCCATTTGGCCGCAGTCGACATCTTTTCAAGTATCGTTGCTGTTAATTAACGTCCTAACACATTACCTAAAATTTGATTCAAAAACTTTCCTTGGATAATTACCTATAGTATTATGGTCTACGTAATGGTTAATTTTTTGCTTTTTTTTTGTGTAAGTTTGTAAATGTGAGTATAGTGATGGTATAGTGTAGGCTTGTAATGTTAGTTTATATTTTAGTAATTTTCTGGTGGTTTTGAGTGTTTCCACGGCCTACTCAAGTTTCCTACTGGCGGCAGTATCGTGTTCCGGGTTGTGGATCCTGACTACATCGGTTAGGCTACACGATGGCTGGGGCCCGTATGCCGTCTGTATGGACAGGTCGACTCAAATCTATGGTCCTTTCTTCAAAAGCCAACCCAGAACCTATACTGCACTCACATAGTTCTCTTTAATGTTGTACACGGACTTAAAAAAAAAGACACCTCTGTGGTTTGTTTCGGCGTTTCTTTCCAGAGTGAGTCGTAGGAAATGCCGGCGCCTTCTAGCTATAAGTCCGACTTGTAAAAATGTCTCAAAAGATTTACTTACAGAAATAAATATCATTTATCATTTATCATCTATCATTTATAAAAAAAATAGTAAAAAGGTTTCTTCTGAGTAATATTACTAAAGATAGTATAGGTTTTTGTCTTCTTGAATACTAGACTATAGTTTTTTCTTGTGTGAAAGGCAAACGATTTTCTTCTAGTAGGTACCCGAGATGGCGTGCGGTTTTTGGTCGGTTCGAGTTCGACTTAACCACCAGCTGATGGTATCCTGGGGATGGGATTTCCCCCACACAGATAAAAAAGGGTGGGGAGGGAGTAACTATCAGAAGGGTTATTTGATGATATGTGAAATTTTCTTCTTCCATTATTCTCCAACCACACTTTATCAGGATTCATTAGTTGCATTAGGATTCAATACTAATGTAATATTTTGAATTATACAGGAGCAACCAGTAGGCTGCCGAGGATGGGTGTGCTCGTTCTTCGACGCTCGTCACGTTCGCGAGACCTTGACAGTCGCTTTCAGGACTGGACCGAGGCGGCGAAGACTCAGGGTGTCATTATTAATAGTTGTAGTATGCGTGATATTTGGCCCATTACATGGTAAGTAGAATCGTAAACTTAGTTTTGCTACACTTGGGTTGTTGTGGGTTCGAATCCCACATCATACAACACTTTGTGTAATCCAAAATGATGTTCTGAGCCTGGACGGTCTTTGTGTCCGTTTCCTAATTGTATGTAAAGTGTCTTACGTTATGGAATATATTCGTAGTATTGAGTAGTCTTTACATAAAACTATTTAATAAAAAGTTAAAATGTCGAAAAATCTGAAAAGCCCAAAAATAAAATAAGACTTAATCCTAATAACTATCATCTTAAACTAATGTAAGCATACCTAAATAATTTTGAGTCGGCGCCGAACAATAAATAAAGAAAGTAACTAAATTAATTTAACTTTAAAGAAATAAGTAAATCCAATCCAACAAAAAGGATCCATCATTTCCTATCCTTAAGGTGCACGGTTGGCATAGTGGCTTAAGCGGTCGCCACGCCGCTTCCTACTACGCCAAGTGTCGTGGGTTCAAATCCCACGTAGGACAACACTTTGTGTGATTCACAATTTGTTGTTCTGAGTCTGGGTGTTCTTTGTGTCCGTTTCATGTATGTTTGTAAAGTCCCCCGCGACACAGGAATTTATATTCCTAATGCGGGAGTTGTCTTTTTTAAAAAAAAAAAAAAAAAAAAATTTCTGAAGTTATAAAGCCATAAGTAATGTATCTTTTCCAGTAAAAAAAGAATTAATGAAATCGGACTACTTTTCAAAAAGTTAAGCGTGGTCATACATAAAATAATATATACGATAAAAATATATATTCATATATACGTCGAATTGAGAACCTCCTCAAACGAGGACGAAAATAGAAGTTGTCTTGACACAAAAAAGTAGTGTATATCATTTGTCAATTCCTCAGAAACCTTCAGTCCTCTTTTAAGCGTCTAGTCCCATTTCGAGAAGCTTTCGTCTTAAGCGGTCGTTGGTACCATTTACACAAGAGAGATTTGAGATTCCAAGTAACTAATGGTAAGAGGTATGCGGTTTATTTACCAGTCTTTAATGGAATCTACTAATTCTCAACTTGTAGAAGTTTTTTAAGATGTTTACCTATAAGTTTTACTCATATTCACATATTCAGAATCTAGAGCAAGGTTTTTTCTTAACTTAACGGAGCTAAGTAGTACAAGTATATGGAAGTATTTTATAAATACTTTCTTAGTATATAAATATGGTGCCAATTTAGTCTAGATTCATTAAAATTATAACGGTTTGTTAACAGAACTTGTTGCGGTGTACGAATTTTTATGTAACGGTTTCTTATTTTACGATATGATGTATTTGATCTGCAATATTATCTGCAGGCAGACATCACATATAGAGTGCATGCTTGCATACATTTATTCATTATTATATACTACCCCTTGAAAATGAGCCAGTTGAAATGGACTTAATTTGGGTTATTATGCAGTCATTGAAGGATTAAAATTTGTCTTTTCAGGTAGACTATGACATTGTTTACTTATTCACATTATTTTATCTCACAATATATCATTTTAATCATTCATTCCATAAGTCTGTGTTCTAATAAGTCCCTTCTCAAAATACTTAATGTTATTTAGATTATCATAGCTTTAAGAATTTATTCAGTTTCGAATGTGACTAATTCTATATTCTTTTGCAGGTGAAATGAACGTTTTATACCTGTTTATGAGATACAGGTTCAACTGGGATGAGGTGCAGTTCAGCATGTTCTGCACATACAGTATCATCACTAATTTAGTTGGTAAGATAGTAATTCTTATAAATCACCATCATGTTCAGTCTTTAATAGTCCGCTGTCGGACATTGACCTCTCCTTAGCAATGAACTTTTGACTTACTACCTATATCAAGCTGATAAGACGAGTTGTTACGGGGTTTGTTTCAAGTTTTCCTTTTCTAAAGAATGCCGTTGTCCAACTCGATATATTCCCTTGATTAACAATTACCATTTTTCTAGCCTTTATTCATAAGATTAATTGGGGTCGCATAACTCGCATACTAGTTCAACCGGTTTTTAGGGTTCCGTAGCCAAATGGCAAAAAACGGAACCCTTATAGATTCGTCAAGTCTGTCTGTCTGTCTGTCTGTCTGTCTGTCCGTCCGTATGTCACAGCCATTTATTTCCGAAACTAGACGAGCTATACTATTGAAATTTGGTCAGTCGATGTATTCTGTGAACCGCATTAAGATTTTTTACAAAAATTTAGAAAAATAACAATACATTTTGGGGGTCCCCATACTTGGAACTGAAACTCAAAAATTTTTTTTCATCAAACCTATACGTGTGGGGTATCTATGGATAGGTGTTCAAAAATGATGTTGAGGTTTCTAATATCATTTTTTTCTAAACTGAAGAGTTTGCGCGAGAGACACTTCCAAAGTGGAAAAATGTGTGTCCCCCCCCTCTAACTTCTAAACTAAGAGAGTGATAGAACTAGAAAAAATATATGTTATACATTATCATGTAAACTACCAACGAAAATTGGTTTGAACAAGATCAGTTTTTTTTTAATACGTCTTAAATCGTTACACGCAATTTACCTTTTATCCAGTCAATACACTAGTATAAAAACATCGATTAAAGTTACAAGGAACTACAACAACTTTTATATGATGTTACTTGCTGATACGGAACCCTTCATGGGCGAGTCCGACTCGCACTTGGCCGCTTTTTATTTTTTCGCGTAGTGACATGCATCGTAACTCCGCAATCCTGAGGTCGAACTGAAATTCGAACTAGTTGTCAACATATTTGAGGGCAGTGACTTCCCAACATCGATTACCATAGATGTTCATAACAATTTATATAATATGTTTGTTGCTCTTTCACGCAAAAACTACTGAACTCATTTGGATGAAACTTTACAGTAATATAGCTTATACATCAGAATAACACATAGGTTACTTTTTACTGCAATAATCGAGACACACGCGGACGGAGCCGTGGACGAAAGCTAGTATTACATATTTCTATGCCAACTGAAACAGATTCATAATTATGTTCTCCAAAAAATATCGTCTTTTGACAACACTAATGACAACGAAATAAAAGTCAACGGTGCGCAATTTGATTTTCGACCTTGTTGTTTAAAAATAACTCTTGACAAGGGTGTGTTTAAAATTGACATTTTATTAAAAAATGTTTTGTAGCTTCGGATTGTGTGGTAAACAGGAAATTTAGCTGTCCTCAGATGAAATAGATGTTTGTAATTATAATTTATGAACTATTATTATCAATTATGTAAGACTAAAATCGAAGCAAAAATATTGATAATAAATAAATATTTCGGACATCTTACACAACGTCATCTAGTCCCAAGCTAAGCAGAGCTTGTATTATGGGTACTAGCACAGAATACATAATAATAGTACTGTACCAGAAAAACTGATATAAATACATAATATTAAACATAGAAAACACCCATAATGTTCAATAATAAGTGGTTTACAAAACGAGATTTTCAAGTTGATTTGTTAGATCATATACGGAAACACAGTGTACTCATATCAGCTTCTAATCATAAAACTGAAAAATGTTTACTGTCAATGTACTGAAAATGTATTGTAAGAGGAAACGATTACTCATACAATACATTTTCTTCTACCTGAGGGAATTCACACGAACACCGATTGTAATATTGACGGTCTAGTCGTAAGCGTATGCGGCGGCTGATCAAGAGAATCTTTGTATAATCTGCAAGTATTTGTTTCAGCGTTTGAGTGTTTTCTATGTACATATATTATACTAGTATGTATGTATTTACATAAAAAGTAAGTATTTATGTATTTATATTAGTTGTTATTTACTCATAGAACAAGCTATGCTTAGTTTGGGACTAGATGACGTTGTGTGTCAAATATCCAAAAAAATATCGGTATTCTTTAATCAAGTGCATTCAATACTATACAGATACGTTTGTTGTTTACTAATTTATCTTACACTGTATAAACTTTGGAGAAATTCTGTAGTAGCAATTTAAACACTAAACGAAAATGGTACTATAGGGGTTAGAAAATAAATGACATAACAATGCGTAAAAACTTTCTATCTTTTCTAGTTTCTCGCCACAATTTATTACTTAGAAGTCAGTTCAACATTTATAAATGACATGATGCAATTACTTACAGATTTAAAATTCCGTAATAATATGTTCGTATAGTTTAGTGAGGAGTTCCTAACAAATGTTTCAAAGACGAATCAAGAATAAACATATTGTTTCTGAATGAAATTAAATTATAGTGCATTTGC
Organism: Phragmatobia fuliginosa; assembly: GCA_932526445.1. Lineage (NCBI taxonomy): Eukaryota > Metazoa > Arthropoda > Insecta > Lepidoptera > Erebidae > Phragmatobia > Phragmatobia fuliginosa. Next base: position 20,192,984 of record OW052061.1, read on the forward strand.
AGATTTTTTTGTTATTGTATTAATTGAATAGCTGTAACATTTCATACATTCATCTTGGTTCCAGACCGATTTATAGCTAACTAAGGTGTTCACGACCAAACCAATTTATGTAGTAAAAGTAAGTTTGTGTCATGTATCGATAGATGGCGTTGTACCATTTGTCTGCATCGCGCTAGGGTTCCCTTTCGCACAGTAGTATAAGTTTAGTCTGATTTAGACTTTTACAAATTGAGATCTAGTAATCTAACATTTCTATTATATTAAACGGGACGGGTTAACACAAAATTTATTAGTAAAAAGGTCTTAGGTTGTTTACGAAGATACATAAAAGCTATAAAGAAATATTTGTGAATAATTTATCTTCAGAACTATGCACGTTATTTCATTAGTCTTGTGTATCGTGAATGAATATATTTTCTACTTTGTGATTAATGGTTATCTTTTTATAATGTTATTTGAAGGTTATATTTAATGGTTCTTTGAAGTGAATAACTTTTAGTTCGTCTTTCAAATGAACTTTTTTTTTGTTTTCATTTAGGAGACAGTAAAGTTACAGTTCGAAGCAAATAGGATAACTGAAATTTGAATTCAGTATTTGCTCTTTGTATCAACTGGTAATTTTCTCATCATCTTTTTAGGGTTCCGGTGCCAAATGGCAAAAAACGGAACCCTTATAGATTCGTCAAGTCTGTCTGTCTGTCTGTCTGTCTGTCCGTCCGTATGTCACAGCCACTTTTTTCCGAAACTACAAGAGCTATACTGTTGAAATTTGGTAAGTAGATGTAATCTGTGAACCGCATTAAGATTTTCACATAAACATGAACAAAAAACAATACATTTTGGGGGTTGGGGACCCCAAGTTGGGGGGGAATACTTGGAACTGAAACTCAAAAAAATTTTTTTCATCAAACTCATACGTGTGGGGTATCTATGGATAGGTGTTCAAAAATAATATTGAGGTTTCTAAGATCATTTTTTTCTAAACTGAATAGTTTGCGCGAGAGACACTTCCAAAGTTGAAAAATGTGTCCCCCGCCCTCTAACTTCTAAAATAAGAAAGTGATAAAACTAAAAAAAATATATGTTGTACATTAATATGTAAACTACCAACGAAAATTAGTTTGAACGAGATCTAGTCAGTAGTTTTTTTTTAATATGTCATACTGCAATTTACCTTTCATTTAATCAACGAACTACAAGAACTTTTATATAATGTTACTTGTTGATACGGAACCCTTCATGGGCGAGTCCGACTCGCACTTGGCCGATTTTTTTTACTTCAGTCTAAGTGATACATGATGGATATGCGGGTACTGAGTAGGTACATGAATTATATAATCAAAATACATTTAAACTATATTAAAACCACAATATTACCCTTTCCTATTTATGAAGTGATGTTATAGTAGTGTTACAGCTTACCAGTTTTTATCCGTGGTTCCGCCCGCGTGTATGTCATTTAACGCATTTATGGCGACGTCTTCATACAGTGCAAGTGAAAAATATACAACAGCGTCATCTACCAAAGGAATACGGAACCACGAAGATAACACGCAATGAATTATACGGAGTAACTGCTAATCCTACATCGCGATAGAGAAATTCTCGCGCTGATTAGCATTATATTCAACATCCCAATCTGTTCCGGGCAATGGCCCGCCAGGCATGATCACCTCGCCTGGTCGGAGGATCCTCCTTTTATGTTGGAGGAACACGATACCCATTCCTCTACACATTAAAAAGTAGCCTAACAGTAAAGGATCCGAGGTAAGATCGATCTTCACCGATCTGTTAACCGGATGAAAATTATTTTCTTATAATTCAAATAAGTTTCTAAACATGAGTGTTCTTTGTATCCGTTTCTTGTTTATTTGCAAATAAATAAAACGGTTCAGTATTTTTGGCGTGAAAGCGCGACAAACAGACCGATAGAGTTACTTACGCAATCATAATATAAATATAGTAAGGATAGCCTTTTTAGGGTTCCGTAGCCAAGTGGCAAAAAACGGAACCCTTATAGATTCGTCAAGTCTGTCTGTCTGTCTGTCTGTCCGTCCGTATGTCACAGCCAATTATTTCCGAAACTATAAAAGCTATACTGTTGAAATTTTGTCAGTCGATGTATTCTGTGAACCGCATTAAGATTTTTACATAAAAATAGAAAAAAAACAATACATTTTGGGGGTCCCCATACATGGAACTGAAACTCAAAAATTTTTTTTCATCAAACCTATCCGTGTGGGGTATCTATGGATAGGTGTTCAAAAATGATGTTGAGGTTTCTAATATCATTTTTTTATAAACTGAATAGTTTGCGCGAGAGACACTTCCAAAGTGGAAAAATGTGTGTCCCCCCCCCTCTAACTTTAAAATAAGAGAGTGATAAAACTAAAAAAAATATATGTTGTATATTACCATGCAAACTACCAACGAAAATTGGTTTGAACGAGATCTAGTAAGTAGTTTTTTTTTTAATACGTCATAAATCGTAACAAGCAATTTACCTTTCATCCAATCAATACACTGGTATAAAAACATCGATGAAAGTTACAACGAACTACAAGAACTTTTATATGATGTCACTTGCTGATACGGAACCCTTCATGGGCGAGTCCGACTCGCACTTGGCCGCTTTTTCGATGTTATAATGGGCTATTCAACAGTAAAATATTTTTTTGATTCAAACTACTAGTTTTTGATATTAAGAGCGTTCAACCAAATTTAAAAGTAGATTCGATAGCTTTATGATGTTAGCATAGATTTAAAATTTTAACAGGAATATAGAATCATTTGGCTTCTATGCTGAAATTCACTACCAACTACAATAGTTTTCTGAACTCGAGAATAGACTACGATATCTTTATGGAGATCTCTTTGAAACTTATTGAATGAGTTTAAGTCACTATAAAAGTCATATAAAACCTAAAATAATGTTCTGTCTGTGCCTTCATAATTCAGTTCGAGTTTGACACTACTTCCGTGTAGATCCGTCATGTCGGTAAATAGTAGACTATGTGTTATTCAGAAATATTAGCTATATCATTGTGAAGATTTATCAAAATTTATCAAGTAGTTTTTGTGTGAAAGAGCAACAAACATACATACATACTCACAAATATTCACGTTTATAATAATATTAGGAAGGATATTTTAAACTTATTTATTTTAAAAACTAAACACACCGTTTACTGACAAGTCGTTCTCGGTACAAGCAGTCATGCTGTGGAATGGCTTACCTGAGGCAATTAGAAAGGCCAAATCTCTGCATGCCTTCAAAAAGAAAGAAACAGACGACTGAGGTTGCTGGTTGATCGTTGCTGATGTGTGATACGCAATATGCATATTTGCGACATTTGCGTGTATAAGTGTATGTTTAATAATATGATTGAGAACAGCGTACCTGATAAAACGAGGATATTTATCAGGTACGCTGTTCTCGATGATCATCATCATCAGTAAATATATTAAATAAAATTTAAATATCTGTTTGTAATATGAAATCAACAGTTTTTTACTGAATTCATATGATAGTACATATATACGGTACTTCATAAAAAGGCATTTTTAAAAAAAAATTGTTTGTTTGTGTGTCGATCTGCCTGTCTGTTTGTCCCGGCTAATCCCTGGAATGACTGGATTGATATTGATGGATCTTTCACTGGCAGATAGCTATTAATATTAGAAATAACTTAGGCAATTTTATTTAAGACTAGCTTCATTACGTAGCGTTACTCGCGATTTACAATAATAATATACTGCCTTGTGGTTAGCGTATGCGGCTGCTGATCAAGAGGTCTCGGGTTCGATTCCCGGGTCGGACTAAAAATTTTGTGTGATCGACAAATGTTTGTTTCGGAGTCTGGGTATTTTCTATGTATTTGCAAAAAAGTATGTTTATGTATTTATATCAGTTGTCTAGTACCCATAATACAAGCTCTGCTTAGTTTAAGACTTGATGATGTTGTGTGTAAGGTGTCCGAAATGTTAATTTATTTATATAATATTCTCGTCATATCAGGTACGCTGTTCTCCATCAGCATTTTCAGCGGCTTCATGAAGTTGGATGACACCATTGTTGGTATCATCTCCTGTACCAGTAAGATCCTCGCTTCCTTCATCTTCGCCTTTGCTACTACTGCCACGGAAATTTATATGGGTAAGTCTTCAATTTCTATTTTTTATTCTTTAAATCTTAAAAAAAATCTGTTATGCATACATAGTGAGTATGTGTTTGTTTGTGGTTGCATAGTTCTTAAGTGCTTTTAGCTGAAGAACATCTATTTAAAAATAAAGATGAAATAAAAAAACATTTTTTTTAGTCAAGTATTTTTAGTATTTATTAGTTAAGTATATGTGGTGACGGATTAAGAATACAGAGTGTCACCACCTCTCTTCATCCCGCGCGTGTCGTAAAAGGCGACTAAGGAATAAACTACGCAAAACAACGTCAATGTAAAGAGAAGGAAAACTTGAAACCAACCCAATACCAACCCGTCTGCCCAGCGTGGTACAGTAGGCCAAAACCTCCTTTCTAAGGAGAGGCCTATGTCCAGCAGTGGACTGTTGATGATGATGATGATTTCTGCCAGATGATAGGATGGAATTTTGATGTAGCTCTAATGCATAAATACGAGTATACAATAATTCTGTTACCTGTTATGTTATCCATTTTGATTTTGCCTTAATTTGTAGTGAGGTATAGGGGGCTATTTTTATTTAAAAAATAAAACTTAAAAATCCAAATATTTCGGTTTTCAATTTCTTTTCGTCATGTCTACAAGGTGAAGTGGCTGATGGTGAAAAATATGATCACGACATATTAATTAGGATGATAGATGATTGGTTAACGATGATTTATTTCGATAAAGCTTTTAATATTTTATATAATTCCTGTATTATCTTATATATAAAATTCTGGAGTCACAATGTTCCTTCCCATACTCTTCCAACTCTTCCAAGGCTTGGCCGATTCTTATGAAATTTTGTATGCATATCGGGTAGGTCTGATCAGTCAGATCAACATCTATTCTTTTAACCCCTGGGACGCGAGCGGAGCCGCGGGCATCAGCTAGTTATAATATATATTATTCGACTGCCTCAGTGGCGCACTGGCAGCGAATGTTATTGCTGTGCTCGAGGTCTCGGGTTCGATTCCCGGGTCGGTCCAAATATTTGTGTTATCCGCAAATATTTCATGATTATGGATTTATATCAGTTGTCTAGTACTCATAATACAAACTCTGCTTAGTTTGAGGCTTGATGGCACTGTGTGTACGATGTCCGAAATATTTATTTGTTTATTTATTAATGTTTACATCTGTCTATGATTGTTGCAGCTCCGCTAGTAGAGATCTTCAATGGAACATCATTCATAGCGATGCGATCAATTGCATCGAAACTAGTAACCAGTGAAGAATTAGGTATGATTTACATATAATACTTTAAATAAGTTTGGTTTGGTCATTAACTGACTTAAAAAAGGAGGATTCTCTCAATTCGACTGTTTTCTTATGTCTGAAAAAAAAAAAACTAATTTATTTTAAAAACTGGATTATATCATTTTATTATGATTATATTATTATTATGATCAAATTTAAAACGTAAAGAGCAACTACCTAGGTATATTATTCTTGTTCAAGCTGAAATCTGGTCTGGAAGAGATTGCTGTCAGACATGAGACATCCTTTGTGAGGCGGATTTTATCGTGATTGTACATTATGTCCTAGGTACTCTTTGTGCTCCTGAGAACCTATTAAAAGTATAATTAATGGACAGGGATATTTATATCTACGCTTAGAACGGACTTCAAAACAGATTTAGCAACACATAATGTCATCATAGACGTCTATAAATAAGTAAACGTTTATCTAAGCGTGTAAATTTGCACATAGTGTCTTGAACAAAACACGTGAATCAGTGAAAGAGTCACTGATCCACGTGTTTTGTTCAAGAAACTGTAAAAGTAGTCTGTACAACAAAAAAAAGATGACAATGTCATAATTTAGCGAGGTAGTAGACGCACGCTGATTTCAGCACGAATGGAACGGCTCGACCAGGGAAGTACTACCCTCACACAGACGACCATCCTAATAGTCACAGCATTCTTGCTGTCATATTTCGTTAGTAAATGTGAGACCGGAGGCCCATTACGCATCATTATCATATAGAATAATGCAGAAACATCTGACTAGGCTGCCATGGTATGGGTCCCCATGTTGCATTGCCTATACTCACAATGAGGATGGTGATCTCTACTCTTGGATTCTACTCATGCTTTCCATCAGGCAGAGTAGAGTGACTTTGGTAGGCTTAAACTAAAAATGTATCCTCGCTTAAACCGCTTGCAACAAGGCATTGCTCTTTCTTTGACGTTTGGGCCCTTGATTATATTTTAGTAAGTACCTAGTAGTAGCAACCGTATCTTAATAAATAAAAAGATATATTATGTTGTATGTTGTTGCACTAACATCGTTTGAAGAACCTAAATCATTTGCTATACTTGAGTAACATCAAATATCATAAACCGATATCGTGGTAGAATCTTCTAATTCAATTTCATCTTTTAGGTAAAGTGAACTCACTCTTCGGTTTGGCTGAGGCGATGATGCCCTTGGTCTACGGTCCACTATACTCCAGAGTCTACATGGCAACACTGAATATTTTGCCGGGTGCTGTGTTCCTTCTCGGAGCTGGAATGACTGTGCCTGCTGTTGCTATATTTGGGTAAATAGTTTTAAATATCTACATCATCATATACCGTGGGTGTTGTGAGAACTGACTAAGGGGGCAAACTATACGAGACAACAGCACTGCCAAAAGAAGAAAACTTGACACTGACCTTTGAAGAAGTTGTCTGGCGTGAGCCAAAAGTTTCCTTCTAAGAAGAGACCTATGTCTAGCAGTGGCCCATTTAAGGCTGATAGTTAAATATTTATGGCTTAATATCACATATATAACTTTTACAATATGGGCAAATAACATTAACAACTTAAACCTCCAAAAAATGTGCACTATTATAGAAAATAGGATAATCGCTGCATGTATACATACATGTTGCGATCATTTATGTATACATTCGTGCTAACTGGCTTATGGCGACATCTGGATAATCTAATTTAACCAAACGAAATAGTTAAGATACCTTTGTATCGTAATTATCACTCGTTTATTGTAAAAGTTGTTTAATGTTTAAAACATTTTAATATTGTGTTTAACAATGCGCGGCATTCTAGATTTTTAAGCAATCTCATACATTTTTTTTTATTGATTGACAGAATGAATTGAAATTTCAAAGTTATTAGTAATCATCGATCTATTGCGAAATTCTTTAATACGTATAGTTATAGTTCGATGTCTAATCAATAAACTGCCATATAAGTCAGATAATAGAATTGATTTTAGACTGGTCCTTAACGTGACCATTGTATGCTCTGCAAATATTTGTTTGTCGGAGTATGTATTTTCTAAAAAAAGTAAATATGTATTCATGTATTCAATTTTGGACTAGATGGCGTTGTGTGTCAGATGTCCCAAACATTTAAAATATTTATTTAGGTACTATTCAATCACCCGTGTAATAGATCAAACTCAAATACTTTACCTCATATTCATTTAAAAGGTCCCACAAGTCTTAAACAGTGATAAAGCCAATTTCGTTTACAATACGATGTCATTGAAGATTTCAATTTAAAGTTAGAAGATTGATAAAATTCTTTAATATCTATCCGAAACTTGTATTACAATTTTATGAGACTTTGTCACTTTTTGGTAATTAAACTTTTGATATCATTGGCAACTTTGAGATGTAAGATAAGCACGTATCAATAGACAGAGACAATTGACTATCTTCTTGATCTATTGATCTTTGATTTTCTTGGCTATACGGACCGAGACCTTCCAGCTCCCAGTCTATATAGCCAAGAAAAAACTTTAATATTATAACATTTTTGTGAAATAATTTTGCAAGCAAAATAAAAATTTAAGAATTTTTTTTATAAGACAACTTCCGCATTTGGAATATAAATTCCTGTATGGCGGTGGACTTTAAAAACATAAACATGCATGAAACGGACACAAAGACTAACCTAAATTCAGAACAACAATTTGTAAATCACACAAAGTGTAATCCCACGTGGGATTTAAATTTTAACCTTGCAAGATACTTGCAATCTACATATTTAGCAAATATCTACCTCCTATCAATACGGCTCACTGCTAATTACACACAGTTCTGAAATATCTTATTCTTGAGAAAGTAGCATACCAAAGTTCATTGAAATTGATGCGACGTGAAAGTGTGACAGACGAACGTTATAATATTAGTATGCATATATGAATTGAAAAGGTTATAGTAAAATTCTATATAACATAAATTTGGGAACCAAATCAAGAATTCGTGTAATATATAAATATTTTTTGGACATGTAACACAAGTCACAACGCCATCTAACTTCAAACGCAAAAACAAAACTTGTGCTATTAAAGTTAGATTGATTGATAGAATAGTTACAATCCTACTTTTTTTATAAATACATGCATATTAAACAGAGAAAACATCCGAGTTCCGAAACAAATATAATATGTAGATCATACAAACATTGACTGCCTCGTTGGTCTAGTGGTTAGCATAAGCGGCTGCTGATCAAGAGGTCTCGGGTTCGATTCCCGGGTCGGACCAAATATTATTTGTGTGATTTACAAATATTTGTTTCGGAGTCTGGGTGTTTTCTATGTATAATATGTATGTATTTACAAAAAAAAAGTATGTTTATGTATTTATATCAGTTGTCTAGTACCCATAACACAAGCTCTGCTTAGCTTGGGACTAGATGATGTTGTGTGTCAGATGTCCAAAAAAAATATGTCCAAATATTAATTATTATTATTTGGTCCGACCAAGGATTTGAACCCGAAACCCTAAGCACAGCAGTCGCATACATTACCACTGCGCCACCGGATACCTTACAGTAATTAGTTACCGTTTATATCGAAATCAATTTCCTAAACTGCTGTTAATTAAAAGTTTACTTTACCAATATCTCATACAAAACTGCAAATACAGTTTGTCAATTAGACTTATGTAAAATTTTGATGCTGTTAGAAACCATAACAGAAGCAATACAGTATCGAATCTAAGCTTCATCCGTTTGTTGGCCTCGCAGAAATTCATTTACATTGTAAAATAGTTCCGGCATCAAAATCTGGCGGTCAGATGGTATTCGGACACGACATTGTAGGTTTGTAGTACAATGACCCCTTGGGCTTTAAATTAATTCGATTACACTATAATCTGTGATTCGGTTTCATTTATTTGTAATAATCGTGCTCTATTTGATTTACGGGATACGCTTTTGAATTATTATTACGATTACAGTAAATAGTGAAGTGCTTATTTAACTGTAGGAAGTATAAAATTATAGATAAAATTAGTAGGAAATTACGAAATATAGACTTTAGAAGAACGAAAAATCCATCTGTGTAGTACTAATATTAAAGTTCGAAATGAACTTTATTTGTCTGCCTGTCTGTTAGTCACTCTTTCACGGCTATACCGCTGTATCGATTTCAATAAAGTTTGTTATAGAGTACTTTGATTTTCGAGGAAGGACATAAGTCATTCTCATCGTAATAATAACAGAAGCTACTAAAATGAATGAACTTTAACTTTAATGAAAATAGTTTTTTTTTTTAAGAATTTGAATCTAGTCCAAACTATAGTAGGCCTGTGTTAATACGGAATGTGTATTACAGTAATTAGTAGGAGTGCGAGGAGATATGAAAGGAACATGTTCCGTTTTTTGTCCGTTAAAACCAATCATCAGCCCTTTGCAGTCCTTTAATGGACATAGGCACACTAGAAAGCCTGTTCTACTGCTTTTTGCATCCAGTCACTAATCCAGGCTTCCTATGCAAATCATGCTGCCACCAGACCAGGCACCAAACATTCCGTTTGTCAAGACGCGATCTCCACTCCAGAACACGTTTAAAATTAATTAATATAATTATAATTTAATTTGCTCTCTATTCGATTCAATATATTTACTGAAATGTAAATGAATATTGAAATAATTAAAATTAATTTTCCATAGCGAAAGGAAGCGTGCTATAAACTTTCTGTCTTTGAGGAAGACAACGGCTTTCTAACTGGCGGGAGTTAAATGGTATTGTAATCTGCCTGTAATTAAATTTGGTACATTCGAACCTGTGTCGAAGGTAATAATTTATACAAATAAATAAAATTAAAATATCTGTATGTAATGTCAAAATACCAGTACCAAATAATTTGTTTCTTTAATTCGCACTTTACGGCTTCTTGTCACCTCACAGGGTCCCAATAATTTCGCGTGTTTGATAAACTTATTAGTCATTTAGGAGTCTTTAAATCTTTTCCAACTGCGGTAAAAAATCATTTATTAAAAACTGAATCATTGCTTGAAAAAAAATTAAGTATTTATACTGATTGCCCCAGTGGCGCAGTGGTAACGAATGCTGGGTTTGATTGCCAAATCGAAATAAATGATTGTGTGATCTGGAAATTATTTACTATGTGTAATATGTATGTATGTATACATATTTATTCATGTTTAATCTGTCACCACTCGGTGGTGACGGATTAAGAATATAGAGTGTCACCACATCTATTCATCCCGCGGGTGTCGTAAAATGCCACTAAAGGTGCGCGTCCATTGGCCCGCGTCGGACGCACGGCACGCTACGGATTGAACGGATTCGCCTTGCTCATAAATGCCGGCGTTCGGTGCGGGCGGCGCGGATAGTAGACGCAGCACTATGTCAAATCATACAAAGCAAAATAATAGGGATAAACTACGCAAGACAACATCAATGCAAATTGAAGGAAAACTTGAAAGCAACCCTATCCCAACTCGTCTGGCTAGCGTGGTATAGTAGGCCAAAACCTCCTTTCTAAAGAGAGGCCTATGTCCAGCAGTGGACTGTTGAAGGCTGTTGATGATGATGATGATGATCAGTTTCCTAGTATCCATGGTACAAGCCCTGCTTTGTTTGAGATTAGATGGCGTTCTGTATCAGATATCCGAAACATATATTTGTCGGAGCGTCAATGGAGGCCTCACAGCGGTATTAGTTGAGGCTTTACATCGTGGGCGTTGCAACGGCAGGAATTTCAAAATAAGTGTACACTTGTGTTGTTCAATTTCGTATTAATTAAACATCTTACATATTAACACAAAATCATAAGCGATTAACAAGATTGAAACGAGTTAAGAGCCAACAGGTTAGCGCATGTGCACCGTGCGGTAGCCGTCAGTAGAATGACCGACCGCCATTACTAGTGGCGCGACATCGACTACTCCCGTTCGGATACGATCATTCGAATCCGCTCTTATCATTCATTAAATACATTCAACATCATTCAATATCGATTACAGAATCGACTAAAACAAACAAACTAATACATTGAGCTATTATTACAATAAATCATTATTAACAGTCATGTAATTTGTGGTACATAATCACGCGCCGTCACGGCCGTCCTGCATCGTCACACGACCTCGTGTGTATGTGTCTCATCTGTGAACAATAGATATAGTGCTATGTACTATGCTCTGTTCGGTCCTCCTGACCACACAATAGTCTCTAAGTTCATATTATACAACTGTACAGGCTTTTCCAGGTACTTTAGAAACATCACAGTAATGACTGGTTGCTCGGTTCTAAAATCTCATCCCTTTAGAGAAAAACCGGCAAAATACTTCAATACCACTTAAAAGTTCAAATACTATCGAGTATTTTCAGAAAAGGTACATATAACTTATTATAGACAGGGTTTCATAATTTTCACAAACGTTATACATGCCACACAGGCTATTCAACAACACACAGGACAGTCAGTGCCACACAGGCTCGTCAATGCCACACAGGCCAGTCAATGCCACACAGGCCAGTCAATGCCACACAGGCTAGTCAATGCCACACAGGCTACTCAATGCCACACAGGCTACTCAATGCCACACAGGCTACTCAATGCCACACAGGCCAGTCAACGCCACACAGGCTAGTCAATGCCTGATAGGTCAATAACTGTCACATGTGATGGAAAAGAAACTAAAGAGAGTGTTTAAGTAATGTGTACCTTAACTCTTTACTGTGGCCGTCACTGGCACATTCTGCACATAATTCAACCACTTGTTATTTTAACTTTGTCTTACGTTAAGGAAACCAATCTCATCTCAACAAACGTTCGTTTCTATTGCTCGTGTCGATTGTTCTCAAACAAGACTAAAATTCACTGCTCTACATCCTCCAACGACAATAAGTTTAGGGAGCTAATAAGCCGTCCTAATGACAAAAAATCTAAAGGACTCGCCTTAGTAGTCTTACTCGTAGTACAGTTAAGTTAAGCTAGTCGAATGTCAGGCAATGCCACTTGCCATCACTTATTAAAGAGCATTTGACAACTGAATCAAAACAGAATGAAAACTTCTCACCAAATTCATCTAAGAACTGATGAAGAGCTGGTTCGATCGAGCAGACATCCACTTGTTATTCGGCTCGTGCATCATTGGCTCTGGCATTCATACTGGAACAGTGCGGTGCTGTAGCCCCAACCACCACACTTGAATCAGTCTTTTTCTACGGCTACGGCTTCCTTCATATGTTGAGGGTACCTGAAATCTCAGATCGTGTATTAGTAGTGTACTACTACAATTGCCTCGACATTTACTTAATACATCACCCATCCTTCCAAAGCTGTAGTATCGCCGTGCATGCTCCAGACACGACTTCTTCACTTGGAGTAGTCCTCTCATAAAAAAAATCAGCGAGTTCTTATTGCAATTTAACGTGAATGTCAATCTAGTAGTGAATATTATTCTTTGCAATCGCGACCCAACTATTGAAACATGTCCGTGAGTAAGCGCGAGTGAAATTTGTTCTTTCAATAAAGGCTTCCGTCGTGCTAGTATAGAGCTCACAAATCGCCCAGCATAAGCAGACAGATACTTCTTCTCATGAATTACTATTAAATAAGTCGTACAGTCGGTAGCTGTACATAGTTTCAACGGTATCATATCTAGCTAGGAACAGATCGTTTAACTGTAGCCACGTAATCCGGGTTAAACATAATAAACCGGGCTAACTAGCTTGAGCAAGCCATGTTGACGCCGATTTCTTGAACATCTTACTTAATGTGATTATCAAATAACTACTAGATGTAGATTTCTCTAGTAAATCCATCACAATAGTGTCAAGATTAAACTCAGTTATTGTTATATTTGTACATAACGTATTAATTTTATCAAATTTTATTGTTGCATTTCAAAAAGTTATTTACAACGTTCACACTCCTTATCAACATGAAACATAAACACTCTGACCTGTATTTTATTCCTGATCCGTTGTTGGTAATCTCACTTCCCTCAGACAGTGAGTAGCCAACAGGTTGGGCCTCGCGCACAACTTTAGCCGGCTGTATGCTGCTCGTCACGCAGACGAGGCGCACACCGCAGGTCCTCATCTCACGGAACGGCGTGCAGACCGCACCTCAGCAGGCGGCGAGTAGACCGGAGATCCGCACCTCACCAGGCGGCAGTAGACCGCAGATCACTGCACGCGCTCAGCTCGCGTAGACAGCGAAAAGACGCTGTGATAGGCATTAGGCTGCTTACGATTACCGTCACTAGTCTGCAATAGAACGACAATATGATCACTAATCTCGGTCACGGCGGCTAGTCTTAACGGAGACAAGCCACTTACTCAAAATTTTTTTTAGTACACAAGTGTGCGTAACCACTCGAACACTGAAGAAGGAACGATTTAAAATACCCAGCACTAGATCACTTGTCAAGCTTCCAATAATGTCTTTACAAACCTTTGCTCGTCATCCCGTATAGTCAAAACTTAAGGCCATTAAACTTAACATAGAAAATAGACAGCCAGTTACAGAAATTGTCCGATGGCTAACACGACTTAGCATTCTTGCACCGACTAGTGCTTAAACCTTTTATAAGCTCGGCCTAACTCAACACTGCGTCTAGCAAACTTAACACTTTTAAAGTTCATTGAAAACCTGGCACTTAATGGTTTTTAAAATCTTCCGTAATGTCCTAATAACTTTAGCAATAGCACGAAAGAACTTGCGCTACCAAGATCGATAGACAACACAGTCTTTACCTGTGTCAATACTTTTAATTTCGATAAACACGACCAGTAATACAGTGGTTTACATGTTCGTTGTGGTATACACATTGTATCTTGTTATAATCTGACACGCATCTTTTATTTTCGTCCCCGTAAATAAAATAATTTAACTAATTAATATGGGGGGTATTTTATCTTTTGCATACTTAATGCGTTAGAAGTTACTTGGTTTTCTTGTAGTAGGTCAACGTTGCATTCACTGCTATTAATTCGTCACTCATTCGGTAAACATTAATCGTAATATGGAACGCCTAGTTCATTATGCACAAGTGGGGTAGTCATACAAATTCGTTATCACGTCAAAATATTTGTAATACGAAACCATGATTGGCACAAAGTATGAATTTACTCTTTAAATTCGATAAACTGCGATTACTACTAACCCCTTTGTTAAGCCACATCTTGACGCCAGCCTTAAGCAATTTCTTACACGCGCTATCGATCGTTTTATCGCTTTAAATCACACGATTCACTTTCGTACACGACACACAAAAATTACGTAAAAATAAATCAAAACTTGATATGAAAATATGATTCGATCTTACCAGTGTAATTACCACTCACAAGCTTTTTCGGTAACCTCACATATTACCGTATCGGTACTGCTGAACTGCATTGCACCTCTTTCACATTGCATTCTCTGGCGATCCCGTACAAAGCACGGATGCAGATTCCATCGCTTGGCACGATGTTTACTATCTGGAAAAAAAACGTTATACACGCGAACACACTGAAACATAGAACACACTGAAGTACCCGCATTATTATTACTTTTTTTTTTTTTTCTAAAGAGGACGTTTAACAGCATCCCAGAAAACTAACGATTTAAATTCGTTTGCAACTATTACTCAAAACTAGACATAGCCTACATGTCACTTAATTTACGATTTCTATGTACCGGCGTCGTTAATTAACTTTTCATTTTAATTTCCTTGTTGTTGCCGGTAGTTATTTTTACCAAAACTTTATTTTTCGATTTGAATGAAGAAACACAACAGACACTGAATTTAGATAGCGAACAGCCTTGCACACATGGTAATCCCAACTTCTGATGTCGGAGCGTCAATGGAGGCCTCACAGCGGTATTAGTTGAGGCTTTACATCGTGGGCGTTGCAACGGCAGGAATTTCAAAATAAGTGTACACTTGTGTTGTTCAATTTCGTATTAATTAAACATCTTACATATTAACACAAAATCATAAGCGATTAACAAGATTGAAACGAGTTAAGAGCCAACAGGTTAGCGCATGTGCACCGTGCGGTAGCCGTCAGTAGAATGACCGACCGCCATTACTAGTGGCGCGACATCGACTACTCCCATTCGGATACGATCATTCGAATCCGCTCTTATCATTCATTAAATACATTCAACATCATTCAATATCGATTACAGAATCGACTAAAACAAACAAACTAATACATTGAGCTATTATTACAATAAATCATTATTAACAGTCATGTAATTTGTGGTACATAATCACGCGCCGTCATATTCATTACTATTTGTAGTAGCAAAAGCAAAATAATGTTCCATTATAAACGTAAAAATATAGATACATTATATGCAGTTATGGCCCAAAAGGTTATTTTTTGTGACGGGATGGTTACTGTATTTATAATCTTTGTATAAACGTCTGTTAAACGAACAATAGTCACGTGTAAACCACGCGCACTGCATGTATTATCGTCAAACAAAAAATACAGACGTGGTCAAGAAACTTGATGAATATCTTGACAAAAAATATCTGCTTCGTCGATTTTAATTAGATGTGACAAAAACCGCTAGCTTTTAACTTGTCCAGTCTGTTTTGTTATCAATCAAGTGTCGAACTTTTTTTCTTTTTTATCACTTACGTAGTACTTACAAACTTTTAGTTAAGTTTTTGTATTAAGTAAGTAATTAAAAATAAAGTTAATATATTGGAACCTCTTCTTTGGTAACTAGTTTTAATAAAAGATAGTGAAATTATTTTGTAGGAGCATATACAATACTGCATTAATGGAATAGTGAGAGCGGTCATTTTCTACTGTGTTGAGTGATTTGAAGCGAAGAAGAGTAGTAGAATAGAGGTTCAAATCCTACATGGGATTAGCGAAGAAGAGTAGTAGAATAGAGGTTCAAATCCTACATGGGATTTAACTTGTCCAGTCTGTTTTGTTATCAATCAAGTGTCGAACTTTTTTTCTTTTTTATCACTTACGTAGTACTTACAAACTTTTAGTTAAGTTTTTGTATTAAGTAAGTAATTAAAAATAAAGTTAATATATTGGAACCTCTTCTTTGGTAACTAGTTTTAATAAAAGATAGTGAAATTATTTTGTAGGAGCATATACAATACTGCATTAATGGAATAGTGAGAGCGGTCATTTTCTACTGTGTTGAGTGATTTGAAGCGAAGAAGAGTAGTAGAATAGAGGTTCAAATCCTACATGGGATAATACATTGACCAATCCAACATTTATTGTTTTGGGTTTGTGTCCGTTCCATGTATGTTCGTCTTTAAAGAAATCCGTTTAATTATTGTTTATTTTTGGTTTTGACAATGATATTTGGATGTATGAATGGAAGCCTAGATAGTGATAATTCAATTTATTACAATATGATATTTCTATGAAAATAAGGTAAACTATATGATATACGACTATAGAAAATATCATATCATTAGAATGATGCTTGACTTCAAACACACTATTACGGAAAATATTATTGTCCATGGAAACTGTGTCACACAATTTTGAACTTTGTCTTTGTGCAATTACCGTTTATATTACTTTTACGCGTGATTTATTTCAAGTGAAGTGCCTAAGAGTCAAAGCTTGTCTATTTGTATTTACTTTGGGTCGTGCTAAACAGCGGTTTGTACAAACTTGTATTTGAGCGTCACGTTTGGCGTCAATTAATTACATCAAGATATTCATATGTATGTACAGAAACAGACATCTCTTGAGCTGGTTTTGAGAGAATTTTAGAAAGTAATTTGTCTGAATAGATATTCAATATAATATATTACTTTATAAAAAAGCGGCCAAGTGCGAGTCCGACTCGCCCATGAAGGGTTCCGTATCAGCAGGTAACATCATATAAAATTTCTTGTAGTTAGTTGTAACTTTGATCGATGTTTTAATAATAGTGTTTTGATCAATGATATTATAAAAAATCGGCCAAGTGTGTGATAATTGTTATGTTTACGTATTAATGCGTTGATTTTGTATGACTTTTCCAAGTAAGCGCATTGTAAAAGTTAAGCCTCTATAACTCCTGAACTAACAAAGTCATCTAATTCGTTATAGTTTTCATTTAAAGTTCATTATATGGACCACTATCACAAATTTTTCGGCGGGCGGGACGGCCTGTTTTTACAAAAAGTTTGCCTTTAAAGTGGAATTTCTCGCAAACGGATACCTAAATCAAAAAATCGTCTTAACAAACCTGTAATGTTTTTAAAAGACCTATATAATGATACCCTACATGATGGGGTAGCCGTGAGAAAAAAAAACATCCCCACTTTACGTGTAGGGGAGGTACCCTAAATAAAAATATATTTCATAATTTTATTGTAGCACTTTGTCGACGTAATTACAATACATATTCATGCAAAGTTTCATCTTTCTAGCACTTACTGTTTGGACGACAAGTCGAGGACGGACGGACGGACGGATGGACAGACGGACATGATATATCTATAAGGGTTCGAAGTCATAAACTTCGGAACCCTAAAAAGTTGTAGATCTTTTAATTACCTACAACTTTGCCATTTAACTATTTTCCTTGTAGTTTTGCTGGAAATGGAGATAAACCGTTTTTTACCCTTTGTTGTATATATTTAGCCTCCATCCAATCTGACTCTACCCTGCCTGATGGAAAGCATGAGCAGAATCCAAGGGTCGGGGCTACCACACTTGCTGCGAATGCGGACAATAATGTATGGCGGCCCACACTATGGCGGCTTAGTGAGATGCTTTTTCACGCCCCGGTTAAAGGACCCGAAAACCTCCCTCCCTACCCCTTCCCGACCTCAGATCGCCCGTAAATTATTTTTCCTTTCATTTTTATAATATTCTCCTCCTTTTCCAATAGGTTTCATCCTACTATAATTTTATTTGTTTTCAAAAATTATCTACTCTGGTCTACTGGTCTATATGTCATTTACAAACTATCATTATGGTTGCCATGCAAGTGTGTTATTCCTAGCAACCTGTGAAGTTTTGACAGGAGGTAAACAGTGATACATTTTGACATCTTCGATTTATGTATTTTTATAATCACCTAGCTTTGGTCTTTGTGTCTCGATTATTGCAGTAAAAAGTAGCCTATGTCCTTTCCCAAGTTCAGTTCTATCATCATACCGAATTTCATCAAAATCGATACAGTGGTTTAGGCGTGAAAGCGTAACAGACAGACAGACAGAGGTACTTTCGCATTTATAATATTAAGTAGGGATTAAAAAAAAAACTACTCACTAGATCTCGTTCAAACCAATTTTCGTTGGTAGTTTGCATGTTAATGTACAACATATATTTTTTTTAGTTTTATCACTCTCTTATTTTAGAAGTTAGAGGGGGGGGGGGGGACACATTTTTCCACTTTGGAAGTGTCTCTCGCGCAAACTATTCAGTTTAGAAAAAAATGATATTAGAAACCTCAACATCATTTTTGACCACCTATCCATAGATACCCCACACGTATAGGTTTGATGAAAAAAAAATTTTTGAGTTTCAGTTCCAAGTATGGAGACCCCCACAATGTATTGTTTTTTTTCTTTTTTTATGTAAAAATCTTAATGCGGTTCACAGAATACATCGACTGATCAAATTTCAACAGTATAGCTCTTATAGTTTCGGAAATAATTGGCTGTGACATACGGACGAACAGACAGACAGACAGACAGACAGACAGACAGACAGACAGACTTGACGAATCTATAAGGGTTCCGTTTTTTGCCATTTGGCTACGGAACCCTAAAAATGAAACTGTGCTGTCGGTCTCGGTAGTCATAAGCATCTATGGCGATCGTTAGTGGGATGTAAGTGTCCTCAAATATAACGACGACCAGCTCAACCTTGGAATTTCACTTCTTCCTTATCGTTGCGGAGGTCCGATGCCAGTCGCTCCATTTATAAACTGAAATTCAGGAAAAACCGGTTGAACTAGTAGTCAACCCAAATAATATAGGGAAAAAAGGCTATGAAGAAAAAGAAAACTATTGATTTTGTACATGTACACTCGGTTCCAAAAATAACGGGTCAGTCACATAAACCCGAATATCTCCCGAACTACGTATGCCATCCTAATGAAACGAAGACTGTTCAATTGAGAATTTAATTATACAGATAAAAAATAAAATAAAACTTAGTTACACCCACAATATTAATCTTAAATTAAAAAAAAACTAAAGTGGTCATATTTTTCTTAAAATTACATTTTTTTTATGATTGTTTTTTTGCTGTTTTTCATCACTGGAGGCTTCATCACGTGGAGGCAATACAAAGTATTAAATGAAGAAAGTGATGAAAAACAGCAAAAAAACAATCATAAAAAAAATGTAATCTTAAGAAAAATATGACTACTTTAGTTTTTTTTTAATTTAAGATTAATATTGTGGGTGTAACTAAGTTTTATTTTATTTTTTATCTGTATAATTAAATTCTCAATTGAACAGTCTTCGTTTCATTAGGATGGCATACGTAGTTCGGGAGATATTCGGGTTTATGTGACTGACCCGTTATTGGTTTATGTGACTGACCCGTTATTTTTGGAACCGGCTTTAGTTGGAGCGATATACTGGTCTGCGAAATTTTTAACGAATAACCCTGCGTCTATAGCCAAGTTGACATTCTACTAACAAGAAAGTTAAGGTAAAATTAAGAAACTTATGGATGTGACGCCATCTCAATGCTTAGCCACGTGGTGAAAGCAAAATATTTGCCAATAATACAAGGGAATGGAGGCGTTAGCGATTGTAGAAACATATTCTAAGCAAATTACAAACTGCATCATAGTTCAGATTTGGAGAAGGCGGTTTGGATATTGACATATTTAGATTTTATTCTAATAATACGAGTTCTGAAATGACACCTATACTAAGGATTTGCAAACACAAAAAACTAGGCTATCTTGATCCTCTTTACATAAGATGATTAACGTTGAAATGATTGTTTCAATAACTTTTAAATGTTTTTTTTTTTCATTATTAACTTTACAATTGCAATATTTCACTCATGTATAACCAACTGATTGAACGGTAACATCACTTCTACCATCTTTATGCAGATGATTTACAAATATATACACAAGCTCCGGTTAACTTATTACAGGAGGCATTTGACACAATCACTGCTGACCTCAAGCATATTACCGAATGGAGTCACAATAATGGACTCAAAGTTAATCCTCTAAAATCGCAGGTATGTGTAATTGGCAGTCCCGGGATGGTGTCAAGAGTTACCTGGACACAAATATCACAAATTCAATTCGATGGCACCACCCTTGAGATCAG
The DNA here is from genome assembly GCA_932526445.1 of Phragmatobia fuliginosa. Taxonomy (NCBI): domain Eukaryota; kingdom Metazoa; phylum Arthropoda; class Insecta; order Lepidoptera; family Erebidae; genus Phragmatobia; species Phragmatobia fuliginosa. Next base: position 20,213,659 of record OW052061.1, read on the forward strand.
CACAAGCGTCAAAAAATTAAGAATCTGCATAAATAGTACGTTATCTTGGGGTCCACATATACAGGAAATTAGTAGAAATATATTTGCTGCTGACGGGTCTTTACAAAGATTACGTAATTTTCTCCCGATCGCACGTAAGGCTATTGACTATGCCGATGTCAGCCATCTAAATCTCACTGAAGCACAACTTGATAAGCTTGAGCGACTACAAAATCACTGTATAAGATTTGTATTTGGCCTACGAAAATACGATCATGTCTCTGAATTTCGTCAAATGCTCAAGTGGCTTCCGATTCGTTTGTTCCGACTTGTTTAATCCTAGAGTCCCCTTCTACCTCAAAGAACGATTCAAGTTCCTTAATGACACACATGAAAAATGTCTAAGGTCATCTGAGAATTTGAGACTGGAGATGCCTCTGCATTCCACAAAGTTCTATGGCCAGTCTTTTACGGTTGAAACTTTACGCTTGTGAAATGCATTATCAATTAATATTAGGAAAGCTCAATCAATACATAGTTTTGGGAAAATGATTCAAGATACGTCATAACTAAATCAGTCACAAATTGGAGTAAGATATGAATGTTTCCTTTTTCATATTATAATATAATTGATAGTTATTTATATGTATGCATATCGGTTGGTATGTGTGTTGTATGTATGTTGTATATGTGTTGATATGTATGTATACATACATAAGATAACTAAGTAGAATGAAGTGAAACGAAGTGACCCAATTGGTCACTTTTAGGACACCGCGTGTCTTAACCTCTAACATGGCCGTTTATTGAAATGTTTCGGCATCAGTAGACGTAAATTTTATGAAAACGAATAATTTTGGACAAAAACTTTTGTTACCTACTGTCTTGCAATATGTTCGGCTCTTTCTTCATCAACATACTTGTTACGGAAAGGTTTACAATACTAATCCTAGTTCCATAGTTTTCTTACATAATACTACTACTACCTACAATATTTAAGACTGACTACACATAATGTGACATTTACCACAGACATTTTCACTTCACGAAAATATCACATAAGGTGATTTGTCACCACAAACAATTTAATTGTATACAAATATTGACAGGTATTTCCTAGCTAGCTAACAAAAACTTTGAATATGTACTTTCCCGGGTACGCGAGGACACAAAACGTAAATACTGTGTTTAAATACGTATTTATTGATTGCGTAATATTTTATGAGTTATAAGTAAGAGATATATGTAAGTAAGTAAGTAAGTATGTCTATATTTAGCTCTATTTGCGGAGGCCCGATGCCAGTCGCTGCGAGTAAAATCTGGAATTTAGGTAAAACCGGTTGAACTAGTAGCCGACCCCAAATAGTCTTGGGAATAATAAAGACTAGGAAGAAGAAGAAGAAATTGAAGAAGAGCCTGCCTTTGGGTCTAGTGATTAGCAAATGCGTCTGCTGATCGAGAGGTCTCGGGCACGATTCCAAATATTTGTGTGATCCACACGCACACACACTTATCTTTCTTATTCATCTTTCAATTTTCTTATAAAAAAAAATTATAACTTAATATTGTACAAAAAGTTATCATATATTTATATTTTTTCTATAAAACAACCAGTTTGCTTTTCACTTCCAATTTTGATACTTATGGTATCTTTGTGTATCTCGGGAGAGGGCGTTCATACTTGTGATACAGTTTTACTATTTCTGCAAGTGTCATGGTTCGTTAATGATCTATGTAAAAAAAATGTTACTAATTCCAAGCAAAGCATTGTTATTATTATTATAAAGAAATGTTAACTTCAATGTACAGCTTATTTGAGATAATTTAAAAAGATTCAACACAGCAAGAGTGTAATATATATTACATAAAACGATTAAAAAGATTCTCACGTTACAAAGTTAGTTACCATAATCCTCTAAAACGGCTTGATCGATTCTTATGAAATTTTGTGTGTTTGCTCTGGGAAGAGGACATAAACTATTTTTATATCCTTAGGTAATAAAGGATGGAACAGACAAGTACTGAGTCGCAGACAACAGCTTGTTCGTTCTATAAATATCTTATCGGTATCTTAGTTATTGGTACGACTGGATAGAATAATATTTATACAATCCATAAGTTAATAAATCCGGCATATTCGCCCCGTGTGTTTTATAACGGCATTAGTATATTGACTCTCACTGTTTGACTTGTGATATCAGAAGTCTTAACAGGATCACAGAGTATTTATGAACAATTACCCGACATGTAACGACTAATCTCTTTGTCTAATAACACTGCAGATAAGAAAATATCGTGGCTATTGATAAATATTAATAGCATCTATAGAAATCTTAATGATTTTGCATTAGCTAAGTTACTTTATCCAATATATTAACATCTCTAGCTGCGCCCCGCGTATTTTTGTGATAAAAATTACACTACATTTGTGTTTATCCAGAACTCATTTTTAAATTAGCCATTTACAACCTATCATTATGGTTGCTATGCAATTATGTTATGCATAGCAACCTGTGAAGTTTTGACAGGAGATAAACGGTGATACATTTTGACATCTACGATTTATGTATTTTTATAATCACCTAGCTTTCGCCCGTGTATCTCGATTATTGCAGTAAAAAGTAGGCTATATATTAATCTGATATATAAGCTATATTACTGTAAAGTTTCATTGAAATCCGTTCAATAGTTTTAGCGTGAAAGAGCAACAAATATACATACACACATACATACTCACAAACTTTCGCGTTTATAAAACTAGTAGGATTGTCATTTTTCTAGCCAAGTTCAAGGGTACTAGCTGAGTCCCGTGGTGTTACCCACTTTTATTGTTGTAAATAGCGCTCAAATAGTGAAGCTAGTTTCAAAAAATCGCCTAAGTTAATCCTTATGTCGTAACTTTCTACCACTTAGTCCCGTCAAAATCAGCCATATCGTTCTAAAGATTTTTCGTAATAAATAGGAAGACAGACTTAGCTTTTGACTGCGGCTCCGTCCGGTGTATATCGATTATCGCGGTAAAAAATATTATTATAAATACGAAAGTAACTCTGTCTGTCTGTCTGTCTGTTACGCTTTCACGACTAAACCACTGAACCGATTTTGATGAAATTTGGTATGAAGATAGAACTGAACTTGGGAAAGGATATAGGCTACTTTTTACCGCGATAACCGACATATACGCGGGTGGAGCCGCGGGCGAAAGCTAGTATACCTATATAGGGGCATTGACTGTAGAATCTGTTGAATGGTAATCTCAGATGATACATCCTCTTTGGATGTCAACTCTGGTGAATGTATTATTTGAATTACTTTAATTTGGAATGTCAGTTTTTATTTGCTTATTTTGAAATTGTGTGGTATGAATGATTCTGTAGAAAACAGTAGTGTAGTTTGAAGTAGAAACATGTCTAGTCATCTGATATAAAATCTGTGTTTTATATATAGTTCACAATGATGTTAAAATAAATAAAAAAAAATTCAAATTTTAATAAATGGTTTCCTGATCAGTCCTTAAGTGTCCTTTTTAACCGATTTCAAAAAAAAGGAGGAGGTTCTCAATTCGTCGAAATCTTTTTTTTTTATGTATGTTCCGCGATAATTTCATGGTTTATGAACCGATTTCAAAAATTCTTTTTGCATTGGAATGGTCGTAGCTTACAAGTGGTCCCATAGTCACCATATCGGGATCTGATGATGGGATCCCAAGGAAATCGAGGGAACTTCTCAAATATCATAGGCACAATTGTCGCGATGTGGGTACTCGGGATAGTTTTGCTTTGAAGTCGGTTTCTTTTTGTTAAAATTATGGTTTCAAAATGATCTTATTAGCCACACCTAACATTCAAGAGAATCAGTCAGAAACAATGTAAATATTAATGCAATATTTATCTGTGACAAATTTCTTTTAGAAAAACATGATATCTAACTATGTGCTTCAACGATTGCACATTAGGTTTTAAAAGCAACGTGTAATTAATATTTCACGTTGTATAAGTACCAGGTCTTCATATCAACTGTCTGATTGTAAACTGTTAGCACGTACGCTGCCAAAACATTGATTCAAAACTTCATTAGAAACTTTATCAATATGCTTGGCCTCAAGGCGGTTGACTGTACTATAAACTAACTCGGAATTATAACATCATATTGAAGATTATTAAACACTATATTGTTAACAATAGCACTGTTTGGGTCATTTAATTTATTGAATATCTATAAATTAATACATCTAAGAAAAAACTTTGTACCCATTTATACGAAAGTCACACGGACGGAGAAGTATGAATTTTTGCACACTAATAGTTTATGTAGAGAAGGCGTGCAGAATGCTAAAATTTTTATAATTATGCATAATAATTTTAACAAAAAGAAACCGACTTCAAAGAAAAACTACTCCGAGTACCCAAATCGCGACCATTGTGTCTATGATCTCTCGTTTTCCTTGGGATCCCGTAATCAGATCCCGATATGGTGACGATGGGACCACCTGTAAGCTACGCACATTCCAATGCTAAAAGAATTTTTGAAATCGGTTCATAAACGACGGAATTATCGCTGAACATACATAAAAAAACGACGAATTGAGAACCTCCTCCTTTTTTTGAAGTCGGTTAAAAATACTCTAAATAAATAAATAAATATTTCGGACATGTTACACACAACGTAATCTATTCCCAAACTAAGCAGGAGCTTGTATTATGGGTACTAAACAACTCATATAAATACATAAACATACCTTTTTTTTTGTAAATATATACATAGAAAACACCCAAACTCCGAAACGAATATTTGTATAGTTCACACAAATATTTTGGTCCGACCCGGTAGGTAATCGATCCCGAGACCTCTTTATCAGCGGCCGCAAACGCTAACCACTAGACCAACAAGGCAGTCAAACTTTAAATCAATAATACAACATTACTTGTATTTGACACACAAACGGGTACATACTCTTTTGTCAAATTATGTCAAACTAGCTTTCCACCCGCGGCTTCGCCCGCGTGGAGTTCGTATATATCGCACGACACGGTAAGGGTAGATTAAACAATCTTACATGATTTTATGTTTGATAATAAGGAACTTAGACACAAACTTTCGTCCCCTATTTCAAACCCTTCTTTCTACCTTTATTTTCAATCGGTTCAGTGGTTTAGGCGTGAAAGCGTAACAGACAGAGTTACTTTCGCATTTATAATATAAGTAGGGATTACACCATCGGAAAGTAGAGATTTCATCAAACAGAAAACACCCTAATTTTTTAAAAAAGTAGATATTTTGACGGGTGAATTTTCGGTATTAAGTCAAAATCGGGTGAAAAAATAAATATTTCAAATCAAATAAATTACAGTGTATTCGAGACATAAAAGGTAAGTTTTCACTAAATTTCGTTAAAAAATAATTTTATTTGTAAAAGATAAAAATAAAAAACCAAAAACTTAGTTTTTTGAATTTTTCACATATAATTTGAGGTTATGTGAAAAAAAGTGTAAATAAAAAATCGGCCAAGTGCGTGTCAGGCCACGCACGGGAAAGGGTTCCTCAGTCACCCATAATGGTACGTGGATTAGAAATTGTATCCAATGGATAATTGTTATGATTACGTATTAATGCGTTAATATTGTATGACTTTTCCAAGTAAGCACATTGTAGAAGTTAAGCCTCTATAACTCCTGCACTAACAAAGTCATTTAATTCGTTATAGTTTTCATTTAAAGTTATTATATGGACCACTATCACGAATTTTTCCAGATTTTTTGAGCCGGCCCTTTAGCTTTTAAAGGCCACTTTTTACAAAAAAAGTGGCCTTTAAAGTGGAATTTCTCGCAGACGGATACCTAAATCAAAAAATGGGTTTAAATATCGTCCTTACAACCTTTTAATGTTTTTAAAAGACCTATATAATGATACCCCAGATGCTGGGGTAGCTGCGAGAAAAAAAAACATCCCAACTTTACGTGTAGGGGAGGTACCTTAAATAAAAATATTTTTCATAATTTTATTCTAACGCTTTGTCGACGTAATTACAATACATATTCATGCAAAGTTTCATCTTTCTAGTACTTACCGATTGGAAGGTAAGGAGGACGGACGGACGGACGATAAGGGTTCGAAGTCATAAACTTCGGAACCCTAAAAATTGTAGATCTTTTGATTACCTACAACTTTGCCATTTAACTTTTTTCCATAGGACTTGTAGTTTTGCCGGAAATCGAGATAAACCGTCCTTTACCCTTTCTTTTATATATTTAGCCATCCAAAGTGACTCTACCCTGCCTGATGGAAAGCATTAGCAGAATCCAAGAGTCGGGGATACTACACTTGCTGCGAATGCAGACAATAATGTATGGCGGCCCACACTATGGCGGCTTAGTCAGATGCTTTTTCACGCCCCGCTTAAAGGACCCGAAAACCTGCCCCCCTACCCCTTCCCGACCTCAGATCCCCCGTAAATAATTTTTCCTTTCATTTTTATAATATTCTCCTCCTTTTCCAATAGGTTTCATCCTACTATAATTTTATTTGTTTTCAAAAATTATCTACCCTGGACTACTGGTCTATATGTCATTGTCAAACTATCATTATGGTTGCCATGCAATTGTGTTATGCCTAGCAACCTGTGAAGTTTTGACAGGAGATAAACAGTGATAGATTTTGATACCTACGATTTATGTATTTTTTTAATCACCTAGCTTTGGCCTTTGTATCTTGATTATTGCAGTAAAAAGTAGCCTATGTCCTTTCCCAAGTTCAGTTCTATCTTCACACCAAATTTCATCAAAATCGGTTCAGTGGTTTAGGCGTGAAAGCGTAACAGACAGACAGACAGACAGAGTTACTTTCGCATTTATAATATTAATATGGATTAATATTGTAGCGTAGCCTTGGTGAAATTAGTGATCATAGAAGTATAGTCTTTGACAATAAACCTTAATAATATTGCCATTTATCATTCAAATAATTATGCTTGATTTTGTACCACTTGGCGACCCCTAGTTTATCTTATTATTTTAAAGAAAACTGGCGTAATTATAAATCTTCAGTATTTTATGAGTACAGCCTTACATTAACCCTTCGGGTGCCTGGTGGGTCTGACAGACCCATCACTTCAAAACTTCGACGATATTTTTTTATTTTTTTAACCTAACGCGCTGCGCTTCTCAGTAGCTTCGCGATATGAACTAGCAGCCATTTTGTCTCCTCTCCCGTAATCCGCGACGCACACACATTCAGATAAGAGGTGTTTTATGTGCGCTCGGGTCTCAGGGACCCGACCAGGCACGCGGCGTAACTTTTATTCCATAAGTACTTACTTTTGTTTTTTCTTGTTTATTATGTTTTGTGTGGTAAATTGTTTACAAAAATAATATTTTATCAGTTTAAAATGGTTAGTAACGAATTTTGAAATCTGTCAAGCTTTGGAGAGAGATTTAGAAGAATATGAAAACGAAGATGTGGTTTTTGATGATAGTAGAGATGAATCAGTCTACTTGGATGTACCACATGGGTAAGATAGTGCTGAGGAAGTAGCAGAAGTCCATGCTGAACCCAATAATAGTGAAAATGATGACAGTGATGTTGAGATGTCTCAGCCATTGAGTAATTTGTGTCACGCGTCGATTTTTTTTTCTTTTTATAATTTAGCTTACCAAAGTGACTCTACTATGACTGATGGAAAGCATGAGTAGAATCCAGGTGTTAGGGCCACCATGCTCATTGTGAGGGTAGGCAAAGTAACATTGAAACCCATACTACCATGGCGGCCTGGTTATATAATTGGATAATTGTGAATTTTTGTTACGTAAAATATGAGAATTTTAAATTAGGTAATAAACATTTTGTAAAACAACTTTAGTTTTAATTTTTCCAATCATATAATTTAAATATCAGTGAAAATAAATAAAAACCCTGTATTTAGCTTTCTGACTCGTTAAGAAGGTAAAAACCAAGCATTTTGTTTACGGGTCTCACAGACCCACCAGGCATGCGAAGTGATTTTTAGGTACCAGGCACCCGAAGGGTTAACCACTTCATTGATCATGTAACGAAATAATATATATATGTATATACAATCCTGCATTTGGAATAAACATTCTGTGTCGCGAGTGACTTTACAAATAAACATGAAACGGATACAAAAATCAACAAAGTGTTGTCTCATGTAGAAATTGGACCCATAACACTTGGCGCAATAGAGAGCGGCGTGGCGACCGCTTAAACCACTAGGTCAACAGTGCAGTCAACTTAATCAACAAACATTAAGTCACTAAATTCATGAATATGATCAAATCGCCAATGACACACAAAAATACTGCTTACTGTTTTGTAAATTTTCCTCTCAAGCGGAAAATCTTAATAACATTGTACATTGCTGTAGTAATAATTAACAATATCCGTATACCTATTTAGCGCGTCTGTTGTAAGTGGAAATTATTACCTGTACAGAGCTATTGCGATGCATGCAGGAAAATGTAAAATGTAACTATGCAAATGTATTTAAATAAATTAAATTTAAGTATCTGTATGTAATATCAAAAGATTAGTATTTTACTAAATGTATAAATGCATGTGTATTTACGCTGATAACATGAAAAAAGCATTTTTGAAAAAAATATCTATCGGTCTGTTTGTTCAGGTAATCTCTAGAACGGCTTTACCGATTTTGATGTTACTTTCACGGGCAGAAAGCTGACGATACAAGGAGTAACTTAGGCATATTTATGTTAGACTAGCTTTCGCGGAAAAGCGTTACTCGCTATTTACAACATAAAACGCAGGTAACACCTCGGGACTTTTCTAGTATAAAATAAAATAGGACAAGTGATAGTCTGATCTGTTCTGATCTGAACCTCTTTTCCGTATATTTTCCGGTTCTTAAATATTATTAAATACTAAATATTCTAAACGAAACTTAAACAACATTGTAAATTGTAGTAGCTATTTTGCTCAGCGTCATCATCATCTTCTCAGTAGTTCTAACCTCTTTATTGAGTTTCCTTCTTCTATTCTGTTTTGTAACTCATCAGTTAACTATTTACTCTCTTTCCAATATTATACAGTATCTGTTTCTTTAATCGTTTCCTAGTTAAAGGAGCATGATAGACAGAGATGCATATAAATCTGGCTTTTTCATATTAAGATAGATGGAAAACTCTTTTTTTTTGTAATATTTAAGCATACCGACTACTCTGCCTGATGGAAAGAATGAGTGAAATCAAAGAGTAGAGGCCACCATCCTCATTGTGTGAACATACTCGTACAATGCAGCATGGTGACCCACATCATGGCAGTTTAGTGAGATGTTTCTGAATCATTCTTCTGGCCTCTGCGTGAATGATGATGAAAGAATGATGCAGAAAGATTGGGCCTCCGGTCTCACAGTCACCAACGAAAGTCGACAGTACGAATGCTGTCATTTTAGCATGGTTTAGACTGCCTTGTTGGTCTAGTGGTTAGCGTATGCGGCTGCTGATCAAGAGGTCTCGGGTTCGATTTCCAGGTCAGACCAAATATTTGTGTGATCCACAAATATTTGTTTCGGAGTCTGAGTGTTTTTCTATGTTTAATATGTGTGTATTTACAAAAAAAAGTATGTTTATGTATTTATATCAGTTATTTAGTACCCGTAACACAAGCTCTGCTTATTTTGGGACTAGATGACGTTGTGTGTAAGATGTCCAAAAAAAATATTTTCTGTCTGAGGGGTAGTACTGCCCCGGTCGAGAAGGCCCATTTGTACTGAAATCAGCGTGGCTCTACTACCTACTCAATATTACATTATACATGCCTCTTAAGGCCTCCGCACACTAGCTACTTTTAGCATCGGCGATCGGCAACTAGTCGCTTTTTAGGGTTCCGTAGCCAAATGGCAAAAAACGGAACCCTTATAGATTCGTCAAGTCTGTCTGTCTGTCTGTCTGTCTGTCTGTCTGTCTGTCCGTCCGTATGTCACAGCCAATTATTTCCGAAACTATACGAGCTATAATATTGAAATTTGGTCAGTCGATGTATTCTGTGAACCGCATTAAGATTTTGACATGAAAATAGAAAAAAAACAATACATTTTGGGGGTCCCCATACTTGGAACTGAAACTCAAAATTTTTTTTTTCATCAAACCTATACGGTATCTATGGATAGGTCTTCAAAAATGATGTTGAGGTTTCTAATATCATTTTTTTCTAAACTGAATAGTTTGCTCGAGAGACACTTCCAAAGTGGAAAAATGTGTCCCCCCCCCCCTCTAACTTTTAAAATAAGAGAGTGATAAAACTAAAAAAAATTTATGTTGTACATTACCATGTAAACTACCAACGAAAATTGGTTTGAACAAGATCTAGTGAGTAGTTTTTTTTTAATACGTCATAAATGGTAACACGCAATATACCTTTCATCCAATCAATACACTAGTATAAAAACATCGATGAAAGTTACAACGAACTACAAGAACTTTTATATGATGTTACTTGCTGGTACGGAACCCTTCATGGGCGAGTCCGACTCGCACTTGGCCGCTTTTTAGAAGCTAAATACGGCGACTGAACGCTCCACACCGCACACTTAAAAACGCTAAACGCGGCGATCGAGTCGCTTTTTAGAAGCGCGACACAGCAGCTGAACGCTACTCTCCGCACACATTCGGATGCCGGTAGCAGCGACTTGGCATCTGAGCAGTCGCTAAAACGCGCGTTTCCGATACCGCGATCGGACGCAGGAAGTCGCTAAAACGCGATGCAGCATCGATGCAGTCGCCATATCGCCGATCGCCGATGCTAAAAGTAGCTAGTGTGCGGTGGCCCTTAATGACAACTTTAGGATGGATCAAAATGTTAAAGAGAGACAGTAGTATCATCAATCATCATCAACAGCCTTTAACAGTCCACTGCTGGACATAGGCCTCTCCTTAGAAAGGAGGTTTGGCCTACTATACCACGCTGGCCAGACGGGTTGGTAAAGGGTTTGTTTCAAGTTTTCCTTCTCTTGGCAGTGATGTTAGATGCTTATTTTGTTCCTTTAGTCGCCTCTTACGACATCCGTGTAATGAATAGGGGTGGTGACACTTTGTATTCTTAATCCGTCACCACACGGACTGTAGTAGTTGACTATGCATTGTGTTTTCAGCTAACGATTTTTTAATGAATAATAACAAAGAACATTTTTTTTATGAATTATTATTCACATTAGTATAACCTATTGTTTCTCAATATTTCATTCACTGACTTTTTCAGGCTTCTTTTAACATATTCATTCTTCACCTTATCCATTCTCGTCACAGGAGTCATCCATTTGAACATTATTTTGTACTAACTTTTGCCCGCGTCCCCGCCCGCGTCTCCGTGGTTTTTGCGTGAAAGAGCAACAAACATATATATTTACATACTCACATACTTTCGCGTTTATAATAGTAAGGACAGTAAACTTTTCAACTGGAGCAGACGTTTCGTATCTTTTAAATTTAACCTACACATTTGCCTTAACCAAAATAGATCATTGATAAAAAATAAAATTAATATTAAACTGTAATATTATCGTTTAGTGATGCTTAAAAATAACTGTGCATTAAATCAGGTTCTATATGGATACAGTCACAAACAAAATGACTAATATGTTTTTTGTTTGATCACATATCGTATTTTATCGTTAGCTATTGAGATTTATTGACTCGAGTGGTCATACTAAGCGTATAGATATAACATAGATATAGAGAAATAACTCTGGTATAGATGTTGACATTATTATTCAACCTTCGAATTTCAGTTCTCCCTTAGGGTTGCGGAGGTCCGATGCCAGTTGCTCCGTGGAAAAACTGATATTCAGGTAAAACCCGTTGAACTAGTAGCCAACCCCAAATCATACTGGGAATAAGGCTAGGAAGAAGAAGGGCTCTGGCATAGATGTAAGAAACAGAGTTCCTATACGTAGTTTTTGTTAAAATTTTGTTACTAATATACATTCTATTAGAAATTCTCAGGTAACTAAACTTTCACTGCATTTTACTGAGTGAGTGAAATTACTGGAGGTACAAATTTCCCCTCCACTAATTTTGGGAGGAAAGAGCTTGTGTTGTTAGTGATCACGGCTGTGATTATTACTAACCGTAAGATAACTCAGCTCGTTTATTCATTGTAAAACAAAACTTTACAATTAGTTAAGTATAGACATTGAGTAAACGTCAAGTGGAATAATTCTCCAATAAATCAACTATAAACTCATGACGTCCCAATGCTGGGATCGGGTCTCTGCGAGTGGTGACTGGCAAGACACATTGTGGCTACGAAATCATGTCGTTGGATGTTTTTAAGCCGCCCGTCTATTAGTAAATAATTCATAGCAATCATTAACTACCTAAACAAACCATCAACTTGTTTACTTATTATAAAAAAACTACACAATTAGTTAATTATAGCATTAATTAATGACAAACTATATTAATCCTCCACGTTAACACTTTTCAATATGACTGTACTTCCTCAGATTGAATACGATTTGCATAATTGGTCAAGAGAATACAATTTTCTTTTGACCTATATGCTTAATTAAATTTGTAGTGACAATAAAAAAATTGTAGACAAAACATGACATTGAAAAGATAACCTGTTATAAATGTATGTGAATATAATATCCTAAAAGAGTCATAGATAAAACTTCGATCAAATTTAGTAATCACTTGGTAACTAAATATAGAATGGAAGAGTTACAAATGCATATAACTGTTCTATATTTTTTTTATCAAGCCTAACCTTTCCTACTCCTAAATATATAAAAAACTACGACTCTCTAATCTGCCTGATGGAAAGCATGACTAAATTCAAGAGTAGGGGTCCATCCTCATTGTGCAGCATGGTGATCCACATTACGGCGGCCTAGTGAGATGCATCTGCATTATCTCTACATCATCGGGCCTCCGGTATCGCACTCACCAACGTAATACTGTTATATTTGGTTGGTCTTCTTTGTGAGGCTAATAATAATAATAGTAATTATTTTAATATAATAATAAGATTACGCATTAGGCTTTTCGGTAAAAATATTTTCGTTCAATTTCCGAAAAACAAATTGAAAACTGTAATTAAAAATAGCATTAGATTTGCTATCAAGTCAACCTTGTGGTGTAAAAATAAAGGCGAAGGTTAAAATCAGCCACCGTAACAAAGCTGTACTGTGGCTATCAGTTTACTTACATAACCATTCATTTTCACCGAAAACATATAACAAGACCCACAAGTCTAAGAGAATAGTGACGATATAAACTACACTAGCACTTTATACACTGTCGAACCAAAACAGGACTCAAAGTGCTTAAGTTATAGCCAAAGGCTTCTGAAGTTCGGAAATAAGTGTCTGTGCTAAGAGCAAAATCTTGTTTGCGTCCCTAGTAATGTACGTGATATGTTAGGTATTTAAAACAGTTATAAACTTTGGGAACGGACTATATTAATTTTATAACATACTCTTGATTTTGGTTGGCAGACAATAGATATAAATTGTTATGGGAGAGTTAGCAAATTTAATTATACTTATCCACGTGACTGTTGCCTTTTATCATTTAATATCGTGATTAATTAACTTTGCAAGTAAATTGAATCTCATGTGATTAAGTATTTCGAAAGATAAATAACAGTCGGTTCAAATACGCACCGTAAAGACTTATCTCTGTGACTGTACGTTGTCATCGCGGCTATATTAAACAATCCAAATTGTCCACTGCATCACTTCACAGTCGATCTCTCACTACGAATGTACTACTTTACTTCCTTGTCATTAAATAATCGAGAATTCATCCATTTCAGATGGATGTACTTTGAGCAAAGGAAGGACATCAAACAAGTTGAAGAAATGGAAAACGTGAATAAAGATGTTTAAATGCATCCCAATGCAAATTTGACTACTGAACTCAAAGCATTTAATATAAGTGAAAGTGTTATTGGACATTATACAGTGTGTTATGTTTAAGTGTGAATGTTTAATAAAAGTCTGGCGAGTTTCGAATTGGTTTTCATTCGTTTTTTGAAAACGTACACAATCCATTGTTTGTAATATTGTGACACGAACGCCGATCGCCGGACTTGTATGAGTTTACCGACGCGTTAAGTTTATTTTCATTTTCTACGGGAGTGTTTGTGGACGTATTAAAGACTGATATGGCAACATAGAGTGTTTGCTTACATACGAACGAACAATAAGGACGCAAACGTAACAGTCGTCAGTAGTGCAACAAAAATTTATGTCGTATCGTAATTTATTTAGTGCAGTGTGGATGTGCCGACCAGTACATAATGTAACTTACAATTGAAAAAATTCTAACGATTCAAGGCTTTCCTTGAAGTTTATAGCGAATTGAAGATTTTTTCCAAAGTGATCCTATAAGAGCTTCGATCAATAAAAGTACTAGATTAAGGATCAGGAACAAAAATGAGACGCTCAAGCGGCCACGTTTGCACACACGTAAACATCTTCATTTCTTAGAAAAAAGTTTAATTATGTTAACGACTTCAGTTTATTATAAACCTTAATGCCTTAAACATAAAGTTTAATTACTATTGCAAAATATATTTATTTAGGTCCCTTCGTCAGAGAAAGAATATTAAGGAATAAATTTAAAATTTCGTTTGCAAATAAAAAGTCATCAGTAAAAAAATATTTATTCTAAAATGATACTTATAGTCTAAGATATAAGGTTAAAAACATTTTGTTTACAATTTATGATTATTGTATCATGGAACTAGACTTAGTTCTTGGTATTACATTTCAATGCTCAGAACACAGTAAGTATTGAAAGACGTAAGAGTTGCCGAATTATATTTATTTTAGGTTTGTTTTGTTTGGTGGCAAATAATTTTGGCCGATTCAAAAAGTAGTAGGTACTATTTTACTTTGCCGTTATTACAACAAATAGGTAATTTATACAAATAAATAAAATTGGAGTGTCTGTTTGTAATATTAAAATAACTTACTATTACTAAATGTTAATACATATGCTCAAATATTTTTTTTACAATTTTTGTCGGTCTGTCTGTTTGTTCCGAGTAATCTCTGGAACGGCTGGCCCGATTTCGACGGGACTTTCACTGGCAGATAGCTGATGATATAAGGAGTAACTTAGGGTACTTTATTTAGATTAGCTTCGCCCCGTAACAGCAAACGCGGGTAACACCGCGGGGCTCAGCTAGTAAAAAATAAAAATTACTAAAGTAAAAAAAATAAAGGAATGAAGAAATATGTTTTCGGTGTATTCTTTATACAGAAGTAATTAAAATACTAATGTAGGTATAAACAGATTCAGCTTGTTATAAAGCTGTCTTTTAGAAGTCATTTTTATGCGAGCGGTTTCTTTTTTACAAATATATTGTAATCGTTAATCGTACATCAATGAATTTTTCTATAATAAGTTTGATTAGGCTCATTTTATGTCTGTGTTCGTTCTTCCAGAAAACATATCCTTTTCAATATATGCGTTTAAAACATTTACACATATAGCTTTTTAACATGATTTTTTTACAACACTACTCCATGCATTCCCTCTTCAAGAATATGCGATGTTTGATACAATAGTTGATGCGTTGTAGCAAATATTGGCCGAACAATTATAATATTCGTTAATTGAATCATATTATTTATATTTACTATATAACTATGGTTATTATTTTAAGAAAAACGTTGAATGATATAAACTTAGCGAAAAAAAAATTATTCCTTCCAAAACCTTGCTGTTACAGTGGTTATTTAGACAGTTTTCGAACGAGCACTGCAGCATTTTTACGTCTTTATGTTGGCTATGATTGGACTATACTAATTTGAAATAAGACCACAAAATTATTTGTGGTCTTATTTTTCGGGCCGTTTTTGAAGCGCTTATCGGGAATCTAGTACTATTTGTGATCGAAGTATAAGAGACAAGAATTAAAAATGGACAACGCAGAAAAAGCGCCAGATAAAATGAATTCTGAAAAAGTAACCGAAGAACTGCCTTTAAAGGAAAAAAAGATTGATAAACAAAATATGACTTTCTTAGAAAAAATAAAAAACATAAAATCAAATACAACAGT
The DNA here is from genome assembly GCA_932526445.1 of Phragmatobia fuliginosa. Classification (NCBI taxonomy): domain Eukaryota; kingdom Metazoa; phylum Arthropoda; class Insecta; order Lepidoptera; family Erebidae; genus Phragmatobia; species Phragmatobia fuliginosa. Next base: position 20,229,682 of record OW052061.1, read on the forward strand.
AGAACCAGTTCTGGCGCTATTTGTTATGCCAAGTGTCCTCGCAATGTTGGCCACGCAGAATTTAAATTTAGAGAAAGCGTGTAGGGTCAACTTAGAGTTCAGCGATGCGGCTTGCACCGCTCTACGTCTTAGGAAACGCGAAAACTATACATATGAGGAGGATGAAGTGCAGAAGCTTATAGCTTCAGTTCAAGCATGGAAAAGTGTGGTACATACCGCAATACCAACTATACTTATGCTCTTTATAGGAGCATGGAGCGACAAAACTGGCAAACGCAAGATCTGCATGCTGATGCCTATTTTAGGGGAATTTATGACTTGTCTACTAAATATGATGAACACTTATTTTTTCTATGAAGTCTCAGTGGAATGGACTGTGTTTATGGAGGTTGTGTTCCCAGCTTTAACAGGTGGATGGTACACAATGTTCCTAGGTACTTTTAGTTATTTAGGAGACATAACTTCCAAAGAAACAAGAACGTTCCGAATTGGTATATTGAACTTATGTATGACCATGGGATTTCCCATAGGAATGGGACTGAGCGGTGTGCTGTTGAAATACCTTGGTTATTACGGAGTATTTAGCATATCTGCGGCTCTACAGTTTGCCAATTTCTGCTATGTATTGTTCGTTATTGATGATCACACTTGGCTACAGAACAAAGATAAGGTTGGTATTCTAATTGTTTTCTATTGATGTTAATAACAATAGTTCTTTCAACTATACATACCCTTAAAATCTAATAACCATTAAATTAATGTGAATATTTCTAATGTAAACAAAAATGTTTGGATGCAAATTTCAATTAGGTTTCAATTTATTTTAGGTACAGAGAACGGGCTGTACCGGTTTTCTGTTGGAGTTCTTTGACTTTAGAAGTTTAAGGGACACGATGGAGATTGCTTTTAAGAAAGGGCCAAACAACAGAAGACTACGAATATGTCTCATTCTGACGGTGGTCTGTTTATCCTTCGGTCCTATGTGGGGTAAGTGCAATATTAATTTGTGTGCGTGTCTATTAATAAGACTGGGTTTATCTATACTTTTAGTTTTATGTGTTTTGCTTATGACTTTTCATGTCACGCATCGTTCAAAATAATTCATAGTTACACAATGTTTAACAAGGAATTATCGAATATAGCCTATAGGTAGTACAACTCTAAGTGCCTTCGCCTTGAACTTTGAATCTCTGTGCCTTGTTACTTCGTATAAAGGTAAAAATAAAAAAACAGCTTAAGAACATCGTCTGATTATGTTCTTAAGTATGTTTTTGTGTAGGTTTTTATATTAAAATTTAGGTCTGTCACTGTTTCCATGTCACGACTTGTTAGATCAAATGTACTTGAATTAGTATTAATCGCACTTACATTTTTTAGTTTTGCTAATGTTAATTTTTTTTTAATTAATTGAATCTAAACATTAACTCACTCGTTATGTCTAACTCGAAAAGATAATATCCACAGACTGCACACGACGGGTTAGACCTTAGTTAAGACTCCGTTAGACATCAGAACATAATATAGTCATAGGTTATCGATAGGCAATGGTCGAAAATATGAGAAATGTCTATGCGTGTGTGTTTAGAGCTGTGTGCTCTAAACACACACACATAGCACACCATTTTTCGGAGTGAAGGTAGGTGGCTTATGTAACACTCTGAGAGAAATACAGCTAGTTATAACACTATTACGTAAAAATGCTACTGCCCAGTTGACTTGGTAATATGTAAGTCGGCCTTAATTTTTATCTGAGAGATTTTGCCAAGATAGTTATTGCTTTTAGTTTTTCCTGTTTGGTTCATTACGAAGAAATAATAACAAAACAGATAGACTAATGGGACGGGTATTTGTTTTTCTGTTAAGTTGTATTTATTATGTATGCGGGTCAAATGCCACTTTTCTATAACAAATACCACAATAAGTTTTAGATGCAGCTGATAAAAATCTGGGTGTGATTTCGATATATTTTTCTTGCATAGTAAAGGTTTAAATATTGATTTAGATAGTTTAGTTACAATGGAATATTATAAAACTCATCTGAATGACCTTTTGTCTAACTTACTAGTACTGATCGTAGTAGTTTACGTATCGATTTCTAATAATTTTAACAAAAAGGAACCGACTTAAAAGACAAAAAAGACGAACTATTCCGAGTACCCAAATCGCGACAATTGTGCCTATGATATTTTAGGAGTTCCCTCGATTTCCTTGGGATCCCATCATCAGATCCCTATATGGTGATGATGAGACCACCTGTAAGCTACGCCCATTCTAATTCAAAAAGAATTTTTGAAATCGGTTCATAAACGACGAAATGATTGCTGAACATACATAAAAAAAAAGATTCCGACGAATTGAGAACCGCCTCCTTTTTTTTGAAGTCGGTTAAAAACGGTCATAGTGTACCAAGCCAAATAATCACAAAGCAGTATCGATAGTATTACTACATTGTATATAGAGCAAGAGCCCAGAGCCGCCAGACCCACGTCATTAGTGCAAAGCTGAAATTTTCATTATTATTAGTACAATGTCTTGTTAAGATGTATGCGTAACCATTAGCTTGAAAGCGGGGCCGTTTCTGAGGTAGCGCGAAGTACAGATGGATAAAAACCTTACATATCTATGTTAAAGGTGCAAAGCTAGTATTTACATATTTTTACACTTTTACACATTTATACATTAGCTTTTAGATTTTAAATTTATAAATTTCTAATTTATAACAAAATATTAATTTAAGCAAATAAACAATTAGTTATTTTATATTCTTATCAGTCTGTTCTGAGATTTGTATATTGTTTGGTTCTTTTCTTTCGTACCTCCAAGTTGAATGATAAAAACTAAAATAGTGGTTTTGTTTTCACTGAGTCAGGCATTGTACAAAATACTTTATTTTAATTATCTTCTATAATGTTTTATATTAAAAGTGTATTCAGTTAACATGTCTGTTTTATTCTGCAATTTAGTTTAAAATAGAATGACATTAAATACCTATATCGTCCCTCTCACTATCTAGTTATCTGCAGTCCAGTGACCTGAGGCTTAGATCAATCGCTATTCGGTACATATTAGAGTTATATTGACTCTGTTCATTCATATACTACTAGCCCGCGGTTCTTCAAAGCCATATTGTTTTACGATCCGTTGCATAAGTTCTCTTTCAAAATATTAGTCATGTAAACATTATGCGACTTCTGGTTGAATTACTAGTCTTTGGAGAGTTTTCCTGGTTTAGCTACTTTCATCCTCTTTCCATCTTAACACTTTCAGAGAAAACTTTCAGACCGTCCTTTATAGCAAAACAATTGTTTCATAAATTATTACAAACGTATCTGATCTTCAATGAGCTAATTCAATAGTCATCATTCTATCGTGATCTATAGAGACTTTTAATAAATTTTTGAGTTATGTGTTTATTGTTGTTATACTTTTACCAGGCATTGGAAAGACAGTCACCAATATTATTCAATTGATTACTGTATTACTTTGACGAATTGTTGTGATTGTTTTGCTGTATAAAAACATCCCAATGAAATAATTTCTTAAGCTATCTTACAGAAGGCAATGTAGCCATAATGATCTTGATAACATATCACGCGTTATAAATGGCGTTGTAAGTAGTTCAATTGCAATTAATCCACGTTTTTTTATCTATAAACTATTATGACACTGCGGATAATTTTATGACTTAACCTAAATCTCACTTGAATTGTACACGATATACAGGGTGTCGCAATGCGCTGTTGTCATAACAAACGCAACAATAGGCATAGAAATAAATCACAGGACACATCGTTGCGTTCAGATTTTCATACACGCCTATGAATACATGGATTTAAATTAAATAATTGGCTAGTTATATTGACTGAGCTATTTGAATTTTGATGTGTGAATACTAAGCGCTGTTTCTCAATTGACTGGGCGATAAGTGGACGGATTTATTTTGTACAACATTGGTTGAGTACAATCGTCGTTGAAAAATAGAGAAACTGTAAAATGAACTTAGATTTTGCATTGCAAAATATAATGGATACTCGGGATGGATACGGATGTCCGTGTGGTGATGGATTAAGAATACAAAGTGTCACCACCCCTATTCATTCCATGGTGTCGTAAGAGGCGACTAAAGAAACAAAATAAGCATCTAACATAACACTGTCAAGAGAAGGAAAACTTGAAACAAACCCTTCTGGCCAGCGTGGTATTTCAAAGGAGAGGCCTATGTCCAGCAGTGGACTATTCTAGGCTGTTGATGATGATGATGATGATGATGATGGATACTCTGAGTGCCTTGCAAAGACAAATGTTTAGTTTTATGTAGAAGCACTATATGAGTTTCAAAATAATTATTTCATTTTTATTATGTATGAGGCTGCAAAAGTGCCGCATACGCTAACCTCTAGACCAACAAGTATGATTGTTGTTAAATATATATTATATTATTTGTCATATTTTTTAAAATATTACACACAACTGACTGACTACACAAAAAGGAGCAAGATGTTAATAATTGAATGGCCCCACGAATAGTTTTAAATTGTATTTTTTGTAGTCGTGACGACAATGTCGTGACTTTATTTATATATAATCAAAGAAAATTAGTTTAATTGTTCGAAAATTGTCAGCTTCTGTTCATGGAGATGTTTGTGTCTGTCACGTTTTTTATAAAAATGATTTGAAGTGAATGATGATGAGACGCGCTCATAGTCCAGTTGCCCTGGGTGATTAGACGCAATCGCTGAGGGTAAGCAACTAGTGGGCGATCAGTACCTCGATGGGTGATCGTTAGTGGCATGATATCTCCGTGATTCAGAGGCCACATTAAGCAGTTGGTGACGGTTATTATCATAAGATAACAGTATCGATATAATGGATAATGTTGTTCAGTTCCCAACCTGCACATGGCCAGGGAGGGGATGTATGCCTTAATCCTCTCTTGTGAGGAGTCCCCAGCCCAGCAGTGGGACCTTATGATGGTAACGATTTGAAGCCAGAGATTTCTTCAATTTTTTATGTATTCTTGTCATTCTTGTTGTATTTTATCGCATTATTAAATTGTAGTTTCTATATAATAATGAATAAAACTAACCATTAAATCAGCAAGGGTTCTTAGAAGATGTTACTTTTGTGATAAGATAAAATGATATCATTGTAGATTTAACGAAGAAAAAGCCTATTTGTTTATATTTTTTGATAATCAGCAAAGCACACTCACTTACAAGTCGACTCATTTTCTTCGACGATATACGTCTCTTTAAGTAGACGCGCTGTGGTTGAAATGATGATAATAATAATGATGATGGTGATAATTAACTTGCGAATATGTATTCAAAACCAAGAGACTAAGAAAAATATATACTAAGTTTTTGACTAAATATTACCCTATACAGAATATGTAGTCCAAGTCTGGTACGTATATAAATAAATACGCACTACCTGAACCCCACTTTGTAACTGTGTTTGTTGTGTATTCGTGAGTGACTCCACGGGATAAGGCTAGTCTAAGTTGCTCCTTGTGTCATCAGCTGCTTGGTAACGAAAGTCTCTTTTAAATCCTCCTGCCGTTCCAGAGACTAGCCTGAAAAAAGAGACAGACATTGATTTTTTATATAAGTTCAGTATATCTGTCATACTCGTATGCATTTAGTAAAAAAAAAACTACTAATTTGATAATTTATACACAGGTTTGATTTGTATTTATTTATACAAATTAATGGGCCAAAAAGAAGTCTGTTGATTTTGTAAAAGTGTAAATTAAATATGCTGTATAGAATATAGAATCTTAAGGAAATTGTTAGTACACAGTCGTCATTCTTACAGTGCTACCTCGAGGGAAATCACAAGCTTGCCAGACTAGCTTGTGATTGCTTTACAATTTCTCCCTTCAAATCATCTTTTGCTGGTTATTTTTAAAATTTCATTTCGGGATTACTCCCTCTTTATATAGCCTGTTTACAGTACACTGATTTCAATGATCAAAAATAACGAAATTCATTATGACATGATGTTACATTGTCTAGTGGTTAGCGGTGATCCAAAAATATTTGTTTCAGAGTCTGGTTCTATGTATAATATATATATATTTACAAAAAAAAAGAGTATGTTTATGTATTTATATCAGTTGTTTAGTACCAGTAATACAAGTTAGTTTTGGGACTAGATGACGTTGTGTGTAATTGTCCGAAATATGTATGTAAATATATATGTATTGTCATAGGGACGGACTTAAGCAGAGACTTATGTAAATAATAACTAGCTTTTTGGCCCGCGGTCCTACCCACGTGTCCTCAGATATTGTGATTAATTAAAATAATTATTATAGAAACAAAAACCCAACTGCTTAACAGCAATGAACTGAAAAAAGAAAAACAAGTATCACAACATCTACACATATAAAATTAGTCTGACTAATGCATTGTTTTCTAAGCTTACTAATCACATCCGTACCGGCTAGTATGGATTAACCATGAAACAACTTTGTTTTTGTTACATACATCCACTGAACTTGCTGAATATGACGTCTCAAAAATATAAATCTGTATCACATTTAGATATAATTTTTGTTATTTAAAAAAGGGATCAACGTCCTGTAACAATGGCATGCCCATTTTTATTTACTATTTACTTTTTGTTGACAGGTGAACTGAGTATTATGTATATATTTACTCGGTACCAGTTCAATTGGGACGAAGTGAAGTACAGCATATATTCTACCTTCAGTCTCATCACACATTCTATAGGTGAGTACTCTTTTATCCTTGTACTGTGTCCTGTAAGTCTGATGTAAGTATATAATATAAAAGATTCAGAATGTTTTTATTAAAAAATAGTGCACTGTTACACTTTGCTCGTTTGTGTTGATCTCATACTATGATTTAAATGGTGATGAATAAGGTTTTAATCAATAGTAAACATTTAAATTATATCGTAAGTGAATTGAAACTTAAAAAGTAGATACTCTGCCTGACTAGAATCCAAGAGATATGGCCACCATGCTAATTGTCAATGCAGCATTGTGGTGACCCATACTATGGCGGCGTATTGCGATGTTTTCATATGAACTATACTGTGTATCGAAATTAAATCTTTCATAAATATATAAAGCAATGTAATACTACCCGTACCCTTCCACAAAATAAATACAAACAATCTTTGAAGCAGGGTGATATCTTGCTCGTGCAAAAATTTGTGTTTCATCGATGCATGATTTTATATACATTACCAACTTAATATTTACATCAAAGATTAATCATTTAAACAGAATCTGACAGCTTCATGCTTGTTTTTTTTACAAAGATTACTGGAACCAGAAATCTGCCATGTTGGTTTAAGTCATGGTTGAAATAACTATGTACGCTATATTTCATTCCATCCGTGAAAAGGCTATTCGTCTAACATTCATTTTATTGTTGTGTTCTAATTTATGGACTGTCCTCGTATGGTTGAATTTGTCCAAACGACTCTCAGGGCACTTGTAAAAAGTTTCAACCACAATTTAGGAGAGGACTGCGCAACAACTAATTATGAAGAATGCACAGTTTTGTATACGTTTTAAATAAAATTTTTGGAGTTTGAAATTAACTTTTTAACTGTCCAAAAAGATCAGACATTCTTTTATATAATTTTAATTTAAGTCGCTGCTTTACTGATTTTATAATAATTATATTACGTACTTATGTAACTAATTTGAGCTTTAGTTTAAATTTTCTTTCCTGCCGTTTTTTTCTGTCTGTTTATTGTATCAATATACTCTTAATTTAATTATTTATTTCTTAAAATTCATAACTTATCTCAAGCTAAAATTTTCTGTGGGTTCGATCTATAGTCAAATAAATCTACTTATTAGGAAACGCTGTCGCTTGCTGTAATAAGGAAGTTAATTTCGACAGAATTACTCACAAGTCTGCCTGCACTTCTATAGTTAATTTGCTTTAGGATTTTTCGACCTCTAAAAACTTTTCCTATGAAGTTGAAGGTCCCTATTTTGTCGAGATCATGCAACTATCAAGGCCCAAACATTAATATAAACTCGAAAAACTAAGTTTTATTGATACGTAGCTTGTATATTACGTAGTATACAATTAATTAAAACTTCCAACAATGATCTATAACACGGAACAATATCACAGTTTTTTTGTCACTGTATTGGTTTATATTTTTAGTTTGCAGTTGGTCGAGATTTCGTATCGCAAATATAAGCAAATTATAGTTTTGTTTTATTATCACTCATAACATACCTGTGTGAGAATCCTATTTGGGAAAATACCGCAGTGTGTTAAAGGTAGTTACATGTTCCCATTTTAGTCGATTTATTTAGAAGTTCTAACCGAATAACGCCAGCTGCTGACTCTAAATGGCCAGAACTGAGCCATCGATAGCACCTGGCTAGCGTTGGAGCACCTGCCATTACGGGGAATAGTCTAGATTTGTAACTGGACTAAATATTATTTTAGGTATCTGAATTTATGAACTTTAGACCAGGAAAACAGCCTCTTTTTAGGGTTCCGTAGCCAAATGGCAAAAAACGGAACCCTTATAGATTCGTCAAGTCTGTCTGTCTGTCTGTCTGTCCGTCCGTATGTCACAGCCAATTATTTCCGAAACTATAAGAGCTATACTGTTGAAATTTGGTCAGTCGATGTATTCTGTGAACCGCATTAAGATTTTTACATAAAAAAACAAAAAAAACAATACATATGGGGGTCTCCATACTTGGAACTGAAACTCAAATTTTTTTTTTTCATCAAACCTATACGTGCGGGGTATCTATGGATAGGTGTTCAAAAATGATGTTGAGGTTTCTAATATCATTTTTTTCTAAACTGAATAGTTTGCGCGAGAGACACTTCCAAAGTGGAAAAATGTGTCCCCCCCCCCCCTCTAACTTCTAAAATAAGAGAGTGATAAAACTAAAAAAAATATATGTTGTACATTAACATGCAAACTACCAACGAAAATTGGTTTGAACGAGATCTAGTGAGTAGTTTTTTTTTTAATCCCTACTTAATATTATAAATGCGAAAGTACTTCTGTCTGTCTGTCTGTTACGCTTTCACGCCTAAAACACTGTACCGATTTTGATGAAATTCGGTATGACAATAGAACTGAACTTGGGAAAGGACATAGGCTACTTTTTACTGCAATAATCGAGATACAAAGACCAAAGCTAGGTGATTATAAAAATACATAAATCGAAGATGTCAAAATGTATCACTGTTTACCTCCTGTCAAAACTTCACAGGTTGCTAGGAATAACACACTTGCATGGCAACCATAATGATAGTTTGTAAATTACATATAGACCAGTAGACAAGGGTAGATAATTTTTGAAAACAAATAAAATTATAGTAGGATGATACCTATTGGAAAAGGAGGAGAACATTATAAAAATGAAAGGAAAAATAATTTACGGGCGATCTGAGGTCGGGAAGGGGTAGGGGGGGGGGGGGGAGGTTTTCGGGTCCTTTAACCGGGGCGTGAAAAAGCATCTCACTAAGCCGCCATAGTGTGGGCCGCCATACACTATTGTCCGCATTCGCAGCAAGTGTGGTAGCCCCGACTGTTTCTTCTCATGCTTTCCATCAGGCAGGGTAGAGTCAGATTCGATGGCTAAATATATACAACAAAGGGTAAAAAACGGTTTATCCCGATTTCCGGCAAAACTACAAGGAAAAAAGTTAAATGGCAAAGTTGTAGGTAATTATAAGATCTACAACTTTTTAGGGTTCCGAAGTTTATGACTTCGAACCCTTATAGATATGTCATGTCCGTCTGTCCTTCCGTCCGTCCGTCCGTCCTCGACTTATCGTCCAAACAGTAAGTGCTAGAAAGATGAAATTTTGCATGAATATGTATTGTAATTACGTCGACAAAGTGCTACAATAAAATTATGAAATATATTTTTATTTAGGGTACCTCCCCTACACGTAAAGTGGGGATGTTTTTTTTTCTCACGGCTACCCCATCATGTAGGGTATCATTATATAGGTCTTTTAAAAACATTAAGGGGTTGTTAAGACGATTTTTTGATTTAGGTATCCGTTTGCGAGAAATTCCACTTTAATGGCCACTTTTTTGTAAAAACAGGCCGTCCCGCCCGCCGAAAAATTTGTGATAGTGGTCCATATAATGAACTTTAAATGAAAACTATAACGGATTAGATGACTTTGTTAGTTCAGGAGTTATAGAGGCTTAACTTTTACAATGCGCTTACTTGGAAAAGTCATACAAAATCAACGCATTAATACGTAAACATAACAATTATCCATTGGATACGATTTCTAATCCACGTACCATTATGGGTGACTGAGGAACCCTTTCCTGTGCGTGGCCTGACACGCACTTGGCTGATTTTTTTTTAATTTTAATCACAATCGTTATTTGTATGACTACTGCTACTGATTCGAAAGTAAAGTAGAAGGAAAAAAAACATTATGTCCTCGGGTCCGATAAACAAAACGAATGAGACCCCTATAAATAAATGAATATGTCTTCAAGTAAAGTCAACAATACAACAGTTTGGAAATATTTACGATTTTTTTTAACTTTGGAATAATTTATTTTATTTACAGGTACATTATTCTCCATAAGTGTGTTTAGCAAAAAACTAAAAGCAGATGATGCAGTACTCGGCATAATCTCAACTTCAAGCAAGATCTGTGGAGTCTTGGTATTAGCATTTGCAAGGAATGGCCGAGTAGTATATCTATGTGAGTTTCAAAACCCTTTTATTTACCACATTTACTATTATTTTATTAAAATTTATTTCAATTTTTAAGAAACTTCCACAAAAAACAATTTTCAAATCGAATTATTTCGTTATGCTTTTTCCCTTAGAACTCGACAATTTATTTGTAAACCCATCTCTAAAGCTCGTTTTTTATTTGTGTGCTGTACTTTCATTAAGTCCCTTTCTGAATATTGAGAGAGAAGAAAATATACAATAATAACATTAATTAGTAATGTTAGTATAGTTATATTTATATATTATAAAGCAAAATTTTCTGGAAATAAAATAAACAAAAGTATTTGTTTGTGATTGCACGATAATTTAAAAAGTGTAAGTAATGCCGCTGCTTATTATTTTTTTACTTGAAGACTAAGAAAATGCATTTTAATTACAGCACCAGTCCTCGAAATATTAAATGGTACTACAGCGATCGCGTTGAGGTCGATTGCATCCAAATTAGTCTCGTATCAAGAATTAGGTGAGTGTAAGATATATCTTCTTCTTTATTCTTCCTAGCCTTATTCCCAAGTTTATTTGGGGTCGACTACTAGTTCAACCGGTTTTACCGGTTTTACCGGACCTCCGCAACCCTAAGGGAGTACTGCAATTCGAAGGTTGAAATGGTTGTTAGTAAATTTGAGGGCACTGACTTCCCAATAACGATTGCCATCGACGTTCATGGCAACCGGGACCAATGGCTTTACGTGCTCTTCGAGGCAAGGGCGTGAATCAATATCACACTTCCAAACTCCGGGCTGTTATTAGGAATTTCCTAAGAAAAACCCAAAAACACTTTTTGCCCGACCTGGGATTTGAACCCAAGACCTCTTGATTAACAATCGCATACGCTATCCACTAGAGCAACGAGTGTACGATGTCGTATGTAAGATAAAATACATTGAACATTTTTCTAATAGTATTGGGAATATTATATTTCACCGAACTATGTTATCCAAATTGTTCTAAAAATACTTACAAAAGGTTCTCGGAAACTTCCTTGGGATCTCGGAAGTTTATGAAGCTTCATTACTTAACAAATTTTCCACTCGTGATTAAATTAACATTTTAACGAAATTTTAATGTAATTTTTACATATTTAATCATCCCTATTCCCTATTTGCCCTACTTCCCTACTAATATTATAAATGCGAAAGTAATTCTGTCTGTCTGTTACGCTTTCACGCCTAAACCACTGAACCGATTTTGATGAAATTTGGTATGAAGATAGAACTGAACTTGGAAAAGGACATACTTTTTACTGCAATAATCGAGATACAAAGGCCAAAGCTAGGTGATTACAAAAATACATAAATCGTAGATGTCAAAATGTATCACTCTTTATCTCCTGTCAAAAATTCACAGGTTGCTAGGCATAACACACTTGCATGGCAACCATAATGATAGTTTGTAAACATATATATATTTATAAACTATCATATCATAGACATATAGACCAGTAGACCAGTAGACCAGAGAAAACAAATCCCTACTAATAATATAAATGCGAAAGTACTCAGTCTGTCTGTCTTTTTGTTACGCCTTCACGCATAAACCACTAAACCGATTTTAAAGAAATTTAGTATGAAGATAGAACTGAACTTGAGAAACTTTTTATCGCGAAAATAAATATAGAAGGGTTTGAAATAGGGGACGAAAGTTGGTGTCGACGTCCCTTATTATCAAACATAAAATCATGTAAGATTGTTTAATCTACCCTTACCATGTTGCGCGATATAAACGAATTCCACGAGGGCAAAGCCGCAGACGGAAAGCTAGTTTATCAATATTTTTACTCCTACACTATCATAATTTTCTATCTAAATTCTGTATATTGGGAATAAAGGCTATGAAGAAGAAGAAGAATAAAAATTTTAATTTATAAATTGCAGGTAAAGTGTATTCTTTATTTGGAGTAGCTGAGACGATGATGCCAATTATCTTCGCACCGCTGTACTCGAGGGTATATATCGCTACGTTGAATATTCTGCCAGGAGCTGTGTTCCTTGTCAGCGTACTAATAACGATACCAGCTTTGAGTATTTTTATGTGAGTAGTAACATTCAAAGTATCTATCTACACCATCATTATTATTGTATAAACCAAAGGTCAGTGTGAGTTTATTTCAAAACAATTCAGAATGAAACACAACGATTTCAGTGCGAACCAATCACAAAGCGCAACGCAGTCACGGTGACGATCTAGCTGATGTGAAATTAACTCGCACTTGGCCCTCACAAGTTAAATAAAATGATTTATATATTTAATCGTGGGAATCTGATGCATCAAACTTTATTTACATAACAATCAATAGTCTACAATGTGTGATCATATTTACTTCTAACGTTTGTTTTGTAAATAATGCAATAATTGTGACAACTTAGTATCAATTTTATAGGAAAGTTTTGGTTCAAAAATAATGAGTCATTCCACGAACAATAGCTAAACCATGTGATTTGTAAAGGTGTTTAACTAACCTTACTTATAAGTTTGAGGTTGTGAGAACGAGGCAGAATTAATCGTTGGTACAAAATACACAAGTAATTCAGTACATTTTTTTTGGACATGTGACACACAACATCTTCTAGTCCCAAACTAAGCAGAGCTGGTATTATGGGTACTAGACAGCTGATATAAATACATAAACATATTCTTTTTGTTTTTTATTAAATATGTACTGAATTACTTGTGTATTTTGTAACAACGCTCAAAATTAATTAAGTATAAAAATTTAATAGATCCATTAAAGATTCGCTTTTCAGTAACGGATAGGCATAATGTAATAATAATTCCATAGTGAATTAGTTTGTACGGATATCCGATAAATCGTTGTTTTAGGTGCTTTAATTTTTTTTCATTATACCAATATTTAGTGAGAATAAAAACTATTTCAAATGCAGTATTAAAGTCTAATCATAGTACCTATTAAATCTCTTACTTCTCTCACAGCACCCTCTCTAGATAAACATACCCATTAATATAAAAGTACGAGTAAATAAAAGAAAATATCGATAGTTATATTAACAATTTATTAAGGTGGTTTTGTACGGTTCAAAAACTCAAGAAGTTCTGCACCAATAGAACTCAAATTTTGACACAATATTTAATGCACCTCAAAAAATTCTTTTTATCTTTATAAAAAGCGTGGTTTGGGACCGCTTATGAACTATAATAGAGGATCTCCAACTAATTATTATGAATTGTTTCAGTTGGTTCTACAGCCAGCACAAGAGAGACGAGAAAGACAAAAGACTGAACGTGACCTGTACTCCGGCATCTCCAACGGAACCGCCAGTCGTACCCGCATGAGTAAAATGTATAATTAGCAATAAAATGTAAATGAAATCGTAGATAATACGAAGGAAATAGGGTGGAACTATGAATATTTGTGATAAACGTTGATAAAGTTATTGTTTGTTTTTTGTAGTAAATATTCTTATTTAAGCCAAGCCTGAGTCGTCCAGTTTCCAAACACAAATAAATTAGTTTGAGATTTTATGTTGGGTTTTGTTATTTATTTAACCACACATTTCTGTAGAATATTACTGTAGAATATGACTACAAGTAACATATAATCTACAAATATCATCAACTTTCTAGCGTTTATTATTCTCAATATTATTTGGGGTCTACTACTAGTTAGTTCAACCGGTTTTACCTGAATGTCAATTTCTCCATGGCATCAGACTTCCGCAACTTCCTTGTCGGCGAACTAAAATCGAAGGTTAAACTAGTTGTCAGTACATTTGTGGCCACTGACTTCCTATTAACGATTTTCCGAAAAAAATACAAACAAAATTAAGTTTAAATTAACTTATTAATCGTATCTTCAATATTAGATGAAATTCTTACCATTTCAAAGATGAGCAATTGAAGCTTAAAACTACAATAACTGTGCATTTAGATTTTTATTATGGATTAAATAAGGGGCAATTTCAATAAACAATAGGTTACGAAATGATAGGTTGTCTGAAATAATTTATTAGGCTGTAATAACATATACGTATTTATCAGTATATATACAAAGAAATCAAAATTGAAGTGTGTTTCTAATTCTTACTAATATTTTAAATGCGAAAGTAGCTCTATCTGTCTCTCACCTTTTCACGACGAACCGATTTAACTTAAACTTTGTACACATGTGGTGTCCGCGTGGTGACAGATTAAGAATACAGAGTGTCACCACTCCTATTAATCCCGCTTGTGTCGTAAAAGGCAACTTTGGGATAAACCACGCAACACAACATCGATGCAAAAAGAAGGAAAACTTGAAACCAACCCTATACCATCCAGCGTGGTATAGTAGGCCAAAACCTCCTTTCTAAGGAGAGGCCTATCCAGCAGTGGACTGTTAAAGGATGTTGATGATGATGATGATGATGATTGTACACATATATCCTACAGCCCGAAATATAGTATATATTATTATCGTGGCACGTTTAACGATGTATTAACAAACTATTTACCCGTTCTTCATGTTTTTGAAATTACATGTTTTACCAGAGCACCTAAGACGGAAGAATTGAAATCACGCCTCGACTGATAGGAGCCTGATTAAAAAAAGAGACACAGATTAAGTTGCGTGGGTTAGCTCGTAAATGATTTGTTTCACTGTGATAAATCCGAATTAACTTAAATTAGCAAAGAAAGTAATACCACAGTACTCTATTAGTTTCAGTTCATCTTTTCATTCATTTTTATCACATCATTTCCATTTCTTTATATAGATAAACAAAATAACAAATAGAAAAGGATCACTCAAAACAACGCAACAGGTTCGAAGTAATTGTTACGTAAATAAAACACGCGATGTTCTCAGGATGAAAGCCTTTTTTCTTTGTAGTCGTTTAAAAATACACAATACACCCTGTAAGATGGTGTCAATACTTGTCAGAAATAAGAATACAAATTCTTTTAGCTCAATAGTAGATGAATTTTGTAGAAACTAATTAAAATATGCACCTGAAGATATCATACAGGCAATCTTCATACTTCAGCTTATTGAAGTAGGAAAATTACTATTACAGGCAATATACAATAAAAACTACTATTTGGTGAGTTCATGTTGTGCTTACTTTTTAAGGGTTCCATAATATTTATGACTCGAAACCCTTAAAGTTTTGTCATGTCTCGTCCTTTCGTCCGTTCTCGACTTACCGTCTATACGGTTAGTGATAGAAAGATGAAATTGTATATGAATTTGTGGTTTTGTCATGTGGATAAAGTGCTAAATTAAATCATAAAAATAGGTATAAAGTGGGGATTATTTTTCTTGCTTCAACCAATACGTGTCATTAGATAGGTCTTTTAAAAACATTGAGAAGTTGCTAAGACATATTTTGATTTAGGCATCAGTTTAATTTAGGCGATACGGCCGCAAGCTGCCCGTGAAAGGGGACCTCAGGCAGCAAACTAAATTGATGCGACTGGCGGTAGAATGGCGGCCTAGTCAGAAAATGTGATTAAGCAATAAAAATATATAATGATTGGCCAGGCACGGTGCTGGTCTTGAAGAAGACCTGAAATAACTTGGTCCGGGTCCTCCTCAAATCTGACTCTAACTGTGGCCATCAGGACGTTTCTTTTGTGGAATCACCACATACTTCTGATTTTTCAGTTTCCGAGGATCCGAAGGGATTTTTCCAATTCGTCAACGAAAAAAGTTTAGTTTTTTTTTTTACAAAAGTGTACTCAAAACTAATTGTTTTCTTATTTTTTGTGATACTCGATTAGCTGACAGCGTGGCGTGGATTGAGAATATATTGTAAGCAGTAACAAGATCGAGGGAAGTCTGCCGATGTTCTGTACCTATGTTAACGTTGTGTGACGTCATTCGAACGAGACTATATAAATTGAGCAACATCGTGAAGCTTGGTCTCTTTTGTCTCGGGACCTCGTGGTGTGCGGTTAGGTACTCTCTGTGTACTCTGTGTACTCTCTGTGTAATGTATCACGTAATGTATTGTTGTTAAACTAGCTTTTATATTGTGATTATGTTGAGAGCTAAATAAACTCATATAGTTTCATGTTCTGTGTAACATTAAATTGTTTTTATTTTGAATCAATAATTTGGTTTTTGTTTACAAACCCTACTAATATTATAAATGCGAAAGTAACTCTGTCTGTCTGTCTGTTACGCTTTCACGCCTAAACCACTGAACCGATTTTGATGAAATTTTGTATGAAGATAGAACTGAACTTGGGAAAGGACATAGGATACTTTTTATTATTTTTTTTTTTTTTTTTTTTTACCGAATTCTACGCGGGCGAAGCCGCGGGCGGAAAGCTAGTATATTAATAAAGTCTTTTAAAATTGAAGGCAAAATAATTACTGTATCGTAGTGGTAATTTCAGATAAATATTTTAGTTTTTAAGTTTATTAAACTTTCACATAGAAAACAACGGTGACAAAATATTTTGAGAAACAAGTGTTTGTTATTGCCTTAAGATCGTGCTGGTAATAAAATAATGCCGGTTTATATACACGACCATAAATCATGAGCTGAAATCATAAATTCATTACAAAGTGCATTCAGGTACGTGTTACACGCATTAAATCTCACTTTGGATGAGCACGACGGTGATGTAACTACACCTGTTTGGGCCGTATATCTGAATTACGTGAATCGCTTGGTAGTACATATCTCGTGTATTATCAGATTTAGTTAAAGGGTCAGCCAATGTTCGCTAGAAAAAAAAAACTTGTTGATTGCTGAAAAAGTGAGACCAGAGAAGATAGGTATATATTTACCCACCTATGGATCTATTATAATAGGATACGTTCTGGAGAGGTATTGAATTTTAATATTTTGAACACTTGAAATTAAACTCACTTGCACTTCTACCACAGAATACATAATAGTACCAGTACAGAAGACTCACTCCGAAAAGTAAATTAAAGTTATAGATACCCTCGGTGTCAAAAGATTAAGTTCAATTCAGATCGCACAGCGCCGAATCACTACGATTATATTTACCTACAATTGCGTCACTTTCTATCGTGTAACTCTTATCTGTTCTGACGATGTCTGTTCGACCGGCGTGTCTGACCCGGCAGGCAGCCGGCCGACTATACCTAAACTGCGGAGTGACACCCCCCTGCTTCTACCTTACCTCTTATAATACTAAAAGGCTAAACCGGTCAGGTTAAACTTTTAAGTTCAATCAGTAGTGAAATAAAAGTATGTAAAACTCTGTTCGATAGTTTTGCCGTAAAGGTCGGAAAGATAGACAGAGTTAATTTCGCAATCAAATATAAGTAAGGATTGCATTATATTGTTATAAATAGTCCTATTATTATTATTTTGAAATTACAAGTTCTAGTTCGAATATTCTCAGTTTAAAATATTTTTGTCACTTTTGTGGTATCATCTATGACTATTTTATTATCATCAGCATCATCATCAGCCCACAACATTTATACATAGACTTCTCTCATTTTCTTTAATATACCCATATCCTGCTTTTTTATAAAGAACGCTTAAAACCAAACCATATCCTAAAGTAAATATATATAATGGCATCTAAACATTATAGTTGACCAGTAACAACGTTAAGATTTGACATGTCTTATAACAGAGGGCAGAGTGGTACCTACAAGTGTATATATTTACATTTTGATATGTAGATATAGAAGGCTTTTGTATGTCAATATATAACGAGATCTTCAAAGTATAAAGTAGGTAGAAACTAGTATTATTAACAACGAAACGAACGACAACCCTCTTTGTGGCAGTATCAAAAGCGCTTCAACACTGTCAAAACATTTGTTTAGTACCTTGAATTTGCTTAACAAATTCTATTTTCAGTAATTGGTCCTTTGACAAGCTGAGCCCACTTATACAAACGAACATAAAATATTTTTTATTTAGTTTACGACTACATTGAACATTCTAAATCAAATACCCGAAATTCACTCTTTTAATAGAGAACCGTGTTTACTTTGTTTGCTTTCAATAGTAGTTCGATATTTTGAATTTGAAATCCATTTATGGTTATAATTGAGTTTTATGTTTTGTATTGTTTAAAACTTTGGTATGTCCAGTTAGATTTGTTTGATTAAAGCGATGTTAGTCCGTTTAAGTTTTGTCGAAATAGTTTTTTCATTTCTAGCTTAGAATTATATAAGCCGCAAATGTACTGAGGTTATCTAGTGGAGAGTGTTCCACCTTTTCCACCGACCGACTTTTCCTTTTCGAATAACACACGGTGTGCCAATATGCGCCTGAAGTAAGAGAGATCCGGGAACAACTATTATTTAAGACATCTTAATGCCTCTTAGTACTTAACCTTGCGAGTGCGGCGGTCACCTTCAAAAAAACTTTATTTAGACAAATTCCAGTCACACTCAGGGCATGAGGTGCTAGTATGAGCGCCCCTGCTAAACAAAACATCGATCATGTAGTAGAGATCATCTTTTTGCGAGATGATGTTATCACGGTACGATACTACCGCCATAAAATATCTGTAACTACCAGCCATGGAGCGTATGATGGCCGGTAAGGAGAGATCCTCCCCGATGATCGCAGTGAGGACCTGACGCTGCCGATGCCCAAGCCGGATTTGTACTGTGTGTTGCACAGTCGCAATCACAGTAATGACAGGCGGGATCCATTTCCCTCCTAGCGACCAAGTGTAGGTATTCCCTAAAGCAGCTATACCCGTGAATTAAATGCTGCAGTCGGAAAGAAAGTGTCTCGTTCTACAGACTACCCACTAGACAATAAATGGCTGGAGACAGAAGCTAACATGAAATATCTCTAAAAGTTTCTTTATTCTCTTATGTTCTCACTCTGTTCGGTTCATTAGCCGCATTCGCAGCAGTTGTGGCAATTTCACTTTTACTATATCAGTTATAACCAGTCATGACAATCCTGTTATGAATGATTTATCCTTGTCGTGAAAACGTAACCTATGAATTCGAAATATGAATAAATCTGAATTCAGAATAACTTAATTTATTCGTAATGTACTGAGTTTAAAGATGAACTTAATCAGTAGAGATATGGTATTGGAGTTAATTAACTCCCACACTCGGTATGGTAATAATTGCCTGGCAACGTAAAGCTAGCTTAACAGTCAAGTAAAGAGATAAAAATGTATTCGATTTCCCATTTGATATAATTTGTATTAAAAAATTATATCAAATGGGAAATCGAATACATTTTTTCACTCCAATGCTCTAAAGTCTTGTTAACGATATGAGTGATGAACACATAAATATTTAATTCTAACCATTGCGTCCTGTTCTGTCTATAAGTTTTTGTAAGCTTGAAGTTTTCGTAATAAGCATTTATTAATCTCTCCTTTAAAAATAGCATTCATAAAATAACTTATAGTTATAAGTACATTTACTAGTTTTAGACTGGATGTTATGTAGAAATCGTATTGTAAATATTGCATTAATAATATAATTATTGTAGAAAAATCATGACAAGAAAACGTTAATCAATTTTTGTTAACTATTAAGCAAAGGAAAGACAACAACCTGGAATAATAAAAATATATGTGTGTAATGTACACAAACTAGTTTTTTTATAACTGTGCTTTAAATTTAAACTTTAATATCTTAATCTTTTTTATTTATTTCAATTTTATTTTTTATGTATTTCAAATCTTGTGTCGCGGGTAACTTTACAAACATACATGAAACGGACACAAATAACATTCAGACTCTGAACAACAATTTATGAATCATACAAAGTGTTGTCCCACGACACTTGGCGCAGTAGAAAGCGTCGCGGCGACCACTTAACCACTCGGCCAACCGTGGAGTATCTATCTGTTACATTTTCACGGTGCATTTTTAATATTACAGATAATATTATTGAAGATAAATATACATTTTTCTTAAGCTTGCAAAAAATAATAATATAATAATAAATATTTCGGACACAATGCCATCTATTCCCATACTAAGCAGAGCTTGTATTATAACACGTCTAACACCAGTAAGGATATCACATTATTCTGTCTATGTTTGTACATCGCATTGTGTTTGGTAATGCACCAGCTTTATCCATTTCAAACTTTGCAAGACACCAAAAACTCATGATAAACGACAACTGAGTGTAAGTGAAAAGCAATGTTTTGTGCGGACTGATTTGCTTAAATCTAAATAATGGGTGTCTTGGCTATGTACAATTATATATTCCAAGTGTTTTGCCCAAGAAATTATACGACGAAGTTCGAGCCACAACTCCATACAACACACGTGAATCACGCTCGGAGAGGCAAAATGAAACCTGTATTTGGGTACATATTTGAACACAAACTTTATCGCGGACATCCTTTAATTTTAAACTTTGTTATAATGTATGTACACTATTTTTTTTACAGATGTTATTTTTTTTTCAATTTCATATGTTTGGATCTAATTGACGGTAGAACTAGTGGTTTAAGTTAAGTTTAGGCCCGTATTACACTGTAAAATATTTGATAAAAGATCTTTTATAAAATATATGATAAAATATTTGACGAATGGATCTTTTATAAAAGATTTGTGGCTAGAGTTTACACTACGTAAAAGATACACGTCAAATGTCATTGTTGATCAAATATTGGTTTAGTTCGGTTATTATACTTGAGTATTAAAACGTCATTGAAACTGTTGGTCTAGCACTTGTAATCAACATTATTATGGATGATGTAGCATTCTATGCTTGTTTAACTACATTGAGTGCTATAATATTGACTGCTTTATTGAAGAAAAGGCAATGTCGCCGACGCAAGCGTGTTTGGGTTAACCAATGGATTGCAAGGCGTGGCGTTAAAGGGATTCAACAAAACCTAATAAAATAATTATTAAGTGAAGACAAGTTATTTTATAAATACCTTGCCTTTTGTTTCTATTTTTGTAGTCTTCGTGTTTTGTGTTGTTCAGCGTTTCGTGGCATTCGTAAATGTTTTTAAATAAATATAGTAATAAAAATAATTAATAAATAATAAAATATCATTAAACAAATAATAAATTTCAAACAATCAATACATAATTTCATTAAGCAACATTAAATTTTATAATGCTTTATTCATGTATTGTCGAGAACTTCGAGTAACAAATCATTGTCTTCAGATTCTGACTTTTTTAAATCACACATTATTGACATTAAATTATTACAACATTTTTGCGGATAGTTTCCTAGGTCTTTGTATATTTTTGACATAACTTTTTTTTTCTTTAATTAACTATAGGCAGTTTAACGAATGACTTGTTGATAAACGTACCTACGAATTGAACAATCAAATTACTAATAACAATAACAATCAAGGTATTTGTAGTAAATATAAGCGCAGTTTAACCTTAACCACGAATTCTTAAGAATATGTTTATATTGATAATAGTGTTCTCTCTGACTCTGCTCTCTTAGTAACAATCAATCGCACTAGATGTCGCTAAGATTGTATTATCTCAGGGCTATACACCTTTATTTTGTTTATTTTGAAATAAAAAAAAATTGACATTATAAAAATCCCCCTAAAAATATGACACCCCTAAAAAAACCCCATCCTACACTTTTCCCCCCTAAATTTAGGGGGAAATCCCCTAAGCTGGGTACTCTCGAGTTTATTCTTGCTACTACATGACAATTTTAACTACTAAATGGTGGTGCCACCTTACAAAACATAATGCTAAATTGTGCAATAATATGGTAGAAATAGGTGTCGATGCAATCCAAATCTTTTATAAAATGTAATGCCAACCTATTAAATATGATAAAAGAAATATTTTATAAAAGAAATATTTTATAAAATATGGCCTATTACACTATCAAAGATCTTTGTCCAATGTGGCATTCGTACTCGGAAATCAATAATTTTGTTGTTTCAACAGTCCAACTGAACTTATTTGTTGCCATTTCTTGCTTGATAGGTTAATGAAACCTCCATCGTGGTGTCTCGAACAGGAAAAGGGACGAAGCAAAGTTTATTCTTGCTACATTAAGATAAAATTCGGTTCCCGGGTCAGACAAAATATTTGTGTGATTCACAAATATTTGTTTCGGAGTCTGGGTGTTTTTCTATGTTTAATATGTATGTATTTACAAAAAGCAGCCAAGTGCGAGTCGGACTCGCCCATGAAGGGTTCCGTAGCAGCAAGTAACATCATAATTTTTTTATAATTCGTTGTAACTTGTATTGATGTTTTAATAATAGTGTTTTGATTGAAAGAAATGTAAATTGCGGTTTATGATTTACGACGTATTAAAAAAAACTACTTACCTACTAGATCTCGTTCAAACCAATTTTCGTTGGAAGTCTGCATGGTAATGTACATCATATATTTTTTTTTAGTTTCATCATTCTCTTATTTTAGAAATTACAGGGGGGGGGGACACATTTCACCACTTTAAAAGTATCTCTCGCGCAAACTATTCAGATTAGAAAAAAATGAAATTAGAAACCTCAATATCATTTTTGAAGACCTATCCATAGATAACCAACCAAAGAACACGTATGGTTTTAATGAAAACATTTTTTTTGAGTTTCAGTTCTAAGTATGGGGACCCCCAAAATATATTGCTTTTTTTTCTATTTTTGTGTAAAAATATTTATGTGGTTCACAGAATACATCTACTGACCAAGTTTCAACAGTATAGCTCTTATAGTTTCGGAAAAAAGTGGCTGTGACATACGGACGGACAGACAGACAGACAGACATGACGAATCTATAAGAGTTCCGTTTTTTGCCATTTGGCAACGGAACCCTAAAAAAAAGTATGTTTATGTATTTATATCAGTTGTTTAGTAGCCATACAAGCTCTGCTTAGTTTGAGACTAGATGACGTTGTGTGTAAGTTGTTCGAAATATTTATTTGTGTTTGAATTAATAATATGGTAGAAATAGGTAGAATTAGGCTTAACTAATTCTACCATATTATTGCACAATTTAGTTTTATTTTTTGTAAGTTGGTAACACCATTTAGTAGTTAACTTGTTCAAAATTCTTTTATAAAATGTAATGCCAATCCGTTAACTTTGATAAAAGAAATTTTATAAAAGAAATATTTTATAAAATATGGCCTATTACACTATCAAAGATTTTTGTCAAAGAACTTTTATAAAAGATCTTTTATCAAATATTTTACAGTGTAATACGGGCCTTACTGCGCCAAGTATTTGTGTGATTTAACACTGAGTGATCTTCAAATTGTTGTTATAAGTCTGGGTGTTCTTTGTATCCGTTTCCTACATGTTTGTAAAGTCCCATTCCAAGTCTCACTGTGCCGCTATAGTGTGGGTCGCCATGCTCCATTTTCTGTACTCACACCTAGGACGGTGACCAATACTCCTGGAATTTACACATGCTTTCCGTCAGGTTGAGTAAAGTAACTTTGGTAGGCTCAATATATAAAAAAAGGTCTTTATGTTGTATTTTATTAGGGAGTACTTGTGGAATCTCACCTTCCTCTTTCAAAGTTATTCAACGTATCGGTTTCTACGATCGTGTCATTAAAGTTAATAGCATTTATCGCTTCAATAGACTGACACGAACGATGACGAGGAAACTGTCAATCGTTAATACAGCTCAACTGTGAAACCAATCAAGAAGCGACTTAGCAGATCAGTGAAAAGCCTTTCATCATAGATCGTTAATTATTTTCAGTACAGTATTTAAAATTTGAAAACCTCATTAAGATAGGAGCGAACCTCCACATAAAGGGGTTTGGAATAATACAAAAGGTAATTTTCGCTTATTCATTAAACGTAATTAAAAGCAGCGATAATGACGCGGCTTGGCAGAATTAATAACATGTAAAATAACAGGCAAGTCAGTGGTTGGCTGATACTCGTTAAATAGTCGTAAGGGCTTCGTGTAGCTCGTTAGCATGTGAGCTGGTGTTCAAAGTTTCCCAACAATATTTCGGTAGATATTTTTTATTGTGCCTAGTTGTTATAATGCTGTCAGAAGTTCTGTATTGTCATTAGACAGAATCGATTGAGCTGGTATAGCAATGAGATTAAATAATAGGAATTTTAATAGATTGGTTGTTGCTTACTTACAATATATGCTCAGTTTCTTTTCATAGTTAAAAGGTTTTTTTATTATTGAGTATGCTTATGAAAAATACCTTCAAATTAATGTTCCCAAATGAAATCTGTGTAACATTTAAAAAGAGCTTCAGGACTTATACTGTGTCTATTTTATCGATGACAATTATTTAGATTGACATAAGTTTATAACTGAACCAAAAACAATGAAAACAGGGCCAAGTGCGAGTCGGACTCGCCCATGAAGGGTTCTGTAGCAGCAAGTAACGTCATGTAAAAGTTCTTGTAGTTCTTTGTAAACTGGATCGATGTTTTGGGTAATAGTGTTTTGATAGAAAGATATGTAAATTGCGGTTTATGATTTATAACGTATTAAAAAAAAACTACTTACTAGACCTCGTTCAAACCAATTTTCGTTGGAAGTTTGCATAGTAATGTACGTTATATATTTTTTTTTAGTTTCATCATTCACTGATTGTAGTAGTTACAGAGGGGGGGGGGGGGGGGGGGTGACACACATTTTACCACTTTGGAAGTGTCTCTCGCGCAAACTATTCAGTTTAGAAAAAAATGATATTAGAAACCTCAACATCATTTTTGAAGACCTATCTTTAAATATCCCACACGCATGGTTTTGATGAAAACAATTTTTTTAAGTTTCAGTTCTAAGTATGGGGACCCCCAAAATTTTTTGGTTTTTTCTATTTTTGTATAAAAATATTAATGCGGTTCACAGAACACATCTAATGACCAAGTTTCAAGAGTGTAGCTCTTATAGTTTCGGAAAAAAGTGGCTGTGACATACGGACGGACGGACGGACAGACAGACAGACATGACGAATCTATAAGGGTTCCGTTTTTTGCCATTTGGCAACGAAACCCTAAAAATGTTAGGTAGCTTATGTAATTTTTTTAAATATTTATAAAAAGCCCATTCATATGGGTAACATTTTTGGCTTATTACTATCGTCAAAAACTAAGCATATTTATAATGTTGGGAAACATTGATTTCTAAATCCTCTTGAGGAAAGCTTTAAGATGCTGTGACTGAGATAACAGTCTGTAATTATGTATTACAGGAATTAACGTGTTCACGATAGGTTGCGGTTGACTCAGTGTAACTGTGATCACGTCAAGTGCAATTGTGGTATCTGTGGTATCGTCAGAGAATTCAAATGCCAATACCTAACTCCTGTCTTATGGTACTCACGCTTTTCCGTAATAAATAATTACATATTTATGTATGAAATAAGGTTTTTATTTTTAAATGTGGGTCTACTTATGCTTTTCATCAGGCACGCCCGATCCAGCTATGTGGGCTACTTAAGCATAACATCCTCACAGAAGAAGACCGCGGCTTCCAACCCTTCACCGCTCGCCAACATTGCCTCGACATATCTGTGGTATCGTCAGAGAATTCAAATACCATTACCTAACTCTTGTCTTAGGATACTCATCCTTTTCCGTAATAAATAATTACATATTTATGTATGAAATAAGGTTTTATTTTTAAATGTGGGTCTACTTATGCTTTTCATCTACTCACCATTATCTAAAAATTGGAACTAAATTGGAACCAGACGAGATAATGGTGAGTTTCGATGTCGAGTCGCTCTTCACTAACGTTCCAATTAAAGACTGCCTTGACGTCGTCGAGCGTAGGATATTGGACAATGATCTGCCTGTTGAGTACGTTGTATTGCTTAAAAACTGTCTTGAGGGAAACTACTTTCTTTACCGCGGGCAGTACTACCTCCAGATCGACGGTGTGGCCATGGGTAGCCCAGTTGCACCAGTGATGGCCAACATCTGGATGGAACACTTTGAAGAAGTCATTAGCCCACAAACGTCCCAGGTAAAGTTATGGAAGCGGTACGTCGACGACGTTTTTTGCATAATGAAAGGTGACCATCAGCGAGTAGAACAATTTTTAAGTATGTTGAACTCCACACACCAGAACATCAGGTTTTCATACGAAATGGAAAGAGACAGATCGTTGGCCTTCCTCGACGTAAAATTAATCGCAAAACATAATGGAACGCTGGGACACACTGTTTACCGAAAGCCCACGCATACGGACAGGTACCTGCACGCCAATTCCCACCATCATCCACTCCACCTGCGGTCCGTAGTTACATCTTTATATAACCGAGCTCACGACCTCTGTGACCCTGAACATCTAGACGCCGAGCTCGCTCATGTTCAGGAGGTACTAAGACGTAACGGGTATGGTTTCACTACAAGCCGCCCCAAGGTGACGATGGCGCAGCCTAGGGTAGACCGAGTACCAGCCTTTCTACCGTTTATAAAAGGAGTGACGGACAAAGTTGGCACGCTACTGAAAAAGTACGCCATAAAAACTGTGTATAGTCCGCACTCCAAGGTAGTAAAGTGCTTAAGGACACCCAAAGATGTCATACCGCTGCAGACACCCGGAGTATACAAGGTGAGTTGCAGTTGTGGTAGTTCCTACATCGGTCAGACGAAGCGCACAATAGCGGAACGAACGAAGGAACATATCGCAGCTGTAAAAAACCGCCAAACAAACAAGTCTGCCATCGCAGAGCACCTGCTGGAATCAGGACCGAACCACTGGATTGAACTACACGACCCACAGGTCCTCTCCACAGATCGGAACTATTTTCGCCGAATAGTACGTGAAGCGGTTGAAATCAAAAAACACAAAAATTTCAACCGGGAAGACGGATACCGACTATCAACATCGTGGAATCCAGTCATCAGCGGGTGTAGTCACCATCGGAAAGATGAAATAAGGCGTGCAGATGTTATAAGTGTGGTGTGTAGGGGTATCGACACTACAAGAAATCAATGTGATCAAGTGCGGGTAGACACAACCTGCACATCACGAAGGCGACGCTAAGCTCACATCAGTCTACCCGTGACCACGAGCGGTATAACCCGTTCGAAACGTCGGAAAATAGAAGGTATCGTAACCTTTATAATTTTATATATATATTTATATATTTTTCGTTTTATACTCTTAGTGATAACAAAACTAAAGTATGACTACTTATTATTATTAAAAAGATAAAAGCTGTGTTGGCATTCATAAGTTGTAACAAAATGGTTAACAATAACAAATTATATAAATTTACCCGAAGCAAATTTGATAAACACCCCCGCGTAACAACCATCAGACTGAATAATGAGCTTCAAGTAACTCAAAATTATAGGACAAGCAATAGTTATCATAATTATGTTTGTTCTACGTAACATTGTCGGCATTCACATATAAAGAGTTTCTTATTACAATACGACTCTAACAAACAAATTTTGAATTGCTTTTTAAGTAAAAATGTACTTATCTGTATTTAAAAACACTTTCATAAACAACTACAATTAAGACCTACAGGAGACCTGCCAATCATTATGTTAAACAAGAAAAAGTTTAGAAAACTATAACCCAATTATGTAAAACATTTGGTAAAATTTATTTAGCCTATGTCATCTCGACTATTATTACAAATTAAATGACACCTCATTTATTTAAATCGCAATATAAGTTTAGAAAACTATAACCCAATTATGTAAAACATTTGGTAAAATTTATTTAGCCTATGTCATCTCGACTATTATTACAAATTAAATGACACCTCATTTATTTAAATCGCAATATAATAATCGCAAAAACGATGACCGATGTGATCAAAACAGTTTTCGAGTGATTATTAAAATCTTAAATATTTTGGATAATTATAGGTTTATTTACTATTTAAAAAAATATAAAATTACTAAAACATCATACAACCGGTTTTAAATAACAACGTTTATTTTTCTTTTTGTGATGGTACAACAAAAACCCAAAAATAAATATTAAAAAATAATTATACTTCATAAATTATTTTATTTTAATCGAGGAGCCTGTTGCTTTTCGGCATCTGTTTTTAAAGCTTCACTTTCTCGTAAATCCTTTCTGTGTTGGAAATATAGCCACCTGAAAATAAATGGATTGTTTTAAATTGCGTGGAGCTCAATACAATAAGCTTGTAGGCATCACCTAGAAGGTAGGTATTGGTTGTCCTATAGATGTACAGAAAACCTTTCTTGATATTACAAATTTTAATAGTGTTGTGTACACATTTCTGGATACTTCATATAGTCATGGATTTCGTAAATAATGACAATTCAATAACAATTACAAAATAAACAAATAAAAAATAATAACAATTGTCCAATTATTATCACTAATATGCTACGCTTTTATTGATTTTGACAGTTTTTTCAAACAACGGCGAACTGGACACCTCTATAAACGGTATAATAGGGTAGTCATTTTAATTATTAGTATTTTTATTTTTTAATTATAGGTAGTAGAGCCACACTGATTTCAGCAGCACTACCCTCACGCAGAAAACCATCCTAATAATGACAGCATTCTTGCTGTCGTATTTCGTTAGTTAGTTTGAGACCGGAGGCCCAATCATTCTGTATCATTCTCCTGGCCTCCGAGGCCGGGAGAATGATGCAGAATTATCTGAGTAAGCAGCCGTGGTATGGGTCATTATGTTGCATTGCCTACTCTCACAATGAAGATGGCGGCCACTTCTTCTAGATTCTACTCATGCTTTCCATCAGGCAGAGTAGAGTCACTTTGGTGAGTTTAAATAAAAAAAAATCTTTGATTTATTGATCATTAAACTTGTAAAAATGGGAATCTGATCGTCGTAGGGACAGCTTCAGGCTCATAAATACTATGTTGTCTATATATTAATTAGGATTTCCTTAAATTCATGTAAATCATAGTGTCTCACTGACTATACACACTGATATAGCTATCTGCTGACGATCAGGCGCCCTAGTTACAGCACGAAATATGAAGAAGATCATGGTTTGGATTCTCAACCTGCAGTTGAATTTAATCAAAAGCATTATTTCACATCATGAAAGTATACATACGTTAATATTGCCACAGCAGGTAAAATCAACATGGAGCCCATGAGGAACACTGCACCAGGTAGGATCTTCAAGGTAGCATCGTATACCGTCGAGTATAAAGGTCCATACATCAATGGTGTCATGGCTTCCGCTAGGCCGAATAGGGAGTTTACTTTACCTGAAGAAAAAAAAGTAAATGAAGTGCATTTTCTATATACATTTGAAGAAAAACAGAAAAAAAAATCGCTAAAATTTTGCATTTTTAGTGAGATAAATTAAAATCAAGTGGGAAAAAATAAATTCATTGTGATTAATGTCATATTGTAATATACTTCAAACGTATTAATTTTTTACTAATATTTTCCAATTCCTTCGTATCTATCTATCATTTCAATGATATTACTTCGCTTCTAGAGTTTAGATAAACAAACCAAATCTGTAAAATGATAAAAGTGTTGAGCCCATACTTAAAGAATCTTTCAAGTTTTTTACGTGAATAAAATAAGAAACAAAATTAATAGGTAGCAAATTTTACTTTTTACTTGGTAATCATCTCAGTGTGATAAGAAATGAGGGCATTATAACATACTCAAATAAATCGCAACAGTATAATTAGAAGAAGATCATCAATATGCAAAATAAACTCACCAAATTCTTCACCGTCTACTAATTTGGTTGCTATTGACCGCATTGCAATGAAGGAGGTTCCGTTCAAGGTTTCCAGTAGGCAAGCTGAGGAAAAGTAAGGAAATAAATATTTAAGATATTCCGGACATCTTACATATAACGCCATTTAGTCGAAAACTAAGCAGAGCTTGTAAAATAGGTACTAGACAACTGATATAAATACATAAACATACATTTTTAATGGAGTTTGGGTATTTTCTATGAATAATATGTATGCATGTATACATGGAAAACACCCAATGTTAATAAATATACAGGTAATTATAGAGATTCCATACGTCGTGTCACAGGCTGGTCTGAGTTACAATTTATCTAAGTTTTTCGCCTTCGGTACAACCCTGGACAAAATTAACAGTTTTCACTCGCCTTTGGGTGTATTCTTATTGAAGCTTATATTGTGGTTTCTAAGATCTACTTGTGGACGGGATTACAGTCTAGGATCATATATTTTTGGATTCCTTAGCCACGGTATTGTTAGATACAGTAATTCTTAAGAAGCTCTTTCCGAAGTTGTAGCAAGCCTTGTTTAAAGTTGCTTTTCACAAAATGTTTAAAAAGATTTTCGTGATTATAGAAACTGCACTCGAAAATTTAATTTTTTTTTAGATCAGTCTTGAGAGTTTATTTTGAGTGCTTCAAATTAAGAAAATAATGACTATCTATTGGATACGATTTTGAATCCACGTACCATTATGGGTGACCGAAGAACCCCTGCCTTTGCGTGGCCTGACACGCACTTAAAATTAAATGACAATGAATTTAAAACTAAAAATATATTAATAAAAGGAGTCCCTTTAGGCAAGGTTCCTAAAAACGCCATTAAATGACTTCTAAATTAGATAAGAAATGTCACCTTTAAATGTGACTATATGAATTTGGTACTCTAATTGCAAATTTGCACAATATGATTTATACGGTAAAACAAAGGCGCAGTATTTTATGACCCGCGATATGAATAGACCGACTACCGTTATCATTAATAAAACGACGCAAAATAGATTAAGCAAATGTCATTACTTGAGCAGAACAAATATGCATGTATAATGTTAGTTAAATTATGTTTCAGACATCTATCACCTGTAAGACTCGGGGATTTATATTAAAGTCAATTTGGAAAATGGATCACCTTAAGTTATGCTCACTTGATGTGGAATTGTAATTTTGTTATGTAAGGGTAGAAACGGTTTTGGAAATACAATAGTATTTTCTATGTAGGAAAATCTCTGAGTTTTTAAATTCATCATCATACATACATAGGCCGTGGTCAGTCAGCGATTTATGCTCGTTCGTAGAAGTTGTTCTTGTTAAGGAGAATAGTTTAAAACCTCCCGAAATTGGTAGACCTATCAGCGAGGTAGTTTTAGATAGAAACGCTATGTACTTGCCACCTTAGTGGTGTTGTACTTCCAAATTTTGCTAACCATGTTACTTAACTATATTTACTTTAAAAATAGCTGAACATCATAAAACAAAGATGAGTATTTAATTCATTACTTTGTCTTAAATCTTATAAAGGTAATTCTGGGGTTGCGTTGCTGTTTAGGAATAACTTCCAAAATATCCAAAAGATTTTTTTTTTTTTTAGGGTTACGTAGTTCGATTCCAGGGTCGGTCCAAATGTTTGTGTGATTCGCAAATACTTATTTCGTAGTCTGGGTTTTTTCTATGTATAATATGTTTGTATTTATATCAGTTGTCTAGTACCCACGTAGTAGTAGTAGTAGTAGTGATGTTGTGTGTAAGATGTCCGAAAATTTAAATTTATTTATTCTGTATCTCTCTGAAACGGCTTGACCGATTTTGACAGAATTTTCACGGAGGAAAGAAGTAACAGGCTACACTTAAGACTAGCTTCACCCCCTGGGTGGTATAACAACGACCCCGGTTAACACTGTGGTATTCAGATAATCTATTATAAATTAAAACAATAAAAGTATTGACATCGCCTTCGTTTCATTTTCTCCAATACAGAATATAACCAATTTGTACAAGTACAGTAAGCAATTAAAATTGAAGCTATGAACCGTTTACAGAGCCATAACTAAGAATTAATTCATTAAACATAAACCTGAAAGCAATAACTTGTAACTACACTTCAAGTTTTGAGAGCAAGGCTCTGTGTTTACGACTGGGAGCTTAACAAAGTAATGTACGAGAATATGGCTGGTCACAATCAATAGTTATTGCAACAGTTTCAACATTCAATTAGATTACGAAATGACTGATACTTAATATGATCGAAAATGACAACTGCAACGTCTTGGTGTAGGTAGTTAATATTGAAAATAGTTTGAACAGAAATATATAAATGAAAATTTCTTCTGGATAAATAAAATTCATTTTATATTCTCTTTCGGATTGAAAGATACTTTCCTTATAGTAACCAAAGCGTAAATTAAACTATTATGTCCGAAATTGGTGGGACAACAGATCAGTCAAGTCAATTAAAGCCTCATAATAATAGTGAAATCGTATAACTAGTAACGGTAAAGGCTGTAACCATATAATAATAATATCTTTTTTCTTTCTTAAAAAAAATACAATCTAGTTGATGGGGTCTCCTGATAAGCAGTGAAAAGCCTGTGTTTGGAGACTCCGCTCCTCTTAATGTTACCACAGTAGTGAAAAAGAAATTGAAAAAACACAAAAAACAAAACAAAAATATAAATAAGCTATTTCAACCTAACCAAAGAAAGACCATTAAGCTTTTGATGTTACCCGCACTACCCACACGTTACGTTCCACCCACTCGCATCCATGTAGGTATATTTATACATATACATACATATATACACACACCCACAGCCATAGATATATCACACAAATTATAAACATAACATACATATAAATATAATATAAATGTGCTCAAATAATTTATTGTGTTTCATGGTACAGTAGTGAAAGTACTGAGTATACATTTTCCTTACCTAAATATATTTCCAAATTGTTTCTAGCGAAAGCGTAGGCAAAGGAGGCAACGATCTTGCTACCCATTGATATGATGCAGAGAAGAGTATCATCCAACTTCAAGTAGTTAGTAAACAGTATTATGGAGAAGTAGGTTCCTGGAAGAAAAACATGTAAGGTGAAAACGGTAATAAAGCTCAGTTCTATATTTAAATAATCTCGTATGTACTCGTAATGCTGAAAATGATTTGTCAATGTAATTTTGTGGCTTCAAAGTAATTTTATACACACATAAAAAAATTGAAATAGCTGTTTGTGATTTCAAATTAACAGCTCTTCATTAAATACATAAATATGGAAGTTAATATGGTGTTACTTACATCGAAAATATTGTCTTTTGTCTGTCTGTTGGTCTGTTGTTAACAACAAACGCTAGTTCCTTATAAATCATGTATATGCAGCATTCTAGTATTTTTCATTTATTTAGTACTTACCTATTGAATTAGTAACGATTGCATATGTAGACCAAATACTGTATTGCACTTCATCCCAGTTGAATCTATATCTCGTGAACAAATAAAGTACCGTGAATTCACCTGAAAAATATCGAATATATTTATTAAAATAACGATAACTTTTTAACGTTAACATACACCACTTGGTTTATGATGAAAATGAGATAATTTTTTAATGGATAGAATTTAAGTAAATAAATATTTCGGGCATCTGACAGACAAAGTTACCCAGTCCAAAACTCAACAGAGCTTGAACTATGAGTGCTAGACAACTGATATAAATACATATTTTTGTATATGATAGATATAGAAAACACCCAAACCACTCCGAAACAAATATTTACAAATCATACAAACAACCCGAGAATCGAACACTATAGATCAAACACAGCAGTCGTAAAATTATAAATTGAAACTGCAAAAGGTAAGTTAGAAGTGTGAATAAATTGTTTATCCAAAACTATATTTTCAGGATAGGTAGGTTTTGTTGTCGTTTTAGGGTGGTCATCTGTGAGGGTATTACCGCCCTGGTCGATGCGGCCTTTTCGTACTGAAACCAACGTGTCTCTACTACCTTAAATATTAGTTTAACATTAGTTAGTTAAGCACAAAACTTTTTGTTTCCTAATGTTCCTTTGCGACTTATCCTTTAAGCCTACAAAAAACTAACTGAATTTTTTTTCAGAAATGTTAAGAACTACTGTGAAGATTACAAATTTTAATAAATTAAAAAATATAGCGTTTTTTTTAAATAACAAAAGCCGGTCTACGGTACGACGAGTATGTCATAATAAATACGCCTGGCTTTTTTAATGTCCTCATTCTTCAGTTGTACCCCGGAACGCTTTAAAGGCACCGGAGAATCGTAAGAATTTCGTTTTATTATGGAGAATTATTCAAATTAGACCGGAGAAAAAAATGAAGCATTCTCTTCGAAAATATTAAATTTTTAAAAGTTATTGTTTCCTATGCCTTTGATGAATTTGTTAAATTACTTAATAAAGTACAATTCTTGAGGAAAAATTATAAATATATTATTATCGTTTAAGTAATAAGCAAATAGTGTACGAACGTCAATAGCATCTTAAGTATATTAAACAAGATATGCTATTAAAAGTGGCGTAATTGAGACAACTTTACTCTTTGCTGTAAATGTAGAAAGTTTTGCACCTAACCCTCTAAGTACATCGTTCTTCATGCATATATGTAAACTGATTAGATTACTTTGTCTGCATGGCATAGTGATTAGAGTGATCGCCTCGCCACTTTCTAATGCCTTGAGTGTTCCACGTGG
This sequence comes from Phragmatobia fuliginosa, assembly GCA_932526445.1. Taxonomy (NCBI): domain Eukaryota; kingdom Metazoa; phylum Arthropoda; class Insecta; order Lepidoptera; family Erebidae; genus Phragmatobia; species Phragmatobia fuliginosa. Next base: position 20,264,693 of record OW052061.1, read on the forward strand.
TATCTGATCCACGATTGGTTGTTCTGAGTGTGGATGTATTTTGTCTCCATTTGCCTAGTGACACGAAATGAGACGTAGTCTCAAAGTACCATTCAGTGCCTAGTCCATGATGGTACCCTCCTTTAAACAGTCTGCCTCTAGCCGCCTCAGATACTTTGGCACCCCGCACGGGGAAGTGCTTCTCCAAGGCAGACTATTAATTACGTTTTCATGTCTTACGCCTCTGCCAACACCACGCCACCACGGGTCACCGTCTCTTCTGTCATGGCCTTCAGGCATGTAAATGGACATCTGACATATTGTGACTCACCGCGCAGAGGCATGCTGGATGATGTGGGCAGATCCTCTACGTCCGAAGCGTTCGAAAACCAAACTAGTGTCCAATAGCTCCCGGAGGAAGTCTGATATATGGTCGTTGGCACGGGTCAGCACTCGGTCCCGTATTCCGTCAGGCTCAGAGACGGTGTTCTCGGAACGGATTCGTAGAACAACCACCTCATACTCAATTCCCTAATGGATTGAACATCATTCTCATTCTTCGTATCCCTAGGAGTACATAGACGAGGCTGTGTTTCGCCCATTACGGGTAAAGCCCACAGCCACTACCAACCCAGTCCGACGCGTGGAGGATTTTGTTCCACCTCACGTTAAGGACGAACCCAGAGGTCACGATCGAGATCCTAGCATCTCCTTTCTTTTTCTCTTCTTTGGCGCGATTAATGGAAGGCTTCAGTGTTTTCCACGCCTCTTGGTAATTCCCATTATCCCATGTCTTTCTTCAACAATCAAAACATTCCACGCTAAAATTCACAAAAATCGGTGGATTATGGATTAGTATTATTAATTTATAAACCTTTTCCAATTGATCTACCTGTTTTACCAAAAGGTCGAGAACACCTCGGTCATTATGCTCAAAACATTCATAAAGTTTTCATAAATGAATAAAAAATTGAAAGATAAAATGAATGTGTTATAATTCTCGGCCGAATAAAAAAATAAATATGAACGATCTGTGAAGTGTCATGAAACATGAAAGTCGATATTATTTGACAGCTTCTGTTTTTATGTTGGCACGTCCTCTTTTGTCGGAACATTCTGACACTTGTTGGCTATTGACAAGTCTATTGACAGACAGTGTGTATTGAACGAAATAAATATTTTTATTTGGTGTTGTTGACTGTACTGAAGTTAGACAAGGATTAATATATGAATAGATTTTATATTTATTGCGTAATTCGTAATTTATTAACGTAATTATTTTACAATTATAAACATAATTATATTTAGAATTTAGTAAGCGGCGATTAGAGGTTGTATGATTAATTAGTCGCTAAAAAGCCGTACTACTAAGACTAATAGGTAATGAGTGCATTATTTTGCATTCATGTTATTTTTATCATTTTTTTCCAAGATATGAAATAGGAAACCTATCTAAGTAATGGCTATCAAAGAATTTAATTTATTTGAAAACTTCAGAGTTGGTAAGTCCTCAAGACTACAAAGTGGTTTGATAACCTTTCACCAGGTTATCGGTCGGCAGTTTTTGTGGAAAATCTTGTGGTAGACCATTGTCCAGAAGTAGATGTCTTTCGGTTAGGATCGGTCACATAGATCATCTAGCTTTTTTTAATCATAATTGAGTAAAACACAGCCAATTTTATTAATGGGTACAAAGATCTCCCGAGTAATAATTGTGGTGCTACACTTTTGAAACTTTTGGGAAACAAGGAGAAGTAGAAAAAGCGAAACCTCACACGGTGAAAAAACATCGAAATAATCGCTTGCTTATAGCTCTACTGTGAGTCCATTATATCACTTCAGTTGAGTTTTAAATTTAAGATATATGTATACCCATATTAATAAGTTTACTAGTATAAACCAATGTCAAAACCAATAAAGTCAAAATAAATTTCTTCTACAGTTGTTCAGTGTCTTTAATTTTTCAGCGAAACCCAAAATATAAATAGGTATAATAATTTTAATGTTGGCGACGTTATTGAAATATTTTCAGAAAGCACCCCACGTTTTGTTACATTAAAATTATTTTCTACTTTTTAGTTTAAAAGCGTGTTTGTTTAGTTTTTTAAAATGATATTTTTATAGTCTAAAAAAGTCATTTTTTTTTAAACTTTTATTAAATTAATGCATTGTCATCGGTCCTCGACAAATCTACAAAGTTTGAACGAAATCTGGCCGTCTAAAGTGGGTTAAAATCGCGCCCAAAGGAGTCAGTTACAAACATACAGGTGAAGCTAATATAAAGCGTGTAAAAAGTGTACATTTTCTTACCATTCGAAGGTCCAAAGATGACAAATACGCAACACAATAGTAATGAGATTCTAAGTCTCCTGTTGCCTTTGCCTTTCCTAAACGCTACCTTGAAGGTTTCTTTCACCAAATTAATGTCGAAAAATTCTCGAAAGAACCCTTTACTAGGCTCCGTTTGTTGAATCTAAAAAATAAGAGACATGTATGTCAGACTAATTTAGTTTTTGACCAAAGAAGAAAATAACATAAGTTTATCAAAATATTAAGATAAGAAATCAAGTCTCGTAAATTTAATGTAACAGATTTATTTAACAACTTTTGACAATATTATTTGAAATGTTGTAGTAAATATTTAGAACATTTTTTTTACGGAGAGGTAAGTAGTAAAAAGTGTAATTTAGATGTGTTTTAATACATCTAAATTACATCTTAATTTTGTATAATTGTGTATTTTGTTTCGTTATTTGCCAGTGCGTATACTGTAATGTACTATTATTACTTAGACCAAATGTTTTAATAAAACCACAGAATACATAATAGTACCAGTACAGAAGACTCACTCCCAAAAGTAAATTAAAGAAATAGGGACCCTTGGTGTCATTACATTAAGTTAAATTCAGATTGCACAGCGCCGAAGCACCTACGATTATATTTACCTACAATTGCGTCTCTTTCTATCATGTAATGCATCTGTTCTGATGTAATCAGGCATGTCTTCTTTTAAAAATAATTTTAATATAGGTATAATAACTACTTTTTCTCTAGCACTTTACTTTAGTGGAAAAATAACTGTAGGTACTTTTGTCAACAAATGACGATTTATATAATATCACATCGAAATATCTGTTCGTTTCGCATGTATTTACGTATGAATCGAAAATATTAGTTCCTACCTAACACCTAAAATCTTTTATTCAGACATCCGTTAACAGAACTTTAGCTTTTACATGAATATGTGGGTATCGAAAAGTATAAAAAAAATCAATAATGCGCGAGAGCGACGCGGGCGACGAACGTGACGCGTCGTGCGTTAGCAACAACCCACCGGAATGGCCTGCGCGGGCAGGCAAGCGGCCGACTATACCTAAAGTGCGGAGTGACACCCCCTGATAAAACTTTAACTTTCATATTAAATATAAGAAATGATTTTGTTTCTATTTTTTTCCTTTAAGCCAAATAGAACAAGTTTATATGTATATGTACTTAATTATTATAAATCAAAGTACTTATTAATAAAAAAATATATTAGCAAATTGATTGCTTTAAGTTACAAAACATTCACATTGGCTGTCTGTAGTAACATGGGTATGTTTTTAAACAAAAAATTGTGTTTGAGTAATTTTGTTTTCATTTATTTATATTTCGTAGCTATTTACTTTTTATATTTGTTAGACACTATACCTAGCACACTTTTAATGAATAAAATTAAGGGTTCTTGACTTTAAAGTGACTTAGAGGATTTATAAGTAAGTTTTAATTAATGTTAAAGTTCTGCTAATCGATTGTCTGATGTTCTAGTATTAAAACAAAAATTACTAGAACATACTCAGAAGAATGAGAGAGAGAGAAAAATTATTAGAGATACTAGAAGAAATAATAAAATTTTAACTTACTTGTTTATCTTCTGACTTTCTCTTTGGTTCCTCCAAAAAGAAATAACCATACAATAAACTGAAGAGATACAAAGAGGCTGATACCAGAAATACTCCATAATAGCCAATCCATGACAATATCACACCGCTTAAAGCACTCCCAATAGGATAACCCAACGACATAAACATATTCACCATCCCAACTCGGTAAGTTCTATTCTCTGTGGTCGTTATATCGCCTATATAACTAAACACTCCAATAAAATTCGTAAACCATCCTCCAGTAAGAGCAGGGAATATAGACTCACTTAGTGCTGCAACTTCAACGGGCAACTCATAGAAATAATAAGTATTTATTATAAAACCAATGCATGAAAGAAATTCACCAACAATTGGCATCAAAATACATGCTTTCCTTTTTCCAGTTCTATCACTCCAGGCTCCAACAAAAAGAATTAGTAACACAGGAATTGCAGTCTGAACAATGTTCTTCCAAGCTTGAACTCTGGCAATCAGTCTTTGTACTTCGTCCTCGTAGATGGTATAATTTTCTGTTTGTCTCAAATTTAATGCAGTACAAATTTCATCGGTAAAATTTAAATTAACTCTACAGGCTTTTTCTAAATTTAAATTTTGGATTGCTAAAGATGCAAGAACACTGGGCATGACGTAACAGGCCATTATTGGTTCAACTGTTGTATTGTCTTTGATTATTTTTAATCTTTCTCTAATAGTCAACTTTTTTTTCACTTCTGGTTTTAGTTTTAGTGTTTCATTTGCTTCTGCTGGTGCTTTAAGTGGCATTGATTCATCACTTGATTCATTGTTTTCACCATCTTCATTTAGTTCCTTACTTACAACAACAGGAGTCCTATCTCCTTTTGAATCAACGTTAGCACTCATTTTCGTTAGTCCTGAATTGGTGTTGTCTGTCAAATATCAGTAGTAACACTAATATACAAAATAATTACATACAATGAATTGCGTCTCTCTTATATTATAGCTATTTGCTCTGATACTTATGTAATATATAATATTTAATCCGTTACAATATTTGCAGACCCTGTATCGAGTTGTTCGAGATAAGGTGAATCAAAGGAGCCAATGGCATTCCTTTACACATTTCACCGTTTATACCTGTAGCCTATTGTGTAGTGAGATATAACTCTTTTAAATTCATAAGTAAATATTTGTGTCTATTTTTACTTACACCAAATGTTTCAATATTACTTTGATTGTTTACTTTCATCTTCACTAATATTAAATACTGGAACTATATTTGTTTCTTTTTGCTTTTTTGGGCCCGAAATGGAACAAGGGGTACAAAAAGTATTGTAAATTTATGTATTATTTTATGACCTGATATTTTTACTTAAGAAGATTGGATGTTTAAAGTCACAAAAGCTTTAGTTCAGTTGTCTGTAGTGACATGGGCTGGTAAAACATCATGTCCACTTTAGCAAATACCTTTGTCTGAAGAAAATTTATTGGTATTGTCGCTACCCAAGATATATATCTTAGTCTTATAAAAACTTATTTCATCAAATCTATGAATTTTTATTTATGTGTCACTATACATTGTTAGAGACCGTCAACCGGCTTGTAAACATCCAACGGCAAGTATTACGTAGTCACAACGTGTACCGCTAGTGTATGGTCTTAACTTGAGACTTGAGACTTTGAACTTGAGAGGAGACTCGAGCTCAGCTGTGGAATGTTATGGGTTGTTTATGAAATATTGTAAATTTAATGTTTTTATTGGATTAAAATGAAATTCTGAAGGAAAATATATATCTTCTTTGAATCTCGTGAGCTCCTCAAATGCTAGTAGCAAATCTCTCCAGCTTGAACTATTTTCATTCAGTCGCTACCTTCGTTCCTTTCTCTTGAATAAATAGTACTGGCTTTATCTTCATTGATTTTTTATTTAAATTCATTAATACTTGTTTTTAATTATGCTATAATTATATAAAAAGGACATTCGAAAAGTCTCAACTAAAGTCTGTTTGTCATTGGACAGCACTAAATCTTGTTTATAAATTGCTCCTGAACCTGACACGATACTAATCGAAATTCACTCTTTAAAACTAATAAATATCTCAACTAAGTAAGCCCCGTTGGACATTAAATTACACTTAATCTGTTTACTACAGAAAAGAGGATTATTCAAGTGTGTTTTATGATAAGGTTCAACTGAGGACTGAAGAGTTGATAGTTTGCAAAATGTTCACCTGGTTCGAGCTTTAAATTTTCAATTGATTTTTAAATATTTGTTAATTCAATCTTCCGTAAATTTGAAATCAATTCAGATTATTTTAATACTAACCCAATGCGCTCGGTATTACAGTTGGAATGTCAGACATATCATATGCAGCAATTGTAAAGCTCGCCCATTTTTATACTCGTAGTAATACCATAGCTATCATCAAAATACATCAATCATCAACAACCGCTAATGTCCCACTGCTTGGCTTAGGAGAAGGTTAAGACCACACTGGCCGAGTGCGGGTTGGTGACTGGTAAGACACATTGTGGTTATGTAATCTTGCAGTTGGATGTTTTTAAGTCGCCCGAAGGCCTCCAACTATGCTTCACGAGTGTTATCTTATGATAACAACTGGGACCGACTGTTTAACGTGACCCCTGAATCATGGAAACGCTCTTAAAATATTATTCCACAACGGTCACCCATCTAGGTTTGACCGCACCGTCGTTGCTTACAATCAATGATTTTTTCCAATCATCAAAGACCACTAGGCTATTAGAGCTTCGAGAAAAATTACTCTCTAAAAGTAGTAATATACGAGTAATATATATATTTAGTACTTTAATATGTTTAAATACCTAAATATTATTTTATTCGTTTATATTTACAGAAAAATACTATCACCTCTGTCTCTCTTGGTACGTAAATTGACAGAATCACCTAAAAGTTTGTGCATAGACAGCAAATGTATCTATGCTATTAGCTATTAATCGAGGCCTTGAGCGTGGTCGCTGACAGACGGACGGACAGTATCAGTGTAATAATATAGATAGGATAGAACATACCATATTCGCCCTAAGTTATTAGAAACAATCAACGAGGGTAAGTAACGGCGGCACGGTCATTACCTGGATAGGTGACCGTTAGTAGCACGATACCACGAGTGTCTCCGTGATTCGGAGGCTACATTAAGCAGTTGGTCTCGGTTGTTATCACAGGATAACAGTTGTGAAGCCCGGCTTAAAAACATCCAACGGCAAGATTGCGTAGCCACAACGATATCATCCTAGACCCCAGCTTGGGCAACGAGTGGACTTATGGCCTTAACCCTCTCCTGTCAATATACCCGAGCCTAGCTAGACAACATCAATGCAAATAGAAGGAAAACTTGAAACCAACCCTATGCCAACCCGTCTGGCCAGCGCGGTATAGTAGGCCAATACCTCCTTTTCAAGGAGAGGCCTATGTCGAGCAGTGGAATGTTAAAGGCTGTTGATGATGATGATGATAGCGGTGGAACGTTATGGGTTATTGATGATTTTGATGAAGATATATTTGACAGCCCATTTAGCTATGGACTAAAACTTCCTATTAATCTCATGTTGAATTCAAAAACAACAACAAAAGGTGGGGTTGTACCATCTTAGAAGTTTTGTATCCCAAAATATTTTTTTATAAATTTTTAACAATACCACTGAAAACATTCTGCGTCGAAACATTTCTCGGTAATACAGAACGCCTTTTGTACAGAGTTTATCAAGGTTTAGGATTTAAGCTAGAGGATCTAAATTATATATGTATACAAATATTTGTCTGTGTTATCAATAAGCATGATACCATCTGTATTTTGATACGTGCTTCTGTTATTCTCTATCTTAAGTTTTCCTGTTACTAGAGTTATTTACAATGTAAGAATCGTTTTTACTTTATCTTAGTAAAGGGTATAGTAAATAGTACTGTATCATCATCAACGGTGTGGTCACAGTGCTCTTTGGACCGATGTTTGGTAAGTAGTTCATCATCATCGACAGCCTTTAACAGCCCACTGCTGGACATAGGCCTCTCCTTGAAAAGGAGGTTTTGGCCTACTATACCACGCTGGCCAGACGGGTTGGTATAGGGATGGTTTCAAGTTTTCCTTCTCTTTGCATTGATGTTGTCATGCGTAGTTTAGTACTGTATAGTTCGTCATTATTTTCGGGACGTCTATAAGTACATATTTATTGGACTAGTGCGCTTATAAACTTAAACTCAACTTTTTTTTCATCACGTGTTTTAAACTTTACATTGCTTCATTTGCGAAATACACGTATAATGCGATTAAATGAATAAACAATCTTTGTGCTATAAGCCTTTGGCGCACTTGCATTATTTTACTGTAACATATTTATGTTCATTGTCTCACATTTTCTGCCAAATTATATTGATGGTATATTTATAAATACTTACTGCTAATATCTACTATCATTTTTATGAATGTACATTTAACATTTCTATAAGTAGCAGTTTAAATAAGAGAGTACCAATAAACGTTACTATAATCGTCACAAAATAAGAAGCCCGTTTTGACATTTGTCATTTGACATGCCGCATGTAAGAAATTGAAAAAGCGGCCAAGTGCGAGTCGGACTCGCCCATGAAGGGTTCCGTATCAGCAAGTAACATCATATAAAAGTTCTTGTAGTTCGTTGTAACTTTGATCGATGTTTTTATACTAGTGTATTGATTGGATGAAAGGTAAATTGCGTGTCACGATTTATGACGTATTAAAAAAAAACTACTCACTAGATCTCGTTCAAACCAATTTTCGTTGGTAGTTTGCATGGTTATGTACAACATATATTTTTTTTAGTTTTATCACTCTCTTATTTTAGAAGTTAGAGGGGGGGGGACACACATTTTTCCACTTTGGAAGTGTCTCTCGCGCAAACTATTAGGTTTAGAAAAAAATGATATAAGAAACCTCAACATCATTTTTGAACACCTATCCATAGATACACGGATACGTTTGATGAAAAAAAAATTTTTGAGTTTCAGTTCCATGTATGGGGACCCCCAAAATGTATTGTTTTTTTTCTATTTTTATGTAAAAATCTTAATGCGGTTCACACAATACATCGACTGACAAAATTTCAACAGTATAGCTCTTATAGTTTCGGAAATAATTGGCTGTGACATACGGACGGACAGACAGACAGACAGACAGACAGAGAGACAGACAGACAGACAGACAGACTTGACGAATCTATAAGGGTTCCGTTTTTTGCCATTTGGCTACGGAACCCTAAAAATCAAATTCATAATCCTATTTAATTACTATGTTACCCATACACTATCACAACGCGTATCATAACTAAGCATCAAGTTTAACTTGATATTGAAAAATTGCACTCAAAAACACGAATTAATCGTATTAGTTACGCCACGATGACAAATGTCAAACCGGGCTTCTTATTTTGTGACGACTATAAACCATGTCAATAGCGCGTGATTTAAGTACTCTTTGTTATTTTTTTTTTGTAATTACGCAGTGATTACGGAATTATAGAACTGATTTGTATTGAGTACATGTACAACTTGTTAATTTAAAATACAAATCATATTTCATTAAAATTTTGTTATTTTTAAAACTAATAAAATTTCTCAAAAAATGGTCGTCTGTAATCTGTTTTGATAAATAGACCATCCGTCGCTAAAATTATTTTTCATTCCAGGAGTTTGAATCACATTAAGTCATCATTAACTTGTCTGTTTTCGTACACAACGTAATGAAAATGATCTTCATCAACAGTGAATGAGTCAGCCGTATTGTTATCTTATCTCAGCATCTGCATTTTCTTTTTTAGCATGTTAAAATGAAGTCGATTTATTTTCATTAAATTTTAATTTCACCATGACAGTGTATCAGAGCTCAGTATGATACTTTCTTGAGGCACGAGCAGTAGATCGGACAATGACTTAATTCAATTTAAGTTCGTTTGTTCAGTTTCAGCTGGTTCTTTTTGGTACATTGGATTGAATGAGATTTAATACAATTAGGTTGAACATAATTAAATTTTGCAAGGTAGGTAGATATCAAATCGTGTCCAAGAGATTATTGTTGTGATTATTGTTGTTTACTTATTATTTCTTTGTTTTTGTACGATGTTTTCCAAGTTTTCAAGCATTTTGCAAGTTAGGCCAATACAACTCTTAAACGCACGATCTCTAGTACGAAACTGACAAAAGTAGCGTAGTTTGATAAATGTATGTGCGTGAGTTTGTGTATTTATTTAGAGTAGCTGTATTTTGTGGCTGCACCGATTTCAATGAAAGTTGGTGTGGATATATTATACTTCTGCAGAAAGAACGTAGGCTACTTTTAACTGCGATAACTGACACACCCGCGTGAAAAAGCTAGTTGTAAAATAAAAATGAAATGCATTGATGTTCAGGTCTATGGATTAATGTTAAGAAATAAAACACAAAATCAAGTAGAGTATTACTGATTTTAATTTAAAAGTACAAAATTAAACTACCAAATATCTATACAAAATATATGATAACTTAGACTACATAGGCTTTTATCTAACAGCACAATAACAAATAAACCACATTTAATTCACAAAGAATTAGTATGAAATAGATTCACAATTTAATACAAAATAAATTATACTTCTTAGTTTATGAAAGCCACTAGACATTCTTATAAACCTTTCAAAAAATATCATTAGTAGGCGGATTGGCGTTAAAAGAAAAGTGCAAATTGCACTGAGACTTCCTGCAATAGGATATAAACTAATCATTACGATTATCATAACGTACATTATGATCATTAAAATAATCATTACAAAAAAATTAAAAATATGTTTTTTCATCTTAAGCATTAACCTCTGTGTAATTTATTTGACTAGATTTTCTCAAACTCTTCCTGTGCTCGTAGAACAGATAGCTGAAAAACAAATTTAACTTTTATAGTTGGATCTCAAAATACAATTGACCAAAAACTCAAATTTATTATATATTTTGAATTAAATTAGCCCTGTTTAACTAGAGAGGATATTATTCCCTCTCGACAATAGGTCCCATTTTCCATAGACGCAGAGGTAATGAAAATATTTAATTGACATTTTGTTGTTTTTTGCACATAGTGAATACGAATAAATATAAGTTTTTTATCGAGGATCAAGCCAAGTGTAATTGGAAAGGCCTATATCCAGCGGTGGACTACGATATGCTAATGATGATGATGATGATGATTATTTTTTTAGACTAAATCACTAACATTGGTTTGTCTTCCACTATTTAAAGATGGAGTTTTGGTTCGCAACTTGGGCTTCGCTCTTATTATGTTATAATGTTCTATAACTATGGGATGAATAAAGTAACTACTTACATTAGCACCGTAATAGCAGGAAGCATAAGTATAGATCCTAGCAAATATACTGCACCAGGTAGAACTTCCATTGTAGCTGAATATACTCCCAGATATAGAGGTACATATATCATAGGCATCAGGTTCTCAACTAGTCCAACTAAAGAACTCAGTTTACCTAAAGAGCAAACATTCGAATTAACTATTTTTGAGCAGTTAGTGTCAGCGGCTTCAGCGGATCATTTCATATTTATGTTTCTATCTCAAAATAATGACGAACTTCTATCCAATCGGCACGTTTCGGAGAAAACGGACAACTTTTCCTCCTTTATATAATTTTCTCGCGTCACTCAGGGGGAAAATTTTTTTCCTCCAAGTACCGAGGGCTTCCAACATAAAAAGTACCGATTGCTAAAATTCCAAATCTGCAGCCCAAGCGATAAAGCCTCCCTTGATGAATCAATCAGTCAATTCAAAGAATTGAATATGTATAGATTGACGTTTACTTCTCAGTACAGGCATGAATGAGTAAATCAAGTATACGTATTATGTACCCCTATTGTTCGCTATTGTCTCAATAAATATAAATCAGATAAGAGGTTTATTATCGGATTAGCAGTATTTTCGACAAAAGTAATACAAAAGAAAATATCAGTCACAGTCATTATGCAAAGCGATAAATACGGTGTATCTTTCCATTTCTTTAATTACATTTATTTTATTTTTAGTACTTGATAATTCACAAGTGAACTCTCCTCATGCAGAAAGTATAGGCTCAATCGTCTTACGAGTCTTTAGCTCGGGTTTAAATCTACTAAAAATATAATTTCATATATATCAAACTTGTTTTCATTATAATTTGAAATCTAAAATAACTATAATCTAATCGATACAAGATCGTAAATGAACAGTGCCTCCAGGTCCTTATCACGCGTAGTATGAGAATTAGACCACGGTCCACTAAGACGGAGTCTAAATGAAGGACTTTATCTTGGTGCTATATATACATATCATGACGTATATTCGTTGCTTTAGTAAATAATACTGACAAAAAACTGTATTTAAAGAACTTACCTAATTCATATGGTTCAACTAGTTTCGAAATTATTGATCTCATTGCCAAGAATGAAGTCCCATTTAGTATTTCAATCAATGGTGCTACAAAGGAAATAAGAATTGTCACCAAAATTTTTCTCATTTAAAAGATAACATCATTTAATAAGTAACTATAAATTAAGTTATCTTATAATACTACAGTACCTTTAAAGTAAAATCAAGAACGAACTGAATATGGCTAGTATTTTTCTATTAAAGGTAAATAAAACTTTGCTCAAAGATTAAATAGACACGTGTAAATTAATAGTATTATATGAAAACACATACTGAGCCCATGTTCTAGTCTTGTTTCTTTAGTAAGTAAGTTCTTTTGAAGTTTAAATATTCATTGAATTTTAATTTTAATAAAAATACTATTACAGATTCTTGTGAATTTGCTCAGTTGTTACGGTCCTAGAGGGCTACCTTGTGGCATTCCTAATAAATTATATCATGATCTGATCCAAGTATATAATGTAAAATAAATAATTATTATTCTATTTTAATCCTATCAATTTCTTATCCTAAAATTGATAGCTGTTGAATTAACGTGAACAGTGTTTGTAAAGTAAATGTTAAGAAGGAAAAATCAATCCTTTTTGGTGATGACACAATTTTAACGAATAATGACTTTACTAAGTAGACTTACCTAAGTAATATATCGTTCCAGTTTTCGCGAAACCATAGACAAAGGAGCCGGCTAATTTACTCACAGTTGCCACGATGCCCAGCAGGGAATCATGCCATCCCAAATATTTTGTGAAAACCACTATTGAGAAAGTTGTACCTGAAACAATATATTATTAAATAATTGTATGAAAGTGGTGAATTAAATATTCGTAACTTGGAAATAAAGTAATTGTTAATAATATACTATGATCCCATCATCTATATGTATATCATCATCATCATCATCAGCCTATCGCAGTCCACTGCTGAACATAGGCCTCTCCAATTGCACGCCACTTAGTTCGATCCTCTGCTACTTGCACCCAGCTCCTGCCAGCCGTCTTGCGTAAATCATCACTCCACCTGGCCTGTGGACGTCCTACACTACGTTTGCCGAGACGCGGTCTCTACTCAAGAACATTACACCAGCGGTTGTCGGTCCTGCGGCTATTATGTACATAATATAGGCAAACTAAATCGCTAATATACTTGCCGAACTATGTATGTATATTTTTAACTATGTATATATTTATAACTCTAAAAAGAAAAATACAAAATAAAACTTAAACTATTATTAATTCAATCCTAAGTCAAACTATGAAAATTTAAAGTCAATATGTTAATAGGTAGTTTGGATGAAAATGAAGATATTATGCAAATATAAAACGCACCAAGAGAATGTGTCACTAAATTGTAACTCTGGAACAAACTAAACTTAATTTCATCCCATCCAAATCTATATCTCACATTCATATACAAAACGGACGTTTCACCTGAAACAAAAAATACTAGATTTATAACATTGTGATGACGATTGTAAACTTATTTTTTATGCTGATTATTTTCTTTAATTACAAGGGTAAGAAGACAAGCAGAATGTTATGCGGGTTGGTTTTAATTAAAAGAAAACTAAAGTATATAATATTGTGTACAGGCACACATATACTTAAGTTTTCTTATAATGTTATATAGGTCTATATAACATTACTGCATAAGTTTTTAAATTAGTAAAGAAAAGAATTAAAATATTATATTTAATATTAATAAGGAAGGCTCAATATTCGTAATAATTATTTTAATATTAGCATTAACAATAATAATAAAATTTAAGGAATAAGAAATTGGTAGTTCTTACCATACACTGGTCCAAATACTAAACTGGCTGCAATCAAGAGAATACATAATCGTAATCTTCTATTATTTGGAGCATCTTTCAAAAATACACTCACTGTATCCGTTACATTCGAAATCTGGAAGAAGCTCCGGATTAAGTGACGATATCCTTGTTGATTGTGCTGTTAAAAAATACATAGTTTAGTAAAGTGATACGAATGAGGTGACTTCATCTTCCGAGCCTTTATTCCCAAGTTTATTTGGGGTCGGCTACTAGTTCAACAGGTTTTACCTGAATTTCAGTTTTTCCACGGAGCGACTGGCATCGAACCTCCGCAACCCTAAGGGAGAACTGAAATTCGAAGATTGAACTAGTTTTCAGTATATTTGAGGGAACTGACTTCCCAATAACGATTGCCATAGATGTTCATGACAACCGGGACCGACGGCTTTACGTGCTCTCCGAGTCACGAGCGTGAATCACCGCCAAACTTCCAAACTCCGGGCTGGTATTAGGAATTTTCTAAGAAAAACCTAAAAAACACTTTTTGGCCCGACCCGGGATTTGAACGAGAATGTGGTGACTACTAGCAGAAATTAACTGGTTGGGATATTAAAGAAACAAAATAAAATGTTTATGAAACCAAAGTTTAAAAGAACTATGTAAATAGTAATTTAAGGAAAAACTTTTACATTTAATTATCTATACGAGAAAATGTTCAAGTACCAACAATTTTGAGTTTTGGGTACTTGTAAAAACATAGTAGACTAATGGCTTTATTACATGATTATTTTAACGTTTATACATAAGTAAATGAAATAAATATTAAAATGTATGACACTTACTTTTTCTTGTTCTCGGGTTTTCTTGGGATCTTTGACAATATAAATCACATAAAGTAAATTAACTAAATGCAAACTCATAGAAAGCACATACATAGAATAGTACCCTAATTTTTTTAGCATAACTCCGCTTAGCCCCATACCGATTGGAAGCGCAACAGTTATACTGAAATCTAGAAGACCTAACCTAAAAGTTCTGTTATTGTCTTCAGTAATAGAACTGATGTATGCAAAGGCTGTCAAAAAGCTAATACACCACCCCCCACCCAAGCCATCTATAATAGATTCAGAAAAAACCATTGTTCCTAAAGGTATATAATAAAAGTAGTAGACGTTGGCAATGTTATTAATGCTCATAAGTAATTTACCAACAATCGTATTAATTAAGAATAATTTTCTGTATCCAGTTTTGTCTGAGAAAGCACCCACAAAGAGAGCAAAGAGACAAGGCATCGTTGTTGTTAAAAAGGTACTCCACGTGAGTGCATTAGCTAATAGTTTCTGTGTTTGACTTTCATAAACATTTTGTCCAACATTATCTTCCTGTCTTAAGAAGTCACAAATCGCGCTCGAGAAATTTAAATTTACTCTACATGCTTTTTCTAGTTGCAGATTCTGTGATGCCATTCCATTTATTACGCTTCCTGTTACCAATAAAAAGAGACATGGTTCCACAGTTACATTTGCGAAGATGTCATAAACTTTTTCTTTGAAACTTGACTTAACTGTTTCTTGTATGTTCACCAAATCCTCTTGTCGAAGAGGATCTTTTTCATTGAAATCAACATGATTACAGTTGTACACTTCACACTTATCACTTGTGGCTTGTGGCATTTTAAATCTTTTTACATGTTTATTGAACCAAAGTCGAAAGCGAAACTGTATGTTGCACAATGAACATTCAAATGCAATTTATGCTATGGGTAACTTATATATATTTAAAAAACGTTTATGTCGTTATGGATGCATAAATAATTAATTAGGTTATGCTCTTAATATCTTTATCTCTACGGTCTAATTTCTGCTGTCGTCATTACTATTATGAATAATTTTACGGATAAATCCATGGATTAGAACAAAACTTAAGATTTTTATTATTATTATTATTTTGGAGTAGAAATTTAACTTTTTTCAGATGTTACAAAATGGAAAAAGCAAAACTCATCACAGAAAAGAAAAAATACATTTAAAGGATATCATCATCATCAACAGCTTTCAACAGTCCACTGCTGGACATAGGCCTCTCCTTAGAAAGGAAGTTTTGGCCTACTATAACCACGCGATATACACCATCTTATATCTAGATTAAAGTTTAAGATTATAATGGAACTTGTTCTTGGTCTGACCATAAATACTGTAACAATGGTCAATAAAATATAACATTTGGATATCGAACCTGTCATTATTTAATGATCAGTCATTGTGTTGAAACGCTCATAATCAAGTGGGGTTAGGTGATTCGAAACGATCATCGAGGGCAAGCAACGATGGCGCGGTCAGTATCTAGATGTGTGAACGTTTGTGGAGTGATGTGTTTGAAAGTTTCCATGTCTGGGTGATGTTAAGCAGTAGGTCCTGGTTGTTATCATAAGATACACGTAATAGTCGTTAAGCTTAGTTGGAGATCTTTGGGCTTAGAAATATCCAACGGAAAGATTACGCAGCCCAAACGTGTCTTCCTTACCTCTCTCTGGAAAGAAGACCGAGGCAAGCAATGGGGCGCTAAAGGTTGCTTGTGTTTTCTCATTTTTGCACCAATCAGTTGTCAAATATTATTGTGCTATTAAAATGGAATGATACCCCACTCCATTTCAATAGCCCGAAATTTCAAGAGAACCAAGTTGCTGTGATTGCATTACACAAAGTAAGTATGGAGCCATAATATATGTACAATCTTTGAAACTCTGGATTAACTCTGGAAAAACTGTATTATTATTTATGGCCTGTTGTAGAGAATATGGCTTGCTCTCAACGTCATGTTAATTTGGAGTTCCTAAATAAGAATGGCAATAAAGAATTTTCCCATGAACGAGAGGGTGCTTCTGTTGATAACAGGTCTCAACGGTTAAGGGACTGTATGGCAACCAGCAAACACGCATTATAGTAGTAAATAAAAATATATTTTACATTTTATGAATGTTTATGTTAAGACTAGGTATATTGCTATCTAGTCGTAAATTTGTCAAAATTTGTCGGCTACTCGTTCAATCGATTTTACCAGAATATCGTTTTAGAGAACTAAACAGATTTTTTACCTAGTGACTGTTAATAAACCTCCTCAGCCCTGACGGTGAACTGAATTCAAATTCAAACTTCCCAATAACGTGACCCCACTCTTCCTGTCACCATACTTATTGAGAATGCAGCCAGTTTAGCAGGGCTGACCACTCTATGGCGAAATTCTTTTACTCACCAACGAAACATTACATCACGACTGCTGTTTTAGGGTGGTCTCCCGTGAGTTGCTAATACCGATACACCGATCCGTTTGCCTTGAGATCAGCGTGGCTTTAATTCCTTGAAAAACACTTTTCTATTTTTGTATTGTATTGGAATATTGTTTATGACAACTAGGACCGAGCAAGGAACACCCCCAAACTTCCATACTGTTATTAAAAATTTCTTGTTAGACAAACTCAACAACACTTTTTGGTCCGACCTGGTAATTGATTCTGATACCTCTCAATTGACAGTCCCATACACTAATTACTAGACCAAGAGCTACTCAATATGTTTGATAATATTTAGACAAATATAAATTTAAACTTACATAAAACTTTGCTTTCGAGGCATCTCAAGGGTTGTGTGTGTTTTTTTTTCTTTCGTATATAATTACGTAGCAAACAAGTCTATTGACGCTATAGATGACGATGATTATCTAAAACTGAGGTAAATATGAGTACCAAACATATTGATAAGACGTATGAACTATTAAAATTTAAAAAGCATTACTTAAATTTATCATGCGACTCAGTTACGGTACGAATTGACCTCCTATTGTTTTTTTGACCAGCCAGGCTATTTTGCCACTTACGATAAATGTATTGATGTATAAACCAGAGATTTAAACTAAAATACTTGCTTGTGCCTATGACATCTGGAAAACTACTAAAAACGATACGCCAACTTATACTAAAAATAAACAATACATGTACACTCTGATCTATAAAAAGGTTTTTATCAATATCACTGAAACGTCATTTGAAAGTAGTTATATAAATAAGAATGATTAAATCTATATAAATAAATAAAATTGAAGTGGGTTTTTTTCATCTCATCTACATTTTTTTTATCATTAAATTCATTACGACGACGACTTGAAGACTAAAAGACTTTACAATTGAAGACGTTAATTACTTGACATTGGCAGAAATAACTGATATTCCGCTGGTTGCCATTTCATCATAAGAAGAAGAAGAAATTGAAGTGTCAGTTTTTAAAATTAAATGAACATTTTTTTACTAAATGCAGAATAGTACATTGTTCACCGAGGGAGGAAAGGAACCGATTCCTAGCGAGGGAGCAGTTTGTGGCCCGATGGCGCAGCCTAGGGCCACAATACTCCCGAGGTAGGAATGGGACTTTCACCCGAGTGCTACACAGTGCTTTATACTACACCTGTGAGGAACATTTAAAGTATTTATAAAATAAAATCAAAACGTAAGACACTATGTAAGACACAATTTAGCTTAGAATTTGACATAATATTTATAAATATTTCGCGCTTCTTTTGTTTTTTTTTTATTCTTCACAAAAGGATGTCAGTGGCACGGAGATTCCATATTTAAATTATATGAAAACTCTTTAGGCAGGCGCGCGCCATAGATAAGATAACACATGAGAAATGAAAATTAATACAACTTTCTCTCCCGCTAAAACACGTTAGAAATGGATTTTCATACATTTTTTCCTCCCGCTTATTTAGGTCAAAGAAAAGACTAACTTTCTCTTTTCATTTTCAGGGAATATTGACTACTGTTCCGATCAGGTGTAGTATAAAGTATATTATGGTACTTTTATAAAAAAATATTTTTTTAAATGTTTGTTTTGCTATCTGTTCTCTGAAACCGGACCGATTTTGACGGCAGTTTCACTGGCAGATAGCGTAAGGAGCAACTTAGGTATTTTTCTTAGACTAGCTTCTTTCCACGTCCTAACTGGCGATTGTCAATATTACCCACGCGTAACACCGCGGGACACAGCTAGTCTTTAATGATATTATAAAGTATGGCGGTGTGAAGCCGCTCGTCCAGCCACGATGGCTTGTTAGTCGGTCCGGTTGGAAACTGCGAGTGCTAGCTTTGCCATCGTGGAGGCTCCGAGTCATCCTAGAGTGGACAACGTGGCAGCACGGGGCACTTTCCTTCCGACTTACGCAAGTTCTTTGCGGACACGGTTGCTTCTTGTAAATGTTTTTCCACTATTAAGCGCGTGCAGCAAGTTCTAGGCTGGAGGTCAAAAAATGCAGAAGCACTTCAATAGGTCACCATTGTGTGTCACCACATGTATTGCTACATTACCTGCATTCGTAGTGAGTATTTTAGACTATAATATATATCAACATGGCGTAACAAGGCGCCATTCTTTGATCGTGGTTTAACACGATTGTGGCCAATTTCAGATAAGATAGTGGTTATCTAATATAGCGATGTCTATGTATAATATTATTTAGTTAGTTTAAGTGAATGTTATTGTCTTAGACTGTAGTATAAGAGTATGTATTTGCATATTGATATAGACGTGTGTAGTTTATCTTTTGGTGTATTTATCACTCTCTGTCTGCAGGCGCCATGCTAACTTACATTGCTTTTGTTTTTATATTCGATGCATCGACGTATGCATATGCATAGATCAGGGTCTTTTTAAAAACATAATGAAGTCAATTGTAGTTTTACTTGTTTGACTGCCTTGTTAGTCTAGTTGTCAGCGTATGCGTCTGCTGGTCTCGGGTTCGATTTCCGGATCGGAGCGAAATGTTTGTATGATCTGCAAATATTTGTTTCAGAGTTTGGGTGTTTTTCTATGTAAAATTTGTATGTATTTACAAAATGAATAGTATGTATATGTATTTATATCAGTTGTCTAGTATGCATAATACAAGCTTTGATTAGTTTGGGACTAAATGGCGTTGTGTGTAAGATGTTCGTAATATTTATTATTTCTTTATTAAAATTAATATTTATTTAAATTAATATGCATTTTCATTACATTTTTAAATATATAAATCTAAAAATACATTTTCAAATATAAAAATAGTAGACTACCGACTTCGGGTACAGGGACCAAGAAACCGGTGGTTAGGACTCCGAAGACAGGAATCTCCTCACTATACGTGCCGTGTCAAGGAGAACTGCCTTTTGCATCAGACCCTTGATCCAGTCGTTGCCTCGCCTCGTAAGATGTTGGTCGAGTCTCTTGGATATAAATCCGAGAGCAGATGCAACTATCGGAACAATGATCACCGAATCTACATTCCACATGTCGACAATCTCATGAGATAAGTCCAAATATTTCATTTGTTTTTCTTTTTCAATTTTGACGAGATTGTCGTCATGAGGAAGGGCGATATCGATAATCATTGTGCGGCGCTCTAATCGATCTGATTACCACAATAACAGGCTTTTTGTTTCCTTTGAAAAGATTATAAGCTTGCTTAAACAGGTTGTCAAATGTAGACATACTGTGTGTCGACTGTCACATGTAACGATTATAACATCTTTTGATAGCCTTGTTGGTCTAGTGGTTAGCGTATGCGTCTGCTGTTCAAGAGGTCTCGGGTTCGATTTCCGGGTTGGAGTGAAATTTTTGTATGATCTGCAAATAATTGTTCCGGAGCTGGGTGTTTTCTATTGTATTTAAAAAAAAAAGTATTTATATATTTCTATCAGTTGTCTAGTACCCATAGTACAAGCTCTGCTTAGTTTGAAACTAGATGATGTTATGTGACAGATGTCCGTATTCATTGTACTTAATACATTTTAAAACATTTTTGATTACAGGTAATTATGAATTTTTAGAAGCAACTTTACGGAGTTCTTGGAAAATATTGTAACGAGGCTACACCGACTGACCGAACTCTTAAGAGCCCACGCCTTAACGTGCTCGCGAACTAGCCCTTGTATAATTGTAAACTGCTGTAAACTCGATAAATCCTTGTAAACTCTCGTGTCTTAGTATACATCTCTTTCTCCTCCTGATATCGTGCACAACCGGAGACTAAAGCTGAGTTACGTGACAATATTTATAAGTCAAAGTCATCATAATAAAATAAGCCAGTTGGATAATTAATAGGTGATTATAAAAGCAAAATTAATTAGAACGGTATTGGGTTTTATTTAAATAACAAAAGCTTGAATCATCCATGGGATGTAGGAACAAATAACTAGGGTTTCTTTGAATACAACACGTAACCCTAAATCCAATCGTCACACAATTATATGTGTTAATTCTAAAATAATATTCTAAAATGTTTATAATTTTGGCTGAATGTTACTGGATTTCAGTTTTCTGACCTGCTTTCTGTGCTCGTAGAATAACCAACTGAAAAAGAGAATTGTTTATAATATTTTACGTTTCAATGTCATGAATTAGTATAAGTAGTAAAAACTAAATTAGATTAATCGTTTTTGAAAGATTAAAATAATGGGAAGAATAACCAGGAAATAAGGATCATTTGAAATAAACCCTGTTTTTTAACGCATAGAAAATCCACACGGGATGTTTTTAAGTCGCTCGAAGGCCTGCAATTAAGCTTCACAACTGTTATCTTATGAGAACAACCGAGACCGACTGCTCAAAGTGACCTCTGAACCACGGAAACAGTCATAACATATCATGCCATTGTGGCATCACTCATCTGGGTGCTTACCCTTGTTCATTGTTTCCAATCACCTAAGGCCTCTTCGCTATGTGTTCTTCTCTTCTTATTCTTCTCTTCCCAAGTAGTAGATTCACAAAATCTATTGATGGTTTTAATGACTATTTTTGTCTATCAGTAGCTGTGCAATCCTTGTAATACTCCATAAGTGAGCAACAGTGAGCAGTACTAACATTCTAAACCCGTACATATATGTATGTCAAAAAATTTTGATTAAACACTTACAAGAGCACAGCTACAGCCGGCAGAGTTAAAAGAGCTCCTAATAGAAACACAGCTCCCGGTAGAACTTCCATTGTGGCTGAATACACCCTCGTGTACATCGGAACATACAGCAAAGGCATCAAGTTCTCAACCAGTCCGACTACTGAACTCAATTTACCTAAAAATACATTGGAAATTATCGACAAGTTACAAAAAATATTTTATGAAAGATGTTTGATTACCCTGTCAGGTCTTCACAAATATCAGAAACATACATGTGAGTATATGAGGGATTTTTGCAAAGTACTTATTTCCTATTTAAAGAGCTGAAACACTACAAGGATAAGATCAATGACGAGGAATAAGAAAATATCCTGCTATATTCATTTCAGTGACTCGAACGCACGTGATTTCACCTATCGAGAGGACCCCGCGGACAAAGGGTCTCGCCCTTTGTCCGCGGGGTCCTAGCGCTATAAGGTTTTTTAAGGAAATAACAAAAATATTAGTTGGCATTACAGGAGACCGAAGAGCTGGCAGCTACCTCGGACAAAGAATTAGTCTAGCTATTCAAAGGGGGAACGCTGCCGGTATCTTCGGAACCTTGCCTAAAGGGATTAAAGTTTTTATTTTTAAGTTCATTATTCTAGTTTATAACCAATATTGAATTGAATTTACTAAGGATTTGTTAGTAAAAATCTTACCCAATTCATCCACTTCCACCAGTTTAGACATTATAGACCTCATAGATAACAGTGAAGTCCCGTTCAATATTTCAACTAAAGGTCCTGAAATCAAAAATAAATAAACTCTTTGAACACCTTGATTTGGATAGATTTTCTAAGCACAATATAGTTTTATTTAAAAAAAAAATACTCTGTGGGTAGATGGTTTTAAATGTGTAATACTTCTATAAAAAAAAAAAATTCATAGGGAAGTCAAGTCAAAGTCATCCCATAAGAATCAAGTAAATTCTAGGGTGATATGTGACATGACAGTGTATAACGATTTTCCGAAGGATCTAACTTAACCTACAAGGACATCAGCTGCAATGACCAATCTGGATATCATCGTCTGAATCGCTTACATATTATGCTGGTCAGTTATTGTAAATTGTGGTACAATGGAGTCGCAAACTCCGCCGGAATGTTTATATAGCATTCATCACTGTGCCTCTCCAGATAGCCCTGAAGAGGAGTTGTTGACATCAATGGAATATACTGAGCCAGAATGTCCGTTAACACGAAAAACATTTTTTTTCAAATTGCCCGTTTTAAAATAGTGTTTGTTATTTAGGGTTCCTTAGTTCATGACTCGGAACCTTTATAGATTCGTCATGTCTGTCCCTCCGTCCGTCCGTCCTCGATCTACTGCCCAAACGGTAGATGCTAGAAAGATTAAACTTTGCAAGAATATGTATTGTAATTACGTCGAGAAATTGCTACAATAAAATTATGAAAAATATTTTTATTTGGGGTACCTCCCCTACACGTAAAGTGGGGATGACTTTTTTTTCTCGCGTCTACCCGATTGTGTGGGGTATCATTTGATAGGCCATTCAAAAACATTGCGAGGTTGCTGAAATCATTTTTCGATTTAAGCATCCGTTTGAGAGTGATTCAACTTTAAAGAGCAATTTTTTGTAAAGTTGTAAAGTGCAGGCTAAAACAATCGTAATAGTAGTCCATATATCGAACTTTCAAGGAAAACTATAGCGGTTTTGACAACTTATTATTTCAGTAGTTATAGGGGCCTAACTTGTAAAATGCACGTACTTGGAAAACTTCGTACAAAAAATAAAGAAATAATACACACGATTTTAAATTTACCTACCATTTTGCGGAACTACGACAGTCTATCCTGACACGCACTTGTCCCATTTTTTAAAGACAAATCCCGCATTAAGCAACTATCCTGTTTCTCGGACGACTGTGTACAAAAACATGAACAACAATTTATGAATCACACAAAGTGTTTTCTCACGTGGGATTTGAACCCACGACACTTGGGAAGTAGAAAGCGGCGTGGCGACCGCTTAAACAAATAGGCCAACCTTTCAGTCAGTTTATAATTTATCCAGTTTTATCTTAAAAAAACTCATTCTCATAATTTATAAATATAAATTATACTACTTTGGTCTGAGTAAATAATTGCATAGATTTAGAAGTAATTAACTTGTACTGTACTTGACTGAATCAGTAGTAAGTACTTTCGAAACAGTTTTGTTGTTCCACGACAATATCAATATCGCTACTATAAAGATTTATTGTCGTGTAATCATCGAATTATTTTCTATTACTTCTTACATAGTATGGAATATTTACTTATTAACAGTTACATTAGCTTATCATCTAACACGTGTTTAGTTTGGAGCAAATTTAGTAAAGTTTATTACTTGATTTGTCTTTTTGTTTTCTTTTGTCATGATATTTAATTATTGATAGTACATTACATAGAAATATCTTAATTTATCAGTTGGAGTTCTCTAGTCCTAAAAAGGGAACCGTATTTTTTCTATCATGTCGTCCTATTTATTTCAAACAGCCTTGGCTTTGAAAAATTTAGGACTAGATTAAAAATTTAATTAGAAAATTTATTAACCTACAAAGGAAGATGACATTTTTTCATTTTCCCCTTGGGACCTCTGAACACTATATTCTTGAATACATTCTCCCCCTCTCCCCCCCTTTTATAAACATTACTAATCACAAAGTACCTGAGTATATTTACTTGTACTAACAATAATTTTAACAAAAAGGAACCGACTTCTAAGAAAAACTATTCCGAGTACCCAAATCGCGACAATTGTACTTATGATATTGGAGGAGTTCCCTCGATTTTCTTGGGGGGATCATCAGATCCCGATAGCTACACCCATTCCAATATAAAAATAATTTTTGAAATCGGTTCATAAACGACGAAATTATCGCTGAACATACATAAAAAAAAAAGATTCTGACGAATTGAGAACCTCCTCCTTTTTTTTTATGTATGTTCAGCGATAATTTCAGCGTTAAAAAATAATAATTCACAGCTAAATTAGCTCTGTTATTTGTTAGTAAAAGTCACACTGATACTAAATTATATTTAAGAAATTCCAAACAAATTGCAGTATCTTTACGAATATGTTTTTTAACTACAAGGAATAGAACCCTACACACATCTGGCCAAGTCTCTATATTTCAAGTGAGGAAAATGTTGGTACTTTTACTGTCGTCATTGTGCAATAAACTTATACATCAGCTACTTCTATCTGTACACGTTACTAATACTTTTATTATGGGTTTAAACCGACACTGTTTGTGTAAGATTTTTGTTTAATAATAGATCATAGTTGCTTAAAATCGTAAATTAACATATTATTATAGCTTAAGCACTAGAAGTTTGTAAAAATAATAACTATTTCAGTTAAGAGATAGACCCAATACCAAAATGTCATTATTTAAAAAGTAATAAAATCTAAATTTATTTTTAAAGAATTACCTATATATGTTTTATTCTATGGAATATAGATTTGCATTGACTTAGAACAACTAAAATGTATAATCGCTTTTTATAGTCTTTAACCGACTTCCAATCAGAGGTAAGAGGATTTAGAGGTTCTCAATTCAACTGTAATTCATTCAATAAGTTGATCTGATTCAAAGTTTATATATTTCATAATAATATACATTCGGTGGTATACACTTTCAAATAGAAAAAAGGTTCTCATCTAAATTTGAGAAAAATATGGGAAAATCAGTGTTTTTTTAGCGTTGGTTTGTTTAGTATATAGAGGGAAAATAAGCTAACTAATCATCAGCTGATCACTACTTTCGACGGACGTCTGCTTTTCTAGACCCTTAAACTGGGGGTAAGTTTTTTTTTTAATTTTGAAAATTTTCAAAAAATACTACAGCCCGATTACAATACAATATTTTAAATATTTATGCTTACCAAAGTAAAATGCGAAGCCAGTTTGAGCAAAACAGAACACAAATGAAGCGGCGATTTTGCTCAAAGTTGACACGATACCCAGCAGAGAGTCGTGCCATCCAAGATATTTGGAAAATACGACAACTGAGAACGTTGTGCCTGAAATATAATTATTATTAATAACACGCTAGCTAACTTTAAAATCAGCTACTGACTGACATCGCAAACTTAAAAATATGTAAATTAAGATTGCATAAAATAAAAAGAAAACGAATATTCAACAAATGCAGAAATAGATAATGCACTAGGCTGCCATAATGTGGGTTTGCTTGTCTTTATAATGGGTATGGTAACTTAGTCTCGGAATTTACTGATGTTTGACATGAGGCAAAAATCAAGCACGACATATTAATATGGTCCATCATTTTAATGCGCAGTTACTGAGTGTTATTAATATCAATTAGAATTATATTATAATAAAAAACATTAATCTATTTTAAAGTATTCGTGCATTTTTAAAAGACTTCTGATATCAAATGTCTCACACGTCATACTCACCGATAGAATGCAGGATTAAATTGTAGCTCTGGAACATACTGTATTTCACTTCATCCCATCCAAATCTGTATCTTACAGACAAGTACATAATGGATATTTCACCTGAAACATAAATATTTATCTTCAAGTGTAAACTAAATCGTTGGCATCAGTCATTGTTTTTTAGGGTT
Source organism: Phragmatobia fuliginosa (assembly GCA_932526445.1). Classification (NCBI taxonomy): domain Eukaryota; kingdom Metazoa; phylum Arthropoda; class Insecta; order Lepidoptera; family Erebidae; genus Phragmatobia; species Phragmatobia fuliginosa. The sequence goes on from OW052061.1 coordinate 20,291,337, forward strand.
CCGTAGCCAAATGGCAAAAAACGGAACCCTTATAGGTTCGTCAAGTCTGTCTGTCTGTCTGTCTGTCTGTCCGTCCGTATGTCACAGCCAATTATTTCCGAAACTATAGGAGCTATACTGTTGAAATTTGGTCAGTCGATGTATTCTGTGAACCGCATTAAGATTTTTACAAAAATTTAGAAAAAAAACAATACATTTTGGGGGTCCCCATACTTGGAACTGAAACTCAAAAAATTTTTTTTCATCATACCTATACGTGTGGGGTATCTATAGATAGGTGTTCAAAAATGATGTTGAGGTTTTTAATATCATTTTTTTCTAAAAGGAATAGTTTGCGCGAGAGACACTTCCAAAGTGGAAAAATATGTGTCCCCCCCCTCTAACTTCTAAAATAAGAGAGTGATAAAACTAGATAAAATATATGTTATACATTACCATGTAAACTACCAACGAAAATTGGTTTGAACGAGATCTACTGAGTAGTTTTTTTTTAATACGTCATAAATCGTTACACGCAATTGACTTTTCATCCAGTCAATACACTAGTATAAAAACATCGATTAAAGTTACAACGAACTACAAGAACTTTTATATGATTTCACTTGCTGATACGGAACCCTTCATGGGCGAGTCCGACTCGCACTTGGCTGCTTTTTATAGTCTTTATGATAGCCAGCGTTATCGATATATATTTCAAAAGACCCAGAAAAAAGATCAAAGTTCTTTTATAAATATACAATACGATACACTCATTAGGGTTCCGTAGTTCATGACTCGGAACTCTTACGGCCCATTCACGACCTTTCCGCTGTGAGCGGCAGCTAAGAGCGAAACGCCGAGCGGTAATATCAAAAGTATAAAAATGTACGAGGCACGCCACGAGTCGCCGCTCATAGCGAAAAAGCTAGCGGTTTGTGCCGAGCGAATTGCTACAGCGGCGAGCGGTATGGAGAGCGGCAGGAACAAAGGCACAAGTTAGTATGTGCGACGCAACGAAACAGAGCGGCGTGGACAGCGGTGCAGGAGTGACGGATTCAGCGGCGTTAAATAAAAACAAAAAAATTTAGACGATTTTATGGCGGTAATGGATACCGAGGCTTTTATAACAGAAATTTTAAATAGACCGCCTATATGGATGTCAAAATATCCCCAACATTAATATAAAAAGGTTGTGGGAAGAAATTAAACAATGTTTTCCGGAATATAATGGTACTTACGTTTAATTTAAATTGATAACACAAAAACATAGAACCAAACGAAGCTACTGATATGTTGACAAAACTACTGGTATGTTTACGTAATGTAGGTGGATAGTTGACAAGTTTTAAAAGTTAATTTTTTTCTCTGTCAGTAGGTACCTAATTAGCAAAACAGTTTACATATCAGTAGTTTTGTCTGTAGATATAACTACACACGAAACTACTAGTATGTCTTATACGCAATGTAAGTAGTTGACAAGTTTTTAAAGTTTTTTCTCTCTGTAAGTACCTACTTAGCAAAACACTTGGAAACATCAGTTACTTCTTATAGGTAGGACCTTCGTATAGGTCACTAAATCCACCATCTAAATACCGATCTTTATTTAGTTCGTGCACTCATTCTATCATATTTAAAAAAAAATGTTGTTTCTAACCAGACAGGGGATAATTTTTATAACGCCATGATTTTTAACACGTTTCGACTACCTAAATACGTCCACCGTCGCCGCTGCAACTAACCGCTACTAGGGTTCGTGGCGTGCAAAACGCACCGCTCACCGACGCCGCTCCGCTTTTCGCTAAGACCAAAACTCGTGGCCAGGCCGTTATAGATTCGCTATGTCTGTCCGCCCCTCCTCAACCTACAAAGCTTGGAAAACTTCGTACAATAATAAAAAAATAATAAGTTAACATAACAATTGTCTATAGGGCATGATTGAAATGCACGTAGCTGGCCTGAAATGTGTGACTACGGAACCCTATTCTATGCGTGACCTGACACGTACTTGCCAGTTTTTTTTATTTTAAAGCAGAGTACTTCATATGATAATGAGTTTGAAAATTAAACTACTAAACACTATTAGTAGTGTTTAGTAGTTTTTCTATATTAAATTAAAAATAAGTTTAAAGCACTTGTAGCAGGTTCTAATTAACTCACAAAATACAGTTCTCTAAATATAGCTGAATTTCTGTTACAGATAACTACTACATTTTATATCACCTATATTTTCAATCTTACCGGAACGTTATATCATATATATGTGTAGCGACAATATGTCGTACATAATTATACGTAGTCACATTTTATAAGATACAGTTCAAAGTAAAATAAAGTAATTATACGCACACACCATTTTAATATATAAGCACTATTCATAACTAAAAAACAGACTATCATGCCACCTTGAGTCTCATTATACTCCTTGCCAAATTACTGGCAAATATGTATATACCGTTACGGCCCGTTTATCAAAATATCAAAAGTATAAAAATGTACGAGGCTCGCCACGAGTCGCCGCTCGGCGGCGGCGCTTGGCTAAGAGCGGCGACTCGTGGCGTGCCTCGTACATTTTTATACTTTTGATATTACCGCTCGGCGTTTCGCTCTTAGCTACCGCTCACAGCGGTAAGGTCGTAAACGGGCCGTTATGCTTAAATGTCAATTAGGTGAATATATTATCTTCTCTAGAAAGTAGACCAGCCACTTTTTTTCGATTATACTCATGCTTTTCAATCAGGCAAGGAACAGTCACTGTGGCAGGCTCACAAAAAAAACAGTAATAGATTTTAAGACCTGTTGGCGATGCTTCGCCCGGTAATCTTTGAAATTCTCGGACTCCCTCTGGTGGTTAGCATATGCGGCTGCTGATTAAGATGTCTTGGGTTCGTTTCAGGGTCGGACCTAACGTTTGTATGACTTGCAAATAATTGTTTCAGAGTTTGGGTGTTTTCTATGGATAATATGTGTACTGAACCCGTAGTATAAGCTCTGCTTAGTTTGGGACTAGATGATGTTGTGTGTCAGATATCCGAAATATTCATTTACTATTATATGCATGTATTATACATATAAATCTCTCTCTTGAATTACTCTATTTATTATTAAAAACTGCATTAAAATCCGTAGAGAAGTTAGTTTAAAAGATCCTTGCGAACAGACAGCGAATGTGGCTGCGTTTTTATTCTGTGAAAACTAAACATAGGTAACAACTGGAACAGAATTAAAGAGATTTTTTAATTCAGTAAAAAATATCCATGAATGAAATTAAAAATTAACAGAATATTATACAACACATACACATATAATTGTTAGTATCTTTGTTAAAATTTACGTTACAAATTGTTATGCAATATTTTTTTTTGCGTTCTTCTCTTCTTTTCCTTTGCCCCTTCCCACGTTAGGTGGGGTCGGCTCTCCTTATCTTTCTGCGCCAGGATAGTCTGTCCTGGGTTGTCGGGTCAGGTAATTGGGTCTTCCTTACGAGATTGGCCATACTAGTCCACCAGGTCAAGGGTGGTCGTCCTCTTCCTTTCTTGCCCTCCGGAAGTGCCAGTGCCTTCTGAACGACATGCTCGCTGTCTCTACGCATGACGTGCCCGTACCACCTTAGGCGAGTCTCAGTGAGTTTTTCCGGGATTGGAGTCACTTTGAAGCTACCTCGGACATATTCGTTTCGAATTTTGTCTAGCCTCGTGACTCCACCCGGCTTTTTTTTGCGTTACTTTCTAAATGTATACATACACAAAGATAAGATTTATTCATGAGTAAATAAAAATAAATCAATGTTTATTTTACTATAATGCGATTTTATAAGTACGGTAGTTAATTGTATAAAATGTTGTAGAACTGTAAAACATGCAAGCTTAAATATATTTTTAAGACGCAGAGAAATTACTTTTAATGAAGGAAAGGAAATGAAAACTTGTCCTAGCAGTAGGCTTACAATATTCTAGATGAAAATTTACTTTTATATATGTGATAGAAAGATAATTAAATATATAAAAAATGAAATTCAAGTCTCGGATATGCTTCCATATAGATTTAGTGATCTGTGAGTGAATTTGAATTTTTAAACAGGCACTGTAGTTGAAATTGTAAGAATATAACATAGATATTGACAATGACACGCAAAAATAATATAAACGATAAACAAAAATGACACGATGTGTTATTTCCATACTGGTAATAAAATAATAAAGATATCTACGTCCCCATATTATAAAGTAGCGGTGACAACATTACGTTTGTTGATAAGAATAAGCCTTCATTACGCAGAAGATCAATCTAAAAACGACTGTACCCGTGTTGTCGTATTTCGTTGGTGTGTGTGAGACCGGAGGTCTAATAATGGAGAAGCATCTCCCTAAGCCTCTATATTTGGGCCATAATGCTGCATTGTCTGTACTCACAATGAGGATGGTGACCCCTACTCTTGGATTATAAAGAAGCTTTCCTTCAGGCACAGTAAAGTTTAGTAGGATTCAATATTTTGGAAAATTTCACCTTCAAGGGGGTGAAAAATGCAATCGCAGTTATAACATCAGAATAACACGTAAGCGAAGCCGCGAGGAAAAGCTAGTCAAGTATAATTCTGTAATGATAATTTTGGATTCAATCAAATCAAATCAAATCAAACCATTTCTATTTCATAAACACCAATTCAACGGCACTTTTGAAACGTCAAGCAGTCAGTAATCAATTGTCGTCCATTAATCGTGAATTTAATTGTCTGTTCCAATTAGTAGATCCTATTTAGAAGAACAGACAAGGAACTCCATGGACACTCTTTTCCAATATAGTTTTTTCAATTTTTGGTAACATTGTTTTAGGCATTTTTTTTGGATTGGATGTGATTCCTAAATCAACAGAATCAATCGGTTCAGTTGAACCAGAAATTACTCTCTACAATCTCACAAAATTTACCTCTTTGTGATATTAGTACAGATATTTCGTTGTAAATTTTTTGTTGCCCATATTAATTTAAACGTATTTGAAGACTGTAATTAAATAAACGGCGCAAAGTTTAATTTAACTTATCCGACTTGCAGCTGTGTGACCTTAGCCTACTTAAACTGTTGTTTAAAATTCTTCTCACTCCATCCGTGTAAAATTTTCGTTTTTATACTACTGCCTTCTCCTTACTTCTTATTTATACAAATAAATAAAATGTATAAATAAAGTGTCTTTATGTGTAACAAAATGAACAGTTTTTTACTAAACGCATATACTGTAAAGTATTTACGGTACTGACACCAAAACGGCAAATTTTAAAATTTCTGTCTGTTTGTCCGTCTATCTGTCTGTGTGTCTGTTCTGGCTAATCTCTGGAACGGCTACACCGATTTTGACTGGAATTTCACTGGTAAAAAGCTGATGACCCAAGGCCAAGTAACTTGGCCTGATTATTATAGACTAGCATCGCTCCGCGGCGTTACTCACGATTTATAACAATCGCCGCGTTTGTTGAAAATGGTCATCAGTCTTATAAATTAAGTGAGCCTATAAAAATATTTTAAACATATAATTGCTTAAAATTGATAGCAAAATAAAGTTGTCTAATTCCCCTCTGATTACTCTTCAGATATAGACGCGAATGTATCTGATATAGGAGTTTAGTAATATTCCACTATGGACTTTAAAAACATACATGTAACGGACATAAAGAATGCCTAGTGTGGCGACTTCCACATACAGTGCGACGAAAACATACAACAGCGCCATCTAGCGAAGAAACACTGAACTACGAGGAAAAAGCAGAATGAACTATACGGAGTAACTACTAATCCTGAATCGCAAAAGAGACATTCTCGCACCGATTAGCATATATACAACATCCCAAAATCAACTGTTGGGCAGTAGCCTGCCAAGCATGATCACCTCGCCTGGTCAGAGGATCCTACCTAACGATTACCTAACGATTGCGCTATTCGTTATGTGTCTACGCCGTATTCACCCAAATATTTGTGTTGCGCGCAAACAACAAACATGCCATCCACACTTCGAACTGGTATGCCAAATAAAGCAAATATGTGTGTTGTAGAGATGTGTCATTGTCATTTTTATGGTGAACGAAACGAAACCATACGAACGAACGAAACATATTATTTTAATTTCTTTTTTATTTTATGAAATTGACAGAAACAATACATAAATGAAGTCTAATTATGTTGATCATATGATAGATTATTTTAATCGTTTAATTGATTTATCCATTTTGAAAACTGTTTTAAAGTCTATGGTTGTTAGTTATGCCCAGGGCACTTCACTACCCGTCCGAAGTGTGGGCAGTCGATGCATCTATTTGCCTAATTCATGTCCTTTGAAGTGTATCAAAAAATCGACAAATCGACGGATACGCGTATTCGCTATTTGGTTTATGTGTCTATGTGTACGAATAAAGCGAATATTGGCGAATATACTCTCCACACTTCGCCGTATGCGCGTGAATAACTCGCATAACGAAAAGCGCATAACGAAGTGTGGTGCCTGCATCAGATCAAACATTTCTGAATTACAACCCACAATATTCAGCACAATATTATTAGTTTTGTGTTGTTCTGGGCTATTGATACTATTTAAGTTGTAAATATTTCAAGTTGTTATCGGTGTTAATCCTAGTATTTACTGTTCTGAGCGTGACATTCAAAAGATAAAACCTCGTTTCTCATTTAATCATTATTTAATGTTATTTAGGCAAGTAGGTACCGATACAGATAAGAGATTAATAAAACAATTGATAAAATCTAACGGTACAGTACAGAAAATCTCATCCAGTTACAACTGTACTACATGCGATTAACCTTTGTCATCCATACTAATACTCAGATAAAATAACTAACCAAGTGTATGTCAGGCCACGCATAGAATAGGGTTCTGTAGTATCTTAACATAATACCCAATTGGGTTGGTTAGGTGGATTTAAAATCGAGTCCAATAGATAAAATTGCTATGATTACTTATTAATTTTCTTTATTTTTGTACAAAGTTTTCCAAATGAGTGCATTTTACAAGTTAAGCCTCTGTAACTCCTGAAATAAAAAAGTTATCTAAAGTTATCTAAGCCCCTATAGTTTTCCTTTAAAGTTCAATATATGGACTACTATCAAGATTTTTCCAGATTTTTGAGTCTACCCCTGAGGGACAGACCCCCTGTTTTTACAAAAAGTTGCGCTTTAAAGTTGAATAACTCCCAAACAGTAGGTATCTGTATCGAAAAATGGGATTAGCATCTTCGCATTGTTTTAGCTCTATGTAATGATACTGCACACGATGGTGTAAATCATCCTCACTTTACGTGTAGGGGAGGTACCCAAAATTTTTTTTTTGCATTTTTATTGTAGTACTTAGCCGACGTAATGCAAAGTTTCATCTTACTAGCACCAACTGTTTAGGTGGTAAGTCGCGGACGAACGACATGACGAATCTATGAGGGTTCTGCGTCATGAACTACGGAACCCTAAAAGGTGCTTCATTGTGTTAAACTGTAAAAAAAATAACACACTGCTGAATGTGGGACTAGATGGGGTTTCGAATCAGATGTCCGAAATATATATTATTAATTATTATTAAAATTGATGTAGCAATTAGGATGTGTAAGTGTAACAGAAAAAAAAACAGAATCACCTTCAAATTAATAAAAATCATCATCAACGGCCTTTAACAGTCCCCTGCTGGACATAAGCCTCTCCTTAGAAAGGAGGTTTAGGCCTACTATTTATATATACATAATATGTAACCTAATTAAAATATGAGGTTTTATTGATCTGTTTTCGACAATAAAATCCTTTAGAAAATGGCGTAAGTTTTGATTATGATCGTCTTTGAGTTCTTACTTAAAAAGAAAATTATCGTAAACGAGAAATAATTGTTTTAATATAAAATCCATGGTAACCTCGCCAGCCGGTACGGTCGGCTGCCTGTACCGCTACACATTACTCACCTTCCAATCGTAACGATTTATATAAAAATAAAAATGTTTTTACACTAAAGAAAACAAACTCACCTGTTTAAATACATTAATAGAATGTAACAGTCTTCTGTCTTGTTCTATACACATTATTTACAACATAATTATTTATATCCAATTTAAAATTGCTATGAAATGCAGGTTTGCGGCGATCTAATGAGACTACAATGCTTACTATGATGTCGATGAGGAAATGTTTAGGATGCTTAGATATGGCTTTATGAGGGCCTGAGTATGGAGGGTTTAATTATTTTTTGATGGTATCGATGCGTAAAAATACGTGTGTACATGATGCCAGGTCCTTGTGAACGAATACGGGAGGTGAGCCATGTCGTTTGATGGGCTAAGGTTAGAAAACTATTTACGTTGATGAGCTAAGAAGTCAATCGGTTCATGATGATTACCAGTTCTGGGAATGAGAAACTATCCAGAAAGCCTGATGGTTTGACCAAATAACATTTCGTCTGGGGATGCCTGCAGGTCTTCTTTGTATGCAGTTCAACAACCGAGAAGAATGAGTGGCAAAGAGTCTGACCATGAAGCATCACCATGGCAAGTCAGAGCGGTCTTCATTTGACGATGGAAACGCTCTACCAAGCCGTTGGCTTGAGGGTGATATGGTGTAGTACGAAAATGATTAATGCTTGCAAGCTTGCATAATGAATTAAAATGTTGTGACTCAAACTGTCTACCTTGATCTGAAGTAATAGTGTGCCTTGCCTACAAATCCAGCCTTCGAGAAGTTTTTGAGCTTCTAAACATTCTCTACTCCACTGTTTAATTTCTCTATTCATGTTGGGCCAAACGAAGTTTTGTGAAACCAGTATGGTAGTGGTACGAATGGAATGATAGGATAAAGAATGGAGTGAAAGGAATGCTTGTTTACGAAAATGCAGAGTGAGGAATGGGCGAACAAATGAAATGCTGATATCGCAGAAAACCAACGCAATGAGGGATGTATTTTCTTTGTGTGCGAGGCCTCCTTGACTTCGGTTCGTTCGGCGCGTTCGGCGAGGATAAGTGTGCGATCACCATTATCCGCACCAGAAAAATCGACCGCGCCAAACGCATCGACCGCGTCGAAGAAATCATTTCAAGAAATAGTACTCGTGCGTTGCTCTGTCATACGCAACTGATAGAATGCGGGCGCATCGATCGAGGCGACCGCATCATCCGCGCCGAATTTTATGACGTCATACGAATTCGTCTGGGATTTCTTGGGTTCATCCAGATGCGGACGATTCGACGCGGGTAAGTGTGCGAGGTTTCATGAGATTTCATATAAAGAATTCTAATATTCGTTTCGTTCGGCTCGTTCGACGCGTTCGCCTCTGATAAGAGTGCGATGCCTTTAGGTGGACTACAGTAAAATTATTTTTATTATTCTATTACTACACTCAAGTGTTCTATGAGCAATAGTACATTGTTCACCGAGGGAGGAAAGGAACCGATTACTAGCGAGGGAGCAGTTTGTGGCCCGAAGGCGCAGCCTAGGGCCACAATACTCCCGAGGTAGGAATGCGACTTTCACCCGAGTGCTACACAGTGCTTTATACTACACCTGTGAGGAACATTTAAAGTATTTATAAAATAAAATCAAAACGTAAGACACCATGTAAGACACAATTTAGCTTAGAATTTGACTTATTATTTATAAATATTTCGCGCTTCTTTTGTTTTTTTTTATTCTTCACAAAAGAATGTCAGTGGCACGGAGATTCCATATTTAAATTATATGAAAACTCTTTGGGCAGGCGCGCGAACACATGAGAAATGAAAATTCATACAACTTTCTCTCCCGCTAAAACACGTTAGAAATGGATTTTTATAGATTTTTTCCTCCCGCTTATTTAGGTCAAGGAAAAGACTAACTTTCTCTTTTCATTTTCAGGGAATATTGACTACTGTTCCGATCAGGTGTAGTATAAATATTTTTTCCCATCGTACCACTGGGTTTACCCAATAAGATGTAAAAAACATTACATTCTTCATGTGGGTATGTCACGGGTAATTCTGTTTACTAATAGAAAACAGGTGTACTATTCAAATATTTTATATATTTTCACCGATACGCTTAATAGCACACAGACATTTGTATAATAACTATGTTTAACAATCTGTATCAGACATGTTTTTTTTTTATTGACACAGACATTTGTATAATAACTATGTTTAACAATCGGTATCAGACATGTTTTTTTTTATTGTCAACTCCCGCATTTATTTCTAATAAACACTTTGTCTGCCTTGTTGGTCTAGTGGTTAGCGTATGCGGCTGCTGATCAAGAGGTCTCGGGTTCGATTCCCGGGTCAGACCAAATATTTGTGTAATCCACAAATATTTGTTTCGGAATCTGGGTGTTTTCTATATATATAGAATATGTATGTATTTACAAAAAAAAGTATGTTTTTTGTAAATACATATCAGTTGTCTAGTACCCATAACACAAGCTCTGCTTAGCTTGGGACTAGATGACGTTGTGTGTAAGATGTCCAAAACATAAATATAAACAACGCGGGAACTTTATAAACATGCATAATACGGTAAAAAAAAACGAAGACTCAAAACAATCATTTGTAGATAACACGAAACCCCATGTGGGATTTGAACACACAACACTTGGTGCAGTAGAAAGCGGTTTGGTGACCACTTAAACCTCTAAACCCCCAGCGGTCAATTAGTATGAGTAAGGGCCACCGCAGACTAGCTACTTTTAGCATCGGCGATCGGCGATTTGGCGACTGCATCGATGCTGCATCGCGTTTTAGTGACTTCCTGCGTTCGATCGCGGTATCGGAAACGCGCGTTTTAGCGACTGCTCAGATGCCAAATCGATGCTACCGGCATCCGAATGTGTGCGGAGAGTGGCGTTCAGCTGCTGTGTCGCGCTTCTAAAAAGCGACTCAATCTCCGCGTTTGGCGTTTTTAAGTGTGCGGTGTAGAGCGTTCGGTCGCCGTATTTAGCTTCTAAAAAGCGACTAGTTGCCGATCGCCGATGCTAAAAGTAGCTAGTCTGCGGTGGCCCTAAGTCATTCTAGTGTAACTATTTAGAAGTAGTAACCACTTACCTATATACTTACTTATATATTAACCCGCGGGTTTCGTAAAAGGCGACTAAGGAATAAACTACGCAAGACAACATCAATGCAAAGAGAAGGCTATACCAACCCGTCTGGCCAGCGTGGTATAGTAGGCAAAACCTCCTTTCTAAGGAGAGGCCTATGTCCAGCATTGGACTGTTAAAGGCTGTCGATGATGATGATGATGAATTACTTACCAAACATCGGTCCAAACAGCACTGTGACCACACCTAAGAGAACACACAAACGTACTCTTCTGTTGTTAGGAGCATATTTCACAATTACGCTCACTGTTTCCTTTACGTTTGATATATCGAAGAAAGTGCGGGCTAAATGACTACATCCTTTGCGGTCATGCTGTGGATGAAAAGTACAACTTCTTTTAATAAATGTTATTCAACTAGGTGTAATGTAAATGTACCTAACTCTTTTTTGGGACAAGAGGTTTTAACCGACAAAAATCTTTTTATTACGATCAGTTCTGAAAAAAATAGATGACGCCTTTTGATTTTGTCCCACTTTGATATTTTCAATTGGTTTTTTTAGTAATTTATCTATTAGGCTTCGCAACACATATGTCGGTTTTATCGTAAAAATGCGACAGATAGACAGACAAATTTTGGCATTAGACAGACATATTAGTTAGGAATTTAAAAAATGGAATCCTGAAGCACTAACTAGTACATAAATATTTTATTACTATCTTAATATAATTATTAGAAATATTTATTAAATGAAAATAATACACAGGAATAAATTGTATCTAAATTTTATAGATACATCTAAAGATAGACATAACCTGGATTTTGTTTAATTCTTTATTTAATTTTGGGCTTTTATCTAGTAAGGACAGGCCAAGTCCGCCGTAACACAGGATTTATATTTCTAAATGTTGTCTTTTATAACAAAAAAAAATACATATGAATCGGAGCATCTTTAACATCTTCAACTTTAGTCCTAAAGTTCTATTATTATATAAGACTTTAAAGTTTCAGTAAGAACACTTAACAACTGCCAATTGGATATATTCCATTAAATACTACAATACAAGCTTAACACAAACGTTGAACACGTGATATTGTAAATTGATGTTAATTCTAATAATTTAGTGATAAGAATCGATGAAATCATGCAAGTGAACTTTGTAACTTTTTTATAACACTGACGAATAAAGCCTAAACAAATTAATTTAAAACATTATGGATAATAGAGAAGTGATTGACTTAGAGCTGCTATTTTTATTTAGTTATAGATAGATTTACAGAATTTAGGGTGATATAAAACAGTTTAAATTCATAAATTACAGAAACAACACTTTAATAACTAAATCACTTTAAATTTATGTAGATGTCTAAATCTTTCAAAACCTCTCATTGAAGTTTTAGGTAAACATAGATGTTAGAAATCCTTTGATTCATTGACATAGATAATACGATCTGTTTTGAGTATACTCATGAAGGAAAAATGTATTTAAAAAAAAATACTTACTTTCTTCTGTTCACGGTTTCGCTTTGGGTCTTTGACCACGAAAATAATGTAGAGAATATTGAAAGCATTTAAGGACATAGATATTCCATATACACCATAGTATCCAAAATTCTTTAACAAAACTCCACTGAGTCCCATACCGATCGGAAAGGCAACTGTTATACAAAAGCTTACAAGACCCATTCTAAAGGTTCTATTCTCATTTGTAGTAATGGCACTGATATATGCAAACGCTGTTAAGAAGCAAATGCACCACCCTCCACTTAATCCTTCAATCAAAGACTCTGAGAAAACTGTTATTTCCAAATAGATTTCATAAAAGAAATACACATTAAACATATTATTAATAGACATTAGTAATAGTCCCGTCATTGGAATAATCATAAAAAGTTTTCTGTGTCCTGTTTTGTCAGAGAAAGAACCAACAAAAAGAGCAAAAATACAAGGTAATGTTGCCGTCATATATGTTTTCCAAGTAAGCGCCTTTGCTAGCAGTTTTTGTGTTTCTCTTTCATATTCATTATGGTTAACACCATTTTGTATTCTTAAAGAATCACAAATTTCTGTTGAGAAATTTAAATTCACCCGACATGCCTTTTCTAATTGGAGATTTTGAGATGACATCATGTTTAACATGGCTGCCGATACAAACAGCAAAAGACATGGTTCCACTGTTATATTTGAAAATATAAGACGAACTTTGTCACGAAAACTTAATTTATCTTTTTCTCCTGCCCCTGTTTCATCTTGTCTTAATGGGTCTATCTCTGTAGGTTCGACATGATTATAGTTGTACACCTTATTTTCTGTATTTGAATTCATTTTAAAAATCACAATTATTTTTTTCACACGAACACTTCCATTACCAATACTTCAGGCGGCTGTCAAAAGGTTTTATTAGCAACTAATGAATGATAATATACTCGTTATTCAATACGATACATCGTAAGTTCTGCTCAATGATAAGGTTGAACTCATTCTACTGAGCCTATCTTTGTAGACTAATCCCTGTTTATCACAATTATTGCCATTTAACTATGTATTTATATGAGACAATATATTTATTGTAATGTTGATTTTAGTGTTCATGATATTACTGAAAGATTTCTGAGTACGTTTTTACTTTTGTGTGGTTATGAAAAATTTCTTCTCTTATCTTATTAGTGTGCGAAAGTGACTACTCTCCCTGATGGAAAGTATAAGATGACCTCCTCCATTAACTTAACAAACCGTTATTGTTAGAAAGATGAAACTTTGCTTGGAAATGTGTTTTTATCAGGTCGACAAAGTGCTATAATAAAATTACGATAAATGGTTTATTCAACTTTAAAGCGTTTTTTTTTTTCAAACAAGACATCCCCCTCCCCTCTAAAAGCCAAAGGGCTTGCTCGAAAAACCTTAAAAAATGATCATAGGCCATTAAAACTTTATTGAAAAACTCTAGCGGTTTAGATAACTATGTAAGTTTAGGAGTTATAGAGGCTAAGTTGTGGAATGCGCTTGCTTGGAAAACTTAATTTAAAAAATAACGAAATAAAAAGTAAATTGCACGTTTTTTAAAATTTACTTGCCATTATGGGCAACTACCAAGCCTTTTCTAGGCGTGGCCTGACACTCACTCGGCCGAATTATTTTCTTAAAGTGTCTTGCATAGTAATAAAATAATAATAATAAATATTTCCTACATTTTACACACAACGCCATCTAATCCCCAAACTAAGCAGAGCTTGTATTATAGTGTAATTTTATTTCGCTTAGTACGCTTTAAAAAAAGCCACACAGTATTCCTTACAGTATCAGTACACTCAAAGAAATGGCTCCGAAAATCAGAAATTCTCCGAACACTCGAATGAATTTATCTTGTCATTTGAATATGAAAGATTGTTTTAAAGAAGTCTCAATATTATCTAACCAATTTTGTAGTACATTTTATAGTACATGTTCAATGCATTTGTCACTTTTAAGAATACGATAGCATTTATCTCAACAGTTATGAAGAAATCTTCGATAATCAGACTAATATTATATCATTCTTGTATAACACACTCTAAGCATGATTTGATAAGAGAATAGTTCTTTAACAATATTCAGATAGCGGCCAGTTTCTGTAAGTTAATCATGTAATCGTTTAATCTTTACTAAATTGATAAAAACTAAACAAGGAAAGAATACGAACAATACGTATAAACCAACATTTTACTAAAACAATATTTATTATTTTATGTTCGATTACCGACCCAATTTATATGTAGGTACTATATTATAGTGTATACAAAACTGGTGGGTTTTTTTTTACTAGTGTGTATTTTTAGCAGATACATCGCCGCCAATTTTTATACTAGTGGCTTAAAACATTTTATTTCATTAAATGAAAAAGGAACAAATTGAAATGATTTGAAATGTGTTTACTAAATTGATAAAAACTAAACAAGGAAAGAATACGAACAATACGTATAAAACCTACATTTTACTAAAACAATATTTCTTATTTTATTGGCGATTACCGACCCAATTTATATGTACTATATTAAAGTGTATACAAAACTGGTGGTTTTTTTTTTCATTAGTGTGTATTTTTAGCAGATACATCGCCGCCAAGTTTTATACTAGTGGCTTAAAATATTTCATTTCATTAAATGAAAAAGGACCAAATTGAAATGATTTGAAATGTTGAAATGAAAAAAAAGAAAATTTTTATTTACTAACATTCTTATGCAATATATACCTGCAACGTGCGGACAACCTACAAACACCTCTTAGGATTTATCTAGGTATTGGCGAGACGCTCACGTATTTAGTAGGTGTGTAAAATACATTAATATAGTACAATAATTTAAAAATAAAATAAAACATACATACAGTGAGGGTCCTCAACCCACCTCTTCTGTTACATACTTTGAACTTATTCTTGTAACCTTTCGAACTTGACCTGTATAATTTTTGAAGATTTTCAAGTACATAATTTCTTTAGGTAGTATGTGATTAGATGACTAATGAACTAATATTAACTGCATATTGAAGCAAAATCTAAACTCAATCATCGTCATTAATATTTTGTTGTACACCATTATATAGTGCTGTTAGCTAGATTTGGTGTGCTATATACCATGATGGTCAGACAAACGGAAAGATCGTTTCCAGTACAGGTAGTAGGTATTCCTTTTCTTTGTAGCGTTGTTGTCTAGCGTAGTTTTTCTCGTCTTTACTATTGAAATTTCCATGGGAGGAATATGGCATACTCCGTGTTATTCGTTATTTACATAGCGCCGCCACAAGAAAAAAAATGTACAATATTACTGGTAGGGATTAAAACGCCTACTAAACATTCAGCAACCTAAAATTTTCAACTTTGACTGCCTTGTTGGTCTAGTGGTTAGCGTATGCGGCTGCTGATCAAGAGGTCTCGGGTTCGATTCCCGGGTCAGACCAAATATTTGTGTGATCCACAAATATTTGTTTCGGAGTCTGGGTGTTTTTCTATGTTTATTATGTATGTATTTACAAAAAAAAAAAAAGTATGTTTATGTATTTATATCAGTTGTTTAGTACCCATAACACAAGCTCTGCTTACTTTGGGACTAGATGATGTTGTGTGTAAGTTGTCCAAATAAAAAAAAAAAAAAAAAAAAAAAAAAAAAAAAAAATACCTAGCAGTATTACTAAGCAAATAAAAGTAAAAAAGTAAAAAGTAACTAACATACAATCATTTTAAGTATTGTTTACAGGCGCTTATATAGTATGTTGGTGATTTTAAAACAGTACTTATATTTAAAACAGTAAAATATCATTGTCATCATAATGACTCACTGCTGGATTCAGGTCTCCTCTCATGAGGGGGCTAAGGTCATACGTCCCCACGCGAAAAAGAAGTGGCGTCAGAATAATCTTGTGTTTCTTAACAAAGGTTCATTGAACTCAAACTATATACGTTAAAGTAGTATATTCTATCCCACGTCTACAATTTAACTAATTTTCCAATTTTATTCAATTCAATTATTTCAAATTCAATTTTATTGGCTACTAGATTATCCGGATTATGTATTTTTATGAATTATATAGCTACCTGAGTGACCTCAATCTGAATGTGGAAAATGCGGCATGGTGACATACGTACATATGGCGGCATATTGAGGTATCGTTCCACGCATCGATTAAAGCACTTGGAATCATAATAAAAGGGAAATACGTGCGCTGTTAGTAAGTTACAGGTTTTTGCTCTTCGGCATGAGAAGTAAGAACCCAACCGTTTAGTTTGAGAGTGTATGATTACGAGTCTAAAGCGGGACTTCGAAGGCCAGCGCGTGGTGTTGAGGAAAGGAGTGATTGGTACCAGTTGCAGGATGCTTCGTGAAAGTATCGCAAGGTAGTTACGTCTATTCTATTAAGAAAAAAAAACAATAACTTTGGCTTTTGTAAAAACTGTGTACTACAAGAATCATAATAATAAAAAATTAAGGCTATTTACATTTAAAATATACAATGAAATAAATAAATAAATACATTACAAAGTGTCAGTCAAAATACCTTACAAAGTGAAACAGAATTATTACATCACTAGTCAGATTACTGTTACAACTCTACCTGCAATATTTCAAAGGTCTTAGGTTCGATTTAAGTATTAATTTTTGTTCTTTATAAACCTGTAGGTATACATTTTTATACATACACAAAATATCCTTTTTAAATACACAATTTTTTTATAGAATTTGGTGTACATTTTACACCAGACAGATTACAACGTTATCTATTCTCAAACTAAGCTGAACTTGTATGATGGGCACTAGACAACTGATATAAATACATAAACACACTTATTTTATAAAGACATATATATTTTTGATAGAAAATAAATACATAAATTAATAAGAATGAATACCGAAAATAATTCAAATACACTTATTATCCTTTATCTGAAAACTATTATGAAATCTCATTTTGATTAGATTGCGATTGTTTAAGTTGCTTCCTGTACTCGTAGAATAAATAACTGAAAAAAAAAAGTATTTCATTATAGTAGTACTTTAAATGAAATAATTAAAAGAAAGTAGAAAGTAAACAGGAAAAAGAAAACACAAGGAATGTTATGTTCAAAGATTATGGAAAGCTGAGAAACAAAATTAAATTTGTCTATACTTAATAATATATAATGCTCTTACCACAATACAACAAGGGCGGGAAACATTAGAAAAGCTCCTACAAGAAACACCGCTCCTGGCAGAACTTCTATCGTAGCCGAATATAATTTGGCATAAAGTGGTACGTATATTATTGGCGAGAAATTCTCAACTATTCCAACCACAGAACTTAGTCTACCTGCAAAGTAAAAAACCTTATCACACTTTAAATAAATTTCAAGAGTTTTGAACAAGCTTGATAAAGCTTGTTCAAAACTCAAAAACTTGATAAAGTACTTTTTAATATCAATAGAAAATGTACGAATGGAACAGCAGCAGAACAAGAGAAAGGATGGATGCTCATAAACTCTAATAGATGAAGGCAATCGATGCATGATGATTCACTACTAAAACACCTACCAATTTCATGCACATCAACCATTTTTGACATTATCGACCGCATGGCTAATAGTGAAACCCCGTTCATAAAATCAAACACCGGTCCTGAAATTATAAATGAACCATTCTTATATATAGTTTATAACATTGAAAACACATAAAATCCAAAGCAATCCAGTTCATAAGCGTGTTTGCGTAATAATTACTGTTGTAATATCAAAATTAACTGAACGAGGAAAGTATGTCACATGTTTTAAACAACATTTTATGATAATTATTTAATTAGGTGTAGACAATAATCAATAAATTTATTGTCAATTACTCAAGCTTTCTAGTTAATATAAATCAGATAACATGCATGCTGTTAAAGAATAGTAAAGTTGCAAAGAGAAACTTACCGATGTAAAATACAAGTCCAGTTTGAGCGAAACAATAGATGAACGACGCGGCCATTTTACTCAATATAGATATGATGCCTATTATAGAATCGTGCCATCCAAGATATTTGATCAAAAACAAAATTGAAAACCCCGTTCCTAAAACATAATTTTATTCATTAAATAAATATTTGGTATCGAAAACTCAAACAGTTAAATAAAAGACACAGAGTTTTAGTTTAACAGTGAATATTTAAAACAAACACTTATATGACATTACTTACCCACAAAGTTTGTGAATAAATTATAGCTTTGAAATAAACTATATTGGACTTCATCCCATTGGAATCTATATCTTACGGTTAGGTACATGATAGACGTTTCACCTGAAATATAATTAAAGTAAAACTAAATAAATGAAATATAAAATTCTACTTTTGGTGAATGCATGGTAAATATGGTAATACATTGGAACTACGACACATCTTAATACAGACACAATGATTGTGATAACCAAAGAAAGTGTTCTTGTACTCGGAGTAGTCATCATTTCAGCAGTGACCAAAAGTGGCCGAGGGCCTCTCCAATTGTAAGCCACTTGGTTAGATAGTAGTAGTAAAATAAGTATTTTGTTTATTTCCAATTTGTTGGACAGTCAATGTGGCAGTTATAGTGGATAAGATTTTGCATGATTCTGTCATGCAAATTATGCAAATGGTTATGTCTTCTTATCATAGAAGGTTTAATTAATTAGTGTATTGATATTGATATTATTTTTGACAGTGGTCTTTTGTTAAAACTGATGAAGTAATTAAAACTAAAATAAATTAAAAGTCTTTTTCAATAATTTAAGAGATATAATTTAACTACAAAAAAAATTATTACTAGATTTTAGCATATACAATGAATCATTAAAAGTTGTGAATATAATTACGGAACTTTTATTAAATCAACCCTGTAGCTATAGAAATCAATTGCACTTAGAATTTTAGACAAAATTCAAGTTTCGATAATGATATATTTTGTAAATGTGTAACCGAAGACTGCTTTTAAAGTGATTTGCTTAAATGAAAATATCTACGTAATTAAATACACAATAGTAATATATAACCAAATTATCATAATCATTTATAGCTTACCGTAAAATGGTCCAAATAGTACGATTACTACAAGCAAAAGGGTACACAAACGTAGCCTCCTACTATTAGGAGCCTTTTTGATAAGAATGTTTATTGAGTCCTTCGCATTTTTTATATTGAAAAAAGCACAAAGTAAACGACACCAATGAACGCTGCTATACTGCAATTAAAAAAACAATTAAATTAATCAAGTAACAGTCAAGATAAACCAAACAAGATGTTCCATAGTAGAAATAGAATTTTATGACTATATTCTATGACTCTATGATATATAAAAAAAAACTATTTAATTAACCAATTATATAGATATATATATTATTATATTCTAGATTAAGAGGTAATAAAAAAAACATTTGATCTAAATATAACACTTACCGCTTGTTGTTTAGGACTTCTCTTTGGATCTTGGATCACAAAAATGGTGTAAAGTAAACTAATAATATTTACGGAGATAAATATTGAAATTATACCATAGTATCCCAACGCCTTTAACATAACCCCACTTAGCACCGTTCCAACGGGTGAGGCAAGTGTTACACAAAATACCAGAATGCCTATTCTGAATGTTCTATCTTTGTTACTAGTAATAGCACTAATATATACAAAACATATCATAAATAAAATACACCACCCTCCACTTAAGCCTTCAATAATAGCCCCAGAAAGTACAACTGCTTCCAATGAGGTCTCATAAAAGAAATATACATGTATCACACTGTTAAAACCATTAAGTATGTGGCCAATTGTTGGAACCATTATGAAAAGTTTCCTGTGCCCTGTATTGTCAGAGAAAGAACCAACAAAAAGAGCAAGCATACAACTCAAAGTTGCCGTTATATAAGTCTTCCATGCAAGAGTATTTGCTAGCAGTTGCTGCGTGTCTCTTTCATAATCACTATGAGCCTCACCGTTCTGCAGTATCAAAGTATCACAAATTTCTGTGGAGAAGTTTAAATTCACTCTACATGCTTTTTCCAACTGCAAGTTCTGCGATGCCATATTGTGCAATGTATATGCAGTTATAACCATAAACATACATGGTTCTACAGTTATATTTTTGAATACGTTGATAAGTTTCTCTTTGAAGCTCGAATCTTCTTTTTCTATAACACCTTGACCATCTTCTCTTATATTTTTATTAAAATGTTCCGTATCATTATGGTTATTATTCTTTTTGGTTTCCATTTTAATATACACTTTTAACACATTACTCCTCACTTGAATGTGTTTACTTATTTATACTACGAATGATTCTGTGAAGATTGTATTTACAACGAGAGTATATAAGTGATCAATCTCTTGTACTAGATTACGATCGGCTTTGAGATATGTTGCTGATGACGAATACTCGTGTAGTTTACGATATTATTAGAATCGAGTCATATTTTGTCTGTCAATTTGATGACTGGTTAGACATTATAGTCATTTTAAATGAGCTACTATGATCTAAGTGGAGTAGATAATGAGAGCAACCACGGGACCCTCTCATACCGGTTGATGCAGGTGATCACTCGGAAGGGATGCTTCGGAGGTCACCTGTGTCTAATCGAAAAAGAGCCAACGCCTGAGTGCCACTGACTGAATGCCCTGCGTGTGGAGTTTTGATTCCTTTGGGAGTGTCGAAGTGTATCATAATAATAATAACATAATAACAACATTTATTAATGCTAAAATAAAGTACAGATTTTCCCATAAAAGTATCAGCTCTGGTGTCCACGATAAGATTAAACTTGTGTTGTGGATACCAGTTCCACACTTAGCAATAATGTTAAGTTACACACTTTAAACAATTTTATTTATAGACTGTCGGCGTTCGTGTATGTGTGTGTTTGTTTACGTATGTTAAAGTTAAAGAACAGTAAATTTAAGCAACATCTCCGTTTGTTCGTAGTCCTGATTGAGTAACCAGTCAGTGACTCTAATTTTAAATTTCGAATTTCGAAAGACCATAAATACCACAGTACTTGTGTGTGTGTAAGGGTGTTGTAAAAATGTCCTGCTATAACACGAAAATGTCGCTTTGCAAGTGCTGTTCTTTAAGTGACACTCGGGGTCTATGAGATCTGCGAGTCTTCTGATTTTCAGGATTATATTGTATGGTGTTGTGTTTACGTAGTACCGTTTGGAGCTCAAAGATTTTATGAGGAGTTTACATCCATTGCATAACTGAGTAGTAGGGAATCTCAAAGGTTTACAGTTAATAACTTTTAGTACTGCTCTTTATGCCCGTTCAAGCGGCAGTGGGATTGTTTTAAAACGCAAACAGATGTGCAGTATGCCACAATAGTCTGGCAGAGTGAGCTATAGATCGATTTGAGAACGTCAAGTCCAGCCGAGTGACGTAGTTTTCTGAACGCACATATGAACTTACGAACACGGGGCGTCTAACTATTTATATATCCATACCAATTTAACCCTGCAGTTGTCGCGCTCCTAAATGAGACAGCATTAACCGCATGAATTACATTATGTTAGTAGTCCTTTTTAAAATAGAGATAAAAAAAAATAAGTGCAAATTCTTTATTTTTATTAATAATATATACTTAATACAGTTTTTTAACTAGATATAGCCTATGATGATGATGAATGAAATTATAACACAACCTCTTTGTTACTAATATTTAAGAAAAATAAAAAACTTCACTAAATTGGCACAAAAATTACCGGTTTCGTTTTAATTAAGATCGCAATAAAAATAGTTGGTTAGTTTAAAGACCTTAGCAATGATTTTTTCTCAATCCTCTTGGTTTCACCATTGACTCAGAAGAGGAATTGGCAATTGTCAATCCAAGCCAGAGACAAGTAAATGGGGAAGTCACGACTGCAAACACTTTCGTGGTTTTTATTTGTTGTGTAAATGCGTTCAGAGATTTCGCGTTCTACTTTTGTTCAAAGGAATAGTTTTTGACCACAATATGTCATCAAGACCGATATAAAAGTCAGTGCGGCATCGTCGAGGAGATGGTTCACCACTTTCAGAGTTTTCGTCCGATTCCTCACTTATGTTGTCTTGCTTGTTCTAGTTCAGATTCATATTATTGCTCTTCCAAATGATCAACTTCCTCATCAGAGCTTGACTCAGGTTGATAATCATCGTTCTCGAACTTTATTTCATTCAAAGACGCCTCAATCTGAGAGGTTTGTTGAACGTCCATTTTTTGCTGAAAATATTAAGCAACGTCAATTTTCAAAAACAGAACATAATGAAAAGCAGTTAAAATTGAGATTTTACGTCAATTTCAATATAAAAATAAACATAAACAAAGAAGATATATACACTTTAAAATACTTACGTATTTGGTCGCACAGACTACCTGTGATGTCCAGGAACTTTGTGGAGCTATTGTACTTGTATTGTATATTGTATTGAGCTATGTAGTGCGACCTGTGCTTGCGTGCGACTCAGCGCATCCCCTCAATGTACATTTGAAAGTACCTAGCAGCACATGAATCTAACGCTTACTGTTTTAGAGAAATTTTGTATCAGTGGACTACGTATGCAGTCCACGCGACTACTGCAGGGTTAAAAGTTTGTCATTTATGTCAAGTATGCATTTATTGTTGAATAAACGGTCGAAAGAAAATATCTTATTTTCGTGTAAACTTAGAGGTTTAAGCTCTAGAAGCCCAATCATATTTTTGTAGACATAAAGCCCAATCATACGTCAAAATGACGTGTATTAGTAAAATTACTGTATTTGGTTGTTTCTTTACCTATACCTCGATACCTTGTAAGTTTTTGTTTTATTTATGTAACTTATAGGTCAAGTAAAGTAAAAGCTATGAATTTAGTAAAGTATACTTTTTATTTTAGTTTTACAATAACAACTTTAGGAACATAACAAAATATTACAAAATAAAAATCTAAACCTTTTGAAGTTTTCCTCATAGTTCTTTAAATTTTACAAAAGACGGCTCCTATAAATATTTTTCTTATAATTATTTTATCTCTTATCCATTTAAAATTGCAAATAAGTGGTTCAAATTCACCACATGGACTCCCATCAAGATTTTTATAGATTTTTCGAGTCATCCATTTAGCTTTTAGAGGGGGAAGCTGTTTTAACAAAAAATGCATTTTATAGTTGAATAACTCGCAAACGGATACCTAAAAGAACGTCGTCTTAGCAACCTATCAATGTTTTTAAAAGACCTATCTAATGATATTATACACAATGGGGTAGACATGATAAAAAAGATATCCCCACTTTACGCGTGTACCCCAAAATTTTATTTTAATGTAATTTTAATTTAACACTTTGTCAACGTAATAAAAAGACATATATATGCTAAGTTTTATCTTTCTAGCGCTAATTGTTTGGACGATAAGTCTGATGAACGATGACGAAACTATGAAGATTTCGAGTCACAATCTACGGAACCCTATGAAATGGTTTGTCTTAAGTTGTTTTTTGGTGACTAAGTGGGTCTTAACAAACCCATAAAAGAAACAGTGATGACTTTTTGCATTCTTAATCCGACACCGATACGAGATGTTAAAAGTGAAGTATTGCTAAAGTAAGATTCTGACACATCCTAAATGGATAATATTTAGATTGCAGTTGTCTAATTTCTGATAGTGAGACATTTGAAATGTCTTACTCTAATCTAATCACAGTAGCATACTATAATGTTCATTTAAAAAAAATGTTTATCTTACGTCAAGTGTGTATTATCTGCAAACTAGTACATAAAGCTTCTTCTAGGTAAAGTGATATTTACGGATAAAAATTGATCTTGAAATAAAACATATGTGTAGGCCATGGAGAGTGGTTAAAAAAGTATCTGTCACAAATTTGAGATATAGAGGTTGTAGAGGAACTGGTCTTCCTGCGTGTAGCATCCCTTTCTAGGTCGAGATCACTGACTGGCTGAGACTTGCTGAGTAACCACGTCGGGGTCACCACTGTAGATGAACGGGTATCGTGTCCCTCGTGACCAGGCGAGGTGATCATGCCTGGCGGGCCACTGCCGCACGGTTGACGTTGGGCAGTTGTGGATTTGCTAATCGGCGCGAGAATCTCTAAAACGCGACTCAGGATTAGTTACTCCTTGATTCAATGTTTCTTGGGTAGATGGCGCTGTGTGATATACTCGTATTCAAGGTCTATATATTTTTTGTCTTCACGCAATTGTTTAAATATGTTTTTACGAGAAAAAAATCACATTGATACAACAAGTAGTATTACATTGCACCAGCATAGCGATAGTGAACAATCAAGCTCAGATAACTTTTTCGATGATGAGAACAGTCCACACTTGATAACATAATCACTTCAATAACCTTTTATGAGATTTGCAGAGGTCTAAGTCGAAAGCGGCTGCAACAGTGGAAAGTTGTTCATTAAACCTATGGGATTCAGAGCAAAACAGGATCATTATAAATGAAAAATTTGGTCTGTATGACATATGAATATGTTCCAAGTAAGATGAACGTAAAATTCATATGTTTGGGAACCCAAACAAAAATAAAACATTACGGCCTGGCCACGAGTTTTGGTCTTAGCGAAAAGCGGAGCGGCGTCGGTGAGCGGTGCGTTTTGCACGCCACGAACCCTAGTAGCGGTTAGTTGCAGCGGCGACGGTGGACGTATTTAGGTAGTCGAAACGTGTTAAAAATCATGGCGTTATAAAAATTATCCCCTGTCTGTTTAGAAACAACTTTTTTTTTTAAATATGATAGAATGAGTGCACGAACTAAATAAAGATCGGTATTTAGATGGTGGATTTAGTGACCTATTCGAAGGTCCTACCTGTAAGAAGTAACTGATGTTTCCAAGTGTTTTGCTAAGTAGGTACTTACAGAGAGAAAAAACTTTAAATACTTGTCAACTACTTACATTGCGTATAAGACATACTAGTAGTTTCGTGTGTAGTTCTACTACAGACAAAACTACTGATATGTAAACTGTTTAGCTAATTAGGTACCTACTGACAGAGAAAAAAATTAACTTTTAAAACTTATCAACTATCCACCTACATTACGTAAACATACCAGTAGTTTTGTCAACATATCAGTAGCTTCGTTTGGTAGGTACCTAGGTTCTATCTAGGTTTTTGTGTTATAAATTTAAATTAAACGTAAGTACCATTATATTCCGGAAAACATTGTTTAATTTCTTCCCACAACCTTTTTATATTTATGTTGGGGATATTTTGACATCCATATAGGCGGTCTATTTAAAATTTCTGTTATAAAAGCCTCGGTATCCATTACCGCCATAACATCGTCTAAATTTTTTTGTTTTTATTTAACGCCGCTGAGTCCGTCACTCCTGCACCGCTGTCCACGCCGCTCTGTTTCGTGGCGTCGCACATACTAACTTGTGCCTTTGTTCCTGCCGCTCTCCATACCGCTCGCCGCTGTAGCAATTCGCTCGGCAAAAACCGCTAGCTTTTTCGCTATGAGCGGCGACTCGTGGCGTGCCTCGTACATTTTTATACTTTTGATATTACCGCTCGGCGTTTCGCTCTTAGCTGCCGCTCACAGCGGAAAGGTCGTGAATGGGCCGTTAAGTTGGGCTAAGTGATTTTTTTATCAAAGCTTTGGATGAGTCTAAACTTGCAATTCAATACCTCTGCTCTGTATTTCCTATTTTTTCCGCGGCTAATTAAAGGAATGAATACTTATGGGTTCTCAAATCAGTAGAATATTGGATGATAAAAATTTTTGAGAACCTATTATTATTATTAAAAAAAGCAGCCTAGAACTCTTTAATTGCAATTCGCGTCGATGGCAGTTTAAAAAGTAATTAAACGTCACCAATGGTGGATCGAGGTCGAAGTAAATAAAAATGTTTTATGTTTGTAATTTTTAGTAAAAATGTCTTTAATTATATAAAGAGCTTTTAACACGAAAAAACTTATAAATTACATATAAAAGTTGTCTACAGTTTTCCCCCAAGCCTTAAAATCCATTTTTCCGGAGAAAAAGCGATTCTAAAATTTTCTTGTTTTATTTTCTTAGTACACGTCTTTCGTTGTTAAAAAGTTCTTATATTCTTGGTGTTCTTGTTTTCTTCTAGTAAAATTTGAATGATTCCCATTCATCGTCATCATCACCAGCATATATCAGTCCACTGCTGGACATAGGCCTCTCCCATTGTACACCACTTTAATCGATTTTGGGCTTCTCGCATCAAGCTCCTGCCAGCCATCTTGCGCAAATCGTCACTCCACCTGGCCTGTGGGCGTCCTACACTACGTTTGACGAGACGCGGTCATCAGTAATTATGTAAAGCGTATTATTACCAACTATAGCCGGTTCCAAAAATAACGGGTCAGTCACATAAACCAATAACGGGTCAGTCACATAAACCCGAATATCTCCCGAACTACGTATGCCATCCTAATGAAACGAAGACTGTTCAATTGAGAATTTAATTATACAGATAAAAAATAAAATAAAACTTAGTTACACCCACAATATTAATCTTAAATTAAAAAAAAACTAAAGTAGTCATATTTTTCTTAAGATTACATTTTTTTTATGATTGTTTTTTTGCTGTTTTTCATCACTTTCTTCATTTAATACTTTGTATTGCCTCCACGTGATGAAGCCTCCAGTGATGAAAAACAGCAAAAAAACAATCATAAAAAAAATGTAATCTTAAGAAAAATATGACTACTTTAGTTTTTTTTTAATTTAAGATTAATATTGTGGGTGTAACTAAGTTTTATTTTATTTTTTATCTGTATAATTAAATTCTCAATTGAACAGTCTTCGTTTCATTAGGATGGCATACGTAGTTCGGGAGATATTCGGGTTTATGTGACTGACCCGTTATTTTTGGAACCGAGTGTAGTTAGTATATCGTGTTTTACATCTTTGTCAGTGTTTCCTGCAACATGCTACTTTAACGTGCCGCTTTCTAGTGATAAGATATGAGATTAGCGATGAAAAACTGTTACTGTTTCAGTTTTCATACTGTCATTATAAGATTACACATACGGTAAAATAAAAAAATCTCTGAGGTATTTGGCGACAAATAGCTTATAAAAAAAAGCGGCCAAGTGCGAGTCGGACTCGCCCATGAAGGGTTCCGAGCCAGCAAGTAACATCATATAAAAGTTCTTGTAGTTCGTTGTAACTTTCATCGATGTTTTTATACTAGTGTATTGATTGGATGAAAGGTATATTGCGTGTTACGATTTATGACGTATAAAAAAAAACTACTCACTAGATCTCGTTCAAACTAATTTTCGTTGGTAGTTTACATGGTAATGTACAACATATATTTTTTTTAGTTTTATCACTCTCTTACTTTAGAAGTTAGAGGGGGGGGGACACACATTTTTCCACTTTGGAAGTGTCTCTCGCGCAAACTATTCAGTTTAGAAAAAAATGATATTAGAAACCTCAACATCATTTTTGAAGACCTATCCATAGATACCCCACACGTATAGGTTTGATGAAAAAAAAAATTTTGAGTTTCAGTTCCAAGTATGGGGACCCCCAAAATGTATTGTTTTTTTTCTATTTTAATATAAAAATCTTAACGCGGTTCACAGAATACATCGACTGACCAAATTTCAACAGTATAGCTCTTATAGTTTCGGAAATAATTGGCTGTGACATACGGACGGACAGACAGACAGACAGACAGACTTGACGAATCTATAAGGGTTCCGTTTTTTGCCATTTGGCTACGGAACCCTAAAAACAGTGAGAAAGTACTGTAGCTTAAACTTTCAAATGAATAGGACGGCAGTCATAATTATATGACTATACTACAAAATATATAATGTTTATGATGTTGTAGGGCCACGCTGATTTCAGCACAAATGGGACAATTAGACCGGGCACAACTACCCTTACACAGAAGACCGACTCTTATATGATGACATTTGTGAAGTCATTGGTGAGTGTGAGACAGGAGGCCTTATGATGCAGGAGGACCTCCATAAGCTGCCTTAGTGTGGGTCACCATTCTGCATTGTTTGTACTCACAATGAGGATGGTGAGCGATACTTTTGATTCTATTCATGCTTTCCATCAGGCAGAGTAGTCATTTTGGTAGGCTTTATTATAAAAAAAAAAAACTCAAATTTTTGTCAGATTGTGCTAGAATAAAATGATTTAAAAAAAAAAATTTAGGGTACCTCCCCTACACGAAAAGTGAGCACATTTTTTTTTGAGTCTACCCCATGGTGTGGGGTATCATTAGATGGGACTTGGAAAACTAAATACAAAATTAACGCATTAATAAGTAAATATAACAATTATCTATTGGATAGGATTTTAAATCCACGCTCCTTTATGGATCACTGTGAATCCCTATTCAATGCGTGACCTGACACGTACTTGACCATTTTTTTTATAAAATATACAATACAAACTTTTGTAAAGAATATTAGCATTTATTGTGCGTTTTCACTAATAAAAAAAGTGATTTAGGATCAGATAGGGCAGAGATTCTAGTGTGAATTTTTATCAGATTAACACGATCTGTGACCGCGTTCGGCGTTGTGATTAAACAGCACTGAACCCTTTACAATCGCATAAATGAACGTGGTCACATTTGAGAGACAGTTGATGGGAAATAATCTCACACTAGTCCTTCTGCGTAAAAGATGTCTGAAGTTATTCTTACATATAGTACATTGTTCACCGAGGGAGGAAAGGGAACGATTACTGGCGAGGGAGCAGTTTGTGGCCCGAAGGCGCAACCTAGGGCCACAATACTCCAGAGTGCTTTATACTACACCCGTGAGGGATATTTAAAGTATTTTTAAAATAAAATCAAAAGGTAAGACACCGTGTAAGACACAATTTAGCTTAGAATTTGCCCAATATTTCGCGCTTCTTTTGTTTTTTTTTATTCTTCACATTATTTGAATATGAAATTAAAATTAAATTACCTATATTAAAACTCCTTGGGCAGGCGCGCGCCATAGATAAGACAACTTTCTCTTCCGCTAAAACATGTTAGAAATGGATTTTCATTCATTTTTTCCTCTCGCTTATTCAGGTCAAGGAAAAGACTAACGTTCTCTTTTCATTTTCAGGGAATATTGTCTACTGTCCCAATCAGGTGTAGTATAAAAGCTTTTTCCGTCTGCTTCGCCCATGTCAGTCATCGCTATAAGGAGTAGCCCATGTCCTTAAAATCAAAGTATGTCAATGCCAGATTTCATTGAAATCGATTCAGCGGCTTTGACAATGAAAGCATAACAGAGAGAGTTACTAGTTAGTTTTTATAATTGTTTAAATTTCAAACTACTACTTCAAAGTTTCGAAACAAGCGCCTAATAAAATTAGGTTTAAACGTTTGATTAACATCTGATTACAAAGGTGATGTTATAAAAGGCGCTTATTCGGTAGTTTATGATAACTTTATATAAGAAAAAAAGAAAAAAAAATGTTTAAATAAACATAACGGCTCTCTTTACTTTATGTGTTTTCGTTCTAATTTATTTCAAGTATTTTATTTTAGTGTAGACTACTCGTTGATTTAATAGTAAGTAAAGCGCACGAGGCTGCAGGCCGAGAAAAAAAGTCTTAATAGCAGCCCTTAGCATGGACGTTTGGAAGTGTTTACGCCCGTGCCTCGAAAAGCACGGTAAGCCATGGGTCCCATTCTCTCCCCTGTCGTTTCTTATTGCCGTCCTATCGGATTGTGAGGAAACAGAGAATGCACCTGTGTTTGCGTTGATTCGTCTCCGTTAAGACTGGTCACCGTGGCCGAAGTCAGCTGAGAGTACATCATCACTTATGCCTAAATATGTTCTGTCTCCATTATTTTTCTAAACTAATCTCCAAGTCAGATTTAGAACTTTATGTATTGTAAAAATAGTCAGAAAGTAGGGCACGCTTGTCAAGGTCTTCATACTTTAGACCTCAAGAGCTCTTTATAAAAAAAAAAACTATAATTTGATTTGATATTTCGATGATTAATTCAGCTGCTGTAAACTTCGAAACTTCGTTGTTATTATTTCCCCACTTAGTGTAGAGCACACTCTAGCCATGTGGCGGGACAACTTACAAGAAGGCCGGCGGCGACTGGCAAAATGCATCAGCTCGAAGCCCTGTGGTGAGCCTTGAGAGAGGCCTATGTCAGTAGTTGACTGCAATGGATTGATGATGATGAAAGTTTTTAGTAGCCTCACATTCAAAATGAAATTACGTGATCTATTTCGGAATGAAATCATAAGGTTAGTACCTACCCGACTGAGTACTTACATATTATAATTAATTTATGTATCTATATTATATGTGGTGTGTCCATGTCTCCGGATTGTCCGTGTGGTGACGGATTGAGAATACAGTGTCATCACCCCTATTATCCCTATGGGTGTCGTAAGTACCGACAAAGGGATAAACCACGCAGAATACTAGAAACAAACTCTTTACCAACTCGTCTGGCCAGCGTGGTATAGTAGTCCAAAACCTTGTCTCTAAGGTGAGACCTATGTCCAGCAATGGACTGTTAAAGGCTGTTAACGTTTTTTTAATTTATTTTTTATTTTTATTTAAATAAATAAATATTTCGGACATTTTACACACAACGCCATCTAGTCCCCAAAGTAAGCAGAGCTTGTATAATGGGTAACTAGACAACTGATATAAATACATAAACATACTTTTTTTTTGTAAATACATACATATTATACATAGAAAATACCCAAACTCCGAAACAAATATTTGCGGATCACAAAGATTTGGTCCGACCCGGGAATCGAACCCGAGAGCTCTTGATTAGTAGTTGCCTACGCTAACCACTAGACCAACGAGGCAGATGATGGTGATGTAGTGTGAAGAATTACTTAATGGTATCTTTACGTCTATGAGTACATTTGTAATATTAAGCAGTGTATTTGTATATACTAGTTACTTATATAATGTTATGTCAAAGTTTATTTGAAATATTAAACCTCTTTTTTTTCAATTCATGTTATGCCACAAACGGTCACCCATCTAGTCAGTAGGACCGCGCCGGTGTTGCTTACCCTCGGTGATTGTTTCCAATCGTCTATAGAGGAGTTACTTGGCTATGAGTGCTTCAGCGCTATGTACATTTTGTTTAAATAAAGAAATAAAATAGAATACAATTTATTTCTCCACTTGACAGTTACATAATTGTTTGATAATTAAAAGAAAATGTTAATTTTGAATATGTTTATTCGTTTCTTTTATAAAAAAATGAAATAAATCAATTGTGACGTTACACACAAGTTATCAAAACAAACATACTTTTGAGGTTCTTTAAATGTTAACTAATGTATTATTTAAAATAAAATTACTTAAAGAGTGTGGACCTCTTAAGCTATACTTTTATAAATCAGTCATATAATTTCATTACCTAAACTATTTAGCCAGGTTCACCTTACTTTTATTAGAATTTAAGGGATAATTTACAAGAAAATCATTTTAATTCTGATAGTTGAGGTAAGACTACCAAGTTACTATCAGTCTCAAATTAAATTATTTAATGTACATTATCATTATAATACTAATTACATCTATCGTATACATATTTACATATTTAGGAATATAGTGACTGCAGCTCTAGTAAATATTAAGTTACTATAGGAGTCAACGTTATCCTTTATAAAATTACTAAATTTACAGTTTCTAGATTAAAAAATAGTCAATAAATAATAACTTATCATAACTTAACAATACTAATTGAATGAGTTTGATTTTTGGAAATTCTACAAGTTTTCCAATTTATTTAATATTGAGAATTCGATACCAAAATTTCATTTTGACTTTACGCATACATACATACATATACACACGCATATCCACATCAACATATTATATGATCTCCTTATGCTAAAAAAATGTGAATACAGTTTTTCACTTTAACAGTCGTGTTTCCCTCTGAACCTTATATAACCTTATGTATATAATAATACATACTTCTTATAATACTTAAAGCTAATGTTAAATCTGACTTTGATTACCCTGCGATTGTACAACTTTCACTCTGTGTTCGTAGAATAAATAACTGAAAATAAAATATTTCGTTTAATTATTATTGTATTTTATATTACCAAAATTAGACAAGCGAAAAATATGCAACTTGCCTTTAAAGCCAAAACATAAATATTACAGTGATTTCTAAAATTAAAAAAGATATAATAAAACGCTGTTTTTTTTTGTAGTACATGATGAACTAACCTTAATACAACAACAGCAGGAAGCATAAGAAGACCTCCTACAAGAAATACTGCTCCCGGAAGAGCTTCCATTGTAGCCGAATACACCTTGGCGTAAAGCGGCACGTATATCAGAGGTGACAGATTCTCAACTATTCCAACTAGAGAACTTAGTTTACCTAGAAAGGAAATAAAAAAAGTATAAGTATTTTCTTTGAAACAGAATATAAATAAATGTTTTTAAACTTTCGTGACTTTTACACATAGTAATGTTTTTGCTGTGAAAGGGACATAACTGTGATAACACCGCTCGTGGTCACCCGAGAGCACGAGCGGTGTAACTTGTTCAAAACTTTGGAAAGTAGAAGGTTATCATAACCTTTTTAATTTTATCGCGAATAAGTCCCGCTCACAGTAAAAAACATGAGAATTTAAATAATAGAAATTGTTTTATTTTTAATGAAATTTAAATAATAATTTGCGATTTTGTTAAGACCTTAATCCTTTCATCGCAATTATTTATATTAAATCCATAGCACCAGCAAGATTAATGATCTATGGCGTTTGATGGAAGTTTGATCTACACTATGACAGTAATATAAAATATTTTCAGTTAAAATATATCAGAAAATTCTGCTATGAGCTCACCTATTTCATGTGGTTCAACCATTTTAGACATTATTGACCGCATGGCCAATAGTGGAATCCCATTCATTATATCAATCACCGGTCCTGAAATAATACATTTTCATTATTTTATTAGGCAAAAATACTTCTATTTGTCCAAAAGTGACATGTTTGCCAAATCTGTTCAAATATCTTCGATCACTTTACACAATTACAAGCAAGTTATTTTCAATAATAATAAAAGGTTTTTGAATTTTATATTAATAAGAATGTGATAATGTGAACTTTTCAAGAATAGTAGTTTCATAAAATATTGTAAAAATGCTTACCGAAGTAAAATGCTAATTCAGTTCGAGCAAAGCAATACACAAACGAGGCGGCAATTTTACTCAATGTAGAAATGAGGCCCAGCAAAGAATCGTGCCACCCAAGACATTTGATTAAAACCAAAATTGACAACGCCGTACCTGCAATACAATTTCAGTGATTATGTATACTATCAAGAAGGGCTGGTGGTTATACTACAATTCATATTCGAAATGTACGAATGAAGAATATCTGTACTGATGTACAACCACAGATCAAGATAGTACAAGAATCATAAACATTGAAATGCTACTCACCCAAAAAATTTGTGAATAAATTAAAGCTCTGGAATACACTATATTGGACTTCATCCCATTGAAATCTGTATCTCACGGCCAAGTACATAATTGATGTTTCACCTGAAACAGAATTTAAGTTTATTAAACTAAAGAATAATAAATATCAACTAAACAATTTAAAGGAACCAGAAAAATACCATTCTACTGATTATTTAAAAAAATATCATGACACAAAATTACTATTATAAAAATTTCACAATTTACAGAACAGTAGCGTATACAGTATTTTAAACGAATTCTTTTATAAAAGTCAAATAAAAATTAGAAAATCGAGTAGTGTAGGTTGATACTTTTTAAAACTATATTTACGCATTTGATTTATCAGAGTTCTGAAATTAATCTTCTTTTTTAAATTTAACGAAAGACGATAACAAAATTGAATAGGATGTGAGTACCAGAGATTGATGAAGCTTAAGTTACAGAACGTGCGTGAAATAAAATTCTCAATATTTCTTTGTAAAGTAATAAATGACACATAACAATATAAATAAGTAACCATTACTTACCGTAAAATGATCCAAATAGTACAATCACGACCAGCAAGAGGACACACAAACGTATTCTTCTGCTATTAGGGGCCTTGCGGATAACTACATTCATTGTGTCTTTCACATTTGAGATATTGAAGAAAGCACGGAGTAATTGACACATGTTTGCGCCGTTGTACTGTGGATGACAGAACAGATTAAAATTTGTCAAATACTATGGTGAGGGTTATGATAATTGTTAAATTCATCAAAAATACAATTATGCAGAGATAAAGGTATTTTACTAGCTTCATAACTCATCACTATATACAAAACTAATTAATTACTAAAATAATATATGACCCTTACCATTTCTTGTTCAGGGCTCTTCTTTGGGTCTTTGACCACAAAAATAGTGTATAGTACACTGACTATATTTAATGAGATAAATATTCCAGTTATACCGTAGTATCCAAGTGCATTTAATAAAACCCCACTTAGCGCCGTTCCAATAGGGGATGCAAGAGATACACCAAATATTAGAATCCCAATCCTAAAGGTTCTATCTTTGTTACTGGTAATAGCACTGATATATGCAAAACTTATCATGAATAAAATACCCCACCCTCCACTCAATCCATCAATAACAGCTCCGGTAAAGACAAGAGTTTCCAATGTGAGTTCATAGAAGAAATATAAATTTATTATGCTGTTAAAACCATTGACTATAAGTCCAGTTGTAGGAATTATCAAGAAAAGTTTTCGGTGTCCTGTTTTGTCAGAGAAAGAACCGACTAAAAGGGCAATAATACAGGTCATTGTTGCCGTTATATAAGTTTTCCATGTGAGAGCACTTGCTATTAGTTGCTGCGTTTCTCTCTCGTAAATACTATTAGCTTCACCGTCTTGGTGTATCAAGGAATCACAAATTTCTGAAGAAAAGTTCAAATTCACTCTACATGCTTTTTCCAACTGCAAGTTTTGCGATGCCATATTATACAAAGAGCTTGCAGTTATGACTATAAACATAATTGGTTCTACAGTTATGTTTCTGAATACATTGTAAACTTTCTCTTTGAAGCTCAAATCTTCTGTTTCTATTAAGCCTTGATTATCTAATCCCATATGGGTATTATCATGCTCCATTTGATTATAATTATTGTCTTTTTCTGTTTTGGTATTCATTTTATAAACCTTTTTTGTACGTTAATTTACTTTTCACTTAAATGTATATACTTGTTTATGTTACGAATATTATGAGCGACTGTATGTAGGTTTGATTTGAAATGAGAATATATAAGTGATGAACAATCTCTTGTACTGGATCATTATCAGCTTTGTGATAACATTTTCGATGACAAATACTCGCGTAACTATTTGATATTGTTTCAATCACGTCATTTTTTTGTCTTTCTTGTATAAACTAGTTAGTTCTTACTGTTTACAATATTTTATACTTTGGTGTTCACTTCATGGGTAACGGATTATTATTTTTTAACAAACATTTTCCTGTTTCACTGATTTAATAAGGAGCTGATAATTGATAAAAAAAATAATTTTGTTTGTGCATTTATTTATTTTAGTCTCACTTCATTATTTAATGTCCTTAGGTGTAGTTTTTAGGGTTCCGTAGCCAAATGGCAAAAAACGGAACCCATAAAGATTCGTCATGTCTGTCTGTCTGTCTGTCCGTCCGTATGTCACAGCCACTTTTTTCCGAAACCATAAGAGCTATACTGTTGAAATTTGGTCAGTAGATGTATTCTGTGAACCGCATTAAGATTTTTACACAAAAATAGAAAAAAAAAACATTAAATTTTGGGGGTCTCCATACTTAGAACTGAAACTCAAAAAATTTTTTTTCATCAAACTCATACGTGTATCTATGGAAAAGTGTTCAAAAATGATGTTGAGGTTTCTAATAACTTAACTCGCCTAATTGTCAAGTTTGTAAAAAGGCTGAGGATGTATTAGACCGTTTAGAGGAGTGTGTCAAGAATGAAGAGGAAAGAAATAAAATAATTAGGCAATTAAACATAAATAGGCTAGAATTAGGTGCATTTACTAGCATCTTATCAAGATCTACATCACGTGAGGCTAAAATGTTATATGCACTCGCAAAAATACCGAAATAATGTAGATACTTTTGCGAGTATATAATAGGTTAAGATAGTTACATAAGCAGTAGATGATAGTATTTTACTTAAACATTGTTCCTATGTTTTTAGTTTTTAATGTTTATTTGTTTTTGTTTGTTTTTTTAAAAGACAACTCCCGCATTAGGAATATAAATTCCTGTGTCGCGGGGGACTTTACAAACATACATGAAACGGACACAAAGAACACCCAGACTCAGAACAACAAATTGTGAATCACAAAAAGTGTTGTCCTACGTGGGATTTGAACCCACGACACTTGGCGTAGTAGGAAGCGGCGTGGCGACCGCTTAAGCCACTAGGCCAACCGTGCAGTCAGTTTATAAAGAATAAGTTAAGATATAACTGGCATGAACTCTGTTCGAAAGTTCCTTATTAAAAATAAAGATTAAAAAAAAACTAACTAACCAGCGGCGCGGTGGCCTACTAATCAACGATAATAAAATGCAATTGCGGGCCGTATAGTGACCCACAGTTTGGAGTGTGCACTATAAATACTGCATTGGCTAGAATTTATTGATGATAGTGACCCCTACTTTTGATTCTATTCATGCTTTCCATCAAGCAGAGTAGAGCAATTTTAGCAGGTTTTAATACTTCATATAAAAATTCTAATTTCAGTCACATTGCGTAAGGGCTAACTAATTGCCATCAACGAACGTTATATTAATTTGTAAAAAAATGCAATGAAAAGTACACAAGAAGAAAAATAAATGTTAGAAGACGGATATTCATTTGTCAGACGTAAATCCCAGCAAACCTTGAGAAGGCATACTACTAAGTATTTACATTATAAGGCCTAGGCTTCCTTTTCATTCGGAGAAGCGAGCGTCATCGCGTCTCAATCAGGTGTGCTAAAATACATTAAAAAGATAAATAACACAAAAATTTCTAATTTGCTAATTTCTTTTCCGGTCTAATAAAGATATTCCGAGCATTGACCTTTCCATTGTTCGCTGTGCAACAAGAAGTTTTTGAGCAGACTTCTCTGTCAAGGTTGTGGTCTCCATCCCGTACGAGAAGACCGGCAGAACACACTGGTTAAACACCTTGGTCTTGAGGTGCTGGGCGATTTTCTTAGACCGTAGGATATGGCTGTTTGCTCCAAAAGATGCCCATGCCTGTGCAATACGTCTGTCAATCTGCGCCACCTGATTTTCCAACGCCAGAGTGATTTTGTGGCCCAAATAAATGTAGTGGTCGACGAGTTCTACAGGAAGTTCGTGATTTTCCGCCTCTTGGATGTTTTACAATTATTTCTTTATAAAAATTAAATTGCTGCAGCATTTATTTTGTTGGTATTGAGGTGAGCTATAAAACTGTAGTACAACACTTTACACAAAATAGTGATTTTATTGGGCTTTTTTTTAACACCTTGGCTTACTATATAAGTTTTCATACAGGTCCCTAACTTTTTGAAAACATTCCATTGAACTGTCCGTCAGGGATAATTTACAATTCTTATAGTGAAATAATTTTTC
Source organism: Phragmatobia fuliginosa (assembly GCA_932526445.1). Taxonomy (NCBI): domain Eukaryota; kingdom Metazoa; phylum Arthropoda; class Insecta; order Lepidoptera; family Erebidae; genus Phragmatobia; species Phragmatobia fuliginosa. The sequence continues at coordinate 20,329,380 of OW052061.1, forward strand.
AAATCGGTCATTAAATTCAAACATTAAATTTAAAAAAGTTACACTTAAAAATAGTAGCTGACAGTAAAATAAGAATGTGATGTAATCAGTTGACTAACTTCCGACAGAGAATTATTTGAGATGATTTTGTCTAATCTAATCAGAATAGCGTAATGCCATGTTCCTTTTTAAATTGCATATTTGACATCAAATAATAACATTATCTGTATTTTCGTGGTGACTCATTTTAAGTGCAAGTCATTTAGTTACTTTATATACTCATAACATTCCGAGTGCTTTCTTTATCGTTACATAAACATTCACAAAAGGTGTGTAGGGCGTTTTTCTATTATGCTCATTTATTTTGATAATACCATGAGCACACAGTCGCATGACGCATCTGAGTCATAGGAGTCAATATTATCTATAGCCGGTTCCAAAAATAACGGGTCAGTCACATAAACCAATAACGGGTCAGTCACATAAACCCGAATATCTCCCGAACTACGTATGCCATCCTAATGAAACGAAGACTGTTCAATTGAGAATTTAATTATACAGATAAAAAATAAAATAAAACTTAGTTACACCCACAATATTAATCTTAAATTAAAAAAAAACTAAAGTAGTCATATTTTTCTTAAGATTACATTTTTTTTATGATTGTTTTTTTGCTGTTTTTCATCACTTTCTTCATTTAATACTTTGTATTGCCTCCACGTGATGAAGCCTCCAGTGATGAAAAACAGCAAAAAAACAATCATAAAAAAAATGTAATCTTAAGAAAAATATGACTACTTTAGTTTTTTTTAATTTAAGATTAATATTGTGGGTGTAACTAAGTTTTATTTTATTTTTTATCTGTATAATTAAATTCTCAATTGAACAGTCTTCGTTTCATTAGGATGGCATACGTAGTTCGGGAGATATTCGGGTTTATGTGACTGACCCGTTATTTTTGGAACCGAGTGTATATGGAGTACAAAAGGAAAAATCTATATATTTTAAACAAAAGAGAAAATAATCTGAAAATATAGTAAGAAAGTAGGAGCATTGGCTTAACACAAAATCGGCACAATTACTAATTAGTTTTGTTTGTTTGTTTCGTTCATCTTTTGGCTGTCGGGCCCCGTCGATGCCCTCTCGGTCGGAAACGGCGGGAAGAGCAATGATGATGAAATCAGATATAGGGGCAGCTGTTCTAAGAATCCGTTTCAAGATCACCGCCCTTGAGCCATATGTCGGACCTCTCTGAGCCAGGCCAGCCAACCGGCCTGGTCTGCGGACGCTTACCTGAGTGATGGCCAAACGGGAAGCTAGTACTGTTAAAGAAGTGGAACGGTAGTCAATTCGGCTGCGGCCCTATAGGCCTATCGTGTTGCTAGACGAGGCAGGTAAACTGTAGGAGAGGGTGCTCTCTGCCCGCATCGTCCAGCACCTCTGTGAGGTGGGCCCCGATCTGTCGAACGCCCGATTCGGCTTTCGAGAGGGGCGTCTGACGATCGATGCCGTGTTGCGTATGAGGGTTGCCAACGCATTCAAAAGTCTTCCATTTAGCTGTACCAGGTAACAAGGGGTGCCAGAATACCTAAGGCGGTTAGTATCATGCTATTTAGAGGAAGACCGAAAGGGAATTTTGACATGTCTGTCCTCAGACCACTCTTGTGGAATATGGTGGACGCATCACGCGAGTGGAGACGAAGGTAAAATAGTATTAAATCAACTTTAAATGCATTTGTTGATGTCATATGTTAGCTGTTATTCAAGGATGTTTAAGTGAAGTGCTTTTTCTGTTCTTTCGGACTTTTAACTGGTTCGGTGGCATAGTAGTAGTGTGCAATGGCTATGTTTGAGGTATCGGGTTCAAATCCTATGTCGAATCAAATGTTTGTATGATCTACAGATGTTTATCACGGAGTTTGGGTGTTTTCTATGTATAATATGGACAAGTATGTATTTATAAAGTAATTATATGAGTATTCCATCTCAATCTAGCTTCATAGCAGAAGCTGTGTTTACTTTGAAACTAGTTGGCATAGTGTTAGATGTTCGAAATATTTATTTATTATTTAATACTGATTCGTCATCATCATAAGATTGTGACTAGCTATTATAGCTGTATATGTTATAGCTATATTGGTGGCTGCATTAGTATTACTAAAAATTAAGTAGTAGCTATCTCACATGTTTACCTTCCTCTATGATCACGGGTCCTTCAAGCGGGGCGTGAAGAAGCATCTTACTACTCCGCCATAGTGTGGTTTGCCATTCTGTATTGTCCGTCAACTCCTGGACGCTGTTCATGATTTCTATCATGCAAAGAAGAGTCATTTGACAGCTAATATATGTGAGTTGCTCTGATAAATCCGGATAAGACATTTTAGATTGATCAAGGGGATTTTTTTTTCAGTAAATCCAGGAGTGACGGTCACCACTCTCATCGCACATTGCATTATGATGAAGCATACTATGACGACCTAATGATATGTTATTTCTTTTGGTTTGGTTTATTGGTGGTTTTAAATCTCTTCTTCCGAGCCTTATTCCAAAGTTTATTTGGGGTCGGCTACTAGTTCAACCGGTTTTACCTGGATTTCAGTTTTTTCACGGAGCGACTGGCATCGGACCTCCGCAACCCTAAAGGAGAACTGAAATTCGAAGATTGAACTACATCTTTAAAAATAAAAAGCGTCTGTTTTTAATTATCAATTAACAGCTTTTCAGTGACTGAATATGAAAGTTAATAAAACATTTACATAAAAGAAACAATTTTTATTTATTTTTGTTCCAGCTTATTCCTACAATCACTGGATTAATTTTGACAGTACCAGGAGTTTTACTGACTGATAACTGATGTTATTCTGATGGCAAGCTTGGGTAGAATCCGTGAATGGTGGTTACTATCCTCATATTAAATTCAGACAATTCAGAATGGTAACAATCACTATGGTGACCTAATGAGATGCGTCTGCATCTTTAGATCTCCGATCTTGCACTTACAAACGAAATAAAACATCGCAATTTTTTTCATTTTTAATCGATCTTCTATGCAAAATTAGTATCGCCCCGGTCGATTTACAATAACAGACTTAAAGATATAAAAAAACAAGTCTAGTCAAGTAAATTCTAAATATGGGCTTGCGAGAGAAAAAAATGTGTTTCGTTGTAATATTATATTACAGATTGACATTTAGTTTGTAGAATTTACGAACAAAACGTTGAATATAATGTAAGTATTATAAAGATTATTAATGATTAAATTTGGAAGGTGAGGTGCGATTTTTATGACTTCTAAATGTACTTCAAGTACATAGAAAACACCCAAACTCCGAAACAAATATTTGTGGATCACACAAATATTTGGTCCGACCCGGGAATCGAACCCGAGACCTCTTGATCAGCAGCCGCATACGCTAACCTACTGTTTATTAGAAAAAAAGTATAACACAAGATCCTTAAAGAAGGACACGAGCCAAAGGATTGAAGTCCTATAAATTTGATTTTACCGAGGAATGCTTCAGATTAGCTGGATTCATCGAGGTTCTCCGACGTATGCAAAAGCCCATGAGCTACTTTCAACCGACTTGGGTCATATTTTCCGTCACCCACAGTACTGCCTTATTGGTCTAATAATGGAAAAAAAATCTGGCAAACGCCACACAAGAAGGCGAAGAAAATCGCAATTCAGAAACATTAGAGAATGGACTGGGATCGCCAGTTAGAAGAACTGTTTCATCTGACAAAAGACGGAAAATAATATGCAGAGTTGACGGGCAAGCTCCATAACACTAGGCGCACACTAGGCGACACGCGACAGCGACAGCTCGACGACTTGACGCGACGACAGGCTGCGACCGACAAACTCCATATAGACCAGGGTAGAAGCCTCTTAAAATAACAAAAAGTGAATATAAATTATAGTAGGATGAAACCCATTGTAAAAGGAGGAGAATAGTACAAAAAATAAAGGAAAAATGAATTACGGGTGATCTGAGGTCGGGAAGGGGGAGAGGGAGGGCATTTTAAGGGAAAAAAATGGCTTATCTCGATTTCCGGCAAAACTACAAGTCCTATGGAAAAAAGTAAATGGCAAAGTTGTCGGTGATAAAAAGATTTACATCTTTTGCATTTACACTTTTTTCAAATAACCTCAAATTTTATGTAAAAAATTCGAAAAACCAAGTTTTTGGTTTTTTATCTTATCCTTTACAAATAAAAAATTTTTTTACGAAATTTTGTGAAATCTTAGCTTTTCATGTCCTTAATACACCGTAATTTATTTGATTTGAAATATCTATTTTACCTCATTTTGACTGAATACCGAAAAAAACCCTAATTTTAAATAAAAAATTCACCCGTCATAATATGAACTTTTTTCAAAAAAATAGGGTAATTTCTATTCAACGAAATCTCTACTTCTCGATGGTGCATATATATATATATATATATATATATATATATATATATATATATATATTTCCATAAAAAAATCTTCTCAGAAAATGCAAAAAATGAAAAAATTCGAATTCGATTCTTTTTAATCGTTATTGAGATATTAAAATTTACATTTCAATCACTCGAAAAACGTATGATTGCATGTTTCAATGATAAACAAAAATATTGCTCCACACAATCAACGCAAATAGAACACTAGAGTTTTTATCTGTTTGTCTGTGCGTTCTTGCAAACCAATCTCAGAAACGGATTGAGATTTAGTTTTCACTAATATTTTGTGGCAAGAGTTTGTTTAACGTCACTCGGCTCTATAATCACGTCAAACATTTAACTAATTTATTACTAAATCAATTAATTATTTAACTACTATTATTATTACAAAGTCATTATTCCACGCGGACGAAGTCGCGGGCATAGCTAGTAATTAGTGTGATTTTATTCCTTTTGTAAATTTTATTCCAATGCTTATCAACGGTTATGCCTAGGAATAAAACAGGATACGATCATATAACGTTTGTTTTTCCAGAGAGACAGAAGTGGAAAGTGGGTTTATATTTAGAATTTACGTAAATAGGTTTCTAATATAAGAGAATCATATTTATTGAGGGCTTTTATTTATTTTCTTTGTAAATATAAAATAAAGTTTACTGTATTTAACATTAATTATCAGAAAATATATATTAGTGAGATTATTTTAAAGTGAAATAATGTTTGATATAAAATATCTAACGTAATCTCACCAAAGCAATTCCAATTTACTTAAATGATCATTAACATTTAAGGTATTGCCAATTACTATTAGAATCATGCTCCTACATGAGTCAGCATTTTTTCTTCTTTTTTTATATGTATTTTGCCTGCCAATTTATTCTACTACCTGGTGAAAACCCTGGGTAGAATCCAAGAGTGGGGATGTCTACACTTGCTGCGAATGCAGACAATAAAGTATGGCGGCCCATACTATGGCGGCTTAGGCGATTCACACACTGCACCGCGCTACGTCGCGTAGCGCGGAGCGGCAGATTTTAATATTGTATGCAAGTACATCGATTAGTATAGAAAACACGCCAGGTCCAACACACCGAACACGCGTCTAGGCGCGTGAGCGCGTGCGGCTAGCAGATTCGGGATTGGCTGCAATGGCTGACCCGCGCCTACGCGCGTGTTCGCGTCGCCAGTGTGTGAATCGCCTTAGTGAGATGCTTTTTCACGCCCCGCTTAAAGGACGCGGGAAGGAAACACGTGAGTAAATTAGTGCAATTTATAATTATTTCAAATTGTATTTGTTACCTATTGTATTTAAAATTGATATGAGATAAATATAGCTGAGTATCGAAAAAATTATGAGCCATGTATATAAAACCGGTGTATTTACTTTAGTTTTTCAACAAAGGTATGAATGATTACTTTATAGCTAAAAGAAGTTTTTCCACCAGTTCAATAGACAGAGATCAGAGATTAGAGTAAAGATGGAAACAAAAAAAATAGCAAATTTCATAAATTATATTATATTGAGCAAAAAATAAAAAATACCAACACTTTTTTCTTATCTAGCTTAAGTATCTATAATTTTATACAATGTTTTTACATGCTTTAAGTTTATCCTAAATGTATTATCATTAAATCTAATTTTCATTATTCTCAGTCTGTCGGAGATTTTTTCTGTGCTCGTAGAATAAATAGCTGTAAAACAGAAATAGTACATTTAATTATTATTGAATACAAGAGTTTCGGTGAAAGTATAATAAAAAATAAATTAAATATAATTTAAAAAAATGTCAAATAAAACACAATGCACAATGTACAATGTTAATTCCTATTGACAAGAATAAATATGTTTTATTATATATTTTTTAAGAAGAAGAGTATAGAAAAATACAATTAAATTATTTATCTTACCATAGTACTGCAAGAGCCGGAACCATGAGAAGACCTCCAACAAGAAACACGGCTCCCGGTAAGATATCCATTGTAGTGGCATACACCTTCGCGTAAAGTGGCACGTATAATAATGGTGTCAAGTTCTCCACTATACCAATTAAAGAACTTAATTTACCTGAAAAAGAAATTAACATATAATAAGACAGTTTTTTTCATCATCATCATCATCCTTTAATAGTCCACTGCTGGACATAGGCCTCTCCTTAGAAAGGAGGTTTTGGCCTACTAGACCACGCTGGCCAGACGTGTTGGTATAGGGTTGGTTTCAAGTTTTCCTTCTCTTTGCATTGATGTTGTCTTACGTAGTTTATCCCTTAGTCGCCTTTTACGACACCCGCGGGATGAATAGGGGTGGTGTAGTAACACAATTATAAATTTTAAATTTGCAAACTACCATATCAAATGATATTTATACAATCTAAACCTGAAACCTGTGCCCTCAGTGGTAGCATAGGCGACAGCTGATTCAGGTCTCATGCTGAAATTCTGGGTAAACCAAATGTTTGTATGATCTGCAGATATTTATTTCGGAGTTTGGGTATTTGATATGTATAATATGTATTTATGTACAAAAAATTACATAATAATTCTATCAATCTCGCTGTCATAGGACTTGAGCCACGCTGATTTCCCTCACACAGAAGACAAACCTAAAAATGACAGCATTCGAGTTGTCATATTTCGTTGGTGAGTGTAAGACCGAATGCCAAATGATGCATCTCACTTAGCCACCATAGTGGTCACCATGCTACATTGTCTGTATTCACAAGGAGAATAGTGACCCCTACTGTTAGATTCTATTCATACTTTCCATCAGCCATTGTAGTCGCTTTCGTATGCTATAAATAAAAAACATATAGCTCTGCTTAGTTTGAAACTAATGATCGTTGTGCATTAGATGTCCGAAATATTTATAAATGTGTATTTGTATTTATAAATGTGTATGTGTATTTGTAGTAACTTTAAGTTTAACAAAATGTATTAGATTTTTATTTCATGATCTTACCTATTTCATGCCCTTTAACCAATTTGGACATAAGTGATCGTATAGCTACCATTGATATTCCGTTTATTGTATCAATCACTGGTGCTGAAATAAAAAATATATATTATTAGTTATGATCACAATCCAAATTTATTTCCAATTATTTTATAATGCTTAACTTGTGAATACTGAAGCGACTAGTTTTTTTTTTAATTCTCCAGCTGATGCCGATTGTTATCATAAGATAATAGTCGTGAAGCTTAGTAGGCCTTCGGACGGCTTAAAACATCCAACAACAAGATTACGGAGCCACAACATGTCTTGCCAGTCCCCAAAGCAGCCAGGCACTCGGCCAGCGTGGGGATGTATGGCCTTACCCCTTTCCTGAGAGGAGACTCAAGTTCAGCAGTGAGACATTATGTGTTGTTGATAAAGATCTTTGTGTTAATATTTTTTCCTACATGATTCTTTCCTGAATATATATAAATGAAATCTTACCTAAGTAAAATATGAGTCCAGTTTGAGCAAAACAGTAGACGAACAGAGCGGCTATTTTGGTAAATACAGATATGATGCCCAGCGTAGAGTCGTGCCATTTAAGATATTTAACGAAAATCAAAATCGCCAACGCCGTACCTAAAAAATATGAATAAAATTGATTAAATCATTACTTTTGAATTGAGAACTCGTGTTCATAGTGGTATACCTGATAATGTTTTAGTTTAGTTTAGTGAGTAGATTTTTAAATGTCGATTAAATATTAAGTTGGTACATAAACTATAAACATCACCATAAACAATTTGATACTTACCGAGTAAGTTTGTGAATAAATTAAAACTCTGGAACAAACTATATTGGACTTCATCCCATTGGAATCTGTATCTTACGGCCAGGTACAGAATTGATTGTTCACCTGAAATATAATTAAAATGAAATAAATAATACAAAATTATTAAGTAAACACAACTCCATGCATTCGAAACTGGTATTAGGGTTCCGTAGCCAAATGGCAAAAAACGGAACCCTTATAGATTCGTCAAGTCTGTCCGTCCGTATGTCACAGCCATATTTTTTTCTCTGGTTTGGGGCCGTTAATCACGTGATCTTTTTTGTTTTGGCATTTATTAACCACCCTCCTCCTTGGTGATACAAGGTGATTTAAAAATAAAGATCCTACTCGTATCACAAGTGTATTTTTTAGGATCTTTAAAGAATCTTACTTTTTTAAATATTAATAAATATAATAAAATTTGTTCCTAGTAGTTTTGGCGTTAATACGTGCCGGACAGACAGAGAGATATAGCCACAAATTAATTATAAAAGTAAGGATTTATGAATTGTTCAGTATAAATCAACAAAATATAGCACCTTAGTAACTTATATAGATATAAACTAACGTATACATACGCATACTATAAATTATTGTGGTTTTAAAGTAACTTATAACTTTTGTTTAACCATGTTTTTAATAATTAAATTTCGAAAAAAGTCAAAGCTAACCCTTAATAAATTCTTATCGTTATTTTATAATTTACCTACTATCACTTACCGTATACTGCTCCATATATTACAACTATCATAAGTAAGAGGACACACAAACGTAGCCTTCTACTATTAGGAGCCTTGCGGATTATTATTTTCAATGTATCTATCATATTTGTCAAATCGAAGAAAGTACGGAATAATTTGCACCGGTTCGCGCCACTGCACTGTGGAAGACAAAAAGGATTAACAATTATTGTTTGATGATGAGACAGACTTCTTAGTGTCATAAGGAATTCTCTTTCCGTTGACTTTTCGGTGATATTGAAATATGATGCAGAATAAAAAATTAAAAAACAACATTTAATTCTTACCTCTTCTTGTTCAGGGGTTTTCTTTGGATCGATAATCACGAATGCGGTGTAAAGTATAGCAATTGCATTCAATAAAATAAATATTGCGTTTATACCATAGTATCCTAAAGCGTTTAATAACACCCCACTTAGCGCCCATCCAACGGGCGAGGCAAGTGCTACACAAAAGGCTAGAACACCGACCCTAAACGTTCTATCTTCATCAGTAGTAATAGCACTTATATATGCAAAACATGTCATGAATACAATTGAATATCCTCCACTTAATCCGTCAATAATAGCCCCAGAAAGAACAAGGGCTTCTAATGTGGTCTGATAAAAGAAGTATATGTGTATTAAGCTGTTAAAACTGCCAAGTACGTGTCCAGTCATTGGAATGATCAGAAAAAGTTTTCTGTATCCTGTTTTATCAGAGAAGGAACCAATAAGAAGAGCAACAATGCAGGTTATTATTGCAGTTAAATAAGTTTTCCATACAAGAGTGTTTGCCAGAAGTTGTTGTGTTTCTCTTTCATAATCACTATGAGCCACTCCATCTTGCCGTATTAAAGAATCACAAACTTCCGTAGAAAAGTTTAAATTTACTCTACATGCTTTTTCCAAGCCCAGGTTTTGTGTTGCCATAGTATGTATCGTGCTTGCAGTCATCACCAAACTTATACATGGTTCTATGGTTATATTTCTATATACCATACAAATTTTCCCTTTGAAACTTAAATCTTCTTTTATTGGTACATCTTGATCGTCTTGTCTTGCATATTCATTATTATGTTGATCATTGTTGTGTTCATCGCTGTTGTGATCATTATATTTTTCCGAGTTAGTATTCATTTTGACAGATACTTTTAACACATTACTTTAATATTCAGTTACAATTGTACACTTGTTGATATCATGAGTATTGTGAGCGACTGTATAAGGTTTTTATTTGAAACGACAATTTATAACAGATGAACAATCTCATGTGTTAGATTACTGTCGGCTTTGCGATAATATTTCTGATAGTGATACTCAAGTATGTTTTTTGAATATTATCTCATATTTCATGTATTTTGTTGTACAGAAGTGACTGTAAACTGCCTGATGGGAAAAATGTGCAGAGTCCAAGAGTACGGGTCACCGTCCTCATTTTGCAGACAATACAGCTCGGTGACTCACACCATAATGGTCTGATCTCCGGAGGGCGGGAGAATGATTCAGTATGGTTGGGGCTGTGTTCTCACACTTTTTTTTTAATTATTTTATGCCTACAAATGTCACTCCACTCTGCCTGATGGTAAGCATGAATGAAATCCAAGAGTGGGAGCCACCACACTGCCCGCGATGCAGGAAGTTTGGCGATGCTGACCCTAACTATGGCGGCTTTGTGAGATGCTTTTTCACACCCCTCTTAAAGGACACGGGATCGTAATGGGAAGGAAATACGGAATGGAATGGTAGCGAGTTCCAGTTTTTAACCGCTCGGCACAGGAAAGAAGAGCAAAACCGTTTAGTTCTAGTGCGTATTTCTATCACTCTAAAGCGGTGACTTATCAACGAAATACAATAGCGAGAATGGTATCATTATTATGTTGGTCTTTTTTAATGTTACTTTGCGTTCGTTTCGTGTTACTTTTCGTGGTGCTGCTATTTATTTGTTTCATATTATAGACATATATGTTCACCAAACAAAATATTTCGATAAATACTGAAGGTTCCATTTTTAAAATATATGTATTCATCTTCTATTTCCAAGCTATTATTCCTAAGATTACTTGGGGTCGGCTACTAGTTCAACCGGTTTTATCTGAATATCAGTTTTTCCGAGGAGCGGCTGGTATCGGACCATCGCAAACCTGAGGGAGAACTGAAATTTGAAGGTTGAACTGGTGAAATATACAATACATTCCTACTTAAAAATACAAGAAGTGATAGACAGTAGTATATTTTAGCATTAGATTTTGCTAACAATGATTGTGATTGGGCAAGCCAATTGCTGTCAATAAGAGGATTTTAATCATAAAAGAAGAGATTTTTAAAGGAAAAGATGGACAGGGTATCAGAAATATTGAAACGTTTACTATATGAAGTTCCATAGAAATGCATACTTTATGCTCTAAAGTATGCATTTTTAGGATACCGTTCTGAGTCAAAAAATACTAAATTATGATTATTGGGTATACATACATGTGGAGTGGCAGCATGACGCTCTGAGAAGCTCACGCTCTTTAGATAGTAGAAAGGGAATGTCGTGGTTATCACATATGAGGGGCGTCATCTACTAGCAGCAGATGGCTCTGTGTTCATTAGGATACCAGAAATATTCTCTCTCGGATACACCTGGTTCCCCCGCTATTGATACCGAAGACGGCGTACGTTATTTGTCGGTTTGAATCTGATATAACATGCCTATTAATTATCAGATGGACTGATTTGACGGGGATTTCTGTGCGAAAAAATAGGATGAATCATAAAAAAACAAATTTGTATTCATTATCTAGTCGTCAAATTCGATTTGATCATGAGTCATCAACGTTGTTGAACTTTATTGTTATCTTTCATTTTATTGACATATATTCAACTGGTATTTGCCTTTGCTATGTTATAACATGCTAACATATGAAAGTAATGTTTATAAATAATGAATAAATATATCGGATATCTCACACACAACGCCAACTACTCCCAAATTGTACTATGTAAAACATCTTGTACTATGGATACTAGACAACTGATATAAATACACATAAACTTTTTTTGAAAATACATACATATTATACATAGAATACATGGAAACTCCGCAACAAATATTTGCAGATCATACGGGGAAATCAAACCCAGACCAATAAGGTAGTCTATGAAGTATAGAAAGAGAGTAGTTTAATATTATAGTGTCTACTTGCGGAAAATTTTGAATGTTTATGGCACTCGTTGGTAAAAAATTTGAACTTTCTGCAAAGCCGGTCATGTTTTGGCTACAAAATTAATAATTAAATCAAATTTTAATGCAGGTAACATTAAAAGTAAAAAAATGGTGGACATAAATCACCAAGAGAATATATTACGTGAGAATAATTAAAGTACTCATTCTTCAATGCGGAAAGTTTGCCAAAAATACTCGTATTTAGATTAGAATTTTGAAAGTTTTAGTTTTAAAAGGTGTGTACTACGATGGATTTAGTGAAACTATTAGTCAGTTTGACTTTACCTTTATAGAAGTAAAGAAAGGAAGAAAATCGTTCATTCTGAGAAACATAGTACAGCATAGCATTTATAGCTTTGTGATCTGTAAACTCCAGTTCCTATATCACGGGAGAATATACATACAAGCATACATACAACGGGTAATGATAACTCAGACCTATTACAAAAATTTGTGATTCTCTGAAAGACACCTATGGTGTTAGAACCCACAACACTCAGCGCACTAGAAAATGGCCTGGCTACTGGTTCAACCGCTATATCGTCTGTTAAATCTAGATAAAAGTAAGTAGTAACAGAATTAAGAGACTTGTAAATTGGAATGACTCACTTTAGAGATGAAGATAACGTTATTATTTAACATGACATATGCAGTTTGAACAAGTATCATAGACTATTATGATTAGATTAGACAAAGGCCACCTTAAGAGTTTTTCGGTCGAAATATAAACTTCAGAAAAACTATCTGATATGCTCCCGCTTCTGTTGGTACATCATCAACAGCCTTTAGCAGTCCACTGCTGGACATAGGCCTCTCCTTAAAAAAGGAGGGTTTGGCCTACTATACCACGCTGGCCAGGGTTGGTATAGGGTTGGTTTCAAGTTTTCCTTCTCTTTGCATCGATGTTGTCTTGCGTAGTTTATCCCTTAGTCGCCTTTTACGACACCCGCTAGATAAATAGAGGTGGTGACACTCTGTATTCTTAATCCGTCACCACACAGACGGTTACGGTTAACCATATGTTGGTACGCGAAAATATATTTATGTTTTATTATAAGTGTCTACCTGTTAAGGTTATAATGACAATATCTATCTATATGCTGTCTAAAGTAGTACAGCCACGCTGATATTAGCACGAATAGGTCGGCTTGATCGGGGTGGTACCACACTTGCAAAGTTATACTATTCTTCTATTTAATTGCAATTAATGTTGTTCAAATGTTATCAAAATACAATCAAATACTTGGAGTGTCTGTTTTCATTTAGCTAACCCAAGACACCAGTATTCAACATATTGAAACATTGGATTACGGATAAGAGGGTAGGGATTAAAGTAAGGACGGATTTTACGGTAATTATTTGAACTTAACATGACAACAACAACAGCTGCTAAAACATAATTTTACAAAGAAAAACTAAACCAAAGTTTTTTTTACCAAAAAGTGATTCATAGTCCTCCATGACTATACAATATTAGTAATCTAGACATTATGGTTAATGTTTAGAAGAATTGCCTGGCTCGTTGTTCTAGTGGATAGCGTATGCGACTGCTAATCAAGAGGTCTCGGGTTCAAATCCTGGGTCGGGCCATAAAGTGTTTTTGGGTTCTTCTTAGGAAATGGCTGTTAGCAGCCCGGAGTTAGGAAGCTTGCCTCTGAGACCACGTAAAGCCGTCGTCATCGTTTAGTATATAAAAGTTTATAATAACTGATAAAAGTGTAAGTGTGATGGGAATTTCAAAAGCATGCATAAAATGTCTTAAGCCGGGTACTCACTAGCGAGCCGCAACTGTTACTTGTATGATACAGTAACGAGGTTCTAGTGTGTACACATATTTGATTGAAATTGCATATGCATGCACATATTTATTCTTTTTGGGGTTCCGAAGTTTATGACTCGGAACCCTTATAGATTCGTCATGTCCGTCCGTCCGTCCGTCAGTCCTCGACATACCGTCCAAACGGTAAGTGCTAGAAACATGAAACTTTGCATGAATATGTGTTGTAAGTACGTCGACAAAGTGCTACAATAAAATTATGAAAAATATTTTTATTTGGGGTACCTCCCCTACACGTAAAGTGGGGATGATATTTTTTTCTCGCGGCTACCCCATCGTGTGGGGTATCATTAGATAGGTCTTTTAAAAACAATACAACAAACAAACAAAAAATAGACTCATAGTCTATTTTTTGATGTAGGTAACCGTTTGCGAGATATTCTACTTTAAAGGGCACTTTTTTTGTTTTGTTTTGTTAGTTCAGGAGTAATAGAGGCTTAACTTGTAAAATGCGCTCACTTGGTAAACGTCATACAAAATTAACGCATTATTTTTTATTTTATTTATTAATACGTAAACTTAACAATTATCTATTGGATACGATTTTAAATTTATTATGGGTGACTGAGGAACCCTATCTGTGCGTGGCCTGACACGCCCTTGGCCGATTTTTATTTCATTTGTTTTTTTCATTTTCTACCAGTACATGGAAACGTGTGGATATGTCATGTCATATTTTATTATTTAATTAATTGTAATCAATTTCGCATTTTTGTATGTATAAATATTTGTACACCACATTATGTGGTAGGACATAGTGTACCTTAACATAAACATAAGACCTGTAACTAACGTATGTTTCCACAAAAACAATTGATCGATTTCATCATCATCATCAGCCTATCGCAGTCCACTGCTGAACATAGGCCTCTCCAATTGCACGCCACTTAGTTCGATCCTCGGCTACTCGCATCCAGCTCCTGCCAGCCGTCTTGCGCAAATCATCACTCCACCTGGCCTGTGGACGTCCTACACTACGTTTGCCGATACGCGGTCTCCACTCAAGTACACGTTTACCCCAACGGTTGTCGGTCCTGCGGCTAATATGGCCAGCCCATTGCCACTTCAGCTTGCTAACTTTAGTTGTCTGCCGGATTACTTCGTTTCTAACACGATCGATTTATTGATTGAAAAATAAAAATTTTGAGCGTCTATCAAAAGATACTATTTGTGATGAATGATTATAAGTTTAGGACAGCACATATGGTGACTCATAGTCACCTACTACATTGATATGATATGATCAACATAATTCTACTACTATATAATCCAGATTTATCAAAAGTGGGTTTTTTCAACTCATTAGATCATTAATAGGCCAGTGCCGATAATGTTTGAAAACAAAATAAATTATAGTAGGATGAAACCCATTGTAAAAGGAAGATAATATTACAAAAATTAAAGGAAAAATAATTTAAAAAAATCGAACTCGAGTTTTTCATTTTTTGCATTTTCTGAGGAGATTAACTTTGGTAATATATATGACACAAGTGTACACTTATTTTGAAATTCCTGCCGTTGCAACGCCCACGATATAGAGCCTCAACTAATACCGCTGTGAGGCCTCCACTGACGCCCCGACATATATATTTTTTACACCGTCAGAAAGAAGAGATTTCATTGAATAGAAAACACAATTTTTTTGAAAAAAGTTGATATTTTGACGGGTGAATTTTCGATTGAAAATTAGGGTTTTTTTTCGGTATTCAGTCAAAATGAGGTAAAAAAATAGATATTTCAAATCAAATAAATTACGGTGTATTCAGAACATAGAAAGGTAAGTTTTCACTAAATTTCTTGACAATATAATTTTATTTGTAAAAGCTAAAAATAAATAACCAAAAACTTGGCTTTTTGAATTTTTCACATAAAATTTGAGGTTATGTGAAAAAAGTGTAAATGCAAAAAATGTAGATCTTTTTATTACCTACAACTTTACCATTGAACTTTTTTCCATAGGACTTGTAGTTTTGCCGGAAATCGAGATAAGCCATTTTTTTCCTTTAAATCCCTCCCCTCTCCCCCTCAAAGACTTCAGATCGCCCGTAAATTATTTTTCCTTTAATTTTTGTAATATTCTCCTCCTTTTACAATGGGTTTCATCCTACTATAATTTATGTTGACTTTTTATTATTTTAAGAGGTTTCTACCCTGGTAACTAACTCCTGGTTTTATAACTGTTATTCCGGCAAAACACGGTAGAAAAGTAACTAAAGAATAGCATTGCATTACTTTTTAAATATTTTGAATAATTGGCTACCCAAATGTATTAGGGCATTAGAGTGGCATCGAGTTAGAGGAATTGAGTGCTATCAAATTTTAAATAAAATATTTACTTACTTTCCATGTTTATTAATTGCTTCTTTAGTTAATTATTCATTAATTTTACGTAAAATATTGGTTATAAACTGGAACAATGAACCTAAAACCAAAAACCTTAAAAAAATATACTAAATACTCATGTTTTTACTGCAAACGGGACTTATTTGCGATAAAATTAAAAAGGTTACGAAACCTTCTATTTTCCGACGTTTCGAACGGGTTGTACCGCTCGTGGTATATATAAATGTAATGTATTATCTAAAATATATACTCTTGCTTCTTTTATATTCGAGTAGTGATGAATTTTTATTCTATATGTAAGTAGTCTTAAATACTAATTCTTCAAAGATTATTTATTTGCTAGATTGCACTGTAAACTATACTATTAACTATCCTAAATACGCGACCATCACATATTATGGGCCCGGTAAACGATCAAAAGATATGGTCCAAAAAAAAACAAAATCGATTGGGACTAAATAGATATCAGTAGGTTCATTATAATGCACAATTTACTCCACCGTAAGCGCAATGCCGAAGTCAATAGGGTATATGAGCTATAGGCTGACAAAATATGTATGAAAAAATTATGAGTTACTTGTTGATTAATGATGAGTTTCCAGTTTTTACAAAAACAATAATTATTACTGATTAAAAACTATAATAGGATAACTGTAAAAGTTATAATATTCAACTGAGTAATCACTATGTCGAGCAGTAACATACTAAAAGTTTTGTCATGAATTTTTATAGACTTTGTCAGTCTGATTGATTTGGGCATTGCGCTTTCGGTGGGGTAAATTGTACATTGTAATGTAACTACTGATACCCATTTAGTCCCAATCGATTCTGGGTTTTTGGTCCATACATTTTGGTCCATCTCCTTTGTTTGACAAATTTACGTGTTTGTCAAATTATTTGTTCGTGTGCTGCAGTGTTTGATGCGTTTGTCAAATAAGTTTTTGATGTAAACGTGAAGTTTGACAAACAAATTTGATTGTTTACCGGGCCCTTTATAGATGTACGATGTATTGCTGATTCCAAATCCTGATTTTATTTAACATATCGGTTAGACAGGAAATGTTGTATAAAAAGAACTTTCTTGCTTTCTTTGTTTTTCTCAACGTCCACATTTGTTCTAGAACTTCAAAACCAGCTATCGAATTTAGCGTTTGTCAATTCAATGTTATACAGACAGATTTGAAATTAAGTAACACGATTCAAATCTCTGCCACCAGGCCAAGATTTGTTCGTGTTAATCTGCTGGTGCAGTTTCTCATCGAGATTTAACTACTAAGTAGAGTATTTAAATATTTTGTACGTAAACTGCATTTATTATTCAAATATCGTTTGTTCCATAAAAGACAAAGAATGCAGACTCCTGTTTCAGCAACCTGATAGCCAGCTTCAGACGTTCTACACTAAGAACTGCCTCGGTAGCGCAGTGCGAGCGTATGTGACTGCTGAACATGAGGTCTCGGGTTCGATTCCCGGGTCGGACCAAATGTTTGTGTGATCCGCAAATATTTGTTTCGGATTTTGGGTGTTTTCTATGTATAATATGTATGTATTAACAAAAAAAAAATATGTTTATATATTTATATCAGTTGTCTAGTAACCCATAATACAAGTTCTGCTTAGTTTGCTACTAGATTGCGTTGTTTGTAAGATGTCCGAAAAAATAAATAAGGAGAACACGGATCTTGACATTGAAATCCAGTCTATGCTGTACTTAATCAGGCCCTATCAGACGAAGCTGCTTATTTCCTCATCTAGTCGACCTAATATGCACCACAGGACAACGTCATTGGATATCTTCACGTTTTATTCGGTGCAATGATTCATACAGATCCATTTCTCATGTTTTATCTTAATATTTGTATAACGATAGAAAGACTTCTTTTCAGATAAACATATAATATGATGATATGTAGAGATTAACTGTATCATCAGTCTAGTCAGCAGCTATCACTCAGCACTAAAAGCTATTATGATCTTGTAAGCTGAACGTGTTTTGAGTCACTGTTTTTTTTTTTGATTAAGTTTAACTGTGTGTCCGTGTGGTGACGGATTAAGAATACCGAGTGTCACCACCCCTATTCATCCCGCGGATGTCGTAAAAGGCGACTAAGGGATAAACTACGCAAGACAACATCGATGCAAAGAGAAGGAAAACTTGAAACCAACCCTTTTTTTTTTTTTTTTTTTTTTTAATGTGTGAAAAATCATCATGGACCGTCACCCCACCGGGGGTTACGGCGGGGTGGTGTGTCGGACTTGAACCGACTAAAAAACATACAGTGTGCCCTCTCCGCGCTTCTCCGTTTAGGAGGGGGAGAAGTCCAGGGTGGGATCTCCTTCTGAACTTCTCCAGCGCCTGCCCGCTCCTGATGCGGGCACCGTCTCTATTTGACGACCCTCTCTTAGGCGGCGTCCGGCACACACCGACGCCGCCCCCTCGCGGCTGGCCACATAATGCGGGTGGAGGGAAAACCCGTCCCGTCCACCCGCGGCCACACTCAAGGCGGCATGAGGCGCAGATGTTCGCGCCTCCGCCGCCCGAGTCGCCGGCGGCGAATCTGGTCCGATTGGATGTCGTCCTCCCGGGCCTTCTCCGCCGCCTCCTTCTGCGTGATTACGTCCTCGCAGAAGGTTGCGACCGCGGTGAATGCGCTCTCGCTGCCGACTATGGAACGAACGACGGCCGGCAGCGAGAGATCCCCTCCGATGACTGCAGTGAGGACCCGGCGCTGCGTCTCCCATGCGGGGCAGACCGCCAGCGTGTGATGAGCCGAATCCTCACTGCAGTCGCAGTGGTGGCAGGCAGGACTCAATTCCCTCCTGGCGACCGAGTGCAGGTACTTTCCGAAGCAACCATGCCCGGAAAGAACCTGCGTCAGTCGGAAGGTAAGGGTCCCGTGCTGCCGCACTGCCCATTCGCCGATGACCGGCTGAAGCCCCTCTACGGTGGCGAAGCCAGCACGTGGAGTCTCCAGCCGGACCGACCAGCGATCCATCGTGGCTCGGTGAGCGGCTTCGCGCCACTCGCGCACGTCCTCGGGCGGAGGTCCAACTCCACCACTCTCCGCCCGGTAGTTAGCCACTCGCCGATAAACGTCGGCGAGCACTTCCGCCTCCAAATCCCACGGGGGTGTTCCGGCCAGGGCGCACGCCGCCTCCGTCGATACGGTGCGGTAACCCCGTATGGCTCTGACCGCCAGAGTTCTCTGCGGCCGCCTGAGGCGCGCCCTATTCTGCTCGGTCAGAGCCGCCGCCCACACCGGTGCACCATAGAGTGCCATAGACCGGACAACCCCCGTGTACAGCTGCCTCGTGGCGACACTGGCTCCTCCCAGATTGGGCAAAAGACGCCCAAGGAAGGAGGCAGTGCCGATCAGCTTCGGAGCAAGCTGTTGGAAGTGCTCGTCGAAGAGCCACCTACCGTCTAGGACCAGACCCAGATACTTAAAGTGGGCCCGGACCGGTACGAGGACCGAGTTGACCTCGATGGAGGCGCCGGCGGGTGGACCACGACGGGGCCCGTGGAAAAGTAGGGCTTCCGTCTTTTCTAGGGCCACCCGCAAACCCAGCGCCTCAATGCGCCCGACCACCAGTGAGACTCCTGTGGTGGCCAGGCGTGCCGCCTCTTCGAAGGTCGCCCCCCGGGCTGTCACAAGAGTGTCGTCGGCGTAGCAAAATTACACCGACCCCGGGGGGGAGACGCCCTCGCAGGACCCAGTCGTATCCCATGTTCCACAGGAGTGGTCCGAGGACAGACCCCTGTGGAACACCGCACGACATGGCCCGACGTCTCAAGACTCCTTCTCGGTCCTCGTACATGACAGTACGCTCCGTCAGATAGTCTGCCACTAGCCGCCTCAGGTACTGTGGCACTCCGTGGTACTGGAGTGCGGCCCTGATGCAGCTGAATGGCAGACTATTGAATGCGTTGGCGAACAGCACGTCGCCGCAGCCCACCGCCTGTTCGGTCGCGGCCTTCAGACGCAGAATTGCGTCGATCGTCGAACGCCCCTCCCGGAATCCAAATTGGGCGTCCGACAGATCGGGGCCCACCTCGCGCAGGTGCCGGACGATGCGGGCGTGGAGCACCCTCTCGAACAGCTTACCCGCCTCGTCCAGCAACACGATGAGCCTATAGGCCGCGACCGAGTCGGCAGACCGACCTGGCTTCTGGAGCAGAAACCAGCTTCCCGCTTTTCCAACACTCAGGGAAGCGTCCGGACGCCAGACTAGCGTCTAACACTCCCCTGAGGCGGTCCGACATATGATCGAGGGCTCGGGCCAGCACTCGGGCAGGTACCCCGTCTGGCCCGGGGGCGGTGTTCTTGGATCGAATCCTTAGAACAGCCGCCACTACCTCTGATTCCCTGACGGGCGGCACATCAGCCTCGCCTTCGTCGTCGCCTCCGGCCATGACGGCCATCGACGGGGGCGTGTGCTCCGCCCGCTGTGGGAACTTGAAACCAACCCTATACCAACCCGTCTGGCCAGCGTGGTATAGTAGGCCAAAAACTCCTTTTCAAGGAGAGGCCTATGTCCAGCAGTGGACTGTTAAAGGCTGTTGATGATAATGATGAAGTTTAACTTCGATTCATCCGTTATCACTATTTTTAGAAAAACTTAAAACACGTTTTATTGTTCTATCCACGGAGAAAATACAAAGAGGGCACTGGCACATGTGTACCGTAACTAAAGATAAGTCCAGAATCTTCTAAAACAGTATCGAAAATTCTAAAATCTCTATATTTTCTCTAAATAAATAAATTATATAAAGTGTTTTATTTTATCATGTAGAAACTGCTCGGATAGACGTTCTAGGACCATTAACGTCATCACTTTACATTTATAAGTAGTTTTATAGCAGTGTTTTGTTTAGTGTGTTATTCAATTATATTATGATCAAATTAATTCGCCCCTGTATAGCAAAACTTTGAATGACTATAATGTGAAATAAAAATACAAAAATAACTAAGTATGGGTATAATTATTTATAAGAAATGTTTTCGCATTCTTTCCTACTGTTGTTATTGATCAAAGTAAGTATTTTGTATTTTTCGTAATCATTTTGTGAACAGACTGATTTCTATCGCCAAAGTCGTCACGTAGGAGAACGCACTACTCTTGGCTAAAAAGCCTTTAACAAAAAATTGGGCAGCTGCATTCTTAAATTTTGCCAAAAAGATATGGTATCAAATTATTCTAATGCCCGTTTTCATCAACTATACTTAAATTTTAATAGACATGTTAGCACTGAGGTGTTCCCTAAATGTTGGTAAAAACGAATGAGGTAAAGCCTTATTCTCTTCTTGTAGCCCCTCAAATTTAGGGACCGTGAGCCCTATAAGCATAATCTATTTGAAATATTAATGTACATTGTAGGAGAAGCCTATGTCCAGCAGTGGACTGTTAAAGGCTGATGATGATGATGATGTACATTGAAATATTTTGACTGCCGCACTGGTCTAGTGGTTGGCGTATGCGACTGCTGATCAAGAGGTCTCGGGTTCGATTCCCGGGTCGGACTAAATGTTTGTGTGTTCCGCAAATATTTGTTGCGGAGTTTGGGTGTTTTCTATGTATATGTTTGTATTTACAAAAAAGTATGTTTATGTATTTATATCAGTTGTCTAGTTACCCATAATACGAGCTCTGCTTAGTTGGGGACTAGATGGCGTTGTGTGTGAAATGTCCGAAATATTTACAAATTTATTTTATTTATGCACGTTTATCAAAAGTCAAACACTTCAAATCAAAAGTCTCACAATTTTGACATTCTTTTTCAAGTAATAAAACAATTTAATAAATTATATTCGCGTATAAATTCTACAAAACCAAAGGCTAGCAGTTAGGTAGCAATGCTAAAAACATAATAATGAACAGTTCATGAATTCTAATAGTTTGTTTATATTGTCGGAGTGGCAAAGAAAATTCTCTTCATGAATCTCTTCGCCGTTGGTAAGGATGATTGCGTCTTCAATAGATTGTAATATATGCATGGTTAGAAATATACTAATATTTCTATGAGAGTACAAACTACACTGAAAACAAAAAATAAGCTTGTTGTTTAGAAATCAAATATCAAGGATTTGAGGCCCATCCAGGATTCATACTGGATTTACCAGGATTCACAATGGACTGGTCACATGTGTCGCAGAACTGATAACCGCTGAAGTAAGTGGGTTCTGGAGTAGAGATCGCTTCTTGGCTTACATAATGCGGGAAGCCCTTTGGCCAGATGGCGGAACGACTTGCTATAGTGAGCTGGAGGCAACTGAATGAGAAAAGCAGCATACTGGGTCGTGTAGTTTTGCGAGTTGCTGGGTTGTCTGAGGAAAGTCTATCTTACACTAATACACCAAAGGCATCCAGCAGTGAACTGTAACTGGCTGAATATAATGAATGTATTTAGAAAAAAAAGTTGTAAAAAACTAAACAAACACGCTATTATTGAAATATTTTCAGAAAGCACCCCACACTTTGTTACCTTAAACCTTTTCTACTTTTTAGTTTAAAAGCGTGTTTGGTGAGTTTTTTAAAACTATTTTTTTCTAGACTAAAAAATACTAAATTGTTTTTGTTTTTTTTTTCAAATTAGTGTATTGTTATCTACAAAGTTTGAACGAAATCTGGCCGTTTAAAGTGGGTCAAAATCGCACCCAAAGAGTTGGTTACAAACAAACATACACACAGGTGAAGATAATATTATAAAGCGTGTAAAAATAAGTGTGATTCCTCTGCAGTTCATTTACTAGTATAGCTTATGTTTAGTTTGGGATCAGACTGCAATATGTGTGAAGTTATTATGTAAACAAGAAATAAATAATGATATCTATAGCTAACACGTGATAACGACCAGATACTGTATCTATATAGGCCAAACAGGCCTTCACAGTCTTATTATATAACAAATGAAGTACATCATCAACAAACCACTATGTGCCACTGCTGGTCTTCGGTTTCCTCTTCGGAAAGGGTTAAAGTGCGGGTTGGGGACTGGTAAGGCACGTTGTAGCTGGGTTATCTTATCGTTGGATGTATTTAAGCCGCCCAAAGGCCTCTAACTAAGCTTCATGACTGTTATGAAAACAACCAGGAACTGAAGTGGGAGAATGGATTTATATTTTGCGATTCGTGTTTCAAATCAACCTGTTTCGATTTCGAAGGCAGTTTTAAGATGTTTTTTTAGTCTATTTATAAAAAGAAAAATTAAATGTAACAGTAATTTTATAAATAAAAACTGAGTTAAATGAATCCACCCTGATTGTTTCCAATGGAAAGGTGCACATTATTTATTTATTTATACATCATGCACATTGGTACATTGGCGGACTTAATGCCTAAGGCATTCTCTACCAGTCAACCATTTATGCCATTAGCGTTTGCGCCTTGTATAGCTATGGCCAAGCTTTACAACAGGAGCAGGAACAGGGCACCAAGAACGGACCGGAAGCGTGCACCAAGTACGAATCAGTACAGGCCAGCTTAGTCTAACAAATTAAGATAATACCTATATTCTAAAGAGGCGCAACGTCAGACCGAGAGCTTAACCAAATAATTTTCATATACATACATACCTACATACACTCTTACTTATGTTCTCAGAGGGATAAGTTTAAACCTTCAAACTAATTACATTTTGAATGTTGCCATTTAGTTGAATTCATAAGTTACTGAGCAAATCAGAACAAATTTAGAAAATTAATGGAAAGGAAAATTTTAAGTGATGTTTCTCAAATAATTGGTTTTAATAACTCTAGTACTGAAACCAAATAAGTTAACACGTAAAATTAAATATTTATACCTTTATATCTGTTGTCTATACTTATTAATACTGACATACATTTTACTTATTAATACCATATAATACATTTTTAAAATAAAAGTGTTATATTTTGCACGCAAATATAATCAAGTGTAATAAATGTTCCTAAACTTATGTATTTATTGGAGCTCCATAGGATCCGGTTTTAATTTTCCAACTTGCTTCCTGTGCTCGTAGAAGAAATAACTGAAAAGAAAAATCTTATATTAAAAACACTGTACACTACATAAAAATAAAATATTATACTTTATTACACAGATAAATTGCATTTTATCAAATAAATAAGTGCATTCCTAATATTTCAAGGCCTTCTACACGATCGGAACCAACCGTCAACCATAGGATGGTTGATTTAAAAATGGATAGTGTAGAAATCGGTTGATCCAACCGATGGTAGGTTGATGTTGCCGACGCGAGCGGTTGGTTGGTCGGCGGTTGGTTCCGACCGTGTTGAAAGCCTTTTACTTGGGGGAAAATCATTCAGCACTGGAAGGTGATAGTTTCAATGATAATTCGTTCTATATTCTATTTATTAGAAAACCCATACTTTTATTATTTTTTCTAGATAAAAGAGAAATTTTACATTAAGAATAAATATTGTCTTTCGGGGCTCTACAAACACACGCGAAAGGAACAAGAGCACTCGGACTCAGAATAACGATTTGTGAATCACACGAGGTTTTGTCCAATGTATGGATTGGACTAACAAAACTCAGAGCACTAGAGTAGATTATTTATGCTACTGCGACATCCTATTCGGATGAAAATAAAATACAAAAATATATATGGTACTCCTTACCTTAGCACAATAATAGCTGGAATTGTAAGAAGTGCACCTAACAGGAACACGGCCCCCGGGAGAACGTCCAACGTCGCTGCATACACCCTCGTGTACATTGGCACATATATCAAAGGCATCAGAGTCTCCACCATTCCAACAACAGAACTTAGTTTACCTGAAAACCATTCGTTTTACATTCATAAAGAATCCATATATGTATGCACGTTACTACCTTCTTGGTAGAATTCCTCAATCAATAGTACTTGTAAATAGTTTATTATATTATATACAGTGTGTATGCAAAATGTGTACATCTTGTAGGTTTTATTTCAATATTTTTTTTATAAACGACTAGAGGCAGTAGGCAAAGGCATACAACAAAATGTTTAAATGCAATCTAAGGAATGAACTGCGGAGTAATTACTTTGTATGAATCACGTAATAACAATACTTTTTAGAAATCTCTCAACGTTTTCGTTCCGTCTGTAGGATCGAGGTCTATTAGGCACTGTTATGTCGCCTGATCAGAGAACTCTCTTTGCATTACAAAACTGCAATAACCATTTCTTGACAAAGCAATTAATACCCTATTTATATATATTAAATATACTTTTGCTATAGCATTTAGCAAACTTGCTGTGACGCTTCTTTTTCTTTAAACTTATTGTGAGTTCTTCATGCTTCGGAGAGGGCGTTATCTGTCAGCTCCGTTTGCCATACGAACATCGTTAAATCGGTACTGGTTATGGGAACTTTGAGTTCTAATAAGTTCAATAACCGTCAAAACCTTGTCTGTGAATGTTGGTGTCCCCCAAGGCTGTGTGCTTTCGCCTACACTGTTTCTTCTGCATATCAATAATATGCTGCAAATAAGCGGCATTCATTGCTATGCAGATAATAGCACGAGTGATGCCCTTTATACCGGCCATGCAAACATTTCTCAGGAACACGTCAGTGAGAGCCGAAATAGACTTGTGTCTGGAATTGAGACTTCCCTCGAAAAAGTCTCAGAATGTAGTCGACTTAAACAATTTAATTAGTCCAATTTAACCCCACAAAGACACAGGTTTGAGCGTTCACAGCTAAAAAAATGCCGTTTGTCGTATCACCTCGTTATGCGAGCACTCTCGTAACGGCATCTACCAATATCGGAATTCTTGGTATTGGCATATTGAACGAAATCCAGTTCCGTGACTATTTGGAGGGTTAGGCCAAATTAGACTTCCGCCTTCTACTTTACAAGGCGCAGGTTCGTCCGCATGTGGAACACTATTCTCATCTTTGGACCGGGACACCCCAGTACCAGCTGGACCGCATTCAGCGGGGAACGACTCGCATCGTCGACTGCCGTAATATTGTGTCACCTGTGACTCCTTTGATATTTCGGGTGTCCATGGGCGGCGACGATCACCTACCATCAAGTGATCCGTCTGCTCTTTTGCTTAGACTATCTTAAGCTATCAAATATCTTACCTAATTCCTCTAACTCGACTAACTTGGACATTAAAGCACGCATGGCCAATAATGCAGTCCCATTCAATATATCAATTACTGGTCCTGAAATCATAAATTATTTTTGTTAGAAATAACTTGAACAATTTTACACTACACTATACTACTGGACATAGGCCTCTCTTTAGAAGCTCCAGCAGTGGACTGTTAAAGACTGTTGATGGTGATGATGATGAGATCTTGACTCCAGACAGACTTTTGTATCTATTCATTCTTATAAATATACATGTACATCAAAACGCTGTCAAAGGCAGAACCAATTTTAATGTTTGTCCTCATCAAAATCAAAATCAAAGCATTTATTTCAAGTAGGCCAGTTACAGGCACTTTTGAATTGTCGAAACAAAAATGTAGCTACAGTCCCAGTCACAAGACATAAAAACTGTGAAAGTACTGTAGTTGCCCATTCCCTAGCGTAGATCTCTATGGAGAAGAACGGGCAAGAAACTCCATGGACACTCTTTTAAATCAAAATGTTTTTTACAAAATCTTGGTTACATCATTCATGTTGAGATGGTACATTATGTGAGAACGATGTAGCAAGACGTGCACGTTAAAAGTGTCCATAGTACAACAAAAATACAATTGAAAATTAAAATAATTAATTCAAATAAGCCGTGGCAACTAAGAGATGACCAGTCACAACTGACAGCGCCCGTTCACGAACATGACGCATGGATCCGCACCATTCAACTCAACCATTTTGAAGGGAATTAAATGATCCGACACACGCGCCACCATCAGCGTGACATTTGAGTGAGCATGACATACTCTCAACCGCCAGGGCAGATTCAAGTCAAGAAAAGACGTAGGTTTTCAGTGAATGATAGCTTGAATAGCTTCCTAGTACATCGTATATTTACTTGCCGTGTGTGTGAATCGAATCAATAACTTCTAGGTTAATAGTTAGAATTACTTAACGTTACATACATGTGACATGATATGAAAATGACGTACGATGTGTGCTACTCAAACAAACCATATTTACCACATTTACAATTTATCATATAATTTCTATTATGTCATATTTTTACTCCTTTATACATTTATATTCTTTCAAATTCAATATCTTGTATGACTCCTATGATATATTATTTATTGCTATATTTAAAAGAAAAAAAAATGATGTAAACCGCGCACGTGACTCAAAGTAATAAACAGATAAAAATATATAACAAATTTAACTCCGTCATTTCCTTACGATAACATTACATAATTACAATAAATGCTGTTTTATTTTATGACTTTTCTAGTAAATAGGGCTAGTACTGTCATAAAATTAGTAGGATCTATATTAATATTGTACATTCCAAAGTAATTCAGTTTGAATTCCGTCTGTAATGGTTTCACCGATTAATCGGTTTAAAATACCTTTAGGTATTGAGATGGATTGGACCTTGGAAAAGGACAAAGGTTACTTTTGACGTGATAACCAAGATATTTGCGGGCTGAGCAACGGGCAAAACTAGTAGTACTATATTCAATGATGCAAATTCTGATGTTTAACTTTAGATACCATAGATTGAACAGATTTAGAATAGAACCTAAAGAATAATTTATCTTATCTTAGAAATATTCCACATATTAATTTAATTAATTTGTTTTTTATACCTTATACCTATGTGAAGGTAGTTTAGCCATTATGATTTAAGCACGAATGAGCCAGCTACCCTCTAATAGAAGACCATCCTAAAGTGGTAGCATTCATGTTGCCGTGTTTCGTGTTGAACGCAAGACCAGAGATCCAATGACGCAGAAACATTCCATCAGGTCAGGTCACGATACTTCATTGTCTGCGTTCACAATGGAAATGGTGATCACTCTTGGATTACACATAGGTGTAATCTAAGAGTGATCACCATATCCATTGTGAATTCAAAACATCGTATTGTGAAGTATGGGCTTTCGATCAGGCAGAGTAGAATCACATTCACATGCTCATAAAAATGTGATAACTCGTACTTATATTATGTTATAAGTTTTATTCGAATTGAACATGTTACTTGCATATTGATGTTCTTGAAATAGTAGTGAATATATGTGTTCACTAACTGAGAAAATATGTAATACTAAAAGTGTGTACATTAGATTGTGTATAACAACACTTATGATAG
Source organism: Phragmatobia fuliginosa (assembly GCA_932526445.1). NCBI lineage: Eukaryota > Metazoa > Arthropoda > Insecta > Lepidoptera > Erebidae > Phragmatobia > Phragmatobia fuliginosa. The sequence goes on from OW052061.1 coordinate 20,357,907, forward strand.
CGTAAGTGCTACAATATACAATTTTGGGAATGAATGCCACGATAAAAATCAGTCGACTTGAGTGGAAACAAACGAAAGAAACAACCTGACCCGTGTAGTGTTAAAAGTTCGATCTAAATCTTTGATCTAGAAACCACTAACTTTTGCCCGAGGCTCGTTGGTCTAGTGGTTAACGTATGCGACTGCTAATCAAGAGGTCTCGGGTTCAAATCCCGGGTCGGGCCAAAAAGTGTTTTCGGGATTTTCTTAGGAAATTCCTAATATCTGCCCGGAGTTTGGAAGTTTGGCGTTGATTCACGTCCGTGCCTCGGAGAGCACGTAAAACCGTCGGTCCCGGTTGTCATGAACATCTATGGCAATCGTTATTGGGAAGTCAGTGCCCTCAATTATACTGACAACTAGTTCAATCTTCGAATTTCAGGTCTCCCTTAGGGTTACGGAGGCCCGATGTCAGTCGCTCCGTGGAAAACTTGAAATTCAGGTAAAACCGGTTGAACTAGTAGCCGACCCCAAATAAACTTGGAAATAAATAGCTAGGAGGATAAAAAAAACTTTTGCCCAAGGCTCCCCCTATGTGTTAGATATCGCGGTAGTAGCAATAGTAATGGTAGAAGTTTATAGAACTAATAATAACTTATGTTCTTCCTGAAGAATCAAAACTATCTCCATTGTAAATTTCATCCAAATCGGTCTGGAGGTTTATATGTAATAGCATAAGAGACACAGTTTGAATTCATAATACAAGTATTAGTATGGACCTACTCGTACTTTTATCCTTTACAAGTGATATGAATACAATATGAATTTCTCTTTAGAATTTAAACTAATTCCATGTCCAGACTAGATCGCATTAATTATAATTTAAACGTAACTAATATATTTCAATATGAATAATATTAGGATAAGCTTAATTATTATAAAATAATTGCAATTAAGTATTTATCAATTAAAATATAGCTTACCTAAGTAAAATAAGGCACCAGTTTGAGCAAATCCGTAGACAAAAGACGCGGCTATTTTACTTAACGATGATATGATTACCAGCAGAGAGTCATGCCAACCGAGATGTTTGGCAAGCACCAAAATTGTGAACGTTGAACCTAAAACACAATTATATTAATATTAATGTTTTAAGTAAAACATAACAACAAGCACATAAGTAAATTCCAAGATCTCTATAGGATGAATAATCAAATTAAAGACCAGTGTCTAGTTGGCATCTATGCAGTCATAGCAGAAGGCGTAGAATTCTGTTTTCCTGTGGTTTCGTATTTGAACCCCAATTGGTATAACATATCTGCATAACTACGCAGTGAGCTTCTTATATTAATTCATTCTTATCAGAATCATTCTGATTCGTTAAAGCGCAGAGTCCTGGAGCTACTAGGACTGAAGAAAAACAAAAAGTAGCACTTGCAGTAATTTAAATAAATAGATGCCAAATAACTAAACATTTATCAAGAATTCTATAAAGTTTTACAATCGTAGATTACAAATTATTGGGACTGTTATTAAAAATATCCTTACAATATTTTTTTTATATTTCTTTCCAAAAAATATTTAAATAATTATGCGAAATTTCTTACCGATTAAATTTATGATTAAGTTGTAGGTCTGGAATAAGCTGAATTGTACTTCATCCCATTGAAATCTGAATCTTACTGACAAATACATAACAGCTATTTCACCTGGAATATTTAAAAAAAATGACATGAAACATTGCCAACATCGAGTACTTCCTCGACTTTAATTACACACCTCTCCCCTCCCCTTCCCTTTTTGCCATGTATTTCTACAGATTACGAGGAATTGAGAGACGATACATACCCACTTTATTTATTGATTTATTTATTTTAACCATACCACCTTTTTTATTCTTACAGATATCTACGTCAATAGTGTGGGACTAAAGTAAAAAATATGATAACACACAAAATATACAACTAGAATAATACAGCACATATATTTACAAGTAAATAAATACAACGGAAACTGACGGTACGGACGGTATGGTACAATTAACAGAAAAAGAAACTTAAGAAAGAACTTTGCGTATCTTCACTTTATATATCTATAGTCATGCCAATTTTAAATAAGTTTATTTTAATAATGGATTACTTACCCTGCATCGGTCCAAAAATTACAGTAACTACGGATAAGAGAACAATTAAACGTAGTCTCCTGTTATTAGGAGCTTTTCTTACTATCACACGGAACGTTTCTTTCACATTTTTAAAATTAAAGAAAATACGGATCAAATGACAACATCCTTGGCTGACGTGCTGCGGACAAAGAAATAATGAAGCTTTCGACAGTATCGGATTATCTTTAAAAATAAAAACTTGAGGTGACTCTTAATTATTTCTTTAAACCAAGATTAAAATTCCATTTAATATTATTGTGAAATAACAAGGTAAATATCTTTTCAACCTTTTCTATGCATTTGTTTCATTAAAAATGGAACTTATATTTAAAAATTAATAAATTGAATTGACTGAAAAAGAAATTCTAGAAGAAATTTTCACCAACCGTGATCATAATATATTTTTTTTGTAATATTATGTATGTTTATATTGCCATACTGTTATACTGTTATATAATTCCGTAAACAAATATCATTTATAAAATTGGATATTTTAAAATTTTATAATAATTTATTTCAAGAAAATATATAACTTACTTCTTTTTGTTCAGGAGTCCTTTCTGGGTCTTTTAGCACAATAATGGAATATAATGCATTGAGAGAATGTAAGGCGACAGATATTCCAAAAACACCGTAGAATCCTAAATACCTTAATAAAATTCCACTTAGTCCCACCCCAATAGGAAGTCCAAAAGTTATACAAAAACCCACTAGACCTATTCTAAATGTCCTATCTTGTATTGATGTAATAGCACTTATATACGCAAAAGCTGTCAAAAAAGAAACACACCACCCTCCAGTCAATCCTTCAATGAAAGCGTCAGAAAAAATTAAAACTTCTAAATTCATCTGATAGAAGAAGTACACATTAAATATGTTGTTTATACCAGAGAGCAGTTGTCCAGTGATTGGAACAATAATGAAAATTTTTCTGTATCCTGATAAGTCAGAAAAAGAACCAACAAACAGAGCAAGAAGGCAAGGCAACGTTGCTGTTAAATAAGTCCTCCAAGAAAGAGCATTGGCTAACAGTCTCTGTGTTTCTATTTCATAATCATTATGAGCCACACCATCTTGTAGTCTTAAAGAATCACAAATTTCTGTGGAGAAATTTAAATTCACTCTACACGCTTTTTCCAGCTGGAGATTTTGCGATGCCATGTTAGTTATCATAGTTCCAGTTACTATCAAGAAAATACATGGTTCCACAGTTATATTTCTAAATATATTGATAACTTTGTCACAAAAGCTTGGGTCCTTTTTTTCTCTCTCACCGGGATCATCTTCTCTTAAAGGATCTGTTTCTGTAGGTTCAACGTGGTTGAGATTATTTAATCCATTTTCAGTGTGAGTAGTCATCTCAGCAGATTATTTTAATTAAGCTTTTCCTCAACTGAAACTCAATTTACTCTGAGTTTATTTGTTTTATAATCACACTATTTATATAACAAACATTTTAGGCGTCTGTTAAAAGATTTCATTTTATCACTAATGATTAAGGATTTATTTCTATACATTATTATCGGTGTGCGATAAATATTTATAGTGACGCATACTCACTTACTACATTGATATGACTAAAACATAATATGCACTAATTTAATGAATATGTTTTATTATCATCTAACTTACCAAGAACTTAATAAGATTACTAGATTTTTTTTAGCCAAACTGAAACACATTTAGGGTGAGAGAAGTTCATTTGCGTTTGCGATTGAAATCTCTAAAAAAATTATTTTTTTCCACAAAGTCTAATTGTCATCAGCCTATCGCAGTCCACTGTTGGACATGGGCTACTCCAATTACACCACTTTGATTGATTTTGGGCTTCTTGCATCCAGCTCCTGCCAGCCATACTGCGCAAGTCGTCACTCCACCTGGCCTATGGGTGTCTTATACTACGCCTGTCGAGACGTGGTCTCCACTCCAGAACTCGTCTACTCCAACGGTCATCAGTTCTGCACCTAATATGGCCAGCTCACTGCCACTTCAGCTTGCTAATCCGATGGGCTATGTCGATGACCTTAGTACTCTGACGGATCACCTCATTCCTGATACGATCCCTCAGAGAAACACCGAGCATAGCCCTTTCCATAGCACGATCCAAGTCTACTAAGGCAAGGTTAATAAAAATGTTTAGAAAATGTGAATACTGTAAAATAATGATCTATCAATTGTTTCTATCATATCTACTGATTTGGATTATGTTACGTAATCTTTCTGCGATTGAATGTGTTTAGTGTGTAAAAGGTGCTGTAGAAGATTTGAATTGGTTGTATTAAGATATCGTTCTGTTACTGTTGAAGAAGTTGGATAAAAGAGGTTGAATAAACTCAAAATAACTAAATATAATTATGTAAGTATTGATAACTCTGAGAGTTATTCTGTAATTTGTCTGTCTGTTATTCTGTATTTAAGCAATATATATAATTTTGTCTACAAATTGTTTCCTATAAGCAACAAACTACCTCTCAAGCGCCGTTGTTTTGTAAGAATTTTTTATTATAATCTGTACGTTTTATATTGTTTTATTGTGTCTTCAAATAAAAAATATATAACGTATTTAAATATGTATCTTTTAAATATTATATATCATTTATACAACAGAATATATGTAATCTCGTATACGGCTGAGTTATCCGATATTATCAGATTGCATTGTAAGATAACGTGTAGAGATAATTTCATGCTCACTAACTTAATTTCAATACCGAAATTTTATCAGATAAAACTGACTATTAGACTGGTTGTGTTCGCGTCGTACAGACCATTTTATCTATGTATATGTCGCCGCCAACCAGTTTAATTCCCCGTTCAATCAACAGCCTAGCCTCTACTGAGATGTCTATTCATATACATAACAAAAAGATTTAGACGAATTGAGAATCTTTTGAAATCGGTTAAAAATACTAACCTAACAGTCAAATTTTAGTCTGTGTAACGGTAGTAATTGATTGCATAACGCTGTTTAGTACAGAGGTGTAAATATATTGTTTATATACTAATAACCAGATTTTAGTCTGAGTAGTGATAGTAACACACAATACATAATAGTAAAAGTACAGAAGACTCACTCAGAAAAGTAAATTAAAGAAATAGGGACCCTTGGTGTCATTACATTAAGTTCAATTCAAATTGCACAGCGCCGAAGCACCTACAATTATATTTACCTACAATTGCGTCTCTTTCTATCGTGTAACTCTTATCTGTTCTGACGTAATCAGGTATGTCTTCTTTTAAAAATAATTTTAATATAGGTATAATAACTACTTTTTCTCTAGCATTTTACTTTATTGAAAATATAACTGTAGGTACTTTTGTCAGCAAATGACGTTTTGAATAATATCACATAGAAATATCTGTTCGCGTCGTATGTATTTACGTACGACACGAACAGATTAGTTCCTACCTAACACCTAAAATCTTTTATTCAGACATCCGTTAACAGAATTATATCTTGTAAGCGACAACCCACCGGAAACCTAAAGTGCGGAGTGACACCCCCTGATAGTAATTAGTATGGCTAGGCTGTTGATTGAATGACTAATTAAGCAAGTTGGCTGTAACATTTATATTATTTCACGATTTAAAACGTCTGGTACCGTGGGTGAAAATCACGAGTAGAAATAAAAAGAATTAACATTTCACTGGGATCAATAAAATCGATTTAAATGACTTGATGTTTCCGTGTGTTTTCGTGTGGTGACGGATTAAGAATACAAAGTGTCACCACTCCTATTCATTCCATGGGTGTCGTAAGAGGCGACTATAGGAACACAATAAGCAGCTAACATCACTGCCAAGAGAAGGAAAACTTTAAAGAAACCCTTTACCAACCCGTCTGGCCAACGTTGTATAGTAGGCCAAAACCTCCTTTCAAAGGAGAGGCCTATGTCCAGCAGTGGACTGTTAAAGGCTGTTGACAATGATGATGATGATGTTATGAATTTGTTGCAGGTGACTGGAACATCAAGTACTTCTATAATTCTATTCCTGATATAGGGTATAAGGAGTAAGTTACTGACAACATTGCCTTATCATTCCTATTAAGAACGAAGTCAGGCCATTGTCTCAGAGTATATTATAGGTATCTTTTCAGTTTTGTTTGTTTGTCAGTTTTTATTACTATGTGATTTTTGTGTTTTATTTAAATGTAATATTGTAGATTAGTTGCGATAATCCTAGTTGCGATTTATACCCTCGTGTACATATATAAGATATATGATCGATTTTTATCAAATTGTTGGGTGTACTTAGGTAATGAAAGGTAAAAGGGACGCAAGCGGAGCTGTTTTCATCAGGTAGTAATTTTTAAATTCTTAATAATCACTACATTAAAAGATTTTGGGCTTGAATCCCTGGTAGAGTTATTGTTCGGGTTTTGTACTAAGAAATTCTTAATAGCAGCTCGGAGTATGAAAAATGGCGATGTTTCACGCTCGCGCATCTGAGTTCCGATTGTCATAAACATATATGAATATCGTCATAGGGAAGTCAAGGTCCTCAAATATACTGATAACTACTTTCTTTTAGAAATTCAATTCACATTCATGGTTGCGGAGATCCAATGCTCATCGCTTCGTGGAAAAACTGATATTCAGGTAAGCCGGCTAAAGTAGTAGTTGACCCCAAATGATCTTGGGAATGTGGAGGTACGGGTATCGTGTTCCTCCAACACCAAGTGAAAATCCTCCGACCAGGCAAGGTGATTATGCCTGGTGGGCCACTGCCCAACAGTTGATGTTGGGATATTGTATATATGCTAATCGGCGCGAGAATGTTACTTTCACGATTCAGGATTAGTAGTTACTCCGTAGAGATCGTTACGTGTTTTCTCCGTAGTTCAATGTTTCTTCGGTAGATGGCGCTGTTGTATGTTTTAGCTTCCGTTGTATATGGAAGTTGGCACAGGAATAACAAATGATGCAGTTGCATCTCATTAGGCTGCGATAGTGAGGTTCACCATGCTACATGGTCTCGTTCGCAATGAGGATGGTGACATCTACTCCTTGATTGTACTCATGCTATCCATCAGGCGGAAAAGAGTCACTTTGGTAGACCTAAAAAGATGAAAACTCGAAATTAAAGTAATAGAAAATTACAAGTGATAAACTTTTATTTCTTTGTATATACTTATTAATACTGACTTATATTTATTAATACTGTATTATCAAATTTTGAAAACAAACTTATTATAAATTAATGGAGAACAAATTCTTAAAACTTATTATTCGAGCTCAGTAGGCGGCGATTTTAACTTTCCAACTTGCTTTCTGTGCTCATAGAAGAAATAACTGAAAAGAAAACTTATATTAAAGTAACTCCTATTAAATAAATAACATAACAACTAAAACATTTATTATCTAATCATGCAGTATTGAAGTGTTTTTATTTTTTAAAGGCGTTTGTCTTCCACCTTACCTGATGGAAAGTGTAGATGAAGACGAAGATGGTACACGGCCATTCAAAAGAAACCTGTTCACTCTACTCTTAAAGGCTCCAGAGTTCAACTTATCAGGAAAAATTGAATTGAAGTGTGTTTGAAAAAGTCTTTTTAAAATTGAATTGAAGTAAATCGCTTTACAAAAACGTCCCACTGCTGTGCCCAGGTCTCCTCTCAGGAGAGGGTTAAGGCAATACGTCCCCACGCTGGCCGAGTGCGGGTCGGGGACTGGCAAGACACGTTGTGGCTACGTAATCTTAACGTTGGATATTTTAAGCCGATACATGGCCACTAAATCACCACGACTGTTATCTTATGATAACAAATGGGACACACTGCTTTACGTAACTTCCGAATCACAGAAACGCTCATAACATATCATGAGGCCACAAACGGTCACCCATCTAGGTACTGACCGCGCCGTCTTTGCTTACCCTCAATGATTGCTTCCAATCATCTAAGCCCACTCGCTATGACCGATTTCAAACATTAACGTAATTAAAACTAATTCGGTAAAAATACAAAAGAACTAAAAATTAACAACCTTACCCGAGTACAGCAACAGCAGGAATTGTTAGAAGTGCGCCTAACAGGAACACGGCTCCCGGTAGAACGTCCAATGTTGCTGAATATACCCTCGTGTACATTGGCACATATATCAAAGGCATTAGGTTCTCCACCATTCCAATAACGGAACTTAGTTTACCTAAAAAAGATTCAATATAAAGAGATTATCTTCTTCTAATATATAAAATTCTCGTGTCACAGTTTTCGTTGCCATACTCCTCCGAAACGGCTTGACCGATCTTTATGAAACTTTATATGCATATTCAGTAGGTCTGAGAATAGGCCAACATCTATTTTTGAAACCCCTCAGACGCGTGCGGAGCCGCGGGCATCAGTTAGTTTATTATATTTTTCTACTTAACGATAGTACACATGAATTTGCCTTTACTTTCTAAACTATCCTCGATTAATTCTAAAGGTTAGCTCGAAGAAAACTTAGGTTTGGAATAAGCTTGCCTTTGTACATGTAATTTTCTTGATGCCAAATTATCGATATGTGTGTACACAGATAAAGAATAAATAAATAAATAAAAATCGGATATCTGACACACAACAACTAGTTCCTAACTAAGCAGAGCTTGTACTTATAGTTTTGAAATTGTATGTTGTAGCGATGTTCACACAGAAGACACTTTGAAGTAACTTCAGGAAAATACAATAAGTCATAATTTTTGATAGATAATTCTTAAGGATTTTTCAATACATAACATCGACAGTAGGTCTAATTAATTCAATATTAATTCAGCATTTAGGGATTCGACAAAAAAGATAACATAAGTGAGCACAGTACCTTTATCGTTGCCAGACCCAACGAAAGTCACTAATGGGAAACCTGCTTCTTAAGATACAGGCGTTGCCTAGTTTAGGAAACAAGGCTAAGTATTTATAATAACAGCTTTGTGTAACCTATTCAAACCTTAGCATTTATTATTGTAAATTGAACCGTGTATATTATGACTTACTATTGTAACATTTATTGAATTAATAAATATTATTGTTATAACTTATGAGTAAAACTCAAAACTAAACAGATCAGTTGAAGATTTGTTACTGAAATTCTCACATTCTTCTTCCTAGCCTTATTCCCAAGATTATTTGCGGTCGGCTACTAGTTCATCCGGTTATACCTGAATATCAGTTTTTCCTCGGAGCGACTGGCATCAGATCTGAGCAACCCTAAGGGAGAACTGAAATTCGAAGGTTGAACTAGTTGTCAGTAAATTTGAGGGCAATGAATTCTCAATAATGAATACCATAGATGTTCATGACAACCGGGACCGACGGCTTTACGTGCTCTCTGAGGCACGGGCGTTCCAAACTTCCAAACTCCGGGCTGCCTTAAGAAGTTCCTAAGAAAAACCCAAAAACACTATTTGGCCCGACCCGGGATTTCTAAAATTCTCACCTAATTCCTCTAATTCCACCAGCTTAGACATTATTGCCCGCATAGCCAATAGTGCAGTTCCATTCAGTATATCAATCACCGGTCCTGAAATCATAAATAAACAATTAGACACATCTCAGACTCGGTCATCTGATCACAAATCAAGTTGTACCATGTTAAACAGATAACTGGGAAACTAACTTAGGTGTATATCACTAAATTAATACATATGTACATAATCTATGTCTATACAAATAACTGAAATAGAATAGTTTGCATTTAATATCAAATTGCCTTGTTGGTCTAGTGGTTAGCGTATGCGGCTGCTAATCAAGATGTCTCGGGTTCGATTCCCGGGTCAGACCAAATATTTGTGTGATACACAAGTATTTGTTTCAGAGTCTCGGTGATTTTCTATGTATAATATGTATGTATTTACCCAAAAAAAGTATGTTTATGTATTTATATCAGTTGTTTAGCGCCCTTAATACAATCTTTGCTTAGTTCGGAACTAGATGACGTTGTGTGTAAGATGTCCGAAATATATATATTTAAATATTTATTTATTTAATGAACAGTTTTATACTAAATGCAAATGAAAGTATATGCAGTACTTGCACCAAAAAATCGCATAATTTTAACAAAAAGGAACCGACTTCAATGAAAACTATTCCGAGTACCCAAATCGCGACAATTGTGCCTATGATATTTGAGAAGTTCCCTCGATTTCCTTGGGATCCCATCATCAGATCTCGATATGGTGACGATGGGACCACCCGTAAGCTACGCCCATTCCAATGCAAAAATAATTTTTGAAATCGGTTCATAAACGTCGAAATTATCGCTGAACATACATAAAAAAAAAATGTCTGCTTGTTCCGTGTAATCTCTGGAACGTCTGGACAAATTTTGACATGATTTTCACTAGGAGCAAGCTGATGACATAAGGAGTAACTTAGCCTAATTGCTTTTAGATTAGCTTGGGTCCGTGGCGTTACTCGCAATACGACAATATTCACGGGCAACATCGCTGGACTCGGCCTCAGTTAGTATGTTATAAATAAATTACTCTCAAACCCTTTTTAACACTATACTAAAACCGTTGATTAGGAGCCCCTAATCCAGTTAGCCCATTATATATATAGGTGTCTCCTAAAGATTGGTGAAAACGAAAATGTCACTAACGCCCCCTTAAATTTAGGGGACGTTGGTGACCATTAGAAGAAACCAAAATATTGACGCTCATCACACACTTACTTTTTCTTGGTGTAATTCAAATTATTACTTTCGTGAGTTTTATTGTATTACCATAATCATCATCAACAGCATTTAGCAGTTCACTGTTGGACATAGGCCCTCTTATGAAAAGAGGTTTTAGGCCAGAAGGGTTTGTAAAGTTATTGTTTCAAGTTTTCCTCCTCTTTTTAGTGATATTTTTCTGTTTAGACTATTTCCTCAGTCGCCTCTTACGACTCCCGATGATGTATATTTAATTCGTCATACTTTAATTCGTCATATTTTGTACGATAACTAGTGACATGTAGTCTGACTGGCTACTCCCGTTTTTAATATCGATATTACTCACATGATAAGCAATCAATGACACCTGTTTCCTACCGTGATCATTTTAGCACTAAAAGAAAAGCTTCTGAGACGGTGAAACGGGCAAGTTAGGGGAAGGGGTCTATGCGCGACGCCTGTGAGACTACATGCCACTATTTAAAGGTAAATTAACAAAGGAACAGTTAATTTAGCAAACATATCAGTCAGTCAAATTTCTGTGAAGGTTAGGTGATTGTTTACGAAACATTCTCAAAATTTTCTTGCTCATAATGTACTTTCGTAGAAATATACATAAGTTCGTCAAATTCAATATCTTTATTAGTGTCGAATTTATTACATTTAAAACAATAAATAAAGCATTTGAAAATGATGTAAACATAATATAGTGATTCAGCAATCATAAAACACTTCGATAAATTGAAAAACATACGACAGTATATATTACAACTTTTGTAACATATCGATAATTTCATGTTTATTTCTCACTAGCTGAATCTCGCGGTATTAATCCCTGTCATTGTTGTATAACGCGGGTTCCGTTGCGGAGCAAAGTAACTCCTTATTCGCTAAGCAAAGTTAAAGATAGGGTGTGAAAGTTCTATCAAACCGGTTCACCAGTCACAGAGATAAGTCGGAACAAACAAACATACAGACGATTAAAAAAATATAAAAATGCAATTTAGATGTAAGTATCGTATGCATGTACTTTAAAATAAATTTAGCGAAATACTATTAACATTAATATACATTATCATACACATACTGAATATATAAACAAACACACGTTTGAAATTTATGATCAATAAATACTCGTATATTATAAATTCCACTTCTTTTAAAACTAGTTATCTTCGATTACGATTACGTAGTTATATACATATTTCTTCCTAAACTAGTTATCAATATATTTGAGGTCACTGTTTTAGTGGAAGAAATACTCTAGAAAACTTTTGTCCGACCCGACAAAAGAACCCGGAACCTCTTGATCAGTAGCCGCATACAGATACTCTAGACTAGCGAGGCAGTTAACGAAGTGAAATTGTAAATCGATAAATAAAAATGTTTTTTTCATCAGAAAAAAGAAGAGTATGTGCAAAAACATAAATAACCGACTTCAAAAATGTAGGGGGTTCTCAATTAGTCGGTATGTTCTTCTATTATATACAAATATAAATACCACCAACTATAAATACCACCTTTATAAAAAGACAGGCTATCTACCTTCGACCTAAAGTGTTTAACACAATTTGTCAAATACACACAAATATTATTAAGTTTACTACGAGAGAAGTGAAGCGAGTTGTTACAGAATGGCTACTAAATCTTTCATATGATGAAACTGAACTGATTCTTCCAAATTACGGGCAATAGGGGCAAAGCATCACAACACACACACATACAGACTAACACACGCATGCACACTACACACAACCACATAAACACACTTACACACAAAAACACGCTCTCAACCACAGACACATGAACATAGTTAGAGCATAATTTTACTCAAAGAGGCTTTTATATTACCTAGTTTTAATTTGTTTGTTTTGAGAATTGTTTTAGTTTTTTATTGTTATTTTATTTTTATTTCACATTCTATTACAACTAAACTATATATTAAACTAACTGAAATGTATAAAATTTCTGTCAACTTGAACCGCTGTCCATTTCAAAGTTGTAATGGTGCCAATTTCTGCTGTTGAGTCACTAACATCACAAAACCAATTTTTAGTGATTCCTGGTATTGATTTCAAGACTTTTTAAACGACAGAATTGGCGCCAATGAACAAATTTTGGTATTGGTTGCCGCGACACAAGCCTCGAGCTTAGTGCGGAAACCGTTGATAATTTCACACTGTTAATCTATTTTTTAAGTTGAATAAATAAATAAATAAATAAATAAATAAATTAGTCGGTATTTTCAACAATATTTACATCGTTTATGAACCGATTCTATTAATACTTTTGCATTAGGTTTGGTGTAGGTCTCAGGAGGTCCTATTGTCACCATCTCGGAATCTGATAATGTCGTGAGGTGTCATGTTAATATATATTTCTAAAACTATGCCAAACTTCCATTTGGTTATTGTCATCTTTATGACGTTGAGAGGATGACGAAAAATACAGCTTTTTAAAGTTTAGTTGTGGGAGGATATATCTTTTGTAGTCTATTCTCAATTTTGAAACGTGCTTCAAATCACTACAATTATTCGCTTCAGCAAGACGAACATCTAAAGGTATTCTCTTTCGATGTTGCTATGAAATAATTGAACTTATGTACCTAAGATTGTTTGCACTAAAAGTGGAAAAATAAATGTTTTAAGAAGTCTCCTAAAAAATATTAGGGGGTTCTCTGCCTGAAAATTTTATTGAATTACTTTATTTAAGGTTTTATGGCTTTGTTATAACACTGAAATGTACATTTTATATCGTTTTATCAATCTTTAAAAACACAATAAACATCAAACAACAGATGCTAGTGATGGTACACAATACAAACATCAGCATGCCTTCAAAAGTTAGGTAAATAAAAAAAGAGCTACAGTGTGGATATTAGATTATGAAAATAAACATATGATACCGCAAATACCATTTTAGGCTATCTGACCCTACCTTAGTTGTATTCAATATTTCAGGTAGTACTTAAAAATGTCTACAGGCCCGATATGATTTGTTTCATGACTTACGTACACTAACGCCTTTATCTTTGAGGTTATAAGCAGAGGATTAAATACTTATAAACTGATTATTTACATAATGAACGTATATAAGTTTATGTAAAATTAAATGTACATAAGAAATTATATTGTTAATATTTCGGTCATCTTACACACAACGTCATTGAGCCCCAAACTAAGCAGAGCTTGTACTACGAGTACTAGACAACTTATATAAATACATAAACATACTTTTTTATGTAAATTAATACACATCTACATAGAAAACACCCATACTCCGAAATAAGTACATATTAACAGATAAAAAATACCATAAGTGTACAAAACAAATAGTATTAAGAATTTACATATATCATAAAAATAAGTAATGTAAAGATATTATTATATAATAGATATTAATATTAACAATATCGGGAAATCTACCCGAAAAATAGTAATGTAACAAGATAGTAAATGTAAAGTATAAAAAGGTCCTGTTTTACGAACGGGGAAAAGCTGGGAGGTCTAAAATATATCTTCCGAGCCTTATTCCCAAGTTTATTTGGGGTCGGCTACTAGTTCAACCGGTTTTACCTGAATTTCAGTTTTTCCACGGAGCGACTGGCATCGGACCTCTGCAACCCTAAGGGAGAACTGAAATTCGAAGATTGAACTAGTTTTCAGTATATTTGAGGGCACTGACTTCCCAATAACGATTGCCAAAGACGTTCATGACAACCGGGACCGACGGCTTTACGTGCTCTCCGAGGCACGGGCGTGAATCACCGCCAAACTTCCAAACTCCGGGCTGCTATTAGGAATTTCCTAAGAAAAACCCAAAAACACTTTTTGGCCCGACCCGGGATTTGAACCCGAGACCTCTTGATCAGCAGCCGCATACGCTAACCACTAGACCAACAAAGCAGTTAAATAATTATAACTTACGACCTGTAATTTGTGAGCGTTACTGTGGTACATTTTGATTGCATTGATGAGAGATGAGGAAACAGTGGACCGAAAATAAACATAAATAATGATTGAAGAGGTGTTAACACTGTGTCAAATAAATATTTTGTTAAGACTGCCAAAGTGATTCTGCCATTTCTGCCTGCTACTCAATAGATTTATTATAACCAATAAAATCTTGTGCACAAAACAAATAAACATCGATGCAGAATTTACTGTATTTATATTGAGATCTACTCAATAGAACTATTATAACTATTTATATACATTGTACAAAAACATTTTTATATTAAAGAAAATTAAATAAGCATATGATCTATTTACATGTTCAAAATAAAGAAAGTGAAATTTAACTCTTTGTAGAAGGCTCACCTAAGTAAAATACGGCTCCACTTTGGGCAAATCCATAGACAAAAGAAGCAGCTATTTTACTTATTGATGATATGATTCCCAGCAGAGAATCATGCCAATCAAGATGTCTGGAAAGCACTAAAATTGTGAACGTTGTACCTGAAATACAAAACATCATTATTTTAATTATAATCTTGAATAAAATTGGTCAACAGCCATAGAACTGATCTTAAAGGAATTAAGCTCAAATATGATGTAATTAAAAAAGTTGTAATGGTACAAAAAGGTACAGACAAAAAAAGTAATAGTTCAAAGGGTAGTAGAGCCATGCTGATTTCAAGAGAATGAATAGGACAGCTCAACCGGAAAGGTACTACTCTCACACGGAAACTTGTAACATGCTACGATTCGTGGCGTTAACCGTCAAAATTACATTTATAATTTCGGTGCTTACATTTAAAAAAATAGTTTTTTTTTAATGTAAGCACCGTATATACTTTGAAATTAATTTAGTGATAAAACTGTAATTCCTGATCAGAAACTGATACTTTAATTTTATTTATTTATATAGATTTGATATTACCTAGAGATGACGTCACTATTTTGACCAGAAAAAAGAGTGACTTGACAGTTACTAAAATGGAATCTAACACTAAATTGATAGTAATCTAACTTACTATAATAGGGTAGACCAATCACAAAAAAATTGGCATTGAAAAAACTTTCAAAAAATGATGTTGCAGAAACATTATTTAATAATTTAAATATTTAATCACAAATAAAAACAATACTATAAAACTGCTTACCAATAAAATTGACGATCAAGTTGAATGTCTGGAATAACGTGTATTGTATTTTATTCCATTGAAATCTGAATCTAACAGACAAATATAGAATGGATAGTTCACCTGAAATATTTTAAATATTAATAAACTCTAAAGAAATTTGTTGGAATTTTGTGTTGATTAAATGATTATATTAATATATACCATCAAGCAGATTAGAGTCCTATTGCACCTTTTATTATAAAAAACGGTATACTAAAATGAAGACTAAAGGGAACACGTATTTCAGTTATTACTATTGGTTCGTCATCATCATCATCATCAGCCTATCGCAGTACACTGCTGGAAAAAGGGCTCTCCCATTGCACACCACTCTGATTTTGGTTAGTATTATTATTATATTTCAAATTTGGTTCCTAAATAAGATGAAACTGCATACTTCTGTTTTATCTGTAAATATTAGAAGCAAGAAAAATCATATGTGATATCTGATATCTCAAGTTTTATCTGATAGTCAACCAATTATTGCACCGCGTGCTTGTTCACTTTTTCACCTTCCTTCTTATTTTGTTAAATCCTTTCTACGGGTAGTAGGACCCAGCGGAAGAAAACATCACATGAAACTATAATTCTTTCTTCAGATCAACAATCTCGAATTTTTATTTAATTACACACTACGTTTCTATGTCAATCAAGATTTACCTAGGTAAATTCACAAAAAATTACCCTATTGCTTACCTTGCATCGGGCCAAAGATTACAGTAACTACACCTAAGAGAACAATCAAACGTATTCTTCTGTTATTGGGAGCTTTTCTTACTATCACAAGAATTGTTTCTTTCACGTTTTTAGAATTGAAGAAAATTCGAATTAAATGACAGCATCCTCGGCTGGCGTGCTGTAGATAAAAAAATTAAGAAAATCCTATGGTAATTTGTATAACTTCATGTTGATTGCTATGATGAACACCCAACTTCTTAAAACTGAGGTCAATAACACAAAATGAATTAATTAGATTAGATATTCACTTTTTGAGTAGGCTCTACTTTTAATTATTTGTCTCGTCTTTCTTCGGTTTATTTACATAAATGCGATAAATGTGTATGATAAATGTAATCCGGTATTTACTACATAAAAAAAATTACAGTCGTCCTACTTAAATTGTCCAGGTCTTATAAAACAACTTTCAACTTCAAGATAAGGAAGTCTAAAAAAAACTGAAAAGAGAAAGACGTTTCATACTACAGAATTGTTAAACATTTTAGAAAGTTTGTAATCATATGACATCAGAAAATATGCTACTTACGTCTTTTTGTTCAGGACTTCTCCTTGGGTCTTTAAGCACAAAAATTGAATAAAGTGCATTGAGTGTGTGTAACAAGATTGATATTAAATATACACCGTAGAATCCTACCAACCTTAATAAAATTCCACTTAGTCCCACTCCGATAGGCATTCCAAAAGTTATACAAAAACCTACAAGGCCTATTCGATATGTTCTATCTTGTTCTGAAGTAATGGCACTAATATATGCGAAAGCTGACAAGAAACAAATACACCACCCTCCAGTTAATCCTTCAATAATTGCATCAGAGAAGATAACTTTTTCCAAATTGATCTGATAGAAAAAGTGCACGCTAAATTTGTTGTTAATACCAACAAGTATTTGTCCAAGGATTGGAATAATAATAAAAAGTTTCCTATATCCTGTTATATCAGAGAAAGAACCAACGAAAAGAGCAAGAAAGCAAGGCAACGTTGCTGTTAAATAAGTCCTCCAGGCAAGAGCACTCGCTACCAGTATTTGTATTTCTCTTTCATAATCATTATGAGCGATACCATCTTGCAGTCTCAAAGAATCACAAATTTCCGTGGAGAAATTTAAATTCACTCTGCATGCTTTTTCTAGTTGGAGATTTTGCGATGCCATATTAGTTATCATAGTTCCAATTACCATCAGAAAGATACAAGGCTCCACAGTTATATTTGTAAATACATTGATAACTTTTTCACCAAACCTCAGTTCTGTTTTTTCACTATCACGTGGCACATCTTCTCTTAGAGGATCAATTTCCGTAGGCTCAATATGATTACGAGAAACAACACCATTTCCAGTATAAGTGGGCATTTTCGTAACAGATTTTACTGCCTTAAGTCAGATGCAATTGTTTTTTTAAATATATATTTAAAAACTGCACTTTTTTATCACAGACATTGTAAACCACTGTCAAAAGATTTTATTTGTCACTGATTGAAGATTTGTTTCAATAGATTACTATTGGTTTGCGATAAAATACGCTTGGTGACGCATACTCACACAATATGTTGATAATTCAGACTTATCAGAAGTCTTCAAAGGTTACTAGAAATTAATATATATGTTCAGAATGAGAGGGATCCGTTGTAATTTAATTCCACCAAAATTTGATGTATCTACTTCATCTTATTTTCATAGCACTAAGGTATATTTTTATGATATGGTGTGTAATTATGTTTAGGTTAAAAATAACTGTGTGGGATTGTTTTGGGACCAGACTCACGTGTGTATTGTGTTTTGATTTATTCATACTTGTCAAAAGTTATTTCATATGAAAGATTGCTCATATAAATAAAAGTACTACTAATAAGTAAAGAATGTATCAACACAAGAAGTAACACTACAAAATATCAATTCATGTTCAAAATTCTCTATAATTCTAGTACTAAATGTTCAGTGCACCTTGCTATATCACCTTTACACTTCATAATATTGATACCATTCGTCTTTGAACAAATGTGTATGTCTTACAATAGTTGAAACTATTATCTTAAAAATCTCACGAAATAAAAATATGAGGAAAATACTTTTTCAAAACAGAGTCATCACAAATAACTTGTTGAGAATGTATATAAGATCAACAGTAGGTAACACTTTCACACGCTGATGATGAATGATGATTTCCTCTGTGAGTAATTTTTTGACAGGAAAAAAATGGTACAAATTCATTCCAATTATTATGTTTTATCTACATACTTGAATAACGACAGAAAGTGTTTTCTTTTCAGATAGACTATAAACATTTTGAAGTCAAGACTGAATCTCGAGATATTATATAATTATGACTAACCCCGAGAAGTACAGATTGACTGAATCATATATCTAATGTGTATGAAATGTATTTTGAGTCACATTTTTATTTTGATAGCGATTTCGAATCGTGTTTTAATATTAAAGCGCTTTATCACGCCTTGTTCCTATTACATTGATTGAGTTGCCTTCAACTTCATATGTAAAATCATCTGGCAGTATCTTTGTTCTGTATATCTATACGCTGTTGTTCAAAATTTTGTACTATAGTTTATTTTATCTCAGGATTTCAAGTTGCATTTTGTCTTTCACTATGTTATGGGACTTGTAGACAGCCGTAGTGTGACCACAACTTTAATAAATTACAAATACTACTTATTACTGTTTTATTTTCACAATCATACTTTACATTTATCACAGTCAGTGTTAATGTGTTAAAAACAATTTTATTAGATTCGCCTTTCATAAAAATACAAAATAAATATTTCTGTTTTTTATAACCTCCTAAACGGATGATACGAGTAATTAAAGTGCTTTAATTTAAAGGGTAATTTAATTCAGAATATGCTTAACATTAATTAAACATTTTTGTTCAACCTTCCTAGTTGAAATGTTGTTATAATTTTACTTATGTCAGAGTATTTTTTTATATATTGAATTGGGCAAAGAAATACACAGCCAGTATGACAGAATGACGTTTTCGGTTTCTTAAACACACTTGCAACACAAACATTATTTTGAATCTTCCTTAACGCATTTTTCTTCTTTTCAGTATTTACTAGTTCTTAAATTCGAACAGAAATATACTTAATATTAGCTCCTTATGTTTTCTGAAATCTAATAGCTTTTGATTGTTGTAATGACTTAACAACGACACATTTATCCACATTAAATAGGAAAAAATTATAATGACGCTTCTTTAATCATTCATATTACTTTATTGTGAAATTAGTATTCACTTTGTATTAAAGTTAATATTTCGGACATATTCCAGAATGCGGGTCGTAGTCGTGCGTGAATTTTTAGACGTATGATTTTAAAATGAACATGATTTAAAAATTCGATATTAATTCGATTTAACATTTCATTAATTTTAAAGATAGCTTATAATATTAAAATTGAAAATATATACATTCGATATTAATAACATAATGTACAATAATTATAAATATAATAAAATGAAATGCTATTTTCTCTACAAAAGGGTTGACACCTAAACAATTTCCATTAATTCAACATTTACATGAATTTTATAATTAAACTTATTAATACGTAAATATTAACGCCACAGAAGACAAGTAGAAAAAAGACAAATTAAGCAAATAAATGTTTTTTAATTGTACTAACCATTCACAGGCAGAAACGTCTGATAATACTCTAGATACGATATTTTGAGTGTTATTTCCACAATATCCACACTACAATTGCCGCATTTATGGAGAAAAAATGAAATCTAATTGTTTTCCATTTTTAAGATATAATAAGTTCCATTTTACGGGTTATCAAAACCTAGTTTAAAAATTTTCGAAATAGGTTCTTAAAATTTGCTAGCAGCTATAAAACTCTTACTGACTTTCACTTTAAATTTAATTAAAATTGTTATTCCTCCTATAAGATTTTTTATCGTCACTGTCAATCTCTGGATTTGCTTCACGCACTCATCGACTGTCATTTTTTTCTGATTAAAATATCACTTTTACTTCAAATTCATTCTATGGCGTTAATATTTTCATTTAAGTTAGAGTATATCGCCTACCCTTAACACCTGTAAAATATTTCTATCTGTGAGTTTATAACTTGATTTTTATGTTATACTTTTAAGTTACTAAGCTAAGGCAAATACTTTTATGGAAAAGTGCTAACTTTTTTGTTTGATTTCTTTGTTTTCAGGTTCTTTAATAGATGCAGGAATAAATTCTAATGGATCAGCTTTTTTTAATTCTGCTTCTTTGGCATCCATCTTTTCTTGTTCTTCCAATGCTTTCTTTCTCGTTATTCTTAGTTCTTTTCTGTGTTGAGCATAGAAGAATCTGGAGCAATAAAATTGTATGTACTAAATGTATTTGAAACCATTCATTCATTATTTGTGCTTAATTTTCATAATTGAAATGATTCAAAGAATGATTCAGAAAATAATGTGATCGAATACATTCATTTATCAATCATGTTAAATTTTAGAGGACTAACTGCAGATACTAAAAGATAAATATAAGAGTATTCGGGTGTGACATAATTCTGTTAAGGAAATGTTCCACTTGTCAAGTGATATTGATGATAAAATACTCATTTTAAGCAGATAGTGACGTTTGTTTCAGTAAAGGAAAACTGTTCCGTAATGTGAAAATATTTACTTACACGAGAATCAAGCCAGGTGGAACAGAAATAGCTGCACTTATAAGAAATACTGTTCCTGGTAGCACAGACAAAGTTTGCAAGTACATCCAGGAATAAAGTGGCTGGAACATTAGCGATGCCAGTGTCTCAGTTAAAGAGAAAATAGAGTTGACCTTCGCTGAAAAGTAACAGTCATATTAGTTATTTACAAACATAGTCAAGTATATTAGTAAAGTAAATGAAGTGATCCATAAATTCTAATCATTTAAACTAAGGCCAAGGTGTTTTAAATTCGAGATCAAATATTGTAATATCTTTTTAACTATGCCCCTCACAGACATATTCGGACACCCAACGATAAGGATTAGAAGTGTTTCAGGATTAGCAACCAATGGCAATCTTTAATTTATATTTAAGTTTATGTTCATGTTTTATTACCAACAAAATGTCTATTGATTTATTCATTTACGAGTATATTATATATTTATGTGTACATTGTTTGTTGTCCGTGTGGTGACGGATTAAGAATACAGAGTGTCACCACTCCTATTCATCCCACAAGTGTCGTAAAAGGCGACTAAGGGATAAACTACGCAAGACAACATCGATGCAATGAGAAGGAAAACTTGAAACCAACCCGTCTGGCCAGCAGGGTATAATAGGCCAAAACCTCCTTTCTAAGGAGAGGCCTATGTCCAGCAGTGGACTGTTAAAGGCTGTTGATGAAGATGATTGTTTAAGTATCTAAAAAGTAATTATGAAATAAAATGGCAAGTTGAAATAAATAAACTAAATAGAAATGCTTTTCACCAACCTGTTTCTTGTTTTTCTACCAACTTTGATATAATAGACCGAAGAGACGTAAAAGTGGATGCGTTCAGTAACTCAGCCACTGGTACTGAAATTTGTAGTATCACAATGAGAATACTATAGATTTATACAAAAAATATTTATGTTCTTTCTCAGAATCTGGACAATATGTGTACTAAATTTCATTTAAATCGGTTTTGACAGATAGACAAAGTAACTTTCGCATTTATAATATAAGTAAGAAAGTAAGGATTACATACTTAGATGCTTAAGATACAAATAGATTTGTGATTATGACTAACAAGTAAATAGTTTCAACTTTCTTTCAATAAGCACTTGGTTTTAAGATCTACATCATGTCTTTAGCTTAGCTGGATCAGATGATTTGATTATTTAACCGATAAGTGTGCTTACCTAAATACATCTCAATATCCGTTGTGACGAATGCAGTCCAAATGGAACCGGCAAACTTGCTGATGACAGACACGAGGCACAGCAATGAGTCATCTATCTGCAACCGCTTGCTCAGGATTGTTATAGAAAACATGGCGCCTGTAATTAAAAGTTTCTCTTTAGTTGAACGTTTGAAATCATCAATCAATCAGATGATTTTTATTATTTTTTCCTTATTTTTTAATATAATTGTAGTGAGTTGGTGAAAATAATGGTGGTTATGTGTTAATCTATTACTATAATGTTTAAGCTTAGTTGTTTAAGCGGTCGCCACCTCGCTTTCTACTTCGCCCGAGTGTCGTGGGTTCAAAAACCCCTTGGGACAATACTTTGTGTGATTCCTAAATTATTGTTCTGAGTCTGGGTGATCTTTGTGTCCGTTTCATGTAAATAAATAAAAATTTTGGACATCTGACACACAACATCATCTAGTCCCAAGTTAAACAGAGCTTGTGTTATGGGTACTAGACAATTGATATAAATACATAAACATACTTTTTTTTTGTAAATACTTATATATTATACATAGAAAACACCCAGACTCCGAAACAAATATTTGTGAATCACACAAATAACATTTGGTCCGACCCGGGAATCGAACCCGAGACCTCTTGATCAGCAGCCGCATACGCTAACCACTAGACCAACGAGGTAGTCAAAAAGAAGTGTATATTTGTAAAGTCCCCCACAACACAGGGCTTATATTCCAAATGCGGGAGTTGTCTTTTAAAAAACAATGTTTATAAATTTGAAATTAACTCTGTCTATTACGCCTTCACAGCTTAACCACTGCACCGATTTTAATGATTTTTTTATTCTTGAGTCCTATGCCTTTCACATATGTTTATCTTTACAGCGATAACCGTCATACACGCGGACGGAGCCACGGGCAAAAGCTAGTATCTCATAAAAATGTTTGAATGAATATATTGGATATAGATGTTCGGTACTCATCATCAACATCATCAACAGCCTTTAACAGTCTACTGCTGGACATAGGCCTCTCCTTTGAAAAGAGGTTTTGGCCTACTATACCACGCTGGCCAGACGGGTTGGTAAAGGGTTTGTTTCAAGTTTTCCTTCTCTTGACAGTGATGTTAGCTGCTTATTTTGTTTCTTTAGTCGCCTGTCACGACACCCATGGAATGAATAGGGGTGGTGACACTTTGTATTCTTAATCCGTCACCACGCGTTACTCAATCATGTTCTTAAACTTAATCTAGATGAAATTTTGGCTGAGATATCAAGGTCTTGTAAAACTCATAGACAAAATTAATTTAGTGAAATTTACGAAATGAGTGAAACTGTAAGTAAAATATTTTTATACATGTTTAAACAATTTATTAATCGACTGCCTCGGAAGCGCAGCTGCAACACATGCGACTGCTCTGCTTGAGTTACCGAGTTCGATTCCCGGGTCAGATCAAATGTTTACATTATCTGCAAACATTTATTTCGAACTTTGGGTGTTTCCTATAATGTATGATATGTTTGTTTAATAAAAAAAAATAAAGTACCTCTTAACATGAGTACCAGTAACCAGACCCATAGTACAAGATCTGTTTAGTTTGGGACTAGATGGCGTTGGTTGTCAGATATATTTTACTTTTAGAATATTATTGCTTCATATTGCTGATTCATTCTTATATAAATATCATATATATTATGTCGCACTAATAAATACGTTTTAAACGATTATAGAAATAAAGATTATGTACAAATATATGTGATAATGTAGATATATATAAATTTTTAAGCTTTTACCTTGTTTTTGCAACAATTATCACAGACCATTCTGATGTTTGATACTTTATTAATAACGGTTATAATATAGCCGGTTCCAAAAATAACGGGTCAGTCACATAAACCCGAATATCTCCCGAACTACGTATGCCATCCTAATGAAACGAAGACTGTTCAATTGAGAATTTAATTATACAGATAAAAAATAAAATAAAACTTAGTTACACCCACAATATTAATCTTAAATTAAAAAAAAACTTAAGTAGTCATATTTTTCTTAAGATTACATTTTTTTTATGATTGTTTTTTTGCTGTTTTTCATCACTGGAGGCTTCATCACGTGGAGGCAATACAAAGTATTAAATGAAGAAAGTGATGAAAAACAGCAAAAAAACAATCATAAAAAAAATGTAATCTTAAGAAAAATATGACTACTTTAGTTTTTTTTTAATTTAAGATTAATATTGTGGGTGTAACTAAGTTTTATTTTATTTTTTATCTGTATAATTAAATTCTCAATTGAACAGTCTTCGTTGCATTAGGATGGCATACGTAGTTCGGGAGATATTCGGGTTTATGTGACTGACCCGTTATTTCTGACCCGTTATTTTTGGAACCGAGTGTAGTTATACGCCAAGTCATCTTTATTTTCGACTCATATATTTACAGCAACTGACTTGGGTTTCATATATAGGTGTTTAAGCCTCATCATCATCATCATCATCAGCCTTCAACAGTCCACTGCTGGACGTAGACCTCTCCTTAGAAAGGAGGTTTTGGCCTAATATACCACGCTGGCCAGACGGGTTGGTAAAGGGTTTGTTTCAAGTTTTCCTTCCCTGGGCAGTGATGTTAGCTGCTTATTTTGTTCCTTTAGTCGCCTCTTACGACACCCATGGAATGAATAGGTGTGGTGACACTTTGTATGTTTTTTTACCAAGCCAAGGTGGCCTAGTGAGATGTTTCAGAATTATTGCACCACCGAAACTACGAAATGTGATAACATAAATGCTGTCATTATAGGTTGGTGTGATACCTATGCTAAAAACTGATATTCAGAAAAAATGTAGCCAGGTGCCACCCATCTACATGCGTCGTCGTTGCTTACCCTCGGTGATTATTTTCAATCACCTGAGGCGACCTGATTATGAATGCTTTAGACACAAACACTTCAATTCTATTTACTTGTATACATATTAAAAACTTTAAACAATCTCTTGAAAATAAAATATATGAATATTGGGTATCCATTATAAATCCCATATGTATGATTTTGAATTGTTGTGTTGCCAAAAACACACGTAATCTACTGTTCTAAGCATAAAAAATCTACAAAGAGTATGTTATCGTTTATAAATTTTGTTTTTTTTTCTTTATTTAAATATAAGTCCCCGTGCGGAGCCGGGGCAGGCATTTATAAGCTTAAATAATTTTGTTAAATACCCATATGTCCCCGGGAGAGCCAGGGCGGGCGGCTAGTACCTTATATGATTTTTGTGGTAAAAACAAACGCTTTAAATATTATTCTGATATGTAAAATAAACGCTACATGTATTACTCAAGTATATAAAGTTTAAAACAATAACAAGAAAGTTGTTTTATACAACACTAGTATAAATTTTGTGAAACGATGAAATTAAGTGGGCAAAAAAAAATGATTTTCTATAAACTCTTTGTGATTCACACAGTACTGTAAGAAAATGTTTACTTTTCCAATTAAGCAATCAAAAGATTTTATTTATCTGAAAAAACAATGGTTGAACAAAAACCCAAAGAGTTTTAGTTGAAACGCCTGACACAAAGTAAATAATATTTTTAGTCAATAATATTTTAACACTTGTTAAGTCTAAAGTACTTGCGGATGAATAAATTATATTTTTTGCTTCTTTTTCAGACTTCATTCCAGGCTCAGATGTCTATGTTGATTTTTATTAGCTCCCACCTTACACACAACTTATCAAATTATATAATTTTAAATAAGATTATTAACGTCGCAATGTTGGCAGTCCATTGGGGACGCTGGCGATGATGCGGAGGTTTTTTTTGTAATTGTACTCATTTTTTTTTAGTTCTCCCCAGGGTTGCGAAGGTTCAATGCCAATGTCAAATGCCACCTCGTGGAAAACAGATGTTCAGGTAAAACCGGTTGAACTAGCCAACGATGATATTGGGAATAAAGGCTAGGAAAAGATTTTCATATAATTTTTCCTTGCACTTTCGTCAATTATATATAACAGACTTCATTAAAATATTTAATTTATACTTTGTAAACTAAACATCTCTGGATGTTCAACACGATTTTATGACCCTTGTAGTCAAAATGATGAACTTTTCATTATTGTTACTGTACTAGGCTTATTTTTCAGTATAAACCGATTCAAAGAACAGTTTTTTTCTTGCAAATCATTAATAATAGACATGGTTTTCTTACTGAATACATAATCACTGTAATCTGTACTGTATTTTTTTTTATCGCCACGTGAGTGGACATTTGTGGCAAAATTATATTGTTATTTCCAACAGGAAACATCAAATTTTATATATGATAATAATCGTTTAGGTGAAAAATTACCACTGTATTCTAGCATTTTAAATTATGTTTACTGCAACTTCAATGAGTTTTTTGCATGAATAATTTAGGTTTAAAAAATAAATAGATTTTCATAAGTGGATTTTGATCACTTATATAAACGTTTATTTTGACAGTGGCATTATTATATTTAGTAAATTTTCTGGTCGTTGATTCTGATCTAAATTTAGGATTCTGATCGTTTTTGTTTTTTCGGAAGACGGTCCCCTTTTCATCTCATCCACATTTTTTATCATTAATTTCATTACGACGACGACTTGAAGACTAAAAGACTTTACAATTTTGAAGACGTTAATTACTTGACATTGGCAGAAATAGCTGATATTCGGCTGGTTGCCATTTCATCAAAAGAAGAAGAAGTAGATTCTAATTTTTTACGCAACAAAAATTGTTTCATTTTGCTTTAAGGCCGCTGCATACGTGACGGGATTTTACACGGACGGAACGGGACGGGAAGTTTTACAAACATCGTTACATACAAAATGTATAAGGAAATGCATATTTCATGGAGACACGGACGGGGCGGGAACGTGGCACGCACGGGACGAACTAAATATCGTCGCCGACGATGTTTAGCACGTCAATAGCAATTTAAGCTAATTCTTGAAATGAAGAATACATCTTTCCTTGTTCACAACACTAACACGTTAGATCCGAGTCACAGTCACGGTGCATATGCATTTGAAGGCAACCACGTCCACGTCCCGTCCGTGTTAAATCCCGTCACGTATGCAGCGGCCTTTAATTTGGTTGACTGCGTGAATATCTTAAAACGTCTATAAGTACTTAATTGTTTGATAATTTTGGTCTATTTTACTATTTCTTGGTATAGGAAATATTTCGAAATCTGAGCATTCGTTTAAAAGTTCGTTGACCTGTTGAAAAGAACGTCAAAGATCTGCCCCCCTAGCCAATTCTATTCTCTATTCTATACATCTTTATTCTCCTGTCTCACTGGCTAGTATTTATTTTCATCACGTGACTTAGTGGCATTAGCTAATGAAACAAGAGAATAGAGATATAAGAATAGAAAATAGAATAGAAAGCGTTTGAGTAGAGGGGTTGATTATAATTGGTTCTCTTCGAGAGACACCGTATGATCTCCCATGTAATAAACTATAGGATATTTGTCTGTCACAAGTTATATTGTGTACCGGAGTTTGGAAGTTTGGCGGTGATTCACGCCCGTGCTTCGGAGAGCAAGTAAAGGCATCGGTCACGGTTGTCATGAACACCTATGGCAATCGTTATTGGGAAGTCAGTGCCCTCAAATATACAGACAACTAGTTCAATCTTCGAATTTCAGTTCTCCCTTAGGGTTGCGGAGGTCCGATGCCAGTCGCTCCGTGGAAAAACTGAAATTCAGGTAAAACCGGTTGAACTAGTAGCCGTAGCCAAATTAACTTGGGAATAATGGCTCGGAGGATGACACAGAATTTAATAAATATGATTATGGCTCTTATTTTTTTTCTTTTTCATTTCAAACACTTGTAGATATCTGTTTTTGTATGCTTTAAATCTTATTATAGACTTACAAGCGTCATTTTATACTGACCGAATGAATGCAGAACGATGGAGTAGCTGATGAAGACACCATATTTGACCATATCCCAATTGAGACGGTTCCTGACGAATAAGTAGAATATTGTATGTTCCGCTGAAAAATATACAACAAAGTTTGATAAATAAGTAAACTAATATACTTTCCTAGAATAGAAACTGGAAGGTATCGTAACTTTTTTCAGATTTTGTTCCATTTTCACTACATATTATAAAACTAAGTCCCCTGCCACGTCTGTCTTTTGTCTATCTGTCTGTTTGCGATAAACTTAACAACTACTGTACCAATTTTCATTGTATATATTGATTTACGAGGAAGGTTTTAGTATATATAATTTGTCAAGTTTTTTTTTAATACCGACTACCCGTGCAAAACCGAGGCGGGCCGCTGGTATAAAATAGTAAATAACTATGGTTAAACCTATTGATATACTTACAAATAGTAGGTCCATAGAGTAAAAATACTATAAACAGCGTCAGTAGAACTTTGGCCCGACGTCCGCCTGGCCTCTTCTGGAATGCTACAGTAACCGTCTCTATGACGTGGGAGATATTGAAGAAGGACACGTTTGATTGGTCTGGACGTTCTATCTGGAAATTAATTTTAAGAATATAATTTTGTAAGAGTTTTTTTTTTAAATATATTTGAAGTGCACATAACGGTCTATGATACACTGCAGTAGCGAATTCGACAACAACAGACTGTTCTTACGAGCCTTGTTCAGTTTTAACATTTTCTAAGATATAAGATTTCTAAGATATGTTTATAATACCCATTTTTTTTTAAACATCTAAGATTGATATGAATATTACAAAATGGTTGTATAATTTTCATTTAGTTTGAAGATTTTTAAATGAGAGACAAATAGATATGATTAGGTATATTGGAAAATGGTTTTAGTAAATTACTGATAATTTAACGAATGGCAGCTATCTTAGAAAGCCTTTGAAATTATGTTTTCACCATCTTCACCAACCTATCGCACTCAATAGTTAAACATAGGGCTCTTAAGTGCCCCATTTGGCTCAATATTGCTTATTTTACAGTACTTATTTTTCAAATATTTTCTTGTTTTCGCACGTCATTCATTTTTGGTATACTATTTTAATCTACTAGAAGCTTAGAATAACGATATGAAATTACATTATCTTCTATGTTTTTACTCAAAGTAGGATAAACTGAAAAAAAATTTGACGGGGGACAGTCGAGTATGTCTGAGACTCTAAACTATATTACAAGAGTAACAACTTCACCAAAGAGCCATTTCAAAAGGAGTTCGTGGCTAGCTATTGTGAAAAGATCACACACAATTGGTGCTTCGTTTTCTATCCTGCGACTTTAAGTACTCACGTAAGTGGCTATTCAAAGGTCTAAGTTAGTCTCAGTACAGTTAGTAAAGCTTATAATGTCATTGTTTTAATGTAATGTAATGTCTACTGTAATCAAATAGACATTTTTGGCGCTACATTTCGGCGATTTAGGGGCCGAGTCCTGATTCTTACCACTGATTAACCATGATGATGACACTGATTGGTGTCCCTAATAGAGATAGCCACCAATGGACCCATATTTATTTGTTCGTTTTTTTTGGACAAACTCTGTACAAAGTGTTTTCTATATGTGTATGCATGTAGCGTTGACCTACATAAATTAGATTAGGACTTGTTCTGTGTTCTATTTTGTCTTGTATTTACGCATGTTTTAGTGTAATAACTACTGGTAAACGGATAAATAAATAAATAAAAATAAATGTTGCAATTTATTGTCTCTATCTATCTATATATAGGTATAATTATGTATTCTATTGAAGTTTGAAGTCCGTGTATATAATAGTTGTAGTAAAAAGAAATCGATTATTTTTCCATTAGATCGCTTTGGTTATTTATATCTCACGAGTAAGTCCAAACGGTTTCCTTAATTTTCCAATAGATCGCGTTATATCTCACGTTGTACAAGTCCGATTGGTTTCCACTAAAAACCGTTAGAACGATGAGATCTCGTACTAAAAAACTTTTCTGACAGTTTAGTGATTAATTGACTCAGTTTCAGCCTTCAATTTCATGTATATGTTTTTTTTTTTAATACACCTATTATATTTGAATACGTGACAGAACCGTGAAGCCAAGGAGGTTACATACATATTTTAAAATATCTACTAATATTAAATTTTTCTATGGTAATAATGATGTTCTCTATAATATTAAATTTCCATTGAAGATTAAGATGATGTTGCGTGCCGTATAGCCCGTAGCGTATTGTAATAACAGCATAAACAAATTTGTTTCCTATAAAAATAGATAGCAATTTAAACATAAAAGATATAAATTTGTTGTCTCGAACTTTTTTGTTCAAGATTGATCATTTATCATCATTTAGCTTTTGCATGCGGTTCTACTCCCGTGTACGTCTGTCACTGCAATAAAAGTAGCCCTCCCTCAAGATTCAAATTCGACTGCCTTGTTGGTCTAGTAGTTAGCGTATTTTGCTGCTGATCAAGATTTCTTGGGTTCGATTCCCGGGTCGGACCAAATATTTGTGGATCACACAAATATTTGGTCTCGGAGTCTGGGTGTTTTTCTGTGTATAATTTTGTATGTATTTACAAAAAAAGTATGTTTATGTATTTATGTTAATTGTTTAGTACCCATTATATAAGCTCTGCTTACTTTGGGACTAGATGACCATGTGTGTTAGATGTCCGAAAATATCGATGAAACACCATTTTATTTTCTTAATCTCACCATTAAATGAATATAAATAAATAATATTTCAACATCTTACACACAACGCTATCTAGTTCCAAACTAAGCAGAACTTGTGTTATGGGTACTAGGCGACTGATATTTTGAAATACACAAACATACTTTTTTTTGTAAATACATACATAGAAAACACCCAAACTCTAAACAAATATTTGTGAATCACACAAAAATTTGGTATATAATGTATTATGTTCAATGACAAAAAAGGACACACGTTTTTGAACTATTGTTAGATACACAATGGCAAACATTCGACTCAATATTTTTATTCAAACGTTTAAATCAAGCATAATATTATTCAAATTGAGCGAAAATACGTAACTATCTTATCTGTGTTAACGCCTGCGGATTAAGCTTTACAAAAACAACATACTACGACATTATTAGTTGATTCTAATTCTGAACGGAACGAAGAAAAAATGTCTATAAACAATTCGGATAACATAACGATAGCATTGTAAACTTATAAAAAACAATTACTCATTTAAACTTATTAGACACATCTTTAAAGCATTAAAATTGACAGATAAAAACGATCAATTTTATTAAACTTCGACAATTGTTTTATTATAGATAGGGGGTAAAAGGACAGTTATGTGGCACGTGATTACCCACCCTATAGATACTTGCATCTCAGAAGCCACAAGTACCTTGGCTCACAGTGGCAATCTTTTGAGTGGTCGCTAACTAGAATCAGAAGGGTAGGTTTTAAGCATCTGCTAAACTTACTCATACGAAGAAAATAATAAAATGATTATTTAACAATGGCTGTTGTTGTATAAGACCGTGGTGTCACTCGATTTAAACCAGCCTACGTTTACCAAACCATGTTAATAATATTAAAATAAGTTATCTAGTTTTTTCAAAGTGCTTTATTCAGCAATGGCATCCATTGTTCGTGGTATAGCAATACTACTTTCCAATATGTTAGCGCTCATGGAAATATCCGAAATGTAAACGACAGGCTTAATACATATTTATGAAGCCAGCCAGATGAGGAATACAGAAATTTAGTATGATTATGTTATGTTACATATTTACACTAAATTTCTAAATTAACGACAAGAAATATTTAATTTAGGCCTGATGTAGATTACGAATAATAAACATGCTGATATAAGAGTGATCTTCTTAAAAAGGAAAAATATATAAATAGGAAAGTTATTTAACGCAGTTATGAACAATCTGTACATTTTTTAAACAAAAAAGAATTAGGTATAGGTGCCTCTTTGATAACTAATTACACTTCTAAAAATCAGGCTCCAGGAAAATATTTTACGATGTGAGAATCATGTGTCACTACAGATGGGCTGGCCCGACTGAAAGGTTACCACGCTTCATGACTACACAGATTATCAGGAGGTGCCGTTACCAGTGCCTGACACATACCTGAGGAATCTGGGGTTTCAAAGGGTAAAAAACTACTTATAATATTAGGTCTTTACCTATGAAATTGCCGTTATGTATGCATTAAGTGAAAGTACTTATTTTTTCAAACTTTTTTA
Organism: Phragmatobia fuliginosa; assembly: GCA_932526445.1. Classification (NCBI taxonomy): domain Eukaryota; kingdom Metazoa; phylum Arthropoda; class Insecta; order Lepidoptera; family Erebidae; genus Phragmatobia; species Phragmatobia fuliginosa. The sequence goes on from OW052061.1 coordinate 20,390,591, forward strand.
TTTCTGTTATTCGAAGTAATCATCCATGCAATCGACGCATCTTTGCCAACGCATTGGCAGTTTATTGAAGCCCTTCTTGTAAAAATCAGCTGGACGGGAGGCAACAAACTCTTCAAAGGCATTTTGTACTGCCTCTCAGGAATTGAATTTTTACCCACCAAAAAAATAAGTACTTTCACTTATTGCATACAAAACGGCAATTTCATAGGTAAAGACCTATTAATAATATTTTGGCCACTTGACACACAACGCCGTCTAGTCTCAAACTAAGCAGAGCTTGTTCTATGGGTGCTTCCTGACTAATATGTGTACCTAAAGACTTTTTTTTGTTATTCAATTCACCCAGAAATGGCGGTGATTAATGAAAATGTTGGGCCCACTTGCCATGACCGTCTATATCAATTGTTATTGGAGAGTCATAGGCCATTGCCCTCAAATATATTAACAACTAGTTATATTTTCGAATTTAGTTCACCCTTAGAGTTGCAGAGATCCTTTGCCAGTCGCTCCGTGGAAAAACTGATATTCATGTAAAATAGGTTGAACAAGTAGAAAACCAATAAGCTTGAGGATGATAAAGGCTAAGAAGATGACGGTGGAACTTAAAACTATGACCCTACCTTTTTGCTTAGCATTGTGTAAAAAGAGCAGAACACCTCAAAGTGTTTGTGTGTGTGTGTGTGTGTGTGTGGGTTAAAATCAACAGTCTACGTTACACACAAATAATTAGCTTTCCATTTCTGTGACACTGATGATATTAATTGCTGTTCTAGATTCAGTACAGCGACGACCAATAGCAATTGAATGAGTGCTTCACAATAAACTGATAAGGCTACAAATAGAAGATAAAATTATTGGAGTTAATACTACAGATATTGTTAATCAAATAACAGGTTAGACACGTGTCTTTTATTATACCTATACATATCTTATTGTCGTAACAATGCAGTAGTTACCCTCTGTGGAATATTATGGGATATTGATGATGATCTCGACGAAGCTCCCTTTGATTTTATTTCACTTCAATTTTAATTTTCATTTATATTAGTTCAGCGGTTACTTAATTCCCCATATAAATTTCTATTCTCTTTTTCATTCCTACAAAGCGTGATTCCTAAGATAAGCAATATTCCTTTTTAGGGTTCCGTTGCCAAATGGCAAAAAACGGAACCCTTATAGATTCATCATGTCTGTCTGTCTGTCCGTCCGTATGTCACAGCCACTTTTTTCCGAAACTATAAGAGCTATACTGTTGAAACTTGGTCAGTAGATGTATTCTGTGAACCGCATTAATATTTTTACACAAAAATAGAAAAAAGCAATCAATTTTGGGGGTCCCTATACTTAGAACTGAAACACAAAAATTTTTTTTTCATCAAAACCATACGTTTATGGTATCTATGGATAGTTCTTCAAAAATGATATTGAGGTTTCTAATATCATTTTTTTCTAAACTGAATAGTTTGCGCGAGAGACACTTCCAAAGTTGTAAAATGTGTCCCCCCCCCCTGTATCTTCTAAAATAAGATGTTACTTGCTGCTACGGAACCCTTCATGGGCGAGTCCGACTCGCACTTGGCCGCTACCAACACTAAAATTAATCTAAACCGGAACAGCGGTTTTAACGTGAAGATGAAAATACAGACAGATAGACCGATATTAGGTGTAATGTTTGTATAGATTAGCATATATCTATATTAATCCGACTGAAACTTAAAATCTAACGCACCTAAATTTTGCAAATCGCAACGCAATTCTTAATACGCAAAAATTTGGTGTTATCAATCAAGTTTTTATTACCAATCATTTTCTAATGACCGTGTCAGTAAACAAATATAATACGTACGGTTATAAATGTCATAAAAATAGCACTCCTCATTGATTCAGTAAACATAAGACCTAAACAGCTTTTATTCTAGACACAAAGATTTGAGTTACCGAAAGATGGACTGTAAGCAAATAAAATCAAAGTATATAATTAAACAATAAGTTTTAGCGAACTGTAGTTTAGTGAAATTTACAACAGAACTACCACCAAAGTCCAATTTTATCCTGTTTACGATTTTACTAATCCCATCCCAATTAATTTGTATCTAAAAGATGTTTTATATCTGTATAAAGAAAACGGTGTCTTGAGCTGTTATCGCTTCGCACTTGAATTAATTGACCCTAACTACGAGTACAATATTCAATAACCTTCTACATACTACACAAATAAACGTAAAACAAAGGAAGATGTTTAATTGTGAATATGCTCACACTTAATTAACGGTTCAACTCATTTTTTTCTCACGTGCTCTTTTGACAATGACTGACTGAAAACTTAAAATTACATTTCGGCCATTATTGTTTCGTTGAACTATTCTCAATTCTCAATTCTCAATTCTCAATTCTTTATTGCATTTCACAATGTAGGTTTACAGGTGTTTACATATTAAATAAATAGTAACAATTGTGAACCCTGTCGGGCACAGCAACTTAGGTTATCAGGAGAGAGGAAGAGGGCTAATTTTAAGGTACTTAATTATATTATTATTAGTTACATATTATTTCGAATACTTATAACACACGTATACATACATACATATTTATATACACATACATACACGCACACACTAGGCATCCCTAGGTATTAATTATTATAAATATTAACAATTTCGAAACAGATAACGGCAGCAACACCAAAAGGAAAAAAAAAAAGAATAAAGCACTCAGCTCAATCTATTCTGTCCCTTATGTACTCGTTTACAGTGTAGTAGTTCTTACTTAATAGAAATTGTTTTAATTTTTTTGTAAAACAGTTAAGTTTGTCTTCCTGTTTAATGTCTTCCGGTAATTTATTGTATAGTTTTATGGACATAACTAATGGACTTGAAGAATGCATTTTTAGTCGGGAAGTTGGTAGGTTAAGCCTGTCCTTGTGTCTGAGTGTCATTTTGGTTTGTAGGTCTTTCCTTGTGCTATAGAACTCTGGGTGTTGTCGGGCAAATTTACAAATTTCAAAGATGTAGATACAGGGTAATGTTAAAATTTTAAGGTTTATAAAATGAGGTTGGCAACTGTCTGTATCTTCTATATTAACTAAAATTCTAATTAGTTTTTTCTGTAAGGTGAAAAGTGTTGGTGCGTCTGTACTGTTACCCCACAGAATTACACCGTATGTGAGCCACGCGTAGGCATATGCATAGTATGCAGCAAGTGCGGTTTTCAGGTCTGTAGTTTTTTTTATTTCTCGGAGGGCGTAGGTATATTTTGAAATTTTAGTTTTTATTCTTTGTATATGCGACTTTGTATATGTTTAGTTTTTATACTATGTACATAGAACAGCTAAATTTAACAATGATCTTAAATCTAATATTTAGTTTTAAGTGGGTTTAAAATATTATCTCATACTATTTGATAATTTTATATTTTAGTCGTCCATGTTTTACTTGCTAAGAAATACCGATGTTTTTTGTCGTACACGCTAATTTTTTGTCGATATTTTTTTTAAAGATTACGTTATTTTTTATTTGCCGACGTTTAAGTATAATGAATACCTGTATAGTGAATAATCAGTCATTTCTAGAACTCCAATATCATGACTTTCATTCTCTTTATGGCTTCTAACAATAATCGCATAATATTTAATTTTTCAACCAAAGTTTAATTCTAGCTAACTCCTCTGTATTTTAAGAGATTATGTGAAAGAGTAACGATTCCAAAATATTTGTATTACCTTTCATTATCATATTTAGATCTCGTTAGCTATAAGTCGATCATAATTAGCATAATACTAATGTTTTTTTAAGGTACATAATCTGACGAGCATGTATTTTTATTTTTTAACCAAATAATATTGTTATATTTTGCCAAAATGTTTTTTATTCAGCAACGTGATTGCTAATCTGATTAACCAGATGGCCAGGTAGAGCTGGCTATACATAGTATAGACTCCTGTAATTTACTTATCGACGTCACTGACTGGACAAAGGTTAAGAAACACCAACCACCAACAGTTTTTTTTTAATCGTTGGCTTATCGTGGCTTATGGCGTCCTATACTATGTTGGTCTAATCTCAGTCTATACTCTGCCACATATATGATAGACTTCTGCCATGTGTAAATTTAAGATATCTTAGCATCAGCTGGGTTAGGTGGAAGATGATGTATAATTTTGTTAATAATAATAATAAATAAGTAAATAATAATAAAAAGTGAAATAAAAATAGTCTGGAAATTTATTCAGAAAATACGTTTTTTTTCCAACTAAAGTAATAAAGTAAACTAAATGGTTAAAGATCGAAATCTTAAGAAAGTAAAACATAAAAATTTCCAATGTATTGATTGAGGTGAATAAATCTTTTAATTAAAAGTTCGTTTAACATTAATAAAATATACTTTACGATACCTTTCAAGTGCTTGAATAAAGTAACTTATAAGAACTTTTCTATACAAAGATAAAAAAATTGGCCTAGTGCGTGTCAGGCCACGCACAGGAAAGGGTTCCTCAGTCACCTATAATGATACGTGGATTAGAAATCGTTTCCAATGAATAATAAAATTGTTATATTTACTTAATAATGCGTTAATTTAGTATGACGTTTTCCAAGTAAGCGCATTGTAAAAGTTAAGCCTCTATAACTCCTGAACTAACAAAGTCATCTAATCCGTTATAGTCCTTTAAAGTTCATTATATGGACCACTATCACGAATTTTCCCAGATTTTTTGAGCAAGCCGTTTAGCTTTTAGGGGGGGGGGGGGCTGTTTTTCAAAAAAGTGGCCTTTAAAGTGGAATTTCTCGTAAACGTATACCTAAATCAAAAAATTCTCTTAGAAACTCTTTATTGTTTTTAAAAGACCTATCTAATGATACCCCACATAATGGGTTAGCCGTGACAAAAAAAAAACATCCCCACTTTACGTGGGGATGTTTTTTTACCCCAAATAAAATATTTTTCATAATTTTTATTGTAGCACTTTGTCGACGTAATTACAATACATATTCATGCAAATTTTCATCTCTCTAGCACTTACCGTTTGGACGGTAAGTTGAGGAGTCCGTCCTCCACTTTTAAGATAACTCAACAAAACCTCAACTTTAAAAAAATATCTTAAAATTTTTCACATAAAATTTGACGTTATGCGCAAAAAGTGTGAATGCAAAAAATGTAGATCTTCTTATTACCTGCAACTTTGCCATTGAGCTTTTTTCCATAGGACTTGTAGTTTTGCCGGAAATCGAGATAAGCCATATTTTCCCTTAAAACCCCCCCTCTCCCCCTTCCCGACCTCAGATCGCCCATAAATTATTTTTTATTCAATTTTTGTAATATTCTCCTCCTTTTACAATGGGTTTCATCCTACTATAATTTATTTTGTTTTCAAACATTATCGGCACTGGTCTAATTGGGGCATTATAGTTTTAGCGGACTTTTTAAAAACAACTTCCACACCAGGTACATTCTTGTGTAACTGAGGACTTTACAAACATACAGGAAATGGATTTAAAGAATACCCAGCCTCAGATTAACAATTTGTTGTACACATAAAGTGTGGTACCATGTGAGGTTCGAACTCACAACACTTTGCGTTGTAGAAGCGGCGTGGCGACCGCTTAAACCACTAGACCAACTATGTCAAATAATTGTAAATGCATTGTAGTTAAATGAGGAACTTAGATGACTGCTTCGTAGAAATCAATGTTAACAATTACCTTTTGCCCGTGGCTCTAACTGCCTGCATGACGGTTATCGCGGTGAAGATTGTTCTGTGTTCTTTTTCGAGAATTGAAAAGTATATCTATGCAAGATTTCATTGAATTACCTAAGCATAAAAAAACGTATCCAATAGATAATTGTTATGCTTAGGTACGTATTAATGCGTTAATTTTGTATGACGTTTTCCAAGTGAGCGCATTTTAGCAGTTAAGCCTCTAGAACTCCTGAACTAACAAAGCCATCTAATCTCTTATAGTTTTCCTTCAAAGTTCATTATATAGACCACCTTCACGAATTTTTTCAGATTTTTGAGTCAGCCGTTTAGCTTTTAGAGGGGGGGGGACGCCCTGTTTTTACAAAAAAGTGCCCTTTAAAGTGGAAAATCCCGCGAACGGATACCTCAATCAAAAAATCGTCTTAGAAACCCTTTATTATTTTTAAAAGACCTATCTAATGATACCCCACTCGATGGGGTAGCCGCGAGAAAAAAAAAACATCCTCACTTTACGTATAGGAGAGGTACCCCTAATAAAAATATTTTTCATAATTTTATTGTAGCACTTTGTCGGCGTAATTACAACACATATTCATGCTAAGTTTCAACTTTCTAGCACTTACCGTTTGGACGGTAAGTCGAAGACGGACGGACGGACAGACGGACGGACGGACGGACGGACGGACGGACGGACGGACAGACGGACATGACGAATCTATAAGGGTTCCGAGTGATATACTTCGGAACCCTAAAAAGTACCTAAACCTATAAAGTGCAAAACGGAATATTGTGTGCAATCATATAATTTGTTAGAGCACTATGTACTGCTGTAGACCACTAATTGATTGAGTCATTGATTAAAATATAGTGTTTGTCTGATCAAATTAGTGATGATTAATTTTGTGATAAAATTTAGCCCTAGGTGCTTGACGAAAATAGTATTGAAGTAACAACTGCTTTGCCACTGCAATTTAATCTTTATTTGGTGTATCTTAGTGATGAAGCACTAAACTCTGTCTGATTGAAAACATGAGTAGTGGTCACCATAGTCATTGCGAATGCAGACATTGTATTGTAGCGGCTTTATGAGATGCCTCTGCATCAATGGACTTCCAGTTTCCCGTTCACCAACAAAACGCTACTGCACAATCATCATCATCATCTTCCTACCCTCTTCCCAAATTTATTTGGGGTCGGTGCAATGAATTTTCTTCTCTATTACTCGTCAGTTCACTGTTTATTCCTTTTCTGGCCATATCCTCTTTCACGCAGTCCATCCATTTTATCTTTGGTCGCCCTCTACTCCTATAGCCGTCAACTTTCATGCTTAAAACTTTCTTCACTACATTTTGCTCCTCTTTACGCATCACATGTCCATACCATCATAATCTCTTGCTTCTCAACTTTTCATCTAATGGTGCTACTTTCAGGCTTCCTCTTATAAACTCATTCTTCACCTTGTCCATTCTAGTCACAAACACTACCGCACAAATTCTTTCTTCTGGGTTGGTTTTCTGTGGAGGGGACAATCGTATTTTTTGTTATAAATAGTTTTAACTACTTCAGATTTTTAGTAGTTAAACTAAAAATACTTGAGAAATTTTCTATGATACATTTTTATTTTTCTGTAATTTCGACATGTCTTGTGAAAATGATTTCATAAATATGTTTTTAGTAAAGCGTAATTACGCCTATTTTAGTTAAAAGGCTCGGACGTTCCGTTAGTAGCCAATTTGGTAACTGAACTCGTTTTCTGGAGGAACTATATTAAAAATTCCTATTACATCTTAATAATGACAGCATTCTTGCTGTCGTATTTCGTTGGTGAGTGTGAGACCGGAGGCCCAATCATTCTGCATCATTCTCCCACCCTTCGAAGGCCGGGAGAATGATGCAGAATAATCTAACCAGGCTGCCATGGTAAGGGTCACCATGCTACATTGCCTACCCTCGCAATAAGCATGGTGACCCCTACTCCTGGATTCTACTCATGCTTTCCATCAGGCAGAGTAGAGTCACTTTGGCAGGCCTAAATATAAAAAAAAAAAAAAAAAAAACACATCACATACTTTGTTACGGTCTGAACTTTCATAAAATTCTTGGTGATGTTAGAAGTCTTGCATCCCAATTCCTTAGTGAGATTTAAATTATAGTCAGTAAAATCTAGGCGTTCTATTTAATCTGTTACCCTACCTTCTATCTACTTCAATAAGTAGTAGTTTTTTAGTATTTGTATTATAGTCTTGAACTGCCTCGTTAGTCTAGTGAATAGCGTATGCGACTGCTAATAAAGAGGTCTCTGGTTCAAGTACTGGGTCGGGCCAAAAAGTGTTTTTGGGTTTTTCTTAGGAAATTCCTAATAGCCTGGAGTTTGGAAGTTTGGCGGTGACTCACGCCCGTGCCTCGGAGAGCACGTAAAGCCGTCGGTCCCGGTTGTGATGAACATCTATGGCAATCGTTATTGGGAAGTCAGTGCCCTCAAATTTACTGACAACTAGTTTATCCTTCGAATTGCAGTTCTCAATTAAAGTTGCGGTAGTCCGATGCCAGTCGCTCCGTGGAAAAACTGAACTGACTTCAAGTAAAACCGGTTGAACTAGTAGCCGACCCCAAATAATATTGGGAATAAGGCTAGGAAGAAGTATTATAGCCTTGACCCATATGTCGTAAGTTATAGTGGGCAAAGTTCAGCGTTCGAGAGTACTACTTTAGTAGAAGACTGAGTTTACGAAATTTTATATTGTTTCCTTTACATATTATTAACGTTATCATAACCCAATTATTACACGGATTTAATACAAGTACTTATACTCATATCAAAGAGAACAGTGTTATCTTAGATTAAGGAAAAAATTGTGTCCAGTTTGAACTTCAGCTGTTGTCTTTAGATTATTTAGTATAGAACTGTTGATATAAGGCTAAAGTCATAATAGCGACTTAGGTGTTATCCTGATAAGATTAATTGAATACAGCAAATAATAACCTAACTTTTTTAGTAGTAAAACATTTTGGTGTTTTTATGCAAAAATCATGAATAATTTTCTTAGTGACTCATTGTCTCTAAGTTTTAAACAGATTTGTGTGGTAAATATATATTTCGGCCATCTGACACACAACGTCATCTAAAGGCTGGTGTAAACGATCAAATTTGTTTGTCAAATTATTTGATAGTGTGCTGCTGTGTTTGACGCGTTTGTCAAACAAGTTTGAACGTTTACAGGGCTCTTTTGATGTAAATGTGAAGTTTGACCAACAAATCTGATCGTTTACAGGGCCCATAATACCAAGCTAAGCCGAGCTTTTTTTGTAAATACATACATATTACACATAAAAAACACCCAGACTCAAAAAAATATCTGGGGAATACACAAAAATTTGGATCGACCCAGGAATCGAACACAAGACGTCTTTAGCAGCAGCCGCATACGCTAACCACTAGACCAACAAGGTAGTCAAAGCTAGCTAGTTAATATAGTTTATAAAACAGTTATTTTTGAGTAATACAGTAAAACTAGCGACCTGGTCTTTATTTATTTTTTCCATTGTAGCATTAATTTTTCTCTAAAGTTTATGCTTTCCTAATAATTCTTAACTAATATAAACCTTCCTCTTGAAATACTTCATTCAGTGTTGAAAACTACAGTAAAATTTGTTGAATATTTAATGTTGGGTGTCAGAGATCCAAAATATTTATTTGTTATTGTTTGGTAGTTTAAGTTGCTATCGCTGACTTTTTATTACATTTTAGACGAACAGACAAGAATAATCTGCCGTGTTTAGTATTATTGTAAAGGGCGTTATTTGCACATTTCAAAAATATACGGATTATTAGCATTTGCTATTGAGTTTGTGCATATTTATTCGATATTTGTGAGAATTCTATATAATCACCAAAATATTCTTGTCTGTTTTAACTTTAAATAATATATATTTCGCAAATAAATTGATGTTATAAGACACTAAAATATTTTAAATAAAAAAAGTAAATTCTAAAATCCAACTTCGGCAAAAAACGACGCTGAATTGAAACAAGATTTTCAGGACACATGATTAAACAACGTTGTATACTTTGCAAATATGGTTCTAAATGAAAAACATTTTTGTATAAAATTAATAATTAGGGTTCTCTGAAGTAGACCGGATCTACGGCCATGATACTTTAGATTAGCTGTTCATAACTGTTATTTATTATCCAGCAATTCATGCCGAATCATCATGACATATTAGACCCTTAGTATTATGTTCATATGATACAATTTCATTATCAAAATAATAATTAGTGTAAACGTTTTCATTAGTAAACTACAAATATTGCACAAATAAACAATTTCTATAATATTTTGGTGCTATTTTAGTAGTAGAATTTTTATAAAATGCAATAAAAGTTTTATAAACAATCCATGATTTTTTGTACTTAGAAACTTATAAATATAAAATTCCTATTATAATATATTAAAAAAAAAACCATTAAAAGCACTTTAAATTATCGATTGCCCCCATGTGCACCTACCACATCTTTTCTCTGCATCACTAATGGGTCGACTAGCAGAGAATGCCTTAGACATTAAGTCCGCCAATGCATGTATTTCTGCTTAAAGTAAATAACTAAATAAATGAAGTTGAACTTGAAAGTAGGTATACAAAGCTAATAAATATATTGTAGTGACCTTATTATGTAAATGTTTAATGTAAAGATACTTTGAGTAACAGTACAAAATTGTGTTATTTAGATATATACTCATGGAAAAGCTTATATTTCTCAAATATATATATATTAAGAAAATCATATAGTTTTTAACCAATAAAAATGCTGTTCCAAATTTTTGATAATATTTATGTAATATTTCTGATAATAATTTATGACATTATCTATAGCCCGGATTTTTCATTAAGTATTTATTACTATTTTATGATTGATTAAAAATTCCTTGAAATATAATATACATTCTATATTCAAATATTTATAGTCCAAAAAGGTAAAAACAGATATAATTTAACTTAAAAACCATGTTAAATACTCTGACATTTCAAAATCAAATAGATTTTATTTTAGGTAAGCGTACTTAAATAAAATCTTAAAATAACACGTCGTACTTTGTATGCCTGAATAGTGATTAAGGCATTCAAAGTACAACGTGTAACCCAAACAATACTAGTTGATTCGTTTTGTTTATTAAATAATGAGTTTATTTCATAATGAACAGACTCTCGTAGGCTGGTTACACATACAAAATTATTGGGTACCACGGAACATGCAGTGGAGTCACTCTTTATTAGATACTAGCCGACCCGTGCCCACTTCGTTGGGCATAACTTAAATATAAAAGTTAGACATATGCTGTCATTGACTTTTTTGTAGGCATTTTCAAGCTCCACATCTTTTCTCTAGAACTCAAAAATATATATTTCATAGTTAAGGCAGCGTTCGTAAGAAACGCTTTCATTCGACCGTTTTTTCTCCGATTCACTTTTCAAAACGGACTACCACGTAAAAGCCTTTTTATTTTTCGGTTTTTTATATAACTCATGACACTCAGCTTTAATGTGGCTTTCTATTGGTGAAAGAATTTTTAAAATCGGTTCAGTAGATCCCGAGATTACCCCTTACAATTTAACAAACACACAAACTTTACTTCTTTATAATATTAGTACTTAATTCGCTTATAAACTCGAAAGTAACTCTGTCAGTCAGTTGCGCCTTCTTAACAGGTAGCAGAGCCGCGCTGATTTCAGCACGAGTGGGCCGGCTCAACCGCAGCAGTACTGCCCTTGCTCAGAATACCAAATTATAATGACAGCATTCTTTCATTGGTGAGTGTGAGACCGGAGGCCAAAGCATTCTTCATTATTCTCCTGACCTCCAGATGCCACTTTTTTATATACATATAAGTATAATAAAGAATTATACAGCCTACTTTTAACTGTGATAACCGGCACCGAAGGCAACAGTAACTTGCGCTTCAGTACGTTTAATAAAGTGGAGGACTTTGTCTGTCGCGTCTGTCTGTTCGCGATAAACTCAAAAAACACTAAACCGATAAATGATATTTTGCACCCAGATAGTACGATAACCGACATAGATGTGGGTGGAGCCGCGGGCGATAGGTAGTGAAGTATGAAATTAGAAAACACTAAGTGTTTAATAATTTGTTTGTTGTTTGGACCTTTATTTTATCAAACTGGTTTATCCATTGACTGTGATCATGGTTTTGCCGAGAAATACAATGCTCTGTTGTTTCTAAACGGATAAATAAAATATACTAAGTATTTATAGTATATTAATATCCTTCCATTGATGTAAGTCTGTCTATACTTTTTACACAAATAAGCTTACTGCTCGTAGGAAACTAGAATAACAAGTGTTTGCTGAAGAGATTAATGTATCTAAAAATAGTTTAACGATTTTCACAGGTCTCCAAATAGAAAATACTTAATATTCTGTATGGGCTACTTTTACTTTGAAAATAGTTCGGGTTTGACTCAATATCCTACATAAACTACGCTGATGAATCTACGAAGGGCACTTAAAGTAAATATTTAAAATATTCAGATCTTATTAAATCAGCACACCTATAGTTTCTTTTGTAATGTCAATGAAGGTAATATTTAGTTATTTTCCTTAGATAAGAGTTAGGACGTTTAATGACATCAATATATCATCATTAAATAATAAAAAAGAAGATAACTGATTAATATCGATATTGTTTTATTAGCATTTCTTTGTTTAAATATTAGTCGTGAATATGAACGGTTAATATTATTATAAAAATATTTTTTTAGAATTTTATACTCCTGATCTTTTCAGTAACTCATCATCATCATCATCATCATATCAGCCGTAAGAAGTCCACTGCTGAACGTAGGCCTCCCCTATTGATTTCCATTTCGACCGGTCGGTAGCGGCCTGCATCCAACGATTCCCTGCGATCTTAATCAGGTCATCCGTCCACCTCGCGGGAGGTCTTCCTACGCTGCGTTTGCCGTCACGTGGTCTCCACTCAAGAACCTTTCTGCCCCATCGGCCATCGGTTCTCCGAGCTATGTGCCCTGCCCACTGCCACTTCAGCCTGCTGACTCTCTCTGCTATGTCGGTAACTTTAGTTCGTCTACGGATCTCCTCATTTCTGATTCGATCCCGTAGAGAGACCCCAAGCATAGCCCGCTCCATAGCTCGCTGTGTGACCTCGAGCTTCCTTATGAGGCCCATAGTTAGAGACCAGTAACTCAGCCTATATTTACTCAACAACTTCTTAAGATAACTGTCACACTTGTTTTGATTCCCGTCTTATTGTGAAATTTAATTGATCAAAATAATTGTCACAAATAGTGTCAATATCTGGGATAGAGTTTGTGGATCACACAAACATTGATCTCAGGTGGGGATCGAACCTATGGTTCCGCTTATGACAAAGAAACTTTAACCTTTGTACTACGCATGCACTAGAATCTACGAAAAATTATAAGGAAGTTCACTTACCTCAGGTAAACCTTTGCTCTTGAGCCACTTGTTAGGTTCTTTCAAACAGAAGGTTCCATACATCAAGACGAGTATGAACATAAAAGTCGTCATAGTAAAAACTCCGTAATAGCCCATTCTCTGAAGCAGGAACCCACTCACGCCGATACCTATCGGCAAACCAGCTGTCATACAGAAATTAACTAAACCCACTCTAAATGTCCTTGATTCCTCCGAAGTAATATCACTTATGTAGCTGAAAACACCCAAGAACATAGTAACCCAACCACCGGTAACTGCAGGGAAAAACGTCTCTAAAAACACTGTAATCTGTACAGGTATTTCGTAGAAAAAGTATACATTGACGAGATTGTTCAAGGAAGTCAAGACCTCTCCGTAAATTGGCAGCAATATAATTAATTTTCTGTTCCCTGTCCTATCACTCCAGGATCCCAAAAACATTATGATTATACACGGCAATGCAGTATGTATTATGCCCTTCCAGATATCGATCGAAGATATAAGCTTCTGAACTTCTTTCTCATATTGGGAAAAGTTAGTGCTTCTTTTCTGTACTAGCGCATCGCAAATTTCATCTCCAAAGTTTAAATTTACTCGACAAGCTTTATCCAGATTCAGGTTTCCCATCGCAAATCTTGATATTACGCTAGGTATAATCAAACCAGCTAGTAATGGTTCTACAGTAATGTTGTCCCTTATGTGCCATAGCTTTTCTGAAAATGTTTTATTTTTATAAAGGTTCTGGACGACATCGGGTTGCAGAGGCTTCTCCTCAAGCTCCAAAGGTTTAGACTTGGTTTCAGACATTTCAACTGTTATTTACACTTAACTGTTTGTTTGAATTATATCACCATTGTTTATAAACACCACTTGAATACGACCGATTGTTACTGGTAAAATATTTGATTTCACATCACGGCTGATATTTTTGGAATGAAAAAGTGTTTCTTTCATATGTCTTATCAACACTTTTAATTTGTATCAATTACGCGTTGATATCGATAAATTTAAATGATGTCTTGACAAATTATTTTTTTATTGCTGATTAGGCTCGTGAAACTACTATCGCTTCATTATTATTTTTTCTTTGAGTGCGTCCAGGTATGTGGCTAGCTGGCGACTGGCATCTGTGTGAGAGAGTCATTGTTAATATACATCGTGGATGGAACGTTATTAAAGTGGACAATCATACTGACAGTAGTTTGTTATTTGTTTGGACTAACGACAGAGAGCTACTGAATTACTCAAGTCGTAATTATTGTAATTCCATTTATATTTATCTTTCAACAATCAGTTGCGTATATAAGTTAAACTATGGCAATTAATTTATGGATTATTTTCTCTTGTTTTAATTAGAGTAAAATTTCTTTTCATAAAGAGACCTTATTTCAGAAATCGTAAACGATTTTTCTTTTTCTAGCAAAATTAACATTTTTTGATTGGTATAATAAACAACACAAACTATTTAATTACAAGAAACTTAGAGTAAGAAACCCATCAAGGATCTAAGTTAGTCTTATTCTGAAAGACACCGCAAAAAATGCATTTAAATTACAATTTTTAAATAATTTTATATTTAAAAATTAAATTTCAAACTCTACAAAACTATCTGAGTGGTTATTTCTTGCATTCATCAAATTTACTCGTAACTAAATCGGTATATACTCAGTTGCAACTGAGAACAGCATTATTTAAGGAAAAAATTGATTAACTGTGAACAATACCTGTAACAATGATTTGATTGATATTGTTTACTGGAGATAAGTAATTATTTGTTTCAATTTACTAGTGTAATAATCCTTACTAATATTATGCCGCCATATTTTACGCCAAAACTACTCAACCGAATAAATAAAATATGGCACAAATACTAATCTGGAGCCTGAGATAGGATAAAGGTTAATTTTTGGCGCGATAACCGAAATAAACGCCGCGCCGTCGGAGCTGAGAAAGAAACCTAGTACTTGATATTTTACTCTTTATCTACTATTTATTTTTAACCTATTACGACAAAGCTATACGGATGGGTAGTTTTGGAAGTTTGTGTATGTTCCATGAACATAATGGCCCTCGTGAAATAGGCTTTAGGCAAAAATTCGGCTTGATTTAACTTTCAGTGGCAAAGTGATGGTGTATGTACGTGAGTATACGCTCTTTTTAAAGGTTTCCTTTTTTTATCTCATGCCAAGTTGACTCTACTCTGCCTGATGGAAAGCATGAGTAGAATTCAAAAGTGGGGATCACCACACTCAATGCGAATGCAGGTTATACGGCGATCCACAATATGTCGGCCTAGTGAGATGCCTTTCAACGTCCCGCTTAAAAGACCCGGGATCACAGTAGGATGGAAACACGTAAGCTGGTTGTGTGTTCCAGTTTTTAACAGCTCGGCACAAGAAAGAAGACCCGAACTGTTAAGTTCTAGTGCGTATTTCTTCCACTCTAAAATGGCTTAAATATACCTTATAGGTGCTAAGAAATTCTACAAAATTATCTCGATTTCAAAATTTAAATAAAATACGAATACTTTCTTAAACTTAAATATTCCATGACTTTATTTAAAAAGTCTAAAAACAAGACAAGATAAATTAATATGTACTCAGTTTACCTATAGGTCGTAAAAGTTAAAAAATATGGTGTTCGATCAGTCTTTCAATATTCAGAATATGAGGATCACTTGAGCCCCTTTCATTCTAGATAGTATAAAAGGGAGTGCTGCCTCATTGGTGTAGTATGACACTGCTGATCAAGAGAGGGAGAGAGATCAATTGACAACCTTCGAATTCATTTCCACCTGAGGGCGAACTGGATTCGGTCTGATGTCAGTCAGCCAGATATACAGGTACGTAATCTTGAGAATAATAAAGACTAGGAACGATATGAATAAAACTTTGTATGAATAGTTTCAGAAAAAAATGCGTTTTTATAAATCTTGTCATAAATGGCATCATATTTAAGGGTATATAAATTATTTATTTGTAAAATTTTAGAGCGATTTGTCGTAAACTGCATGAAAAATTAATGTAATGAAAATATTAAACTCACTATCCTAAAGTTAGTTAATTTAGGTTTTTAGGGTTCCGTAGCCAAATGGCAAAAAACGGAACCCTTATAGATTCGTCAAGTCTGTCTGTCTGTCTGTCTCTCTGTCGGTCCGTCCGTATGTCACAGCCAATTATTTCCGAAACTATAAGAGGTATACTGTTGAAATTTGGTCAGTCGATGTATTCTGTGAACCGCATTAAGATTTTTACATAAAAATAGAAAAAAAACAATACATTTTGGGGGTTCCCATACTTGGAACTGAAACTCAAAAAATTTTTTTTCATCAAACCTATACGTGTTATCTATGGATAGGTGTTTAAAAATGATGTATCATTTATTAATGAGGTTTCTAATATCATTTTTTTCTAAACTGAATAGTTTGCGCGAGAGACACTTCCAAAGTGGAAAAATGTGTGTCCCCCCCTTCTAACTTCTAAAATAAGAGAGTGATACAACTAAAAAAAATATATGTTGTACATTACCTTGCAAACTACCAACGAAAATTGGTTTGAACGAGATCTAGTGAGTAGTTTTTTTTAATACGTCATAAATCGTAAACCGCAATTTACCTTTCATTCAATCAATACACTAGTATAAAAACATCGATGAAAGTTACAACGAACTACAAGAACTTCTATATGATGTTACTTGCTGATACGGAACCCTTCATGGGCGAGTCCGACTCGCACTTGGCCGCTTTTTTTTTAGTTTCAACCACAGTGGCGCCTGCAAGCTAATCAAATCGTTATGTTGCTTAAATAGCTTTACATATCAAATGATGATAATACCAAGGAAGTGGTAATATTAATAACCAATGTCTGGATATAAATTACAAAGATACCTATTTAACTAAGCTCCAAAGTTAGTGGAATCACGTACATTTCAGCACGAACGATTTTCAAAATTAGAATGGTGACCGCGACTCTTGGATACTATAAATGCTTTTCGTCAGGCAGAATAGAGTCACATTGGCAAAAACCTTGCATAAATATTCAAAATTTCATGGTTGATACACATACAAGTGATACACAAGTAGATATATGATACACAAGTGAAAAATATAAAATATCAAATAAATTATTTTTTACAGAAACAAGAAACCGGACTGCTTAAAAATCAATTAATTAAAAGAGAAAAACAAGTAACAATGCTCTCCGTCGGGTAGAATAGAGTCACTTGGGCAAAAACCTTGCATAAATATTCAAAATTTCATGGTTGATACACATACAAGTGATACACAAGTAGATATATGATACACAAGTGAAAAATATATAATATTAATTTCAAATAATTTTTTTTTTATAGAAACAAGAAACCGGACTGCTTAAAAATCAATTAATTAAAAGAGAAAAACAAGTAACACAATATCTATACAAAACTAGCTGATGACTGTTTTAGAGGTGTGAAAAATCTCTTGGTACCGCTGGACTACCCGCTGAACAGTCGACAAAGATACACCAATGTTTCTGGCTGTTTCACGCTGGCTCCGCACAAGTTCCAAAAAAGTTAGGATTCTGGTACATTCCTCTAGCGTGACTGCCATGCTTCACCTCACAGAATAATAATTATGCACGTGGAAGACGTTCACGATAATTTTTTTTGTGACAGAATAGAAATGGAAAGCATCCATAATGACATGAAACAAAAATTTTGTTTTTAAAAATAGTCATTTTTTTAAATTTTGTTTTTCTAATGAAGTTTTTTTCATCAACCAGTTTAAATAATATGCTATTAGAAGCGCAACTAAAAAGTCTTTATTCTGTTTTTTATTTCATTGATCTAGCTTTTACAGTTCTGGAGGTATTTCAATTTTTGTGACTGACCCGTAATTTTTGGAACCGAGTGTAGATGTTGGCCGATTCTCAGACCTACTGAATATGCATATAAAATTTCATAAAGATCGGTCAAGCCGTTTCGGAGGAGTATGGCAACGAAAACTGTGACACGAGAATTTTATAAATTAGATTTGACCGACTAATGCATTCTTTCGTAAGCTTACTAAAACCTTTATGATGCCGTATACGGTGATAAACGTAATTTTGGTAGATTTTTCTTTGCCCGTAGGTAACAAAGCATTGTTTGTCCCCGTTTTCAGCTCCTTCCTTCCTTCTGACGCAGTCGTGTAATAATCTCGCATTCTCATTTATTATACAATGTTAGTTATATAAGTCCGTTGTTTTTCTAAGACATTCACGGCTTGATCTCATTCGATAATCAGTTTTATCACAGGTCCACGTTATTTTATTATTTATGACTTAACACCTGCACAAACCCAATCGTTTATGATTGATTAGGATATGGTACATGGTATGACAAATAGTTACATAATGCGAAGAATAAACAAGAAAAGATAAAAAAAATAGTTTTAAAAAAGTAAACAAACACGCTTTTAAACTAAAAAGTAGAAAATAATTTTAATGTAAAAAGCGTGGGGCGACGTTATTGAAATATTTTCAGAAAGCACATCTCGCTTTGTTACATTAAAATTATTTTCTACTGTTTAGTTTAAAGCGTGTTTATTTAGTTTTTTAAAACTATTTTTTAGGAAGACTAAAAAAGACTAATTTGTTAGTTTAGTTAGTTTTTTAGTGTAGTTTTTTTTTCAAATTAGTATATTGTCAACGGTCCTCGATAAATCAAAGTTCGAACAAAATTTGGCCGTTTAAAGTGGGTCAAAATTGCATCAAAGGAGTCGGTATAAACATACAGGTGAAGCTAATAAAAAGCGTATAAAAAATCATAACCCGACTACGTAAAAACTGTTTATGAAATTTATAAAGCCTTTTATAAAATATCACAGGCTATTGTTACGAATCAGTTAAGATGATTCTCATTCGTTAACATCCGTTTGGTAGTTTAAACTCTACGGTGGAACATATAAACCTACAGAGAATATAAAAATACAACCCTTCTTTAAGGCTTCGCCGTAGTCGGGACTAAAATATAATATGACATTAAATTAAATTACGTATCTCTGCATGTTACCTTTTCTAGTAAATCCCAAGTTTTCAGAAGTTTTTTTAAGTAAAAAAAATATTTTTGACGGCAATACTTCAATACTTGTACTATTATAACACATACAAGAATACTGTAAATGATTAAATGAACTTGTTCTGAGTTGTGTAACAATTAATTTACACATGTCAATATATTATAAAAGATATCAGCGTATAATTACACAATTTATGTATTTACATTTGATAATGTTATTTATTTATTTAATGTAGTAATATATCGCGTGTGAATGCGTTTGTTCAGTGTGCAAACATTTAATATCTAATCAACTCACTTAATATATTGTTTCTTAATGTTAAGGAAAATATTGTAACAAAAGTTTACTTTTTAAAAACTTTTATTTGGATGATCTATAAAATTATAGACATTATCAATACGAGTTCTTTGGGATCAAATTGTTGAGAAAACTAGGGTGAAGTAGAGGAGACAGACGAAGAAAACCGACCCCACCACTATGTTGGCTGAATAGTGTGGAAGAGAGAGAAAAAGATTGTTGAGAAAACTACTGGTACAGTTAAGAAATCGTTTCACCCTTCCTCTGGGATCACTTCATTTCTAATTTTGTCCTTCGAAGAAACTCCAAGTATAGCATTCCATATCTCGCTAAGCGACTTTAAGTTAATGAACTAGTTCTACAATCAGCACCATACATAATCACTGGTTAAAGACTTTCGTCATCAAGCTCTGTAGTGTATTCAACGAAAACATGTGGTTTTATTTTCTTAACGCTGTCCAGTCCAATAAAATCTTTTCTAAATTGTACCTACTCAACTGAATTAGTTCCCCGAGATAGGCGAAGAATTTATCAAGGGGTTCTATTTAGACTGCATCATAGGCATCTTTTGAACCTCCTACCGTGTTAGGATCGGTAAACCTTAAGTAGAGATGGATTCGCCGCTTATATTGATACCCGTTTCAGCATAAACTTTGAAACTGACCAGAGGGCTACAGGTGGGTGTTAATGGCTTTTATTAGTAGTTACCATTACTGTTAGATTTAAACCACTTTCCAAAGACAGGCCTTTATCTTACCTGCCAGTCTAATTAAGGATACATATTTACATATGTTTTTAATGATTAAAGTTTTGTGACTGATATTCATATGTATTTCAGAAATTTTCGAGCACTTGCAGATCTGACATACTCCTTTTATAACAAATTGCGTCGGTGAGCTGGTGCAGTCTACTACGAGCAACTAGTCAGACATCTCAATGTACAAATATAGATAAAATAATTTATAAAACACACCGTGGAATATTATATAACATACAAAAATACCCATACGTAATAAGCACTTAACAAGTGGTTTCTTATTTATAAGAGTACAAATTAATATCAGTGATTTCGTAAACTAATGTAAATAAGGATGCGGTTTTTAAACTACCAAACTTTTCATATGAATTAATAGGACTAAATATTTGAATACATGTTATTTATTTATGAAAACACTTGACAACTTGCTAACCAACGATGACTAGTTCTATTGATGTGAATAACTTTTTCCGCGAGATGTTGTTTCAAATCATTTTCCAGTTTATAGGTCTGTGACCATCGCGTGATCGTAATTATTAAGAAATAATGTATTTATCAACCACGTGGATTATATAGTAGAAATCGCAAATGCATGAAAGACAAATATGTATGTATAGAATATAGACTCAAGGCAAGTGCGTATGTAAGTGTGTACATACGTAAACATATAGCTGAATTCAGGGATTCAAACCAAGCATACGCAAATACATATATAACAGAAAGTGTAACTGATAGACAGACAAACAGAATTACTTTCGAATTTATGTGTATGCATGTATTCACATTTATCATTTATAAGTTTATTCAATATAGATGTAAATTATGTGCAATATTTATTTAGTACTGAATTTCCTGTTCATATTAACCAGAGATCGTATAAAAGTCAAACTTAATTTCTTTATGTCATTGTATAAATGTCCGTAGTATCTATCAAGTCAAGTCCCCATAATTTGCATATCGAATGCTGTTTAATGTCACCATTTTTGTTTTCTTTTTAAATTATTAGCACGCCTGTTGTAGAAAATCAAATTTTCCCTATCGTATCAGATAGCTGATAAGGTTGTAAGATTGAGAAAACAGAGAGTGCAGTGCACTTTAATAAAGCCTTCTTAGTTTGCTGGTCTGCGTTAAGACTGGCGGTTGAGGTTCAGTTCATCACCATCATCATTATTTAAAAGTAATTATACATCTATCAAAGTCACCAAGGTGATTCGAAACAATCACCGAAGATAAGCAACGATGGTCTGTATAGGTATGAGTGTCTGTTAGTGGCAGAATACCATGAGCGTCTCCGGGATTCAGGGACCACATTAAGCGGTCGGTCCCGGTTGTTATAACAGCATAAATATCTTGAAGCTTAGTTGGAGAACTTCAGGCAGCTTCAAAACATTCAACGGCAAAAATACGCAGCCTCAAGTAATCTTGCCAGTCCCCAAAACGAACTCGGACAGCATGCGGAGGTATAGCCTTAACCCTCTCCTGAGAGCTACCATTATTTCCAAATATTAAATACTAATATTAAATATTTGAAAATAATGGTGTCTAAAAATGTGAAGATTTGCGATTGCGATTTGCGAATGTGCGGCTATTTATTTCGTATATCAGAATGTAGCTATGTATGTATTGATAAACAATATAGATTTCAGCTCAATAATAACCTATGAGCACTTTGAATAAATATTCCAAATAGGTCCAAGGAAAAAGATTTTGCAAAGTGGTCAAAAAAATCTCTTAAGTATTGCGGAATTTACGCAATTATAACAGTGACTTTATTAAAAAACCTATCATACTTAGTTATATTATAAATGTTATCATTTTTAATTAAAGATATTTGCAGCTATAGTACTTTTTGGCAATAAAATAAATAAATTTAGACTATCAATTGCACTATAATCACTTTAACGAACAAACTTTCTTCTGAGAGGAGAACAGTACCTAGCATTGGGACACTATGGGTTGTTGAGAATGATGATTTTAACGAATAAACACCTCAATAGAAAGTTCAGAATTATGTATTGTTACTTCTACTCAATCTACTATTGATCCCTTAATATTTTTTAAGCTGATTACATTACAAATAAGGTCTTGATTATACAATTCTTTTATTTGTCATAACAAAACATCGTAATTTATATACCAATATGAGAAACTATTTATTTGAAAGGATATAAATTCCATTTACTCCTAAGGTTGGTGAACTTAAGAATAAAGAGTACACATTAATACTCTTCGTGAAGTAATTGTAATTATTGAGTTCTGTGTTCACTTTGCACACTGTGTTCACTTTAAAAATCATTAGTTCGGTAGTATCATATCATTATAGTTTTTTCTTTTAATCATTAGCTATTCCTACTATTTATAATTTTATCATTTACATTCAAACTTAAAACTTATTTTTAGGTTATGCAAACATGATATTATTATATATGAAGGTACATACTCACCTTTCTGAAGGTGGACTTATTGGATTCAATTAATCGTGGTGATTCTGTCCTGTCACTATCACCACTTTCAATACACTACACATCAACCAACTCGAAGATTGAATAAAAGTACGTAGATGAATTGTTCAGATTAGGTAGGTACGTAGACCAATTACCTACTTTACCGTTTGTGGAACCGGCTATTTAGATCCATTGCCGGTTTATTGTGGCTCGAGTTTAATAGACGGTTCAAAGGGTCACGTTGTGTGTGGTAAATATTTTAGACAGTTAACAGTTTATTTAATACTAAAAAGGGTGATTCCCTATTTAAATCTATCTTACAATAAAAAAATCTCGTGTGACAATGCTAGTTACTATACTTCTACGAAACGGCTAGACCGATTTGTATGAAATTTTGTGTGCATATCGGGTAGGTCTGAGAATCAGCCTACATCAATTTTTTTTCATACCCCTAGGCCGCGACCGGAGCCGCAGGCATCGGGCAGTATTTAAATAATATAATCTGCGCATCTATGTATATAGATATATGTAATGTGAATACATACATTTATGAAATAAATTAGAAGATATCAATAAGATATAAAATTTATATGTTACCGGCAATCTGTAATTCAGGTATATATACAATACCTGGGTAATATATTATGTATACAAAACCTGGGTCATCTATGCAATCTATTTAATATTATTGTTCATTACATGTGTAAGTTCATTTTTTTTTTTTTTTTTTTTTTATATTTAAGCCTGCCAAAGTGACTCTACTCTGCCTGATGGAAAGCATGAGTAGAATCCAGGAGTAGGGGTCACCATGCTTATTATGAGGGTAGGCAATGTAGCATGGTGACCCCTACCATGGCAGCCTGGTTAGATTAAATGTATCATTGTCATTTATCTAGGTGATTGATATAAAATATCAAGTAAAGGACTCGTCGACCTCTAAATTCTATTCGGTTGTAAGAGACGCGCTGGACAGAAACCGATGGAGGAAGATCATCCGCTCTAGATGCAACCTTGAAGTTGACCACGATCCTCAGACATATGGGCCCGACTCCAGAGGGAGATGTAGTACCTAATTCATAAAACAAAGACCTGTTGGAAAATGAAACATGTTCTGTTTGCATAAAATAAAATAGAATTTATTAATAATAATGTAGGTTAGGCTAGAATCACGACAATTATCGGCCAGATTATGTCTGTTGTTGTTGACATATTTGAATTAGATCAGTTGAAGTGAATTATTTTTTAATGATTCCCCTAGATTGGACATTAGCAACTGCCTATTGAGTACAAAAAAGTATATCTATGTATTTATATCAGTTATCTAATCCCCGTAATACAAGCTCTGCTTAGTTGGGGACTAGATAGCGTTGTGAAAAATATTTATTTAGGGAATAATAAGTTTTACGAACGAAAATATTGGACGAACGAATTTAAGTGAACGAAAATATTGGACGCACGTGCCGAATTGCAACTTTTACTATATATTTTTTTGGATTTTTTACAGATTATTTCCAAAACATAAGTGGTTGTAGCAGCTTTATTGTTGAGAGTTTTAAGAGCAATAAACATCTTATAACTCAGAGGATGAATACAAGGATGTTAAAATAGGCAGAGTTAAGTACTTATCAGAGGTTATCACGGGACTAATCCCGCCCACATGCCTACAATTATAAGTCCTATACACGATCGACAGTAGTGACCTACAAACTCCACAAGTTATGACACTTGGAAAGTCCCAGGCAAAATGATACTGTCTTGAAACCTGTAACAAAATTGATCAGAATAAAACTGGAGAAGTTGGTAATTTATGAAGTTCATTTCCTTTCCTAATATATTAGAAGATGAAATAATAAGAAAAGACGGACGCCTTTTAAAAAAATATAGAGTTCATTATTTTATATTTTTTTAAATGTCAAAAACCTTATTCCTTGTGCATCGAACTATAAACGTGTTAACACCTTATGCAAAATTATTTCATGTCACTGGATTATTTAAAATATTAAGAAACTATAATAATTACTTATACAGTTATATGATTATAAATAAATATGACCTAATAAACTAAGATATAACATTTATGAATAACAATATAACATATGTAAATAATTATATCTAATTTTATATCTAACATTGTTGTAATCGCTATGTTTGTTTGAGTTGGTGTCTAGTCAGACTATCAGTTTGCTGTCATACATTAATAATATTATCTAGACTTGAAGTTCTGAGTACATAAATTGGCAACTACACCTTACATTTAAATATGTGAATACTAGATTTCACCTGCGGCTTCATTCGCGTCTACATCGGTTCTCGCGGTAAAAAGTAGCATTTTCCTCTCTCAGGCTTTATCTAAGTACAAAATTTCATTTCAATCGGTGCACTGATTTTTGTTGAGTTTATCGCAAACAGACAGACAGACGCAGCGGGAACTTTATTTTATAAATTTGTAGTGATGGTTATTATATTCTAATACTTTTAATATTCTGTCAAGAAAATATACTCATTGAAAAGGTAGATATTTAAATACTTATTGTCATACGCAATATCTTAGTATCACCAAAGAAATACTCTATTAAAAATATAGTTTCTTAATATCCATTAGTATTGTCAAGCTCTTCTTTGGTTCTTTATCTTCTGTTTTTAATGCCTCATCCATACTTCCATACTCTTCTTCCTAGTCTTATACCCAATATTATTTGGGGTTGACTACTAGTTTAACTGGTTTTACCTGAACATCAGTTTTTCCACGGAGCGACTAGCATCACACCACCGCAACCCTTAGGCTATTAGGAATTTCATAAATAAAACCCAAAAACACTTTTCGGCCCGACCCAGCATTTGAACCCGAGACCTCTTGATTAGCAGTCGTATTAGCTATCCACTAGACAAAGGAGGCAGGTCCATTCTTCTATACTAATATAAATAAATTCGAAATTTACAACATCTATCTGACTGTTACGCTGTTACAGATAGACTTCTGAACCAATTTAAATTTCGGTATGGAGATAGACTGGAGCTTGGAGAAAGACATAGGCTACTTGTGGCTGCGGGTGGACGGGACGCGCTAAATATCGTCGCCTACGATGTTTAGCACATCAATAGCAATTAAAGCCAATTCTTGAAATGAAAAATACATCTTTCCTTGTTCACAACACTTACACGTTAGGTCCGAGTCACAGTCACGGTGCGTATGCATTTAAATCACGTTCCCGTTTATAACGAGGCAACCACGTCCACGCCCCGTCCGTGTTAAATTCCGTCACGTATGCAGCGGCCTTTAGTTGGCCAGCCACGAGGGGGCGGCGTCCGTGTGTGCCGGATGCCGCCCAAGAGACGGAGCCCGCAACAGGAGCGGACAGGCGCTGGGAGGAATCCAGGTGGCGATCTCACCCTGGATTTCTTTTTCTCCTGAAAAGATAAGCGCAAAGAGGGCACACCGTGTGGTTTTTAGTCGGTTCGAGTCCGACACACCGCCCCGCCGAAGAAAACCTTGGAGGGGTGACGGTCCATGATGAGTTTAACACGAAAAAAAAGGACATGGGCTACTTTCTTTTGCCATAACACAGTTTTCTATAATTTTCCTTCATGAATTTGAATAGTGGTGAAACAAACGATACTTCAAAAAAGATTGTTATTAAAAGTACTCTATTAAATTTATACAAAAAGCAGTATTATTACTGTCATTTAATTTAGATAACTAATCTACAGCTAGCCAGCTACACATACATTATTAATACACGAAGTGAGAGCGATGTGTTTGAAAAACTACCAAGTGCAGGGAAATTTTTCTTTCAAAAGGCTCTTTATAATATGTAATAAAAAATACTCCTTAAAAAAATAATTTCCTATTTACAAAAATTGCAATAACGTATGTACGTTATATTAGTGTTAGTTTTGTTTAAAATTCAAGAATTCTCTCGGGAAAAGATGTTTTTCTGAGTCAAAGATTTGTCTAATTTTTACATTTGACGATGTGGACGCACAATTTCCATTAATTACATTGATGATAAGGTTCAGAGTGGAGGTAGTTGAAACTAACAGACAAATTCATATTCGCCTTTGTGCTAAGTTTCATTGTTTCGTTTTATTAATAACATAAACATGACAACTGTTTGAAATTATTTGCGGTTGAGCACCTCAAAAAGTTTTAAACGATATTTTACTTATGAAAACTAAGAGCTAAATTGCTATACCTACTCGTACAATGCTAAATCTGCAAGAAAGCTCATGGCAATAGATTTTCAAACAAATATTTACATATTATAAGGCGCTGTAACTAAATTTAAATTAAGTCAACTACGTGTTTTAGTGTTTGAAAAAAAATCGAAATCAACTAATAAATATAACCTTTCGATTATTGGGTATCACAGGATTGGTTGTTATTAGAAACTTCAGCAGAATTCTAGAAAAACCAAGTAAGAAAATAGTTAGATTAGATTGGTGAGAGGCATATGTAAAACAATAGATCATAAAAGGCTATTGATAATGATGATGGTAGAAATGTATTGTGTAGCATTTGCCAAAATAAAAGGAAACCTTTCGTTGTTATGTTTTAAGCCATAATGTTCACTAAGAATTGTTATTTATTTTTGATTGCCTGTTGATCAAATCTTTAGTAGCAGTTAGTAATAAATCTTAAATGTGTGTAGCTTGATTTAATCTTCCTGGCTGTTGCATAAATATTATCTGTATTACAGGTCGTAGAGCCACGCTGATTGCAGTACGAATGAGCCTTCTCGGCCCGGGCAGTACTACCCTCACACAGAAGACCACCCTAATAACGTCAGCGTTCTCGCTGCCGTATTTCGTTGGTGAGTGTGAGACCGGAAACCCAATCAATATACATCATTCTCCTCGCTTCCTTTAAAAAATACAGTTCCTATCCATCATTCTGCAACATACTCCCGGCGTTCGGAAGCCGGGAGAACGATGCAAAATCATCTGACCAGGCCGTCATGGCGTGGGTCACAATGCCACATTGCATAGTGTTACAATGAGGGTGATGGCCCCTACTCCTGGATTCTACTCATGCATTCCATTAGGCTGAGTAGAGTCACTTTGGTAGGCTTAAATACTTATGTATGTATGTATATACTTCTGTATCTACAATGAAGATATTGAATATTCCAGATTTCATTATAATTTGTACCCTAATATAGCCAAAAACTGTACTTAAAACATTCTCGGAACCACTCATAAAAATCATAGATAAATAAAATAAGCAGATCTAAATTAAATATATAAATTGAGTAAATAATACTGATAATAATCAATATTCTATTCATCAATAGTCTATTGCAGTCCATGAGCCATTATAAATCATTCAGATTGATTTTAGGCGTTCCATAAGCAGACTCAAAAAAGCGGCCAAGTGCGAGTTGGACTCGCCCCTGAAAGGGTTCCGTAGCAGCAAGTAACATAATATAAAAGTTTTTGTAGTTCGTTGTAACTTCCATCGATGTTTTAATCAGTGTTTTGATTGAGAGAAATGTAAATTGCGGTTTATGATTTATGACGTATATAAAAAAACTACTTACTAGATCTCGTTTAAACTAATTTTCGTAGAAAGTTTGCATGGTAATGTACATCATATATATTTTTTTTGTTTTTTAATTCTCATATTTTAGAAGTTACAGGTTACAGTTAGACATACATTTTACCACTTTGGAAGTCTCTCGCGCAAACTATTCTGTTTAGAAAAAAATGATATTAAAAATCTCAATATCATTTTTGAAGACCTATCTATAAATACCGCACACGTATGGTTTTGATGAAAAAAAAATTTTGAGTTTCAGTTCTAAGTATGGATAAATTTGTTGCTTTTTTTCTATTTTTGTGTAAAAATATTAATGCGGTTCACAGAATACATCTACTGACCAAGTTTCAACAGTATAGCTCTTATAGTTTCGGAAAAAAGTGGCTGTGTCATACGGACGGACAGACAGACAGACAGACATGACGAATCTATAAGGGTTCTGTTTTTTGCCATATGGTAACGGAACCCTAAAAAAATACAATCACAATGTCAAAATTGTTGACCGAAAGGAAATATAGAACTCCACGTTCTGCATTTTTATTCAAAATTGATTGAATGTTGGTTGGATTTAATTTTTTTTTAAAAAAAGTTATGAGTTGGATTGAAACAAATGAAACGTGAAACAGTTTATTAGAACCTCATTTCATCGAACTTTTTCAGATACATTTTCAGGGATATTTGCAGCTTCCTGTTTTTTTTGTTTTAATTCTCTCCTGTGTTGAATGAAAATCCATCTGCAAAGTAATATATAAGTAACATTTGAAAAACACTGTTTTCTGCTACTACTAAACTAGAAGTTCTTAGTAAAATAAGCAATCATTATTGTTCTGCCTTTATACATAAACTTATTAAATACGCCATGATTTTATTTTCTCCAATTTTGACCTGAATATAATAATAATAATAATTTATTTAATCAAAAATATTTAACACAGATACAATAGTTATAATGTTACAAGATCTGTTTTTATTTCTATAGAAACTCTGCCCTCTGAACTAGGTTATATATGTACCTGTTTTTCAGAAGACAGCGCCCCCCGTATTATTAGATACAAGTCTTTAGTTATGGAACATTACAATAATCTGTGCAACAAAATATAATATGCATCTTAAAAATAGGTTAGTATTATATATATATATATATATATATATATATATATATATATATACGATCAAACTAGAAATAATCCTAATCTTTCAAACAAAACGTCAAAGTTGTATCTACCCATGAGCATTAGTTGCTCAAGATATATGTATTTCTTGACAAGAAGAGGGTCAATAGCTACTGGTTCCTAAGTTTATTTATATACTTACATCAAAATAGAAATAGCAGGTAAGGTCATGAACGCGCTGAATAAGAATACAGTTCCACTAAATATTGTGATGGTGTTGGAATAAATTTTGGAATAAGTTGGATCAAACATCAGTGCAGCTAAGGTTTCTATAAGACTAAACAGTGAATTCATTTTTCCTGAAACATAAAAAACAACATTTATGTTGCCTTAATTAATATGTATTTATATATGAAGTAAGTATATCTAATATATAAAATTCTCGTGTCACAGTTTTCGTATACTCCTCCGAAACGGCTTGACCGATCTTTATGAAACTTTATATGCATATTCAGTAGGTCTGAGAATCGGCCAACATCTATTTTTCATACTCCTAGGGCGCGAGCGGAGCCGCGGGCATCAGCTAGTATATATATGAAGATTTGATCTAGTTCACCTCAATGATCAATCTTCCAAAAATTTAATAAATTTGCCACTAAGATATTTTTCTTAATAAATTATTCATTCAATGAGATTCGGAACATAAAATGTCTTGTTAATTTTTGAAATAAACTTGTAACTTTTTATAAGTAAAATAATGACTTCAAAAAGCTTTAGAAACTTATTATGCTAATTTCGAAAAATGTTTAGACTTACCTAATTCTTCGCTAGGGACTAGCTTAGATGCCATAGATCTAAGTGAGGTGAATGTAGTTGCGTTGAGGATTTCTACGATTGGAACTGTCAAAACAAATATTATTTAATTAAAATATGAATAATGAGACATAAAGAATGGGCCATTTTTGCTTACATGGTTTTGTTCATTTTCTGACTAAGTAATTTACCATATCATACCAACAGTCTACTGCCGGAGCTTTTGGACACCAAACTTCAATAGAAATAAATATAATTAATTACCCAGGAACATATGCAAGTCCGTAGTTACAAATGCTATAAGAATCGAACCAGTGAGCTTGCTGACAACTGAAATGAGGCACAGTACTGAGTCGTGGAAACCCCATCGCTTACTGAACACACTGATGGAAAATAATGCACCTGAAAAAATAGATTATGTAAAAACACTTTCGGAGTTACAGAAAATAAAAGTAATTTTATGTGATGTACAGTTTTTTTTGAAGACAAGTTTCAAAAGTACATTGGTTGAATCTTCACACACTGCTATTTTTACATTTAAGTCGGATATTTTTCAGATCATCTGGTAGGCACCTGATCATAAGTATAATTATATTTGTAAATATGTGTACCATTTTGAAAATATTTTAAAGAACATCTCGTCGATTAGGCTTGTCTATTACAATACTGAATTATCATTAACAATGGTGAAATCTTACCTAGAGAATGCGTGATGATGCTGTATGTTGAGTACAAACTATATCTGATTGCATCCCAATTTAACTTGTACCTTAAATACAAGTAAGTGACGATCCTCTCACCTAAACGAAAAAAACGGATGCTCAAACTTTTGCAAAATGGTTCTTAGTTGAAAGGCAGAGAGTGTAAAATATTTTCTGTCCATAATAATTTCATATCTGTGTACTACGAGTATTTTTTAAAAGTTATATTTGTTCAAAAATATATTTAATATGATGTTTACATTTTCATGTACTCAATATACATTTTATTGACAATCCTTATCTATAGAAGCTACTACTGTTTCCTTATCTTCAATCGTGTTGCAAAATTAAACAACTTTGTAACTCAGATAATTATTATTACTATTAATGTCAGTTATTGACTGGTAGCGTGGTTTAATGTAACTGAGTCGTTACCTGCTGCACTGTGTTGTGGATTTACACCACACACGGGACCACACTTTCTGTTGTTTACATAATGTTGTTCTGAGTCTGAACATTTTTTGTATCCAAACATATCCATACATACGTATAATATATGTTTATATTATTTTTCGTAACACGAGACATATACCTGGTCCGGAGTAGTCTTTTAATTAAAATAAATTAAAATTTAAAGATATTAACATCTTACCATGATTCGGTCCATAAATGATGGCGACTACTGAAAGTGTCAAGATTATTTTCTTCCTATAATTACTTTCGCGTTTCTTGACCGCTACTTCTGCTGTTTCTTTTATTAGTGTTACCATATCAGTGCAGGTAACAGGTTTTGGCTGAAATAATGAATGACAAAAGCTTTTAAGTTCGCTGTCTTTGTAATATACGCGAACGCCATAGATTTAGCATGTCAATAACGTAACACATTGCTAATCGCATTGCAAGTAATTACTGAAACAGTAGTTTGGGGCGCTTATGGTCTATATACCATCAGTTATGACACACAAGGTACATGCAGTAATAATAAAAAAACAGCTGTATTTAGAGGGTAAACTTACGCACTTAAAAATAATTTCTACTTCCAGACACATATAACTCGTGCGACCTAAGATGGCACCTGACTCAAATGTCAGTAGTTTGAAGTACTGAGTGCAAGAAAAATATATTTTATTCTAGATTTTTCAAATTTCAACATTTATTTTGCTTCCAGTAGTTTCTCATAACATACTACTTTATCTTATGGGGTACTTTACTACCTGAGTTAAGAAAATACATATGCATACTAATAGGAAGCAGGCCTCATTCATTATTTACCCGAATGCATTCTTCGTGCAGTGATTTAAATAATATTAGGTAATACCTAATATCATTTTAAATGAAATTAGGAACTGAAATATGGTTATAAAAATCGGCAAAGTGCGAGTCGGACTCGCCCATGAAGGGTTCCGTTTCAACAAGTAACATTATATAAAAGTTATTGTAGTTCGTTGATTAAATGAAAGGTAAATTGCTGTTTACGCTTTATGACATATTAAAAAAAAACTACTTACTAGATCTCGTTCAAACCAATTTTCGTTGGTAGTTTACATGGTAATGTACAACATATATTTTTTTTAGTTTTATCACTCTCTTATTTTAGAAGTTAGAGGGGGGGGACACACATTTTTCCACTTTGGAAGTGTCTCTCGCGCAAACTATTCAGTTTAGAAAAAAATGATATTAGAAACCTCTATATCATTTTTGAACACCTATCCATAGATACCACACACGTATGAGTATGATGAAAAAAAATTTTTTGAGTTTCAGTTCCAAGTATGGGGACCCCCAAAATGTATTGTTTTTTGTCCATGTTTATGTGAAAATCTTAATGCGGTTCACAGATTACATCTACTTACCAAATTTCAACAGTATAGCTCTTGTAGTTTCGGCAAAAAGTGGCTGTGACATACGGACGGACAGACAGACAGACAGACAGACAGACAGACTTGACGAATCTATAAGGGTTCCGTTTTTTTGCCATTTGGCACCGGAACCCTAAAAATACAATTTTAAATCGTCATGATAAGCGTTTTAATCGAAGTCTCTAAATATCATTTGTATATGGATATTCTTTATTTTAAACTATTGCGTCTCATAGTCGTCATGCTGGTTTTCTTTTCGTGTGACCTTTCTTAAAACAATTGTTTTATCCCCAGACGAATCTAATGATATATTAATAAAATAAATTCGTGGAGTGATTTATATGATATTAGGCAATACCTAATAAACTAAAATTATTATGAAAAGATTCGTACAACGATAATAGTGATGCTAACGCTACTCGCAAGATGACAGAGGGGTATTACGCGGGGGAACGGTATCATGTTTCGTTTTAAGCCAGGTGCCATCTTAGCTCGCACGAGTTATAGATTCAATTCAATTCTATTCAATAAGTCTTTATTGTGGATCATAGGTAGGTACATAATATAGATGTTATGATATATATTGCGATCAACCATGTCCCATCCAATGGGCATACAATAATGACAGATCAAGAATTTGATAGTGATAGTAAGAAAAATTATTACTTCTGAGAGACGTAGGTTAAGAGGGTATAAAGATAAATTGCCGATCTTATATTTGATTTTTACACTCGAAAATAAGCCACAAATGATCTGTTTATATATATATATATTACATTATATTTAAAAGGGGCTGGTCTGAGTGAAATTATAAAATTGTAATATTTTATCGATAGAAATAATCACAAATCATAAATATGTATATTACTGAGTCAATATTTTAATACATTGTATAAAAATGTATTTACCAAGGGACTCTATTAGTGTTTAAAAAAAAATAATGTTCAATTTACGAGTAATTACAATAAAATTAATTCGGCGCTTACTACATTCTTATTCCGTGCATAAAGCTCCCTTTCTATAGCACCTGACCCGAGGTAACGGCCATGTTTTGTTTCAGCAATCAGCGAGCGGGAGGTGTGAAGAGCGCGGGTGAAATCTGATATTTTTTTAGGTTTATGCGCGCTCTTAATTATTGTTTTGTAAGAAGCCATAGCTTACACCTACATATTATCCCAGGCATTAAAGGTAAAAAGAAATTGATGCAATATAAGATTGTGATAATTTGGTTTTGATTCTCAGTGTGTTTTTAAACATACGATGATGAGATTATGCTTTGCCATCTATTCATCATATTCATAAATAAGAGAAATGGAACAATCTATTTGCACTAGCTGTAAAATCTATGTAAACATTATGTAATATAAATAAACGTACCTTTTCTCCATTTCGTCGGCTTGCTTTAGTGTTACTTTCAAGAGCAATTACTCCGTAAATAAATGTCATAATATATATACTGCCAGAAATTATAAATATTCCATAGTAGCCCAACACTTTTAACAAAATCCCGCTCAAAGCTGTGCCGATAGGAATGCCAGCAGTCAAACAAAGATTCACAACTCCAACGCGAAACGTTCTCGATTCTTCATCTGTAATGTCGCTGATGTAACTGAAGACCCCTAAGTAGACCATAACCCATCCTCCGGTGACGGCAGGAAATATAGCCTCCAGGAACATTGTCACTTCAACTCCAATTTCATAAAAGAAGTACGTACTTAATAAATTACTAACGCAGACAAGAAATTCTCCAATAAACGGTAGTAAAATACAAACTTTTCTGTTTCCTGTTCTGTCACTCCATGCTCCCATAAAAATAACAAGTAACGTCGGTATTGCTGTAGCTATTATACTCTTCCATGACTCTATATTCGCAATAATGTTTTGAATATCAGCTTCGTATGCTGTCAGGTTTCCTTTCCTTTCGATCAGAGCGTCACATATTGGGTCACTTAAGTTTAATTTCACTCGGCATGTTTTGTCTAAATTCAAATTTTGTATGGCTAATCTGCATAACATTGATGGCATAACCAATCCAATGAATATGGGTTCTACTGTTATATTTGATTTGAATCGCCTTAACTTTGTAATGACACTTTCGGCTTTATCTTCAACTTTAACATTATTTTTTTCTTTTAATGGTTCTTTTTCTTGTGAGTTTATTTGTTTTTCCGTATCGTCCATATTGCGTCTGCGTTCTGTGAAAGTATTTACCTAAATATCAACTACTTGATGAGAAAATTTGTTTTTATGTATGTTTATTCGACTTATATAGCGGTTGTTTCAAAGTAATACTTTCTTAATAATTGGTATACAAGAAAAACATAGTCATGCCAGTGTCAAATAAATTACTGAATTCAGACTGGACACAGACTACTTGGTTAGTTTAGTAGTTTAAGCAGTCGTCAGGTCACTACCTACCAAGCCAAGTGTTACAGGTTCGAATTCCAAATGGGACAACACTTTGTGTTATCTTATAAACTGTCGTTTTGGTTGTTCTTTGTGTTCGTTTTATGCACGTTTGTAATTTATGTTGTTGTAGGTTTGATCTTAATTTGGAGTCCAGAAGGAAATCCCCTCCCTGGACTCCTTCCAATACAAAGGCGCAGAGAGGGTCACAGCGTGTGGTTTTAGTCGGTTCGAGTCCGACACACCACCCCGCCGTAACCCCCGACGGGGTGACGGTCCGCGGGGATTTCCACACGTAAAAAAAAAAAAAAAAAAAAGGTTTGATCTTAATGCGGTAGTTCCATTTTTATAACTTAAGTCTGAGGACTGTAATACGGTGTATCATTGGTTTAATGGTTTCATTAATTATTAAAAATAGCAGGAATCGACGACTAAAGATTTTAAGATAAGACTAAAGACTGTAAGATATCCACTAGAATGAAACATTAAATTATTCTGTAGTTCCACGACTATGTAGGGGGCACTGTTGTGGCATTTCATCATATTGAGAGAGTAGTTTAAAAACATTTATTTCATCAAAAATTAAATCCTAAATAATTAATAAATCATAAAATGCATTTGATTATATATATTAACATTTTTTTTTTAACCCTTTTAATTGTAGTTTAACGATTTTTCATCTGTAAACTATGTGAAAAGACTTCATTAGTGCAGTTTCACCTCTAGTTTGTACTAAAAATATCGTAATAGAAAAAATACAGATTTATTTCATATAAATTTAAAATAATAAAACATTCTGTACATGAAGAGAATTATCAAAGTTAAATAAACATTAATTAATGAATAAGTATTTGCGCGTTTTGTTAGCTTAGTTTGAGCTCGATGTACTGCTTTGATATCAGCGTATAAATAAAGTAATCAATTGTTTAAAGTACTCAAATCTTGTTCGTATTTACATTGCGATAGGAAACTTGCGCAATGAGTATCAGATATTCTGTTGAACAAGGATAAGGACTACTACTTTACGAGAAAATGAATGTCCTGGTAAAAATTTGTCCCAAAATTTCAATATGTAAACATCAACACAACAATCACAATTTAAACTACAATGACAGCGTGCAATGAAATTAATCATAACAAGAAACAAATATGAACCAACTTCAAAAATATGGAGACAGACAAAGCAAAAAGGTTAATAAAAGGTACCTTTTTCGTTATTTTAAACAGCTGTGAATTTTGTTAAGGTAAGGTTTCCCCTTAACCCAGGGTAATGATACTACTGTTTGCCAATCACGGCTGCAATCTATACGAACTAAATAAATAATTTAAAAGTACAAATTTGATTATATTTTTAAACTATGTATTTTAACATGAACAAGTTTTAAGCCTTTCAGTCCAAGATATATAAAGAAATAACAAAATCATCTAGTCCGAAACTAAGCAGAGCTTGTGCTATGAGTGCCAGACAACTGATATAAATACAGAAACACACTTTTTTTTTGTAAATAGATACATATTATACATAGAACCCACCCAAACTCCGAAACAAATATTTGCAGATCATAAAAACATTTGGTCCGACCCGTGCATCGAACCCGAGACCTCTTGATCAGCAACCGCATACGCTAACCACTAGACCAACAAGGCAGTTGATATATTTAAGTAGGTAAATAATTTGAAACTCAGTAAGTTAACATTCATCAATATAAGGAACCCATAATTCTGCAACAGGTTGGCAGTTCATTGTTTA
The DNA here is from genome assembly GCA_932526445.1 of Phragmatobia fuliginosa. Classification (NCBI taxonomy): domain Eukaryota; kingdom Metazoa; phylum Arthropoda; class Insecta; order Lepidoptera; family Erebidae; genus Phragmatobia; species Phragmatobia fuliginosa. Next base: position 20,427,475 of record OW052061.1, read on the forward strand.
TCAGAGCCCCGAGACACCGATTAACTTTTGTTATATGCAGGGCAGAGAACCCTCGAATCAACTGAGTAATCAAAATAGACAGTATGAAACAAAAATGATTGATAACTATTCATCAATCCTGGGGTCGTGACTCCTGTTTTCCAGTTTTCTGCAAGTGACTGCGCGCCAATTGTTCCTGTTTTGAGTAGTCACAGTGTGCAGAGCAGCATAGATCCTACTACTGAGAGTGGAGATTGGTCTGCCCAACGCAATGGGCTACAGACTCTATGTCTTCTATCCTCGATCTTGTCAGTTACCATTACCATCCTATCACTATAATATTATTTTGTAATATACAATTTGATTACAATGTGATACATAGTTAGGATTCTTTAGTGTAAGCCTGCTTTTATTGGATAAAATATACATTTATTATACTGTTTAGTACTATTTATTTTCAAATATTTGTATGTAAAATTATAATTTTACATCAGAGTATAGGAAAATAAGTGTGAACAAGTACATTCATGATTGTGCTGGTAAATTGTTAAAATCATATTTGTTTCTTTTGTAGAATATAAATATTATATGTAGTGATAATTTGACTCATCTCACAAACGGTCGTCTAACTATAGGTACTATTTTAATGCACCAGTTTAGATTTAATCTCATGACATAATAGATAATGATTCGTCTACCTTATAAAACTAAAGGCTAAAAACTTATTTTAAAAGTGTAAGGTATCTTTACTAAGAGTTCTGTAAAAGGGGTTCTACACGGTTGGAACCGACATCCAACCACCCTGACCTTGATCGGAAATGGATCGTGTAGAATCGGAACCGATGTGCTACCACCCTGACCTTGATCGGAAATGGATCGTGTAGAATGTGTTTGTCCGATAACTCAAAAACTAACACAGTAACTTTTATTAAGTTACTAGCTGCACCCCGCGGTGTTACCCGCGTATTTTCGGCTATGTGTTATTCTGATATATAAGTAGTAGGATAAAATAGTATAAGTAGTAAGATAAAAAGTAGGCTATGTGTTATTCTGATATATAAGCTATATTATTGTAAAGTTTCATCCAAATCCGTTTAGTAGTTTTTGCGTGAAATAGCAACAAACATATATACACACATACATACATACAAGGAGTCCGCTACGCGCAGCCGAGAAAGACGCACGTCTCGCTGATTTCTCACCGTTCGTGTTCGTGACGTCACTTCGTTTGGTACAGGCGTTATTCGCCTCGTGTTCCGAGCGAAGCGACAATAACAAACCCGCGTATTGAACGCCGAACGACCGCGGTTGGCGCGCCAAGCAAATTATCTTAACACCGCGTACACATCGACGCCTTAGGATATCGCAGGGTACACTGCCGTCCTCGGCCCCCGGTCTGCCACCAGCGGCAAGCCCCGGTGGGCCGGTTAAGTGGGTACCTTGTGCCGAAAGGTGTTGGTTGTGTAGCACACCATCAAGCCGCTAGATCATCAATGCCACTTCACAAAAAATAAAGAAAGAAGGGCGTCATCTGGAATGCCACCTCCATCCGCACGTCGGGCAACTCGCCCGCCGCAACAAAATTCCGGGGTAGCGAAGCGAATCTACGTCCGCTCCCGCGGCGCGGCGCTAACCGCGCTGAATCGTGTAGTAGCCGCGGACCAAGCCTCGCTGACACGCCGACCCTCGCAGCCATCAGGATCCCCGCTCAATGAGTTGAGCGCTCGTCCAAGTACGCCGCCGAATACTGCAGTGACGCCGATGCCGGGAGCAGGGGAGGAATTTTTTGCCCTCCCCACAGTCTCGCGACCTAATACACCCCCTACACTCGGTCCGTCCACTAGCAACCCACCCGGGTTAGAACCGACTACCGCACATGCAACTGCATTTGTCAATGTCCCTGATGCCACACCACTTTCATCTACTTGCACAGAGGGGACGCAACTGATACCACAAAGGCCGAAAAAGTTGTTAGCTCCCCCACCACGCTTCCCTGGTCCGCAAACTACAATCGGACCCGACCGCTTTCCGTCCCCACCACAAATGGAGGAACGGAGGGCGCTTTTCACGACGCCGCCTTTTGGCCAATCAATAACAACAACAGGGTCACCCATGGAAGTCGCGGGGCCCACTTACGCCACTGTTGCTGGTACTTCCGTCATCGCACATGCCGCCGCTACATCTACTGCCCCTGTTATTGCTCCTGCCACCACCCCCGCCGTTCTACCCATCAATGCTGTTGCCGCTGCCTCCACCGCTGGTAACAAGCAGTCAACAACCCGCTATCCGCCCTTAGTGGTTGAAGCACTCCCGGACTGGCCGACACACTTCCGGGAGCTTAAGAATCAACTCGGGCACGCACCCAATGGACGCCCATTCGGAAAAGGAGTACGGTTCATACCTAAATCGGACCAAGAGTACCGCACCATCCAGCGGTACTTATACTCGTTGGAGGCAAAAGAAAAGATTTCGTGGTTTTCGTACTCCCTTCCCGCGGAACGCAGCCTCAAAGTGGCTATCCGTGGCCTCCCAGTCAACACTTCACCAGAGGAGATCATGGCAGAACTCACCGAACTCGGTTTTACACCTGAGTTCGTGCGTCCCATTCGAGCCCGACAGGGTCGTCCGGGATGCATATATTTCGCACAGCTGGCGCGCACCTCAAACCTTACGCCGGGTATATATGAAGTAACAGAACTTCTATGTATGCCCGGCGTACACATAGAAGCATGGCGCGGAAAAAAGGGACCCGCGCAATGTCACAGGTGCCAACAATTTCGGCACTCATCCCACAATTGCCATAGACCGCTCTCTTGTGTGCGTTGCGGCGGAGCTCATACCGCTCGCGACTGCACTCGCCCTCTAGAAGAGCCGCCTACGTGTGCAAACTGCGGTGGAGCGCACACTGCAAATAGTGCTGCCTGTCCTGTGTTCAAACAGGAAATTCGGAACCGGAAGGCCGGTACTGTCGCAAGAACAACAGCAGCTGTACCGCACACACAGAAACCCGCTATTGTTGAGGATGGCAATGCTCCTACATCGCTAATGGCAGCTGCGAACCCATCACAAGAGGAACGTGGTAGTCGCAAGAAGCGACGCAAGAAGAGGGCGAAGTCGCAGGCCGAACAGGCAAACGTGCTTCGCAACGATGTCCAGGAGGACGCCGTGGTCGCCGCCCCACCAGAGGGGACGAAGGCGAAGCGGACTGTCCAACCGAAACCGGCCGCACAGCCGGCTACGGTATACTTGGACCCCAGACTTACCAGCGTCATCGATACCCTTCAAAAGGTATTGATGGCGCTACTGGAGAAGCGGGACCCAGTCCCACTGATCCTCAGCTGCCTAGCAGAGCTATGTAAGTCTGGATCTGCGTAGGTTGCGTATACTCTTTTGGAACTCCGACGGGATGTCAACAGAGAAGAGCAGGCTACTGAAGTTGCTGTTGGCAAGACGGCAAATTGACATAGCCCTGCTTAGTGAGACCCACCTTAGACCAGTAGACCAATTAAAGATAGGTGGATACCATGTCTACCGGGAGGACCAACGCTCACCACGAGGGATTGCTTATAGGGGATTAGCAGTCTTGGTCAAGAGGAAAGTCGTCCATCAAGCGCTACCAGTACCGACACTGCAGTCTGCGTACGCCCTGGGCGTAGAGGTCTGCATCGGAAGCCAGCCCACACGTGTCTTCGCATTCTATAGGCCACCGGGGCAGCGCCTCGCAGTGGCTGACATGCACACACTGCTGGAATCACCGCTGCCCACTATAATAGCTGGTGACTTTAATGCGAAGCACACAGCATGGAACTCCAACTTTACATGCCCAGAAGGCCGCCGCCTTCTCGATGATGCAGACCGAAACCAATACCAGGTACTAGGACCAGAGGTTCCGACGCATTATCCGTACTGCACAGCCCACACACCGGATGTCATAGATTTAGCCGTAACGCGCGGCGTTGACGCGGCTGTATATCTTGACGTCCTGGACGACCACCTCATTTCAGACCATCAGCCGGTGTGCTTAACTCTGGATGACATCCCGCAAACGTTCCAGTTACCCCCTCGATCATGCCAAGACTGGCGGGTCTTTGCTGATTATATGGCAGAGCACTCGCCTTCCTTGCCAGTAGAGACATCCGATGACGTCGAGAAGCTTTCGACAGATCTCATTGATACTTTACAGACCGCACTTCGTATGTCGAAACTCGATGACACTACAACAAGGAAGCCCTTTCAGCTCCCCGCCCACATCATGGCGATGATTGAGAGAAAGAGGAAACTGCGTCGGCAGTGGCAGAGCGCCCGATGTCCGATCATGAAATCTCAGCTCAATGCTCTGGCTGCGAAGATCTCTGCCGCGCTGGCTACCAATGCGACAGAGTCCTGGCAACGCACCATCGAGCGAGCTAGTGAAGACTGGTCGGGCATACACCGTCTGTGCCGCCAACTTTCCGGGAAACAAGCTCCGATTAGGCCTCTAATGGCCGGCGACGGAACCCCACGTTACCGTGCAGAGGACCGAGCGGAGATGTTCGCCGACTTCCTGGAAGCGCAGTTCCGACCGAATCCTGTAAACAACGTGCAGCACGTGGCAGAAGTCGAGAGAAAGCTTAAGTTATACTTCGAGCAGCCGATAGCCCCAACCGAGGATCCCGTCATCTTCTCCCCTGGACAAATTCAGCGGATGATTCGCCGCATGCCTCTTCGTAAAGCGCCCGGTCCTGATCGGGTTACCAATGAAGCCTTGCGTCACTTACCTTCGCGATCAATTGCAACGCTGACGCGTCTCTTCAACGGTATCCTCCGCACCGGACACTTTCCCACCACATGGCGACTTGGCAGAGTCATCATGCTGCCCAAGCCGGGGAAGAACATCCTCTTACCGGGAAGCTATCGCCCTATTACGCTCCTCTCGACGACGTCGAAGTTGTTCGAGAAACTGCTACTGCTGCACATGACGCCGCACCTTAAGCCACGCGACGAACAGTTCGGATTTCGCGCTGAACACTCCACTACACACCAGCTAGCGAGGGTATTGCATGACATAACGGTTGCGCGCAACAAGCGCGAGCGGGTCGTCGCAGTCTTCCTCGACATGGAGAAGGCGTTCGATCGTGTCTGGCACGCCGGCCTGCTGTACAAGCTGTCCACATCTACTACTCCTCGTCGAGTAGTGAAGATTGTGGCCACCTTCCTGCAAGACAGACGCTTTCAAGTGGCGGTTGAAAGCGCCCTGTCCACAGAGCGACCTATCTGTGCCGGTGTGCCGCAGGGAAGTTGCCTGTCACCAGTGTGCTACTCCTGGTACACAGATGATATACCCGTCACCGAAGGCGTGAAGCTTGCGCTGTACGCTGATGACGCGGCCTACATAACGATGTCCGAAAGTGCCACCAACGCTGTAACCAAGATGCAGAGCACACTAGACGCACTTCCCAGCTGGCTTGAGGACTGGAGACTGACGGTCAACGTGGCGAAGACTCAGGCGATCTCAATAGGAAGCGTAACCCTACCACAGCTGAAGCTCATGGGGCAGAATATCGAGTGGTCCGCGACGGTAAAATACCTCGGCGTGACCATCGACCGCACCCTCTCCATGAAGCCTCACGTGAACCACGTCGTTGCTCAGGTACGTGCTACACGCTCCCTTCTACGACCCGTATTGTCATCCCGATTGCCGCTCCGCGCAAAGCTTGGCGTGTACAAGACTTATATACGCACCCGATTGACCTACGGTGCCCCGGCCTGGTTCGCGCTTGTGTCCGAAACGAACCGCCGCCGGCTGCGTGCGCAGCAGTCACTCGCACTGCGCACAATTGCCAACGCCCCTCGCTTTGTGCGGAACAGGACGATCTCCAGGGATCTGCGCGTGGAAAACCTGGATGACTTCGTGAGACGCCTGAGCACCAACCTGTTCGTGCGTGCTGACGGCTCGCATGCCCGTCACCTGCGTGAACTCGCGCCCTACCACCGACGACCGCCGGACAGGTATGGACTGCCGCGAGATCTCGTCTCCGTGGCAACCCCTTCCGGATCATCCCCAACATCCGACCTGGTGCTAGCTGATGGGCGCTCCGTAGGGCCCCCACCCTTCGGAGCTCGACCTCGCTAAGCACAGGTCATCATACTGGACAAGACCCCGGCGTTACTAGCACGATTTCGTTGGTACGCCACCCCCCCCCCACCGAACTAACATCGTGGGACTACCATCAGGCCCAGCCGGACCAAACCCAGTGACCCGTCTGTAGTTGCAGGCGGCGCGGAAAACTACTTTAGCAGGCCTAACGCCTGGATAAGTTACCCCGAGACCCTATTTAGGGTTTGCGAGAAGAACCACAAGGACATACATACAAATTTTCGCGTTTATAATATTAGTAGGATTAGTAGGATAAGAACCAAAAAACTCAATGTCATGATCCATTCTTAAAAAAAATCAGAAAGACATCAGAATAAAGAATCCGTAAAAAAGGTTATTGTCAAATCGATCTTTTGTTTCTTTGAGAGACAAGAAGCCATCGTGAATACCGGAGTAGGACTGAACTTGACTGAAGTCAACCACCGACCAAAGAACATACGAGTGGGCGGAGCCGAGCGGTCGGTTGGTCGGTTGAATCATGTAGAAGCCGTTCCAACGCTGTTTCTGACGCGAGTGGGTGGTTGAGTCGGAAATCATTTCCGAACGTGTATTCAGCGCTTAAGAGAGGACTCACGTGATATAACACGCTATTATGCCACGCACAATGACTAGTTACAATTTCTTGCAGAAGTAAGTGAAAAACACGAGAGCAATTACATTTGTAATTTATCTTTTATAAACAATATGTATGAAGATGACAAAGTAATCTTTAGCGCAATTTTAATACGAATGTTTTCTTTGGTATAAAAATACTCCTTAAAATCTCTTATCAATTATCTCGACTTATCATTGTTCATAATTATAACGCACCTTGCCTAATTTCATTTGAAGTTGGGTTTCTCTTTAGGTATACTTATATACAGCAGTAGTGCAGTGTATAGTTTTTTTTCTTTCTTAACATTAGATATGAGGAATTAAATGGGATTTTAACTAAAAGGCAGCAGGCACTGGTTTGTGTGGGCTTACTTCGAAGAATGACAGTAAGTTAAAATTTAAATAAAAAGCCGTTACAATAGTTAACGGCCGCTAATAGGGTCCTTTGGTGTTGCCATATAATTCGAGCAGGCGCTGTACTCGAACATGCCCTAGACGTTTGAAGGAACCTTTCTGCCAGACGTAGAATACCCGTGGATTCTACGCCCGCTGTCCGTACAGCGGGCAGATCTTATTGAATGCCCTCGTCTTCGCTCCAGTAGAAATCCGAATTTCTGACACGCAAACGATTCCATCTTAGTTAGGATGCACGGCCATAATCCTTCCCAATCCTTAAGAGGAGGGAATTATTCTGCTTTATAACAATGAAAAAGCCCAGCTTTGGTTCATGGTTTCAGTTCTTTGCTGCAACTCTGAGATGAGCTCCTTACTCTAACGAGGTCAAAAGTACTACCAAAGTTTTTCGATCTTTTGAAAGCGGGACAAGGATTTTGTAGTCCCTTAAATCATACTGCGGGAGTGAAGTGAAGGGGGCGCCCAGCAAAAAATTGACTCGGAGTTAGTGGTGTTTTGGATCTGAAATTCTGTCTGGAGCTGAAGAAAGCGGCGTTAGTGGTTGGGCATTTAAAATTACTTTAATCTAAACTAGCATGGAGTTAATCACTTCATAGGTTATGTTAAAAATTTCCCAACACTCGACTAAGATGATGCTTAGTCGATTTAAAAGTCGTTTCCCAGGCTCTGGACTATACCAAAATAGACTTTAATTTCTTTGTTAGTTAATTGTTCAGGCAACAAATCACAATCAGATAATGAAAACTTCGAGAATCATTGCAAGCGGCATTGATATAGGTACTCCAACAATGGTTGGAGGAAATGGCACTAGGTTTCTGCCAATCAATATACCAAAATCTATGCCAATAAATAGTTGTTCTCTTAGTCGCAGCCATCATAGGACTTTTAAATTATATTAGCATCAACATCACTAAGTAGTTTTACTTTAGTAAGAATAACTAATACAATAATCATAAGACTCACCAAAAAAGTTAGGCAAACTGTAGGCAAATAAAACTAAAGATTCAAAGTTAAATAAGATGTTTATAACATTTAAACTTAGTAAATGTATTAAGATGATAAATAAGTGAAATTATTAGTATTATTTTGATACTCTCCGAACAATTTCACAAAGTTATACAACTTCTTAAACATTCATATTTTTTATGGAAAATACCTTTTATATCATGTCATCCGTGAAGAAAGATACAATAAAGTTTTTAAGTAGTTTTGTCTAAAAATATTTTGAAGTACATAGTAAACTTATAAAATACTAGTTTTCGCCCGCAGCTCCGCCCGCGCGTATGTCGGTTATTGCGGTAAAAAGTAGCCTATATCCTTTCCCAAGTTCAGTACTATCTTCATACCAAATTTCATCAAAATCGGTTCAATGGTTTAGGCGTGAAAGCGTAACAGACAGCCAGACAGACAGAGTTACTTTCGCATTTATATTATTGGTAGGGATTTCAAAGTATTGATAGTGCCTTAATTGGCGTACAAACTTGAGATGTCATCCTCAAAAACACAGTATTCAGTAATTGATGAATGAAATATGATACTTACTGATAATTATCATTACATAAAAAAATAAATCATCGACATCTATTCCACAATAACTCTTTCATGATCTAAATCAACATTAAGAACTAAATGATCTTCTTTTTTCTTCATTTCTAGTTCTGTTCCAGTAAAGTTATCTTCTACTCCAGACTTTCTAGACTCCCGAAGAACTTTTTTGTGTTGCATGTGAAACCATCTGTAAAATAAAATTTAAAGATTGAGTATATATTATGTCAGTATCATGAATCGAAACAGAATCTGCTTGATCAGCAGTCATATAAGCTAAATACTGCACTATTTATAGTATAGTACATTTAATATTAGTAATCTTGAAGAACAACACCACCATTAAATTGAGGAAAGTGCAGAAAGCGATGATTAGTTTTTATAGTATCTAAATTATTCTTCTTCATAGTCTTTATTCCCAAGAATATTTGAGGTCGGCTACTACTTCAACCGGTTGTACCTGAATATCAGGTTTTCCATGGAGCGACTGGCATGGGACCTCCGCAACCCTAAGGGAGAACTGAAATTCAAAGGTAGAGAACTAGTTGTCAGTACATTTGAGGGCACTGACTTCCCAATAACAGGCTTACAAGCGTTAGTCACCCCCAAATTTCTATATTCCGGGTTGTTATTAATAATTTCCTGTTACAAAAACCCAACATCTTTGGGATTTTAACCCGAGCCCTCTGGGTTAGCAGTCGCATACGCTAACCACTAGACATACGAGGCAGTCTATAGTATCTGTCTACGACAAGAAAATGTGAACTTACACAAAAAATGCCAAAGGTGGAACTGTCAAAATTGTGCTGACGTAGTACACAATACCAGGATCAATTACAATTGTATATCGGTATATCATTGAGTAAATTGGACCAAAGGTCATAGATGTTGACACTTCCACTAAGTTAAAAAATGATGTCATTTTGCCTGAAACAGGAAAATGTTATGTTTCAAATACTTTTATTTATTTACTCTTCAAACAATTTGTATTATGCTTAAACCTTATTTAAAACAATTTTTCGCATTTCATAAAACTGAAGAAAATGTTCGTTTTCATTTCTAAAATAAAATTATCGCAAAGTTTTAGCAACATAAAGATACTGCCTAAACTTACATTAGAACTACAAGATACAAAATATTCCTATGACCAGCTGCCAGTGAGTTAACTCAGAGACTAGTTTTACTCGTATTTTTTTTTATTTTGGATTCAGCTGAATCCATATCGTGTTAGTTACAGTGACTTAACCCTGTGTTAGTGTCATCATCAACATCATCAACAGCCTTTAACAGTCCACTGCTGGACATAGGCCTCTCCTTAGAAAGGAGGTATTGGCCTACTATACCACGCTGGCCAGACGGGTTGGTATAGGGTTGGTTTCAAGTTTTCCCCTTCTCTTTGCATCGATGTTGTCTTGCGTAGTTTATCCCTTAGTCGCCTTTTACGACACCCGCGGTATGAATAGAGGTGGTTACACTCTGTATTCTTAATCCATCACCACACGGACATCCATCACCACACGGATTCAGCTGCATCCATATTGTGTTAGTTAGAGTGACTTAACCCGGTGTTAGTGTCGTCGCCTTAAATATATAAACACCCAAATTAACTCGTGTGGAAATAATAGTAGAATTTAATTGACGCTTAAATAAGTACTAGCTATTAAGGCACGGTTAAGAGACGTAAAGTGCTCTTAGTCTGAATTTAAACCGCGCATTCAAGTTAAAATATTGAAAAACAATCACTTAGATAGTTTTTGTTGTTGAAGATGACAATGATTTTTTTAAAAATATGCATTCTATGTGGTATAGTTTAAGTTGTTTATGAAGAAATAAAGTATTTTAGAAAAATATTTTACCAAAAAACACCATTTTTTGGTGAATCTTAAAAAACCGCAATATCTGATACGTAATGTAAGCAGGTGGAGCCACGAACGAAATCTATTAAATTATAATTTTAAATGTAATATAAAATGTGACAAATATCACAAGTTATGTAGATACTTGCAGCTTCTACCGTGTGATTTATTTGATGCTATTATAAATCTAGTTACCAAGTTCATCACTCGTACACAATTTGGATGATATAGAGCGGAGCGCTGTGAATGAAGTTGCGTTGAACATTTCTATTGCTACCGCTGAAAAAGAAGATTGTTAATGAATATTAAAAGAAAGTATTTTATTTTACTTTTATATTTCTAAATTGTATTGTGCATTTTGAAATGTGTGCAGGAATAGACGTAAAAGCAATCTTTTAAAATAAATTTGTGATCCTTCGTAAAATATTTTTAGCTTTAGGTTGGATTTCTGGAGCATGGAGCATGGAGCATGGATACATCTTTATTTTTTAAACTTAAACTTTTGTGAATGACATGGAATTTTGACTTTTTGTGATGGCTCCATGGGTTCATTCAAAGAACGAAATATTCTTATTCAAAGTCCAATACCAAAAAAGTTGTGAGAATACGTACCAACATACATATCCCTGGTGTTGCGTGCTATTCCGGTTGTAATAGATCCTAATATTTTGCTTACATTGGATATAATGCCCAACATTGAGTCGTCCCATTTTAAGCGATGACTAAATAAGGTGATTGAGATTAATGCTCCTGAAAATTTAGTTGAATAATCAAATAATTGCATTGTATTGATTGAACGATCAATTAACTAATAAGTAAAAAGTACAGTTTAAGTGAGTGAAAAACTATAACATCATGAAGAATGGGAATAAGCCGTTAATCGTATCTTAAGTTTCTTATTTTTTAGTTATAATATTTTGGTGAGAGTCGCCAAAGTTTGGAACGACCTGCCTGGGTCTATTTTCCTGATGAGTTGAACTCTGGAGCCTTTAAGAGTAGAGTGAACAGGTTACTTTTGGATGGGCGTGTACCATCTTCGTCTTCATCTACACTTTCCATCAAGTGAGATGGAAGACAAACGCATATTCCATTGCAACAATAAAAAAAAAAAAATTTAAACCATCACACACACATTCATCATTCTTAAATAAAAACGAAATCGGTTCATTCGTGATTTGTCATTGATAAACTGATTTAAAAAAACTATTCCCGAGTTTTCAAGTTTAACACAAATTGCAACAAATTGAGAACCTTATTTTGAATCCGGATGCAAATAACATAATTTCAAAAAGATTTTGAACAAGTTTCAAGTATGCAAGTTTCTTCAAAATATCTTTACATTATTTATGGCTACCATATAATATTTCCCCGAATATGGAACAGTTTCCAATCGATACTCAGTGATGCAATTTAGATCAATAGCTTGTTAGTTTAATATAAACTTTTCTAACTTATTATTGTACTACCGAGCTGATTGGGACTTTTAGTGTTGAAATAATAATGTAAAAATAGGATTATAAATCTTAATACTATTATTACTTCATTTCCAAAAAAATTATTTTCGAAAATTAACCGAAAATATAAAAAAAAAATTAAAAACTTTAATTTTTTCCATACTTGACGTAACGAGTCTCATTGTGTTGTTATAGTTATGGTAGATTTAATAATTCATTCTTGAAACATAATAGAAAAAAACTGTTTAGTAAATCAATTATGACGAAAAATGATACATACCTAGGGAGTGAATACATATAAAAAATGTATTGTAGAAGCTATACTTCAGAGCATCCCAATTGAAGCAGTAACGTGTAAACAAATATCGTATTGTGTTTTCTCCTGCAAGCAAGGTTGTATAATACATTACTGATAGACTATTTATAACAATAAGTATATCTTAAAGTTCTGATGACATTGGATTTAATTACATTGTAAATATTTTGTATGTTATTCGTGTCATTGGAAGTAATTAAACATCTGACGGAAAGTACAGCAACGTACGGATCAACTTTACTATGACTGAGAATTGAGAATCTTGTGTACAATGCTTGCTGCTTGCTTGCTTGCTTACAGTAATATAGTTGGTCAAACCCATGATGTAAATTTTGTGTGAAGATTTGAAAGTAGTATATGTTACAAGGATATATCAGTACAATCGAAAAATGAGTGGTGTTATATTTCAGTGCCTGTCAGGACATTACACAGGCAGAAGGAACCACTCTAGTATCTTACTCCGAAGTGACTGTTCTTACGTCCACTTGGAGAATATATGTTACATTCTCCAAGTGAACGTGAAAACCGTACATGACTACCTCGTTAGCAAAGTGATTACCGCATGTGCCTGCCAATGATGATGCCTTAGGTTCAGTTGGAGAGGCAGCCCATGATTTATTCTAATTATAGAAATGCCAATAGTTTGGAATTTAAGGTCTTAACCCCGTGCTTCGTAAAGCACGTAGAGCTGTTGGTCCTGCGCCTTATTACTGCCCGGCCGTGTCCTACCTATTGCTATTTCATAGGATTATGAGAGTGAGGCAACAGACAGTGCACCTATATTTGCGCACACACTTGTGCACTTCGTAGTTGGATGGCCCCCGCTGAGACTGACCGCCGTCTCCACAATCGGCTTGGAGTACATTTTTACATAGTTACCACTTGGTTTCTTTAGTCGAGAAGTGTAGAGTGTAGAGAAGTCCACAATAGTTTGTATTTGTAGGCACTAGCCTAACTATATAAGCATGGTTACCTACAATCGTATGCAGCTTTAGACCTTAGTATCTTTGGCACGAATAAATAATTCTACTGAACTTCGATGATAATTCGAATTTATGTTCAAGTTCTACACTAAAATTGAATAAAATATAAGATAAGTAATATGTACGTACCGTGAGACGGACCATATATGAAAACGACACAGGCTAATATTAATATGGACTTTGTCCTCCTTTTGTTGGGTCCATTTTTGAATGTCACTTGTACAGTGTCTTTCACGTGTTTTAGATCGAAAAAAGATTTTAGAAAACTCCACACACCGGACGGTTCGTTCTGCAATTGTAAATCCTATTATAAAGAGCCGTTACACTTGAACGATTTTAGGCGATATCTTCCATTATTGTGAAAAATAGGACCATGTGTTGTTGTGTACGTATAGCCTTGTACTAAGCTCGTTTTGGGTACTGCTTACGTATGTCCCTTAATGGATGAATAGAAAACCCGAAGTTTACATGCCTGTAGCAAATCTGTCATTTGAAGGATACACGACGTATCATTGAATTAGGGTATCTGTGAAATAATGAATAGAAAATGATAATCACGTAGTGAATTCCACGAAATGAATTGAAAGGTTCACGGAAAACAAACTATGATTCGTTATTGTTTTCTTGCTTGATCTGTGTCTTGTGTGTTGGTGAATGTTAAAGTAAACATAGACTTGACACATTCAGTTGAGGGATTGTATAACGCTAAAATTGATCGTCTTGATCAAACTTATTAATATCTTCATCACTTTTTGCAGTATTATGGAATATAATAGAATGGAAGCCAATTTCAAACTTACCATGGTCGGTTTTTCTGTCACAATTCTCTCAGGGTCTTTAATACAAAGAAATCCGTACGTTATACTAAATATATAAAGAAGTGAACACAAAGAAAACACCCCATAATATCCTATTTTTTCTAACAAAACACCACTCAGAACAGATCCAATTGGCCCACCAGCTGTCAAACATAAATTAGCTACTCCAACTCTGTACGTTCTTGAGTCCTTACTAGAAACATCACTTATGTATGCAAATGCACCCATGTAAGTTGTAATCCAACCTCCAGTAATAGCAGGAAAGAAAGCTTCAAAAAACATTGTCACTTCTACAGGCAATTCATAGAAGAAATAAGCATTCAAAATGTTACTTAAACACATAAGCAACTCCCCAATAAGTGGTAGCAGAATACAAATTTTTCTCTTTCCTGTTCTGTCACTCCAAGCTCCTAAGAAAATAATCAGAATGCTCGGGATAGCAGTGAGTAATACATTCTTCCAACTTTCCATTAGAGCTATAAGTCCCTGGATAGCTAATTCTTCTTTCATATACATGTTTCCTTTTCTGGCAATCAGAGCGTCGCAGATTTTGTCACCGTACGCCATATTTACACGACATGCTTTGTCCAAACTTAGATTTTGCGTTGCCAATTTTGCCAAAGTTGATGGAACGACATAACAAGCCAAGACCGGTTCCACGGTTACGTTTTCTTTGAAGTATATCAACTTCTCTTTGAAGGTTTTCTTTTTAATAATTTTGTCTTTTTTCAAAGGTTTTTCTTCTGAAGTGCCCATCTTCTTTGCTGTTGCAAATGCTAATAAAGTTGAAGTTAACAATAAAGTTAAATGTGACCTTCCTTTCTATGAAGCCAATCAAATATTAGTTTTCAGTGATAGGGTATCTATTATTATATACCATATCAGTTTCTAAAGAAACAACTGTAAACAGTAGTGTTTTGTTTATTTATTGATTACATAATGTGGATTCACCTATCATCATCGCGAAAGTCACAGCCACATTCCGTTTATGGCGTAACCATTAAAAATTAGTTTGGTACATTAGTGGAAAACATTAGTAGTATAAAAGAAAGCAATCAATTTATCATCGTTCATTTGTAGCAAGGTATTAGGTTAGTTACTGGTCTTATACTTATTTTAAAGATACATTATGATCTATCACATATTGTGGTACACCACACACATAAAGAAAGGTAAAATTGAATACAATTAAATAATAACAATATAACATTAAGTACATACACGTTTGCATGAAATATTAGTAAAAAGGTTTGAATGCGAAAAGAAATTAAAATAAATATTTGAATTATTATCAATTCGAGATTAAAACCGTGGGAATGACATTCGATAATAGGCCAATAAGTTGTGTTACACGTAACATGTACAAATTAACTTCTACTGAACTGTTTCAATATTTAAATAACGTCTCGTGAAGTTAGTTCTCTAAATAATTGTTTAAAGCTGGAATGATCTATCTTATCTCTATACATAGTACCTTTTTAATAATTTTCATATAAAATTCACTTGCGTTATATAAAGTCTATTAAGTGAAATAATTGTAAATATGAACTAACAAAAAAAATCATTTTCGTAGGTTAAGTATATTTTCAGATTAGACAGTGGATAAAGCCGTGAAAATTTTCAGATTATTTTAATAACTTGACAATTATTATTTAATTAAATTTCTCTTCATTACATACACAACATGTTCTTTATGATATAGATAAGAGTACTTAATTGACTACATAAAGAACAGTTTCAATTAGACAATCAAAATTAGTTCAGTCACAAAGCACTAAGCTGTACAACTCAAACTGTTTCAAACTAAACAGATCATGTACTACGAAACTACTAGACTGGCTGATAGGCTAGTCTTTTATTTTTGGTAAAAACATAAATATTTTATATAAAAACCACCCAAACTCCGAAACAAATATCTGTAAACCATTCGAACATTTGGTCCGGACCCAGTATAAATTTCCACGAATAGATAGATTTAATAATCAAAAAATAATAATTTTAATTAGTGATAAAAACAACACCTTATTTAAAATACATAATCTAAAATAAGTGTAAGGATTCAGGTAAAAAAAAACCCAGTGTAGTTCATCATCATTATTCTAGTAAACAATCTAGATAGCGGCCATCTTAGACAAAGCCAGATGGTTTTTTTTTATTAAAACACTTGTTATTTTTATGTGTAGATCTAAAAACGTGGTGGAATAATACAGTGTCTTGGATTTGCAGCTCTTGAGTCAATGCACTTTTGTTGAAAAGTAGGGTAGCAACAAAATTAATGTTCCACTCTGGAATTGACTAGTTTTTAGATACGTTTTTCGTTTTAAAAGTAAAGGAGTACCCTTTTCTATAATATTTATTGCAACATTTATGACGCTTTTATTATTTAGCAGATATATAAATGTGTATATATATATATATATATATATATATATATATATATATTTAAACTGAGTTACTTTTTACTTGAAGTACATTTCCAGATTTCATGTAGGGTCGTATAATTAATTGAATTACAGTATCAAGAATTCTGAGAAATAATACTACTGAATTCGCATCAGCAACTTTCCGTACAGTATTGTAACGTTTCGTGAGAATATTTTTAATCTTTAATTAAGCTATTTATAATGTAGGCTCTTTAAATAAAATTCATAATGGTAGTTCGTTATTAGAAAAAATACTGAAAATGTCCTGATAACTTTAAATTAAGTAATAAAAAAAACATAATTAAACGAAAATGCTGTGTGCATCGATTTAACAACTATGACATAATAGAAAAAAAAAGTTGAGAAGACCTTTTATAAATATTTTAATTATAAAAATAATGGTTATGCAACAAACCCGCTGTTGCATATTGCTGGTGATTTTTCTTCAAAAAGATTTTGGAAATTCTAATTCGACGTGCATACGTTATAAACAGCCAAGACAGCAGCTATCAAGCTGTCTTGACTTTCAGTTAAGTCTAACGTGCTATAATTATACCTTGCATTAGCAAAGAAGAGAATATTACTTGTTTTTTTACATAAATCCTGGTCACAGTACGTAGTTGAAAAATGTTGGGTGCCACTGTGGCCGCGACTCCATTGTTTTCTAAAACTAATTTACTGCCGACATATTTCTGAGCTTACAACAAAGAATTGTTGGCCAGTATTTCGCACCTACATTTTTGGGATTATATATACGTGTGGCACTATGATTTTGAAAGACGTGTAAAGTGTTTTAGGCAGTTTGTTTACTTGGCAAAATATACAGAAAAATAATTCTTCTGTCCGTTTTATATTATGGATTACTTTTTTTTCGTAAAACTCAGCAACTGTATTATTTTCCTGCATCCTTCAATTAGTTAGGTAGGATAATAATACAAATAAAACAATAAAAATTAATCTACATATGACTTTCATTATAAAAAAGTCTCGATTAAATAGTTTAGTTTAGTCCGTTTGTCTGCTCGCCATAAACATATGATTTTGTGTTTCTTATTTGTTGTAAAGATTTTTTAATTTCTCTAGTAAAGTCGATGAATATGACCATTGCACAGTAAGAAGTACCTATGTCCTTGAAATAACAGTCATTTAAACAATATAAAAAAAATATGAAAATGTGTTCACCAGAATATTTAAATTTCTTCTATGTAAACTAGCTTCTTATTGATTTTATACTTAACTCTGAATTTTCAGTTCGGACTAAATGAATTCTAAACGACTATTATATTCAGTTAGGTTAAAAAATCCCAACTCCGATCAAAGCACTGCACTCTTTTAAGGTCTTGTATTTCAATATTAGTGATGCTAAATCATTATCGCTGCTGGAAGAACATAACAACGATAATATTTTTTTTTTTTTTTTTTTAAAAAGACAACTCCCGCATTAGGAATATAAATTCCTGTGTCGCGGGGGACTTTACAAACATACATGAAACGGACACAAAGAACACCCAGACTTAGAACAACAAATTGTGAATCACACAAAGTGTTGTCCTACGTGGGATTTGAACCCACGACACTTGGCGCAGTAGGAAGCGGCGTGGCGACCGCTTAAACCACTAGGCCAACCGTGCAGTCAATAATATCGATTAGTTAATAATATTATCGATTAGTTAATCCTTCTCCCTTCCTTTACAGGACAACACGTGCCGGACTAAAAAGTCACCGCTTTAGAGTGGAAGAAATACGCACCAGAACAAAACGGTTCGTCTCTTCTTTTCTATGCCGAGCAGTCGAAGACTGGAACTCACTACCAGCTCACGTGTTTCCTTCCTACTATGATCCCGTGTCCTTTAAGCGGGGCGTTAAAAAGCATATCACTAAGCCGCCATATATTATTGTCTGCATTCGCAGCAAGTGTGGTAGCCCCCACTCTTGGATTTTGCTCATGCTTTCTAACAGGCAGGGTAGAGTCGCTTTGGATGGCTTAATATAAAAAATTAAAAAAAAATAACAGATGCAAGAACCATGTTATTTTTAATTTAGTAAAAGTGCTATGAATGCGAGTTTAATATATGAGATCTTTAATGTTTTAGAGAAATTTATTTTTTATTTTTATTTATTTAATCACAAAGTTTACATTTTCAAATCTTAACTAAGTAGTGTAACAAAAAATAGAAAGGTTTGTTCGTACACTATCATCCGACAATGTACTCAATCGACACAATTACAATATTCAAAAACAAAAGATGCACACAATACGAAATAATAATTTACAAAAGTAAGTGGGTATGCTTAAACTAGGACTAGTAATTCATACGAGTGATAAATAACTTTATATTCTATCTATATTTCAGACTACCTGCCTTTTTGCTTTATTATGGTTGCGTTAGCTTGCAATAGTAATGAGTGCTATACTGGGCTGCATACAGGATGTTTCATTCCAGAAAGTATGTAAGTATGAGAACTATATTATAAATACTTTAGTCAATGTAAAATGTTAACTTTTTCGTCTTATTTTCACGTGATTAACATACGGCAATCTAAATAAGTAGCCGAACTACTTGCTTTATAGATACGCAAACAAGCGTTGTATAGTTTTAAAATAAGTGAATAAGATATCATATTGTGGAATCTGAGATGTGATGGTGATTAGTAACAAGCCTGTTAAATAGTAATTGCTAGATCTCATGGCTAAGTGGAAATGGAGTACGTTAACATATTGCTAAAAAAGGAATCCTTAAAAATCGATCATAGTGGTGTGCAATGGGATCTGCCTATGTCCAGCAGTAGACTGCAATAAGTTGATGATGATGATGAGGCAATCCTAGTGATCCATAGATAGTATAGTTAACCATTTCTTAACAAAAAATACTTCCATTCCTCGGAGAGCATGATAAAACATAGGTCTCGGTTATCATACTTTGGAGTTGGAACCCTAAATATTCAAGGACAGTCTTTCTATTGAACTTCGCCTACTACTTGCGTTATGAAGGTCTGTTAACGTCTGATTGTTGTGAAAAATCAAAGCTTAGCTATACATTTGAGGACACATACCTAATTTTCACAAAATCCTTTCACAATATTACGAAATTTTTAAATATTTAACATTATGTCTGTACGTTGACATCGTTGTTGTACTATGCAGATAAGAGAAGATCCATGGTAAATATCTTATTTGGAGTTCTAAATACAGTGAATAAATTTAGCAACAAGTAGCACTTTCTTTGTTCGACGTAATCAGTTTGAATATTATCATTTTAAGAAACAGTACCTAAGTGTCATTTAGGTCATAGACTTTCAAAATTGAAAAGTTCTGATTTGTTGTTGAACGTAATGAAACACCATATTTTTTTATTGTAACGAGTAAATCAGTATCTATACTAAAACTCTGTCTGTTACGATTTCAATAAAATTTAACATTAATTTATATGTTTTTTAGGAAGCATTCGCTCGCTCATGATAGCGAAAACCAATATACACGACGGCAGCAGCAGACTAAAGCTATTTTATAATATATAACTTTAGCTAATTCTGAATTCTCAGTAGGTTCAACCGGAATTCATCTTCGGGTGGGTTATGTCCTAAACATTTGTCTTACCAGTCAAAAAATTCTAGTTAAAAAGTCGAAGAAAAGAAAAGTGCATATCTATACTTCGGAGTTGGGGTTTCAGTCTGCCACTACTTAATCAGGGGTATGATACCTTTATTTTATATTATCTTTATTATAACAAAAGTGGTATAATACCTACGTAGTTATAGAAACAAACTCAGTCACATTTATTTGACAAAATCTGCAGTAAAGTGACAGAAGCCGTGAACAAAAACTATTATCGTGTTTTATAAAGGTGCTTCTTATCGCCAAATGTTATTTTCTTATTATGTTAACTAACATAACTCGCCTGTTACTGCGTATTATATGACCGTGAGCTGTCATACTTATTATTTATACAACATGTATTATGTTTTATCTTATGCTTACTATTGCTATAGATCAAATACTGTCTATGATATCACAGTTATAAAATCTATTACGCTCTTAGAAAGGCTTCTGGAATTGAATTAATAAGTAAGTAATTTCGTTAATCAGTTTATAAGTAAGCCAAACTGGAAAGGGTCTAGCAACGGAAACAGTAGCAGATTGACTAACTTAGAAATTTGACTTTACATTGAGACTCGTAAGAGGTTGTACTTTTAAGTTTGATATATAGATTTGTTTTTAAATAGTAATCACCAATGATCCCACTTTATAATTATTTATATTAAAAGTTAGTAGATATCATAATATATAGAACCTGAAAATTAATGCTAGCTCCGTCGCAATGTCGCATAGTCTTATCTCTTGGTATTAGGAATATTATTATAAACATCAAAACTAGACTTAGACTAGTATTTATAATGAAAACAATTGCTTATAATGTGGTGCTAAATTTAATATAACATTTGATAAATTTACATAGTTTATTTATAGAATGGAAATATACCATGCGTCGTTACGACGCCAATGCTAGATGTGAAATTGTAGGTGTATCAGAATTGATCTGTCAAATAAAAGTGGTGTTCATTTTTCGATTCTCCGGATGAGTTCACGTGTATAAATAAAAATATAAACTCTGGAAGAAATAGTAGTGTTTGTTTTTTTATATTATTATTATTCCGTTTTATACTATATTATTCCACCCCGTAAAGAATAAAAAAAGGTAGTGTAGCGTAGATATCCTCCATCATATGTCACTCCATTTTAAAGAATTTGAAATTTTGGGCTAGCATTCACATGTTCTTTTAGAACAAGAGTCGATGGAGATCGATTTAAACTTTTTCTTTTTAACATTTCACTAATTAATTAACATAATAGTTTCCTACAATAACATTGTGACGACTTTAAAATTAAATCATCCCCTTCACTATATTGATGATGAACCAAATTTTTCAATACAAACAATTTGCTTAATTAGGCTTTGCTTACTTATTCTTAGATAACTACTAAGTCTATTAGATGTCTATATGGTAACTACACCAGGTGATAATAAATCGAAATTCATATCCAAATAAAGATTATTTGGCGGCCTAGCAGAATGACATTTCACGTCCCGCTTAATGGACCAGTGATCATAGAAAGAACTCGAATGCTGGTAGATCATTCCAAATAAGTCAATATCGTGAATAGATTTTAATATTGAATGTTTTTCCACTTAAATAAACTCATTTAAATTTAAAATATATAAAGTTTACACCTTTTAATAAAATTAGAACTGGGCAATGAGTCGCCATGGTCTCCGCCCCTTGTAATGTATATCACCCTTTAGCAAGAAAGGCAATTTTAGTAAGTGCGGCAAATTGTTTGTTTTTACCAGGTACCAATTCACTTGTACGTGTTAAACCGTTTTTTTTCGCTCGACTAAACGTAGCATTTATTTTATTTATGTTTAAACATTATGTTATTATTTAAGAGCCTATGTGGTTGGGGATTTGGTTTAACATTTTTGTGGGTACTTACCACGATTTGTGTGGACTGGATTTTTTTGTTAAAAGGATACAACAAACACATAATTCAGTAGCAGTGAGGTTATGTTTATTGCAATGAGTCAGCAAAATTAAACTGCAATTTTTCAAGTTTCAACTTCACGTGTGTTTACAAATGTACTTTGATATAAAATTGATGCTCATTTATTAATCCAAACCATTGAAAGTTTCAATAAACATTTATCATTTGATATACTCTTAGCCTATTTTGACCATGACACGCAGTCTCAACAGAGACCAGCTAAGGTCAGACGCAGAAGATATTGTAGTGCAGAAGTGCGTGTGTGAACACAGGAGCACTTTCTATTCCCTCACTCTCACATTGCTATTCTTCATCACCAGGAAGAGATAAGCTTAGTACCGACAGCTTTACCATGTCTCCGAGGCCAAGACACCATCTTCCAAACTCCGGGCTGATATAAAATATTTCCATAATCAGGTACACTCAATAACACTCTAATCCAAACTAATTATTGAGCCCGAGATCTTTTGATCGACTATCGCATACGCCAAACGCTAGACCAACGAGGCAATTTATTATGTAAAGAGCATTTATGCTCCAATAAACTCTGGAAATTTACTACTAGAAATATAAATAACTACGTATTATTAATATAAATAAATGGAAACATTGTCTTTTTTTCTGTTTTCGTCAGTTTATGGTCTGGTATAATTTATACTTTCAATTGTCGATACTTGGTGAAACTGAATAAATTAAAGAATAGAAAGAAGATTAAAAAATAATAAAATCTACAATATTTTTCTTCTTCCTAGCCTTTTCGCAATATTATTTGGGGTTGGCTACTAGAAATAAATAATTTACAATGAATCACCTTTAATAACGGCATAAGGTGAAACCTTTTTAATAAGTTAATTGAATAGTGGAGTAAAAGTACAAGTAAGTTTAATTTCAATAATGTTTGTTGCATGATAGTTAGTGACCATGACATTATGAATGTTATAAACGCAAAAGTAACTGGCAGTCTTTTCTTTTTTTTGAAATCCAACTTATCTCACTTCACTCGTCTGATAGAAAGCACAAGTAGAATTAAAGAGTAGAGAGTAGGCTACCATCCTCATTGTGAAACTAGACAATGCAGCATGATGACCCACACTATGGTGTCCTAATAAGATGCTTCTGCATGATTGGGCCTAGATTCTCGCGTTCACCAATTATATACATTGTTCCTCAGTCAAAGCTCTGTAAATACAGAGCTTTGACTAGTACGAAAAGCAAGCTTATTACTTATAAACAGTATAAATACTCCACTAATATGGAATATCAGAATGGCTCAAGTCCTCCAACAAACATCTTCATAAATCATAAAGAACCATTGCACTTCCAAACTTAAACTTCATTTCTGGATATTGAAAATCTATCGAATTTTCTTTGCATAGATTACCCATTCGCTCTAGACGCAAGTTTCAAGTAAAATGTGATGCTTTTAAAGTTTTGTTGGAGTTCGTGTAATGAGTTTGAATGGGAATGGCTTTAAGAACTTTGTAGTTAGAATCAATATGGGGAATGGTGGTAATAGAGAAGTGCAGTAGTTTTATCTTAAGAGGATATGAATTCTCGTTGAAATTTATATGATAGATGTGCAAGAAAGCACTACTATTTTAACGATCACTAGATTTTTAGTTATGACCTAAAATCCACCAATTTAAGTCCTTCATAATGACATGATAAGACAAAAAGTAGGATTGAAATGAAAATGATATGGAATGGCTATTTTGAGTTAGTATCTAATGAAGCTTTATTTTATTTTTTAAATCTAATTAATTTGTTTTACAGTCTTTATTGTTATCTGCCACTTGATATTTTTTTTATTGGAGTGCTAAACAATTGAGGGTGAGGTAACTTATTTAAAGATAATCTAGATACTTCCCACACGTACTTTTATTTTGTAGTAATAGTGATGTTCTTGTCTAGAAGACACTTGATAGACAGAACACATCGACGGGAATAACAGCCGTGTCGACAGGAGTGCAGGCTTCCATAGAATGGGGATGTGTAACGGGAGATTTAATGCTATGGTAGACGATGGTGGTCTGGTAATAAAAATGCAGTCAGGTCTATCGGATCATTCGTTAATGTTGTCATTAACGATTGGTCCGATAGCCGCTGAGGAAAAGGACCTCACCGGTGCGTGGCTTTTAGTTGAAATACCACACGCTCATGACTGGTAAATCTACGAGGATCCCAAGATTCGAAGGCATTTTATACATGATAATCATCATCAACAGCCTTTATCAGTCCACTGCTGGACATAGGCCTCTCCTTAGAAAGGAGGTTTTGGCCTACTATACCATGCTAGCCAGACGGGTTGGTATAGGGTTGGTTTCAAGTTTTCCTTCTTTTTGCATTGATGTTGTCTTGCGTAGTTTGTCCCTTAGTCGCCTTTTACCATACCCGCGGGATGAATAGGGGTAGTGACACTCTGTATTCTTAATCCGTCATCACATGGATCTATTTTGTACACCATCAACCAAAAAAAAATAGGCAAAAAAGGTGAGAGATCAATCAAGACTTTAGTCTCTATGAGCTATCACAATCGGCAGGCTACGACTAACAAATATGAAAAATATTTTTCATCGCAGACCTTTTCCTTGTTCTCTTCGAACGATCACATGATCAAAAATTTTATGTCAAGTCATGAGAAAAGCCTCTAAGTAAATTAAAATATAATTGTTGTCTACGTATCATTTCTTTATTTTTGTACGAAGTTTTCTAAGTGAGTGTATTTTAAAAGTCAAGCCCCTATAACTCCTGAAATAAAAAGTTACTTAAACCGCTTTATTTTTCCTTGAAAGTACAATATATGAACAACTATCATAAATTTTTCAGTTTTGTTGAGATACCCGTTTGGCTTTTAGAGGGGGGAGGGGCACCGTTTTTACAAAAAAATGCACTTCAATTGTATATAACTCACAAATGGTTACTTAAATTAAAAAAATGTCTTAGCAACTCTGATACCCCCCAACGTGTGGGGTATCAGCGTTGCTAAGACATTTTTTTAATTTAAGTAAAAATGTCTTAGCAACGCTGATACCCCACACGTTGGGGGGTATCAGAGTTGCTAAGACATTTTTTTAATTTAGGTAGTATAGTAGGTAGGCGAGAAAAAAATACATCACAACTTTACGTGTAGGGGACGTTATCCAAATAAAACTATTTTTTTATAATTCTAATGTAGCACTTTGTCGACGTAATTACTACACATATTTCTAAGTTTCATCTTTCTAGCATCAACCGTATGATCTTTAAGGGTTCTGAGTGATGAACTACTAAAAATGGCTAATGATGATAAATTACTTCATAGATTTTGTAGTAAATTCAATGAAAAGTTCTTGTACAAAAGGTATTTGAAAGAACTTAGAAATATTCAGGTGGATATTTATATTTTGACTTGTTATTCAATAAAAAAAACCCTATTTATCCTTTTTCTCTTGTTTTCTGTAACGAAAAGCCTGCAAATCCTGCTCCTGAGTCCACTATCTACTTGCCAAGCTCACATCAAACGTGTGTCTAAATCTCACGAGTGGAGGTAAATAAACGTGGAGCCAAAACTTGGATCTCGTCAAACGTAATAAGCCTCTTTGAGTGGCGCCAGTCACGTAACAAATGAACGAATATACGAAAATACGAGAATATTTTCATCCTTCTTTTGCGTGCTTTAGGTAATGGTATTCGTATTACTGTGATCGTATTTGATATTGACAGGATTGTATGTAACTGCTGACTCTTACAATAATAGTGAAACAGTCTAAAGTAGTCTAAGTTTAAGTTCTTCCGCGTTGTCGTCCATTGTTGAACTAAGGTCTCCCCAAAAAATCGCTATCATGGAAATGGTTTGGCTCCATTTTCTGAAGTACTCCATCGATTGGGCAGCAACATATGTAATTTAAAGGTATGTATATATATTTGTTATGTGTTTGCATTATCTTGTAAAATACTTTACAATATTAAATACTGTGTCGTAAGAGGCGACTAAAGGAACAAAATAAGCAGCTAACTTCACTGCCAAGAAAAGGAAAACTTGAAACAAACCCTTTACCAACCCGTCTGGCCAGCTTGGTATACTAGGCCAAAACCACCTTTCAAAGATGAGGCCTATGTCCAGCAGTGGACTGCTAAAGGCTGTTGATGATGATGAAATACTGAGATACAGTTTTACGTTTAATGAATTAAATATTGATATTCCGATGTAAAGTAGTTCGTGTTTTGGAGACCATTAATTTTTTAAAGAAATAGAGAGATCATTTATTCTACTTATTTTTTCAGTTATCGATTTTACTAACACATTTGGATTTCGATGCCTTTGTATCTTAATCTGTATGGTTATGTATTATTGTGCACGTACTCTGATATCAAAGACTTATGATTTGAATGAATTTGGATAATCTTTCCTAAGATACAGACAAATTTCTACCTACCTAGTTTAGGATAGGGTGTCCATTTAGAAAAATTACTGTTAAAGTTTCTTAGCAGTTAAGACATCCATTTGTGCACTTTACAATACTTTTTGAAATAAATCATTATTATTATATTGTAACCATGCAGATACATACCATACCATAAATAATGATAATTCCTCACGGGCTTAAGATTACTACAGTTCGTAAGTAATCATCTTCTGTTTCCTTTACCAAAGAATAGTATCCAGTATTCCAGTCCCAGGATACGATAAGTTTTATTAACCTAGTGAGCAATGTCCCCAGAGTTCCTCAAAAAGACGACTCGTTCTTTGTCAATGCATAAATAAACCATATACTTACTATTGTGCACTTAACTAATTGTATGAAAATTAGGGATGTGTCTTTTTTATGAAATATAAGTGTCAACATAGTAAACCAGCTTTTCAGAATATTAGTTTCGTTTCAGAAGTTCAATAAAATATTTTGTAGACAATTGAATTTTGAAAAGTTATTATTTTGGTCTTGTTTATACATCTTTTAGATCAAGGGAATTAAATTAACACATACACATACATAGATGTTACAGATTGGAAATTATCTTTATATATTTTTTGGTATCAAAGTCAGTGATATTTCCTAGAACATTCGAGTAGGAAGGCAAGCGGCATGCTTTGACTCGAGCAACCGTAAACACGTGCGCTTCCACATCCGCATTGTCATTGTCATGTTAGAATAATGTTATGAGAATACATTTTTGTAAAAAAAATTGCATGGTGTTTGTAATTTTTATCGAACTATTTTTGGTGTATATAAACGATTTGCCATTTTTTACTACTAAGTTATGCGATATTGTTCTATTTGCTGATGACACTTCTCTTATATTCAAAACCAATCGCAAAAACGATTACTCTGACGAAGTAAATAGGTCCCTCGCATTAGTCCTTGACTGGTTTACATCAAATAACTTGCTTTTGAATTCTAAAAAAAACCAAATGTATTAAGTTTAGTTTTCCAAATGTAAGGAATATCAGTACAAATCTAGTTTTACACAATGAAGTTATTAATTTTGTTGATTCAACGGTTTTTTTGGGAATTACTTTAGATAGTAAGTTACAGTGGGGCGCCCAAATATCGTGTCTCGCAGGGAAACTCAGTTCAGCAGCGTATGCTGTCAGCAAAGTCAGACAGCTTACGGATGTGGAAACAGCAAGGCTAGTATATTTCGGTTATTTCCACAGCGTCATGTCGTATGGCATTCTGCTATGGGGCAAGGCAGCTGATATTCAAACAATTTTCATTCTCCAAAAACGTGCAGTGCGTGCGATTTACAAACTAGGTGCACGAGTTTCCCTTAGAGAAAAGTTTAAAGAGATTATGATGATTATGACAGTTGCATCACAATATATATTTGCAAACATTATGTTTATAAAACAAAATATGCATTTATATTACAGGAATAGTGACGTTCACTCGGTGAACACGAGACATAAGCATAAATTAGTAGGTATCATATCAATATCATAGGCTACATAAGACGCATAATTCATTTATGGGTCTTTCCGTGCGATTTTTTAATAGGTTACCAGCTAGTGTTATGAGTCTTTCAGTGGAAAATTTAAAAAATGTAGTCAAAACTTATCTTATACGTAAAGGTTATTATACAGTTGACGAATTTTTAAATGATAAAGAAAAATGGATTTGACTACTTGCTCCTTGTCATTTTATTCTACTCATGTGAATGTTGTTATCACATTGTTTAAGAGCATGATTTTACTTTTGTAAGTAAAGATTCTACATGACGAATAAAGGCCATTCTTCTCTTTCTTTTGATCTTAAAATTAATATTTTATATTTAATCTTTCGTTACCAGTAATTTGGCCAATATTTGAGCACATATAGTTTTTACCTTTGTTGTAAGTAGATGCTCCTACTATGTTGTACCCACTGAAGCTGTTGTATTTTTTTTTTTAAATTAGCTTACGTTCTAATTTTTAATCACTATAATTTGCATCAGTCCTCTAACATGGTGTATAGTATATTAGTGGCAGCACCTTACCCCCATATCAGGTTTATAAACATTAAAACTATGTAAACATTGGCGATTTGAAAGGAGTGGCCGCGAGTTTGTATTGCCATGTTCTTTTCTCCGGCTCTACCTACTGTTTGCGAACATGGCATAAATGTACATGTAGAATCTTGACCTGTCACAAGAGATGTATTGCATCCTAAGTGAATAAAGAATTTTGAATTTGAATTTGAACTCAAATGCTTTAAATACATAATTTGAGTCTTTTATTTTCAAATCAAAATAAATAAGATTTTTTCGAAATGCATTCGATTTGTTTTCTATACCTATAAAAGAATAAATAAAGCTGCATATAGACTCGAATCTATCACCTGACATATGAAAAAGTAAATCTTTTCTTCTTCTTCTGAGATTTATAAGTATGAATGTATTACAATTCTGTTCAATTTTGTTGAAAGTAAGGCACACTAGTTGGAAAGTTTTTTCCTAGTTCTACAGTAAGACAAAGACAGCAAGCTATTTGGAAACATTTTCAGAAAAATATTACGATTTACCAAGATAGAATAGTAATAGAATAATATTTGTAAACATTTTCTTTTAGATTTCTTCATCATCATCAGCCCATCTCAGTCCATCGCTGGACATAGGCCTCTCCTATTGCACACCACTTTTCGGATCGGCAATCTGCCTGCCCAGCGTTTCGATTATAGGCATATCCTCCCATCCCTCCAGCCACGTCCCCAGATTCCGGTAGCCCCACTATTCCTGGTTATGGTGGCGACCACGGTAACGGTGAGGCAGCGGGTGCTAAGAATCTCCGGGTTACGAAAGACAATCTTTTAGATTTAATAATGTTTTTTCTTCTTTTTCTTATTGAAGACAACTCCTCATTTAGAAACATTCCTGATTCGCAGGGGACATAGATTTAAATATACACGGAATGGGTACTCTGTAGTGCCAACCCACCGGGTCTTATGCAGACAATATCCATCCATTTTGCAATGCCATTTTCCTCAAGTTTCGTCCATCATGGTTCAGAACACCCTTTACTAAGATTGTCTAATCGTGGTCTCAACTGTAACATATATGTGCTCCGATTACTACCAGCCCGCCTGAAGATATGATCTTTTCTGTGATATCAGTAACTCTAGTTCTCTGCCGAGGTGTTTCGTTATGTATTCCATCGTCTAAAGAAATAAAAACAAACAAAGAAACAAATAAATATGTCGTTGACATATTTATTTATTCACTGAGCGAATTCACCAGGGTAACTTACTGTGAACTTGAGAATTAAAACATATTGTCTACGTATACCGCATTAGATTCTACATGTCTGTAATGGTAGGCGTATGTGTGTTATAAAATAAAATAAAAAATATATGCATCCCACGCGCGATTAACAAAATTATGAACGTTTTAAAGTTTTGAAACCTCGTAAGCTTAATTCTTTTTTGCTCAAATTTGTTACAACTGTAAAATTTCCTTGGTTACCAATTGGATAGAGGAAAAAAAAACTCAGAATTTACTTTCAATAAATACAGTTTTAAAACATAAATTTGCTAAGCTAAATAACTCTATAAAATAAAGACGTCACTAGTTCACTCATAAAATGTAACTTCAAACAAAGTAGAATGACTTCATACAAACGTTAAAATTTACATTTATTATAATAAACTACCTACATGACCAGTTAAAGTTGGTCTACGAGCAACAAACATTTGTTTGTGTTTATATGTTCTGCGCAGGTCTAACATGTTGGATAGTGAAATGGAGTATTCCGGTTACAGGGTTAGGTCTCTTAAATTTAATGTATGTACACGCTCTTAATGCTATCCCTTGTTAAGTAAGAAATCTTTTAACATAATCATAATTTTGATCGTCTACTTAAAACAGAGCGATTTCAGCTTAAGAAGGTTCTCTTATCATCAAAACCTCATAATGTTCTACTGGGTTTAGGTCTCTTCTCAGGAGAGGACTAAGGCCATTCGTCCCCACGCTGGCCGATTGTAGGTTGGGGACTTGTTGTGGCCATGTATACCGTCCGAAGGTCTCTAACTAGGCTTCACGACTGTTATCCTACGATAACAACCGGGACTGGCTGCTTAACGTGACCTTCGGAACTCTGGGACGCTGCTGATATCCAGCCACTACCGGTCTTTCATCCAGGTACACCGACAACACCATCTTGCGTTCCTTCGGTGATTGTTTCGATTTCTAGTCACCTAGGGCAACTTGGCTATAAGCACCTCAAGTTTCTTTATATTAGTTCCAAATTACAAAGGCAAGTTTAAAAAAGACTACGAAAAAATGTATGTTTGTGATACTTTGAATAATTTAGATAATATGGGTTAAAGACGTTAAATTTGATATTATCTACTATTATGGGATAACAATTTAAGTCTAAAAGATGATCATTTATCAGTTTCTGTTAATTCTGACTATATTATTGTCTATACTATGGGATTTACATCTGTATTTCATAAAAGGCATGGCAAATACTAAATTTCAATCGCCTTAAAAAGCGTCTAACTTACCAGGTGTACAATTACCATTTTTTATTTCATTTGCAGGTGTAAAATTACCATTTCATTTCCATACGAAACTGACCTATATTTTTTCTGACATTTGAACTAACTAACCCATTTTTAAATACCACAACGCCAGAAATAATGACCATATGTAAATTCAATTGTAAAGAGCATTACTTTACAATGTTAGAACATTAACAATATTTACATACAAGTGTCAATAATTCCTCCGCATCATTGGCCAGTGGTAGCGGTTCCCAGAAAACTGGCAACATTACCACGTTGAATGCCAATTCTCTGTGCTAGAAAAAAGCCAGCTCTTTAGTTACTAGAAGCGTTAATGTTGTCTCTTTTTGTATCATAGACTCAAGAATTGTACCAAAATATTCCAAGAAAATAACAGGACTATATAAAACGACTTTGCAATCCGACCGAGATTATCATCACACAGTTAAAAATAAACACAGCGTTCACCAAGATAGAAGCAGAGTATAAAATCTTACCGGATTTCGCTTAGACGACCGCTCACAAATATCGCCTAGTGGAATTACAGGCATTACACCGTGGAATTACCTGTTATTACACTTGGAATTACAAGTGTTATACCTGTGGATAAACTCTAAAGATTACAGGATGACAGAAATATAATGTTCGTAGATAAACAGGTTATATAAGAAGTTTGGAGTGTTGGGACAGAGGCAAAATGTTCAAAAATAACTAAATAAGTACGTAAAACATTATCATAGGTTTAGAAAGTTGTGTTATTTAAAGTGTATCTTAGAAATTACATAGTGTTATGTACTGCACTAGTAATAATCTTTCATCACGACAATTTATAATGTGTTATTTGGAAATATATATTTACGCCTAAAGAAAACATTTTCATTTTAAATTAATTTTAAATTTGATGACACTTTTCTGTTACACTCCGTGTAATCTGACTATATGGTACATGTTTAGTAATACATACATATATAATATGTCCTGTGTGTGTTGGTATGACTCAAAGCAGAACCTATGTCGTTTGACAAACTAGTTGGTCTAGTGGTTAGCTAATGCGGCTGTTGGTCAAGAGGTCTCGGATCGATTACCGGGTCGGACCAAATATTTGTGTGATCCACAAATATTTGTTTCGGAGTATGAGTGTTTTCTATGCATAATATGTATGTATTTCTAAAGAAAATGTATGTTTATGTATTTAAATCAGTTGTTTAGTACCCATAATACAAGCTCTGCTTAGCTTAGGACTAGACGATGTTGTGTGTTAGATGTCCAAAACATATATTTATTATTAATTAATTTATTTCTGTCTTCTGGGTGGGCTTCTAAAGTGAGAAATAATTAACCCTTAATTTATGGGACACATTTCTATATTCAATAAGAATAACGGAGATAAATATTTTTATATTTTATTTCCTATATTTTAAACTGTACGGGGTGTACCCGTTTTTTCCACTGATGTATCCCACGCTGTTTGTTCTGGGTATGGTCAGCTACAACGAGCTTAGAGTGCGACGGGAATACACACTTGCTGTGTATGTAGTGAGATTACTACGTGGTATAGATCATAATCCTGGGGTACTGGGCAACCTGAACCTGTGCGTTCCTGACCGGTACATGATGAGGCATCGACGCCCACCCTTATTAGCGGTACCAGCAGCCAGGACTAACCTACTACAGAAAGCACCCCTTACGCGAACTATACATCTTGTCAACGAAGTTCACAAAGAACTAGATATTTTTTCGAGTCAATTGAGTGTACTCGCAAAGTATCTTTTAAATATAATATGTTACAAGGACTAAAATAATTGCAACATTTTTGTTTTTTTACTTTGTATACTTGTATACTACTTTGTATTATTATTATTATTTTTAATTAGGATTATTGTCTTTATTTTTCTTTTTGTTATTGTAAGTAAGATGTATGTTTTTATACACTTAAATTAGTAGTATAAGACTAATGTATAAGCTAGCCTTTCTATCACATTGGGTCTACCTGTAATGATAGTGAGGGTAATGTAACTGAAATAAATAAATAAATAAATAAATATTATTTTTAGGCATACTACAATATTGTAATAAAACTAGATTTTAATATTTATATAATAATTTATTTAACAGACTTCACCAAATAAAATTACAATATCTTTGAGCAAATCAACGGTAGAACATGAAACTTCTTCGTATAAAATTTATTTTAAAGAAATAACTATTTCTAATAGCTATATAATGTTACAAATAAAACTTCATATAAACGAACTTTATAGAGAATTCACTAACAATTATTATTAGTTTATTCATATAATATTTAAATTTCCCATAGATTTCTTATACATATTTAATATTGTCTACTTCATTATAATACAGTAATAATTATTTGTTAGGGTGACAATTTAATTTAAAATTATTACTCCATACAATAACTTTTATATCGGTTATAATTATATCTTTTGTAAATAACCAAACGTTTCAGAAATAATTACTTATAAAACAAGATTTTACGGTTTTTCTTTGGTGAATATACAATGACATATTTGAATAATCCGTATGTTATGAAATTATTGAATTTGATTTTACCGATGATAGTGAGTTTTGATGATCAAACGACATTCAGACTTCTCTAGAAATTGACCAAAACACGGCAATCAAGTAAATAATTACTTAAATCAATTATTTGTTTGGTATTGGAATTGTCAGATTATAAAATAGTTATATTTTTTCAAGCGCAAACAATTTCTAGCACTGGCTTGAAACTTTCTGACATTTTCGTGTTAATATTAAGGTTGGCAAGTTTACAAGTACTCTTTGGGCATATTTTGGCTGTTTCCAGATTTATTAGGAACTGTAATGCCCGCTTATTTTCACGGTAACTTTGTAAAAAGTAAGTTTTAATATATTTTCAGTGTTATTTCTGGTATATTTATATGAATTCTTACCCAAGTTTTTTTGAATTTTAAATGCGACTGCACAGTTTATTTAAAGGCCATATGTTATGTAAAACAATAAAGTAATCTATAGATAGATGTATGACGTAGTACACATGAAACGCAGAATTCAATTTAAGGTTCCTTTTTTCAATTTTCACAAATAACACTTTAAATCTAAAATGTATGAACTTTCGTCCTGTACTGAAAGTACATATACTCTGTTCATATTACCTAATATTAGCATATATTATTTATAATGAATATTAATCTATCACATATAACTCTACGTAGACCTTTTAGTAATATGTTTGACACATATTAACAGATAAAATCTAAAAAGGTCTTCTTAGAAAACTTTTTACAATAGATCTCTAAATATCTATGGTATGAGTTTCAAGATTTTTGATTATTTTATATTACATTTTTATGTTAGTCTTGGCAATTCATAATAACGTATTATAATTACATATAAATATTATTTTCATGCCAGTATTTTTCTAAGCTCAAATAGAAAAACGAGTTGCTTTTTTACGTTTTGTTTTCTTACCGTTTTATTCTAATTGCGTATTCTGTATGTTTAAGATACTGTTTCAAAATGGCACGTTAGTATAACATACCACAAATACCAATAATTGGGTACACGTTAATTTTTTATGGCTAATTGTCATCTACTACATGCTACAGATCACACATTTTATTATAAGAACATCCATAAATTTATTATCACTTAAATATTACATAACTATATACATTTTTGGAGTACACCATTAAAGAAACGTTAACCAAAGGTTAGACCCGATAACATTTTTCAAAACATTTTTAATGCTAGCATGCCAATAGGAAAGGTTATGGCAGTAAGTATAAGTTTATTTAAATTATGTTAAACCGTAGCGCCTAAAATCCTAAACCAATTATAATGAATGAGGTGTAAATAGGTTTGTAAAGATGGCCTGATAACATAGGCTATTTCATCATCATCGGCTGATTGCAATCCTCTGCTTAGCATAGCCCATCGCATCGCCAAGGTTGTATAAAAACAATAGTAATCATGTATTTAATTATAAGTTTCTTTTAAAACAAAGGGTCTCATTGACCCATGATAATGATTGCAAAATATCAACAATACCCCATAATGTCCCACTGCTGAGCTTAGATCTCATCTAAGGAGAGGGTTAAGGCCATACGTCCCCACGCTGGTGGGTGCTGGTTGGCGACTAGAAAATATAGTGAGTGAGTATGAAAGAATAGTTGCAAACTATAGTTTTTGTTATTTGTTACAAGTATTTTTTTCTGTTTTTTGTTTTAACATTTACTAAAAAAAACTTAACAACCTTTGCACAGTTAAAATTTTCTTAATCATTATTTATGATAATAAATAAAAATTAGTAAGTTTTATAAAGCTTTTGTGAAACTAATCCAAAGATAACGAACATTTTGTATAGTCTTTACTAATCTTTATTTTGTTTTATTTAGCCACTAATAATTTATGATTGTTGTGAGAATTTGAATAGCGCCTAGTTCTTGTAGCTTACAATTTATCATATGATGTATCTGTAGGATAATATTAAAGTACGAAAAACCTGGAAAAACAAGGATTCTAATCACGTCTCATCTATGTTATATTATAATATTTGCATAAGCACAGATTTATACTGATAAAGATGATACCAAATTTATACAATTTTGTAACACTACGATGATATTTAATATCTTTATTAGCTTCAAATAAACAAGATTTCTAAAACACATTTTCTTTAAACTAAATCTAAATCATATATAGGTACGCAGTTCCGTACGTAATCGGCTCGGTTCAGAAAGTAAATAAATTTCATGCTTATAGAAATCACAACGTTTTTCAGTTCAACATACACGAGTAATATACACACACAGTAAATTATTTAAGAACGCGGACAGGAGGGGAGTAGCTATAGCGTCTTTTATGTAACCTCACACATCCACACTTCATTCACGTACCTACAAATCGCATGTATACTTAAACTTCCACATAATAGTTATAACAAAAATTAATAAAAGTGCAATAGTTTTGACAGTCTATGTACATATGTTGGTGTATTTCACAGCAGCGCATATTCTACCGAACCGACTTCAACGAATGGGGTGTTAATTGCGTTGGTAAAAATGACCCGGTCACACATATATAAATTAAGTCAAGAGTTTTTACGTCGTCGGGTTTTAGTCATTGAAACTTTATTTTAACATTATGTTTTATATTTTAAATAATAACATTTTCAGCAAAATATTGTAAAAATAATAATAAAATTATTATTTTATATTAATCTCTTTTGAATTACCTAATTATTTTCTTTATTAGCCGCAGAACTGACAACCGGGTAAACTTGTTTTTGAGTGTCTCGGCAGACGTAGTGTATTAGTGTATGACTTCCACAGGCCAGGTGGAGTGATGATTTGTGCAAGACGGCTGGCAAGAGCTGGATGTGAGTTACCAAGGACTGGGAAAAGCTCATGATGATGATAATGAATCTCTTTCGATTGCCATAGAAACTTATACGTTATTCAATGCGAAAAAATCGAAGTTTAAAATTTTGACGGTATAATAATTTACTGTGAGTGCATTTCACTTAAGTTTTACAAAATGCCACGATCAATATAGCTGACATATCCGTATACATGTAACGGCTATCTACATTAACATTAAAATTCATTTAATAATAAAATTCACTCTTATTTACATATAAATCGGAGTAATTATGACAGCCCCATCGTCCTTGGGTAGACATCATCGCAGGATATTCCTGTAAAAGAACAAAGGGTAGTTAGTAAAAGAAAAGGTTGTTGTTTTTTGTCTAGAAGTCATTTTGTGAGGTAAAATAATATACGTGGCAATAAAAACTTAACTAATAGTGGCCTTAATACTTGGCACGAGTGCCTAATTAGGTGTAATTGCGAGAGATTATTTGGCAGGTAAAATAATATCTTTCTTTTGAAAATAAATTTCAGTACAGCAACTAAAAAAAGCACCAACATCTGTGTAACGTGGCCACATTATAGCGCCACGCTCCCAGCTAGCAACGTCTAAATTTCGGATCCAACTGTGATTTTTTTTCTCTTTTTTTTAATACAAATTCCTTAACCCTACATATTTCTATCAACAATATAAAACTGCATTCATTAGTTTTCACTAACAATATAATATATAACATTTAGTTACCTTTTGTACTTACCCAAATATAAGTTCACAGACAGTAAACATAGTGCTGAGAACAACGAGCAGAGCTGAAGCGGCTACCGGACCTGTTGACAAAAAATGATTACATTAAAAATATGGTTGTGATTAAAGTGAATGAACTTTTGGCTTTTCGGGTAAAAGAATCATATGTATTATATATACTTCCACATATTCTTTGATAACAACCGAGACCGACTGCTTAACGTGCCCTCCACTAACGTTCACCGTCACTGCTTACTCTCGAAGACTGTTTCTAATAACATAAGGCCACTTGACTAGAAGCGCTTCGAACTACTAATCCTGTATCCCTTTATATTACAGGACCAAGACATCCGTTCCTCCAAAGATGTCTTTAAACTATACTCAAACCAAAAGCGTTATCTACATGGACGATTTTCTTTGTATCTGGGTATTAATATAAGAAAGAAATACAAGATATTCCATATTCGGAAACACAATTAAATATGAGAGCCTCTCTTAGTAATTCCGTATAGGAAAACCCTCGGATATTATCAGTAAAAATATCTTCAGGACTGTAACCAAATAAGAAAATAGAACATATTCTATATATTTCTCGTTTTACGTTGTTGTTCACCATGACCTCCGAAACTGTCTGAACGTTTTTCACGTTTTTTTTAAATGTGTGTTTTACTGGTATGGTTAAGACGGGATAGTTAAAATCATCCAGAAGGAGATTTGTTCCCTGGACTCCTCCTAAAATTCAGGTGCAAAGAGGGCACACCGTGTGTTTTTAGTCGTTTCGATTCCGACACACCGCTCCGCCGCATAGAAAGTAGTATCACTCGGCCAAGCACACGCTGGCGGTTTGTTCCGCCAGGGCGACGCATCGTCAGACCCTCACTAGAGTCATCGGAACAGATCTTTCGCTACCCGCCGTCATAAGCTCCATGGCCGCCAGTGGCATTTGTTTTACCGCGGTCCCAACCTTCTGCGAAGACGTCTTTTGCAGAAGGACGAAATTCACTTGGACTCATCCGCCGCAGGCTTCCACACATATATATAAAAAAATATAGTTGATATCACCCTTAGACCAACAAGAACCAAGCATGATTGAAAAGTTACGCAAACAAAGTTACGTAAGTCAGGTAGAAACGTTAGAATCATGTACGAACGTATTTAAATACCGATTTTGTTTTTACTTATTATTTTTCTTTTTTCTTTAATCACAGCAACAAATATTTTTTTTTTGTAAAATAGACTTCTTTAACTTTACCGTTATAGGTTTCTTTGATTTTGTTGTTTGTTTTGTTGTGGTTTAGTAGATCCATTACCCAGTTTAGCCCAATTTGTGATCAAATACTATGCATGTGCATAATTTCATACGAAATATGATATTTTAGAGCACTAAATGTAGTATCGATACAGGCTTTCATTAGACCTAAGCTGTAATCTTGACCGGCCACTGACGAGAAAGGAAGCTTTGTGAGGCTGCCACTGAGAAGATTACTTCCGATGATATTAGAAACTTATCCGTGACCAATTCATAAATTCAAGGCCAGTTTTCTGTGCCGTATTCCATGAACATGTGTTATTTTAAGAAAATTCACTATCGGTAAAATAAATCTTTAACCGACAAGAAAAGGATGTTCTCAATTCGAATCGTATTTTTTTTTCATATGTATGACCACGCATAACTTTTTCAGAGTAGTTCGAATATGATAATCTTCTTTTTAATTGTTTATTTTTTATATATTTGTTTTTTCGAAAATTTTTATTCAATACAATCTAATACCACTACTACTTCAATAATACATTTTTTTTATTTTGGGTTTAACAATTTGAAATGAAAAATTAATTTACCTAAAGTTGAAAACTAGATAGCAAAATTAAGATTGATTGCATTACAGGATTCTATTTGCTTTTTCAATTGTTGATTATTTGTAAAATTAATCAGGAATTGAAAAATTGTTTGCTGTTACCGTCACTTCTTAAAACAAAGAATCAGAAAATACACTTTTTTAAAATGTATATAAACAACGAACAACAAAATCAAAACCCGATGAACAACATAATTAATAGATTAGATTAGATTTTGTAAAAGTCATATTTCCAAATTAACTACATTACACACTTACATTCATAGTAAATGTACACGTCAAAACCAACTTGTTTAACACTCCACATATTTCTCGATTCTAAGACTCCAATAAAAAAATAACATTCTTATGAAAACGGACCTCCATCAGCAGCTATCACAAATAATTTCTCCAAAAAATACTGGACGTTAAAATTGGACAAATGCGAAAAATATACAGACAAGACGCTCGGCCAAACGCAATATTGCTTTTTCCTCAACCACATGTTACCGAAGGATCTTTATTTAATAAACTTGATCGAATGAACAATAGATTTGGGTACACAAGCTACAAGAAGAGTATTAGGAGCAGCTACCCGAGTTTCGCGTACATCGTTTTTTATGGGGTGTCAACGATGGATTATTACGTTTAACGATAATTTTAGATTCAGAGACGTTATCGTGTTTTTTTTTTAATTCTCGGTTCTTGTGACCGTTTTATGTATATTTCTAAAGTCATCAGAGTAATATTTGTAGTGCGGGAGTCTGCTTTAAAGTAAAAATAATAATAGTTTATTTATTTAAGAGAAGGAAAACTTGAAACAAACCCTTTAAAAACCCGTCTAACCAGTGTGGTATAGTA
Organism: Phragmatobia fuliginosa; assembly: GCA_932526445.1. Classification (NCBI taxonomy): domain Eukaryota; kingdom Metazoa; phylum Arthropoda; class Insecta; order Lepidoptera; family Erebidae; genus Phragmatobia; species Phragmatobia fuliginosa. The sequence goes on from OW052061.1 coordinate 20,467,299, forward strand.
GGCCAAAACCTCCTTTCAAAGGAGAGGCCTATGTCCAGCAGTGGACTGTTAAAGGCTGTTGATGATGATGATGATACTTGCTTACGTTTAATTAAAAGCATAATACCCTCCTGGGGGCTTACAACTACAAACGTGAGTAATACTAGCAGAGCTAGTCGGAAATAAAAGTAGACTAAGTTACTACTACTACTATGTAGCTGTGTGCTATTCAAGTCCCGTCAAAGTCAGTCCACCCGTTTAAGGGATAAGCCGGAACAAACAGACAGACAGGCATTTTTTTTGCAAGTAATAATAATAAATAAATAATAAATATTTCGGACATCTTACACAACGCCATCTAGTCCCAAACTAAGCAGAGCTTGTATTATGGGTACTAAACAACTGATATAAATACATAAACATATTTATTTTTTTGTAAATACATAGGTACATATTATACATAGAAAAACACCCAGACTCCGAAACAAACATTTGTGGATTACAAAAATGTTTGGTCTGACCCGGGAATCGAACCCGAGACCTCTTGATTAGCAGCCGCATACGCTAACCACTAGACCAACAAGGCAGTCTAATACGTATAGCTGTTATCTTAAAATTACAAAGGTACACTTTAATTTTATTTATTTGTAAGGACTATGTATAACGAGTATAATAAAAATATTCCTACGAAACGCTGCAACCGTAGTAAAATAACTGTTGATTGCCTTGTAGGTCTAGTGGTTAGCGTATGCGGTTGCTGATCAAGAGGTCTCGTGTTCGATTCCCGGGTCGGACCAAATGTTTGTATGATCTTGAAATGGATGTCTTCTATTTATAATATGTATGTATGTATTTACAAAAAAAAGTATGTTTATGTATTTATATCAGTTTTCTAGCACCTTTAATACAAGCTCTTCTTTGTTTGGGACTAGATGGCGTTGTGTGTAAGATGTTCAAAATATTATTTATTGGCTGTCAGAAATAAAGCCTATTTATTTACATTTCTTTGTCGTGATGAAATTGAATTATTAAGACGCTGAGTGCAGCCAATGACCTTGAGCAATGGATACGCCCCTTTTTGTTGCAGCGCCACGTTTGAGACGCGGTTCGTTATCGGTACTACCACAGTCTCCGAGAACTAATATTCGTCTTTGAATTTGCACTCTGCTTTTAACACAGGGCTTTAGAATATTTTAGATAGGGCAAAATAAAAATGCTATCGTAATGGTATGATAAAAAAAGTCATGTGGCACTCGGAAACTGCCGCGGTAAAGCTATTGCATAGCATTTTTTATCAACTTATGCAATTTAATTTTTTATTTATGTAGTATTTTTTTATTTAATATTAATCCCAGTTTACAAAACAATATACACTGTCTTTTTACCAACATACATTCTAACAATATTATTGCCAAACAATACAGTCATAGTATATAATATGAAACTATTCTGAACGTGACGATACCGTCAGAGCTCAGCGAGTATGTGATTTGTGTATGATGCAAAACTACATTCTGCGGTCCATCTCCTTCAGAGCTATTTTCCAATAGTCTTCTTTTGCTGACATTTCAGGACGTGCAGTATTTTACAGTTCTTACCTTGGAACTTCAGAACATTGAACATTTTGTTAGAATTCCACATTTTGCAACCTATGATTAAATAATAGTACTTATTTAATTTCATATCTTTATTGCTTAATTATTATGATGATAATATTATGCGGTTAGATACACTATCAAAGATGACTATGCATAAAATGAGGCCATCATATGATGCATTGTGTAACTAAAATGGCAGAGTCTATGACTTTTGTAAGTCTATGGATGTTACGTTCTTCAAGCCTAAAGCTGGAAACACATTATCGAACGCGGCTGACGGACGCGGCTAACAGCCGCGACTGTAAATTGTACATTATTTTATTAAAACACTAATATAGTGCCTTGGTAATATATTTTTATTCAATGTATTAAAATATTGACTCAGTAATATACATATTTATGATAATAAATTGATTTTAGTGGAAAAATAAGTGTGCACAGTCTCGTCAGTCGGTCTTGTGCCAGATTTCTGTCGGACGTCCGAACGCTCAAGGTCAGTCTGTTCACGACTTACGTCCGATAGTTTGCACAGCTGAGTGTATGTTCATACTCTAGATCACGGCTATCAGCCGCGTCCATTAGCCGCTTCCGATAATGTGTCTCTAGCTTAAGCTTGTTCCACTACACAGTTGACAGTTTTTAGGGTTATGAAACTACATTACGTCTTTGTAAGGATATCTAGTTAAATAATCTTACATGTCAATCAAATTATAAGTTTATTAATAAAATAAATTATTCTTACCTTATAGCCTCCATCATAATATGATTTTGTTTTGTTTTTTAATAAAGTTTTTTAGATTTATCAGCTAAATATAGAGCGCGAGTCGAGCGACATAGGTCCGTTTAGCAGCGCGCCTCAGCGCTCACTGTCGTTCTCCATAGGAGTGACAGAGAAAAAGCGCTTGAAATAGAAGGGCGTAAGTGCCAAACCACAAAATTCGTTATTTTTTGTAAATGTTGCAATTTAAAAAAAAAAAAAAGTTAACCATTTCCTTCAGTTACATATGATACACAATTTTACTTAATTTCATTTACATTACTTAAAGCACAACTGTGTATAGTCAAAATTTAACTATTTTCAGAGGCTACTTTGATTATTTTTTTTATCGAGTGAAGTTTTTCAAATCGTGTTTTGGAAATAACCACTATGTGAGGAATATGTTCAATTATAAAGACATTGATTTTGGTAATGATATGAGCGATAGGTTTTCATACAAAACGATCTTTATTTACCTCTATTTTGGTTTTCAGCCCCTTAAGTGATATATAGTGTGTTTTATTTAGAATATTATGTACTAGGTGAATGCCGCGATGTTATTGACGTAAATTAGGAGTTACGCCGTGGAACGAAACTAGTTTCAAAAAGTTAGCCTAAGTTACGCCTTATATCTTTTTGTCAATGAAAGTCCAGACACTTCATTCCATTAATTTGTAATGTATATAAGTTTATTTTTGTAAATACCGTACCTATATACCATTTAGTGACAAGCTGTTAACACCTTCACAATGCCCATACAATATTACAAAACTATTACATAAGTCCAAATAGTTAGTGACTATGGATTGTTTTGATGGTTTCCACACAACAAATACCTAGGTCACAAGTCCTAAAACTTAAAAGGCCTAACTGGTACGTCCGCGAAAAAAATTTCAAAATAAGTTACTCGATAGGTGTGCCCAATGTGGGCTCACGGACTTGGAGCCATACACACGACGTGAGCCCACAGTGGGCTCATAGGGACTGTGAACGTGTTAATTTCAAAATCACAAATATTTAATTCAATATTTTATTTACTTATACCTATAGATAATATATTTAATCAATCGACATCCATATTACCTCTTAAAGTAGTTTTTCTACCGTAAGTCATCTTTCAAACTCACACCTCAGTATACTGGAAGTCAAACAATAGAATTCCATTTCCATATTCTAAAGATGTGAAGACTGATTTCATTCTATACATATTCGTGAATTGAAAAAGGTGTTTGTCATTCAATGCGTATCGTGATGTGTAAGGAATGTATACGAAATATTTACTGAAATAGAATAAAGAAAGGTGATACCGAATACCTGTCTGAAGTCATTTTTTAAGATGAACTATATTCCTGTAGGAGTATGTGTATATTAAATATAACTATCTATATTTTAAAGCATTATTTTATATGTATAGACAATGTTGTGAGATAAATACGAGTAATATAGATTGCTTTTGGCAATCAGGCCGCTCTTTGTACGTACATTATATTATCTAAGATTGTATTCTCTGTATAGATTGTATTGTACTTACTTGTACTCTTCGACACGGTCTGCTAGTAAAGAGTTTCTGTCTGTCGGTCCGTCTGACCTCGAGTTACCGTTCAAACGGTTAGAAAGATGAAACTTTGCATGAATATGTGTTTCTATCGTGTCGATTACCAATTTTATTTTGGGTACCTCCCCTACACTTGTGTGTAGAGTATTCTTTTGGTGAAACGGGGAGCAACCACCCCCCCTCCCCACAAAAAGCAAAACGGCTTGCCTGAAAAATATGAAAAAATCACGATGGTAGCTCATGTCCTTTAAATAAACCTTTAAAAAAAAAATGGCTTAGATAACTTTGCACTTTATTGCATGAGTTATAGAAGCGTAACTCGTAAAATACGCTTACTTAATTGGAAAACTTCGTGCAATAATAACGGAATAACACACTTACTATTTCGTTAATGAACTCAACAATTATCTAATGGACGCGATTTTAAATCCACGTACCATTAAGGGTGACTATGGAACCCTATTCTATGCGGGGCCTAACGCACATTTGGCAGTTTTTTTTAATAGGTATGCATAGTATAGACAACTGTAAATTGTTGTATGATCTTTAACAACTAGTAGTTTTGTGTATATAGTAAATAAAAACATAATTTTGTAATACCTGTTTAATATTGAGTATTCTGTTATAAAAAATAAATAAGTAAACTTAAACGGCTCAGTTGGATGTCTCGGACTTGACCAACGTGGGGATGTCAGGCGTTGTTGTTGATGAAACGAAATTACTTGATGAAATTTATTTAAACACAAATTTGCCGAAATTTTAAATCATCATCATGACAAATCGGCTGTGTTTATCTTTTAATAAGTAAGTAACGGAACGGTTTTATGTATATTGATGATTGATTACACCCAGACATGGAACACAACACCGTGATCATCACACTGAAATCATCAAAACCTCTGTTTTAGTAGGATCACTAGTTAATACCAGAAAGGCTCCATCAATTACCATCAAAGTCAAAAATACCATCAAAGTAATACATCAGAATAACACGTAGGCGAAGCTGCGGCAAAAGCTAGTTTGTCTATAATATGTTTTTGGAAGGTAGAATGGGTTGATTCTCGATGTACATAAAGACATTCCGATTCTGAAGCTGTACTTACAATGAAATTAAGTTTGATACACTTTGAATATAAATCCCAACGAACAATGCATTTGAGCAGAATACAGAACTGAGTTTTCATTTTTAATTACTGGCTACTTCTAGAAATAGACTAGTTAACCCACGCGGCCCTGTCTGCGTCTTCTATCGCCGGTAGCGTGATGTTTATGGGAAATATAATTATTTCCCATAAAAAAGGTTCTCGTGAGTCTATTGACATTGTCAATGATAGAGATATACTGTTGCGCACTTTTTTAGAACTTTTCAAGAGGAATCATTCTTTGATACAATATTTTTATCATTGTAAGCATCATCAGCTTACCATAGTCCAACTCTCTAATTGCACGCCATTTAGTTCCATACTTTACAATATTTACGATATTTTCATTTTCGCAGGGCACGCAATGGAAGTTCCCAAAATAATATTTTTTTCTGCGTTTTTTAAATTAACTTTTAACTATTGGTCGTTACATGATCATATATATATGGCTTCTCCGATATGGAATAACTAACACTGAAATACTCTTTCTAATCAGTCGTTCCTGAGAATGAAGCGTTAAAAAAAAGTAAGGTGAATATATCAACTCGTAGACCAATCACAAACGTCAGAAAGAAATGAAAATTTCACTAACATCATTTTAAAACTGAACACAAATATTTTTCTAGAGTAACAGCCCTGGATTGACCTCTGTTGACGTCACAATATCTTTATCGATCAGCTCCGGGTTTTTATCAACATCGACAACAGAATTCCGTATAATAAATGGACGGTCGTTGTCCTCTATTGACACTGCCTGGTGCGCGGTGTTTTATGTAAGCAGTATTTAATGATATTGTGAAGGGTGCAATTTTTCCTGCAGTGACTTTAAATTAGGGTCGACCCTAGAGGGTTAAAGGGACTAGTTGTAGATTTACTGATAGTGTGCGATTATTTGAAGCAATACTGGGAGTATTTTTTAAGGTTTTAGTGAATTCAGAATTAGAATAGATAGCATACAACATCTTTTATTTGGACAAATGGGTCGCCTTCCTCCTCCAGTACTACTTCAGAAGATCTACCTAAAATGAGAGCATTTGTGTAATCATCTTTCATTGGTGAGTGTGAGATTGGAGGTACAATTATTCTGCATCATCATATTTCTGGAGGCCGCGAGAAAGAAGCAGAAACATCTCACTAGGCCGCCATGGTGTGGGTCACCATGCTGGTCAGTATGCAGTCGCAGTAAGGATGGTAGCCCCTACTCCTGGATTCTACTCATGCTTTCCATCAAGCAGAGTAGAGTCACTTTGGCAGGCTTAAAGATGAAAAAAAGAGGTTAAAATAATTTCATAATTAAGAAAGCCGTGATTGTAGACGGACCTTTATTCTATATTAGAAAGCAAGCGATTTGCTTAATAGAAAATATTAACTTTCTCTTCTGAGTCTTTCAAAGTTGTCCCATTAAGGGTCACTGCCTTATCTTTATCCTTCAATTAGTTTATAATATTACTGTTATTTTATTGGATCGAACCTAGTAGCGTGCAAATGGAGAGGCCAATGTATTGCAGTGGATTACGATAGGCAGATGATGATAAGGTACTGAAAAATTGTCAATAATTTTTAAATATTTAAATACGAAATGCAAATTAATTAAGAACATAAACATTTTAATTTCATTTTTAGAAAAAGCGTATGTAGTTACATGTGGTGACGGCTTAAGAATACAGAGCGTCACCGCCCCTATTTATCCTGTATGTGTCGTAAGAACCACCACCACGCAGAACAACATCACTGCTAAGAGAAGGAAAATTTCAAACAAACCTTTACCAACTTGTCACGCGTGGTTTAGTATAACAAAACCTCCTTTCTGATCTTCGCGATTGGCCTACTATGTATGCCTATGTCCAGCAGTAGACTGTTAAAGGCTGTTGATGATTGATTGTATAAAGAAAAAGAAAAAACAGCTGAGTCCCGTGGTTATTATTGAGTATAAATCACGAGTAGCACCGCAGGGCGAAGTTAGTCTAAAATCTAACTTACCCTTTATGTTATCAGCTATCTGCCAGTAAAAGTTTCGTCAAAATCAGTCCAGCCGTTCCAGAGATTAGACGGAACAAAGAGACAACCAAAAATTTTATTCATAATACTCATAATATTTATACATCATCATCATCAACAGCCTTCAACAGTCCACTGCTGGACATAGGCCTCTCCTTAGAAAGGAGGCTTTGGCCTACTATACCACGCTGGCCAGACGGGTTGGTATAGGGTTGGTTTCAAGTTTTCCATCTCTTTGCATTGATGTTGTCTTGCGTAGTTTATCCCTTAGTCGCCTTTTACGACACCCGCGGGATGAATAGGGGTGGTGACACTCTGTATTCATAATCCGTCACCACACGGATACGATATTTATACATAATTTCATATTAAAACTGTTTATTTGATATTACAAATGGATACTTCAAGTTTATTTATGAGTAAATATTAATAAAATTATTTAAAGTCTTCTAGTATCATCTTACTTCATATTATTTAAATAAAATAATGAAAAAATAAGTGAGTCTTATAATAGTAGTCATTTTGTTCATTAAAATACAAAAACAACTGCCTATCTGATCTTTTTTCTTAGTAAAATTTTTTATTTCCATTTTATACCTTTGTAACATTAATATAGTCTTACTTATGTAAGGCAATTCTCAGAAAGGTTCTCTATTATGTAAGAGGTAATTAGCGATTCAAATTGTTTTCTTCACAAAGCCAACATATCTTAATGGGTAGACAAGGTTTATAAGAGCTTAACAAGAAATACTTTTGAGAGACTTGTTAAGAAACCTTACCTGAGACATATCAATATTTCATAGATAACTGTTGTTACAGTCAAAATGTGTTCAATTTCAGTATATATAGTTTCTGTAATTAGTTTAAAAAAAAATAGAACATCTTGAGTCAGGATTTCGGTGGGTCTGATCTCGTTGTACTGATTGAATTGCTGTTTTAGGTTGTATATGGTTCTTTAAACTAGTGGCTTTCTTCTTTATTATTATTATTATTAAATTCTTAATTTCATTATAATTAAGATGGTATTAATTATCCTTTGTTAGCTGTATTACCTATAACTAAATGAGCACAGAGCATGTATTTTGTTTTCTTTATATTCATATTTGATGTGTGTATCATTTATAATTATTCTTCTTCTTATTATTTATAATACTTATAATTATTCAAAATTTATAATTGATATGCACATTTGTTTATTTATTTCGGATCACCATCCGAAATAAATAAATAAATGTGTATGATACATAATATATACCTACTACATATTATGTTTTTGTTTGTAATTATGTCATTATCCACACTACTTTTTTCTACTTTTTGGTTGGTGGTTATTGAGAATTTAAATCACACATTAGGAGAATATGTCACGCGAAAAACACATTTTCTATCCTACAGTGTCATTAAGGCTTCTGAAAATTCGATTCTCTTGAAAATAATCAGTTTCCGTGTATAATTATTAATATTACAAGTGTGTGTGTGCATCGTGTCTAACCGCTAGTAGTTTGACTAGTTATTACATACCCACTAGATGGTTCTATTCATAATGTTATCAGTCTGCCTACAGTTCGAAGGAGCTTTATGGCTCTCCTCGCACAAGCTTTGAACTTAGTTAAGTTGAAAGCATATATGGAGAACATCTGCAATCACTTAATCGCAAGTTTGAATCTTTGGCCAATATGCTGTAGCTCTTATGTAATAACTTACAAGATATAGATTAAGTTATGTAACGTGCAAGTATTTTGACATTTTATTTTAATGCAGTAAGACGGGCTCTTTAATAGGTATGATTCTTCACACCGTTAAACACTTCTTGTAAGGGATACGAGGAGTGTGGTATTTTGTTCTAATGAAATGTCTTCTCATTATAGCGTATCTTGGGCGATGTGCCTTATAAAAAAAACACTAACAATAAAAATATATTCTGTATAAGATGCATTTACCGACTTCTAACTTGTACCACACATATCAAAAATAATCAACCTTAGACTACTTACAGTATAAGTTAAGCCGTTTTTTCACTCGTGTTAAGGTGTAAGCTCCCTTACAATGATTGCCCGGCCCTCACAGATCACAAAGGTTGATCCTTTTTATCCCTTCGATATAATCTTTCGGTCGTTTCTTTTGACAACGAAGAGAAGCTACGCGTTATTTTATTCCCAACTAAAAATAAATAAACACTATCAAAACCCAGTATTGAGTGTCACAGGACATAGGAAACCAGATTTTAAGGACAATAAACTTTTATGTTTAACGAGGTTTAAATTTCTAGGTTGAAAGATCATAGAGAATAATTGCGGCGTGGAGGTAACGAATGCGACTGCTCTGCTTGAAGGTCTCGGGTTCTATTCCTGGTTGAAACCAAATTTTTGTATGAATATGATCTGTAAATATTTGTTTGGAAGTTTGGGTGTTTTCTATGTATAATATATATGTATTTCCAAAAAAAAATTATATGTATAATTAACAGTCATCTAGTACCCATAGTACAAGCTTTGCTTAACTTACGACTAGATAGCGTTATGTGACAGATGTTCGAAATTGTTATAATACATTGATTTTTGTTCTTAACGGAACTTTGTTTTTAGCGCTGCCAATTCTTTAAAATAAGTATTATATATAATAATAATTTAAATTTTTTTTGGTATACATATTTTGATACAAATTCTGTACCAAATCGGCTGGCCAGCGAGTATAGTAGGCTAAACCCTCTTTTTAATTAAAGGCTTTTATCCAGTAGTTGATTATTAAAAGCTGTTGATTTGATAATGATGTACCTAATATGTAAACGAGACCAAAAAAAGTAAAGTTCAGAATGAGTAGTAAGAAAAGAAATGAATATTCCCAGTTTTATTCTCAATAAAATGTACCCAGGAACTTATTTCATTAAAGATCCTACTACATATCAAAATAACAGATATTGTACTATTACTTGTTTATTGACGTAATAAATATATAGTAAGATGGCAAAATGAAATATCTGAGTTCTGAAACTTAGTAAAAGTTATTGATTTGAATGCCATTTCTCTTTAGCGGGACGAGCTTATTCCATCGCACTGTCTGAATGAACCTGTATGCTAAGGGCTAGTTTTAACACTTGGTAATAAAGTCTCTGATACGCTAATGTCAACTTATGCCATATAACTACAGTCATATGTTGTACGACTGCCTTGTTGGTCTAATAGTTAGCGTATGCGGCTGCTGATCAAGAGATCTCGGGTTCGATTCTCGGGTCGGACCAAATAGAATTTTTGTTATTCACACATATTTGTTTCGGAGTCTGGGTGTTTCTGTGTATAATATGTATGTATTTACGAAAAAAAAGTATGTTTATGTATTTATATCAGTTGTCTAGTACCCATAATACAAGCTCTGCTTAGCTTGGGACTAGATGGCGTTGTGTGTAACATGTCCGAAATATTTATTTATTTATTATTTATATGTCAAGTCAGGAAAGTTCAGATCAGATTTAAATATATTTTTTTGATAAATTAACTGCCAAATGACTTCTATTCAATTCTAAAAACAAATTACTTCATAAAGACAATGGTTCAAATCATATTTTGTTTAAGAAACAAAACTTCATAATTGTACAGAGAGCGTTATTTACTAACTCCATCGAGAATATATCATACAATCGCCACAAAACGAACACAAAGTCAGCTAATTATGCTACAATGTGTTGTCTTTAACATAATAAGTAACCAAAACAAACAGTAAACCGTTGTTTCATGATAAAAGTTTAGAGGTCGTGTTGTAGAAGTGAAACGCTTGGTAGTTGATTCGAATATGAATATTTTATTGGCAGGATGCATTATATATATTTACAAAGTTATTGCTATACTAGGGGTAGTGCTTGTGAGCGTTCAAACTACAAGGACCAATAGCGTGCGGGCGTCGATCTATGACGTACGAGCGCGCGATACATAAATACTCGCGACATTCGCTTCACCCGCCAGTACACGATAATATTCCACGCAGGCACGTTGTCGCTCCTCGAGCGCGCGGCTGATGTCTGGGGCGCACCCGCTCATATTTATACTTCGACGCTTGCTCGCGCGCCTCAGTGCGCCGATCGCTATGATTGCGGTAGGACCTGTGGTATGCTTGTAGGTCACTACAGTACTCCCCTCTCAGCGAAGCGTACAGTAGGTTTAGATATCCTGCCAGACCTTGTTACGTAATTGTTTTTGACAGGTGCTTCTTTTGTTTCTTCCGTGTTGTATTGATAAGCAGGTTTCAGTCGATCTATAGATATATTCGAACGTTTATTCTCTAACTGCACGGTAAAATATTTGTCTTTGCGATCGATGACGCGGTAAGGACCGTTATAAGTAGGTGTTAACGGCTTGCGGATCGCATCGATACGTACATATACGTGTGTGCAGTTGTATAGATCGCCATGAATGAAAACAGCTGTCCTTTTGTTTGATTCTCGTTGCACCTGTGCCTTTCTTAATGACTCACTTAGTTGATTCATGAAGAAGGATGACGTGTTGCATGTTGTGCTTGTTTCGCCGTAGAATTCACCGGGCAAGCGTAATGTTTTACCGTATAGTAATTCTGCGGTACTGGTGCCAATGTCCGTCTTATAAGCGGCGCGCAAACCAAGTAAAACAGTTGGTAGCTCATACGTCCAGTTCGTTGTATTTAGTCTTGCGGCGAGTGATACTTTAAGGGTACGGTGCCAGCGTTCTATTAACCCGTTGGCTTCAGGGTGATACGCCGTAGTACGTATGCGTTGTATGCCCATGCGATGCATCAGTTTGTTGAATAGCTCGGATTCGAATTGTCTGCCGCGGTCCGTTGTTATGGTCACGGGGCAGCCAAATCTTGCAATCCAGGTCGCGTACAAGGTGTTGGCGACTTTCTCTGCTGTTATATCTTCGATAGGTTGAGCTTCTGGCCACTTGGTTGCTCTGTCGATCATCGTAAGTATGTAACGACAGTTATTCGATATCGGTAAAGGGCCGACTATGTCAATGTGTACGTGACATAAGCGGTCGACTGGTGCGAAACTGGCTACTGGTGCCTTGGTGTGACGATAGATCTTGACTCTCTGGCATTGGTCGCAAGCTCTCGCCCACTCTGTGACATCTTTCTTCATAGTCATCCAGAAGTAACGAGAAGTGATCAATCGTCTCGTCGCTCTTACTCCGGGGTGGTTAAGATTATGCAGGGCTTCGTAAGCTTGCTTCTTGAATTCCGGTGGTAAGAAAGGACGAGGGGACCGGGTAGTCATTTCACACGTGACTCGAGTGGTTGAACCGGGCAGTGCTATTTGCTTGAATATGTAACGATCGCTCTTCATTAGTTGTTTAAGTTCTTCGTCTTGTTTTTGAGCTTTAGCTAGCGCGTCGTAGTTGATAGACGATGGGCATGTTATTGTGTCGACTCTGGACAAGGCGTCGGCGACGCAGTTGTCCTTCCCTGACACGTGCTGTATATCGGTGACAAACTGGCTGATGTATTCTAAATATCTTGTACGTCTCGGTGTTTCGTCTTTATGGTGTGCGCGTAGTGCAGTAACTAGTGGTTGATGGTCTGTCAATACGGTGACGTCACGGCCTTCGATTGTCCGGCGAAAATGACGAACAGCCATGTATATAGACAGCAGTTCCCTGTCGTATGTACTGTATTTTCTTTGTGCGTCGTTGAATTTTATAGAATAAAAACCGAGTGGTCTCCACTGGCCTTGAATTTTTTGTTGCAGTACTGCTCCAGCGCAGGTATCCGAAGCGTCGGTCATGAGTACAAAAGGTAGTGTCGATGATGGATATGACAACAATACAGAGTCGATAATGGCATCTTTGCACTTTTCGAATGCTTGTATCGCTGTGTCGCTCCATTTAATTAACGTTTTATCGTTCTTCTTCGAATTCTTGAGATAGACGTTGAGTTCTTTCTGGTATTCGGCGGCATGTGGGATATTCGTGCGATAAAAATTTATCATGCCCAGGAAGCGACGTAGCTGTTGTACTGTTTCTGGGCGTGGGTATGATTTAATGGCTTCGACCTTCCCGACAGTTGGCTTGATTCCTTCGGCAGATAGAGTGTAGCCCAAAAAATCGAGTGTTTGTTGACCAAATGTACATTTTGCTACATTCAGTTGAAGTCCATGGTCTTGAAGCCTTTTAAACACTTCTTCTAGCTCTTTTCTGTGCTGTTCTTCGGTTTCTGAAGCCAATAATAAATCATCGACGAATGGGAAAACAGGTAGTCCTCGTAGAACGTTGTCGATGTGTCGTTGGAATGTCTGGCCAGCATTGCGTAGACCGAAACACATCCTCGGGAATTCGAATAACCCGAAGGGTGTGATGACAGCCGTCTTCGCTATATCTTCGTCGCGCGTCCTCACTTGGTAATAAGCCTTCTTCATATCAATGATAGAAAAGTATTTTTTACCCAACAAGTTGTAGGTAAAGTCGTGTAGCCTGGGTATTGGGTACCGATCCGGGACAGTCACTGCGTTAAGACGACGATAATCCCCACAGGCTCGGTATTTGCCGTCTTTTTTTAACACAAGGTGCAGTGGGCTGGCCCATGGGCTCTTTGAAGGCCTGCAAATACCTTGCTCGATCATTGCGTCGAACTCTTTTTTAGCTTCCTTGTACTTGTGCGGTGGCAGTGGTCTTGCTTTTGCGTATAGTGGTGGGCCGGTAGTCTCAATATGATGTTCAACTTCGCTGTGACAAAGCCTTAAGGACGGTCGAGTGATGTCCGGGTACTTAGCCAGCAGGTCGTGATACGGCTGCTGGTCGTTCACGGTGTTGATGCTGGGTTCTGACGTAGGTGTAATGTAACCGACTACGGAAAGGCCTGTTTGTTTGTCAATCAACCTTCTTCCGTGGATATCTACTGTCAGTTGGTGTTTATGCAGAAAATCGGCTCCCAATATTGGTCTGGTCACTTTAGCGACGACAAAATTGCACATAAACGGTCGACGTAATCCGATATTCAACGTCATCGTATGTTCGCCGTATGAGGGTATTCGTGAACCGTTGGCGGCGTATAGGTACTCGGTGGGTGCTGTTGCCTTTTGTTTATGTACCCTCTTGACGGGTAATACCGAGACGTTCGCTCCGGTGTCGATAAGAAAATGCAGTCCGGATGCCAACTCCTTTATGAATAGACGGTGTTTGGATATGTCGTTGACTTCGGCTCCCGTCGCAGCTAAAGTCTGTACTAGTTTTCCTGTGTCGTATTCGTCTTGTTTACAAAATGACAGGGTCTTCGACACCTATACGCGTCTTTGCCGAACTTGCGATGAAAGTAGCAAATTGATGAATCACGATTTGCTGACTTTGAACGGGATCTTGATCGGTATCTCCTCTGTGGTTCACGGTAGTAGTTTCGTGCTCGGTCAAGTTTCAGGGTTGCGACCTCTCTGGTTAGCGCCTCGATCATATTTAGTATCTTGTCGTTAGACGATGATGCTGATTGTTGTGATGTTACGCTGGCGTGACTGCAAGAACACACGGCGTTAGCCTCTCTCGTCTGCTCATCCATCTTGTCTGCCATTGCCGCTAACGAATCCAATTTTGACTCCTCGCTAACAGCCAGTACCGCTCTTGTTGATGACGGTAGATGGCTCATCCACAACATTCGAAGGGTTTCGTCGGGCATCTTGTCGCGGGCCAAATCACGCATACGCCTAAGCAATTGAGAAGGGCGCTGGTCACCAAGTTCTACCTCGTTAAGCAGCTTTTGTAATTGCTTGTTTTCGGACTCCTCGTAGACAGATAATAGCCTTGTTTTCAACGCTTCGAATCTGCCCGTTCTTGCCGATGATAAAATAATGTCGCTTATTTGCTCGACGTCCGCCTTGTCTAGTTGAGCCACAGCCAATCCGAACTTGCCCTCTTCGCTAAGTTTCTGGTTAGACACCATAGTTTCAAATTGTGCAAACCATAAGCGTGGTTTATCTCGCCAGAATGGAGGTATTCGGGATTTCACTGAGATCATTTCTATGTCTTCTTCACACAGCATTTTTCGCGGGGCTGGATCTTGAGTCTTATTTTCGTCAGGCATCACGTCGGGGTCACCACTTTAGAGGTCGTGTTGTAGAAGTGAAACGCTTGGTAGTTGATTCGAATATGAATATTTTATTGGCAGGATGCATTATATATATTTACAAAGTTATTGCTATACTAGGGGTAGTGCTTGTGAGCGTTCAAACTACAAGGACCAATAGCGTGCGGGCGTCGATCTATGACGTACGAGCGCGCGATACATAAATACTCGCGACATTCGCTTCACCCGCCAGTACACGATAATATTCCACGCAGGCACGTTGTCGCTCCTCGAGCGCGCGGCTGATGTCTGGGGCGCACCCGCTCATATTTATACTTCGACGCTTGCTCGCGCGCCTCAGTGCGCCGATCGCTATGATTGCGGTAGGACCTGTGGTATGCTTGTAGGTCACTACAAAAGCAAATACGCGGCGAGCATACGCAATAAATATAGGCTCATCTCTAACTTATTCGTCGAATGAGTATCTAGGGTTGGCATGAAAGTAACTTTTGTTGCTGAAATCGTTAGTTAGTATATAATAATATTTTTTTTTCAACGAATACATGAAATTAATAAACATTTTCAAATATAAATATTGTTCATTCCGTAACAGTGACTTTTTGTTTGCTGTGTTTGGAAGATTACGTAATCAATGTCGAAATATAATAATGTCTCTGAAGAAAAAACGAAACAATCTTAGGCAATAGTGTTTTCAATCTTTTGTAATGCTCAAACCTTCGGTTTAACTTAGATCGCCGTTTTCTAAGAGGTTCGAAATTGTTCCTGATCGAGAATTGGTCTAGACGCTTTTAACTCTATTCAGTGGACACAATATTTTATATTGAAGAAGAAAGAATATATCAAAAAGCTCGGTGTTAATGACAGATATGACGTTGTATGGCCAATTTAAAAATAAATAAATAACAAAACACATAAGGGTAATTGTTGAGACGATAAACTCAATATTATCCTACTAATATTATAAACGCGATTGTGAGTTAACTGCGTTTGTTGCTCTTACACGCAAAAAATACAGAACGGATTTGGATGAATCTTTACAGCAATATAGCTTATATATCAGAATACCACACAGGCTACTTTTTACTACAATAATTGAGAAATACGCAGGCGGAACCACGGAAGAAAGCTAGAAGGGCTGATAATTATAAGCCAAATTGATCAATGACAGTTCTATTACATCAGATAACTAAACAGGATTTCAATTATGGTTAATGCCTGGAAACGCTTTTAGTACACTAATATTTTTAGATAAAATTGGCAGCCCTGGTCCTCATGTACAAACACGAACGATCGGAACAAGCAGATGAGGGCAACATAAAGTATAAACTCAAATATTTCTTTAGGGAAAACTTCTCGTAACTTCTTTTCTGCTTAGTAAAGGTCGTGATTAATTAATAGATTTTTTTTTCTCGTAAAACAGGGAAAATTTGCCTCGACTAATTGCTTCACGATCGATTGGTAAGAAGTGTTACGTTAGCTTGCGTAGTAACTTACTTCGTTAAGAGAAATTTAGAGAAAAAATAAAAACTAGATTTTTTTAAACGAGGCTCAAATTAAAATCACGAAAAAAACTAATACCCTAAGTTAAGGTACATTGTAGAAAAGATACTTAATTTATTCTATACTTAGATTACTAAAACACTTTTAAATTTAAAATATCTTTATCTAAACAAATATTATCAATTTGAAAGTGACTCTGCGTGTCGGTAAATCTTTCAAGGATAAATCACTGCACCGGTTTTAATAAAATTTGGCGTGGAGATATTTTGATTTCGGAGGACAGAAGTAAGCTACTCTCTGCCACGATAACCATAATTTATGCAGGTTAAGTCGCCGCGAGTTAAGGTGTCAATTTCATCATTTTTAGTGATACGGAGCTATCCGGTCCACTTATGTACACTACATAAAACAACTAACGAGCTGGCTGTGGTGGACCGAGATTACTACTTCATACTTCCAATCTCGACTGGCAAGTAACGAAGGGAGGAAAGTGGGAATTGTCCCCTCCTTCCCCCCTTGACATACCCTCGTACGTAATGCGACATTCTTATGTGACAACGATTTATCCACCATGTATTGTGTGCTGTTAATTTATAGGGTCGTTTAGAACATTATATTCTCAAATTCATTACGAAAAACTGGCTTGAAATTTACGTTTTTGGTTTTGAATTTTTGATGGAATCATTCAGTGATAAATAGTAGACGGTGTTGTTTAATAATTGTGGAACCTTTTATCTAACTTTGGGATTAAATATTCATTTAATAATAACACAGTTGACTGTGTAAGTGTGATGTACCTACATCACACCTATACAGTCAACTTAATAGTTTCAAGCACAGTTTACGGTAAAACATTTAATCAGCAGTATGGTGGTTATTAAAACGTTTAAAATTAGTTTTTAAAACAATTCCCGCATTAGGAATATGATATGCACATCCTGTGACTTCGTTGAATTGTGACCAGCTCCCCTGATACTCACTGACTGTTTAATAGTGAACCATCATTCTAATATCATACGTGAATTGAGCGTAGCTCACACGATAATGTGTTGTAATTTAAAGTGTAACTTATCCATATAACCGATTTGCAATTTGGATTTTGTATTTTTTAGATAAATTTTACAGTTTTTTAGATTACTTGATAATGAACTCAACTGCAGGTGACTTTATGACAATCTCCCTATGAAATAGTAGACCTACGCTGATTTCAACAGGAATGGGTCCGCTCCACCGGGCGATACTACCGTTTTACAAAAGATCAACTTAAAATGATAGCATGAGGTGAGGTGATCATGCCTGGTGGGCCACTGCCCAACAGTTGATGTTGGGATGTTGTATATATGCTAATCGGCGCGAGAATGTCACTTTCGCGATTCAGGATTAATAGTTACTCTGTATATATCGTTACGTGTTTTTTTCGTAGTTCAATGCTTCCTCGGTAGATGGCGCTGTTATATGTCTTTCGCTTGCGTTGTAAGTGGAAGTCGCCACAGCTCACTGAAACGCCAAAGGTCTAATGATGCAGAATCATTTCAATGGGCCACCATAGTGTGGATAAGGATTGTTTGCATTCATAATGACTATTGTGTGTGTCTACTGTTAGGTTCTACTTATTCTGCTTATCAGGCAGGGTGGAGTTTCTCATAGGCTCAAGCTTAAAACAATCATTTTTAAGTTACAACTAGTGTCAAACGATAATAGCTTAGTTAATTGTGTTTTAAGATACATCAAAGGTCATTTAAAATCAGAATAAAATACATACCTGCAATTTAACCAACAGACTATAAAACATGTATCTTTTTAATTAGCCCGTTGTTTGCACCACCAGGTATTTTAGTTCATCCAAGCACACGAGAGCTCGATGAGATTTCTTAATTACACTAGCTTTTGATGGAGTCTTATGTTATTTATAACATGTAAATATTCTGACAATTACTTGGTATGGAATATAAAATAATTAGGTCTTAGAATTTATAAATTTAGCTTTGATTTATAAGTAGGTGTCTTATTTGCTCAAAACTTGTACATATAAATTATGTAATTCTCTTAGAATATTTGAAAGCATGTTTTGTTAAAGTATTTGGCTATATACTAAACGAAAATGCTGTTCTAGTTTCACGCTTAAAAAACAGACTTTGAGGCCTTAAAGATATTGTCAACAACAAATAACGTAAGAGCATATATTATTATTTTAGTACAGTTTTAAGCTGAATTATTTCATCATCATAAATCTAGGCCTCTCATATCAAAGAAGTTTAAATTGCGTATTACTAACTGAAATTCAAAGAAGAATTCTTGAAAGTGATAACAAAGTGTAGATCGTGATATAGTCACGGAACCAAAGAATGCTTTCATTTTGTGTGAAAACTCTTTTATTGGAATCAAGCCGTGAGTATCGTTTTTTTTAATATATTTAAGCCACCCAAAGTGTCTTTACTCTGCGTAATAGAATGCATGAATAGAACTAAGAAGTAAGGGCCACCATTCTTATTGCAAGTCTATATGCAGTGCAGCATTGTGACCTACACCATAATAGCTTAGTGAGATATTTTTGCATCACTCTCCCGGCCTCCGGAGGTCGGTCAATTGATGCAGAATGATAAGGCCTCCGTTCTCACATACACCAATGAAAGACAACACGAAATGAATAGCAACTATCGGAACTATGAGCTCAACCGCCGCGCTAGCTACGTTTCTAAGTCGCTCCGCTAACAAAAAATCCAAACGGTGGTAAAAGTCAAACGAAAATACAAGTGTTATACATTGTTGGATTCGTCTCGCGAAGATCGATCGAGTCGTGAAAACCGCGAGAAAATCGTGCAAAAACTGTGGTTTTTATAAACGAAAAACTGTGTTAGTGGAACAAAATTGTGTAAACAAAAACACTAAAGTGACATTTACTCGGAAAAAAGATCAGTGACTTGTGTTTTTCGACTGTGGGAGGGTGCGTCTCGGGGGTGCGCTTCTTTTGAGACCCCTCTCAGATTTTTCCGACCACGGAAAGGGAAAACACAGGCACTTTTCCGAAAACAACGTGGCCACGAGGTCCTTGATCCAGGGCAACTGGGGTTTTCTGGACCTTGTTATCGTGTCTGCGGTCGAGAGTGAAGCCGGGAACGGTTTTTAGAATTTAAAAAGGTGCAGTGAGTGGAAAGATATAACGGAAAATAGGGAGTGAATTTTTGAACTAACTTTAAACAATTATTGTAAACAAACTAGACCAGGAACCCTAATATTTTGATAGACCCCCCTCTGGGGTAGTGTTTTGTAAGCGCAACACGATTTACCCCTTGAAAATTGGACCGAAATCAAGGAGGAACAAAAGAAGAATTTTCAAAAACATTTTTGAAAATCTTATTCCGTTTTAATTACTTGCCACCCATTAGCATTAGTGACATTGTACTTTGTCTTTTGACAGTACAATATTAGCTTTAGAAATTTTAACTTGTATATATTTTAAATTTTGGCCTATTGACCTTTTAATTCATTTTAATTGTACAGAATTGGAATTATTTTGAAATTGTACATTTTTATAAATTTCTTTTTAGCCTATTGACATTTTATCTTCTCTTTTAAATTGTACATAAACTGTAATCTTAAATTTTAATTTATTGACTTTAAATTTTAGAATTTAGAATTTATTTTAACATTTGACAGAGGCTTTACACCTCTTGTATATTATTGAGACCGGCTCAAATTAGAGCAAAAAAATTATTCTAGCATTTTTTAAAGTTGATTTAAATTTATCTTTTGTTTTTAATACATACTGACACTTACCCCCCTATACAGGGTAAGACAAACACACATACACAAACACCACCCCCCTATACAGGGTGTTAAAAATACAGAACGGCCAAAACTATACACTGTCAATTTTCCCCACCACACACACTCTCTCCAACACAATGGTTAAAACTTCACCAGCAATCGGCGTTGCCAAAAAACCAGTCACGTCCGGCACCTCTAGCTCACCCTCGAAGTTAGAAGACGCAGCTAGGACCTTCGTAAAAAGACCCGATATAAAGAGAAGATCACTCGACAATATGCAACAATACAAAAAGCAGCATAACACCTACGCTGCACAGTCGAGTGACCAGTTACTCCAGGAGGTCATGCAGACCTTCGAGGATATACCAAGCAAGATCCAACAGTACCCTCAAATGAGGAAGGACATTAAAACCTACTTAGAGGAACGTTCGGATAAGGGTATTCGCATCTTGTTCGAACTAAGTAGGCGGATCAAGAAACTGGAGGCGGGGGAGTCCGAGACCAAAATAGGGGCTGCGGTAACAGAAACTCCTGCGGAGGGGGAGACGGCCACGGTGGCCATGACCTCAACGCAAGAGGAGAGGTTGCTTACTAAATTAAGTAACTTGGAGGAATCGGTCTCTCGGTGGATATACGAATCCCACGAAACCATCAGAAGGGACATTAAACAGCTTGGCTCCGACAATGACGAACGAGAAGCAAATATCACCGAGTGTATCTTTGAAAAGATCGAGGAAACCCAGGTGGACATTGACAAGGCGACTGAGGGGCTCGTGGTGCGCGCCCAAACTCAGATCGAGGACCTGGTGACCACCGTCGCAAGAGACATCATAGTGGAGGCGAGATCGTGTCTCGCCGAAGCGACGAGTGGTCCTAAGCCAGTGAGCGACTCGACCCCAATGACGTACGCCAGTGTCGCAGCGGCCGGGCCCGGGCGCCGACCGGCCCTTCACTCGGTGGCGGTGACCTCTACGGACAGTCGGGAGACTGCCGACGAGGTACTCGCCAAGGTGAAGAAGACGGTCGATGCCAGAGCTACCGGCCTAAAAATAAATAAAACAAGAAAAGCCAAAAACAGCACGGTTATCTTGGGCTGCGACACAAAAACCGAGAGGGATAAACTAATGGAGCGAATCGGTAAATGCGGTGAAGGTCTTGTGGTGGCACCCATGAGCAACAAAGATCCGCTCGTCGTCCTCAAGGATTTGTACATGGAAGAGGACGATGAAGATATGGTGAGGGCCCTTTACACCCAGAATCCCGATATCTTCATGGGCCTACCACAGGAGGAGAGAGATATTAAAATAAAATACAAGAAGAAGACACGGAACCCCAAGACGTCGCATATCGTGCTCCAGGTTAGGCCAAGAGTATGGCAGAGAATGACGGAGACCGGGAACCTCTACATAGACCTGCAAAGGGTCAGAGTGGAGGACCAGACTCCGCTAATTCAATGTACCAAATGCTTGGCCTTCGGCCACGGCCGTAAATACTGCACCGAGAGTGCGAGCAAATGCAGCCACTGCGGGGGCTCGCATCTTCGTGAGAGCTGCCCCGATTTCGCCAAAGGAGCGGAACCACGGTGCTGCAACTGCTCGCACTCTGGGCTGCGTAACATCGGCCACAACGCATTTAGTGCCGAGTGCCCAACACGAGCTAAATGGGACTACCTGGCACGCTCAACCACGGAATATTTATGACTTACACATTCACAACACTCACATGATACGGAACACTAGTGATTTACGTTAAATATGATAATCATATTAAAGTAAAATCAACATGCACACAAACACGCAACATGAACACATACAAACAGACATGTAATTTACTGGGAGGGTCAGCAATTATATATAATTTAGTTTATATATACATTGCTGACAAGATGAGTGAGTGAATTACACACGACTTAACAACACAACATTGGTCACACACACAAACAGATACACAGGTCATAAATATTACGTGTAAACAACATCTACATGCGACGTCTTGGCGTTACCGAACAACCCAAATTATACACAGGACACGATAATCAACACAATAAACACAAAACTACATAAAACTATCTTTAAACACAAAATAAATTGTAGACAACCCCATAATTATGGGAGGCTTTTAAATTATTTTACTTGTATATTGATTCACTTGTGCTTGTACTAGTACTAGTAATTTACTTGTATTTAAGAAACGTAAGAATTAGAAATAAAAATACATAATTATATAATGTAAATAATCATAACAAATGACCAAGAATTATATGTTCTAAAAATGTACAAATGCATAAATTTATATGCATGTAATAATGTAACAGTGTTAATATATTATAAGTAAGCCATGATAAATTGTTAATACCGGGAATTATACCCGTAGAATTATATAGTGTAGTAATGAAAGATAGTAATAAGTCGTGAATGACAAGGTCCTGTCGATCTATGGATGGGGAAAAGCAGGGAGGTCTAAAACAGACCTCATAAAAAAAAAAAAAAAAAAAAAAAAAAAAACACGAAATGAATACAGATAAAGGTAAATATTTTTATGTAATTAAGCTCTAATTCAATATTAACGTTTTAAGCATCAAATTTCTTCCACTAAAATTATCTGTAAACATTTTCCCTAAAAGACTTCCGAAGCACACAAAACATTACAGAATTCCCTGAACGCTTCTTTAAATTGGCTAAAAAGGAACAAGCGTTATCCATAATACATTTCACTATCCGGGACCCTTAAACATAATTATGGGGTAAGATGGATAAAATGAAAGGCCCGTACATAATCGTACAAAACGCCCCTTAGACCCCATTTATCTGGTTTTTATGGTAATTACAATTTTATCGTTATGTTTTAATTCAATTTAACATCGAAGTTGAAATTGGGGACGTGTTAAGGCAGCTGGGGTGAGGTGGATGAGAAAGTTTAGAGGTTTTTTTTAAGGTGTCTTAAAAATATTAAGTTGTTAATTTGAATATGAAAGAAGAGTTTTTTGGTAGAAGAGTTTTTTCTACAAGAACTAGAACACATTGAGTGTTATTTGTATTCTTAAAAATATAAGTTTGATTCAAGCGAAATAACAATTTAGTTCAGACTCCACCTGTCAATGGCTTTGGCCAAACCAATTATAAAATGTAAGTTATACAGGTATGGCTAATGTATCCCTTATTTTACCTTTTTTCCTATATTAAAATTTGATTCTTTTAAAGTCCTATCGGAGAAGCATTTAATTAAATACCGTGGTTTTGTTTACCTGATAGAGGATTTTCCTTATAATGTATTTCAGGCATACTATTACTAAAATAATAATCTTAGGTCATGAAAAACGCGAGTGATTGTACCAGTAAAACACCTATTACAAAAATAAGATGTTGTTTACCGCTTGACAAGATTCCGTGTCAGTTCGGGAACTAACCAGGTATTTAATGAAAATAAAACTGTATAAATAATTATTTCGGACATGTAACACACATCATCATCTAGCTTGAAACTAAGCAAAGCTTATACTATAAATACTAGATTGACTGATAGAATGATTATATACTTTACCTAAATAAATAAATAAATAAATATTTCGGACATCTTACACACAACATCATCTAGTATCAAACTAAGCAGAGCTTGTATTATGGGTACTAAACAACTGATATAAATACATGAACAATTTTTTTCTTTTGTACATACATACATATTATAACATAGAAAACACCCAGGCTCCGAAACAAATACTTGTGGATCACACAAATATTTGATCCGACCCAGGAATCGAATACGAGACTTCTTGATCAGCAGCCGCATATGCTAACCACTAGACCAACATGGCAGTCAAATAGAAAATACTCAAACTCTGAAACAAATATCTGTGAATCGTACAAACAATTGCTCCGACCCATTTGAACCTAAGACCTCAAGCACAGCAGTCGCATACATCATGCTACTGCGCCACCGAGGCAGGCAAATAACAACTTCTGTAGTAGTAGCAGGGGGTGTCACTCCGCAGTTTAGGTATAGTCGGCCGGCTGCCTGCCGGGTCAGACACGCCGGTCGAACAGACATCGTCAGAACAGTTAAGAGTTACACTATAGAAAGAGACAACTGTAGGTAAATATAATCGTAGTGATTCGGCGCTGTGCGATCTGAATTGAACTTAATGTTTTGACACCGAGGGTATCTATAACTTTAATTTACTTTTGGGAGTGAGTCTTCTGTACTGGTACTATTATGTATTCTGTGGTAGTAGTATGTTAACCATGTGATTACTGATAGCTGATAGATATATTCTCCCTATATTTACCGAAAAAAAAAATGTTATGGCGATTTCAACACAGTATATTTTTCCTTTGTCTAATTATCTACTCAGAGTTCCATTATGTAAAAGGATCGGGATTATTATACGACCAAATATAAAACACGGAACCAACATTAAGATTTCAACATGCCTTATTATTAGCTAAAAGCCTTCAGTAATTAAAATAATTTATTACAAGTACTTTCAACGTCCCGCTTTTAGCCCGGTTACTAATTGATTATTCAGTCTTGAATGTTATTTATTTTAGAAGGCGTCGCTGAGTCAGTGGATAAATAATTTAATTGAAATGTAGTAGTTTTACTTCAAATTTCAGTCGTATTATGCTGGCTACACAAAACTGACTTCTCCATCTTTAACTTTTGCTATCTTCTTTGACAACTGGTTATACTTTACTATAATACCTTAAAAGTATCAGAAAATAGCACATATTTTCAAGAGTTATGATACCATAACTGACCATAAGAGTTGGCGAAGTGGTGCAGACTGCCTGCCTGTAAAAAAACATTGTTGATCAATGCAGGATCATGCAAAGAGTACCCGCAAAGCTTTAAAAGACATCTGAGCTTTTTGTTGACATCGAGGCAAATACCATTTAGTCCAGGAGCCAGTGACAGATTTTCATGACCAAGTCCCTCCCAATCGAAAATTCGTGAAATGCATTAGGAATGTATATTATGAATACTCGCGACCGTCAGCTGAGACTCCGTGGGTAGGGCGGGCAGTATCAGCCTCCCACGCATGTCGAAAAAAAAAGTTTTTCTTAGTCATTTCCTCTCATTTGAATTTTTTTTAGATTAAAGTTAACCTAATATTTTGAAGGAAAAACAAAGTTAGCTGACCAAAACATGATGGATTATACGTCAGCTGGCTGCTTGAAAATCAAAAAAAAATATTTTTAATGATTTCCTTTCAACTAAAAATTTACCTAGTAATCGTTTGTATGCTACTGTAAATGAACATTAAATACAGCTTGCTATATCTCAGTGGAAAGTTTGTCAGCTGGTACCTTGAAAGGTGTAACGCAGCAGCATCTTACACCTACTAAATCTTATCAGCTGACGACTTTTCCCTTGACTTACTGCTAGCTGATTTTTTTCATTATTTACTAGAGTATGTTAACAATCCTCTTGTAAATTCGCATCTAGGAGCAAATTACGTTTCTTAAGTTATTATGCAGTATGCTTTATTTGAATGTTTTGATAACAAATATGAAGTTTAATAATGGAGCAAATGTTGGTATGAGTAAATTCATTAAAGAATAATTGTTTGTAGTATATTCTTTTTACCTAGCTCCTGGACCAATTCTGTCGTATGTCTAAGCTAAACGGAAATGTGTAATACCTAAGAATGTGAGTAGTATATAGGTACATAATTAATAGTATCAGGACATTCCAGGTGGTCTTTTGCCACCTTTCCAAAGCGAGGCCTATGTTCAACATTGGACCATGAAAGGCTTGTTAGAAGATATCATATTCAAAGTGTTCATAGTTATATATATCAACGACATACATTTACATATGTGTGTGTAAACATCCTAACATAGATGATCCTAGCATAGCTGTAAAGTCAACTAGTTTTAGTGCCAAAATGACAATTGCTGAAACTTAATTACTAAGAGATAACTTCCGATAGAAAAGTTTTAGACTCAAGTGCATTGTCAAGATTAATGTGTATGAAGCATTAAATTAATACACCGATCAAAAATTAAAAAGACGAGATTATTATATCACGAGCTTCCGAACAAACGTTTAAACTCTTCCTAAACTGACAAAGTTTATGTTGAGTCACTTATTTGAATTTGCCTTTAATTAATTTTAATAAAGTCTGTTTTTTTTCCTTAAAATTTTCTAAGAAATAAGTATCTTTTTCATTCTAAATTAGAATTTACGTGAAAAGACCAAACGAATCAAATTGATTCTAAAAATCGACAAAGTTCCCAGGAAGCAAAGAAAAAAAAACACCCGAAAAAAGAAGCTCTTTCCTAGTTTGATATCAGTAAAAATTTGTAGTATTTTATTTTCGATTTTAAGTACATCCCCAATGGAACCGTAGTGTTTCCCAATATCCAATCAAACTAGTTAACGAACTAGCACAAATACAGCACATTCATGTAAGTGTGTGC
Source organism: Phragmatobia fuliginosa (assembly GCA_932526445.1). NCBI lineage: Eukaryota > Metazoa > Arthropoda > Insecta > Lepidoptera > Erebidae > Phragmatobia > Phragmatobia fuliginosa. The sequence continues at coordinate 20,494,049 of OW052061.1, forward strand.
CGTGCAATTATAACGAAGCGGGATAGAGTTCACTTTAAACTAAGATTAACTGTCGTTTACCTACGTTCGCACGCTCGACACGTGTTTGACAATCTCTGGTTAACAACACACTTAGTATGCGCCACGTTAACCGACGTCATGTGTGAGAGATTTATTTTATAGCGTAAAGGAGCATCGAGAATGTCTTTACATTTAGCATAGAACTGCAACTACATATTTGAAAATATCCAACTATGACGGATAAATAAAATAAAATATCATTACGAGTAGACGTCAACATGGCATATCATCGTCAGTCGTGGAAAATGATTTTTACTGCCAATAAATTCCAATAACTTAAAATTCAGAGGCCCTATGACTTATAGGATTGTATTAAATGTATGTAAGTATACAGGGTGTAAAAAGACACACACCAAAAACTTGGAGGTTGCATTCAGACCATGACACTGAATAGGTTTAGCGAAAAAAAAAACAAAATAAATGTTTACTTATCTAAGTTTTTTTTTGTTTTTTTCTGGTCACATACACATAGTACAACATAACAGGACCCTAACAACCTAATTATCTCATTTAGAAAACCAAAAAACAAATAAAATCAATAAAGCTGCAATGTATTATACAATAAAATCAGCTGGCACATAAGCTGGTACACATGCGTTCGTGCGCGGTGCAATGACCGCTTCGCTCGCCCCAGTAATTACCTACCTAAAATTGTTTGTTGAAAAAAGCTATCATTGTTTTCGTGTGTGTGTGTTTTCGCGATTCACGCTATAGCGGCGTGCATGATGCGTCGGCTCAAAACAAAGACTTGTGGTCTTTGAGTTTTGCCGCCAACTGCTTTTCATGACAAGTTCTAGGTAATAACCGGTCGAAATGTCGTCGGCGGCTTGTATCAAAGAACTTTAAGGCCTTGTCCGCACTGCGATATTTCACCGCAGGTATTTCATCTCGTAATTCTGTAACACATTAAAATTTAATCCTATAGCGTATTAAATTCCGCAATCGGTATTACACCTAGTACGCATTGCAAATAAAATTTTGTACAATTTTTGTGAGTTTAATTCAGTTCTCGGCTGAGACGCACGTGTAAAACGGACAACCAAACAAAAATTTAATTTGTCTAATACTAAGGCCGCATAACAGACGTATCAAAAGATGTCATGAACATTGGATTCACCCACTTACTGACGTTGCACGAATGAGCGAAACGCGCGAATTTTATTCCGCAGTGCGAACATGGCCATACTTATTTTATACGTTATAAAAAATATGCGCGAAGAAATAAATCGCACCCCTTCGCGTTCAATTTGTATTAAATCACAGATATTTTTCCTGCATGATTTTTTTACCGCCAGTGCAGCTACTCCTATAGGATTAAATGTGTTACAGAATTGCGATAAAAAAAAAGTAAGGTGAAATATCGCAGTGCGGACAAGGCCTTATTACTATTTTAATAGACTGGTTGCTGGTTGGCAGTAGTCGGTCTTCAATGTTCGTACTAGCTGGACACTTACGTGGTGCATTATAATTTGCAAATTTAAGTTATTGTAGTAGGTTAATCAAGTATTTTTTTCGTTTTTTATTCCCTTTTTTTTTATTTTATAATTTGTGTTAAGTTAGAATAGGTACTTTTATTATAACAGTGAGAGTGATTATTTGTAATGTTTAGTGCTAGGGAATACGGACAAATGCTCATGTGCTATGGTGAAGTTCGCGGGAATGCATCACGGGCCTTGCGTATTTACCGTGAGAGGTACCCGAACCGTCACCACCCATCTGATGCTAGAGTCATTACGGCTGCCTACCAGAGAATTTTAAACAATGAGAGGATGACACCCCAAAGGCATGGAGGAGGCATAGAGGTTGATGCTCGAGTGGAAGAACAGGTCTTGGCTCTTGTTGAGAGAAATCCTCGGGTAGGAACAGGAACTGCGGCGAAGAGAATTAGAGGCCATGGAACCGCAATATCGCATAAAACGGTGCATAAGATCATTAGAAAAAATAAAAAAAAACCTTACAAAATACACAAAGTCCAGGCATTACTTCCCGCAGACAAGGCTAGGCGACTTGATTATTGCAGATGGATACTGAGCCAAGATAATCCTACCATGTTTGCCAAACATGTTTTATGGACAGACGAATCTACCTTCACGCGAAATGGCATGTGGAACCGACGGAATTCTCACTATTGGTCGGAGACTAATCCTCGTGCATTTCAAGCGACAGGACATCAGGTACGGTGGTCTGTAAACGTTTGGGCAGGTATCCATCAAAAGACAATCGTAGGGCCCGTGTTCTTGCCCTCGAGAATGAACGGGATTTCATACCTCGACCTGATAAGAGGTCCAGTGACTTCATATCTGGATGACATTCCACTAGCCCAGCGAAGACATATGTGGTTCCAGCACGATGGCGCACCACCGCACACAGTCCGGTCAGTGCGGGAACAGCTTGATCTGGAGTTCCCAAACCGGTGGATTGGGCGATTTGGACCTCGTGCATGGCCTCCTCGGTCACCTGACTTGAATCCATTGGATTTTTTTCTATGGGGTCATGTCAAGGAACGCGTCTTCGATCGAGAGTGCGATACGGCTGAAGAAATGAGAAGCCGTATTGTGTCAGTATTCTCAGACCTGAACGCAAGAAGTGCCGAGGACCCTACATTCCTTGATCGCGTTCATCGGTCTACATCCAGACGAGCTCAGCTGTGCTATGACCGAGATGGAGCACAGTTTGAGCCATTTCTGGTTCGCCCGAGGCTGCTGCAGAATTAGGTAAGAGTACAAAGTCACTATACCTATTTTCGTTAGTAGGCATTAGCAACTTTACAGACGCGTAGGTAGTTAACCACGGCCTCACAGAAAACCGGTGTGAAACAGCGCTGGTGCTGTGTTTGTGACGTATCTAGTATTGTAGGTGTCCATTGGCGGTGGTAATCGCTTACCATCAGGCGATACGTCAGCTCGTTTGAACCCTATTCCATAAAAACAAAAAAGCGGCCTGTTGCGAGTCGGACTCGAGGGTTCCGTAGCAGCAAGTATCATCCTATAAAAGTTCTTGTAGTTCGTTGTAACTTATCAATGTTTTAAAAATAGTGTAATGATTGAATGAAAGGTAAGTTTCGGTTTACGATATAAGACGTATTCAAAAAAACTACTTACTAGATATCATTCAAACCAATTTTTAGTGAAAGTTTGCATAGTAATGTACATCAATACAAATGAATTACTTTGAAACTTCCGTCATTTTATTATTTACATAACCTACCTAATATCAGAGAATTAGCGTCATAGCGGCGTGCGGCGGCTCCTTTGAGTTTTGGCGATAGGTACCTATTTATCTATTGGCGACGTGTTTTAAAGAATTTTAATTTCTATTATTATAAATAGCGGCACCGAATAGACAAGTCGGTCTTCAATGTTCGTACTGGACACTTGCGTGGTGCATTATAATTTTTGCGCTTTATTTTGTAATTTCCTTGTTTATTTTTTTTAGTAGTTATAAGTGAATTAAGTAGATAATTCGTTTTTATCCTCTTTTTATCCAATTTTAGTTTTAAGGCATTTTAAAAATAGGTGCTTTTATTATAACAAAGATAGTGGTTATTTATAATGTTTAGTGCGAGGGAATACGGACAAATGATTATGTGCTCTAGTGTAGCTCGCGGAAATGCTTCACTCACGGACTTGGCCTATTTACCGGTTTAAATCCTTGGTTAGGAACACGAACTACGGCGAAGTTAATTATAGGTCAAGGAACCCCAATATCGAATAAAACGGTGAATAAGATCATAAGAAAAAAAAACACAAAGTCACTAGTCAAATACAGTCACTAGGTAGGTATTTTCCGTTAATTTACCGACGCCGCCGTAGTAGGTAGTTAAATTAAATAGTTATGAAAGGCATTGACCTAGCTACTGTGTGCGCAATACATTGGTGGCTTATGAAATGAATAAAAATCTTTTCACATTGTTTTTTCCGGCTACAATTTTTTTTAAGGACAACTGTTTGTTTTTTTAAATTAGTTTTGGGGTGCTGAAGCTGCATCTTTCGTTTTCGGAAGTCGTCTGGTTACACCCTGTATATTATTTGTATTTTCCGCTTCTTGTCTCTACATACCTAGTATTAAGTTCTTTTTGTAGTTATCTGGTGTACGATAAAGTTATTACTATTATTATATATTTGTTTTAAAAGAGTATATTTCATATCTGAAGTAAGGAGGACTCTTTTTTCGCAAATGTTTAAAGGGTATAAAAATACCACAAATGAAGATTTATTCGCCAGATTGGTTGTAATATATTAAAACTATGTGCAAGCAAATGATAGGTTAAGATGGGGCCTGTTCTGAATAACAGAAAGTAGATTTTAAAATGAATAGAACATGCTTTTTACTAAATAAGTGTATAATATATTATTGCATCGTTTGTGCTACTAATACTTCTGCTGTCATACTAATGACTTTAATAAATATACCAACACGTATCGGAAGCTATGTATGTTTCTTTAATTCGCACTAATATCTGAGTACAACCATTCTGAAAGTGACGTCGGCAAGATTCTCTCATGCATGGGTTTTGTCTTCATTAATCACGTGAAATTATTGTCGCTATGCGGTATTATTACCGTCGTCTTATATGAGGCCAGTAACCGACGAATCTACGTTCATTGTACTTTGTTGGTTGTCAAACACTGACTTTGACGAATAACACTAAGATTTGATTTCGTGTTTGAAGAATGTTGTTTTGAATTTTATTGAATGTACATCGTAAGTAGGTCTTCAAATTCATACTTACTTTATAGTAATGCTACTTAGATTGTGTTATTATGTAACAATTTCAAAATTTATACGATGCAGTACATAGTAAATAAATGTATGAGAATCAATTGTGGTTTTTCCCCTAAACTACATATTCTCATATAGATAAATTACACCCAGACAAAAAATGAAAGAATGTGCTTGTCCTACAATTATTTGACCTGCATAGAATTTGAACCGATTAACTTACAGAGTAGCCGTCCATCTAAATGTACTTCCCAACAAATTATGTCCTTATTTACGATTCAATATTTCCAAATAAATTGAAGAAAGTCGTTGTATTAATGCGGGTAGATAATTATTTAACTTATTCTCGAGCCAAACTTAAGACTGTCCATCCTAATCTAATTCAATTAAACTTCAGAAATAGAACTACGCAACACAAAAAGTATTGCTTACAGAAAGTTCCTTACAAAGTTTCGTATATTGTTTTCAGAGTTTGAAGAAATAGTAATACTAAAAAACTAATTTTGTAATTTCGAAAGTCTGAATAAATGGCGAAATCGTTGCACCGATTGTAGTAAATAGTTATTCTTGAGGTAGGATGTAAGTTATCATTTTACCGCGACAACCGACATAGACACGGGCAAAGCAGTGTACAATTGCTAGCATAGTGATAAATGGATTTCTAATGGAATCGTTTAAACGTGTGGTAAGACTCGATAATATTTTTTGACAAGGAAATAAAGTAAAACTTTTTAGAACGAACAATCTTACCGCCGAAAAAACTGAAAAGCAATGAGACTATTATTATGAAACCTTTTTATGTTATGACAGAAACTTTTCTGTTATGCTGCAATATTATAGCCGCCAAGTTGCTAATTATATATCTCAACACTATATTGCTCTATAGCTCGGCGATATTGTCAATATATTTCATTACAGTTGCAAGTATTTAATGTCTAGCCGGCTATATTGCGAATATTTTATCCCGCTTGCTTAAAGTTGCAAATATACTGAGCTATATTAATCAAGAAAAATAGTCAACAAGATGCAATTTTTATAGCCCGTTTACAAGCCACATAAGAGTTTAGTTACCCGCCTCCTGCCACCGCGAAAAATGACATATTTTCTTAGTAAGTAACATGAGGAGAACCCTGTTAGAATTTAGATTCATGTTATATTCGGTTGAATAATAATTTCCCCGTTGTCACACAAAGACGGAAAAATTGTCTTGTCAGACCAAGTTGTCAAGTAAGACCAAATATTTGTATGATCCACAAATATTTGTTTTGGAGTCTGGGTGTTTTTATGTATTTACTAAAAAAAGTATTTTTATGTATTTAGCACTCTTAATACAAGCTCTACTTAGTTTTGGACTAGATGACGTTGTGTGTTACATATCCAAAATATTTATTTATTTACATTTTATTTGAGTTAGTTGCATAAAAATTGAGATCGACGTGAAGCTCTTAACGGTTGTCATCACATTAAGTTGACAGTGAACCAGTTTTATTTCTATATATAATATGTATTATACGGTCTCGTAACTTGCTGACATGGGTTAAACTTATAAAAGAAATCCATACGACATTCATTTACTATTTTCTCTTTTGGAAAAAAATATAAATCTTAGGTACGTGTATATTTGGCAAAAAAAACTTTTTAACCTGGACATTCAATATAAATTATGTTGTCAATAAATAGATGAATAATATTAATAATTTATCATCATCATCAACCGCAGTCCACTGTTAGACATAGGACTTTCCAATTGCACGCCACTTAGTCCAACCTTCGCCAACTCGCATTCATCACCTGCCAATGAATATTAATAATAATGTAATACAATCTTGAAAATGTTTTATAAACTTTTTGAATATCGTGAAAACAGATGATTGACATGCTTTCTGTGAACGAATAGTTGCTAAGAAATACATAATCAATTCGATTAGTTAAGGTACACTTAGTATAAGCACAGAATATATAATAGTACCACAGAATACATAATACTAGTTTAGGTAAGAATTTATAAGGCCTACAATTTTTTTTTAAGCTGAAAGAATGCATTTACTTTTTCTTATCAGAAAATCGTATCACAGCAATCTTTGTATAAAGCAAATTATACAACAATATATCACCCGCTAAATTACTTTTTAAGAAGCGTTCGAACTTGCATAAGAAAATTCCACTTAGCGTCGAAAGGAATGGAAAAAAAAGTTAGTTAAAGGCAAAGACAAAAAGGCTACGGCCTAATGGCAGCAAGTTTGGGAAACACTTTGGCTAAACATTCACTAATGGAAATGGAAGGGAGCCAGTAACACCGATTCGCTTGTTTTTTTCATAATACTACGCTTGTGCTGCCAAATTGAGTGTTCTTGGTTTGAGAAATGTTCAATTTATATTCGTAACATTTATAATTATAGTCAAGTGGCCTAAGGTGATTGAAAAAAATCACGGGGTAAGCAACGACGGTGCGGTCAGTACATAGATGGCTAGATGGGTGACTATTTGTTCCTTGATATTTTATAAGCGTTTCCGTGATTCAGAGGTCACGTTAAGCAGTTGGTTCCGGTTGTTATCATAAGATTACAGTCGTGAAACTTAGATGGCGGCCTTCGGGTGGCTTAAAACATCCATAGGCAAGCTTACGTAGCCACAACGTGTCTTGCCAGTCCCCAACACGCACTCGGCCAGAGTGGGGACAAATGGTCTTAACCCTCTCCTGAGAGGAGACCCCAGGCGGCCGCGGAACGTTATGGGTTGTTGATGATAATTATCTGTAATTGAATCACGAAAAGTCAAATTGTCTTAATTGAAATTCATTTAATTATCTTTACTTAAGTTACTTATTGAGTTTGAAGTAAGTCTAATGAAACTACTAAGTTAAATAAATTTGGTGTCACTGAGAAAGAAACTTTTTATTTGTTAAAGAAAATAAGTATTTTCTTTTCAAGTACATATTTATTTGTTTTACATTCATTTATCGATATTTATATAGATATCATTAAAAATGAATACAACATCAATTTTTTCAAGTCAATTTGTGTCTTTCAATGTTCAGGAATAGAAAAAAAACCGCTTTAGCTTTATCACATAAAAAGTATTTTCAACTTTAAATCTCAAATTACACAAAGCTTTCTTTATGAACAGCAAGACAACACAATAGAAGAAACATCAAAGTTATGACACCTTCATCTAAAGTGTCTTGTGTCTACGTCATGATACCATTTAGTTATAATACCCTTATAATTCTGCCGTTAGAGGCTGCTCTTTTATTCATCAAGTGGCCCTATCTTTTTAGGGTTCCGTAGCCAAATGGCAAAAAACGGAACCCTTATAGATTCGTCAAGTCTGTCTGTCTGTCTGTCTGTCCGTCCGTATGTCACAGCCAATTATTTCCGAAACTATAAGAACTATACTGTTGAAATTTGGTCAGTCGATGTATTCTGTGAACCGCATTAAGATTTTTACATAAAAATAGAAAAAAAAGACAATACATTTTGGGGGTGCCCATACTTGGAACTGAAAGTCAAAAAATTGTTATTCATCAAACCTATACGTGTGGGGTATCTATGGATAGGTGTTCAAAAATGATGTTGAGGTTTCTAATATAATTTTTTTCTAAAATGAATAGTTTGCGCGAGAAACACTTCCAAAGTGGAAAAATGTGCCCCCCCCCCCCTCTAACTTCTAAATTAAGAGAGTGCTAAAACTAAAAAAAAATATATGTTATACATTACCATGCAAACTACCAACGAAAATTGGTTTGAATGAGATCTAGTGAGTAGTTTTTTTTTAATACGTCATAAATCGTAACACGCAATTTACCTTTCATCCAATCAATACACTAGTATAAAAACATCGATGAAAGTTACAACGAACTACAAGAACTTTTATATGATGTTACTTGCTGATACGGAACCCTTCATGGGCGAGTCCGACTCGCACTTGGCCGCTTTTTTATACTGTGATACAATATACGAAAAATGCGTTGAAGGCAAAGAGGTGTGAGAAAAAAGGAATAAACGTTTCCTATACTTTAATGTTCCGTAGCCAAATGGCAAAAAACAGAACCCTTATAGATTCGTCAAGTCTGTCTGTCTGTCTGTCTGTCCGTCCGTATGTCACAGCCAATTATTTCCGAAACTATAAGAACTATACTGTTGAAATTTGGTCAGTCGATGTATTCTGTGAACCGCATTAAGATTTTTACATAAAAATAGAAAAAAAGCAATACATTTTGGGGGTCCCCATACTTGGAACTGAAACTCAAAAAATTTTTTTTCATCAAACCTATACGTGTGGGGGGGTATCTATGGATGTATGGTGTTCAAAAATGATGTTGAGGTTTCTAATATCATTTTTTTCTAAACTGAATAGTTTGGGCGAGAGATACTTCCAAAGTGGAAAAATGTGTGTGTGTCCCCCTCTAACTTCTAAACTAAGAGAGTTATAAAACTAAAAAAAATATATGTTGTACATTACCATGCAAACTACCAACGAAAATTGGTTTGAATGAGATCTAGTGAGTAGTTTTTTTTTAATACGTCATAAATCGTAACACGCAATTTACCTTTCATCCAATCAATACACTAGTATAAAAACATCGATGAAAGTTACAACGAACTACAAGAACTTTTATATGATGTTACTTGCCGATACGGAACCCTTCATGGGCGAGTCCGACTCGCACTTGGCCGCTTTTTTATACTGTGATACAATATACGAAAAATGCGTTGAAGGCAAAGAGGTGTGAGAAAAAAAGGAATAAACGTTTCCTATACTTTAATGAAATGTAATAAAACAATATTGTCTATACAAATAAATATAATTGAATTGTCTGTATGTAACATCAAATAAACAGATTTTTACGAAATGCTTAAGAAAGTATATAATGTACTTACAAGAAATATGTAATTTTTTAAATTTTCTCTGTCTGTCCGTCTGTTTGTTCCGGGTTATCTATGGAACGACTGGACCGATTTTGACGGAACTTCCACTGGCAGAAAGCTGATGATATAAGGAGTTACTTAGGCTAATTACTTTATGACTAGTTTCGCTCCACGGCGTTACTCGCAATTTACAAGAATAACCGCGGGTAAAACCGCGGGACTCAGCTAGTAATCATATAAGAGTAAATGAGAGGTAAAAATGTTGATATATAAAAACATAAAATACTTTAGGAAATATTGTATTAAGGTCTAAATGTAACAATTCTTGTATTTTTTTTTATATATCCTTATCTACCTATTTATATTGAATACATTCACAAAGATAATTAGCGATAGGCATGCCGAATATAAAAGAAATTGAATTTACGAAATAAAATATCAACGAAAACTAGAAAAGTAAACTTATGAAAAATTTTGTTACAATATTAAATGAGGCAAAACTTGAATAAATTAATTACTGCACTTGAGTTCTCTAAATAATACTCGTCTGTGGAAAAATGTAAAGTAAGTAAGCCATTTGCACATTATGTTAATTCTGTTGATTATCATGTTATTTGTATAAAATGTTTTACTGATGTACAATGACTTTATTCATTTATATTCTGTGATCATTAAACATATTTACTAAGCCTTTTCTTAGAAAGGAAAGGCCTACTATACCACGCCGACTAGAGCTACAGTTTGCTAAAGGATTTGCTTCAAATTTCATTCTCTTTGCGATGCTCTTGTTCTTGTCTTGTTATCTTGTCTCGGTAGTTTGCTTTCTTAGCGGACTGGATGCTCAGTTTTTTAAATTTTTCACCACACGGTCATGAAGTTAATTATAAAGTCAATATTTCATGCGTAAAGTTACCACAAACCGAACTCGAAACAGCATTAATTTTCACCAACCTTATTACTCTTATCCTTTTTCTAATAACAATAAGTAGAAAGTTAAAGTTGAAAAATTTGGACGGTTAGCAAGTTGTCGACTAAATCAGTTGGGGGGCTCTTACGAGCACCTGTACCACAGGTCCTGAATTATTGCACAAGTTCAAAACCTCTTTTTTCACTCACTTTATTAAAAGTTAAGTAAAGTTGCCGGCGATAATCTTTGAAGTTTTCGTGTCAAGTTGACACCTCGCGGTCGTAAGGTTGAAGCATTTTTTTATGAAACTTATATATGAATGTGAGTTGAATGTTTATATTTGAAATGCTAATGCATTATTCTTTGAGCATTATAGTCAGAAATATTGGGTGCCCTTATATGTTTAAGCTTGAAAATGGCGGTATTATAAATTACACTGTACAAACTTTCACTATTTTCCCGATTCTTTATTTTTAAGGATGAATTATTTAAAAAACTTTAGTAACAACAGCGTACTAGAAAACGTTGGTTCGCCTCCACGAGGTGGTTCTATGACCTCTATAACATTAGATTGTAAGGTGACTAAAAGGAGATAAGAGTATCTTCTTTTTGTTCGTGGTTAGCATTATTATTTAATTAAATTCTTCATTGTTAAAGTATGTTATAACAATGAAGAATTTAAAAAGTAACGCAAATGTACGGCAATAAGGAATATTATATGTAGGACGGAATTCGATTTAAGGGACAAATTCAGAGAAAACCACTCACATGACCAAACATTCGTATCATAACAGGAAGGTAACCCACAATTGGGAAAAGCAATTTTCCAATTAACAAGTTCTGTAGAGGTTTTCGCGTCGCCTAATACACAACCTATTTTCATTACGCTTATCCAGTTTTTCTCAGAAAGGTTTCATTGAACTTGTAATAAAGCATAGACCGTATTATAGCATATGTCACTTAATCTACGAAAATAAATTAAATTTAAGAGACGACTAAAGGAACAAAATAACAGAAGAAAAACTTGAAACAAACCCTTTACCTACCCGTCTGGCCAGCGTGGTATAGTAGGCCAAAACCTCCTTTTAAAGTAGAGGCCTATCAACAGCAGTTAAAGACTGTTGATGTTGGTTTATAATAAAAAAAAAATAAAAGCTTTTGACGGAAGTCTATATGGTACTTACAACAAAGTACTTCTGAGGTTTTGTTTCTCTATCTGTCCGTCTGTCTGTTTATCCGTCTATATGTTTGTTTGTTCCGGCTAATCTCTGGAAAGGCTCGAGTGATTTTGACACAGATGACTGTTTTATAAGGAGTAATTTAGGCTTATTTTTTTAGGGTAACTGATCCGCGCTGTGTTACTTGAGGTTGTTATTGTAGTACAGGTCAAGGTACAAATATCACATATAATACGAAGGTTTTTTTTTAGTCATGATTAAATGTGATTCAAGCTACGTCATCATCATCTTCCGAGGCTTTATTCCCAAGTTTATCTGGGGTCGGCTACTAGTTCAACCGGTTTTATCTGAATTTCAGTTTTTCCACAGAGCGACTGGCATCGGACCTCCGCAACCCTAAGGGAAAACTGAAATTCGAAGATTGAACTAGTTGTCAGTATATTTGAGGGCACTAACTTCCCAATACCGATTGCCATAGATGTTCATGACAACCGGGACCGACGGCTTTACGTGCTCACCGAGGCACGGGCGTGAATCACCTCCAAACTTCCAAACTCCGGGCTGCTATTAGGAATTTCATGGTAAGAAAAACCCAAAAACACTTTTTGGCCCGACCCGGGATTTCAATCCGAGACCGCTTGATTAGCAGTCGCATACGCTAACCACTAGACCAACGAGACTACAATGTAATAATAATATAAGCTATGTATAAAAATAAATATCTGTATTCCTTTTTGTTTGATTTACTAACCAAAGAGGAGGCATAATCTTCTAAATAAAAGAGGATCTGCCTTAAGTATTAATATTATTCAATTGTAAATTATATTTAATTACAAAAAAAAAAAAGTCATATTCCATGTAAGTCTAAGAAAGCGGAAGATATGATTTTTAAATGATTTTAACAACTTCGATACTTCAATAAAACTAAGATCACTGTACATCTCCCAGGAGCGAAGCAGTAACCATAAAAATGGGTAAAACTGCGAGGCACGGCTAGTAAAATATAAATTGAGGATGCCAGTTCTGAATTTTCAATGAAATTCAGGTGCTGTAAGTTGTAACCCAGTGAGTAGATTACGAGTATGGCCACAAGATATTTAGAGCATACCTCTTAAGTGAACGTATCAGATACTAACTTGTTTACTCAGAAGACAGTTACAAAATATTGCCTGTCCAGACTTTCTAGATATAGGTAGTACTTTTTTAAGCTCTTCTATGAATTTTCAATTTTCATTTGAACTCGGTTCTATAATATTTTAATAATATTAATAAGTGTACGTAGGAACTTGAGACAATAATGTGTTTTTAAATATGATACTGGAAGAACAAAAATAGCTACCGCACTAGGTGTATTAATAGCTCGATAGTATGATTCTTCTTCCTAGCCTTATTCCCAATATTATTTGGGGTCGGCTACTAGTTCAACCGGTTTTACCTAAATATCAGTTTTTCCACGGAGCGTTTGGCATCGGACCTCCGCAACCCTAAGGGAGAACTGAAATTCGAAGGTTGAACTAAAGCCGGTTCCAAAAATAACGGGTCAGTCACATAAACCCGAATATCTCCCGAACTACGTATGCCATCCTAATGAAACGAAGACTGTTCAATTGAGAATTTAATTATACAGATAAAAAATAAAATAAAACTTAGTTACACCCACAATATTAATCTTAAATTAAAAAAAAACTAAAGTAGTCATATTTTTCTTAAGATTACATTTTTTATGATTGTTTTTTTGCTGTTTTTCATCACTTTCTTCATTTAATACTTTGTATTGCCTCCACGAGCTCTTCTGACAGCTTCCAGGCGATTAGGCATGCTGTACACCAAATTTCGGAGCCGGTGCTGAGGAATACCTTCCCATTCCTCCACCAGTGCTTGTATGAGCTCGGGAAGCGTGATTGGTGGGGGGTTTCGACCTTTCACGCATCTCTGAAGCTCGTCCCAGGCGTGCTCGATGGGGTTTAAGTCCGGGCTTCGCGCTGGCCACTGCATGAGTTCGATACCGACCTCTTCAAGGTAGTCATGTACAATTCTGGCGGTATGGGGACGCGCATTATCATGCATTAATATGCCATGCCGGTCCATCCTGGCCATGAAAGGACCTACATGTTCATTGAGGATCTCTTCCACGTACCTCTCTGCATTTAGAGTTCCATTTTGAATGAGCACCAGCTCGGTGCGGGCCTCAGCAGAAATCCCAGCCCAAACTTGTACGGAGCCTCCACCGTACGCCACTTTTTCCTCCACACACGCTTGATGGAAGCGCTCCCCTGGTCTTCTGTACACCAACTGCCTACCATCATGCTTATAAAGCATGAATTTAGACTCGTCCGTGAACATTACCCTAGACCAATCGTCTAGTGTCCAGTTTAGGTGTTCGCGCACGTATCTCTGTCTTGCAATTCGATGTCCCCGTTCCAGTTTGGCGCCATTTGCGGGCCTCAATGGTTTCAAATTTGCTTCAGCAAGACGTCTTCTTACTGTTTGAGCGCTTAAATTGCCACCTCCAAAGCGAATAAAGTGAGTTTTTAGACCAACAGCAGTTTGAAAACGATTTTGGAGCATTGTAGCCACCAGTTGTCTGTCTTCCCTGGCCGTTGTGCATCTTGGTCTGCCATTTCCTGGTCTTCTAAGGTGTGATCCGGTCTCTTGGTACCGCTGGACTACCCGCTGAACAGTCGACAAAGATACACCAATGTTTCTGGCTGTTTCACGCTGGCTCCGCCCAAGTTCCAAAAAAGTTAGGATTCTGGTACATTCCTCTAGCGTGACTGCCATGCTTCACCTCACAGAATAATAATTATGCACGTGGAAGACGTTCACGATAATTTTTTTTGTGACAGAATAGAAATGGAAAGCATCCATAATGACATGAAACAAAAATTTTGTTTAAAAAAATAGTCATTTTTTTAAATTTTGTTTTTCTAATGAAGTTTTTTTCATCAACCAGTTTAAATAATATGCTATTAGAAGCGCAACTAAAAAGTCTTTATTCTGTTTTTTATTTCATTGATCTAGGTTTTACAGTTCTGGAGGTATTTCAATTTTTGTGACTGACCCGTAATTTTTGGAACCGAGTGTAGTTGTCAGTAAATTTGAGGGCACTGACTTCCCGATAACGATTGCTATAGATGTTCATGACAACCGGGACCGACGGTTGCTCAGCGCGGCACGGGCGTGAATCACCGCCAAACTTTCAAACTTCGGGCTGATATTAGGAATTTACTAAGAAAAACCCAAAAACACTTTTTGGCCCAAACCGGGATTAGAACCCGAGACCTCTTGATTAGTGGTCGCATACGCTATCCACTAGACCAACGAGGCAGTTCGATAGTATGGTTGTCAACAAAAAAACTTCTTTCACATATTTTATATTCCTGTATCACGAAGGATTAACATGAGATAAACATGAATAATACTCAGATTGAGACATAAATTCTAGGTCACAAAGTCTTGTACAACTGTACTCTACGCAAAAGGAAGCGACAAGGGAACCAATTATACACCTCCACGATCTCCATGCGGCTTTTTTTCATGAATATCGTTAAAAAAACGAAACATTGTTAATCTTTGGTAATTGCAACGTCTTTCTCAAACAAGTTTGTTTTTAACTATCCCATCAATTCGTACGTTTTACAATACGTGGTCTTTAAAGTCAAGTCACATTGAATCATAGTTTTTTACATAAAATAATAGCAAACTGTTTAGTAAATGAAGGCTATTGTTTAAGAAAACCTTAGTTTACATTTTAAATTTTAATATAACTAAACTAAAATATTCACGAAGAAAATAACCATGGAATTAAAATTTTCGAGTTAACAGACCAAAAATGTAAATCAAGAATGCGTGACTTCTCTTTCGGAATTTCAATTTTAAGCGTTAGGTAGTAAGTTTTCCTTTACCAAACCTTCAACATTTACAGATGATGTACTATTCTAATTCAAGGTAAAATAATTGAAAAATATTTGGAAGAAGTACCTATTAATTTTTTTATTCTAGTCATATAGTCAACATTTTGTTTTCCCAAGTCTATTTGAGCAATATTCTTAGGTCAGTATTGGGAAGTAAAAAAATATATTGTACTATGTGTGCGGCAAGTGCGGCTTATATCTTTTCCTAATATTATCTCAGAATTAATAAAAACCTCATAACACGTAAATAAATATTTCGGAAGAATGAGAAACAATATCATCTATTCCCAAACTAAGCAAAACTTGTTCTATGGGTACGAAACAAATGATAGAAATACAAAATTATATACCTTTTTGTTTACAGACGGATTAAGAATACAGAGTGTCACCACCCCTATTCATCCCGCGGGTGTCGTAAAAGGCGACTAAGGGATAAACTACGCAAGACAACATCAATGCAAAGAGAAGGAAAACTTGAAACCAACCCTATACCAACCCTAGGCCAAAGCCTCCTTTCTAAGGAGAGGCCTATGTCCAGCAGTGGACTGATAAAGGCTGGTGATGATGTGATGATGATACCTTTTTGTAATAATTTGTGATCAACAAGGCAGTCAGTGTTTCAATCTTTCAACATAAATTGGTCTATTAGACCTTAGTCTCTTCTTAATTACGTTTAGAGCTTGTCATATTTCATTTTAATTTATATTCATTTCAATTTACACACTTATTTGACTTTAGTAACAAAATTAACACAGAATAAATTTTATAACTTGACTAATTAGTATAAAAGTTACTTTGTGCTAACGGCAACTTTGTTGACATACAAAATAATTATTGTATTACTAGAAGTTCTTCATTTAATATTGGTATATAAAAGTTGATGTTTAAATGAGTTACACTCGGATGGTTGTGAACAGCTCTGACTTTGAATGTATTTGTTCTAGACGTAGCGACTCGTTATTTATATTGGCAACTAAATTAATTTCTTGTTTGTAACATTTTTCTCACTTTTCTTCTTTTGTTTTGAAATAAATTGCTGTGATGTTATTTTTTTCAGCTTATGTGCGTTCAATTTGTACATTAATAAATATTTTATTACTTTTAGGAGTCGTCGAACTGAACATTGTGATTTTGTATGCTCTTTGGTTGTAATAAACTATCGCAGTATACTATCATCTGTAAGAAAGAGTTGGGCTTCTGGAAACTGCCATAACGGTTTTTTGTCAAGTATGGATGTACTACAGATTCACGTAAATGGCTAATTACGGCTCTCTTAGGATAACAATTAGTATTTAAGGTAGAATAAAGATGACATCAGCCTTAAATAATACATTATATAAGCCCCTCCGTAGTTTAATATAAGCCCCTCCGTAGAACAGAAGTCCGAGTTACTATTACTACAGGACGGTGCATATAATCAGGATTGTAAAATGGTACAATAGTTGTTAGTTTCATACTTTAAAAAACGAGTAAAAAAATAAAAACCTCAAACACCAGTACAAAGCAATATAATCATGACTAGATACAACATCTCAAGCATCTACAAGTACAATTTTATTAGTACGCTTCATTTACTAAAATGGAAATAAAAAGGTACTTCAAAATAACAGAAACATTAAAGGGTATTACAAAATATTACAATAAATATGACTGATAAAATATTTCAAAGTGAATACAGTTCGTTATGGCTCTGAGCGAGCGACACTAAATGAAGTGACTCACAAATTGAATTGGATGTAATATGCAAAATGTTCTACCGTGCAAATTGTTTAATAGCCGCTAAAACGTGAAATATTTTCATTTTCGTGCACGATTAACTTTTGTAGTAGAATTAATAATTAAATTTGCCGACATTATTAATATTTCATGGTATTTTAAATTTTCGTGCTATTTCAATCGAAAATCAATGTTCAATGTTAAAATCGCATTAGTTATTTGATCCTTTAGTTGGATCTTTTCACCTCCATGTTTTTGTTACTTTAACTCTATAACCACTGATCTGGTCATAGCAATTTTACCTAGGTGTCACAGTATCTTAAACAGTTCATTATTTTCAACGTTTAATTAATAAATATACCTTTATCAGTTACTTCCTTATGTCTTACAATCAACATTAAAATTATTACAAAAATATTAAACAGTTATTAAAATATTAGTAGTATAATATTGTAGAAATAATAATAAATAATTACGACTTCTGACATACAGATACCATCTAGCTTCAAATTAAGTAGAGCCTGTACTGTGAAAACTTATATTGACTGACAGCATACTTATATTATACATCTTTTTATGAATATGCATACACATTTTACATAAAACTCTGAAACAAAGATTTGTAGATCATACAAAAACTTGGTCCAACATATGGGGGATTGAACTCGAGATCTCGAGCAGTCGACACCGACTAGTTCTATTCCTGCGTCACCGAGGCGGTCAAGACCATCTATTTATTTTAGACCTCGTGTATTTTCTTTAACAAACCTTGTGTTATAGGGAAGGAGTTCACACTCCAAATAGAAACAGTTCTCAACTGATTCAGTTGATGCTAAAAGAAAAGAAGCGCCGTTTTAATTATAAAAGCTAATATCATTGTTATTTAACAGCTTTATGAAAATTTGTCATGTTTTTTTTTAATATTACATAAATAGAGATGTTAAAAATTCTGGGCAGAAAGTTTAGGAAAATAAAAAGATGAGTTAAAAGTAAACAAGAGATATTGATTCGGTTAATTTACTGTTGATGATAGTTTTACATTTCTCAACACTAGTAGATTTTCCTATGCAGTAGGTATAGTACGAGCACGCAAATTTCATCACATATAGGCCGTCTCGACTGGGTTGCTATCTAATTTTTAACCGACTTCAAAAAAAAGGAGGAGATTCTCAATTCGTCGGAATCTTTTTTTTTTTTTTATGTATGTTCAGCGATAATTTCGTTGTTTATGAACCGATTTTAAAAATTCTTTTTGCATTGGAATGGGCGTAGCTTACAGATGGTCCCATCGTCATCATATCCAGATCTGATGATGGGATCCCAAGGAAATCAAGGGAACTCCTCAAATATCATAGGCACAATGTCGCGATTTGAGTTCTCGGAATAGTTATTCATTGAAGTCGGTTCCTTTTTGTTAAAATTATATAGTGAGTATGAAACTGGAGGCACATTTATTCAGAATCATCTCACTAGGCCATCATAGTGTGGGACACCTTCTGCATTGCATTGTTTGCATTTGCAACGAGTGTGGTGACCTCTACTCTTGGATTTCACTCATGCTTTCTATAAGGCAGGATAAAGTCGCTTTGGTAGGATTAAAAGTATATATTTAGGCCTATAATTTTAAACCTATATTTTATCTCATTATATATTTACCTCCTCGTCTGTCTAGTGGATACCGTATGCGACTGCTAATCAAGAGGTTTCAGGTTCGAATCTCGTTTCGCGCATAAAAAAGGGTTTTCTTAGGAAATTCCTAATAGCAGCCCGGAGTTTGGAAGTTTGGCGGTTATTTAAACCCGTGCCTCGGTGAGCACGTAAAGCCGTCGGTCCCGGTTGTCATGAACATCTATGGCAATCGTTATTGGGAAGTCAGTGCCCTCAAATATACTGACAACTAGTTCAATCTTCGAATTTCAATTATCGCTTAGGGTTGCGGAGGTCCGATGCCAGTGGCTCCGTGGAAAAACTGATATTCAGGTAAAACCGGTTGAACTAGTAGCCGATCCCAAATAATATCGGAAATAAGGCTAGAAAGAAGTAGAAGATATCTCAACATATATTATATCTACCAAATCTTATAACCAGACCTAAGTATTAAACTTTAAAACAGATCCCTATCGTCACATCAACTTAGAATCGTAAAGCCAGATACCGTACCCCCGTTTAAGACACGTTATTGCGATACAGCAACGCCATTACCAGACAAATGTTCTATTACAGAGCGGGGAAACAAAAAATAAGCTCAAATTCCCATTCGAGTGAACCCTTGAAGCGTCTAATTCAACAGATTCCAATGCAGTGACAAATGTTAGGTTTTTCTCAGTCCCGGATCTCGGGTGGGACTAAATGCATGGCCGTAAAATAAGCGGAGCGTAAAGCTTGGGAAATTTAAGTTTGACTAGCCATTTACGTATTTATAGGTTTCTTGTAATCCCTACTAATATTATAAATGCGAAAGTAACTCTGTCTGTCTGTCTGTTACGCTTTCACGCCTAAACCACTGAACCGATTTTGATGAAATTTTGTATGAAGATAGAACTGAACTTGGGAAAGGACATAGGCTACTTTTTACTGCAATAATCGAGTAACAAATTTTTTTTACCTTTTTACCTAGGTGATTTTAAAAATACATAAATCGTAGATGTCAAAATGTATCACTGTTTATCTCCTGTCAAAACTTCACAGGTTGCTAGGCATAACACACTTGCAAGGCAACCATAATGATAGTTTGTAAATGACATAAAGACCAGTAGACCAGAGTAGATAATTTTTGAAAACAAAATTAAAGTACGATGAAACCCATTGAAAAATTAGGAGACGATTATAAAAATGAAAGGAAAAATAATTTACGGGTGATCTGCGATCTGAGGGGAGTCGGGTAAGGGGGGCGGTTTTCGGGTCCTCCTCGGACGGGGCGTGAAAAAGCATCTCACTAAGCCGCCATAGTGTGGGCCGACATACATTATTGTCTGCATGCGCAGCAAGTGTTGGAGCCCCGACTCTTGGATTCTGCTCATGCTTTCCATCAGGCAGGGTAGAGTCACTTTGGATGGCTAAATATATAAAACAAAGGGTAAAAAACGGTTTATCTCAATTTCCGGCAAAACTACAAGTCCTATGGAAAAAAGTTAAATGGCAAAGTTGTAGGTAATTAAAAGATCTACAACTTTTTAGGGTTCCGAAGTTTATGACTTCGAACCCTTATAGATTCGTCATGTCCGTCTGTCCGTCCGTCCGTGCTTGACTTACCATCCAAACAGTAAGTGCTAGAAAGATGCAACTTTGTATGAATATGTATTGTAATTACGTCGACAAAGTGCTACAATAAAATTATGAAAAATAATGTTATTTGGGGTATCTACCCGACACGTAAAATGTGGATGTTTTATTTTCTCACGGCTACCCCATCAAAGGAGAGGCCTATGTCCAGCAGTGGACTGTTAAAGGCTGTTGATGATGATGATGATACCCCATCATGTGGGGTATCATTATATAGGTTTTTTAAAAACATTAAAAGGTTGTTAAGACGATTTTTTGATTTAGGAATTCGTTTGCGAGAAATTCCTGTTTAAAGGCCACTTTTTTGTAAAACCCATCCTCCCCCTCTAAAAGCTAAACGGCCAGCTCTAAAAATCTGGAAAAATTCGTGATAGTGGTCCATATAATGAACTTTATACTAATGAACTTAAAAACTATAATGAATTAGACGACTTTGTTAGTTCAGGAGTTACAGAGGCTTAACTTCTACAATGCGCTTACTTGGAAAACGTCATACAAAATTAACTCATTAATACGTAAACATTACAATTATCCATTGGATACAATTTCTAATCCACGTAAAATTATGGGTGACTGAGGAACCCTTTCCTGTGCGTGGCCTGACACTCACTTGGTCGATTTTTTATTTACACTTTTTTCACATAACCTCAAATTATATGTGAAAAATTAATAATAGTTTTTGGTTTTCTATTTTTATCTTTTACAAATAAAATCATTTTTAAACGAAGTTTAGTGAAAACTTACCTTTTTATGTCCCGAATACACTGTAATTTTTTTGGTTTGAAATATTGAATTTTTTCACCCTATTTGGACTTAATAGCGAAACTTCAGCTGTCAAAATATCTACTTTTTTCAAAAAATTGTGGTGTTTTCTGTTTGATGAAATCTCTGCTTTCCGATGGTGTAATCCGTACCAATATTATAAAAGCGAAAGTAACTCTGTCTGTCTGTTACGCTTTCACCTAAACCACTGAACCGATTTTGATGTAATTTGGTATGAAGATAGAACTGAACTTGGGAAAGGACATAGGATACTTTTTATCGCTAAAGTAAAAAAGGTAGAAGGGTTTGAAATAGGGGACGAAACTTTGTGTCAAAGTTCCTTATTATCAAACATAAAATGATGTAAGATTGTTTAATATACCCATACCGTGTCGCGCGATATAAACGAATTCCACGCGGGCGAAGCCGCGGGCGGAAAGCTAGTATAAAAATAATATTATTATGACTCCTTATTATTTTAAGAAATTATTTATGTTGAAAGCCGTAATATATGGCCTCTTATTTCCTTTTTTCACTAAACTACAAGTTACTACAACTTATATTATATACTATTTTTGATTGCTTTAAATTCAAGTATTTTTAGGGTTCCGTAGCCAAATAGCAAAAAACGGAACCCTTATAGATTCGTCGAGTCTGTCTGTCTGTCTGTCTGTCCGTCCGTATGTCACAGCCAATTTTTTCCGAAACTATAAGAGCTATAATGCTGAAATTTGGTCAGTCGATGTATTCTGTGAACCGCATTAAGGTTTTAACACAAAAAAAAAACAATACATTAAGGGGTCCCCATACTTGGAACTGAAACTCAAAATTTTTTTTTTCATCAAACCCTTAAGTTGGATAGGTGTTGAGGTTTTTTATATATGTTTTTTCTAAACTGAATAGTTTGCGCGAAGGACACTTTCAAAGTGGAAAAATGTGTGTCCCCCCCCCTGTAACTTCTAAAATAAGAATGATAAAACTAAAAAATATATATATTGTACATTACCATGCAAACTACAAACGAAAATTGGTTTGAACGAGATCTAGTTAGTAGTTTTTTTTAATACGTCATAAATCGTAAAACGCAATTTACCTTTCATTCAATCAATACACTAGTATAAAAACATCGATCAAAGTCACAACCAACTACAATAACTTTTTGATGTTACTTGCTGATACGGAACCCTTCATGGGCGAGTCCGACTCGCACTTGGCAGCTTTTTTTTAATGTAGATTCAACTGTTATGTTATAATTTTGTGTTTTCATTGATTAGAGAGGGCTCAGTTTAGAATTATTAACGTTAGTGTGTTAAAATTTGTTACAAAGGATTCATTTTTTTGTAAAATTACTTATTTTAAATTACTAACAAAAAAACTCCCAGCCTGTCCTTTATACTGTAACAAGAATGTATTTATTTCAATCTAAATGTTTGTGTGATCCACAAATATTTGTTTCGGATTTTGGGTGTTTTCTATGTATAATATAATATCTTTTGTCATGTAAATACATACGCATTTACAAAACAAAAAGTACTGATGGTTATGTATTTATATGAGTTTTCTAGTACACATAATACCAGCTCTGTTTAGTTTGGGACTAGATGGCGTCGTGTAAGATGTCCGATTTTTTATTTTATTTTATTTAAAACAAATTAACTGCTAATCCGCTGCTTTTATAGCTTTCAGCGAGAACTCACAAAAACCGGTCCTAAGCGGAAATTCAAATTGAATGACAATAAGATTGACGGGCCGCAGCTTGATAGCAGACCCATTTCATTTCGCAAAGGTTTTATATACAGCTTGAAGAGACATATTACTTTCTCGACGTCACACGATACGTATTCGAAACGTGTTGATGCATATCCTCGGTTCTGTTCTCTTTTGCTCGAAATATTGTCAGGATCAACGCGGGATAATCGTAGGCGTTGTCCTATTATTGTCCTAGGCGTGTACGTGATTTTATAAAGGGATTTTGGGATACTGTCTTTCGGCTGACAGGAATTTGGGACGGTTTTTTGTGAAACTGAATTTTAATTTATTATTGGATGTCAAGATAGTGTCGCGCGGAAATTAAATAGAACTGAAATAATCTAGATTGGTACAAGGCGAAACCTACGCTATTTACTACGCATTTTCCATGGCCTTTGTCTAGTCTTAAAATGATTGTATTTTTAAGTAGCATTGGCGTCAGAATCGTGACTCAGTTTTAGAAGAAACTAGTCTAGAAAGAGTAGAAAAATTGTACTACTATTAAAGTGACTCTACTCGGCCTGATGCAAAGAAAAAGAAATAGAATCTTAGAGAAGTGGTCACCATATTAAGAGTGCCGACAATACTGGTGACCCACACTATGGCAGTCTAGTGAGATGCTTCTACATCATTAGGTTCAGGTCTCACACTCACCAAAGAAATAGGTGCTGGCCGAGATCAGGTTGGGTACTTGCAAGACTGACCGAAGGCCTCCAAATAAGCTTTAGGACTGCTATCAAATGTTGATGATAACATCTGAGACCGACTTCCTAACATAACCTCCGAATCACGAAAACGTTCAAAGCAAATCTTGCCTCAAACGGTCACCTAAACTGGTGGGTCTGACCTAAACGTTGTTGTATATCACAGCTATTCAAAATGTGGTTTTCATAGAAGAAAAAGCTTAGTATAAAATTAAAATTTAGTATTGGAATTAAGATGATTAGAAGAATATTAGCATCTTCAATATTTTAAACAAATTTTGTTTCATAGGCAGTACCTTAGGGTTGAGGAATTTTGATCACCTAAATTATTCAAGAAACTAACGCACGTTGTAAGTTAGTAGTTTACATTATAACTAATACAGATAAATTTGAAGCTCAACTGCCTTATAGTCTTAACTATTAAAATATTTAATTGTCTTATGTATATATTACTCGCTTTTGCCGACCGGTGCCCCTACGTAAACATATACGTGTATTGTATATCGCGGTAATCATTTTGCTGATTAATATATAACCTATGGGTTCTTGAGTAGAGACGTCGGATTTAATGGATCTAGATACATAGAAACTGACAATCTTTATTGTTTTATAACATATTAGTATGGATACAAGAACAAGTGGGGTAGTAAGGAACTAGTTCTACTACCACTTCAGGTTTGTATTATTTTTATCTAGCAGAATTACTATTTGTTTAATTAAACTTAAAAGTGAACTAATTAATTTGTAAACATTACATCGTAAATATACATTTACTAGCTCCTGGCGGCCGCCCGCAACTTAGAACATTGGGAGTAAACAATTTGTATGACATTTTTTGTTATATTATATAAAAAATAAAGTTTGTATGAAAACGTAAGGTACACAGTTAGGTCGTACACCTAATAAGTATTTTTAATATCATCTCTTATTTCCACAACGTTCTCCAATCTCGAAAACATAAATAAATATATAAATTATATTCTCATCATATTACATAGTATTAAGGTTACCAGACTATTTAGCCGTAGGTGTAAGTGGACAACGTCGGGGTCCCAGGGTTTCCCTTCCGAGGGTGCACCTAGTTCCCCGACTTCTAGTGTGCGAATATGAATGTGATTTCTAGTAGAAGGCGTGCGGTTTTGGTCGGTTCGAGTCCGACATAGCCGCCATTGTGTGGCATCCGGGGGGATTTTCGCAAGATAAAAAAAGGTGTGAGTTGACAGATGCACTCACTTAGTATCGCTGAAACGAATGTTCGTTTGTAATTACTAAAGTTAGTAAAAAACATATTTGTATTATAAAAAGTTAACATAAATATCTCTAATTCTATTACCATTTCCAGGTTATCAGTTTCGTTTAAATTTGCTATCGAATCTTTTTCTTGAAATTCTAAATAAATCAATTAAATATTTGATACGTATGATAACTGTTATATCGAAGGAATCCCTCTATACCTACCCGTGTTTTATACATTCATACAATTCTCAAAAAACTTTTAATCTCATTGAGTAAATAAAAAATCAGATTATTCGTATAGAGTCACAGATTGATCGATTTAATTTACACTTCTGGAGTCTCGACCTAAATAATTTACTCTTGGGACGCCCTGTTCTTTGGCGGATTAAGTAAAAAAAATCGCCATCCATTTGTATCCAATTTAAAATCAAATTAGAAGTAAATACACTTTCTGTTTTATCCAATCACGTGCGATCCCTAGTATCGCTTAAGTTCGCGTGGCGCGGTAAAGGAAAATTCCCCTTTTCCCCAGCCGGGTGGGAGATTTACCCCAAATCGAATTCCGTTCTCCATCCGAAATGGCCTTAATTTAACGGACGAATTTGTCTAATTCCAATTCTTATGCTGTGACAAATGTAGTGATTTTTATTCCGGCTTCGTCTCTTTTTTCAAAGTTTCGGAAAACGACAACGTTCCTTTTTACGCTTTGGGGTTTAAACCTTAATTCGACAAAGGATAAAAGAAAGTTCGCAACTTTGGAAATCAATTTACTTTTAGATGTATATATAGATGTATTGGATAATCTAATTTATGATCACTAATGATTGTTCAAATTATGAAGCAGTTCTATTGTCGATAATTTTTGTGATGATGATAGTCAAACACTGATAGTATTTGATTTGATTGTAATTCACCACCAATTTAAAAAAATACAAACATCAATTCAATGATTTCACCACGGCAAATGTGTATTTATTTCTTGCAGAGTTTCAATAAGCTATGAAGAAAAGATACATAATCATACAGAAAAGGTAATATGATCTATTTAGTTTATTCTACTTCGGCAATAAGAACCAGCCTTGTTATTACAAGCCCATTGTACAAGCTGTTTACAGACACCACCTAAGGCGAGACAGCAACGCAAAGTGAGAACTTAAAATATTATATAAAACGCATAGTATTTCTGTTTGTAGTATGTACCTACGTGTGATTGAATAGTGCTACTACTGGTTCTCACTTTTTATCTGTAAACGATTTGAATATCGACTTTGATGAATTTTTTTTTTTATATATTTTATTAAATTAACGTTATATATAGCTTCTGTTATTGATTACTAATTCAAAGTTTTCGGTTTCGAGGCGCTTTCAAAGTCACCGTGTATATATGATAAAATGTGTTTTTATTGTTTTTAATATTTACTTAAAAGATTCAACATTTTGAGCGGGGGATGGCGTCGGTGTCTGTCACACAGTATTTACTAGCTCAGACATCGTCGTTTTTCACTCTATCTGTTTATGTGAAATTTGAAATTATGTTTACCAAATAGTTATAGTTAGATTAAGATAGAAAATCTGTACCTCCTTTTTGATCCAATAAATATTATTATTATTATTATGGCACAAAGACGACAGCACTGTGTTTTATATTAATGAACATTTTATAGCGTGTTGTGGTTACGCCACGATTCTCTACTGGTGTCTGACCCGGCCCTTATGGTACTAACCTATTTTAAAATACTTTTAAGTCAGAATTTTGCCCTGAAGGTAGGGTTTGTTTTGCATATAACTAGAAGTGAATCTTTTACAAAATTACTCTCATCCCACAAAAACATTGTATTCGTAATAATCTTGTGTTGTTTTTCTATGGTGACGAGGGTTCGGAGCCCCTTAGGGATTAACTGTATTATTCACGTAAAATGACCATGTTTGCTTCTATTACGAAGGCTTTTCCATTTTAGGTGGGAGTGATTATTGATATCTGTGAATTTATTTCTTATTATGTTTTTTTCGGACATCTTACACAACGCCATCTAATCCCAAAATAATAATAATAATAAATATTTCGGACATTTTGCACACAACGCCATCTAGTCCCCAAACTAAGCAGAGCTTGTATTATGGGTAACTAGACAACTGAGAAAAATATATAAACATTTTTTTTTTGTAAATACATACACATTTTACTTATACATAGAAAACATCCAAACACCATAACAAATATTTGTGGATCACACAAACATTTGGTACGACACAGGAATCGAACACGATACCACAAGAACAGGATTCGAATACGCTACCACTGGACAACAGAAGATGTCTATTAAAAGTAATTTAGTTGCAAGCTAGGGTTTATAATGTTACAGCGATGACTTCGAAACTAAACCACAAGATAGATTCAGGGTAACTATTATGATGGACATACATTTTGAATCTTAATTTACTCCATAGTACGACTTCAGGAATCAAGCACATTGAGTGCTTGAAAGTGTTAATCATCATCATCAGCTTATCGTAGTCAACTGTTGGAAACAGACCACTGTTATCGAACGTAATTTCGATCACTTTTGGGTTACTTGCATCCAGCTCCTGCCAGTTATACTTCGCAAATCGACACTCCATCTAGCCTGTGAGCATTCTGAACTAAGTTTATTGAGACGCGTTCTCTACGCAACAATTCGTACACATGTAAAACGATCGTCCGTCCCTATGTACTAACACGTAGCAATAAAAACAAAGAACTCAATGAAAACCTTAAAAACTACTTTTATATCAAATGTCCTATATTGTAACATCTTCTTATATATAAAATTCTCGTGTCACAATGTTCGTTCCCATACTGCTCCGAAACGGCTGGACAGACTTGTATGAAATTTTGTGTGCATATCGGGTAGGTCTGAGAATCGGCTATTATCTATTTTTGATACCCCTCAAACGCGTAATTATTATTATTATTCTCTTTATTTGATAATATTTACATATAAATTACATTTTTAAATATAAATATAAAAAATACATTTAAAAATATAAAAAATAGTAGACCACCGACTTCGAGTACAGGGACCAAGAAACCGGTGGTTAGGGCTCCAAAGACAGGAACCTCCTCACTATACGTGCCGTGTCAAGGAGGACATTTATTATACATTATTATTATTATGATTATAAATATTGTTATATAAATATGTGTAATGCGTTTACCTTTTTGGGCTTATACTTTCTTTTTTTTTCTTTCTTTTCTTTTCTTTCTTTCTTTCTCTATCATTTTGCTCTATAAAGTTACGGTATCTATATTTTTGTCTTGAAATAAATCTTGAATACTTTAATTTTGATCCTGTTTGCCTTACTGTAATATAATAAAATTATATATGAGGCAAACGTTACGAAAGTATTACGTTACTCACGATAAAATATTATTGAGCTTATATAACAATATTTTGACGGAAGCACGGCAGACTAATATTATTCTATTAGAAAAAATACATGCTAAAAATGACTTTTTAGATTAAATTGGATGGAGTTAAATGCGTGAAAGTCTGAATAGTAGGGAGTACGTTTTTGGATTTCAATTAGAATTCTAATAAAGTTAGACCAGGAATCAAATAAATCGTCTTATTAATTGCTCTAATTAATATGTAATTGACACTCACACAGAAGACCATCCTAATAATGACAACATTCTTGCTGTCGTATTTCGTTGGTGAGTGTGAGACCGGAGGCCCAATCATTCTGCATCATTCTTTCGGTCTCTGGAGGCCGGGAGAGTGATGCAGAAACATCTGACCTGGCCGCCATGGTATGGGTCACCATGCTACATTGCCTACCCTCACAATGAGTATGGTGACCCCTACTTCTGGATTCTACTTTCAGTCACTTTGGTAAATTGGCTTAAATAAAAAAAAAGGTATAACAAAGAGTATGGGGGAAACCAATTCTGTTATATATTGTAGGAACTTTGTACAATATTATTCTTTCTCCGTAATAATTCTAATTTGATAGAAACAGAAATCTAAATTAGGTCGTTCAAACATGAACTTAACTAGTTAATAAGATATCAAAAGGGCAAATGTTTCAGAGACACGAGCCAATATTGACTGTTAAGTTGTCTTTGAGAATTAAGTGTTGATTTTCATTTCGGAGGGCGCTTCTTGGCAGATAATGTTAAAAGTAAACGAGAGTTTCACATCAAAGGTAAAAAGGTACAGGATAGGCAATAGATTTGTTCAAAACTTAAAAGTGAATGTTCGGTTTTAGATACCTGTTTTATTAATTTATAAGGACCAATTTTGTAAATTTTGCTGACTTGGGGTTACGTATTTAGTTTGGGAAATAGCTACAATAACATAACATAAGAAACCGAATTGCTAAATATTTGTTTATTTTCAGTCTATTTTTTTTTATTATTGAATGGTAATCATTAAATAATAATGAGGAGTGGTCACACTTCGTATTCTTAATCCTTAAAATTATTTACTCTTAGTCTTGAAAACTAGAAAAATCATATCACATTTATAATATTAGTAAGGATGATACTCTGAAAGTTATAAAATCATAAGAATCGCATAATAAGGTGCTTTTGACTGTAAGAAGTTCCAAGATTTTCCTTAAATTTTCTAAAAATAAAACAGCAAACGCTACCTAGGGTGCCATAAAAGCAAAATATGTGATGAATATCAAATATCGGTGACGCTGCGGAAAGCAGACATACGTTCT
Organism: Phragmatobia fuliginosa; assembly: GCA_932526445.1. Taxonomy (NCBI): domain Eukaryota; kingdom Metazoa; phylum Arthropoda; class Insecta; order Lepidoptera; family Erebidae; genus Phragmatobia; species Phragmatobia fuliginosa. The sequence goes on from OW052061.1 coordinate 20,523,854, forward strand.
ATTGAAGAGGAAAGTCGCGTTAAACCATGTCAACTGTATTTGGCAGCAACCCTTACATTTAGGGTTGGCAAAGCTAGTTTTCGGCTCCCGAAGAACGTCACTTGTCACACCATGATAAGATTGTGTTACAAATTGCGTTAGGTTGTCACTTGCAATTTTATTAAATACTTTTTAGGGTTCCGTAGATCATGACTCGGAGCCCTAATATTTTTACAAGTCGGACCGTACGTCGTAGAGTTACCGTCGAAACGGTTAGTGCTAGAAAGAACACTTTAACTATAAAACTTTGAATGATCATGAAAAATGATTTTATTTACAAAATTGATAATATTTTCGAAAACATTTGAGGTAGCACCTAATAATCTAAATTGTCTAACCAATGGTGAAAACATTTTTTAAATTGGTTGACAATTGGTGAAAATTGTGAAAATTGAAAATGGTGAAAATTTACAAATTAAAAATAAATAAATATATAGACGTAGTATATTTGACGATGTATAATTGCGGAGTTGTATCAAAGGTAAGTTGTCAATAAATTAACATTATAGGTTCGTGAGTTTTCTTTTTTTCTAAAATTTCTAAATTCAGTTTTAATGGTTTCGGTGGTTGGGGTTGCTGCTGTATCTATTTGTGAGCACGATTGGTACAACCCGCTCGAAACGTCGTGACTAAGAAGGTGTTGTAATCTTTTAACTAATTTGATCGCGAATATGTTCTGCAATACAAGAATTATAATATAAAAGTTGCGGAGTCTAAAACATTTTTTTTTGGAATATCCATATCTAAGAACTATTATTTGATTAGCTGATATAGAAGCTTTCAGCGAATATAGAACTTAAGAACTATCAGTTCTGTGTTCAAATATAAGCATTGTTAGCTACTGTCACTTAGTATTTTGTTTCTAAATGTGATTATTTGACAATAAATCTATATTCTGTCAGTTTTGTTATAATTATCTTTTTTATTTAATAAACAACTATAGCATTAGGAATGTAACCTATGTAAGGGGATACTTGTGGGGGATATAGGAATTTATAAAATGAAGCTTTTGTACATTTCAACATTAAGAGTTAGAATAACGATTTGTAAATCTCTAAAGTGTTGTTGTTTTATGTGGGTACCGTTACCTATAACATTAATCGTATTAGGAACCTGAGAGGTGACTTAAGCAAGGAGGCTTAACTACTGCATCATTCGTGCAAATTATATATAAGTACAATAATGATGAATGTGTGTAATTTTTAAAATTAGATTTTTGTAACTCAGTGCTAGTTAAACTTGATTCAGAGATACCCGGTATACTTATCAATCATATCTGACTGACTAAACGTTTGGCCTGGTGGTTTAAGTAGTGGCCACGATGCTTTCTACTTTGCCAAGTGTCGTGGGTTCAAAACCCGGTTTTTGAAATGGCTTTTGCTCCATTCATATCACACTGCAAAAAGCAACAATAAAATTGCATTTCACCTCTTATCCGTTAAGCTGTGTTATCCCATATGCGCCGAAATGTGGATCTTGCACTATTAGTTTAAACTCAAAAGTTTTTATATCAGACAATTATGAATACCCACATATAATAATAGATATGTAAACAATACTTATCTAGTTAATTACCGGTGATCTATGAAAAACACGTCATAAATGAAAGCAGCTCCTATAGATATACGCGGATAGAATATTAACTTAGCCCTTAATTTCACTTATAACTCACACAATCTTTGTTTTTGCTGATTCAGTTGGGGTGCGTATACATCAACTTGTAATGTCTACACTGAGAGGAGCGAGGGGAAAATTCATTAAAATTGTTGTATGAGAGAGATCCATTAAAAATGAATGCTTCTTCCCTGCAGACATTTTTCCTTGAAATAAATAGATCCGATTCTTAATATGGGCAAATGCTACAATGAGGCCAGTTTTTTTAAGTGAATATATAAATATTTCTAACAAAAATGTTTTAGACATTTCAGACATGTGTCACCGAGGCAGTCTGAAGGGACAGTGTTCATATTCGAAGTATTTAATATCTATTCATGACATTATTTTCCCAATGATATTTCATTTTGAAGCTAGACTATACTTGTAACTTTAGCACTGCAATATCAACAGACCTTTATTTAAGCCATTGACTCTATAGAGATATCAAAATAGGGACAGTATTTTGCTTCCAACGCAATTTGTGATTATTCTTAGAATATAAATATTTTTCTTTTTAGCTTAACATTATTTTTAAGAAAGCGGATACCCAGTGTTTGTTTTACGAAGAGGGAGTCAGTTGCTATGTCATGCAATTACCAACGTGCTCACGAAGCGCCAGTCATGCTCAGTTCCCTTCGCGTTCTTCTGAGGTCGCCCGGGAATATGTTAAAGTTATATTTAAACAAGTCTTTATTTAACCAGCAATGTAAGTAAAAATGTAAAAGGTCACGTCACAATAAATTTTACAAAAATGGCAGTTACTATCTATACGAATGAAATGAGGTGATCCGTCAGAGAACTAAGGTCATCGACTTAGCCCACCGGATTAGCAAGCTGAAGTGGCAGTGGGCTCGCCATATTAGCCGCAGAACTGATGGCCGTTGGGGCAGAAGAGTTCTTGAGTGGAGACCGCGTCTCGGTAAACGTAGTGTAGGACGCCCACAGGCGAGTCCACCTCGCCTGTGGGCGTCCTACACTACGTGATGACCTGCGTAAGATGGCTGGCAGGAGCTGGATGCGAGAAGCCCAAAATCGATCACAGTGGTGTGCAATGGGAGAGGCCTATGTCCAGCAGTGGACTGCGATAGGCTGATGATGATGATGATCTATACGAATAAATAAAAACGAGGTGTCTGTTTGTAATTTCAAATTAACAGCATTTCACTAAATGTACATGAAAGTTTGTACAGTGATTACTTAAAAAATAAGTTTGTCTGTTTATTTTTCCCGCTTGGACAGGATCTATTGGAGGTCTAATAATGCAGAAGCTTTTTTTATTATTATTCTTTAATCACATATAAATTACATTTTTTTTACAATGTCTCTAATCGCCAAACTATTCTAACAGTTGTATGTACTTATGTACTTTAATGCTACTTTTTAAACTATTACTACAACGGTATAATAACTAAAAAAATAAAATAAACCATATCTAAGAAACAAACAATACATAAATTTGTATAACCTCAGTATTTTTGGGCACTTGCTTCCTTAATTAAGTACACGTTTTAATCTATTACCATATCCAAACATTTCTTTTAGTCTTATTTTAAGTTTAAATTTACATTTTACTAGCATCACAATAGTGTGGGTCAACATAGCTCTTTGTCTGTTTTTTTATAATAAATGTGGTGGTATAAGCAGTATTTACTATGAGTGTCATTTTATAACATCCTGAACTAAAATCTTGTGCTGACGACTGCCTTGTTGGTCTAGTGGTAAGCGTATGCGGCTGCTGATCTAGAGGTCTCGGGTTCGATTCCCGGATCATACCAAATATTTGTGTGTACCACAAATATTTGTTTCGGAGTCTGGGTGTTTTCTATGTATAATATGTATGTATTTACAAAAAAAAAGTATGTTTATGTATTTATATCAGTTGTTTAGTACCCATAACACAAGCTCTGCTTACTTTGGGACTAAATGATGTTGTGTGTAAGATGTCCAAAATATTTATTTATTATTTATTTATGATATTACTAACTAATACAAACACGTCTACACACAAACACATTATGTGAGTGCTAACATTACCATATTTCAAACTGTTGTGGTAACAAGTTATATAACAGGTCTAATTTCCATAGTGCGAATGCCAATGTTTGACTTTGAAATTCAACTAATATCATATTGGAATTTAATAGGATTTGTGAAACTAAAACGGCAATTCTCGATGAGAGTAAGTTTATGATGTGGTATGTAACTAGAGTGTGCTAGAAATGGAGATGGATTATATTGCCACTTATAAGGACTTTGAATATATTGGAATTAGATAGCAGATCAATTACACCAATATAATCTTTTTTTTTTTTTTTGACATCTGACACACAACATCATCTAGTCCCAAGCTAAGCAGAGCTTGTGTTATGGGTACAAGACAAATGATATAAATACATAAACATACTTTTTTTTTGTAAATACATACATAGATATTATACATAGAAAACACACAGACTCCGAAACAAATATTTGTGAATCACACAAATAATATTTGGTCCGACCCGGGAATCGAACCCGAGACCTCTTGATCAGCAGCCGCATACGCTAACCACTAGACCAACGAGGCAGTATATCATTAGTATATAATCATAATTGAATAGTGTGTTTTTAGGTCTAAAACTCGATTGAGGAGACACCTCAGAAGGCAACTTTTATTGATATCAACGACTACTATTGCGTTTACATTTATGCTTTCTATCAGGCAGAATAGTCACTTTGGTAGGCTTAAATACATAAAAAAATGCATTGTCACGCGATATACGCAATATATATATGTCTGCAAAATTTCAGCGTAATCAGTTGAGGTTTTCTATTTCAAAACGAATTACAAGATTTCACCCGAAGAAACAAAATTACTTGCATTGCATGTTAATCAGAAGAATGTAAAAATAGTCTTAGCGTTAAAAACTGCACATGATCAATTTCCATCATAAATGCACGAGTGATGATGTCAATGTTTCTTTGCTCTTCCTCCAACATCATCCTGAATGTCTTTTCAGATAGGTGGGATAGACACCCCCCTCATGTCAAGGTGGTTGTACGTCCATACTTATTAATATGCATGTACTTTGTACTTAGATATATGTTTTATAGTTACACTAGGTAAAGTCACTGTAATTAACACAATATAGAATCAGTTGAGTCCCAACTAAAGAATTTAAATTTTATATGACCTTTAAACTTTAAAACATTTTTAAAAACAATACACACTTTATCCATCAAATATAAGTAGTCATTAATTGGTTTATGTTCTTCATGATGTAGTTTGTTTTTTAAACATGATTTTATAATAACGTGCAGAAGTTCGTTAATTACAATTACACATTTATGGAAATTACAACCCATTCACGCGTAACAATATGATTCTGATTAAGTAAAATATGCATCGAAATCGACCACAGTTATCATAAAGTATTCGCGTTGTTGTACATGAAGCCAAACAGGGATAAATGTGGCCGTTCATGTATTGTTTTCAATTTTAATAATGACTTCATTATTAAAATGATAATTGATAATGAAAAATGTTTTGGAGTGGTGACAATGTATGAAAAGATAGAACGTGAGTAGGCTCTCCATAAAGAGGTTTGATGCAGGTCATCAATAATTGGAGAAGGAAGCCTTAAGATGCGTGCAAGAAAGGACCAGTTATTAGGGAAATTATTGGGAGAGGACAAAGTGGCTATATCCACAGTGGACGTCCTTAAACTGAGATTAAGAAGCTGTTTATTTACATATAGAGCGCATTAAAGCAATAAAAGTGACATTCAAAAAGGGGAGTAGAAGGTCAGCATATCTTCAGATTCTCATTTTTTTCTTTTACCATTCTTGGAGGGAAATGAGTATACATATACCCAGATAATGGTGATCCGTATACGTCCGCATTTGGTGTATCTAAGTTGCAATGTACTTGTTATTGGATAGATCAAAAATAAATATGAATATACTGAAATTCAAAATAATTTATCGATAGTGATATTATCAAAGGCCGTGATAGACTGTGCCATTATCATGCACTTTTTAGCTTTCGGCTCATCAAATAAACATTTTCTCGATGTGCATTGAAAAACAAATTCTATTCTATTTAATTCTAGTTTAAACTCCATATTGTCGACATTTTCCACTGTCAATGCATACTATAAGCAATCAACCAGTCGAATGTAAAACAGTTTAACTAACATTCGACGAATCCATGGAGAATTAATTTCCAATGTTGATGATAATGAACTCGCCGGCTCGGACCATTTGCGTCGATATACTGGTGTCGTTTGTTGCAATAAACGCCATTTGCAAAAACCAAATAAACCCACCAAACTAGTGTGAACTAGCCACAAAGATTGATACTGTTGTTATTTACGCAACTTTTTTTTTTAATTTGTAAGCAACGCTCTACAGTGTTCTCGTAATAGATATTTAGCTATCCTGTTATACAATAAACGACGCGACTGTCCTCACTTTGCCGGAAACGGGCCCTAAGCTTCTTCGGGTATATTATGCGGACCTCAAAGCACAGTCTGGACGGCAGGCGTGCTCGAGGCAGGGCACCTACACGTTGCAGTGATACTGTGAAGGAGGCGGTGGGTGGCAGCATGCACCGTGCGGTCCACTCTGCGTATAACCGCAAGCTTATAACTTATGGTCGCCATCCTCAGCATTGAGGAAACGACGAAGAAGAAGAAGTTATATAATGGCTTAGATTTCTTACTAATATTATAAAGCTAAAGAATTTGTTTGTTTGGTTAGAAGCGCTAATCACTAGATCAACTGGTTTCGATATGAAAAGTTATTTTAGTTTTAGGGAACCGAGTTATCAACAAGAGTTATAGGTTATTTATCATCGCGTTATGTCTAATAAGAGTGAAGGATTAATAAGATGTTTTGATAAAACAGGGAAAAAATATTCCTTTTGAGAGCTTCCATAGCGTGTAGTGCGTTTGGTTTACTTTCGCAAAAAATGTTGCTTTAAAAAGTAATCATTAAAATTATTTTAATGACTAAAACTTGGTCAACCACAGCACTTCCAGATTCCGTATAAGGTGTAGATGTGTATCTTTAGTTTCAGTAATATTAAGACTTCAGATCATCTTAATTCAGTTATAATTGAAGTTTTTGGAGATAGGTCTGTTTGTCTTAAAATTACAATTTGTCAAAGTTTAATACACCAGAAGCGACTAGTAAACTGGAGTCCCTTTCGTGACAAAATAAAAATGCGAAGTATCAGCACCCATATTAATCCCATGGATGTTGCAAGAGCTGATTGAGGGAGCAAAGAGGACAAAAAACTTGATTACGTACGATTTAATTTAAGTTTATTTTTCGATTTATCTCGCCAGGCAAAACTTACGTTTCTAAGGAAAGGCCTATCCTTAGCCAGTAACTTGCTGTAGTGTGCAGTAAGGCTGTAGATAAACTTATAGTGACAATACACTTTTTTTAATACTTCACTAACATAATATTTATGCATGAAAGAGTAGAGTGTTCATGAATTGAATACGGCTACTTTGGCAAAGTATTTTGCTGGAGTCTCTTTAAACCCTTTATAAAACTTTTGCAAAGCAAAAGATAAAGAATACAAACTGACAACCGAGTTTATAAGCTATGGAGTTGCTTTAATGCTTCTGAAATATGCAAAACAGTTCAACATTATCTTTGAACGTATTATGCAAGCATTAAGCTTAGGATGCACAAGGTACATAATACTACAGAGCTGAGTTTGAGGACTGTATTTAGTCAACCGAACAGCATATTTTAAATTTCATGCGAGTTCTTTATGACAATCTGTGTGAAAAATCGTAAACTTTTATAAAACTATAGTTTTTAATTCTCTTAAAAGTATAAAACCTTTGTCCTTTTTTCTACATAGAATTTCAAGTAAAGGATAAAATACAAAATTTACGAAAATATTTATGATAGTTTCACTCTTTTTTGTTTTTTTTTTCTATAGAAACTATCAATACCATACACACTAGTTCTAGTCCTATATAACTACTAGGTTATATAGGACTTGAACCTATTAAAATCGCAGGGGAAACAGGTGTACCCTAGAAAGGAAATTAGCTGGAACTCCTACGTGGCATGGGCCACCATTCACCATTAAGCAACTCACCATGAGAACCCAGATGTTCCCTTTCTGTCACTCTAGGATGTCACCTTGCCACCCCACCCTGATTCTGCTAAGGTGACAGATGGCCTCACCTGTCATTCCTTGCTTGCAGATGAAATGAATGATCTTCATTCTCTCAGGATTGCACTTATGGAGAATGAAGAATATTCCTCTCCGTAAAGACCTTCGGTGCCTGAGTAGTCTCTGTTCTCAATTCTTTACAAAGAATAACTTGCTTATATAATGATTTAGTATTATTACCAGTATTAGATGCCTTTGGAAAGCAGTTTATTTATATGTATAATCACTTGATTGAAAACTTAAACAATACTATAATGACATTGGTTGGGCTTATCGATCCCTTTTATTGAGGACACCTCCCATCCTATAAAGTAACTGAAAAATATACAACTTGAAATGTGTCAGAAAAAAAAACATTCAGTCAACGTTCTTTAATCTATTATCACAAAGCACTACGTAGACATATCAAATAGCGCATATTGTGTTGTATGATATTAATTTTATATTAATCATGTAATTTTAAGTCTGAGTTTCTAAGTATTTTCAGACTAATATTATTACTAAAGATATAAAAAAAAAATATACAATAGGCTAAGTGTTTGCTTGTTATACTCTGAATAATAAATATAACGTGTATTGCTAGAATTTACTGTTGAAAGAGTTAACAAATGAAGTAAATATTAGGTTTTGGCTCACTATGTTACGCTGGTTACACCGGTTTGTATAGAATATTTTCTAGGTTTCTTTCTCCCTCAGTCAGCTCTTGCTATAATTGCGAGATAAATAGGGTTGGTAAATCTCGGAATTTTTCAGTTACTACTAACGGTTTTAGTATTGTTACTGATAAACCACACAGAGTTACAAGTGTAAATCCAGCAAATTGAATAGAAATTAATGAGACTAATTAGTAGTCTAGTTTTATTTTAAACCTAGAAATGAAAATAACGGTCTAGAATATTGAAAATAATTACGACACCGTGATTAAATACCAAAGCTAATGAACAGTATGCCGAAATTAACAAACAAATTTAATAATGTATAAATATTTAAAAAGCTTTTACACGTTTCAATGACTCTAATTAAATATTTAAGTAAATAATTTATTGTGAAGGTAAATACGACTGTTCATCAACAACGTCCAACTGCTCGACTCGGATCTATTCTCAAGAGAGGGTTAAGGCCATACGTCCCCACGCTGGCCGAGTGCGGGTTGGGGACTGGCAAGACACGTTGTGGCTACGTAATCTTGCCGTTGGATGTTTTTAAGTCGTCCAAAGGCCTTCAACTAAGCTTCACAACTGTAATCTTATGATAACAACCGGGACTAAACGCTTAACGTGACCTTTTCGAATCGCGGAAATGCTCATAACATTTCATGCTGCAAACGGTCACCCATCTAGCTTATAATCACCTAAGACCACTTGGATATGAGCTCTTCGATGACTATGCGTCTGTTAACTGACTCAAAAACTGTATTTCGATTATCATGGTTTTAGTTTGCTACGGACGGAGGAAGGACTGTCGGAGAATCTGTAAGGGTTCCGAGTCATGAACTATGTTGAAGGCATCGATAATCCTCGACAATATCCTTTACTTATGGATCTGCAGTGTTTGTGTTTTATACAAGAAACAAAAAAAAAAGATCTATTTTTCTAGATCTATTTTTTTCTTAGAAGAAATTTTTTTCATTTTTCTTTTTTATTTTTCTTAGCCAGATATTTTCTTAAAATTTTAAATAGAGAACACTCAATACGAAATTCTACATTCAACAGTTAACGTGACAGTTGCTCAAATTAACTCTCAATAGAATGTTGTAATTTAAAATAATGAACCAAAATTGGAGTTTTTTTAAATTCCGCTATGCAAACACGAGCATTATTGCTCTCTTATATGAGTAAAATGGCTTAAACGTCCGGGCTGTTAGGTTATTGCTTCCGTTTAAGCGCGTCGGCACTGTAGAACAAACATATATAAAAATGTCGGCATGTATTGTTAATATGCCTCATATATTCCTTGTAACTATTGTCTGGGATATATATGAGCCGCGCAGCGCAATTGTTTTTTTTTTTTCATTATGGTAGAACGCTTTTGGAGGGTTAAGTTACTCAATTTTTTTCAAGTGTTAATGGCTCCGCGGAATGTTCGTTTGACTTTAGAATGGTTCAATTTTCGGAACGAGTTTCTGTTAAATATGTATGGGATTTTTAATCGTTTTTTGCTGGTGGCCATTTTTTATGGCTGCTGTTAGCATTTCCTTGACGAGTAATATGGAATGGTGGTTGATTTATTTGTTGTCAAAGGGGTTACGGAGGTAATCGAACAGTGTCTGCGTGAAAAGATTTATCTTAAAAAAATCGTATGTTTTTTGTCAATAATTTATGCTGCTATTTTGTGTAACATAAATTTCAGAACACTTACAACAAAAGTTTTACCCAACTTCATCACCATTTTCTAAAAATAGTTCGAGAATGCAGCAGTTTATAAAAGAAATCGTTTTACAATACCAACTCCAAATAAAATCGTAAATAGAACAGAAAAATCGTGGTCAAATAATGTTAATGAATTCAATTGTACTTGTATTACCTTATTTTGATTCTTCAACCACGATGAAAATAAAGTCACTTGTACAAAAGCAAAATTATTTAATCGTTTGCTAAAAACCAATGTAAAAGTCACGGTTAAAAGAAATTTCTTTGAAAACCTTTGTTTTGTAATTAGAACGACGTCCTGATCTGGCGAATAATTAAAGTAATTGCGTTAATGGGCAGTATGAAATAGAGATGGGCCAGTTACAATGTAAACTTATCGGTAACTTTATGTTATAATTGACAGTATTCTATTAGTTATCATAATAATATATTATTCAATAAGATTTATTATTTAAAAGATTCATTTAAGCTTTAAATAATTACATATTTACCTCGTTCATTTAACGATTTATTGAGATCTCCGGTATCAATTCATTAACTCCTGACTATTGAATAGACACTCATGTTTTTTATGCGACGTAGTGATATCGATAACGGATAAACTATTATTTACGTCTCGAGGTTTTTCAAGATCCATAAATACCTGATCTCGAGGTGTCACGACAAAGGACTACTGCTACCATCAGACATTTATAACAATGGTCACAAGACATCGTTCCATTCAGACTCAGGTTAATCAAATATTTTATTGTTCAGCTATCAGAACTGGTTTTATTTTCATAGCTGTTGGAAAACACCGTTAACATGAACAGAATCAACTTTATCTACCCGAAGGTATTGACTGCTATACACTAAAGTAGGTATTATCTAATTTGAATCATAAATTTGGTCTTTCACCATTTATGATTGAATGTTATGTTATTTGATGATAAGATCAACCTTATCGCCATTTTTTTTACAAAAATATAGAATAAATTGTTGTGGGTTTTCATTAAAAAAATATGAAGCAGCCGCAAGTATTTGTTTTAAATTCAAAGTCTTCATTACCATCACATTTCTAATAATTCAAGACAACATACAACCAGTTTTTGCCGGCAACTTTTTTACAATGCAGATTTTTCTGGAAATGTGTATGTTAGCCTCTTTCTACAAAATAATGACGTATGTTCAAATTTTACGAAAATTACTACAGTAAGTAAAATTTTAAGGTGTAAAAATAAAATCCTATTAACACTTAATATTAATTAGTATGGTATGATTTATAACACAAAAGATATTAGTCACTACTATGATTAATACATTGAACCCAATTATAAAACGTAGACCAACAAAAGACCTAGGTTTAAAACATCATTAATCTCTGTGTTTTAGTTGGTTTTAGGCTTGGACATCGTTAATCATCGTTTTCTAATTTATACAGTTTAAGGGAAACCATTGTATGTACTATTCATTAGTCCACCAGCACTCATTACCTTCAAATTTTCTGTTACAAATGTGTGTATATAATATATAATAATATATTTGATTTACGACTGAAATAAAATAATAATTTAGCAGGAAGTTATTTAGTTTTAATGCCAGAACCCATAGATCGTAGATCGTTAGATAGGCCGCTCTATATTAAAAGGCGCAAAATTTATATCATTACTCAAAGAGGTGCACGCACAACTTTTGTCTTAGTACCCGACAATTGCAGGCTGTGAGTGGACGCGGACTTAAAAAAATATTTTAAGTTTTATTCGTGTTTAAACATTTTAGTATGCCTTCGTGTTCATTTTGGAAGTGTAAAAACACAAGCCGAAACGCAAAGAAAGATAAAGGTGTTACTTTTCATGCGTAAGTATTTATAAACAATTTAATTTGATTTATTTAAAACACACGTCTCGAGCGGTTTAGCGAGACGAAGGAGAGTCGTGAGGGGTGGAGAAGCGGCCGGCTGCCAAAGATTATATACTAAACAGAACAGTTATAGTTCTGAAGGTAACGATCTCTATATGGCACTGTTTCTTTTAATGAAACTGGAATTGAATACTTTAATATCTACTTTAAAAATAGCAATGACGTAATAACTTTCGTTATGATTTACTTTTGTTCCTATTTTCTTCAATCTTAAGTTCAAATGTATATCAAATGTATCATTATTTTTTATACACTGCCGGGATTATCTTTTATAGAATTCTTATATACAAAACGCTATATTAATACAAAAATTTAATAAATTGATGCTTTTTGACCGCTTTTGATTTAATTAACCCTTTGTAGACTCGTGTGACATTTCTGTAACAAACCTAAATAATGCCGCTAAAATATATACTAAACATTTTAGTTCATTCAAATCAATGTCACTGCATTGTAACATACTACACCGAATATTTTAGTATCAAATACAAATCATAGAAAGGAGTGGCCGCGAGTTTTTATTGCCATGTTCTTTTCTCCGGCTCTACCTATTGTTTGCGAACATGGCATAAATGTACATGTAGAATCTTGACCTGTCACAAGAGATGCATTGCATCCTAAGTGAATAAAGAATTTTGAATTTTGAATTTTTTTGAATTTTTTTTTGATGGCAAAAATAGACGATTTTAGTGAGTTCGAATTTCATGTGTTGATGAAAGTGTCAATTTGAAACTCATTGAAAGTTTGAATTTTATAAAAATATAATAAAAGTGTATAAAATTGTTTTGCTTTCTTCGAAACCTATACGTAAGTGAATGAATTTCTTTATATATTGTTACCAAAGAATATTTTTGCTTTTTTATGGGAAAAATGTATCTTTATATGTTTGTAACATTTCTGTTACATTGAGTAATGACGGAAATAATAATTGTAACTAAAGTATGTGGATATTGATGTAAAATTATCTCATATTATTTCAGAATGACTTTAAAGGTCACTGCTGTATGATAGCGAAGACGGAATAGAGGACGATGATGATGATGATGAGCGTTATTGATCCAGATTTTCAGCTACTATTAGAAACTTTAGAACTTTTATCTGAATGTAAAGAAGATACCGCAGTTGATATGGAGGCAATTATTGAAGAATGTGAACCCAGTGAGCCATTCAAATAAAGCATCCACAAAAGTAAAGAAAAGGGGAAAATAAAATGGAAAAAGAAAAACTTGAACTCCACGCTGAACCAGATTTATGAACATCTTCAAACATAGTAGTCATACCAAGACAGGCACGCCCCATACCAAGACATCAGAATTATCAACATTTTTTTGATAATTTCATAACTTCCTTGGCATTACTGGAGTATTTAGCTAAAGGGGGTATATTGAGTCTTGGGACAGTACCACGCAATCGCATTCCAGATTGCAAACTACCCGCTAACAAGGAAGTAATGAAAAAAGTAAGGAATTTCCGTTGAATATGTGGCGAATATGGACTATGGATGGATGTGATTGATGAAACGTAATGTGGGAAGAAAACAAAGTTGTAACTCTGGTGTCATCTTTTGCTGTTGATTTGCCGAAGGCTCAAATCAAACATTACGAAAAAGCCAATAAGAAGATTGATCCGTCCCATATCGTCGGAAAATATAATCGGCATATTATGGCAGACGTAGAATTGATTGACAGTGTTATGGGAACGTATAAAATTTTGATACAAAGTAAAAGCTATCAGGTTCGGATGTTTTATCACTTGTTAGACCTGACTATGGCAAATTCTTGGCTGTTATATCAAGGAGTGAGGCAGGCAAAAAACTGCAATGACAGACTATTGTCTTAGCAGATTTTCGACTTGAGATCGGTGTGACTTTATGCAAGCTAGGCTTGCAACCTAATATCAATAACCGAAGGTCAATTGAAAATGAAATTCAAGACAAAAAACACAAATGGGCCCAACTCAACATGTCCCCCCATTGGCAGATAGGCAGGATCAAATTGGGTACCGGCCGATTTGGATAGAAAAAGGTTTAGTGCAAGTTTTCCAAATGTACTGGTGTATCACAAAATAATTGTGAAAAATGCGGAGTAGTGTTACGCTTTTGTTTTAGATCCTTCCATACCACATAACAAAATTTTCTTTTAGTTTAACTCAATGTTACAGTAATGTAACACTCCCTAAAATGTCAAATAAATCAAAAATAATAAATATTTTTAATTTTTTGAGAAATACGTGTTTTTTTATTTGTTTAATCCTATCATATTCCAAAGTTATTTTAAATTTTATGATCTTGGGCTACAAAGGGTTAAGGTGATTAGCTGTGCAAAACACAGATTCTTATGTTTACGTTATAATTATTTGATATATTCTAAATAAATAATTTTATTTCATTACTAAACTTCATCATTTTATTATTTTCTATCATTCTTCCTAACCTGATTCCTTACAGTACTGCGTAGGTATGATACTTCAGAAATCAGAAGATTATCACTTTTTTATTTATTCTATGACGAGTGATGACGTACGAAACGTGCGAAATTATGACCATTCCGCGACGCGTGAGGGCCTCTCTAACGATCTACGATCTATGCCAGAACCGACATACACGGTTGGAGCTATGGGCAAAATGTAGGTCAATTGAAAAAAAGTACAAAATAAAATTCCTCGTAAGTATAACATCAAAATTAATATTTGAAACCATAATTTCGGTGACTTACTGGAATTAACAATTCGTTTTCACATAAAAATATCTGAGAATATCGATATCGATAAATCTATCAGAGCTGCCATAATTCCGCGAATATTTTCGTTAAAAAGTACCAAGGTCTTTTACGAATTTTCTGTTGAAAAGAAAGTAAACGCGATAATTCCTTGTAATGAATATTTTATTATTGTTACTTTTTTCCAACATTTTATCGTAAATTTAACGTAATTATTTCATTGCTTGACACGTTTTTCTACTTCGTTCCAGATTAGCATTACGTTGTTAGTGTTTTTGTTTCTTTAACAAAAATTTAATGTTATGTCCTCCTTTAAGTTTATGTTGCCCTGGTATTTACTAAATCGTTTTCTTAAATTTTGTTTATTTAATATTACCTCTTTAATCAAATTAGTTTATCAAATTACTTTTTGAGACTTACTTTTGTTGTAACTTTTTATTTCCAAAGAATTAATCGCTGTTTATTGACAAGTGTGCTGAGTAATATTTGAAATAAGAAACCTAAGTTCCCTGACATTTTCTATTGAATAAACTCTAATTCACCTTGCTTTTTAACCGACTTCAAAAAAAAGGAGGAGGTTCTCAATTCGTCGGAATCTTTTTTTTTTTTTTTTTTTTTTTTTTTTTTTTTTTTTTTTTTTTTTTTATGTATGTTCAGCGATAACTTCGTCGTTTATGAAGCGATTTCAAAAATTCTTTTTGCATTGGAATGGGCGTAGCTTACAGGTGGTCCCATCGACACTATATTGGGATCTGATCATGGGATCCCAAGGAAATCGAGGGAACTCCTCAAATATCATAGGCACAATGTCGCGATTTGGGTACTCGGAATAGTTTTTCATTGAAGTCGGTTCCTTTTTTATCAGGGAATGATTATATGCTGAAGATATATTTGTATCAAGCAGCTAGTTTTCATAGGAATCAGCAAACATTTTTAGCATTTTACACATTTTGTTTCCATTCTTAGGTTTAATCTAGTCCCAAGCTAAGCAGAGCTTGTGTTAGGGGTTTATACAACTGATTTAAATACATAAACATACTTTTTTTTTGTAAATACATACATATTAAACATAGAAATATCACTCCATCTTCCATTCAGTTCAAGTAAATTGTTACTGAATATATTAATAATTTAACTTACTCTTGCATTAATTAAAAATCTTTATAGGTTTTTCAAACTCAGTACTCAAACTAATTACAAAGTAAATTAGTAATCAAACCGTGCGTAAACAAAGTTCGCAGTTTGTAAACTATTGCTAACGGTTAAACAATTTAATTAGTCGCGTACACTGCACCACAACTTGTCGCCGTCACGTAACAACTTTGTATTATCTATTGTTCACCGCGACCCGGAGATTTTCAATTTAAAATGATTTCGTTGAAAATTATCGAAAAAAGAGCCTTCCGACATTTTGATAAAAGAATAACTACTTGTCGTAATCGTTAAATCACATTGATACAATCTCATTTTTGTATGGGTAATCAAAGTCATCATCTGTTCTTCAACTAACTGTATTGCATTTAAAATATTGAAAATATATTTTAATTAAAGAAGCACAGAAAGGAATATCATGAGATTTTGTGATATCATTGTGCTTCTAAAATGAGATTACTAATATTACTCTTCTACAATTTTGTTTCACCATAATCCAAAAATCAGTAATCTGCTAATGTGGCTATAGTTCAATCTACTACTATGTCCACAATTAACTGTTCTGTGCCATCCACGTCAAGTTCCAAGCAAGTTTTGAGTTTTATTTCTACCGCGACACACTATCCTACATAGTCTTCAAATCCTGGTAAATTTTATACAGGTACCTAAGAAATCGTGTTCATAGTGCAATCAATGATTGACATAAATTTCATCTTAGAGAGGAAGTTTTGGTATAGTAATACCACATTAGTGAGACGGGTCAAATATCGTTTCTTATTGCAGCGTCTTTATTTAAACGAAGCCTATAATAATGGTGTCTAGACGACATTATTAAGCCTTTTATTGTCATATTCTATAGTATCGAAGAATATTGGCGGATAATCGATGTATAGCAGATAATGGATCCTTCAAACGATTTTCGATTAACGGGGCATTTACTACCAGATTTGTGTTTACCGATTACTTATGTTCATAAATATTTACCCAAAGTAAGTGATATTTTATGACTGAGTTATAACGGTTTTGTACTGGTGTTATCTTTCTTTGAGATACTCTTTCACATGTCTGTTTTTTTTAAAAGTTATTTTGCTCTTTCAAGATACAATTCCTAGGTTTTATACATCTTTAGCGTTCTTGCATAAAGTGATCCCGGAGAAGCACAGAGAGAGATGAAATATTAATGATTTGAACGATATTATTTTTTTCTAAGAATCTAATTCTAATCCTTTGGATCCATTATAAAAATTCTATAAATCGACTGTGACTCCTGAAAAATAATCCCTTAATTTAAGTTTAAACAGAAGTATTTTTTATTTATATATTACATTGTCTTTATAAAAAAACAAGTGACCCTTAAAATAGATCAGGTATGTAGGTGGTAAACCCACACAATTTGATATGACGTCAGATAACAGGCTTCTGTTCGTCGACTTTCTACATCACACTTATATCTGTTATTCAATTCCATTTTCATACACTACAGCTACTACTAAACTCCTAATTATTATGTCTTCCTAGCTTTTGTTATTCCCGAAATTAAAACAATCCATAGATATTCTTCGTCCGTGTGGTGACGGATTAAGAATACACAGTGTTACCACCCCTATTCATCCCGCGGGTGTCGTAAAAGGCGACTAAGGGATAAACTACGCAACACAACATCAATGCAAAGAGAAGGAAAACTTGAAACCAACCCTATACCAAACCGTCTGGCCAGCGTGGTATAGTAGGCCAAAACCTCCTTTCTAAGGAGAGACCTATGTCCAGCAGTGGACTGTTGAAGGCTGTTGATGATGATTGATGATAGATATTCTTAACAACTGCGATGTATATAATCTCGATACAATATACTAATATCGCGATACGAGAATTTTATATATTTGATATAAATATATTAATAAAGGTAAAATTAGGAATTAATCCATATTTAATAGTTTAAATTCCATAGAAACTCGGTCTGTCTATCTGTCTGTCTATTATGCTTTGCCGATTAAACCAATAAATTACAATAAATTGGTATATCGATGCTTAAAAAAAAATATTGTGGAAATGTGAAATCTTGAGGAAGGCCATAGGCTACTTTTGACTATAAAAACCAATATATATGCGGGCGGATACAACCATTATATAGATGACATACACAAATATAAAATTACTTTCTCAGATATATGAGCACAAACTGACAACATAGAAGCAGGCTATAACACAGGCAGGGGATATATAGCGATCTATTCAGAAGCTAGGTTGGCCAAATATTTGACTGGTTGCCGATAACATGTACAAGATAATGCAGTTATTGATTCAGCCTTTCATGTATTATTAGTATTTGATGTACCCAAGCCTGGATATCTATACAGATATGTAACTATCTAAACGTGAATCCCAAATACCTTTTTCTACTTTCATGGTAAGTTTTTGTGATAGGTGAGACGTGAAATAGGAATTGATTGTTAGGAAACGATTGATAAGAAGTGATTGGATGGATTTAGGGGATCTATGATGAAAGTAGTGGAGATATTTGAGGTTTACGGCGCGATTGGTTTGTTATTTGAGCATGAAATGTGTGATACAGTTTGATCTGTAAAGGAAACGTAAATTTTTGTTACTGAGTATATTTATTCTTGAGAGGTAATATCTAAAATTGACGTCACTCATGTGGCTATTAAACCCATTTTCATTTTTTTTATTAATTCAGACATCTGACACACAACATCATCTAGTCCCATACTAAGCATAGCTTGTATTATGGGTATTAGACAACTGGTATAAATACATAATCATACTTTTTTTTTCTAAATACATATTTAACATCGAAAACTTCAATCCAGTATCTAGCCTCAGGCACATTATTGAAACTAAAATTAAGCAATAATACCTACTAAGTGTAGTATTACAATCGTCTAAGTGCGTATCAGACCGAACGGTAAGTCGAGGACGGACGGACGGACGGACGCACATAATGAATCTAGAACCCTTGGAACTTGGAACCCCAAGTCATGAAATAGATATGAGTTTCAGAGTTGGGCTACAAAACTGCACTAGTTTTAGATATATGAAGTCATTAGTCACACACTAAGAACACTAAACACTACTTCAAACACTTTTTACGCCGTCTATAATCATGTGTACGGTGCATTTTTTTCATTTTTCATATGTTTACAAAGATGCACCATCGCGGAAAAGTTTCTCGTGGCAAATTGCAGTAGAAGTTGGCTTCGACAAATATTTGAATTGTAGAGTGGGATTGGTTTGCTTCCTACGTATTCAGACGCTGTGTTTACACCGAGAAATAAAAATTCTTTACGATTCACGATCTTCGGTTGCAAAGTTTTGAATCTCAAAAGAAGGATTTTGTATGTTTCATTGACGTTGTTGTTAGTCGTAAGTAATGAGGATTTCTATAGGAACTGTAGAAATAACAAGAATATAACAAAGTAGCTAATGTATAAGACATTTTAGTTATTGATTAAGAAATTTTTTTGAGGTGGAGTTTACACATTATATTTAGAACATTGATTATTATAATAATGATGATGAAGATGAAGAAGCAACAACGTAAAGAGAGTATCTTCCGGCCAGTCGAGGTGATCTTGGCGAGCGGGTCACAGCCGAGCAGTTGATGTTGAGCAGTCGTGTTTGTAGGGTTAATCGGCACAAGAATTTGTATATCGCGATGCTGTTGTAGAATTCGCTTGTGCTGTATGTGGTAGTCACTATATAGTAATTCTAGGTAATCTTTTGACTACTTTTTTAGGGTTCCGAAGTATATCACTCGGAACCCTTATAGATTCGTCATGTCCGTCTGTCCGTCCGTCCGTCCGTCCGTCCGTTCGTCCGTCCGTCCGTCCGTCCGTCCTCGACATACCGTCCAAACGGTAAGTGGTAGAAAGATGAAACTTTGCATGAATATGTATTGTTATTACGCCGACAAAGTGCTATAATAAAATTTTGAAAGATATTTTTATTTGGGGTACCTCCCCTACACGTAAAGTAGGGATGTAAATTTTTTCTCGCGGCTACCCCATCGTGTGGGGTATCATTGGATAGGCATTTAAAAAACAATAAAGGGTTTCTAAGACGATTTTTTTATTCAGGTATCCGTTTGCGAGAAATTCCACTTTAAAGGGCACTTTTTTGTAAAAACAGGGCGTCCCCCCCCCTCTAAAAGCTAAACGGCTGGATCAAAAAATCTGGAAAAATTCGTGATGGTGGTCCACATAATGAACTTTGAAGGAAAACTATAACGGATTAGATGACTTTATTAATTCAGGAGTTATGGATACTTATCTTGTAAAATGCGCTCACTTGGAAAACGTCATACAAAATTAACACATTAATACGTGAAAACAATGAACATAACGTGAGCATAATAATTACCTATTGGATACGATTTCAAATCCACGTGACTGAGGAACCCTTTACTGTGCGTGGCCTGACATGCACTTGGCAGATTTCTATTTTATTACTGTATGTTATTACCTACGGCTCCGCCGGCGCCTATAATAGTTATCGCGACAAAATGTAGGCTATGCTCTATACTGATTTTTTCCAAATCAGGTTCAGCCGTGAAATCGTAATAGAAACATGTAGTTAGTTTCTTTTCAAGAATTAAAGTTTTTTTACGAAACTTATGATAATAGTATGTTTTGTTAGTAGGCTTTCTTGTCGTAATTCTTCATGTAGTTTTCATAAATACAAAATATTTAATTTATTTCAGTATAATTTTGTTAATAGCATAATACGTCATACAATACTTTTTAATGCCTTACTCTCTTCACCACATTAATTTTAAATTATGTTTTAATTCCACCCTGTCACAGGGTTATTCAGCATAATTTTTTAAATATCTTTCTTAAGTATGTAAATGCTGATTTAAAATTAGTAGTATATTTTTATTTAACAGATTATAGTTATATTCTCCTTTCCTAGTTCATTTCCATGTAGCGGATTCAGGTGGGCCGTAATGTAATTATTAAACCGTAAGGAAACCGTATCGTGAAAGTTTTTAGACCCATTGTGACTAATTCTAGAATACATTTGAAATTTTGCAACAAAAGTGTTGATTTGTTTGTATCTTAGTCTAATTTTTATTTTGTAGTATTTTCTCCTCCATCCATCAACCTGGCAACCGCCTGAAAGAGATCGCATTATACGATAAGGCGGCTATTTGTAAATAAAAAAATGTGATCCCTTTACAAACTGTGTTTTTTGTTACCTTGTGATAACGTGCAATAAAGTTATATATTGTATGATACCACAAGTAAGTGGTTTAGTTAAATAAATAGTTCTTTTTACTAGCTACGATCCGTGGTATTAGCTGGGTAAAAGCTGGTAATTTGAAATTAGAAACAGATGCTTAAATTTTTGTATTTGTATCGATGGTGCAATGGGATGAAACGAAAATATGTAAACCGATTTATTAAAAAAACTACACTTCTTACTGTTCTTTTTGCTAACTTTATATTTTTTTTTTGATATAGTAATATTATCACTTTTATATTCCATGATTAACTGGTGATATTTGCACGTACTTTTTAATGTGCCGGCCTGATTTGCGGCGGGGTGGTATGTTGTTATCGAACCGACTACATAAAACCATACGGTATGCCACTCTGCACCTAAAGTACGAGGGATCCGGAAGCAGCTACTCACATCCTCCAGACCCCTTCTAACACCTGTCCGTAGTAGCGATGGCGCCATCTTCTATAAAATTTTATATTTAGGCGTTTGGCGTCCTCGTAGCTCGTCACTGACATGTATAAAAGGGAAAACCCGTCCCGTCCACCCGAGGCCACACTCATGGCGGCATGAGGCAATGGCATGTGCACCACGCCGTCCGCTCTATTACAAAGATTCACACCATACATCATTTCAGCATTAATTCTATTTTCGAACTCCCCATACATAAGGGTTGGCATGGTATAGATTTATTTAACACGTTAATGACGTCAAAAGTTTTTCCTCCCGTCCATGTAATCAATCCTTTATTTGTACAGTCAACTATTTAAATTAAATTACTGAGATCGGCAAAGCGACGTTTACTCTCCGTCATTGGGTTCGTGAAGTAAAACGCTTCTTCAGCAAAATTGATTATGCAAGCAATCTAATGAAGTTATACGAACCTATTTCAGATACGTAAGTTTTTATGAGCGATCTCATAATGTCTGACATATATACATATATACGAAAAAAGAACACTTCTCTTTTTTTTTGTTATCGTATCTTAAACAACCTTCTATAGAAGAAAGTTATATCGAATCATTCATTGCAAAATTACTTTTAAAGGTGGGTCTTGTACTTTTAAACTCTATTTCTTACCTTCTGCTCCGTCTCTCGTTCCGAGGACCGAGGCAATTTGAGGTCTCTCCTCATTGATGACCAGCTCCGCTTGTTCACTGTACACTGAGTGGACTGTAGAGATGCAGGTCAATCTCAGTTGGCCTCGCTCGAAGCTGTCTGGCCGCACCATAAAGGATAATTGGCTTATAGATGCCACCTGGTGTAAAAAATAAAAATTATGTTATATAATAAATTTTTGATATTGAACTCAAGAGATTACCCTACTCACAATGAAATATGTCATTGACCCATTCTTTAAATATCTGCTGAGGTAACAAATTTAAATCTATACTAATAATATTATAAAGCTGCAGAGTTTGTTTGAACGCGCTAATCTCTGAAACTACTGGTCCGATTTGAATGATTCTTTCAGTGTTGGGTAGTCCATTTATCGAGAAAGGCTATAGGCAATTTTTTTTTTTTCAAAATTAGGGATCCGTAATAAAATTGCTATTTTGTAACACAAGGTGTAAAATCGAAAACCTATTTTTTCCACGGAAACGAGAAAAACGCGGGTGAAACCGCGGGGCACGGCTAGTAATAAATATATTTACTAAATACTTCATCAACAACCCATAACGTCCCACTGCTAGGCTCAGACCCCCTCTCAGAAGAGGATCTTGCCGTTGGATGTTTTTAACACCCTGAAGGCCTCCAACTGTAGCTTCACGAATGGTGTTTTATGATTAAAACCGTGACCTACTGACGCTTAACGTGAGCTCTGAAACGCTCATAACATATCATTCTACAAACGCTTATCCATATAGGTACTGACTGCAACGTCGTTGATTATCAACGGTGATTGTAGCCAATCACCTTAGACCACACACTATACTTAGAAACTAATTTAAATATCACAAGCTTAGTAGTTTTTATAAAATATCTACAGTTATAATCTTATCATTGTCCTGCTACTGTATCATTGCTACGGCGTAACCATGCTACGGGGTAATGCTACGGAGGTAGTGGACTGATTTTATTTAAGCCATTTATTTTTACTACAACATAACATATATATAAGGTAAAATCTAAATAATAACACATCAATTATTGCATGGTGCAGTAAATGCTACCAGCTCAGTTCACGCTGTACAGAACCACAGCACTAGCTTTCAGCCTCTGACATCAGTTACAATGTAATTAAAAAACAGTAATTTATTTAAAAATACCTTATTAGACGTTTCTGCTGTAGGCATAGGATCCGTAGCATCTTCATCCATAGAATTGTCACGATGTCTTGGTGATGGTAACACCACTGTATCTTGGCTTGGTATTAACTCTCCTTCCTAAAACAAAATATCTAAAAATATCGCTTTGTTTACCACAATTTACTCTAATATTACTAACTAAATAAATATTTTTGGCAATTTACACAACGCGATCTCGTCCCAAACTAAGAAGAGGTTGTATTATGACAACTAGACTACTGATATAAATACATTAATTTTATCGCGAATTAGTCTTATATATCATCAACAGCCTTGAACAGTCCACTGCTGGACATAGGCCTCTCCTTAGAAAAGAGGTTTTGGCCTACTATACCACGCTGGCCAGACGGGTTGGTATAGGGTAGGTTTCAAGTTTTCCTTCTCTTTGCATTGATGTTTTCTTACGTAGTTTATCCCTTAGTCGCCTTTTACGACACCCGCGGGATGAATAGGGGTGGTGACACTCTGTATTCTTAATCCGAATATACACGGACCACGGTCTTAAGTAACAAAAAAATTTTTTTAATATAATATCGACAAGCATCTGTGGGATGAATAAACTGTTTGCTCGACTAGCCTTTAAGTCTATCTTCAAAGCCATCAGTGCTGGTAACAGACATGACATTTCTCGGAAATTCACTGCAACCGCTTTGCCCATAAAATGATTTATCTAAACTGCTTTCATGAGCGATATCATAACGTCTAAGGTATTTTTAAGTTCGTAGCCTCTTTCTGTAAATATTTAGTATCCAAATCTGAAAATCCTCTCAATATGTTTAGACGACCTGTCTAATAATACCCCACACGATGAGGAAGTACCAGAAAAATTCCCACGTTACGTGTCCCTTACACATAACCCTCAAAAAACTTTTCTTTCGTGATGAGGACGGACGGACATGACGAAACTATAAATGTTCCGAGTCCTGAACTATGGAACCCTAAAATTAGCAACAGATTAAATGGCCGAAACGAAAACTAAAAAAAATATACAAAAGTATTTACCATTTTCACAACTGTATACAAAAGTATTTACCATTTTCACAACTGTATAATTATTAAATACGACGAAATACTTCAACAAAATTACAAAAATAAAAAATCTACTCGTAGTGTTTTTAGTCTTTGGATAAGCAACGAAAACCGATTTCCCTCAGGCGTAAAACATGTTTGAAAAAATAATTAAAAACGTTGAAAATTTTTCCTTTGTACCTTTACTGAGAAACAACATCAAATTAAATACTCTAATTATTTCTTATTCAAATACAAAAACAGAATCGTAATTAACCAAGTAATAATTTTTAATTGCAAGGTAAATTATTTCAAAAACTTTACGCCTAGAATATTAATAGCAATTTTATAATTATATTGAGGTACAGCGAGTTCTATTAATTAGTCCATAAATGTTTGACATCTGTTGTCTAAGGTTACGACATCAAAGTCATTGAGAAAAGACAATGATGTCACTTTATTAGTGTTAGTTTTTGTTATACTGTATTTACGAATATTTTTTATTTTGTAGTTCAAAGCGTTACTTATTTAATCATAACACAGTTAAACACGTAATATACTATGGTATTTGTGTAATTGGTTGTATTACTTTCAAAACGATTTACTCGCAGTACTTCATTTTAGTTTTGAATTAGTTTTTTTTGTAGTACCTGTGAACCAATTTTTTTCTTATCTACCTATATTAAAATATAAGTAGCTAAAGTTTGTGTGTTTGTAACGTTGTGATCTCTGCATCTATCATCTGACTGATGCTATTGTATAAAGTAAGTCTCGTAATGACTCCTGTGTATAATTGTCACAATTATGACATTGCTATATTATACATAACGACATTTTGTATTATTGTAATTATTGTTATTATTATAGAAATTTGTACGCCAGCTATGGCACAACATGTGTAGAAGTACTATACTATATTTTGTTTACACCATGACATCTTGTTACACATCTTTAAAAGGCTACGTTATTTGTGACTGACACAGGCTATATATTTACCCGAAAAATGAAAACACTATCGAAAAATGAAAAGACTTTCGAAATTTATTTATTTATTTATATACTTTATGCAAAATTACATGCATCGGCGGACTTAATGCCTTAGGCATTTTCTGCCAGTCGACCGATTGGGCGATGCAGAGAAAAGATGAGGTAGGTGCATATAGGGTGAATCGATAGATTATGGTACAAAAAGTCATATAATATGATATACATACATATAATATGATAAGTAATATACCTACATAAACATACATATATACGTCTATATTTATACACATACATACACGAAATAACTCCCGAACGGATGATTTTCAATGATAGTATTATCAATAACAGACTTAATCGACTGCTCTAAGTCTGGAAAGAGTTGGCTATAGTTTATGAATATTAAACTTTTTGTTTAATACCTTTATGTTGGGGACATGCGGAGACGGGACGGTCGGCTAGCTGTTTTATATTTTCATGTCGTGTAATGATGGATAACGGAGAATACGCAGTGTCGCGTTCCTTATTTTTATCCAATTTATTTTTATCTTTATATAAGGGAGTAAAACTACACAGGGCAAATACATAGAAATCCTATGTCATCATATAACCCCAAGACTTCTTTTTCAAGGAGGAGTCTATATCTAGTACTAAACTACTTATCGCTAATAATGATTATGATTTTATTGTTGTACCTGTATAGTGTCAACGAAAGGCCCAAATGCCTTCCAGGGGCTGAAGATGATGTTATTATGTTCATCGCCAGGCGGAGGAGTGTTCCGAAAGTGATGTGGAGCGTCGATAGATACCACAGGACTTGGTAAAATCCTCTGCTGAATTATTGGCTTGCCTTGAATCTGTTGGAAAAAAATGTAGTTAGTCTTTAAATGGTGAGTTGGTTTGTGTACACTAAAAAAACTTAAAAAGTCGTGTGGCACTCGGGGACTGCCGCGGTAAAGCTGGGTGTTAGGTTTTTAAGTTACGGAATTTCTTGATTCAGTCGCCGCGCTCAAAGCCCCCGAAACACCTATACAATAGCTTAAAAAGCTATGCACCGATTGTGTTCAAATTTCAATAATTATGATATAGGGGAAGGTGGGGACCCTTCGTACGCGGGGCACATTCATACAGTCAAAATAAAACTTGAACGAAACAACGTACGGTCTTGCTTTTGTATGTGTGCGTGAGTCGAGGTACCAACTTTAAGTCAACGTAGTATCGCGCCATTCGCACCGATGAGAGTGAAGTGACAGACACGAACGTGTTTTCGCGCTAGGTAAGTAATTTTTTGATCAATGTATTTGTCTATTTTTACCGTAGATAAAATAAGTTTTCGTGTAGAGTATTCTATTAGTAAGTAGCAAAATATACTTAATATACGTTTTCAATACTTAATTTATGACGTTTTCCTATTAATATTACAAGAGGTCATATTTTGTTATTATTCAGTTAGTGGGGTACTTTCGGACAGAACTAGATGGGGCACGTTTGAACGCGTACA
This sequence comes from Phragmatobia fuliginosa, assembly GCA_932526445.1. Classification (NCBI taxonomy): domain Eukaryota; kingdom Metazoa; phylum Arthropoda; class Insecta; order Lepidoptera; family Erebidae; genus Phragmatobia; species Phragmatobia fuliginosa. The sequence continues at coordinate 20,550,907 of OW052061.1, forward strand.
AATGTGGTCCAACTGGTAGGTAGTTATGATTTAGTGTGTTAGGGTGCTGATTGCAAATTCTTGCATTAAGTTTGTCCTGTATGTATATATTTTTGATACCTATTTCTTAATATTTCTTCACAGAAACATGGTGCGGACTTATAAACCAATAAAGACAAGTAGACAAGCTGTAGATGGAAAAAAATGAACTTTATTTTTGTGTTTAATTTCATTGCTAATAAAAGAATTTTGATTTATAGGGGAAGGTGGGGACCCTTCGTACGCGGGGCACATTCATACAGTCAAAATAAAACTTGAACGAAACAACGTACGGTCTTGCTTTTGTATGTGTGCGTGAGTCGAGGTACCAACTTTAAGTCAACGTAGTATCGCGCCATTCGCACCGGTGAGAGTGAAGTGACAGACACGAACGTGTTTTCGCGCTAGGTAAGTAATTTTTTGATCAATGTTTTTTTCTATTGTTACCGTAGATAAAATAAGTTTTCGTGTAGAGTATTCTATTAGTAAGTAGCAAAATATACTTAATATACGTTTTCAATACTTAATTTATGACGTTTTCCTATTAATATTAAAAGAGGTCATATTTTGTTATTATTCAGTTAGTGGGGTACTTTCAGACAGAACTAGATGGGGCACGTTTGAACGCGTACGAATGTGGTCCAACTGGTAGGTAGTTATGATTTAGTGTGTTAGTGTGCTGATTGCTAATTCTTGCATTAACTTTGTTCTGTATATATATATTTTTGATACCTATTTCTTAATATTTCTTCTCAGAAACATGGTGCGGACTTATAAACCAATAAAGACAAGTAGACAAGCTGTGGATGGAAAAAAATGAACTTTATTTTTGTGTTTAATTTCATTGCTAATAAAAGAATTTTGATTTATATGTGTTGTTTTAATCGCACGTACGAACTACCCCACAGCGTACGAAGGTAACACTGTACATAGGTGCCCCGTTGTTGGGGCAGATTCGTACAAATTCCAGATTTCCTTTAAATCATAATTATGGTTGAAACATCAGATGAAATCATGTGTAATTTTTTTATATGAATCTCAGATAGTTAGACTATAAATTTAAGCTGTCAGTTGACTGATTCATGAAAAAATAAAAATAAATAAAAATAAAATGTAAAAACCGTACGAAGGGTCCCCACCTTCCCCTATGTGTTGTTTTAATCGCACGTACGAACTACCCCACAGCATACGAAGGTAACACTGTACATAGGTGCCCCGTTGTTGGGGCAGATTCGTACAAATTCCAGATTTCCTTTAAATCATAATTATGGTTGAAACATCAGATGAAATCATGTGTAATTTTTTTATATGAATCTCAGATAGTTAGACTATAAATTTAAGCTGTCAGTTGATTGATTCATGAAAAAATAAAAATAAATAAAAATAAAATGTAAAAACCGTACGAAGGGTCCCCACCTTCCCCTACAACTTGTTTCAAAGATGGTTATATACATATTGCAACCACAATGTGCCACAACGTAGTATGTCAGGGTTCAACTAATAAATGTATTTTACTTAGTGATTAATTCGATCGTAGTGTGCACTTCTTCATAGCACAAAGATATTGCAGGATTTTACATTCTGCGATTCAGTTGTTCATAAAGTAAGTGAAGTTCATATAGATGAATGTTAGTAATATATCCATGAACTATATATGTTTAAGTTATATAGATATATGGTAAGTATACATATATACATAAGTTACCTAGCTCCTTTAATTAGCGCTCAGTCGGCATGACGACAAAGCTTTACCTTTCAGTACTAAGTTAAAAGTTGACTTTAAAAGTTAAGTTGCTAAGAATTAATTGACGCGGAGTTTAAAAGTATGGCTACTTGATGTTACATTGTATGGATTTTCTTATCAAACTGTTTAGTTACTGAAAATATTTAACGTAACGATAATAAACTTTAGTTATATCTTACATCCCTTACCCGTTTTTCAAATGATTATTATATTAATTCTCTCTGAAAGCGATTTCAACTTCAGGTTACAAGATTATTGTTTTAACAAAATTTCAAGGTAGACGAGTCATGCTGATTTTACCACAATTGGGTATGGGTAGACTCGACCAAAGCATCTCACTAACCGCTATAGTTTGGATCAAAATTATATGCTTAAATGAAAAAAAAAGTATTCCCAAACGAATCGGAACAAAGGAGCAGGCAAACAAGATATCAAAACTACGTCACAAAAAAAGAGTGAGTGAGATAATATGTGGCGAATCCTCCCCCTTCTTCTGATAGTGGAGAGTGGTCAATGAAAAACATTTACACTGGCAGCGGCTTGCCTTCAGGGTATCCCTCGGTTTGTTTGACATACTATCCAAAAACTAAAATCACAATTCAAAGTTGACTTTACTTAAAACAAAGCAAGAGCATTTCTTATAAATAGTTTTCATAATGATCTAAAATGATCTTTAAAATACTCAATTTTCATATTTCGTCGGCTTATTGCAAGAAGTCATTAAGTGCAAAAAATCAATAAATACTTTTTTATCTATAATGGTCTCACAATTATAGATTATAACGTTTTTAGTGATTTTTTGCAGTTAATGACTTCTTGCAGTAAGCCAACGATATAATAATTACTGCAAAACATCACTAAATACGTTTTTATCTATAATTGTGAGACCATTAAAGATAAAAAATTATTTAGTGATTTTTTGCAGTTAATGACTTCTTGCACTAAGCCGACGATTTATTAGATAGTAAGAGTACTCATTATCACGTATAATGAGTACTTATACTATCTACGAAATATCTATCTATTTCTTCCGAGCCTTATTTATTCCCAAGTTTATTTGGGGTCGGCTACTAGTTCAACCAGTTTTACCTGAATTTCAGTTTTTCCACGGAGCGACTGGCATCGAACCTCCGCAACCCTAAGGGAGAACTGAAATTCGAAGATTGAACTAGTTGTCAGTATATTTGAGGGCACTGACTTCCCAGTAACGATTGTCATAGATGTTCATGACAACCGGGACCGACGGCTTAACGTGCTCTCCGAGGTACGGGAGTGGATCACCGCCAAACTTCCAAACTCCGGGCTGCTATTAGGAATTTCCTAAGAAAAACCCAAAAACACTTTTTGGCCCGACCCGGGATTTGAACCCGAGACCTCTTGATTAGCAGTCGCGTACGCCAACCACTAGACCAACGAGGCAGTTATTAATAAATATCTATCTAAAATGTATCACATAAAATACCGTCATAGTCCTGTAAACCATACGCCTATGAACCCGCCTGTCACCAAATTGTTATAACTGTTTAGATCTTATCTTCAAATATAGTGGAGTAATATTAATAACAGTTGGTATTCCATTACTGACAAGTATCAAAAGGACTCAACAGACGGCGCGTAGACCGCCCGCCGCTTGGTTCTGTATATCATATATGTAGCCTATAAAATTAAACAAAAGGGTTTATAAAAATGGTTTTAATACATTGTACCTATTTTAAGGGGATGTTATAAACATTAAGCGGTTGGACCAAGACTCAGAATAATAATAATTGATCCAAATTAAGTGTTGTCTCATCTTTAAACATTTTGTGTAATATGAGGCGGCGAGATGACCTTATTCAATCCGTATAGTTTTAATAAATTAAAGTACATATTCTGACACTCCACTGCAACGTGTCAAATCAACGTGTCGAAATAAAAATAGTAAAAGAGAAAACGAAGTTATGATAACTTAAAATCAAAGCGCTACTAATTAAGTGCTCATTTTGTTGAGTGGCGTTACCCTTGGAAATACGAACAAAAACAAATGGAACAAAGATACATTTCTTTTTAATTAGAATAGTTAGAATAATTGGTTAGATGTTGGGCTCAAATAAATATTTTGCTAAATAGCAATGAAGAAACGTTAAATAGTGTGAAAAGTGTCCTTAGGTTTTGAATTCATTTGAAAAATTTCAAATCATAAGCAGTATTCTATTCTTCAATATAATCATAATACAAGCTCTGCTTAGTTTGAAGTTAGGTTGCGTTGTGTGTTACATGTTACATGTCCGAAATATTAATTATTATAATCCATCACATTTTCCACAAAATGTGTCTCTGTTTGTAATATTAAAATAACCGCTGTTTACCAAATACATAATATGTATGTGCACGGTACATATGCCAAAATATTTTTTTTTACAATTTTCTCTGTCTGTTTGTGCCGGGTAATCTCTAAAACGACTGGACCGATTTCGATGGGACTTTCACTGGCAGATATTTGAAGATATAAGAAGTAACTTAGGCTACTTTTTTTAGACTAGCTTCGCCCCGCGGCGTTGCCCGCGGTTACGAAAACAAACGCGGGTAACACCGCGGGGCTCAGCTAGTCGTATCTAAGTCATAAACATAATATCGTTTTCATCATAGTAAGTGAAATATATGAATAAATAGACTAAGTGGACAATTCTGTATGTTTTGTTAAATAATTTTGTTTCTTTCTCTTTTTTATTAATACGATGGGTTTCTTGTTGTGTTGACGGCAGTATTAACTTATGTCTCTGACTTTCTAACCGCCTTGTTGGTGTAGTGGTTAGCGTATGCGGCTGCTGATCAAGAGGTCTCAGGTTCGATTACCGGGTCGAACAATATATTTGTGTGATTCACAAATATTTGTTTCGGAGTTTGGGTGTTTTCTATGCAAAATATGTGTGTATTATTTTTTTCAAAAAGTATGTTTATGTATTTATATCAGTTATTTAGTACATAATACAAGCTTTGCTTAGTTTGGGACTACCGAAGAAGAAGAACTTACTACTATACTACCGAAGAAAAATGCGGTGCTCTTCGCGTTCCGAACCATATCTCCCTTCTATAGGATTCCATGGAACTCGAACGCTCAGGCAGAAAAGAAAACTCTTCCCGGACCTCTCGGCGGCGTCTTCAGGCCACTTTGGGACTAGATGACATTGTGTGTAAGATGTGCGAAATATTTATTTATTCCAAAATATTTACTATAAGTGGTTACTATCTTTATTTCTTCGCTTCTTGAGCCGTTTACTTTTACGTATATTTATATCTTTCTTTCGTGTTTTTTTGTAATGATTTTTCTTGCTTTCTTTCTGCTATGCGCACGATTGTGATACCATTTGAAATCAGCCCTGTATGGTCACCGCACAGCTTTCAGCTGAGATGGCAAGCCATTCTGGTCCACACACACACACATCTAACCTGTATTTGTGTATATTGTTTTACTGTATGTGTGGACCACGAACAAATAATTTTCTTTCTTTCTTTTCTATGTGTCAAATACTGTTTTCACTCTAGTTTCGTTGAGTCTTTTCTAATGCCTACTTATAAGACAAAAACTATGAAGAAAGCTTTTCATATCGAATGTATAAATCTCTTTGAAAGTTTTGGAGGCATTTCGTGAGGAATAATACAAAACCCCTTTATAGACGGTGATCATTCACCGCAATAGAGTCCAAGCTCTAGATAGCGATGATAGAGACGTCCTATGATTGAGTGCTACATCGCTCATTGCCAACCGAGATCCACCATTAGTGTTGTGACATTGTCATATCGACATACTAGTATAAATATTAAAATAATTATATCTATGGTAATTATTTTACAATATCGCGCTGATTACAAGTTTTGTGGAACATTTACATCCAAGACAACTAGTAGTATTTTTATAATTTCAAAGTTAATGTTTAGTAAAACTGTAAATCGTTTCTAAAAATTCTTGATAGCGCAGTGGAAATATATGCGACTGCTGTGCTTGAGGTCCTTGAGGTTTGAAATCCTTGGTCGAACCAATTGTTTGTATCTACAGATATTTGTATCGGTGTTTTCTATGTATATATGTGTATATTTACACTAAAAAAACTAAATAAGTAAAAAAAAACTATGTAAGTATTATATTAGTCAATCTAGCTTTCACAGTACATGCTTTGCTGAGTTTGAAGGAAGTTGACGTTGGGTGTAAGACGTTTTTTACTTTCCGTATATTCTTGGATGATTCTAACATTGACTTTCAAATTGTGCTTAAAAATGTAATTTAATTTAAAGCTAAAAGATATCACTTTAATTTTTGCTATCTTTGTCAAAACACTAAAAAATACTCTTTAATTAAATCTAAAACTGAAAATGCGATACTTGATGTTGTAAATATATCCTGTACTTAACAGTAAAATAATATATCATAAACAAAATAAAAAACTACTAGAAACTAATTTTCCTTAAAGTGTCGCCTTTACTAACCCCAACGTGACATCGATAAATTACACCTCTGACATAATCCGCTATAATTTATTGAAACAATTATATCGATAAACAATAAATCCATCACTATATATTAAGCGAGCGATGTCGGAGTTTATTATGAAGGAAACTGTCATCGGATGCCTATTACGTTCAATTGCCTCATAAATTCAAGTTTCAAGGTGTCTACTGTTTGTGAAACATTAGTGTAGTTTCTCTTCTACATTTCATTGAACAATGTTAAGTATACGTTGTAAATGGGTTATGGTGACTGGGTGTGGCTGAACGTATCTCATGTGAACTACTTTCCACATACTGGACTTCAATCAATTTATTGTGGAACCCGGTATTTCAATCTGACTGCACGGTTGGCATAGTGCGCCAACTATAGTGGGTTTAAATCCCAAGTGGGACAATACTTCGTATGATTCACAAATTGTTATTCTGAGTCTGGGTATCATGTATGTTTATAAAGATAAATTACTAATACAGAAGCTGACTTCATATTTTTAGGGTTCCGTAGCCAAATGGCAAAAAACGGAACCCTTATAGATTCGTCATGTCTGTCTGTCTGTCTGTCTGTCCGTCCGTATGTCACAGCCAATTATTTCCGAAACTATATGAGCTATACTGTTGAAATTTGGTCAGTCGATCTATTCTGTGAACCGCATAATATTTTTACAAAAATTTAGAAAAAAAACAATACATTTTGGGGGTCCCCATACTTGGAACTGAAACTCAAAAAAATTTTTTTCATCAAACCCCTACATGTGGGGTATCTATGGATAGGTGTTCAAAAATGATGTTGAGGTTTCTTAAATCATTTTTTTCTAAACTGAATAGTTTGCGCAAGAGACACTTCCAAAGTGGAAAAATGTGTGTCACCCCCCCTCTAACTTCTAAAATAAGAGAGTGATAAAACTAGAAAAAATATATGTTATACATTACCATGTAAACTACCAACGAAAATTAGTTTGAACAAGATCTAGTGAGTAGTTTTTTTTAATACGTCATAAATCCTTACACGCAATTTACCTTTCATCCAGTCAATACACTAGTTTATAACATCGATTAAAGTTACAACGAACTACAAGAACTTTTATATGATGTTACTAGCTGATACGGAACCCTTCATGGGCGAGTCCGACTCGCACTTGGCTGCTTTTTTTAATAACACTCAATGTAAACTTTAACTATTCCTTAATATTATTATCCTTACTAATATAATAAATGCGTATCTCTGTCTGAAAGCTAATCAACAGTAAATTTTATTTTAACAAAAGCATTAAAAAATATAAAAAAACAAATTCTTGTCCTTTGTCTCATTATCATTGTCTTTATAATGAAATATGAGTAAACAGCGGAAAATTTCTAATCTTTTTAGGTCTCAAAATATTATACGTATTAGACTTGTAAACATTGTCTGAGACCTTTGCCTACAAATACTTTTGCTTTATACTAAGAACTAAAATCCACCTCTTATGTTGAAAATAAAAGCTAAAACATTGTCTATTATCTATAATCCTTTTTAGCTCGCCCAATTTATTTCAGATTAGTGAGATCGAGATGTACTTAGGAGGTAATTGGAAAACAACAGTATTTTTGTAAACATACCCTGAATCTTTAATAATATGTGTAATGGACCAAGAGCCCAGAGCCGCCAGACCTATGTCATTAGTGCAAAGCTGAAATTTTCAGGATTATTAGTACAATGTCTTGTTAAGATGTATGTGTACCCATTAGCTTGAAAGCGGGGCCGTTTCTGAGATAGCGCGAAGTACAGATGGATAAAAATCTTACTTAACTACGTTAAAGGTACAAAGCTAGTATTTACATATTTTTTCAAGAATATTATTTAAAATTAAAATTCATTACTGCCAGACACTTTCCGTGGGCAATTACTTCTGCCAGACGTCTTGAAAGTTGTGAAAAAATTAGGTAAACTACGTTTACGTTTATTTACGTTTACGGTACTATTTTAAGACCCTCTGTATGCAGCCGAAGGGCCTATCACCCCCCCAGACATATATTTGTAGTAATTAGGAAGCTGAGGTATATCATCTTTGGTATTATTTCAAGAATATAATTGTAAAATATTAAATGGTTTTTACACGCTTTTTGGATTGGTCATACAAAGGGTCTTAAAATAGTACCTTAGATAATATGTATAAAATTTAGGTTTGCTACTATAACGTAGTTTACCTAATTTTTTCACAACTTTCAAGACGTCTGGCAGAAGTAATGGCCCACGGAAAGTGTCTGGCAGTAATGAATTTTAATTTTAAATAATATTCTTGAAAAAATATGTAAATACTAGCTTTGCACCTTTAACGTAGGTAAGTAATATTTTTATCTATCTGTACTTCGCGCTATCTCAGAAACGGCCCCGCTTTCAAGCTAATGGGTACACATACATCTTAACAAGACATTGTACTAATAATCCTGAAAATTTCAGCTTTGCACTAATGACGTAGGTCTGGCGGCTCTGGGCTCTTGCTCTATAAACAGACATTATGTTTACAATTATTACGACGCGTCATTGTAATATATATATAAGATTATCAAACTATCATAGTCTCGTAAATAATAGTATCAAATATGATTATATTTTAGAATTGTTGATATTTAACAGAACAAAAGAGAAGAAACCAAGTTACTTTAGGGGATTGAAAACGATCACCGAGGGTAAGCGATGATGGCGCGGTCAGTACCTAGATGGGTGACCGTTTGTGGCATGATATTATATGAGCGTTTCCGTGATTCGGAGATCAGTCGTTCGTTAAGCAGTCAGTCCCGGTTGTTATCATAAGATAGCAGTCGTAAAGCTTAGTTGAAGGCCTTCGGGCGGTTTAAAAACATCCAACGGCAAGATTACGTAGCCACAACGTGTCTTGCTAGTCCCCAACTCGCACTCGGCTAGCGTGGGGATGTACGGCCTTAACCTTATCATGAGATTAGACCCGAGCCCAGCAGTGGGACGTTGTGGGTTGTTGATAGAAAAGAATAAAGAACAATAGGTTCATATATATTCATATAAATATCTCGTGACACTCGTTTAATACTCTTTTCTCAACTAAACGTTTTTCTAGCCAACTGTTGTAAAGCGTCCAACTATTGTATTGTAGTCCGTGTGGTGACGGATCAAGAATACAGAGTGTCACCACTCCTATTCATCCCGCGGGTGTCGTAAAAGGCGACTAAGGGATAAATTACGCAAGACAACATCGATGCAAAGAGAAGGAAAACTTGAAACCAACCCTATACAAACCCGTCTGGCCAGCGTGGTATAGTAGGCCAAAACCTCCTTTCTAAGGAGAGGCCTATGTCCAGCAGTGGACTGTTAAAGGCTGTTGATGATGATGATGATGATGATTGTAAGCGTATTTTTCACTAAATTTATTAATTTATCATGATTTGATTTCCTTTGTTTATATGGCAGATTGAGTTTGTTTAGTAGTAATATGCAAGTATAATACTTTATTAAGACTTCCTAAACTCTACAACATTATTTTACTCGAACTTTTATCTTTAGTTTTTTTTTCGTTTACAAATTCGATAACAACCACCGTCTAATTCACGTATAGTCATGAAAGGACAGTGTCACGCCACTGGCGTCACAACACATGACAACGTGTCAGAGACAGTTTACGATGAAAAAACTCGAGTTGGGCAACACGCGATCCGAATCAAGAAGAGGCGTGAGGCGGAATGAAACTATAATTTGATCAACGTGAAAGCTATTAAAATATTCAATTTCATTGTGTTGTAAGGTTTCATAGTTCTGCCATTCTTTGTTTTTTGTACCACAACATTTTATAAATATACATTACACTGTGCACCTGATCTGGTAAACTGGCTGGTATTTAAATACTTTTTTAATCATTGTGTGATTTAATAGATTTTTAAATCTATCTGACCTATGTGACCTATTATATTAATTATTATATAATTATGACTTATGACACATTAGCAACCTTAAGTCGTCCACTGCAGTACATAGGTCTCTCTAAAAATTAGGCTTCACCGTCATAGTAGCGTGCTATGACAGTAAAGCCCCAATTTACGCCTAATTTTTCATTTTAGGCCGAACGGTTTAATATACGATTTTTTATACAATTAGTATTCCTTCGTTCTTCAGTGCGACGCACTATTGCAAAACTGGTTTTAATACTTAACTAGTTGCCGTGAAGTATGATGGTGAACAAGATGGATGTGTGGTGTGACTCGGATGAACCAGGTTAGAAATTAATACATACGAGGAAGTCTGACAGCAGCGCTATTTGGCTGGATGAAAAGTTAAGAAATAATTGGTTATCTTGGTCTGAACATGTTAAGGTGAATGTGGCGAGGAAAAAATTGGGTATAGAAATTGAGGAGGAAAGAAAAGGTGGATGGATTGTGTGAAAGAAACTATGATTAGGAAGGGAGTTAACAGTGAAATGACGAGTAATAGAATAAAATGAAAGGATAACATATACTGCGCCGACCCCAAATAAAATTAGTGTAAGGGCAGACAGATGATGTTGAGTGACCGTGAGGGCTGTGATCTAATTCCAAAGCAGTCAATCAAAGCCGTGACTAAAATTCCAACAATACATTTTATGAAAACATGTTGTTTAATATAAAGCTATAAAAAGACTTGATAGTATTTAGCACAAGAGCTTTGGAGTTAAAATAAAATGAAAATTACAGAGTCACGCTGACCGCGTCATGTTACGAAGTAGTTGTCTGTGACAGTTCAAGATGAAAGGTCCGAGTTCTGCGTGACAAGCCATCTGAAATAATTGGTGCACGGAACGCTTAGAAGAAGTTGGCATTTTGCACATTATTTACAAATAAAATTGAACTCGAGGAAGGGATTTGTCTTTTAGTATTCTTTAGATATCATAATTTCTTTGTATATAGAAAAACTGGTAATGTACCTAACTGGTATTTTCCTATCGTAGGCATCCCTACGATAGAAAAATATAATGATTATGATTAAGTTTTATGCCCTAACTAGACAATTTGTAGCGATTCCAGAAAAATCTACACATTTTATTGTAAATAAAATGTGTTTTCAATTTCAAAATACGCAGTAACAGTATTTAGATTAAAATTATTATAAAATATATATAATATAATAATAATAATTTATTGAAAACTCATATTACAATACAAGTACAATGCTTTGAATACTTCAGTTTACATTTGCTTTTGACATATAAGAATAAGGTAACTGCATGAGCTCAATGTAATAAAATACAAACTGTTTTTTAACTCCTTTTGTTTTGAGACTTACTGAGGTCTTAAATATAATTAACTTGAACGAATTAAGACACTTCAGAACGCTTAGTGATTATAAATAATAATAATATAAATTAATATTTCGGATGAATAACACACAACATCATCTAGACCCAAACTAAGCAGAGCTTGTATTATGGATACTAGACAACTAATGTAAATACATAAACATACTTTTTTTACGTATATTCATACTTATTATTACATAGAAAAACACGCAAACTCAGAAGTAAATAGTTGTAGATCGTACAAACATTTGATCCAACCCGGAATCCGAACCTGAGACCTCTTGATAAGAGCAACAGGTCAGTTAAAATTATATCAACTATTCGTCATTATACCTTACAATAATGTGCGTTGACTCATATTACATACTAGCTGACCCGGAAAACTTCAAACCGCTAAATTTTGGAATTCTAGAACTTGATCCCAGCGCAACCTACTGGGTCCATATTTGAATCTAAACTACTCTCAAGCCCACTTGAATACGCAAATAAATTTTCATCAAAATGGTTCACCCGTTTAAAACGAGTTCAATTACAAACACAGAAACAGAAGATTTATATATATTAAGATTAATGTGAGCTAAAATAAGTCTAAAATATCAAATATCGGTTGTTACTAAAAATACATGGAAACAGATGAAACAGAATAAACCCTGTCAGAAGCAAAATAATTCTCCAATATTTATTCTTTGTTAACAAGTAACATTCCTGGAAGTAGTTTTCAATGGTTTTTGCTTGAAAACATATAAAATGTTTCTTTCAAAATTGTTATTGCTCACCAGCTTCGGTTTCTGATGTCAAGAATAAAACTGTTTATAAAACCTTTGATAACATGTTCCGCAACTATGAGTAAAGGAGTTTTAATATTCAAAATATGGCACGATAAAGCTTACAGTCACTGGAAATTAATTTTACTTTTACGAATCGTCCGGCTCGACCTGGGTAGTACTACCCTCAAACAAAAGACCATCCCAACATCGAAAGCATTCTTGCTGCAGAAAGATGCAGAAACAACTGACTAGGCCGCCATGGTATGGGTCACTATGCTGCATTGCCTACCCTCACAATGAGGATGGTGACCCCTACTCCTCGATTTTACTGATGCTTTTCATCAGGCAGAATAGAATTAATTAAGGCTTAAATATATAAAAAAAATATCAAAAACTTTCACTATATTTTATATTAAACAGGCTCTTAAATAATTGCCGAATCTAATATGTTATGTTCAAGTTAAGTCCACAGGCCAGGTGAACATGCCCACCAATTGGTGGTATCCGAGGGGATTTTGGTACAACAAAAAACCAAAAGAAAATGATGTAGTTTTGATTTGCTCAAGACGGCTGGCAGGACGAAGACACTGAGGCTCGAACCAAGTGTCGTGCAATTGGAAAATACTAGTCCAGAATTGGTCTACAATAGGTTGATTTTGTTGTTACAAAATTACCACATTTCTAGAGTTCTCTATCACTAATCTAAAGTCTGAATAGATCAGCAACTACAATTAATAAACCACAAACCTCACAGAAAGGGAACATTTATCTACAAACGTAAAAAGATTACGTTAGGATATTCGCAAGACTGCTGAATATTATAACGACAAGCCCCCAAGGTAAATGACATAGAATAGAAAAGAATAAAATGGAATTAGCAACACAAAGAGCCGGAGGGAACGAGACTAGAATAAATTCTTCATACATGACTTTTGTAGGTGACTTTCCTACAGAGAAATTAGTAAGAGCGAAGTAACGAAATTTAGATAGGCGTTGGCATTTGTTCACTTGTCCAGTGTTCACGACTAGCCGAGGGTATATAATTTATTTGTTGCTGGAAATTTCGGTGAATTCCTGTATTATGTTTACGTAACTTTCAAACATTTTCTAGACAACATTAGGTAGGTTTACAAATTTAGTTTTCGTATATTCATTCCCATTATTAATTAGAACTCTTATATCTGTTTCTTCCTAACCTTATTCCCAATATTATTTTGGGGTCGGCTACTAGTCTAACCGGTTTTACCTGAATATCAGTTTTTCCACGGAGCGACTGGCATCGGAACTCCGAAACACTAAGAAAAAACTGAAATTCAAAGGTTGAAATAGTTGTCGGTAAATTTGAGGACACTGACTTCCCAATAACGATTGCCATAGATGTTCATGACTGCCAGGACCGATGGTTTTACGTGCTCTCCGAGGTACGGGCGGGCATCACTGTCAAACATCCAAACTCCGGGCTGCTATTAGGAATATCCTAAGAAAAACCCAAAAACACTTTTTGGCCCGACCTGGGATTAGAACCCGAGACCTCTTGATTAGCAGATGTATACGATATTCACTAGACCAACAAGGCAGTTAATTAGATGATATAAATACAAATATACTATTTTTCCATAAATATATGTACATAGAAAACACGCAAACTCCGAAACAAATATTGGCAGATCATACAAACAATTGGTCTAATCCGAGAATTGAAACGAGACCTTCTGATCAGCAGCCGCATACGCTAACCGATAGACCAATAAAGCAGTCAATGAGTACGTTAGTTGTAGATAATAATGTTATGAAAAAGTAAGTAGGAGATCATTTTCTTTAGTAGTACTACCTTGTAAATAATACTAGTCACAAATACTAGAACCAATCAATAAACTATTACATTATTGCAACTCAAAATTAAATTTAATGTCAACATGAGATCTAACATTAATGTTCTTTCAAGTCAAGTTATTATACTTAGAAGTATTGAAAGTTAGACACAAGTAGAACAAGTAAAAAAGTGAACATTTAAACAAAATAAAAGTACCTTTTGGTTAAAAAAAAGCGGCCAAGTGCGAGTCGGACTCGCCCATGAAGGGTTCCGTATCAGCACGTAACATCATATAAATGTTTTTATAATAGTGTATTGATTGAATGAAAGATAAATTGCGGTTTACGATTTATGACGTATTAAAAAAAACTACTAACTAGATCTCGTTCAAACCAAATTTTGTTGGTAGTTTGCTTGGTAATGTACAACATATATTTTTTTTAGTTTTATCACTGGGGGGGGGGGGACACATTTCTCGACTTTGGAAGTGTCTCTCGCGCAAACTATTCAGTTTAGACAAAAATCATTTTTGAATACCTATCCATAGATATCCTACACGTACGGGTTTGATGAAAACAAAATTTTTGAGTTTTAGTTTAAAGTATGGGGACCCCCAAAATGTATTGTTTTTTTTCTATTTTTATGTGAAAATCTTAATGCGGTTCACAGATTACATCTACTTACCAAGTTTCAAAAGTATAGTTCTTATGGTTTCGGAAAAAAGTGGCTGTGACATACGGACGGACAGACAGACAGACATGAAGAATTTATAAGGGTTCCGTTTTTTGCCATTTGGCAACGGAACCCTAAAAATTAATTTGAACGTCTTAAATACACTTCATTTTTTTCTCAGAACCTAGACAAGTCTAAAAAATGTGACAAGTCACGTGAATAAATTTTAATGAGGACAGTCGCTTAGAACTGTGTTCACATAGTTCATGGAGGACTTATTCTCTTTATTTACTGGAAATGAAAATATTGTTAATGAAAATAATTTAAAAGTTACTAATTGGTGTACCTGGACATGTTTTTTTGAAGAATAACATTCAAGAAGGTTTACAGTATTTCGAGAATTTGATTTATATTTTGTCTGCTTTGTTCCTCTAGCGGTTTGCTGATCAAGAGGTCTCGAATTTCGTACGTAACTGCAAGCTATAAATGTATGCTTAGTTTGGGACTACATTGCGTTTTTTGTATGCACAAATCAAAGTTATAAAAAATATTAGTTACGGTTTTATCGGTATTGCTCACGGCAATTTCTTCCAATAAACCATAACCACACTATATTAAAATTACGTAAAATTTACACATATGTATACTTCTATGGATAAGTGTATTACTTTCATAAATATAGTTGTAAAGAGAGATTTTTCTTTTCTTATTTAGTCGGTTTTATAATTTTACAAAATCCTACTTCTCAAGAGAGTAAACAAACTCCACACAAAACTCTCATCCATCTTCCAAAGCATTAAAACATACAGTGATATGTTTTATAAAGATGTCTTTTTTGGCTGTTAATATATTTTACTATGCGGTAACCAGATACGTGATTAACGCCATTGATATTCGTGGAAATCCAACTCAAATCAATTTTCTTTCATCCACCTTTCACCTTTTTTCAATACCTATTAATTTAGGGTTGACGACACGTATGACTTTTGTAATTAGTTTCTTTTACAAGGATATAGTACCTAGATAGATATAGAACACGTTACTTGTAGATCAGTGTTTCTATTTATTTAACAAAGTTTAAATTTACAGCCTAAATAATGTACAAAGTCCTACCTTACCTACCTACCTACCTACCTACAAAGCAATATCTTCTGTACAACCTTTGGATGAAGTAAATTATTATTATATTACTTTACTAATTATTACCATGGGAATCCAAGAGTGAGTTAAGGTGAGCCACACTATGGTGGCCCAGATAGATGCTTCTGCATCATTAAGCATCATATCACACTCATCAACAAACCTCGACAGCACAAATGATGACATTGTAAGTTGAAAAATTGAGTACCGATAACCCAACCTATTGAATTAGATTACTTAGTAATAGTAGTAGTAGTAGTAAATTCAATCAATTACAATCAATCAATAGTACAAATAGTAAAAAAATCAATACTAGAAGCTTGTTCTAATATATTTTATGGTTTCCCAAGGTATTACAAGTTTCGTTAACTTGTTAAATGGTGAATATAATTGAAGCATTCCATTATTTTCATTTCCATGGTAGAAGATGAGCATCTATTTCTTTCTTATGCAATTCTCAATGTGATGATTGTGAAATGTAATATTTTTTAATTATATTTGGCCTATAAACCAATTATAAAAACGTTTTCATTTCCGCTTTATTTATAATTAGCTTTTACCCGTGCCCGCGTTTAGGTCCGTCATGGCGGTAAATAGTAGCTTGTTATTCCGATATGTGAGCCATATTATTGAGATGTTTAATTAAAATCCATTTAGTAGTTTTTGCGTGAAAGAGAACCAAACATCACACAATCTTTTGCGTTTACAATATTAATATTATGTTCTTATAAATTAAATTATTTTATGTTTTTGTGGTTCTGTACAAAAAGTTTCATGGAAATCGTAACCTCAGTCGCATAATTCTTTTCTTTGAATCTCTAACAAAATTTACTATTTAAATTCTCGTATGAAGCCACTTCATGAATATATGGAATATTATAAGAATTTCTGATGAGTCACTTTTGAGGTTCTTATGTTTAAAATTGTATATTTATGTAAATGAACAGCCCGTTTACAAAGACAGAAACTCGTATTATTAAAACGCACTATAACACGCGTATATCCAAAAAAAGAAATAAAAAACCACTGGTAGGTAGTCCTGTGGCTTCTTAAAATTAATAATTAATAATTACTTGAATATACTGGTCTTATGATTGGATAATGTTGTTTTTGTTTGCAGTGAGATTTATGTCTATTTTTTATATTTAAGCCTACCAAAGTGATTCTACTTTACCTGAAGGAAAACATGAGTAGAAGAAAAGGAGTAGGGATCACCACACTCATTGTGAGGGTAGGCATGCCGCATTGGCTACCGCTGCCGGAGGGCGGGAGAAAGATGCAAAATTATTGGGCCTCCGGTCTGACACTTACCAACGAAACACGACAGCAAGAATGCTGTCATTATTAGGATGGTCTTCTGTGTGAATGTAGTACTGTCCCGGTCAGGCCGGCCCATTCGTGCTGAAATCAACGTGGCTCTACTACCTAACTTTTTTTTTCTTTTTTTTTTAAAGACAACTCCCGCATTAGGAATATAAATTCCTGTGTCGCGGGGGACTTTACAAACATACATGAAACGGACTTTGTGTCCGTTTCATGTATGTTTACGTTTCATGTATTGGGTACGAACACCCAGACTCAGAACAACAAATTGTGAATCACACAAAGTGTTATTCTACGTGGGATTTGAACCCACGACACTTGGCGCAGTAGAAAGCGGGGTGGCGACCGCTTAAACCACTAGGCCAACCGTGCAGTCTAACTGTCTTCTCCTTCTTTCTTTCTTTATCTAGTGCAATTGTATGTTTATGTATTTATATCAGTTGTCTAGTACCCATAACACAAGCTCTGCTTAGCTTGGGACTAGATGATGCAAAATTTTTTTTATTAAATCTTTATAAGGAACCACCATATAATTTTTTTTAATACGTTAGCTAGTTTAATCTAACATATGTTTTCTCGAAGGTATATCTCTGCAATGGAATTAATGAAACAAGAAATTCTTTATATTAATTTTTTTCCTTCCAGTGACAACCCTACTAGTATAAAAGACAATAATTCACGCGCTTCTCGTGACACATATCGAATAAGTAATTCTATAACGTCAGACGTAAACCTGAGGGAATGGTAGAATAATGCAACATGTTGGTGTGTTACCGTGAATACAAAAAGGTTACCTTGTTTTTTTAACTTGGGTTTTGTGTTGGAATAAGCTTTGGTTTGGATCTTTTGCAATACATCTCTTAATTGATTGAATATAGTTCTGTAGGTTATTCTTTTCGTTTTCAATCTTTTTTTAATACACTGGACACGATCTTATGCGCTTGCCCTATCTCGTTATTTATTTTAATCCCATGAATGTCTGTAAGAGATTACCTTAGTACGATAAAGCCACTAATTTTACTGTTCTTGTGACAAGTTTCATACGAAGTTATCTCGTGCATAATAAAATTATTTAGCATTATTATTATTATTACCCATATATGTAGTTATGTTAAAAATGTAATCTATACTTGTAGAATTAATTTTAAAAAAGTCATTATAATTCGTAAATTCACGACTCGCACTTAAAATTAGTAAGTTTTCAGAATAACATGACTGCATTTGTCTGTAAAAATAATGTGATATTCGGTTCATCCATGTACATTCATAAGTACGTACTTTGTATGAACTTACTGAACATCTAATACATATGTAGATAAACTTTAGAAACACTGAATGACTAACATTATGAAAAATTATGCATTGATACTAAATAACTTAACTTAGTTTTACATTAAAAATTTTAAACCCAAAAAGGATAACGAAAGAGGGTTATTTTGTGGTAATACTGTATGGATGGATAGATAGGATACTCTTTCTTATAAATCATTTATGAATAAAACAATGTAGACTTTAAAGAAGTAAAAACAATACTGTTTTTATTTGTTTAAATTCTAGAGATCACAGTCTGCGATATCTTTTAGGCTACCCAAAGATTGACTCTAAAGTAATGTGTAGTTAGTGGTGAACATTTACAATTTACATATAAATAGATATATACATATATAAAAAATATAATACTATTTAGACTATATTTAATATATAGACGTTGTTTATTTATATTCTATATTAAGAAAAAAACAGCCACACTGGTAAGGTAATATTACTAAACATTTCTTATTACCCGCAATAGAAGTGTTTCCTCAGAGAGTCAATTTTATTAGACTATTTCGGTAGGGCTGCCATATGAATGATATACCTAAATAAAAAATAAACTAATATAAAAAATAAAATAATAGAAAATGAAGTTCAACTATGATTACTTCTCTAATCTTCTCACTCATTAATGTTAAGATATTTTTACATACATACATAAAGTCACGCCTGTTTCCCCGTAGGGATAGGCAGAGGCATTTAAGCACCCACTTTTCACCAGTTTCGGTCCAACGTAATAGATGGCAAGCCTATTGCCATTTACCGGGATGTTTTGTTTGCCAGAGCCGCGTTCGTCGATCAGTAGGTGAACACCACTGTGTGATCACCACTTGCAACAATAGACCATCATCATTA
Organism: Phragmatobia fuliginosa; assembly: GCA_932526445.1. Classification (NCBI taxonomy): domain Eukaryota; kingdom Metazoa; phylum Arthropoda; class Insecta; order Lepidoptera; family Erebidae; genus Phragmatobia; species Phragmatobia fuliginosa. Next base: position 20,570,311 of record OW052061.1, read on the forward strand.
TTGGCTGCTGAAGAGTCGACTCTTCGAATGCAATGCACACTACTTAAGTCGATTGGCGGATTTTCGCATCCAGTTCCTGGTAGTCATTTTATGCAAATATCACCATACCTAACCTTTAATGCAAAAAATTTGTATCCAAGAGGCCTACGAAAAAACACTTAATTGGATTTTATGGTACTTTTTTCGTTAAATATCTTGCCCACCAATTTTATAAAACTTATGTTTTCTATTAGCACACGAGTTACATTTTGAATATACCTAACTTGTGTACCTATATATCTATGTTTTAGATAAACATATAATTTTTGGTAAGCGTGAAATCCTTGCTCTGCTTATTACTTCTGTAAATCGTAAGGAAATCTGGAGGGACAAATCATTTAGCTTACAAGAGATGCGTAAGCCCATCATCTGTCTAGTCTTTAGTATTCAAAAAAATTTTCGGGGTCGGCTATTAGTTTAAGCAGTTTTTTCTGAATATCAGTTTTAAAGCGACTGGCATCGAAACTCCGCTGCACCGAGGGCGGACTGAATCGCAACAAAATATCTTAACAGCATCTAAATTAAAACATGAGACATAAAGAAAAAGGATAGATTTTATCACAAATCCATTTGAAAATGTAAACATCACTTAAAACGGTGATAAAATGATACAGTTTAAAAGTGTTTGTTGTGTATTGCTAAGACAAAGGGTAGCCTGTTTTAAACTGGGAACTTTTATTTGCGTAACAAAGTTTCTAAAAGCTGCTACTTAGAGATAAAGAAGTTTTATAGTCTGGGGAAGTGAACCTTTTGTAGAATTCAAGCGCTCACTTCAAAGCATAGTTTGTTGAAATACTCGTAGTAGATATGATGTTGATAAAATTAGAAGCTTGCAGATTTTTTCAAACATTTCATTTCTATCTTTAATAATTTTAATTGTCGTTCTTTCTGTTTATTTTATTTCGTCACAACAATGGTCTTTAGCAGTCCACTGTCCATACATAGCACATAATTTTTTCATTAGAAAGGTGGCTGTAGTCTACTATTAACAAGCTAGCCAGACAGGTTGGTATCACGTTTTTTTTTTTAATTTTCTATTTAGATAGTCTAAGGCCTGAGAAAGGACATAGGCTATTTTTTATTGTGATAACCGTCGTAGACGCGGGTGAAAGCTTGTTTATGAATAAAACGAGAACAGCTGATGATTTATGCTAGTAACTTGTCAAAAGCATTTATACGCGATACTGTTACGACGTATTTAAACTGCGTTAACATGCTGTCATACTAGAATTTCAATCCAATGTTTTGGATCTTGGCCATAAGTATCTACTATGTTACATAAATTGAGACGATCCCGAACAGAGAAATATTGTTCAACATGTATTTAAAATATATGTTTATTAAAGTTGAAATTATTAAGTAACCATTTTTTAATGAGCCTGGCAAAGTGGCTATACTCTTCCTGCCTGATGGAAAGCATGAGTAAAATTCAAGAGTCACCAAAGGACAAGGAAACAGGATAGAACGAATGCTGTTATTTTAGGGTGGTCTATTGTTAGGAGGTCCTACCGCCCCAGTCTAACCATTCGGCCCATTCATGCTGAAACCAACGTTCTGCAACCATAAAACTGATTATATGTATAACTTAGTCTTACAACTAACCGTTATTTTCGGTTTTATTAAAACCGTGGCTGTGTAAAACATTCTGTCGCACAGTAATTTTAGATCCTGTTATTATTGTATCACCTCTACTTCGTAAGAAACGTACGTAAAGAAATCATGAATTGAAATGGCAAAAACCGGTTGTCTGTAAAGCAGTTTACTGACGATAGCTGAACGTGACAACGTCATAAGAAAATACTGATTGTGCCTCTTTGTCGCTCGTTCCGCGCTCTCGCTTGCACTTCAAGCCTTAAATGGAATGCCTCAGAGCGAGGTAACGCCGCATGAGTCATGTTTTTTCGTGCGTGCAGCCGGCTCCATCGAATTGTAAGACGTTGTCAGGTCAAAAATTGCTCACATTGCTAAATGTGTTACCTCTTTTATATTCTTGAGTCTGTTTCTCTTTTTTTCATCATAAAGGAAAATCAACACTATTTATTAAATATCAAATTCTATTTTTCTGACCAAAAATTTGTGGGATACTACAGTTGTTGATACATTGACTATTATAATGATGTCCTTTAAATTTCCAAACAAAACACCACCTTATTCACGACCTCATCAGCTCACCTAATCAAGGTGACCAAAATACATGCGGGACATTTTTCCAACCTCGTTACTACCTTGTACGTAATACCCGGCAATGGGTTCAGCTATACCTTTGATCCCCTACAAACCTGACGTTTAATTACATATCCGAGATTACAGTGCCCTCCTGTTGCTGTGTTCATAATACATGCTGAGACGGAATGCGGTGTGCTATGGTTTTGAAGTTTAATTAGCAGTTGAGTGACTTAGGTATTGAGTGTGTGAGATATCTTGTCAAGGAACGGTTTTCATTTATAGAAATAATAATTAATAAACTTCCTTGTAGCATATAAGAATATTTCAGCAATTTTTTATGCAAATTTTCCACGTTTATTGTATTTTAACAGTTGCGTCAGTTTTATATGTATCTATTACACGCTTTTTATTAGCTTCACCTGTATGTTTGAAACCGTCCTTTGGGTGCAATTTTGACCCACTTTGAACGGCCAGATTTCGTTCAAGATTTGTAGCTTTATCGAAAATCGATGACAATACACTAATTTGAAAAAATAAAAATAAAAAAAATGTTTTAAAAAATTAGTCTTTTTAGTCTTTTTTCTAAAAAATAATTTTAATAAACTAAACAAACACGCTTTTAAACTAAAAAGTAAAAAATAATTTTAATATAACAAAGCGTGGGGTGCTTTCTGAAAATATTTCACCAACGTCGCCCGTCGTGTTTGTTTATTTTGTTAAAACTCTTTTTATTTGTTGTTTAAAATGCAACTGTTACCTTTGGGGATCCCTTTTTAAAAACGTACAAAATATAATTTCAAAAATTTATGAATGATGTGTAATCATAGATGTAAAAACCATTGTACCACTCGCACCAAAAAACTTGTTAACTTTCCCAAAATTGAAGCTAGAAACTTATAACGAAGTTTCTTAAAATAGAAAGCATCAGTTCGACCTAAATCGCGAAAACTTTGTCTACAATGCGACAAAAACAGAAAAAAAAGTATCTACAGGATTCAATTTTTTTACAGCATCTGAGCGCGATACGATGCGAGTGCGACACAATAATTTTAAATGTTAATCACTACAAAATATGTATTCAATGAAACGGTCTGTACGAAACTACTGTATTATTTTTACAGTACTCGGTACGCATTTGGACCCAGTTCTTTCTAGACGAATTCTTTAGATACAATCAATTAATTATATAATAGAAGTGGAGTCTACTGCGGAGCATAATCCTGACTCTTTGTGCGACATTATATTGCTCGTGGTTCACTGCTTAGATCATCTAGTTTAAAGCATTAGTTTGATAGTAATATTACAAAATTGTTTAGACTACATAGCATCTGTCATGTCGTTTATGTCCTGGTAAGTCGAAACATTATCCCTTACGTTAGATGTTATACATTGAATATTAACAAGCGCAGTTTATAAGTGACAATAATTACGAATGTCCATTAACATTTTGGGAACTGAGTGCGGACTAATTTGATTAAATTTTGTTCACCAAAATATGTTCATCATCATCATCAACAACCCATAACGTCCCACTGCTGGGCTCGGGTCTCCTCCCAAGAGAGGGTTAAGGCCATACGTCCCCACGCTGGCCGAGTGCGGGTTGGGGACTGGCAAGACACGTTGTGGCTACGTAATCTTGTTGTTGGATGTTTTTAAGCCGCCCGAAGGCCTCCAACTAAGCTTCACGACTGCTATCTTACGATAACAACCGGGACCGACTGCTTAACGTGACCTCCGAATCACGGAAACGCTCATTACATATAATGCCACAAATGGTCACCCATCTAGGTCCGACCGCGCCGTTGTTGCTTACCCTTGGTGATTGTTTCCAATCACCTAAGGCCACTCGGCTATGAGCGCTTCAAATATGTTCAATATGGGTAAATTAAACTTTGTGTCAGAAATGAGGTGATCCGTCAGAGAACTAAGGTCATCGACATAGCCCATAGGATTAGCAAGCTGAAGTGGCAGTGGGCTGGCCATATTAGCCGTAGAACTGATGGCTGTTGGGGCAGAAGAGTTCTGAAGTGGAGACCGCGTCTCGGTAAATGTAGTGTAGGACGCCCACAGGCGAGGCGGAGTGACGACCTGCGTAAGATAGCTGGCAGGAGCTGGATGCGAGAAGCCCAAAAATGGGAGAGGCCTATGTCCAGCAGTGGACTGCGATAGGCTGATGATGATGATGAAAATTTGAATTATGATGAGTATCCATGGTAACATAAAAAATTGGAAAGTAACTCATTTGGAAGTCTATTTGTCTGTTTCTATGTTAAGCTTATACGGCTAAACCACTGCATGTATTACGACAAAATATGCATGGAGATACTTTGATTACTGAGAAAGGACCATATGCTACTTTTATTATGTTAACCGACATATACGCGGGCGAAGCCGCGACAAGAAAATAGTATAAAATCAATTTGAAGAATCGCCAAGCTTACTCATAACTTTTTTCTGCCAAATTGTTAGAACGCCATTTAAATTGTAAGAACCCCTGACTGTTTGGACCGATTTCCATCAAACATAGCTAAGAAAACTCCCGACTAATTCACATTTCAAACAAAATAAAATCCAAATCAAAATCGGTTCAAACTTTCGGGAGCTACTACGCACACACACAAACACACACACACACATACACACACGTTTTTGCGTCAGGGTTTTATGATAAATGTATTCCCAAAGTCCCTACGAGAGCTATGGCTTATAACACGAGTACACTACTAGCAATAATCTTGGTTGGCTGAACTCGTTATTTCCTTAAAACTAACCAATAAAAGTTCTATTTCGAGTTGCCTTCAATTATAAACCAAGCAATAAAACACTAACAAGAAAAACGTAGCCAATAAAAGGAAAAACAAAGAACAAGTAATTTATTTTGTGTGCTTTCCTTGACTGAAGTGTAGAGGGTTATTAAAGTTTGTTTTACAAAAAGTAAATGCTGAAAGATTGTGGTGGCAGATGTGGTGAATTTAAGCAGTAACGTAAGTAACAACTAAGGAAGTATACTATGCAGTATTACAGCAAGAAAACCATGTAAAACAAATAAAAGCAATCCGTCTGACCAGTGTGGCATTGTAGGCCAAGCACTACTTCCTAAAAGGAAATTTATGTCTGGCAGTGAACTTTTCTCTGTTCTCTCTCTCTCGTTCTTAATGAAGTACATATGTTAGAATCAACCGCAAATATACAATGAAAATACATGCATTCGTTTTTTGTTTTTTTCCGATGATGCTCCACATTTCATCTTTTCAACATATTTTATCATTAAAATCATTACGACGACGACTAGAAGACTAGAAAACTTTAGAATTGAAGACATTAAACACTTGACATTGGCAGAAATAGCCTGCCATCTTATCAGAAGAAGAAGATGAAGATGAAAATCAACCTTGCAAATTTCATATTATCGATAGATTTATTTGTCTCATAATAGTTTTAAAAATATATCACTTACCACGGCAATATTCACAATCCTTTATAACGATTACTAATTTATATTCAGAGGAAAACCTTGATAATCGTTAAACTCTACTTTCTACAACTGTGTAAAATTAGACTTACTTTTCAATTTGTTCAGTTGTGTTTTGAATGTTAATTAAACCTCTGGGAGAACGGAGTCTTTTGGAGTAAAACTCGGATTTTTTATAGATGGTGACGAATTAAATAAAAAAATACCGTTTTTGGATTTATATCTGAATTATTTTTTTGATTCATTCCTTTAAGACTCGATTTTTTAGTACTTGGGTTATATCTTTAATAAAAACAAATAAACAATGAGTACACATGACAAAGTGAAACATTGGAAACTTAAAAGCAAACTGCATACTTAAAATATAATAATAAACAGAAGGTTATTTTAATGTTTAATTCAAAACATCAAAAACATGAAGTCAAATCACAGTAAAAAGAAATATAAGTAAATGTTACATCATTATATATCTCCGTACTATACAACATATGAAGCTATCTAAAGCGAAACACTTTAAAACGACGCAAACGATTACGAAAACACCTTTGAAATATTACGACCAACGGTAAGTATTTGTGCAAAGATCGGAGTATTTTATCTAAAACTCGGACACTTGGAGCTTGTTTTTCCCATGCCAGGGCGAAGTTCTTTGTGACCAGACCGTTAGCGATATCGTTTAAATCCATACTAAAATATTAGACTCGGCTACAAATCCTGCTAGTATTATGAAAATGAAAGTTTGTAAAGATGGATATTTGAATGTAATTTTATGCAAAACGGCTTAACAAATCTGAATATAATGTAGCACAGAGATAAATTATAGTCTGGAATAGCACAAAAGCTACTTTTTATCTTGAAATATGTTGTATTCCCGTGGTATAAGCTAGGTGCAGTAACAATCACGGGTAGCTCCGCGGTGCACAGCTAGTATAACAGGACTAACTGGACCTAAAAACATTACAAAGGGTCATGTTTTGTATTTATTTTCTTGTTACGTAACATTTTGGATTTCTTTTAAGAAGCTTCATGACGTCGATAATAGAAGAACTTTATTACTGTAATTGTAAGTGCGTTACATACTTTTTTTTTAAAGAAAATGAAAGTCGAGTAGACAAATTCCCCTATCTAAAAATTTACATTCAGATTTTCATCAAATGTAAAATACAACCGTCTATCGCTAGATGCATTTATTCCAAACCATTAGCATAAAACGTCGACACCATACAATCATCTCATTTGTTACACTAGATTCTTCCATCTAGCCTTTTAACTTTAACAACTTAGCTGCATTTAATCCAACCACCAGAAATACATCAATATTTAAATAGTAAAATCCCATTCAGCGGTGAGATGGTGCACTCAATATTTTGCTCAATTCAATTGAATTCGTTCAAACACGAGTAATGTGAATGTCGATAAAAAGCCTCGATTTAGAGTAATCCGATTTGCTAACAGCTTTCAGTTGCAATACAACATTAGTTATATCTAGCAGAGGATATTGAAAAATAGGTAAATAAAATATTATTGAGAAATCACATTATATAACAATTTTCAAATCTAAGTATTGTAGGGCCATTGAGGCAAGTTGAAAATATTAGATAACATAGACCGGGATTTGTCTTGCATTTGCTGCAATTCAGTTCATAGATAAAGATATACATAGTATAGATAGTATAGAATGGTATAGATATTTTAACAGTATAGAAATAAAATTGTTCAAAAGATGGAAAGACCAGCCTGAATGTTTTTAGGCAGACCTGAAGTGTGTGTATAAACTTAGTGATGTATTAGAACAGTAGTGGGCCGTCATATATACTGATATATATGCGTCAAATATATAATCTACTGATTGTGTATAGTTTTTTTTCCACTAATACATAGAAATATCCTCTTCTTCCGTGATTTGGTGGTCACTTTAAGCAGTCTGTCTTGATTGTTATCTTAGTAAAGCTTATTTGGGGACTTTCTAGTGGTTTAAAAAAAACCAATGGCAAGATTACGCAGACACAGCGTTGTATGCCATTCGACCTGCACTCAGCCAGTTTTACCCTCTCCTGAGAGAAGATCCGAGCTCAGAAGTGAGATATTATGGGCTGTTGATGATCCTTTTCCAAAAAAATTCGATAATAACATGCAGTTAAAATTTTCGTTTAGCAAATATATTTATATTTAGTAAAAAGAATTTTAGTAAAATGGTTTTCTAAATTAATGTATTATTTCCGTTTCTACACGAAAATGTTCCGATCTACGACAGCAAAATCATCAAAACTATTATTTCTGATGGATTGCAATCCATCTTACGAAAAAGAAAAACAAAATACAAGAACATTTTATGTACAAAAAGTACATATAAAGCAAGAGATGAACCAAGTAAGATAGTGGCGCATCGCCATTTATCAAGTCGTGACGTCACGTCGACCAGTGACGTCAGACAGCACGCAAATTGATTTCATTTCTGTTACAATAGTTCGAGTATATGTAGGGGTTTGTTTGTTTGGGGGGGGGGAAGGGTTTAAGGCTCAAACAGTTGAGTTTTGTGATTGGATTTATTTTTTTGCAAATAAACGTTATTGCCAATATGTTTTGTTTACATAAACAATAAGTAATCACTAAGGTAACACAAAAAATTTTAAGAAGCCCTTTGGCTTGTTAAAAATTTTTGTGCATAAGTTATAGATATCTTCACAAAATTTCTATATTGAATTAAATATATTATATATATATATTATATATATATATTATTTAATAAATTAAATTGGCACTGTAATGTGCCGACCCTAAATCGATAATTAATCTACTAAATCATTACATTTCTACAGATTCACTTGCTTCTTTTAATCAAACATCGAAAGACGTATTCAACTCAAAATTTAATGCTACCAGAGTACCCATTGCTTATCGCCAATTGGTATATCACCACTGAGAAACAATAATAATAAAATACATTGTCCCAGAGAACTATTTTAATATTTATAATTTTCACAAACTTTTATTTCAATTTTGTGGGAACAACATTTTCATCAAGTAAGTTTATTTATATTACTGAGTATTAAAAGCCTCTATATAATATATTTTACAAGCTATTTCTATATCAGATACTTTGCAATCTGTTCAATGTTAAAGTAAAATTGAAATAGTTTTCCAACATTGATTTTAACGCTTAAAGTTACTTGTGCCTCAACATTGTCTGAAAATAGTTTCACAGTTTTGTAGAACAAAATTACAGGATTAATTAACTGAACACATGTATGTAATGAATTTAATATCTTATTTAAAATTTTCTAATGATGTTGTAGTAGGAGAACTCTGCTCTGGCACAATTGAGCTGCCATGACAAAATCCAACGTTCTACACCACCACGTACCACAGACAACCAGCATAGTGAGATTGCCAGGTGGAAACCCCCTAATGAGGTATAATAGGGAACGATATGTCCTACCCTCGTATTGTCAAAATCATCCATAACTTTATCCTAAAAGCCTTTACTAAATAATCTCTATTTAATCGTGCAAACTGTTATCGCAACCTATAATATAATGGTAGATGTATTAAATCGTTATTACAAACTCAGAACTAGTCAAACGTCAAAGTTAAACTTGCTCAGGGAATTTGTTTTCGGTTACGCTTCCCAGAATGACGGTCACTAAAAGTCTTGGCAGACTTTTGCCTTACTGGAATCTAGACTATGCCGCGATGTAGAATTCGGAATATTTTCCACTGAGCATGGACTTTAGGTAAGTTTCTAACCACACTGGAGATTGTCGAATATCAACGAGAAGTTTACTAGTTTAGGAGATGTATTTGAGTAGTTGATGCGACCAAGATTTTTGCGTTGCAGAAATTTTGTGGCCAAGAACAACTAACACGTCGTTAGCGGTAAAAATACTCTATTATATATCAAATGTATATATATTACAATGTAGTGAAATCTAAGATTTAAAAATATATATATTTGTAGTAGTAGTTGAGTCACACTGAATTCAGCACGAATGGGCTGGCTCAACCGGGCCGTACTACCCTCACAGAGAAGACCATTCTAATAATGACAGCATTCTTGCTTTCGTATTTCGTTGATAAGTGTGAGACCAGAGGCCCAATCATTCTGCATCATTCTGATTCCAGACGCCGGAAGAATGATGCAGAAACATCTGACCAGGCCGCCATGGTATGGGTAACCATACAGCAGTGCTTACCATCACAATGAGGATGGTGATCCCTACTCCTTGAATTTACTCATGCTTTCCTTCAGGCAGAGTAGAGTCACTTTGGTAGGCTTCAATATTATATATGTACTAGTTGACCCAGCGAACTTCGTACCGCCCAACTTTAAAATTACAGAACTTGATCGCAGCGCCACCTACCGGGTCCAATTGCGAATCTTAACCATTCCCAGATCCCCTTGAACACACACAAAAAATTTCATCAAAAACGATCCAGTCGTTTGAGAGAAGTTCAGTGACACACACTCACACAAGAATTATATATATAAAGATATATAACTTTGTTGGAAGTTTTTCTTTAATAGTTGTAAAATTCTCAGACATGAACTTTGCTAAGGACGAACAGTCAAATAATTCATTTCGATTTAATAAATTATGTAAAACTTTTTGATTAAATACCTGAAATTCGTTTAAATTAAAGATATTTGGCTTATAAGTTTAATTTGATTTCATTCAAAGAACCGTCAGAAAATATCTGCATTTATTATAAATTCAAGTAAATATTAAGGTTAAAATATTTTCTGTTTATAATATTTTTTAATATGTATACACTTTTAAAAACCGTTTGATATTTGAAAATTGTAGGTGATTTGAGAGTTGCCGACGTCAACATGAAAAATGGTCGTTAATGAAAACTAGTTTATGCAGTTGAGCATCTTTGCATTTGCATTGTACGTCGCAGGGCGAAGTGTGTGGAATTTAAGAGGCCTATGTAGAAATAAATTATCTTTAATCACCGTTAGATCAGAAACTATTCAGATCAGTATTTATTTTAATGGGATAATCGGAGTTCAAAGTGTTAAAAACTTACATCGCGGCCATTCAAGAGCCACGTCAGGTTGGCTGGTGGGTCGGCCGGCGGTGATGAGCATTGCGCTCTCAAAGAGTCTCCTGAGGCGTACCAGCCTTTTTCAGCCTTTATTGTTGGTTTCTCTGGTGGAAGTTCTGTAAACAAAGATGAAAAGTGATGAGTTTTTTTAATATACATACGTGCATTTCAAAAAATGGATCTTGTAGGAGAAAAATACATATATATTTGACTGCTTGGGTGGTGCAGTTGTAGCGTATGCGACTAATAGGATTGATTATAAATACATATATTTAGATAGAAAACACCCAAACTCCGAAACAAATATTTAAGGATCACACAAACATTTGGAATAACCCGGGATTTTATCCCGAGACCGAGCAAGGCGGTTTGAAAAAATTTTTTTTTTTTTTAACACTGATTATATTTATTAAAATATAATATTAACTTATTCACTGTCTATCAAGTTTAGCAATATTTTATAATCAATCAAACCAAAAACATTTTATTTCAAATAAACCAATACAACGGCACTTTTGAAACGTCAAGTAGTCTGTCAGTAGTCAGTCGTGAAACCAATTATCTGTTCCAATTCGTAGATCCTATGGAAAAGAACAGACAAGAAACTGCATGAACACTCTTTTCCAACATAGTTTTTACAATTTTTGGTTACATTGTTTTAGGCATTTTATTAAATGTGAGGCCAATGTAACGATGCTGATATTTACACTGGTAGTGTCCAAAAATAATTAACCATTAATATAGTAATATATAATATAGCAGTTGTGAGATGACCAGCCCCTACTGGCGGCGCCCGTATCACGAGCATGACCTATGCAGCAGCCATCGTCCAGCTCAACCATATTGCAGGGAGCCGAACGACCCGCTACACACGGCACCGCCAGCAGACTTTTGAGCGAGCATGACATATTCACAACCGCCAGTCAAAAAACGAACTTATGTCTTTAAATCTAACTTTGAATTCAGAATAATCCTATTCCAATCACAATTTTCAAAGCCTCAGAAAAGTTATAAAAGAGTTAATAAGATTTCAAAGCATTATACTCTTTTAATTAAACAGAATAATTTGTACGTCAGTTTTCAGAACTTAAATAATCTGTGGATGCCTTGCTCTAAGCCGAGATTAAAAGTAGCCTATAATTTCCTTATCTCTATTATTCTTAAATGAATAGGTGCTGGCGTCGAGATTAATCATTATTGATAAACTTATTTTCATGGACGTGGTCATTTAGTCTTAAAAGAACGACGCTTATCTCTTATTGTATTACTTTTTTTGATTGGAATATATATTCTCATATAGGCAATATGTAAAGAGGTCGAAATTTTGCCTGTGACCTGATGAATGATGTGATTCATTAGTTTCTTCTCTCCCTAGAGAAGTTAGAAGAATATGGCTTAACAGTTACTGTTAAGCTATATTCTTCTGACATACGTCCCGTACCATCTGTGGTTTAGCACGAAGACTTCTTCAAGTTCCCCACAACAATCGGTCCTATGCTGCCCCCACCCAACGGCTTTCTCATCAGGTCATATGAACCGCTTGTGAAAGGCGTATCGATGCTGTATTTTCTGGTACGTGGTCGCCAGTCAAGAACTTTAGGGCTTCATCGGTTAACGTCAAGACGCTTATAATCTGCGTGTCAGATGCTGGTTAACAAAGCAGTGAAATAAAATTGTCTGTATTTAAACCTTCTATTTGTAATCACCGAAAAATATCAGATCATAACCAATAAATAAATAATGTTTCGGACATCTTACACACAACGTCATCTAGTCCATAACTAAGCACGGCTTGTATTATGTGTACTAGACAACTGATATAAATACATAAACATACTTTTGTGTTTTATACATACATAATATACATAGAAAACACCCAACAATAATGGAATGAATTGCAAACATTATTTAAAACATCAATTGGTTACATGGTTTTGTAATTTGAAATCGTTTTGAGCTGAAGGCTACCAATTAAAAAGACTTTTCCTCAGTCATAATTATGAAGTCGGATAAAGTATGGTGAAACCCTCAGGGGAATTATTTTATTTAGGGACCTGGAGGTTCCAAAAGTGACGAGAATATGTCCATGTATTTTTGGGTAAGCTTTATAAAATTGCCTTATTTCGAGAAGCGATTAGAAGAGCTCAGTGTGGTGACCGAGTTTGTAATTATTGTAATTATTTGTTCTTGAAAAGCGGTTTTGGAAACATGGCAGTCTTATAGGACGTTGATCGATTACGTTTTAAAAATATTTGGATAATCCTAATAATAAAATAAAAATAAAAATATTCCACAATAAAGTAATTCAGTATTCTTCATTCAAGATCTACCTATTGTTTATATAGCAAAGATAAGATAAGCTATGGTGTAGGTATTTAATACTCGAGTTACATCTATAATGTCAAAGTCAATAATTTATCAGCAGAAACATGTTTGTTGCTTTAGTAAAAAAATATTTAACTGGCAATTAAAAATATAAAGAAGTTATAAAAACTCCACGGGAAAAAAAATAATAGGAGGAAAAAAACAAAGTCGATAACCGTCTTTTATATTGTCCATTAAAAACAATAAAATACTTAAAGCTGGAATCACACGAACGACTAAAAAATGTGAAAAAAATAATTAGAAACATTTTAAATTGTTCAAGTGTTTGCTTGATTGATGTACAATCAAAACCAGACTTATAACCACGGGATTCTACGAGAATAAAATTTTAGTAATGCCGAGATAATTATATATAAAAAAAACAATATAGATATCCAAGAGAAATGGAATGTCTATGCGTGTTTATGACTCATTATTACTAAACCCAACTAAAATTATATAAGTATCCGTATTAGTAATAATCAGTAGCCTAGTAGTCAGGGCAATATAAAAAAAAAACACAAATACAAATTAATGTTATACACAATATACTTCTATATATACGTTTAAACAAGTTACAGATCATTTACTTAATTATTACAGTACATTAAATTCAAGACCAAGTTTTAATTATGTTTCATTACCAACTTAATTTCGCAGACACACAAAAGCGAAACAACAAAATTTTAGTCTAAAATAAGTTTTGTTTTGCAAGCAACGTGTAGCTTAAGTCCTAAACTGTTGTTGTTTCTACGTACCGCCATTTCATATCGTATTTAGGTCTAAACTTGTCGAGTAAATCTACAAACATACGTGCTTCGTGCTAAGGTCAAAGTATTAGTCGTTCGAACATGTTTCACTCACTTGTAGGATATTTAGATTAAATTTACTAATACACTATAGTTGTTTAGCGAACTGAGTTCTACACTGTGTTATAATTTCTTAGGTACCCTAGAATCAATTTTATTTTATACGAGCTTCGCCTTACTGGTCTTAAATACAACTAGCCTGAGTTATGTCGCAAAAGGCGACTAAGGGATAAACTACGCAAGACAACGTCAATGCAAAGAGAAGGATAACTTGAAACCAACCCTTTTTTTTTTTTTTTTAACGTGTGGAAATCCCCGCGGACCGTCACCCCGTCGGGGGTTACGGCGGGGTGGTGTGTCGGACTCGAACCGACTAAAACCACACGGTGTGACCCTCTCTGCGCCTTTGTATTGGAAGGAGTCCAGGGAGGGGATTTCCTTCTGGACTCAAACCGGCGCCTGCCCGCACTGTTGCGGGCACCATCTCAAAATTTACTCTCTAATTAGGCAACGTCCGGTCACACGCGGACGTCGCCCCCTCGCGGTTGGCCTCTACTGCGGACGGACGGGAAACCCGTCCCGCCCATCCGCGGCCACTCTCAGGGCGGCATGAGACGCAGGTATGCGCGCCTCCGCCGCCGGGGCGCCGGCGGCGGATCGGGTCCGATTGGATGGCATCCTCCCGGGCCTTCTCCGCCACCTCCTTCTGCAAGATTACATCCTCGCAGAAGGTTGCGACCGCGGTAAAACAACTGTCGCTGCCGGCCATCGATCTTATGACGGCCGGCAGCGAGAGAACTTGAAACCAACCCTATACCAACCCGTCTGGCCAGCGTGGTTTAGTAGGCCAATACCTCCTTTTCAAGGAGAGGCCTATGTCCAGCAGTGGACTGATAAAGGCTGTTGATGATGATGATGATAATGAAGTTATGTTTTATCTATAGAAATAAATAAAATTAAAGTGTCTGTATGTAATACGAAATGAAGAGTTTTTAATATACTAAATGCATATCAAAGTGAATATGGTACTAACATTAAAAAGGCATTTTTTTTTTATTTTTGTCTGACTGTTTATTTCGGCTAATCTCGGGAACGGTTAGACCGATTTTAACAGAACTTTGTATGGCACAAAGCTGATGAACTAAGGAGTAAAATAAGCTCTTTTTTATAAACTAACTTCGCTCCGAGGCGTTACTCGCGATTTACAAAAACAACCGGTAGCACCGCGGAACTCATCTGGTAACAAATATAATTTGATATACACACATTTTCTTGTGATGTTTATTGAAGAATCTAAAATAAAACACATTCCTAATAAACATTATATAATTTATTTATTCAGTTTCTAGAAAGTATCTCCAGCTTGTTACTATGATTTTATTACCAGTGAGTAATAAAATTTTAAAGGATAATAAGAAATAAAAGATTCAATTCAGAACTATATGAGTCGTTGTCTAACAGATTTAATCAACAAATGAAATTCCGGTACCTCCTGTTCTAGAAACAGGTTTGAATAACAATGTCCAAAGATAACCTCCTAATATTTTAATCTGTGGTAGGACGAAACGACATCGAGGCATGAATAATGAAAAGTTTTGATAATGCTTTCAACCTAATTTATTCTATAAGAGTACTAAAGCGAGCAGAACAAAGAGACAGATTTTGGGCTCTTAAATCTGGGAGATAAAAGGCACATCATGTATTCGTGATCCCTTTATAAGTAGACATGTTTGCTTATCAAATGTAGCTACTTATTGGAAGATATTGCGTGGATTATGTACTTAAATGTATTTGTGAAGATTTCTTCGAAGATTGAATTATATGGAACAAGCACGTAAAATGGTGCATTTGTGATATGTTTTTGTACTTATAAATAAGTTCATTATTTATATATTCGGTTGTGGAATGAGCTAAAGAAGAAATGAAGCACGTTACACAAAAAATATCATATAATTTCTAGCGTAGCATATTCTAAAAGTAGTGGACTGTTAAAAAATCTTAATGGCGTATTTGCCATGGCGTAAGATTTTTTAACAGTCCACTACTGGACATAGATCTCTCTTCAGAAAGGAGGTGCCTAACCTACTCTCTAAAAAGAAAAATTAACGATCTACTCTATCTAAAATCCGACGGCTTGACTTGCTTTACGATTTTTGGTAATATCATATTTAACGACTATAATCTTCTTTAAATTTTGTTTATTGATAAATGATCAAAAAACATATTTTTACAAAATTGTGAGTTGCTATTCTCTAAAGAGTATTTTTATTTTTAAGTAGATTACTGTAGGTTGCAATTTCTGTAACAACATGTAATCAAATCCAAAATAAATCCCTTCACTTAGACACCGTACGTTTCTTTCTAATTTTATTTTGTATGGCGTATGAGGTCTTCCATCTGTAGATTTTCTTATACTTATATTTAAAAAAGTAAAGGTAATCAAATTTATTAAAAAATATAGGGAGCAAACATATGATATTATGTAGTATTGGGGTAGCTTTAATGTCACATGTACCACTGTACTATAGGCTAAATACTAGAGGCTTCTAGAGGCCGGGAGAATGATGCAGAAACATCCAACCAGACTGCCTTGGTTTGGGTCACCATGTTGAATTACTTACCCTCACAATGCAGATGGTGACCCCTACTCCTGAATTCTACTCAAACTTTCCATCAGGCAGAGTATAGTCACATTGGTAGGATTTAATATAAAAAAAAAACTCGTACTGACCAACGTTACATGCCGTTTGTAACACAAAATAATAAAGTGACAACTATAACGTAGTAAAATAAAATGTTTCTAAATAAATAATAAATAAATTAATACATATTTCGGAAATTTTATACACAACGCCATCTAGTCCCAAACTAAGCAGAGCTTGTACTATGGGTACTACTTTTTTTGTAAATACATATACATAGCTAACACCCAAACTCCAAAACAAATATTTGCAGATCACACAAACATTTGGTCCAGCTGGGAATCGAACCCGAGATCTCATGATCAGCAGTCGCATACGCTAGCCACTAGACCAAGGAGGCAGTAAATAAGATAGAATAGGTAAAGTTTATTATAGTAATAACACAAAGTTTAAAGAAAACTTTTCAGATCCTTAGTTTCATTTTTGTTATTAATAACATCGATTCTTCAGAAACTTTAAAAACCGTTGTAGATAAGTTTGTGTATTATCATGTATTTTAAATTTTCGTTTATATAGGAACATTCCTAGAAGTTAAAAATATATTTTGGATTTTCGGGCTTTAAGAGATCCTTAGTTAAGTTTAAGATAATGAAGCCTTGATTTTTAAAGTCAAAAATCCTTACCAGTCTAGTCATGATTTTATTCAGAAAAAGCTTTTAAGTAATGGCTGAGCCCTCATTCCACCTCTTGAAGAATTCAATTAGATCCTGCAAAGTTTCCAATCACGCCGCTCTTATTCGTCGCCCTTAAGTGTCACAGTCAGATTTTGATGTTTGTCGATGAAAAATAAATAACTTTAGTAGAAAGTACTTTTAAATCAGTGATAGAAGGCAATAACATCTATTGATTTACATTATCTCTTGACAGCTCAAATTTCTGGTAAACTTTTATTAGTCTTTTAATTTGGAAGTGATTTTTATTGTTGTTTTTTTTTCGATAAGCTTTGCCGTTTTAGGATGTTGTAACGTACGGTTGTGAACATAATAATTCAAACAAAACAGTGGAAAGAACAATCTGTTACCTGAATGTAAGTGTCGGCTCAAAAAGAATTGCCTGAAATTAATGTCAGTATAATCCTATTAAATGATGACGTCATTCTATTTTTTTATTAATGATGAAAATAAGAATTCATAATCATTTGCATTGTTGTACACGTGAAAATTATATTGCAAGCTTATTTATTAGATCTGTATTATGTTATTTATGATGGTTTGTCAATAAAACTCTCTTCATCACGGTTTGCAATTTTAAAGCAACTAAAACTCAATCTAACCCTTTGATTTTGGCAAATTCGGCGCAATTTAAAATGTGCAAAAGGTGTTCCGAAATCAAAAATCAAAATCAAAGCATTTATTTCAAGTAGGCCAGTTACAGGCACTTTTTTAATTGTCGAAACAAAAATGAAAATGAAATGTAGCTACAGTCCCAGTCACAAGACATAAAAACTGTGAAAGTACTGTAGTTGCCCATTCCCTAGCGTAGATCTCTATGGAGAAGAACGGGCAAGAAACTCCATGGACACTCTTTTAAATCAAAATGTTTTTTACAAAATCTTGGTTACATCATTCATGTTGAGATGGTACATTATGTGAGAACGATGTGGCAAGACGTGCACGTTAAAAGTGTCCATAGTACGTACAACAAAAATACAAAAATACAGCGTGACATTTGAGTGAGCATGACATACTCTCAACCGCCAGGGCAGATTCAAGTCAAGAAAAGACGTAGGTTTTCAGTGAATGATAGCTTGAATAGCTTCCTAGTACATAGTACTCACACAATATGGGCTATGCGATTATATAATACTAAAGAGATTGAATCTATACAATGCAAAGAAAGTTGTACAATCTTCAGCAGCTCCAACAATACCATTTAATGCTATCAATTTATGCGCCCCTGTCCTTGTGAAGCAGGACCAGCATTGAGCCAAGCATTTTTATCAGCGGCTAGCATATTACAAGTTGAGCGATTCAACTTGTAATATGCTAGCCGACTATATTAAATTACTAGCTGAGTCCCACGGTTATTGTTGTCAATTTCGAGTAACGCCGTGGAGTGAAGCTAGTCTAAAAAAAATTAGCCTTAGTTACTCCTTATATCATCTCCTTATGCTATCTGCAAGTAAAATTCCCGTTAAAATCGGTCCAGCTGTTCCAGAGATCACCCGGAACAAACAGACAGACGGACAGACAGATAGACAAAAAAATTAAAAATTCAATTTGATATGCATCTAGTAAAAAACTGGTTATTTGTTATTACAAACAGACACTACAGTTTATTTATTTGTATGTATATATGTATAGATTTTACAAAACTATTGATAGACAAACTCATTTATTACACAGACAGCGTACCAAAAGAACTTAAAAGGATTTATTAGTAAATACAATGTGCATTTCATAATACTATTTTCGTAGAAATTGAGAACTCGTCTGAATAACGGATTAAGTTCAATTCTATAAACCTTATTATTAATTTTTTTACTGAAATTCTGGGAACATCTGATTAGGATTTTGGTCTATACTTATTTGGTTTTGTTCGATATTAAATCCTAAATTTTATCTACTTACATGAAATTATTAAAGAGAAAAGCCATACGCTTATTGTAGCTTTATTTACTTTGGAACTGCCTCCGAGACAAAAGGATAATTCATTTATTGAGCTATGTACATATATGTGTGTTATTAAAATATATATTAATGTATATTATATAAAAGCTGCCTGTACGACTTCTTGCATCTTTTTTACATGTTTAAGTATACAAGTGTTAATTACCAAGCTGGTAATATTGACCTTTTGAACTATTTCTCCACTGAACTGGTTGTGAACTAGAGGAATTAATTAAATCAGTGTATCCTGATCTAGCGAATAACTACTTGATAGCTCAGATAGCTTTCAGATTGCTCTCTTTATTAAAACAATATTTACATATTTAAGAGGCACTCGGTAACAAATAATAGCGCGATTCAGTTTACGATACAACGCCATCTATCGAGCATGACATACAACACAATTGATAAACGTTCATAAACACAAAGTGACTCTAATCTGCTACATGGAAAGTATGAGTAGAATCTAAGAGTAGTGATCACGATTCTCACTATGGATGCAGACAATGCAGGGTAGTGACACGCACTATAGCAGCTTATTGAGATACTTCTATATCATTGGGCGTCGTCGTCGAATAGAACACCACGAATACTGTTTGAGATTCATCTTCTGTGTGAGTATAGTATCTATCGTCAAGTTTGAACAGGTCTATTTGTGTTAAAATGAGAGTGGTTCTACTACCTTGAGCTGAAATCAGTACTCTCTTATCAGGGCTCTACTACCTACTATTGTTTTATTACCAACAGAGAGCAGAATTATAATTTAAATAAGTTTAAATTCTATTGCATTAGGTACACGGTTTGTATAATTAAATTCATATTCAATAAGATTTCTTCGAATAAGCCCCTGTATTAATAAGATTATAAAATTTAAATTTGGATTTGAAATATCTTGCCTCGAGTTTTTACCACTTTGAGTGGTAAAAGTTTTATGCATATCAACTTGTGAGTAAATCAATACTTATTACGAAAGTAATTTTGTCTGGCTGTTTGTTACGCTTTCACGGCTTAACCGTTGCATGTATTTCAATGCAGTTATTCATGAAGAACCTTAAAGTCATAACATACATGTGGGCGAAATGGTGGACAAAAGTTATCATTTAAGTATAAGGTTACTTCGGAGTGTTGTGTATTAAAAACCTAATTTTGTTAGCGATACGATATGAAGTAAGACTCTTTTTCTAAAACGTTCATCTATGACATATCATATCATATATGATATAATATGTCATATCATTCTTGTCTTTCTTTAAAATTTGTTTAAGATTTTAACTATGTTTATTAGGTGATTGAATCCACGACCACCATTTCCGCAGTAAACATCACTAGCCACTATACAAATACCAACGAACCACTCAAAGGAAAGTAACAAAAATAAAATAAAATATTTTTCAAAGTGAATTAGTAAAACCAATTTAAACAACACTTATTCTAATAATGTCTTAGCGTATTATCAAATTAATAATACAAAGAAAACATTTTCAGATTAAGCTTCAATTATTTCATTGCGCATCGCATTTACTTTGTTCACTTAAAACAAGATTACAGTTAATCCTGAACCGCCTTAAAACGATGCAATCAACTACAAAAAATATACAAAGCTTTAAATACACTTTCCGTTTTTCAATCTACCCTCTCGAAATAATATTTACCATGACTCCCTCGTGATGTCCTCGTTAGCCTAGCTTTCCACTTGTGTTGAGTGTATTGACTTTGCCAGTTCGTTGGAGCCAAGAGGCAATGTTTTATTTTTTTTCGAAAGCTGACGAGTGACGCGGAACAGAGCATTTTTTCTGTCTTCCAGTGTTGAGAATTTGAGAGAATCAAAAACGGTTATTATTGTTTGCTTATTTGGTGATCTTCACTTGATTTGATTTTTTATCGATCTCTGGAAGTGGTAGTTTATTATGACTAAGCGTTTCAGGGCATTAATTTTGAAATCTTCCAATTATCCGATTTACATTTCTTTATTTCTTAAAGACACAAATACAAATACAAAATTGTTTATTGCTTCTTCTTAAGTTTATATTCTAAAGGTTAGTATTTGGAGCTTTCCTTTAAGCAAGTAATGCCTGTGTTGGGATGCTCCGCTCTTCCATAGCAAAGCAATACAAATTTATTTTACAATCCAACATAACAATAACAAGAAAAAAAAGTGGGAATTATAATATTGGTTCATAAATTAATCTTAAAAATATTAAAAGTCCCACAAACTATAAGGTTTTTGACGTTAATAAAATCATCCTAAAATTTGTTTACCTCCAACCTTCTTCAGATGTCTCAAACTTTAAAAGAATGACCAATTTAGCGACCATTTAAAAATACCCAGAGGGCCTACTGCGCAATCTTTTTAAAAACAAAAATTGAGGCTGCCATGGGAACAATTACTGCTCATAGAAATTTATTTTTAAATCTTAAAAAAATTAAATTAAGGGGTTAAATCAATTTCTAAATTTGAGGACATTAGGTAATTGTTTAAACTATAAGGTTTAAAATAGAGAGTATTTTCACAGAGTTACTTTTTACTACTTTTACTCTTCCACGTTGATTTCAACACGAGTAGGCCGGCTCGACTGGGGCGGTACTGATCTCACACAGAAGACCATTCAAAATTGACAGCATTCATGCTGTCATATTTGACTGCCTTGTTGGTCTAGTGGTTGACGTATGTGGCTGCTGATGAAGAGGTCTCGGGTTCGATTCCCGGGTCGGACCAAATATTTGTGTGAACCACAAATCTTTGTATCGGAGTTTGGGTGTTTCCTATGTATTAGGAAGGTATTTGCAAAAAATAATAATACCTACTTATGTATTTATATCAGTTAATTAGTACCCTTATTACAAGCTCTGCTTAGTTTGGGAATAGATGATGTTGTGTTTAAGATGTCCGAAATATTTATATTTATTATTATATTGGGGGGTGGGAATCCGAAGGTAAGTGAAAAAGTATCTCACTAGGCCGCCATATTGTGGGTCATCATGCTACATTGTATACACACACAATTACTTAGCTTATATATATATGGACAAATAAATGTACGAAGCACGGAGACACTCATGGGTTTATGGTCTTACGGTCATCCATTCAGATACCGACCACGCCGTCGTTGCTTACCTTCGGTGATTGTTTCTAATAATCTAGGGCAAGTTGGTTATGAGTGTCTCAAGTTAGTTAAGAAATAGTTGTTTCTTTAACTACCTTAATGCCTTACCCGGGAATCGCACCTGAGACCTCTTTATCAGCAGCCGCACACGCTAACCATTAGACTAAGATGACAGTCAAAAAATTGAAGTGTGTGTATGTAATATCAAATTAACAGTTTTTGAATACATACGTTTATGAAAGTCTGTCTGTTTGTTATCTCTGGAACGGGTGGGCCGATTATAACGGGACTTCCACTGACAGAAAGCTGATGATATAAGTAGTAATTTAGGTTTTTCTTGCTAGTTAATTCAAGACTAGTAACTCGTGATTTACAAATGAACCACAGGCAACACCGCAGGACTCAGCTGGTGTATATAATAATATTCTGATACTTTGTACTTAGAAGTCCATGAGGAAAACCCTAAAACGCTGACGAAAAATGAAACAAAAACACGGCTACACTAAAAAGGGACACATTTATTGTACCGCTGCTTATTTGGCAGTAATACTTGGTTCATTCGTTTTACTCAAACCGCCAGTGACATATGTCTTGCCTGTTTTGTGGACACTAAGTCGAGTTGATAAGTGATGATGTTCCTTTTTAGTGATGGTACAAAATTGTTTTATTGAGATGTTATTATTATCTGACAAAAATATATTATTTCCAATTTTGCTCAAACGTAATTATAATATTTATGTTACAGGTATTCCGAAAAAAAAATATTACTTCAGACTTGCCTGGTATATGTATAAATCTAAGAAAACATTTTGAATTTAAAAGAACAACTTTTGGAGTTTATCTAAAATTAATCTAAAGTATTTTATCGCTTCGCAAAACCTTCTATTAATTTTATCTCATATGTTCAGACTCTAAAATTACTCTTAATTTCCATTCTAGATAGTATTTTTGATCGTTTTTTGGCACAAGCGGTACAAAATGTTAGGACACGATTGTCATTCAAGGCACGTTGAAGTGTGAATTATGGAAGATATTTGTGACCAAAAACAGACGTGAGTTTACCTGACCTGTTACCTGAGGAATAATGAAATGGAAACGAGTATATTTAGCATCTTTACCCACTCTTAGCACAAAATACATAATAGTACCAGTACAGAAGACTCACTCCGAAAAGTAAATTAAAGAAATAGGGACTCTTGGCATCATTACATTAAGTTCAATTCAGTTTGCACAGCGCCGAAGCACCTACGATTATATTTACCTACAATTGCGTCTCTTTCTATCGTGTAACTCTTATCTGCTCTGACGTAATCAGGTATGTCTTCTTGAAAAAAATTTTTAATATAGGTATAATAACTAAGTTTTCTCTAGCACTTTACTTTAGTGAAAAAATAACTGTAGGTACTTTTGTCAACAAATGACGTTTCAAATAATATCACATCGAAATATGTGTTCGCGTCGTAGGTATTTACGTACGACACGAACAGATTAGTTCCTACCTAACACCTAAAATCTTTTATCCAGACATCCGTAAACAGATATATATCTTGTACATCAATAAGAAAATCGAGGTTTGTCATTAAAAGCTATTGTAGGTATAAAAAATTCAATAATGCGCGATAGTGACGCGGCGACGAACGTGACGCGTATTGTGCGTAAGCGACAACCCACCGGAATGGCCTGCGCGGGCAGGCAAGCGGCAGACTATACCTAAAGTGTGGAGTGACACCCCCTGCTCTTAGTTCATATTTCAATGTAAACCTACCTACAGTGTTTATTTACGTGTTCAATACTTTTACGGATAGGTAGCTTCATTATCAGCTTTTAACAAAGTATACTGTCTTAACAAACACACAAGCATTTTTTTGTATGAATCTGCCAAAGTGACTCTACTCGAATGATAGAAGTGCAAGAATTCAAGAGTTGTCGTCAAAATACATACACATTGCGAATGCATCATGCTGAGATACGGTGGATTATTGGAATGCCTCCTCAAGTTTTTTTTTTGAAAATATATTTCATAAATTAGTCTTGCTATGAATACGTCAATACCCGAGTTACGTATCTAATAATAATAACTGTATCTTTAGATAATCTTCAATTATAATTGAAAGTTTGGAAATGAAATGAAGAAACATGATTGCTTAAAACAACAAAAAAGAAGTTTAAGATAGCCCTGTATCATCGTGTAAACCATAATTCAAGAACTGTCAATATACCTTGGTAGCAGGGCGTAAAATTACACGGAAGCCCGGAATTGATTGAATGATATTGATAAATTGATTGTTCAATATTAATTGATAGCAGCCAGCTGATAAGTTCGTTAATTAATTGAATTTTGCTACGTGTCAAGATACAGCTGAATGTATTGGACGTCTTCTTATAATAGGGATGTGGAAAAATGTGTATTGCTTATTTTATTTTTAATTTAGTCTTCACATCTATACAGATAAATAAAATTGGAGTGCCCATTTGTGGTATCCAATAAACTGTTCTTTACTAAATGCATTTAAAAAAAATTGTCCGGCGGTCTATTTGTTTCAGAGAACTTGGAAACACTTTGGAACAACTCAGGAACAGCTGAACTGATTTTGAAGAGACTTTAACTTACAGAAAGATGATGGCATATGGTGTAACTAAAGCTATCAGTACACAGAACAGCAATACAATTACTTTTATTGTCTATTTTTTTTTTTTGTTTTTACATCAGATTAGATTTTAATTCTTTATACTGGATATGTACGACTCTAAAGATGCGAAGCAAAGAGATAACGATAGCAAATAACAATGACAGGTTTGATTGGCACTTTTGTACTGCATGACGTATCTCATTTTAAGGATTGTTTTTGCATTTATTTGGCTGCTAACATCACCGACATTAAGTAGAAGCTTGCGTTAGAAAGTCATTTTAATTTTAGGTTACAATGAAATACATGTGTGAAAAAATAAGTTATCATTCAAAAGAATAAAAAATGCGTCATCGTTGTTTTCGACAAGATTTTTGAAATCAAGAGTATTTCATTGTCTATAAAATGTAGCTCTTCTATTAAAACCATTAGTAAGCCTCTTCATAAATATGGATTTAAGTATTTTATCGTTTTTGAATTGATATATATTTGAAATGCACTTGTACAAACTTTTGGAGCAGTATTAAAATAAATGAAAATAATTAGAATGATACACTTAATAAAAAGTATGAATATCATAACCATTCTTCTTTATAGAAAATGATTAGTATTACACAAAAAAGTTGGGAAGATTATCAAACGTGTATTAATTCTTTTAACATTAAATGCTTAAGTCTGAAAGCTGGAACCGACAACATATTTGACGAAACGGTGAGCCCGGTAATGTTTTAAGGACAGTGACGTCACTACTATTATTATTATTGGAGTATTTCATTTTCAGAAATAACTTAAAATAAACTTTACTTCAACCGGAATTCACTTTTAATTAGTATTGATTACAAAGCTTCGAATATTTCACAATAAGTTAGATGTTTGCTGTCCGAGCGCGACCAAACGAATCTTCGCTCCGCTGTAGCGGGCGGCTTTTTATAGGCATTGTAGTGGGGCGGTCGATCGTTGCGAGTTGTTTACGTCACTAAGAACACGTGCAGCGATGACTTATTTCTTTGAATGTTGTGTTGCGCCGATATATTTTATTCAACATAAACATTTTTACTTCTAGCATAACCACAGTTATCACAATCTAAAAGAAACCCCGTAAAAGTAAAACGTTTATAGAAACCCAACACTTTTATTCACAAACTGTCGGCTTGACATTCACAAAGAGACATTTGGAAGCATAAAAGGAAGAAAAGTCGGTGTAATTTAAATAAATAAGAATAAATGAATTGGTGTGAGTAAGTATTCAACTTGCTCGTTAAATCGCCAGCTATGAAAAACTGAGTGGCTCATTATATGCTAATAAAGTGGAATTTCAGATGGTAAGCGTCTTATTTTCATCAAAACTTGACTTTTGTGAGAGATTTCGAGGCCGAATTAAAATATAACGTTGGTGTGAAATAATGAAGTGTTCTTTTTGTAATTTGTGGATTTGAGGATAATTATTTTTGCTTGAACGCTGTGAATCTGTAAGTGTGTTAAGGGATTGATCGTTAATCGTTTTAAATTAATCTCTTCTTTTATCAAATGACGATAGGGTCTTTCAATTAGATATTTTTAAGCCTTCATTTTAAATTATAGATATTAAACTCTGCGGTAAGCCTTACTTCGACTTTGATTATATTATACTTGGAATAGAGGTTATTTAAATCATCCGTGATGGTAAGTTCAATAATCTAATAATTATTTGTATGGACTTGAAACATGGCAATACACCATTCGACAGATATTGAAATTATATTGAATGCAGTGATAAACAACAATCTTGGTTTTTCTATAAACCCTCTTCGTATGAATACGAAAATTTTATAAAACTAGCTTTTGCCTTTGCTTTTGTAAAACTGTCTGTCTGTTACGCTTTCACGGCTGTAGCACGGAGATACAGTGAAATTAGTCTCGAGAAATTTTTGCATGCATCACAGAATAAATCAGTTTACGCTGTCCGCAGGTTTCTCTAAGAAAATTTCTCAAAGCTAATTTACCTGTACCTTGTTTATTCATTAAAGATTAAGGAAACTTTTACTTTTTGCATGCTATCTATATGGCGAAATGTGTCTCGCACTTTAAACATTAAAACCACCTATTGTAAAAACCACATTTTATGCAAATAAAGAATTATTATTATTATTATTATTAATAATCGATATATACGCCTGCAAGCGGAGCTGGCAAAATTATTTTATGATTCACATTTTTTTTTTTGGGATTTATTGACCTGGTAACTAAGACCTTTAAGTCAAGTCTTATTTTATTTAAATAAACATAGCACTTTCACTTTGCTTCATTTTTAAATTGTTTTGATAGTATTTTTTATATATTTATATATAGGTTTGTAAGTGTTTTTGTCTTTTAATAACTGTTCTAGTGGCGGCGGGCGGGATGATGAATCACACTTAATTTTCACATCACCGAGTTCACAGCGTTGATGTCCATTTCAGTGACTATTTTCTTACTCAATTACAGCATTGGAGAGGCATAGTTTTATCACACATTTCATATTGTATCAGCAAACATGTAAAGCATTGGCGCTTTTGCGGCCATTAAACAAGTCAAACGTTTCACAGTTTTCCCGCGGTAACGAAATTTATTTTCAAAGTGATGGTTTAACTTGTGAGACATTCATGTTATTACTTAACTACGCTTTATTTTATTCATGCTAAACACTTAAATTACTAGTCTCTTCTTAAATTTACACAAAAATCAACAAAATAACCTTTCTAACTTCTATCGAAAAACAACCCCCCCCGCCGCCCTACAGTAATCTATTCTTATGATTTACATGTAACTGGAAATGGGATAGTGTCCCCAACACGTAATAAAATTATCTAATCGAAATAATCGAATAATCTGACCTAAAGACTTAACACCCTCAGTTACTTGTTTTTTTTTAAATAATACTAAATTGACTAGAGCTACGTAAAGCTCACCCCTGGCATTAGAAACCCATTTTATAAAACCAAGCTGATTCCTTTTGAAAACTATTATAAAATTTTATTGTAGACTGACGCTGACATTAAAATTGAAAAATAGTTCAACCAATAGTTTTACCTTAATAACAGTTTTTCCAAGGAGGGACTGTCACCGGACCTCCACAAGCCTGAGATAGTTAAAATTCGAAGGTTGAACATACAACATGAAGCTGTCAGCATATTTGAGGAAACTGACTGCCCAATAACGATTATCATTTATAACATAACAACCTGGATCGACAGCTTATCGTGCTTTCCGAGGCACGGCTCCACCAAATTTCCATACTCCGTATTGTTATTAAGAATTTTCTGTCAGAAAAACCCAACAACACTTTTGTTCCCACCTAGGATTTGAATCCAACTGCTGATCTTGACCAACGTTAGACCAACGAGTCTGTAAATGAAAGTGAAAGAAAACATTTTTTGAAGCGTTAATCTGTCTTTATATACACTTTTGCTTAAATTAGTTTTCTAAAGTGATGTTATATTAGTTGTTTGTGAGAAGATCGAGCCGGTTCATACGTGCTGAAATCAATTGCACCTTAAAAATAAATTATAGTCAATTAACATTGAATTTTCAGTACCTTATATAAGTAATAAATAAATTTAATAAATAAATAAATATTTCGCACATTTTACACAACGCCATCTAGTCCCAAACTAAGCAGAGCCTTTATTATGGGTATTAGACAACTGATAAAAATACATAAACCAACTTTTTTTTTTGTAAATGCATGCTTATATACATATAATACACCCAAACACTGTAACAAATATTTGCGAATCACACATACATTTGGTCCGACCTTTGAATCAACCCGAGACCTCAAGCACAGGAGTCGCATACGCTCCCGCTGCGCCACCGAGGTAGGCGAAATATTATACTCTATATATAATAACTAGCTGCGCCCCGCGGTGTTACCAGCATATTTTCGAGATAAAAAGTAGCCTACATATGTGAGTAACCAGAACTCATTTTTAAATTAGCCATTTACAAACTATCATTATGGTTGCTATGCAAGTGTGTTATGCCTAGCAACCTGTGAAGTTTTGCCAGGAGATACGATTTATGTATTTTTATACGTAATAACCTAGCTTTCGCCCGTGTATCTTGATTATTGCAGTAAAAAGTAGCCTATGTGTGATTCTGATATATATGCTATATTACTGTAAAGTTTCATCCAAATCCGTTCAGTAGATTTTGCGCGAAAGAGCAACAAACATACATACACACACACATACTAACAAACTTTCACGTTTATAATAATAGGATACTCTATGTGACAATAGCAGAGATAATAATTATAAATATATAAAGTTTTTTAACTGTTTAATAGAATTAAGAGCGTTATAAAGCTCCCTCACACCGATTGCCACTTAAGTTAGTAACTCATATTTTGTACACCGCGTTATAAGGCATAAGGCCGACTTTGTAATTCAAATCCCGCCCGGTACAGGCGTTAACGCGATGCGATATTTAAATTGTGGAATATTAGATTAGGGTAACTTTTGACTTGAGATAAAAAGTTCTAAAAATTCTCGGCCCTTTTTTGTTTTGATGTTTAGCTTTTAGTCGACTTTGGGTCAATGGGTTGGGAAAAACTGTCTATAAGTTGTTATGTGACAATGTGATTAGTGAAACTGTTTTGTATTGAAAACATTCATATGTTTTCATTACTAAGCAGTTTCACTAATCAATTATTTTTTCGTAATTTAAGTGAAAAAGTCACATTGAAGTTACATTAGGTATCTACTTTTAATCTTCACTTTTACTACATACGTTTATAGTATATTGGTAAAATAGGGAATTTTATTAAACATTGCCTATATCCTCAGAGATAATCCTTTATTCCTTAGATTATTTGGGGTCGACTGCTATTTCGACCGGTTTTACATAAATATCAGTATTTATATAGCACGACTGGCATCGGTCCTCCGTAACCAATATAGTCAAAGACATAGGCTTAAATTAACAATTATGGATCCAATGTTACCCCATGACTCGACTTTTCAATCGCCGTTCATTAGAGTTTTCAAAGCCCTTTTCAAGAACACATAACATCTTTTCTTCTAGATAAATATTCACCAGCCAGCGGACCAAAATTCCAAAATAAATCATTTACTTTTCACTTTCTATTTTCTATTTCATTATGTTTTGCGACTAAACAAACCATATTTTCGCAAACTCGTTAACAATATCAATAAAAACCAACGCATCTGATACGAGCACATCTATGGAACAATTACCACAAGACACGATTACACAATTATAATTACATGTAATCTGTGTAATGTGTGATAACAAAATTGTACAAGAAAATCACTTTGGAACCCTCATTAAACAGGGAGAGGGTTATTATGTAATATGGGATCGTAATAAGAGATTCACCTAAGATTACTTTTTGAATTATATTAGAAAGTGGTAAAATTATGTGGAATAAAAATGAGATCTTGGAAATAGCTCTCGATTCAAGTTGAATCTACATACTAACTAACTTATACTATTAAATACATTATAGAACTATTAAAGAACATTTTTTTAATACACACATTAATACATACACAAACTTATTTAGTAAGATTTAATGTTAAACCGATGTTATATTATGTTGAGTCAACGAGTGAGTAAGGTTTTCTGTTAATTATTTGAGGACATTTAAAGTATAAAAGTGAACCAATGAAAGCGTATCAACTATATGTATACTTTTTAGATATTATCATTGCATGACTTAAAATTAGGTTTCTCCAAGTGAGAAAATTTGAATAAACTTATCATTAATTGAGTAGTAACTTAATTATCGAAAATATTATGCACCTTCTACAATTTATTTCCTTGACAATTTACTTATTATTTAACTAACCAGAGAGAGAGCAACAATTTTTTAAACAACGTCCACATAAAAATTTCAGAATTTTTACACACAATGCCATTTACTCCCAAACGAAGCAGAGTTTGTAATACAGACACATAGAAAACACCTAAGCTCCTAAATATTTTCAGATCATACAAACGTGTAATTTGAAAGAAAGTAAAGAGAGAGCTTTCTTCTTTTCTGGCAAGGACAATCAGTCTGTATGTTTCATCGTAGCGCCTTACCTATTTTAGTGAATTTTAGTTATCAATATTTTTGTAATACTGGTCTGAGATAGGCTATATAAACTTTATCATAAGTTTTTACATAGTTTAGTGATAGCTTTTTAAACTTTTTCTTGTTTTCAGTATACTTCATCACAAATATCAAAACTGTTAACCAAGTACTCAAGTTTTTAAGTATTCATAAAATTAAGTACGTAATTACTAAGATAAGTTCTATACTCTAGTAAAAACTATAGTGATAATATAATGTGTTTTGGGAACCTGGTATAAAGGATAGGCTCATTGAAATTCAAATTTCAAAGGGACCATTTCTTACTCAGTGGGTAAGATACTTCAGATTGTAGCTTGATTTTAAGCCAGCCTGTGATGTATCAGGTACCGGCTACTTCATAACATTAGCCTAACTGACAATTTTATCATCGTTCTTACAGATATTAAAACTAACGGGTTTTTTCGCCTCTTAAAGTCAAGAGTCTTCTTAATATGCAATAGATATTCTCTCAGTAAAATAGCATAATTGTTTAGTGTAAATAACAATTCGATCGAGTATTGCAGAAAAGATTAAGAACAGTTAAGAGACTGGCTGGCTGGTTTTTCTTCATAACTCGATTTAATTGTTTTTAAAAATATAAGCGAAATGTAATTTTAAACACATAACTTGTATTCTCAGTTCCATTTGTGTACTAAATTCTAATTCTTATACATAAATGGTATGTTAAATCCATGTGGTGATATTGCTTTAAGTTGGCGCCCGGCCGACATTTTACAGCGACCCCGGCTTGAATGTAAAATAGGTGAAATATCAAACTTAGTATGTGGCGACGAAATAAGCGTGGGTAACGCTAGATGTTATTGCATTATGAGCAATGTATTTTCATTAAATATGTCAGTAGCCAGTAGTTTCCTGAAATTTTGTTGTAACTGCATTTTGCTTGATTTGTTTTATATAGTTGTGTAACAAATAATTATTTATGTAACTGCAAAATCCAAACTAACAGAATCTAGTAAAGGATATAACTTTTACATTACATTACGAATACAATACTGTTTGCTTTTGCATTGAGTATGGCAACCCCCACTTGTGGGTTTTACTCATGCTTTCCATCAGGCATAGTAAAGTCACCTTGGCAGGAGTTTTATAAAAAATATATATTTTAATTTTATTCTGCGTTCCTTTTTCCAATTTTGTGTTTGGTATTTATATATTAATAACGAAACTTCCTTCTACAAATATTCGAAGCACACTTGTATATTATTATTAAATACAGTATAACTAAGTATAGTATATTATAAAGCTACAATAAAGGATTTTTTAATGGCAAAATTTTCTCATTTTAGCAATGTATTTCATTGCTAAAATGAGAAAATTTTGCCATTAAAAAATCGCAATAAAAAAGTACTTATACACAATCATTTTTTTATTACGAAAGAAATAATCGACTAAACAACAAAAGTCAAATCGCACAAGCTACTTTTCATTTATATCGTCGACATAGAACATGTAAAAATTTCTTGAAAATTTAGATGTGCATGGTTATAAATTACACTCACCAATGTAATAATCCCGGCAAAAATAGAATGAAACTTTATTTTCTTTTGAAAGCCGTTTATTTTGATCTGTTTTAAGCCTTAAATCATTTCTATAAAATATAACATTAAGATATCTTTTTCATAAATCCAATTACATAGTTGTAAAAAGGAATACAAAATGTTTTTCTAAACATTGACTTAGCGATACATTTACATTAACCACTAATAAATATATTACGCCGCATCTCGACGTCGCGTCGGTTAGGCGCTTTTATACATTGACCTCGCACACCCTATCATAAATCGCTGAAATCATAGCCATACACTTAGGACCTAACAAGAAAAACACATTTGTGGCTGGTAGAAACTTTCGCATCAGGGTTGAGAATTCAATGACGCTACACTGTGACGAGAGGTTTATGTTCGAATTTTGATGGCCCGATCTCCCAACGTTATTGAATTCGGCCCTAGATTAATTGAATTTGCAAGTTACCCTACAATGCGAGGGTCTGGCAGGTTATTAAGAAATCTGTTGTCGAAAATGAAATGAAAAATATTGAATTTGTTTGAGTAGAAGGGTGAATTTGTTTAGTCAGTAATATTGAAGATTTGGTGGATGATTATAATATTAGTGATACTTTTGCTGTTTTGTTTTTTATATCACCAAAATCGCCAAAACCCGATTGTTTTAACATAAATGATAATATTATGGTGTACATATGTACATTATGTATATTTATGTTGACCATAAATGATAATAATAGGTAAGTTCAATAACTTTCTCTGGAAAGTTTTTGATTACAAAAATTATAATTATTGTGTTAACTAAATGTGTTGACAGATTTTTAGTTTTTTTTAAATAATTTTAGAGCAATTAATCAATGCATTAATACATGTAACACACGCATGATAGGCCTAGATATTAATACGTGTAGCAAATAGTTTATATGTTTTTTTAAGAAAATCACTCCAACGGAGAAGTATGAAGATTGCAACAGTTAAAGTTTATATTGAGGAGTAGTGAAGCTATAAAAATATAAAATTGAATGTAAAAGCCGTTGGTGTAGAAGAACTCTAGTAGTGTAGGACGCTGTGGGCCAAGTGGAGTAAAGACTTTCGCAAGGCTAACAAGATCTGAATGCAAGAAGCCCAATTATCGATGCGTGCAATGGGAGAGGCCTACGTCCATCTGTGGACCGCAATAGTGATGGTGAGAAAAGTAACGAAATAAAAAAGTAAAAATGATAGTCGAATTTTGACCGTTAGGGGATGACTGCTGTATACAGATGTGTATGTAAAAGCAATCAATTATTCAATCGATTAATCGTTTATTTGTGGAAACACAGTTTAATTACAAGTCTTATGCATATGTAAAAGGTACACCATGTTCTACCACATAATGTGGTGTTCAAATATAATAGGTAAACTAATAGGTAATTACTCCATGCCTTACATTATCCACTTGCTGTCAAAATTTAACACGCAAATGACCCTTTCTTTAATACATATAATACTCTTTATAATACTTGCATAACTTATAAATGGGATAGGCACATAGGAAAAGAATTCTAAGAAACTATAGAAAAAGATGGCAATGCAGTCATTAAACTTAACGAACTGTAAAAGTTAGCACAGATTTAAACTTAAAAATACATAAAAACTGGCAGAATCGTAAAGTTACTTAAAGAATCTATGGTTGTTTCGTTTCTTAACAAAATCGATAATTTAATCTTGACTTAGCATGACGATCTCATTGAATTCGATTTAACTTGAGTATCATTCAGATTTCGCCGGAGCTTCTCGATGACAGCTGTGATTACGTCACTTAACTGTCACGGCTCAAGCTGACTGGTCCGCCTTTATTTAGTCTGTTGTCTATTGGCGGAAAATCTATCTTTAAATACAAGTAGATAAAATTGATCTGTTTGTAATTTTAAATTAACAGCTTTTTTACTAAATGATATACAATTTGAATGTATGTTCCGTATTCACAGCAAAAAATTCTGTCGGTTTCTTTCGGCTAATCTCTGGAACAACTTAACCGATTTTGATGAGAATTGTCTGAAATATAGTTTTTTATATATTTAAGCCTGTTTAAGTGATGATACTTTGCCTGATGGGAAGCATGAGTAGAATTAAAGAGTAGTAGTGGTCACCATTCTCATCATAAATGCAGACAATATATAACATGGTGACCCACACTATAATTTTCAAAATATCAAAGATACCTGATCTGCTTTCAACAAGAACTCGACTATTTCCAAGTCTTAAAGTGATTTGCAAACTAGCTTTCCTCAATACCTTAATATTCCGTTTTAATGATTATGTACAATAATTTCGTCTCAACTTTTTTTTTTAACGCTTGCCAATGTGACTTTGCTATGTCATAATAACTTCCATATAAAGCGCAAATAAAAGGCGCATACTGCAGCGCCACCTACCGAAAGATGTGCTGAACTACAGAATAATAGATGTAGGCGCACCACTTAACTTGACAGCCGTCTACCAGCTTAATAGGCTTGACAGTGCCATTTATATATGAATTCCTATGTCTAGCCGTTATTTAAGGGCTAACCAAGGTAGTTGACTGAGACATATAAATATATAATATCCATACGTCAACCGGTGGCCTGCAGCCTACAGACATCTTCGCCTGGCCAAGACGCAAGATCCTGTCCTTGGGTTGAAAAAACATGATATTATCCGTCCCTTCACAATTTTCTTAATACAAAGTAATGAAATAGTATTTTTATGGTATAGAATATAAACGAGTAGATGGTCATCTGATGGTAATTTACCGCCGTCACACATGGATGCCTCTGCAACTTAAGAGTCACAGAATACGTTACCATCCTTTGAATTCTTCCGCCTCAGAATGGAGGCGCTACTTCGTAAAAAGCATCAGGGTTGATTCGGTCTAATTTGCACATTGTGCGAAGGCAAGACTATCTACATTATGTTATATTATCTAACAAATTTTACTTCACTTTTAATATCAAATCCATCAAATGATGAACAATTCACTCTTCGAATACAACACCTAATTTCAAAATCTCTCCTTACATTTTCGGCGAAATTCTGCCAATCAATCTAAGCTCGCGGACAGAGTAGCACATCAGCGCGATCACTTATCGAGAATATTCGATTTTGTATGACTCGAGTGATTTATCGGGGCGATTGCAACGAGCGCTTCGGTTCGACGCACGGGGTAATCGATATAGCTGGTTCACTTTTATTACGGGTATGCTGCCGAACCGTGACGAGTACGATGATTGCGTTGCAAGTTTTTGATTTTATCAATGGCTTTGTGTGACATTTTTGAGTTTCGAGATTAAATCACTATTAACTCATAAATTGTAGATGGGATATGTAGACAAAAAGAAGGAAAAATGGACCCGAATGGCATCCGAGAGGTAGCACCAGACGCAGGGGTCGGCAGGTCTAGCGATGGGAAGATGAACTCGAAAAAGTTGAACACGAGTCGCAAAGAATGAAACAGAATGGTTATAATAACATATTTCTATATATAATACGAATGTCTGTATTTGCAATAGAAAAGTACATAAAAATTAGTCGGTTTAGTTTGAAACTAGATGACGTTGTGTCTAAGTAGTCCAAATATAATTCTTAATAAGGAATGAGCGAAAATCAGAAAAGTATTTATTTACGTAGACCCTCGAAGGCACTTGTAATAAGTCAAAAAAACTACCGAGTAAAATCTCATTACCATCTGAATTTCTAACTATATGAATTGAATAAACATCTTCGACTGCCTTGTTGGTCTAGTGGTCACTTATATATTTACAAAAAAAAGTTTGTTTCTGTATTTATATCAGTTGTCTAGTACCCATAGTACAAGGTCTGCTTTGTATGTGACTAGATGGTGTTGTGTGTAAGATGTCCGAAATATTTATTTATTTATTATTTATCAAGGGCCTATATCTGTCCCTGTGTTGTCATTTACTAATTTTTAAACTTTCGCGTTCCATGATAATTAAATGACTGCTTTTATTAATAAAAAAAATGCCTGTCAGTCTGTGACCACGGCCAGTGCAACCTGGTCGAAACGTCAGGCAAATCAGAGGTATGTAATTAGTGATCGCGTTAATTCCCGTAAAAATAATATTAATGTGTTCTCATTTGTTATATCTCTTATTTATATAAGTAAATAAGCGATGTACATACATACATCATTAACCATGCAATTAAAAAGCATTCAGTATCAGTAGGTACCTAAAAAAGCTGTTGAAATTTAATAAATGAAACTCTGAATGAAAAATGATGAAAGCGTAGCGCCACAAAATGTCATTATGCGTCGATATTATTTTTATCAGGTTCGCTTAAACTCATTTGTTGAAAGTCTATGTCCGTTTAATAATCATTCGCTCAAAACTAACTTTTGATAAAGTTGGTTAAAATGATTTTATGTTTGAAAAATTGGCCAAGAAGGGTTCCTCAGTCACCCATAATGGATTTAAAATCGTATCAAATAGATAATTGTTGTTTACGTATTAATACGTTAATTTTGTATGACGTTTTCTAAGTGAGCGCCTTTTACAAGTTAAGCCTCTATAACTCCTGAACTAACAAAGTCATCTAATCCGTTATAGTTTTCATTTAAAGTTCATTATATGGACCACCACCACCAGGAATATCTCGCAAACGGATACCTAAATCAAAAAATCGTGTTAGAAACCCTTTATTGTTTTTAAAAGAACTATCTAATGATACCCCACACGATGGGTTAGCCACGAGAAAAAAATATCATCCCCACTTTACGTGTAGGGGATACCTCCCCTACATAAAAATAAAAATAAAAATATTTTTCATGATTTTATTGCAGCAGTTTGTCGACGTACTTACAACACATATTCGTGAAAAGTTTTAATCTTTTTAGCACTTACCGTTTGGACGATAAGTCGAGGACGGTCGGACGGACATGACGAATCTATAAGGGTTCCGAGTCATAAACTTCGGAACCCTAAAAAGGGTGTTTTCTATATATAATATGTATGTATTTACTTAAAAAAGTATGTTTATATATTTATATCAGTTGTCTAGTACTTAAAATACAAACTGCTTAGTTTGGTACTAAATTACGTTGTGTGTAAGATGTCCGAAATATTTAATTTATTATTTATTTATTAAAAAAAAGAATAGATCCATATTGTTTTGTGTGTATCTCTAATAATGTAAGAATTAAAAACATAATAAAATTAATATTTCTTACACCTTCCAATCCCAAACTAAGCAGGGCTTGTATTATGGGTACTAGAAAACTGATATAAACAAAGAAACATACTTTTTTTGGTAAATATTCATATGTATTATCCATAGAAAACACCCAGACTCCGAAACAAATATTTGCGGATCACACAAACATTTGTACAGATCCAGGAATCCAAACCGATACCTCTTGTTCAGTAGTCGCAAACGCTAACCAATAGACTAATAAGGCAGTCTTGTCCATAGATTTTTTTTATAAAGACATCTCCCTCTTCATGCATAAATCATGTGTCGCGGAGAACTTTACAAAAATACAGCAAATGAACAAAGAGAACACACAGACTCAAACAACAATTTGTAGATCACAATAAGTGTTGTCCCATGTGAGATTGAACTCACAACACTCAGCGTAGTAGAACCATCCATGTAGTCATGTACAGTATAGTTCAAGAATGAAACTATCATAGGTTACAAAGAAAGTTGCCTTCTGTTGTTATCTTGTTTTGCTTTCCGAGAACTTTAAACATTCGATTCTTTGTCTTTGATTCGGGAAAATGATGCAGATGACCCTCGATCTCACACTCACCAACAGAAGACGACAGCACGTATGCTGTCATTTTTAGGTTGGTCTTCTCTGTGACAGTTGTACTGCACTTATGAAGCCGGCCTATTCGATAAGAGAACTGCCCTTAAAATTGTTTAAAGCACGCCTAAAAAAATGGCTAACTGAAAAATGTTTCTACACTATCAAAGAATGTTTAGAGTCTAGAATTGTATAAATAGTTAGGAATCTATTCGTAATATTTATTTAGTTATTGTTTCCCTTAGTCTTCCCTTTTTTATTTTTGTTAGAATTATTTAGAGATAACAAATTTAATGATATAATAAATTTTAGTCATAAGTTAAGTGACTTCTAAACTAGTTAATCTAAATGTAATATCTAATTAGGAATATTTTATGTAGATTCCCTTTATCAATTATTAAATATTTGCATGCTATCTATATATGGCGAAATGTGTCTCGCACTTTAGACATTAAAAACCACATTTTTTGCAAATAAAGATTTATTATTATTTATTATTATTATATTATTATTATTCGTGCTGAAATCATTGTGGCTAGCTAGTTTGTAGCTCGTCCGTTTTAAAAATAAAATAAAAACTATAAGTGTTTTAAAACAACCTCCTTTGCGAGTTTAATTAATAGCTAAAGTTAAGTAAGTTTACTAACATAAATTTGAGTAACTGGAGATTCTTTCGTCTGCGATCATCTATAAGGAAGCAGAAAATATTTCAGTACTCATTTTATATGCTGGTAAAAATATTGTGTCGCATCAATTTTATTAAGATAGCGGTCCCTGCTCAAGTTTATGCCTTCTAATTTGGACAGTTATCTATAGGCTATTCGATTCTTTTCAGAGACGGGTAGACATAGTTTTACAATGGCAAGATGCTTGTAGGCTATATCATGGCCCAGCAGTATGAGCCGCTCACGCTCGATACAAAGTCGACCAATACCTTTGGAACGTAATATATAACGGAAATTCATAGTCTGTATACCTGGAAATACTCTAGAATGATATCTCAAAGATTTGTGAGAAATGTTACTTAATCCAATTTGTGTAGTGACGGATAGTGCATGGGGTATCGTGAAAGGCAAATAATGGAGCAAACTACACAAGTCAAACACATTGCAATAAAAGAAGTTAAAGTAACAGATAACAATCCATCTGGTCAACAGTTAGGTAAATTACAACAACTTGAACAGAAACTGGACTATTAAATGTTATTTTTGATGATGTGACCTAATCTATCTTAACATTTTATCGATATTTTTTTTCCTCAAATATATGTTGCATTTCTACTTCAATGATCAATTTATTTTGTGAGCTAGTCTTTACACACATTTTTACATGTTAAACTTTCCAACTAAAAGCATCCAGTATTTTCTATGAGTCACTCTGGAAACTCATAAAACAAAATTAATAACCCACATGTCTTTTATCAGACCAAAACTAAGTTTTACGGTGTAATGTAATATCACGACATTCGTTTCCCAATCGTGT
Organism: Phragmatobia fuliginosa; assembly: GCA_932526445.1. Lineage (NCBI taxonomy): Eukaryota > Metazoa > Arthropoda > Insecta > Lepidoptera > Erebidae > Phragmatobia > Phragmatobia fuliginosa. Next base: position 20,610,139 of record OW052061.1, read on the forward strand.
CAGTTGAGTAGTACTAAAATTCCCATACATAGATATTAGAGGCACATCGTAAAGGATTTAGTAAAAAATATCGCCGTAGGTCTCATAAACCGGTATTTATGAAGGGTCAACTTCCGTAATTTACCCGTGACGGTTATTACAGATAACCGGTAAGTGTTTACGATATATTTTTCTCAAAGTAGTGTCTTTTATAAGGGACACAAGGGTGATCAAATGAACTTGGTTCATTCGTATGGAAAAAATGGATAAAAAGATTGTAACGAAACATTTTGTGCTAGTATCCTCACGAGACTATCTTTCTGTATATTTTATGTGCGTTATGATAATTTTGTTTCTCTTAAAGATATGCTTGCCTGTTTTGTGACATAATAGAACTTCTTGTGATTTATATGTGTACTAAGAAATGATACGTTGTCAGTATTTTTCGATTCTTGTTCATTTATTTTGTAGGAAAAGAGTTTCTATTTTTCATATTTCATGTTATAGGATGGATAAAGGAATAGGCGGTTAACCCCGCTAGCTAATTTGGATTCAACAAACGTAAAAGTTATTAGAAAACTAGTTAAATGTATGGGAATTACGTCATCTGATCATGACGTCAAGTTTATATTTATTTTAAAGCCTACTAAAATGACATTGAAAGTAGAGTAGTAGTGAGGGATATTAGCGATTGAAGAAATAGATTCAATATAAAAGATTTGCATCTTGGTTAGACAGGTATCATCATAGAACATCAAAAGGCTCGCGGACCTGAATAGCCATATCACCTTTTTCCGATGTAAAACTGTCTGTAATTTTTCCCACACACACCTTTAAGACTTACAAAAAAACGAAACTAAACTATCGATTGCAATTAACACAAAACAAAACTATTTTTACAAACACATAAACACATTCTGTGTTATAATAGTGTAACGCAAATATTATGTCCATTTGGTCTTACGCTTTGACTAAGGAAAACGCCTGCGTTTCGATATTCCCTACCAAGTTGCTCTAAGGGTTTGATAAGTGACTATCGCTGTCTATAGACATCTCAGAATTTTAGAATACCATTCCGGTCTTTCAAAGTACAACTAACTTTATTTCTATTAGATTATTCCAGGATTAAAATAAAAAAAAAACTTGTTCAGTAATTATTAAATAAACGAATGGGACATGACTGCGGTCTCGGGTTTGGTTCTCTGGTCAGACCAAAGTATTTTTAAACGATCTGCACATATTTAGATCATGGTTTGAATATTTTCTGTTTATAATTTATACAATTTTCTAAAAACCATGTATTTTTTCAGTAAACCATTCAAGTTTTTATAGTAAAATTCAACTTAATTTAAAACCAGATGACGTTGTCAGATGTCTGAAAATATTATTGAATTAATTCTAAATACAACGGTTTAAGTAAACTAGACCTTATTGCAAATCAATTCAGTTTCCCTTATTAAACGTCAAAATATTCTGAATTCTAAATAAAATAATAAAAGTTCGAAATGAAAATGTGAAACGTGAAAATAGTTTAGTCAATAAATAGTCTATTTGACAAAATCTCGAATAGCTTTAATTTCTTTAGAACTTTTGAATCATTTACTGCAAGTACAAGCAAATTACAAATTTCATTGAAACAATTTGTCATTTTACACTTATTGAAATGAAAGTTTGTCTGCAATAACTGTTTTAAGACTTGTGCTACTTTTATCGCGAATCGTAACCTTTGTTATTTTATCGCGAATAATTCCCGTTTACGGCAAAAAACTTAAGTATTTATCTGAAACTTACTATGATTTATAGCGTTCTTCATCAATTGATTCAATCATTACCATCATCATCATCAACAGCCGTTAACAGTCTACCACAGGACATCGACATCTTCTTAGCAGGAGGTTTGAGCCTATTTGAGGTTCTATATCAGGCCGGTCAGGACATTTGGCATAGGGTTTGTTTCAAGTTTTCCTTCTCTCTACAGTTCTCTACAGTGATGTTTTCTTGAGTAGTTTGCGAGTAATATTGTGGCATCAGTTTTCTGCTAGTGAAAGTCCTATCAAAATCGGCCCAGCTGTTCCAGAGATTAGCCAAAACAAACAGAAAGACAGAAATAAAATGCTTTTTTTATGTAAGTACCGTATAATTATACTTTGATATGCATATAATTAAAAACTGTTTATTTAATATTACAGACACCTAATTTTATTTATTTGTATAGATTGAAAAATATAATAAGCAATTGTTGGTAACTTGGTATGGCACACTGAATTTTATTGACTCTGAACATTTAAAATCTTACCCAGTGAGCTACTACTTATTTTGTATTAAAGCAAAAATATATATGATAGAACATATATTTCGAATCGATAAAGAGAAATAAATTGTACCTCTACTATGATAAGTCTATGCCACGGGGCAAAGCGTTGGTTAGTTCTAGTGAATTGGAGCGCGGAACTGAGCTCACGGGAAATAACGCCGAAGTAGTTGTCGCAAGGGTTAATAATTGATATTGTTTTGTTAACCCTTCGCGGGATATGGAACTAAAATTGTAATTTAATTTTCAGTTGTGGAAGGTCAATTTCTGAAATCATTTTCTTTTTTTTTACAGTCATTTTAGGTTATTTCCTTGGATAGTTTGATGAAATATTATTCTCCAGACCTTTTATAGGATTTCTGTTAAGAAGTCCTATTTACTAAGTGTTCGATGTAGACAGAACAAACTTCGTAAGAATATACTAAAATAATTGAGTATTTTATAAATACAACAAATCTGTAAAATAATTGGGGTCTGTGAACTATAAAAATGGGGCTTGCTCCGACTTCTTACACGTGTCTATCTGACTTCAAAGAAGGCAAAACATGTAACTAGGTATACTGTTGATAAACATACAAATACATAAAACAACAATCCATAACGTCCCACTGCTGGGCACGGGTCCCCTCTCAGGAGAGGTGTACCGCCATTCGTGCCCACGCTGGCCAAGCGCGGGTTAGGATCTGGCAAGATGTTTTGAAACCGCCCGAAGGCCTCCAATTAAACTTTACGACTGTTATTTTATGATTAAAACGGGCAACGACTGTTTAACGCTACCTCTGAATCACGGAAACGCCCATAACATATATGGCCACAAACGGTCACCCATCTAGGTCTGACCGCGGCGTCATTGCTTACCATCGGTGATTGTTTCCAATTACCTTAGGCCACTTGGCAATGAGCGATTTAAATACAAATAAATATTTTAGAAACTTCATACATAGATGAAGATACACAGACAGAATCGTCAGGCTCATACACAGTTATTTATCCTGAATGTAAATTGAGCGTACTTGAAACTTAGCAACTAAGATCAGTAACTACTAAACTATCAGGAGAAAAAATAGAAAGTAGTTTCGTCTCATACAAATAGATAAGCTATTGAATGAGCTCTTCACTTAGATGCTAATGACATATATACTTCAAAAACTTAACATTTTATGAGATCCAAATTGAGACTTCTAGATGAGGAATGTTACAACTACAACCACACGTCAAGGGTATTGAGTACAATACACATACAGTATAATTTTTACTCTATTTATACAACTTCAAGTAACTTTAGCGTGATTAACATATGTCCACTAACAACGCGATCTATAAATTAAAAACAAAGTACTTTTTCCTGGCAGTGCCCCTGCCAAGTCTAGCAAAAAAGCGGCACAGTCGTATAATACTTTTTTTGAAGCAATTCACCCCGTTTTCGACCTTTTAATAACCGCAACTGTATGTATAGAAGTATCTAAAATATTTGATCTCTTCTTTGCCCATCATACACTGAAACACTGTTCAGTTATTTTCCATCACACGGTTCATAGCACTGCATAAAATATAATTGCTCAGTTGACTCTCATGACACTCACGGGACGTGATGCGTTACAAATGTTCACATAGTACGCGACAAAGTTTCCAGACAGCAATCAAACGATAGGTGCCACTTATAAGTCTCCGCCATTCTTGAATAAAATTTAATCTTTTAACTTGACATTTTTCGCGTTTCTGCTAACTTTTGATTTGCTATTCGTAGCGTTTACTGAAATCGCAATTTGATGACGTCTTGCGACTTTTGACGGTAGTATGAAATCGGTTTTAAATTAAGTCTCTTTTTTTGCTATTGGAAAATGTTTATCCTTAGGAAAAAAGCTTCTGTAGTTATATTTATATTTATAAACCGTGTTTGTTTTTTTTTCGTACTTTTCTCACTAATCTGTTTTATCGTATCTTTTAAATGGTGCTGCACTCAACGCAAATGCCCAAGACAGGGATAGTTGAGACTCTTTTGGGGAGACCTTCGTTCAACAGACGACGACGGCGTCCTACTAGTCTAATGAATATTAAATGCATATCATGTTAGTTAAATTTTATAAATATTAGTGGTCCATCCTCTAATATATTACCCTGTTGAATTTAGCTTTTTAGAAAGCCAACATTAGTTAAATGAAATCGTGTTCATTTTTGTGAGACACTAACTTTGATATTAAATAATTTGGCTAACACATTTTGTTAATTTTATTGATTAATATTAAAAGTGAATTATTGTTAGTTATTTGGTACAATAGTTTTATTATTTCCCTGTCCTAAGAATTCGGCCTTCAGCATAATTCTCTCAGAAACTCGAAGTTATAAGTTTCACTTAAAGAGACTTCACTCGATATCTTAAGTTGACAGTAGACCACCAATCATTACCATTAATTTAAGTTTTCACTTTAATGCGTATTAAAATAAGACCCACCCACTTATCTCTGTTCAAACTTCTAATTTGTCGTCTGTCGTTTCTGTATACATCAATCAAGGCATTTCTTACCATAAGCCTTTCGAATCAAAGTAGAATTTCGCTTATCAACGAGTCGATCAGTATCACAAAGAAGAATCACCGACTTTACGTCAAGCGGGCGATGTGTTGACGCACTGACAGACAGACAGATTACCCTCACACTGACAAATGTTTGGTAGCTTCGATCGGACATTGTTTCCGAAAATCCGTTTTATATAAGTGCTGTAAAGTTGCGAAATTTAATAACAGATCTATTTTTTAACTTAGAAAAACATTTCAATCTATCCTAAGCAATTAGTAAGAATTACTGTTTATTTTATATTATTTCTCTCATATTTTCTTTTCCACACGCCAAATATCAAATTCTTATGTATTTTCGAGAAAAAGAAGTAATATGTAATGATCCATATAGTTCTATATAAAGTGCTATATGACTACAAATTCAACCATAGAACAGCTTTCATATGATTCTCATCATTTACTGAAAACATTACATTGAATTACTTACAATTCTGTGTAGATTTAACTGTTGGATTTATTATTTTTCATTTGGCGTTATGATAGGTGAAGATTTCAATGCGACCGATATGGTAACGCCAAACGTGGTCATTGATATAAAATAATTCATGCTAATCCCCTGGATTCTGGGATGAGGACTCAAAGAACTTCAACTCTATATATATTATAATACATATAGAGTTGCCGTTCTTGTTAACTATTACGTTGTACTGAAATATGTATACTAATAACATAGCAGTTGCAACCAAAACTTATTCCACATATGTGCCTTTATTAAGTGATTCTGAACACGTTTTTGCAATTTAAATCCAAAATATCACTTAGGTACTTTACATGCGAGGGTCGGATTCCTTTCTGTCCTCATATTTGCAATGCTAATGTGTCTTCTAAATGTCGTACCTTCGTATCTCAGTATGTGGTAGAGGATTGGATGGTTTTTGCTGTCTTGGTGCTTAAAATAAATGGTGATTGTTTTATTTGGACATTTTGCGAAATTAATTTTTATTAACATTGTATTTAAGGGATTACTAATGGCATAACCTTCAATTTTTATTTGTTTTATAAGTGACTAGCTTTTGCAGGCTTTGCCTACTGATGAATATCCTTTTTTTTTGGCTTTTTCACCCTTAAAAGGGTGGAATTTTCCAAAATCCCCAAAATCTCTGAGTGCTTGCTCACGCTACTTAAGGAACACAGTTGCTGAATTTTATTTTCCTTTACCCAGTAGTTTAAGCTGCGTGTGGTCCGTCAGTAACGGAATAGTTTTATATATTTAGATATAAGAGGTATCATATTTGAACAGATATTAAATAAGATAGTAAAGACAGCTGAAAGTCATCAAACTTATGGTATACACATAATTTTAAAGTATCCTAAAGCAAAATGTCGGTTCAAGTCCAACATAGCCACCAACTGGTGCACTCACTATATAATGAAATAAATCATTACCAGTACACACGTCACACAAACAAAATAATGTACTACAGGGCCAATGAATCAGTGAAAATTTGGAGGGAAATACTTATTCCGCTTGCATTAGCCCCGAATTGTTGGTACCATAAAAAAGCTACCGCCATAACGCGTGGGGCTGAATTATTATAAATCTTCATGATATTACCATAGAGCAACTTAGGGAACTTTGCTCTCTCCCGAAATTCGCTTGGTAAGTGGGCTGTAAGTCATCCGAGCCTATATGGTTGCCGTAAAGCTGTTACTATTTGTTTACGATTTGTTTTCATACGTTAATCCTGGAACTTTTATGCGAGTTTTAGTGAATTTAATTCTTGTTTTATGCTGATATATTAGTATTACTGCCTTGTTGGTCTAGTAGTTAGCGTATGCGACTACTAATCAAGAGGTCTCGGGTTCAACTCCCAGGTCAGGCCAAAAAGTGTTTTTGGGTTTTTCTAAGGAAATTCCTAATAGCAGCCCCGAATTTGAAAGTTTGGCTGTGATTCACGCCCGTTCCTCGGAGAGTACGTAAAGCCTACGGTCCCGGTTGTCATGAACATCTATGGCAATCGTTATTGGGAAGTTAGTGCCCTCAAATATACTAACAACTTGTTCAATCTTCGAATTTCAGTTCTCCCTTAGGGTTGCTGAGGTCCGGTGCCAGACGCTCCGTGGTAAAACTGAAATTCAGGTGAAACCGGTTGAACTAGTAGCCGATCCTTAATAAACTTGGGAATAAAGGCTAGGAAGATGATGCTGATATATTTGTTAGATAGATAAACACGTTAGAGAGTAGCCATACTCAGGCGCCCCCTTTTATCCGAACATAAACCCAAATGGGCTTATGTATTGCAGTGCCATGACGTAACAAAAATAATAATTTGGTGAGTTCTTATAGTAGGGGAAAGAGCGTTCATCGCCAACTATTTCTAGGGGTAACAAGTAAGTTATATGTGAATGTTCCCGCTGAAAGGTAACGACTACGTAAAAGTATGTTGTTCCCGTATTTACATCAAAATAACCCACATTATTCTGTAGGGGAGACATTTTTGTTTACTTCGTATTCACAAAGAGGTTATTATGGTTATTATAGTATGGGGCTTGAACAATGTTACATAGATCGACTTGTGTTTGTGCCGCGTCTGAAACAGGTTGGTAATTTTTGCACTAAATCCTGTGAACTACAAAGAGGCTTTGTGAGCATTTTATGTTTCGTAGTACATCGAACAATGTTTTGGAAATAAAAGCAGTTTTTATTTACTACTATTATTATTTTTTGTATCAAGCTGGATAAGATAGATGGATAACTCTTTATTTGCATACCATATTACAGAGTTACATAGAAGAACATAATAAGTCAAATATGTAGTGTTGAAAGCGCTACTTTATCGCCAAAAGCAATCTCTTCCAGGCAACCTTAGATACATACATATATGTTATAATAGTAATCTCACATTTATTCTTTCAATTCCAGTCATTGAGATTAACTTAAGTTTCCTTTCGTACCCAAAGATAAGATTTTAGTTATACTGATAATCAATAAAATTGTTCTGTATTTTTAAAATTAAAAAAAAAATTTTTCTTTATGCTGTATATACAGTATCTATAATAAATAAATGTCTTCGTAATTAAAAATATACTAATATAGGAAATAATAAATCAACGTCTAGTGTTTGAAATGAATGAATACGCTCTTTAAGAGAATCATCAATCATACTCAAATTGAAAATTACTTTCTCACATACATACATACTTACATATATATTCGTCGGTGTAGATGTATTAAAATATTGCATGACGTTCTGCTAATTACTGTTTGTGTAATCGAATTTAAAAATAAACTTTAGTACCTACTAATTAATACAGTAAAAACACAAGAATACAGTAAATTAATATGGGGATAAAAAAAAATTACAGCAACTTTTCGATGGACATAATGTAGATAGTGGAATTCATGAAGTAGTTTTGGCAATCGTCAAAATGACATATTTCAAGCTGTTGGATGAGACTTAATATTATTGAATTTTTCTGATATCTAAGTGACCTAGTACAAAACTTCTAGGAATACCATGAAATTTGTCAAAGTTGACATGTGTAGACACTGAATGTTAATAATCAATCTTGTTCTTGTATCATCATAGTTTTGATACAAGCTCGAATAACTCGAGTACGGAATGCATTCTCGTTTCAATCTACAAAGTTTAATTTTATATTTTTTCTCATAGTGGTGGTGTTGAGGAACAAAACACTTGAATCATGGAAGAAATAATAATACACTATATAGATGATTGTGGAATTAATTTTGAAACACAACATAACTCAACGAAAATGCATTAGCAATATAATTCAGTATCTGATGCACGGAAATAACTTATTTCAACTTTTGTTGATTTACAGAGAGTCACTTTTCTATTATCCTCCACGGCAACATGTTGTCCAATTGTGTTTATCTGATTTATTAACAAAAAAAGAGAGCCAAGCAATTTCTCTAGAGACAAAAAGTTTCTCGGAAAATGAACATACAAAATGCCATGTACGCACTGAATCGAAAAATCCTGTCATTTTTGCTAGTAAAAGTCTAAGAAAGAATTCAAGCTCAAATAAACCTTCTACATATTACGATTATGTAACATAAAAGAGAGACATTTTAACCAACCTCGCTCATCATTGATCCCGAATAATGCAGCTAATAAAATCCGATCCGAATATTCCACACACGAATGTCTCCAGACTTTATTATGTACAGCACATTAACATACCTTGACATGTAACATTTCTTATATTACACCTATTTCGTTCTTAAGTACATCGACGAAAGAGCCGCTATGAGCGCCTATACCTGAATGGGTAGTGGGTACCCAGTGGCATGATATGTCTAGCGAAATGATACGTGTATTAAATATTTCTATGGGTATCTACTTTACCAAACTACACACTAAACCAACACAAAACCAGCCGCCAATTATAACGATTCACCCGTTTATATTCATTATCATCCTTATAAAGTCCACAGCTGGATATAATCTTTTTGAAATCTAATAATCCGTAAAAAGCTGGCCGTGAATTTGCTTTTGCTATTATAGTAATTATACTAATGTTTCTTTATCATATATTCTGTTACAATTTTCTCATAAATTTAAAGTAGATAAAACTGGTTATGACTCCTCAAAAATTTTCCAATGAAAACTGATCTTTCGTGAAAATGTATTCTATCAAATTAATATGCTCATACCTTGTTTTATTACAATTTTTTTTGTAATTTGTTATCAAAATACTCTTATATAAATCATACATAAACTGAAATAAACAATTATTACGAAAGTTTTTTTTTCTTTCGATAGTACATTGAGATTAATGACAAACATGTCACGATATCACTACAATAACACTTCTTACACGCTTTTTATTAGCTTCACCTGTATGTTTGTTTGTTTGTAACAACTGCTTTGGGTGTGATTTTGATCCACTTTAAACAGCCAGATTTCGTTCTAACTTTGTAGATTTCTTTGTAAAGTTTAGTTTAATTTAAATAAATAGTTTTAAAAAACTAAACAAACACGCTTTAAAATAAAACGTAGAAAATATTTTTTATGTAACAAAGCATGGGGTGCTTTCTGAAAATATTTCAATAACGTCACCCCACACTTTTTACATTAAAATTATTGAGGTAAATTTTATTAGCGAATTTCTACGTTGATCTAGCGTGTTACGTGTGGCGAGTGCTGCGCGGTCGGCTGGGAGCTCCAAGCGGATGCGTGGGTGCTCGTCGTGGCCCAGCCGCATTCAGCGTTCCAGCGCCGAGGACGAACTTACTGAAATTTGCCCCTTAATCGCGCGCAATACGCATTATAAACGTACACACACACACACACACACTACAAGAGATATTTATTGTAGCTTGCCGAAATTCACAGAAATGAGCATTATCACTAAAAATTTTGGTTAAATTTATGTTCCTGTTTAAAGTATTAAGCTACGAATCACTTTGATAATACTGTCGTATATATACTTGTCATAAGCTTGCAATGTTGTTTTGGGAATGAATCCTGTTAAACTATTGTAAGAGTTTATTAATATATAAATACAAAAAAAACAAGGACGCTTATTGTGAAACATAACTGGAACGAGTTTTAAAATTTTGTAATACTGTGGTTACCCCATGAACTCTAGCTAGCAGCTCCTTATTTTTATAATTTATTATAGAAATAGGCATGACCTTACCTATATATTTCTACAACTGAACGAAGAGTATAATTTTATAAATTTTTGACTGCACGGTTGGTCTAGGTCTAGGGATTCAAATCCCATGGCTGTGTGACCCAGAAATCGTTGTTTTGAGTGTGGGTGGCAATTTACTTTCACGTTTTTAAATATTTTCAATGTAATTTATTCCTGCGTCATATATTGATTACAGTAAAGGACGGAAATTATACAGAGATATGCTTGACCAGCACATTTCAGATATGTGCCGATTATCGAGCACGTAGGATTACGGCTGTCATTTCCTTGTTGATATTAAGACGTCATTATTATAGCCTTGTAGCGATAGGTTTTGGACTATATAACGTAGCTGTAAGTCGGTATCCCTAGCCACATATTACAATGTATTATTGACAGTAGTTCCTGCGCAATAAACGTTAGTCTAAAGATATTCACGATGGTTGTTATTTTCATCGACCTATGAGTTCGCTATATAATTAAAGCTTATATCTATGTAAGATTAACGAAATATAACTAACATGTATGATTAGAGAAAAAAAAATTTTTTTACTTAGAACGAGATAACAATATGCTTATTAATTTTATTAAATTAATTAAAGTTTCTTCGATAATTAATTAAATAAGATTATGGTAGGTATATTATTTCACTTTTAAAATTTAAGTGATCAACGGCGAAAGGTTGAATATCTACAAACACTATTTTAATTATATAACCTTGGTCGCAATGGATACCGTTTGTGTTACTATGATTTTTAAATTGATATACGTTGGTGATAGCTCGCTATTAAAAAGACCTCGTGGCTCTAAAGAAGAAAAAAAAAAGTTAAAAAATAACTTCTGGTTTATCTACAGTCATATCAAATAGAGTTTATGACTGTTGTAAAAACCTAACATGAAAAGAGTTGCAGTATTCCCGTAATATTTAACATTTTCCAGAGTTCCAGAGAAATTTAGAAAACATGGATATTTCATCATCGTTACAGAATTCCACTTCTAAACATAGGACTCTACCAAGGCTTTCCACTACATGCGGTCCTATCCTGTCCTTCTTCCACCAGGTCAAAGCTCCGTTATCTGTCCCATTCATTTCTTTTAAAAATAAATAAAGAAAATTCTTGTCATCTGAAACAAAATTTCGCATTCCACGATACCCATATTTTACATTGCCATCAATTTAGGCAACCCAAATCGATAAATCTCAAACTTGTAAAGAAAAGATTTCCGATAAAAGATTACAGTGACACCTGTCACTTCCGGGTTCTGAAACTCTGAAATGCGGGCCTCCACGTAATCCTTGGGCCGGCAGAAATTTTGGAACGATTCAAACCACACGGGTCGGGTATAATTAGAGATTTGTTTGAGTGATGGAATATTCTTTGTAAGTGGATTTACGGTGTAGGAGGGTTAACAACCGAAGGAGGTAATACTGTGTGTTTTGCTTTTGGGATTGTAGAAAAGCTAATTTATGTCGTTATTAATTGGAGTAAAAGTTCAGTTGTGTTTCATTTTATATTTAAAACATTTCTATTTTAACAAGGTTTCTATTTAAAACTTTCCCAACGAATTTTGTTTCCATTTTGTTGAATTTTGTTTCCATAAGAGATTGTCTCCGAGTAATAAGTTCACCACTTTTACCTATATCTAGTAATAAGTATTAAGTATAGGAATAGAAAACCGGACTGCTTAAAATTAATGAACTGAAAAGATAAAAATCAGTATCATAATATCTATATGAAATTCGACTGAGTAGTACATTGTTTTGTGAGTATGTTAAAGACTTTATAGTGCTGCAAATGGTGATGAATACAATTTTGGTAAATCTTTCTTCGTCATGACCAAGTATTGTTTGTTTCCCTCCCTCCTTCTGAGACAGTTAGTTAGAAAATAAGGTTCAATAAGATTATTATTACTAATGTCAATATAAATTAACGAAATACATCAATAATAATAAAATACAATACAATCGCCACTCACACTAGCGAAACAACGAATCCTATAAATCTCGTGAGTATCTTAAAACTCCAATATTAATGCGAAACAGCTGCAGATACACATACCCCATTTCCCTTAAATTAATTTCTATAAAGACGTAGAAAATTGACGATCAAGCAATCACTCACCAGTATGCGAACTGTTGTACCACTCGCCGTCATATTATTGTGTTAGTTACAAAATTCAGGTTGAGCCATGTATCAATTTACTAACTTGATTGTATGGGGCGAAACAACAATCTATGTGCCGCTTTAATTGCTTATGCCAGAAAGGGATGGTAGGATCTGCATCTTTGAATTTTTAATAACTCATTCATTCAAGGAGAAAATCATATTTATGATTACTGCCCGACTCACGCAACTTCGTCGGCATCCCTTAGTCATGCTCGGTTCCTATTTATTTAAACGTGATAACTATCTTAGATGTTTTCCCATCTAAGGCTCGACAGTAACGCAAACATTTAAAAAAAACGTGAAAATCGGTTAGATCAATTCGAACCCATCGTAAGCAACACGTGACACAAGAATATAGATTACTTTGCATCCTAAATATGTACTGAACTTTCTTGTCTTGTAAATCCAAACTAAAATTCTCAGTCTTAGCCTCGCTTGATACATATTGAAAATATCAATTGTAAATGAAAATGAATATTTGTAGCGTATGTTACTTGATGAGACTTATATACTTGGAAGAGTTCTGGAGTGGAGACCGCGTCTCGGTAAACGTAGTATAGGACGCCCACAGTCGAGGTGGAGTGACGACCTGCGTAAGATGGCTGGCAGGAGCTGGATGCGAGAAGCCTAAAATCAATCAGAGTGGTGTGCAATGGGAGAGGCCTATGTCCAGCAGTGGACTGCGATAGGCTGATGATGATGATGATGATGATGTTACTTGATTCCTATCAATACCCTGGTTCACAAATTTGAAATCAAAATTATTATAAATTAAATATTTACTTTGATTTCAAAAGTACCCTATATACTAATTTATTTAAAAAATTAAAATATAATGCTCCAAAAAAAGGGTATCCAGCAATGAACATATAGTTAGCCATCGAAAAATATGAAATCTTTGTCTAAACCGATTTAGTAAATAGAAACTATTTCTGCGAGTACACATTAAATTAATGTAAATACTATTGTTATACATTAAAAACTCAACACAAGGCTTTTACACTCAAATCTAGTGAAAAATGACGAAGTTTCAACACGCCTCTTACGTTTATAGATATAAAGTAGAGCAATCACTATGCATCGCAAGAAGTGGACATTTATCGAAGTCCGCGCTAATGCACTGAAGCTATTCGCCTTAATAGATTTTACTTTGTAACTTTAAATTGTAATACTGACGTGGTATGCTTCTACAGTGTAGACGAAGCCTTTTAAAAGGTTCTATATGAGTTGTATCTTTCACGCAAAGTGCTTGCACGGCATTTATTGCACTATGATACTGATAATGATTTTAGATACACACAAATATCTAAATCTTAAAAAGTGATCATTTTTGATATTCAATTTTAGACTGCACTAGGGTTACATAAAGTCTATAATTAAGTATCTAACTCTATTTTGCTATAAAGAACTTGTGCTTTGAAAACTATAAAAAATCTTTGACAGGTTAATAATATGTTAATCTTATGTAATGAATTAAAATGTTTCCAATATTTATGCACAAAATAAGCAAGTATCCACAGCATGCTAGTTAAAATTTCTGTTGTTCTTCAGTCATAAAGGTATAAGGTGCATTTAATCAAGTCAAGGTAACATAAGGTCATAAAGGACATAAAGTAACATAAGGTCATAAAGCATTAGAACTATATATTAAGCCATAAGTGACAGTAGTTGAATTGAAAATATATACCTAATATCGTGAGGATTGAGGCATCCTAACTCATTATGTGTAAATCAAGTATATTGTATTTTGCGGATTACCAACTTATTCGAAACTGCTTGAAACCCACATTAAGCGCTTTCAAATAAATTTATTCGACCCCATTGTCTTTATTGAACCACAAGGACATCTAAACATTTCAACGCTAACTACATTACCATTAATTCACTAAATCCTGGGCTAAGCAGATTCGAAATTCAAAAGATTTGCACGCGATCAAAGTGACGTCACAAATTCACAAATCAGGGGTAAGCAGCAAAAAGAACGAAATTAAACCTTCTTGGTACAAATTATGTTAAATCAAGACCCGGGAAGGCGCTTTGTCTTTGGACAGCGATTTTATTTGATTACGTCAACCATTTCGACGTTTTAAGAGCTCTAAACATCTATGCATAATGAATACTGTTAAATTGTTTCATTTTATGATTGAAGTTTATGGAAATTGTTACATTGATGTTGATGAATTGTTTTATAGTTTTTTGTAGACACCTTTAGTTTAAAATGTGTGTTTAGTAAAGAAAAGAGCGTTAGTTGCTAAAGTGCTATTGTACGTTTCTATGTAACGTGGTTACGGCTTTTTTAAACTTGAAAATGTAACATTTGAGGCGATTATCTTGCTTCTTCAGTAACATTGTTTAATCCAGTATCCTGAAAATCTTGTTTTATACTCTTTCAGCGTCGTTTTTTTGCCGTAGTGGGGTTTAGGTTTTTCCTTTTTTTATAGAAAATATCGTCAACGATGTCGAAGCATCTTACTAGGCCGCCATAGTGTAGGTCACCATCACCATGCTACTTTGTCTGTGTTCATAATGAAGATGGTGACCGCTAATTTTGAATTCGGCTCATACTTTCCATCAAACAGAGCTCATATTTAAGCCTGTTAAAATGACTGGATAATTTTGACAGTTTTAAATAGTAAAAAAATATATAATGTTTTTGGTTTGCTTATTAAAACCACTATTTCGTAATACACCTTCGGGAACCGACTCTAAAATAAAACCATATCATTATTTATCTCTTTGTTAGCTTCACCGTAGTCAGGGTTTACAGTTGACCTGGTTCTGAAAGGTAGAACCCACCTCAAAAAGTCTGACAAGAAACTTAAAGGCGGGTCTTTGTGTTTGACATGTAAAACTACTCCTTGAATTCATTTAAAGGCGATTTTTATAATATGCGAGTTTAAGTAACTATAATACGACTACATAAACTTTTTTGTTGTAAACTGGACTTATCACCATAAAATTATTTAAAAAGATTACGATACCTTCTACTTTCCGACGTAACGCCTTTGAACGGGTTATACCGCTCGTGGTCACGAGTAGACTGGGTTTTTGAATAATTGTAAAAATATTTAAATAGCCTATGTTTTCAGCAAAGAAACTCTTCAGTTCTAGAATACAGATATTATTGAGTTTTATTTAAAAAAAAAAACAATGAAAAAGAGTAGTTTATACTATCCATGCTAATTTTATAAATTCTAAAGTAACTCTGACTGTTTGTTGCTTTGCCGATTTCAATGAAATTTGGCACGGAGACACTTTGATTTTATAAGAAAAACATAAGCAACTATTTACTGCAATAATCGTAAATTTACACGTTACCACATAAATTATCATCTATAACTGGTAAAAACAAAAATAAATAAAGGTGTAATTAAGTAGGTCTTTGATATATTTTTTTAATATAAGTAAAATAGTAATGTTTATATGCACTATAATTATACTACTCTATAATAATGTAAACTTTTTTAGCTTTTTATTCTCCCCTTGCCTTGACAGTGGACACATACCCTTTTATAACAGCTATACTAGATAAGGATTAGAGATCGGTGGTTATCACTATAAAAAGGAATCTCGCACGTAGTAGTTAAGCACATATTAGATTACGCATACGACCTCTTTGTTTCTAGGGTTGGCGCACGCTCAATATTGAACATTACCAGTATCAGCGCCATGCCACAACTTCTTGAAGCGTTAAAACAAATCTTAATCTTTCCGGTTTTATGATATATACGTATCTAACAATAAATGAAACGAGCAATTCTTGTATATGTACATGAAACGGAAACGGCTCTAAAAATTTCCGTGAAATTTTGTATTTCGTGCAAATAGGTGAAAAATCAATCTACATCCTACTAATATTAAAAACGTAAAAGTTTGTGAGTATGTGTGTTGCTCTTTCAGGCAAAAACTACTGAACGGATTTGGATGAAACTTTACAGTAATATAGCTTATAGATCAAATTATCATATAGGCTACTTTTTACTGCAATAATCGAGATAAACGGGCGAAAGCTAGGTTATTATAAAAATATAATAAATCGTAGATGTCAAAATGTATCACTGTTTATCTTCTGTCAAAACTTCACAGGTTGCTAGGCATAACACACTTGCATAACAACCCTAATGATACGCGGGTAACACCACGGGGCGCAGCTAGTAGTATGTAAATTACGTATCTAACAATAAACTAAACGTGCAATTCTTGTCTATTTATGTACATGAAACGGCTCTAAAGATTTCCGTGTTATTTCATATTTCGTGAAAATGGGTGAAAAATCGATATAATTTTTTTCGCATTTATCATTATTCATTCAGCATTCCTTGCGAATCTTGCGATACTACTCTCTCAGTAGCACTTGGTTTGTTTGGTGTTTAGTACTGCAACACAGCAACACTACAGCTACTACTTGAGATAATAGATGAAGTTGTTAAACAATAAATAATATTAACCGGACAAAGGTCGGATGCCCAGGTCCTATAAATAAAATATGTTATACATACTTTTAAACTGCGTTTTGACAAGGTTTTATTCTCTTATTTTTTAGATAAGTATGTTAGATTAAATAAAAACACATATGTTTCAAACCAGGTAAAGTCTGCACATCAAAAACCAGGCTACTGGTATTTATAGATTTCTAAATAATAATGGTGGCCAAATGGTCCAAATTCGATTAATATTAATTTAAAATAATAGTGGCAATATTGGCTAATTTTACAAAAGAGTATCTATGCGTATGTATATGTCAAATACATGATAGTTTGTGTAATGTTTTAATTGATTTAAAGTTTATTTTATGCATATTGAAAATAAATAGAACTACGCCTTCTCTACATAAATTATAAGTGCGCATAATTTAATACTCCTCTATCCGCGTAATTTTAAAGTGTATAATATAAAGGGGTACAAAGTTTATGATTTGCGTAGTAATATATAAATCTAATAGATAAATTTACACTCAGACACAACAAATGACGGTGTTCTGGATACAAAGATCTATCCGAGTGTGAGTGTGTCTGTAAATACAGAGAGTCGGAAACCACCACCTCCTCCTTGGCAGTCAGGATCAATGACCGCTAAACAGAGCAGTTGTTTATATCAAAGGTTTTAAGAAGGGTTATTTTTCTACTGTTTAGTAGCATTGTTTTCCAGTATATAGAACTACAAGGTTCCAAACCTATACCAGGGTAGCTATGAAATTAATCTTCAAGAGTATGTTTATCGAATAAAGTCAATAGTTCGAGCGCAATATTTGGAATAAAAGAGCAAATATAATATCAATTATCAAAGTGGTTCTCTTGATACTTCTGGAAACTAATCCTAAAACAATATGTACGATATTTTAACTCATTTAAGTACATAAGTACAAATGACATTACCGATGTAAGGATGATTTTTTTGTAATGGATCTACCGAAGATATGTAGAATCTGAGAGTAGTAGTCACCCAACTCGTTACGAATAAATATCAATTAAATAAATATTTCGGTCATGTTTTACACACAACGGCATCTAGTCCCAAACTAAGCAGAGTTTGTATTATGGGTAACCAGACAACTGATATTACATAAACATATTTTTTTTGTAAATACATAAATATGATACATAGAATACACCGAAACTCCGAAACAAATATTTGTGGATCACACAAACATTTGGTCCGACCCGGGAATGGAACCCGAGACCTCTTGATTAGCAGTTGCATGCGCTAACCACTAGACTAACGAGGCAGTCAATGCATGGTGAAGCATCATATGGCGGCCTATTGAAATGGTTCTGCGTCATGATTTGCACTCATTGACGAAACCGACAGCATGCATGCATGCATGCTAGTCAGAATTAGCACTGGCTTAGTAATAAAAACTTAATAACTAGATTTGAATAAAGTGGCTGATAGCAAATGGATGCGGCTTGTCCAAGACTGATATAGTTGACGCTTCTCTGGAGAGACCATCGTTTTGCGATAGACGGTGATAGGTTTATACCGAATAATGTGATTTTATAAATAAATTTGTAAGTTTTGAAGAAAAAGAGACCTACGTCCTACGGCAGACTATTAAAGTTTGTTGATGTGTGATGAAAAACGAATCTAACATAAAATATGTAAAGTAACAATAATTTAATAAAGTGGACAAAAATTAAATCAAACTAAGCGAAGATGGTAACAGCAAACTACTAAATCTTATTATGATACTCTTTAGCCGTATTTGCTCCTTTTAATAAATTTCTCGCGACTGCGTAACTTCGTAACTCCATTTGCGGAAAACTTGAAAGAATTGTTGCTAGCACGGGAATTGATCTCGGCGGTATTAAATTCATTTACAGGTTTTGGTAGCTATTTTTGTTGTGCGTTGACTTGCCATAAGTGAATTTTATTGGCTTTTTGGGTTAAGGAAAGCTTGGCGGTATATTGGAATTAGACACACAAGGACTCGGCAATACACGCTTGAGAAAGCTAGCGTTTAATCAGATTATTTAAAATGATACGTGATTGCTAATATTTTCTAAAGATGTAACAATCTTTTTCTGATTTACCAACGGGATTATAAGTGAGGGAAAGTAGAATAAGAGGGGAAGTATTATATTTCATTTTCATCTTCCTAGCCTTTCTTAGCCTAAACTATTTGGGGTTGGCTACTAGCTTAACGGTTTTTACTTAAATATCAGACCAAAGCTCAAAACATCCAAGTCTTAAAATGATTGTTATAATTCTTTTGAAAATGCCTATGAGGCGTTGAGGAAATAAAGACCATTAAATTATACGACCATTTACTTTTAACTATAGTCGTCACAAAATAAGAAACCCGTTTTGACATTTGTCATCGTAGTTTTTAATCAACGATTAATTCGTGTTTTTGAGTGCGATTTTTCAATATAAAGTTAAACTTGATGCTTATTTATGATACGCGTTGTGATAGTGTATGGGTAACATAGTAATTAAATAGGATTATGAATTTGATTTTTCAATTTTTTACAAATGCAAATGTCAAATGACAAATGTCAAAACGGGCTTTTTATTTTGTGACGACTATAGTCTAAATCAAACGAGTTAACATATCTCTAAAAAGTTCTAATTTACACATTATAAAAAGTTTACAATTGTTGTAAAACATCCATTTCAAACACAAATAAAATATTAACGTCTATTTGAGAGTTGTTTTTATAAAAAATAAATAATACAAATAGCACAAATCCTTCACTCACCTTTTAAAAGACTCAGAAATGTATTATTTGAGATCACAAACAACGTTGCTATTATGTAACTTATGAATATTAATGCTGAGGAAATTTTTCCATTATCTTACGCTATGAGGGACTGTCGTGAATACATTACTGGAAGTTCTAAGTGATTTAGTACTTATTATGGCGTCATGATAGATATTTCTTTTGTTCTCATTACTGTTTTATTGTTGTGGTTGAGATTTAGTTCGCTATTTATAATAATTTATTATTGTTTCCCCTTTTCTTGTCTTAAAACTGTGTCTAAGGGTGCTCACATAAAGGAACAGGTTTCCGCTACAGACAAATCTGTGCTGGTCGCTACCGATCGATGCAGGTATAGTATTTCTATATCTTCTTATGCATTCACTTATAAAGAAAATGACAAGTTTAAACCTGTTACTATGTTGTACTCGTATCATATTATAATATCGGAGGTAGAAGTCAAGCGGACCGGAGCGAACGGATTCTTATTTTATCGACTGAAACGACGGTATGCTGAAATAGTAGGAATGTGAGTATTGCTGCTATGAACTCATCTCCTCGTATGCCGTTGCCTCTAATAAAATGATGATGATATACTCCTAGCCCAAACACAGATGCACTCTCTTTTCCCCACTCCAATCATCGTAAATGACTATTCAACACGTCCGTATCATCAAGCGTAGTATCAACGACTTTACGTGCTTTTACAAGGTACAGTGGTGTATACCCCAACATTATATTTTTTATAATTAAAAATTAACTCAATAACACTTGATTGACCTGACCCGGGAATCAACCCCGAGACCTCTTGACCGGTATTTGTAGCAACAACAACCAACGTTGCAGTAATAAAATAGAAATAAAAGAAACCACCATCTCTTCTCGACTAAGAATTTTCGGTGGTTCACGAAACTTTTATAGTAATTGGCAAGATGGCGTATTAGTCAGCATAAAGAGGCTTAGAATACAGGGGAATGGAAGACAAACAGATAAATACCATTTTTATTTAGTAGATTATTACGCTTATAGCCAGTTACCAAAACTCTACTCATTAAGCGATACTCATTTATATACAATATTGTATATAAATGAGTATCGCTAATGTAATCGCTAAAGTAATCGCTAATGAGTAGTATTATTTCCATAAATGTATATCGGTTGTCACAGTAATGTAATCTATGTCCTTTAAGAATAAAAGTCCCTCTATTATAATTTTTATGAAATTGGTGCAGCAGATCAGCCGTAAGAGCATAATAAACAAAGTTAACTTCGAATTTATAATTTTACAAATAAATTATGGTTTAAGATTTAGATTACTCATAACATCGCAATGTTCTCAATCATGAGTTGCCTTACACTATATTAGATTAATAGGCAATAACCTTACAATCAGCTAATAACACAGAGTCTGTGGTCAACATAGAAAAACGCTTAGCTGTTCTCCTCGACTTATAGGTAAACTAATCCTAAATTTTATCATTTTCTATCTATACATACACCCGCGATGTCATAAAATATTCAAATAATTACTAATAATAGTAAACATCCTAACCGTCTTAATTTCAAATGGACAAAGAAAATTACCGACCTTCACCTTCCATCCCAAAGTGAACCTTATACCTGAATCTTAAAATTGACTTTAACATAACGAACCGCCTAATAAGGTATAAGTGGGTATGCCCCTGGCTTACAACTTAATATCAAGTGCCTTATCTTTAGAGAATTTACTTTGTTGTCGCGTATATTCCGCCAAGGGATGCCACTTAACCTTTTCAAGCTGTACCGCTTTACCTCACAGTCTTGAATCCTTGAAGTACTTATCCTTTCTTATCTAGGCCGAGGTAATAACGAGCGCGGGTATATTTAATTCGGCTGTCAATAGCGTCCGTGCTAAAAATTTACCTTAACTTCTGAATATTAAAAACGCCTGTCGATAAAAACATTTTTATGAAATTAGGACACAATTGAAAGATTTTCCTTTTATTTTTATTCGCTTTCAAATTTCTCCTGTGATTTTTTTTATCGAGGGCGATATTTATTTCTTCAATATTTTTTTCTTAAAATTGACTGGATTTTATTACATGCTGTTATTATAGTGTTCAGTATTTCTATTTATTGGGACAAAGCATGGTATATGTCTTCCCAACTATACCTACATGAAACGGAAGCAAATCACGTCCGAACTCAAAACAAGAATTTGTAGATATCACTTAAAGTTTTCTCTCATGTAAGTTTGAACCCACGATTGTGGTCTGTCGGTCCGTTTTTGTTCCCGGTTAACTACAGCAGACTTCCTTAAACGAATGATACCTACAGTATAGTTATTATTTGACTGCCTTGTTAGTCTAGTGGTTAGCGTATGTGGTTGCTGATCAAGAGGTCTCGGGTTCGATTCCTGGGTCGGTCAAAATATTTGTGTGATCCGCAAATATTTGTTTCTAAGTAGTCTTTTCTATGTATAATATGTATGTTTTTACAAAAGAAAAAGTACGCTTATGCATTTATATCAGTTGTTTAGTAAACACAAGCTCTGCTTAGATTGGGACTAGATGACGTTGTGTGTAAGATTTCTGAAAGATTAATTAATTTATTTATGAAAAGCCTTAGTAAAAAGTACAAATTGGTAAGTTTTTTGCTTGTTATATTAGTAGTAGATAATAAATAACTGATGAACAAACATGTATATAGTATACATGTTTGTTCATCATGTTGTTTCAAACTATATAATGTGAACTTTATTCACGCCGTTAAGACTGTAATAAATTTAACAATAAATATACAAATTATCTATAAATCTTAATTCCTATGAAGATGACGTTGACACTAGATTATCTTTATAAAACAATGTAAACTATTCCGCTATAATAATATATAACTATAAAAGCTATTCCGGTCATCAGCGATAGGTTTGCCTGCGTTGAGTAATGTATTCATAACGTACACAGCGTTATTCCGTATAGTAGATCAAACTCCGTACAGCAAACTATAGACATATGTAGGTTTACTGGCTGCCATTTAGGTCAACCCATGCTTAGCTTCGTCAATCAAAGGATTTATATACACGAACAAGCCCTACTCTAATTTCTCAAGCCGTACGTCAAACCAACGCAGCGTACAAAATATAATATAATTTTAAGGACTATTTTCATACATAAAAATGTTGTTTGGTATGCAATAGCGGAGGCGTATGATCATCAGTTGACCTTTGTTCCAGTGGAGAGGACGGAGGCGTACTGGACGCTCATTTTATTATTGAATTTAATCCATGAACGGAATAAATGTTCGTGCTCATCGTGCACTTTGTTATGTGGGAGTCGATCGACCTGGCTTAATCAGGTCACTAACAACTAAACTAACAAAACTATTTATTAGTTTCTAAAACAGACAATACATAAACATAAACCTCACGCCGAGTACGTAAATAGAAAATATACACAGGTAGTTAAACGCCCACAGTTGCTTTCAGATCGACCAATGTTATTACTTATAATTTATTAAAATTCTGTAAACAAATTTGACCTTTCAATATTTGAAAATACTCGACCAAACGCCGAGGACTTTTCCAATATAGAAGACTATTTCTAAGTTGAACACTATTTGTTGTACGCTGTTTGTTTATTAGTAAAATAGCAATCTAATATTGTAACTTGTTGCCGTTCTTCCAAAGGAAATTCATCACCAAAAGTGAAATGATATTATGCAGCATCATAATAACTTAAATAAAGAATTTGCTGTATTATAATGGTTCAAATCGTATATTCTACTTTATTATACTTGAGTAGTTGCTGGAAATTAATATCATGTTATTCTACACGATGTTTTACTGAATTTTGAAGCATTGGTAACTCTCATGTGAAAATATTATAGGTACAAGTCTTTTTAGACCACATAACCTACTTACCATTAAAACCATGGTAAACTTTTCCATTTAAATGGAAGCTATTAATCAATCTTATGTATATTTGGACACAGGTTAAAAAAATACAGTAGGTAATAACTGTTATTAACTTTTCGCGACTTTTAAACATACTCATGTTTTTGCTGTAAACGGACTTGTTCGCGATATAGTTAAAAATCGGCCAAGTGCGTGTCAGGCCACGCACAGGAAAGGGTTCCTCAGTCACCCATAATGGTACGTGGATTGGAAATCGTATCCAATGGATAATTGTTCTGTTTACGTATTAATGCGTTAATTTTGTATGACATTTTCTAAGTAAGCGTATTTTTTTTTCAAATCAAATCAAACCATTGTTTTTTCAAATAAACCATACAACGGCACTTTTGAAACGTCAAGTAGTCAGTCAGTAGTATGTTCCAATTCGTAGATCCTATGGAGAAGAACAGACAAGAAACTCCATGGACACTCTTTTCCAACATTGTTTTTACAATTTTTGGTTACATTGTTTGAGGCATTTTATTAAATGTGAGGACAATGTAACGATGCTGATATTTACACAGGTATTGTCCAAAAATAATTAAACAATAAATAGAAGTTGTGAAATGACCAGCCTCGACTGGCGGCGCCCGTGTCACGAGCATGACCTATGCACCAGCCATCGTCCAGTTCAACCATATCGTAGGGAGCCGAACGACCCACTACACACGCCAACCCCAAGAAGGCTTTTGAGTGAGCATGACGTACTCACAACCGCCAGTCAACAAACAAACTTATGCTACTAGTGACTACAAAGTGCTCACATGTAGATTATTTATTAATATGCTACTCTATAAGAGTGCGATAAATATTTGGAACATATCAATAAAAAGTAACTTATTATGATATAATGTTAATAACAAAAATAATAATAATAATAGAAATGTCAAACAACAAGATACAATTAAAATATCAATAATACGTACATGTCAGAAATATGGTTATCCAATGTCAAAAAAAAAAAGAATGGAAAATAGCATAGCATATGCCAGTAATACAAAATAACTTCTAAATAATTTGAGAATTAATCATGTGACTGTGGAGCAGGACCAGCATTAAGCCAAGCATTCTTGTCGGCAATGTAATCCTCTGATTTGTAATACGCTTGCTTACATAGTGTGCACTTTACAACATTTTTAAATCGTTTATCTGTTAAATCTAGTATGTTTTGAGATATTTTATTATAAAATTTAATACAGTACCCCATAAAAGATGTATTTTTTTTTTCCAAAAAAAATAAAAGAAGTATGAACTTTTAAGAGTCTAAAACGTGGTTGAATTAATTTATCTTTATTTCTAGTAGTATACCCATGTCTATCACATCTTTGATTGAAGAGATGTTAATTTTTTCGAACATACGTTATGTTTTCATAAATGTACTGACAATTGTAAAAGTTGTAACAGTTAAGCCTCCTTAACTCCTGAACCAACAAAGTTATCTGATCCATTATAGTTTTCCTTTAAAGTTCATTATATGGACCACTATCACGAATTTTCCCAGAATTTTGGAGCCAGCCGTTTAGCTTTTAGAGGGGGGGGGACGCCCTGTTTTTACAAAAAAGTGGCCTTTAAAGTGAAATTAAAGTGAAACGGATACCTAAATCAAAAAATCGTCTAAGAAACACTTTATTGTTTTTAAAAGACCTATCTAATGATACCCCACATGATAGGGTAGCCGCAAGAAAAAAAAAACATCCCCACGTTACGTGTAGGGGAGGTACCCCAAATAAAAATATTTTTCATAATTTTGTTGTAGCACTTTGTCGACGTAATTACAATACATATTCATGCAAAGTTTCATCTCTCTAGCACTTACCGTTTGGACGGTAAGTCGAGGACGGACGGACGGACGGACGGACGGACGGACGGACGGACAGACGGACATGACGAATCTATAAGGGTTCGAAGTGATGAACTTCGGAACCCTAAAAAGGTGACGATACCTTCTATTTTCCGACGTTTCGAACGGGTAATACCGCTCGTGGTCACGGATAGGCTAGTAGGTAATTTTTATCGCGAATAAGTCCCTTTTGCAGCAAAAAAATATGAATAACAATGACTCCTGCTCCTCATTATGGAACTATATTTATGTTATAATACTTTTATAACGTATTCAATAGTCCCCAATAACTATTGATGAAAAAGTATAGGTATACGACAAGGCCATAAGTTTTTATGGCTTTAGAAGTGCATTGCAACCACAAAAGAAAATTTGACGTTAATATCTATTTGGGTCAAAGTTATAAGGGACTTAACAATGTTTATGGTGCAGTATAGCCGTGCGTGTTTTGAAAGTTAATGTTTAGGCGTGCGATTTTGATGCCAGATTTTATAGAATCTTGTGTGTAAGCTGATTTTGGAGAAAAAATATTGAAATATACATTTAACAAGCTCCAAAGATGACAGACATAATATCACAACATTTTATGAAATAAACTCCTCCGCCGCATCTGTCTTTCATTTCACGTTAAATTCAAAATCCACTGCACTGATTTAGATGAAACTTTTCACACCCAGATAGTCTGTAGCCTGAAAATCGGCCAAATGGGTGTCAGGCCACGCACAGGAAAGGGTTTCCCAGTCACCCACAATGGTACGTGGATTTATCATACCCAATAGATAATTGTTATGTTTAGGTATGACGTTAATTTTGTATGCCGTTTTCCAAGTGAGCGCATTTTTCAAGTTAAGCCTCTATAAGTCCAGAACTAACAAAGTCATCTATTCCGTTATAGTTTTCCTTCAAAGTTCATTACATGGACCACCACTACGAATTTTTCCAGATCTTTTGATAAAGCCGTTTGGGTTTTAGGGGGGGGGGGGGGGGGACGCCCTGTTTTTACAAAAATGTGATCTTTAAGAGCTTTCAGCTGCGAGAAAAAAAAAACATCCCCACTTTACGTGTAGGGGAGGTACCCCCGACGGTGAGTCGAGGGTCCGTCCTCGACTCACCGTCGGGGGTACCGGGACGGACGGACGGACAGACGGACATGGCGAATCTATAAGGGTTCCGAGTCATAAGCTTCGGAACCCTAAAAAGGACATAAGCTACTTTTTACCGCGATAACAGACAAGTCGCGGGCGGATCCACGAGCGGGCTAATCATAATTTCTTAATCTAAAAAAATAAAACACTGCCTCTTGTTGGCGTCTTGTATGTGACTGCTGTGCTAGAGGTCTCGGGTTCAAATCCCGGGTCGAACCAAGTGTTTCTATGATCTACATATATTTGTTTCAGAGTTTCAGTATTTTCTATGTATAAATATGTATTTCCAAAAAAAGTATATAAGTATTTTATCAATCAATCTAGCTTTCATAGTACAAACTCTGCTTTTAAAGCTAGATGGCGTTGTGTGTTACATGTCCGATAATTTTATATTTATTTATTTCCTATTTTGTCTAACCTATGACATGACGTTGACAATTTATATCTGTTAAGCTTTTACTAATATAACCAAAACATACATTAAATTGTAGTCTAGAACTGTCTAGAACGACTGTTTTACTTTACTAACTATTAAGTGCTCAAATAATAAGAAAAACAGTAATGATATTCGAAAACTAACACGGTATGGTTGCCTGAATAATATAATATGTAAGAGTGCTCATGTACGGGTGGGGTGATTCACGTGTAGAAATTTACTTGTTAATTACATAGATTCCTAGAATGATATCTTAGTTACAATCTTATTTATTATACACTAAAATTTGGAGAGAGTTTCCACAATTAACAATTATTTATTGTCAACTTGTGAAAGATATTATTGCTCAAAGTGATATTTTCAGGACAACCTTCGGATGAAATATTTGATGATAATTAGCAGTAAACGAGGGCATAAACAAATATTATTTGATTTCTTATACGTTTAAAAGACTGCTTAAAATAAAAAAGCGGCCAAGTGCGAGTCGGCCTCGCCCATGAAGGGTTCCGTATCAGCAAGTAACATCATATAAAAGTTCTTGTAGTTTGTTGTAACTTTCATCGACGTTTTAATAATAGTGTTTTGATTGGATAAAAGGTAAATTGCGTATTACGATTTATGACGTATTAAAAAAAACTACTCACTAGATCTCGTTCAAACCAATTTTCGTTGGTAGTTTGCATGGTAATGTACAACGTATATTTTTTTAGTTTTATCACTCTCTTATTTTAGAAGTTAGAGGGGGGGGGGGACACACATTTTCCCACTTTGGAAGTGTCTCTCGCTCAAACTATTCAGTTTAGAAAAAAATGATATGAGAAACCTCAACATCATTTTTGAGCACCTATCCATAGATGTATGTATAGATTTGATGAAAAAAAAAATTTTGAGTTTCAGTTTCAAGTATGGGGACCCCCAAAATGTATTGTTTTTTTTCTATTTTTATGTAAAAATCTTAATGCGGTTCACAGAATACATCGACTGACCAAATTTCAACAGTATAACTCTTATAGTTTCGGAAATATTTGGCTGTGACATACGGACGGACAGACAGACAGACAGACAGACTTGACGAATCTATAAGGGTTCCGTTTTTTGCCATTTGGCTACGGAACCCCGAAAAGTACTGTAAAAAAGGCTAAATTTTAAACGTAAATTTATATATACTTAATATGATAAATGTTTAACAGAGGAAATGAGTGAGGGACTATTGAAGCTGTTTTACGAGTTCTTTAAATGTAATTAAATCTGATTTCGTTTTATTACCACAGGTAGAATTTTCTACAAAAGAATTTCTATTAAATCTTGCTCTTTCTAAAATTCCTTTTGATTTTGTTACTATAGTTAAATCTACGGTAATATTAAATTGAGTCGGTACTTTTAAGTATCATTCTATTTTGATTAATTACATGTAAAGGAATATAATACCGAATAACATTAGATTTCATGTCATCTTCAAATTACTTATCAGGAAGTCATATAACAGATATAAAATAATCTTGCTAACCTTTATTATTTTGAAGATTGTTTGGGGTCAGCTACTAGTTCAATTGGTTTTACCTTCCGTTTTTACAACAAATTTAAAGTGACACAGTTTTTTAAAGCAGTACGTGGTTGTTGCTTGAAGAGTTGCATAACAAGATTTCTACAAAGCCCTTTCTTGAAGTTATTCTTTATTTCATCATCTTTTCGCCAATATCGGTCTAGCCGTACCAGATATTAACTGAGACAAACCATATTTTGTCAAAGCTATCAATCACGGTGGAACTTGAGTTTTTTAAACATACTCAAATTCAAATTCAAATTCAAAATTCTTTATTCACTTAGGATGCAATACTTCTCTTGTGACAGGTCAAGATTCTACATGTACATTTATGCCACACGGACACATTTGTCCGTGTGGTGACGGATTAAGAATACAGAGTGTCACCACCCCTATTCATCCCACGTGGGTGTCGTAAAAGGCGACTAAGGGATAAACTACGCAAGACAACATCAATGCAAAGAGAGGGAAAACTTGAAACCAACCCTATACCAACCCGTCTGGCCAGCGTGGTATAGTAGGCCAATACCTCCTTTTCAAGGAGAGGCTTATGTCCAGCAGTGGACTGTTAAAGGCTGTTGATGATGATGATTTATGCCATGTTCGCAAACAATAGGTAAAGCCGGAGAAAAGAACATGGCAATAAAAACTCGCGGCCACTCCTTTCAAATCGCCAATGTTTACATAGTTTTAATGTTTATAAACCTGATATGGGGGTAAGGTGCTGCCACTAATATACTATACACCATGTTAGAGGACTGATGCAAATTATAGTGATTAAAAATTAGAACATAAGATAACTTAAAAAAAAAAAAAAAACAACAGCCTCAGTGGGTACAAACTCAAAACAACTTTATATTAAAAAAGAAAATAAAAAAAAATGTAGTTTATTAGTTTAAGTAAAAACTGATATGAGAATTTACGTAACGATATACCCTCTACTTTGGCCTAAAACCCGTTATAGATTGACTAGGCTTGAATTTCATCAAACTTTAAGGTAGATAATCAATTTTCTTCCTAACTAAGGCTTCAAAGGCTGATTGGAACCGAACGTCAGATTCCATTGCTACTCAATATTTCTGTAACGGCTTAGTTCTGAGGCATTGTTTAAATCAAATTATATAATCGAGTTATATTTAACAGTGAGGTAGATTTGATTAAATTTGGTTTGTTTAATTTAGCTACTGACCAAGGACTAGCAGTAAAAAACCTGAACAATTCCCTACGTTTTTAGACTTAAGGAGTCCAACGGTGTTTCCTTCAAGAATATAAAACAATTCAAAGCTCTTATAGTCCCGAATCAAAAAAAAGGTAGCTTTGCCATTCTGTAATTTTGAATCAGTTTTGTTTAATCTTTGTTCGTGTTGTGCCACATTAAGAATACAGAGTGTCACCATCATTATTCACCCCAGCTAAAGGATTCAACTATGTAGGACCAATGTACTGCAACCAGAAAGCAAACTTGACACAAAAGCAAAATAAATCCTTCTAGGCAGCATGGTTCAGTAGACTAAAATCGCCTTTTGAAGGGAGGCCTAAAATAAAATAAGATTTATTTCTTAGAATATAATAAAATATAAACAGATTTTCTCCCATTTCGATTACGTTCCTTAGATTCTATCACTAATACCTACCGAATACTCATTTTGCATCTCACGAGATAATGTAAAGTCTAGACAATGGCATTTTTTTAATTATATTTCTTTCTCATTGAGAAATTCGTTGGTGGAATTGTAAAATTTTAAAGAAAGTCAAATACTTTACGTTTAATCTAGTTAAAGTTTTTTTATCTTTACAGAATGAACATTTTCTGCATGCAGTATGCTGACTGGACAATTTCAGGATGATTGCAGTTTATTATGAGAAGTAAGTTTGTCATCTTTCTATTACAAAAATTTTGACTATTCATAAAACAGATAGACGGTAAAATAGTTAAACACCTGAGGAAGAAAAAAGCAAAGCATATACAAGCGACACGGTACATTCAACCTGATTTAATCAGTTCTCTGCATAGTGAAATAGGTTTCTAACTGTTCCCTGTCACGGAACTCATCACAATCGATAGTAAAGTTAAAATATGTGCATAGATAAAAGTTTTTAGGGTTGTGGATACACGATGCAAAAAATGTTTGATGTTAGGTATATAAGGTTTTGTACATTCTTAACTATTTTGTAATGTTATGTGTGTACTCATAAAATAATCGTATTATAACTATCGCAAGGATTTTGTTTGGTTTAACAGAATTCTTGGGACTGAAATTTCATTGAATCCGCAATAAACATGGCGATCTTCTGTTATATCTTTTTGTACCTTTACAAACAACTACTGTGTGTAATGCCACGGGGCAGAGCTTATCTGAAAAAGCAGCCTACGTTATTCCTTATTTCATAATATTTTGGCCTTTGAAGGTTCCGACAGTAGGTATAGCTTTCTTATTATGAATTTTTGAGAAGACCCCTTTAAAAATATAGACAACTAAAGTGAAAATTAGTAAAATATCATGAGGTTCAAAAATCTGCTGATTTCTTAGTGTGTTAACAGATGAAACTACAGAATATTTATAAGAATTATTAATGTTCTAAAGTTTCAGTTACATGTTTAGTTTAAGTTGATACTGTTAAGTATATACAAGCAATATTTTTCTAGAATCAGTTTATACTACACTGTATCTCTAAGAATCAATAAATTATGATATGTAATGGGTTGCTTATTTTCAGTATAATTTTGAGTGAAACAAAAAATTTTTGCCAATTCATAATCTAAATTCTGTATTATGAAATGTCTTACTTGTTAATAGGCAGAGCTTCTGCTATAGCAATTTTTCGCTGATACATATACTTGAAAACTTGTAAATACAAATGTACCGTATATACATGCAGAAACATAGTAAAATACTATGGATGACATATCATTATTTGTTCTGATAGATAATAGTAGGATTTTTTACCATACGACCTACATTACAACATTTTTTTCAGCTCAGTGTCTTGCATATTGTGTATAAAAAAATCATCATCTGCCTGCCCTTGTCCCAATTTTATTTGGGTTCGGCGCAGTATGTTTTATCCTTCAATTCTACTCTATTACTCGTCATGTCACTGTTAACTCCCTTCCTATTCATATCTTCTTTCACACAATCCATCCACATTTTTTTTGGTCTACCTCTTACCATGTAACCTTCAATTTCCATACCCAACATTTTCTTTACCACATTTTTCTCATCCCTTCGCATAACATGTCCGACTTCCTCGTTTGTGTTCATTTCTTACCTTGTCCATCCGAGTTACACCACACATCCATCTTAGCATTCGCATTTCAGCAACGTTCAGGCGTCTCTCATTCGCTTTCTTAATGGGCCAACTTTCAGAACCATACAGGACGGCAGGTCTAAGAACCATAAAAACCCTAAATCTATTACTCGCTCTTTTTCTCACCTCCTGATAATATTAAACACTGCATGAGGTTGAGGAATGCCCCACTAACGCTGTAATAGACTTTGTGATACTAAAGCCCAGGTATTTAACAAAGCACTTACGTTGTACGTAGAACAATCTTAAGGAAAATTGTCGCCGTCATTGCTGAAGCTTAATTTTAAAAACAGCATACTAAAATTTCAAAAAAGCTTTTACTAAACAAAGCAGCAGCTTGTACCGACTAAGCTATTTATTATACCTGTTATTAATTTTATAAATACTAAATAAATCTGACTAAAAAAAATAGTTTTTAAAAGGAACATACGAAACATTCCTACTAATATATTTTATTAAACAAATTTTACTGTTTTAATTTTAGTGTTTTAAAGTAACGACTGAAGTTTCAGTGTGGTGCCTGACACCTTTGTTTAGGCAGAGCCTTTGTTAGAGAAAACTGAGGAAGCAAACTACTGGACTGCAGTAATCTTTATTATAAAATATGGTAATGGCTGATAATGATGATGATGATACGAATAACTACATAAATTCAACTTTAAATTTTAGTGTTGATGACAGAATTGCGCAACTGAAATGGCAATGGGCCGAACATGTCTGCCGAAGAAACGATGACAGATGGAGCCATAAAATGTTATTCATTACAGGAAGTCGAAGTGTTGGTAGACCAGCTGCCAGGTGGTCGGACGATATAAAAAAGGCGGCAGGGCCAACCTAGACTAGACACGTTGCATCTAGATGCGAATGGAGAACCATGCAAGAGGCATACATCCAACAGTGGATGCAAATATGCTGAGGATGATGATGATGAATGATGAAGCGCTCATAGCCGAGTGGCCTTAGGTGATTGGAAACGATCACCAAGGGTAAGCAACGACGGCGCGGTCGGTCCTAGATGGGTGACCGTTTGTGGCATTTTATATAATGAGCGTTTCCGTGATTGTTGTCATAAGACAGCAGTCGTGAAGCTTGGTTGGAGGCCTTCGGGCGGTTTAAAAACATCCAACAGCAAGATTACGTAGCCACAACGTGTCTTGCCTGTCCCCAACCCGCACTCGGCCAGCGTGGGGACGTATGGCCTTAACCCTCTCTTGAGAGGAGACCTGAGCCCAGCAGTGGGACGTTAAGGGTTGTTGATGATGATGATGACGGTACTACTTCCGAACAGGTCCCTAAAACAACACCATTCGTGCTTTTCGTATTACGTTAGTGAGTACGAGACTGAAGGCCCAATTATGCAGATGTAACTCACAGGGCCGCCATAGTGAGGTTCACCATGCTGCCTTGTCTATACTCACAATGAGGATCGTGACCACTACTTATGGAATCTGCTCATGCTCTGCGTCAGGTAGAACAGAGACATTTCGGCTGTCTTCAATACATATAAAATAACAAAAAGCAGATCCCTCCTTCCCCTTTCCTATACAGGACAACACGTGCTGGTCTCGGAAGCCACCGCTTCAGAGTGGTTGACATACGCTCTCGAACTAAACGGTTCGGCTCTTCCTTTCTTTGCCGATCAGTTAAAATCTGGAACTCTCTACCAGCGCATGTGTTTGCTTCCTTCTATGACCCCGGGCCCTTAAAGCGGGGCGTGAAAAAGCATCTTACTATGCCGCCATAGTGTGGGTCACCGTGCTGCACTGTCCGTTGTGGCAGTGAGGATGTTGACCTCCACTTCTCTGATAAAAAAAAAAGAAAAAGATGGTGACTAATTGCCATCACCCATAAGTAGCTAAACGTCACAGGTAAATTATCCTCTTGTGACAGAATACGGCCTTTTTTTGGCTTAAACTGATCCTAACTATAACAAAAAATATTTAATTGTTACTGGTATAAGAACACAATATGAAACCATGCCATAAAAACCATTTAACAGCTAAAACTTTCAACTAAAAAATATACGAGGCAGCATCAATTTTGTTGAGCTACAGTTGCGCTGCCGTGGTTGCCAAATACATGCAAATTCTAACGTTGGTGTTTTTGAGACAAAGAAGTTTCCAAGCTTTTTGTTGGTCGTTTAATTTCCGCCGAAATATAGGAGAGTTGGGAAAACGGATTAATAATGAAAAAGTTAAGTGAAATTAGGTTTTGGGGGTTTAACTCTTTGGATTTTGTTGGTACAGAGTTTATGGGTTATTGTAATGAGTTGAGGAATTATGGTTAAGCCTCCCGTTGAGGATATAAATTAGGTATTAACTTATATGTACTCGTTATTGTTTTCAATTTATAATTAAGAGTACGTCACGGACTAATTTTGATATATGATTAGTATTTCATCATCTAGGAAATCTAAATAGAGTTCTTGTGTACAGAAAATAGGAGTTCCTTTTATTAATATTATTTAAACTCTAATAGCAAAAAACGTCGGGTAGAGATATTGCTTGCTTAACGCTTTACGTAAGCAAATATTTAGACTTATCTACACCAATCCATTGAAGTCCAATAATAATTAAGCATTGCTAAAGCTGATCTTTGTAAATAAATAAGTTCTCTTCGTAAAGAAACGTTTTCTTAGATGTCTCATAACATTTCCCTAAAATAATATAAATTTTAAATTCAATTCATAAACAGAAATCATTTGATCTCTCTTTTAAATAGAACAGTCAATATTTGTCCCTGACTTTACGTGTAAACACAATAAAAACGTAACAGGATCTAAATCCTTGAAAACATTATCTGTTTACATCTTGTTTTATCCGTATAAAAATAGCTTGGCTACAAATAGAACTAAAAATACTTTTATATAATGTCACTTTTACTGTTCTTCGGTTGTAATTGAAATATAACAGCTTTTAGTATTGAACCATAGCTACAAAATGTTAACTTCATACTGTGACAAGACAGCCCGCCCATTACCTTGGTCAGTAAGGTTTGAGCGTTCAAAGCTCACATACCACGATTACATTAAGCTAATTTTTAGTTTTATTTGGAAAGATCTAGAACATGCGTTCTAAATAGAGCTAAATATTTACTGTAGGAATTTCGTTTTATTATATCAAGTGTGGAGTAATGATTTGCGCAAGAAAGCTGGCACCAACTGAATGCGAAAAGCCGAGGATCGAATTATTTGACGTGCAATTGGAGAGGCTTATGTCAAGCGGTGGACTGCGATAGGCTGATGATGAGAATGTACTCACTGTATACACTCGTTGTATAATAAGTTTTTTTAAACTGAAACCACACCTCTGATAAAGAGCAATTCATGAAAACAATAACTATTTGAATAAGTTTCATTGTTCAAATTAAAATCTATCATCAATTCGCGTGTTTATATAAACTTTTTAAATAAAGGTTCCGAGTTTTATAAATCGTATCGCGTGTGTATAAATCATATCTTGCTGTCGTTCAGTCGCATTTCGCGACTTGGATATATGTGACTTGGATATATTTATAGGCCACCAATCGCTAAAGAAAAATTGCTTCAATAGAAAAATATACGGATATTTTGGCGTATTATTTTATAACAATTGCCATGAAAACAAGATTTAGTCTTTATTATTACATTTTTGTTTAAAGTACTCTTAGTCTACCCGCAGATTTTGCATTTGACTAATCAACAGCCTAACCACCACTACGCGAAGTATTAAAATCACTAGAAACTTTTAATGGTCACTTTGAAATATTAAAGATATTTCACAATAACATTTGATCAAGTTAATTATATTGAAGTACATATTGTAACCGATACTTTTAAAAGATAAACAGAAATGTCAGTTTTTTATTTGATGTATTTCGTATGCAATTTTAAACAGTTAGGAAAACTATATTTATAACTGGATTTCTGAGATATTGTGTAAGTGGAAAACCTCGTTATGTGCGACAAATTCTTAGGTACCCTAAATGTTCTAGTTATTCAGGTTTCGCCGTATTATTTCAGTGAAACACCGTAACACCATCTCTACTACATAATATACAAAATCACCTTCATCTACAAAATCAAGGAAAATCTCAATTAATAATAGGTCGCGATGATTCTTCATCATTATTAGCAGACAAATCTATAAAGAGATGGCATTTTCCAACAGGGAATTTATAGCTGTATATAAATTTTCTTCGTTTAATTACGTAAATTACGCTTAAAGGGTTTAATACTTTAAACCGAGAATGTTGACTAACGGTACGAAAATAAAAGAGTTACAAAGTAGTTGAAGAGTTGGTTGAGTTTTGAAGTATAATTGTGTTGTTCTTTCATTCGCTTAGCTAGAGCGTTCACAATCCAACTCGGTTTTGGATTTGTTCTATTGGTGTACATAAGTGCTCGCCAAATAAGGTATTTGTACTAGTTTGCATGACAGTTGCGATCAATCAGCTTTTTTAACAAGTTACTATTTCAATTTTTGTGCTGGAATATGTTTAAGTTATTCGTTTCTACTATTTGTGGTTTCCATTATAAACACAATTATAAAAACGTCTTTTTTTTAAAACAACTCGATTAAAAAGAAAGACGTTTAAATAAAATTTTGCAAAAATAGTAATTTTTGGAACACATTATTTATTATGGTAACTTAACTATTTAGCCTTTAATTTTGATTCATACATACATATAAAGTTTTTATACACAGATACACTCAGCAGAGAATTATCTAATATCAGGATGTGCCATAATATAGAATACAGAATATATAGGTATAAAAATCTTAATCCTATATTTTGCTTATATTTATAGTGTTCGATACTCTAATTCCTTCATTCTATCCGTTTACCTTATTGTAATTCCCTTTTTTCTTAATTCCTTTGAAAACGGTCACATTTCCAAGAAAAGGCAATTTCAGGTAGGTAACTGGTCACTAAATAATAGTTAGTAGTCTACATGCACTTGTGAAAAGAATTAGGGGCCGGGAGAATGATGCTGAAACATCTCGCCAGGCCTCCATGGTAAAAGTTACCATTCAGCATTGTCTACCCTCACAATGTGGATGGTGATCCCTACTCCTGGAATCTATTCACGCTTTCCATCACGTAGAGTAGAGGCACTTTCATCATCATCATCAGCCTATCGCAGTCCACCGAATTAGCAAGCTGAAGTGGCAGTGGGCTGGCCATATTAGCCGCAGAAATAATGACCGTTAGGGCAGAAGAGTTCCGGAGTGGAGACCGCGTCTCGGTTAACATAGTGTAGGACGCCCACAGGCGAGGTGGAGTGACGACCTACATAAGATGGCTGGCAGGAGGTGGATGCGAGAAGCCCAAAATCGATCAGAGTGGTGTGCAATGGGAGAGAGGCACTTTGGTAATTAAATAAATAAAAATAATAATAAATGAAAACTTTTGAATTAATCGTGGCTTTACGTTGATATTCCGTATACACAGGTAAACGTATCTGCAACTTATCAAATTTTAAAAACGATTATGCTATTAGAGCGCCCTTCGCTCTAAAATTCCCTTAAATTTGATATAGCCAATAAACTTTTTCGATCTTCAATATCATACTTAAACGAAAGTGTCATTAATATAAAACTCGATAATGTCTTTAGTACATCAAATCACGGCTCACGGAGCATTCCTCTTATCCTGATTGGGTCGCTCGGTTATTCGTACCTATTTGTAATAAGTTTACTCTCCCTTTTTTAAACAGCAACTTAGATTCACTGAGACGGTAGTGGTAGGGTCACAAGGTTATTTAGAGTCACAGAATTTAGAATAATTTTAAAAACATTTTACTTAAATAAAAAAAGAATACATTTTACTTAAATAAATTTGGAAAAACAATCTCAATTTTTAATTATTAAGAGTTTCTATGCTAGTAGTATCGGTTGAGATTCTATTTGATGCATTAAAAATTTATTTTAAATAATTATTAAAATATAAAATATTATCTGAATTTTAAAAACTTATCTAATATTATTTAAGTACAACATCAGAATGACGAATTAATATCAAAAGAGTTATTGGCTTATAGACTTAATCAGATCTAAGCTACTTTTAACTGTATTCGAAACATTAGGAGGTTAGTAGTATATATTTCCTTATATATTTCCAGCTATATTTTCTTTCCTGATTGTCATCTCAAAACCTCAGATTAATAAATAGTTACTCAAAACTCCGTTGTTGTATGGATTGGATTCTTTTTTTTTTTTTAAGATTATACTATAGACTAGTAATACCATAAAAATATTATGATTATTCGTCTATGGTTATTTTTACGATATAATCACTTTTATCATTAAAAATAAAAAACACGATATATTTCGAAAATTAATGTAGGTAACAGTAACTTTAAAGGTGTATTAATGATAACTATACATCAACACACAATTCTTAAAACCATTAAGTTTCAAAAATAATCAAACCATATTGTTAAACCTATAATTTTTTATCTTAAGGTCTATTTGATATAGTGAGGAAGGTTCACGATGTCTGTCTGTGACACTATCAATCCTTCCTATATCCACGACAACTCGGTGGCATCCTCTATTGAATTTTATTGAAATTTCTTATATCGGCGCTTCGTAATGGGCAATCGGCTGTCGAAATGCGCGTCTCACCATAGCTGGGGTGTTAAATTGTGCGTTTCAGGTTTAAAAAACGATTCAGAATTGCAATCTTTTAGCTATTCCAATGTCTGGCTTATTTCAGTATTGGGTTACAAGTTATTATAGTGGGGTCCGATGAGATGCAAATATTGGATGTAGAAATATTATTGGCTATATATTATATGTCATGTGGCTATATTTCTTGGCACAAACAAGAAAGCGCTGAGATTTCCAGTAAACAAAGTAAAAAGTAGAAACTACACTCGGTTCCAAAAATTACGGGTCATTCACAAAAATTGAAATACCTCCAGAACTGTAAAAGCTAGATCAATGAAATAAAAAACAGAATAAAGACTTTTTAGTTGCGCTTCTAATAGCATATTATTTAAACTGGTTGATGAAAAAAACTTCATTAGAAAAACAAAATTTAAAAAAATGACTATTTTTAAAAACAAAATTTTTGTTTCATGTCATTATGGATGCTTTCCATTTCTATTCTGTCACAAAAAAAATTATCGTGAACGTCTTCCACGTGCATAATTATTATTCTGTGAGGTGAAGCATGGCAGTCACGCTAGAGGAATGTACCAGAATCCTAACTTTATTGGAACTTGGGCGGAGCCAGCGTGAAACAGCCAGAAACATTGGTGTATCTTTGTCGACTGTTCAGCGGGTAGTCCAGCGGTACCAAGAGACCGGATCACACCTTAGAAGACCAGGAAATGGCAGACCAAGATGCACAACGGCCAGGGAAGACAGACAACTGGTGGCTACAATGCTCCGAAATCGTTTTCAAACTGCTGTTGGTCTAAAAACTCACTTTATTTGCTTTGGAGGTGGCAATTTAAGCGCTCAAACAGTAAGAAGACGTCTTGCTGAAGCAAATTTGAAACCATTGAGGCCCGCAAATGGCCCCAAACTGGAACGGGGACATCGAATTGCAAGACAGAGATACGTGCGCGAACACCTAAACTGGACACTAGACGATTGGTCTAGGGTAATGTTCACGGACGAGTCTAAATTCATGCTTTATAAGCATGATGGTAGGCAGTTGGTGTACAGAAGACCAGGGGAGCGCTTCCATCAAGCGTGTGTGGAGGAAAAAGTGGCGTACGGTGGAGGCTCCGTACAAGTTTGGGCTGGAATTTCTGCTGAGGCCCGCACCGAGCTGGTGCTCATTCAAAATGGAACTCTAAATGCAGAGAGGTACGTGGAAGAGATCCTCAATGAACATGTAGGTCCTTTCATGGCCAGGATGGACCGGCATGGCATATTAATGCATGATAATGCGCGTCCCCATACCGCCAGAATTGTACATGACTACCTTGAAGAGGTCGGTATCGAACTCATGCAGTGGCCAGCGCGAAGCCCGGACTTAAACCCCATCGAGCACGCCTGGGACGAGCTTCAGAGATGCGTGAAAGGTCGAAACCCCCCACCAATCACGCTTCCCGAGCTCATACAAGCACTGGTGGAGGAATGGGAAGGTATTCCTCAGCACCGGCTCCGAAATTTGGTGTACAGCATGCCTAATCGCCTGGAAGCTGTCAGAAGAGCTCGTGGAGGCAATACAAAGTATTAAATGAAGAAAGTGATGAAAAACAGCAAAAAAACAATCATAAAAAAAATGTAATCTTAAGAAAAATATGACTACTTTAGTTTTTTTTTAATTTAAGATTAATATTGTGGGTGTAACTAAGTTTTATTTTATTTTTTATCTGTATAATTAAATTCTCAATTGAACAGTCTTCGTTTCATTAGGATGGCATACGTAGTTCGGGAGATATTCGGGTTTATGTGACTGACCCGTTATTTTTGGAACCGGCTTTATATTATACAGTAAGTAATATAGTATACTATAATATATGACTACCTTGTTGTTCTAGTGGTTTGCGTATTCGGCTGCTGATCAAGAGGTCTCGGGTTAGATTCCCGGGTCAAACTGAATATTTGTGTGATCCGCAAATATTTGTTTCGGAGAATGGGTGTTTTCCGTATAATATGTATGTATTTACAAAAAAAGTTGTTTAGTACCCATGATGTAAGCTCTGCTTACTTTAAGACTAGATGACATTGTATGTAAGATGTCCGAAAATATTAGTATAATTTTTTTATATGACATTTTATTATATTACGACGTCAACGTTATCGGGCTAGGGCAGTATGCATCCATCAGCTGTAAGCCATTTTCTTCAAGTCGTCGGTCCATCGTGCAACAGGGAGTCCTAGAAAACATTTGAATAATTGTGATCTCCACTTTTACACTTGCCGGCTCCGACGACCATCAAATCGCCTAGAGACTTCTTCATTTTCACTTTAGGGTGCTGATTCACCGTGCGATATTGGTTTCTCTAGTTCTCTGTATAGTCTATCAGATTTTATGGACTATAGAAACACCCAACATCGCACAGTTGTTTAATGTAATAATGTAATAAAGGAAAAAGATTGTCGTAAACGTATATGGCAATCGTTATTGGGAATTCAGTACAACTAGTTTAATTTTTGAATTTTGTTCGCCCTTAGGGTTGCAAAGATTCGATGCCAGTCGCTTTGTGAAAAAACTTGTATTCAAGTTGAAGAAGTAGTTGACCCTTTATAATCTTGGGAATAATAAAAGTTAGAAAGATGACCTACTGTCAATTTTTTGCTAGGTCCGCCTTTGTTTCTTCGAATAATTATTTCTAAGTCACTATTATTGAAAAAGTAAAAAACTTAGAAATAAGTTTATATTTTTCTGAGATTGTTATGTAGCATATTATAATTTACCAGACACTTTTAGTCAGCTACGTAGATAAATTTTGTCAAAACAAAAATTGAATGTCAAAGTCATATTTTATGAAAGGAACAATTTTTCATTTTATTTGATTCAATTTGTTCCATCTCAAATGTCCAAGTCAATTTTGCAAATTGCAAAACAATTGACACCTTTACATACAATATTATTTTCTAGAGCAATTCTCTTCTTTGGAGCTTTCTTATTTCATTGTTTGATGACGCGTAATTTACTTGCATTGAAGTTTGAATATAATCATTAAGATAATTACAATTATTTATTTACGTAATTTACATAAACGGTATGAATTAAGAGTACGGGGTGTTACGCACCTTATTCATAAGAGATAATTAGGAGAAAAAAAAACGGACAGCAACAGCACTGAAAAAGAAGAGGAAAACTTGAAATAAGCCCTACTCGTGTGGCCAAAGTAGACCACATACAGTAGACGCAAATCTCCTTCCGATGAAGTGGCCTAAGACATGTAGGTACTATTAATATTTTATGAGTAACATAAAACATCCGATTCCTAAGTGTTTAATGTAAACGCACTAAACTAAAGTAATTGAAATTATACAAGTAAAATTAAAAAACCCATACTGATTTGACCGATTTATATCAAACATAGATAAGAACACTCCTAATTGATTCACCTTTCAAACAAAAAAAAGAAATCTAAATCTGTTCATCCGTTTGGTAGCTA
Source organism: Phragmatobia fuliginosa (assembly GCA_932526445.1). Classification (NCBI taxonomy): domain Eukaryota; kingdom Metazoa; phylum Arthropoda; class Insecta; order Lepidoptera; family Erebidae; genus Phragmatobia; species Phragmatobia fuliginosa. Next base: position 20,652,257 of record OW052061.1, read on the forward strand.
CGATGCCACAGACAAAAACACACACACACACACACACACACACACACACACACACACACACACACACACACACAAACAGTCACGTCAAACTTATTACACTCCGACGTCTTTGCGTGGGGAGTTAAAAAATAGAAAACGACATAAAAAGGAACTCAACTGCGGTTTGCAGTCGGTTACAGCTCAATCGACAGGTATTCGGCCACATTGCGAACCGTACCGTATCTGTTATTTAGCTCGGTAAACCTACGATGCCTAACTGGGTTGCTGTTAAATGTGCTTATTTTGAGTACCGAGTAAGTGACGATAGTCCATACTAATATTATAAATTTTATAATAGTTTTTTCTATCTATCTGTCACGCTGATAAGTTAATATTTAGCTGTTCTGATTGTAATGAAATTTGGCACGGAAATACTTTGGTTTTTGGGAAAGGACATAAATTAATCTTTACCGTTATAACCGATATAGCGGTGCAAAGCAGTTTTAAGATATTATATAAGTTAATATACAGGGTGTAAAAAGACTGCTACCGAAAACTTGGGGTTTGCATTCAGACCATGATACTGAATAGGTTTAGCGAAAAAAAACGCATAAAATATGTTAATTTATCTATGTTCTTTTCTATATTTTTCTGGTTACATACACATAGTACAACATAATAGGATTCTAACAACCTAATTATCTCATTTAGAACCAAAAAACAAATAAATTCACTATACTGCAATGTATTTTAAAATAAAATCAGTTGACCGGGGGTCATTGCACAGTGCGCCCGCGCGCGGTATAATGACCGCGACTGGGCGCGCGGGCGCGGCCCGCCCGTAGTAGGTACCTGACACCAACTGAACTTTAAAAGAAATCACTCATGATCTGGCTTTCCGATGGGTTATCAATCAACGCTAAATAATAATGGTATCCTGTGCACTTGTGTTATTATTTTTCGTTCGTATAATGAAATCATTCATCATCATCATTATCAAATTTCAAGTCGTCTGGTTACACCCTGTATATTATTTTACACAACCACAAAATGATTCAAGATCCTGACATGAAACGTTTATTAAAGTTCAAGTTCATTATAAATACTAGGAACAAATAGCGAGTACAAGGCTTTTGCTAAAAATTTTAATATAGACCATAGTGTCGGTTATCGTACTGCATTGTCTGGATTCACATGACTATAGTGACCGCTACTCTTAGATTCTACTCATGCTTTCCATCAGGCGGAGTAGTCACTATATAAAAAAAAAAATTGACATTAGTAATTCATAAATCACTATAATTATTTTCATTACCAGCATTTTTTTAAACATAGACTTAATTTAATAAATAAAAAAACAATTAAAATTTCAGAAACATTGACATTAGTAACAAATTACTATTAGTAACCGTTCTAATATCGTTAATCCGAATACATGTCATATCGCATTCCGTCCACCTATTTCTGCTTCGGGCGCTCGGCCAGAGGATTACGTGGGCAATTTGATGCGCGGATTCAGATCAACCCTACTGTGGTTTATTAACCTCAGGTAATGCGCTATTAGCTGTTCACAAAATTAACCTTTAGTGAGCCGCAGACTGCTTACAATTACAAAGTTATTCATTACTATTCATTATTTTCAATTCGAATTTAGTTGTACGAATTAAGAGAAAACTGATTTTAGTGAAAGTATTAAGTATAGTAAGATAACATGATTTTGATGCTTGCAACCGTAATATTTATGCGAAAGTAGACCCCACCTGACATAGGCCTCACCACAACACATCATGATTGTGCCGATAGGCCAGGGGAAACACAGGCTCCCACAGGATAGTGCCTGAGTAAGCGCGGCATCGATTCTGGGGAGGACCTGAAATAATATGTTTCGGATCCTCCTCGCACCAGGGACGCCTGAGAACGGCTGTCAGGATTGTTTTTAGTGAACACACACCACATACTCCTAACTCCTGAGTCTCCGAGGAGCCAAAGATCAGATGGTATTTTCCATCCCGTCAACATAAAAAAAGGCCCTACCTGACACAAAAGTAGTAAACTTACTCGAACTGACAAAGAAGATATCTATCAGATTTATCTATTTAGATCGCATGACTTTATAGGTTAGCGATAAAAAGTCTATATTTAATATAAATAGATTTAATAACAGCCATATTTACTATTGTAGCCTATGTTAACTAAAATAATTTATAATATTAGACACATCACAATGTTATTGAGGCACAGTATATCCTTCACGTATAAGAAAAATGAAACAATGAAATCAAGTAAATTTTATTTGGCAAAAGATACCATTTATCAAACTCATATCTTGTCTTAACTTACAAAACAAATACTGGAATTCTTATACAATATTCCTCAAACGAATACCTCCTCCGATACACGAGAGTGGCGTCTGCATTAAACTGCGGCCCACGTACTCGTGTGAGCTCTGGTAAATTGTTAGCATGCCCAGCTCCGAAGCGCTGCTAACATAACTAATATGCTGTTGGTGCACTATTTTAAATTATTTCAGTAAGTTCTAACACCAAGTTACGACATTTTTACATATTTGTATCACCTATAAGGAAAACTTTAAGAGTGGAGTGAACAGGTTTCTTTTGAATGGGCGTGTACCATCTTCGTCTTCATCTACACTTTCCATCAGGTGAGATGGAAGACAAACGCCTGTTCCATTACAACAATTTAAAAAAAAACTGCGGGACTCAGCTGGTATAAAAAAACTATCTGTTTCTTTAAAGGCTCTTCTTAAAGGCTCCAAAGTTCAACTTATCAGAAAAGTAGACCCAGGCAGGTCGTTCAAAATTTTGGCGACTCTCTATTATTGTAAATCGCGAGTAACGCCGCGGAGTGAAGCTAGTCTAAAAAAAATAGGGTAAGTTACTCCTTATACTATCTGGTTTCTGCCAATGAAAGTCCCATTCAAATCGATCCAGCCGATCCAGAGATTACCCGGAACAAAGAGACAGACAGGCAGACAAAACTACCCATCTAACCCATCGTCACTATATCGGGATCTGATCATGGGATCCCAAGGAAATCGAGGGAACTCCTCAAATATCATAGTCACAATTGTCGCGATTTGGGTACTCGGAATAGTTTTTCATTGAAGTCGGTTCCTTTTTGTTAAAATTATATCAACACATATCTCTTTTTTTTAGTTTTTTTTATCAGACAGATTATTTTGTATCGGAAAAGACGCCATGACCGCTTCCCTCCCGTCAACCGGCCTATTTTGCTATATGATCAGAATAAGTACACCCAGTAGGCTGTTTAAGCGGTTAATATTAGTAATAATAATAGCAAGATAGCAAAATCGTTTGTGAAAAGCTTAAATAAATAAGTATCTGAGAATTTGAAAATTTTTTTTAACTAAAACAGAATCATATTTTCACCAGGAATACTAATAAAACTACCTGAGCCAACGTGTGAAATTTACCTCTTTTCAAAGAACAATTTTAAAAACACTAAAAACTTTTCATGATCTAAGTTCAGACCGGTATCGACATCGATGTATGTTGTTGAAAACGTTCTGTTCTCATAATAAGGTTTCTGAACTCGTACAAACCACATGCTGGGCGTTTCTAAAGAATTGTTATTTATATTCTCTATTTTTAAACACGAGTAACTTCAGCTCTTCTGAGTTTTGACGAACAAGAAAAGGGTTTTTCGAATTTTCAATTCAAGAGGTACAATTTTTTCTTTCATTTATTAATATGATTATTTAGTACTTATTATTTATTTTATTTCTTTACTTTCGTGAATTAAGTAACTTATAGATGTAGCAGTTAAAGAAATATGAAACTTTGAATATATATGTGTTTTTATCACACCGACAGTGCTAAAATAAAATGAAGAAAAATATTTTTATTTAGTGTACATCCCCTACACGTAAAGTGGCGATGATTTATTTTTCTCCCGCCTTTCCCACGTGAGGTATCATAAGATAGGTCTTTTGAAAACATCGAGAAATCGCTAAGACGACTAGTTTACAAAATCTGAAAAAATCGTTATATTAGCCTTTGTGTAACTTTAAAGAAAACCATCATGGCTTAGATAATTTTGTTAGTTCAGAAGTTATAGAGGCCTAACTTATAAAATACACCGACTTGGGTAACTTCGTGCAAAAATAATAAAATAATAAGCAATCCTAACAGTTATCACTATTTTAAATCCACGTGTATTATTATGAGTGACTACGGAACCCTTTTTTTGCGTGACCTGACTTTGCCGATTTTATTGTAGTCCACCCGTGACCACAAACGGTAATTGAAACGGAAAATGACAAATATGAAAAAAGTTAAACTGATTAAATGAATACCTACAATATTAGAATATTAAAATGTTGAAGTTCTTTCCAGGATAGCTTATAACTTCTTCTTCTTCTACCTAGCCTTTATTATATTATAGATTAGCAATATTATTTGGGGTTGGCTTTCTAGTGCAACCGGTTTTACCTGAATTTCAATTTTTACACGGAGCGACTGGCATCGGACCAGAATAGCTTAGAACTTGAAAAGAAATTAATTTACTTATATACAGCCTAAAGCTGATCAAGGTTATATAGAGTCATTATAGACGTCCTATACAACCTTGGCATAACTTCTATATAAAAAGAAGAAGAAGGGTATACGACTTACAAGGATGGTTGAAGAATTCGTGTAACAACTCGAACAGCTCAAACTGGACGTTGCCGGGAAATCCAAGCCCTCTTCCATAAAAATAAATTACCTACTCCAATTATACTTATAAGACTGCTACTTGAAGAATTTACAATAGTAAAGAGGGTATTAATAAAAAGGACCATTAATATTCGTATTCCTCACTCAAGGTGAAAGAACTCTCGGAATTCAATAAAATATAATGAAAATTATATTATTTTTTAATAATAATTCATAACTGTAACGAGGAAACTTGAGATAAAAATTTGCTGAAAAACATTTTAACTTTTTACGAGCCTATGATGAAGTAAAGTTTGTAATAGTGCTGTCATATTTTCGAAAATAGACATGAAACTACCTAAATGTTTCTGTTGATTATGAGATTTACTTGAGCCAAGACTACTATAGTATTTAATAAGTCACTGATGGTCGCTGATCCGTCCTTAACTTTATTCTTAAAATCTCTTTATTTTATGGATAGTTCATCCAGATTGAAAGTTTTATAAGTGAAAATTTGGCTGATGCTTTATTGAATATGCAAATACGAGTTTGTAAGTATAGACCTATTTTATGAAGTAACGTAAAGGTCACTAAACGCTCCCGAAGCGACCTATCAAACGAAGTTAAAAGCAAATTCTCGAGACTCAAACGCGACTTAACTTCGAATTTTATTCCGACTCCAAGGCGCTAATGGCGTCCGCCCTGAACAAAAACTCGCTTGATTAAAATCGTTTGTCGTAATAAAAGGAGCACTAAAAAGTTACAACCGTACGAAACGCGAGACCGGTAGGCCCGTAAAATCGATCACCCACCGATACTGATCACAGGGACAAAAATTTAACGGCACAACTCGAGATTACGGACCGGTGCTTAATTTAGTGTTCGGAATTAAAGGCGAAATATTAAATTGCTGCTGAGCTTCTTGTTCGTGGCGCACAGCGCGGGCGTCTCTTGCTAAATGAGCCGTGAACTCTGCCGAGTATATTTTATTAGCACCTCCCCTCAGCTGACGTGCTCCACTCACGTCCTCACCGGCTCGCACTCGCACCCACCCTATTTACATTCACGACTGAACCAACGGCGTGTGAAATTTTATTTCTTCGACAATCTGAGATGAGATTAGCTGTAAATTGAGTTTATGACGAAATCAAATATGCATATGCCCCACCCAACCTGACGTCACTACTGTCATGGTTCATTGCATTCATAAATTCAGTATTCGCTCTTTTATTCCAACGACTTACTCTGTCTCATCTAAATGTACCTACTGATCGGTTCGAATGAAATATTATTTCTCACGGTTCGCTTCTATTCAGATTCACTCAATTTTATTCATATTTTTCATAGTGAAGTATGAAATATTTTTTAAAGTTAAGTGTTAAGTATGAATCAATTATTAAAATCCCAGTGTATAAAATCTTTTTCTTTCGATAATTGAATACATTATGAAGGTGTCGGAAAAAAATCTTCCATAGGCACGCAGTACGTAATTGTATGGTGACTGGGCTACTTCCATCCCTCTTCTTCTCAGCTTTCTCGTGCGTGTTACGGTACATTATTTTGTGTATTTTTCTCTCCTTTGAAAATACTGGGTCCTCTTTTTTATGAATATTTATATGCTGAAACGTAGAGAGTAAATCTATGAGGCTTTAGTAGCCATTATCTATCTCCAGGACCATTACCACGTTATGGAAGACTTTAAAGATTTTCTTGACGACTTGCAACATTTGCGTAACTTTGACTTACGGCGTAGTTTTTCATAATATTTACTTTTTATTTTTCTCGTATCTCCTACGCGTATGTTTCTAGATAGCGTGTTTACCGTAAGGTTGTTATCATTTGTCGTATTTTTAACGAACATTGTAGGGAATTTGCATCTTTAAGAGTGTATAACGCTCAATCATGAATTACTGTTCTTCACTTGATACCAGTTTTTTTTTAATTTATATAAATTGAAATATCTAAACTTTTGTCTTGAGAGAAATTTATTAGTGGCAGCCTATGTTTTCTATTGTATGATGTGAGAGAGTGCAATTTCTTACTTTCTGTTTATAAGGACATACGATTATAAAGAAAACATGTATTATGTTTTTTTTATACATATACACCCGAGCTCTAGCCAAGATTATCATGTCTGACGAATTATGGCGGTAGTAGAACTTTAAATAATATCGACTGCCTCGTTGGTCTAGTGGTTAGCGTATGTGGCTGCTGATCAAGAGGTCTCGGGTTCGATTCCCGGGTCGGACCAAATATTATTTGTGTTATTCAAAAAAATATTTGTTTCGGAGTCTGGGTGTTTTCTATGTATAATATGTATGTATTTACAAAAAAAAAGTATGTTTATGTATTTATATCAGTTGTCTAGTACCCATAACACAAGCTTCTGCTTAGTTTGGGACTAGATGATGTTGTGTGTCAGATGTCCAAAATATTTATTTATCCAAAATATTTATTTATTTAATATTTATTTATTTAAATATGCTACGCTGGAGTCTTAAGTGATCATGCATGGTGTGTCTTCATTATTATCGTCTTCATTACAATGCGGTGGCACGCTAAGCCGTCGGTCCCGGTTGTCATGAACATGTATGGCAATTGTAATAGGGAAGTCAATACCCTTAAACATACTGCCAACTTTTTCAACCTTTGAATTCAGTTTGCCCTCAGAGTTACGGAGGTCAGATGCCAGTCGTTCCGTGGAAAAACTAATACTCAGATGAAACCGGTTGCACTATTAGCCAACCCCAAATTTTTTTTGTAATGCAAAATAGTATTAGGTCAGGTACTTTATATTTGAAAAGAAATCGTTAAAAAAAATAAGTTGCGCTTTCATGTGATTGACAGGGGATTGAAGATATTTTGTAAAAATCAATCGCACAACTAGTGTTAATATTTTAAATCTTTGTCAATTTATGTTTTTTAGAATATCGCCTAAATATCATCATCATCATCAGCTAATCGCAGTCCACTGCTAGACATAGGCCTCTCCCATTGCAAACCACCCTGATCGATTTTGGACTTTTCATTTTCACCTAAATATATTTCGTGACTTATTTTGCTTGCAAGTTACCATATCTAGATTAAAAAAGTTCAAGCTTTAAGTTTCTGACAGTGAATGGTTTCTAAGTTTCCCAGGTAGGGTTGGAACTTAACGCATTACATCATCATCATCATCATCATCAACAGCCTTTAACAGTCCACTGCTGGACATAGGCCTCTCCTTAGAAAGGAGGTTTTGGCCTACTATACCACGCTGGCCAGACGGGTTGGTATAGGATTGGTTTCAAGTTTTCCTTCTCTTGGCATCGATGTTGTCTTGCGTAGTTTATCCCTAAGTCGCCTTTTACGACACCCGCGGGATGAATTGGGGTGGTGACACTCTGTATTCTTAATCCGTCACCACACGGAGTAACGCTTTACAATAAACAGTAACAGTAACAATAATATTTATCACGTAGATATAACCATTCATTGGATGTAATAGACTATATACGGTCATAATGTAGATTACCGTGGGCAATTAACATAATATGTAATGACCCTCAAGATAAATTGTATTATTTGATTTGCTTGAATACATCACAACTTAGCTATGGCCTTTTAAATGAGTGTTTATTAAATAAATAATAAAGAATCAAATTAATTATTAGATCTTGCCAGCTGACTCATGGATGTGTCTGTTTTCAAACATTATCGGTTTATCTGAAGTAATGTACGATTTTGGGTGGTTATTGACCCCATATACTTTTCAATCCCATCATACTCATCACTTGATTTCCCCAACGAGGCTAATTTGCGTTGAAAATTACAAAAGTTTTTTATCAAGAAATGTGCCCACAAAATAAGTGTATTTCCAAGAATAAAGACCATCGAAGCTCTTAGTAGCAAAATTCTGAACAGTAATTGCAAAGTTCTTTTATTACTACTCACGTGCATGATCAAACTCCTACAGTTTCCAGGCACTCATAGCCTAGTGACCATAGGTAATTTGAAACAATCACTGAGGGTAAGTAACAACGGCGCGGTTAGACAATAGATGGGTGACCGCTTGAGGCATGATATGTTCTAAGCGTTTTCGTGATTCGGAGGTGTCTGACCCCAAACCGCACTCGGCCATCGTGGAGACGGCCTTAACCTTCTCCTGAGAGGACACCTGAGCTGAATGGCTATCTGTCTGTCTGTGCTGGGTAATCTCTAAAAAGGCATGGCTCATTTTAACAGGACTTAAAGGCAGATATGGAGTATCTTAGATTATTTTTTTGGACTACCTTTTCCCCTAGGCATATACGCGATTGTTGTAAAACTACAGCTCGTTTGTACAGGCCCAGCTATTTATATATATATATCTAGAAATAATCAGGATTTCCTGATAAATTAAGCCGCCGACCAACCATAAAAGTAAAGCAGGTGATTACGCCGGTCGTTACCCAAACCCACTTAATGACACACAAAACAACGCGGTTTTAATGTGTACACACGAACCTTTATTTTCAGACACTAAACGCGCAATCATTGTAATTGCCTAATCCTTTTTTGGTGGCTACTAACAACTGCAATGAACATATATTTGGTCTCGTTACAACTCAACAGCTACTGATTTTATTAGTCCTGTTGTTTAGGAGAATGGTTCGTGAATTAACTTTAGATAAGAACGGCAAACATTGGCAAAGAGGAAAAAAGTCTATTAATTTGCAAAAATATTTTGTGTTAGTTTTACCGCTATTTTACTATCAAGATAGTGGATTATCTTAGTGTCAGGATAGTTAGTATCTCAAAATCAATAATTATAATATAATAATATGCAAATTTTTGTTCTAAATTTTTTAAGCCTACCAAAAGCCTACAATCCTCACTGTACATCAATGCAGCATGGTGACCCACACAATGACTTCTTAATAAGAAATTTCTGTATCATTGGTTTATAGATATTTTTATATAATGATTTTCTATTTATTTACAAATTATGTACATGTTTTAGAATTAAATAAGAGGAGTCAACTCTTTTATTTGATTTATTCAGAAATGTGGGAGTAAAGTAAAGTTCAAATTCGAACCCTTTTATTTGACCCGTAGAGGCCAATGACTTATTTATGAAATAATTGGAATATCAGATTCTTAGTGTTTTATTTGCTGCTAAAATTAAATTGAAATACTTATTTATGTGAAATAATATTATAAATGCGAAAGTAATTCTACCTATCGCGCTTTTATGTGAAAATATCTGAACAAATTGAAATTTATTTCGTTACACAGATAGTCTACTAGAGCCTGAGAAAGAAAATAAACATTACCACAATAACTAACATACACGCGGGCAAATCCGCGTATGAAAGCCGGTATTAAATAAGATATCTTTTTCGCAATGAAGCCAATCAATAACATCAAATAATTTGGATGTCAATTCTCAGAGATTGAATAAACTTAAACCCAATTACATTACAATTACAACCTTATTTTCTGCCTTGCTTTTCTATTCCTAAGATTATATGGTTTGGTTTTACCTGAATATCAGTTTTAATTATATTCTTTTGATATGTTTTAAACTGCTGTTTATTTTTTTTTTGAAAACTCATATTCTATGCTTTTGTAGATGTATGTATGTATTGTACAGATTTCTATTAATTGTTCCTTTTTCACGAGCATGGTTTTTATTTTAATTAATTTTCAATTTTGCGTTATTGTTGCATAGATATAATAATAATATACACAAGAATAAATTGTTAATCTGCTCTTTTGAAGAGAATAACTCATGTTGAGTATGTATGAGTTTAATGTTGGTGCTTCTCCATAGGATTAACATTTTGGAATCAAACAACTAGTCACTAGTTTCGAAAGTGCCTAAAAAAGCCTATTTGAATTAAAAGCATTTTGATAGATTGATTTGACTGCCTTGTTAGTCTAGTGGTAAGCGTATGCGGCTGCTGATCAAGAGGTCTTGGGTTCGATTCCCGGGTCAGACCAAATATTTGTGTGATCCACAAATATTTGTTTTGGAGTCTGGGTCGTCTATGTCTAATATGTATGTACCTATTTGCAATAAAAAGTATGTTTATGTATTTATATCAGTTGTTTAGTACACAAGCTCTGCTTAGTTTGACACTAGATGACGTTGTGTGTAAGATGTCCATAATATTTATTTATTTATTGTTGGTTACCAAATCTATTTAATACAAACACCACGTTACGACACTCTATTATTAACGATTTGGTTTTAGTCCAAAATAAATTAGTTAGATTTGAATTACTTTATCTTTACACTTAATAGCTATATTAATGAATCTGAAACTAAATAGAACAACAGTTAATTAAACTTTATACACCTTGTTATCAGTTTATCGACCTATCACCTACTCGCAAACCAACAAATACGATCGGATACTCGTAAATTCAAATAAAACTTTTTCATTGCCTGGCATTAATAAACGCTGTGAAAGTTTTTGATGACCTGACTTATTAAGTTAAGATATATATATTTTATTATACTTATGAAGATTACGCTCGGCTAAGTGAACCGTGTCATACGGACATAAAACGTAGAAAATTCAGAGCGATAATGCGTAATTCTTATTCCATATATTCTGTCGAGATATGAGCCTTTTGTCAAAGAGTTTCTTAACTCTTGCTTGTATTAACTTGGGTTTACGAGTGCTTGGCTTGCTCTGAGGTTTATTAAAATTGTGTTGGTGTTTTTCTTCGAGTTAGTAGAACATATACTCAATGAAGAGATTTAAAAAAAGTTGAAGCAAATATATTAGATCCATACTAATATTATAAATGCGAAAATAACTCTGTTTGTCTGTCAGTTCGTATTTAATGGCAAAACTATTATAACTTTAACAGAGCCTGAGAAAGGAGAGGCTACTTTTTAGCAGGCGAAAGCTAGTATTACTTTTAATATTAAATTAAAATTGAAAAGATTATTAAATATTGAGAAATTTACACCAACGAGTTTAAACACGTACAGAGGCTACTAATTATTGCAAAGTCAAGGTAAAGCCTCAGAAGACTATAGGTCAACAAAAGCTAAGAACTCTTAACAATTAATTAACGTAACAAAATTTATGACTGTTATACGAGACTAGTCAAGCATCGAGCCGAGTTACGAATAAAACTCAACAACATAGTTATAACAGTGAGGTAATAAAACAAAACTCAACGAGACTTGCCAAAATAATTTGTACGTATTCAGGAAAAAATAATGCTATTCCGTTTTAATGCCATTTCCGGTTGTGCAGTAAAAAACATGGCGACAGCAGTTTCCTCACGATTTCACTGGACCACTTGCAATGAGAATTTTAATTTATTTGACCAAGTTCAACATTCGGGATGGATCGTGTTTCGCATATTGTTAAGGTTTTTTTAATGTTGAAAAATGTACACTCTTTGGGATATTTTGGCTAACGTGTATGATAACTTTGATAATGATGATGAGATAGAAATTATTCAAAATAAAAGAGATAGAGATATAATTACTTATTTTGTACATATATGTATATAAATATTTTATATGTACATAATAAGTAATATTATCTATATACATATCTTTTCAAATTATAATTTTAATTTTAATGCATCTACCATGTCTGGCTCTGCATTGATCTGCATTGATCGGTCGAACTGCAGAAAATGCGCCTTTACTGTATTTGATAATTCATCCATTATTATTACCTATCTCATGTAGATACTTTTCTTTGAATAATTAAAGTGAAAGTAACTTTTGTAACCCTTTTTGTTAAGAAAGGTTACTCCCCGGGTAGCCAATAGCAGTGAGCATGAGTTAGAAGGGCGCCTTGATCTCACAGAGGATTAACCATGTGTGCCTCGCATTACTTCAGGGAATTCAAAGAAACCACTCACCAGTTTCACACAAATATATTCACAAAAGTGACACAATACAATTAGTAACACAGCTTAAAATCTAGAAAGTATACAAAAGTTATTAAGGTGGGTTGTTTAACAAAACATAATTTTGTTGATCTAGGCTATTTCATCCTGGACCCGCCAGTAGGTTGTAGTGAAAATTGATCTTCACACCCAGTAGACCGGATGCAAAGGTCCGTTAGCCCGTCACGGAAGAACCGGTGAACAAAATAAGATATTAGCAAGAGATATGATTATTGGATTATAAAACCATACGTGATCCTGTGGCAAGTCTAGGGGATTTGTCGTACGGGAGGGAGCTCTCCTCTACCCCGATCACCTCTGCACGCCGGATAGCCCACGCACCGCCAGTGGGATTCGCCAATTGTGCCCGAAGGTATAGCCGAATGTAGACCACGTTGGTAACGCACTTAAACGTTTCTTGATGTAAATCTCAAACCAAAACTTGAAACCCACTTTTTTAGACTGCGGGTTTCTGAATACAAATTCTTCAGATGCAGATTATCGTTTATCAGATGTGCAGATCTTTTCAAAACCTTATATCGCTTAACAGAGAGACGACATGATGGATAGCACCAGCAAAATTTAAGAGAATTGTCTACCGTATTGTTATAGTTATATAAAATAATACGGCCAGGTGGAGTGATGATTTGCGCAAGACGGCTGGTAGGAGCTGGATGCGAGAAGCCGAGGATCGAACTAAGTGGTGTGCAATTGGAGAGGCCTATGTCCAGCAGTGGACTGCGACAGGCTGATGATGATGATATAATTACTACTTTGACTGCACGGTTGGCCTAGTGGCTTAAGCGGTCGCCACGCCGCTTCCTACTGCGCCAAGTGTCGTGGGTTCAAATCCCACGTAGGATAACACTTTGTGTGATTCACAATTTGTTGTTCTGAGTCAGGGTGTTCTTTGTGTCCGTTTCTTGTATGTTTGTAAAGTCTCCCGCGACACAGGAATTTATATTCCTAATGCGGGAGTTGTCTTTTTAAAGGAAGGAAGGAAAGGAATTAATTCTTAGAGATAAGAATAAATCATATATTCATCATTATTGAAGAAAGTGATGTGCAATCATAATGTACATAAAATAGTTAAAGTTTTAAAACCAAATACTTCTTGGCCGACAATACTTTAGGTCTCTAAGGATATGAGTAACTTTCACAAAAATGGCACTCGTTTTTATAGAGAGAGATTTTTATAGAGGAAAAATTGGCATGACTAAAACATTGCTTGAATTCTAACTGACTCAATGACCCCATTGCCGTTAAATTGATACATATAGATTGTAACTACACTGAAAATAAAATATATTCAGGGTGGCTCAAGCTGATTATGCGAGTACCAATAATGTAGCCACGTATAAACGATTCGAGATGAATTTTAAATATCAAAAACAATTTTATTAAGTAATTTTTCTTTTAGATCTCGGAAATCTGTTATTCAAATCGAAACGGAGTGATGAAAATATTTTAAAAAAATATCACGTCCTGAATTGATGATAAAGAAAAGAAGCGTTGGTGCCTTATCAAAAATGAACGAGGTTGTTAAGGTTAGTGATTTAATATCAATAAGCATGGCCTTAACCCTCTTCTGAGAGGAGACTCGGAGTGGGAGGTAATGGGTTGTTGTTATTGAAGCATACTATCTTTGAAAATAAAGGGTAGATCCAGGGATGAAGACACAATTAGGGAGAGATGTACCTTTTTTCGATTTGGATCTTAATTCCTCAACATCCGAATTTTGTAATACCGTGATCCTAGATACCTTTCTCAGGATACCAGCGTCCTTTCCCGTATAAGACGTAACGTTTATGTTTGATTTGAATGATGATCCATAAGCATCTTGATAGGTAGCTATTAGACCACCATGCTGCATTAAATGTATTCAAAATTAGTAGCGACTGACTCTTGGATTCTACTCATGCATTCCATCGGGAAAGCAGAGTCACTTTTGCACGTTCATGAGCATAAATAATAGTAACATTTTGTCAGTAATACAATCAACTTAATAGTTCATTAATTATTGTAAACCTGATCTCTGATTCATGAGTACATTTTTTTTTATTATTACTCGACTAAGTGACCCACGCAACCTCGTCCGTGTATCATAGGGTCCGTAGCGTAAAGTTTAACAGCGTGCACTAAATTGTTTACCTTAAAAAAGGTTATAGTGAGTCATCCTTAAAAGATAGATATAATGCTATCGCAGATTTTTTCAACACGTTTAAACAGGAACCATTCTTTCATACATCGTTTTACAAAACTTTAACCGTTTAAGCAGATTCACGCAATAGAAACTCACAAAAGTAATTATTTTCTCTCTTTTTGCAACACTTTCTGTTGATGAGAAATTAGCGCGTTCAACCAAAAAATAAACAAATAAACTCTTTAGCTTTAAAATATTTGTATAAATGTATTAAAAAACATTAAAATTGACTCATTACATTATATTTAGGAGTGGATTTTAAATTATTTCGGCGTTCAATACAAATCAAATACAGAATACATAATTAACGTTCGGGTTTAGACTCGATAATTGTCTGCACTAGAGTGTGATCGTGGTTTCTGACACTCAATTAAACCACTTACTACAATGTATTTGATTTAAAGCATTGTATGGGACAGATAAGGGGTATGAAAATTATTATAGTAACCTTTAGTCGAACTTAAGTGATTTATTACATTTATTTCCTCGTGAAGCTTAGTTGGAGGCCTTCAAACGGCTTAGAAACTTCCAAGAGCAAGAATACGTAGCCACGACATTATCTAGGCGGTCCCTAACTCACACTTGGACAGCGTGGTGACATAAAGCCTTAACCCTCCTCTGAGAGAAGACCCTAACCTAGCAGTGGGACTTTATAGTTTGTCGATGATAAACTCGGTTATATTAAATTCAAAGCACTGAGATACACTTGTAGCAATCAGAAGGTAAGACCTAAATCTCTTATTGTTGTGGTCGTTTAGGAGAAACGGTACAGCTCAGGTGAAAAAAGCGACGAATAAAGCAATGAGGTAAAATTCGGTGACCCTTATATTATTCAAATAATAAAATGTACCTATCCTCAGTTGGAGGCTCCTACGAAGTCCTCATGCTTCACCCAAGTCACAGATTACTGAATAGTTACTACGTAACAGATACTTCACTCAGTAGAAAATTTCCAATACCTATTACGATAATTGCCTTCTCCCTCGCGTCAACAACCACTGTACGCTAAAATGCGCCTAAATGCTCAAGCGTACACCAGTGATTGCTTCGCACCGCGCTATTCCACAGTAATCGCAGGGCTGCCTCTTCGATAAAATTAAATTAACACAACTTTTTATCTATGTTATTGAGAACTGTGAATATGTTCTGACTTTTATGTGGCAGTTAAAAATTTTATCATTTATAAAATATTTAACCCCATCTACAGCACTTAAGGTACCACTCGGCATCGTAATACGCGTACGAACGAACAGCACTATTAAAATTGAACGGCGTGCGCGCGCTTCACTTGTGAAAACCGCACTGAATTTGAGCCGTCGGCGGCCCGAGACCGCTCGGCTGGGCGGTAGGCACTTATAGCGCGCAAGTACATGGAGTGACGGAGGCCTGCCCAAGTGTAGTACTTAGGTGAAACACAGGTTGTCCCCGAATAAAGAAATATTTCTTCTTAATTCATACTTTATTAGATAAACTACAAAGTATAAATTGTAAATATATTTTTGGTGCTGACACGAACATAACATAACTATTTCAGTAGGACGGCAATTGGACCCTTGACCTTATACACAATTCAAGTTAGTAGTTTTAAGAAAATGCATGCGCATTGCTGATATTTTTGGATTTAATCATTTAATTTAAGTTAATTTCTCACCTATACGGTTTCTTTATTTAGAAGAGCTAAGCAATATGGGTCAACGGCAATGTATTACGTTCAGGCTGTTCAGGTCGAATGTCGCAGTGGCATTATGCCAGCAGGGCTAATCTTTACAAGATCTGACTTGCCAATTGTGGGTGAGGGTTAAGAAGGAAAGGAACGACTGCTATATTGCCAAGTCTATTGCAGATATACTTAGTTATTATTAGAATTAAACAATTAAAGATCAGAAATTTGGCTTTAAATATTGCTAGGAATATAAAGCTTATTTATTAGATATATTTATTAGATTTATTAGGTCCATGTCGTGACGGATTAAGAATTCACCCCGTGGGTGTCGTAAAAGGCGACTAAGGGATAAACTACGCAAGACAACATCAATGCAAAGAGAAGGAAAACTTTAAACAAACCCTATACCAACCCGTCTGGCCAGCGTGGTATAGTAGGCCAAAACCTCCTTTCTAAGGAGAGGCCTATGTCCAGCAGTGGACTGTTGAAGGCTGTTGATGATGATGACTACAGTCAAAAAGGTATATAGATATATCGCAAAAAAAAACTCTGTCTGTCTTTTTGCCTGTGGCCAGCAGAGAATTGGACCAAGATGATGTTGATGTACTAAAGTCAAGCGTGGTATAGTATTACAAGTGCTTTACAAAACATGATCCCATATTATTACTTTTATCATGACTTCCAGCTAGTTAGGTTGCTCAAGACCATACTAAAGAATTGCTTATATCTACGAGTACAGTAAATAAATATAACCAACAATAGTAGTATTAGGCTTTTGAAATCGTGAATAGCATTATTTCTTGCCCAAACATTTGTTACTGAATTCAAACAAATTCTATGAATGACAAAAACGTATTCAATAAATATGTTTTGATAAATTTTATGTTTAATAATACAGAAGTTCCAGACCTTATAATGTTAATTAAATAAACTTCGGAGAAAGTTCAGCAGTAAATTACGCAAACAAATGACAATGAATTTAAACACACACATATAAAGATTAAAATTTGTTTTTAGCCGAGTATAATACTACTAACTTTATTGTACCAAAAAGACCTTATGCTTATGAGAGTGATAGCTTAAGTGAGAGGGGTTTTTTCCTACAATGGACATGAATTCATGGTATACTTTATACTGCTCCCTACACTAGGGATGAATTCTATAACCAAAATTTTAAACGAGCAGTCTCCAGTATAATATTAGCGATATTTAAAAAAAAAGAAAATTATACATTCAAGTATATTTTACTTTATTTCTGACATATTTAGTGTACACGTTTTGTTATGAAAAAATTACACAAAAGTATGCACTTCTTTAAAGATTTCAAATGAAATGTGTAAAATATATTCTGTAATTAAAATACATTTTGAACATCAAACGCTGTGTTCCATATATTATGCATAATTACAATATCAAAATGACATAATTGAAATGGTTATTTGGCCTGCAGTAATTTGCATAGCACATTAGTTCATCCTAAATGCTATAATTTTCACATTAACATCGACCGCAGTTCGCATAGTTTATGAAGTGCTAAATGTAACATTCGTCTGAAATGTATTTTGTTTTGCATTACATGACATATATGTATTATAGAACAATCTTGTAAAATTGAATGTTTTTTTGGTACACAATTTTGATTTATTTTTATTAAGCTGCATTTCTCTTATCTTAATTTACAGAGTTTAAACAGGTTTTCATATTTACATGGAGCATACTTATATAAAGTTCAGTGGACTTATCAGTAGACAAAAATCAGTATAGTTCATTACACTCTTTATTTTTGGCAATATTTCAAAAGTAAAGAATTTAAAACTATTTGATAACTAAGAAACAGTTTCTCAATATACCAATGTAAACAACAAAAACAGTACTAAAACGAGCCGACGCAATTCATTCCTGATTTTAGGGTTAGAGGGCCAATTGTCGGCCGGTCACAACTTAAACAGAGCGGACCACAATCAAGACGGAACACAAAATCCCATTTCGTAAACAGCGAAGCAGGTGGCTGTAGCCGGCAATCTCGTTTGTCTTGACTCCGAACGGCGACGACCCACCGAAACACTAATTGGACCATTTACCCTAGTAATCCAAGTAACCGATTTAATTTGTATTGCGTTTGTGAGCTGTATGTTTAGCTACATCCACTTTATATAGGCCTATATATACAAACAGTAACCGACAGTTAATTACGGAAGAAATGTGATGATATTCGTAGTGTAAAAGAATCTCGTTCATTGACATAATACAAAACAAAATACATTTCAGACGAATGTTACATTTAGCACGACAGTTTCATAATCTATGCGAACTGCGGTCGATTTTAATGTGAAAATTATAGCATTTAGGATGAACTAATGTACTATGCAAATTACTGCAGCCTACGTTCTAAATTTGGAGCAAAATAACCATTTCAATTATGGCATTTAGATATTGTAATTATGCATAATATATGGACAGCGTTACATGTTCAAATTGTATTTTAATTAGAGAAGATATTTTACACATGCCATTTGAAACCTTAAAGGAGTGTCTACTTCAACTTTTGTTTAAACATCGATGTAAGTGCCAAGATGAACCTGGAAAAAAACACACCTTTGTTCCTTATTACATTATATAACTTGTGCTAGAAAATTTCTCTGTAGTTCTAGGCAAGTCAGGTGTAACTTAATACTCCGTTAACATATTACGTAATAGCAAAGTTCTGTGGAAAGCTGCACAGATCTTTGTTATTACGCAGTTTTTAGATATAACAATCAAAACCAAATCAGACTTTCATAGAGCATTCTCATTCCTGTTGTAGTATGTTTGCATTTCATTTAGTTTTGCTTTTTTGTTATTACTGATAGTATATTTGAAATTATACAGAAATAAACCATCATCATTTTTTAACATCCTATAGAATCTATTAAAGAAGTCCTCATTGAACTCAAATAGCAAAAAAGAATTATCTGAGAAAATCTTCAAATGATTGCACCAATCTATATAATCTTCGGTATAAAGATCGTTATGATAATGCTGTGTACACATTGTGCCACAAAAATTCAATTTAATTACCATTAGCGTAGGCCCTCCAGGGTTAACATACAGTGAGATCAAATCGCTTTCTGAAAGCAATCCAATATTTATTTATGAAATTCAAAGTAAATGGAAATTAACAAAAAATTTTAAATATATTTAAACCCACCGAAGTGACTCTATTCTGCTTACGGCATGAGTAGAATTCCAGAGAAATGGTCACCATTCTCATTATGAGTACTGACAATGCAGCATAGTCATCATCATCAACAGCCTTTAACAGTCCACTGTTGGACATAGGCCTCTCCTTTGAAAGGAGGTTTTGGCCTACTATACCACGCTGGCCAGACGGGTTGGTAAAGGGTTTGTTTTAAGTTTTCCTTCTCTTGGCAGTGATGTTAGCTGCTTATTTTGTTCCTTTAGTCGCCTCTTACGACACCCATGGAAATATGGGTGGTGACACTGTATTCTTTATCCGTCACCACACGGACAGCATAGTGACCCATACGATGGCGGTTAAGTGAAATGCTTCTGCCCGTATGCGGTCATTTTTAGGTTCGTCTTCTGTGTGTTGGAAGTATCGCCCTGATCATGCCGGCTCATGCATGGTGAAATCAGTTTGGCTCTTCTATCTATCATTCACAGCATATACAGTAACATAGGTTTTACACACATCTATAGACAGTCAGTCATGTCATGACAGTGTGTTAATTATTGCAGTAATCAAACTCATTATGTATATTCCATTGTACATTTTTCACATCAACCATCTTTTAATACATGGACCGAGAACTCTCTTTAGGAAGTAGATTTATTGGCCTTTTTCACCAAAGTCCTTAAGAGGTTACTTATAAAGAGTTCGATAACCGTTAGTGATATTTTCATTTTCACCAACCTAGCGCCGGAGTGCTTAGAGTGCCTTTCAAATTTAGCTTCCCACGTTAGGGGGCTCCTAGAAAGAGGACGGTTTAAGTATAGTCAGTGGCAACAGGCATAAGTCTACTATAAGAAGTATGACAAGATAATTATGATGACAATCAAGAAGCTATTTGAAAGCTTTCTACTCGCTAATCGCTTTCTCTGACAATGAATGAACAGCTTTATTTTTTCGTTTCAGTATAAGAGCGGGACAAAAAATATGGCCATTTAGGTTAACGCGTCCCACAGAGAATGTATCGTCTAATTAGCGAGACACGATTCACAAATACACCCGCAATTTTTTCCTCTTACATGAGTCAAGAAGTCTGGCTTGCTTTTTGCTTGAAGACTTACATACCTTAAGACTGTGAAACCCACTAAGATTAGACTTCTAGTTAATATAAGATTGAGTTAAATTACTCAAAAGAAATGGCAGAGTTTGACTTAATTTCATTCACACCCGATTAAAGGCAAGTTTGGAAGCAAATGATTTGCATCTTTTCAAACTACTGTGACGACACATATTGTGAATTCATTTTGAATAACACCAAAATATCGTAGTAATAGTAGTCGTAGCTACGAGTGCACACAATAAAATAAATACTTCAATATTATCTAAAAAAAGACAGGCTAAACTGTTGAGTAATTGCTGACCCATATCGCAGTATTCAAAGTTCTCACAACAATTAGCTATAAACAAAAATTCCCAATATCAACTGTGAGCCTGCGTTCCGCAATAGATGATCGCTTATATTCTGGTTGTAGTCCGGTTTTTACACCGGTTAAAAACATCCCAGCTTTAGTTAATTTAAATATTATGTAGTAACATGTGAGTACAAGTAATAATAATAAATAATACTTTAATAAATCAATATTTCGGACATCTTACACAACGCTGTCTATTCCCAAACTAAGCAGAGCTTGTATTAAGATTAGATATTAGACAACTGATATAAATACATAAATATACTTTTTTTTTGTAAACACATACATATTATACATAGAAAACACCCAAACTCCGAAACAAATATTTGCGGATCACACAAATATTTAGTCCGATCCGGGAATTGAATCCGAGACCTCAAGCACAACAGTCGCATATGCGCCACCGAGGCAGTAGTTTTAGGAAGTAGTTTTGATACAAACGTTAAAATATGATACATTGTCATAAAACCACCAAATCTGAAACGGAAAATAAAGAAATAGAACATTTCTATATTATTACATTTCCTCGAAAAGAATAATGAGTCGTACAATATTTTTTCTTCAACTCAACAAAGCCTTTATTATTGGACGTGTAACGTCTAATAACTTTGACGCGTGCTCCGTATTTATTAATTTTGTTATCAAGTTACTTTTTGTTGTCATGTTGGTGCACAGGGGAGATATGACCACGAAAAAGTTTATGAATGTCTTTAGGTGTTCTAACTGCATTCTTGTAAAATAGAACTTCTGAGCTAGATTTAAAACGCGGCTCAACCCACGTCTATGTCCGTTATCACGGTAAAAAGTAACCTATGTCCTTTCTAAGGTTTTATACTATCTGAGTACAAAATTTTTATTTAAATCGTTGCAGTGGTTTTTGAGTTTATTACGAACAGATGGACAGATGCGGCGGAGGACTTTATGTTATAACTTACGACCCGTTCCGGCTTTACACGGGTAGATATAGGTATTTAAAAACACATTTTAAACTTAACAAGTTATATACTAAACCCTTTCTTCAATAACTAATTAGTCTATTTATTGCTTGTTTTACAACTATAGTATATAATATGTAGTGATGTCTGCATCCACAAGTTATACTTCATATTTCATCATCAATGAATCGTTTGTAAACGAATGCAATTATGCAAAAAGTCTAGTCGCCAACTATGGTGGTTTCGAATGGAATATATTATTATTGTTAACTTATTTGATACCCAAGTTTGTTCAGAATTTTCTTTAGATTTGGATTTTCTATGAAATTTTAAATTATTTAAATGTAATTTAATGATTGTGATCTTACATTCTAGAATTGAGGCGATTCACTGATTTCGTGCATCGGGATAGCAATACCTACTTGCCAAGCATTCCTTGCTATATTCTCGTACCAGTTCCGCTTGTAATGTAATGGAATTTACATCGAATCGATACCATTTTATTTCTTCTCTCTCTAGCGACCGTCTCTTCGAATTGTTTAAGAAACAAGATTGCATTCTGAAGTAGCAAATTGCCTGTCGTACCGTACAAGTACTTTAATCGTTTCCTTTTAAGATCTTAAAGGTATTTTTGTTCAAATTATTGAGAGCTTTTAACATGAAATGTACATACTATATGTTTGCGTAGCTCCTGAAACCGTTATCTTTGTTTTATTTTAAATAAAATATTTTTATTTCCCAGAACATTTAAAAGCAATTTATGAAAAAAAAAAATACCCTAAGAAAGTGATTTAATTGTTATTGATCTCAGTTATCTTGGGAACATAAATGAACTTTGATGATTAAATCCAAAGTACTAAATACATACGTATTTATTCATTAATAATTGTGTGGGTATACATACTAAAAAAAAAGGAGTGCTCAGTTTAACAAACAGTACACCTATGTATATATGAAAGGGAAATAATAAGTTACGGTAGGTAGGTAGGTAGGTGATTAATCTAGTCGTAAGGGCGACTAAGGGAGCCTAATTTGAGAGTATGAGACGAGACGGTGCCCGCAAAAGTGCGGGCAGGCGATGGGAGGGGTCCAGAAGGAAATTCCTTCCCTGGACTCCTCCCAAAATACAAGCGCAAAGAGGTTACACCGTGTGGTTTTAGTCGGTTCGAGTCCGACACACCACCCCGTCGCAAACCCCGGCGGGGTGAAGGTCCGAGGGGATTTCCACACGTAAAAGAAAAAAGGTGATAGGTCAACAAGGTAGTCAATTCACTTTTTAGGTGTCTCATTTTTTTGTTTTCAAGCCAGTAAAACTGGAAAGACCCACACTAGGGTGCCTAGTTCATTATCGGGTCTCCGATCTTACAATCACTAACGAAACGCGACAGCACAAATGCTGTCATTTTGGATTAGTTTTCCAATAAAGAAGTTTCACACTATGCATCTTTTTAGACTTTCGCGACTTTTACACATACTCATGTTTTTAGTGTAAACGGGACTTATTCGCGATTATTATAAAGGTTACGCGACTTTTGTAACGTACAACCCGTTCGAAACGTCAGAAAATAGAAGGTATCGTAATCTTTATAATATTATCGCGAATAAGTCCCGTTTACAGTAATAACATGAGTATTTTTCCAATGGTTCAATCTGAATTATCACGTATATACACATATAGTGATATAAATCTTCGTTGATGTGGAGCGGTATTATTATTTTTTCAACTGCAACAATAATCCCAACCATGCTCAGAAACGGATTATCAACTCATACATCGCATAAAATCCATAGCTTTTAAGACTCATTGCTGGAAATAAACATTAGTATTTGTTCTTAACGTTAAAAGTGTTCAAACAGGCTTCTATGATTAAATTCTGCAATCTATATGTATTACCACCTACGCTTAATCTCCAGCCCGATTACAACGCGGCAGTGGTATTACACAATCTGCGCCATCGAGGCGTTTTAATAAAAAATGTAATAAATGAATTCTGAAGAAAGTTTCAAATAAGGCTCTTTGACTTACCACACTTTCACGTTCGTTTCCTCAATATGAGGGCATAGTGCAAAGTTTTAGTTCAAAAAGTTTACAAAAGCTTTTATGCGGTATTCAAGAATTGTTCAATCAACTTCCTACTGATATCGAGATCTTTTACATTTGACGGTGTAATTATTATTATTTCTGATCATAATGTTTCCGTGTGGTGACGGATTAAGAATACAAAGTGTCACCACCCCTATTCATTCCATGGGTGTCGTAAGAGGCGACTAAAGGAACAAAATAAGCAGCCAACATCACTGCCAAGAGAAGGAAAACTTGAAAGAAACCCTTTACCAACCCGTCTGGCCAGCGTGGTATAGTAGGCCAAAACCTCCTTTCAAAGGAGAGGCCTATGTCCAGCAGTGGACTGTTAAAGGCTGTTGATGATGATGATGATATTGAAATGAAGTTCCGGATAATTAATGATTGATACTAATCATACCTTAGCTAATATAAAATAGGCAGAGGCAGCCTGCCAATGACCTGGTGGTAAAATACAGAAAGAGATCTCAAGAAAACCCAGTTGCAGAACCTAATATACAAGGACTTGGCGCACCTAAGTGAGGAGACCTGACTCCACATGATGGGATCAGGGAAGGGAGAATATTAAAAACCATTTGTAACTATAAATTCAATATTTTTAATCATCCTTGGAAGGTGTGGCTTCCTTGTGTGTTACCACGAAAGCACACTAGCACTAATTGCGTTATTTAGTACTGCTGCCAGAATGTCAGAGGATTTGTTTTGTCAACTGCCAGTGTTTTAAAGATCAGACGTCCATTATGGAGATAGGATTGCAAACAAAGGTTGTGCTAAAAGTAGAAGAATATTACTAACTACACGCATATTAGCATTTTATATCAATGACGACTTGTTACTGCTTTGTATCCTGATCTTGGTCCTAACACCGAGCTTCATGAAAATTAAAATGTTATATTCAATTTCTTCTAGTCTATTACATTCATAATTTAATACAAAAATTAGATCCTTATTACTGAAAATCATATAATTTTTTTTTTTATATGAGTATGATTTATATTTGAGTTTTAAAAAGAATGATACTGTCTGAGTATATGATATATATCAGTATATTAAAAGAAACTGAATAGCAATATACAATTCCTACGCTTATTCACACAAATATGTTGTCTTGGAGTAATTACTTTTGAAAGCTGCCAAAAGGTCATTCATCTTAACACAAACTTTGGCAGAACCATTATAAATCAGACAAAAGGTTGGTCAAGACTTACAGTGAACTTTGATTTGACGAGAAAGGGTTTTAGTTGGACGAGTATTTGCTTGTTATATGTTTTAAAGGGATATTGTTCCTATGTACCGCTTTGAATTCTTCAACGATTTTTTTTCGACAAAACAAATCACGTTCAATAATGTTCACCTGACGCGTGTGACTTTACAAATATACTTAACATACATAACACAAATTTGTTTATCCTACAAAATTTTGTCACATCTGAGGTCATTATCATTTAGCATAAAAGCAGTCAGGCGACTGCAAAAATCCCTAAACTATCTTTGCAGTTATATCACTGACAAGTCACTGAATTTATTGTAAGTACTCGTGCAGCAATACTTTTATGGCTAATAATCCCATACAATCCAAAAGCAGGATCATAACGTTCGGCACTAAAATCATATGATAATGTACTATCATTTCAAATGTTGCATCACCATCAAATAAGGATTAATTCCTTTATCATATCGAAATGCATAGACCATATAATTTAATTTATGATATGGATTTTTATAGCGTCGTTATTGAAGTATAATCGAGACGAGTTCTCGTTTATGGTGGTAGTAATAATTTTATAACATTCGATATGATTGTATATTGCGAAGGTGAAACAGGTACTTAATTAATGAAAAGCTTTGTATTTTATCCTGAAATTATTGACCCTTTTTAACCGACTTCAAAAAAGAGGAGGAGGTTCTCATTTCGTCGGATTCTTTTTTTTATGTATGTTCAGCGATAATTTCGTCGTTTATGAACCGATTTCAAAACAAAATTTTGCATTGGAATGGGCGTAGTTTACAGTTGGTCCCATCCCCAAAGAAATCGAGGGAGCTCCTCAAATATCATAGGGACAATTATCGTAATTTGGGTACTCGAAATAGTTTTTCTTTGAAGTCGGTTTCTTTTTGTTAAAATTATATTATAGAAATTTACCAAACGTATGCTAGGCCCCTTTTATCGCTTCTTGTAGCGATTTTCACTTACAATAAAATTATAATGTATTTCAAGGTTTTTTTATTAAAGAACCCGTAGATTCAACAGTTTTTGATGAAGTTTTCAATCATCATCAACAACCCATAACGTCCCACTGCTGGGCGCGGGTCTCTTCTCAAGAAAAGGTTAAGGCCATAAGTCCCTACCCTGGCCGATTGCGGGTTGGGGACTGGCAAGACACGTTGTGGCTACGTATTCTTTCTGTTGGATGTTCTTAAACCGTCCGAAGGCCTCCAACTAAGCTTCACGACTGCTATCTTATGATAACAACGGACTGCTTAACGTGACATCCGAATCACGGAAACGTTCATAACATATCATGCCACTAACGGTCACCCATCTCGATCTGACCGCGCCCTCGTTGCTTACCCTCGGTAATTATTACCGATTCCACTCGGCTATGAGTTTTCAATAGTATCTGTCACATCTTTCTGCTACTTAAGTTTCAAGTCCGAGGGTTGATGTTAGACAATGTTATAGTTGACAATCGGTGTAAGAACGTTTATGGACACTTTATTTATTTATTAACTTTATGCACTAAATTTGTACATCGGCGGACTTAATGCCCAAGGCATTCTCTACCAGTCAACCTTCGGGTGGTGCAGAAATCTTATGAGGTAGGTGCACAGAGGTTACATATGATGTGTTCAATAATAATTCTCACAGTTCACAACATATCCATACAACACATACATATATACATACATACACATACACATATATACACCAATCCACATACATATACATATATACATACATACAAATACTTACATAGGAATACAAACATATATATAAATTATACAGATAGACATACACATATGTATCATATTTATACACTGTAGATGCTAGCAATACGATTTACTATGGGTTAGATAGTTCTGCCAGTTCATTGAGAAAAAGATCGTGTACTTTCCTTTTGAACGTAAATCTGTTGGTGGACATCCTGACTTCGAGCGGGAGCGCATTCCAGAGTAGTACTGCCTGAACAAAGAACGAACGGTTCACGAAATCAGAGCTATGAGAGGGACATGAGAGGAGCAGATTATTAACTGATCGAAGATTTCTATCGTGGTTAGAGCACAGGTAACGGAGGTACGGAGCAAGGTAAGTAGGTAAGGATGGTGAATTAAGAAATGAAAATAGAGCGGTGAGCGCTCGCTGATTGCGCCTTTGGCGAATAGGTAACCATTGTAACTGGGAACGCAAAGCAGACACATGGTCATACTTTCGAAGATTGAAAATGAATCGAATGCAGTTATTGAGAAGGCGGTCAAGTTTATTAAGGAGGTCTGCATTCAGGTCGAAGTAACACACATCACCATAGTCGATTATAGGAATTATTAAGGACTGCATGAGTGTAATTTAGTTTTAGGAGGCAGGAAGTTTTTGAGACGGTATAATGTTCGCAGGTTTCCAGTGACTTTTTTACTCACGCTAGTGATCTGAGCTCGCCAATCGAGGGTTGAATCGATAAGTAAGCCCAGGTCTTTTACTGCAGGGCTGAGTGGAATGACTACACCGTTAAAATAAATCGACGGGATAGAACTGGTATCCAATCTGCTTAAAATACGTTTACTGCCAACTATGACTGCCTGGCATTTAGTTGGGTTAACTGACAGTCCAAATCTCATTGACCAGGATTTTATGAGCTCAAGGTCCTTGTTGACTTCGTTAATGGCCTGCGTTACGTCATCCACTCTTGTCTGTGAATACAGCTGCAGATCATCAGCATACAAGTGATACGCACACTGAAGATGTTGAGTTATGAGGTTGATAAATATTGAAAATAATAGAGGAGATAAAATTCCGCCTTGTGGGACGCCAGTGCAGAGGTCACACCAACTTGATGATAAGTCATCAACACGAACGCACTGCTGTCGTCCCCGAAGATAAGAGGAGAACCATTCCAGTGTCTCAGAAGAAACCATAAGATATTTAAGGATGGATAACAGGATTTCGTGATTGACGGTATTGAAGGCATTAGAGAAGTCGACTAAGACTAAAACAGTGACTTTGGTGTCTTCCATGCCCTTCCTTATATCGCCAATCACTTTCAGGAGAGCGGTAACTGTGCTGTGACCGGGCCTGAAGCCAGATTGCAGAGGGCTTAAAAGTTGGTTTTTGTATACAAACTCCGAGAGTTGTTTAAATACACAGGTCTCGAGAACTTTAGATAGGAAGGGAAGTATGGAAATAGGTCGGAAATGTTCAGGGAGTGAAGGATTACTATTTTTTGGAAGGGGAACAATGTAAGCCTTGCGCCACAGGGAGGGAAAAGTACCGGAATCTAGGGAGAAATTGACTATGTGAGTAATTACTGGGAGAATACAGTCTAGGATATTGACAATCATGCGACGACTGATACCGTCACATCCCGTAGCATTGGAACGGATAGATATTATGATCTTTCTGATATCCTCAGGAGACACTGGAGAAAATACAAATGAGTCAGTCGTGGGACTGGTGAGACCAGATATGTAATCTAGTGTTTGAAACTTAGTTTGAAGATCCAGCGTAGCTGTGGCTGAGAAATGTTGGTTGATATCATTCAAACCAATTTTATGATTGAACTCTGGGTGTTGTCGCCTACCTATCTCTAGAGTAGCAAGAAACTTCCAGATATTGGACGAAGAAGATGACTCTATGTTTTGGAGTATATGTCGGCGTTTGGCGTTGCGTATCACCTGATTGCACCGGTTTCTGGCGGCTTTATAAATGTTCCATTTTTCTTCGCAGTGGTCTTTTTTGAAGCGAATAAAGGACCGGTCCCTTCGTCGCATGGCAGTTCGGACCTCCTCTGACACCCACGGAGCCGGAGCACGCTTTACTTTCACTCTCCTAATAGGAGCGTGTTTGTCGTATAATTTGATTATGGCATCGTTAAATATATGGACCTTGTTATCCACGTCAGTAGCGGCTGTCATATCCACCCAATCCATCTTAGCAGCATCAACTTGTAACCTTTCAAGATCCAACTGGCGGAAACTTCGAATATGAAGGAATTTAGGAGGAGGTTTGGGAGGTTTTAGGATGTAAGAAAGGAAGATCAAATCGTGATGGGAAAAACCAGGGGCTAGGAGTTGTCCGTGGGAAGGGACAAGGTCCGGGGCAGAGGTGAAAAACTTTATTGATAGATTAATGTAATACTAACCGTGATACATGATATACATAAATTAGCAACATTAGCTTTGGAGGAAATTTAACGTATTAATAAATAAAATAATAAATATTTTGGACATCTCACACAACATCATCTAGTCCCAAGCTAAGCGAAGCTTGTGTTATGGGTACTAGACAACTGATATAAATACATAAACATACTTTTCTTCTGTAAATATTCACAAAAAACCCAGACTCCGAAACAAATATTTGTGAATCAGACAAATAATATTTGGTCCGACCCGGGAATCGAACCCGAGACCTCTTGATCAGCAGCCGCATACGCTAACCACTCGACCAACAGTATACCACAATATTTAAAAGGATACCATAGTAAAAGATATGAAATTAATAAAAGAAGTAATAAAAAAACTAAAAGTTAGTATTTCATTTTCATTTAAAAAACAAAACTCGTCTAATTTTCATGTAGTACCAACATAACGAGGTGAGAGCCGCAGGCGTCTACGTGCCGGAAGTAGACCGTTACCGCCACTTCCGGCAACGCCAGGGGTGCCACCTGCCTCCAACTTGTCGAGTTAAAGCATCTACTCTCGCAGTTGAAAGAATTCGTACATTGTTTGAAAATATTGGAGTTTATTTTTCACTCCTCAATTTATGCAGAAAAGTTATGTAATCTGTTTTGAGAAGTACATATGTTTTGTGTATGTTAAAAATGAAACAATACACTTTATGTTATTTAACAAAGAAGACACTTTAAAGTATAGGGTGTTTATTTGAAAGTATTTATTTTTAATTTATAATATCAGTTATTGAGCTGGTTTATTATACAAACTTTTAGATCGTACAAACAACCCATAACGTCCCACTGCTGGGCTCAGGTATCCTCTCAAGAGAGGGTTAAGGCCATACGTCCCCACGCTGGCCGAGTGCGGGTTGGGGACTGGCAAGACACGTTGTGACTACGTAATCTTGGATGTTTTTAAGCCGCCCGAAGGCCTTCAACTAAGCTTCACGACTGCTATCTTATGATAACAACCGGGACTGACTGCTTAACGTGACTTCCGAATCACGGCAATGCTCATTACAGCCACAAACGGTCACCCATCTAGGTCCGACCGCGCCGTCGTTGCTTACCCTTGGTGATTGTTTCCAATCACCTAAGGCCACTCGGCTGTAAGCGTATGAGCGTAATGTATGTATTTCGAATGTACATTTATAATCTATTCTAAATCTTTGTTTAACTTATTGTATTAGAATTTCAGTGACATTGACAAACCAATTATAGTTCATCTAATCCAAATAGAGGGGGTTACTGTGCATTAAATCATCCACACAATTAACACTCTATATTTATGCGTAATTTCGAAAATGATAATGTAAACATCGCACACTCAATTCTCATTAAACATGAAATCGAATATTGGCGTCAACGGAATCGATTTGAATCGAATACGTACAAAGCTCACGTATCGAGGGACTAATGAATAGACGCCATTTTGAATTCGCCATCAATAATAGATTTCAATCGGGGTTCGCGAGTCAATTGGACTTTCATGACCCGCGAACCTACATATTACAAGTATATCGTCTAAATTACTTGTAATTTCCGTGAGTACATTTATCCCTGTTTTAGACGCAATAAAAGGTGTGTAACAACAACTAAAGTAGAGTCACTTTAATACGTTATATTAAAAAAAATACATCATTCTCAGTACGTTACAATTCACCGCTGGACATAGGCATCTTCCAAGACATACTACTACAGAGCCCGGTGGAACATTGTGGTAATTAAGAATAATACAAAACAAATTGGAATAAACTAAGATTAAGATAATTATGATTCAGCTCACAATTTTCTCGATAGTTTATAAATAATCCAAAAGCAAAAACATAATCAATAAAAGTCACATCACTAGCAACACCCTACTTACACGTCAACAAATAATAAATGGTTCAAGTTTTACATCCTGTATTTTCTATATACGTCCACGATCGTGCTCCCTCGGGCATCGATGATTTGACATCGAGTGATCATTTATATCGATTATGTGTACATACATCGATTATAGTTTAAGCCGCGTAGAATTTGCATTCCACTTTTGAATTTCATTCGTATATAATTTCCATAATTGCTGTCAATGTCAGTGGTTTTAATTAATCATGTAAAATATAGTGTTGTAACATTCATTAATTATGTGTAATATATTTGAAATAATGATGAATAATATGTTTGGTAATAATGAATACTTTAATGAAGTCCATTGCTGCGATTTACGGCAGGTACTTAGTATATAATGATATTTTTCATGCAATGATTCTATATTTCATATATTTCATGAGCTCTTTGACATTTTATTATGCGGAGGTCCGATGCCAGTCGCTCCGTGGAAAATCTAAAATTCAGGTAAAACCGGTTGAACTAGTAGCCGACCACAAAAAAAATTGGGAATAAGGCTAGGAAGATGATATTTGATGAGCTCTTTGTAATCGCAACTAATAAGCTCAATAATTATTTTAATATATAACTTGACACATCTCAGACTCGGTGTCTGCTATTAAATTAGTATAGTCTCTGTCTAATTTAATGTGGTAACCATTCTAATAAAGATACTCATACATAGCAAAATATATATATATATATAGATGTATGTGTAACACGCACACATAGAACATGTTCAATAGAAAATGGTGGTACTAGAGCCACGCTAGGGCCGGCTCGACCAGGGCGGTACTACCTTTGTATAGAGGACCAAGCTAAAATGACAGCATTCGTGGTGTCGTATTTCATTGGTCAGTTTTATACCAGAGGCCCACTGATATAGAAGCGTCTCACTAAACTGCTATTGTATTTAATTAACGGGTCATAGTATCCGTGTGGTGACGGATTAAGAACACAGTGTCACCACCCCTATTCATCCCGCGGGTGTCGTAAAAGTCTACAACATCAATGCAAAGCGAAGGAAAACTTGAAACCAACCCTATACCAACTCGTCTGGCCAGAGTGGTATAGTAAGCCAAAACCTCCTTGTAAGGAGAGGCCTATGTAAAGCTGTGGACTTTTAAAGGCTGTTAATGTTGATGATGATGAATGCTACATTGTCTTTATGACTCGGAACCCTTATAGCTTCGTCATGTCCATTCGTCTGTCCTTCCTGGACTTACCGTCCAAACGGTTAATGCTATAAATATGAAACTTTGCATATATATGTATTTTTATCACGTCGACAAAATATTATTATTTAGGGTACCTCCCCTACACGTAAAGTGCGGATGTTTTTTTTTTTCGCCATCGTGTGGGGTATGATGAGATAGGCCTTTTTTTAAATGTTGAGAGTTTGCTATTTTGTATTTATTTATCAACACAAAATTTTGGATTTATATTTTAATTAAAAGGTACAAAACAACTATTGCCTTGTACAAGTAAGCGAACTCTGGGGTCACTATCTGTAATACGTTTTGCTTACTTTTGAATTATAAACAACTAATTTCTTTATAATACTTAGCAGCTCTTCTTTAATAGATGTTGGTTGACTCAGGAATAAATTGACATCAAGAGCTCGTTTGCAAGGAACGAAAATCGTTTACAAACTCGTTAAATTTTTAACGTTGTAAGGACACGGACTTTGACTCTCTGATATGACTCTAATTCAAAAATAATTAAACAAAACATTAAATAATAATTATCGTTATGCGATTTTCACTTTGTTATTAAGAATATCAAAAGCTCAAGATTAAAACCAACCGCTATCATTTTTTCCCCTTTGTTTAAATGCTTAGGTAGTCCATGTCCATGGGCCTAAACGTTAAGAAGCATTTTTAGGGTTCCGTAGCCAAATGGCAAAAAACGGAACCCTTATAGATTCGTCAAGTCTGTCTGTCTGTCTGTCTGTCCGTCCGTATGTCACAGCCAATTATTTCCGAAACTATAAGAGCTATACTATTGAAATTTGGTCAGTCGATGTATTCTGTGAACCGCATTAAGATTTTTACATAAAAATAGAAAAAAAACAATACATGTTGGGGGTCCCCATACTTGGAACTGAAACTCAAAATTTTTTTCATCAAACCTATACGTGTGGGGTATCTATGGATAGGTGTTCAAAAATGATGTTGAGGTTTCTAATATCATTTTTTTCTAAACTGAATAGTTTGCGCGAGAGACACTTCCAAAGTGGAAAAATGTGTCCCCCCCCCTCTAACTTCTAAAATAAGAGTGATAAAACTAAAAAAAAAATATATATGTTGTACATTACCATGCAAACTACCAACGAAAATTGGTTTGAACGAAATCTAGTGAGTAGTTTTTTTTTAATACGTCATAAATCGTAATACGCAATTTACCTTTCATCCAATCAATACACTAGTATGAAAACATCGATGAAAGTTACAACGAACTACAAGAACTTTTATATGATGTTACTTGCTAATACGGAACCCTTCATGGGCGAGTCCGACTCGCACTTGGCCGCTTTTTTTTGTAAAGATATCTATATATAAGAATCTAAAAAATATAATTGAACAGGTTAGTTACCATTCATCCACTATTTACACAAATAAATAAAATTGAAGTGCCTATTTGTAATATGAAATGAACATTAAAACAGAAATCTGCGGGATTGCTACCATGTACCTTTTTGTTGGTGAGTATCCGATGTATCCGAGTATCCGATGGCGCTTAAAACAATGAAACGAACAGTTTTTTACTACATATGACAATGTATACGAAAGGTAGGTACATACATCAGAAAACATTTTTTCTAATTTTTGTCTGTCTGTCTGTCGATTTGTTACGACTAATTTCTGAAACGGCTATATCGATTTTGACGGGACATTCACTGACATATGGTTGATAACACAAGAAGTAACTTAGGCTATATTTTTGGACTAGCTTTGCTCCGCTTCGCTACTCGCAAATTACAATAATAACCGCGAGAAACACCGCGGGTATCAGTTAGTACATAATATAATAGCATCTAGCTTCCAACATTTCACACATCTACTCGTTAATTAAACACAATAAATTTTTCTTGATCATATTATTTTTAATAAAATTCTTAAATAATTTTAAACTCCAATGAATTTGAGCTTCAATTGAAATGAACACTAAGTCTAAGAATCTAGAAACAGTTTCGAAACAATCGAGTTATCGCAACATACACACACCACAAAACTACTAAAACGGCTCATCCATCTAAACTTCGGTCCCAAATCAAGAACAACAATACAAGACTCCCTTCCATATAATCAGACATCGTAAATGGAAATTGAAGAAATAAAACGAGTTAATAATAAGGGGTGAGCTCACCTAAGGCTTTGTGTTCATGATAAAAACTTTTTACGTGTCGTTTCCTTGGAAATGATGAAATGATTTACCAGAATTTCATAAGGCATTCTAAGGTTTCTTATTGTTTATAAATAGCTAGTGTTATATACAGCTGGGGAAAACTAGAAAAAGAAATGTACTTTAGAAAATTAAGAGTTTTCAAACTACAAATCCCATGTAAAGGTTTGTTTCATATTGATGTGTATTTAAATTATTTTTTAATAAATCACTGTAAACTGCGATAAAAACGTAATCACTCACTATTCAGTTGCACTAATAGTTTTATATGGGTAAGTACAGACATTACAGCATGGTGACCCACACTATGGCAGATTAGTGGGTTGCTTCTTTATCATTAGGACTGCGGTCTGACACAGACCAACGAAATACGTCAACACGAATGCTGTAATTTCTAGATTAGTTTTTTGTGAGGTTAGTACTGCGCCGATCGAGTCAGCCCGTTCGTAAAAACGTTTATAGTTATAGATTTTATAGATATTTTACATAGATAGAAAGCTCTTTTAAAAAAATAGTTTAGCTTAACGTATAGCCTATCACAATCTGCTATTGAATATACCCCTTTCCTATTAATTTATTTCAATACGATCACACCACTTCAATCGATTTTCAATTCGATATGGCCTCGTATATCTAGTGTGGCTTTATTCATATCGCATATATTCATCCACGCTTGTGTGTACGAAGCCCAACATGACTACACACGAACATAAATCAAGGGGAAGTAAGAGATATCCCCCACAAAACTGGATCCACCATGGATTTGTGATGACAGGCAGCCGTAACAAAAGTTTCCTTGTTTTATTGGAAAAGTATTTGGAACGTTTTTTACTGGCTTTTGTTTGGCGTCCGGACGTCCGTGTATATCACGGAGACACGTACATTGAGCGTTGGATTGTAACTTCCTAGCTTTCAGATTGATATTCTAGGTACGGAGTTTAGTGACCTAGATGTTTAGCGCAAAGAGCTTAGAATAACAAATAAAGTTACAATAGTTTTCGGGTTTGTTTATCTTGCTTTCAAACGCACATTCGTTACAATAATATTATGTATTGTCTAGTGAAACAGTTTCGCAATTAGAATGTTGTTAATTGAAACTGTACATAACTACTAATGAATAAGATAAGGATTACAGTAATTAGTCAGATATAATGTCATATTTATTATTTTAGATAATGTAATGATATTGTATATAATAATTTACATTATATATCGCAAGTGAAACAGAATAAAATGTCACTCAGATTCACTCATATTTGAATGCCTCGGTTTCGCAGTGCTTGAACTTTCGGGTTCAAGTCTCTTGTGGGACCAAACGTTTGAGTATGATCTGCAAATATGCGTTTCGTAGTTTGGGTAATTTCTTTTTAGAAAGAAATAGTACATTGTTCACCGAGGGAGGAAAGGGACCGATTACTAGCGAGGGAGCAGTTTGTGGCCCGAAGGCGCAGCCTAGGGCCACAATACTCCCGAGGTAGGAATGGGACTTTCACCCGAGTGCTACACAGTGCTTTATACTACACCTGTGAGGAACATTTAAAGTAT
The DNA here is from genome assembly GCA_932526445.1 of Phragmatobia fuliginosa. Classification (NCBI taxonomy): domain Eukaryota; kingdom Metazoa; phylum Arthropoda; class Insecta; order Lepidoptera; family Erebidae; genus Phragmatobia; species Phragmatobia fuliginosa. The sequence continues at coordinate 20,688,533 of OW052061.1, forward strand.
TTTTAAAATAAAATCAAAACGTAAGACACCATGTAACCACAATTTAGCTTAGCATTTGACAAATATTTCACGCTTCTTTTGTTTTTTTTTTATTCTTCACAAAAGGATGTCAGTGGGACGGCGATTCCATATTTAAATTATATGAAAACTCCTTGACACACAACATATGAGAAATGAAAATTCATACAACTTTCTCTCCCGCTAAAACACGTTAGAAATGGATTTTCCTACATTTTTTCCTCCCGCTTATTCAGGTCAAGGAAAAGACTAACTTTCTCTTTTCATTTTCAGGGAATATTGACTACTGTTCCGATCAGGTGTAGTATAAAGTATATATATCATCTGTCTATTACTTGTAGTACACGCTTCACTTAGTTCGGATCTAGAAGGTGTGGAGGAAGGTGGAAGATGTCCGAAATGTCCAAACTTAAGTTAGAACGGTGGCGCAGTGGTAGCGTATGCGACTGCTGTATTTGAGGTATCGAGTTTGATTCCCGGGTCGGACCAAATATTTGTGTGATCCGCAAATAATGTAGAAAAACAAGGTTAAAATGTAATCAATTACTTTTATCACAAATTTGAATGAACAATGGCATTAGCTAATTAAAACAATCTGGAGTAAAAATATTTTGCATTTTACTACGAAATACAGGAAATCTAGTTCTACCTGTCTTATACCGATTCCCGTCACTCGACTCAATTAAGCCTAAACGAGTTTAGTGTCGCGTGCTCGTTTTCACGTGTGTTAGTTACCGCTAATAACTGCTACCCTGCAGTGATCAAATTAAACGTACAGATCTAAATGACTTACGCTACAAAATATTCATTCGATTTATCGAAAAAGCTTATTTAAGATACTTCTGATTTATACTTTTTGACCTTTTTTATCGTTTTATCTATAAATATAAATAAATAAATATTTTCTTTATTGTATTTTCTTCGATTTAAACATTAATGTAAAGATTTACAAAGGTAATTTTAGTGTCGAAAAGTTAGAGAATATTTAAACTGGTACGGGGTACTATACCTTGTTCGTGTTGTTTTTATATTCAACCTTTTTATACTTTTTTTCACACTCCAACAGTTTTTGGAGCGTTTCCCTGTATTCTATAATTATGCAAAAAAAATTAACAATTAAAATGTTGATTCTGTGTTTTTGAAATATGCACTAATATAATTAACTTTGAGAAAGATTACGTTTAATTGCATTTATTATTACCGTTGCTTATAATCTACGTAACAACGTATTTCCTTTCCACTTCGCACTTTCATTCATTCGGCGTTTATAATAACAAAACCACATCATTACTTTTAATAAGCTGCTTCAATTAATCATCGAACAATATATGTGAGCAAATTGAAACAAAACAAATACCCGCGGTCCGATACAAAGTCTGAATATACACAAATCGGATTTGCGACCGCTTGCATGTACACTAACAATGAAGAATAAAGAAACAAACAAAAGTATAAAGGACTCAAGCTAAGCAAAGGCGGAATTGAAAATGGTAAGTAGATGCTTGTTTAATATATATTTTTTGTCATCATCATCATCAACAGCCTCCAACAGTCCACTGCTGGACATAGGCCTCTGCTCTGAAAGGAGGTTTTGGCCTACTATACCACGCTGGCCAGACGGGTTGGTAAAGGGTTTGTTTCAAGATTTCCTTCTCTTGGCAGTGATGTTAGCTGCTTATTTTGTTCCTTTAGTCGCCTCTTACGACACCCATGGAATAAATAGGGGTGACACTTTGTATTCTTATTTTTTTATATTTATATTTAATTAGTATTTGCTGGCATATTACACGTTAGATTACAAAAACCGTACGATCAATTTGTAGAAACGCGTAAGAGCGATTTACAAAACTATGCTTCATCACTTTATAAGAAAAAAATAATAATTCATTGGGTTAATTACTATTCTTTTTATGATATCTTTACCAAACATTCATTTAAATATTAATGAGAAATTTATTTAAATAAATGAGTATTTTTATTCACCAATTCTGTAACTATGGTGCAATTTTGTGACGTAGCTTATTTTTGCTAGCCAGCTTAAAAACAGAGATAACGTGGTGATTATAGTAGACTTTGCTAATATATTATTGTATTTAGATTTTTACAAACAAAGAATTTTCACGTTTCCTAAGGGCAGTTTTCAGTAAAATAAATATAGTTAAAAATGAAGAAGTAGTTTTTTTTTTATTTATCTCAATATGATTAACTTGTTACTATCTCTATTTTGCAGGACCGATTGTTTTTTGTCAAATTTTAACTGTAAAACAAAACTTTTATATACAACTAGTTGACCCAGCGAAGTTCGTACCGCCCAACTTTAAAATTCCAGAACTTGATCGCAGCGTCACCTACCGGGTCCAATTGCGAATCTAAACCATTCCCAGAGCCCCTTGACGACACACAAAAAATTTCATCAAAATCGGTCCAGTCGTTTGAGAGAAGTTCAGTGACATACACACTCACACAAGAATTATATATATAAAGATATGAACCATATTCAATATCCTAAATCTAGTTAAAACTAAAGATAAGTTGAACAACCAAAAGAAAAATAAATCTCATAGTAGCTTTATAGGAAAAGGAAGACCAACCTAGTAAAATGTACGTAACACGCTTTCTGAAAAAAGTCCTATCTCGTCATGATATGAATAATTTAATTTATTCTTATATAACTGTATAAAAAGTAGAAACTCGAGTAATATAATCTTACTGAACATCCCATAATTCATTTCCACCTGGACGAACACATCTTAGAGACGGTTCAGATAAAAATCCTTACAACATTAATAATCTTACGCTTCCTTAAATCTGCAATAGTCAAGAAAAGATTTATCTATTGTCAACGTTGTTCATATTAAAAAAAAGATTAAAAAAATTAAAAAATACCTTTTTTTTCAATTTGGTTCTCAGAAATGATTCCTAAATTCTCGTTTGTTTATAATGTGTGAGGGTTTTGATGCAACTTGACTGAATATTAATGGTGACTGGGTTCCCGAGTGCGCAAAATTCACGTTTAACTTGCATTTTTTTTCTCATTGAAACTTAATATCTTTATCCAGTGGTTATTTGATGACAAAACAGACATAGTGATCCTAACTCCTTCGAATTTATGCAGTGAAAACTTATGTCGACTCAGCCCCTCTAGCCAAGTTGTTCCATTTCGCTGTTCTGTTGTTTCATTGGCTAATGTCAATCAGTCACGTGATAAAAACAAAAGCGAGTCCGGGAGAGGTTCAGAACTCTTCCGGTCCGCCAGGCCCGGGAACGGGCTAGGTACCGCAGGCAATTCAAGACCTGGGGGTGGCAGATAAGGCCATCTGTCACCCTAGCAGAAACAGGCCGGGGTGGAGGCGCGAGCGCTATAAAGCGCGTGCCGTAGATTTTTAGAGTGGTGCCCCCACACAGAAGGCGGCATCTACAAGCGGTAGCGGTATACCTGGACGGCGTGCGGTTTTATTCGGTTCGAGTCCGACATAGCCACCAACGTGTGGCATCTGTGGGGATTTCCGCACGAAAAGAAAAAGTGGGGGTAGATCCTAAATTGCTTATTCTAACAGTGTTACAACCTCAGTGAAGAAGTTGAACCACACGATTAAAAAAAAGGAATTAAACAATAACATACCATGATACGACTGCACCAACAAACAAACTTGTCTAGATTGTAAGCTAATCAGCTTATTTTACTGCGCAGTTTATTTTACTTTACTTTTGCATCAAGATGAAGGCCGGACACGCTTCTCTTAACAAATAATACCTATTAATACCCTGTTATTTATTGGTTGTTTACTCTTAAATTGTTTATTACAGGGATTTAGTAGGTGGTTAATTTAAATTTATAGCAGAAGTGACATATTATTAATTATTTATTGGTACTTGAAAATAGTCTCAATATCTCAATGTTTACAATTGCTTTTTGCTAATAAAAATCTGAAAACGTTTTTAACATAACATTGAGTTTAACTGCTATAAAATTGTATTAGAAACTAAATGTAACGAAAAGCTTATAGCATTGCACGTTTTAGAGAACAAGTCATCGTGAACAAGTACTGATATACATACTCCTCTTCTCTCTCTCTCAATCCTCTTCCTCATACACGATGGAATGAAGTCCTTAACCAAATATATATTTAGTTATTACAGTTATTAATAGTACCAAAAGCAAAATATGACGTGGTAGGTTAATATTTGACTCAAAATAAAACGTTACACGTGGGGTTATGAACTTACAATACGAAAAACGGCGCGGTGTCCACTTAAACCACTACCCCGTGTTGTTAACTTTTTATATTTGCTTAAATTAATTTTCGAATATGTTTAAATATTCAAAGAATTATTAACCTTTAGATATAATTTCACTGAGCGAGAAAAATATTCAATACAGAAGTGCTAAATAGATCATCGAATTAATCAAAATTACAAAATAACAGTTAAATACCTTAAATATACATCTATTGTTAAATTAACAGTCTCCTAAGAAAATTTTATTTTGCCACATCGAAAATTGTATTATATTATATCACCAACTTCAACACCGGCTCAAAAAGTTTTACAAACAGAACGGAATAAAACTAGCATACAAAAAATAAAAGAAATAAAACTGAAAATTACCTAAACCACTGACAATTTCCGTTGAAAGGCGAAATATTTTCATAAGCAGACTGAAGCCATGTAAAGTTGAACACAGAAAGGGTCTATTCGTAAATTTTTAGGGGTTTATCGAACCGGATGAAGTCAGTACTTGTTTTTATTTATTGTTTTTAATATAGTTATCCTTGCTTGTAGTGAAATAGAAATAGACTACCACCCTTTAAAAATCTATTCGATATTTGTCATAAATGAGAAAGAAAATGGAATTGTTTTAATTTACTAAGTGTATTAGCATTAGAGTGATGCCTGAAGCGAGGAGCTGAGAAGAGATGGGTGTGCTGAAATGAAAGTAATTAACTCTATTTAGTGTGATGAAGGTTTCTGCTGTTGAATTGAAGTTCACTTTTTCTTTGTTTGAAATTAGATTTCTCCTGTAATTAAATTTTAAATGTTCATGAAATTGTAAATGTATCTTGAAAGACATGTATAGTAAAAATAATTACATTTTCCAAAAGATCTTGACTTTTCGAAAGTTTTTTCAGAATTTAAAATTGAGTTTCAAGCATGTATATCCTATTTTCACCCTATTCATGTAATCTTCAACCTAGCTGTTGTTATTTCATTTGATAAAATATTGAGGTTTTCATCTTTAAGTACCTAATAATTATAATTTTAACAAAAAGGAACCGACTTCAATGAAAAACTATTCCGAGTACCCAAATCGCGACATTGTGCCTATGATATTTGAGGAGTTCCCTTGATTTCCTTGGGATCCCATCATCAGATCCCGATATGGTGACAATGGGACCACCTGTGAGCTATGCCCATTCCAATGCAAAAAGAATTTTTGAAATCGGTTCATAAACGACGAAGTTATCGCTGAACATACATAAAAAAAAAAAAAAAAAAAAAAAAAAAAGATTCCGACGAATTGAGAACCTCCTCCTTTTTTTTGAAGTCGGTTAAAAATAAGACAATGATAATGGTAGTCATAGTTTTAGATTGAATGAAACAGAAGTATATCTCTTATTTTAATCTCTATAGAAATCAGTAACTCAGGTCAGCAGGACAATGTCTTAACTTCTTCTACTATTTACAGTATTCTCTTTTATTTTAACTATTTTCTCTTTATAACAAGACAGTTTATAAAAAAGAGACTCGACATACTCGACGAACTCCAGTAAGATCTATAATTGTTGATGTTTCTAAAACTGTACAAATTCAATATAACACATTATACTGTATCTTACAAACGTTCACATACAATGCAATTAGAGAATAATTCAAATTAATTAATTGGGGTTGTCAGCACCACTCCTACCCTGTAATGCAGATACAGATAAACGAGGGGACCGCACTAATTACGACTAGGTATAATAATACTCGAGATAATGATGACGACTCGAGTAAGTTACATTATTTCCATCGAGAAACTGAAGTAACCGGGTATTTTAATATTATATAGATCTAGTTGGTTTGATGATTAATGGAATGTGTATTAATATTTCTATCTATTTACCTATGTAATCATGCAATTCTTAATTTAACTGCCTTGTTGATCTAGTGGTTAACGTATGCGAATGCTGATCAAGAGGTCTCGGGTTAGATTCGCGGGTGGGACCAGATGTTTGTGTGATCCGCAAATATGTGTTTCTGAAATTAATTGTTTTCTATGTATAATATGTATTTATTTACAAAAAAAAAGTTAGCTTTTATATCAGTTGTCTAGTACCCATAATTCAAGCTCTGCTTAGTTTGGGACTAGATTGCGTTGTATTTAAGATGTCCGAAATATTTTTCTATGTATTTTCCTACCTACCTAATCATTCATACTACATGTTACTATTACAATATACATTAAGATGTATATTGCTTTTCAATACACCAGCCACTAATCTAATAATTTTCATGTTTTTGTTTCAATACCTTGGTAACTTGTAAGAGATTGTCTTCGAATGGTATGGCCGCATCTTTTATATCCTAGTTTTATGTCAATGTTCTAAATAAAGTAATGTACCATGAAGCGACAAATTATTATTTTATACCACTTTTACGTTTCAGAATTTAGTTCTGAACCGTAAAACATTTATTTAAGTTATTTTAAAAAAATTGTAACTGAGTACCTATCTGTATGATACGAACTTAATAACTTGTATTTTAAGTAGAACAATTCATAAGTGACGTTAATCTGCCATGGCCAACACGCATTATTAACCTATCGCAGACCACAGATGGACATAGACGTCCCCTATTTTACACCACTTGGATCGACTCTCCGCTTCTTGCATCTAATCCCTAACAGCCATTAAATGTTTAAGAACTTTATAGTAAAACAACGCATCATAGAAGCCTGATCGCATTACAATAAAATGATAAAGGGCCACAGTTTCAATTTCCGAAGATTCCATCGTAAAAAAATTAGAGTTTTTCCTATAATCTAGATGTTATTTATCTAAAAATGAATATGTAAATTGAATTAAATTTGTTAATGTTCTAAAACTCACTGCAGCAAGCAAGTAAGCATAAGTCATGTGGTGATATTAAATCATTTATAATATTACAGCCAGAGCTAAGTGAAGATTTTGAGTTCAAGAAATTATTAAATACGGCCCTTAATACGTTTCAGTTCAGCAGAGTAATAGAAAGGTTATATTTTCATTAAAACGTGCCCGTATAATAGTCTTATAAAAATTTGCCTTGAAAGTAGCCACAAAATTTATGTCTACATCAATCCGGGATTTTTAAAAGGTTATAAACGAAAAATTACTAATAAAATTCTCCATAAAGTCTCTTGAAAAAAAAACAACGGCCGTTTTGTGTAACATAAATGTTTTTATTTAGAGAATTTGGTGTTGTAAGCTCCAGTTTTGAATACAATATTCGATGACTGAATTAACACGGTATATATAGAAAAACGTAATGTAGGTATGTGATTTTTGTATTTAGAAAAATAAATAATTTTTATACTATGTATTTCTCTTTAATCTTACAAAAGTAGTAATTCAGCTTAAATCCTTACGACAGAAGCCCTAAAGAATGTACTTGGGTAACTTTTACACATAAAACTTTGTATAAAACGGAAAACCCCGTCCGCAGGGGCGTCCACTAAATTAGCCATATTCAAAGCCATGAGACATTTCAATTTGTACGTAGTGAGTTTTTTTTGTAAAAAATAGAAAGGGCTGACCGTTGGACACGGAAAAAAGTAAAGGATTTTGCCGACCGTGTTATAAAATATAAAGGTCTGTGTAAGTTGGTGTCGTAGTAATTTTGTTTGGGTTCTCGTTTGCGGATTAGTTTAGGGTTTTTGGTGGTTGGTAATTTGAAAAATAAAATAGGAAAGTAACCGATAGCAAAATACGAACAAAATCTTTTATATTATTGTATGGAAGGATTCTGAGCTTTCAACAGTGCCTTATATATCTATAATATATATTTTTTTAATCAACGAAGTGACTTTAGCGAGCGGCGTGATACTAAAATACATTTTTATATACATTTGTACATACACACCTGCTTTGTATCCGTCCGGGGTAGGTAGATATGATAGTGAGCCATTTCCCACAACTGTACCTACGCACGAACCACCTTCATCAAGACTCACATACACACTAACCGGCGGCGGGTGCTTTTAACGAGGTATTTTTCAGTTCACTGCCAACCTAGATGGAATATATTTTTTGGAGCCAGCTTGGACCGGCTGCCACTTGATCACTTACAAAGCTATATGTATTTTGACATTTTGAAATCGAACAGGTTAATCGCAAACTGTCACGTCTCTACTATTCTTTTTTCTAGCATAATTAGACTAAATTGTCTCGTATAGAATTTTCGACCCGTTACAGCAGGAAGCAATGTTCAAGAAATATTTTACTAACCAATAAATTGTCTTCAAATTATTTTCAAAGTAAAACAACCACCAGTGTTGTAAACGTACTTCCACCTAAAGATCAGCTACGTACTTATGTTTGCTGAGTTTTAAGTATCCCGGTAGTGGTTACTACCCATCATCTGACCCGTCTACGTAAATACGCACATCAGATCAGTGATACAGGGAACAAACGTTCCCTATATTACTGAATTAATTGAATTTCTAGTCTATGGCGATAATAACTTTCAATTAAGACACAGTCTGATGCACAATAAAACAGCTTAAAATATTTACCACAAAGATTATACTAAATCTGAACTCTTTGCTAAACAAGTATAATAAATTAGATGTTCGTTCATGAATGCCCAATAAAATGTACCTAATATTGATATTACAGCTCTTATATCTAACAAATACCTTAATTATTAATATTTAATATTCTGCTTAGTATACCCTTCTAAATTAAATGCTGTAATATAGTTTGAAAGTTATGAGCTGACAGTATTTCATCTATAAAATATTTTGGGGCTTGTCTCAGCTTTGTGTATTATGTCTAGGCTATAGTTTTACATCTCTCTATCTATGGTGTCCCGGCCTGGTTCAAGCCGCTAACCAAGTTTGGTTGCTAGCGCAGCTATGTAGGATTACCGAGGCCTTTCGTTTTGTGTGTAATAGGGGCTCCAATGCGACGCCTGATTCCAAAATTGTTATTGAATGCAAACAACTAGCAAGCCTGCGAGAGCGGCCTTACATCTGCAATAAAAGAAAAGGCAAGGTCTGCCACCAGAAGTTGTCTGCATGGCAGCCCCTTACGGGACTTCCCCAACACCTATCCTGGTAATGACCGATGGTTATACCTGCTGTATTTCCTTCCTAATGAAACATAGAATAAGACCTGCCCCCTAGCCTAGTAGCAAACGTTTTCCGTTCTCTATTCTCTTCTTTCATTGTCTAATGTCACCCATTCACGTGATCAAAACAAAATATTAGTCAATAAAACAAGAGAATAGAGAAATAAAATAGCGAATAGTAGAGAAAACAGAATAAAAATTGTCAAAAGCTAAAATATTACATAAAAAAAACACAAGGCAAGGTACCTTTCATAATTTCTTACAAAACAATCTCTATAGAGCTGCCGAAACACCTACTCTATTTATTTTTATAACTTTTATAAGTAAACCACTATCGATATCTGATATCTGAATAGATATACTTATATTGGACACCCCAATTTCGGACAGAAAAACACGTTTCACACAACACCTGACTGCGGTTTTAACTTGCAAACTCTGATACAATTTTTTCCCTCCCTTCATTGCCAATATGCACTTTGAATATTGAAGAGGTTTCAGCGAAATGGACGTTGCCTCTGGATAAAACGTTAATTCGGCATGTTTACGTTGAGAAAATTTTAGTCCGATAAACAGAAGAACAATTTTGAGTTTAGAAGATTGTTTTTCGTGTTGATCAGGCATGTAAAAATAATAATTTTGTAACTCATTCTCAATCCCAAAAACTTACATTTCTAGATGTTATAATCATCATCATTATCATCAACAGCCTTCAACAGTCCACTGCTGGTCATTGGCCTCTCCTTAGAAAGGAGGTTTTGGCCTACTATACCACGCTGGCCAGACGGATTGGTATAGGGTTGGTTTCAAGTTTTCCTTCTCTTTGCATTGATGTTATCTTGCGTAGTTTATCCCTTAGTCGCCTTTTACGACACCCGCGGGATGAATAGTGGTAGTGACACTCTGTATTCTTAATCCGTCACCACACGGAAGCTGATGAGATGTTATAAGTTGGATCACTATGTTTCTGTGTGTCTGTCTGTTACATGACAGCTCCTTAACGGATGGACTGATTTGCCTGGGGTTTTATTTCGAAATTTATATATCAAATATCTATTTTGAAATAATATAAGATAAAGTTAGTGAGGTTGTAGTAGGTAATCTATGGACTAATAAAATCGATTTTGAAAATAACCCACATTATTGGCTACTGAAACCCGAAAAAAATTACTGGTAGGCAGATTTGCTCGAAATGAATAAAATACATCCACTTATTGATCGTACTCAACAATATTTATTCGTGAGTGGGTATCGATTCAACGGCGTACGGCTTAGCTGATAGGATCACTAACCACTAGACCATAAGGCCTGTCAAAAACATGACGCAATTCATTGAAATAATATTATTCCTCCTACCTAATTCAAATGTTTCTCAAAGAAATGAATTCACATCATTAATACCTGCTTGGAATGCTGGCTATTTTTCCTAACACAGAGATTGATGATAGAGTTGAGATGGAGGACTACCCGGCAACATTCAGTTCGAGAATCCGGTACGTGACCTTGACCTTTCGCCTGTATAAGTAATATTTCTTTGCCTGCTGTTACGCCTTCCCATATTATCTACCCGACTACTCCTCTGGTATGCTAAGAGAACCCAATTCTATTTTAATAATTGCTTATTTATTTGACTGTGTTATGCAGACGTTTGCGAATTGGTCGCACTAGGAGTATGTAGTACTTGAACGAAGACCTTCAGAAACATACATAGAGATCAAGATTCTGAATTACAGGTAATAGATAATACCTAGTGTGTCTGATGTAGGGATCAATACTGCAATATTCAGTGCTTATTGCACTACTCGATCTATGCAACCGATTAAGATTTCAGTTACTACTTTATTTGGAAATATTAACTGCTAAATATACAGAAATTGCTGATTGTATAAAACTTTTTCAAAAATACTTCTGTAAAAAAAGATATCTTATTAAGTGTGTCTTTTAAACTTGCCAATAATACTGCAACAATATCTCAGATAACACGTATCTAATGCCTACAAAATATCGTTTATAAAAAGATAGAGTGCTTTCACTCTATCTTTTTATAAATCCTTATCTATCTTATAACTCTTTTCATTATCCTGAAATATAATCTTTTTGTCTTCTCAAATTACCTAATATTATAATATAACACTGTTTAAAAATCATCGAAATAAATTAATAATTGAGTTAGAGTAAGTAAAATTACAGTTGCAATTATCTGACTGAATTACTATTAAATTTCTAAATAGACCAGTGCTTTTAGTATTTGAAAACATCATCAGGGTTTCATCCTACGATAATTTATGTTCACTTTTTGTTATTTTAAGAGCTCAAAAGAACTGGTCTAAAAAGCTAAATAAATGCAATAAAGTAAAATCAGCATCATTAATTTTGAATATTAATTTTCGACATTAAATGATAAAGAGGCTTGATAGATTGCGTGTGATACATTATACACATTGCAAAGTACTTAATGAACTATATATTTAATTAAATTTAGTTAGGAAATTTCAATTTATGACTCGTTGATCAAAAAGTTTGTCAACTAAACATAAAATTATTTATGTAATACGAGTAGGTAACATAAGTATAAAAAAATTGAATCATTATTTTCTCTATTAGATCGGAGAGCTAATTATTAGCTCGTTGCTCGACGTCGTCGACATTTTCCTTCAGTAGTGGACGGCGATTGGTTCGTCTATATTAATAATAAAACCAAAACGTCGGGTACCTTGAAAAACGTATTTGCAGTGACTTAAAATTTACAACATAGTTACTTAATATATTCTAAGCTTATTATATACTTTCCTTTAATGTAAAATTTTTTAAGAAGTCTCATTGCTTAGTTTTCTATACTAGATAGTTTAAAAATAAAATTGATGAGTGTGTTAAACCAGTCAAAAAAAAGGAAAAGGAATAATTCACAATTGTTCAGTTTATGATTTAACAATTTCAAAAAAATATTTTATTTTAGAACGTGCTATAGCTTTTCAAAATCTTCGGTGAAAATTACACTGTTTTTAATCTAATATCAGTCCTAACAGTCATTATAAATCCGATGTTAGGACCATGCAAGGAGGTATAAAATTGATCTATGAAGAATTAATACTTATCTATAGCACTTACCCACAACGTGTATGAAGGCAGAACGCACTTGCGTGTGAAATGAGGGCGCATCGGCCGACACTTCGCATCGGTACCTCCCGGCGAGCGCGCGCGTCGCCTCTCGTAACACTACCTGTTGAGATGTTGATCTCGACACCTGTAAATAAAATAAGATTTCATTAATACCTTTTATCATAAATCACTAAAAGTTTTATTCTTTGAGTTCATTTCATGCTAAAGATTTTTTTATGGCAAAATATAACTGGTAGTGGATGGATGCGGACTGCTTAAGACCTAGATGGTTGGCACTCCTTTAGGAAGACCCCTTTTTTTTATGTGTATAAAATCATCATGGATCGCCACCCATCGGGGTTACCGCGGGGTGGTGTGACGGACTTGAACCGACTAAAAACCACACAGTGTGCCCTCTCCACGCTTCTCCGTTTAGGAGGAGGAGAAGTCCAGGGTCAGATCTCCTTCTGGACTCCCCCAACGCCTGCCCGCTCCTGATGCGGGCACCGTTTTTGTACGACGACCCTCTCTCAGGCGGCGTCCGGCACACACCTACGCCGCCCCCTCGCAGTTGGCCACATAATGCGGGTGAAGGGAAAACCCGTCCCGTCTATTCGCGGCCACATGCCTTTTTTTCCTTTAGGAAAAAAAGGCATGTGGCCCCTAGTTCAGCAGTGGACGGCTATGGGCAGCATTTTCTGATCCAATTTTATTCATTTAATTTTCAAAAACTCAAACTGAAAGAAATATTTATTTCTTGCTGTAAATGCATATGCATTCTAAATCGCGTATTATTGCGCTTTGATAAGTATAGTCGTCACAAAATAAGAAGCCCGTTTTGACATTTGTCATTTGACATGCCGCATGTAAGAAATTGAAAAATCTAATTCATAATCCTATTTAATTACTATGTTACCCATACACTATCACAACGCGTATCATAAATAAGCATCAAGTTTAACTTGATATCGAAAAATTGCACTCAAAAACACGAATTAATCGTATTAGTTACGCCACGATGACAAATGCCAAACCGGGCTTCTTATTTTGTGACGACTATAGTTTCTATCATTGTAACTTATAAAAAAAGAAATATTAAAAATATAAACAAGAAAAGAAAACAAAAACAACATGGGTTTCTTGTCAAAATGTCGAGTCGTATAACTTTGGTATTTGAAGGTGGGTTCAATTCTGTTTATGAGGCAAATTATAAAAATAGAAAACATGTACCAAGGCCACATAACAAAGCCCCATTAGATCGACCACCACCTTCAATAATTCAAATCTTTGCATAAAAGAAAAAGCGTGTTCATATTTGCGTTCCATATTCGAAACAGATTTTACGCAAATAAAGACTGCTTACGTGTTCTTTTTTTTTATATATGCACATAATATTTACATGATCAGTGTTTACCCGTGTTTTATTATAAATGACCTTACTGAAATAAAAGGAGCATTACTGACCATTGAGGTCTCGGGTTCGATTCCCAGGTCGAACCAAAATGTTTATATCAATTTAGATTTTTATGTTAAGACATTAGTAGTACATAAATTCATATGCATTAAGTAAAATACTGGACATTTAAATTACATTAATTATTTAATACTACACCTGATCGGAACAGTAGTCAATATTCCCTGAAAATGAAAAGAGAAAGTTAGTCTTTTCCTTGACCTAAATAAGCGGGAGGAAAAAATGTATGAAAATCCATTTCTAACGTGTTTTAGCGGGAGAGAAAGTTGTATGAATTTTCATTTCTCATGTGTTATCTTATCTATTGCGCGCGCCTGCCCAAGGAGTTTTCATATAATTAATTTAAATATGGAATCTCCGTACCTCTGACATCCTTTTGTGAAAATAAAAAAAAAACAAAAGAAGCGCGAAATATTGGTCAAATTCTAAGCTAAATTTTATTGTGTCTTACATGGTGTCTTACGTTTTGATTTTATTTTATAAATACTTTAAATGTTCCACACAGGTGTAGTATAAAGCACTGTGTAGCACTCGGGTGAAAGTCCCATTCCTACTTCGGGAGTATTGTGGCTCTAGGCTGCGCCTTCGGGCCACAAACTGCTCCCTCGCTAGTAATCGGTCCCTTTCCTCCCTCGGTGAACAATGTACTATTTATCTGTATAGATAAACACCTTTACCTACAATCCATTGAAATCTAAGGTATGAAGACTTCTACAGTATAACAAGTCCGTCTAATGTGCCCGGGAAATAATTGTCAACATGCTTTGTTTTTGATCCACAACTTATTTCAAACCAACAGGTATAAATAACCTAAAGTCTTCCATTCATACCACTTTTATTAAAACATATCTTTTGATAAAACTAAATTCATTACAGCTATTATTATAAGGCAACCTCTTAAGAAGGAGGGTCGACTAATCTTATTCATATTGAAATTATTATTACGAGTATTTTTGAATCTCAGTAGTGTGAAAAAGTAACAAATTCTAAAGCAGATATATTATGTCAAAGTTATATATATATAACTATTTGAAAATTCAACTATGTTTATTCTCTAGTAATAATGGGAACTAGCAATAAAAAATATTTGAAATAACTACCTCAAGTTTGAGATCTATGCCTGTGATTTAAAGTATCTTATAAAATTAAACGTTCCACGACATAATTATATGTGTATAACAGAGTATAGAGCAAATCTGGCTTTTGCGATATATTCCAGAAAAGCTCAAGAAACTTCTTAAACATTGACAAATTCTGTAATAATTGCATTTGCACACATATATCTGCATTGCAGAAATAGAAAGTAGTAATTAAATATAAAGTATAGTAAACAGAGCCAGAAATGAATGTTAGTGTGAATAATTATTAGCTACGGATAGGCATTCATTCTTTATAAACTCAGTTTTACTTGCAACAAAATGAATGGTAACTAATGATGTGTTGATAAGTGCATCGACTATTAAAGTACAATGCGATGGACAAAATACTAATTTCTAATTTAGCTTGCAGCAACTTTCAAAGGCGACGACGGGGCGTAATTAAAACCCTTTTTTTTCCTCCCTTTCAGAGTCAAGCAATATCCTATGTCCTACTTCCACTTACTGGTCCATATTGGAAAATAAAAGTGCCAGCTATCTACACGCTAGCTTGTTTACTAGACGGCGTGGGAAACTCATTTTAATTTCCCGCGTTATTTTTTTCTCTTTGTACCTACTAACCTTAATTTCTAAGGGTAATTTTTATTTTTTATTTCTAACGATTTTAACATTAAGTTTCTGTTATTCAATTAGGATTTGTATTATAATTAATCTAGTTTTCTTACTTTCTTATGGTACATAAAAGATGAACCAACTAGAATACATTCAGAAAAGTAATGACATTTTAAATTAATTTGATGAAAAATTTAATATTATTATCATCAACAACACAATTCTTAATTTGCTTACAAAATAATTTAATTTAAAAATATATAACATTCAACTAATATAAAAAACATCCAAAAATATTATGAATCTCTCCCTTTTTATTATTTTCTTTCTCTATACCATTTTTCTATCCTCTTCAACTACTAACGTAACTTTTTAGTCCACTTGTCCACCCTGGCTCACCATCTCCATAAGATCCGCTTAAAAATGATTTAATTCCCATGATACCTTTTGGCATAAAATGAGCTAGATACAACAGAAGCCAGCCGAAATTCACTGCCAGTAATAATTATACATTACAACCAATATGACTGATTTCTTGAGCCGACCCCAAATGTATTGTGGAGAAAGACTTGATGTTTTCGTTAGAAAATTGGCTGCTACCATCCATATAAATCTGCTACCATCATACTACCGTTGCGTTGATTACAGAGATGGTCTCAAGTATAAAAATAATACTATCAACATTTCAAGTTAAAAAAATGCAAGAAGATTTTCTGCACAAGTATCAGTAAGATCAATTTAGTTTTCTACGACGTTTTATTTCGTCTGTGTTCTACAGTAAGCCGCTGTTAAGATTTTCGTTTCTCATACGATTGTCGATGTTAGTAGTAAACTCGAACACTTCATTTTTATAGCTTAATAAAATTTTACTACGTTAGTTCGGAATACTGATTTTTATTAGCAAATATATTTATTTGGATAATTGTATGCTTCTATAGTAATAATACAGTTTCTTTGGAGTAAAAAATATACACATATGGCCGATCTTTAGTTGCGTTATTTTTCTTGAGAAAATGTTGAGCTTGTATATTGCTTATAAGTAAATGCATAAACTATATAATAAATGTATAGACACAAAATACAAAGTTATATATGTATTATACAAGCACAGGATCACCAAATTTTATGTCATTGAACGTATGTACGTGTGACAAAAAAATGTTAACAATGCATATTCCTTATTTTGTTCTATGGTTAAAATAATATAGGTATCTAAAAATCTAATTGACACCTGACACCTGTGTTTAAAATTTTATTTAAATCTGAGATCTTCTCTGCTAAGTGTAAGATAATCTGATATACTTCTTTCTCCTTCTGATTATTTACTTACATGAAAGAAGATCCCAGCAACTGTAAATGGTCTATAATGTAATGTAGACCTCTTTCGATCTCGACTATAAGATAACTTTCTTTGAGGAATCAGTAAAGTAATTTTTATATGACACCTATTACCTACTACGTAAATTCAAAAACTAACAGGCGATATAATCGAATCGAATTCTAAAACAATATCGAGGCGACCATAGCCAATTTGCCCTAGGTGATTAAAAACAATCACCGAGGGTAAGTACTAACGGCGCGGTCAATACCTAATATATGGGTACTAGACCACTGATAAAATTACATAAAACGAAGAAACTTTAATGAGTCAGGTCGCGTAGGAGTTAATTCAAAAACATAAAGTGATCATTTTGGCCTTACATCAAGTATTGATGATTAATCCTTTTTGGTCTATCATTTAATAGCGGCCCACGTGTTGAAAGAAAATAGAACATGAAAGGTCAACGAGGATTTACATTATTTGTAACGTTATTTTTGGGAACGTTGTAATAACGTTCCCAAAAATAACGAAGATATAAAAATTCCGTTATGATAATATACATTATATATATAATACAAGTGGTTTTCCTTCTGAAACCAATCCCAAACACGAAAAATGAACGTTATTAAATTCTTAAAGCTTCATGTGATTTGTCAAAGTAGCCTCTAGCTACCTAATTATAAATGCACATAACGTAAATATCTGTGTGATATTTTTGTACATGGATATTTTATAATTAAATTGAAAATAATTACTTTATCGATAAACGAAAATTCTGCGAACATAGTAATATAGGAAAGATGTATTTTCTTGTAAAGTTCATTCAAATGAGCTAATCTTGACAGCTACTCAGCGATTTGGAAATAAGTAATGTTTGTGTTAGCTGGTGTTAGTTTAAGAAGGTTAACTTCAAAGATTTTTTTTTGGTTCAAGAGCCATACAAGCAGACAGGCATCTGGCGGCGAATCATTACTGAAGAGTAACAATTGTGTGGACACCTTTTAACCTATCCGCCATCCCTCCCAAACAAAAACATCTATTTATTGAGTCGAATATTAACAGCCTTTGTAAAGAATTTTTTTAACATGTTGAAACTGAAATCTTTGCTAAAGGTTGTGACTTGGTTAAACAGCTGTAGCTACTGGTCTATATTCTACAAGTCCTTTTTTTACGTGTAGAAACCCCCTTTGGCCGTCATCACCCCGCCGGGTTTTCGCAGCCACACTCAGGACACTGATATGCGTGCCTCCGCCGCCCGGTTCGCCGGTGGCGGATTAGGTCCGAGTGGAGGTCGTCCTCCGTGGCCGTCTCCGCCACCTCCTTCTGCGAGATGACGTCTTCGCAATATTCCACAAGCCTACATAAATGCAGGTGAAGCGGTGGACAAGACTGCACGTTTGGCCTAATGGTTTAAGTGGTCGCCACGTCGCTTCCTACTGCGCCAATAAAATTGTTGTGGGTTCATATCCTACACGGGATGCCACTTTGTGTGATTCTCAAATTGTTATTCTGAGTCTGGGTGTTGTGTCCGTTTCTTGTATGTTTGTACAGCCCCCCGCAACAAAGGATTATATTTCCAATGCGGGAGTTATCTTTGAAAAAAATGTTAGTACACATAATATTAAATAATATATTATACTTTTATTAGCCTTAAAAAGAAATAGTTAAAATGCAGATGCGACCTCTCAAAATGTTTATTCAACACATTTTTATATAACCAGTCCTATGTGTTTTGCCACAAACATGGCAAATCGGATGTCATGGCACGATATTAGGCAATTTGGCAAGCCCCTCGTGCACAAGTTTCATCCAAAAGTGCATTGGAAGTGAGCTACGATAGGAAATGGTACTGATAAAAAACTAGATTCTCAGCAAATACGCGTCAAATTCATAAAGATTATTTTTATTTTGTGCTGGTGTATGTAGTAAATTATATTTTCGTACACTGTAAAATATTCTTGCTTTCCAATGGTAGAAATAAACAGTTTTGTTATGGAGTTTCCGGAGCAAAAAGCGAATGGTAAAAAACACCCTATTCTTTAATTATTTTTTTTTTCTATATTTAAGACTGCCAAAGTGACTCTATTCTGCCTGATGGAGAGCATGAATAGAATCCAGGAGTAGGGGTCACCATTCTCATTGTGAAGGTAAGCAATGTAGCATGGTGACCCACACCATTACGGCCTGGACAGATGTTTCTGCATCGTTCGCCCGGCCTCTGGAAGCCGGGAGAACGATGCATAATGATTGTGCCTCTGGTCTTACACTCACAAACACAACCAACCAGCAAGAATTGCTGTCATTATTAGGATGGTCTTCTGTGTGAGGGTAGGACTGTCCCGATCAAGCCGGCCCATTCGCTCTAAAATCAGCGTGGTTCTACTACCTAATATACTGATATACCTAATAAATATATTGAACATTAGGAACCTGTGTGCTGTTTGGCTACCACTATCATAAAATATAATATAAATTAAATAATATACACTTTATTAATTTATGATCGTAACTTTATTATTTTATATCTCAACGCAAATTTTTCTTTATGTGCCCTTGGTTGGCGAGATTTTCTTTACGACATACAAACTAAGTAAAAGAGGCTTGTAACAAAAACGGAACCCTAATTTCATCAAAATAGCTGTAGTACCAAACACAAATGTTTCTTATCTTTCTTATCTGGTTGTTCAGTAACAATTTGAAGGGTCCGTGGGGAATATGTCACAATCTACGGTCTTCAGTGACTAATTGGCCTTTCTTATCATGAAGTGGTTGGAGATCGGACAACGTAATATGACGTAACCCAAAACGAGATCAAGGTCAGAACAAAAAGGGGTTTCGTAACATAAAAAGCCAAATGAAAGAATCTTAATAAAATAAGATGTATTGCAGATTTCTTTAATCCTCGAATGTAGCATCCTAAACTTGTAATTAAAACTCTCAACATTTTTATATATCACTAACAGAAAAGAACATTCTAATCTTCTGAAATTAATTTTAGAATATGTATATTAATAGCAGGTCAGTAAGCTGTGCAAGTGGTCCATATTAAAGGCAAAGGAAACCCTCTAATTGGATCAGTCAAAGCAAACCATATCAATTCACATAAAGAAAAACAGCTCAATGGTCCGTCAATAAGTTCTGAGGACGTTACATTTCAATAAACTGACCGCAAACCTCAACAAATTTGGTTAACTTGGCCCAAACATATACGGATATAAATATTCCAGATGTCTCCACTATAGCGTCGGTTGTAGGACCGAAAGGCAATAAGTAGCTAAATTTATGTAAGTACGTTCAACTGTATTTGTTGATTCCGATTTGGTTATTTGGGGTAATCATATAATTTGTATTATTCTAGTTAGAAGCATGTATAAAATAAATACTATTTTTTACATGCTGCTAACTTCTAAACCAACGCTATTAATTACTGAAATATTATGTATATGATAATTCACGTGATTATAAAGGTACATATTAGATATCTTTTTATTTTATTAAAATAGCAAGATATTAAAATTTCTTTAAAGATAGTGGAATCTCAAAAAATCCACCTATTGCCTTATTTACTTCTAAATAATTTTATTATTTTTTTGGCCAGTATTTATAACTTCTTAAGGAGAAACTTTAGTCCAGCAAGTCTATGAAAGTCTATGTAGTCGATGATATTTAGATTAAAATTGATGAAATTTTTATTCAATTTACTTTTATTTTTACAAAAACACAATCTGTGATGTAACATAATATAAATGTAAATATTTGAAGTACATTATGTTAATATTTGAAGAAAGCAACAAACTGCTTAATACTGTGATCCAAGATGGCAGGCATTCTATTTACTAACCCGGTGCATAATTAGAGCTTATACATAGTTAATTTGGTTTAACGCCTGTGGTCAGGTGTAGTGAGCCATCAGAAGCCGATTACTGAGTTGGCTACCTCAGTTTGTGTAAGATACATGTGTTTCGGTAAACATGTAATAATCTTTAATGGTAATATTGTTTGGTTTACCTGAGTTAGTAATAGACTAGATGTTTATAGTACTAATAAATTTTATGCAGACACCCTTGTTGCAATGTATGCCAGTAACATTTAAAATAATATTTTCTACCATTAGTTATAATTAACCTAGTAATAAAAAGGGAGAACTGAAGTTCTCTGAACCAGTTTTCAAGACACTATTTTGAATTCTTTCAATTACCTAAGTAGGAAACCTGTTTTCTTGCGGTTTTTTTTATTCTCTCTAACCTCGAAACTGTCGAAGTTCCATACCCCCGTTTGTGTCATAATCTACTTCTTTAGGGGTAACATTTGTTAAAAACATGTTTAGTTAGTTTTTAGGGTTCCGAAGTTTATGACTCGGAACCCTTATAGATTAGTCATGTCCGTCTGTCCGTCCGTCCGTCCGTCCGTCTATTTTTATTTGGGGTACCCAATGATATTATAAATCATTGGGGGTACCTCCACGTAAAGAGGGGATGTTTTTTTTTCTCGCGGCTAACCCATTATGTGGGGTATCATTAGATAGCTCATCTGAAAACAATAATGAGTTTCTAATAGAATTTTTTGGTTTAGGTATCCGTTTGGGATCCAATATCCAAAAAATCTGGGAAAATTTGCGATAGTGGTCCATATAATGAACTTTAAAGGAAAACTATAACGGATTAGATGACTTTGTTAGTTCAGGAGTTATAGAGGCTTAACTTTTACAATGCGTTTACTTGGAAAACGTCATACTAAATTAACGCATTTTATCCAATAAATAATTATTATGTTTACATAATATGTAAACATAATAATTATTTATTGGATACGATTTCTAAACCACGTACCATTATGGGTGACTGAGGAACCCTTTCCTGTGCGCACTTTTTTAATATGAATGGAGTTAAATTTGTGAAAAAAACCTTTTTAGTTAGTTTTTTAACGTGAAATGGATAATATTTGTTAAAACGCTTTTTAGTTGGGTTTTCAGCATGGAAGACATTAGCTGACAAAAACCAAGTATATTGTTCCAGTAGTTAGGTTCTGCATTGATGACTTTATTAGGGCAAGAAATATACGTTTAAAGTCCTCTTTTGTAAATACACTTCTATGTCGCTAGACCGACTTCTCCCGGGGTCCACAGCTTTCTTCCTCGGGGGATTATAGTTTTTTTTTTGTTATATAAGTTTGCTGCCAAAATGGGAAGCATGAGCAGAATCCAAGAGTGGTGGTCAACGTCCTCACTGCCAATGTGGACAATGCAACACGATGACCTATAACACGGTCCAGGTCTTCCGCAGAGTACTTGAAACTCGACACCAGGTTAGTTTTCAGTGGAAACAGCACGTTCTTCTGGTTCAGGAATCCAAAACAATATTTCACTACGTCAAAAAGTACCAAGTTTATAGACACATGATAATACTTGAGTGTTCGAATTTACTTTATAAACTGTTCTACGATAGTACAGTAATTACAGTTTCGGGTAAGTTGTCAGGCATAGATAGACGGCAATTCGGTCTGATGGTGAGCAATTACCGCTATTGTTGTCACGACCACGATACACGATACCTATAGTTTAACGCCATCTAGCACACTCAAACTGAACTACAGTAATGTCTATTGATTCTATATCCCGCAATTTAAGTTCGTTTCTTCATATTTCAACTTTTGAGTGCAGTCTGTTATTATGATTGTATGTAACGCTACACGCTAAATAACAAAACACATTTAAATGATATTTGATACACAGTGATTCTAGAGAGTGTTCTGAGTGCAATTCCAACTAATCACACTTTCCCCCTTCCTCTAAAGGATAACACCTGCTATCCTTGGAAGTCACCGCTTTAGAGTTGTGGAAATACACACTAGAACTAAACGGTTTGGCTCTTCTTTCCTGTGCCAACCAATTAAAAACTGGAATTCACTACCAGCTCACGTGTTTCCCTCCCATTATGATCCCTGGTCCTTTAAGAGGGGCGTGAAAAGGCATCTCAGAAGGCCACCACAGTGTGAGTCGGCATCGCGACTCTAGTTGCATTTGCAAAGACTGTGATGGCTTCCACTCCTGGATTCTACTCATGGCTTCCATCAGGCACAGTAGAGTCTCATAAGCAGCTTTCCAAACAAAAGAAAAACGAAATAAATAGAAATTCCTTTGTACGACAAATTTATTCTACTATACACATTACTTTCATTAATGTGGGAGCACGGAGTAACAACATTATTATTTCACCTGCCCATCTTTAACCTTAAGTTTCTAGGGCAATGAACTGATATTTATCTTAAGGAGAAAAAAAAACACTCGAGAAGTTTCGTTCTTATTACTCTCATCAACCATTTTACTTATTCAAGACTACTCTCATCCGTCTTAACCAAAACCTACGTTGCTGTTACGACACTAATAGATAATAATAGCCTGTTTTTTCAAACTAAAACACTTTTGTAGAAAGCTTACAATTTTCTTGACCCAAAAAAAAGGACAAAATACGGGGCAAAAGTCACCAAATTGTGTTCGGAAACTGCGTTATACATTTATAACATTTCTGTTATCCCTTACAAAGGTCTTATCTTCATTGGTTCCTTGAGGGCGGCTTCATAATGCGACCTTAGGTTCGTGACACACAAAGTGAACTGTGTCATAATTCTCATAAAATTAAAAGTTCCTACTTGGGATCGGTGGTAGCTGGATTTTAACCAACTAGTATTATCATTTTTAATTCATACCATTCAACATTATACAAATAAAATTATTAGTACTGTTGGGGTATGTATTGATCGCGTTAATATCCATTTTGACAATGGACGTTATTCATTGTTTTATATCGTTGATCAGTATAACTGAAATATTTGTTTTAGTATACACTGATACTCGTATAGTTTATCTTGTTTTGTTAGCATGGTGCAAACAAAACTAAGTTTCACATAGAAAGTTTCAAGTAAGAAGAATTCAGAAGAAGCTCATTTAGAATAGGTTCTAAATCATTAGTAAACTTATTTTTTTAATTATTAAACATACTATAAAATGTTAAATATGAATTTTAACCAAAATATACATATCAATGGCTACAAATATTTGAATTTAACAGAAATAAAACTTGTGAATATAACAAGGGATTCACACCCTAGGGATTGGGTAACAATATAACTTGAGTTTTCTTTCCTACTTCCTGGAGTTGTATTGGATACGTGATAAAGTGAAAGCAACATAATACTGATAAAGCTAATTTAATAATTCAATCTACTTCCAAAATCCATTAATGGGTCATATAGATTAGATTAGATTAGATTAGAATATACTTTATTGTACACCAATTACATTGTTGTTTTTATACAAATGTTACAAGTAGACATGTACAATGGGCGGCCTTATTGCTAAAAGCAATCTCTGCCAGGCAACCTTTGGATGGACAGATCGACAGGAGATATAAGTAAACAAAGGGTAGTTACGGTGTTTTGGAGCTACGGGGGCAATTACATATACATAGAATTAAATACATACAATACATAAATATATAAACAACATAAATATATAATAATAATAACAGTGGAATCTTGTAGTCATTTACAACTAATGTGAGCATAGGGTACCTACAAACTTAAGTAATGATGTTTGACCATATTCTTAAATGCTGTCAATGTTTGGGCACGTCTAATGGATATCGGCAAGGCATTCCATAATCTAATAGCCTGTACCGTAAAAGATTTGTCATAGAATGTGGTATTATGGCTAGGTACCATTAGCTCCAGAGTTTCCGACGACCTTAAGGATTTCAGATGTGTGTCACTGAGGAACATAAAACGTTCCTTTAAGTATGGTGGGGTAAATGGATTGAATAATATGCTGTAAAGCATAAAAAGAATATGTGAATTCCGGCGAAGTCGAATTGGGAGCCACTTGAGCAATTTGCGAAATTCGGTCACATGATCATATTTGCGTAAACCAAATATAAATCTAATACAGAAGTTTTGAAGGCGCTCAAGTTTATCAAGCTGCTCCTCGGTGATATCGAGATAACTGACATCAGCGTAATCAAGTATAGGAAGGAGTAGGGACTCAACTAGCGCAATTTTAGTAGCCGTAGGTAGAAAGTTGCGAAGTCTTCGTAGAGATCCCGCTGACGCAAATACTTTCCTACTAATTTCACGTATTTGGGGGGCCCAGGATAGCGTGCCATCAATCAGTATTCCCAGACTTTTGACGCAAGTACTAATCGGAAGAATCACGTCGTTAAATTTAATGTTTGGCAATGCAGACCAATCTATTTTCGAATGCATCCTGGAACTACCGACAACAACGACTTTGGTTTTTGATGGATTGACAATAAGTCCATACTGGGTGCTCCATTTACACACCCGCGCCAAATCCAAATTCATAACAGCGAAAGCTTCCGATAACTTATTTAATGGTGCTTGCGTATATATTTGAAGATCATCTGCGTAAAGGTGGTAGGATGAGAGTAATGATTTAGAAATAGAATTTATAAAAACGGTGAAAAGTAAAGGAGATAAAACGCCACCCTGCGGTACTCCAGCAGTCGTATTACACCACGAGGAAAAGGATTCCTCAACGCGCACACGCTGCCTTCGCCCGAACAGGTAACTACGAAACCACTCAATCACTGTTGGAGATATGTTAATAGTGTGTAAGATGCCCAATAAGATGTCGAAGTCTACCGTATTAAACGCATTGCTGAAATCGAGCAGGGAGAG
Organism: Phragmatobia fuliginosa; assembly: GCA_932526445.1. Taxonomy (NCBI): domain Eukaryota; kingdom Metazoa; phylum Arthropoda; class Insecta; order Lepidoptera; family Erebidae; genus Phragmatobia; species Phragmatobia fuliginosa. The sequence continues at coordinate 20,714,154 of OW052061.1, forward strand.
TATTGTCAGCTTACTGTGCTCCATACCTATCCTGATATCATCAGTGACATTGACCAGCGCGCTTACTGTGCTATGGCCTGTACGGAAACCCGATTGATAGGGGTTGAGTAGATTGTTCTTCATTAGGAAAGAAGTGAGTTGAGTGTGAACGAGTCGTTCTAATACTTTGGATAGAAAGGACAATACGGAGATTGGACGATAGTCAGAGAAGGATGAAGGATTAGGTTTTTTCGGTAGGGGGACAATCTGTGCTTCTTTCCAAGTGTCGGGAAATACGCTATTAGTTAGGGAGTAGTCTAGGATGTGACACAAGACAGGAAGGATTTCATCAACAATAGGTTGAATCATATTTCGACTTAGGCAGTCACTTCCAACAGCATTGGAAGCTATGGACATTATACACTTCTTAACATCACAAGCAGTAATCTGACGAAAAAAGAACGGTGGAAAGTCAGGAGCCGGAAGTGATGAAAGATATTGTAAGGTATTAGTTTTACAGGTTTGACTGTAATTAGACGAAGAAGAGAAATGCATGTTTAAGGAATTAATATCAAGTGTTTTAGGAACTGATTGAGATTGTGATTTTCCAACTCCAAGAGATCTGAGAAATTTCCACACCTTCCCTGGGTCTCCGTTCTCGACCGAGTTGTGAATATATTGGCGTTGGGCTTTCCTACAAGCTTTACTGCAGAGATTTCGTATGGTTATATACTTTTCTCTATTAGTTGTAGTGGGACGAGTTTTGAACCTACTTTTTGCAAGTGACTTTTTCGATATCAAAGCTTTTATTTCGGCAGTAAGCCAAGGTGCAGGTAGATGCTTAATTTTAACATTACGGATTGGAGCATGTACATCGTAAAGACACGTCAGCTTACCACTGAATATATTCACCTTGTCATTAATACAGTCTGCAGATAAAAGAGAACTCCAGTCAATTATGCTGGCGTCATGTCGAAGTTTATTGAGGTTCATGTTACTGAAATTGCGCTGCTTAAGAATTTTAGGCTTGAGTTTGGGAGGACGTAGTTTGTACGAGAGAAATATCAAGTCATGATATGAAAAGTCATCCGCTGAGCATTGACCATGCTTAGCGACTAACTGAGCTGAGGAAACAAGAATAAGATCGAGAAGAGAAGGAGTACAGTTAGGAAAATTATGAGTTGCATTTAAAGGCAAGATCGATAAGTTGCATGACTCAACAATACTGGTGAAGATGGAAGTACGGGTGTCCGATTTAAGTAAACATGTGTTAAAATCTCCCATAATGATTGTATGACTGTAAGAAGGTGCAAGACGTTCCAGAAGCTTCTCAAAAGAAGAGAAAAAGTTAATGCGTGAAGAAGGACAGTAATAGACTCCTAACAGGAGTTTGCTGTGGAATAGCTCTAATTCTAGAAATAAGTGTTCTCCGGCATTTGGTGGAGGTGGCTGAATTGATAGATCTACAATATGATAGGAGATGCTTTTCCGTAGATAAATGGCAACTCCACCACCTGCGCCCTTAGCACGATCATTTCTGATTAAGTTAAAATTTGGAAGCGAGTAAGATGTTGAAGGGAGACATGGCTTAAGCCATGACTCGGAAATAAGAATTGCATGGATATTCTTACAGTCAAAATTAGTCAGCATCTCTGGGAAATGTGCCGGAATACTTTGGGCGTTTACGTGGACTACATTAAAATTCCCAGGTACATCGGAAAACTGTGACTTTAAAGTTTCAGACAGCGACGGTATACTGAGAAAGCTACAGTTATGACTAGTAGCTGACTTAAAACTGTCTACATCGCTGTCATCGTTTGTGCTTGACATAGTAACAGAATTAATAAAATAAAAAAATAACTATATATAAAAATGGAATAAATAATAAAAAAATAAAAAAATTACAATACAAATGTGTAAAAATAAAAATAGCAATTTGACCATCTGCCAGCTGCGCTGTAAGACAAAATAATGTGTATTGAAATGTATACACTTAAATTTCTTAATAGCGAAAAAAGTAAAAAATAAAATAAAAGAAACCAAAAAAAAAACATCAAACAATAACAATAAACATTGAACATAGCCCCACCACCAGTCATCAATAACAGTAAATGTAAAGGAACTAATATTTAGAAAAGCAAATTATAATTAAACAGAAATATTAGAAAATTGCTTTTTTTTTTTTTTTTTACTTCGTAACATTTAAGAAGAAGATTTCTGAACGAACGTATAAGTGACTACGAGAATAACAAGAATGTCAAACTGACAGCCTCACTCACAGTAAGCGTATGAATGAAAGAGAAAAGGATGTTTATCATATTAGATTAAAATTACATGAGGTATTTCGAAAATTATAGGATTGAAGTGACAAAGATTTGGTTTAACTAACCGACTGTGCAGTCGGTAAGAACAGAATCGAAAACGTACAACTGTGCATAATGACCAGTGGTGCAACAAACAGAACTACATGGATGTTATTTTTTGCTTGCTGCCCGTCTTGTTTTAATGGTTGGCTTATCAGCTGGTATCTCCGCAGCCTTGTCGGGCACAAGTTGGCTTAGCTCACTCAAAGAGTCCACACGATGACGCGTTCCATCCGCCCCAAGTAAATAGACACGGCCCTCACGAGTCCAGCACTTGGATATACCACACTTCTCCCTTGCAGCCATGAAGAGCTTATGCCTAACGCGAGTCACGAACTCCGAAAGGGTTACACCAGATCCTTTTAGCTTGGTTTTTGTGAACCATATTTTATCTCGTATAGTTACAGATTGAAATTTGACAAGGATAGGCCGGGGCTTATCGGTGTTAGTAGCTCTCCCCATTCTATGGCACCGACGAATGTCCATGGTCTTAAAATCAGTGATCTTAAGTTTGTCTTTGATAACATTTACCACTGTTTGTGGAGTGTCCTCAGCCTTATCATCCGGAATACCATGGACCAGAAGCATTTTTCTACGGCTACGCATCTCTATATTGTCCACCTCCCTGGTTAAATACTCAATTTGGACACGAAACGCAGTAATGGTTTCCATTACAAAAGTTTTAAATGATATGAAATCTGTTGTTAGCGTACTTAAGTTGGGTGAGTTACCTGGATTCTTAGCAGTCTTCTGTAGCTCAGTTTCAAAGTTAGCCATCCGTTCCTCTATCCCAGACATGACCTCAGAAAAGGATTCCTTCAAGCCTTTCATCTTGCTAGTGGACTAATGTGACAATTATTCTTGAAGTGTATAAATCTCAGTTATAGGTGTTTATGAGAGGAGATAACACACAGCTGGTAGGTGATTTATGTTGACATAAGTAAATAATAGGAATATTACTTGAAATTAAAATTATACTATTTAATTTAAATTAAATTTTAGAGAGCAGTTATAATGTGTGCTAACAGTTAGGACTACCCTCTTAATTTCTGTACATATATATATATGTGCATATATATATATGTACAGACAATCTACTCCTTAGGGGATACAATACAGGCTTCTCACGCTTAAATACACAAAGGATTAAGCAAATGCGTATGTTTTATACGCATTTGCTTAATCCTTTGTGTATTTATTATTTATGCTAACATTTTGACAAATATAATTTGAGTTCCGCGAATCATTTATCAATGAATTCAAATTATTTTAATTTTGATTACAATGAACTTTCTCATTGGTCTAGTGGTTAGCGTAAGTTTTAGGTTCCATTTCCGGGTCGGGCTGTGTTTGGTTCTTTTTTATAAGAAATTTTCCATAGCAGCCAGGTGACGTTTCACGCCCGTGCATCGGAGGGCACGTTAAATCGTCGGCCTTGGTTGTTATGAACATCTATGGCAATCGCTCTTGGGAAGTCTGAGCCCTAAATATACCGACAACTACTTCGATCTTCCAATTTATGTCGCCCTCAGAGTCCGATGCCAGTCGCTCCATGGAAAAACTGATATTCAAGTAAAACCCGTTGGACTAGTAACCAATTCTAAATAGTCTAAGGAATTATAACGGCTATTAAGAAGTATTCCGTATTACGACTGCCTCGTTGGTCTAGTGGTTAGCGTATGCGGCTGCTGATCAAGAGGTCTCGGGTTCGATTCCCGGGTCGGATCAAATATTATTTGTGTGATTCACAAATATTTGTTTCGGAGTCTGGGTGTTTTCTATGTATAATATGTATGTATTTAAAAAAAAAAAGTATGTTTACGTATTTATATCAGTTGTCTAGTACCCATAAACACAAGCTCTGCTTAGATTGGGACTAGACGATGTTGTGTGTCAGATGTCCAAAAATATTAAAAAAAAAAAAAATAACTTTTAATATAACGGCGTGGTGTACCACCAACCTAAGTGAGGTGAGGCGAATGAATGCCCATTGAGCTATTGTCATTGTGAATCTATACAATTGTAAACCGAGGGATTTTGGCCTGTGTACTCAAGATACGAGGGTTTGTGACAGATTAATTAGGTTGGAGTTTATTTTGTAGGTCAGTGTTCCGTAAAAACCCATAGGACCTTAGCAATGACGTCATTGTGCAATGGAAATTACTTAAATATTATTTATATAAAAACGTTCTTTAAGAAATAAAAATGTAGCGTTGGTCTTTTCTCTGGCATTTGACTATCTGGGTACAAAATTTCATTTAGTGCAGTGGTTTTTGAGTGTATCGCGAACAGACAGACAGACAAGACAAGACGTGGCGTAGGACTTTATTTTATAATATGTAGTGGTTTTCTACAAAAGTGGCTCAATTACAATTTTACTAATAAAGTTTAGTTTTTTGTTTCCAGTTCAAGTTAAGGTGGTTATTAAATTCGATCAACAGTACTCAAAATAATAAATAAATAAATGAATATTTTCAGATATCTTACACACAGCGTCATCTAGTCTCCACACTAAGCAGAGCTTGTAATAAGGGTACTGAACAACTGATATAATACATAAAAATACTTTTGTAAATACATATAATACATAGAAAACACAGACTCCGAAACAATTTTTTGTAAATCACACAAATATTTGGTCCGACCCGGGAATCGAACCCGAGACCTTTTGATCAGCAGCCGCATACGCTAACCACTATACTAACAAGGTAGTCAACTCACACAATTACGTCGACTTAAATAATTTTAATGATCATTTATTGAAACCGTTTATTTTTCAAAGGAATATTTCTTACTTTATAAAATTATATGTACCATTAAAGTGAACTCTAATTATAATTTATTCAGATAAAAAACACTTAGAATAAACTACATGCTATTGAAGACATTACTTTTAAAAGCACTTTTAACCCGCCATATTGGAACGGGATAATTTATATATGGCAGTTTCCACTTCACCTAACTCTAAATTGATATAGAATCACTGAATTTTGTATAACCTGACATAAAACCATTGTCGTAATCCTAAAATAATGTAACATAATCTCAATTACGGTACAAAAGCTCATCTCGCCTTCCTCGTCATACAACGGCACAGCGGACATAAAGATAACAGCTCACTAGACCGGCCACCATTAAAACGCTGGCTATTACCACTTACAACGTTTTTCGCACCCGACCCGAATCTCATATACACCTAATATAAACGATGAAGGTGTAACAGTAATCGTTTCAAACGAATCGAATGCAATTCACAATCGATTTAGTCCGAACATTATGTTACTTTACAATACGGATTTGATTATTATCGATATCACCGTACGGATGTGTGATTGGTGCTGTAAAACTGATACGATAGCTTTATTTATTTTTAGCTTAATTTATGAGGGTAGGCCCACATTCTGTTTTTACAGCTGCTGTTGAAATTGTAATCTAATAATAATTTTATTTTTATTCATATTCATGACGGTGTTTTTAACAGTAGTGTACTTAAATGAAACAAATAATGAAGCCGAAGAATAAATAAAAAGCGAACATTTACCCATTGTAGCTGCTTAGAATTTTATAGAACTCTATTATTATTGTAATATAAATCAATATAATAACTATAAATATACTACAGACGTCTATTAGGCCTAAAAATAAGTAAAACCTTCACTGTGGTAATTAAAGTCAAACAGAAACACATAAGAACTTATTATTCTAGTTATGCAACGATCCTTTTATTTTTTGTATTAATTTGTTTTTACATATCTATATTTTTATAAAAGATAAACAGCACTAGTCAATTTAATATTATCTTGTGGGTTATATGCATCACTAGATGACACCAATGTCTGTCATAATTTTTTTTAATTATTATCTAAACTATATAGTTTCAGACGCATTCCACAAATGAACAGCATTTTTTATTTAACGAATTAACTTAGTAATACGTTTTTTTTTCATTTTATCAAGCCTATTTATTCCTCAATTCTGATATGAAAAAAAGTCAAGACACGTAAGAAGTCCGAGTTCCCGATATCCACTTGGGCTGAAAATATTTTGCTTACCTACTTACTCAACCATAGCATAGAGTCTCGGCCTGTTTTTCGGCCCAATGACTTTGGATATTAAATTTGCAAAGTTACGCGATAGTTCGCAACTTTATCGACTTATTAGCCAAAGTTATCTTGCGAATGCAAGCCTTTATCTACTTACTGGATATAGCTTATACTTCTGGTAATTAAACTTGCGTAGAATGTAGTAAGTTGAAGATGCTCACTTGATTTATAAATGACTTTGTAGAGGTAGCTGTTCACTGAAATGAAATTTACATTATCACTAGCTGATGCCCGCGGCTCCGCTCGCGTCCTAGGACTATGAAAAATAGATGTTGGCCGATTCTCAGACTTACTGTATATGCAAAAAAAATTTTCATAAGAATCGGTCAAGCCGTTTCGGAGGAGTATGGGAACGAACAGTGTGACACGAGAATTTTATATATAAGATAAACATCTTAGAAACGTACTGATTCAAATTTACGTTACGAATATTAAATATACAGATTAATAGTGGTGAATTACTACAATAATTAATGTGCAATTTTTCGTTGAAAGAGTTTAAATACACATCTCAGGCTGAAAATATTTCAATATCCCTACTAATATTATAAATGCGAAAGTAACTCTGTCTGTCTCTCTGTTACGCTTTCACGCCTAAACCACTGAACCGATTTTGAAATTTGTTATGAAGATAGAACTGAACTTGGGAAAGGACATAGGCTACTTTTTACCGCGATAACCGACATACACGCGAGCGGAGCCGCGGGCGAAAGCTAGTAAGTTATAAATAAATGCTAAGGTTAAGGAAAATCTTTGTCATGAAGCTATAATGCCAAAAGAACGGAATCATAGTGAACTGAATCTAAAACATCTAGCATCCTCAGTTACACTATGGGTGATTTTAAATATATTTTAGGGATGATCAATGGATATTCTTGATTAGTTTATTAATAGAAAAACTTAAGCAATTGTTTTAGACAGTTTAGAAAATTATTATTTTTACTTATCTTTAAATCAACTTAAGTAAAGCATATATATGATTCAATGATGTTTCACAAAGGTCCACGTTCTTCACCTATGGTACGAAAATATTTTGGCTCGAAAAATCGTTGAGTATGTGTTACGCAAGTCCCGTGGGAGTGACTCGGTATTTGAATGTAAATTTGGTTAACGAGCGGGTTACAACCGTAAGGATTATGACAAAATGTAACATTTGATCCATAAGCATTTTTTTCTCTTGTGTAATAATTAAATAGCAATATTGTTTGTGAACATTTTGAGTGAAAATATTTATGAATCGAATACGTTGAACGTTATTTTTTTTACTAAATCATTTTATGGCATCTTTGTACATGACACGTAAATGAAAATCATCATCAGCCTATCGCAGTCCACTGCTGGACATAGGCCTCTCCAATTGCACGCCACTTGGTTCGATTCATTTAAAAAGTATGAACTTGCGTTTTTGAATTAAAGAATTTGAAAACAATTTTGGAAAATTCAGAGATATTATGTACGAGGATGGTGAGGATTGTCTTAGATTCTATTCTTCCTTTCCATTAAGCAGAGTGGAGTCCCTTTGGTAAACTTAAATACAAAAATAGTACATTGTTCACCGAGGGAGGAAAGGAACCGATTACTAGCGAGGGAGCAGTTTGTGGCCCGAAGGCGCAGCCTAGGGCCACAATACTCCCGAGGTAGGAATGGGACTTTCACCCAAGTGCTACACAGTGCTTTATACTACACCTGTGAGGAACATTTAAAGTATTTATAAAATAAAATCAAAACGTAAGACACCATGTAAGACACAATTTAGCCACAGTATAAAGAAACATACAGAAGGACGACGCCTTTGATCTCGTGGTAAATGCCGGCAACGTCTAGACATTGTCGCAACTGCTAGGGTTGTCTCAAGTAAACAATATTTATTATTTTAGATTAGGAATATTTATATATTTTAGAACAGGAAAGGCCTGTTATCAAATCAAATCAAATCAAATCAAAAATTTGCAACAATGTTGCCGGATTAGTCTGAAATTTGGTATTCTAGTTTCAAACATATGTATTTTAATTTAAAGAAATATCCGGATTTGGATATCTTGAATTTGAAAAAGTTGTTATTTTCATAATCGTCAACCCAAAAAACCTCAAAATTGACACTCATAACTATATTTTTTTAAATAATGTCCTCCATGTTGGATCTAGTACACTTGCACGTAGCTATGAAAAAAAAATCCGCGAAAGACACTTGATCTCATTTTTATTTTCAGGCACCTCGCAAATCTTAAAAATTACACCCTTGTCGAAAAATTTGCAAATTTTCGTCGGCGCCATCTTGGATTTTCATTTCAACCCTATAATCGTATTTAGTGACTTCGTAAACCATGGACATGATACCCATGTCGAAAAATTTGCAAATTTGAGTAGGCGCCATCTTGGATTTTCATTTCAACCTCATAATCGTTTTTAGTGACTTCGTAGACCATGGACATGATACCCATGTCGAAAAATTTGCAAATTTTAGTAGGCGCCATCTTGGATTTCCATTTCAACCCCATAATCGTTTTCAGTGACTTCGTAAACCATGGACATGATACCCATGTCAAAAAATTTGCAAATTTTCGCCATCTTGGATTTTCATTTCAGATGACGACTTGCAATCTTCCACAACACACGTCATATGCATCATTTGAATTATTTTCCAAAATAATAATATTTTAAAGTGACACACGACAGCCCTGAAAGTTGTTTCCCGAGCTGCTAACACTGTAAATGTATGCAGCTCGGGGCAGCCGTTCCCCCGTCTCACCCCTCACGCCCCGCACGATTGCCCTGTCTAGACGTCTTCGTGGGACGACTGTATGTGATTTAGCTTAGAATTTGACATAATATTTATAAATATTTCACGCTTCTTTTGTTTTTTTTTGTTCTTCACAAAAGGATGTCAATGGCACGGAGATTCCATATTTAAATTATATGAAAACTCTTTGGGCAGGCGCGCGCCATAGATAAGATAACACATGAGAAATGAAAATTCATACAACTTTCTCTCCCGCTAAAACACGTTAGAAATGGATTTTCATACATTTTTTCCTCCCGCTTATTTAGGTCAAGGAAAAGACTAACTTTCTCTTTTCATTTTCAGGGAATATTGACTACTGTTCCGATCAGGTGTAGTATAAAATAGTTTTCCATTATTACAGCGGTAGACCTTGATGTGTTGCTAGGAATTCTATGATTTTATTTTATTGGTCATAGAATACCTCATCCTCCTAGCCATTATTCCCAAGTTTATTTGGGGTTGGCTACTAGTTCAACCGGTTTTACCTGAAGGCAGTTTTTCCACGAAGCGACTGGCATCGGACCTCCGCAACCCTAAGAGTGAACTGAAATTCGAAGATTGAACTAGTTGTCAGTATATTTGAGGGCACTGATTTCCCGATAACGATTGTCATAGATGTTCATGACAACCGGGACCGACGGCTTTACGTGCTCTCCGAGGCACGGGCGTGAATCACCGCCAAACTTCCAAACTCCGGGCAGCTATTAGGAATTTCCTAAGAAAATCCCAAAAACACTTTTTTGGCCCGACCCGGGATTTAAACCCGAGACCTCTTGATTAGCATAACATTTGAAATCTACACAAATTGATACAACAGAAATGTCGGTTTGTAATATGAAATAAATAGCTTTTAATTAATGCATATAAAACTATATATAGTACTTACCTTAAAAAATATTTTTTTTAATTTTCGAGGTCCTTCGGACTATCTGTCTATCTGTTCCGAATACCTGATGAAATAAGGAGTAACATAGGCTTATTTTTGGAACGGAGTTCCTTATTGCGCGTTGCGAAAGGGAGTTAGACGGAAAAAATTGAGACAAAAAGTTGTAACGACACTTTTTGCTACAGTTGTAAGCCGTGCGGCGTGCGAGTGTTTCTCTGTCTGTCTGTCTCTCTCTCTCTCTCTCTCTCTCTCTCTCTCATAGAAAGCAAGCCAGTTCTTTTCGTTTCGTCTTTCTATTTCGCATTAAACAGTGTGGTGTCGCGAGCATTAGTTTTGTTGAGTATACAGATTTTTTTTGTAAATATTAAATAATAAATATAAGAAGAATAATGAATCCTGACAGTGTTTCTGCACAATTTTAGATATTGTTGATGGAGTTAGGTAAGTAGAGATGTTATACAGACAATATTAAATGCTATATATTTTTAGCAAGTACGAACTATAACCTCTCCTTACTATTGTGCTAACCAAGTCATACGCGTTATAATCTCTCCATTGTTGTGTGTTTAACAAGTGTACACGTCATAACTTTAATAAATTTTAAAGCAAATTATATTTTAATATTACATCGATGTGTATGTATTTAGCAAGCCGTGCGTGTAACTTCGTTCCATCCGGGTGTCCCTTGACACTCAAGTTTTTTTGGTCAGCTTCGTTTCACGAATTACAACAATAACCGCAGATAACACAGCCAGACTTACTTTGTTGTGAATAATACTCCGTAACCCAAGACATGCAACCAGACCCCATACAAAGTATACTATAATATACTATATGTGTGCAGGATGAAACTGCTGGTATGATTGTATTAACACACACTCAAACTCCCACTTAGGTCTCAGTGGATTACATGAATACTGCAAAGCATTAGTACATGTATTTGTTGTTGCTTTTCGTAAGAGGATAATACTATTAGAACATACCACGTGGGAATTATGCTCACAATATTCTTTATTTCTATGTGAATTTAAAGGTAGGTTGAGATTTAAACCGACGACTGACTTTTTCTATATTTATTTTTAAATTCAGAGTTTTATACCATGTGGTGGTACCCACGCCTCGGTTGTCGTTGTGCCTTTACAACACCCGCGAGTAGAATTAGGGGGGAAAATATTAACTCAAGTAAAAGTAGCCAAAATTGTTTTCCATATCATCAGCTATCACTTACAAAATATGTTCAGCCATTCCAGAGAATTGCAAAAACAAACAGACGGTTATAAAATTGTTTTTTTTTTTATAAAAGTTCTGTAAATACTTCATTGCTTCATGCATTTATTAAAAAGCTGTTAATTTGAAGTTTTAAACAGACTTTTTAATTTTATTCATTTTTATAGCTGTGTGTCTAAAAGCCGAACGACTATTTAAAAAAAACTTTAAAAAATTTTGATAGTAATCCATATACTGAACTTTTAAGGAAAACTATAGCGGTTAAGATAACTTTTTTATTTCAAGAGTTTTAGGGGCCTAACTTGTAAAATGCATTTTGAAAACTTCGTACAATAAATAAAAAAATAAGTAAACATAACAATTATCAATTGGACCTATTCCTGTTCTATGCGTGGCCTGATACGCACTTGGCCAATTTTTCACTTTACAAATCCTGGAAAACATGTAATTAGGAAAATGATATAACTGAAATACAAAATTTTATATGAGACCTATCTGTTTACCATTTTCTATAACAAAAGCTAAGAATATACGCATAAAAATTCATTTCATTATTATTCTAATAAAATCAAATACGTCTCTCGTAAAAGCTATAATTAATTCAAGCCAATACATTACATTTCGTACCGAGAAATTTCCATTTGTGCCTGATAAGTATCTCCAAAAAATCTCGTTTTGCGAAACCATACATAAAATAATATCGTAAAATGTAATGTGATTATCTGATTGGATCCGATTATATCAGGCAATGACGGTACCATTGCTTTTTATTATCAATGTCTTTATTGGGAAGGGTGTACTAATTCCACAATGGACAGCAACCACCTCGTTAGGATCGTAGGGATGGTTTGAAACTGATTGCGTGGCAATTCAAAGGGTCTACTAAAAAGATAATTAGAAATTATGAATTTTGTTGAATATTTAGAATCAAATTGTTAAAATATGATTTTAATAAAAGATATTGAGAAAGAAAATGGGACGTTTATATCCATGAATTAGCTTTCCCCTCCTTCCTTCGATGTTTTTTTAAATTACTGTAACTTTTTAATTGTTTAACGGACTTAAAAAGAGCAATAAATATTAAGTGATGATCAGCACAATACATAAGAGAAAACCGTATCTAAATCAATTCAACCAGATCTGAGATTAACACTCAGTACACAAACAACTAGACAAAAAGTAGCTTCAATACTATTAATATACTTCTTTACATACAGTCCCCAACCCGCACTCGGCCAGCGGGGGACGTAAGGCACCAAATGGTAGACTTATACTTAAATTTTTAAATGATATAAACAAATTATTATTATTTTTTTTTATTTTTTTATATTTTTATAAAAGACAACTCCCGCATTAGGAATATAAATTCCTGTGTCGCGGGGGACTTTACAAACATACATGAAAAGGACACAAAGGACACCCAGACTCAGAACAACAAATTGTGAATCACACAAAGTGTTGTCCTACGTGGGATTTGAACCCACGACACTTGGCGTAGTAGGAAGCGGCGTGGCGACCGCTTAAGCCACTAGGCCAACCGTGCAGTCAAATTATATCAAACCAGAAATGGAACCCCGGTCATTTTATTATGCGTTTATAGGAACGTTAACTAAGGAGGCTTCGTAAAAATATAACAAACAAATATACGTCAGATCAGCAGTTACTTATTTATATGAAACGCTAAGGTTTTTAGTGGCAGTCGTAAAGCGAATCTTCTTAACAATGGTTGACAATAAAACATGAAAAGTGCGATAACGACCAATAAAAGCTGTTTACTGGGCGCAGTTAAACAAAATCGGACTACGAATAGGTCAGGCTGGTATTGGATATTTGAACACCTTTATGTTGTTATAAAATACGTTATTGTTCACGATATTTTGGGTATCAAATGAGAGTCATTCATTTGGTTTTATTTATATTTTGAAATAACGTTATTATTGTTTATATCTTATGTTGGGGTTAGCTATGTTTTATATATATACAATCTGTGTATATATGTTCCACCACAGCGTCTAAACTTCGGAACCACTTGTATCGGATAAGGTATCAATAATCTACATAAATTTTATAAATTGTTTAATATCGTGGTGTTATGGTTTTATTAAACTCACAATATTGTAAAGTAAGATTCTTTAAAAATATTTTCAAACAAGTAATTTCTCACTTTAAGAAAACTAACTGCAATATATAAATAATATCTCCTATGTGCTGTATTTAATATTTACTTCTGCACCAAAAATAGACTTTTGAAAACTGCACTAAAATCAAAATAATTGTTGCCTGGCCTTTGTTATTATCTTACTTCCTACTCACCTCTAAAAGATATATGAATAAAAAGTATACAAGTATTTATACAAAGGAATTTCACTATTTCGTGCATTTCAAAGACAAGTCTAGAAATTTTAGCGCCACACATAAAATCTGTGAAGCGTCGTAGCACTGCTACGACGACAAGACCGTGAAACTACGAATGTGCTACGAATTCTGAATTTATTGCTATAATAATTTAAGAAATAAATTTTAAATTGTATTTATTTTGTCAAATATGCTTTGCTTGAAAAGCGTATGAAAGCATTTAGATGTGAAATTTTTAACTAAACACAATTTCCCTTGGGGTGGGGAGTCTCTCTCTCCATAACATGATACGGAGTCTCTTTCTGTGAGCAAGTCATGCTTTCGGAACAGATGGCGGAGCAAGACCGGGAGAGGTTCAGAACTCTTCCGTTCTGCCAGGCCCGGATATCGAACCCTCAACACAGCGAAGTAAGAAAGGTGAAATGATACTTCTAGTAAGTCATTAAGTACGCGATTTAAACTATGTAACGTGTGGCTACACTGATAATTGTGTACTATGTTGCTTAAATCTTTTTCAGCGTCGTATTTTGTCAAAGTTGGGTTTTAGTTTTTAATTTTATAACAATAATCATTTTCTTAACACTAAAATGTTACACAAACACGCCAGCAGTGTACTTGTATCGAAAATGTTTACTCTCCTTGGCGCACAACATCTGCTGGTGTACCTCAGGGCGGCGTGCTGTCCCCTTTACTTTTTGCAGTTTTTATTAACTCAATCACAAATCAATTACTTTCTTCCTACCACTTGTATGCAGATGATCTTCAAATTTACTCACAAGCAACTCCAGATAATTTAACACAAGCAGTGAACGACATAAATAAAGACCTAATGCAAATATGCAACTGGAGTAGAAAATATGGGCTAAATATAAACCCAACTAAAACGCAAGTCTTGATAGTAGGTAGCTCTAGGCAGTACTGCAAAATAAACTTTCAGCAGATACCAGTCGTGTGTTGCAGCGGTACGATTGTGCCGTATAGTGAAAAAGTCAAAAACTTGGGCATCAATATGGATAAGCACCTTTCTTGGAGACCCCAGATTGGGGAAGTTAGTCGCAAACTATTTGCAGCAGCGGGTTCTCTGCGAAGGCTACGGAATTTTCTTCCAACTAAAACTAAAATTGCACTTGCACAATCTCTACTGCTTCCCATCCTTGACTATGGCGATGTCAGCTATCTGGATATCACCGAAGACCAACTGAATAAACTTGAGCGACTTCAAAACCTCTGCATCAGATTCATATTTGGATTGCGTAAATATGATCACATCTCAGAGTTTCGTTCTAAACTCAAGTGGCTACCCATACGCTTTCGCCGGAATCTGCATATTCTTTCTCTCTTATACAGTGTTCTGTTTCATCCTCACACACCTCCATATCTCAAAGAACGGTTTCAGTTCTTAAAAAATACACATTGTAAGGACCTGAGATCATCGGAGAATCTAAAACTAAAAATGCCAGCACATTTCACTCACTTTGCAGGTAAATCTTTTAGTGTGCAAGCAGTGCGGCTTTGGAACAGCTTGCCTGAGACTATTCGACAGGCTAAAACCTTGACCTTATTCAAAAAGCTGGTGAAGGATCACTACTTGTCATTGTGAATACTTTTTTTTTTTTTTAGTTTTATGAAGTGTAAATGTATATTTATGTATGTATGTATGTATATGTGTATATATATATATTAGTTTGTATATATGTATATTTGTATGTCTGTGTATGTATTTATGCATTTGTGTAAGTGTAAGTATATTATGTCTGATGTCAATGAATGTGTCTCTATGTATGATTCTTTAATGATATTCCGAAGTATTATATAATTAAATGGTTGTCTGGAAGAAATCGCCATGAGCGATAAGACCGCCAATTGTTATACATAATTTGTAACTCATATTTTATAATTCTTTTCTTTTGTACTATTTTGTATTAACAATAAAGACAATAAATAAATAAATAAATAAAATCTTCGTGTTCTAGTATTAAATCGCCACGTAACCACTTAACTCATTTAACTGTAGACTGTTCTTATAACTCTATGGTTCCGTTATCGAACGGACAAACTTTTAAACAGTTCGAGAACTAAGCTACGGCGGTTGGAGGTAATAATTTTTCGCGTTATTTTGCTGAGTCCACTTTTAGGTATTTTAATGAATAACCCTTTTGAACTTCACTCTTATGTTTTAGCTGGTAGGAAACTTCTAACCGAGTTTAACAAATGAAGGATGTTCTCAATCAATATTAAAATTTCTAGTAATAAATCTTTTCAGTTCATAATCGTTTACTTATTTTAAAGATGACTCAAATGCGAAAGCTTGTCTGTTTGTCTTTCGCGCTTACACGCCAAAACTACTGACCGATTTAAATCAAATTTGGTACATTGTTAGTCCTGGAAAGGGCTACTGAGGCATAGGCTACTTTTTATATACATGCAAGTGGAGTCACGGGCAAAAGATAGTTAGGAAAAATATATGTAATGTACAAAACTTTCATAAGTGAATACTCAAAGTGAATTGAAAGTTTCAATTTGAATTAAGAATTTTGAGGGAACAAAATCTCAATTGAAAATTCACGTAGTTTTTATTTTTATAACCTCAAGCCGCTGTATTTCTTGCATAAAGTTTGTATTATCTGTATTTATCTGGAAAAACACCGCCTTTATAGTTAAAAGACTTTTTAAGTCCTTATTCTGTATCTGTGATACATAGCAAATATAGAACAAGTAACATATTTACTTTACTAACAAAAACTTTTATTGCAATGTTCGTTCAATCTTTATTTCAAACACTTCCATACTGCTAGGTATACTTAAATGCTACAATTAAGTTATTCTACCCAGTATCTAAGCTAAAGTTACTCAATTAATGAAGATGTCTAGGAATAACAGCACCTGGGACAGTAACTTAAGAGGTTACGAAAGGGATGAATACAACCTTGTCGAATATAATCCCTTAAACAGTCCCTATGTTAAGACACCCACACCACCACACATCCTTGAAGATTAGACATAATTCATAGGTAGTATTGCGTGTATTAAACAGGTTAATGATATTTAAATAATTACGTTTACTATAAGTGTTAGATTTTCGAATAAATAAGTACTGTCGTTAGGCTACTACTGCACGGTTTGACAGCTTGTTTTTGGTGAGAGTCTCCAAAATTTGGAACGACCTGCCTGTGTCTATTTTTCCTGATAAGTTGAACTCTGGAGCCTTTAAGAGTAGAGTGAACAGGTTTCTTTTGGATGGGCGTGTACCATCTTCGTCTTCATCTACACTTTTCATCAGGTGAGATGGAAGACAAACGCCTATTCCATTTCAACAATAAAAAAAGAAAGAAAATGATTTGGTAATCAGCAGCCCCCCAAGCCAAGTTGCAAACGTTTTTCTTTTTATATTCTCTTCTTTCATTGGCTAATGTCACTCAGTCACGTGATCAAAACAAAATAGAATAGAAAAATAGAATAGAGAAGAGAATAGAAAACGATAAAGATTTGCAACTTGGCTAGGAGGCTGGTTACATTGGTGCTACTTCTGTTTTTTGCATCATTACATTAAATTTCTCTGGAAGTATCTTCTAATTTTTTATTTAGTTTATGTATTTTAAGCTAAAGATACCGATAATAATCGAAATATATTTCGATTATTATCGGCTTTCGTATTATATATTATATATTTCGGCTTTCGTCCGCGGCTCCGCCCGGTTGTTTTTCGGTTTTCGCCGTGGAAAATATCTAGTCTATCTCCTTTTTCAAGATCTAGACTATCTGAGTACCAAATTTTATTTACATCAGTTTAGTAGTTTGGAAGCGCGATGGATAAACAGACATACAAAGTTACTTTCGAATTGGTAATATTAGTAAAATGTTCTCCGTGTGGTGACGGATTAAGAATACAGAGTGTCACCACCCCTATTCATCCCGCGTGGGTGTCGTAAAAGGCGACTAAGGGATAAATTACGCAAGACAACATCAATGCAAAGAGAAGGAAAACTTGAAACCGACCCTATACCAACCCGTCTGGCCAGCGTGGTATAGTAGGCCAATACCTCCTTTTCAAGGAGAGGCCTATGTCCAGCAGTGGACTGTTAAAGGTTGTTGATGATGATGAATATTAATAAAAATTAAACCAATATGTTGTGTGTTATAAATATAATTTACAACACACAACATATTTCTTTACAAATTGCTTAAGCTCAAGGAAAATTCAATACCGGATCAAACCTAAAAGAAACTAATTAAATTCTTCAGCTTTAGGGTAAACCAAGGTTGGATTACATCATTAAGAAAATATTTGGGCTACATGAAAATATTCCTTAATAAAGAAAACATATTGGATGTTACATAAATTAAAAAAATATTAAGAACATTTTCGGTGTTCGCATTTTGAACCGATAGCTATGAAATATTTGTGTTTTCGGTCAATGTTCTACATATTTGTTAATTAAGATTATAAATAACGATCCCAATATGAAAATGCCGAATATTCAACGTAAAATTTAGCGAAGATATTAATAACAATTAAGTTTTCAACGTTAGTTCGAACCTATTTCTAAATTAGAGTGAAAGATATATTACTACGGCTTCATTATGGTTTGGTCCCAAGGGCGAGATCCTTTTTCAAAGGAGTAGTGCCTTAACGGTCTACGTGGTCGAGTCCGAAACTGATTATATATATCGTTGAAATCTACACAAATGAAATGCAATTGTCAGTTTGTAACTTTGAACTTTCACTAAATGCATATAATGTACGTACATTTGGCACATACATTAAAAATTTATTTTTGGAATATTTTATTTTCGAACATCTTACACACAACGTCATCTAGTCCCAAACTAAGTAGAGCTTGTATCATGGGTACTAAACAACTGATATAAATACATAAACATACTTTTTTGTAAATAAATACATATTATACATAGAAAAACACCCAGACTCCCAAGCAAATATTTGTGAATCACACAAATAATTGGTCTGACCCGGGAATCTCACCCGAGACCTCTTGATCAGCAGCCGCATACGCTAACCACTAGACCAACAAGGCAGTCTACATTTTTGTAAGTCTGATTGTCTGTTTTTTCCGGCAATCAAATTTAATTTGTTTGCCTAATCTCTGAACCGCTGGATTTGCTGATCGTGTTACCTGTAGTTGTTATACCTTTACATCAACAACCGCAAGTAATACAGCGAGGCGAAGCTAATCTAAAAAAGTTACTCTTTTTTACATCAGATACCTCCCAACGGAAATACCGTCAAAATCGGTTCAGCCATTCCTAAGATAATACAGACAATTTGTACACAGACTCAGACAGAGAATGTGACGAACACATACGTGAAAAGCTTTTAATTTGATTTTACAAATAACCACTTATTTTTATATATTTCAAAAAATTTGACAATTCAGTAGGTAAGTACACCTTTTCAACTATGACTCTATCTCTGAGATAACCATTAAATTCATATTTATCTTTAATCTTCATAAATACAACTCAGGCATTACAAATAAATTCTTTAATTACAAAAACTCAAAATAACAATTTAAGAATCACACAAATTTTTATTCCATGTAGAATTTGAACCCACGACACTTGGCGTAGTTGGAAGCGGCGTGGCGTCCGCTTAAACCACTAAGCCAACCGGGCCAATGTATGTATACTAGCTTTCGCCCGCGGCTCCGCCCGCGTGTATGTCGATTATCGCGGTAAAAAGTAGCCTATGTCCTTTCCCAAGTTCAGTTCTATCTTCATACCAAATTTCATCAAAATCGGTTCAGTGGTTTAGGTGTGAAAGCGTAACAGACAGACAGACAGAGTTACTTTCGCATTTATAATATTAGTAGGGATTTATTTGTACACGATTATGTTTCGTTCGTAATAGTCATGTTTTATCAAGCCACGGTAAGGTATACACCGAAATATTGCGTCATTTCATGTGGAAACTTTTAATCAACCGCGACTGCAGCCGTTCAATTTTTCTGAGCTCCGGCGTCAAATGAACGTGCATGTGATACCAGATCTCGGAATAAAAGCGAGCACAAAATCCCGGGAAAAGTTGGTTCAAGTTTGAAATGCTGTAATAAAATGAAAATAAAAGAAGGATAACTATTTTAAGGTTTTTTTACTGCGCAATGGCACAAAATGTTTGCTTGTAATGTTTGTTTATTTTTTCTTGTAGTTTCCAGGTTTCTTATTAGGAAAAAGTTATTGAAAGATCAAAAGTGAAAGAATGTTATGTTTTAATTTGTTACAAAACCTTCTAACTATCTTTACTATAACATACATGTAACAAAATAGGAAAGTATTTTCGGGTTCGATTCCCGGGTCCGACGAAATATTTGTGTGATCCACAAATATTTGTTTCGAAGTCTGGGTGTTTTTCTATGTATATTAAGTATGTATTTACAAAAAAAATATATGTTTATGTATTTATATCAGTTGTTTAGTACCCATAACACAAGCTCTGCTTATTTTGGGACTAGATGACGTTGTGTGTACGATGTCCAAAATATTTATTTATTTATTTTATTTATTTATTTCCGAATATACAAAAAATAATGACTACATTCTAAATATACTATACAGTAATAATCATTATGAACATTATGAACGAAGCCCATTAAATCTAGGGAACGTTAGTGTAATAAGTAATTACTCTCCTATACTTATATCAAATCTTGGAGTGTCTGTATGTGATATAAAATGAGCAGTTAATTACTAAATACATATCAAAGTATCTACGGAACTAAGATAAACAAACCATTTTTTTTTGTCTTTCTGTTTGTTCCAGCTTATCTCCGAAATGGCTCGACCAATTTTGAATGAACTTTCACTGGCAGAAAGCTGATGATATAAGGAGAAACTTAGTCAAATTCTTTTAGACTGGCTTCACTACGTGGAGTTACTCGCGATTCAGACAAATAACCGTGTGTAACACCGAAAGAAACAGCTGGTCATCAATAAACTTGGAAAACGTTACTCTTATTTAGCATAGCTACGCTCTTGCCGTCTCCTAGCTGCACCGCAGGTTCAAACATTTACGGCACTATATGCTCCCACTAGTCAGGCAGTTAGATTGCTCAACTCCCTGATTGCTCAATACCCGGACGTCGATTTATTTCATATTAATTTGAGTACATTTATTAGATTCTGTATGCTTTTCTTAAATTTTAGTTTATAACTAGTTGACCCAGCGAACTTCGTAACGCCCAACTTTAAAATTCCAGAACTCGATAGCAGTGCCACCTACCGGGTCCAATTGCAAATCTAAACCATTCCCAGATCCCCTTGAACACACACAAAAAATTTCATCAAAATCTGTCCAGTCGTTTGAGAGAAGTTCAGTGACATACACACTCACAGAAGAATTATATATATAAAGATACTCACGGGCCTCATGGTCCAGCGGTTTGTGAATCTGACTACTATGATTTATGTATATATACTAGACTGACAAAGATCGTGGGTTCGATTCCCACCCGGGACAAAATCTTCGTGAATGAGCTTGATCATTTGTTCTGTGTCTGGGATTAATTTACTTATATGATGATGTATGTACATTTGTTTAGAAGTGTATCTATCAGTGGTTTGGTCACCATGGCGTGGGCCTTGCCTGGCTTGGTATCAGACGGCTATGAATGAAATGTTTAGAATATTATAAAATATTGTAAATCATATTTGTAACACTACTGTTGTAATGGCACACTACATGTTGGGTAACTGCAAGTGTAGTGAGCAGTTGATAAAAATAAATAAAACGTGAGCTGAGAACTGCTAATATGTTTTATTTTCATGTAGTAATTAGATTTGGCAAGAATAGTAACAGAGAAACATTCAATACTCACATCGACATCAATTCCAGGCTGTGCAAAGATCCTAGTGAACGGGTACTCTTTAGGGAGGTAACTGAAGAACTCTTGCCTTCCCCGATACCACTTTACACTATATAGAGTCTCATTGCCTTCTAGTGTCCATTTACAACCGAGGAGTACTGTGTCACCCAGTTTTACGGCAGAGGGCGCCATAAGTTGCACATCGCGGAGTGCTATTGAATCTGTAACAACAAAAAATCATATTAGCAAAACGTAAGAATTTTTATGCTATAATATAGATTTTATAATGTCGTGAAGAGCAAATAACTTATATATATTTATGCATGTATAGGAATTCGTGCGATCACACCATAGTTTTTTACTTTTCTTTTTTCTCTGTGCGGAAATCCCCTCGGCTACCACCAGTTGGTAGTTATGTCGGACTCGAACCGACCAAAACCGCACGCCGTCTCAGGTACCAATGGCTGGGGAACCAGGTGTACCCTAGAAAGTAAATCCCTGGAACCCCGACATACCTCAGGCCATTCACTTAGGGTTTGTAGATGACACTCTTCATAATAATAGGGCATGGTGCATCCACTCCGGTCTGCTTCTGCTAGGGTGACAGATGGAATCACTTGTCACCCCCAGGCTAGCGCTTATGGGGATGGAGATCGTTCTGGGACCTCCGTTTCGTTCCGTTCCGGGAGAGTTCTAAACCTCTCCCGGTCCCGCTCCGCCATCTCCTTCGCAAGCATAACTTGCTCGCAGAAAGAAACGGTGGAGTTCCACGGGCTCTCGCTCCGCACTATGGCCGCAATCATGTTGCCGAGCGAGAGAATACCCACTCCAAAATATTATTTTACCCTAAAATCCATGATATTCCGAATATTTTCTTCATGCCTTAGTAACGATTCACTTCTGAAGGCAATTTCATTAGGAGATATAAAACTTCATATATTCATGTTAATTTTCATTTACATATTTACTAGCTATCTAGGCTGGCTCCAATTGGTTTAAGCGTGATATTAGTGATTTATTTCTGATCAAAGGTATACAATGGTGTCCCATTTAAATAAATGTGACACCATTGTATTTGTACCATGTATAATGTACCTGTCCTCTATGGTCTACCTTATCGGTGTTCAAATTTCCTTTTTTTCAGAAAAAACTATCACATTATATAAATCACTTATTATACGTTTCAAACAAACAATAAAAAAATATCAATATAAATTATCAATGTCGTCAACTTAAAAATAACAAACTGTCAATATTAAATATTTAGATGTCAAAATGTCACAATTAGGAATACAAAATTATTAAATTAATTAATAATAAAATAGATAGTTTCAACTGATTTTTATTTTTCGTAATAATAATAATTTCCAATTTATTTTCTTTTTTCCTGAGAGAAAGTCACTTACTGCATACTAGCATTTCTTTACTAAAAAGTCATGTAGGCGCTTTTTGAATACATTCTGTCTTAGTTACGCCAGCAAAACACACATTTAAAAAAACGTGAAAATCAGTTAGATAGTTTTGGAGTGTATTGTAAGCGACAACGTGACTCGATGATTATATTTATATATAACAGATTATACATTACTAAAATTGAGGGCAATCTCTACGTGTATTTTATTAAAAGAAGCTACTGTTCTTTCAAAATAAAATTTACTTGTTAAGATTAGTTTGTAAAATGTGATACAACACATTTCTCCCAATAAAACGATTTCCTCAGTTCTCTTAACGTCATAGTATTACAAAAGAACACTCTCTCATTACGTTCTAAATAACGTCTGATCCAATATGTTGGTCGTCCACTAACAACTGATACGGTAAATCAATTTGGGGA
Organism: Phragmatobia fuliginosa; assembly: GCA_932526445.1. Taxonomy (NCBI): domain Eukaryota; kingdom Metazoa; phylum Arthropoda; class Insecta; order Lepidoptera; family Erebidae; genus Phragmatobia; species Phragmatobia fuliginosa. The sequence continues at coordinate 20,737,503 of OW052061.1, forward strand.
AGTAATGTACAGAAACATTTGTTCCAATGTCCCATTTTCTTTTTCCTTCCCCGACATCTTGTGGTATGTATTGGATGAGGTGTGGTGCAAGTGACAGCAGGAATTAAGAAAAAGAATATTGAAGACGTAAATTTGGCTTGACGTTACGTGGGTAAGATTAGAAAGATTAGACTTAATCACAATCACAATACAATAGAGCAGTATTATTATAAACATATACAATTTTATTAAGAAAGCAACACAATACAAAATTTCCTGTTTGATACATTTCATTTCCAGGAAATAATGAAAAATTATCGCCTTCAAGAGTAAATGAGAAAATTAGGGTTCCATTAAAAATAATAATAAATATTTTTCGGTTAGAAGTGAAATGGACATCAAATAATAAATAAATAAATATTTCGGACATCTGACAAACAACATCATCTAGTCCCAAGCTAAGCAGAGCTTGTATTATGGGTACTAAACAACTGATATAAATACATAAACATACTTTTTTTTTTGTAAATACATACATATTACACATAGAAAACACCCAGACTCCGAAACAAATATTTGTGAATTACACAAATAATATTTGGTCCGACCCGGGAATCGAACCCGAGACCTATTGATCAGCAGCCGCATACGCTAACCACTAGATCAACAAGGTAGTCAATAATATAAATAGAGAAGGTCAAAGACGTGCATAATAATTGGTACCAGGATTTTTAAGCTCTCTAAATTAAAAGATAAATACAACTACCTCTCATATCGCACTTCATTTAAATCGTTCTTCAACTGAAAAAAAGTTAAGTTTTAAATATATACCCTCTCATTTATACCCCCATTCTTGATCGGCTTACATCTAGTTCCGTGCTATGTTTTGAGTTTTCGAATAAGATGAGTGATATATAGGCTTCAGTTTAATTAAGAATACTAATATATATTTAGTATTATTATATCCGCCTAAGTTTACGATATACATAGCAAGAAAAAATAAAATTGTTTTTACTAGTATAATGTTTAACACATAAACGCCATCAATAGTACCCCACCCTATCAAACTAACACGCCACTGTTACGCTTTGACCGCAAACAATTACATTACATCAAGCGACGCCTTTCTTCATGCAATTAGAAGGCAGATGCCAGATATATTTATAGATAATTAGACATAAAACAGGTCTTAGTATAACTTAACTGTAATTATATTGGATAAGCGAGCGCTAAATAAACAAATTAGATTAGGCCTTTACTTGTAGCAGTGATCAAAAGTATTAAAAATAAAACCTTTTTGATATACGAAAACATTACAATCATCACTGATATCTGTATTACTTTAATTTATCAATATTAATAATCTTTACAAATTAAACAGTTATACTGTCTTCTAGGTAACGCTGATTTCAGCTCTAATGAGGCGGCTTGATAATTTGGCTTGGCGGGGCAGTATTAACCTCACTCAGAAGACCATCCTAATAATACCAGCATTCTTGTTGTCGAATTTCGTTGGCGATTGTGGCCCAATTGTTCTGCATCATTCTCCCGATCACCTGAGGCTGGGAGAATTATCCAGATACATCTGAACAGGCCGCCATGCCGAATTGCCTACCCTCACAATGAGGACGGGACTCTTGGATTCTACTCATGTTTTTCATCAGGCAGAGTAGAGTCACTTAAATATTAAAAAATATTAAAAAAATCTAATCTATTTCTGCCATAGGATAAATCATAGGTATATTATGTATATATTTACTTGCCAACTTAGTTCAAATTAGTCATATTTTATACATTATCTAAAGTATTTTATAGGATAACTTCACAAGTCAAGGTAAAATCCAGCTTAGCTTCAGTTTAATTTGAATGAAATCATCAGTCAATGATAAATGAAATTCCTTTCATACGATGTTTATTCATGATGATACTTAAAATGTAAATATAAAAATGAAGGAGACCCAGCAAGTATCTAGCCTGCTTTGTCAGTGCAAAAACAGATTTTTTTCCGAAGCTAGTAAGCATGTGATTTGTGTTTATTTGCTATGCTATCCTTTTAATGCTTTGTTACGCATAACTTTACCGATTTTAATATCATCCAAATGTTTTTTTTATAAAAACAGCGACACATGGATACAAATTATCTCTAATGAACCTTTTATAAACGAATCATGATAAATGGATAGTATAAAATAGGATTGTATAAACATTACAACAACAATAATATCATATAGAAAGCAAAACAATTCTGGACTGCCAGCTTTGTATGATGTATCAAATTCATGGAATATCTAAACTCATTCATGTTATTGGGTAGCGCAATCGAGTCGGAAACAAAACTGTTTGGTGCAACCGTTTTGTTAAGTCATACTATAAATATATGAACAATGGGAACTTTACTAAACACTGGTTTGTATTTACTGCCTCGATGACGCAGTGGTAACGTATGCGACTGCGGTTCTTGAGGTTTCGGGTTCGATTTGATTCGGGTCCCGGGTCGGACCAAATGTTTGGGTGATCCGCAATTATTTGTTTCGAAGCTTGGGTGTTTTCTATCTAAAACATGTGTGTATTTACAAAAAAAGTATGTTTATGTATTTTTATCAGTTGTCTAGTACCCATAATACAAGATCTGCTTAGTTTGGGACTAGATATCGTTCCGCGTAAGATTTCCGAAATATTTATTACTATTATTGAAAATACCTGTTTTGTTTTGTACTATTTTAAAGCTTCAAGAATTTCATTTATTACTTATCTTCTTTCCTTCCTTACGGTGCCTCTCCATTAATGGAGGTTGGCCGTCAGCTCTGCATATTCCTTTCTGTTATTAGCCAGACGAAACAGTTCTTCTACGCTGGCAATCCCAGTCCATTCTCTGATATTTCTGAGCCACGATTTTCTTCGTCTTCCGACGTGGCGTTTTCCGGATATTTTTCCCATCATAATTAAGCGGATAAGGCGGTACTGTGGGTGACGGAAAATATGTCCCAGGTAGCCAATCTTACGCTTTTTGATGGTCGGAAGTAGCTCACAGGATCTTTGCACACGTCGGAGAACCTCCTCATTCGTTACTCGATGAATCCAGCTAATATGGAGCATTCGTCGGTAGAAATACATCTCCAAAGCGTCTATCTTTTTGCTCGTGTCCTTCTTAAGGGTCCATGATTCGCATCCATAAAAGACCAGTGGCCAAATGTAGCATTGGAGTAGCCTGACACGTAAACGTATGTCGAGTTGCTTATGGCACAGTATTTTTTTCATTTTGTTGAACGCGGCACGAGACATCTCTATCCGGGTCTTAATTTCAACATCCGAATCCCATGATTCGTTTACCCATGTCCATTGTGTCGGCTACACGGAAAGTATGGCTCAAGCTGTTGTTGCGAGCTATCAACATAATCTTCGTTTTTGAGAGGTTCATAGATAAACCATAGTCCATGCTGCAGCCATACACTTTGTCCATCATGCTCTGTAATTCCTCAGGCGTAGAAGCGATGAGAACGGTGTCGTCGGCATATCTTATATTGTTAATTAAATGTCCATTAACAGCGACACCCCCTTCCTCGTGTTCTAATGCTTCAGTTATAATGGCTTCTGAGTATAAATTAAACAGTATTATCTTCTTTAATAAGTTTTTTTTTATGTATTAGAAATGACTCTACTCTCTCTGATGGCATGCATGAGATCCAAGTGAGACTATTCACGCCCCGCTGCTATTTTAAACGCCTCGAGTATTCTTTTTTAACGATCGGCTGACTGAAAAAGTCCTTACTAATTTTACAGTTTTTTTTTCTAATGAGTAAAGTGCGACTTGTGATTTAATTAAAGCTCTTGTAGACAAAACTTTGGCCAACATGTTATTCTGTCTCAATTAAATATAGTAACACTTTATACTGCAAGTTGAATTTAAGAGTAAATCGATGTATTTTTTAAATTCATATTTAAAATGTAATTGATATGTATACACATTTATAAAGAGAACAATAATCAAATTTATTACAATCCCACAGTAAATAATGAATTTCAAATAAAGTTTCAAATGTACATAAAAGTGTTTACATGATTATATTTCAATTCCAAGTTTATGTAGGGGTCAGGAATTCAAATTGGGATAACTTGTGTTATATCAATAAAAGTTTAAACAATTATAAGCCAACCACGTAAAAATTTTTACAGCTTATATTACTTACGCCATAAATGCAAATCCATAGATTCCTGACCGATTGAAATAATTTGTATAGACGCTGCGAATCTACGATGTAACTTAATAACATACGAAAACTGCCAAAACTAATACCCCCTCTTTAAAATTCAGAATATATATAATAATAGTTCGGTATACGAAAACATATCCTTTTAGTTGTTACACGCCTTTGATTAGCTTCACCTTTATGTTTGTTTGTATGTTTGTAACTCTTGGATGCGATATTGACCCACTTTAAACGTCCAGATTTCGTTCAAACTTTGTAGATTTATCGAGGACCGATCACAATACACTAATTTGAAAAAAAAAGCTACATAAAAATAAAATAAAAAAAGGTTTAAAGAAATTAGTCTTTTTTCTAAAAAAATAGTTTTATAAACTTAACAAACACGCTTTTAAACTAAAAAGTAGAAAATATTTTAATGTAACAAAGCGGTGTTTTCTGAAAATATTACAATAACGTCGCCCCACGCATTTCACATTAAAATTATTTTCTACTTTTAGTTTTAAAGCGTGTTTGTTTAGTTTTTTAAAACATTTTTTTTTGTAAAATGTGTTTCTCCATAAAACATTAAGTTGTTACAATAATATTCTGCTATCGATAAACATAATTACAACGAATTCGTGACTCGACAACGATTACATGAAAACCGAAACATCGTTATACAATTCAATCGCGTGTTTCTCGAAAGATTTATATAAAACATAATTGGCTTCGTATCGGTTCGAGTGGCTATTTAGGTAATGGACGTAGGCTGAAGGTCTTGCGATCTCAACAGCATAACACTCTTGATTCCACCATTTGTTGGGCAACCCGGGCCAAATGTGTTTCTTTTATAAAGTGATTCGGATAAAAGCACGTATCGGATAGTAGGGCTCGTTTCTGATCGCCCGACTTGTTATTTGATACAGTTTTTAGAATGATTTGCGGAAAGGACCTCTTGAAAGTTTACCGATAATTTAATAACATTTACTCTTAGAGATTGGTTGATCGGAAATATTTCCGTAAACAGACTACCGGTTAGTTATTTTTAGCTATTTTAAGAATTTTACTTAAGTTATATAACCTCTATAAGTTCCTTTTCCTGTATAGTTTTTTTTAAATACAACTCCCGCATTGGTATCTCGTATTCCTATATATTCCTATTTGCAAAGACCCAAGCGTTACGACACAAATATACAAGAAACGGACTCAAAGAACAACTAGACTCAAAATGACAATTTTTGGATCACATAAAGTGCTATACAGAGCAAATGATCGTGCTCACCACACAGTATTTATCCTGAGTAGGAAACAAACCTATAACCTCCGACTAGTTAAGGTGGCTAACCACTAGCCACCACCTATTATTAAGTCTATAGTCGACTTAATAATAGGTGTAGTAAAAAGAAATTTATTAATTTGGTATGAAACTGAATAAAACTGGGTCAAAGAATCAAAATTGTCAGAAAATTCAAAACCCGATCTGACTTATACAACATGAGATACAGGTAACTGAAGCCATCAATGGGGAAAATAATAGATTTCTTTTCACTACACCCGTTATATATTTATTTGTATATTTCTGAGTACATATACATATTGTAAGCCTTATAAAAGATTTTAATAACAAAGCCAGACAAGGTCATATTATTAAATTGAATGATAAGTAAAATAGAAAACTGCAAGAAAACTATTGATAGTACTTTTTAGATTTTTTACAAGATACTATAACTAGCACAGTTTTCAGACAACAAAATATTTATGTAAAAATAAAAACAAAACAAGCCGCCACCACAAAGAGCGAGTTCCAGTAAGTTGAACAGATTTTTTTAAAAAGCATCGAAATTAGTGATGCATAGCTAACTTTTCTCGTTAACTGGAACCAAGATTAACGTTCAAAGTACCGGGATAGTTTGCTGCATTAAAACCATCAACCTTTTGACGTAAATTTAAGTTAATAGTGGAGTCGGTACAGAGTGGTCTTGTCTTGAAGTACAGTGGTCGAAATGCTTTAGAATATTTATCACATGTACAAAATACTTATTTAGCCAAATTTCCACGTGTTTTGACTTCTGTACTTTATTAAATTCAACTTTTTGAGTAATAGCAACATAGATTATTACACTAATTGATACTTTGGACTAAACGAGGACTTCAAGAAAGTGGCAGTGGATTGGCAGTGGATAGTTGCGGAATGCTCAAGACTAAGATAGTTGGCGCTACGTGCGGAGGGAGACTTTCATTCAGCAGTGGACTGGGAAAGGTTGTATATTTGTTTGATATAAAAGCTGCAAAAATGACTTGGATCTGTCTAATAGAAAGCATGAGCCGAAGCCAGGTAGTAAGTTCCAGGTTTCCATTTCTCAGCACAGAAGGAAGAACCGAACCATTTAGTTGGAGAGTGTATTTTTAACGGATTGTCACTGTTGGACCGGCCTCGTTACGCCACTTGGCTCGATATTTGAATATATTGAACTGATTTTATTCTCCTTTAATTAAAACTTAATTGCTTGTAATTGTTAACAGCTAAATATTTTGAATGGCGAATCAATAATTTTTAAAGATACAGTAATATATTTGTCTATATATACACACGTTACCATTGACAATTCACAAACTTCAAATATTATTGTTTTGCTTCATATGATTATATTGCTTTTAATATAATATGTTTAGGTCCCTCGTGATTCTCAGCATTTTAAACAAGCATAATTAAACTCTTGCTTGCCTTTCCTTAATGAAACTTGTTAAAATATACATTCTTGAACTTTGAATCTTTGATGATCCCATAGGTCAAAATCAGTTAGTTTCAATTTAAGTAAATTAAATAGTTAATTAAATCTGCACACAACTGATTTTAATTAAAAAAATGTATTTTTAACCACCGTTCAAGTATTTTTTTGATATCAAACCTAGCAAATGCCTGTTAGTATTTTAGGAGGCCAAGCTTTATGTGCGTTACGCAATGCAGAACACGAAAAGCCTCAAATATCGATGAATATATCATTTTTATTCACTTCCCGGCTCTGTCGTTGAAATATGTACATGTAGACAGTTTTTGATAGAAGCTATATAGGGGTTTTTTCATAAATATTCAGTAAGCGTTATCAGCCCTATAGAGGTTTCGTAAAAACCACCTTATTTAAATTGAGAAGACAGCCATAGCCTCAGTTCCTGCTGCTGAAGGTACATAAGTATGTATGTCAGTTTAAATCAGATTTAGATGCCACTTCCTGTTCAACTTTTTGGGTCAGAAATTTGGTACGTTTGAAGCTACACTAAACAGAAGATTGAATTAAAAACTAAACCAGAATGCTTAATAAGTGTTTTAAAAAAAACTATAATCAAAACATTAGAAACTTGTCTGGCTTAAATGTAAGATTTGATTTTATCCAAGTACAAATACTTGGATAAAATCAAATCTTTGGCAAAATGACGTAGAATAACTTCTTGAGCTATATGAGAGTATATTTTAATTTATTAATATTTGTTAACATCTAGATAGGAGCGGATCGCAATTATTCTTAGGAATAAAGGTAAGGAAGACGAAGATGATGATTTATAGTCAATTATAATAATATAAATATAATAATGTCGCATTTGTGGCCGATCCATTAATAACCTATTTACATATTCTCAGTATGTAATTTCAATAAAGTAATAATTTAAAATGAGACAACATTATTACAATATTCTATAATTCGAGCCTCACAATACTGTTTCATTTCAACCGCATTGTTGGGTGTGGTGCGATCACGATTATTTTGACTTAAAATTTTATATCGTGTACTAAAAATATATTTGTTAGATAAATTATAATAAGTTTTTGTTGTCCCTATAAAAGTTTGAAAATTATTTCTATTATTGAAGTCTGCCTACTTGGTAGTTATTAGTTAGTTGTTTAGTTTACAACTATAATCTGAACGGAGTTGAAGAGGTCGCCATGGCCGAAATTGATGGAGGAAGGTAGGTTCATTATAGTCCGTTTGTTTATAGTAATGGCAGTTATTACTAATTTATAAGTTCATGACTATAACACTACGCGCACACTAGGCGACACGCCACAGCGACAGCTCGACGACTTGACGCGATGACAGGCTGCGGCCGACAAATTTCATATAATTTGCTCTAAGCTCCACACACCAGGCGTCAGACGCGCCCGAAGAAACAAAGACGCCGCGTCTTGTCACGGTGACAAGACGCGGCGACAAGTCGCCCAGTTTGCGTTTGCCGTAACTATACGGAGATTCGATCCCATAGTCAAACCTTCAACTTGATTTTGGGGGACAAAAATGATGATTTTGAGTGTTTTAAGGACAAACGAAGTATCAATTTATTTATTCATTACACTGGTGTATTCATTACTTAAGTGGATGTAATGAATAAGTAAATACTATATATTTTTAAATCTATTTATCCAACGGACATTTATCGAGCACTCGATAAAAAGAATACACTGACAAAGTGAACTCAATTTTTCTATCGATTGACAAAAAAGCAAAATATTTACATTACCAGTTCTTTACTTTGCAATTTCATTTTAACTACAAATTAAAATAACTTGAAGTGGAAGGAACATCAAAAGTTCATTATTTGAATTGAAAGCAATGTTGGTGCCTTAATTACCATTTCTGTTCAACTTTATGTGACAATAAAGACTCATAATTGTCTATGTCAGTTCATTGAACTAAATAGATATTCTGTAAAGGAGGTTTTGTTTTATTGTGTACCTGCCAAGTTTAAAGGACAATCTTGATATTATTGATTGTAAAATGTTTTTATTGTTAAATTTCAAAATAGGACATTAAAACAATTGCCTTTTAAAGAAATTAATGCATACTGCCAGTGTGGCAAGCGGCAATGTGATTTTGGGTTTAGGTGTGCATTGTTTGTATATCTATGTCTCATCAACAACCTATAGCTTCCTACCTCTAGGCTCAAGTCTCCTCCTCTAAGGAGAGGGTTAAGGCCATACGTCCCTACGCTGGCCAAATGCTAGTTGGGACTGGCAAGACACGTTGTTGCTACGTAATCTTGCCGTTGGATGTATTTCGCTACTACTAACTAAGCTTTGTCTGGACTTATCTTAGTGTTATCTTATTATAACAATCGAGACCGGCTGATTATTTACATCTATATACACGCGTTAATCACAAAAAGTACTTATACGAATTAATAAGGTGTCGTAAAAAAATTGAAATGTCGAAGAAGGCTATCGTATATCATCACACTGCTATCAATAGGAGTGAAGTATCATTTTTTTTGCAAACGGGTAATATTATTCTTTAGATAAGTTTCATTGGGTGCACTGCGTAAACGCTTAGAGTTTTAGAAAAATAGTAAAGTGTGAAGGAATATTCTTTTTAAAAAAAATCAAAATAGTATCTCGACAGCATATTTCTTTCTTTTAAAATTAGCTTCTTATAACTATTTTTTTTCACACACGCCACGAACAATAGATGACGTATTCGAGGTTTCGTGGGTCAGCCAGTAAGAGCCCCCGCAAATTGCAGACTTTCTATCGGTGGATAGTTTGGTCGGGTTGAGCTGTTAGTGCGCACACTGGGCCAACAAAACAGTTGCGTTGGACGTGAGTGCGCAGACTAGCCCAACAATCGGCCGGCTATTGTCGAACGATTATATAGTTAGTGACTGACTATTGAAGAGAACGGCTGTACAATGAAAATAAATACAGTATTATCCAGAATTGTTATTATTGCTCTCATACAACGGAGCAGGAAAGCCAAAAACAGATTCCGAGAGTATTGGGTGCATCCTATCCTCAGTGTTCCAAATTATTTGATTACACGAATTTATTTTTACCTTTTATCGAATGATTTCTTTAATCAAATTTACGATTCACGTTTCTGCAATCAACGATTTTGCTTAAGCTGATGACATCGTAAAATATACGCACGACCGTTTGACGCTAAGCGAACTGAACTATTGGCCGAGTAGGCCGACACAATCGGTAAATGTGGCGTGGAAGAGCGCCGTACTGATCAAGCGGTCGGCCGATAGTTAAGTTTGAAGGCAATCGGGAATCCCATCCAACTTATGCATCGGCTGATTACTAATCGTTACAATGTGCGCACTTGCATACATCTCCATATTGATTAAGACGCCGACCAAATTATCGGCCGATAGAAAGTCTGTGGTCTGCGGGGGCTCTAAATGGAAGTATTCAAACAACAAACACAGCTATAGCTATACTACCATTACCACTACCACTACTTGTTATATAAATACGTACTCTTTAAAATTAGAAGTTATTTTAACACAGAACACAACATGGTTTGACGACTAAGAAAATTCAATTATTTTTTAATATGTGTATTATTAATTTATATGTAATACTATCTATCCTTTTTAATAACTACCAATAAGTATTTTCAATTTAGTTACTTTATTTCGTATTATTTATCTTCAAGAGTCAGATTGACAATCAAAATAAATAATTATGACAGAAATAGCTCCAACAAAATGTACCTACATTCTTGCTGATATTTATCGGAAGTCAAGGCCGCGTGTAATTTGGTCTTTATCTCTAAATATAGAAACACGTATTTGTATTGATCTGGAATAAAAAGCAAGGTAAAGGTAGTGAAGGAATAGGTATCTATGATTGGTTAAATAAGTTACATTTAATTTTATATCTGTACTAATATTTAAATCTGAACTGTTTGTTTGGTTGAACGCAATAATCTCTGGAATTACTAGTCGCTGGAAGATTCGCGAAATTATTTCAGTGTTAGATATTTATTGCTATAGGCTATATGTCATCACGCTAAGACGAATGGAAGCGGAGCACCGATGGAGAATGTTTCCAATTTGGGGTATTATAAAAATCTGTTGTTCCCCTTTTAAAATCCGGGACGGTATAAATAAATAAATATTTCGGACATCTTACACACAACGTCATCTAGTCCTAAACTAAGCAGAGCTTTTATTATGGGTACTAAACAACTGATATAAATACATATACATAGTTATTTTTTGTAAATATATACATATTATACATAGAAAACACCCAAACTCCGAAACAAATATTTGTGGATCATACAAATATTTGGTCGGACCCGGAAATCGAACCCGAGACCTCTTGATCAGCAGCCGCAAACGCTAACCACTAGACCAACAAGGCAGTCTATCTTTTAAGTATATGTATATCTTTTCGTTCGGTTCGTTCAATATAAACTTTAAAATAAAAAATTGCTTCAGTATATCATCACGCTGGTAATAGAAGACGCAGACAGGGCTGCTAGTCTATATATAAATATAAATCTACTGGAGCATATTTTTATATCTTATTAAACAATCTAAGCTTAAAGCTTAACTTCTGATGGTTCTTAGGAAGTTAATAGTGGGTAGCCCACGGGCAATCAAGTGGAAGGAGGCTTAATTAAGTCAATCACGTGAATGAGGGTAATCATGTATCTTGATTGGTCTCTTGGAAGCATTAAGCAAACTATACGATGTTTATAAGTTAGGATACAGGCTTATAACTTTATTACAAATTATTTTAAGTAAATATGTGTGGTTTAGAAATGATATTTGAATTGGATTTGATATCATTTTATATTAAACTAACTGATGACCGCGGCTCCGCTCGCGTTTTAGAGGTGTGAAAAATAGATGTTGGCCGATTCTCAGACATACTGAATATGCATATAAAGTTTCATAAAGATCGGTCAAGCCGTTTCGGAGAGTATGGCAACGAAAACTGTGACACGAGAATTTTATATATTAGATTTTAAGGTTAAACTCTTCTCTAAGATTATTTACACCCTTAAAAATATATCACAAAGTTTATTCAATTCACGAGCCAGGCCTATCTTGAGACAGGCCCGACCCGGGAATTGAATCTTATATATTTCAATTATTATTTATTTCAATATTTTGAATTATATTAAATAATTCAAAGTATTGATATGAAATAATAAAATGTTTCAATGTTATATAGCCTCGCTGTCAAAGATGGCTATAGTTTATATATCTTAATCTTATTTTTCTTATTTTTTTATTGCAAAAGCGTATAAAAATATATCACAACGTTTATTCAATTCCCGGGTCGTTATCTTGAGACAGGTCCAACCCGGGAATTGAAGCTTTGATTTCAAGCACAGCAGTTACACACACTACCGCTGCTCCACCGAGCCAGTAAAATAGTAATTGGTGTGTAATTGGTCAAATATAAGATTTGTGAAACTAAAACATTGAATTGAGAGTTTATCAATTGAGCTAAAACAGCTTTCAGTTTTTCAAATTCAAGATATCGAAGCTTGTTGAAATCCCTATACCATAACCAAACAAAAATGGAAAAAGGCGGAAAATTTTCAATAATGGAGAAAGAAGACATTGCTTGTTAAGATGAATAGGGAAGTTTTTTTTTTTTTACTTTTTTAGAAACTTCAGGCATTTATGTATATCGGCGGACTTAACGTTTAAGGCAATCAATTTATCACTCTATTACGCTTCTAAGGCTAAGCCGCTGAACCTGAAAATTTCGGTATGGAGATAGATCGGACCTTCGGGAAGGACATAAACTTCCTTCTGTCGCAAAAACCGGCGGGTGGAACTACAAGGAAAAGTTAGTTTGCTATAAAATTTCAGGCAATGGTCCGATAAGCTCAGTGTTGCGTGATTCAAACTAATTTGACTGCCTCGTTGGTCTAGTGGCTAGCGTATGCGGCTGCTGATCAAGAGGTCTCGGGTTCTATTCCCGGGTCGGACCAAATATTATTTGATATTTGTTTCGGAGTCTGGGTGTTTTCTATGTATAATATGTATGTATTTACAAAAAAAAAGTATGTTTATGTATTTATATCAGTTTTCTAGTACCCATAACACAAGCTCTGATTAGCTTGGGACTAGATGATGTTGTGTGTCAGATGTCCAAAATATTTATTTTTATTCAATTATTGTCGAGAAGTTGTTAGCTTTTGATTTAGTATTTTTTTAAATAAAATATTTCTAAGCAAAGTATTTTCAACTTTACATCGAGTTTCTGAAAGCGTTACTTTGTTAGACAAGGGACTATGTATGTGACAATATTGGCATAGTTTGGTAACTGTTTGTTGGACAATGGAATGACAGAGATCCGTTGGACAAGCCCGGTAAACGTAGCATAAGTTTGTTTTCACTTCACACTGATATCTGTGCCTGTCCTTTACACCGATATAACAAACTATAGAAATAAATAAAATTGTAGTCTCTGTTTTTAATATAAAATGAACAGTTTTTATTAAATTCTTTTGAAAATACATCAAAAAAGGAAATTGTAAAAAAAAATGTGTTTATCTGTGTGACTGGCACTAGAATAGCTGGACCGATTCGGACGCGACTTACACGATCAGGGATGACAAGAATCACCACTTCTTCTTATCTTGTCGATGTCAACACTTTACACGATTTTGGCCCAGTGCTCGGAGATGCGGATTGCGTTTGGTCTTGCTTTGTGCAGGTCGTCAAGCGTACACGAATCTGGGCTCGTTTGGCATGTCAATAAATGGTCCATTGTCTGTGGTGACGCGCCACATTTTCATTTATTAGCGCTTGGGTGTATAAATTCTCACTTTGTCATATTGTCCCCAGATCTGCCCACCTGGGTACGCAGCCTTAAGCGCCTTGGTTGGCCCGGGAAGTTTCACCACTAACATAGAAATATGAACGAGTATATGCAGATACGAAAAACGTAGATTCCTACCCTATAAGATACCAAAACTAAATAATTTAGGTATATAGGCTTAATAAACTAAACTTAACTTATGTTATAAATTATAAGTAAGGCTAACTGAAAACCTTAGTAGGTATCAAAAATGTTCTACACAAATTATGAAGAAGAGCCTCTTAAAGTTATAACATCTAAGTAAAGCACTTATGTATATACTTGTATCAACATTTCTAAGACGCACGCCTTAGAATCCATTACAGGATTCCGCGTACATTTTTAAAGGGTTTTTTTTTGAGTACCTAGTATAGTACTAAAGCTATCTATATCATAGACCCACATTCAAACGAAGACTAAAAGGCATATTGATATCATTTTATATCCAGCATATCAAAAACATGTCCTGCCTTTCAATATGAAATCCATAAAGTTCTTTTTTTTTCAACATTTCTCTGACCTCTATTCTGGATATATCTAGATAAACGTCCGTAAAAGCGACTAAACCCGACCACTTTCACTGGAGCTACCCACCCCCTTGCGTACTTCTCAAATACAGAACTTACTGGTGCAGGATATCGCTATACGTGGGGTTAGTGTATTCTGGTTGGTTTTGGTCGCCAACTCACACTGTCATCGCTCTCCAGTTTGGTTTTTAAAATGCAAATTGAATCGCAGTTTAGATTCGCAGTATGTTAACGTCAACTTAATAAATATTTATAACATTGCGACTGTCAATTTAAAAATGTATCAATATTGTGATGAACTCACTGTACCTACATAGCTACCTACAAATAACCTACATTCGTATTTTCAAATTGATATTATTATAAAAGTCAGATCGTTATACATTAATCAAATAATTTAATGTTTTAAGTAGCTGTTGATTTATAAAACTACATCAAAACAGAGTGGAAAAATATCAAAATACCCCACAAGATAGTGCATAATATTTCAATGTTAATCACTGAAAAAAGCATTTTTTTTTTGCCTTGGATATCCATATTTCCGACATGGATTATTGATATTTTAATTGTATCTTGTTTGACATTATATTATTATTATTATTTTTTGTAATATCATTATTGCATAATAAATTACTTTTTATTGACATGATCGAAATATTTATCGCATTCTTAGAGAGTAGCATAATTATAAATGGTTTTTATTATTGTATAACTGCGAACATTTTGAATTGTACATGTGAGCACTTTGTAGTCACTGGTAGCATAAGTTTGTTGACTGGCGGTTGTGAGTATGTCATGCTCGCTCAAAAGTCCTGCTGGCGGTGGCGTGTGTAGCGGGTCGTTCGGCTCCCTACGATATGGTTGAACTGGACGATGGCTGGTGCACGGGTCATGCTCGTGATACGGGCGCCGCCAGTCGGGGCTGGTCATCTCACAACTTCTATTTATTGTTTAATTGTTTTTGGACACTACATGTGTAAATATCAGCATCGTTACATTGTCCTCACATTTAATAAAATGCCTTAAACAATGTAACCAAAAATTGTAAAAACAATGTTGGAAAAGAGTGTCCATGGAGTTTCTTGTCTGTTCTTCTCCATAGGATCTACGAATCGGAACAGACGATTAGCTTCACGACTGACTACTGACTGACTACTAGACGTTTCAAAAGTGCCGTTGTATGGTTTATTTGAAATAAAATGTTTTGATTTGGTTTGATTTGATTTGAGTGTTAAGATAAGTAGTTGGTACTCGACTAGCAAAAACATAAAACAATGCTCGCATTTCTAACTCGTAAAATAACAAGTTGTAAAGCAGATTAACATAGGCCTCCACAAAAATCTACACAGTGACCAGTTATGTGCTACCCGCAGCGGATTCCCTTGACCTTTACCAGATAATTGAACCACCTATGATATAGCAAAGCTCGCAGACATACGAGTATTATAAGGAATCTTGCACATTGAAGTCATTTCTAACTTTAAGAATTAAAATGCTCTCGTGTACAACAGTAACACGGATGAAATTTATTTCCTCTGCACATTGTAACAACTCAGCATGCAGTAACCGTTCCAGAATATAGTTGAAAAAAGGTTTCAAGCTTTAATATTTTTTTACATCGGCTAAGCTCTGGGTCCCAATCATCATGAACATCTATGGCAATCGTCACTGTGAAGTCAGTGCCCCCAAATATAGTAATAACTAGTTAAATCTTCGAATTCACGTCGGAGTTCAGAACGGTTCGATGCCAGTCGCTCCGTGGGAATCATAATAGCCGAAGCCGGTGGAACTACTAGCCAATCTAAAACAATCTTGAAATTAACAAAAGCTAGGAAAATTATTGTCGACGCAAAAAAAAAGAAGAATTGTACTTTGATAAATTCACACACTCAAATAAGTAATTCAGAATATGGAAAATTTCGTGCAACTTTCTGTCAAGAAGCTCAACGGCCGTAACAGTTCTCATTTCGTACTCACTAACATATATAAATAAGTCTCTGAGTCGCCAATTTATTTTCCGTCTAAATCTCCGGTATAAAATATTCAACTTGATGTCTGAAGCATTCGAGGCACCACAGAATGAATTGGGTTATAAAGTTCGTGGTTTTAAACGTTTATTTTGGCTATTTCTTTAAATGTGATAATTTAAAAATATTTTGAGGACATGTTAGCCACCACAGAATGAATTGGGTTATAAAGTTCGTGGTTTTAAACGTTTATTTTGGCTGTTTTTTAAATGTGATAATTTAAAAATATTTTGAGGACATGTTAAATTATGTTTAGTAGCTTGGTACATAATAAACTAAACATTGCAGACTTACTGTTGTTCTGTCCTATGTCCATCAGTGTACTCGTTTGAGTACACTGATGGACATAGGACAGAACAGAGGCTGATTATGATGATGAAATCTATTCTTACACCGTTTTATGAATCGTCTTAAGCCGACCGATGTCAGTTCTATACTCAATTTTTAAAAGAGTTGATCAGTATATCCTATTTCATTGTCGATATTTTTCGTATTATATATGACTGTAGCCTCTTGACACATCTATCCAACTTATCAAAGTTAACAAATGCATAAAACTTCAGTGAAAAAAATTGACATTGAGTATTTAAAATAGTTAAGAATAAAAAAATCACAATTTTAATACAGAAACAAAGCATACAGTTTAATTAAGTAATTTTTTACGAACTTGTGATTTGTCTGATGTTAATTAGGCCTCGTTAATTGCCCTCAAAATTTGACATTTCATTAAATATTTTAAAATTCAAGAGGAATATAAAAATAATAATATCGATGCTGTAATTTAGTCATATATATAAAATGTTCAAAATTATCATTCACACATATTCAATAGAACAAACCTCTAGAATAAGAATGACAAACTCTGATGTCAATAAAATCGACGCCACTCAATCAGTTCGCTCCCAAAAATATATTAAAGGCTTTAATATAAAAAGGCGAGGACCTTATCGGCATGAAGCAGCCGTTCAAAGCAGGGTCAGCCGTATAAATATGGATTAACCAAGGGAAATATGAAGAGAACACAGCAGAAATAAAGCCTCAGAACTGTGGGTAATATGCCAGCTGTGAAAGTATCAAGATTATATTATCCGCATAGCTCTTAATCGGTAGGCATCGTGAATGATTGCTCCGAGAATATTGGGATGTTGTATACTACAGGTGTTTATTATTGGATAATATGAAGCAGCCTTCGATACAAAGAGCATTTGTTGTATAGATGTTTATTGATTACTGCGCTACATTTTATCCACTAATAATATGTTTTGTCATGATAATTGTTCGTACATAAGTTAAAGAAATTATTGGTAGCTAAAATTATCTAGTTACCAATAATTTCTATGGTAACATATAATATGGTAATATAAATTTCATAGTAGACAAACGGTGAACAACGATTATCCACATTGACCAGTTGGTCTACCATGAAGATTTCTTATTATTTTTCAGCTTACTAAACAACCTATGACACTCCAGAGAACTTTCTATCACTAAAAGAATTTTCGAAATTGGTTCAGTAGATTTATAGATTTTTTTTCAATAGCTAATTCAAGTTTTACTTGTAACCACACTTCATGACTACCATAGAACTCGACTCGAATTACGGTGCATCCAGGACATGAAAAGCTAAATTTTCACAAAATTTCTAAAAAAAATAATTTTTTGTAAAAGATAAAAATAAAAAACCAAAAACTTGGTTTACGAGATAAACCATTTTTTCCCTTAAACCCCTCCCCCCCTCTCCCCTCCCCGACCTCAGATCGCCCGTAATTTATTTTTCCTTTAATTTTTGTACTATTCTCCTCCTTTTACAATGGGTTCATCCTACTATAATTTATGTTCACTTTTTGTTATTTTAAAAGGTTTCTACCCTGGTCTAACTCACAATGTCCTTATTTAAAACTTACTCATTCAATTGTTATAAAAGCTAAACTTGTAGTTGTGTGAGATAACTGGGGCAACTGCGGCTATAGAAATACTAATTAGCCAACGAGATGTGTAGCCAACTTTGTTCTACTCTTACTAAAGGAAAGGAGACACGGAAGGGTTGGAAATGTGACACATTTCACGACAGGGGTTGCGAAATTTTGTATTCAAATTAGTCAAATGAATATACAGTACAAGGAGAAATGAATATACCACAAACTTTTGTTTATTTTCCAAATTGAAACTGGTGAACAAATTGTTATTTTTGACAGTACAATTAGGAACATGATGTTTTTAGATTGTGAAGATAAGTTTATCTGACTGATATTTAAATCTAGACAATTTGAATCTTACGAATGGGACGGCTCTACCGGAGCAGTACTACCCTCTCACAAAACACTATTATAATAATTACAGCATTCATTGCTGTCGTATTTCGTTGGTGAGTGTGAGGCCCAATTATCTGACCAAGCCACCATGGTATAGGTCACCATACTCACAATGATAATGGTGACCCCTACTTGTAAAATAGAATCGCAATTGGAAGTAAAATCCATATTTTACTTTCAATTGCAATTCAAATCTTTTTTAGGTATTACCAGACGGTAATAGCTAAAAAAGATTTGAATTTTATAGTTATATTATCAAAACTTGCAGCTTCATAACAGAACAAGGTATCGGTTGTATATTTGAATTATATATTGAGCTATTGAACCATTGAAGTTTGCAATCCCCCGTCAATAGCATCAAATGTTCATAACATATAAGCCTATAATTAGACAACAGTCATGCATATTAATAGCTTAATGTTTAATCTGGGCATTACAGAAAGCTGCTTAATGAAGCGTTTGTATTAGTAGTGATAGATAGTATTGATAGAACTAAAACGGATCAATGTGCATAATATAATGATAAATGAAATTTAATTCTGCAAGTAAATCTTTTCAGACATTTTTACAAGTCGGACTTATATATAGAACTACGACTCACTCTGGGAAGAAACGCCGAAACAAACCACAGAGGTGTCTTTTTTTTTTAAGTCCATGTCCATTAAGGAGTACAATATTAAAGATAACTATGTGAGTGCAGTATAGGGTCTGGGTTGGCCTTTTGAAGAAAGGACCATAGTTTTGAGTCGACCTGTCCAGTCCAATATATATTCCAATATATGTGCAATATATATTCTTCTTCCTAGCCTTATTCCTAATATTATTTAGGGTCGGCTACTACTACAACCGGCTTTACCCTAAATCAGTTTTTCCACGGAGCGACTGGCAACGGACCTCCGCAACCCTGAGGGAGAACTGAAATTCGAAGATTGAACTAGTTGTCAGTAAATTTGCCATAGATGTTCATGACAACCGAGACCGACGGCTTTACGTGCTCTCCGAGGTACGGGCGAGAATCACCGCCAAACTTCCAAATTCGGGCTTCCATTCAAAAAAATTCCTAAGAAAAACCATAAAACACTCTATTGGCCCGATTTCGATTTCGATTCCCGGGTCGGACTAAGTATTTGTGTGATACACAAATATTTGTTTCGGAGTCTGGGTGTTTTCTATGTATAATATGTGTGTATTTACAAAAAAAAAGGTATGTTTATGTATTTATATCAATTGTTTAGTACCCTTAATACAAGCCCTGCTTAGTTTGGGACTAGATGATGTTGTGTGTAAGATGTCCGAAATATTTATTATTAATAATATTATGTTGCGTGCACATATAAAAGGTAATAGTCTAACAAAAACATTGTATGAAAGAATTATTCAACTTTAAAAGTTCTGATGAATTTGTTTAACTTTTTCACGGTTAACAAAATTTTTCACAAGAGATTCTGTGGAGGTCCTACAAAATTATTGTTAGTGGAAGAACTTGTCTCTATTGGTTGCAACGAATTAATTAAAATATCACGCCTGTATAAGTTTAAATTTGAAACAACAATTTATTTTGCATTCGTCAATTTATATAGTTAGGGTACACTATAAATTTCATATGTGTAGTTAGGACCACCTGTGGCACATACTTAGGGTATGAGAACGTCCATCTACTCGCCTTTCTAAACTATTTTGCTGGAACTAGTTGGAACTAAACTCTATGAAGAATAGCATTTAATATTAAACATCAAATATTATTGAAATATTATCAAATATCGAATACCTATTATACTCGTAATTTAATACGAGATTTGTTGAAAATCGCGAACATTCTAATATAATAATATGTTTTCACCAACATCTCTAAGACTTAGGTAATCCTTAGTGATATTTTCATTTTTACCGACCTTTACGGGATATTAAAATGCTAAGATTTATCTTAGAATGAAGGTGTTGCATACGTTACAGGGATACTGGTAAAAAAATGGCTAAAGTTTAGTTAGTGAAAAGGTTGTTATTCTGAAGAAATTTTTACATTTTTAAAACAATATTAAAACATATGATAAAGAAATCAATATAACTTATCATAAAAAATATTACCCAAATGAAATAATTAAAAGAATGAATTAAACAAAATATGAAATAAAAAAAAATAATTTCCCTTCAGTTCCTGGGCTAGTCCTTTGTGTTGTATTGTATTGTGTCGGATTGTGTGTCCAAACTTATGTTGTTTTATTAAAAAGACTATAAAAACATTTTATTGTAAAACAATTGATGATATTCAAATTATAGTATTGAACATTCTCTATATGTTCTTAAATAAAAATAAAAGCAATACATAGCATTGGACACTCATAAAAAATATTTATCGATAGCTAACAAAACTTGAACATTGTTAAACAATTTATAATTAAACAATATAATCCATTAAAACATACAAACTCATAAAACAAACAACGAACCGAGGTTTTCCATATAACAAAGAAGGCGATCTCTTACATTAAACTCCGTAATCCCGAATCTTAATTACAAATGCCGTAAATTCAATTAAGTCTGAAGCCAGCTTTAATGTGGCCTGGCCTTAGTGTAAGCTAAGGCTCGGTATACACGAGCGGTGCCTTTGTTAGAAACGTTTGTCACTAGAAGTGATTTACTCCGTCTGATCTGAGTGACCAATCACTGTATTTGGCAACTTCGGAAATGTGATACTCAGTAGGGGGTACACATTTTATTTTGTGAAGCCAAGGATAGACTTAATATTAATATTCAGATTTAAAGTGACGTACATAAATCGAGTTATCAGCTTCACGAGGGTGCTATTTTTTTGCTGGTAATTTTATCTATAATGTGAAATATAATTCTATGCAGAATTTTATATACATGAAGACGAAAGTAAATCAAGGGTAAAATACAAAAAGTTATTAGTATAGTCTTGGTAGATAGACATTGTATGTATGTTTTGATAAAACTGATTCTGAGATCTTTTCTAAGAAATTAATAACTAAATCCTGAAACTGAACAGTACTTGGTTAATATTAAGCGGTACTATTTAGATAGTATATGTCTTGATTTCATCTACCCGTAATAGAAAATACCACAATAACTAAATGCATAAACTGAAGAGTTTAATTTACGTTCATTTGACGGAGCGGCAAAAACAGCGGTGACGTTTAGCAAAACTATACCCTAAAACACACCTGTTATTATTTAAAATACTTTGGCAACATAGAAAGGTATTGTTATCTTCACTTCAGAACATTAACAAATCCTACTTTTAAAGTTACACCTTGTTAGTGTCTACAAACAAATTGCAACCGAGATTTAGAATAGCCAGAATACATTTTCCCTTGTTTTCATTTTGAGAAGTACCGCTTTTTGAAACTTTCAAGTGACTGTATTTGTTTATCCTTTGTTATAGTAAACAAATTACAAGACTGGCAAGACAGCATTGAGAACAAAATTATTAGTTGTAACAAAGCGATGAAAGTTTAATTTATTGTTATTAGACTCAAACATTTTATTATCAAGACTAAAATTTCTTGTATCTTTGCAAAGGCAATTATTAATCTAGCAATATTTGCAACAACGTACCATGACATTAAACTGCAATTGTGCATTTTTTTTAATTAGCCTTCCTCTCTTCTGTTAAGCTAAGTTGCTGTACTCGATAGGGTTCACAATTGTTACCTATCATTTATTCAATATGTTGATTGAAAGAGATCTATGATTCATACATTCATGCATGCATATTGAATGTAGTGAATGTTTCTTCATTATAAAAAGTTTTCCATTCTAAATATTTAAATTGTTTTGTATCTTGGCTTGAGAGTCAGAGGACCACATTAATTGTAATTAACAACAGATTTACACAAAATAAATGAGAATAAAAAGTATGGCAAATCAAATCAAATCAAACCATTTTATTTCAAATAAAACATACAACGGCACTTTTGAAACGTCAAGTAGTCAGTCAGTAGTCATTCATGAAGCTCATTGTCTGTTCCAATTCGTGGATCCTATGGAGAAGAACAGACAAGAAACTCCATGTACACTCTTTGGCGTCTGATTAACTCCTTTTGTGTATATTATTTAAATCAATCAACTGCTTATCATCACCAATCTATTGGAGCATTGGAAAATACTCACAAACAACTAGGCAATTATTTAAGAATACAAGCAGACACGCATTTTGAAACATGGAGCACTTGGCTACCGTTTTGGTCTTTTTCCCATAACACATCTGTCCACAGTGCAACTAATTACACGCCTTTTGAGTTAGTTTTTGGAAAAAAATGTGTTTTACCATCGAACTTCAATTCAGGTAAGGTTGATCCGGTATACAATTTTGAAAGTTATCCCCTTGAATTGAAATATAGAATTCAAATGTCACAAAAAGAGGCGCGAAATAACTTACTTATTAGTAAGAATATAAGGAAAAACAAATATGATCGTAATATGAATCCAGTGTCATATAAAACAAACGATTTAATTTTAATAAAAAATGAAACAGGCAACAAATTTCAAAGTATTTACTCAGGCCCATATATTGTTACTAAAGAATGTTCACCCAATGTAGAAGTAATTAAGGATAATAAAAAATATTTAGTCCATAAAAATAGAACCAAATTGTACATACCATCTAATGGTATCTAATTGATGTGTATTATTATAAGTTTTATTGTATGCTTACTATAAAGCAACTTCAAATGTGTAATCACTATAATCTTATAATTAATATTCATATTATTTAGCCTATAGTTAACCATGTATTAAATACTCTTAATTTACTTACTTATAAACGAAAATAAAATAACCTAACAGTTATTTTATTTTCATTTTGCGGGGAAGGTGAGATGTAGTACTATTTAGTATATAAGTATGACGCATAACCAGTATATAAACATGTTAATCTTTTAAATATATTCAGTATCTATCCAGCAGTCTTTTGTTTTACTCATCTCTAAGTGAATCCTTTACATCAGGAATAACATTTTAGAAACTTATTTTAAGATGTAAATAGGTATAAAAGGATACAATGCGGTTGGCACAATCATATTTTCTTAAAAGCCTCTACATTTTATACTTAACAAACAAAGATTTCAAAAAATAGTAACTAGTTATTTAAAAGCATTCCAGATGGACACCCTACTACCAGAAACTGTTTCTGCCTTTACAAACATGGTCAAAAATATTCGATCCCTGGTTTTTTTCATAACGCAAACAAGATAGACGTTTTATTTACATAACACATCATCAAGTACAATTTAGGAGTGAGGCCTATGTCCAACAGTTGATTGCGAAGGGCTGATGATGATGATGAAGTGCAATTTATTTAACAAATAATATTCACGATTTTTTTCAAGTTTTTCAGCCAGCCAGCAAAAGCTAAGCAGCTTTTAGAGAGGGAGGAAGCTCTGTTTTTTCAAAAAAGTTAAATAACGCAAACGGATGTCTAACTAAAAAAATACTTGAGCAACCTCTCAACGTTTTTGAAAGACCTTTCTCATGATACCCCACATGATGGAGTCGACACAAGAAAATAAAACATCCCCAATTTACGTGTAGGGGAGTTACCCCAAATAAAATCATTTTTCATCATTTTATTGTTGCACTTAGTCGATGTGATCATAACACATATTAGTGACAAGTTTCATCTTTCTTGCACGAACCCTTTGGGCAGTAAGTCGAAGACGAACGGACGGACGGGCATGACGAATCTATAATATAAGGGTTCTGAAATTCTACGGAACCCTAAAAACACTTTGGTGTCAATAGACTGTTTGTTTATGTCATATCAAAAGCAATTAAAATAAACCATAACCAGATTTGTGTAACCAATATATGAGTTCTTTTGATACTATTGACAGAGGCATACACAATGATCATAGTGTGACGTCAAAAGCACTGACAGTTTGATATCCAATAAATTGGAGTGCTTCCGATACATCGCTTTGATGTGCTACCCACTCAGATAGAACGGCTGTTATTTTATTTGTTTCACAGAAACCTTTGTGTTGACAATTTACACGTTAAACGTATTAGCGAAAACTTAAAATTAGTTTAGAGAACTAATCTTCAGTATCAGTATTTTATTTTCCTCCTCCTCTCTCCCCACATTCCTTTATCACCATTATCCCATTTCCAAACTGCTTTTTCGGTTTACTGGCAAAGTAGTTCTTTTTTAGGGTTCCGAAGTTTATGACTCGGAACCCTTATAGATTAGACATGTCCGTCCGTCTGGCCGTCCTCGACTTACCATCCATAAGAAACGAAAGTTGAAACTTTGCATGATTAAGTATTCCGAGGTTTCTAAAATTATTTTTTGATTTACGTATCTGTTAGCGAGTTATTCAAATTTAAAGCGCATTTTTTGTAAAAACTGGGCGTCCCCCCCCCCCCCTCGAAAAGTCAAACGGCTTGCTCAAAAAATCTGGTAAAACTCGTGATGGTGGTCCATTTATTGAACTTCAAAGGAAAACTGTAACGGATTAAATGACTTTGTGAGTTCAGGAGTTATATAGGCTTAACTTCTAAAATGCGCTTACTTGGAAAACGTCATACAAAATTAACGCATTAATACGTAAACATTACAATTATCTATTGGGAACCAATCTGAATCCACGTACCATTATGGGTAACTGAGGAACCCTTTCCTGTACGTGGCCTGACATGCACTTGGCCGATTTTTTATTACATCGTAGCAATATACTAATTTAAGTCACGATACAATTTTTAATAAAATAATCAAAAAGCATAAATCAATATCTATAAATAAAAAATGTAAAGACTGAATTGTTGGTAGTACGATCGTTTGGATTTACTTTGGAAATCTATTCAAACTTACAGCATACAATAAATTTTGGTACTAATCTATCTTATAAAAGATTTTCATTTAAATACTGATTTAAATGAGTACTATTTTATTAATGTTGAACTAATTTTTCATATATAACACAAGTTTACTATAAAACAGATTGAATTCTGAATCCAAAGAAAAGTTACACAAAAAATAAGATAACCGTACCTAAAAAAAAAAAGAAGTAGATAGCAGAAGCGCTATGGATTTATAACGCGTGGATAAAGGCAAAATACCGATCAGTGTTTACTCAACAGTATACAATATCTAAAAGTAATAAAAAATAAATAACCTTTTCTATCATGTAAGATTTTAAATCTTAGCCTGCCAATTTTAAGGTGCTATTTTAGGAAATGCTCTTCAACTATATCTTAACTACGTGGGCTGACCGTTGGACGTGTTTGGAGATTTATTGAAAGCATAATTGGTTTTGTTTCGGTCAAGGGCGGGATTAACGATAGTTTTATACACCTAATGGGTGCAGTAAGCAAGAGCAACGTTTTCTTAATGGTTCTATGTTATTTAGGCTTCAGTGGGAACTATGGTTGTTTGTAGCTGTTGTTTATTATTGTTCGTACAGCTTTGAATACACATGAGATTGCTAGATAACTTGGAAGTGAAAATTAGATTTGTTGCCAGTTACTTTGAAGGGAGTTGTGTTATGTGGATTGTTTGGTGTATACCAATTCGTGTCTAGTTTATATTTACATTAAAATAATGAATAGGTTTACCGTTTATAATGTAAAATAGATATAAAATCATTATCTTTGGGGAAGAATAGATAGTAATGGATAGGAGAGCCACGCTGATTTCAGAACGAATACGACTAATTTAAAATGACAGCATTCATGTCGTAGTTGGTGAGTGTGAGACCGGAGGTCGGAAGAATGATGCAGAGACATATCACTAAGATGCCATGGTGCGGGTCACCATACTGCATTGTATGCACTAACATTGAGGATAGCCCCTACTCCTAGATTCTACTCAAGCTTTCCATCAGGTAGAGTTGAGTCACTTTAGTAATCTTTAAAACTGCTATCATCATCATCGGTTTATTGTAATCCACAGCTTTACTTAGGTCTCTCGCATTACACATCACTCAGGGTAATTTTGAGTTTAAACTATATTAAATTTTAAAACGAATGCAAAATAAAATTAAATAGAATTACATAAAATGTCAGTGTCCGTCTGTGTTCGAATTCTTTCTGCGACTAAATCTCTATTGTATCTGCTGATGTACAGCGTTATTTCAAAAGATTTTTTGTTCAAAATCCTCGACAACTCTATTTCAATGCACAGTGGGTGACGAGAGGCTCAGGGGTGTAAATAGAAACAGTTTGGTTAGAGTACAGAAGCTCTCCAGACACGACACTGCGTTGTTGAAATACATCATTACGTCTACATAAGTGTGTTTTTAACGACTGTTGCTCATTTTTCACAAATAAAAGAAATTTTGTTGAAGATTTTACTGACTTTTGTAGGGTTAGTCTTATATCGTCCGCGGGTTTTTTTAAATATAAAGCTCAACAACTATCTGATTTCGTATAAATTTTTTTTATTGAATATTTATTTCTCAGTCGTATCATTCAAATAGTTATTAAGTATTGCTTTTCATGAAATATATACCTATAAATATGTAGCTATCTATATTGATTTTCATGACAACCGGGACCGACGGTTTAATATACTCACCGAGGCGCAAAATCAGAGCTGTTATTAAAAATTTCCTGTTAGATAAATCCATCAAAGCTTTTGGCCCGACCTGGGATTTAAACCCGAAACCGCATGATAATGCTTAAGATTAATATATCATACTTTGAATTTACATCAAATCATTTTGTATTTACTATTTTGGTCTGACCCCTAAGAAATGTATGCTTAAGAAACATCTTATATTCCTCAATGGTAGTTATATTGAGAGCAATAATATATTATAATATACTTTAGTAAAAGTAGACTGCCTTCTTAGTCTAGATGATAGCATATGCGTTATCAAGCGGTTTCGGGTTCAAATCCCGGGTCGGGCCAAAAGTGTTGTTGGATTTTTCATACAGGAAATTCTTAATGATAGCCTGAAAGTTTGACGGCACGTGCCTCGGCGAGTTTAATAAGCCGTCGGTTCCGGTTTTCTTTAAAATCTATGGCATTCGTTATTGGAATCAGAGTGTCCTGAAATATATACTGACAACCAGTTCTAACTAATATAAATACATTAACATACCTTCTTATTGTAAATATAACACATAAATATTAGCATAAATATTTAAGATAGATTTTTCGTTAGTTACGGAAATTTAGATGTATTACATACTATATAAATATTTCGGACATCTTACACACAACGTCATCTACTCCCAAACCAAGCAGAGCTTGTATTATGGGTACTAAACAACTGATATGAATACATAAACATACTTTTTTTTGTAAACACATACATATTATACATAGAAAACACCCAGACTCCGAAACAAATATTTGTAGATCACACAAATAATTGGTCCGACCCGGGAATCGAACCCGAGACCTCTTGATCAGCAGCCGCATATGCTAACCACTAGACCACGAATGCAGTTATATTACATACTATGAATAGACATGAACAAATACAATACATATCAAAACATAAACGTCGCAGTAGTAAACAGTCAATCAATAGTCTTTATCTCGTAGTGAATAAAAGATTGGGGAAAGTAAAATCCTAAATCTGTAGATATCCGAAGTCATATGAGCTCCATTTCACGGTAGGAAAAGGGTCACATAGCTAGTTTTCCATAAGTCGACGCTTACGTAACATTACGCGAGGTGACGCGTAAAAATAGACGGTTTGCGCACACATCAACAAAGTCTTCACACACATATATCGCAAGGGCTGCCCAAAATTGAGGATAGAGAGAAATATTTAAAGCTTTATGTTCAAATAACGGAGGTTACAGAAAATTTTAAGTTAAGGGGTTAGTACCCTTATTGATAGCTTTTACTGTAAAATAACACTAAAACTAGAACATAATATTAATCATGAGACAAAATCTTAATATTCATAAATGCGAAAGTTTGTGATTTAATGCGACTGTTTGTTACTCTTATTTACTACTGAACGAATTTAGGTGAAACTTTATAGTAATGTAGTTCATATATCAAAATAACATAATATGTAGTTACTATTTAACGCGAAAACAGTTAGACAAGCGGACGGAGCCACGAGTAAAAGCTAATATCAACATATTATGGGAAAGTCGTTTCAGTAACAAGATTACTGCATTCAATAAAGTTATAGATAAAGTTACTATGTACAAATTATTAAAATTTTCATCATCATCCTCCTACCCTCTTCTCAAATTTATTTGGGGTCGGTGCAATGAGTTTTCTTCTTCCATTCTTCTCTATTACTCGTCAGTTCACTGTTTCCTTTTCTGGCCATTCACGCAGTCCATTCATTTTTTCTTTGGTAGCCCTATACTATTTACGTGTTTATTTTTCATAGACTAGTTGAGTCCCATGGTGTTGCCCGCGTTTATTATTGTGAATCGCCGTTAGTTAGTTACAAAACTAACAAAGACTAATGGCCTAAGTTACTCCTTATGTCATTAGCTTTCTACAAGTGAAAGTCCCGTAAAAATTGGTCCTGCTGTTACCGAGAATACCCGGAATAAACAGGCAGATAGTCATTTTTTTTTAATTTTTTTTTTGACATAGGTACCTACCTAAATAATTTCACAGGCATTTAATAAAAAAAGTTAATTTAATACCACACAAAGACACTTCATATGTTCATATTATTTCTAAATACACAAATACCTCTATAGAAAGACGTGCCAACCCTATATCTCTCTTGGCCTGACAACACACGCTTTATAAAATAACTGTTTCTATGTTAATGTCGGGAGCGGTGTTCTTGTTTTGTCAGCATGTATACAACCTTTAATGCCATAATGTAACATCTCAGCTTTGAATTAAATGTAAATAAATTTACGTCACACTATCGCGACGTTGAGTACTTCAGGGAATGAAAATTAACATAACCTGGTACAAGTTTTAAGTGAAATATACTTCTAGTTCATCATTTTGTACTGTCTACAGCTGTTGGAATAGTATATGAAAAATTGGCCAAGTTTGTGTCAGGCCCCGCACAGGAAAGGGTTCCTGAGTCACCCATAATGGTACGTGGATTAGAAATCGTATCCAATGGATAATTGTTGCGTTAATTTTGTATGACGTTTTCCAAGTAAGCACATTGTAGAAGTTAAGCTTCTATAACTCCTGAACTAACAAAGTCATCTAATCCGTTATAGTTTTCATCCAAAGTTCATTATATGGACCACCAGCACAAATTTTTATAGATTTTTTGAACCAGCCGTTTAGCTTTTAGAGGGGGGGGGACGCCCTGTTTTTACAAAAAAGTGCCCTTTAAAGTAGAATATCTCGCAAACGGATACCTAAATCAAAAAATCGTCTTAGAAACCCTTTATTGTTTTTAAAAGACTTATCTAATTATACCCACACGATGGGGTAGCCGCGAGAAAAAAATATCATCCCCACTTTACGTGTAGAGGAGGTACCCTAAATAAAAATATTTTTCATAATTTTATTGTAGCACTTTGTCGACGTACTTACAACACATATTCGTGCAAAGTTTCATCTTTCTAGCGGACGGACGGACGGACATGACG
This sequence comes from Phragmatobia fuliginosa, assembly GCA_932526445.1. Lineage (NCBI taxonomy): Eukaryota > Metazoa > Arthropoda > Insecta > Lepidoptera > Erebidae > Phragmatobia > Phragmatobia fuliginosa. Next base: position 20,767,647 of record OW052061.1, read on the forward strand.
AATCTATAAGGGTTCCGAGTCATAAACTTCGGAACCCTAAAAACTATAGATCTGTTTACACCACGTTCAGTCTGTCGCGGACTCAACGTGGAACATCAAAGTAATATTATTCAAAGGTGTTTGTGCTTTTTGCCGCACAATTTCCTGTAATGCTTAGTGCTGTCTTTGTGCCCCCTGAAATCTTTTATTAAGGTTTCGGTCAGGAAATATCATCAAGTCTAAAATCTCTTTTCATATAAATGATACTTATAGTCTTGAAATATTACACGAGTTTTATCTATTGGCAAGTGAAAGAAAAAGAGAAGAACAAGAAGCTGAAGATGATCAAGAATTCATTATTATTATAAATGAGAAGATTACCAATAAACACACAGGCATATTTCATTAAATAAATCTTTTACAAATAACGAGATGCAGCCAATCGTCTGCAATGGCCACCACGGCAAATGCAAGCTGAAAACCACGCTACCGCAATAAATTAACATGAAAATCACAGAACAAATGCTGCTTTAAATGTAACTTGGTTGAGGGAAATTTTGCAGTATTTTTTAACCTTTTCATGTTTATCAGATTAACATATTTACCATATTGCCTTGTTGGTGTGGTTAGTAGTAGTTAGTAGTGGTTAGCTTATGCGGCTGTTGATAAACAGGTCTCGGGTTCGATTCCGGAAACAATGTCGGAACAAATGTTTGTGTGATCTGCAAATATTTGTTTTCGAGTTTGGGTGTTTTCTATGTGTAATATGTATGTATTTACAAAATAAAAGTATGTTTATGTATTTATATCAGTGGTCTAGTATCCATTTTTTTTATGTCGTGTGAAAAATCATCATGGACCGTCACCCAACGTCACCGTCAACTGCGGGGTGGTGTGTCGGATTCGAACCGACTAAAAATTTCACACATGCTTTCCATCAGTCTGAGTAGATTCTCTTTAGTCATCATCATCAATCAACAGCCTTCAATAGTCCACTGCTGGACATAGGCCTCTCCTTAGAAAGGAGGTTTTGGCCTACTATACCACGCTGGCCAGACGGGTTGGTATAGGGGTTGGTTTCAAGTTTTCCTTCTCTTTGCATAGATGTTGTCTTGCACAGTTTATCCCTTAGTCGCCTTTTACGACACCCGCTGTATGAATAGGGGTGGTGATACTCAGTATTCTTAATCCGTCACCACACGGACGTCCGTCACCACACGGATTCTCTTTAGTAGCATTAAATATTTAAAAACAATCTTTATAAAATTCTCAACCTATAATTTTTAAGAAGTTATACGTATATAGTCGATCAGACTGGACTATGTCTAGCAGTGGAATGCGATAGGCTGATGATGATGATGATACGTATATACATTATGGAAGACCTTTGTTCAGCAGTGGATGGTAGTAAGCCATTTTGTAAATTGCATACTTGCAACATTAAAACCCAACAATAAAACGAAAAAATAAAACATTTGCTAGAACACCTAATAAAAACTCCACAAACCACATTACAACACACTCTAAACTTTACAGCGAGCCTCTTTATTTAATTGAAGAAAATAGTATTTCTTATTTCACTACCGCAGAGATGCTTTGTTGCATATTTTACCTAGATAGCATCATTAAAGTGGAGCTTACACTGAATAAACGAGAACTCAACAGAAGGATACACGTTCCTTCTGTTGTCTTGGTTTTCTTGAGTTCTCTTCATACCTAATTTAATTTGCTAGGTGTAATTAAGGGAAAACCCTTGTGATTTCTTTGTGTTTCTATTACCTTAAGGGTATCTTGACAGTGTTTTAATAGTTAAGTGTTTTTTTTTTATATAAAACTAGCTGATGCCCGCGTCTCCGCTCGCGTCCTAGGGGTGTGCAAAATAGATGGTGGCCGATTTTCAGACCTACCCGATATGCTCACAAAATTTCATACAAATCGGTCCAGCCGTTTCGGAGGAGTATAGGAACGAACATTGTGACACGAGAATTTTTTATATAAGATTTACAAAATGTCATCACCAATTAAAATACACTGCTGGGCATTAGCCTCTCTCAAGGCACACCACAGGGCTCGGTCTGTTGATTTTGTAACCCGTCGCCGCCGGCGTTCTCATGCAAGTAAAATACACTTACAAAACCTAACCAATACTTTTACTTGAGAGAGATATGTTTTTTTTACATGAACTCAGTATTCTTCACCACTCAATTACAAATGGAAATATAATATAGTTATAGCTCCTTTCTTTGTGGCAACGTAATATATAACATCATAATTATTTGTTTTCAGATTTTTGAAACCAGTACTTAAGTTATAAGGTGGACCCTGAATGCGTTATAATGAAATATTGTCTAATATGTACTGCAAAACTGACTAGTTAGTACTGTGCTTCCCGTGTTTCGTCTTGTTGAGGACAACACCGTATCCTGAAAGAAACTCTTTGTGGTTCTGAGTAATTAAAAAAATACATGTAAAGAAATAAATTGTTTTATTCATCCAATCTCATTATTCATCCAACCATCTTTTCTAACCCGTCGTTAATAACGACACTAAAAAAGGGTCGTCTGATATTAGTATTCGTTAATTTTAATTCCAAAGCTCTTATTATTTTGAAGAAGGGAATGACCGAAATAAAGTGGCCTTTGACGCCAAAAGGCTTTTGAAAGATTTCTCGCAAGCATGAATTGTAAAGAAATCAGCGAAGCAAATCCTGATAAAAATATTCATTACTGAACGTTGGGCTCGTCTAAATTGTTAGACATCTACATTCTATTGCTTTAAAGGTCTTCACAATGGTGGTGTCTTAAAAGGTTTTCACAATGGTTGGTAATGATTAAAATATACCTTGTGCAATAAATATGTTTTTATTATATTTTAAATCAATATATACGTAAAACTGCCTCGTTGGTCTAGTGGTTAGCGTATGCGACTGCTAATCAAGAGGTCTCGGGTTCAAATCCCGGGTCGGGCCAAAAAAAAGTGTTTTTGGGATTTTTCTAGGAAATTCCTAATAACTGCCCGGAGTTTGGAAGTTTGGCGGTGATTCACGCCCGTGCCTCGGAGAGCACGTAAAGCCGTCGGTCCCGGTTGTCATGAACATCTATGGCAATCGTTATTGGGAAGTCAGTGCCCTCAAATATACTGACAACTAGTTCAATCTTCGAATTTCAGTTCTCCCTTAGGGTTGCGGAGGTCCGATGCCAGTCGCTCCGTGGAAAAACTGAAATTCAGGTAAATCTGGTTGAACTAGTAGCCGACCCCAAATAAAATTGGGAATAATGGCTAGGAGGATTCATTCATATACGTAAAATTGTTCCGTTACTGACTGACTGACTGACAGACAACGCACAGCCGTGGCCGTAACTACTGGACGCAGGAAGCTGAAATTTGCCATGTATAGGTATCACTTGAAGAGCGTAGGCGAGCACTTATACTTTGTCCATTAGATTATTGTCTTTTTGACAGGTCACGCCTATAAATTACGGGTATTTTTCTTCGTAATAATGTACTACAGTAATGTCGTACTTTATAGACGGGTAGGGAAGTGGATTGTGCATACCTAAAACAACAAACTATAAAACTGATCTTGAAATACGATAACTCTATTAAACGATTAAAATAATCTATCATATTATTATGATCAAAATAATTTGACTTCATGTAAGTATTGTTTCTGTAAATTTAATAAAATAAAAAGAAAATTAAAATAGTATGACTTCAAGATTAATTATTTGCAAGGAATTGAGTCGAAATTTTGGAATTTAAGTTCAAACTTAGAATACAGAACAATAACTCTAATAAATAAATAAATATTTTGGACATCTTACACCCAACATCATCTAGTCCCAAAGTAAGCAAAGTTGTGTTATGGGTACTAAACAACTGATATAAATACATAAACATACTTTTTTTTTTTGTAAATACAAACATATTATACATAGAAAAACACCCAGACTCCGAAACAAATGTTTATGGATCACACAAATATTTGGTCTGACCCGGGAATCGAACCCGAGACCTCTTGATCAGCAGCCGCATTAATTAATTTATTTTTGGATCACAGACTTAAAATGTAACTATGCACGCGTTAGTAAAATTTAATTTTGAAACGCGTGGATAATAACGTTTATTTTTTTATTAAATTTAAATCGAGAGTTATGAGAAAATACATTTGAAAACTCACATAGTACTTACTAAACCGACCTTCAAGTGACAGTGTTAGGAAGTTGTCTTTGTTCTGGGCCAATCATATATCTTAATAGTGCACATTTTATTTATTAACAATACTGACTTATAGAATATTATATCGATTGATTTTGATTTCAAATCGAATCGGTGACGTGTGAGGGCGTTACTAATCTCGAAATTTATTGAACTGTCAAAAGGATATTAAAGGAATGGACAGAGTATAGAGAAAATTTTCTAAATCCTCTCTAAGTGCTTGCCTAAGGGCCACCGCAGACTAGCTACTTTTAGCATCGGCGATCGGCGATTTGGCGACTGCATCGATGCTGCATCGCGTTTTAGCGACTTCCTGCGTTCGATCGCGGTATCGGAAACGCGCGTTTTAGCCACTGCTCAGATGCCAAGTCGCTGCTACCGGCATCCGAATGTGTACGGAGAGTAGCGTTCAGCTGCTGTGTCGCGCTTCTAAAAAGCGACTCGATCGCCGCGTTTGGCGTTTTTAAGTGTGCGGTGTGGAGCGTTCGGTCGCTGTATTTAGCTTCTAAAAAGCGACTAGTTGCCGATCGCCGATGCTAAAAGTAGCTAGTCTGCGGTGGCCCTAAGGGAGTGAAAAGCAATCAAAATTATACATCAGATTAACTCGTAGGCAAAACACACATTAAACAACAAACGCGTGGGTTGACAAACATTTAAAAAATTATTTTTTTTTGGCGTAAGTACCGTATATTATCAAACACACAATAAAATTATAAAACGACTCTTCAATTTTATTTATTTAAATAAATACCGTTGGTATTTATTTACGCTGAAATTGGTAAATAGAAACCAGAGGAATGTAATTACTTGCCATTGAAAATCTAAAAATGTTTTTATATTTTGATAGCTTTTGCCTGTAGCTCCGCCCACGTAGATGTCGCTAATTGCAATAAAAAATAGCCTATGCCCTTTCCTTATACCTTACCTTTCATTTAAATCAAATTAGTAGTTTCGGCGTGAACGACAGACAGACAGAGTTACTTTCCCATTTATAACGCTAGCAAGGATTATCAATTTAGAATTTTCTTGTATTTATAATGTATTTTATACGTATACTATTACGAATGCCCATTATGTGTTTGTTACTCCAGTTGTATTAGAATGGCCATATATGCCGTAGAAATGATAACCATTGTCTTGACTGCACGGTTGGCCTAGTGGCATAAGCGGTTGCCACGCCGCTTCCTACTACGCCAAGTGTCGTGGGTTCAAATCCCACGTAGGACAACACTTTGTTTGATTCACAATTTGTTGTTCTGAGTCTGGGTGTTCTTTGTGTCCGTTTCATGTATGTTTGTAAAGTCCCCCGCGACACAGGAATTTATATTCCTAATGCGGGAGTTGTCTTTTTTAAAATAAAAAAAAAAAAAAAAATGGGGTAAACGGGTTCTTGAGTGGAGACCGCGACTCGGCAAACGTAGTGTAGGACGTCTAAAGACCAGGTGGAGTGATGATTTGTGTGAGCTGCTGAGCTGGATGAGAGAAGCCGATTATCGAACCAAGTGGTGTGCAATTGGAGAGGCTTATGTCCAGCAGTGGACTCTGATAGGCTGATGGTTATGATTAGAATGACACAATTCATCTCAATGTCAACCAAAAAAAACAACACTTACTAGTGTTGTTTTTTTTAAATATTATGTTAGGAATAATCCTAAACTAAGACAAACTGCAAAAATATAAAACTAAGCATCAATACCTAAATAGAAATCTACAATAGTTGAATACGAAAAAAACGATTATTTATTTATATTTCTATAAGATTTCACAATATCTAGCCAACACTTAAAAAGAATCCCCAAGGGGCTGATATTTAAACTTGCCGAATTTCTGCCCTCAACAAGGCCCAACGGTTACAGTGAGTCTTATCTCAAACGGTGTACATTTACAAAGGTTTACCATATAAATTGCTTCCACGGAATGCACGGGGAGAAAAACTGTGATAGCTCACAAGGGAATGACCCTTTTGAAGGCCTAGACAAAGAGTTTGTACACTCAAGATATTTATCGGACCATTGCGGTAGTTTTATTGAGAAACGAAGTTGCGATCGTTGTACTGGTGTAGTGTGTTAAAAGTAATGGTGATGACGTGAGGGTTGGATTAAACATACGGCTATGGCCTCAATAAAATGCTGGCCAAAATCAGATAACGTGTCGTTATCCTAAGGTTCGTAAATATATGAACAATAAAGGTTTTTTTTTCTCTAAATATGTAGTAAAAATTAAGTATATGGGATCATATGGACTGCCTCGTTGCTCTAGTGGTTAGCGCATGCGACTGCTGATCAAGAGGTATCGGATTCGATTCCCGGGTTGGACCAAATGTTTGTGTAATCCGCAAATATTTGTTTCGGAGTTTGGTTGTTATCTATGTTTAATTTGTATGTATTTACAAAAAAAAAGTATGTTTATGTATTTACATTAGTTGGATCTTTTTTAACCTCCCAGTGTTTATAAAAGATCTATCTAATACACTAGCACTTTGTCATCGTGATACAAAAACACATTCATGCAATGTTAAAATTTCCTAGCACTTACCATTTGGATGGTAAGTGGCTGACGGACGGACGTAACTATAAGGGTTCCGAGACGTGAACTACAGGACCCCAAAATGTGAGATAATTAAATTGACTACTACAATCTCAGACTGAGACTACAAAATGAAGCTTTCCAAAAAGTTTTTAATTTCTTCGTGAAATTAATGTTATATTAATCGGCCTGCGTAATATTCAAAGGTGTGATTAATGGTTAAAGCATTTCACTAATGAAACGATCCAAAAAACTTAGCTAAGCTCTAGATCTAAGGCTTATCTTAGTTTTATAAATAAAGTACCTACAAAATCTATACATCTAGAGAATAAATAACATTGAAGTCTGTTCGTAATATGGAATGAACTGATTTTTACTAAATGTATAATATGAAAATAATAGAGAAGAATGGAAGAACAAAATTCATTGCACCACCAATGAATTTAAGAATAAATAAAATAAGTAAATATTTTGGACATCCTACACACAACATCTCATCTAGTCCCAAACTAAGCAGAGCTTGTATTATGGGTACTAAACAACTGATAAATACATAAACATACTTTTTTTTGTTAATAAATACATATTAAACATAGAAAACACGGATGAGGGTAGGAAGAAAAAAAATTTTCGTCCGTCTTTCTGTCTGTTAATGCCTAATCTCTGGAACGACTGGGCCGATTTCAACGAGACTTGCTCTAGCAAATAACTGATGACACAAGGTATAAATTAGGTTATATTTTTTAGATTAGCTTCGCTCCGCGTCGTTACTCTCGGCTTATAACTAAATGCTATACGGACTTTTTAAGGGGATCAATTCTGTCATACATGATTTTTGCGAAACTTTACGCAGCGGAAACTCTGAAGAGGAAAAAAAACGATTTTGTAACATTCTTCACTATGGTATATCGGGTTGATATATATGAATAGGCTATCTAATACTGAAATAATATTTCAAATCGGTCAGTAGTTCCAGAGATTAGCACGTTCAACCAAACAACGATACAAATTCTTCTGCATAATAATATTAGTATAGATAAAAACATTATCTAGTAACAGATCGGACTTTAACAAGGTCGTATTACATTTTCTGGGTATATAATTTTATAGGCGTTTTTCTGTGAAATTAAAATGAACCTATTTTTGACGCTGCGTTCCTCAAAGGCTGAAACATGAATAGCGAGTGCAGAATATATTTTATTTTGTAATTAAAATAAATTTTATGAAATTATTCTCTGATGTATGAGGTTTGTGTAAATTTATAGCGCAGCGTTAGCGTATAAGAATGCTGTGATTGAGATCTTTGGTTCAAATCCTGGGTTAGACCAAACGTTTGTATGATCAACAGGTGTTTATTTCGAAGTCTGGATGTTTTTTATGAAAAAAAATATATGAGTAATCTATCAAACAGTCAAGCACAAGCTCTGCTTAGCTTGAAGCTAGATAACGTTCTGAGTAACAGCGAATCTTGAATGCGGATAAATCAGCTCTTAGCAGTTTCTAGAAAATCGTAAAAATGATTCAGAACCATTTCACTAAACCGTCATAATGTCGGTCAACATGCTGTATTGTTCGTAGTCACAATCAGGATGGTGACCTGCTTTTAGATTCTACTGATGAGTTTTAGTAGGCAGGGTAGAGTCACTTTGGTAGGCTTTAATAAAAAAAAAAGTCAATGCTCTGATTGCCCTTCAGATGTCTTGAGCCTGCAATATGACAAGCTCATCTAATCAGCTCCACTATTGATTATTCAATTATAGTACAACGACCTTAGAAACTAAGACCTTATTTTGTTTGTAGGTACATATACCGATATTCAAATTAGAGTTTGCTTACAAATTGACTCTCTACTCTGTAGAAGAATTTATTTCTATCTGTTTTTTTATTCTATAGGATTGTCTGGTTACTTCACATGTGCCCAGGATAAAATATTTTTGTTCATGTTGAAGATATTCAAACAAAGACTTATCTAACAAAAGTACCCTATGTCACACCTACACACGCACACACACACAGATTAGAGGTATAAAAATGGTCAGTTCTGCTTAGTTTCAGACTAGATGGCCATAAATTCGTCTTTGGCAAACCGGAGTAGCCTGTACAACGTGGCAAAAATGTTCTACAACTTTACAGCACAATGTTACAGGCAACCTTTGTGATGTGGTGATATCTAGAGAACCTAGTGGACTCTAAAATTCAAAGATCATGAGACAAATGTGTACATACATAAAAATAGTACCTACATTTATTGGTAAGTCTGAGTTCAAAAAATGAGAATTTGATATATTTAAAAAAAGCATATCTTGGAAAAACGAACGAAAGATACTCATTTTCATTGGGAATAAAATATTTTTACGAGAGACAGAGAAACCAGAAGCACTCACAGCTAAGTGGCCATAGGTGATTGGAAGCAATCACCGAGGGTAAGCAACGTCGGCGCGGTCAGTACCTAGATGGGCGACCGTTTGTATCATGATAGGTTATGAGCGTTTCGTTTTCTTGATTTGGAGGTCACGTTAAGCAGTCGGTCCCGGTTGTAATCACAAGACAACAGTCGTGAAGCTTGGTTTGAAACCTTCGGTCGGCTTAAAAACACCAACGATAAGATTTACATAGCCACAACGTTGTGGGACACATAATCCCAAACCCGCACTTGCCAGCGTGGTCACGTATGGCTTTAACCCTCTCCTGAGAGTAGACCTGAGCCCAGCTATGGGACGTTGTAGGTTGTTGATGAAAACTGGACTGAGGACGGTAACAAACATAGGCAGGACGATTTCAATAATGATTTAGGTCTTGAAAACAAAAACAGAACCAAAATTAGTAGGTAGCTAAATCTTAGTCCTAAAAAGGCTAGTAGCCAGCTAGACAGAAAATTATCTCCAGCTATTATTTCTAAACCTCGAAATTCCCTAATTTATTTAGGGAAACAGCCAATACCTGACACATATTGGATCTAATCGATGCAGCATGGATATTGCTAATATCAGCGTGAAATTGAACCATACCTCCTGCCTTAATTTAAACCACCCGTACCGATGTAAAATTAAAGGGTAAATATACTGAAATCGATACGACAATTAAAATTGAAAAGATTGATTACATCATAATTATATTTGAAGTTCAATATTTGCAGGCGTGCTAATTGATTACAAATTGTAACTGATTTGAATTTAAGGTTTCAAATTAAATTAAATATTTTGACATCTTACACACAACGTCATCTAGTCACACACTAAGCAGAGCTTGTATTATGGGTACTAAACAACTGATATAAATTCTTAAACATACTTTTTTTGTAAACATTCATACATAGAAAACACCCAGACTCCTAAACAAATATTTGTAGTTCACAAAAATAATTGGCCCCACCCGGGATTCGAACCCGAGACTTCTTGATCAGCCGGAGGCCCAATCATTCTGCATCATTCTCCCGCCCTTCGAAGGCCGGGAGAATGATGCAGAATAATCAAACCAGGCTGCCATGGTAGGGGTCACCATGCTACATTGTCTACCCTCACAATAAGCATGGTGACCCCTACTCCTGGATTCTACTCATGCTTTCCACCAGGCAGAGTAGAGTCACTTTGGCAGGCTTAAATATAAAAAAAAAAAAAAAAAAAAAAAAGCCTCCGCATACGCTAACCACTAGACCAAGAAGACAGTCATTGTTTGTGAACAATTTCATTAAATCGTACTATCTTTGGCATGTTATTCACAATAATATTTTCTTGCCTTGCTCTTCGAAAGTGGTCATAGAAAATCAAACTCCAAAAGTACATGTAAGTACGTATAAGTAAAGTATCGCACGTAAGCTTTCACAACATATATTTAACGCCTGCCGAAGTGATTTTACTATGCCTGATGGAAAGCATAAGTAAAATCCAAAAGTGGGGTTGCCATACTCACTGCAAATGCAAGCAGTATGGCGACCCACATTCTGGCGGGGAAAACTATATTTATACCCCCTAATTTTACATTATACTAGCTGCTGCATACCGCGGAGTTTTCCGCAATAAATGTTAACTTTTTAAAAAAAAAATTTCCTTGAAAATACAACGAATGGAAGTACAAAATGTAGGTAGTACGCTGATTTCAGAACGAATGGGCCGGCTCGACCGGTGCAGTACTACCTTCACACAAAGGATCCTATATCCTAATAATGACAGCGTTCTTGTTGTCTTATTTCATTACTGTCGTTATCATCCCCCCGGCCTCCGGAGGATGCAGAATTATCTGACCAGGCTTACATGATATGGATCACCATGCTGTATTACCTACCCTCACAATGGGGATGTTGCCCTCAACTTCTGGATTTTACTCCTGCTTTACATCGGGCAGAGTAAAATCACTTTAGTAGGCTTGAATATATAAAAGTACACACTTAAATGTATTAATTTGTACAGATATACAAAATCATATTTCTAAATTGATTTCTACAGTGGGCTGTATATTTGAGACGCGCTTAAAAAATATATAATTACAGAACCATTAACAATTATCTATTCATTTTGAAAACTATTTAATGTAATATTCTAGTGCGACGCCCTTTTTCTTTAATTGTTAAAGAAACTTAATTCGTTACTCATTGTCATGTGAAGGAATTTTCAATTTTAAATTAAATTAAAGCCTAGTCCTCCCTATCATTGGACATAAAATATTTTATTACTTTGTTAATTACATGTTTTAGGCTCAGCTAACCTTAGCTATTGTCGTGCTCTAGATTAATGAAAAGTTTCTCAATAAAAGAGTCATGGCTTTTAATGAAAATATTTGTACATTACCAGTATTCAGTCTGGTTGTTCAAACATCGATACAAAGAAATAAAATGAAGGTGTTTGTTTGTAATTTTTAACTAATAGCTTTTTCATATCTAGCTAATATGTACCGATACTGAACTAAAACAATTTTACAGGTTTTTATCTGTATTCATTCCGGATCATTTCTGGAACGGTTGGACTATACTATTTATGTATGTTTTCAATTTAAGTTATTTTATTTTTTACAGTGTGTTCAAATACATATCTCTACACAATCATAAATATATTGCTTTATGAAAAGTATACTTTATTAACAAATATTATGTTCGAATATTTGTATTTATTTCTTAAAACAGAAGTAGATGGGATGAGGTGTAACCCGTAATATGGCTACGGGTCATCGTGAAAGGAGTTCGTACTGCGGAGTCTCAAGTACATTGCTGCCTTTTGATTACATACAATAAATATGCTGGGTTCTTTTCATCAATCAACATGGTATGGGATTTTTTTTCCAATAAATTGAATTGCATCTTATTTTTAACCGACTTCAAAAAAAAGGAGGAGGTTCTCAATTCGTCGGATTTTTTTTTATGTATGTTCAGCGATAATTTCGTCGTTTATGAACCGATTTCAAAAATTCTTTTTGCATTGGAATGGGCATAGCTTACAGGTGGTCCCATCGTCACCATATCGGGATCTGATGATGGGATCCATAGGAAATCGAGAAAGCTCCTCAAATCTCATAGGCACAATTGTCGCGATTTGGGTACTAATAGTTTTTCATTAAAGTCGGTTCTTTTTTGTTAAAATTATTACTCAACTTTATTCTCTTCAATGCGCACGGAAAATATAGCTAAAGTTCATTCTAAAACAATTGAATACAATCGAAGCCAACTGAAGGAGCGATTGGCGTAGCTGCAGACAATATGTCTTTTGTCGGCAACTGTACAGCGCTGTACAGTCGAGAGCGCTATTGTGATGTTAAACTGCGCTAGATTGCGAACCGACATTGCCCCTGAGATTATACACCTACTGTGCTCAACTGTACCGCGTAGATATGAGTTGTTTGACCTGACTGTCGGGGACCTGCGTTTAAACACAGACACAAGTGCAAAAGTGGTTATGACGCAAAGCTTTGTCGATTTCCTTTGCAGGTTGAAACTCCTGTGACGTCATTGTGGCTTCACATTTCTTACAATAAACGAGCAATATAAAAAACAAAAATGGTGAGAACTTAATTATTTTTTCTTAATAATTGATCTAATACAGTATGAATGAAATATTCAAATTAATTTATCATAGAAAAAGAGGGAAAAGCCTATATTTCTTGAAATTTCAAATCGTTTAGGCTCATAAATAATATTTTCGCAATACAAATATTCAAATTTGGATACAACGAATTTTAATTTAAGATCAGCTATCTAAAATCTAATGATACAAAAATTCAGATGATAGTCGCAATAATCGACTAAAATATTTTAAGGTATATTGATTAGATTTATATGGGTATAAGAATATCGCAACATGCCATGGGGAGACGATGGGCGTGTGTCGGACTCCTGCATAACCCGGTCTACCTACTAAACCACGTGGCTGCCTGCCTCGGCAGACGAGAGGAGCTCCAGGAACGTAACAGCGGCTTTTGGAGCCCTTCCTGCCGTACCCATGACTAAGGTACATCCCAGGGTCAACAGAGCCACCCTCGGGCCAAGACGATGTCACTTCTTTTATTGTTCACAGTAACAGGCGAACACCAATCCGCCTTAGACGACACTCTCGACCGCAACCTTGATCACCAAACTTGACTAAAATAGATTTAAAAGAATAGATTAATAAAATTTGTATTTCCAGATCATTTTTGGAACGAAGTTCCTTATGGCACGTTGCGACAGAGGCTAGACCGAAAAAATTGTAACGACCCTTTGGACATACGACGACGACGACTTTCACACAATGTGTGCACAGTCAAGTTCGTAATTTTTGTGTATATAATGACTCTAGGAAATTACAACTTTGAAAGTAAGAAAGTCTGTCTGCCTATCTGTTACGTTTTCACAGGTATATTGCTGGTCTAATTTAAATTTAATCCGGCATAGGGATACTTTGATTATTGAGGTAGGACATAGGCTCATCATTCTCGCGTAAACCAACATACATGCGGGCAAACCATAGTTTCGAATAAAGCAGTATGATATATTTATAAGCAACAGCCACTGTGAAAATTTTCACAATAACTTCTTCAAAGAAAATGTTGAGGTATCAACTATAACTATAAACTTTTGAAATTATTACCAGAATCCGAGAACAAGTAAAATATTACATTTCAACTTCAGATAAATTCACATCACTGCGTATATCCGACAATACTCTAAATTGATTACCCTCATCTTTTGCATTTCCTTCTGCAATCAAAATTGTACCCCTAAAACTCTTGACAATGCTTTTAGCCAATTTCCCATCGAATCCAATTATCAAATAATAGAATTTCATATCAATGTCTCTCTCTTTCGCATAAGTCTATCTTTATCTTGTTCACGTCATCGTACAGGTGTAAGGTATGGGTGATTTATCGCTGCGGCCTGTTCAATGGCCCGAAAGCCTTTATGGAGGAGTGTGCCACTGTCGAAGTTACATTATGTAATTGCTGAATATTCCCTCAGTTCTTATTGACTTAAACTTTAGTGTTTATTTGAAGGTGTATTTGCTGGATCCGCGTGAACGTATTTCGTAATTTGGAATATAGTAGATCGAAATTGATTGAAAGCAATGACATTGCTTTAAATAAACTTCCTTACTCTTGAGCAGATTTATAAATAAAATAAATAAATATTTTGGACATTTGACACATAACCTCATCTAGTCCCAAATTAAGCTGAAATTGCACTATGGGTACAAGAAAACTGATTTATATATGTATATAGGTATATATTTTTGAAAATACTTAGATTTTATACACAAATATTTGCAAATCGAACCAGAATCAAGTATTTTAGTCGCATACTCTACCACTGTGTTAACGAGAGAGTCTTGTATATTCTATCTTCGAATAGTCTTGAAACTAGGAGTTAGTTAAATATACACACGTTATTTATTAGAAACCACCTTTCAAAGCAGAGGGGTATGTCCAGCAGTGGACTGTTAAAGGCTGTTGATGATTGTATTGGTAACTTGCTATTTAGACTGCCTAATTCTACAAATCTTTATGGTAAAGAATAAACTATTCTATAATCAAAATAACACAGTCACATTTTACTCGATCATTTCTAAATCCATCTCTATAGCGTAATTTATCAAAATAGATTATAGACAGACAAAGACTTTCGAATTTATTATATTAGAATACTCTCGTCATCATCAACAGCCTTCAACAGTCCACTGCTGGACATAGGCCTCTCCTTTAAAAGGAGGTTTTGGCCTACTATGTACACGCAGTGATGTTAGCTGCTTATTTTGTTCCTTTAGTCGCCTCTTTGTATTCTTAATCCGTCACCACACGGAAGGAATTCGAATACTCTAAACTATTGCTACAAACAAAATCGAAAAAAATACCAAAGATTGAATGAAAAAATAAAAATAATGGAAAAGATATGGACCATTTTAAAAAATAATACATATTTTGTAAGCAAATCGAAAAACACTTGCAAAGTTTTATTACTCAGACTTCTGAACTTCATTTCCATGAAATTTCAACCAAGAAACAACTTCTCTATGATAAGTTTCATCAATATTCTCCACAGACCTATAAACATTGCGAGTCTTAAACGAAATAATAAAGGATAACAAAGAAATATTTACAAACACAATCACACATCATATTATTATTTACTACGTTACAAATAACCTTATTAAATAAACGCACGTAGCTCACTATGAAAAATAATCCAATAACCGAACCAGTAACGAGCCTCAGCGGCTCATACTTGTATATATATAAAGGCTAGTGCACACTGAAGCCCTTTTACGCAAGTATATGGACGAAATTTTATTAGAGAGTGTGTGTTGAGGTCTCGAGACTGTCTTTAGGTTTAAGTAACTTATTTTTTACATTTAGTATCTAAAGGGTAATGTACAAAAGGTATAAGAATAGCTTACAAAAAAGCTTAGTGGTATACTAGGATGGTCTATTTTTGATACTTCTAATATCAAAAAACATTAGTCTGGTAGAAATGGAATTAAAATTATCAAGATTATTTTAATACGATTGTTATGTTTTGTATGAAATCAAAAAATATCGTCAGTTTTCGATTTCTGATTTTACTTGAGTATCATAAGTCGACATTGCTAGTCTAAAATCAATACTATGAATTAATAAAAGCTCAAACTATATTTACAGACTAACTGACCCACGCAGCCCTTTCTGCGTCTTTTATTGCCCGTAGCGAAATTTTATACCGCGGAAACAAATTTGTGTCCCAATAACAAAAGCTGATAGCCCACAATGATAGCCCATAGTGAGCTGACGTTAAAATATACAATATGCCATCGAGGACTTTTTTAGAACTTTTAAAGGGGAACAATTCTGTTTAACATCATTTTTGCGAAACTTTTCCCGTATACGCAACGCACGCAGCAGAAGCTCTAAAAAAAAAGCCGATTTTGAAACGTTCTTCATTGGTGCACCGCTTATATTGGTTCTAACGTGATGATATATAGCCTATAGCCTTCCCCATTAATGGGCTATTTAACACTGAAATAATCTTTCAAATCGGAATAGTAGTTTCTGAAATTAGAGCGTTTAACCAACCAAACAAACTAACTCTTCAACTTTATAATATTAGTATATTAAATAAACTGAAAAAACTCATCAAATTTACGTCAACTCACCAAATATAACAATCACAAAATAAACTACTACTACTACAGTATAGTCGACGTAGTCGTTGATGAAAGAACAAAAAGAATGAGTACCAATAGTGGGTAGTTTGCCGGAACTTGAACTTTATGGAAACGTTCACTGAGCTCAACGCAGGTGGGCCCGCGACCACAAACGGTGCATTTCTATTGCATTTTATTGCTATCGGGATTTTATTTGATATACAAAACATTTCATAAAATGATTTTAGTAGCTCTTGACTAATTACAGCTACTAAGATGAATGAAGTTAGTACAATTTCAAATTTGTGGGAATTTTGAATATTTCAAGTTTAACGATAGAATTTTAGTTCATATTTTTTATGCAAAACTATTACAACCTACGTTTTATTATTATAAACCATACAATAACACAAGCCGGATATTTTAGTTGCCACCAAAGTCTTATATATATCGATCCATCTTTGTTTTGAACACCAGCCTACTTTCCTTGTTCCAAAATATTTCTCGTCAAAAATAACTCACCATCAAAACATATGAACGTGACAAACATCTTTTTTTACATAATATATTCCGAAGATGTCTCATTTACTTTATTACATAGCGTTGATGAATCCCAAGGTTCGTGTAGGAAGGTATTCTAAACCGCTTCGTTTAATATATGGAAACTGAATCAGATAATGAAATGTGTGTATTTTCGTGTGTTGAGAAAACGTTCTTCTTAAATGAAGTGAATATTTATTGCCAGAGATGTTGGGTTTTCACGAAAAAAATTGGAAGAAAACTAATTTAATAGAAATGTGTATAAAAAAATTAAAAGCGAACAAAATTGTAAAGAATAATTAACTATTGTTATATTTATGTCAAGTTGGATCAAGAGCCTCAGAGAGAAAATTGTTTTAAAAGGCTAAAGTACACAAAGACGCGATTACTTAATAACATTTTAAATCATTTACTTGTTTCCGCGTATGGCTCCCCCGCATGTATGTCTTCTAAAAGCAAAATATGGCTTTGCCAAATTTTACAGAAATGGTTCCAGAAGTTTAGCCATAAAATCTTAAACAGACAAATAACAGCATTATCGAATTAATAATATTATTATCAATGCTAAAATAAAAGAAAGATGTATTTACCTCTGAAACTGTTATAAAAATTCTCCATTGAGTTTAAGTGGACGCAATTTCGTTGCAAAAATTTTAGCGGACACAGGTTGCGAACGTGAACAAATGGTCCCACAAACTATTCGCACACGAAATCCCACAAAATGACAGAACTCGACACCCGCTTAAATTCTCTTTTGTCTTTTTCCAAATTTAAAAAAGAAAGACATGTTCAACCCATTTTTTTTCTGTATGTATTCTCATCGAGGCTTCTATGTCAGCTTAACATATGTATTCTAGACGATTCAAGTTCAAGCTAAGGTTGATTTATATTTAAATAACATTAGCTTCTGTCCGTAGTGTGTGTTTTTTGTTGTCACGGTACAAAATAGTCAAAGTAATCAGCAAGAATCTCTATGACAAATTACATTAAATTCTATTACAACATTAATTTCACGTTTATATTAGTCCTTACTAATATTATAAACGCGAAAGTTTGTGAGTATGTATTTATGTTTGTTGCTCTTTCACGCAAAAACTACTGAACGGATTTGGAAGAAACTTTACAGTAATATAGCTTATATATCAGACTAACACATAGGCTACTTTATACTGCAATAATCGAGATACATGCGAGCGGAAGCTAGTAAGAAATAAAGTACGATTCATTCATAAAGCGATTTTCAAATATAGTTTTTCAATAGTCATCTTACTTCAATATTGAAACAATTTTCATTCAAAACAACAATTCTATATTCATGAGCTTGTTATTGTACTAGCTGAAATAATTCTCCTAATATGCCACTGTTCGAGAATATATTATGTCAGCCGTGTTTATAATTTACGAACCATACATTGCTACAGATATTGCAGTAAGCCATCTTGGTTGTCATGCAAACATGCAAAACCGTATTTTGGAACAGGAATAGATTGCAGATAATCCGTCAACTGGATGAAAATGGAGATGCATGCATATTTGCTACTTGTTAGAGTTCCTTTGTTATTGATGTGTCTGTGGGCATTTCTTTAGAAGTTATATTATATTCCAAGTTGTATCCATTTACGCCTTTTCAAGTGAGTTTGAACTCTAAGTTATTCTAAAGACTGTGATCGGGAAACTGTAAATCAGCTACTGAACTCGTCTATTTTTGATTGCAGTAACTTTTAAATGACAAAAAATAAATTATTTTTTGCATATTTTGCATTTGCAGTCAGTTCTATATGCATTGAGGGAGATACAATAATTATTACAGTGTAGTTCGTGTATTAAATGTGTGAATAATACAGCATGTTTTTACCCAATAGTCTCTTCATTTTATTGTTTACAATACTGTGAACCATCAAGCAACACGGTAAGGAGAAGCTATTTGCATACATTCCCCTCTGTCAAAACATATACCCAATATATAAACTGTTATTACTATAATGTGTTTGTGTGCATGAAATTTTGATATTTTTTCTTTTAATCGTTAAGTGTGAGCTCATAGTCACAATCGATTCTTTTTGTATACGAGTCTAAAATAGCATGTGTGAAAATTCTCCCGACAATAAAACAACATACTGTTTTATATCGGATTAAGACCCTATGTGCACATATGCCATTAACTTTCACCTAACTCATTCATTAATAAACACAAAGACGATTTATTTACATTACAGCATAAATTTACTTAAATAGTATAGTAATAAATACATATTTTTCAAATTCATTTTAAGGCAAAGTAAAATTTCTCGAAAATTTAAGTATTCAATACGCGCTATTTAACTCTAATTACACACTTCAGTCTGAAACTACCACCACTAAATGTCTCATAAAACCATTTGAGTACGTAGAACAAACATTTTGTAATCACTTAAAGCTTCCAAGATGGTTTTACGCATAATGTGTTAAATATTTAATGTATCCAAATGAATAAAGCGGAGTTACGAATTATTTCCAACTTCTTGCTTCAAGGTACAAATATTTAAGGTACTTTAGCTTTTTGGAAGCGCTTCTTGAAATAGTTGAACAAGATCACGTCATAATATGCTTTGTTTGTTTCATTAGATATTTTTTTGAGTTTTTTTTTTATGATATACACAGATACATAGAAGGTAGTTAATTTTAACGAGATGGCATTCGACGAGACTTGTTCCAATTCTTTTTTTTATAAATTTAAGCCTACCAAAGTATCTTTACTCTGCCTGCTGGAAACCGTGAGTAAAGTCTAGGAGTAGATGTCACCATCCTCATTGTGAGTGCAAAAAATACAGTATGGTGACGTACAGTGTGGAGATGCTTACACTCATCTCACTGCTGAAATAAGCGTGGAACTACTATCTTGGAAATTGAAATTGTTTTCGTAAGATATAATCTATCTCGAGTAAATAGTTTTATGTCTTATGCTTATGTCCAGCTGTGGACTACTAGAAGCTGATGATGATGTAGTTTTAATTGGTTCTTATTTATTTCATAATATATTGTAGATTAATTGTCTATAAGTATACCTTAGAAATACTCTAAGACAATGATTTATTATCCGTAATTAAAATATCTGGGAAAAACAAAATAAAAAATATATGAAATAGAAACTACTGATATTTTTCTCCAACAAATATTTCTATGATATACAAACAAGTCAATTAAATTCATTGTAATTGATTCTTCCTTCAACGTATCCAACGTAAGCTGTGAAGCCTATAGGAGTCTATACTATAGCCAAAATTACGTAAAACCTTTCCCTAATCGGTGGTATTACGTTGAGTGGGTCGAAAACTTGAAACAGAACTCTCAGGTCTTAAGATTTCTCCTTATATGTGTTTCTTGAACTTGCATTAACAAGTGGAAATCCTGTATGGCAAAGGTGAAGTGGCAAAAGTCCCTTTGGGATCAAACTCAGATGTAGGTGTGACACATTGAACCTTACCTAACTCGGTTTGACACTTTTAAGTCTTAAGAGGTGTGAAGGGAAAGTTTAACAGTACTTATTTCATAAAATTGTTTCATCTTTATAAGCGCTTTTAGAATGGTGTGGGTTAAAATGAAAAACGGACCTTTATTTAAATACACTAATCTACAGGATTAGGTAACTTAAAGTACATAGTACGACATGATAATGTTTTGAAAAATAATTGGCGACTGAACGATTAAATCTCTTGGGTGACTTTACAGACTAGATTTTACTTCGAGGACAGATTTAGAATGATAATTTGACGGTCACATAAAGTTTCATATGGAAATCGAACCCACAACACTAAACACAGCAGAAAGTGGAGAAAACTCCCGCTTTCAACATTCTACCATTCCTGTCATCATCATCAACAGACTTTAACAGTCCACTGAACATAGACTTCACCTTAAAAAGAAGGTATTGGCCTACTTTACCACCCTGGACAGATAGGGGTTGTGACCAGTTTTCCTTCTCGTTGCAGTTATGTAATTCTATGTAGTTTGTCCCCTTATCACCTATTACGTAACCGCTTACTAAAAAAGTAACTAAATAAATAGGTATCTCATGACCTCAGACTATTAAATCCAGCCAATAAACAGTGGTCAAGGTACATAAACGACAAGGTGGAAACACATTATTTACATAAAAAATAGTAGCACGGATTGTGTTTCTCCTGTTTAGTCTCCCCGGCGCCCGGGACAAGGTAACTGTCGTATACATAATATGAGGTAACGCTTATTATTTAGATCAACTGTACATAAAATATGTATAGCCTATGTCACGCTTATTATTGTTACGAATCTATTGACACCTCGCTCATTAAAATCAGTTCAGTATATATATGTACTCGTGGGCTCGTACAAAACTATTATATAAGATTTCGGCGTAATCGAGTAGAAATATATATCGTAAAAGACTGAAAAAGGAATGATTAGTATAAAAACTGCGGTTTTGATTTGTTGCCCGAATCAAACATTGTATCTGTAATACGATTATTAGAAGAACGACGATATATACGATATAATAAACGATTAAATAAACATATCAATGAATGTATAATTTTAACAATAAGGAACCGACTTCAATGAAAACTATTCTATTCCGAGTACCCAAATCGCGACAATTGTACCTATGATATTTGAGGAGTTCCCTCCATTTCCTTAGGATCCCATCATCAGATTTCGATATGGTGTGAATGGGACCACCTGTAAGCTACGACCATTCCAATGCAGAAAGAATTCTTGAAATCGGTTCATAAAGGACGAAATTATCGCTGAACATACATAAAAAAAAATAGAAAAATATTCCGACGAATTGAGAACCTCCTCCTTTTTTTGAAGTCGGTTAAAAATCATATCATATTCGGCAGTACTTCATTTGTCAGAAACAAAATTATGTTTGTAATTACTTACTATAAGAAAGACTAATCTTTTCGGAGTGAAGTTGAAGAAGAAAAGTGTAATAACTAAAATAATTAACCAAAATTGGAATAGTTAAGTAGTATCATAATCATCTAAGTGACAACAAAACAAAAATTACTAATACACACGTAATCAATCTGGGTGATAAAATGTAAACATTCTTGTACATAAATTAACCCGATTAACATATCCGTTATGTTAATAAAGATTTTAGGAAGGATAAATCAATCTGATGCTATCAATTGTGCCAAAAATAACCTACGTTAAAAGAAACTTTGTAATGCGATATTCGGACACATAAAGTTTCAGAATTAGGGATGAGATTTTCATACCAGTCTTCCAGAAAGGCATTACACTAAAATTACAGTGAAGACGGTGATCATACTCTTGAATTCTATGCATGCTTTCCATCAGGCTGAGTAAATTTGGTTCATCATCAATCATTTGGTTGCTAATTTATTAAAAAAATAAAAGTCATGTACTTTTTTTGCAGGGAGATAAAGTTACACATACCTACACATTCTAGACTCATAATGTTACTATAAACCTATAAACACACATAACAAACTAAACATTTAAAATTTCGAATAGTGTTGTGGCCTCCACTTTCTGAATCTACTCATACATCAGTCAGAGTGAAGTCGCCTTAGTGGGTTTCAAAATAAAAGTGTAAGCCCATCATCATCATCAACAGCCTGTAACAGTCCACTGCTGAACATAGGCCTCTCTTTAGAAAGGAGGTTTTGGCCTACTATACCACGCTGGCCAGACGGGTTGGTATAGGGTTGCTTTCAAGTTTTCCTTCTCTTTGCATTGATGTTGTCTTGCGTAGTTTATCGCTTAGTCGCCTTTCACGACACCCGCGGGATGAATAGGTTAGGAATGCATTCCCCGCTATCAAAGTATAGAGTATATCATGTTGCTTTATGTTGTACCTACACACCAGCTCTATAAAACTATTGAACATCAAAGAGGTGAACGTCTAATATCCAGCAAGATATCGATCTACCTCTTAATTAAAGTATTAATGAATTGGTAAAAAGAAAAGATTTAGTCTCGAGAAATCACTTCGAATAAGTTTTTTCAGTTGATAAGATAAAAATATCCAATTTGAGATTAATTTGAGAGAATATTTTAGGAAACGCTTATAGCCATTGGATATTAATTCGTCATCAATAAATAGAAGATATAAATCCAATTGAAATCAGCAGTGTTAAGAATTCCATACTACATACTTCCATTAAAAATGGTTACTCTCAAATAACATTTGACAGACAGAGTTTACTTTATATCTTATATCTATTTTCAATTCTGAAAGGTCAACAATTTACTTCAGAACACAAATAAAAGAAAACTGTATGAAATATATTTTCGGACGTTCATAAAACTGGCTTCAAAGAGGAACCTTTGAGGATACGAATTCCAAAAAAAAGTAATTTAGACGCGTAACCCTGAGTGTTTCTTTTGCTTAAAATGTTTCTATAATGTGAGGTAATATCCTTTCTATTGAAGGAATATTTTAATATCAATGATGCAGTCGATAAAATCATGAGTATGTATAGATAGACTAGCCTGTTGAGTCCATGATTAACTTGAATTCTACTAATACTTTTCATGAGGCAGAATAGTGACATTTTGACAAGTTTAAATATATAAAAAAGTCCTTTCTGCTTGGGCAGAGATTGTGAGTTTGACTCTCACCCTGGAAATACAATGTTCAGTAGTTTGATTGATTTTCATGTTCCTAAGTTTGATGTTTCCATCATTTTATTGTCGAACTTTCTAAGAATATTTGTTAATATCATAATTACTTGGAGTTTTATTAAAAAATAGTTTTAATTAGTTTTTTTTTTTAAGAAATAATAATCTTTAAGCCGAATAATTGTTTATCACAGAAAAATATTTATCAAATATGTATATCAATGACTGTTCACACGAATCTATTTTCAAAAATGTAATTGACTCGTTTAAAAAAATCAGTTTTAGAAGTTATCGATTCGTATCGCTGGAATATTTAAAATTAAGTTTACTTTTTACTTTACTTTTTTTTTCTACCTAAACGACTCTGGCCTGCCTGATGGAAAGCATGAACAGAATCCAGAGGTGGCGGCCACCGTCCTCAATGCCACAGCGGACAGTGCTGCACGGTGACCCACACTATGGCGGCCTAGTAAGATGATTTTTCACGGCCCGCTTGAAGGACCCGGGGTCATAGAAGGAAGGAAACACATGCGCTGGTAGAGAGTTCCAGGTTTTAACTGCTCGGCAGAGAAAGGAAGAGGTAATTTTAATTTTGCATCATATTTACGTGTACAAAAACTATTTTTCATACTTAAGGCATAGGTTACATATTATGAACCTAACAAGGTACTCAATTTGATGAGCGTATGTGTGTGTGTGTGTGTATATAAGACGTTATGTGTAAACTATATAAACTAAGTCATATTCATTGAGTGCACCAATAACATTACAGCCATGGTCACTTCATCACTTTCTGCTGTGCAGAGTGTGGGCTTAAGCAACATGTTATGAAATCTACTACATCAGTTGTTCTGAATTCAGGTATTATTTTTCTCTGTTTCATGTATGTTTGTAAAGATGCTGGTTACTCAGTAACTCACAAAGTACGAGAATTGTCTTTGTATATGTAAAATCTTCACTGTAACTGTATGCACAAATAAGATATTTGATCACTATCTATGTAACTGTATTAATCTAAGTTAAAAGCCACACCAATAGCGAATGTGTTTCTATCGTACATATTTCACTTGCTATTCACTTCTGGTATGTCAACGTATTCTCCGAGTCATGGCAGCTCAATATGCAAAGAGAATGCCATACACAAAATGACAAGGCTTGGGATCTACGTTACGTAGTCAAAAGCCAAGTTATTAAGGATTCAAGTCTCAAAAGGCACATACAGTTGACTATTAATCGTTCAGTATGATATGTCATTGCTATTGTATATTGTTATAATCTATAATCGAATACCTTATTCCTAATAAGTTTAAAAGTTATAAATAGACTACAAACAGTTCTACTCCATAAATCTTTTTCAGTATTTATGCAAATTTATAAAAATAGTTAGAATGTAATCCTAAAGCTATAATAATATGGTGAGTATCTTTTAATTGTTTTTGTTAAAGAAATTTATGATTCATTTGTACAAAGCTAGCTAAAAACACTTACCTAACAATTACGTATCGTGGTGCTTTAAGAGGGTTTGTCAAAAAAATATCTATATTACTAATTTTATTCAAAGATTATTATATTAAAATAAACATTGTTTTACAGTACTTAAAAATAGCTATATCATTAATCTATTCGATGAAAGTAAAAAAATATATTCGAAAACGGCAGAGTCAACACAATCTAGCATTAGAATAATGCTAATAAAATGTATGTCATACGGACCCCACTAAATAACAATAAAAGCGTATCTACAGACTCCCAAGGACAGATAAACTTTTAACCTTGTGTTTATCATACATTATATTATCTATGATCTGTGTCATTCCCATGACAACAAATTCATGGAAAAATGTCTACGAAACTCTACACAAAGAGCTTGTTAGTATCAAAACAATCGCCGACAACATTCATGCATCACTTCCCTGGTCACAACACGTCAGCAGGGTAATATAGAATAATGTATGACTAGAAACGGCAAAAATATTTTTTTATGAAAATAATGTATGCTATGGAATGGTACATTGTTATGATATGACTGCCAGCTTTCAGTGGAGAAATATGTGGATAATCTAGTTTTATAGAAGACTGTGTGGTGTCAAGATTATTGTACGATAATAATGTGGTATGTGTCTTGTGAATGAGTGTTCTGTGATTCGTGTCACATACAAGAGTTGATGTCATGAATCAGTGCTAAGAGGACACATAGAGAGGGTCTTAAAATGTTTCATGAATTCATATTAAATTGAGAAGGGTTTATTGCAAGTCATAAAAAGTTAGACTTACTTAAATGCACACAGAAGTAAGTAATATTGATTAAGCCTTCGGACCTATGCAAATTTTTGACTAACCAGGTTCTTGGTGCAGTATGACAGATGATTAATGCCGGACAAAAATAAGCTTTACTTGAAAGACATAAGAACAATCACAATAAAGCAACAAATATCAACATATAATACATAAAAATAAATAAAATTGAAGTGAGAATTGAAAGTACCGTGGAAAACACCGCGGGACTCAGCTAGTAGTATATAGGGAGAATGAAATTACTTTTACATTATCTGATCCAGACAATACATCTTCAACGAATGCACATAGAAAAATTTCATTCGTGATCAAAAGCTCTAATACACAAATGCAATTCTTTACCGTTCCTTTGTCTATTGTATTAAAATAATATATATAAAATTCTCGTCTAGCGGGGTTTGATAACAAACTCTTCCACAACAGCCAGATCGATTTATAAGAAGTTTTGTGTGCATTAATATTATTTTTACGGGAATTAACGCGATCACTTATTTAGGGTATTACATACCTCTGATTTGCCTGACGTTTTGACTAGGTTTTACCGGCCGTAGTCACAGGCTGACTGGCTCATCGGCGCACGCCCTCCGTCGTCGAATCCGTGAAGTAGAAGGTTCTTCATTCTCATTCTTCATTCTTCAACGTCAGGCAAATCAAAGGTATGTAATACCCTAAATAAGTGATCGCGTTAATTCCCGTAAAAATAATATTAATTATCATGGAACGCGAAAGTTTAAAAGTTTTGTGTGCATATCGGGAAGGTAAGAGAATCGGCCAACATCTATTTTTCATACCCCTAAAACGCAAGTGAAGCCACGGGTATTAGCTAGTTATAGTTATAATACAGATACGTTATCAAGTACACTATATTTTACTCGTTAGCGGTTGTAAGCATAGAAGTGCTCCCTGGCATTTGCATTGTATATAACATTATTTATGGAGGCCTCAAGTGTAAATGCATTGTAATAATAATGCAGTGTTACATGCAGAACAAACTTTCGTTTGACCTGGCCAATGTTAATGTGTTTAATTTGACAACTAACTTTTAATTAAGTACACTTAGATTTTGTAATAATGACTTATTAATCGTGTTTTGAATTTTAATAAGAATTTTAGTCTAGTTTAGTTAAATTAAAATTTCAGTAAAAACAAGGAAGGACCTGCTACTCTAATTCATAATTAGATAATTAGGGCTCTGACTACTAATTTATAGCTAATGGGTTCGAGTCCCACCTATTTTAACGTATGGGTGCAATTGAAACGAGAAGATACCTATGTATTAGGGCCACCGCACACTAGCTACTTTTAGCATCGGCGATCGGGGATTTGGCGACTGCATCGATGCTGCATCGCGTTTTAGCGACTTCCTGCGTTCGATCGCGGTATCGGAAACGCGCGTTTTAGCGACTGCTCAGATGCCAAATCGATGCTACCGGTATCCGAATGTGTGCGGAGTAGCGTTCAGCTGCTGTGTCGCGCTTCTAAAAAGCGACTCGATCGCCGCGTTTAGCGTTTTTAAGTGTGCGGTGTGGAGCGTTCGGTCGCCGTATTTAGCTTCTAAAAAGCGACTAGTTGCCGATCGCCGATGCTAAAAGTAGCTAGTGTGCGGTGGCCCCTATCGTCTTTTGTATGTATTTTTCCTCTTTAATAGGGAGAAGGAAAATGGGTTCTGCAGTTGTTGACTCACATGATCACTGCAAATCCACGACAAAATGTATCATCATTATCATCTCAGCCTAAAGACATTCACTGCAGGATATAGGCCAACAACAACGACAACATCGCCTTTCACTAATTTGTGCAAAGTTTTTTATATTACGGAGCATGGCTGGTAAATAAATTGTACTTGCTCCTATCATGTGTACATGAAACCATTGTTTAATATTCTTTTCACAAAGTTGAATTGGAATTTTACATAGAATGCAGCGTATTTGCTAATATAACCTAGTATATTTTTCCTTCCAGCAAAAATTTAATTCGTGTTTGGGCAGCAAGCGGAAACAGCGACAGGCGATCCATCGAGGCTCGGATATATAGTGAAGGGAGACAAATAGCTCGCAAAATTGCCATTTACATACATAAATAACTTTGGGAAATGTGTATACGATCCGTGGTTTTATTTTCTTACGTCTATACGGGTAAGAAAACGAATTATGGAGTTGCGAAGGCTTGTTTTCTTTTATTGAACAAGATTGTGACTTTCGAGATATATGTTAATGTATTTTAGGCCTTATTATCTATTTTATTTAGTTCGAACTGAAGGTCAAAGTTTCTTAGCATTCTAAGCTTTCATACTAAGCTAAGACATATATATACAATTGTTAACTTTTTTTGAAAACCTCATTGGTTTCAAGACATCTCATTGATGGAAACAATGAAACAAGAAGAAGACATTATTTTTAAAGCTTCAGTCCAGCATAAAATCAACGTAAAAGAGACACAATCCTAAAATAATTTGGGGGTCTATAAAAACACTGGTAGTGAAAAAGAGTAATGGAACACCATTTTAACAAAGCGGTCTCTAAATAAATGCAATAGGAGACAATGGGGCAGCTATAGGAAACAATTGGTACTACAATTTATGGTTTCCACAACGGTATATAGGTCACGCCGGCTGGACTTACACCGCCGGGAAAAATACTTGACTCTCTGTTCATTCACTCACACATTCACGAATCTCATACGTAATTCGAATAAAGATGGTTATTCATTTACTTGCATGACTTTGACTTGGAGAAGCAAGCTAAAATACTAATCGACTGCAATTTGTTTTGGTTTTATATAATTTTTTTTGAGAAAATAACGCATGCGTCTCAGGGCGCCCTCCACAAAAGTGATAACTTAAACTAATCTAGGTTGAGCTATTTTATACTGAATACGGCTATCGCTGTGGGTTAGAGTAAAAGGGTAGGAGCCTGCCTGCCTCTGCCGTATGCGTGAGAGAGTGGGAAGCTAGACAGACTTGAGCCGTAACGCGTTACGTAAGGAAGCAGTTTATTTTTTCATAAGAAGTTATTACTTCAAAAACTATTCCTTACTACTCAATATTTTCCTGAATGCACTAATAATATTATAATATAGATTTTACAAGCCTCTTAAAGAGACATACCTATTTGTGAGATACTTATCTAAAACTGTATCAGGTGAAACCTTTCTTCCATGTTAGAAAAATATTATTAGTATAAAATTTTATAGAAAATTCTTATACTTAATTCTGATCCATAATTGAAATTTCTTAACAAATTATATTACCAGCTCAGCAATGAACACACTCCTTTACTCTCACACTAGCATAGTGTACTATCTAAATATGAAGCTGTTTTTGTGTGCCATGATCTTGTAGAATTAAGTATCTATGTGAGAGTGAGTTGTTTTTGAATGTTTGCACGGAGTGAACGGTCCGATCGGATATCTATGTCAGGCTATTTGCATGTATCATTTTCTGTAGTAGTCAGCTAAGGATCTAATGTAATAACGTAAAACTGGTCAGTTACAATTGCGATGTCAGATTTTTTATGTTAGTAGTATTATTGATTTAAGTATCTAGATAACATAAAATATTTATTTCTTCATCGTTGGTTTTTACTGACCCGTTAGGATATTGGTTCGCGAAATCAACAGTGTCAGTTCAATCCAGAACTTAAAAATGTTGTAAAGCGAGAATTTGTAGTAATATTTCGAAATATATAATTAGGTACATATAATCTAGTATCATAAACAATCCTAGCGATGTCTATGTCTATGGTTAGTCTATGGATGAGTGACAATTTCTTAGCAAATTCTGACCCCTCATTACCTTAGAGAAAAGTAAGCCGTCGATTCTGCTTGCATACATACAGCTTTGGTAAGCCCTAATATACCAATAATGGTATTTCTATAGAGCTGATATTGCCAAGTACTTGAGGTGTGGTGTAATGACAGTTGCTATATGTATAAAGTAAACTTGAAACTGAACTCAACTTCTTTTTTAAAAGGAAATTTAGCTTGAACATAAAAAAAAAGGTACAACTATTGCCAGAACATCCTTACTAACATTATAAACACGAAAGTTTATGAGTATTTATGTATGTATGTTTGTTGCTCTTTCACGCAAAAACTATTGAGCGGAATTGGATGAGACTTTACCGTAATATAGCATATATATCAGAATAATACATAGGCTACTTTTTACTGAAATAATCGAGATACAAGCGGATACATATATTACAATATTTGAAAGTAGAAGAGCCAAGCTGACGTTGCTGACGTTGTTAACGGCCCGGTACGGTTATACACATTTGCAAATAATATAATAGGTATGAAGCAACACTAACATCGGAGAAACCTTATAAGCCCCAATAGGATTGAGTTACAACGATGCTTCAGATTAAAATGTAATATGAAGATAGCTAAATATCTAAATACATATATTAAATAGAGTATTTCCGTATGTTGCTCAAGGATTAACTAAATATATAGAACTGTATGAGATCCCGTAAGATTTCAATAGCATTTCTTAGATATTTTTTTTGTTTTTCTGCAAATAAATGCGAAGCCGAATGGGTTCATTTATATAGGTACATGTTAAAATTGTCCACCCAACAAATAATTCCTGCAGTGAGACTTGTGAATTTTATAGCAAACTAGCTGTAAGTAACCTGCAGTTGTTCGTGTAAAACGCGGGAAAAGCGGGGTGCAGCTAGAATAAAAAAAAGTTTAAGTTACAATGAGCCAGTGAAAGTCGCGTCAATCATTGCTGCCATCCATTATTAAAAATTATTTATTATGTTGTAGGAAACATAAATACTTTCATATGAATTTAGTAAAAAGCTGTAATTATTCTGTTTGTTAGAAATTACAGACAGACACCTTAATTTTATTTATTCGTATAGATTTTACGTAGTAGCGATAGTAAAATCCCATAAAGTGACGTAAGTTTTACGCCTTTATTCATTAAATTAGCATTCTAAGCTTTAACCCTACGCGCACACTAGCCGACACGCGACAGCGACAGCTCGACGACTTGACGCGACGACTGGCTGCGGCCGACAAATTTCATATAATTTGCTCTAAGCTCCGCACACTAGGCGTCAGAGACGTCCAGTTTGCGATGGCCGTTAATCATTTCTAAGATTAACTGTCTCGAATTACTTCATTTACAGCTTCAGTCTAACATATCTAATGAAATAGGTGAACCATGATATGAAATATTAATGTATAATTTCCTGGAATATTAAGGAATCAGATACTCAATATCCAAAACCCTTAGAAATGATTGTAATGTATTCCTATTAAACCTAGTTCCCAAGAGCTTGGTTTGAGCATTGTTCAATACCTTTCAAATCACATACATATGCTCCATATACTTTAGTTTAGTTGAGGAACAACTCTGTGCCATAATCTGGCAGTATTTCAACAACACTGGCCTGAGTGCAATTCGTCCCAGATTTATTGCAGTAAGTCTTGAAGGACGGCTTGTGTATAGGATAGATGCTATTAAGGTTTAATTCAACTTGCTGCAATGTGGATTATATACTAGTATTTGAAATCTATACGTTTATGGTATGTATTTAAAATATAGTGATGTAACATTACCGAATGTAACGAAACCGATTTGGATGAATTTCAGTGTTGAGGCTCCTTTTTGTCACCATTACCGACATCCACGCGGGCGAAACCACGCCCAAATCCTAGTAGTCTATATAAGGAGTAACTGGATTTCATAATCAATCTGAACAGTGTTTTGTTTAGTTTATATCTTTTTATCAACCTCTCTATTACCGCATATGGTGCAGGATAGTATGATAGCGGTAAATATTATCCTAGTATTGACAAGGAAAAAATAATACTTAATATGAAAAGTTAAGTCAAAGAAAATCATTTTGGGCCCAAAAACTTTCCTACAGCGAATTATTGGTTTCTTAGAAGACGAATAATCATATCAGACGTCGGGACGAATAATCTTTTTCGGGCCGAAAACTTTGGTTCCGGTATTTTTGTCCCGAATTGAATAATATGTTCTTGGGTAACATTAACGTGCACTGATTTAGCCGTTTTGTCGTTTGAACGGGTTTTTGGGTCAGTAGTTCCTTTTCACGTGGGAAGTATTGTGATGTTTTCTTCAATGTTAAGGAGATTTAGCCATAGGATTTGTTATATGATTCTATTTTTGTCGTTTATAAGGTTTAAGCCTCTAAAATTGTAAAAGATGTTTATTTATTTTTTTAAATATTTATTTATCTTTTTCGTCTTTATTTTCAAAATTAAGACTAAGAACAGATAGTCGTTTATTTAAATTATGTATTTTTATGTTTAAAATTTTAGGCTAAATCTTGCAAAATTGTAGTCTCAATGATTAAATAAAATGGTAGTGTAGGACGCCCTGCGTAAGATGGCTGGCAGGAGCTGGATGCGAGAAGCCCAAAATCGATCAGAGTGCTGTGCAATAGGAGAGGCCTATGTCCAGCAATGGACTGCGATAGACTGATGATGATGATGATGAATGATTAAATAAACATGGAACCTTAATCTTTTTAAATCTATACAAGTAAATCAAATTGAAGTGTCTGGTCATAACTACAAACTGGACAGCTATCCTCTAAATGCGTATGAAAGTATTACGGTACTTAAGGAGTCTTTTTGTTATGACTTATCTCTAGGTCAATTTTGACGGGACTTTCACTATTGGTTAGCTGATGGTACTAGGAATGTCTGATACTGATACTAGTTTTGCCCCGCAGTGTTACCAACGGTTATTGTTGTAAAGGTATAACAATAATTGCCGGTAACATCGTGTTGCTTAGTACCTGCTGAGCTGCTGCTATGTATTATAGAATGATAAAAAATAAAACATTACAATCCAAAAAATATTACTTTTTATACTTTTTGTTGATATAAAGTCTAAATATCCCTTTAATATACATTAATTACGCTACATTTCAAAATAAGTTTTAACTAAAAACTAAACTTTTCATTTTAGGCAACACTTGAGCGTTAAAGACTTCATTCACTTTGACGATCCTATAACAAGGACATTGTGTTCCTTAGTGATACCTAGTGATGCATATTATACTCTTCTTTCAGAATAATTACTAAGCTCCCAACTAACAAAGCCCTGCTTTCATTTACAAAATACCTGCTACGAGTACATTCCTTCCTAGAACGGATTTAGGTTACGTGCTTGAAATAATATCTTGGTTAGGTTTTAAGGACATTATAGTTACGTAGATACCTTAATAGTTACGTGGAGAACCAAACTCTTTCCTGATAATATATTATTTTTAGTGGCAACACTCTTAGTTTATCAAGAGTGTAAATTTGACACACTATAGAGTTGTAGTTTGAAAAATGTTATATTTTTTTTATGTAAAGGAAGTCCTCTCTGCCTGAAAGAAGGCATGAGTAGCATAAAAAGAGCAGTGCTCACCAAACGCAATACGCACGCAAACAATTCAGTATAATGACCTACATTATGGTGGCCCATTGATCTCATACATAAATAAATAAAAATATGCAAATTAAATCAGTTATTTTCCCAAGATCGTTGAGAAGAATTACAGTTAATGCGTAAACATTTTTGTAGCTGAATTACGTAATTTTTTTTATCCATAATTTAGGCGTTAAGTCGTCCAAGAGAAAATTCTCAGAAACATCTACAAATCCACATTACAAAGATTTAAAATATCAAAATCAACAGAAAATTTTCTAAGAATTCAAGTTGTTCTGAATAAAATATCAGTAATAATATGTGTTTAATATTCTTAAACATAATTAAACGTAGTAATTTATTTTTTGTACAACATTAATACATACTCAATTATAATTTAAATTAAGTTATTTCAAAACAAAATAATAATAATAATACTTAAATTAACCCCTGCCTAGTCACCTTCGGTGGAAAGGTGCCCATTATGCTAGCAGCATTGCCGCTTTGTATGGCAACGGTCAACCTTTACACCAGAAACGAGCCGGAACAGGAGTCCCCGTTAAGCTCCGAAAGCCTACGACCCAATTCCCCCACGAAGCTTGAATTTTCGGCGGCCCAGCTCCCCATGTCTGCACAAGTGCACTGCACTGCAACAGTGACGAAGTGGTAGTGTTGCTCCAAAGCCGCATATTTCTATCTTATAGCAAGCAACCTCAGCCACGGCCGACGAGGAGCGGAATGTGTAACTCAGGTGGCATTCGACAACAGTGCTGACGAAAGTAGCATCCCAAATCAAGCACTCATTCATTCTCAATCAAAATGTATTTCCGTATGAGTTATAACTAACAATTGTTGCAATTAATTTGCAGATAGAAGAAATCATGTTATGGGAATGAGCTTGAACACTCACACATTTTCTTGAGGCAACGAAAAAAGCGGGGGCGTTTGCTTTTTAAACGGATTTTTAAAACGAATTCTTATCTTTCTTCCATTTATGAAAGCAACCTATTACGGACCAACAGACACTTAAGCAAAGAACTATTTTATAGTTACTATTTGTTTGTTTGACAATTTTGGGTATTGTTATCCTCAGAATTTTATAAATTAATTAATAAGGAATAGTTTTCATCAGTTTTATCATAACATTTTGGTTAAATTATTGAGAAATAATGTTTAAGCTCAAAACACTAATATTGTACCTGCTCGAAAAATAAAAATGAAACGCGTTAATTCTTTGTTTTTATTGAATACATTAACCTCGTAAGGCCCAACCTAAATTTAGGACGATATACACTACGACCCAATGTACTAAAAATAGGCGCAAGTAGTTGCGGCCCAGAACTTTGGTTTAGTAAAAAAGTGTTAAAATGTAATGTTTTTGGCAAAATTATTTTAGGGGGTATTTCCTATACCGAAAGTTAACTATTCCATGCAAAAAATATGTTGAAATAATTTGTCATTTTTTTAGGTTACTGGGTCATAGTTTTAAGTATAATTGTTCGAAAAAATCAAATTTAGTAAATTTTTGATCATGTCATAATTTTAGGTCGCTGGGCCGTAATTTAATAATTTTAAAAACTGTCTTGGGCCGGAACGTCAAAATATTTTTGTCATTAAATTAGGTCGTTGGGCCTTACGAGGTTAAAAGCAGATAAAAGTTTAGTATTGAGTGTGACCCCCTCTTTCTGAAATCACGGCTTGCGTTCGTCTGGGCATGCTAGCGAGTATATCTTTTATGGTTTCTTGTCGAATAAGTTCCCACTCCGCGGTAATCACATTCTTTAGCTCTCTGATGGTCTGCGAAGCCGGATGCACTGATCTCACTCGTCGCTTCAGAACATCCCAGACATGCTCCTCTATGGGATTGAGGTCCAGACTTCTAGCTGGCAAGTCCAAACGACGAATTCCGACTTTTAGCATATACGCTTTCACATCGCCAGACCGGTGGGCGCGAGCGTTGTCGTCCATAAAAATTGAGTTTTCGCCAAAAGCGGTTAAAGCGGGTTGTGCATAAGGAATTAAAACTTCCGTTATGTATCGGTGTCCAGTCAGTGTACCGTTTTCGATGAAGACTAGCTCCGTACGATCCATAGAATTTATTACTGCCCAAAACATAACAGAGCCCCCTCCATAAGGTGTGATTTCTTCAAAACATGCCTCTGAAAAGCGTTCTCCTCGTCTACGTAGCACTCGTTGACGTCGGACATCACCATGCAGAGATATCCTGGCTTCATCGGAGAACAATACCCTATCCCAGTTTTCATGAATCCATGACACACAATTTCGAGCGAAGCTAAGCCTGGCAACTCGATGTCCACGGAGTAATTTAGGGCCGCGTGCTGAGCGATGACTATGTATAGTATATTAGCAGCGAGAAGCCTCCTCCTGACCATCCATAGACTAATTTGCACATTTCTTACTTCTTCGAGTCTGTTCTTGAGGTTCGGTACATGTCTTTCTGCCAGAACCAGGCCTTCTCTTGACGGAACCGGTCTCTTGATAGCGCTGCCAGGTCCTTTGAACTGTCGACCGACTCACATTTAGCCTTTGAGCCACGAAGCATTGGCTGCAACCTTCTTCAAGCAGCGCAATAATTTTGCTCGCTTTTATTACTTTATCTACATTTTTCGAGATTGCTAAACAGCAATAACAATACTTTTAAATGTCAAGGACATCAGATAATTTAATAAAAAATGTCAAAAAGTTAAATTAACTATAGGGAATTCGCGCCACAAAATGTAGTTATAAGTTGCTTTCTTTGAAAACCAGGTTCAGTCGAAAATTTGAATTTGGAAGGTACTCTTATAAACATTATGGCACTTTTATAACTGGCCAGTAACATGTGCAAATAATTAAAACCTTTTTGGTATTTTATTTTTTTCAGCCAGTAAGAAAATCGAAACCGCCGGTTTTTTTGCAAATGAGTGTATATTAACAACTTACATACTTAGTATTCATTTCAAATAAACAGGAGATTACAAAGTAAGTTTTGCATTATATATACACAGATCCCGCCACAAACCAGGTTTTCTTATATAATAACTTACCAACTCACATTATCTTTGAAACTTTCGCGTTCCTTAATGATGTATGAATTTTTCTTTCGATGCGATTAACGAGATAAATACGTGTCTATAGCGATTAATGTGTTTATTTGCCTTTGAATTGCTCAACTTATTAAACCAGGCTATAACTAGCTCTTGACCTTACGTAGAAATTATACCCGCAAACTACAGAAAGCATAAATTACTATATATTGTATACATATATCGTTTAAATAAAGGGATGAATATTAATATTATGTTCATCATCATCAGCCTATCTCAGTCCACTGCTGGACATAGGCCTCTCCCATTGCACACCACTTCGATCGATTTTGGGCTTCTCGCATCCAGCTCCTGCCAGCCATCTTGCGCAAATCATCACTCCACCTGGCCTGTGGGCGTCCTACACTACGTTTGCCGAGACGCGGTCTCCACTCCAGAACTCTTCTACCCCAACGGTCATCAGTTCTGCGGCTAATATGGCCAGCCCACTGCCACTTCAGCTTGCTAATCCGGTGGGCTATGTCGATGACTTTAGTTCTCTGACGGATAACTTCATTCCTGATACGATCCCTCAGAGAAACGCCGAGCATAGCCCTTTCCATGGCACGCTGAGCAACTTTGAGCTTGTGGACCAACCGCACCGTAAGTGTCCACGTCTCGGCTCCGTTATATTATGTTACTTCTAATCTAATCTAACATTGAGCTACTTCTTTCCTCCAACGAGAGTTTGACGAAAAAGAATTTAAAAACTACCTAGATCTTCCTCAATAATACCATCTGAGCCTTATGTCTTTAGTTAGTTGATAGCTGTGATAATCTAGCTGTGACTGCAAAATGTGAATTGCAAAAGATCTGTGATGGTCCATTTAGGTTATGGAAATAAAATTCTTTTTTTAACTATATCTTACTTGCTATCGCCTTTGCAATTCCGCTTACGTTATAGCCTCAAAACAAACCTTCTGTATTTAATCAAACATTAACTCTAATTGTATTATACTTGATTTATGGAGCTTGGAGAACCTCCAGTACCGTTGAAAAGTTAATCAACTAAAAGGCTTTTTTAATTCCTGGATTAAGAAACAAGTTAATTTATAGCAAATTGAATAAGTTTTTTTGTTTCTTAATTAAGGGAGTCTTCCTTTATATTGAGATTAAATAAAACAGAAAAGGGTTGAGTTCAATTTTAGATTAGATTAATGTTGTAAACAAGGCATGTTTTTATGCAGTTATAAGGTAAACTTTTTTTTATAAGTAAAATATAAAAATGTAAAATTGAAAAATACTTCAATTACAACACAACTACTTAGCTTTCAACGACTGAAACTGTTAAATGTACTTACTTGAAAAAGCCACTTGTGAAATTATAAAAATTTAAAGTCCATCACAGCTATACAGAACACGCTACCCGATAGACAGTTATCACCTCATCTTGAACTATTTACAATAATAAAATTGATCATTATTTAAAACAATACATAGCTGCTTTTTAAGTTCCCCATCAGAATCAGAGGAAGCCAAGTATTGGCTTTGGTAAGCTCAATCCTTCGAAATCAATGAATATGTATTATTACTTAATACTAGTTTATTAGATAAAACTGTAATATCACTCTAGTAAAACCAGTCCTTTTGCGCTAATCCTAACTTCAATTATATGTGGCGGCAAGCTACATAAAAAGATACCTTATTAAAATATTTAGATAGATATACTGCTTCAAGCTTTTAATGAAAAGTCAAATTCCCAAATGAATAAAAGTCAGAAAATTAAATATTTATTAAGTTATTCCATTTCAGTTCTTGGCTAAGATCCATTATTTTATTTTTAACTGCTACCAGTGGAATTGCTTAAAAGAACTTTATCAGTTCTCCTTTCTGAGCGACTTATTAAGATTTCTGATATCGATATTCGTAAAGTAAGCCAGATTTTTAAAGGCACTTCAGTTTTATTTTGGTCCAGCTGAGACCCGCGATTTAACCCGCGGAAATACGTCTAAAGAACAAATTTCCTGGTACGTTTTGTTTCATTTTTCATTATGCTTGGCTGCTGTTTTCCGTAACGTGATAAAACAATTTTAAAGTCTGTAAAAACTCACTTATAAATACTAACGAAAGTTTTAAGGACACAGTTTTTTAAATAGGGGAAGAATTAGGATAAAAAAGCGGAGAAAAAAACTCCAGTAAGTAATATCTAAACTTACCAGTAATCCAACATATAATCACGAAACCGAGGCTAACTAACGTTCCCATATTGACCTATAGTATCACACACTTAACGAACATCGCACATATCACTTCACGGCTGTACTGCTTACTGTACACTTATGGTTAAAATGGACACCATTTCACCTTAGAAGTTTCGAGAATGTTCTCCAGCACCTGAAACAAAGAAATCTGATATAAGTAAGTGATCAAACGGTATGATCATCGTATGTACGCCTTATACAATAGCACTGACTGTAAAATGTAAACACATGAAATCGACTGACAACACTCTTTGAAAATGCAAGGCTTTTTAAACGAGTTTAAGATAATATGCGTTGTTTTCTTGTATTTTAACCCACGAAAAAACGGAGGAGGTTCTCAAGTCGACGCGTATATTTTTTATGTATGACCACGTATAACTTTTTACAGAGTAGTTCGATTTTGATAATTATTTTTTCATTAGAAAGAATATACTCAGAAATTGGTCCTATTTATATTTGAAAATAAAAATCCAACTCTAAGTGATCTTTGTACATTGATTGTTTGGCACCGACTTAAAGTTACTTACATTAGTTTAAAAACTTATTTATTAAGGTTAATTAAAAATATTTAATTAAATATGTAGGTACTTCGAAATAGTTTCATTACTTTAAAAAGTTAGT
Organism: Phragmatobia fuliginosa; assembly: GCA_932526445.1. Lineage (NCBI taxonomy): Eukaryota > Metazoa > Arthropoda > Insecta > Lepidoptera > Erebidae > Phragmatobia > Phragmatobia fuliginosa. The sequence continues at coordinate 20,806,699 of OW052061.1, forward strand.
TAATAATGTTAAATAAAATTTATTATTTTTTGCTTTTCAGTTTTTTTGGCGCTTTAATATTTTGTTAAAAAGTTTTAAATGTAATAATTTTTAGTATTTCTTTACTTCATAACAATTTGTTGTAATTTTTATATGTACTTCACTTAAATAACATGTGTTGCGGAAGAGCGAAGTGTCCTTTTTTACGAGTGGAACCCCCTCGGGCCGTCACCAAACCGGGGTATACGACGGGGTGGTGTGTGGTAGTCGACTAAAAATGCACCGTGTGACACTCTGAAATTACGCCATATTTACCCCTCCCGGCCTTCACTGACATGTGCTTCATATCGGCTAAAACTCTCTAATTAGACGACGTCCGGCACTCGCTGACGTCGCCTCCTCGCGGCTGGCCACTGAAGCGGATGGAGGGAAAAACCCGTCCCGTCCATCCGCAAGAGCGAAGTGTCCTAATACAAGCATGTATTTGCATAAAACTATGCTTTAGATTTTAACAATTTTTGTTCTATACTTTTCAATAAATATGAATTATTATTATTATAGTATTATCATATGTCACCACGCGGGTGTCGTAAAAGGCGACTAAGAGATAAACTACGCAACACAACATCGATGCAAAGAGAAGGAAAACTTGAAACCAACCCTATACAAGCCTACTATACCACGTTGGCCAGACCCAGTGCTGGATTTACACATTTGCCGCCCCAAAGCTTTAAAATTTTTGCCGCCCCTACTGACTTCTAAAATGAGATACACTGTACACAATAAAGTCAATTCCTTTCTTTAGGAAATAATCTAGTTACTAGATTATTTTTACAACTTTCATTGTTTTTTAAGCTAAGCAAAGCTTGATTTTGACTGCACTACAGATAATGTTTGGTAGGCTAAGGAAGATAGGTAAGTAAAGCCCGATACTGCTATGCACCTTTTTTTTCGCGGGGAATGCTTTTCGCACCATACCCTCCTTGGGGGAAACGGAGGGCGTGTGTGGGACTCCCGGCGAACCGGTCTACCCACTTAACCCCGCGGCGGCATACTTCGGCAGTCGGAGCTCCAGGAACGCATCAGTGACTTCTGGATTCCCAGGGCAGGCAGGGGCCTAACCCATGACTGGGGCACATCTCAGGGTAATCAATAAATTACCCTTGAGACAGGACGATATCGCACCTCTCACCGTTTTACACAGCAAAAGGCGGGACACCGACCCGCCCCAGAAGTCACCCCCTTGCTGCACCGGGGTGTCACCTGCTCGGGTCGCTTGCAGTGGTCACATTTCGCCAAGATGTGGCCGCAACTCAGGCAATGATTGGGGACTAGCTGCCTCTACGCCGCCTCCTTCGAGCGAGATCGGCCCTTTCCTGATCCCGCTCTGCGGACTCCTTCTGGAGCATTCTCACGGAAGGAGACCGCGGCCTTCCATCCTTCATCATTCGCAAGCATTGCCGCGATCAATGCTGGTGGAGACAGGGTTTGTCCGTTCTGCACGACCAGGTCTCGACGCTCGGACCCCATACAGGGCAGTCCCCCAGCGTGTGCTGGGCGGAGTCCCGGTGGGACCCGCAGTGGTGGCATTGTGCCGTAAGCTCACGTCCGATTCTTTTCGAATACTCACCGAAACAACCATGTCCGGTGAGAATCTGAGTCAATCGATATGTGACACAGTCGTTCCTCTCTATCCAAGCTTCGAAGTTGGCAGAACGGAGCGCGTTGGCTGGCATAGCTGCGTGTGTGCGTTCTGCCGTAGCATTTCAGGCTCATAATCCGGCGCTTTCCCTTCGCTATTTCGACCGACAGAACGAATTTGGTCGTAGACCATCGTATTAATTTCGGCCAGAGTGTCGAAGGGTAGAGATCGCGTCAGGATCGTCGCTGCCTCATACGAGATGGACGGTAGCTCCGTACGATCCGAATGGCCATCAGCCGCTGCAGACTCCCAAGTTGAGCCTTACTGCGGAAGGAATCCGCCAGGTCCTTAGACCAGACGGGTGCCCCATAGAGGACCATGGATCGCACGGCGCCCACGTAGAGGCAGCGAACTTCTTCCCTTGGTCCCCCGAGATTGGTCAGCAGACGATGTAACGCCCCTGCTACCCCTCGAACCCGCCGGACTAATCGCCCGAAATACTCTTCGGTGGAGCTTCCACCGATTGTCCAGGATGAGCTAGATCCTAGGTACTTCATGTACTGGCCCACCCGGACTTCAGTGTCACCCACTCGAAGGTGCGAGCTGGGTGGGTCCTGGCGCTTACGTAGGCCATGGAACCAAATCGCCTCAGTTTTCTGAGGCGCCACCCTTAGGCCCAGCTCACGAATCTTTCAACTTTCACCAACACAAGTCACTCCCTGCTCGGCGAGCAGAAACACTTCTTTGAAGCGTGACCCTCTGGCCAGTATTAGGGTATCGTCCGCATAGCAGACGACACTTAGGCCCTGAATAAGACGAAGGCCCTTTTGTTCCATGTGCCGCGTCGTACGCATCTCCCCGGCGCCTCCAACGTGGTCAACTCGGTAATTGTAGTGGTACGGGACTTGACGGTAAGTGTCTCTTCGACGAGCACTTCCGACAGCTTACTCCGAAACTGGTGGACACTGCCCCTGCACTTGGACGACTTTTGCCCAATTTGGTAGAGCTAATGTTGCGACGAGACAACTGTACACGGGATTTGTCTGGTCCATGGCACTGAACGGTGCAGCGGTGTGGGCGGCGGCACTGACTGCCCAAAATAGGGCATGCCTCTGGTGACCCCAGAGGATATTGGCGGTTAGAGCCATACACGGTTACTGCGGTCGCAACCTTCTGCGAAGAAATCATTTATGCCATGGTCATGCTGCCCTGAGTGTAGCCGCAAATGAACGGAACAGGTTTTTCCCTACATCCGCTTCAGTGGCCTTCAGGCTTCAGAAGAGGCGACGTGCACGTGTGCTGCACGTCGCCATGGAGAGAAAAGCAATTGATGACGCCCACTTCAGTGAGAGGTGGCACTGGGAAGGGTTCAGAGGGCGTAATACAGGTTCCTTGGACCGCTGCTATTTCAGGTGCAGAGTGGCACACCTGGTGGTTTTAGTCTGTTCGATGCCGACATACAGCCCCGTTGCAAACTCCGGTATAGTGATGGCCCGAGGGGGTTTCTACACGTCAAAAAAAAGTGTTTTAAGTGGTCGCCACGCTGCATTCTACTGTCGTGGAAACGTAGGAAATGTGGGAAAACACTTTGTGCGATTCACAAATTGTTGTCATAAGTCTGGATGTTCTCTGTGTTCCTTTAAGTGTGTTTGTAAAGCCCCCCGCGACACAGGATTTATCGTCCCCGTAGTGATAACATTAAATAAATCCTTATTTTCAAAACACCTAAAACATGCCGCATGTTTGAGCCTTACAGGCATTTTCGTATCGTATTCCGTTCCAAAAATATAGCCATTTTTGTCGGACACATGAAATAATAAATACCTTCAGACTAACACTATTTTTGGAAGGAAAAATAAATAACTCAGTAAATAAATCAATAACTGTCGTCAATGATAAATTAAATGTCTAATAATGTAAATAACATGAGTTGTTGAATTTTACCTCAACTTAAAAAAAATCTCACAAAACACTAAATCGCGTTTATCTCAGAACCACAAAATCAGAGTTATTTAATTTTCCCACTACGGAGACGTTATACTCCTTAAGCGTGTATGTTGTTTTAAAAAAATAAAAACAGTACCAATAAATTTTTTTGGGTCATTTTGCCGCCCCCCTAATTCTGCCGCCCCAAGCTTCAGCTTTTTCAGCTTCTATGGTAAATCCGGCCCTGGCCAGACCTCCTTTCTAAGGAGAGGCCTATGTCCAGCAGTGGTGATTATCATATTGCTTAGTCTACCTCATATACATAGTTTACTAAGCACGTCAGTTTTCTGATACCTATATTTTGTGTCAGTGTGACGTTTATCATAACCGTTATGAGAAATGATCAATCATTCTTATCGCAAAATTTGTTTCCTATTCATCCAGTCGTATCCATCAGTCCTAAGCCGGTTATCTTATAATCTTAAAATTTCTAATTGCTTTATCAGCTCCATTGGTCTGAACAACTCTCCAGCAAAATAACAATATATTAAGTATAATGATTGGCATAAAAATCAAAATCTTAGAGACCACAGGTACTGAAAAGCGACAATAAAATAATTACCGGAAGGGTTTGTTAATTATACGAAATATCTTCCTGAAAGCCGGTAGCGCTTCAAATAAATATTTTAAGGTCGTATTGTTTGTATAAAATAGTTTATTAGTTATAAAAGGGTTGAATGTTTATTTTATTCTAAAAGGTGAGGAGGGATTCGTTTTAATGGTGCAAAATTAGCCTTCGTTATAACGTAGGAGGAAATGTTTCTTATTATCACGCTTATTATTGTAGGAAATGGCTTTATTAAACTTAATTTCTAAATATATGTATTTAATAAATGTTCATTATATATAAGAAAATAATAACTAATATTATAAATGCGAAAGTAACTCTGTTTGTCTGTCCGGCTTTCACGGCAAAACTATTGAGCCGATTTTATTGAAATTTTATATACAGACTAGTTGACCCAGCGAACTTCGTACCGCCCAACTTTAAAATTCCAGAACTTGATCGCAGCGCCACCTACCGGGTCCAATTGCGAATCTAAACCATTCCCAGATCCCCTTAAACACACACAAAAAATTTCATCAAAATCGGTCCAGTCGTTTGAGAGAAGTTCAGTGACATACACACTCACACAAGAATTATATATATAAAGATAGGAGGACAGAAGGACATGGGCTACTTTTATCGCGGCTGGATCCGCGGGTGAACGCTAGTTTTAAATATGTTTAACGGGATCTATTGTTTTGATTTTTTGGAAAAGTCACACATCTACAAAACGACAAGACACACATACGAAACTTTTACCGAAGTAGGTGCCTCCATTTTAATTTTTTTTTGTAAAAAAACTAACGTCTAAGACACAGGCACGGCCTAGTTTAAGCGTTAGTGGCCATAGATATTTTATAGACACCCAGTATATGTGTACATCATAACCTATAGTATTGTATAATTATGTTTTCAAGCTAAGCTTCTATGTAAATAATATAATTAGAGTGTCTGTATGTAATATTAAATGAATTTTTTAAATAAACTTATTATTATTATTTTGTTTGTAAATCTCATCAGACCGTCACTCTGGCGGGATTTTGATGGGATAATGTAGCGAAATAGTCCCGAACAAAATCTTAAGGAGTGCCACACAGTATCTAAAATAGAAAAGATTCGGTAACAGATTATGTTGAGAAATCGAGACTATCCGTTCAAAAAGTCAATCGAGCAAACAATATTTCAGTCATGGTAACTTCTAATTAGTTCCACCTTCTTCTTCAAACTAAATCTTTTTGGTTGTTATCTTACTCATAATTCGTGTATTGCGTACAAAAATGCTCTATGTCAGCTTACGTTTACTACCTATAGTTAGAGTAAATTGTACGAGGGGATTTGTCCCCGTCTACTACTAAAGTAGACATCTCTACGTGACTGCAGGTGATTTGCCTAAAGCGACAATGAGAGTAAGTTTATGTGAGAAAGTTATAAACAGACCGAAGTGATAAATCAGATCAATAACAGTGTATGCTGTAACATCATAAAAATACAACTAGAAATAGATTAATGCACGAATCTCAATTGTTATAACTGTACCTTAAAGGTATACAACATTAAGTGGCTAGTATAAAGTTTTACAGGAGAGGCAAAAATTGCGCGTAGTGAAATTTTGAGAGGGTTATAATAAAGGCAGAGTAATTAACTTAGCTGTATTTTTTATAATAAATAGAGGGAAGTATCATGAATTACACATAATTTACGATAAATTTATCTATTACCTAACATCATTTGAGATCTTATACCCTGTTAATCTTTGTATATCTCTTCTGTAAATATTTCTGCACTGTATATCTCTTTTCATAGGCGACGTAGGACTAAATGCTTTATACTATTATGTAGAACTGGATTTCAATGGTATAATAAACGTAATTTAAAAAGTGGAGTTACTATTGCATGCCTCTGAGGTACAGATATGTAGTAGAGCCACGCTGAGTACAGCACATGGCTGGACCGGGGCAGCATTCGTGCTATCGTGTTTCGTTGATGAGTGCGTCCAATAATGTAGAAGTATCTTACTAAGCCGCCATAGTGTGGGTCACCATGCTGTCTGCATTCACAATGAGGATGGTGACCACTAATCTTAAATTATAGTCATGCTATCCAGCAGCTAGAGCAGAGTCACTTTGTCCTGTGTCCTGCAGTTCACACCACGACGCGCAGTTAACTGCGTTCTTCATCGACCCGCGAGCCAAGTGATCCACCGTCCAGGGTAATAGCTTTAAACTATCACCCAACATGGAATATATTTGTTTTGTATATATTACATATAAACGATTTAAATATAAAAGATTTCGTAATCATTTTAGTGGTAACCTTCCCATATTCTACTGGGCTATATGCTGTGGGTTCATAATTTTCCAATTAATAGTTTTTCTCTCAATGCAAATAAGAAAGTATGTACGTTATTTTTTTTTTCATAGTCTATTGATTTCGCCTAGTAACTGGAACGGCCAATTTTGACAGGACCTTCACTCGCAGATAGATAATGATATAAAGGTTAACTTAACTGCTTTTATTTTAGATTAGCTGCGCCCCATAGTGTTTACTTGCGTTATTGATGTAAAAAGTACAACCAGTTCTCATATGAATAAAAACAGATTTTTATTTTTTTTATTTTTTATATGAATAAAAACATATCTATGTCATAATATTCAAATAAATACGTTTTTAAGACCTGTTATACTTCGACACTTGTGTAAAATCACCGCTCGGTAAATGATTGGTCCTGCGAAGACATATATAAATGCAATCATTTATTTACAATTATTATTGATTATAATGATAATATACATTCCAGATAAAAGCCATATTAAGTACATAAAGGATAAAGTAACTAAATTATGTATTATTTCGTTCGACCATAAAGATAATAACTACAAGCCATATCCGCGAACAGAACATAACGTCTCAATACTAAACATAAAATCTATTGTTTACCTAACATAATCGACCAGTTAACTGGCATTAAAGGACAACCGTATCTTTACGACCTACCCAAATATACATTCCATTAATAGAGATACGTTCAACTACATATGCCGTAATAGGAAACTCTGGTTCGACCACTCAACAAAGAATTCGTCTGCGAGTCGATTTGCCGACTACAATAAAGAAGCCGATATTGAGTCCACACAATGCCCGGGTCGAGCATAAAAACCGGGTATAATCCGGTCATAATACCCGGGAAAGTTAATTAAATAGGACGGTTAGCTGCCGCGACATTTTTCAATTGCTCTTTGAGTGATGGTTGAAAGTAAAATGTTTCCATGTGAAAGGACAGCGGGCTTATTTAATTGGGTTCGGTTGAAGTACTGTTGTACATGATATTTTATGTTGGAGTTGTAATTAATTATGTTATGAATAATGAATGGTAGATATTTTTGTTGCTGAAGTTGTGAGTGGGTAGAATAGAACTGAATTTGTACTAGTACTACTGATTTTGAACGCGCCTTACCTGTCGGGGGTATTATGTTTAATTCGTTTACTTGGTAACAGGTTTCTACATAATTTTGAACCGTACTTTGTGATTGCTTATGCGTTCAATGAAGGAGCTCAATAACGATGGACGTTACCTAAATCAAGGACTATCTAAAAAGAAGTCTACGATTATGAGTTTCGTAAGCTGGTTGTGTTTCATTTCGTACGTTTTACGCTGGATACTTTTCTAATATAACTAGTCTAATAAAGAATATTATATATATGACACATTTAATAGATTTTCGAATTGTCTTCACGCGCAGTAATTCATTTTGTTTACATAGCACATTAAATACAACAAAAATGCTAACAGCCATCTGCCAGTGAACGTGCCGTCAAAATTTATCCACTCGTTCCGAAGATCAGACGAAGCAAACAGACAGGCAGACAGACGAAAATGTTATACTTTCACACGCATTTAGTAAACAACTGGTTATCTGATATCACAAACAGACATTTTAATTTTATTTATTTGTATAGAGGAGAAGATAATTATGTTTAAACCTTTAACACACCAACTCGCTGCAATTTCAAAATACATAATATTACAGCATAATACCTATGTCCTCCTCTAATTAAGAACAGTTGAGTTAAAACCGACTCTGTGTGCGAAGAAATTAAGTAGTATATAGCTTGAACATTACAAACCCAACAATTGATATACAGGATTCAGTTTCAACGTTAGCACGTGGAAGCTATTAAAGATCAAATCTCAACATATGAGAGATGAGAATTTATTTCCTTGAACTCCTCATAAGAAACTTAAAAATATACCCACTAATTACGACTTTTATTTTACTTATATACTAATTAGGAATTTTAATGAAGAAACGGAGATTTCCTACGAAACCGAAATGAGAACCGCTTGCTAATAATAATAATAATCGTGTTAATAAGATTATATTTATCGGGATATTTTACGAAACACTATGAATTACATTCAAAATATCTGAGAGTATTCCTTACAGTTTTGACAGTCTTTATATATTTCGTAGTAGAGCTTAAACTACCAAACCAAATTTTATTAATAATAGGGTCTAAAGATTCATCAAATAAACTATATATTTATGTAGTAACAATATGTTTTTTAGGGTTCTGTAGCAAATTGGCAAAAAGCGGAACCCTTATAGATTGGTCATGGCTGTCTGTCTTTTTTTATTTATTTTTATGATAAACTTAATGCACATGTTGTACAAAGGCGGACTTAATGCCATGAGGCATTCTCACCCAGTCAACCTTCAGGTGTTGTAGGAATGTGATGCGGTAGGTGCAAACATTACTGAGAATAACTATGTAAAAAAGGATTAGTTTACTTAAATGTAATTTTTAAATACACATACATATATACGAGAATTTCCTAAATATACACACATATACACTACTACTCAATATATATAAAACTACATAAACATACAATATTATAAAAATATACACATGGGTACTATCGTTCTAGCTGTACTGCCAATTCGCTTTGAAGCAATTCACGCCCTTTCATTGTAATGCTAATGCGATTTGTGGACATTCTGATTTCGGTCGGGAGCGCATTCCATAGCAGGACTGTCTGCATGTTCACTTTATAAACTCCTCCTTTTATGTAAAAGGAGGAGTTTATAAAGTTGGAATTGTGAGCGGGGCACAGAAGAACCAAGTTGTTTGATGATCGGAGGCTTCGGTCGTGAATGGAGCATAAGAAATGGAAATGAGGCTCAAGGTATTCAGGTAATGATGGAGAGTTTAGGAGAGATAAGAGTGTAGTCAGAGCCCGACTGCAGCGCTGACGAATACGGAGCCATTGCAGCTGGGAACGTAAAGTAGACACATGATCATACTTGCGAAGATTGAAAACGAATCGAAAGCAGTTATAGAGAAGGCGGTCTAGTTTATTGAGGAGATCTGCATTCAGGTCAAAATAACTCACATCACTGTAATCGATCAAAGGACTGCATGAGCGTGGCCTTGGTTTTAACGGGAAGAAAGTTCTTAAGGCGATAAAGAGCACGGAGACATGACTTTTTGACAGACGTGGGTAACTTGTGACCGCCAATCAAGTGTCGAGTCTATATGTAATCCCAGGTTTTTCACAACTGCGCTCAAATTATACACTATTAATAAAACATCGATCAAAGTTACAACGAACTACAAGAACTTTTATATGATGTTATTTGCTGCTACAGAACCCTTCCTGGTCGAGTCTAATGCGCACTTGGCCGCTTTTTTAATTTACTGTCTCAGTGGTGCAGTGGGAACGTATGCGACTGCTATGCTTGTGGTCTCATTTTCTATATAAAATATGTATTTACAAATAAATATATAAACATATAAATACTAACCCTCTGTCTATCTGTTACGCTTTGTCCGTATGGTGATGGATTAAGAATACTGGGTGTCACCACCCCTATTCATTCCACAGGCATCGAAAGAATCAGCTAAGGGGCTACATCCGCAATATAACATCACTACAAATAGAAGTAAAACTTTAAACGAACTCTGTAAAAACCTTTCTGACCAGCGCGATGTTGTAGGCTAAGACCTCCTTTCTACGTATTCATATACGCTTATATCGAACAGTGAATTACCAAAAGCTGATGATAAAAACCACTTAATTTATCTAAAAAAAAAACTGAACAAATTTAAACAGAAAAAGACATTGGCCACTGAATCACATGCACACAACTAATCAATATAAAAAAACTCTCTGTTGTGCGTCTCATTTTTCTCAAAAACAATAAAAGAAAACTGTTTACGCTAAAGTGGGAACGTCCAATTCTCAAATTAACAACGATACTTACAGAGAATTTAAAACACTTACAAGAATGCTTTCCACGAATAGACATGTAATTAAAATCAATTCACTTTCTCCATTATTAGCCTCTCGCGGTTGAGCCGGCCAATTTTACTTGAAGTATGGCTGAAATAATATTTTTTTATCCGGGTTCTTCAAGTTTATTGGACAGATTAAAAGATTCAAAGCTGAGTTCGCTTACACTCGGCCGAACACAAACATGGCTGGAGTTTTAATAAGAATATCAAGTTTTACTGTTTCGAAGATCCCAATGTAATAATGCTTATATTGGAAGTTTCAATATTGTTTCTTTATGAAATTATTTAGTTTATCTTTATTATAACCTAACTGTATACAAAACTTTTGGTGTTTTCATTATCCTTACATAGTAGGGAAACTACGACTGCCTGGTCTAGTGGGTTCAAATCCGGGTTGGACTAAAAGTGTTATTAGATTTTTCTTTTTTATATTAGATGTTATGAAATTTTGGCAGTGATTCACGTGCGTAACTCGGAGAGCACATTAAGCTACCATTCCCGGTTGTCATAAACATCTATGGCAAACGTTATTAGAAAGTCAGTGCCCTTAAATATACAGTCAACTAGTTAAACCTTCGAATTTCAGTTCAGTATGAGTGTGCTAAAATAGCTCTGTCATTTTGTCTGAATGTCCGGCTTTCACAGTGAGTTTGGCGGTGATTCACCGCGGTGCCTCGGAGAGCACGTAAAGCCGTCGGTCCCGGTTGTAATGAACATCTATGGCAATCGTTATTGGGAAGTCAGTGCCCTCAAATATACTGACAACTAGTTCAATCTTCGAATTTCAGTTCTCCCTTAGGGTTGCGGAGGTCCGATGCCAGTCGCTCCGTGGAAAAACTGAAATTCAGGTAAAACCGGTTGAACTAGTAGCCTACCCCAAATAAACTTGGGATAATGGCTAGGAGGATGATGTCCGGCTTTCACGGCAAAACTGTTGAACCGATCAACATTAAATGTGGCACTAAGAGCTTGAGAAAGTCTCCTTTTTACCGCAATAACTGACATACACGCGGACGAAAGCTAGTTTGTAATAATTTTGATAACCCTGCCAAACCTAAACACTGAGAAGATATTAGAAATGGGGAATTCCATTATGTACTTCTGTGATGGAGCTCTTACATTTACTTACGAACGAATTTGTGAATTAATATATTTTAGGCTCACTCATTCTAGAATTGAAGTCGATCATTCAAAAAGTCTTGAAAATTATGTTAACTACGCCGCAAGAAAAGCAATGAAACCATAATACGATTATTACTGTGTATGAAAAGTTAACATTATCACTCAAAATAAGATATAGCAAAAACGCACGTAACTATGTTGTTAACTTATATAAAAATATTTTTGTGAGATACTACTACCTATAAACCTACCTACCTACGTACCCAAAAAGGTAAAGCTTTGAGCTTTGATGCAACTTCATTAAGAGCTTCCTTTTCATACAGACTGAATAGAGGCAAATGTCACCATACTCTTTGGACGACTCTTTAACACTGTTATTTAATTGAAACTGTGTTTAGCAAAATAGCAAAATTTATAATGATAAATAATTTAGTACTATATAAAAGTAATAATAATGATTTCTAATTTTAGGTTTATTTATCAAATGGAAACATCTTCATCAAAATTGGAACCTTACAATTTATTAAGAAATCATTTGGTGGTGTCAATCCTTACAGAAAAACTGTTCTAAATAACGAGTGTCTGATGTTCTTAAAATTATTATTATAACTGTTTTTTACCTCGAGTGAAATTAAATCTTCTGAATTGACAGTCTTTGTTAAAACCTCCTTTCCACAACAATATTCACAGGGAACTCTGTTGCATATTAAGCTACATACTTTCCTACCAGTAGCAAGTTTATCATTATATTTAATACATTTTATAGTTATTTTATTTCACACTTAAAGTGTATTACGTCGTAATAAACAAAGTAATATATGTCACTTCATACGAAAACGTAGGTCCCACATTGTTGAGGGCTTGCGATTTTATTTTTACGAACTACATTAAACACGGTGGGACACTTGAACATTTTAGAACTCTCTTTGCTTTTAAAAGATTCGATGTTATCACTGTGCTACCTTATTTTATTACTCACTAGCGGACCCCGCGAACTTCGTACCGCCTAACAGTCGATTCAACGTTACTCAATTGTTTTGTATTCTAGGAATCCCTCCAATAAAATTTATCAGATATTTTTTTTATTTTTTTTCCTTAGAACCATCCTCGTACTTCAAGGTATATTATAAAAAAAATTGCGAAATCTGGCCTGACCAAGGGAAATAGGGGTTTATTTCTATATAATAATATATACGTAGATATATATATGTAGATTGAGTTGGCAAAGGGAACAGAAGTTTATTAAAAATACCTGCGGTTATTGTTGTAAACGGCGACTAAAACTTTATTCTTCATAATATGAACTATATGCTTGTGAAAGTCTCTTCAAAATAGGTACAGCCGTTATGGAGATAAGTAAAAAAAAAAAGATAGACAGCCCATAATTTTAAAAATGTATGTGTTGATGAACTGCCGTATACCTATATGCATTTAGTAAAATACTGTTACTTTGAAATGACTAACAGATATTTAAATATTATTTATTAGTACAGATTTCAGGTAGAAAATACAAATAATAATATCTGCTTGCAGTAGGACGCTTACAGGCCAGGTAGAGAGAATAGCAGTCATTGGATTTTTTAGTTTAAGTCAACCAAAGTGACTTTTACTCTGTGTGATGGAAAGCATGAGTAGAATTCAGGAGTAGGGGTCACCATCCTCAATGTGTGTACAGACAATGTGGCAATGTCTCTATGTCATGCATGTATGTATGAATGTAATCTTCAGAATGATGTAGAATGATTGGGTTGTTTGTTGTTGTTTCGATTTTTTGTACTATTTTGTGTATACAATAAAGACAAATAAATAAATAAAAAATACAGGAATAATATAGTACATTGATCTAAACTTTTCAAGTCTCAGCTTTCAGCAGTCTATACGTAATCTTTAAAAGTTAACTGTAGACAAGTGCTTAACTAAGTAAGTTACAGATATAGATTTGGAACTCCATTTACACCAACATTCCTACTGTATACAAAACGCAATTGTAAACTCCACTTCATTACAAAAGAACAATGTACTCGTACAAAAATAAAATACTATGAAAATTGTTCCCAGACGTCATCGTGGACAATCGGACCGAGTGTTATCGCGGCGAAATTTCCGCAAAATTCTCGCCTCAATTTGCTGTTTTCCGCTTTCTATATGTATATATGTATGTGTATAATATAGTGTTCACCTGCTAGTTGAATGCTCGCGGCAACCCGATTGCTACTGACACTATCTACCTGTGTTCACTTTAAATGCACCAACCCGAATTATTCTTGATTCTTTTGTGCACATTTTTATTCCGTGTGACATTAATATGGCTCCAAGTGTTGTAAAGAGTTGTGTTTTATAAGTGGATATGATGCTGATCTTTTAGAAATACACACTTATTTTGCCAAGTAGGTTAGTATGTTTAAGAATTCGAGCTTGTGAATTGTCGGTTCATATACCCAAGTTATATACCCAAGTGATCTTTGACTTGAATTATTACAGCGTAGTTCTCTTGCTGCTAGTTATAAAAACTTCGAGTGTAGCGAGTTTGACTTCATTATTTGTTATTCAAGTATGTGAAATACAAGAAAATATATACATAAAAGTGTCAAAACATTTCTCCGCATCATTGCCTACTGGTAGCGTTCCCAAAAAACTAGCAGCATTTCTACGTTGCATTGCAATGGTAATTATTACTGATATTATACATGTTAAGTAGACTAGAATAAATTTTATATTGTAAAATTTGAAATGAAATCACTTTTGCAAAAGTTCGTGGATCCGGCTTTAACACGTTGCACTATTGCTGTGAACAATCAAATTCAATTCTTGAAATCCTCAATACTGATCATCTTTAGCTGTTTTAGCAACCCACCATTGCTTGCCATTTTAAAATAGAACCAACACATGACGGCCTGCGATATAACTAGTCAAAACGACCGTGAAATAACTTATTTCTATTAAATAGAGCAATGTTTTATGATTAATTCAAACTATCCTAGTAAACTATAATCCAAACATCATTTCAATTACATTTCGTACATATACGTGGATATAGCAAGATTACATAGCCCCAACGTGTTTTGCCAGTCCCCAACCCGCACTTGGCCAGTGGGAACGTATGGGCTTAACCCTCTACTGAGAGGATACACAAGCCCAACAGTGAGACGCTATTTGCTGTTGATGATATACGAGAAACAGTCAATTCAGAACCTCAACTAAGGAACCGATATATAACCAAATAAAAGTAAATCGAAATACATACATGTTCAACGTCTCCTTCGTTGTTCTTAGCAAGTTATCTTTACGAGAATGTCAGACAAATTTTACCCATTCATGAATTTACGGCTGAGAAACAAATCAAAATACTGGAGAAACAATGCTCTATAAATCTCAGTGGCAATTTCAGATGGGATCTTGAAAATCGGGGCAGGTATAACGCTATCGCGAACGAGTGACGTGTTATTTGTTTCAAATGCCCCTCTAATAAAATAGATGGGTAGTTGTGATTTATTGCCATATTTAAATTAAGTTCTCCAGAGTACTTTTCTATTATTCATTAAGTTGAAATTCACCTAATGATTAATGATGCTTTATCAACAGCCAGCTCATACGGGGTACCGTATTGGATAAATATTGACACTAAGTATTCTTCACCAGATAGACGGGAATAATAGTGAATCAGACTTACCTATAAATATTTTTTTCGGACATCTTACACACAACGCCATCTAGTCCCAAACTAAGCAGAGCTTATACAAGCTCTGTTTAGTACCCATAATACTATGGGTACTAAACAACTGATATAAATACATAAACTTACTTTTTTTTGTAAATACATACATAATTAACATAGAAAACATCCAGACTCCGAAACAAATATTTGTGGATCACACAAATATTTGGTCCAACTCGGGAATCGAACCCAAGACCTCTGGATCAGCAGCCGCATACGCAAACCACTAGACCAACAAGGCCGTCAATCAGCAAACTTAGAATACTCGTGATAATTTACAATTTACTCTTTATATAAGATACGAGTGACTGTCTAAAGAACTAATAACTCGAGAAAAAAGTTGTTTACTGAGAAAATATTTTTGACTTTTCCTGTGACGTCAATCATAGAGTAACATGATGGGGAGGAGCATTAAGCAGGCGTTCCCCTCTGTCAAAGCACGCGGTTTATACATGTGTGAAATTTTGTTTTTTTTTGTATTAATTGTCATGTGTGAAGTTTTTTTGGTTCATAGTAACAGGCGAATTTTTTGGATGTGAGTATAAAACGAGCAAGTGCGAAGATTTTCCCTGGAAAAAATCGACAGACTGTTTAGTGTCGACTTAGTCGCTATGGCTACTCCCCTTCGGTCCGCGGGCTGTGGTGCTCTATAGTTGGCAGTGTTACGTTTAAGGTCTAAAATTGTATAACACAAAACCTATTATACTCAAAAACGAAGTTCTCAATTTAAATTTTAATTCCTCAGGAAAACAATTTCTGTTAACAAATAGTCAAATTCTCAAAGTTCAGTTCAGTTTTAGTTGTGTTTTAGTTTAACGATTTAATTGATTTAAGTGGTAAACTTTTAAGCTGTTTGTCGTTGCTATCAATTTAACAGACTGTAAGAAGGAGAAAATTTTATTTGTATTTGTTTTTTTTTATATGTACTCAGAACTCAGTAGAGCTTACGATATTATTTTCATTCAGCCTCATATGAATTGGACGGCCTGATGATGATAATGAATATAAAAAAATTAACATCACTTCTATGGGTGTTTACTCAAGGAATATGGGATGTCGTTCATTCCATCATAATCAAAGCACATTAAGTCTGGAAATTTTTATCAATCAGATATCACATAATTAATAGAAAAATCTAAACAAAGCATACTTATCTGTCACTAAATTCTTGCAACAAATTATTTTTAAATTTATACCTTTTTCATGGCGCATGTGTGCCGAAGCTTGTTCTACTTAAGAAGGTAATCGTTTAAAGACGGAAAAAGAGGCATTATAAAATTATATCTCAGGAAAAAATGGAAACGAATAAAGAGATACATGTATCACAGTAGATTGCTACTTAAAATTTTGCAGCCCCCTAAATGGGAAAATAAATTCTCTTTTAAGATGTCTTTGATTAACTTAAGCCAAGACAAGATGAACATAGTCATTTTCCAACATGTAATCTCAGTCTGTTCACTTAATACTACAAAGTAAGTATAAGCCTTATATAATATTTCTACTAATATACATATATTTAGAAAACTAACTAACTACTCACCATTTCAAAACGACATCAATTTCTGGAAATCTTAGTGAATAAAATATTAGCAAGGATGTCAACGCGAAGCGCTCATAGCCGAGTGGCCTTAGGTGATTGGAAACAATCACCAAGGGTAAGCAACTACGGCGCGGTCGGACCTAGATGGGTGACCGTTTGTGGCATTATATGTAATGAGCGTTTCCGTGATTGGAGGTCACGTTAAGCAGTCGGTCCCGGTTGTTATCATAAGATAGCAGTCGTGAAGCTTAGTTGGAGGCCTTCGGGCGGCTTAAAAACATCCAACAGCAAGATTACGTAGCCACAACGTGTCTTGCCTGTCCCCAACCCGCACTCGGCCAGCGTGGGGACGTATGGCCTTAACCCTCTCTTGAGAGGAGACCTGAGCCCAGCAGTGGGACGTTATGGGTTGTTGATGTGAAGGATGTCAACAAGCGCTATACTCAATCAATTTAAATCACAGCCACAACCAACAACAGAAACGTACAAAAATTACTTCTTATTTGTCCCGTCAACATTTCATTCGGTTTTCCACTCAGCCCCCAAGTTTTCCACTCAAATCAATTTGGCCTCTGGACTAAAATCAAACAACTCAATTATGACAATTAGACCCGTTACAAAATGTTTAATATCTTTTGGAAAGAAAATATTGCATTTATTAAATGGTAAGTACATTAACACTAATTACCTGATACATTTTTATTAATAACCAACTAGAAATGTTCTGTAATCGCTACCCGTATTAGATATAGTGACAGTAAATTGAGCCATTCAAGCAAGATTTTGTTTGCTTACGGGGTATAAAACCCCTTCGCTCCAATGAATTTTGGGGATTCAGTGTTAGGAGTGTGTGGTGATTTCACTAAAAACTATTTTGTCGGTCGGCCTAAGGCACTATATCTGAGGACGAAGCCATGTTGGATGAAATCCATTTATATCATATATTTAGTTATACTATGCTATTAAAATAAAAACACGATCCAAATGTATAATTTTAGCATATGAGCAGATAATGAAAAACTCAGTATTTTTTTTTTAGTAGGTATACATAATCCTTGATTACGAGTATGTTTGTACTACATTTTTTGCAATAAATTATTCTTATAATTGAAAAAATAACTTTTAACTAATACGTAATATTCATCTGGATTAGCATGAAGTGTTGTCCGTTGAACGTTATGTTATGTAACTTAAATAAATATATAAAAAATAAAATCTGTTCATAAATTTTAACCCAGCAGCCAGATTTGATATTTATCAGTATTCCAATATTAATTTTGTAGAACTTCCTCTGTAAATAACTAATAAATGATTCCTAAATCAATTATCTTATAAAAAAAATACGAACGAAAAAGAAATTCATATTAATTCACGGACCTTTCCTAACAAAAAAATACTTATCAATTAAGTATTCAATTGTTACAGTTTACTGATATCATTTCAAACAAATATTATCATCAATAGACAAGACATTAGTAGTCCACGGATCAGACATAGGCCTCTGCTTACAAAGGAGGTTCTATATTGATGGTTCTTTCTGTGCGATCATTGGTTGCTGATATATCGATAATCAAAAACAAAAGAATCATTTCTATTTGAAGACCGATATCTCGGCAATAAATGGATGTATCAAGGTCTATAAAAAACAAAATCAAAGTTTAATAGATAAGGTATCTAATCCTTAAAGTGTTAAAACAAAAGAGAAGATCTACGCAATTCCAATTTTGGGTGGTAAGAGGCGTATTCAACATCCACATTTTGCTATTAATATTATTCTGGTTTCTAGTACCACAAACTAATTTATTAAGGGCTAATTCATCAAAGGTTTATTCAATCAATCAGTAAAGTGATTATTTTATACAAAAGGAAGAGCTCTAAATGAAAGTAAAGATAGTCAATTTATAGGATGTTAAATGAATACTGAGATTTTTGGAGCAAGTCTGCATTAAAATTAATAAAGTTAAGCTAAAAATGTTCAATAGCTATGTTACTTTTAAATGTACAAAACCACAAAAAAATACCTTAACATATTCGAAATAGTTCTTTAATTTTAACAGACGCACCTTTCTCTGACTCTTTATATTAATAACGTCTTGAGTTTATTCATCCTTCAATATTTTAATTGGCATTACATACTTCATACAACGACTTACTCCGAAAATGGAATCTTTTACACACACACACACACAGACATACACACGAATATTTCCGAAACGCCCTCTTCATCGATAGAGAAGCACGTTGCTCCTAGTAACATGAGATAAATTTCCAACAGTACGGTATTAACATGTCAGTTATGAATGGATTAATTGCTTTACACAACATCCTCCCACGAAATTATAACGATGTCTATGCTTATATTATTATGATACAGAGTTACATACACCGTGTACATATAAGGAGTGTTAAAGACGGATAACCCATATCAATTTACTGGGATTATAGTCCTTTTGTTTGCGGTAACTACTTATGACGTATTATGGTGTTTTATTATTGTGTACTTAATTATGTATTATTCGGTGTATCTTTGAGTGTATTTATTGGTTAATGTTATTGGATGTTGAATGTGCTTACTGGTAAGCGTAGTATTCATTTATTAATGTTTAGCGGCTATTAATCTAATATTTATGACAAATTTTTATTTAAACATTTGACAATCAAATATGTATTTTGTGTGATAAAGAAATTGTTGAGCTTTGTGTCCTATCAATGTATGTTTGCAGTCTTTTCTGACGTACGTTTTATTTTTAGGAGTTATCTTTTACTAGTAGTATTCGAATAATTCGATTGATAATTTTAAACATCGTATTTCTTTCTTCCACTTTCTCGAAATTTGACGTGTTGCTTTTAAGTTACAACCGTTAATAAACAACTGTAGTCGCTTACCGTGAGATGATCTATCTTTTATATATCTCCTTTATATCTTAAAAAACTATATAAGTTACCATCTCTGAAGAAACTAATAACTTTACAACCCAAAATGATACAGATTAGATCTTAAAATGTTTAGAAAGCTTTCTCGTATCTCTTATAGAATAATTTTACTCCATACTTCTCTAACTTACAAAGCAAATCATTTCAAAATCAGATATCTATATAAATAACTACGATAAAGAGTTATCAACTTCTAAAAGCATTTCCTTTGAGAATAACATCTAAAACTTTATAATAGAATCGTGCATTAAGTCCCTTCCATTAAACCGTGTAACAATAGGAAAAACATGGGTAGTTACTCATGGAGTTTTCGCACAACCTTTCTTCACGTACACTATTTTATCAGAAGCGTGTTGGCGCCTCACACTTTTGACTTTGTCGTCTACTCAACTTACAAACTATTAAGTGTATGTCCTCAAAAGCACATATTCAGATACTTAGCTTGCATTAATGTGGATGTTGGCAAGTTTTTTGTATTAAAATTGGTTCGTTCTGAATTTGAAAGGTACAATAAAATCATTCCATTGACTGCCTTGTTAGTCTAGTGGTTAGCGTATGCGGCTGCTGATCAAGATGTCTCGGGTTCGATTCCAGGTCGGAATAATTATTGGGTGATTCACAAATATTTGTTTCGGAGTCTGGGTGTTTTCTGTGTATAATATATATGAATTTACAAAAAAAAGTGTGTTTATGTATTTATATCAGTTGATTAGTACCCATAAGACAAGCTCTGCTTAGTTTGAGACTAGATGACGTTGTGTGTAATATGTCCGAAATATTTATTTGTTATTTATTTATAGAAGTAGTCTCTATCCGTCCGCTTTTATCTTTAAACTACCAACGGATTTTAATGCAGTTTTAAAAAGTAGACAGAATGATTCAAGAGGAAGCTTTTTATGAATAATACATGCATATTATGGTGTACAATTCCAAAGAACTTAATGCAAAGACAAACCGTGTCGCTAGTACAACATTAAAAGCAAGAGTTGTCGTAATTTGTTGTCAATGAAATTTTAACATTTGAACACCAAAATGGCCAACATTTTGCAATAATATAAAATGTCACAACATTTATTGAGCTGTTATGGTCACTCCTCCACCACAATGGTCTGATGTGCGAATAACCACTTAATCAGACTTAATCGAATGCGCAAATAACCGTAATAACGTTGAATGAGTGCAATACATTATTGTACTTTAAATGTGGAAACTTTATGTTTTGTAATATAATATTAATGTATATAAAGCTTATTGCAAAATATTGAACCAACGAAAGAACTGAAAAGCAGAAAATATATACCTAAATAATTGTGAGTCGGTGCCTCTTAGCAAGTTTTTGCCATCTTTGACAATGGAGGTTATATTTAATTGTTTAATAAGTAGTAACGAAGTATTCTGAAGTATTACACTATATAATTATATGGTTGTCTGGAAGAAATCGCCATGAGCGATAAGACCGCCAATTGTTGTACATTTAATTTGTAACTCATATTTTATGATTCTTTTCTTTTGTACCTACTATTTTGTATTAACAATGAAGACAATAAATAAAATAAATAAATAACGACTCGATTAGAAAATTTGATCATCTTTTTGCATTTTAATAAAAGCTTTCATAAGATTTAGTGATTAGTATAATTAGATTAGTAATTTGCAATAAGTAAAATTTAATTATTAGTTCAGCGATCATTAGTTTAAGTAGTTTCTTATTTTTTTTTTATTTTTCAAAAAATACGCACATTTTTCGTCAGCGTTTCATCCTATGTAAAATCATATTTTTTTCGAAATACAAGAAACATTTCTAGAAACATTTTTAGAGACTTTATTACTCTTATTTTGAAACTTTCTTAAAACATTAGATTAAAACAAAATTATAGTCTTCAATAATCACTGAGGTCACGGAGTTAATCACTTACTAAAATTACTAAGATATTTATCGCATTGTTGTTAAAACTGAACTGTGAAATTCAACCTTAAGTTCATTACGGTAAAGTTTATTATACTGTACAGCAATAGGTATAATATTATTTGAATTTGTCTAGAATCTACGATCTAATTGACTATCGTCACTTTTTTAATTTTCTTGATGTTTCGTGACATATCTATCTAATATTTTATTACATAGGTATATTTTTACATATAATAAATAAATATAATAATAACAGTTACTAATAATTTAAAGTTTTAGGCTGTCATCAAAACACTCTTCAAAAGTTATCTTGGATAATTAATGAAACAATTAAGAAAAACAATTTGTTTCCGTAGAAAAACGCAAACAAATCATAATTACAAAAGTTACATTAAAAAGTTTATCGAAGTGGAAACCTTACCTTACTGGTAATAAATTAAATAGTCGCTAAGTACCAAATAGCAATTGTCGAAATTCGCTAATAAATTAGCTAAAAGCGTTGTTTGTTAGTTGCAATCGCTATAATTTCTAATTAGGTAGCAAGGGCGACAATTACCCGCCGGTTTGGCGCTTCGCCTTATTTATCGCGACGAATAGCGACAATTCATGTACCCTAGATCTCTTCCCGCCACGATCTTCTGAATTCATTTAATGTTTTTAGTTGGGTGTTTTACGAAATCTTGTTCGGGTAAAACGCACCGAAGAAGAATAATTACATTCTTGTGCAAGGGTCTAGATGTAATATTCTCGAAAAACCAGTATCTTGGTCGAATTTCAGGAAAAGGGATTAAGTTTCTTTTAAGCCAACAGGATTGATAGGAGTATTACTTATGACTGGTATGTTGGTGTAGTAGTAAGCAATCCTGGCTATCGTTTTAGAGGTAGTGGATTTGACTGATATTCAGGACAAAAATTGTGTGATGAGCACGATAATTCTGTTTTGTGTCTGTGCGAATATTCAAGTAATATGTGTATTTAGATATATACAAAATGTGTTTTTAGTAAGGGTATGGTTACTTCAGTACCGGCTCTGCCTAGTTTAAGGCCAATCAGACGTATGTGTGAATTTGAAGACTGTGTTTTCTTGAAATACATCGCTCTACCTTCTGAGGTTTTTATGGAATCTAGAATATTTGTATAAAGTTTTCACATAAATTGAATTGAAAGGCTCATCTGTCTCAGTACGCGAGTTTCTCACCAGGACTCGACAAACGATCTTCGGCAAAGCTCGACAGCACTTCGGTATGAGAGCTGTCTGGACGCAAGACGGTATTATCATCATTAAAACGACGGATGGACATCGCCACAAAATAACATACTTAGACCAGCTCCTTCAGCTGCTGGAGAAACATCCCAGAGCTGTTGGTAACACATCGTCTACAGCCAACAACAGCGGTAACACTTCTTCGAAATAACTTTTAACTTTTGTAAAATCGCATTTTTACTGTCTTGTCCTCTATTTATTACGGCGTAGCTCTGTTTACTTAAAAATTATGTAAGTTATCCATTCATTAATCACTTTATTTTACTACATATTTTCTTCTTCTTCTTCTTATAATATGGCAAACTGTGTGTATTTTAAATGTTAGATGGAATTTGGATAACATTCAATAATGTAAACAACAAATCATTAAATGACGTTTCTGAAGTTACGTTCGAAAACCTATTACATTAATCATATTCGTTTGTGTCGCCTAACTTTAGCTTCCTTTCATTTGTTTTAAAATGTCTCTTTTATTACAAATTTTTATCTGTATTGCATATTTGTGTGGTTTAAACTGGCGGGTGGTGCAGATGATGTTCATTTATTAAAGTCCGCACTAACACTTTTATTGTAGTGCTTAAATTTACCAATAATTTAATATTTTATACTTATATTGTTATAAATACTGTCTATATTTATTTCTAAAATTTATATTTTAGTGTTGTTATTCGATACCGTTATTTAATTATTATCTTTGTATATATTTATTTCTTTTTACATATTTTATTTAATGTTGTCTGATAATGAGTCGTTCTATTCTGCGAACGAGTCTCTTAGTGTTTCCGGTGACGAAAGTTTCGATTCTTTATCAAACACACTTGGCGACTTTTTGCGACAGACATTTGGTCACCCCACAAAATTTTGCATGAATGTTTGCCACATTAACGCTCAAAGTATTCCCAGCCATCACAGTGACTTGCTCGAAGCTTTCATCGACTCGAAAGTGCATGCCATTCTGATTTCTGAGTCCTGGCTAAAACCTCACTTGCCTTCAACGTCATACGCTATTCCGGGTTTTACGCTTATCCGCAATGACAGAACCGATAGGAGAGGAGGTGGTGTTGCCATTTATCTTCACAGCTCAGTCTCATATAAAATCTTAACATCTTCCCCTCCCTCCTGTTTTGCATCTGCAGAGTACCTTTTCATCGAGGCCAGCTTCAATGGAACCAAATCTGTTCTGGGCGTTGTTTATTGTCCCCCTAACGCCAACTACTTCTCCAGTCTCGAACCGATTCTGGAATCTTTAGGGTCTAAGTATACACACCAAATCATTATGGGCGACTTCAATACCGATCTCCTAGCCTCCCGATCTCCTCGTTCCCTTAAACTCCTCCAGGTCGTCGAATCATCAAGTTTGCATGTGCTGCCACTGTCAGCTACACATCACAACAGTGACGTGCCTGACACCTGGTTGGACTTAATCCTCACATCATCCCCTTCCTTTGTCCGCAACCATGGTCAACACCAGGCCCCTGGGTTTTCCCAACATGATCTCATCTACCTGTCCTATGCCCTGAAACCTCCTAAGCCTCACCCTAAGTTTCGCCACATTCGCTGCTTCGGTCGGATAAATGAAGAAAAACTGCACAGTGATGCTTTAGCACTAAGCTGGAAATCTCTGTTTGAAGCGCATACAGTAGATGACAAGGTTCAAATTTTTAATTCGTCACTGACTGACCTGTACGACCTACATGCTCCTATCAGGAAGGTGAGAATTAAACGTTCTCCAGCCCCTTGGATGTCATCGGAGGTTCGCGAATCAATGAAACGCAGGGACAAAGCTTTTCGTAAATTTCGAACTAACAGGAACGAGGCGAACTGGTCTCTTTATAGATTAGAGAGAAATCGGTGTAATCAGGTGGTACGCAACGCTAAGCGCTGCCATATTATCAATAATCTCAACTGTTCTTCTGCCTCCCATATCTGGAGATTCCTTGGCACCCTGGGCATTGGTAAATCCGGTAAATGTATCTCAACTGCAACCTTTGATTTGGATGACGTTAACCGGTATTTCACCTCTTTGCCACAATTTGATCACCAACTCAAGAGTCAAACTTTAGGGTACCTGGCTGACCTACCACGCCCTAATATTAATTCCTTTCAATTTTCTCCAGTTGCATCAGATGATATCAAAAAGATAATCCTCTCCCTTAAGTCTAACGCAACGGGCAGTGATAACATTAGCCGACGCATGATCACTCCTATCCTTGATCACCTTCTTCCTGCGATTACGCATATAGTGAATTTTTCACTCGACTCAGGGAAGTTCCCTTCACTGTGGCGTAACGCGTATGTTATACCCATCCCTAAGGTCGCTAATCCCACCCTTGTAAATCATTTGCGCCCAATTTCCATACTTCCTTTCCTATCCAAGGTGCTGGAGACCTGTGTACATCAACAGCTTTCACAATTTATGCATCGGAATAAATTACTTAGCCCGCTTCAATCGGGCTTCAGGCCTGGGCACAGCACAACATCCGCTCTCCTGAAAGTGACTGGTGACATTCGGACGGCAGTTGAGAACTCCAAGGTTACTGTGTTAGTTTTAATTGATTTCTCCAATGCTTTCAACACCGTCAGTCACGATGTCCTCCTGTCTATCCTTTCTTATTATATGATATCACCTGATGAACTGGAATGGTTCTCTTCATATCTTCGGGGGCGCCAGCAGTCTGTTCGTGTCGACGAATCTGCCTCCATATGGTGTGAACTTGACTCTGGCGTCCCTCAAGGCGGCATTCTCTCTCCACTGTTATTTTCTATCTTTATTAATCTTATCACCAAAAATCTTCAGTGTGCGTACCATCTTTATGCCGATGACCTACAACTTTATCACCATGCTGCTATAGATAACATAACAGAGGCTATTGCCATGATGAACCACGATCTGGATACTATTAGTAGTTGGTCTGAAAGATTCGGTTTGACTGTGAACCCTGCAAAGTGCCAAGCTATCATAATAGGTAGTCCGTATATGACCAGAAGGCTTGACCCAAAAACACTACCTTCTATATCATTCAATGGGTTAGCTGTTCCTCTAAGCTCTACAGTAAAGGATCTAGGCCTGTTCCTCGACAACAACCTTAGCTGGCAGACACAGGTCACTAGCGTAAGTCGGAAAGTTACGGGCACACTGCGGGCGCTATACCGACTCAAAAACTTTTTACCGCCCAAGATTAAAGCGATGTTGGTGCAAACTTTGATTGTACCCATCATTGATTATGGTGACGTGTGCTATTACGACCTGAATGCAGACCTACTCAACAAATACGAACGACTTCTTAATAACTGCATTCGATTCGTTTTTAATCTGCGTAAATTTGACCATATCTCCTCCTATCGCCTTGAATTGAACTGGCTCCCTATTCGTCAGCGTCGCCACCTGCGCGCCCTAACGACTCTCTATACTATTCTTAACTCTCCTAACACGCCTACCTACCTAACTTCATCTTTCCAACTCCTAGGATCTAACCATGACCGAAGCCTTCGCTCCACAAACAGTTTGCTTCTGTCATGCACCTCCCACACTTCTGCATGCGTGCATTCTCCCTTCCCTGTTCAATCTGTCCTTCTCTGGAATGCCCTTCCCAAGGAAATCAGAATGGCACCCAGTCGCGATACCTTCAAGGCAAAGGTACGAGCTCTCCTTGCTCGGAGCTTATCAGAGTCGTCACAAAATTAACATTTTATATTAAAATATTGATATTTAATTTATTATATGTATTCATGTTTATGTATGTGTATGTATTTATGTATATTTATATATGTATGTATGTGTATGTATATCTATATATGAGAATGTATATATATGTGTATGTATGTGCGTATGTTTATGTATACTGTATAAATGTATGGATTTCGTATGAATAGATATATCATATACTCATTTATTCCTGAATAATTGTAGTGCACCTTCTCAATCATCTCCGCACCACCCGTCGGTAGACTGGTAGAGAATGCCTGTGGCATTAAGTCCGCCATTGTACTTACAGTGCAAAAAGTTGTAAAATAAATAAATAAATAAAAGCTAACTTAAATCAATTAATCGTGGCGTTTCAGCTAGGATCAAATAAGTTGATAATAAAGGATTTATTTTGTATTTAAGAATGAAAAAAAACATCTTATATTTACAAAGGAACAGCTAAAAAGCAGCAAACTAAAATTTGGGAGATCACAGGCATTGTATATATTATCAATGAGAACCCACTTGACCCCTCTTTGTTAACGAAACAATCGTATTTTCTTTATCCGCATATTAAGATTCCGATCGGTCCAATAACCAATTGTCACAGCCGACTCTTAGTAGGAAGCGTGCTCACGATACAAAAATACACAGTATTGTGCCAACAACAAGACAAATACAGAAGTTTAAGAATTATAGTATGGTGGAACTATTTTCTACATTATTTTACTATAGTTCGTTAACTCTGGCCATTTTCTAGAAACTTTCTGCGGTTAAGATTGCACAAAGTAATGGTAACAATAGTTCAAAAGACTTCACGACCATATGCCATCTGAAGCTAAACAAGACAGTCTTTAAAAGTTGGCAGATGATCCATTAATACATATTTTTTTCAATAAATGAACATTATTATTAGATACATCTACCAAGCATACATATTATAGTTTAATAACACAAGAGAAAAGTTCGTGACCATGATACAATTATTCCTACTGGTAAATATCAAATACAAATTGAATCTCGTTTAGAATTTTGGTAATTAATGTGTGTGTAACTTCGTACCGTAGTTTTTCAAAAAGAGCTACAGTTCAAAAGGCCTATAAACTTCAATGGATTAACAGACCATTAATAATTATTTCTATCAGATAGAATGACGAAACAGGAAAAGACTATTTATCTCTGAAACAATCTAGCCCTAATCGATCAATTTATATTATATCACCAAGGTACATATTCCGTTAATACAAATTGCAAGCAACATTTTTGTACCCCATAACAGAGCTTAGTAGAAAATGAACAATTTATTCAAGTAAAAGCAAGTAGGTACACAACGGCGCGAAGTAAAATGAAGAATGCAAATGAGTAACGTAATCGTGCGTAAATTACTCCAGTTTCATTCATTCATCTTATCATTCGTTCAAACATTTACTGTCGACGTTTTAACAATGAAAGTTTAAATGATCTTGTTTTAATTACTCCACAGATTTGATTTTTTTGTTTGATATGTAATTTTCAAGCTAATAGCATAAGAAAACCGTAATGTTATTTGAGTTTTAAAATCGGTTTGTGCTATTACACCTATGAAAATAACGAAATAGCAAAGATAGAAGTGCTAAAATTCACACCGAGCTTTCTCGTTGTAAGCCATAAAACACCGATAATATAATCGGTGCAATGACGTTAAATAAATAAAATCTTACACATTATTATTATTATAAAAATGTTAGAATAAAAGAAATACTATCTTTCGACCGCGGCTCCGCCCGCGTAATTGTCAGCTATCGCTTTATGAAGTAGCCTATATCTTTTTCTCAGGCTTAGGACTATCTGTGCACTACATTTTATTTAAATCATCGGTTCAATAACTTTGCCGTGAAAGCCGGACAGACAGACATACCGACAGACAGAGTTACTTTCGCATTTATAATATTAGTTAGATTAATAGATTGATTCCAGAGTTGTTAACAATATTTAGTACTTTTCAATCACACTGTATAATAAGTTTGTTCAAAATTGAACTACTCATATACACTTTTATTACGTCACCGTTGACCTAAAGCTCCACTACCTAAACTTATCGCCAATGTAAACGATGCAAGCAAACGATCTTATTACAAGAAAACAAAAATGGACTTGAGTATTTTGATTTAAGGCTTATTTTCGTGCTTGGCTATTGTAATAGTATATTCAGAGGAGATGCTGTACTCCGATATCGGTGATACGATCGAGGGCTGGGATATTTTGTTTGGTTTTATCAAGCAGGACCTTATAAGAAATGAGTGACAGTTTAATAAAAGAATTTAGTGGTACGAGGTTTAAAATTCGAATTATCGGTTCGAAATTTAAGATTAATTGCCTTCTTTTGTAAAGGTAATTTAGATGGGTCATTGTATTAATACCTTTAGGTGGCAATTGTTGCCAAGACAATAGTCTGTCCTGACTATAGTGTCTCGAATATTTTAAGTTGTTGTGACGAGGGTGCTCTTTTGTTTTTAGTTTGGTTATGTTCTAGTTACAGGTATTGGATGGTAACTTTATATGAATGGCCACTTTATTGAAAGTTAATAAGATTCTCAGCTGAGAAATTATGATATTGCCTAATTTTACAACTCTGAAAAGATTTTAGGGATTCAACGTGAATTGACAAAATAATTATGAGTCGTCGAAAGCTTGTTGGCTTGGTGAAGTTAGTATCAATGTTAGGTACAATGGTCGTTTCACTGATAAGTCTAACAAAGATCTTTACACATAAATCATAATAAATATTTAAGTTAAAGTTAACTGTGCTATTTAAACCAAAACCAAGCTAAGATATGTAAATCAAAAAGTGTCTCGAGTGCAAGAATTCATGATTTAATAAAATCTGTTATATAAAAGAAGTCGATATTTTCAATCAAATTATAAACATAATCCTAAGAAATCCATTATCTTTAGAAACTTCCAAACCAATCGCATCACGAAATCAATTTACGGCTATAAAATTCATGATCTCCGTATATCACTCCTACCATTAAGCCGTCCGTATTTTATCACATCGCTACAATTCAGCGCTGTGTGATTTGCATCGACGATTCAAGGGTAATCAGCTTAACTTCGCTGCGATGAAAAAGGGTAATGGAGTGTAAAAATGAGCTTGTACCGTGACCCGGTGAATTTTTGATTCGGGAAAAGAAATTTGTGTATTGAATACGGAACTATGCCTTTTAGCTGATAGGAGAAAACCTCGTTTCATAATAAGCAATAAAATGTAACTTGTTTTTATTATAAAACTAGGTTTTGCTCGCGGCTCCGTTTGGTCGGTAATCCTTTTTCGGGTTAATAAATACCTTATAATATGTAGCTTTACATTGATAAAAGAATTTTTAAAATCGATTCAGAATAACATTAGTCCTCTGTATAATATTAGTATAAAATTGTTTTTCTTTGTTAACAAGCCTTATTCATTTTGTTACATTAGGACCTAAAGGACTACATTGACTGGATGGTGGAGTGGATTAAGCGGTGTTGTGCATTCGATCCCCATATGAGACTACACTTTGTATTATCTACTAATTATGGTTCTGAGTCTGGATAATCCTTGATCAGTCTTATGAATCGTATTAAGCCCTCAGTGTCATATGATAAGTCCCGGTTTATACAAAAGTGAAGTGGACATGTGGCGTTGGTGAATAGTCAAAGAAAAACAATACAAACCTTAATGGTATGTAGAATAGCGTCGTTTTCGACATAAAAGAAACCTGCCTCTCCAGGTAAAGCGCCACTGCTATCGAGTTCGAGGTTTATATTGTGTGATTCTCCTCCACCGCTACACTTTTGTATAAACTACGTCTAATATTCCTATGACGGGAGTAGTCGTTTTCAAGAGAAACTATGAATCTTGCTACTAATATACGTACCTATTTAGTAACAATAATGTATATAATATATTTATCAGCAGCCAGGTTTTCTATTTCTTATAAATGTATAATGGTATTTATCATAAAGATTACTGTTGAAGGTAAGTAAAAAATGCAAATGGTTCTACTCACAAAGCTCACAAATTATATTGTGTACAAAAGTTAGAACAGGGCATATAATTCATTGTTTAAATGACAGTGAGGTTAAAGAAAATATAATTGATCGTTTCGCAAAGCAAATGGAACTGACCAGTGACAACTGTATTTGAAATGTGAGTAATAGGTTATTGCCGGGTGGATCTATAGACCCACCCAGCCGCAAAACTCGGTGATGATCCTCCGAGGGACTTCCATTCGTAAAAAGAGGGTTCTCTTTATAAAAAAAACACCGGACGGATGTGAGAGGTCGGAATTTTGTTGTCTATTTTTTTAAAATATTTATATTTAGTTTAAAGATTTTCCACGTAATATTATTGTGAATATCATGTCTAGACCAAGTTTATTTGAAACTAATCAATACACAACAAAAGTAAAGAAATGTTGGCATACGTCCAGTAATAAACTATGTATATAATGTTAGTTCATCTATATAGAATTGATTGAATATTATATATTGTAGACTACAACTCTTTTTTAAATCCTTAAATTTTTTTATCTAATGATATCTTAGTCTGAAATTAAGAATTGAGTCATCAACAGCCTTTAAGCGTGAACTACTGAACCTCTCGTTAGAAAGGATTAAAGTTCTCCAAACTATAAAGAACATAATAAACCTATAGATAAGATGATGTCCCCACAAATCAAAAAAAGAACTAGAGTAAGGAATATTGTGTACGACTAACATCGGTTACGTTTTACCCCTCTAACTAATTTACACCAATTTACATTTGAGTAAAAGTAATCTATACAAAAAGACTAGTCGACATCACAGGAGACCGAAGAGCTGGCAGTTATCTCGGACAAAGAATTAGTCTAGCAATTCAAAGGGGGAATGCTGCCAGTATCTTCGGAACCATGCATAAAGGGACTCCTTTTAATGATATATTTTAGTTATAATATTATATTTTATTAAGGTTTTTAGTTTTAGGTTCATTGTTTTAGTTTATAACCAATATTGTACATACTATGCTCATTAAATCATCTAAGGTTTTATTAATAAAAAAAAAAACTATACAAACAAATAAAATGTAAGTGTCTGTTTGTAATATCAAATGAACAGATATTTTATGAAATGTATATGTAAGTTCAAAAACACAATTTTTAAAATTTTTGTCTGTCAGTTTGCTCTGGGTCTTCTCTAGAAGGACTGGACCGATTTGGACGGAACTTTCACTGGCAGAGAACTGATGACCGGGTTACACCGCGGGAGTCTGCTGGTATTAAGTACACGTACAGAAAATTGAACTCAATGAACTTCCTTCCTTCCAATGCAAACACAAACTATCAAAAAATACGTATATGTGTTACAACCACACTGATATGATATTATATACAATAACATAATATAGTAAACAGCAAATGAAATACAATTGTTCCATTGACAGGGAGTCAGAGGTCAAGTGGGTATTATTGATAATACCCCACAGATACGTCAGCCGAAGGACCCGATAAGGTCGTTATATATGACCGTTCCGACTATTTTCCTGGTGATTTACACATGAAGCTGTGACGGTACTTCAGAAACAAATAAATCTTATAAATTCTTTGAATATAAATATGTATTTTCTAGTTTTTTTTAATAATAATTGTTTTATTGCCAAATTAAAGTCTTAGTACTAGAACTAGAACTTAGTACTAGAACTAGTCTACCCGTGACCACGAATAGTAAAACCCGGATTATAAAAAGATATCATAACCCTAGAATGCCAGCTATGAAACAATAACTATTAATACTAGATTACAAAAATCAGCCAAGCACGTGTCAGGCCACGCATAGAATAGAGCTCCGTAGTCACCCATAATGGCACGTGGATTTAAAATCATGTGTATTAGATAGTTGTTATGTTTACTTAATTTTCCAAAGAAGCGAATTTTACATGTAAGGCCCTATAACACTCCTGAACTAACAAAGTAATTAAAGCCGTTATAGTTTTCCTCTAAACTTCATCATATGGACTACCATCATGAATTTTTTCAGATTTTTTGAGCCCGCCGTTTACCTTTTAGAGGGGGACGCCCTGGTTTAACAAAAAATGCTCTATAAAGTTAGATAACTCGCAAGTGGATACCTAAATCAAAAAAATCGTGCTAGCAATGTCTCAATGTTTGAAACGACCTATCTACCGATACCCCACATGATAGGGTAGAATCAAGAAAAAAAAAACGTCCCTACTTTACGTCCTGTACTTTATAAAATATTCAAAATCCAATACCTAAATAGAATTAAATAATGTACATTAAAAGATATATAACTTAAAAGAAAACGTCACATAAAAAAAAACTTTTAAGTTAACATTAAGATAACATTTAATCAACATTTATGTATCTCACTATATCTGACACTATTTTTAAATGTGTTCAAAAAAAAACCTGGTAAATTTGTTATATATAAATATATACTTGAAGGTACAAGTATAACTCCATTTTAATATTATCAGATTAGAGACAAAATAATAATAAAGGAACAACAATAAGAGGAGTACAGTTGACACAACAATCAAGGCAAAGTTTGTAACGCCTGCAAGTTCCGATGAAACTTTGCGTTCATCAGCATAATTGTATCAAAGTAGCACCGTTACCTGCACAGTTTAATATAACTTGGAATTTACTCTTCATTTGGATTGCAAACATTAAATTTACGTAGGATTTATTATACTATTTCATTTCCAAGCATGCATAAAAGCAAGTGCTTTATCAAAGGTCACGCTAAAATAAATGTACACCCTGTAGAAACCAAATAAACAGAGAGATATTCTGGGGATGATATGATTATTATGCTTTTAGTTGCGCATGAGGCAAAGTAGCGACTTTTTTTTTAAAGACCAAAACTAATATACCAAGGTATATTACCAAGTACACAGTATGTACGAGTATATCCCTAAAGCTCAAGTTCGAGGGAGAGCTTGTAGGGGATTTTACAAACGTACATGTAACGGACACATAGAACACCCAGACACAGAACAACAATTTGTGAAATAAACAGTGTCATCCCACAATACTTTGTGGTGTAAAAAGCGGCGTAATGACAGCTTAAATCTCTAGGCCAACCGTGCAGTCAACTTTGACAGACTTATTTTAAACAAAAAAAATATTTTTCATAGTTTTATTCTAACAATTTGTTGACGTGATAAAAACACATGTCCATGCAAAGTTTCATCTTTTTATTACTAACTGTTTGGGTGGTAAGTCGAGGACGGACGGACGGACATGACGAAACTATAAGAGCTCCGAGTCGTGAACTACGGACCCCGAAAAACTACATCTATTTTGGTAACCAAACTGCTGATAAACATCCTTAATAATGTAATAAACGCGAAAGTTTGTGAGTATGTATGTATGTTTCACGCAAAAACTATTGAACGGAATTGGATGAAACTTTACAGTAATATAGCTTATATATCAGAATAACACATAGGCTACTTTGTACTGCTATAATCGAGATACACGAATAATTGAGAACCGCATGCGAAAACTAGTATTTATATACTTTCATACAGAAAATATTATTGTATTCATCACACGTATTGAAGTTCGAAACCACAAACACTGGTGAAGTCAGGGTAATGAACCTTTTGGGCCAGACTGGATTGTTAGACTAGTCTCAAAATTAGATTTTTCAAAAGACTAAAACACAAATTAAAAGTCACTATTGAGGTAAGTACACGCTCATTTCTAAAAGTTTGATAGGAGGAATTGGTCAGTAAATAGCACGCCCGCAAGTAACAATTTGTTACAATAGTTGACTGTGTTGCGGTAAATAGTTCCTTGAAAAGTGCACAGTGCCGATTATCGAAGTTCACCAAGTTTATCATGAGTTTGTCGCATTGAATGGTGTCGAAAATCACTCTCTCTCTAAAAATTTCTGTTAAGCATACAGGTAAGCATCAGATATTGAAGCAAGTTCTAAGTTACGTCCCCATACGTACCAAAGCTGACCGGGTTGGCGACTGGCAATACAATATTATGACAACATAAACTAAGTTTCATATCTGTTATCTGATAACAACCGGGACTGACTGCTAAACGTAACCTTCGAATCATGGAGACGCTCATAGTATCACGGTCACCCATCCAGTTACTGACAGGGCCAACGTTGCTTACCCTCGGTGATTGTTTCCAATCACCTATAGCAACTTGAATACGAGCACCTCAGTGACTGAGAAAGCTATTTAACAATTTTATGAAAAACAACATTTAAAATTAAATTAAAAAAAAAATGTTTCGGACAATATCACACGCACGAGCGTGATAAAGCCTAAAATGGGAAATAATATATTTTCTTTAAATATTTCATATTATAGGGCATCACACTGGTTTAATGGAAATCAAATTAATAGCGGCTTCAATATTGATATTCAATTATTCAAATTACTATACTTTGTGTTTTGGTGCTTTGCGCCCTGGAAATTAGGTTGAATATCCTGGGGCAATAATTGTAGATTGGTTCTTTGACTGCTTCGAAAACTGGAGTTGTACACATTAATTTATATCTTATTACAAATCGAATAATAAATGATCGTTTTCCTTTCTATTTTGGGTTTTTTACAGAGCTTAAGAAACTCTTACTGCCTTGTTGGTCTAGTGGTTAGCATATGCGGCTACTGAACAAGAGGTCTCGGGTTGCATTCCCGGGTCGGACCAAATATTTGTGCGATCCACAAATATTTGTTTCGGAGTCTGGGTGTTTTCTATGTATGATAAGTATAAATTTACCACAAACAAGTAAATTTAGGTATTTGTATCAGTTGTTTAGTACCCATAATACAAGGTCTGCTTAGTTTGGGTACTAAACAATGATGTTGTGTATAAGATGTCCGAAATATTTATTTTATTTATTTATAAACTTAATCATAAATTCGGGAGTACCAACCGTCACCGGAACCGCAGGCGGCCAGAGAGTGGGGACCTATGATTGCAGATTAATTGCTGCGGTCGCCAGTAGGATGACAGCCCGGTTGTTAAATGCGATCATACACTAACACAGAATAATTGAGCCTCTAGGCAGGGGGAAGCCTCTGGGGCTTCCCTGGCAATATTGGTTATTATTATGCTTTTCGACCCCGTCACCAAAAAGAGGCTCGAATGCTCCAATTTGACAATATTCTCAGTATATATAACCTTATCTGTTGATGCATAATTGACAATTCATACCACGAATTCAACAGATCTCTGTCTATTTGTCTATCTGTTACACTTTCAGAACCAAACCACTGGACCGGTTTGGAGGGTTTTAACGAAAACGATATACATACGTGTATACGGGCGGAATGAAAAACGGTAAAAACTATCTAAGATTAATATAACAATGAGACTGAGAAGCATATTATTTCTATTAAACCTAAAAATTATTCAGACAATCCATTTAATTGTACAGGTAGGTACTAGTGTGGTGTGTGTACCTACGCCATATCGCATTGTCAGTATTTGCAAATAGTGTGGTGAGCCGTATTTTTGAATTCTACTAGACATTTCCATGAAGCAGTGGAGTCACTGCTATGCAAGTTTGTTATGCATAGAACCCTGTGAAGTTTTGACAGGAGATAAACAGTGATACATTTTGACATCTACAATTTTTGTATTTTTATAATCACCTAGCTTTCGCTAATGTATCTCGATTATTGAAGAAAAAAGTAGCCTATATGTTATTCTGATCTATAAGCTATATTACTGTAAAGTTTCATCCAAATCCGTTCAGTAGTTTCTGCGTGAAAGAGCAATATACATACATACATACTCACATACACATACTCAAAAACTTTCGCGTTTAAAATATTAAAGTAGGAAGGATATATATTGGCGCTTCAGTTGATTCAAAGTGTACACAATAAAAATATAGCCTTTCCCACTCTTTATAACTAAACAATATCTAATACCGTGAAATACAATATAACACGGACTTTAGGAGAGTATATAAAAACAATAATTCGCTATTTCAATAGCACCACAGAGCTATATTTCAAGTTATTGTTCGGGGCCAGTCCATTTTTCATATAATTGCACAGCAACATTTTAAACGAGTGAACTTTTGTGAACGTTGACAATTTATTTGATGTCCCTCGTTTAAATGTTCCATAGAAATTTTATATATGAAAAGAGTATTCAAATTGTCGTTTAAACTGTTATTTAGCCATTTGAGTTTTATTTGCTATTAAATGTCTATTACGTAGACAGTTAACAACCTTTTAAACATGCCAACCATCAGTAACCAGCTTATAAATCTACACATCTATATATACATTTTGGATTAGTGTTTTTAAGGCACCTATATATTGTGAAAAGAGTACTGGATACATTATAATTATAAAAATGAAATAGACAGCTTTTATTTGTCGGTCTCCAAGACTGTTATTATTGTTAGAAACCTATCAAATTTAATTTGCATAAAGTAAGTAGCAAAACCACGCTGATTGCAGCCTGAAACGACGGCCTCAATCGGGACAGTACCACACCCTCACAGAAGACCAACTCTAACACTTAATCTGATGCTGGAAGGTAAACTCCATTATCAGCTTATTTGAAAGAATCCAAATTAAGGTTCAATCATTTCATTACAGTCACCTCACCTGAATAGTTTGAAAGTATACAGCTAAAGGTACATTATTCCTATAAAATTGAAAATATATTCTCCAACTCCTAACTGTTAAGGAGTTGTATCTTCCATCATCGGCTTATCATCATCAGAACCCGATATGGTAACGACGGAACCACCCGTAAGCTACGCCCATTCCAATGCAAAAATTAGTTTTGAAATCTGTTCATAAAAGACAAAATTATCGCTGAACAATAAAGTAGCAATAAAGTAATTCTATACTTAAAATTGTTACATTAATATGCTATACTATAAATTGACTAAAAGTCGACAACTAAATTGATCGTTAGAAATATCAAACAAGCTCATAAGCCCTCTACTGACATGAGAAAAACCTGCACTCATACATCTTTCAATTCAATAAAACTTTAAAATGGAAATCTGATGCCTATGTACCCCGCTTTTATAGGTTTCACTCTCCACTCAAACTATATAAAATTGGTTCCAAGTGATTAAATAAAAGTTTATTGAATCACTTGTTACCAGGTAGTTTCGGGATAGTTTAATTTATTGGTTTGGTATCTAAACAGATCTACTATATATTTGCACGTAGTTGGTAAAATATCTGAAGCCATTGTAACTTAACTGTATTATTAATTCTCAAAGCTCAATCGTAACATTTATTGTAAACAAGAATATAGATTAATAAGATTGTATATTAAATTGATTGTATTTCCTTGTGTTCAGGGAGGAAAATGTTAGTCTTCAAATAAAGAAATATCAGTTTTATGATGTTTTTACTTTTATTGTGGGTGTGTGTATAAATTACACATACAGGCAATCACGTCTACAGTCACAGAGTACACACTGCACGGTTGACCTAGTGATTAAAGCGGTGCGCCAAGTGTAGTGGGTTCAAATCCCACGTGGGATAACACTTTGTGTGATTCACAAATTGTTTTTCTGAGTCTGGGTGTTCTTTGTGTCCATTTCGTGTATGTTTGTCAAGTTCCCGCGAAACAGGATTTACATTCCTAAGAGAGAGTTGTATTTAAAAAAAAGTACAGTAATACCTTCGTAGCTTGACACCGCGTGAATAAGAGCGCTCAACTTCCCCAGCTCATTTTATGAGAACGGGCAGAACTCTAGGCATATTGTACTATTGACTAAGCGGTAGATGTTGATCAGCGGCGGGAGACTACCCCACTTTCCGCAGTTGTCCCATGATAGGACATGAATGTGTCACTGTATGTTTACCGACTTCAAAAAAATCGACTCTATTTTTTTGTTTTCATATGTTATGTATGATACTATAATAAAATCTATAAGTGCATATTATAGATCATTTACTATCAAAGTAACACGACATAATTTAAGATATAGGCTGTAAATCCCGATAGTCTGAAACTTCTGGGACTGAAAGAATGGTGCCACTTGTCCTATGGGACTACTGGAAGGAAAAAGTGTCACTTGTCCCATCATTGGACAACTCAATGGGACTAGTTTTATAGGTCCGGCGGCCGTACGTGGTAACTATTAGCCGACGAGTCTGTTCTTTAACTACCTTAAAAAAACTGTATGTTTGACACATTTAAAAGTATAGTGAAAACTATTTCTAAAATAGTGTTTTATAACTCGACAGATATTTAATACCTACTGTGTATTATCCTATTCAATAAAACAACGACAGAAATTAGTAATCAAATACATTAGTCCAATTCATTATCTAATCAACGCAAATTGAATCAAATTTGCTAATTTTGCAAATGGAAAAAACTAATTTGTTGACAAACTTTGACAAAATGAGTTTTGGTACAGGTGTGGCAATTACGATTCAATTAAACAAACAATGAAGGTGCTTTTCACAAAATTTTAAGAAAATTTCACCTTCATTGTATCTTTAGGGAAACGAAGAAAATTGTGTACCTAACACAATTTTGTTAAAAAGGCTTTTGATGGAATTTGTTGAAATAATTTAAATTTCAACCCGGAACAGTATTATTTTTGTACCTGTTACCCTTACTAACACAACTTTTACTAAAAACAGCATTGTATATTTTGCATTCAAAAACTCTATTGTAGGATTTGACTAGACGGGGAAGAGGGAAGGTTTATACAATGCGGGACCAGTTGAAATATACATATGTATATAACATAGGGCAACGACTGTGATTAATTTATATTTGAGTCTTATTTGCTGTCTATTTCAACCGTAACTGTAAATACTTGAAAAAATATACATTTTTAACTATTTCTATTCCAGGAGTAAAGAAATAAGTTGCTTACTGACATAAATGTTTATCATTGCCCATACTTCTTATTTTTAAATATAGATATTAATATTATTATCTGTTTAATGCTACCTATTGTAGATACAATCATGGAAGATCCCTACTAATCCCTACTTCCCTACTAATATTATAAATGCGAAAGTAACTCTGTCTGTCTGTTACGCTTTCACGCCTAAACTACTGAACCGATTTTATATAGATAAGATAGATAAGATAAGATAGAACTAAACTTGGTAAAGGACATTGGATACTTTTTATCGCGAAAATAAGGGTAGAAGCAATTGAAATAGGGGACGAAAGTTTGTATGGAAGTTCCTTATTTTCAAACATAAAGTCATGTAAGAAGTCTAGACCTTGGGAAAGACTAAAGGCTTCTCCTATAATGTCGCACGATATAACCGAATTCCACGCAGGCGAAGCCGCGGGCGGAAAACTAGTATTGTATAATAGAAAATCATTGTATATATAAATGTTGTTATGTATATAAATGATTTATGTTTTACTTTTCTATTTTGTGCTATATACTTGTTAATTATGATACGACCCAATATATCAGATTAAATTGTAAACTTTAAACATCCTAAAAATAAATGTAAAGAAAAGCACTGCTAATTAAGCCGCTCTTGGTACTAATTAGGCCCGCCGGAGCAATACATTAATTTTACTACTGCAGAAAATCGTAAACATAATCCATAGAGTACATACTTTCCTAGGCATGATAGAATTTCTGATAAAGTGCTTATCACAAACCTTTTTATGTTATGGTCACTTTTATTGGACAATTTATTTGTATGTTCGTCAACAGTCAACGATAGCGAGTTGGATTGGTTTAAGATTTGTATCTTTGCAGAAGAGTTGTTCAGAGTAGTTGGTTCTTTGGTGATCTTTTACAACACCCATGAAAGCAGCAGGTAGTATGATATGTATTAATTTACTTAATATATAGTAAAATTGTATAATTTGATATTTTACTTCTTCTAAAACTTTTGATTGTTGCCGATTACACTGTGTAAATTACAAAATTTAAGTAACTTCAATGAACTAGTATTTGCCAAAAGAAAAATATAATATTATGTTGTCAGCATTATCATTGAATTTTACAAAGCTACCGTATTATCAATAGGCGACAGACAGGCGGACTATTTATCTCAAATTACTTATTTTTGATATTATTTACAGATGGTCATTTTTTTTAAATCAAGTGCACGGTTGGCCTAGTGGCTTAAGCGGTCGCCACGCCGCTTCCTACTACGCCAAGTGTCGTGGGTTCAAATCCCACGTAGGACAACACTTTGTGTGATTCACAATTTGTTGTTCTGAGTCTGGGTGTTCTTTGTGTCCGTTCATGTATGTTTGTAAAGCCCCCCGCGACACAGGAATTTATATTCCTAATGCGGGAGTTGTCTTTTGAAAAAAAAAAAAAAGTCTCCTTTTAGTAATTAAAAGAGAAAGACAAACGGATAAATTAAAAAGAGTTTATTTACAACTACAAATAACTGTTAAACATAGTATTTAACGTTCTACGCTTTAACTTTATTTGTTAATGAAAGAGATTTTAGTTCAATTGACATTAATTTTACAGTTTAACATGCAGAAACCTAGAACAAATACCAATTGAATTGAATTAATATTGTTCTTAGAAGCTAAACTTCTGCAAGAACAAATAAAAATGCCAATAGTCAAATAAATTAATTAATTGGATTCAACTTACGCATTGCAACAATTACAAAACATTATAAAACAAAATATTTTTCTTAATTTTCTTGTAGCACTTTGTCGACGTAATTACAACACACATTCATTCAAAGTTTCATCTTTCTAGTACCGACCGTTTGGTAGGTAGATCGAGGACAATACGAATCTATAAGGGTTCCGAGTCATGAACTACGGAATCCTAACAAGTAGTGAGTGATAATTATGCCCATCGGGACTTCTTGGCAACATAATTTTATTTCATTTTAGCCAAGGCACAAGTACACAGCCTTTTGAAATTTAACTCGCATTTTTTCCACTGAATGAGTTTACTTGTGATTGCAGGTTTTTTTGCTTGTTAAAAGACTATTGAGATAGTAAATTGTTTCACCTTCTAAAGCTTTAGAATAACAATAAAGCTGTTTTACAACGGCACTATTGGCTATTATCTTAAATTGTATTTGATATTGAAAAATATTTAAATAAAATCAAGTAAATTAACAACATCTACTGCATGACAGTAGATATCTATCTACTGTGGATAGGTACTCATTATTGCATATAATAATCAGGAAACAGATGATGATGATGATGAATATATACAAAAAATATGTGTAATAAATCAGCGGTCTTATCACAGTCTACAATCACTTCTATGTAACCGTTAGATGAATGAAACCATATAGTAACATGTACTTTTTATTATATTATAAATTTTGTAGTATAAATTCGAAAGTTACGGTTATTTCACAAAGTTGGATTGATTTATTTTGTAATTTATTAATTAAATACTAATCACAGTGATGTACTCCCATCGCATTTCGGCTGCAGCAGCCAGTCTCAATAAGGACTAGCCAAATGCGCAGGAGATGTTATAGCAATGCACAAGTGTGTGCGCAAACACAGGTGCACTCTTTTGTTATATACATATATACATTAGCTGCCAAAAGGAATCTGCCATGCCTGATGAAAAGCATAAACAGAATCTAGGAGTGGAGGTCACCGTCCTCACTGTCATTGCGGGCAATGCAGCACAGCGACCTACACTATGGACCGCAGACGACCGCTACCACGGGTATTGAAACCGAGACTTATCTATCGGCAGTCGCATACGCTAACTACTATACCAACCAATCTAAGTTTAAGCACTCAACTCAGTCATTACTTTGATTACTGTCTAGACAGGGGAGTAAAAAAGATTGCTTAGGTATGACGTCCAATTGTTTCTTTATTAACCTTAGTAGGTACTCTGAAATTATCGGTTCGCTGCTTTATAATTTTAAGGCTAAAGGACGAGCACATCGTGGTCCGTCATATTTTATTTATTTAATGTGTTCCATAATAATATAATAATAATGTTTATAATAAGAAACACAAAATCAACCAATATATTATTCTAATATTATCAAGAGAAATAATACGTTACTGGTTTTGATATTCACTACAGATGACGTTTCTCCAGATTTCAATGTCTTCATTTATTTAAATGATCTGTATATCTTCACATCACACATATTCTACCTACGGTATTTCATAGTCCACTTCTTCCTTCTTGACCTTATCCTAATTACTAGGGGTCGGCCTTCCTTGTCCGCATTTTCCATTTAGCACGGCCTAGTGCAGTGTTAGCAGCCATTTAATTGAGCTACAAGTTATTGGTGCTTATAGCACAGATTTTGTTTATTAAGTATAAGCAGTGCAATGTTTGAGATTTTTAGGATTTCTGAACTGTGAAATTATAACTGTACACGTGTCCACACATTATGACAACACTTTGAGTGATGCAAATCCTGTTGTTCTGAATCTGAGCGTACTTAGTTAAATTCCTCACGACACAGAATGTATATTCCTAATCCGGGAGTTTTTCTTTATTAAAACTAAATCATTTAATAATTTACCTGCCCTATTGTGTACCGTACCTGCAGTCAATACAGCTTAAACGAATTATTCAGAAACGTACAGCAAACCTGGTAATGTAAATAATGATAATCTCACAAAGATAAAACTTCCAGCTAAGCCATGAAGGTAATATAGATGTTCTTTCAGTAGAGAAACAAGCATTACCCCCTCCACACGGCCGTAGCGCCAACACTAGTCGTGATTGCAGCAGAGTTTTCTTGCAAAAAGGCCAATTAGGAGTTGAATTATATGCTTTTGTGAACTTTTGTCGTAAGAATAAACTTATTTGTTGGTTTAAGTGCTAAGTGTTTGCGTTTGTTTCTGAAAATACTGCTGTAGTTTTTGTTCCGTATCTGTTTATATATATACAGCTTTCATACTTTGACCCATCTTAAAAAGAAGGTGTCGTCTTAGTGTTAACAGGGATATAACCTCCGTGTTTATACAATATTAGTAATTATGTTTTAAATCTTAGACTATATATTTCTCTTTAAAACTTTGTAAATCTATCAAAAACACACATCAACTAATGTTTACATTCGTTTTTATATATTAATAACGATACATATATTCTAATAATTATCCATAAAAAGCGATATTTATTGAGATCTTTGAGATCGGAAATCAAATAATTAGATTTCAATTTTGATTGTGTTTTTAAAAATGTTATTAATGAAGCAGAATGAAAGAGATTCGAATTCAATTTAATGGCGATGATTGTAGTTCAATTGAACCACAATAATCGCAATTCCATACTGACTTGAATATCACTAGATTCACCATTGAATACAGGAGTAAAAATACACTTTTTTATAAAGGCAAGTTTAACCAGTTTGTATTAAATAGTAAAGTAGTAAGCTTCAAAAAATGAATAGCCAAACATCTTCGAGATGTCAAATACATTAATAAGGCCAAACTTATTCAAAATTAAAGTACATCATATACTTTATAGTAAAAGAGCTGTCGGACAAGTGACACAGCATTCAACTAATCAAGTTTAAAATGCTAAATAACTTAAAAAAGTTTTTGTTTATTTAAAACAATGACATATTTAACCATTTTATTTTGAAGTATTTGTATCCTGCAGTCTTATCCGTGGATACTGTGATAAATCGTGAGTAAAGCCGCGAAAAAAAACGTGTGTGTGTGTTTTTTTTTTTTTAATGAAAGTCTCGTTTCAGAGATAGCCGTTTTAGAGATAGCCTGGTTAGTTCAAGTAATCTCTGGAACAGACAGAAAACAACTTTTAAAAATACTTTCTTGACGTAAGTACCGTATTTACATTCATACGCATTCAGTAAAAAGCATTCATTTGATATTACATATGATATTAGCTCATTCCACCTTTCCTACCTTTAATTGAAGAAGAAAAGCAAGAAAGATGTGTGAACGTTAAAAAAATCTTTGAAGTTTTTAATTTATTAGTATAATTTAGTATATCTATCAGCGTATAAATGTAGTCACGATAATCACTCATAAAAACTTCAGTATTTTTCCTCCGTACTTCATTTTATTATTTATTAACAACAAACAAGTTACTT
The DNA here is from genome assembly GCA_932526445.1 of Phragmatobia fuliginosa. Lineage (NCBI taxonomy): Eukaryota > Metazoa > Arthropoda > Insecta > Lepidoptera > Erebidae > Phragmatobia > Phragmatobia fuliginosa. Next base: position 20,851,326 of record OW052061.1, read on the forward strand.
AAATTTGCCAGCAGCTCTAAGCCTAGTATTCACATCTAAATTGCATTCAGCAAGCTTTAAACCATACTTAGATCGGTCTTGAAATTGAATTAAACATGGCTTGTTCGAGTTCAGGCCGTAATCCTGAATTTAACTTAGTCCACTAGCTTTAAGTTTCTATTCATATTAAGTTATAACCGGTTTAGTGGTTGTCCGTGTGGTGACGGATTAAGAATACAGAGTGTCACCACCCCTATTCATCCCGCGGGTGTCGTAAAAGGTGACTAAGGGATAAACTACGCAAGACAACATCGATGTAAAGAGAAGGAAAACTTGAAACCAACCCTATACCAACCCGTCTGGCCAGCGTGGTATAGTAGGCCAAAACCTAAGGAGAGGCCTATGTCCAGCAGTGGACTGTTCAAGGCTGTTGATGATGATGATGACGGTTTAGTGGTACAGTGACGATCCTCCAGGTGCAGTTGAAACGTTTGTTGTAGTCTTCACTGAATGCTGCAATACTCCGATGCAGAATCTCAAAATGATTTAATCATTCCAGAAATCTTCACTCACATATTCGTACCATGTAACAAATTGGTATGTTTTTAATGGTCTTGGTAATAATTTCTATGAATAAACTTGAACATCAGTGATGAAAATCCGTCCCACTATAAGAAAACGCCAAAAACGCAACACTCGTAGTTAACAAATTCTATAAACCCGTCTGTGTAAAATTAAAGTCAAAAAGCATTTATTTCAAGTAGGTCTTTCCAAGAACTTTGGTGACGTTACTTGAAGGACTCTAGGTTCGATAGGGCTAGTTTGTATGTGTTATGGAGAAGAAACTCCATAGAATATACAGACTAACCTAAGGGAATTATAATAAGTTTCAGAGCAAAATACATGGGATTGAAATCCTGGTATGTGTAAGATATTGGTGCAAACAATATTGTAATGCAAACCAATTTATTTCTTTAGACAATTTCTCAGAGCACACTGAACTGACATTTAAGCTTCAATTATTTGTTTTAATTTTCTTGGATTATTCTTTTTTCGTTTAATCAAAACTCAAATTGACTAATCTAACACATATGCTAGAACGATCAACGTAAAACTTAAATAGTTATTAGAAAGTTGCTGAAGTTTATTTTGTTGAATTTCTTAAATTTTATTTAATTCAACTCTCCAAATAAAATTGCAAGAAATTGTGTAGTTGCGTTTATAATGTTGCGAAATAAATCAACATTTTTTGCGACTGTTACAGAAAAAATAAATCCCACAATGACTAATCAGGTGAGATGGAAGACAAACGCCTATTCCATTACAACAATAAAAAAAAAAAAAAAAAAACTTAACAAAACACCCCATGGAATCTCGTAAGAATATGTTTGAAAACACCCAGAAGCTCCACATTTTCGTTTGATACAACCTTGTAATGTCACATTCAACCGACTAACAAAATCCCAATAAAACGTAACCCCTTCTGATTTCCATTGAAATGCTGAATAAATGTAAATAGATACGCACAATGTATGTTCAGTTACCTTGTTGGTGACAAGTGCTGCAGAGAAATCCTCCTGATAATATTTGAAGTATACATAATCGTATGATACGTTATCTTCTATTTGGGACTGTAAGAGTTATTGCATAAAAAAAACAATGACGCACCCTAACGGCTTAGAATTCCTTTTAAATTGTTTTCTTTTTATATTAAGTGAGACTAAATAAATGATAGCTTCCTACTGGAGAAATCGGGCACAATTGGTTCTCAACGTAATATATTTTAATCTAATATGAAGCAACACAGACAGCAAGCGGACCGGAGGGCAAGTAGCCATTGCGTCTTTTGCCCTATACAAAACAAACATACATTCACATTTCAGACTTACGTACAAAACTCGCCCGTCACTACAAACTTACACACAAAATACACATTATTAAAATGAAACATTGATAATTTCACACATATAGACACATTCTGATTCACAACAGAGTAATGCGTAGATTAATTTGGGCTTACGCTCTGATAGAGGGGAACGCTTGGGTATAGTTATTCCCTACTGTGTAGCTGTATGTAAACTAAAGCTAAAAGCTACAAATGTATGTGTTCCTATGTATACCGTTAAGCCGACGTGATGCAAACGAAAAGTGCACTACGTTTCCAATTATCGGATTTCAATTAGAACGTGATCCCATGTATCTACGTCACTATATAGAACAGGAAAGAACTTACTTGACAATAGAAGAAGTGGCAGAAAACAGAATGCACAGAATCGCCTGGCTTTTATATCCTATGACATGCAACCACATGATTCTAAGGATTCCTTACACCTACTTGTGGTATAATGTATTGTGGTTATAATTGATCAACCCCAGATACATTATTAGCCACGACAGTTACTCGATAATTAGGAATGCAAATATAGAAATCCTTCTGCTTCTACAGATTCTTTTCCCCAAAGTGGGTCAGTTTCGACTTTAAGTCCATAATAATACGTTTGAACTTAGTTTTTACGTGGAGCAACTATCACCACACCTCCGCAACCCAATTCCAAACCAAAAAACCTCTTTTTACTTGCGCGGTTATTACTGAGCCAACTTTTGATAACTACATATTAAAACGTTAAGCAAAAACTTTGTACCCGTTTTTACGAAAATTGCGTGGATCGAGGAGTATGAAATTATGCACACAATAGTTTATGTGGCTCCTCCACATGTCTTATTAGTCATTATTTAGTCTTTTATGCATAGAAAGTACATTACATCAATAAATAAAACGTCACACACGCTGCCATGTATTCGACATGTGGCGACTTCCACATGCAGCGCGACGTAAAACATACAACAGCGCCATCTACCGAAGAAACATTTAACTACGAAGAAAACATAACGATCTCTACGGAGTAACTACTAATCCTGAATCGCGAAAGTAACATTCTCGAGCCGATTAGCATATATATACAACACCCCAACATCAACTGTTGGGCAGTGGTCCACCAGGCACGACAACCTCGCCTGATCGGAGGATCCTCCCTTTGTGATGGAAGGAATACGACATCCGTTCCTCCACAGACACACACACACACATATTACTCTTTTGTCTATGAACATTTGCGATATCAGTGATTTTAGAAGTATAGTCTATTTGACAATAAAACCATAATAATGTTGGCACTTATAATTTGGTTGGTCGAATTTGGTAGATATAGAATTTAAAAGATTAGATATAGACATTAGAAGCCTTACAACAAACCTGCTAACTAAAATATGTGTGATTTATACTTATTTTTCCATACAGAAACCTATTTCTATATTATACAAACAACTTCGTATTCTCCATATTTCCAAACACAGATCGTAATGGAATAAGTTACATTATTTTGTTTATGGAGTAGTTATGTACAATTCAAACTGATAGCAAGTACAACTCCAATATTGACAATATGTAGGGATGAACGACGTGGAATCCCAATAATATTATTTGTTACGCTCATTCCGAGTGGCCCAATATATTTATTGGCCTCGATATTTACTTCTGCCGAGACTGAATCCGACTAAATCTCAATGAAAAAAGTGATGACGTAGCATTAAAAAAATGTTGCTAGTTTTCTTAAATACGCCGATCAAATTTGACTTTTTACAGCTGAATTTAATACTCTGTTAATATTTTAAATGAACATTCAAGAGATGGAAAATATACAATTATTATTATTCAAGAAGTGACTTTGGTCTAATGTTGTTTCTCTCTTTAGGAATACTCATATATTTGGCACATTTTATTATTAAACACGGTCATATTATACATTTTATAAATAGTTGAGACATGTGGTTGGAGTTATCGAAGCTACTCCAAAAACGGCCAAGTGCGAGTCGGACTCGCCCATGAAGGATTTCGTAGCATCATATAAAAAAAATTGTAGTTCGTTGTAACTTTCATCAATGTTTTAATTGAAAGAAATGTTAATTGCGGTTTATGATTTATAACGTATTAAAAAAAAGTACTTACTAGATCTCGTTCAAACCAATTTGCGTTGGAAGTTTGCATGGTAATGTATATCATATATTTTTTTTAGTTTTATCATTCTGAAATTTTAGAAGTAACAGGGTAAAACACATTTTACAACTTTGGAAGTGTCTCTCGCGCAAACTATTCAGTTTAGAAAAAAATGATATTAGAAACCTCAATATCATCTTTGAAGACCTATACATAGACACGTATACATAAGACGTATGGTTTTGATGAAAAAAAAAATTTTGAGTTTCAGTTCTAAGTATGGGGACCCCCAAAATTTATTGCTTTTATTCTATTTTTGTGTAAAAATATTAATGCGGTTCACAGAATACATCTACTGACCAAGTTTCAACAGTATAGCTTATAGTTTCAGAAAAAAGTGGCTGTGACATACGGACGGACGGACAGATAGACAGACAAACATGACGAATCTATAAGGGTTCCATTTTTCGCCATTTGGCAACGGAACCCTAAAAAAGTAGCCTAATTTATTCCTTATATCATCACCTATATGGTAGTGAAATCCCGTCAAAATCGATATAGCTGTTTCAGAGATTTTCCTAAACAAAGAAACAAAAATTAGAAGATTTGTTTATTGTTGTAAGTAACGTATATACTTTCATGTATTCATGTAAATCTGTTAATTTGAAATTACAAACATAAATTTCAATTTTATTATAATATATCCTACTAATATTAAAAACGCTTAAGTTTGTGAGTATGTGTGTATGTATGTTTGTTGTTCTTTCACGCAAAAACTACTGAACGGATTTGGATGAAACTTTACAGTAATATAGCTTATATATCAGAATAACACATAGGCTACTTTTTACTGCAATAATAGAGATAAACGGGCGACAGCTAGGTGATTATAAAAATATATTAAATCATAGATTTCAAAATGTATCACTGTTTATCTCCTGTCAAAACTTCACAGGTTGCCTAGCAACCATAATAATACGCGGGTAACACCGCGGGGCGCACGTATTTAATATAAGCAGTGACTCAGTAAGTCGTCTCAAGATACGAGTTATGCATTCCATTCTCAAAGAAAATAACATAGTAACTCAAATAACAACGAAAATGTTAGGGATTAATGAACTTAATTACAGGCAAGGAAATAGTTTTACATGTACTTACTTATATGTTTTAATCATTATGAATGTTTCATTAAAATATGGTTTGTACGCCATGCATAAAAGCACGCCACTCGATTATTTATAGTTCGTTAAGAATTAATTGCTTGTTTAAACATCTTGAAATAATTTTTAAGATTATTAATAGTAAGATTCGATATTGCTGGACACAGAGAGAGAGAGAGAGAATTACTGTTTAAAATGTAAGAAAAATAATCGAATATCGGTCTCTTACGCTTTCATGGCTATACCGCTGCCCCGATTGTAATAAAATTTCACATTGTGATACTTTAATTAAGAGGACGGACAAGGGCTATACTTTAAACGCTAAGCCATATAAGCCACGCAAACCAAAGGTGATCCTACTATTAACGCATATTTTACTAGAAGTATTCATTGTGTGAATTAAAAGTAAATTATAGTTTATCACCATATGTTCGCCAAAGAAGTCTTTCTAGCCCTAAACGGGCATTCAACTTAATTGTTAGGTAGACAACAAATAATAAATCGCACGAATCCGATAACATCTATAAAAAATCCTTTAATAAATAAAAACGAGTTCAAACTACGCCCGAATTAGCTTCACGGGACCCAGTGTCAATAGACCGTATTCTGTCTATATCCCAGCTGACACTAGTTCATTCTATTTAATAACAATAGGTCAGAGGGTACAATAGACCAAATTCGCGAACAAAAACCTTTTACGATGGCTCTTTGTGTTCACTATAAGAATTGTCTCTGAACTTTTACTGGTAAATGAAAATTTTAAACAGTACCCGGATTAATAGAGGAGAACTGTAGTACTACTTATTGGATAAAATGCTTGTTGCTAAATTAATAATTTATAAAAATAAATTAAAAATAAAATATGATAAATATGGAAACAACTTTTTCATTTTTCCTGCATTAATATCTATAACAATGCAAAGAGAATGAAAACTTGAAACCAACCCTTTACCAACCCGTCTGGCCAGCGTGGTATAGTAGGCCAAAACCTCCTTTCTAAGGAGAGGCCTATGTCCAGCAGTGGACTGTTGAAGGCTGTTGATGATGATGAATATCTATAAAAAATATTTTATTTGTTTCTATGACGGGACAGTTTTAGTGAAACACAAGTTTTATTTCAGTGAATTTTATTTTCACAGCTATCTAAATACGGTTGAAGTGCTCCATCGCTTTAGATCTTCACTTTATGGTCTATTGGTAGTTTTTTATTACCGTTTTATTTGCCTCCAATCGTAATAAACAATGGGTCGTGATAAGAGAGAGATTATTTTCTATTTCAACGTCTATTTCACTTTCAAGTTATTTGTTTATTATAAAAATGGAAGGAAGGAAAAATTTGGCCAGAAATTGTTACTTTTTTTAGAAAGTTTTTCTTTTTGTTTCACGCATAAAGTAAGTCAGGTAAAATGTAACGCCGTCTTCCATTTTTCCATTTACGAGTCTATAAATATTAAAAATAATTGACACAGTGGTTTAGTTTCGATTTGACTTCGATGCTGATGAAAAAATGACGTGAGGTCAAAATTAGGGACTTACTTTGTTACTATCTCAGCCCCGATGTTGTTGTTGTGAACGATGGGTAACTCCGCTGAGCAAAGCTAGTCAAAAAAATAATATCTTACGTTCTTCCTTATATTATTTCTGCCAATGAAAGTTTATTCAATCAAAATCGGTTTGGACATTCCGGAGATTAGGAAAAATAGACAGATGGACAAATTTTTAGGCATGCCGTATTAAAATTTATATAAAGCCATTTCTCTAAACTTTAAAATAATTACGTGTAAATGTTTGGTCTGAAAAGTTCCCGACCCAGCTATAATGTGAGACATTTATTCTTAGATATATTCAAATTCAAATTCAAAATTATTTATTCACTTAGGATGCAATACATCTCTTGTGACAGGTCAAGATTCTACATGTACATTTATGCCATGTTCGCAAACAATAGGTAGAGCCGGAGAAAAGAACATGGCAATAAAAACTCGCGGCCACTCCTTTCAAATCGCCAATGTTTACATAGTTTTAATGTGTTAATATAATAAACCTGATATGGGGGTAAGGTGCTGCCACTAATATACTATACACCATGTTAGAGGACTGATGCAAATTATAGTGATTAAAAATTAGAACTTATGGTAATTTAAAAAAAAAAAACAACAGCCTCAGTGGGTACAACATAGTAGGAGCATCTACTTACAACAAAGGTAAAAACTATATGTGCTCAAATATTGGCCAAATTACTGGTAACAAAAGATTAAATATAAAATATTAATTATAAGATCAAAAGAAAGAGAAGAATGGCCTTTATTAGTCACGTAGAATCTTTACTTACAAAAGTAAAATCATGTTCTTAAACAATGTGATAACAACATTCACATGAGTAGAATAAAATGATAAGGAGCAAGTAGTCAAAACCATTTTTCTTTATCATTTAAAAATTCGTCAACTGTATAATAACCTTTACGTATAAGATAAGTTTTGACTACATTTTTAAACTTTTCCACTGATAGACTCATAACACTAGCTGGTAACCTATTAAAAAATCGCACGGAAAGACCCATAAATGAATTATGCGTTTTATGTAGCCTATGATATTGACCTACTAATTTATGCTTATGTCTCGTGTTCACCGAGTGAACGTCACTATTCCTGTGATATAAATGCATATTTTGTTTTATAAACATGATGTTTGCAAATATATATTGTGATGCAACTGTCATAATGCCTATCTCTTTAAACTTTTCTCTAAGGGAAACTCGTGCACCTAGTTTGTAAATCGCACGCACTGCACGTTTTTGGAGAATGAAAATTGTTTGAATATCAGCTGCCTTGCCCCATAGCAGAATGCCATACGACATGACGCTGTGGAAATAACCGAAATATACTAGCCTTGCTGTTTCCACATCCGTAAGCTGTCTGACTTTGCTGACAGCATACGCTGCAGAACTGAGTTTCCCTGCGAGACACGATATTTGGGCGCCCCACTGTAACTTACTATCTAAAGTAATTCCCAAAAAAACCGTTGAATCAACAAAATTAATAACTTCATTGTTTAAAACTAAATTTGTACTCTTATTCCTTACATTTGGCAAACTAAACTTAATACATTTGGTTTTTTTAGAATTCAAAAGCAAGTTATTTGATGTAAACCAGTCAAGGACTAATGCAAGGGACCTATTTACTTCGTCAGAGTAATCGTTTTTGCGATTGGTTTTGAATATAAGAGAAGTGTCATCAGCAAATAGAACAATATCGCATAACTTACTAGTAAAAAATGGCAAATCGTTTATATACACCAAAAATAAAAAGGGAACCAGAATTGAGCCTTGTGGCACGCCCATACTCACTGGTGATCCGGAGGACCTTATTCCATTAATATCAACATACTGTATTCGCTCACTAAGATAAGAAGCAACAAGATTAAGCGCTGTACCTGTTATGCCATAATGCCTAAGTTTCAGCAGAAGTGTACTATGCATCACACAATCAAATGCTTTTGAGAGATCGCAGAAAACACCAATGGCGTCCTGCGAGTTTTCCCAGGCACTATATATATGTTTAAGTAGTTTAGAGCCTGCGTCTACTGTTGAGCGACCCTTTGTGAATCCATATTGTTCACTATGCAGTAGATTATTAGAATTAAAATGTGTTTCTAATTGCATTAGTATGGCTTTTTCAAAGATTTTACTAATAGCTGGTAAAATAGAAATAGGTCTAAAATTACTAGGGTCGCTTTTTGAACCGGCTTTAAACAAAGGAATTACTTTACTGTGTTTCATCAAATCAGGAAACACACCGGTATCAACACATCGATTAAATATTGTTGCTAAATGTGGTGCTATCTTAATAATAATGCCATTAATTAATTTAACAGAAATACCCCATAAATCTGCTGTCTTTTTGCAATTAATTGACTTAAATATTTTTATTATGTCAGTGGGGTTTATAAAATTAAAACTGAATGGTACAGTACACTCTTTCACACTGCCTCTCATAAGTGATTGAGCATCAACCGGACATGATCTTAGGGAGCTGGTTGCATTTTTAGGTATATCAGCAAAGAAATTATTAAATGTTTGCGCCAGGTCTAAATTGTCAGTTACAGTTTTATCACCAATACTTAATTCAAAATCATGTTCACGTGGCTTGACCCGCCCAGATTCAGCATTAATCATGTTCCAAGTGGCTTTAATTTTATTCTCTGCTTGTTTAATATTTTTACTTAAATATAAAGACTTGGCAACAGCGCAAGTCTTTTTAAATACTTTGGAATAGTTTTTAACATATTGAACAAACTTATGGTCAAAATTATATTGTTTCATGCCATACAATTCATACAACTTAGCTCTACTTATTTGTATGCCAGTAGTTGCCCAATCACAAAAGCTAATTTTTATATTTTTATAAAAAGTCTTAGTTGTGAATATTTTATTAAATTCCGATTTGATCATGTTAAACAAAGACGCGTAAAGGTAGTTCGGATCATCCTGACTAAAATCTATATTGGTGATACGGACAGAAACATTTTCATTAAATTTGTTTAGGCGAGCTGTACTCATTGGCCTACAGGTGATCTTATTTACTTTAGCCACTGTATGAATAGGAAAAGTGACTTTCTGTCCACAGTGATCGGATGTTAAATCACTCAATATAACCTCATTATAATAACTACAGTTGCAAAAAATATTATCTAAGCAAGTAGCAGAATGTGATGTTATCCTTGTGGGTGCACAAAACAAATGTTTTAAATTAAATGATTTAAATAAAGTACTTAATCTAACACACATAGGTGACTGTTCTAGTATATTAACGTTGTAATCACCACATACTACTACATGCTTTTTACCATAACTAAGTACTTTAAGTACATCTTCCATTATATTCTCGAATAAATTAAAGTCACTCTGTGGTGGACGGTAAACACAAACAATAATATGCTCCTTTAATTCTACACATGAGAGTTCTATAGTACGTTCGACAGAACGAGCAACAATATCCTTGCGTTCTTTACTATTTACACTATTAGAAACAAAAATCATAGAGCCACCATGTATAGCTTTCTTCCTGATGAATTTGCTTACCATACTATAATATTCATTATTAAAAATCAGTTCATCGTTTTTTAACCAGTGTTCTGTGACACAGAAAACATCAACAAGGTGGGTCTTTAAAAATAATTCTATTTCCTGAAATTTGCCCGATAAGCCCTGAATATTTTGGTGTACTATGGTTAGACTACCAGTTCGCTTATTTCGTTGTCTCATTTACTAGTTTAAACTAGGAGCTACATTATTGATCCTAGCAGAATTGGCACAAAAAAGCGATTGCTTTGATACACTATTTGTATCAGAGTCAGCATATACATTAAAAGATTGCTGTGATACACAATTTGTACCAGAGTCAACGTGTATATTAAATGCTAATAATTTAGCAACCTGTCGCTTATAAATAGAAGACAAATACATAGTATTTTTTGTTAAAAAAAAGTTACGAATAAATTTATTCGTGTCGAAAAATAGTATAAACTTACCATACTGGTAAGTCGCGTTGTATAATAACAAATTCAAGCTCTGTATGTGCTTGTTGTGTATATCAGATACAGACTGTGAGTAAGGTAGACCACATATAATAAATTTACAACCTACTTTTTCATTAATGGATATCATAGACTCTGTTAAATTAATTATATCTCTCTTGGTAGCTGAGAAGCTATCACCGAACAATACAATAACCGTTGATTGGTCATCTAAACTAATGCTATTTAATTTACTAATTAAACTACTATACTTTGCTCCTGGTGAACAATAATTTGTGACCTTATAGTTTAAGTGACCTTTAATTAACTTTCCAAAATCTATTCCCAGCTGATCGGAAAGAATTACAACTTGTTTCTCTGTAACAGTATTATCTAAAGATTGTGAAATATTTAACAATCCGCCATCACAATCAGACTCACTGTGAGTACTGTTATGCAAATTTGATGTATTTGTGAGTGTATTCACAATGTTTGTGGGTGTAATAGACTGTGGTAGCGAGCAATTGTAGCAAAGATTGTTTTTGATAAGAGAAGTTAATTGATCTGTATTCTCTCTTGCTACTTTGGCTACTTCCTCATACTTGAGAATGTATTGTTGTGTTTCTGATTCGTGTTCAAGTATGAGTGATGACAGACGTGAGTGTAAGTTGGTAATTTGAGCATTGAGCTCCTGAGTGTGTTGGTCATACATCAATCTGCTGGCAACTAATTGTTTGTGACAGGTATCTAACTGTGACTGTAGTTTTTCTTGTAGATTTAATGACTCGGATTGACTCTTCGACAAAGTTGTAAGCTTTCCTAACCGACTACACTTAACTTTTAGATTCTTAATTAATCTATTTAATTTTGAATATTTCCTACGTTTTTTAAGGCTAAATAATTTAAACTTATTTTCACATTTAACACCTAAGAGTTCGCTAAAGAGATTTTGTGTTGCTTGACTGTTTGTTGCCTGTATTGTTTCTTCTAAAGAAGTAATGGTCATTTGAGCTTCTTGTAGTTCGTGTTCCAATTCTGCCATACGGCTCAGAGACCTTGTATAGATGTAATTGCAGTCACCAAAACTTTCCACTTCTGCTGCGAGACGATCACGCTGGTCTTTGATATCCAAAGTTTGAACGTGCAGGTCTGTCAATTGATTTTTCAAGTCACGTACTATCTCATTGTTCCTTACAATATATATATATTTTTTTTTTTTTTTTTTTTGGTCTGGCAACCCTGTAAAATGTCAGACGTAAATTTGTGAATCTTAAAATTAAAATTAACTTTTATTTGTAATTAAATTAGTTATATGTCTTTATTATAGTTCTTAGTGATAATTAATAACTAATAATAAGTGTCAATTGTTGAAATCTGTGTGTAAAGTGAGTCATCTCCGAAAAACCAACTAACTTGCCGGTCATCCCTGCTGCCGCCAACGGATGAATTTGAATTTGAAAAGTTCATCATTACAATCTGGGGAGTATTTGACTTATTTGATACTAACTAATACTCCACAAGCACATAAACACATGTCTCATCTGTGCATGAGCTTCTTCATTTACTCATTGGCACAGTTTTATCTCTTTCTGCTTGACAAATTGTGGAAGTAGAATTGAAGACTGAAAACAATTTGCCTCACACATTCGATTACACACAAACTTACTAAACAAATAGGTAACTAACACCTTATTTTTACCATTTAGAAATAAAACTTTGTATGTAAGTCTTCAATAGTTCAGTAAGTATTGAAATACATACTTCTACTCAGGAATTTTATTAATCCACTAGTATTGTGAATCCTCAACTTTTTTGTTGTTTTTAGTCTATAATATATTCTTAACAATTTAACATCTTGCTTATATTCTACAGTTGAATTCATTAGTATTTCAATTTCCCTTTGTATTTAGTTTATAATCTTAAATAATTTCTACCTACCTCCTTCTCATTTTTATAGTTCAAACTTTTTTCTGTCTTGTACTTACCTTTCTTTATTGTATTACAGGAGTCTAGTGGTAAAATCTTCAGCTGTGACCATGAGTATGCACATCATGACACGTAAGGCAACAGTAAGGGACATGGAAAACAAGCTGAAATTAGCGTTGCTTGAGTTGAAAAAATGTAAAGAAGACAACATGCAGCTATTGACCGAGCGCTCCGCTAAATATATCTTTATATATATAATTCTTGTGTGAGTGTGTATGTCACTGAACTTCTCTCAAACGACTGGACCGATTTTGATGAAATTTTTTGTGTGTGTTCAAGGGGATCTGGGAATGGTTTAGATTCGCAATTGGACCCGGTAGGTGGCGCTGCGATCAAGTTCTGGAATTTTAAAGTTGGGCGGTACGAAGTTCGCTGGGTCAACTAGTTTTTTATATAGTCTTCTTGCACTTTACATACTTTCTTTACTGCCTTGTTTATCTAGTGATTAGCGTATGCAGTTACTGATCAAGAGGTCTCGGGTTCGATTCCCGGGTCGGACCAAATATTTGTGTGATCCACAAATATGTATTTGTTTCGGAGTTTGGGTGTTTTCTATGTATAATATGTATGTATTTATAAAAAATTAGTTTATGTATTTAGTAGTGTGTAGTACTCATAGTACAAGTTCTGCTTAGTATGGGACTAGATGGCGTTGTGTGTTAGATGTCCGATATATTTATTTATTTATTTCTTAAAGAGATGCACAATGTAACTGCAAAGATGCAAATACAAAAACAAATGCTGGTATCTTCACGCAGAGGTAGTTAGTAGAGTTACGCTGATTTCAGTACACAGTACATATGGGCTGACTCAACCAGGTACTATTCTCGGAACAGATATTCTCGCATACTGTTTGCGTGTTGCTTTATTTCGTTGGTGTTTGCGAGACCAGAGACCGGTGTAACACAACGAAGATGGCAAGCAGCATTCTTGGATCTTGCTTTAAATCAAGCGCAGTAGTGTCTTTGGCAAGGTTATATAAAAAATGAAAGAGGAAGAATAGCTAAGTACCATGTTTATGTTACAATGTTGCATAGCTTCAAAATTTGTTTTCCATATACGAGTTTAAGTATTGTTACTAAGTTGCAAATTGTTTTTATGGTGGTCATAAAAAGTAAACTCTTGTGTCATTCTTCGCTTGGATACAAACTAGAAAATTATTTGCATACGTCAAATAGGTCGTAAGGTTTTATTATAACTATTCTGGCCTCACTTGAATCACTTGGAAGGGATTTAATACACATAAACACGTACATAAACATAGAGAAGATATACCTGAAAACGACAGTATTAATGCGGAGGCCCAATGAGGCAAAAGCATCTCACTAAGCCGTCATAGCATGGGTCACCATACTGCAATACTGCATTGTCTGTACTCACTATGACGATGGTGACCCCCTACTCTTGGATTCTACACATGCTTTCCATCAGCTATAGTAGAGAGTAGGTATCTGTAATCTAAATACCCATATAATTTAAAACTACGGCACATATTGAGATAGATACCAGGCCTCATATAAAAGTAACATAAAGCAACTATTTCGTGAGAGTAAGGTCATTGGCGATTGATACCTGTATCAACTTATTCTGGAAAAAATCGGCTAAGTGTGTGTCAGGCCACGTAAAGTTTATATAATATTTCGTTATTTTTTAACGAATTTCACCAAGCAAGCTTATTTAACAAATTACATCTCTATAACTCCCTTTTTTTACGTGTGGAAACCCCCACGGGCCGTCACCCCAACGGGGTTTGGGGCGGCGCGGTTTATCCGGATCAGACCGACTAAAACCACATAGTGTGTCACTCTACGCTTGAAATAGAAGGGGTCCAGAAACAGCTGTTATTATGACATCTGAATTTTTTGTATTTTTACAATGCCATTGGTGTCGTAAGACGACTTAAGGTACAAACTATACAGGATAACTCCAATGCATAGAAGGAAAAACTTGAAACAAATACTATACCAACCCGTTTGGATAGTATGTTTTAAGGCTATGACCTCCCCAAGGAGAGGCCTATGTCTAATAAGAACTGTAAATTTCTTTAAACGAAAAGCTCAACCCTTTCTTTATGCGTACACTAAAGTAAAATTGACATACATACAATCGTGAACCATTTAGATGTAGCTTACTAAATCTAAACAAGAATTTTAATTTTCCAGTCGTTAAAAGCACACGATTAACCTCCCGGAATTCTGTGTGAAAAGCACGCCACGTCATTTGTCACGATATCGACGGAACAAAGAATGCCGGCACCTTTGTGCTCGTTCTCAGAGCGGGCTTTTATCCGCACAGCGCCGTACAATTGTACCAGTTGTAAACATTCGCCTGTGCATGTAATGACTATTGTACGATTGAATTCTGGTTATATTTTACGAGTAATACGTGATTACCCTTCCATGAAATTACCGTTTTGTTACAGAATATAATGGAACAGATTATTTGCTTATATCTCGAAGTTAATCTAGCGGCAGGTGGTTTTAATCTTGGTCATATTGTTCAAATTTCTTCTGGCTATTAGATAAACTAATAGATATGAATAAGATATTAGAATTTCATAAAAAATATATATATCAAGGTAGTAGAGGAACGCTGACTTCAGAGAGAGTGTTCTGCCCGGTCGTGCCGGCCTATTCGTGCTGAAATACCGCTCTTTAATGATGAAAATTAATATCTGTATACTACGCTTACACTACAGAACAATTATAATAATAAGAACTTTATTTGATAAACACAGCATACAAGGTTTAATGCGATTTTTTAAACACTGTACAAAGTAGAAGTATTTTTTTTGAGGCTTGTAACACTGGGCATTATCAATTGACATTACTGTCAACTGTCAATGCCAAATGACGTGGTATTGATTTATATTTTGTAAATTAGCATCACAATGAAATTCACATGTAAAGTTTATGCATATTAAATAAATCGAATCGAATGCCAAAAATTACAAATATAAAGTGTAAATTAACTGGTGCATAACAAAAGTAAGCCTCTGAAATAGGGCACTGGGCAGTCAATAGTGGTAATAACATATACAAGTTTAATGTTTTACTCTGAGTTAGACCGCCACATAATATGCTTCAAACAAACTTTGGTGCGATTCAACTGCACACATATTATATAATTTCTCGCTGCAGTTTTTGTATTAAAGTTTTAAATAATGAAGGAACTTTTTAATACATTTATTAAACGCACATTTAAAACAGTGGGTGTACAAATTGAAGTTTTCTAATTATTTAAAAAAGAAATTGGCGTATAGTAGCTATTGCTGTAAATCAATAGGCCATGTTAGGTACGATAAGCCTACTCATTCCTGGTAGGACACAATTTTAAGAAGATTTAAAGCCGTGTAATTAACAAGTTAAAGAAACCTCATCCTCCTAGACATTATTCCCAAGTTTATTTGTTAATCCGGTTTTACCTGAATTTCAGTTCTTCCACGGAGCGACTGGCATTGGACCTCCGCAACCCTAAGGGAGAACTGAAATTCGAAGATTGCACTAGTTGTTGGTGTATTTAAGGGCACTTACTTCCCAATAACGATTGCCATAGATGTTCATGACAACCGGGACCAACGGCTTTACGTGCTGTCCGAAGCACACAGTGAATCACAGCCAAACTTCTAAACT
This sequence comes from Phragmatobia fuliginosa, assembly GCA_932526445.1. Lineage (NCBI taxonomy): Eukaryota > Metazoa > Arthropoda > Insecta > Lepidoptera > Erebidae > Phragmatobia > Phragmatobia fuliginosa. The sequence goes on from OW052061.1 coordinate 20,867,592, forward strand.
CCGGGCAGCTATTAGGAATTTCCTAAGAAAATCCCAAAAAACACTTTTTGGCCCAACCTGGGATTTGAACCCGAGACCTCTTAATTAGCAGTCGCATACGCTAACAACTAGACCAACGAGGCAGTTAGGTTAAAGAAACCTATTTAGTAAAAAAAAAATATTGGACTATTATTTCACTGGACACATTGATAATTATATAAAAATACATCAATGACTGGACACAAATAAATAAAATTGGAGTGTCTCTTTGTAATATCAAACAAACAGTTTTTTTCTAAATGCATTTCAATATACAGTACAACATGAAAAATGCAATTTTTACAATTTTTGTCTGTCTGTCTGTCTGTTTGTTCCGGGTAATCTCCGGAACCGCTGAACCGATTCGAAGGGACTTTCACTGAAAGAAAGCTGATGAGACAAGGAGTAACTAAGGCTAACTTTCTTTAGACTGGCTTACCTCCGCGGCGTTACAACAATAACTGCGGATAACACCGCGGGTTTCACTTAGTTAATAACATAAATACAAACAATGGTTTTTTCTGTGTCCGTTTCAAGTATATTTATAAAGTCCCCCGCGATACAGGATTTATAGGTAATGAGGACGGTGGCCACCACTCGTGGATTCTGCTTGAGCTTTCCATCAGGCTGAGCAGAGTCATTTTGGCAGCATTAAATAAAAAAAAAAAAAAAAAAAATATTCCTAATGCGCGAGTTGCCTTATAAAAAAATTTCTATGTCTTATTCATATCATGTGTTCGATAGTACAGACCGTACGCCATTATTTGAAACTATTTTCGGTTTTCTATAGGATACACTTTGGAGAGTGCTCAAAAGCTCTTTTCGAACTGATCGAGCCTTCTCCATTCCTTTATCGTACTACTAGGCACCGGCAAAAGTTTCATCCACATGTTGTCGACATACCCAAACGGTTCGACAGTTCGTTTTTGGTGAGAGTCGCCAAAATTTGGAACGACCTGCCTGGGTCTATTTTTCCTGATAAGTTAAACTCTGGAGCCTTTTAGAGTAGAGTGAATAGGTTTCTTTTGGATGGGCGTGTACCACCTTCGTTTTTATCTACACTTTCTATCAGGTGAGATGAAAGACAAACGCCTATTCCATTACAACTAAAAAAAATATATATGAAATATTCTGCCGAATCATCATGTGATCCCTACTCCTGAATTCTACTGATGCTTTCCATCGGGCAGCGTAAAGTCATGTTGATACGCTTAATGTAAAATTATATGTAAATGTATTTTACATATATCAAAGAGTAATTCTTTTATGTTTAAAATATCCGAGCTATTTAAAATTCATAAAATACAATTCAAAATTAATGAAAACGGAATGAAACAAATGTTTTAACGTTGTCATAAAAACTAACACATACCCATTTACATTTACACTTCACACTCGAACATGTAACCAAAAACAGTGGTACATTAGAGAGACGAGTCCTAATTATTTTGAATAGGGGAGTCTGCCTCTTGACTCCTTTCCCTCGGTAACGAGTGCGCGTCGCGGCTGAATGGCTCTTGAGTTAAAAATGCATGCAAACGAGCCGTAACATGTCGTAACGTCCGCCCTTTAGCACGCCCGATGAGGCCACCCTGTCTTTGAATCTCGAATATATTTCATTGGTTTTTGATGGTTTATTTCGAGTATGTGTTTATACAGAGTGTTTTATTTTTCAATAAAAGTTTTTTTGAATTTTCTTTCTTGAATTGCGACAATTACTAATATTGAATGCGAAAGTAACTGTCTATCTGTCGCACTTTCAGGTCAAAACTACTGAACCGATTTAAATGAAATTTGGTACACTGATAATCTATAGCCTTAGAAAGGACCAAGGCTACTTTTTACTGCGATTAACGACATATGAGCGACTGGAACCACAGGCGAAAACTAGTCTGTTTTAGATTATTATATATTCTTTTACAATTAAAATACGTTTGGTGGTAGTAAGCAATTACATTCTTCAGAAGACATAGAATCTTAGGTGAAAAAAGGTAAAGCTAGAAGAGTGCTATTAAATAAACACTTATTTAATGTATTATATAATTTAATAGTTTCGTTTTTGAATCGAGATACCTTGAACTCCCTTCTCCCGTTCTTCTTTAATTTACACAAAGAATAGAAGTAGAAATTTTGAACCGAATTCGTTGAGACTGCGTATAAAATATTTATTTTTTCTCAATGATTATGTATAAATGTTTAGTATTCACTTGTTCAATGGCTAAATGCCAATAATCTTTGACTAGGCTTCATTCGATACGTACCTAATTTTTATATTGCTTTCTCCTTTATACAAGTAATATAATTCATACGTTTTCTAGATAATAAATAAGTATTTCGCATTTCTAGCGGTTTTTTAGTGCTCATAGACAGTTTTCATTTATTTTATACTAGCTTTTATCCGCGACTCCGTTCCGTTTACATCGGTTATTGCGGTAAAATGCATCCTAGGTCCTTTCTCAGGCTCTAGACTATCGGTGCACCAGATTACATTTGTTTAGTTCAATAGTTTAGTCGTGAAAGCCGGACAGATAGACAGACAGACAGATTTGCTTTCACATTTAAAAAACTAAATAAATATTTTGGACATCTTACATACGACGCGAAGTCATCTAGCCCCAAACTAAGCAGAGCTTGTATTATGGGTACTAGACAACGAATATAAATACATAAACATACTTTTTTTTGTAAATACATACATATTATACATAGAAAGCACCCAGACTCCGAAACAAATATTTGCGAATCACACAAACATTTGGTCTGACCCGGGAATTGAACCCGAGACCTCTTGATTAGCAGCCGCATTAGACCAACAAGGCAGTCTGTTATATACTATATATAAATAAATATAAGCCCTATAATATTCATAAATAATTAAAGATTATAAAATCTATTATTATTAATATTATTTAAACCTATAATATAAGTAGTAATGATTAGGACACGCTTCGGTGTAGAGTATTGTGGTTAAATCAATAAGAAATTACGAACAAAAGTAAGGTGAAAATAGAAAAAAAACATTTTTGCAGTGTTTTTCGTGCGCTATGAAGGCGTTTGTAAACCACTTTAACATTTATATAATGTGTACAATATATTAGATTTGCTAAGTCCAGTTTTGTTACCCGCGATGTACCTTACATTACAACGATAAACGCGGGTAACACCACGTGATGAAGCAAGTAAAAAAACAGTAGCTGCTAGCTAAAAACAGCGAAAGCTCTGTCAAAATCGGCCAAGAAAGTTTCAAAGATAAGCTGGTACAAATATAGAGATATTGTAGAAATTTTAAAATTTATATTTTGATTAAGTACCGTATATATTTTTATATGCATTTATTGAAAACCTGTTAAATTTGAGATTACAAACAAACATTTCAAATTATTTATTTGTATGTATAGAATATTAACTTTTCATAAATTCTATTCCATGTAAAGAAATTGACTTCATCCGATTCGTGTAAAATTTTAAAGCCTAATCTCTGTCTGAAAGCAACATTACATTACCAATTTATCAAATTAGTTTACTGTTCAGTCTTTTTAAGTTTCCTCTTGCAAATAAATGAAAGTACACGTCCGCTCTTATTGCTTTTCAGAAGCATCTTACATCACTTGATTCGAGTGGGGGCACAAAAGGAGGGTTGTCTTGCGGAAACAATAGAACATAGATGGTTGATAGCACACACTATTCTGTTATCCGACATCTTTACTACTCTTTCATTTACCAGCACGTATTCGTTGACCCCAGGTTTTCTTTCATATAAAATACTAGCTTTCCGCCCGCGGCTTCGCCCGCGTGGAATTCTTATATATCGCGCGACACGGTAAGGGTAGATTAAACAATCTTACACGATTTTATGTTTGATAATAAGGAACTTAGACACAAACTTTCGTCCCCTATTTCAAACCCTTCTTTCTACCTTTATTTTCACGTTAAAAAGTATCCTATGTCCTCTCCCAAGTTCAATTCTATCTGCATACCAAATTTCATCAAAATCGGTTCAGTGGTTTAGGCCTGAAAGCGTAACAGACAGACAGACAGACAGTTACTTTCGCATTTATAATATTAGTAGGGATTACACCATCGGAAAGTAGAGATTTCATCAAACAGAAAACACCCCAATTTCTTGAAAAAAGTAGTTAAGTTGACGGGTGATTTTTCGATATTAAGTCAAAATCGGGTGAAAAAATAAATATTTCAAATCAAATAAATTACAGTGTATTCGGGACATAAAAGGTAAGTTTTCACTAAATTTCGTTTAAAAATAATTTTATTTGTAAAAGATAAAAATAAAAAACCAAAAACTTAGTTTTTTGAATTTACATATATAATTTGAGGTTATGTGAAAAAAGTGTAAATAAAAAATGGGCCAAGTGCGTGTCAGGCCACGCACAGGAAAGGGTTCCTCAGTCACCCATAATGGTACGTGGATTAGAAATTGTATCCAATGGATAATTGATATGTTTACGTATTAATGCGTTAATTTTGTATGACTTTTCCAAGTAAGCACATTGTAGAAGTTAAGCCATTGTTAACTCCTGAACTAACAAAGTCATCTAATTCGTTATAGTTTTCATTTAAAGTTATTATATGGACCACTATCACGAATTTTTCCAGATTTTTTGAGCCGGACGTTTAGCTTTTAGAGGGGGGGGGGGACGCCCTGTTTTTATAAAAAAAGTGGCCTTTAAAGTTAAAGTGGAATTTCTCGCAAACGGATACCTAAATCAAAAAATGGGTTTAAAGATCGTCTTAACAACCTTTTAATGTTTTTAAAAGACCTATTTAATGATGCCCCAGATGATGGGGTAGCTGCGAGAAAAAAAACATCCCCACTTTACGTGTAGGGGAGGTACCCTAAATAAAAATATTTTTCATAATTTTATTGTAACGCTTTGTCGACGTAATTACAATACATATTCATGCAAAGTTTCATCTTTCTAGCACTTACCGATTGGACGGTAAGGAACACGGACGGACGGACAGACGGACATGACGAATCGATAAGGGTTCGAAGTCATAAACTTCGGAACCCTAAAAAATGTAGAGCTTTTGATTACCTACAACTTTGCCATTTAACTTTTTTCCATAGGACTTGTACTTTTGCCGGAAATCGAGATAAACCGTTCTTTACCCTTTGTTTTATATATTTAGCCACCCAAAGTGGACTCTACCCTGCCTGATGGAAAGCATTAGCAGAATCCAAGAGTCGGGGCTACTACACTTGCTGCGAATGCAGACAATAATGTATGGCAGCCCACACTATGGCGGCTTAGTGAGATGCTTTTTCACGCCCCGCTTAAAGGACCCGAAAACCTCCCCCCCCTGCCCCTTCCCGACCTCAGATCGCCCGTAATTTATTTTTCCTATCATTTTTATAATATTCTCCTCCTTTTCCAACAGGTTTCATGATACTATAATTTTATTTGTTTTCAAAAATCTACCCTGAACTACTGGTCTATATGTCATTGTCAAACTATCATTATGGTTGCCATGCAATTGTGTTATGCCTAGCAACCTGTGAAGTTTTGACAGGAGATAAACAGTGATAGATTTTGATACCTACGATTTATGTATTTTTATAATTACCTAGCTTTGGCCTTTGTATCTCGATTATTGGAGTAAAAAGTAGCCTATGTCCTTTCCCAAGTTCAGTTCTATCCTCATACCGAATTTCATCAAAATCGGTTCTGTGGTTTAGGCGTGAAAGCGTAACAGACAGACAGACAGAGTTACTTTCGCATTTATAATATTAGTATGGATTAAGAAGTATATTTATTTAGTTTCATAAAAATAGAAGTTATTGGTTTCATCATCATCATCAAGAGCCTTTAACAGTCCAATGTTGGACATAGGTCTCTCCTTAAAAAGGAGGTTTTTTTCCTACTGCACCACGCTGGCCAGACGGGTTGGTAAAGGGTATGTTTCAAGTTTTACTTCTCGGCAGTGATGTTAGCTGCCTATTTCGTTCTTTTAGTCGCCTCTTACGACACCCATAGAATGAATAGGGGTGGTGACACACGGACTTATTGGTTTATAAATCGATGAACGCTAGCTACACACACAAAAAAGCATGACTCATTGTCACCATGATCAAGCGATAGAGAGCCACGATCGGTCTAAGCTTTCAGCTTGAGACGCATCTATCTCTTTCACTCCATCGAGCGATGTGTCCGAGTAGAAGAGAGACAGTGACAGCACACAATCTTCACGTGAATTGTTTTGTCAACTGGTTGTAAGTGAAGTGAAAAGTTAATGTTTTCTTATGTAACCGAATTAACATTTGCTTTCTATAGACTGTGAACAGTGAACACTGTAAATCATTGTAAGAAATATTTATAATTACTTCAGTGACCGTCATATCATTTATGTCCTCCCCTTTCAAAATCTAGTCTATTAATATAGACATACTGTTAGTATAGATAAGTAAATCTATACATGTATATAAAAAAATAAATTAAATTAAATCTATCTGGAATTTCATATTGTACATAAGTTTTAAAGATTGTGACCAATGTAATCTACTGAACTGAAATATAGAATATCTTGAAAGCCAAGTTATTTGTATTTGTCAAAGGATATATTTACCCGAAAAATGATTTTCGGAATATCTAAAATTTACGTGGGCGGAGTCACGGCCAAACGCTAGTATAAAATAAACCTACTATCAAGTTTTGATATGTACACTCTTTAAAAACATAGTAATAGTGTTAAGGAACTCAGTTCTTATTAGGAACCATTATGTGTATGTTTTTATTATTTTTACCCAAAACTTTGTCTACAAGCCGTCAGAGACAAAGTTTGGAAGTTTCGTCATGAATAGATTTTTGTCGTTCCTTAGGAAGTATGTTTGGTATGTCTTTCGGTACATTACTAAGGAAGTTTGGACTTGGTTATCTCAAGGCTTGAGTTACTTAACATTGTAACCGCTTAGTCATAATCAAAATTTTATAAGACGCAGTTTTTAAAGGTGTTTTAAATATTTATTTATATACTTTATGAATATAGGGTGAATCGATATATTATAGTAGAAAAAGTCATAGGTATTAAACATACATAAAATGATAAGTAATATACCTACATAAACATACATTTATACGTCTATATGTGTGTACATATACACATACATACACGTACATATATTTATTAACGTAGAATCCGATAAGAATCTTTGATAAACTACGACCCCGTTGAATCCGCTAATTCGCCCAATAAAAGCTTCTTTACCTTCATCTTAAAACGTATAATCATATTTTAATTGATAAGTAACGTAATTTAAATAGTCCAAAACGTTAATGGTTTAAGAAAAAAATCTGTCTATGTATGTATTTATATAGGTATTGTTGTGAACGATTAATTTTAAAAGAAAGTCTTCTTACAATCATGAACGTTTTAAGTTTAATAAAAATTTAGTTAAAATACATTTATGTTAAATCCTACAGAATCTGTGAACTATTCAAATCACTGTACGTTATATTCTTAAAACTTTTTATATTTTTAATGCACTTCAATGTGGAAACCATTACATTTTCAATTGTTTCTTTCTAATTCATTCTCGCGCTGTATCGCATGTGACTAGGGTTTAATATTTTCTTAATGCAGTACCGTGTTCAAACAACATTTGTTAAGCGTTTAAATAACACAGCTGTCTGTCTGTTATCACAATTTATTCTGAATGTACTCGTTCTGTACCTTTGGTAAAAGTTATAATAAAACGTTTTCAGTTGTGAATAGCATGCAGTATATTTATAATAATAATTTTTGTTCATTTGTTTAAGTGTATTAATGAATGCATTTTAGACATAATTAGATTCAAATTAAGTAAAATATCCCTTTATAATAAATATAAAATATACAAAACATTATCTTAGGAATACTAATGACTAGGAAATAATAACAAGTAAAATTAAAACTTTAAAAACCTCCGACTGATTCGACTGATTTCCATCAACCATAGATAAGAACACTCCCGACTAATTTACCATTCAAGCTAAAAAACAAATCGGTTTATCCGTTCGGGAGCTACGATGCCACAGCCAGACACACACACACACACACACACACACACACACACACACACACACACACACACACACACACACAGACACACACGCATAGACACACACACACAGAGACACAAACACAGAGACACACACACTCACTCAGAGAGACACACACACACACAGAGAGAGAGACACACACACACATACACTTTAAACTTATAGCAACCCGTCGATTTTGTGTCGGGGGTTGAAAATATTCCAAGAAAGAAAACTACCAGAATAGCAAGAAAAGGATATACGGCAATTACTGAAGAAAGTTCATTTAAAAAAATATTGATTAAATCAATATTTAAAGTACTTTCAATGCGAGATTAATATAACATTTAATTATATCAAGAGAAACCTTCTAAAACAGAATTAAAACCTTCACACATTTATATTAATACATTGCGCTTCTATAAATTTTTCCAACACCACTTATCTAGACATTTTTCATACGTTTCGTAGAAACAAGAGAATCATTTGTAATTTACGTAATTTATTCATAAAGGTTTTATGGTTAAAATTATTAATTGAGTTGAAGGTATGTTACCTTCAGGTCAATTAATCAAATTATTAAAATATGGGCTTCTAAATTGCAGTGACATAATTTCCAATTTAGAAAATTGTGAAAAGAAATATTGGTACAACTTTTTTTATAAAAATAAGTATGTTACGCGCACCTTCAACCACGTGTCCTAAAGAGTTTAAATTTTTGCTGTTATGAAATCTTTTCAATCTCAATTTAATTAGTGCTCGACTCCGGTCAATCATAGCGTTATGTTATGCAGCGTGTTGTGCCTTCTTCTAAAATGAGATATTCAAACAATTTACAAGATGAATAAGCACTTTCTGACACTGTTCTGAAGAGTTATTCCAACTGGTCCCCCTTCCCCTTTCCAATACAGGACAACACGTGCTGGCCTTGGAAGCCACCGCTTCAGAGTGGTTGACATACGCTCCCGAACTAAACGATTCGGCTCTTCCTTTCTATGCCGAGCAGTTAATACCTGGAACTCTCTACCAGCGCATGTGTTTCCGCCCTTCCATGACCCCGGGTCCTTCAAGAGAGGCGTGAAAAAGCATCTTACTAGGCCGCCATAGTGTGGGTCACCGTGCTGCACTGTACGTTGTGGCAGTGAGGACGGTGGCATCCACTTCTGGATTCTGTTCATGCTTTCCATCGGGCAGGGCAGAGTCATTTTGGCAGCTAATATATATTTAAAAAAGATAAAAAAAAAACCAATTAACTCTAATGAGTTACATTTAATACTTATAACATACTGAAGAATTTACCTAAAATCAGTAGAGATTAATGAATTTCACCCATCTCCAATTTCAGCAACCACCTCATTACCATTTATTCTCACCTGACACAGGTATCGTTTGCAGAGGACTCAGTCGACATGCGTGATTAATTAGTGAGTATATTTACTAAAGATTACCTGCCAAGTAACTCGCATCAATCACAGACTCATGTACCTCAGTTTGTTTATGTTACGATCGTTTTAAGAGTTGGGCTTTGTGTTCTAAAGGGGTCCAACAATGTTCGAGGCCGACCGGTGACAGAGGATAATTTACTGATTAATGTTTTTAATAATCAGTAGGTACAGGTATTATTTTAACATGAGTTACATACAGATATGGTTGATTTTGTGTGTTTATATTGACAGATTGGCGTATTGTCAGCGGTAACATAATAATGAGGGCGTCAGACTTGTAATCAAGTGGTTTACATCTGTAGCAGTCTATTACTAATGTGAAATTACTGAAATTAAACAAGTACTAATCTAAACTAAATAAAACAAAAATACAAAAATACAAAGTATATATATTATATATATTGATATAATAAAAAGCCACCGAGTTCCTCGAGCCCTTGCAGTTGCGAAGAGATGTTACGTCTATGGCAGTCCTCTATCGCCTTTACCATGTGGAGTGTTCTGAAGAGCTCTTCTAACTGATCCCACCTTCTCCCTTCCTCTACAGGACAACGCGTGCTGGTCATGGGAGTCACCGCTTTAGAGTGGACCAATACGCACTAGAACTAAGCGCTCTTCCTTCATGTGCCGAGCAATAAAAAATTGGAACTCCCTACCAACTCATGTGTTTCCTTCCTTCAAGTGGGGAAGAAGCATCTGACAAGGCCGCCATAGTGTGGGTCACCGTGTTGCATTGTCCACATTTTTAATGGGGACGGTGGCCACCACTCTTGGATGCTGCTTAAGCTTTCCATCAGGCTGAGCAGAGTCATTTTGGCAGAATTATATAAAAAAAATAAAAGGTGACTTAAGGAACAAGCTACGTAAATCAGTATCCCTGCAAAAGAAACTGAAACAAACTCTATACAAACTTTTCGTAGTAAACAAAAATAAGATAGATATATATACGTGTATTAAAAACCATAATCTGCTTAATATGCATAATCATGATTATACTTGGTGAACAAGAACAACATGATTACTTGTTAACCAAGTACAAAATAAGAACATATACAAAATAAATAAATATTTCGGACATCTGACACACAACATCATCTAGTCCCAAACTAAGCAGAGCTAGGCAACTGATATAAATACATATATAGCTATGGGTACTAGACAACTGATATAAATACATACATACTTTTTTGTAAATACCCACCCAAACTTCGAAACAAATATTTGCACATCATACAAACATTTGGTACGATCACGGAATCGAACCTGAGACCTTTTGATCAGCAGCTCGCGTACGCCAACCACTTGATCAACAAGGCAGTAAAGTACTACCAAGACAGTAAAATACATATATAATTTATGCAAGATAACTATTGATTTATTTATTAATTTGTATATTTTCGTAAAGGCAATTTATTCAAAGACCTATTCAATATACAAACTATCCTATTTCTATTCATCATTCATCCAATTCTATACGCAATAAACTAGATACTCAGACTCACATACACTGAAATATTCGCATTTATCAGTCATACATATTGGAAACAAATTTTTGAAAAACATTAGTTGAATAAATTCACGAGGAATTCAATTTGTAACCAAAATACAGATTCATAATTAAATGGTAAAATAATTAACTCATGTTGGAATTCCCAGTATCAATAAATGGAGTATACAGATTGCTTATTTACAAAAGCTTCAATATTGTATAAAAGGTTGACAGCACAACCAAGCTGTCAGCGGCAGAATGCTTTCAGATACTCTTTCCGAAAATCTTGTACGTACAACAGTTGACATAAATATTTTCACTAGCTGAGCCAGGCGGAATTACTCGTAGTTGTTATTGTACCTTAACAACATGGGGTACAGCTAATCTAATATATAGAAGTGAAAATCCCTTCAAAATCTATCCAGCCGATCCAAAGATTAGTTGGAATAAACAAGCCGACAGACACACAAAATTAAAAAAAAACAGATAAATTGGTGTAAGTTCTGTTTGAACTTTCGTATGCATTTAGTGAAAATCTGACAATTTGTAACTATAAACAGACTCCGATTTATTTATTAGTGTGGGTTTAAATTTAAAAATCAACCGATCATTTAATTCGATCCTCTAATTACTACTATTTTCGAAGGATACCCGGACGAGTTGAGATGGTCTTGTATGACTGACCGCGGTCCAAGACACAAAAACTTTAATTGCGCGATGCAGAGTTCGTAGTAAGCTCGTAGTCGGTGTGTTTTCATTAGATAATTCTGGATGAATCATCTGTTTCATTGTATGTGGCAGTAACCACAATGATAGCTAGCTTTCGCCCGCGTGTATGACATTACGCCTGTGACACTCACAAATATTGTGGTTTTTTATTTTTAAATGGTTTTATACAAAATCGACTTCGTTAATCCAGAAATAATGCAATTCTACATCACATGCTCATAAACTTTACATCTTTATAAAACTAGTACAGATAGAAGTAATAATTTTTAAGTTACGTTTGCTATAAAAGCGTGTTTCTTAGTTTATTTCAAATTGAAATTAAGTTAAACTAAGAATAAATCTCTCCTTAAAATTTTAATTACAGCAGATTTTAGTATAATTAAGAATATCTACGTACAAAGAATAAATATTTCAAGTTATTTAATTATTTAAAGTGTGTTTTAAGTCAACCAAATAATTGAAGTACATAGTTGTAATTAGTTTAAAAATCTATTAAATATAGGGTGACATAGAATGAAGTCACGACTTAATTACACCTCTACAATTCTACAAACGATTCTCACCTACAGCGATAATTATAATCAAACAATTATGAAGACTCGACAAACGTAGTGTAGGACGCCCACAGGTTAGGTGGAGTGACGACTTGTGCAGGATGGCTGGCAGGAGCTGGATGCGAGAAGCCCAAAATCGATCAAAATGGTGTTCAATGGGAAAGGACTATGTCCAGCAGTGGACTGCGATGGGCTGATTATGATGATGATGATGAATTATGAAGAAAGTTTTTGTCCCAAAACGTAACCTTTGCATCTTCCTAACTTCCTAAGATTATTTAGGGTCCGATACTAGTTCAACCGGTTTTTACCTGAACATCAGTGTTTACACGGAGCAACTAGCTTTGGACCTTCGCAATCATTAGGGCAAACTGATCTTATATCCTGACAAAGTGACTTTACTCTGCCTCATGGAAAGCATGAGTACAAATCTAAGGTCACCATTCTCATTATAAATACACGTGCATGCAGCATGGTGACCCACATCACGGCAGCTTAGTGCTTAGCTTCTGTATCATGGAGCCCTCGATCTCACACTCACCAACGTAACACAACAGCACAATCTTATGTTGGTTTTCTGTAGGCAGTACTGCCCCGGTCGTGCCGACCCATACGTGCTTAAGTCATAGTGACAACCTTTAAAATTGAATTTAATGGTTGAACTACTATAATATATTTAGTACATAAACGTAAATTATCTATATATTAATCCGATTTAAAGAAATAAAGGTATATAAGGATGAAGTATAGAAAGCTACATTAAATCAATATGTAATTTTTTTCATAATTTCTCTGCCAAAATATTTCTACTCGATCAGCATAATCATGCTTTCTATCAGGTTACATTCAAAGAGTGGTAGTTACCACCTTCATTATAAATGCGTACAATGTAGTATGGGGTCCTCGTAAGAATCTTTTTCCTACCCCGCTTTAAGAACCCAGGATTACAAAGGAATGCAGGACGTGCCCTGATAGAGACTTCCAGGTTTTAGCTGCTCGGTACAGGAGGAAGAGTCGGATCGTTTAGTTCATGATCCTATGGTAACCAGTCTAAAGCTGACTTCTAAAGCCAGCAGCTGTTGAGAGGAAGAGAGAAGGTGGGACCAATTGGTAATTACCATGCAATCATCGCTTAAGTTTTTGTCCATTTGAATAAATGAAAAATTAGTTATAGTGATATTTTGATCACTGGTCCTAAATTTCGCAGCAAATAATGGAGTTTAAATGGAAAAAATATTCACAGTCGTATAAACATATTGAAAAATATTTTGATCATTACATTGGGAGACAATATTCATAAAACATTTTTTGAATATTTATTATTTCATTACATACATTTAATTAGGTCACTACAAACTTTTGTATAAAAGTTCCCATGTATGCAATTAAGGTCCAGAAAAACAAAGTTCAAAGCAAAAATAAAAATACTTTTACGTCAGAAAAATGGCGAGCAACAGCTAATAACTTTTGCTTTTAATCGCTAGTAACGTTATAAAAATATGTCTATAATAAAGATACATCATATATAATTAAGAGTACAGAGTGTAATAACTCCTATTCAACTTGTGGGTATCGTAAGAGTCAATTAAGGGAGCGATTCAAGCAAGAGCAAATCTTTCAACAAATCCGTCTACCTACCACCCTAGCTAACGCGTGATCTAGTAGGGCAAAAAATCTTTTCTTGATAGATAACTAATAATATAATTATATTAATAAAAAGTTAAGAACGTACTCAGTCAGATACGTAATCAATTAAAGTTGATAGCATGAACCACGATAATAACTTAGAATAAAGGTAATAGGCCATTAAAATGTATCGCTGCAGTGAACTAAGTTCAAAGGCTTCTGTACATTTTTATCTGAAACATTTTGGTTTTATTACAATTTATCGTTATGGAATTCTCATTTAAAATCATCATGGAATTATCATTATTCATTTATCATTATTCCAATTTATATTAAAAAATCATTTTCTGTTACTCTGATTGAAACACGGTTATAATGATAGATTAACTGAGGTTATTGTTCTGCCTTATATGACGCAGATAATGCCACGGGGAAAAGTTAGTTTATGAAAAGTAACCTAAGTGACTACTTAAGATATCAGCAATGTGAGTACAGTATAAACTTTCATGTGTTATATATAAGCTTTTTGAATTGAAATTACCAGCAAACATTTACATTTTATTTGTTTGAGAATGCGATTGGATTTCAGTTTCGATTTGATAACAGCCATATTTCGAGCCAATAATATTACTCTCACTTCTTGAATTTATCATATAAATATTTTTTCAATAAAAATAAATTAATAAATTTAATTATACTTTAACCAAATTGCTAGATTCGTGTTCAACTATAATAGTATTGTAAAAATTTATAAGTTAGTGAAATAATTAAACTATAAGTATTTGTTGTTCATAATATTTTTTTTTTCATAAATGACAAGAAAAAATTCAAGCTGGCTTTTTATGTCGACCTAATATTTCATTTTATTTTTTAACTCAACATATCGCAAATTCTAAATTATATTTGTAATTATCTAATTTCCAATCTATAAAATATAAATTAAGCGCAAATATTTACATTGAATTTTTTATATTTAATTCACAAATATTTACTGAAAATGAAAAGAAATGTGTGAAATTTCTCAAGGAAATAGTTTTAAATATTTTAACATCATTTTTTCGCAAAAAAAAACTGTTCAATGTTAACAGATTAATCTACCACGAATCATCCATCACTGACAGGATAAAATACATTGACGGTTCCCGTAGTGCTATATCATTCGATTTTTTATAACTTACACCGGATCCAGGCAAAAAAATATCCTTACAAGATAAATGTATTAAAATGTACCGGTAGATAAAATGCGGAAATTAAATCCACCAAACACAATTACACTTCCACTTAAAAAACTTCAACTTACCCTTAAAAAACACAGTCACAACCACACAACACAATCACTCAAACACAAAAATTATCTCCACAAATCATACGTATGTTCCTCAATACGTAAAGGGTTATTTTGTAATCGCGGCGCGAACGTAGCGGCGTAGCGCTTATCTCAGCCGGCGCGGTAACACTGAGCTCGTAGCACTCGTAGATGTGCCTACGCTCTACGGCGCGCGCATCGGTCTACGAAAACGCTAATTCAAACACATTTATCAAGCTAATTCTGCAAATTGGACTAAATAATGACGTTACAGGCTGTGTTCCTTCCCAGTAACTGTTTGTTGAGCCACTCAATGGCGTTCATAATAACGTCTTTGGTGTTAATAAATTAGTTTAAAGTTGATTCACTTGGCTTGCTTGGTAGCCGAGTGATTTATGGCGGGACCGCGGAAGTGGTACATTCAATTTATGATGCTTTTGAAATCATTAAGGAAAAGTGATAATTATAGGATGACACATATAGAAGCATCAAATAAAATGTGCTATTACGAGCTTCATCTACTACGAGTATTTGCTATTACGGAGAAGTTCCTCACTTTTCAAAGTCAGCTCAGTCCTGTTCTTGGAACAGAATATGTCAAAGTGTAAATACGAGTTGAAGCTGTAATTGCCGCGCTGGTAAACATTTACATTGTGCTTTCATGTTAAGTAAATATTTGTTGGCGCAGTCTGTCAGTCTTGGACATCAGTGTGCTGAGTTTGTACATAATGATGACTGGGATTCGAGTCTACATGACTCGCATGTTTGAAACATAAATATAATAATTCTATGTCACGTTTGGAATAATTTACATCATAATAGTACAAAAGTCTTGTTTTAATAAAGGTTTTTATCATTTATAAATTATATAAATACAATTAAATCTATTAAAAATGTGAAAATTTTATTCGTTTTTAATTATAAATAAAGTCTCAGAAAGTAGTTACAGATCTTAAAATGATAAATAATTAAATATTTCAGACATTTAACACACAACTCTATCTAGTCACACAGTAAGCATATTGTATTATGGGTACTAGACAACTGATATATTTATATCAGTAATACACAATCATACTTTTTTTTGTAAATACATACATATTATACATAGAAAACATACAAACTACGAAACAAATATTTGCGAATCACACAAGCTTTTGTAGCGATATAGATACAAAGATTGCCTCGTTGGACTAGTGGTTAGCGTAAGCTACTGGCAATCAAGAGGTTATGGATTCGATTTCCGAGTTATGGCTAAAATGTTGGTGTGCCAAAAGAAATTATTAAACATAGCCCGGAGGTTGAAAGTTTGTTCGTGGCTTACGCACATGCCTCGGAGAGTACGTTAACCGGTCTCGGTTGCTGTGAACATCAAAGGCAACCGTTATTTGGATATTTTTGCTCTTAAATATACTGGGCAATTTTTTTTTACGTGTGGAAATCCTCTTAAAGACCTGAAACAAAAAAGTCCTGAAAGACCTTTTAAGCCGATGGACTCTAAAACCCGTCCCCATCCGCAAATATACTGGGTAACTAGTTCAACCTTCCAAATTAGTTTGCCCTCAGGATTGTTGAAATCCAATGCTAATCGTTCCGTGGAAATACTATAAACCCGTGGTGAAACCGGTTGAACTAATACCAACCACAAATATTCTTTGGAAAGGCAAGATAGATATAAGGTATAAGTACTAGGTTTATATTTTTATACAGGCTATACGTTGAGAACATTTTGTAAAACTATGTATTTAGAGATTGTTTAAAACCTTACTGTTGTTTACACTCCGTATACCGTCTTAGATTTGCAGCTTGAACATTTAAACCACGAGAAGACTCTAAAGATCTCTATCTATGTTATGATCGCATAAATATAAATATTTATACAGTGTGTGTTCGTTTCATGACCCGTTAAATTATACTGCGTTGTTTTATTACAGCCAATATATTTCTCAACTAGATTTGACTCCTAAACATTTAACATCAACATGTTTTATTTTCTGTAAAATCGTTAACTTTGTTGTACACATATTTTGCTATGGCATGCAAGCTATCGAAAATCTTTTATATTTTAGAACAATTGTGACAAGAACCTTTTGTTGATCATTGATATAGACCATTAAAATAATAATATGTTCGGTTTGCAGAAGGCTAATCAAATATTATTGTATTTATTCAAATAAGAGTATTTTTTACATAGTGCATAGTTCTAGAAATATTATGTGTACCTAGATTAGGTAATCTGTACACCAGACATCAGTTCTCTTTCCTAATTACCTCACAGTTACTATATTTTACCAAATATTCTTATAAAATCTCGCTCCCGACCGGTTACAGCGGCGAGCAGTCCGCATTATTGATAGCCCCGAATCCACCGAGTTCCTTTAACTTTTGATTTTGCGAATAGATATCGCCTCTATAGCAGTAGTCCTTTATTGCCTTTACCGTGTGGAGTGTTCTGAAGAGCTCTTCCGACTGATCCCACCTTCTCCCTTCCTTTACAGGACAACGCGTGCTGGCCTTGGGAGTCACCGCTTTAGAGTAGTAGAATTACGCACTAGAACTGAACGGTTCGGCTTTTCTTTCCTGAACTTAGGAGTTACAATCTGGAATTCACTACGACACCAACTCACGTGTTTCCTTCCCAATAAAAGGATCGCGGGTATTCATTAAAAGGGGCGTGAAAAAGCATGTGACTAGGCCATTGTGCGGGTCAGCATCGTGACACTGCCTGCATTTTTTTTTTTTAAAGACAACTCTCGCATTAGGAATATAAATTCCTGTGTCGCGGGGGACTTTACAAACATACATGAAACGGACACAAAGGACACCCAGACTCAGAACAACAAATTGTGAATCACACAAAGTGTTGTCCTACGTGTTTGAACCCACGACACTTGGCGTAGTCGCAGAGAACGTGGTGGCCCCCACTCCTGAATTCTACTCATGCTTTAAATCAGGCAAAGCAGGGTTACTTTGGCAGACTATTAGTTAAAGAAAAAGTTTAGGTTCTGGTTGAATTACTGTTTTAGGTTGTTTACGGCTCTTTGAACTAGTGGCTTTCTTCTTTCTTATTATTATATTCTTTTTATTTAATTTTAATTTAGATGGTACTAATTATCCTTAGTTAGCTGTAATTACCTATAACTGAATGAGCACAGGCCATGTATCTTGTATTCTTTATATTCATATTTAATGTGTGTATCATTTGTTGGAGATCCGAAATAAATAAATAAAAAAAATAATTATAAAAACTAAACACACACGCTTTTAAACTAAAAAGTAGAAGATAATTTTAATGTAACAAAGCGTGGGGTGACGTTATTGAAATATTATAAGGAAGCATCCCACGCTTTGATAAATTAAAACTATTATCTACTTTTTAGTTTAAAAGCGTGTTTGTTAAGTTTTTTAAAACTATTTTTTTAGAAAGACTAAAAAAGACTAATTTGTTTAAACATTTTTTTTTTGTTTTATTTTTTCAAATTAGTGTATTGTCATTGGTTCTTGATAAATCTACAAAGTTTGAACGAAATCTGGCCGTTTAAAGAGGGTCAAAATCGCGCCCAAAGGAGTCGGTCACTAACATACAAACAAACATACAGGTGAAGCTAAAAAAAGCGTGTAAAAAGACAGGTATCAACTGCCTCCTATTTCAAATTAAATTAAATTTCCAATCACTTAATTTTTAATTCGCTCTAACCAACTTTATACGAATGATTTATAGTCCAAACTTACCTGAAATAACCTTCGTCCCTGTGACTTTAATATTCACAAGAGCGAAACACACTAGTTAGTTCGGACCTTATCATTAGAACTTTGGTCACCGGTGTAGAATGTTGTTCTATGATTCTAGATACAACTCGATATTGGTATTCTCAGTAGCTTTGTACTAGTTAAATAAAAGTACAGGCCTATGAGACCTGAGGCCAGCCATGGAGTTAATAGCTGTTATTGATGTTGGTGAGCGTTATTCATTCGAAGGTACAATTTTTGCTATTTTCTTAATGATAGCCCTTAAAGCATTGGTAACATTCAGGTCGGTTTGTTACTATTTATCAAATTTTGAGCTAACTTTTTTATGTGTATTTTGTATGACAAAACAAATACCATATGTTATATAATCCTCATCATCCCAGTCATACTTTTTCCACTGCGCTTAGTGTCGTGTGTTCTACATGTTCCACATGAGATAAAAAATTGTGTGATTTGAGTGATTTGTTCTGAGTCTGGGTGTTCTTTGCGTCCTTATGTATGTTTGTAAAGTCCCCCGCGACATAGGATTTATATTGCTAAAAAAAACAAAGACGGTCATTCCTGAACATAGACTTCCCCTAAAGTTCTCCATAACCGCTGGTCCTATGCTGCCAATATCCAACGACTTGATGTGATTTTTGCTATATAGGTCGTATGACTTCCTTATGGGACAACCACAAACAAACCGACCACCTGGCAGCTGGTCTACCAACACTTCGACTTCCTGTTCGGGGTTGCTAGAATAGAATTATAAGAACATAGATAAAAATTATATTTAAATCTGAAAAGTCAAATATTTTGCCCATGCGTACGTGAGTAATATGGGAGTGTGTTAGTGTGTGTTTTCGGTATGTTTGATTTTGATGTAATAAATGAAACAATTTAATTAGATCTCTAAATAGCAACAGAACTTAATGAACTCACTGTCGCAATGCCCACTTTAAAGTAATTAAGTATAACATCAGCACTTCAGTCTTAAGATTTAAATATCAAAGTAAAGGATCTCATTAAAAATTTACAGGGCTAAATAACATTTTGTAAGAGTAATAAATTAAAATCAACTCCACACCGTGAGCTCGGTATGAGAGATTAGTAACATCGCAATCATTTATGTTTTCTCATAACCGGTAATCGCCTTCGGGAAATGCAAATAGAATGTTAATATCTTCTTGTCAGGAATGCGTTGATACAATGGGTGGATTACTTTTGACTGGGGTTGAAGGTTTGTGTACAATACTATCTGAAACCTTCAGCTTTGCAAACAAAATATACTAATTTCTTATATAATTACGGATAGTAGCTTTTTGAACCAGATATAATAAATAAATATTTCGAACAACACACACAATATCATCTAGTCCCAAACTAAGCAGAGCTTGTATTATGGGTTACTAAACAACTGATATAAATACATAAACCACCTTTTTTTTTAAATACATACAAATATTTTCAAAATGGCGCCTGGAAATGAAAAAAAAGGGAGGCTTGAATTTTTTACTGACCTTGTCAAGATGGATAACAAATGAAAGATCTGAAGAACATTACAAATATATAAATATCATGATTCATGTAACATTTACATTAATGTTTCAACATAAATTGCAAAAAACATACAAAACATATCGGGACGACTACGGGATTCGAATACTGCAAATTTATAATAGATTTAAAAAAGAACTTGTCAGTTATATAAACTAAAAAGTCTAAGATATATAAATATTATAGATATAAAAATCCCGACTTACCAGCAAGGCACTGAAAAGAGAAAAATGAGTACCACAAAATCTATATAAAATTGTTCTTACTAATGCACTGTTCTGTAAGCTTAGCTTAAGGCAATAATAATAATATTTACAACATTATCGCAATTTAAAATAAGTATATTTTAAGTAAAAATGTATATGGTTAACTGAAGCATATTTAAACTACCTCTGGGGTTTCACATAATATTTATTAGGCCATTTTATAGTAAGCGATCCCAGTATTCTGCAAAACTTGCCTCTGGGAGCAATTGTCATAAGTTTGCTTTCACCAGAGAACGACAAACGGTTCCTTGTCTATCTTAGAGCTATAGGACAGGTATTTTTAGTTTTGAAACAAGTAAAAGTTGAAATATAAAGAACAGGTACAGATTAAATTGGGATAAAACTGTCAAATGCTACGAACCTTCTACAGACATGTTCTAGATAGATTAATTTATAATTTATCTTATTTGTTTTTTTGCACTTTAAAAATCGGCCAAGTGCGTGTCAGGTCACAAATGAAGTAATGATTGTTGTTTATTCATTAATTCGTTATTTTTGCACGAAGTTTTTGAAGTGAGCTTATTTTACAAGTCGTTATATCTTTCCTTTAAATGTCATTACATGGACTGCTATATATTTTTTTAGATTTGGTGTCAGCTAGTTAGAGGTGGGAGACGCTCTATTTAAAAAAAGTGCGCTTCAAATTTGAATAACTCGCAAATAGATACCTAAATTTAAACATCGTCTTAGCCACTACTCAATGCTAATAGTAGGCCTATAATTAACAAAAATCTGTTATCGCGGTAAAAAGTACCTACTACGTTCTTTCTCAAGCTTTAAACTATCTGGGAAACTTCCAAATTTCGTTTAAATAGTGGTTTTGGTGTGAAAGACCTACAGACAGACTGACAATTACTTTTATATTTATATTTTTTTTTGGAGGAATGTCTGTAATGTCCGTTAACATAAAGGGAGGAGTTAACTTCAAACAGACGAGATGATCATGACCGTCACATCGCTACCGCTTGGCGTATCACATTGAGTCTTAACATGAATTTTACCGCGATAACAGACACACACACGAGTGGAGCCGCGGAAGTAGTATATGATTAACAAAAAAAAAGATTCCGACGAATTGAGAACCGCCTCCTTCTTTGAAGTCGGTTAATAAAAATAATCATGACCGATACAAAAAATAATGAATATTTAGAATATTAAAAGATGACAAGTATCTTAAAACTTAGCCCATGTACCTTTTATCCATAGTTCCAGTCTACAAAGCCACAATAAAACAATTTAATAAGCGCTTTCCATTTCTTAGGAACTAAAAAAGACTATAAATCCTTGTGGAAAAAACAGCTTTGTGCCGTAAACAAATGTACTACAGAACATTTGCTAAGCTGTAAACGCTACCCGGAAATGTTTGATGCAACAGATCTAGCAGCGGGCCAGGAAAACAGCGGGTTTGAAGACAAATCTATTAGGGTTCTTTTAAAACTAGATACTAAAATATAAATATTGATATTTCACTCTAGAAATATATAAATCATCATCATCATCATCAGTCTATCGCAGTCCACTGCTGCACATAGGCCTCTCCAATTGCATATAGGTACGTACATATTTTTTAAACTTCTGGATTCAACGCGTATTTACACATAAAATATAAATAACTAGCTGACCCGGCGAACTTCGTACCGCCTTAGAATATTAATTCATAAAAAAATATGGTGTTTAGTTATTAACTGATAGTGACAAATCGACAGCAGCGTCAACTAACGGGCCCCGGCCGGTACCGCCAAAATCGCTTTGTTCCTGCATTTTAAATCTGTAATATCTTCAAAAGTATTAATTTAAATTACATACTGTAAAGGGGCCATAATAACCTACATTAAATACACAATGTACTTAAGGTACTTAATTGGATAAGGATTAATACTGTATTGCTTAAAATCGCTTCGTGATTAAGATATTATTTCTTGTAAAAATAAAAGATAAAAAAATGGTTATTGTGGGTTATCCCTAAGAGATAGACATATACCATCGCAGACTTTTTTGTAGACCTTTTTAAGATGTACAATACTGTAGTACATTATTTTGATCTATCTCATAGGGTACAGCCAGCGTTTGCAATGTAAGCGTAAAAAACACACACATTAGAAACCTCTAAAACTATTATCTACTATATTATGCATGTATTATACATAAAAACCTTCCTCTTGAATCACTCTATCTATTAAAGATAACGGCATCAAAATCCGTTGCGTAGTTTTTAAGATTTAAACGTACATGGGGACAGAGAAAGCGACTTTGTTTTATACTATGTAGTGATAAACATGTAGCAATTAGTAGCTTATAACTATAAAAAAATATAAAATGAAACTTTTTAGCAAAAAGTAGAACCTCCGAAAGAACTGGAAAAAGAAAAGGAGAAAATAATAGGTTAAGTAATAAACCATTATTACTTAACCTAACTTCTTAAAATAGTGAAAGCATATCTAAATGATTGTGAGCCGGCACCAAAACTTCAAAGTGCACATATGTTATGGATTGAAACAAGGGGAGACAGCTCGCGGTTTTTGTGGCCTAATGTTAAGATATGGCCGCCTTTACCACAAAGACGATAAAAGTGTGCATGCTGACTGTGGGATGGCTTTGTAGGTATAGTAAAATAAATCCAGTCACTTGGTATTCAAAGTGTGAGCGACAGAACCCGAGGCTACGCAATATGGTGGCAACATTGATCAATCTGTTGATGTTTGTTGCCTGTCAGAGGATCTTGGAAACCTTCATTTCTTATGGATAAGCCGAGTATATAAAGTAGGAATTAATTGATATTATTGTGTCATTCAACTGGAGTGTTCCAATACGGTATACTGCAAGCATGGCATACCAGTACCGACTTCTCCCTTTAGACCTATTCGAGTTCTTCACGAAGTCGAACCGCTTGAAACCAAAGAAACCTTGTTATAACATCAGCTGATTTTATATAGAGTGGCTGACGGGACTTTTATTTGTAAATAGCTATTTACAAATGAAAGACCCGTCAAGCCAGCTAGCAGTTTCAAAGATTGAAGGAACAGGAACAGAGTAAAAACTTAAATGAAAGTTAATGTGATAAGTGTATATACTTCTGGAAGTATATACACTTATCACATTAACTTTTATTTAAGTTTTCACTAATATTTTCACTAAGACAGTTTATGGAAACTGTCTTGGTGAAAATATGTTAATTTGAAATAACAGACACAACAAATTTATTTATTTGTATCGATACATACATAATATAGGTACATTATGCCCAGACTAATGTAATGTAAATAATCATAACATATTACAATCATTTGCTTTGAGTGGGAATTGAACGCAAACTTTTGACTACCCTAACGGATCCATCAATAACATTTGAACGCCTTTTGATATGCCAGTTTTAGAACTACTCTTCTCCACAATTTATTTTTTTATTGATTCTAATTGATTTGCTAACAAGATTTGCACGGATGTTTCAGTCACAGTATCAGAACTATAAAATAAAAATATTAACGATGCCTCGGCCTAGCTGAAAAGAACGCGAAAATTGAATATTCCTTGAAAGTTTTTCCTCGCTCTGTTGTGAAGTTTCTGCAAAGGTATCGAAGAAATATGTATTTCAAAGAATCTATTTATTTTCTAGCTGCATGTGTCGTTTCCACTCCACTGCACTCTGATTTAGTGAAACGTGGCCAAAAGATTGTTGAGTGAAGTCAGAGCAGGCGCAGTAAAGCGTGTTATAGTAAAGTTATAGACAAAGATTTTGTACAATTTTATATTGACCCTTAAAAGTTACATGATTTTAAACATAACTCCTGTATTTCCCTCGATTGACAGTTACAGTCTGTAAAATTACAGTTACAGTACAGCATTTTACCTTTATCTCAATTAGGAGTAAATTGGACGTCCCTATAAACTATGAGAAAGTATATAAAACGTCTAAAAGTATATAATATTTTACAAATGTTATTGTACAACGATAATAGAATAATTTTCAAGAGAATAAAATGAAGTGGCATATTCCTATACTCCTATCTTTACAACTTACTTAACAGTCTCTTGTAATTTAGTTTCAAACATTGATTTTTGGAAATGTTTAATTTAATTTCAAAAAGGCTTTTAGAAGCCCCTTTGAAATTAAATGGATAGTTTAATTCAGAGGAAACGTAAATTCAATCATTTGTACCGCCATGAATTTCATTCATCATTGAAAGTCCCTTAGGTCGTTTTTCTATTTTGAAGGTTCAATACTGTCCTATGCAAACAGACAAACAGAAGCTGGAAATTATGAGGTATTTGAAGAAAGAAATATTTACTAGAGTGAAGGACATCTGTGATATTGTTAAGAGCTTGCAATGGAAATAAGAAGACAGTGATTGTGAATTTTATATTTCATACCTGAACCCAATTATCTAAGTAAGAAAACACATTACTTACAACTTTTGTTACTACCAACAACTCGTTAACCAACTTTACATTATTAAATAAAAAGCTGTTATGTCTTGTTGTTTGTTATGTTTGTGTTGTGTTTTTTACTTAAGCTACACACTAGTTATTTAGTCGAAATTTGAAACTGTTCCTAAACATCCAAAGTATTTCTATAATAAATCCTGATCATAACAACAAAAAATTAATAAAATCAATGCAGTTGCTTTTTATTTAACATCTGCGTAAACACGAAACCCAACAGATTTTCCTTCAGACTATCTCTTAAGGTATATAATGATGTTGAGTTATTTAAAGAACACGGCTTAAACTATCAAATATTCTTGCCAATTTTCTTAAGCCTCTTTCGTTTGAACGGACAAGATTCTGCAAGAGAAGGTTGCAGAGTAAAAAGCTGAGATAAAATAGTTGTAATATATTTGTATAGGTCTGTTTACATGGCTCTGTAAGCAAAACTTTGAAGTCTTTCACGAACAGGCAGTGAAGTGAGCGAAGACCGGCTTGTCTGAACAACCCGTTGAGAAAATATAAAATACGAATTGGTGAAATGGTTTAGGTGCGTTATAATGCACACATATTTTACTTTAGACACGATTTAAAAATAACACAGGTGTGTTTTTTCACACGTTTAGATTATAAAACGGCCAAGTGCGAGTCGGACTCGCCCATGAAGGGTTCCGTAACAGCAAGTAACATCATATAAAAGTTCTTGTAGTTCGTTGTAAATTTGATCGATGTTTTTATAATAGTGTATTGATTGAATGAAAGGTAAATTGCGGTTTACGATTTATGACGTATTAAAAAAAACTACTTACTAGATCTCGTTCAAACCAATTTTCGTTGGTAGTTTGCATGGTAATGTACAACATATTTTTTTTTTACTTTTATCACTCTCTTATTTTAGAAGTTACAGGGGGGAGGACACACATTTTTCCACTTTGGAAGTGTCTCTCGCGCAAACTATTCAGTTTATCAAAAACTGATATTAGAAACCTCAACATCATTTTTAAACACCTACTCATAGATACCCCATACGTATGGGTTTGATGAAAAAAAAATTTTTGAGTTTCAGTTCCAAGTATGGGGACCCCAAAATGTATCGTTTTATTTTCTATTTTTATGTAAAAATATTAATGCGGTTCACAGAATACATCGACTGACCAAATTTCAACAGTATAGCTCTTATAGTTTCGGAAAAAATTGGCTGTGACATACGAACGGACAGACAGACAGACAGACAGACAGACATGACCAATCTATTAGGGTTCCGTTTTTTGCCATTTGGCTACGGAACCCTAAAAATGATATAAAATAAATAAAATAGAATTTCTTGCTGTTCCATTTTTTTTACAATGTTTATGTTACATGACTACTTACTAACTTATGTTTTTTTTCTTCTTTCAATTATAGGCAACTGGATGTTTGTCTGCAACAGCTTGTCTATCGACAAAGGCTTCCTCTAAAGACTTCTTTTTTTACTAACCATTTTTTACTAACCATTATCCATGGGTACTTAGTATGTAGTAGATACCGTACTTAGAATTAGAAAGCGAACCTATTTTTTTAAGTATGTGTGAGTTACTGAAGTGTTACCACTTTAAAAAAAAATACAAAAACAAATAAATTAAAAACATAAAACCGTTTAAATTAAAAAATGTAGCACAGTAACTTTTAACAGTAACGTATTGATAGTAAAATAACCCAAAATAAAAACAGATAAAGCTATTTCTTTTTGATCTGATATTTGCATTGCATATCAACATGTGCAAATAAATGTAGACTGTCCACAGAAAACAGAAATTGCAAACATAGACTGGCATGACTATAAACGATAAGTTTAAAATGTGATCGAAAAATCGTGTTTTTGTGGCATTAAATTTATAAACATCTATTAATATAGCTCATTGAGAAATGTAAAAAAAATATTCAAATCTGAATTGTTTAATGAAGGAGGTTCTTACATTTATGTTAAAATATTTGTGAGTTTCAGGTTTATGTTTCGGCGTCTCTAATCACAGTACCGACATATAGGTACTTGGCTCGGTCTTAGACTTGATCCGAGACTCTAGTATCCTTTCTAGAACTAATTAAATTCTTTCTTTGTCCTAACTGAAAATGGTAAAAAGCCTGGGGTGTAAGCTACAGACAATATTCCGGCCCTAACTAAGAACACCCTTGTCATGACCGCAAAACAATTAAAAAGTAATAAGGCCCTAAAAAGCTGTAATCGTTATGACCAAAAAAAATATTAGAAAAGATTCAAAGACTATAAGATTTTAGCTACAATTATTATGTGATTAGTCGTAGACGTAGTCTCCCATAATGGCACGTGCAGTAGATAATATTATGTGATCAAACTGAGGGTGTTTCGTAATTCTGCCGCTGTCGTTCAATGCGGTGGCATCCGGTCTTGGTCGGTTTATCACAGTGTTTTAGCACCTGCCGCCCGGATGGGATTCACCCAAGCCGAACCTTTGGTAGCGCAACTAGAGGAAACTTTAACGGTTATAGGTATTTACTTATCGTGTCTTTGGTAAAGTTGGGTTTTTAAAAAGTTTAATATTGAAGAAGTCTTTTAAATATTTCTAAGTCGGTTCAATAGATTCAGATATTACTTACGTCACAAAGCCACAAGCTTTACTTCAATAATATTAGTATAGATAACTGGAGGTTATATAACAACACGAGATGAGATACATAACGAAACATTAGAAGAATACTTTGAAGGCAGCTTTATGAAAGTTTGGTCAGCGTTCGTAAAAGTCGGAGAACCTACTCATATTTTTAAATAACATTTTCTACAAGTTTCGGAAGTGCTCGTTGTAAGTCGTGAGTATATATGTATACGTAAAAGAGTGTGTACTATGTTTACTCGTTAGCATTACGTCAAGTATATATATATATGTAAGATTCTTTATAAAATGATATCCATTCTATATTGGTTAACTTGGATCGAAGCATAACCCTCGAACATAGAAATAAATATTTCGAACATCTTACACATACTGACTGTATAAAATTTGACAAAACCGACAGACAGTGAGTTTTCGTTTTTTTCTTTGTAATAAAATCGTAATTATAAAAAGGAATATTTAGAAAATAACAAACTATTATTATACTTAACCTCAATAACGAACTTATTCAACTAGTTTAAGCATACCTAAATAATTTTCTGTTGTCGCCAAACAGTCAATGACCTAAGATAACAAAATTACTTTAACTTCAAACACTTATAAATAGGAATGTTTCGTATTGTCTTAGGTCATCCCAGGACTTACCTCAGTCGTTAAGTACGGCAGAAAAGATTGTAGAAACCACTGACGCGGTCTTGTGTGTCTCCCGACTGACCAAATAGACCGCGGGGTTCAGTGGGTACACCGGTACTCGGACTATAAAAAATCGGTCAAGTACCACACACAGAATAGGGTTCCGTAGTCTCCCATAATGGCACGTCCAGTAGATAATTGTAAAGTTTAGTTATTATTTCGTTATTTTTGTAAGAAGTATTCAAAGTAAGCGCATTTTGACAAGTTAGGTCATTATAACGCCTGAAATAACAATGATATATAAGCCGCTATAGTTTCCCTTTATAGTTCTATCTAAGTCAAAAAAAAATTGTATTCCACACGATGAGGTAGACAGAAGAAAAAAAAGCCTTCCCCACTTTACGCGTAGGGGAGGGGATTTTACTTAAGTACTTTTTCGATGTGATAAAAACACATCCATACAAAGTTTCATTTTTCTGGCACCAACCGTATAAACGGTAAGTCGAGGATAGACGGAGGGACATGACGAAACTATGACTATTGCCAATTACGGATTTCTATACATAGTTTGTATTGTGAAGTCTCTGTGACAATAAACAAGTGACATTTTGTGCATTATACTCCAAAGCAAAAATTGAGAAATAAACTGGATTTTTTATCACTTATTTGCTAATGCCCCTGGCTCTGCCCTCGAATACGTTGGTTATTGTTGGTGGTTGGTTACAATGAAGGGTAAATAAATAAATATATTTGGACATCTAACACATAATATCATCTAGTCCCAAAGTAAGCAGAGCTTGTACTATGGGTACTAGACAACTGATACAAAGACATAAACTTTTTTAAAGTTCTTCCTCAAGAATCGAAGTATCTCAACGTTTTCATTCAAATCGATGCTGTGTTTTAGTCGTGAAAGCGTTACTGATAGACAGATAATTTATTATATTAATATTTCTCGAAGTTCGTACGTAAAGAGATAACCGCTCGTATCATTTGGGAGTTTGCCACATACTGACAGAACGATAAACAGCTGTTTGTTACCGCAGAACATGTCATTACAACACGAATACCTGTCGTTGTTCGATAATGCGTACCTATTGTAAAATAGCCTGGCAGTTTAGTGATTAGTGTTCTTGACTACATGGAGGTCGTAGGTTTGAGTCCCGCTGAGGCCATAAATTATAGAAAAAAAGGCTAAGTGCGAATCAGATTGGTACAGGAAGGATTCCGTACCATTATCTATACGTTTCAAGCGTATATCTGCTGCCGTTATTAAAATCGATCAAAAAAACCTTGAAAAAGTCATATTTGTTTTATCTGGCTGGTACAAAATATCTGAAAAAAAAAACATGACGGTAGTCATAACTTTACAGATAAAACTATATCGGCTTAGATAACTATGTTTATTTTATTCAGGAGTTAGAGAGGCCTAACTTGTAAAATAGGTAAACATAACAATTATCTATTGGACACGATTTTAAATCCACAGACCATTAAGGGTGTCTACGCAACATATGTGTGGCCTGATACGCACTTGGCTGCTTTTTAGGGTTCCGAAGTTTATGACTTCGAACCCTTATAGATTCGTCATGTCCGTCTGTCCGTCCGTCCATCCGTCCGTCCATCCGTCCTTCCGTCCGTCCGTCCTCGACTTACCGTCCAAACGGTAAGTGCTATAAAGATGAAACTTTGCATGAATATGTATTGTAATTACGTCGACAAAGTGCTACAATAAAATTATGAAAAATATTTTTATTAAGAGTACTTCCCCTACACGTAAAGTGAGGATGTTTTTTTTTCTCGCGGCTACCCCATCATGTGGGGTATCATTAGATAGGTCTTTTAAAAACTATAAAGGGTTTCTAAGACAATTTTTTGATTTAGGTATCCATTTGCGAGAAATTCCACTTTAAAGGCCACTTTTTTGTAAAAACAGGGCGTCCCCCCCTCTAAAAGTTAAACGGCTGGCTCAAAAAATCTGGAAAAATTCCTGATATTGGTTCATTTAATGAACTTTGAAGGAAAACTATAACGGATTCTATGACTTTGTTAGTTCAGGAGTTATAGAGGCTTAACTTTTACAATGCGCTTACTTGGAAAACGTCATACAAAATCTACGTATTATTACGTAAACATAACAATTATCCATTGGGTACGATTTCTAATCCTCGTACCATTATGGGTGACTGAGGAACCCTTTCCTGTGCGTGGCCTGACATGCACTTGGCCGATCTTTATTAAATGTATCATAAAAATATGGTCTCAATTTTGATTAAATTGCTTTTTAAAATACGTGCTAACTACGTATCTGAAATTAATTAGATTCACTAAAATTAAAATTTTGTAATAGGAATTTGTAATGAAGTTCAAAATGTTCCCAATTAGATTTCATAAAAAAATACTCAAATATAATAAATCAAAAATGTATTTTTTGGTCCCAGCTGGAGACTATATTTCTGAATTAATATTTTAACTAAAACTTATAATACTTTAATTGCAAAATTTTATTTAACATATTTTTGCATAAAAACGAAAACTTCTTTATATTTACGCTTTATTAACATTTTAAATGTTAAATTCAAACCTAAGCAAAACGTGATATTTTTTTAAAGTTATGTTCTAGAGGACTGGACCATTATGTTCTAGAGAAATTATACATGTCTAGACTAAAATCAAGAAGTTGAAAAGTTTTTTAGTTTAGTCGAAAACGCTAATTTAATTTAGTCTGGTCAGATTTAAAATATTTTTTTCAGTTACAAACTAGAACACATGGCAGGGTGTTCTAGTTTGTAACTGCTCGGCCCAGGAAGGAAGATCCGCACCGCTTAATTCTAGTGCGTATTTCTACCACTCTAACGGCACATTCACGACCTTTCCGCTGTGAGCGGCAGCTAAGAGCGAAACGCCGAGCGGTAATATCAAAAGTATAAAAATGTACGAGGCACGCCACGAGTCGCCGCTCATAGCGAAAAAGCTAGCGGTTTTTGCCGAGCGAATTGCTACAGCGGCGAGCGGCGTGGAGAGCGGCAGGAACAAAGGCACAAGTTAGTATGTTCGACGCCACGAAACAGAGCGGCGTGGACAGCGGTGCAGGAGTGACGGACTCAGCGGCGTTAAATAAAAACAAAAAGTTTTAGACGATTTTATGGCGGTAATGGATACCGAGGCTTTTATAACAGAAATTTTAAATAGACCGCCTATGGATGTCAAAATATCCCCAACATAAATATAAAAAGGTTGTGGGAAGAAATAAAACAATGTTTTCCGGAATATAATGGTACTTACGTTTAATTTAAATTGATAACACAAAAACATAGAACCTAGGTACCTACCAAAGGAAGCTACTGATATGTTGACAAAACTACTGGTATGTTTACGTAAAAAAAGTTAATTTTTTTCTCTGTCAGTAGGTACCTAATTAGCAAAACAGTTTACATATCAGTAGTTTTGTCTGTAGATATAACTACACACGAAACTACTAGTATGTCTTATACGCAATGTAAGTAGTTGACAAGTTTTTAAAGTTTTTTCTCTCTGTAAGTACCTACTTAGCAAAATACTTGGAAACATCAGTTACTTCTTATAGGTAGGACCTTCGTATAGGTCACTAAATCCACCATCTAAATACCGATCTTTATTTAGTTCGTGCACTTATTCTATCATATTTAAAAAAAAAATGTTGTTTCTAAACAGACAGGGGATAATTTTTATAACACCATGATTTTTAATACGTTTCGACTACCTAAATACGTCCTCCGTCGCCGCTGCAACTAACCGCTACTAGGGTTCGTGGCGTGCAAAACGCACCGCTCACCGACGCCGCTCCGCTTTTCGCTAAGACCAAAACTCGTGGCCAGGCCGTAAAGCGGTGACTTCCGAAGCCAGCACTTGTTGTCCTGTAGAGAAAAGAAAAACGTGGGATCAGTTGAAAAAGCTCTTCAGAACACTTCTCATGGTAAAGGCAACAAAGTACTGCAAAGCAAAAAACATCTCTTCGTAACTGCAAAGGCTCTAGGAACTCGGTGGCTTCGGGACTATTAATGGTGCGGATTGCTCGCCTCTACAACCGATCGAGGGCGTCAAGCAAGTAGTGCGCGGATCAATCGCAAAAATATGAAAAGTACTCCAAGTGGAGCTAGGTCTCATAAGGTAGACATAGATGCTGTTCACGCTGTACAACATCACGCTACGGGCAATAGGAGACACAGACGAGGTTGCATGGATCGCCTAGTCTAATATATATTGCCTCATTATAAAAAGTCTTAATTTATAAGTGATTTTTTTATTACTTTGGAAGAATTTTTCCTTATTAAAAATTCTCAATTTTAATAATGTGTGTGAATTAATCCAATGGCTAATTTAAATTTAAATTCTAACTCAAAACATATGCATACAGAAAAATAAAAGAAGAAAAAATAGGGTCAACAAAAAAAACTAAATTGAACCTAAGTGTGTACATTCGGGCATCCCCGAGTCAGAGAATATCTTTGACAAGTTTTAAATATGTTGCGAGTGATGGATTAAAAACATCCAAGTTACTTACGCCAGTTCATTGTATTGAAGGGCGTTAATTACATAAACTATTCACAAAACGACAAACACATTCGAATCTAATTTACTTATGTAATTTCTTATTACCTCGTGAAATATCTACATTTTCTTAACACATTTACCTTCCTAACACAATAAACAACATAAATAAACAATAAAGGGGTCAGTCGTTGCATGAGACGCACAGTCCGGCCGAACGGACTCATCGGCTAAAAGCTTTCGGCGATTGAAATGGTTACTGGGTGACAGTTCAACGGGAACAGATTCGTTCCATCTGTTGACGTTTACGAGTTACGCGGACAAAAGATCTATCGTATCTATTAGGTTGATTTTTAGGGTTCCGTAGCCAAATGGCAAAAAACGGAACCCTTATAGATTCGTCAAGTCTGTCTGTCTGTCTGTCTGTCTGTCTGTCTGTCTGTCTGTCTGTCTGTCTGTCCGTCCGTATGTCACAGCCAATTATTTCCGAAACTATAAGAGCTATACTGTCGAAATTTGGTCAGTCGATGTATTCTGTGAACCGCATTAAGATTTTTACATAAAAATAGAAAAAAAAAACAATACATTTGGGGGTCCCCATACTTGGAACTGAAACTCAAATTTTTTTTTTTCATCGAACCTATCCGTGTGGGGTATCTATGAATAGGTGTTCAAAAATGATGTTGAGGTTTCTAATATCATTTTTTTCTAAACTGAATAGTTTGCGCGAGAGACACTTCCAAAGTGGAAAAATGTGTGTCCCCCCCCCTCTAACTTCTAAAATAAGAGAGTGATAAAACTAAAAAAAATATATGTTGTACATTACCATGCAAACTACCAACGAAAATTGGTTAGAACGAGATCTAGTGAGTAGTTTTTTTTTAATACGTCATAAATCGTAACACGCAATTTACCTTTCATCCAAACAATATACTAGTATAAAAACATCGATGAAAGTTACAACGAACTACAAGAACTTTTATATGATGTTACTTGCTGATACGGAACCCTTCATGGGCGAGTCCGACTCGCACTTGGCCGCTTTTTTTATCGTTGAATAGTACCTGTGTATGATGTTAAATACGGTAATATGTACTTACGGTAGATAGTAATTTGAAGTTGATGACGAAACGAGCAAAGAGAATATCATGTTTTGTTTTTTTTGTTTTTTAAAGGCTGTTTTAAACAATTCAATCGACAATAATCCTTACTAATATTATAAATGCGAAAGTAACTCTGTCTGTCTGTTACGCTTTCACGCCTAAACCACAGAACCGATTTTAATGAAATTTGGTATGAAGATAGAACTGATCTTGGGAAAGACATACTTTTTACCGCGAAAACCGACATACACGCAGGCGAAAGATAGTTTTCTATAAATCTTCTTTAAATTTACTAAACAATAAATTTTATAATTTTCATGCAGTATATTAATTCTGCTAATAATGTACCTCCTAGTTACTCCTAGCTCCTACCTACTCGTATACACACCCTTTCATTCTCTTTCATTTACATTTGATGACTTGACTGGACTGTTGGCCTAGTGGTTTAAGCGGTCGCCACACTGCTTTCTACTTCGCCATGTCATGGGTTCAAATCCTACGTGGGAAAACAATTTGTGTGCTTCATTGCTGTTTTGAGTCTGGGTGTTCTTTGTGTCCGTTTCATTTATGTTTGTAAAGTTGCCCGCGAAACAGGATTCATATAACTAATGCCGGAGTTGTCTTTTGTCTTTTAACAAGGTGCATCAGCACAATTACTAGGAATTGGTATTTAGTCCTCAATATTACAAGGGAACAAAAATCTCGTTTTTAATATAAACAATTCAAATAAACATATCATTCACAAGATCGATTACCACTACTCTTAACCATTTATTTTGACTTATGTGACCTTTTTGGTAGTGCCAATGAAACCAATTGAATTCGAGTTGGCCTGTGAAAGCGTTGTGCGGTTACCGATCGATCCTCCCACACTAAAAAGGTTGGCTAGTTAATACCTTTTACACGACCTTTGACTTTTAAAACCTTGAAACTAATTTAACGAGTTAGTAAGACTTTTTTATATACATATTTGGATAATAAAATAAATTAAATTAACGTACACTTTGCATATAGACCAGGGTAGAAGCCTCTTAAAATAACAAAAAGTGAATTTAAATTATAGTAGAATGAAACCCATTCGAAAAAGAGGAGAATAGTATAAAAAATAAAAGAGAAATAAATTACGGGCGATCTGAGGTCGGGAAGGGGCTGAGGGGGGGGTTTTAAGGGAAAAAAATGGCTTATCTCGATTTCCGGCAAAACTACAAGTCCTATGGAAAAAAGTTAAATGGCAAAGTTGTAGTAATAAAAATATCTACATCTTTTGCATTTACACTTTTTTCAGATAACCTCAAATTTTATGTGAAAAATTCAAAAAACCAGGTTTTTGGTTTTTTATTTATATATTTTACAAATAAAATAATTTTTTAACGAAATTTTGTGAAAACTTAGCTTTTCATGTCCTGAATATACCGTAATTTATTTGATTTGAAATATCTATTTTTTCACCTAATTTTGACTGAATATGGAAAAAAAACCCTAATTTTCAATCGAAAATTCATCCGTCAAAATATCAACGTTGTTCACAAAAATTGGGTGTCTTCTATTCGATGAAATCTCTACTTTCCGATGGTGTAAATATATATATATTACCATAGTAAATCTTCTCAGAAAATGCAAAAAATGAAAAAACTCGAATTCGGTTTTTTTTAATCGTTATTGAGATATTTATTAAAACTTACACTTTCATCACTCGAAAAACGTAAGATTGCATGTTACAATAATAAACAAAGATATTGCAAATTGAAATATACTACTATTAATTAACAAACAAATAAATAATAAAGTGAATATTTAATAAAACATCTATAATATTTATGAGAAAGTTATAGAATCTTCTATAAATTATATGTGTATAATAATAATAAAAAGATTTATTGCAATTACAATAAGAAGATAGATATAAAATCATAATAAACCTCACTGTTTTTTTAAACATAAAAGTAAAATACAATTGTTTTACTTTTTTTATCAACAACCCATTATGCGTGTGTTAAGTATTTTTAAGCCGTCCCAAGGCCTTCAACTAAGCTTTATTCCATGATAACAACCGGTACCAACTGCGTAACGGAGACGCACATGGTATCATGCCACTAACGGTCACCCATCTGGTACAGAAAGCCCCCGCCGTTGCTTACCCTCGGTGATTGTCTCCGAGGGTAAGCAACTCCAATCAATAATAGCTTGTCTATGAGCGCCTCACTTTAGCGTTTTATTTTAGGTAGCTTTAATATACTATTTAAAATTAAATGTGTAAAAAAATAAGATCTTATCTTCTCTGACAGTTATCACTAATATTATTGCGTGTGTGATTTTTTTAAATTTATAACGCATAACAATTCATTGTGATAAAAGTAAACTGAATGTACTGAACTGAAAGTAAAAAAATATAGTTGATACAAAATAAAATATCTTGTTGAACAAGATATTTGATACATCTGTTGCGGAGATCAATAGTAGCTGTGTAGGAACAGTTACTGAATAATAATAAATATTTCGGGCATCTTACACACAACGCCATCTAGTTCCAAACCAAGCAAAGCTTGTATTATGGGTCCTAGACAACTGATATAAATACATATAAGAATATGCTTTTGTTTGTACATACATACATTATATACATAGTAAACTCCCAATCTGCAAACTATTTTAATTATAAATAAATAATAATAATGATGATTTGCGCAAGACGGCTGGCAGGAGCTGGATGCGAGTCGCCGAGGATCGAACTGAGTGGCGTGCAATTGGAGAGGCCTATGTCCAGCAGTGGACTGCGATAGGCTGATGATGATGATGATGATGAAATAATAATAATAAATGAAGGACTTCAAGCTACTCCTGAACGTCTATCAACTTTTATTGTTTTTAAATTATATAAAAATTGACAGGATCATAGAAAAAACTAATATGATCTGCTTGCCTGCCGTCTCTACTCACTAAGACCTTAGAACTGTGTTTGTCTCGTAGTCCTATCAAGAAAATTGGTTCCAGTAAGCTTTTGATACGACAACTACTAGACATTGCTCTTTTAAAGCAATTTGTACTTTTGAAATAATATCGATGTTGCATTTGTTAATAATGTGGTTTTAGTTTATGTGAAATGCTAATGCTAACAAAACTGCATTGCTTATAGTATAATAAACAAGTTTGAAATTATATCAAGCGGTCTTCTAATTCCGTGTGGTCCGTGTGGTGACGGATTAAGAATACAGAGTGTCACCACCCTTAATCATCCCACGCGGGTGTCGTAAAAGGTGAACAAGGGATAAACTACGCAACTACAACATCAATGCAAAGAGAAGGAAAACTTGAGACCAACCCTATACCAACCCGTGTGGCCAGCGTATGGTATAGTAGGCCAAAACCTCCTTTCTAAGGAGAGGCCTATGTCCAGTAGTGGACTGTTATAGGCTGTTAATTCATATTCATTTTAAAATACTTGCGTATAGAAATTCTCATAAAAAAATTAAAATATGAATAAAATATCATTTTAAAATATTTAATTTGATTAAATTGAGTTCCTAAATGGGTGACCGTTTGCGGCATGATAATGTAGAGTATCCGCTGACGCATGTAGTTTGTAGTTAATTTATTAATTAGCGCGCAGCAAGCCTCAGTAGTCCCGTAACCACCTACAGGTACATTTGTACTGTACACACACTCTACAGACGCGTGTACTTAGAATATTCTAAGTGTATTAATTGTAATTTATTTTGGAGTAATTAAAAGACTTTAGTGTTCTTCAACGTTTTAAATTATCTCTCGACACACTTTCCTTTTAACATCGCACACAAATATTAAAATAACATTAGCGTTTTCATGATTCGGACGTCGCTTTTAGCTATCGGTCTTGGTTGTTATCATAAGATAAGAGCCGTGAAGTTTAGCTGGAGGCTATCGGGCGGCTTAAAAACATTCAACGACAAGATTACATACCCATAACGCTGTATTGCCAGTCCCCAAACCCAGTAGGGATGTATGACCTTTACCCTCTCCTGTGAGAAGATCCGAGCTTAGCAGTGGGACATTATGGGTTGTTGATGATAAAGAATACCGTTAATGTTCTAAAAAAGCGAGTAGTCATTACTTATAGACATGCTAAAAAAAACTACGATATGATTGATGT
This sequence comes from Phragmatobia fuliginosa, assembly GCA_932526445.1. Classification (NCBI taxonomy): domain Eukaryota; kingdom Metazoa; phylum Arthropoda; class Insecta; order Lepidoptera; family Erebidae; genus Phragmatobia; species Phragmatobia fuliginosa. The sequence goes on from OW052061.1 coordinate 20,905,791, forward strand.
ACCAGCTGGGTGCTCGATTAAACTTACAGTTTTATGTGAATTTATGTTTTATGTGGCTAAGAATTTTTCAACCAATCATTGGGTAAAGCAAAGTATTTCTAGTGGCCATTACTTAAATAAGTTTGTAATAGTATCTTAGTCAAAAATTCAAAATGGAACTGACACATGAGTGATGGTTGGATTAACAAGATTTTTTATGACATTGAAAAAGATAAAATGTACAAAAACAATAACGAGGAAAAGTGGCGTGCTCGTTTAGAGATGTCTCTTGTAAGGAACCTTGTCATAAACTGTTTTTTTTTTATTTCAAAGCCTGACAAGGTGACTCTGTTCTGTCTAATAGAAAGCATAAGTAGAATTTAGAGTAGTGATGGATCACCATATTCACTGCGAATGTAGACAGTATAGCGACGCACACTGTCGGCCTCATTCACGCCCCGCTTATAGGACCCGGGATCACAATGTCTGGTCGTGATCACAGTAAACTGGTCGTGAGTTAAAGTTTTTATCAACTCCTCATAGGAATGAATAGCCGAGCTGTTTAGTTCTAGCACGTTTTTCTAAAAAACACACAAAAGTAGTATTTAATTGTACTCAACATACAAAAATAATTTTACTAAAACAGTCCTAAATATAAACAAGTAAAATAAAAATTTGATAAACCCCAGACTGATGAGACCGATTTTCATCAAACATAGCTAAGAGCACTATCGACTAATTCACCTTTCAAACAAAAAAATTAAATTCAAAATCGGTTCATCCGTTCGGGACACGCCACGGACAGACACGTCGTTTTTGCGTTGGGGGTTAAAACACAAAGAAATCGCAATTTTAATATTATTTTTATCGCATCTGAGTGCGAGATGGAGGTAATTATAAGTGAGATCCATTGAGGCAGTTAACGACGCGATCATTGAGTTAACGCGCTGGTAATTTGCGGTTATTACTCGCATTACAAATGTCTTACGAGCTACTCCGGTTAATATCACATTCATTGTCTCATTAATGTCAATAAAATGAATTCTAAAATTTTTTATCTAATTAAAATCTATAACTGAATATGTATATATCTACCTACTTTGGTGATGTAGTGGTTAACGCACGCAACTGCAAATCTAGAGGTCTCGTATTTGATTCTCGGGTCGGCAAGAAAAGTGTTGTTGGGATTATTTTTAAAAGAAATTCCTTATATCTAACCCTAAATATGGAAGTGGGTAGGGTGTGTTACCTCCATGCCTCGGTGAACAGGTTAGGCAGTCAGTCCCGGTTGTCACAAACATCTATTGCAATTGTTAGTAGGATTCGAATTCGATTTGTCCTCAGTGTTACGGAGGTCCGATGCCAGTCGCTCCGTAGAAAAACTGATATTCAGGTATAATCGGTTGAACTAGTTGCCAACACCAAAATATATTCTTAGGAAAGAGAACAAGAAGATATTAGAGCATTCCAGTCTCTGTTATTTATTGAAATTTTGCAATACACACACACACACACATACACTATCTACATATTTAAATATAATATTTTGATTATATTTATATTGCAAAATTAAATATTTAGCAGATATTTTTGACTGCAATTTTTTTCTTCAAAGGTCTCTAAAGTCTCCACTCTACCTAATAAATTCGTAATACTTAAATAAACAAATTTTGCAACAACATAGTTTTAGTATCCATCATCATCAACAGCCTTTAACATTCCACTGCTGGACTGGTAAAGGGTGTTGATGATGGATACTAAAACTATATTGTTGCAAAATTTATGTTTATTTAAGTATTTAGTATAGAAATACAGTATTACAGCCTCACACATATTTAAGCAAAAACTGCTCATTTAAGATTAATAAACTTTCAATATTGAGTTAATTTCAATACAACATTAAACTAAAGTATTAGTAGTAATTAAAGTATAATAACAGAATACATAATAGTATAATAAAATTTCTGTTAGCAAAGTAAAAAAGCAGTTGGTAAAATGAGGTATCAAAGATCGCAAAGTGTAATAAATACATTTTTTTTTTCTTTTTTTTTTCGTAGGTAGGTGTGAAAAAGTTAGCACATATTAGTGAAAAGCTCCTAATTTATTTAAATTTATTACAAGTAAATAAAGTAATTTACGATATAATTTCTATAAAAACTTACAGTTACTATCTTGAGTACAAGTATACATGTTGAGTTAAGTGTATAAGCCACCTGCCAGCTTATTTATATTACTTCACTGTTTAACAACAAATTTGAAACTTTATAATTTTTAAACAATGCCTCAACTCACCGATATCGAAGCAGCACAGAGTAGTCTGGAGGATAGTTTTTCTAAGAGGATGGCTCAACTGGAGGCTCAGCTGCATTCGGGATCAAACTCAAAGGAAACTGTTGCGCGCGTCTCTGAGGAGTTCAGGGCGTTCCGGGAGCTGATGTTTACCATGTTGGGTATGCTTCGCAAGCAAATTAGCGAGTGTGCCAGAATGGTGGATGTAATGGAGACCCGCCATAGACGCAAGGCCCTTATCTTTCTCGGAGTGCCTGAGACAACCGGGGAGGACTGCAGCAAAACCTTGACTGGTATTCTTGATCGGAAGATGGGTCTCAAGGATGTGACAATAGCAAGCATCAAGACCTGTCACCGCATTGGCACACCATCCAAGGAACGCCATCGCCCAATGCTCGTCAGATTTTCTACATCGGAGGTTCGGTAGGATCCGGTATTACGGTAAGAGAGTTTCTAACTAGGACTCGTCAGGCAACTTTCAGTATGGCCCGCCAACATTTCGGCGTTGAGGCCTGCTGGACTCAAGACGGCACTATAATTATCAAATCAGCCGACAATAGTCGCCATAAAATAACGTCTTCAGACGAACTGGAACCCCTTATTGCCAAATATCCGAAGACAACATCCCCATCCAAAACGAGTTCGAGTGCGGCCACCAAAAGTTTGAGGAGACTATAATTACGTGTATTACAGAACAGTTACCACTTATCACCACTTAAAGTAATCCCATACTATGAGTGAGCACTTTATTAATCAGTTAGTTGTTTTCAAAACACAAGCGCACGGAGTTTTTGTATTGTTTGTTTACTTAAAAACTGTCTTCATTTGTGACAACAATATGTAATGTCATTTATTTTCAAGATACCCTTTTTCTTTTTTATTTCTTAGTAGTCGGTCAAAACATGCAAGGTAGTTATAAAATATTTTTATAATCGCTTCTTAAAATTTTCTTTTTTTTATTTATTTTTTTAATGCTTTCTTGTGTTATTCTGTTTACCTCATTTGAAACATTTTGGATGCAAAGTAATTTATTTTTAAATGTTCTAGTGTCACAAACCGATCTGTATATATGCTGTACATTAATTTTGTGTGTGTCTGCTGGCGGGTGGTGTGGAAATACTAACGGCCAACTTCAGCAACATTAAGGTTACTTTATTTTAATTCTTATTATTTGCATATATGATTATTACTTATTTTACATAAATTATATAGTTATTTATATATTTTTATATTTTTTAACACACACTTATGAGCGATGATGATGACATGTACTTTTCTGCTAATGACACGTTAGAAGATGCTACTTATAGCTCCTTGACGGAGACACTCGGTGATCAATTACGACAAACATTTTCTGTTCAATCTCGTCCTCTTCTTAATGTCTGCCATATAAATGCACAAAATATCCCAAGCCATTATAGTGATCTAACCGAGACGTTTTCTGACAATAACGTTCATGGCATCCTGATCTCGGAGACTTGGCTCAAGCCCCACCTACCCTCCACCTTTTATCCTCTTTCCGGTTTCATACTTATCCGTAATGACCGTTTGGATAGAAGAGGCGGCGGTGTCGCCATCTATTTACGTAGCTTTCTACCCTATAAAATTCTCGCCTCTTCCTCTTCCGACTCTTCCAATGGCGTGGAATACCTATTCCTCGAGGTTTGTGTCAAGGGAGTTAACGTTATTCTAGGTGTAGTCTACTGCCCCCCAAATATTAACTACTTCTCTAGTCTGGAAACAGTGCTGGAATCTTTAGGGTCGGAACATTCACATCACATCATCATGGGAGATCTCAACACCAACCTCCTAGCCCTAAACTCTCCTCGTACACGCAATCTCCTTCAGATCATCCAAGCAACTAGTCTCCACATCCTGCCCCTTCAAGCCACTCACCATAACTTAGACTACCAGGACACCTGGCTAGATGTTATGCTCACCTCTGCCCCGCACCTTGTCCCTTCCCACGGACAACTCCTAGCCCCTGGTTTTTCCCATCACGATTTGATCTTCCTTTCTTACATCCTAAAACCTCCCAAACCTCCTCCTAAATTCCTTCATATTCGAAGTTTCCGCCAGTTGGATTTTGAAAGGTTACAAGTTGATGCTGCTAAGATGGATTGGGTGGATATGACAGCCGCTACTGACGTGGATAACAAGGTCCATATATTTAACGAAGCCATAATAAAATTATACGACAAACACGCTCCTATTAGGAGAGTGAAAGTAAAGCGTGCTCCGGCTCCGTGGATGTCAGAGGAGGTCCGGACTGCCATGCGACGAAGGGACCAGTCCTTTATTCGCTTCAAAAAAGACCGCTGCGAAGAAAAATGGAACATTTATAAAGCCGCCAGAAACCGGTGCAATCAGGTGATACGCAACGCCAAACGCCGACATATACTCCAAAACATAGAGTCATCTTCTTCGTCCAATATCTGGAAGTTTCTTGCTACTCTAGGGATAGGTAGGCGACAACACCCAGAGTTCGATCATAAAATTGGTTTGAATGATATCAACCAACATTTCTCATCCACAGCTACGCTGGATCTTCAAACTAAGTTTCAAACACTAGATTACATATCTGGTCTCACCAGTCCCACGACTGAATCATTTGTATTTTCTCCAGTGTCTCCTGAGGATATCAGAAAGATCATAATATCTATCCGTTCCAATGCTACGGGATGTGACGGTATCAGTCGTCGCATGATTGTCAATATCCTAGACTGTATTCTTTACTTTACTTTACTTTACTTTTTTTTAAAGACAACTCCCGCATTAGGAATATAAATTCCTGTGTCGCGGGGGACTTTACAAACATACAAGAAACGGACACAAAGAACACCCTGACTCAGAACAACAAATTGTGAATTACACAAAGTGTTATCCTACGTGGGATTTGAACCCACGACACTTGGCGTAGTAGGAAGCGGCGTGGCGACCGCTTAAGCCACTAGGCCAACCGTGCAGTCATTCTCCCAGTAATTACTCACATAGTCAATTTCTCCCTAGATTCCGGTACTTTTCCCTCCCTGTGGCGCAAGGCTTACATTGTTCCCCTTCCAAAAAATAGTAATCCTTCACTCCCTGAACATTTCCGACCTATTTCCATACTTCCCTTCCTATCTAAAGTTCTCGAGACCTGTGTATTTAAACAACTCTCGGAGTTTGTATACAAAAACCAACTTTTAAGCCCTCTGCAATCTGGCTTCAGGCCCGGTCACAGCACAGTTACCGCTCTCCTGAAAGTGATTGGCGATATAAGGAAGGGCATGGAAGACACCAAAGTCACTGTTTTAGTCTTAGTCGACTTCTCTAATGCCTTCAATACCGTCAATCACGAAATCCTGTTATCCATCCTTAAATATCTTATGGTTCCTTCTGAGACACTGGAATGGTTCTCCTCTTATCTTCGGGGACGACAGCAGTGCGTTCGTGTTGATGACTTATCATCAAGTTGGTGTGACCTCTGCACTGGCGTCCCACAAGGCGGAATTTTATCTCCTCTATTATTTTCAATATTTATCAACCTCATAACTCAACAACTTCAGTGTGCGTATCACTTGTATGCTGATGATCTGCAGCTGTATTCACAGACAAGAGTGGATGACGTAACGCAGGCCATTAACGAAGTCAACAAGGACCTTGAGCTCATAAAATCCTGGTCAATGAGATTTGGACTGTCAGTTAACCCAACTAAATGCCAGGCAGTCATAGTTGGCAGTAAACGTATTTTAAGCAGATTGGATACCAGTTCTATCCCGTCAATTTATTTTAACGGTGTAGTCATTCCACTCAGCCCTGCAGTAAAAGACCTGGGCTTGCTTATCGATTCAACCCTCGATTGGCGAGCTCAGATCAGTAGCGTGAGTAAAAAAAGTCACTGGAAACCTGCGAACATTATACCGTCTCAAAAACTTCCTGCCTCCTAAAACTAAAATTACACTCATGCAGTCCTTAATAATTCCTATAATCGACTATGGTGATGTGTGTTACTTCGACCTGAATGCAGACCTCCTTAATAAACTTGACCGCCTTCTCAATAACTGCATTCGATTCATTTTCAATCTTCGAAAGTATGACCATGTGTCTGCTTTGCGTTCCCAGTTACAATGGTTACCTATTCGCCAAAGGCGCAATCAGCGAGCGCTCACCGCTCTATTTTCATTTCTTAATTCACCATCCTTACCTACTTACCTTGCTCCGTACCTCCGTTACCTGTGCTCTAACCACGATAGAAATCTTCGATCAGTTAATAATCTGCTCCTCTCATGTCCCTCTCATAGCTCTGATTTCGTGAACCGTTCGTTCTTTGTTCAGGCAGTACTACTCTGGAATGCGCTCCCGCTCGAAGTCAGGATGTCCACCAACAGATTTACGTTCAAAAGGAAAGTACACGATCTTTTTCTCAATGAACTGGCAGAACTATCTAACCCATAGTAAATCGTATTGCTAGCATCTACAGTGTATAAATATGATACATATGTGTATGTCTATCTGTATAATTTATATATATGTTTGTATTCCTATGTAAGTATTTGTATGTATGTATATGTATGTGGATTGGTGTATATATGTGTATGTGTATGTATGTATATATGTATGTGTTGTATGGATATGTTGTGAACTGTGAGAATTATTATTGAACACATCATATGTAACCTCTGTGCACCTACCTCATAAGATTTCTGCACCACCCGAAGGTTGACTGGTAGAGAATGCCTTGGGCATTAAGTCCGCCGATGTACAAATTTAGTGCATAAAGTTAATAAATAAATAAATAAATAAATAAAATAAAAAATAACTCCATGCCTACTAAAATTTAAAAACATAAAGCTACTTTGCTAGCTTTAGTAGTATATTAAGTTAGAATTCCAACTTCTTCACTGGTCAAATAAGCTGTGGAAATCACACAAATGTCCCATCAAAATCGTGTTAAAGTGAAGTCAAAAATTTAAACCTTATTTAAATATTATAGCCATATTATTAAAATAGTTCACGGCATGTATAAACTTTCTTACAGAATCAATTAACAACACCAAGATAACATGTGTTAGACACTGAAGATGAACCACTCGCCACAAGAAGTTTACTATTGAACAAGCCGGCGAAAGATTCTCTCAACAATGCTCTCTTAGTTGTTCTCTGGCTTAAACTATCAAGCTTGTCTGACGTAACTACTGTAGATGATAGGTATATAAACAAGTCTCTTAAAGATATGATGTGGTTTTGAGTATTACTCCAAATTAAATAGAATTTGTTACAACCTCTGAGAATACAATTAAGGGTATAATGGAGGGAAATGTTAGATTTAAGATTTAGATCTAGAATACAATGCTGTAACACACTGTACGAGTTCAGGTGGTTTGTAACCAGTTAGACAATTTAAGTATAAACTCTTAGTAACCATAGGTGCTCCCGGTGGGCAAATGAGTAGATAGTAGTACAACATTTAGTCTTCAACAAAACGGTAAACAAGAGTAGTTCAGACCCCGGTAGTCTCCTGAGACAAATCTCGGTAGTTGAAGAAAAATAAATGAACAATCACTGTAAACCTATTTGCATCATGTTTTATGAAGCCTGTATATGGAATTAGAGTTTGAATAACGCAATTAAAACAAACCAAAAGTATTTTAATTGTTGAACAGATAGCTCACAGAATTGATTACTTAATTTTATGACGTACTATTTTAATAAAATTCAATAAAACTTTTAAAAAACTGTAGATATCTATCGAATAGTTAAATATAAAAGATGTTTGGTAGTGGTACTGTTTTCTATTCAATCGATTTTGATGCGCTCTAAATTGAAGCTCGTGCAAGCAGTAATGAAATACTAGCCGAGTTCGCGGTTTTATATGCACTTAATCAAGTTTAGAGTGGAATTTTGAGTTATATTACATTTTATATAGTACTAGGGTTAGATATTTCAATGAAATGTTGGATAAATGTTCAATGATTCCACAGTTGCTTTGAAGAGATAGGGATATTACTTTGATGTTACTCCTTGATAAATAAATTCAATCATTTTTTTTTAATTCTTTTAAATTTATTTTCTTATCTTATCTTTTAAATGTATATTTTAGTCGAGGTCAGCACTTAGCCTAGGTTCGATAAGTATATCGATTCAGGTAAGGCAAAAGAATGAGATAAATTGGAACTACAGAAATGTATATAACAAGAAAGAGTAGAGGGAAGTAAGAAATTCTCTGAGAGCCGAGGTTAAAGAAAATGGAGTCGCAGACCCATACTAAGGTTTAAATGTGATGCTCATGAAAGAAAACAACATTCCAGATATATAACTATACATTGAACGTCTGCGGTTTTATAAGAGCCTAGTTTGTTTTCAATGAAATAGAAGAATATAAAAAAAATAGAAATTTTATAAATTATTACAGGTAATGTGTTATTTCAAAGAGTTACCTTAATACTCGGATTGTTCATCAAATATTTATATCAATTTGGGTACTAAATGCGAAAGTATGTGATGATATGAGAGCTGAAGAAAATGTCGAGTACCTTAATTCTAAACATTGCTCATCATAATTCCTGTCAATTATGCTCCTGCAGAAAAAACGTTATACATGCTAATTCACGAGTTAATAATTTTAAAAATGTTAAAAATTTAATGTTAAAGTTATTCCAAGTAAAAATTCTTTTTGCATTGGAATGGGCGTAGCTTACAGGTGGTCCCATCCACCATATCGAGATCTGATGATGGGATCCCAAGGAAATCGAGGGAACTCCTCAAATATCATAGGCACAAATCGCGACATTGTGCCTATGATATTTGAGTGATCTCGATATGGTGGATGGGACCACCTGTAAGCTACGCCCATTCCAATGCAAAAAGAATTTTTGAAATCGGTTCATAAATGACGAAATTATCGCTGAACATACATAAAATTAAAATAAAAAAAAGATTCCGACGAATTGAGAACCTCCTCCTTTTTTTTTAAGTCGTTTAAAAATAAGATTTCACCCAAATGCTGACAAGTCTTGATTTAGCAATTTGCTTGATTACCAATTATAGTTATTTACACAATTTATTCGTTTTTCTTCTTTATTTCTATAAAAATAAAAACATCACAAACACGTTCCAAGCTAATTCGTAAATTATTCAATTACAAAACAAATTCCACGCGCATATTTCTCTGCTTCAAGTTTTCTAGAAAATGAAGTTAATTGTTTTAAAAAAGTTGTGGCTGCAAGCGGCACCGGCGGCCTGCGGTTCAGCCAATCTGCTTGAACGTCTGCGGTTTTATAAGAGCCTAGTTTGTTTACAAGTGGAAATAAACTATTAAATTTTACTGGAAACTCGTTTGGTAAATTTTACTTTCAAAGTACCTACTTATTAAGTAACACAGGTACAATTTCTCAACGAAATGTTGTTCTTTATGAACTTCAAACTTCAGTACGACGACCGATATGTTATATGGTATTCATGAATATGTGTGTATAAATTGTGCTAAATAACTTTATAATGGGTATCAAATCTTAATGAGCTTTAATGATAATCAGGGATTATCCCTAACATAGACAAAATATTTTTTACTACAAAGAATGATAATATGGGTAAACTCACATTTAATAACTGCAAAATAATTACGTAAATTAAAAAATGTACTAAGTTAAGACAAACTATATACCTACTAAAATGAAATGCAAACTTAGTTGGCAATAAAGATTCTGGAATAACTGAAAACAGACGTTATTACTTCGGTTTTGTTTGGTCATGCTTCGGTATGTGGGTTATGTTTTTTTTCTATATCTGAGACATAAATCGAGTTATGTTGAATAAAGAAACGCTTGAAGTAATACTTAGAACTATAATAATAATTCGCCTTCGATCCTGTCCGAGTTCAGAATTCACATTTATTCAATGATACATACGTTCATCTTTACAAAATCGTCTGTTTTAGAATTTTGCAACTTTTTTGAGGTCAACACTTTTTATTTTAAAAGCCTTTATTTTTATTTATTTGTGTTAAATGTAGTTATTGAAATTTGACCTACTTCCCGGTTGTCGATCGAGTTGTAATTTCGTTTTAGTGAAATATTATGATCACATGCAACTGATGTGAGGCTGGAGCAAAAAAGTAGCTAGGAGGGAATTATTCACGATATACGGAGAAACTACTAATCCTGAATCGTGATAGAGAAATTCTCGCGACGATTAGCATACATACAACATCCCAACATCAACTGACAAGAAGACTGAAGACAAACAAAGCAACAGACAGAGTTATTTTCGTAGTTTTCTATTTCTTACTGATGGTATTTTTCTTCGAAGTTATTCAAAACTTAATACTTTTAAAGAACTCCTAAATGATGCTAAAACCATATTTTGCTAAATGCTATAGCATAAATATATTTGTAAAAATACTTTAAGAATTGAAAAAATAAAGTAATGGAAACAGTCAAGTGACTAATCCTCTGCTCGAAAATAGAATCTTTCAATAAACAGGCATAGACACTTTTCTTTATAACTTATTACTTGTTTATTTTTTAGGGTTCGGTAGTTCATGACTCGGAACCCTTTTAGATTCGTCATGTCCGTCCTTTCGTCCGTCCGTCCGTCCGACCTACAGCCCAAACGAAAGATGAAACTTTGCATGAATTATTGTTACGACAACAAAGTGCTATACTAGAATTACGAACATTATTTTTATTTGGAGTAAAGTGGGGACGATTATTTTTTCCTTGCGTCTACCCATCATCTGAGGTATCATTGAATAGGCCCTTTAAAAACATTGTGAGGTTTCTAAAACCATTTTTCGATTTAGGTTTAGGTATCCGTTTGCGATGTGATTGCGATGTCCGTGTGGTGACGGATTAAGAATACAAAGTGTCACCACCCCTATTCATTCCATGGGTGTCGTAAGAGGCGACTAAAGGAACAAAATAAGCAGCTAACATCACTGCCAAGAGAAGGAAAACTTGAAACAAACCCTTTGCCAACCCGTCTGGCCAGCGTGGTATAGTAGGCCAAAACCTCCTTTCAAAGGAGAGGCCTATGTCCAGCAGTGGACTGTTAAAGGCTGTTGATGATGATTGATGATCCGTTTGCGAGGTATTAAACTTTAAAGCGTATTTTTTTGCCTCCTTCCCATTTAAAGCTAAACGGCTGGCTCAAAAAATCTGTCAAAACTCAAAATAGTAGTCCTTATATTGAAATTTCAAATAAAATTATAGCAATTTTGCCAACTTTTTTATTTCAGGAGTTATAGGGCCCTAACTTGTAAAATGCACTCACTTGGAAAACTTCATGCAAAAACAAAGGAGAATAATAAGTAAACATAACCATTTTTAATCTACCTAACATTATGGGTGACTACGGAACCCTAGTCTATGCGTGGCCTGACACGCACTTGAAACATTTTTAAGACACAGCCTTATCTAAAAGACATGATGAAAACGTGAGATACAACGTTAAAAAATCCATTAGTCTCCAAAAGTATAAACAATATTTCCAGTAACTCAGACATCTTAAATTCAAGGGAACACTCTCATACTACGTGACTAATTTATAATGCTTTATTTTTCTTCAAATGGGTGATGAGCCGTGGTATAAGTCAATACCCTCCCGCTTTCCTATCCAATTTTCAAATAGTAATTCATTTACATACATACATGGTTTTAAATCATTTCTTCTAAACAGTATCGTTGTTCGATGCTTTTAAAATGACTTTACTCTGTCTGATGGAAAGCATAAGCAGAATCATAGAGTAGTAATCACCATCCTCATTGTGAACGCAGCCAAAACACCATGGTAACCTACACTATATCGGCCTATTGGGAAACATCAGCATTATTAGGCCTCATATATAAATATATTTATTCATAAATATATTTATATGATCTTATATATATATATATATATATATATATTCTCCGTGTGGTGACGGATTAAGAATACAGAGTGTCACCACCCCTATTCATCCCGTGGGTGAAGTAAAAGGCGACTAAGGGATAAACTACGCAAGACAACTTCAATGCAAAGAGAAGGAAAACTTGAAACCAACCCTATACCAACTTGTCTTACCAGCGTGGTATAGTAGGTTTCAAGGAGAGGCCTATGTCCAGCAGTTGACTGTTAAAGGCTGTTGATGACATATAAATATACGCATTAGTTAAGGCTAGGCTTTTGATTGAACTTCTAATTAAACTAATTGGTGGCGACAAAAATATATTATTATAATAATGTAATTATTACTTTACGTACCACAAAACATCATCAAGTAACATCAAATCAAATGTAGGCAGGTTTTGTTAGCACAGTAATAAGAATAAAACTTGAAAAATAGCCATAAATAATGCTTAAACCCGTAGCTTAAGTATGTAACCTAACAATATACCCGAAAAACATTATCACTATACCTTTCCCACATGGTGCCACCTTGTAATATTAATATCGTGTAATTTAATATTAAAACATTCAAAAGCCAACCTTATCTAATAAACAGCAAGGCTGAAAATCCTGAAAAAGTAATCCTTGTATGGTCCAAGTAAAAACCCGAAGTGATTACAACGTATTTTGTAGTCTTTATTTAATGATGTTTATGATAATTTATATGCACATTTTTATAAATTTGTACAAAATACTGTGCTGCCAAACTCTCCCAGCGAGAGGGCTCTATATTGCATCTATTCATGTGAGGCTTCAGAACATCTTTATGTCTAAGGAGTTGTCCGCCATGCTTTCGCTTGCCCTCCTCTAAAAAATGCGCTTCGTCACTCTCTCTACCGCCATTCGTGATACGTGACCACACCACCGTAGTTGACGACGCATCGATTATGCCTCAATGCCACTAACTTCTTAGAACTTCGGCATTACGCACCCGATCAGACTATCTGATCTTAGAATTCAATTTCTAAAGGATTTCTGAAGAGAAGCATTACAGACAGTAGTGTTTTCAATGTGTTGGTGTTATGCTCAATTGATCAACACAGTTTGATCATCTCTATAAATATACTTTGTATGTTTATAGAGATGTGTGTGTGTGTGTGTGTGTGTGACCTTAGGTGAGTTGTGTGACCAAGACCAATTGACTGCACAGCTGGCCTAGAAGATCTAGGGGTCGTGACGCCGTTTTCTACTGTACCAAGTATTGTGGGCTCAAATCCCCTATATGGAATAACATTTTGTGTGATCCACAAATTGTTGTTCTGAGTCTGGGTGTACTTTGAAGAAAAATCATTAAGAAAAGAAGAAAGTACAATAGTACAAACAGATATAAATTCATACAAATAACGTGTACCAGATAATGTTAGCACTTATATAAGAAACATAAATCTAACACTATCATGTGTCATGTAAATAGTTTAATCCCGCTAATCTCTTAAATTTTCCACCATTTCAAGGTGGTGCTCTGTTGCCGCAAGATCGGTGTACAGTTTCCTGCAGGTTACTTATGGGATACAGTGCTGATGCTCGTACCACGATAATACACTTTAGTGTTTAAATGTACGAATACATTAATAAAACAGTTTGGATGGCTTTAATATTAATTTAAAGCATACACCACTTTTCAAATCAAATCAAATCAAATCAAAACCATTTTATTTCAAATAAACCATACAACGGCACTTTTGAAACGTCAAGTAGTCAGTCAGTAGTCAGTCGTCTGTTCCAATTCGTAGATCCTATGGAGAAGAACAGACAAGAAACTCCATGGACACTCTTTTCCAACATTGTTTTTACAATTTTTGGTTACATTGTTTAAGGCATTTTATTAAATGTAAGGACAATGTAACGATGCTGATATTTACACATGTAGTGTTCAAAAACAATTAAACAATAAATAGAAGTTGTGAGATGACCAGCCCCGACTGGCGGCGCCCGTATCACGATCATGACCCATGCACCAGCCATCGTCCAGTTCAACCATATCGTAGGGAGCCGAACGACCCGCTACACACGCCACCGCCAGCAGGACTTTTGAGCGAGCATGACATACTCACAACCGCCAGTCAACAAACTTGACCAAGACCGCTTTAAATCCATATCGACACTGTTCACACTAATATATAAATTTATAAATATTTTATGAAGACAACTTCCGCATTAGGAATATAAATCCTGTGTCCATCCTGTGTGCAGGGGACTTTACAAACATACATGTAACGGACACAAAGAAGACCCAGACTCAGAACAACGATTTATGAATCACACAAAGTGTTGTTCCACGTGGGATTTGAATTTGTAATGATGACGCAGTAGAAAGTAGCGCGGTGACCGCTTAAACCACTAGGCCAACCGTGCAGTCAAAAATTGATAACTAACTGTCTGTATCACTGTTACGCTTTCACGGTTAAAACGCTGCACCGATTTCAATAAAATTTAGCTTGAGGATACTTTGATTCTTGAATGTGGGCAACACAGTGTGGGCCAAACGTAATAACCGAAATACACACGCCGCGCATAGCTAATAAAAAGGCCTCATAATTAAATAATAATAAGAAAACAAATTGAATATCTGAACAAAATGTCGGAATTTACTTTGAATTAAATGAAATAAAGATACAATAGCTAGGTTAAAACGATGTCACGACTTACTTTTTTTTGTTTAATGTTAGCATACACGACTTTGCCTTTATGTTGTACACTTTGGTGTAGTCACTTTAAACGTTCGCTGGAATAAAACTCAGGTTTAGGTTAAGGTCGCCTTTGTACATGTAATCTCCTTGTAGCTTATATAAGAAAATGCGTGTATAATAAAGCATAAAATTGAATAATAAATAACTAAATACTTTACAATAACAAAGAAAACCGAATTTTGGTGCATAATACCGAAGTTTGTAAAATAATACAATATTTTTTTAGAATCTTGTCCTTCACGTAAAGCGACTCAACATTATCATCACCAATAACCCATAACGTCCCACTGCTGGGCACGGATCTGAATAATTACTGAATACAATTTGTTAAAAGTCAAATAAAGTGTCAATTGGCAGTCTAAATAAAGTGCCAATTAGGTCAATTATAGTAATAGATATAGTCTATTTCATATTTAAACTTTTTTCATTATTATTAAACCCCTTCTTTATTTAATTTTGTCGGCAGACACCAAGTTATGCAATGAAATGCAAAAATGCCATGTAAATCCAAAAAATAATATTTTCCCTTAATGTTCACAAACAGGGTTCACAAAAAGATATTATATAATAAAAAAATAATGTAATATAAAAATAAAAGAGATTGGAGATACCAGTGATCAGTCATGGACACAACAGTATTGTTTTTTGAGTTGCCTTTTATATTGACATTTTGAGTCCATATTACATTTTAATAAATCTGGAGGCAACTCATTTAACAGATACGTCACTTCAATTCACATATCTTCTCGTTCGTTTGCCAAAGTAGTTCGTGTTTTTCGGAACCACAATTTGTTTTGTTTTGGCCTGACGGGTTGGGTACATATGTTCTCGTTGGATTTTGTCAAGCCTGCCAAGGTTCTATGCCTTTTTTTTTTACGCGGGGAATGCTTTTCGCACCATACTCTTCGTGGGGTAGACGACGGGCGTGTGTGGGACTCCCGGAGGAACTGGTCTACCCACTAAACCCCGCGGCGGCCTACCTCGGCAGTTGGGAGGAACACCAGGAGCGCATCAGCGGCTTCTGGAGTCCCCCCTGCCGTACCCCAAAGACTGAGGTACATCCCGGGGTGACTATTTTCACCCCCAGGACAGGACGGTGCAGCGCCTCCCATCGCTCTACGCAGTAAGAGGCGCAACACCAACCCACCCTGGCAACACCCCCCAGCCGCACCGGGGGTGTCACCTGTCTCGGGTCGTTTGCAGCGGTCACATCTCCCCAAGATGTAGCCGCAGCGACCCTTAGGCGACGATTGGGAAGCTAGCAACCTCTGCCGCGTCCCCTTCGCCGCCTCCTTCGAGCGGGATCGGCCCTTTCCCGATCCCGCTCTGCGGCCTCCTTGGATTTGTGTGGATCACACAAATATTTAATCCGACCTGGGAATCGAGCCGGGGACCTCTTGATCAGCAGCCGCACACGCTATGATCTCAAGCACAGTAACGACATTCGCTGCCGAGGGAATTAAATATACTTTTAGACTCACAAGTAACAGTAGTAACATAACAATCATTGTTCTTCCTAGTCTTATTCCCAATATTATTCGGGGTCGGCTACTAGTTCAACCAGTTTTACCTGAATATCAGTTTTTCCACGGAACGACTTACATCGGACCTCCGCAACCCTAAGGGAGAACTGGAATTCGATGGTCAAACTTCCAAACTCCTTGCAGCTATTAGGAATTTTCTAAGAAAAAAACACTTTTTGGCCCGACCCGGGATTTGAACCCGAGACCTCTTGATTAGCAGTCGCATACGCTAACCACTAGACCAACGAGGCTGTAACATAACACTCATATTATTCAATAATCTGAAATTACATTAATAGGTCAGCATTTAATATTTATAGATATAAATAATTTACAAGCGTTGTCAATTCTAAGAGTTACTGATATAAAATGACATGTTAACGATTTCATGCACAATAGCCATTACATGATTATTAATTGAATTTTTGGATTAATTACCTCCCTTTTTTATGTTTCTTCAAAACTGATATTCTTGAAGTTTGGAATATGTGTTTTCGCTCGGTGGTAATGTCTAGGATCGGTCATATCGACTGGCATGTAGACTTCACATAAAGAAAAGTCCTCCTTCGGCACAAATAGACAGCGATTTGATACTTTTTTTATTTAAAGCCTACCAAAGTGACTCGACACTGCTTGATAAAAATCATGAATAGAATTTGACTGCACAGTCGGCCTAGTGGTTTAAGCAGTCGCCACGACGCTTTCTATTTCGTCAAGTGTCGTTGGTTCAAATCCCATGAGGAAAACAGTTTCTGTGATTCACAAATTGCTGTCCTGAGTCTGTGTATTCTTTGAGTCCGTTTCATGTATATTTTTAAAGTCTTCCGCGACACATGATTTGTATTACTGATGCGAGTGTTGTCTTTTATAAATAAAAACTTACATCTGAATGACTTACAAATGTCGTTGAGCAATGGACGTTATTTACCACCAAATGCCACCTTTTCCCTTACATTTCTACTATAAAAATACCTTTTTTCCTTAGTCAGTGATACAAAGCAACAGTTAATGAAAATACATTGGATAGATTGACATACCCAAATTTCTATTAAAACCATTTTCCCCTCCTGACTAACGATTACAAATACATGCTTTTCGATAAAGAATTTATCTAAATAAACCTTGTTTATACAGTTAGTTATAATTTATAACAAGTTTAAGCTCCATCCTCGCATAAATTTAATTGATTGTTAGTGATAGAATAACAATTTCAGCGAAACCGAAGCACTTCAAATCCATAATGTTATTCAAAATTGTAGCCCCGAGCAGTGCGTTCAACCTTCGATTAAATAATCATATTATATTAAACAACCAAAGTGTTGTGGACTTCATTTTGTTGTTTTAACCTGTTTATATCGAAATGCGATAACCTCCTGTAATGTAAACAGCTTCAAATAAGTTGCTTCGTTTTAGTAGAAACCGTTATACGTGCTGCATAATTTTTTATGGTTTTGTTATGATACAATTACGTAAGGTGCAATCATCTTCTTAGCCTTTATAATACCAAACGTTATTTGCGGTCGGCTTGTAGTTCAACGGATTATACCGGCTGTTCATAGGACCTTTGCAATTCTGAGGGTGAATTGAATTCGAATGTTAAAATAGTTTAAAGTATATTTGAGGAGCACTGAATTTCCAATTACGATTACAGCTTAACGCGCTCTCCGATGTACGGGTGTTAAACACTACCAACTGCTGATACTCCGGGCTGCTATTAAGAGTTTCTTTTAACAAAACGTCTACAACAATCCGACCCGGAAATCAAATCTGAGACTTCTTGATCAGCAGTTGCATACCGCTAGACCAACGAGACAATTGTAAAATTTTACCATATTCAATTGTTTAAGGAGTTCTCCTTTTTTACTCGATTCCTTCTTCTTCTTCTGAACTCTTATTAACCAATAGAAACTAACAGCCAGATGCAATGAAAATAAAAGAGAGAATGATTACATCATGCGAATAACAAAATTTATGATGAAAATAATTTTAATATAATGACAACATTTTAGAGTACTATTTATTATAGTTATCTTAAAACCAGTTCTTGCGAAAATCGTTGTATGGTTTACTTGGAATAAAAAAAATGGTATGATTTGATTTGATTTGAAAATCGTCATTTTGCGGCTCGTGGGTGTCACACTCCCTTTGCTGAGACACGGAACGATCAGAGTCGTTATATAAGTGGTTTTATGGTCAAGAGAGAATTATATATTATAAAGATATTGAAAAATATAACACTTACAATCGTAGCTAACAATTAATCACTAGACGCAAAAATAGTAATAAATAACTCAATATTTCACTCAATAAATCTAGTCACCCTTAGAAACAAACGACAATTTATTAAAGAAATGGATGACTGTTGTATAATATCATTCTAGCCTAAAGGTGTTCAGTCAGGAACGCAACACGGTAAAGCTTTCAAACCATCGGTCATGTGGGCCCTTCCGATGAAAAGTAGCCACTTAACTCGTCAAACGCCAATCCACCGACCCGCGGGGACGACATACTTCGGTGAACACTGCCAAAGATTAGATTATTGGGTAGATAGAAAATACGTTTTCTGTTAAAAGTAGTTTTCTCTTATAAAATTAAATCGTGTAAATAGAACAGATAAAACGAGGCAAGCAATAAAATTCGATTGTGGTATGGTGATAGTGCATGCAATTTTTATGCTGAGGTTTCGGGTTCGATTTTTGAGATATGTTAAATGTTTGTACAATAGCTGTAAATATTTATTGTAGAGTTATGGATTGATTGAGATTTTTGTGTATTTAACAATGTGATAGATTTAAACCATTTTTGTCGCGATAACCAGGATACGAAGCGCTCATAGCCAAGTTACCTTAGGTGCTTGGAAACAATCACTGATAGTAAGCAACAAAGATATGTAGCAAAATCAGTACCTAGATGTGTGATCGATGTGTGTTTTGATTGTTTCCGTGATAATATATCATAAAATATGGATCGTAAAGCTTAGTTCGAGGCCTTCGGGCGGCTCGAATATATACAACGACTAAATAACGTAGCCACAACGTGTCTGGCCAGTCCCCAACCCGCACTCGACCAGCGTGGGGACGTATGGCCTTAACCCTCTAAGCGGAAACCCGAGCAAAGCAGTGGGTTGTTATAGGTTGTTGATGATTGTTGAACTAGGATAGTCGCGCCCAAAAGCTAATCTTAAGTTAAACTTAATAAAGTCTAAACTTAATAGGCATTAAACAAAAAGTAATAGAAACGTCTCTTCTGTTAAATTATTTATAAACATCAATCATGGCTATAAATCTATAGGTAGGTAAGAAATATTACTACTTATGATATATTGGTACGTAATATTAAAACCTAGTCAGTTGAAAGAGCTCCACGTACAGAAGTTTAGCTGAGAGAGCCAATTAGTACTGGAAAAGTTTGCAAGTATCTGCTTATTTATAAATCTATCAGGCTATAACAAGTGAAAAGATGTCGTATTGCGTCATATCTCCATGTCTCAAAGTCAAACTTTTGTGTTATTTATTAGAAAATACATTATTTTGACAAAATAACACAAAAGAAAATAAACTTATTACAGCCGAAAGTTTAAACTATGTGACAGTGACAACTCTTTCACTATTTATTATAATGAACCATTTATTGTGTAATACCACATTCAAACAGTTCACATTTTCAAAATACGTTTCATTTTATACTGTAATAATAGTTCACAGCTCAACATCGGTCTTCTTAGTGAGGAGGTGGTATAAATAAATACTTTTATCAGATTTGAGTCTTTGTAAATGAATGAATAAATATTACCTCAAATACAACAAATAATGAATTTCATTTCGGCAAAACATAGATCGTTCGAAAGTGTATGAGTTTATTTAAACAAAAAAAAATAGGCATAGGAATTCCACAACAAAATGACACAACTCCATTGAGTTTGGGTTTGTTCAATTAGATTTTTATTTTTGGAATTTTAAGTAATCTGCTAGTAGGTATGATTTATTTTATTTTTTTTTTTTTTTTAAAAATTGGTCTTTTACAGAGATAAGTACAATGAAAATATTAATCTTTCTCCTTTTCACAAATTCTGCACAATGTTTTTTTGACATTCAAGAGGTGACGACAGATGTTCTGAGAAGACTTCCATTAGATTTCTCCATGGCAGTCAAAGACATAGCAGAAGGTTTGCCAACTAAAAGTGTGACTATTGTCAGAGGGAATTCAACAAATATCAGGTGAGTTAATGCTGATAATTACAATTACAATGTCATCAAAACATAGCGTTTAAAAAAATAAGTTTCCGCAAATCATTTCTTCTACAATAAAAAGGTGGGAAATCATAATTTATTCAGTCCCTACTTAAGGGACCTTCTTTCTTAAGTTAATATGTAATGAGTTAACCATATCAATATTAAAACTCTTATTTATATATATATATGTATATACATATATAACTCTTTGATAAATGGAATGTCCACCTCATGAAAGCAAGAATTAAATTGGATTGTTTGGTGTCATTGCAATAGGGCCTCTCCTTCTTTGAGATGTTTTTGGTCGATTCATATTTTAGTAATTTATGGATTTTTAAAACAGTATAAATAACGTAGGAAACTGTTCCTCACAGAAAGCAAATCACGAATTAGATTAATGTATTCAATAGGGTATTTTAAGTCTTTAATACATAATCCTAATTAGGGGTCGTTGAGTGCGTTTTCAAATATAGGGAACGTTGTGTTTTATTACCTTAACCAATGTCACTTTTAATGTAAATTTAATTAATTAAAAATAATTTTTAATACAGGCATGTCATAAGATACAAGGTATGTCTCCAGAAAAGACAAATTAGCAAAACCACGACTTGCATCTGCATTACTTGCCGATAGAAGCCGCGTTTCCAAATGAACTTAAAAATCCCACTTAATATACAAATACTGGTTAATTTTTAAATTCATTTGGAAAATAACTCTTCTTAAGGAAAATATTCCGGAACGATGGTTCGAAATATTTTTACACTTGTCCTGGATTGTTTTTATAGCCATTTCTACGAAACAAGAGACTGAAATCTAGTGCAAATGTCACTAACTACAATGAAATTAGGTTGGAAATGTATTTGTATATACTAAACGTGTTATGTAATGATTTGCTGCGTTGCATGAGTTGATAATTGCTGCAAGTCAGCATTGCGGTTAGTTAGTTTGGGCGTATTATTGTCGATACTAGCATATTGTATAGCTATATTTGATACCTTCAATCTAGTTTTCGTATAAAGCGAACTAAAACTTTCCGTAATACATACATACAAAAACATTCCTGTTTTTGTTTAGTTAGGCCACAGAATACATAATAGTACCAGTACAGAAGACTCACTCCGAGAAGTAAGTTAAAGAAATAGGGATCCTTGGTGTCATAACATTAACTTAAATTCAGATTGCACAGCGCCGAAGCACCTACGATTATATTTACCTACAATTGCGTCTCTTTCTATCGTGTAACTCTTATCTGTTCTGACGTAATCAGGTATGTCTACTTTTAAAAATATTTCTATAACTACTTTTTCTATAGCACTTTACTTTAGTGAAAAAATAACTATAGGTACTTTTGCCGACAAATGACGTTTTTAATAATATCTGTATATAATATAATAAGTATGTATTTACGTACGACAGGAACTCCCTTAAATAAATAATAAAGATAAACTTCCCTGGCCAACCTGGAAGGCGCTTAATAGGCTGCGTACCCAAGTTGGCAGATCTGGGGACAATCTGACAAAGTGGGGATTTATACACCCAAGCGCAAATAAATGCGACTGTGGCGCGTCACCACAGACAATGGACCATTTCTTGACATGCCCCACGAGCCCAGATTCGTGTACGCTTGAAGACCTGCACCAAGCAAGACCAAACGCAATCCGCGTCGCCGAGCACTGGGCCAAAATAGTGTAAAGTGTTGCCATCGACTCGATAAGAAGAAGTTCCTACCGAACACCTAAACTGTTTTATTCAGACATCCGTAAACAGAACTATATCTTTTACATGAATTAGAAGATCCAGGTTAGTCATTAGAAGCCATTGTATATACCTAAAGTGCGGAGTGACACCCCCTGGTTAGGCTTCAATAATTTTAGTTATGTTTAATATATCGATATAACCTAATAAATAGCGGCCAAGTGCGAGTCGGACTCGCCCATGAAGGGTTCCGCATCAGCAAGTAACATCATATAAAAGTTCTTGTAGTTCGTTGTAACTTTCATAGATATTTTTATACTAGTGTATTGATTGGATGAAAGGTAAATTGCGTTTGTTACGGTTTATGACGTATTAAAAAAAAATACTCACTAGATATCGTTCAAACCAATTTTCGTTGGTAGTTTGCATAGTAATGTACAACATATATTTTTTTTAGTTTTATCACTCTCTTATTTTAGAAGTTAGAGGGGGGGGGGGACACACATTTTTTCACTTTGGAAGTGTCTCTCGCGCAAACTATTCAGTTTAGAAAAAAATGATATTAGAACCTCCACATCATTTTTAAACACCTATCCATAGATAGGTACACGTAACACGTATAGGTTTGATGAAAAAAATTTTTTTGAGTTTCAGTTCCAAGTATGGGGACCCCCAAAATGTATTGTTTTTTTTCTATTTTTATGTAAAAATCTTAATGCGGTTCACAGAATACATCGACTGACCAAATTTCAACAGTATAGCTCTTATAGTTTCGGAAATAATTGGCTGTGACATACGGACGGACAGACAGACAGACAGACAGGCAGACTTGACGAATCTATAAGGGTTCCGTTTTTTGCCATTTGGCTACGGAACCCTAAAAATAGATTTGCAATAATTTCCGATAGTTGTCAGTCGTCAGTAATAGTTTCGTTCACACTGATAAAAGTTAGGACAGGATTCTCATAAATTGGCAGTGACGACTAAAACACACAGAACCATCATCAAATGAAACATTTGTGGTGTCGTTGTTTTTCTGGTGAATAAGAGACCGGAGGCCCAATGATGCTGAAGCGTCTCCCTAGGCCGCCATAGTTTAAGCCACCAAGCTGCATTGTCTGCATTCACATTGAATATAGTGATCAAGACACGGATCACTTTTACTGACTAAGGGTTGAAACTGCGTTAAGCGGGCGCCCGCGCGGTTTCATACAAAAATGCTACGTCGCGGGGACCCACGCCCACAGGGTGCCGTAATCCGTCTCCGCAACGTTCCCACAGAGTCCACCCACGTGCTCACGCGCGTAGCCTCGCGACGGTTGCCCGTCGCGGGCGCCCTCTTAACGAAGTTTCAGCCCTTAAAGTCTACGGCTACGACTACGAAGTCAGTTAAAGAGTTATCAGTTAAAGACAAAAAATATTCATTTGTCTCCCCAAAAATACCTCATTATTAAGAGATAATTTAATTCTCAGTTTCATTACTTAATATACAATAATACCTTTCAAACATTTCAATGAATAAGCAAAGTTCGTAATATCAGTTTTATGTTTTTTGTTCATGACAGTTCAATATAAAATTCTATTCAATTTAAAAGAAACAAATACGATAATATCAATTTCCTATTGTTTCAGAACGCGGGACTTGTTCGAACTGTTGTGTTTGTTGAATGAACATAACATACAAGTAATTAATCTAAATATCATGACCAGTAAAAACAAAGAAAAGGTATAATATGTGTGTTTATAATATGTTTGTATTGTACTAGTATTTGCTCGCGGCTACATACGGGTGTAAATAGATTATTGAGGTATAGAGCAGGCTATGTCTTTCCTCAAGAATCAAAGTATCCGCATGCCTATTTTCATACAGTTCGGTGAAAGTAACAGGCGGATTAGCCGCGAAAGTAACAGACAAACAAATGGAGTTACTTTCGAATTTATAATATTAATATGGAGTAATAGAATGTAGCTGCGGCTCCACTCAAAAGTAGTCTATCTTCTTCTCCAAGGTCCAATCAAGGTCTTTGCCAAAAACCTTCCAAATTAGTCTAGCTGTTTAACCGTGATAGTATAATAGATAGACAGAGAGACAGAATTACTTTCAAATTAGTATTAGCATAGCTTTCATTAACATGGATGTTCATTATTTCTAAGAAGAATATTGAAATGATGGTTAAAGAGCAAAGGAATAAAGCTTCGTACTGTACTGTACTGTGCTGTACTACTACTGTACTGTACTGTACTGTACTGCACTGCACTGCACTGCACTGTACTGTAATATACTATTCTGTATTACTAACCAATATTACTATATTGGTTAGTCCATTCAATTGAATACTAACCAATATTACTATATTGGTTAGTATTCAATCGTTAGCGTTACTCGCACCATTCAAAGGAATTGAACTAGGTATGGTCCTACGCATAAATTTTATTATCGTTTTATACAAATTCCGTTTTAAAAAACAGCCACATCACTTACGTTGCTACATCAAACTTTTCCTCTCGAAATGTAAACTTTCTTAATTTTGTTAACTCCTGTCAATAAGGGCCCTCAACCTTATTAGAAATGGTTTGGCAAGAATAGGAGTGAAGTATTTCTAAAATTGTACCCATAAATTAAAACAGTGCCTTACAATTCAGTTTATAAAAAACTAAAACTAACTGAAATCTCGTTTCATAAAAGGTGTAATTGAATATTAAATACATTATACACCATTCGCCTACACGTCAAACATAAATAGAAAGAACCAAACTAAAAGAGGGATTTTTTTCTATGTAATACTTTCCCTTATTCTTGTGCTTCAACTCACTTTGCGATTATATCCTACTAGCTTTCCCCGCGTATAGGTCGATGTCGCAGTAAAAACTATGATGGGATGAAAAAATGAAATTTGGAATGGAGGTATTTTGATTCAAAGTAGGCACCTCCATTCCAAATTTTATTTGTTTGAGAAACTATTGCCATTAACCATCTAGCGACTATTATAGGTCTCCATTGTCGCAGTATTACAAGTTTGTATAAAAGACTTTGGAAATATCAGAAGAAAGGGCTAGCCTAATCTAACTTATACTATCTGTTTATTTGCCGCAATAATATAAACATAATGATGATTATCTCCTAGCCGATTTCGGTCATAGCGACTAGTCTTAACGTAGGATATATTAAATAAAGTCAAACAGTCAAAACAAACGATCAGGCGCAGAACTGATGGCTTTATGTCTTCTCCTATGAACTGGGGTTCAGACTCCTAACTTCTAAACTCCGTGTTTTATAATCAGAAAACCTCAACATCACTTTCTGTCCCGATCCGGGAAGCGGTAGACGTATACGCTAAACGCTATAAACATATGGTCCAAGAGCCCAGAGCGGTCAGACATAACTTATTTTCACATGGATGAAACCTTAACTACTCAGTAGCGTCTAGTGTACTTTTAAATACCTGCGTGTTTGTGGAACTAGATCTGTGACACCTGGGCAGATATCAGGTGAGAAAGGTAACTAAAAATAAGAGTTATCTAACTTAAATTAGTATGGCTGATCTTTATATATATTTTGTAGAATATTATTCTAAACTAGTTTCATAAAGTGTCAGACACTTTTCATGGACCAGGGCTTGTGTCAGACGCTTTAAAGATCGACAAAAAATTAATGAACTTTACTTATTTTTACATGTCTGATTTTTTAATATGTTATTAAAGTAACTATTACAAAGTTACATTTCATCAGTCAGACAAATTCGAGTGACCAAACATCCCTTAAACACAAAAATTATTCAGCCGGGAGTGCGATCATCATGTTATTTCAGAGCGAGTGAGACGTCCACAGCAACTTGGATCCCGTTTTTAGGGTTCCATAGCCAAATGGCAAAAAACGGAACCCTTATAGATTCGTCATGTCTGTCTGTCTGTCCGTCCGTATGTCACAGCCACTTTTTTCGGAAACTATAAGAGCTATACTTTTGAAACTTGGTAAGTAGATGTAATCTGTGAACCGCATTAAGATTTTTACATAAAAATAGAAAAAAAACAATACATTTTGGGGGACCCCATACTTGGAACTGAAACTCAAAAAAAAAATTTTCATCGAACCCAAAAAAAAAAAAATGTAATGAAAATACTTACTAATTTCAATCTAAGATTTTCGCATTCTTGTTTCAATAACATGGGCTTCAACATTAAGTTGTTAATTATTAAATATTAAAGTGAATTCATTTATTGCATGTATTTGTGATAGGTGAATATATGAGGATCCATTTTATTTTATAAGGAAATATCTTTATATTATTGTAAAAAAGATACCAGTTAGAAAAAGATATAAACAAAATATTACCACTACCACAAAAATATCACTATGATTAATTACAGCAAATATCTAATAATCATCGCAATCATCGACGCAGTCATTGGAATAAATAAATAAATAAATTAAAAAAAAAATTGCAGTAAATTGCAGTTTACGATTTATGACGTATTAAAAAAAAACTACTTACTAGATCTCGTTCAAACCAATTTTCGTTGGTAGTTTGCATGGTAATGTACAACATACATTTTTTTTAGTTTTATCACTCTCTTATTTTATAAGTTAGAGGGGGGGGGGGGACACACATTTTTCCACTTTGGATGTGTCTCTCGCGCAAACTATTCTATTTAGAAAAAAATGATATAAGAAACCTCAACATCATTTTTGAATACCTATCCATAGATGGGTACGATGAAAAAAATTTTTTTGAGTTTCAGTTCCAAGTATGGGGACCCCCAAAATGTATTGTTTTTTTTTCTATTTTATGTAAAAATCTTAATGCAGTTCACAGATTACATCTACTTACCAAGTTTCAAAAGTATAGCTCTTAAGGTTTCCGAAAAAAGTGGCTGTGACATACGGACGGACAGACAGACAGACAGACATGACGAATCTATAAGGGTTCCGTTTTTTGCCATTTGGCTATGGAACCCTAAAAACGGGATCCAAGTTGCTGTGGACGTCACACTCGCTCTGAAATAGCATGATGATCGCACTCCCGGCTGAATAATTTTTGTGTTTAAGGGATGTTTGGTCACTCGAATTTGTCTGACTGATGAAATGTAACTTTGTAATAGTTACTTTAATAACATATTAAAAAATCAGACATGTAAAAATAAGTAAAGTTCATTAATTTTTTGTCGATCTTTAAAGCGTCTGACACAAGCCCTGGTCCATGAAAAGTGTCTGACACTTTATGAAACTAGTTTAGAATAATATTCTACAAAATATATATAAAGATCAGCCATACTTATTTAAGTTAGATAACTCTTATTTTTAGTTACCTTTCTCACCTGATATCTGCCCAGGTGTCACAGATCTAGTTCCAGAAACACGCAGGTATTTAAAAGTACACTAGACGCTACTGAGTAGTTAAGGTTTCATCCATGTGAAAATAAGTTATGTCTGATCGCTCTGGGCTCTTACTCTAATAGAAATTACTATACTATAAAACATCTCAATGTCACAGTCCAAAATATTCAGACATGTTCTCCAAACAATTCAAATCACGGACATAAAAAGTGATATCTAAGTTAGTATTTTGTTGCAGTATTACAAGTTTGTACGAAAGGCTTTGGACATATCAGAAGAAAGGACGAGCCTTATCCTCTGTGAGCCGTATGAATGCGAACTTATTTTATCTGAGGTAAAATATTATTACGTGCTTCGGGCTCGGGATAAAATGTAAACACGATTTGTTTCCCAAAAACACTTTTACTTACAGCACTCACTATTATAAACATGTAAACTGTGTTACACATTTCGGTAACATGAACTAAAAACAAGCGAGCTCAACAGTGCTCTAATAGGTTTATATCCATTATCATCATCATCAACAGCCTTTAACAGTCCACTGCTGGACATAGGCCTCTCCTTAGAAACGAGGTTTTGGCCTACTATACCACGCTGGCCAGACGGGTTGGTAATCCGTCACCACACTATCATTATATCCATTATATCCATTAGATAGATCAGTAATTGATAGATTATAATTAAAGGTAGTAGGGCCAAGCGGATTTGGATTTGATGGATTTGAGAACGAATGGGCCGGCTCGACCGGGGCA
The DNA here is from genome assembly GCA_932526445.1 of Phragmatobia fuliginosa. NCBI lineage: Eukaryota > Metazoa > Arthropoda > Insecta > Lepidoptera > Erebidae > Phragmatobia > Phragmatobia fuliginosa. The sequence continues at coordinate 20,934,192 of OW052061.1, forward strand.
GTACTACCCTCATAAAAAAGACCCAGCTAAAATGACAGCATTGATACTGTCGTTTTTCGTAGAGTGAGTTTGAGACCGGAGGCTCAATCGTTTCTGCATCATGGTCCTGGCCTCCAGAGGCCGGGAGAATGATGCAGCAGAAACACACAGATTAGTATCTACCATGGTGTGGGCCACTATGCTTCATTGCACTTACAATGAGGATAGTATCTCTACTCTTGGATTATATTTTGGACCTACACTTTGGTAGGTTTAAATATAAAAAAAGAAAAAAGGAAACAATCGAAATCTCAGCGTGGAAAAATCATACCTCGACACTAATGGGCGGACTCGAACAGAGCAATACCACGGTTTAGCAGAAGACCAGCCCCTTTAGCTAAGCTGCAAGTGATTCAGATGGATTCTCTCTAACTCGCTTACTCCTTTTATATTTTTAAATAATATTTTGTTATACCGTTAACCTATCTATTGCTGCACCTATAAATTATATTTCACTATTTAGTAAAGATTACCTTCAAGCTTCAAAAACAATAGCATAAACTCTGTGTTTCTTTCGGCTATATATCATTAATTATATTACCTGAAAATTATTGTTCTAAGTTGACAGAAAGCAACCTGATCCATCGCACGATTTTGTACATGTTTTATTGGCCTTACGGAGATGTCAGTGAGATCTTCCTGATGACCATGCGAGAGGCAATGAGGGTAGCTGTCATTACTAACCCAAGGGAAAGTGTGTAAGTATTATTTTTGAATTAAGTAAAATTCAGACAGTTATCTTTAGTAACTGACAAAACAATGTCAATTTGAATTTTTAACTTTATAATTAATAATTCTAACAAAAAGAAACCGATTCTTATTAAATTTAAGATTTATGATTGTAATAATTATTTTTAAAGTGACTATATATAATTACGTCTTAATAAAATAGTCTTGAGCAAAAACTAGTAGGTATAAAAATACATCAGTATTTTTGACTGCAAGCTATGCCCAATGGTTTAGCACGCCACGCCGTCTCTAAATCCCAAGTGGAACAATACTTTGTGTTTATCCAGTAATTGTTATCCTAAGTCCGGGTGTTCTTTGTGTCGGTTTCATGTATGAACAAAGTATCCATCTGCATACATGCGACATCCACAGGTATCCATATCAAAAGTCAAACGTCAGCAAGTTTCCACTACAATCGCTCGACAACTTTTGATTGATGAGAACTCGCTTTGTGTACCGCAAAGTCGCAGAGTCACTTCGATAAAGTCAGGCAATGTGTCTCCGAGACGTATCCTGCGGAATGGGCGGCCTAATTAATAATTTATAATATATCGGTATACATCATAACCCCTTCATTATTATTTTTAGCAATAAAATAAATATTTTGGACATTTTACACACAACGTCATCTAGTCCCAAACTAAGCAGGGTTTGTATTAAGGGTACCAAACAACTGATATAAATACATAAAATTATTATTTTTTGTAATAAAATACATATTATACATAGAAAAACACCCAGACACCGAAACAGATATTTGTGGATCACACAAATATTTGGTCTGATCCGGGAATCGAACCGCGTGGTAACCACTAGACCAACAAGGCACTCAAATACCAGCAAGTTTAGATACATAAAGAATTAAAGTTGATCTTGAACTCGTTTTTAATACCAGCTGCTTTTCCCATTTATTTTTCTTAACATGTCGATGGAAACACTTAGTCGATTTTGGGCCCAGTGCTCTTAGCGTTGCTTGCTCGTCAAGCGTGCATGATTCAGGGCTGGCGGTGCATGACAGCATATTTGCACTGGGATCGATAAAACTTTACTTGGTCCGATCGTCCAAAGATATTCCATCTTGAATACGCAGCCTGTTAAGTGCCTTCCAGGCATGCCAGGGGAGCTAATCTCCTGGAGGTAGTTTGTCTGCTAAGGGATCGTCCCAATTATTTACAATCGAATAAGCAACTTTAAAACTTAGTATATTGATACATCATCAACATCAACACCTTTTAACAGTCCACAGCTGCACATAGGCTTGATACTTAGTCTTATTTTGATTATTTTTTAGAAAAAAATTGCCTTGACCACGAAACGAAAATGATATCTGTCTTGAACTAACTAATCATCAAAGTTCAATTGTATTGGAACAGATAAAACCTTTTTAATTAAAATAACTTCTATTAGGACAAAAGCTTTGGTTCACTGACCACTCTTATAGTAATAAGGTTCATAGTAGAATTAAATACCTTGACAATACACTGTCTTGTCTAAAAGAAAACTTGTGCCATATAGAGAGCCTTGGCTCTTCTAAAGCACATCAAGTACAGTCAAAGACAAAATTATAGGCAACAGAACAATAAATGGCTTAACCATTTTTATTAATTGTTTGTATATATTTGGTGGATTCAATATGTAAATACATTTATATTTGGTAGAATAATATACTAAGTATACTAACGCATGAATTCTGTTTTCAAGATGACCGCAATCTCAAAAATATATTAAGAACATTTCTCATTTACCGTGATACTCATAAAACATCTTTACAACGACTGTGTAACCGTAAATCTATTCAATCTTAACGTGATTCATCTGCGAAAAGCAATAAGAGCTATGGAATAAATCTATTGTGTAAAAAGGAGAGCAACAAGCCTTTTTCTTGTTGTCAGTACAGTGCAACAGCGGCTGATTGCTCACCCGCGTTCGCCTGCGGGTATTTCTAAAAATTACATTTCGCCTCCACTGAAGTTCAATAGTTGCACGACGAATACAAAGTCTTGGACAATCACGTACTTTAGTAATTCGATTGAGCCGTTCGCCGATTGAGACTTGGCCTCACCATATTTTATAAGCTCCAAAGAAAATATTTTTCGAGTTTATTAGCTTAGTACAATAAAGACTGTCATTCTTCATTATGCTTTGTTATCGCTGTCATTTCTTTATTTAGACGGAGGATGAATATTTCAGGCATTGTGCGGCATTATAAGATTAGGTTCTCGTGTTTTTCTGTGTTGATTCAAGACTAAAAGAAAATTATGTAGGTAGATTTGTGAGATGTCGCTGAAGGAAATTATTTCAAGACACCTGTAAAGATTATTTGAGCCCGAATACTAACAAGAACATAAATTCTTATAAAGTATACTGTGCTATTTCATAAAGATGTACCACTGTAAGAAACCTCGATTATAAATATACATTAATATTCCATATCCTGGTTTTTCTGTTATTTTTTAATTCAAGCTTATTTCTGTTGTATCATTTCTGTCTCATCATGTTCACAAATTATTTTACCAGGTTCCGTATCTATTACAACCAAGCAACACCAGATCGATTGAACCGTTTGACCCTAGTGAATTGGTGGTCAGGTCGCCTATATAAATCTCCTCTCCTACCACCAGCTGAAAGAGTGTACCGAGATTTCAAAGGAAGAGTCTTTGCAGTACCTGTTCTACATGTAAGTAGCTTTTATCTTTCTGAACTAAAGCCTGTATAATCAAAGAAGAAGACTCTAGATATGACATCGGTGATCATAAAATATAGAAAACTTTTATGACGACGTTTTATTTATTTTATATAAAGTGCCTCTACCCTGTCTGATATTCGCATGGGTAGAATCCAAAAGTGCATTATTGGGCCTCTGTTCTTAAACTCACCACTGAAATATGACACATGCACTGATCGAGCCTGCTCATTCGCACTGAAATCAGTCTCTAATCAGCTGATTTTACAATGAAACGTAAAAAGCATCATCATCCAATGTACAATACCATTATAATATTGAACATATTTTGACTGTTTGAGGCGTTATAAAAGACTATTTTAAACATTTATTTATTGATCCAAAGTTAAGTAAAATCTTTGAAGTAATTTAATAATGACTCTGGTGAAAATTAAATTTGTTAAGATATTTGATACAAATATTTAGGTAACAATATAAAAAAAAAGTTATTACGCTCCATTTCAGGCACCTCCATGGCACTTCGTCAAATATAACAATGACTCCACAATCACAGTGACAGGAGGGAGAGACGATAAGCTACTTTCCTTAATGTCCAAAAAGTTAAACTTTAGGTATGAGATGATTTCATTTACAATTTTCTCTCATCGACATGTTCAGAACGGAACTGTTATGTTTTCAGATACAGGTATTATGATCCGCCAGACAGAAGCCAGGGATCTAGTATATCCAGCAATGGTACCTTCAAGGGAACCCTGGGATTGATTTGGAAACGTGTAAGGACTTCATTTAATGATACTTACAAAACCCCCAACTTAAAGTCCTAAATATTTAAACATTCATCGGTTTTGAATACCAACAGAGTGCCGACTTCTTTTTGGGAGACGTTACTATGACTTGGGAACGGCTACAAGCTGTGGAATTCTCGTTCCTTACTTTAGCTGATTCAGGGGCATTTCTAACTCATGCTCCAGCAAAACTCAGCGAAACATTGGCAATCATCAGACCCTTTCAATGGGAGGTAAGACATTGAAACCAACAAAAACGAAATGCATCTGATTCTTTTGTTTTTTTTTCTCTTTTGGTTTTCAAATTTTATATTTAACATTTTTGTTTGCTAGGTTTGGCCATTAGTATGCGCAACACTATTGGTAACTGGACCAGCCCTGTGGATAGTCATTGCAGCTCCATCTTTATGGCAAAAGCGTGAATGCGATCAAATAGGGCTATTTAGTACATGCTGCTGGTTTACAACTACGCTGTTTTTGAGACAATGTGAGGATAAAAATTACTCAAAATTTTAATGACCGTAGCTATTTAGCTTGAATGCCTTGTTGGTCTAGTACCCATAGTACAACAATAGTGCTTAGTTTGGGACTATATGATGTTGTGTTACAGATGTCCGAAAATTTATATAAATGTTTATATTTTCTAGACACTGCTATGGAATTAATAGTTATTAAAAGTTCAAATTTCTGTAACTACTCCACAATAACAGTAGCACGGTAAAGAAATTGACTCATAGTTAGTATTGACCCGGAAATATGAAAATTACTCTAACATTATTGACCTGATAGTCTACCAAACCAGAGTCAGCCTCATTCGATGCTTGTGTATTCAAATTCTAGCTGCAAAATAATGACAAAAGCTCATAAAACACATTGCTTAAAAACCCTTATGACAATGAATAAGGAATAAGTGAAGGTCAACGATTTTACCCCAATTTACCTGATTTCCAGCTTCTAGCAAGGAACCATCCAGCACACACAAAGCTCGTCTTGTCTCAGTCCTCATTTCCCTTGGAGCAACTTACGTCATAGGAGACATGTACTCTGCTAACTTAACCAGTCTTCTGGCACGACCCGCGAGAGAACGTCCTATTGGAACTTTACAAGCTTTAGAAGAAGCTATGAGAGATTATGGATACGAACTAGTAGTGGAAAGTCATAGCTCCTCGCTGGCTATTCTAGAAGTACCTTTTTTAATATATTTTTAGTAACACAGTTATATATTTTTACTTGGTATATGGCACTACAATAATTTTACCCAAAATATTTAAATCGTAAAAAGTTTTGACTGACTGACCTATAACAATACAAGAAAAGCTTATCAGCTAGATACTCCATCTGGTCTCTGGTCATTTACTTAATACAAGAATCGCGATGATTGAATGTCACTACCAATTCGGAATGGAAATGAGGCGTTTAACTTACTTCTCAGAACATGAGACTTACTGCGTCTTCTTATTCCTTGACATTTAATGAGACACAATGCTCGAAAATTATTCTAAACTCATCTTGACTTCCTTTAGTTTTAAAACATACGAGTAATACTTACATTAATCTTTCAGAATGGAACTGGTGTTTATGGCCGTTTGGCACAACTCATGCGGCGCCAGCGCATTCAACGTGTACACAACGTCGAAATTGGCGTGAGACTAGTTTTAACACGTAGAAATGTCGCAGTACTGGGGGGAAGAGAAACATTATACTATGATACTGAAAGATTTGGTAAAAAAAAAACAATTTTTACTTACAATTGTTCTTCTTAATTTTTTTTTTATAAACATAGATTTTTTTATAAAACTACAACTCTCTTTGACTTTCCAATAATAAATAGACAGTATTAAACGACAGTAATCATGAGTTACGCTCAGGTATATACAGTTTGGCGTCTCGGCAAACATAGTATAGGACGTCTACAGTCCAGGTAGAGTGATTAATTTGCGTAAAACGCAAGAAGGCTGCCGGAGCTGGATGCGAGTAGCCGAGGGTTGAACTAAGTGGCAAAGGCCTATGTCCTGTAGTGGACTGCGAGAGGCTGATGATGATAATAGAGGGCAAAAGAACAGATAGATTATCTGATAAATACTGACTTCCACCATTCACTGACATCACTAATTTAAGAGATGTTTGATGCTACTGCTTTTAGGTGTTACCACTCTATAAGGCTGAGATGTAAAAGAGGGTGGTACCTACAGTTACCTCACTCTTTCCAAGCAACATAATTCCTAGATATCTGTTTTCTGTGTACGATATCTTATTTCAAGTAGGTCAAGGTTTTTCTTGAAAACTTCAAGGGCATTTTTATCATTCTTTTTCCATATTAGCTACGTGTTGAAAATATCATGATAAACAGTTAAGCAATTGAGACGTGGAAGTGTAGTAAACAAATAAACTTAATTACTTCTAATTTCTAGTTTAAATCTGAATTACCCCGATATATTTGTCGCAGACCTACAACATTTAATTGTTAAATTAAATTAATCTTATCCCTAGAAATGTAATTTTGTTTTAGGTTCGCACAATTTTCATTTAAGCGAGAAGCTTTACACGAGGTATTCGGCTATCGCCCTGCAAATAGGCTGTCCTTATCTGGAAACATTCAATGATGTGTAAGTAACAGTTAATTTAATTTATCGCTCTCTCGACAAGGCATTAACTCTTGGAAAGACGATCCAGCAAATATTCAAAACCTAATAAATTTTGTTCTATCGTTACACTTCATGCTGTCACTGTTGGTTCCGATTTTAGGACAAAACAGTAGATAAGAAATATTTTATTTAGCTTATTTTGGTAGTAAATATCTAGAGGAATATTTCAGCATGTGTTGTCGTTGTTGTTTTTAGAACCAAAGGTATCTAAATTTTCTTAGTACGTGAATAAGAGCCTGAAGGATATAATTATCTGCTTGAATCTCAAATCATTCTGATTTAGTTCTTTCAACTTCAAATGTTGGCACTAGAGTTGAAAATTCGAAACCATTATAACTGTACATTAATTTGATTTTCTTTAGCTGTATTTAGTAAGCTGAAATGCTTGGATTTGATAGTTCATTCTAAAGATACAGTCTATACCCTAAAATTCCTTTTTAAATATTTCATCATCAACAACAACTTTTAATTTCCCACTTCTGATTATAATTTCAGATCAATATATATAAAACTGTTCGTTGAGTGGCGTGCAATTGGAGAGGCCTATGTCCAGCAGTGGACTACGATAGGCTAATTATGATGATGATGATGATGATGATGATGATGATGACAAGCAACGCAGAGCCGAAACTACTGGGCGCATGAAGCAATGAAATTCAACATCAGAATTACACGTAGGCGAAGTTGCGGGCAAAAGCGGAAATTAAAGAAAATGATTAAATAAAATAATATTTTGTCACTCGCTAGTATTATGACGCTATTCGAAGCAGGCATCTTGGGGAAGATGACGACCGACGAATACAAGAATTTACCAGAACAGTCGAGAAGGTCTGAACCCGTCACTGAAAGTGACAAACAGAGCAGCGATATCATTGACTCTACTGCTCAGTCGCAGGTAAATATAAAGACAAAGCAAAGGGACATTCAAATTTATATTAGTTTTAATTTAAATTAACTTAAAAGTAGGAAATGATACCTTTCAAAAATAAATTCTAAGAGAATTTGAGATCTAAATCTTGGAAACCGCGGCCACAATCGATCTAGTTATAATTATTAACGTATATTTGATAGTAAGGAGTCCCAATGTGTTAGTAACAATGAACTTGGATCTAATATTAGTAACATAATTTAAGTAGATGTGTCGGTTTACCCCTTTTTTATCCTGGTCTTACAAGAATTGTGATTTTGTGACGCAGGCAGGCTGCGTCAATTCTGTTGCTTAGCATTGATAGAATACCATTAGAACTCGACTGCATTCTTATAAGCAACGAATTGGTAGTAATGCAGATAAGTGCGTACAAATTGTTTATTCGCTGTAGAATCGCTACAATAACGCAGCAGTCCCAATAGGATCCTAAAGCAATTGTTAAACTGTACCTTTAGTGTCTCTAGCAATCGCTTAGCATGCCTACTCGACGATTACTCGTGTTATAACTATGTACTTAACATCTGTAATGTATTATTACATTGTATAAAGTTCAATGTCCAAATTCACACACGCACAGACACGTGATACGGAGCTATAATATTTAAATTAGTATTGTTAATAAATGAGTTGGAATTAGAATCTAGTGTTGATCACTTGCACGAACACTTGGGCTACACGCACAAATGAATAACCAACACAAATTTTAACGTCCTGACTTTCTATTTATCCAGTTTTAATTAGTAGTAAAGTGGCTTTGATTGAACAGATAAACATACATACACACACATAGCCTGTCAATATCATAATCCTCCTTTGACTTTGCCGTAGTCGGGCAAAACGGAGGCTCATTTATGACTACGGCTACCTAGAATTATCAAAACAGATGGACAATCTGGGGACTATTTTGGGGACAATGTGACACATTCTGAGATTGTGTTATATTGTCCTTAAAATAGTCATGCGGAACATTCCCTCTCTTTGTCTCATTGCGATTATTACTAATCTTGTTTCTAAAACAAACGCAGGCTTAGGAACACCTTTGCGATCATTTTTTTTTAAACTATGAAATATCTTCTTGCATTCGGCAATAAAATAAAGAGAAACTTAATTAAAATATTAAGCGAATAATGCTCCCGTTCGGGTAATTTGCAAGTTTATATTAAATAACATTGTTTATTGTCTCTTAAATATAAATATAGACAATAAAATAAAATTAAAGTATCTGTGTGTAATATCAATAATTTTTCATTATCAACAATTTTTTACTAAACGCATATGAAATTATATTTTTTTTAATTATGATTATACTCGTATATTACCTAAATATTTTTTTGTCTGTATGTCTGTCTGCTTGTTTCGGGTAATCTCTGAAACAGCTTTACCGATTTTACAGGAGTTTCACTGGCAGAAAACTAGTAACATAAGGAGTAACTTAGGGTTATTTATTTTAGACTAGCTTCATTCCGCGGCGTTACTCACAGTTTACAACAATAACCGCAGGACTCTTCTAGTAATAAATAACTAATAAAACTTATAATTTTAACAAAAAGGAACCGACTTCAATGAAAAACTATTCCGAGTACCCAAATCGCGACATTGTGCCTATGATATTTGAGGAGTTCCCTCGATTTCCTTGGGATCCCACGATTAGATCCCGATATGGTGACGATGGGACCACCTGTAAGCTACGCCCATTCCAATGCAAAAAGAATTTTTGAAATCGGTTCATAAACGACGAAATTATCGCTGAACATACATAAAAAAAAAAAAAAAAAAAAAAAAAAATGATTCCGACGAATTGATAACCTCCTCCTTTTTTTTGAAGTCGGTTAAAAATAAATGACTAAATGTTTGCGCTGTTCTTGTTTCGGATTTGATAGCGACTGGTTGATTTCTTATTATTCGTTGTAAATAATATATTTATGTTAGTCCTACTAATATTATAAACGCGAAAATTTGTGAGTATGTATGTATGTTTGTTGCTCTTTCACGCAAAAACTATTGAACGGATTTGGATAAAACTTTACAGTAGTATAGCTTATATATCAGAATAATACATAGGCTACTTTTTACTGCAATAATCGAGATATATTTTATAAATAAATTATAAAATACATAAATCATAGTTGTTAAAATGTATCACTGTTTATCTCCTGTCAAAACTGCACAGGTTGCTAGGCATAACACACTTTCATAGCAACCATGATTATAGTTTCCCGAAAATACGCGGGTAACACCGCCGGGCGCAGCTAGTATGAATATATTTACAACAAACCCAAAATAATATTAACATGCATAATCTCTTGTAGAAAAATACTTGATAAATTTCTTTTCGGCCACAATTTGTGTATTGAAACAATAACACCTTAATTATTACCTACCCGTTGTAGTCATGTTGATAATATAATTGACTGTAAATATTCTCAATGTCGGTCGTATTGTCTGTCTTTTCAATTAGAAAATTTCACATTTTCAACAAAGAGAATGAAAACAACATCCATTGTTTGCTCGGTTGACAGTTATTGGCGGCTGACTGGTACGGCGCCGGTAACGGTGCTTTTAAAATAAGGATAGGAAAGAATATCAAAAACATGTAAAAAGTCAATGAAAATTTTAAAAGTATTTTGTAAATTTAGATGAGCAGCTAGAACTATGAACTATATTGAAAATTATGTAATTTTAACTGCTCATATAAATTTATATGAAGCTAAATTTGTTATGTACACTTCTAAAACTTAACAATTCTTCATTAATTGAGCTGAAATTTCGACACGAAATGTAGTCCGCTACAAAGATTTTTAACAATTTCATTCCAATTATTAATTTTAAATTAGTTACTTCACGTTTTAAACACAACCATATAATAAAGAAACTAATAAAGAAACTTTGACTGAAAATATCTATTGAAATAAAAATAAACTAATACACTGAAATAGGGTGCGGTGCGAATTTCTAGCAGAACTGTAAGTTCGTGTAATTTGATTGCCAATTTCGATATTTCACGATAACCTATCAAGATTTTAATGAAAATACTCAAACCAAGAAAAGAAGGACTTCCTTCCTTAAAAATAGAAATAATTTAGATTACAAGAACTAAAAATAGAGTTATGAATTCAAGTAACGTACCTAACTAAAGTATCTCTGACTTCCTGTTTATCTGACTGTTTTTTACGACTAAACAACTAATCATAGAAAGGCTTCTCATTACAGCGATATCTATTTATTTATACACACCGTATTCGGTGATGGCGACTTCCTCCTGTCCAGCCTGGTTCCTCCCTATGATGGGTTCTGATATGGCTAGCAAACCCAAACTTAGTTTTAAAAGTTCGGTTACACCGAGCACAGTAGAGCTGGCTGTCAGAGTTGAAGGGTCTAGTTTTGCGCATTTGACGCTTCGAGTCAAGTTCCTTCACACAGGCGGTCTCGAACTCCTCGACATCCGTGCAGACCGTCCTTCGCCATTCAGATCGACTATGTAAGTTAAATTGCGGGAAAATGCTAATTTTGTATAAATGTCCTGTAAGAATCAACCCTTTACTTCTAGGCACCACTTTGAGTATAAATGCCTTACACTAGTATTCGTAATGTCTCATTGTATATTCTTAAACGATATATGAATAATTCTTTTGTCAATTCGTTACAGACCCCAGGGGAATCTACAAAGGGCTTGGAACCTGTCACTTTGAGGATGCTGCGAGGTGCATTCTGTTTACTTGGCATCGGGCATCTATTGGCAGGTGATTAAAATTTTTTTTTTATATGGAACAACTTTGCATTCTGCATCCAAACTGTGAAAAATTAAGAAAAAATAAGAATAGTAGTCATAGTAAATTTGTTCCATCTCAAGTTTAATTAATTTTAAATTTGAATTGAAAAGTGAAATCAGTTTGATTTGTTTTACTTTCACTAAATAACAAAAGAAATTTAAAAGAACTTGAAGATATTACTTAATGATACAAAATACATATAAAAAATAAATACATTTAAAACCAATCGATAAAGGAAAATTATTCTAGTCTAAATATCATTTTTATTCAATTCCAGCTATAGCCCTCATCTTCGAAATACAGATTCATCGTAGAGGAAAACAGAAGCGGCAAAAAGAACTTAACGAGGAAAGAAAAACCCAAAAACTCCTCGTGATCGGCAAGGCAATAATATTGTTGAACAGAGGATGTCGGCGAGTTGCTGCTAACGTCTATAGCGAGATAGATAGAGCACTAGGACCGCCTATTTAGAGATCAACACACATTTTGATTGCACGGTTGGCGTAGTGGTTTAACATTGCACGGACACAAAGAACACCCAGACTCAGAACAACAATTTGTGATTCTTTGTGTCAAAAAAAAAAAAACACCATTTATTGAGTTGTTATTTTATTAAGGTGGTTAGGCATTGTTAACTGCTTTTTAGATTTGCACCCTGTACTACTATGTTACGAACTCTTACTTGGCTGGATAAGTTAAGAGTAAATGTGAAGAAGAGACAGTTAAAGAGACAGAGGGCAAAGGAGCTCACCGGGGAAAGAAAAACCCAAAAACTCCTCGTGATCGGATCCATTTTGGATGGCTTACCACTTGGGTCCAATTTGGTGCCTTTCTTCGCCTTTTGCTGCCCTGAATGATACTACTGTTGAATGGAATAGATTTTCCTATTCACTTTAAATCGTTGTATTTAAAAATATGTTTGTAACCACAATATAATAAATGTACACATATTTAAATTTGCTGTTGATTTTTCTACCAAAATAAAAACATCGCAAATGAAACACAAATATTTAATAACATTGCTGCATACCTTACCTGAAAGTTTTAAAATAACACAATTAAGAACAAGGAAAAATGTAAAAAATTTAGAATACCGTGACACTGTTATATTCAAATTGCTCAGCGAACAAATTCCAAGTAAAAACGTTCGCTAAAACAAAACGTAATTAACGATTTAAATATAAACAGAACTGTGTTCATTAAAATAATTAACTTCGTTTCTTAACTGTTAACAAGGTTCTCTTGTTTTTGGAAAACAATTAAACCCTATTTTTACACAACGATATTTTATTCACACAACACAACAAAGTGTTTGAAATTCAATTACCTGTGTTATTTTATTCTATGATTATAACAATGGCGTGCTGTATTACATAATTTGCATAACACACAAAATCTTGACTGCACGTACAGCCTAGTTATTTAAGCGGTTCATCAATCATCATCAACAACCTTTAACAGTCCACTGCTGGACATAGGCCTCTCCTTGAAAAGGAGGTATTGGCCTACTATACCACGATGGCCAGACGGGTTGGTATAGGGTTGGTTTCAAGTTTTCCTTCTCTTTGCATTGATGTTGTCTTGCGTAGTTTATCCCTTAGTCGCCTTTTACGACATCCGCGGGATGAATAGGGGTGGTGACACTCTGTATTCTTAATCCGTCACCACACGGACTCGCGGTTAAGCGCGTTTAAGCGGTTACCTTGCCGCTTTCTACAACGCTAAGTGCCTTATTTGGGTTCGAACCACTCATGTAACAACCCCAAAAGGTAACACAAATGTTATGCACTAATTGTTGCTTTGAGTCAGGGTTTTCTTAATATATATTTCATATATATTATGTTTGTAAAATCCTACAGGATATACTCCTAATGAGAGTTTTCCATAGAAAATAAATATGTATTCTTTAACTATGATAGGTACAGTTATTTAAATGTATTCACTGGCTAATCTGTCTGACCGTTTTTCCAACATTTTTTTTTGTGATTTGACCGAAACCTAAAGTAGATGTGTCCCAAAAAAGGAGAATATAAATAAAAATTACAACCAAAACGAGAATCTCCTCCTTGTTTGGAAGTTGTTTATAAAATAATCAATTGTATAACAAATAGACAATAGAGAATCCTTTCGGAAGCAACAGGTGACGTTAACCTGGAATATGTGTTTTGTATATTCAAACAGCGAAAACACCACTCGACGTCAAAAAGTTCCAAATAAAAATTCATATTTTATGCATGAAAGACTCCGTTGTCTGACTCGCGGGCTGCAAACAACTATTCTAAACCTAAAGCCTACATGCAACTCAAAGGACTACGCTGTTTGAATACCGTACTAGTATTGTTTGTAAGAGAAAGTTCAGTCTAAAAAAATATCTACACAGTATTAGAATTTTTTAACCACGTTATGACGGGACACAATACTAAGAATTTCTGTGCTTCTTGTATATATATTTAAGCCTACCAAAGTGACTCTACTCTGCCTGACGGAAAGCATGAATAGAACCCAGGAGTAGGGGTCACCACCCGCTTTGAGTGAATACAATGCATCATTTTGACCCACACCATGGCGAATGAGTGCGATGTTTATGCATCATTTAGTTACACCACCAATACGATGCCGTCTTTTCAGTTACCCCCAGAATTAGAAAAGGAACTCCCCTTTCTTAGAAAATGGGTAGTATTTTACAACATCTGCTATTTCATATCTCGTCACGACTCTTTCATGTGTTGAACGACTTTTTTCACTGAAAACATTGTATTATTTAAATATAACTTCAAAGTTAAATTTTCACTATAGGTAGAAAGAGGTTAATTATCTTTTCTGTATAATCGACGTAAAATCCAAATATATTGACGCAAGTGCAGCTGCTGTAGTTAGTCAACAACTTGCCTGCCGACTATATTGTATGGTGCAAGTCATAAGCTCTCAACGTTTAAGATAAATGTCATAGGGACAGAAAATCTTGTTTCGACTATATACCTGATTCCTCGACTCATAGTAAACAAGACGACGTGCGGTTTTAGTCGGTTTGAGTATAACATAGCTACCAACTGGTGGTATCCGATGGGATTGCCGTACGAACAAAAAAATTATGACAGAAAATCTCCTTGTAGCTTGAAAAGCATCATCTCTTATTTACGGCATATAAATAAGAATTAAAATGTACCTTCTATTTACCTATCTTAGTCAATTGAATCTGAATTTGATGGACTGTTGAATGTTATCCATAAAAAAGGTTTTTGTGAAAATTCAACAACCTATTTTAAATTTATTTTCTCATCTTCAACTTAAAAGACATGCTTTATACGAGCTTTTATACAGATCGCCTAGGATGGACTATACTATTTTTTTCTAGTTTTTATCTGCAATCAGTGCATTCACTTTTAGCAAATGTGCTGTATGCTTTTCGCATTCTGAGTGTGTCCTCCAGCGAGAACACATTTAATTATCCATGCTATAGGATTTCTCTTCTTTTAAGGCGTTTTACATAGCTGGATATTGTGAGCTATGTATACCTTACATTGGCAATTTCTAGGTGTTCGTGGGTATACTAAATAAAAAAGTTTATTTTCTTCCCTCTATTTTTGCTTATCATTTATTTTGTAGAAGTCATAAGATATGACTTAATTGGCTAAATATGTTTTATATTATTCCTTTCTATCGCTTTGATAATAGTCTATCTTCACTTAAAATAATATCAATAGGATAAAGAATTCAGTTCAATAGCAACAAACACACGGTACGCTGCTCGCTACATCTTACATTTTAAGCCACAAAGTAACATCTGGACTAGAACGTAGGGCCAAATGTTTGGATATTTAAAGTTTAATAGGGACCCGTACGTACGTAATGGCTGTAGGTACCCCAATATCGGTTGGTACCTCACTAATTACTTACGGTATATGCACATAGATCTTACTTGTATCTGGTTTATGACAGGGCTAAGAGCAAAGGAGACATTTTGGATACTGAATGAAGGTCGCTTGCTGTGAGCTGAGGTTTGAAAAAAGATACTGTCTTAGACTATATACAAATAAATAAAATTGTAGTGTCTGTTTG
Source organism: Phragmatobia fuliginosa (assembly GCA_932526445.1). Taxonomy (NCBI): domain Eukaryota; kingdom Metazoa; phylum Arthropoda; class Insecta; order Lepidoptera; family Erebidae; genus Phragmatobia; species Phragmatobia fuliginosa. Next base: position 20,949,830 of record OW052061.1, read on the forward strand.
TGATATCAAATAAACAGTTTTTTTTACTAAATGCAGCGATTTAAAAAAAAAAAAATATGTCCGTCTGTTTTTCTTTTTCTCTTTAACGGTTGGACCGATTTTGACGGGACTTTCAAGGAGTCATCAAGATCATCATCACCATCAACAGCCTTTAACAGTCCACCGCTGGACATACGCCTCTCCTTTGAAAGGAGGTTTTGGCCTACTATACCACGTTGGCCAGACGGGTTGGTGAAGGGTTTGTTTCAAGTTTTCCTTCTCTTGGCAGTGATGTTAGCTGCTTATTTTGTTCCTTTAGTCGCCTCTTACGACAACCATGGAATGAATAGGGGTGGTGACACTTTGTATTCTTAATCCGTCACCACACGGACAGAAAATATATATATATATGTCTGTCTGTCTGTTTTTCTATGTCTCTTTAATGGTTGGACCGATTTTTATGGGACTTTCAAGAGTAGCTAAAGCTAATTTTTTTTGACTAGTTTCGCTCCGCGGCATTCCTCGCGATTTACTACAATAACCGCGGGTAACACCGCAGGACTCTGCTAGTGTGTGTATTAAATATGTATCAAAATAAATGGATGAGTAAAAAAAATGATCTGGAGAGATTGGTTTGATTGGGTTTGATTTGGAGGAATTCACACGCTCGTTGTGAAAGAATACGAAACTTCACTTTTCTCTGTATCAAATTAACTAGAAATAGCGAAAAACAGGGATACCTTGCACTCTCTGGAGAAGTCTTTCACTTCAGTTATTCTTCAGTGACACAGTACCTACTTTTTACTCTTTCATTTTCAACTATGTTTTTAATAGAAATCTTCTTCTTCTTTTTCCTACCCTTTATTCTCAATATTATTTGGGTCGGCTCACTAACTCAACTGGTATTTTTGTGACTGAATTTCAATTTTCACACGGAGCCACTGGCCTCAGATCTCCGCAACCCGAAGAGAGAGCTGAAATACGAAGGTTGAACTAGTTTTCAGTATATTTGAGAGCACTGACTTTCCAATAACAAACTAGAATTAATTTTTTTATTTTTATTTATACGGAATTGATTACATTTACAATACTCCAATGACAATAATTATATTTAAGACAGTAATATTACTAGATTATGACGTATCCAATTATCCAGTAATCAACAGTAAATTATAAAATCACAGTTTGACAGATGACAAGATTTTTCAAATGTTTCACAATAAATATCAATAACAAACAAGTTGTACCGTACTCATTTCTCAAGATGTCTAAATCGAACTAAATCCAGGGTAACTCAAAACCATAGAAACAATATCTATTGTTCGCGGACAATTTTATTATTTTCATGATAAATGGGCCGTCAAGACTTAATAACAATTAATTAATAAACCCGTCAGTCGTGCCGAAGAGAGCCGCGACTATACAAAGGGTAGTTGGCTAACGAACGAAATCAGATTTTAGGTAAATTGATACTATATTCTGCTTAGGGATTAGTGCCAGTGAAAGCGGATTATTTGCATAATGACGCAACTTATGCAGGATATAATCCCGGTAATTTGCAAATGTATTTCAGTAAAGTATTTCAGTAAAATGTATTTCAGTAAAATTATTGTATTAGTAGAAAGTGCATTGTATCAGTTTTCCCCAAAGGCTCTTCTCAACAACTGGTTTTGTGCTGCCCTCATCCAACGTCTTAGGACCAACTTATAAGAGTCTCACGCTCTATATGCAGAACTTTTTGGCCCAAAGGTCATACGTCTACTACCAATACTGCTACTTAAGTTTATCAATTCCCCTGATATTACAGTGACTTTGCTTCTGTGGATCTAATATTATTCGATCACGAAGTGGAGATTTTCTTAGTCCTTCTTCATAATACGCCTTATAAGAAACGCTGACAGTGGAACCATACTCTGGAGGTCCTTGAAACGAAACAGGCGACGTTAAGGTGTTAAGTAACACAATTAATTTTTAAATCCCTTATCCATCGACATGGAACCGCAAACAGTATTTTCTTTCACATTTAAATAAAAATGTACTAAGTGCTAACGTGAGGTAACACATTAAGAATATGGAGTCTCACTATCTCTGTTCATCTCATAGGTTTTATAAGAGTTGACTGAGGGACAAAAACATAACTCAGGACAACAGCTCTGCAAAGAGAAAAAAATCGTAAACCAAACCTAATACTGACCCATCTGGCTAGTGACGTCTAAAAGACCACTACTTTGTTAGGTAAGGTCTTTGGTCCATCAGCTACCATTCTTAAAATACTCTCAAGCATCACTCATCAAATATTAGTTTTTGAAAACATCGCTCTATGACAAAAGAACCAGAGCTATCTTATCATTGACTGTTTTTCTAGCGATATAGAAATAACTGTCTAGACTCAGATCCATTAAATTATCTGGTAAACATTACAGCAGATATTTTTAAAACTTTTATTAACTTCTCATATATACACGGTCGTTAAACCTTTATTAAAATTCTATTTCGAATCTTAAGTATCTATATGAGAAACTAGTTCAGTGCCGCGGTGTTACACGTAGTTATTGCTGTAAATTAGAGTCTAAATCTAGTCTAAATGTAATTAGCCTTATGTCATTAGCTATCTGCCAATGAAAGTCCCGTCAAACCCGGTCCAGCCGTTCCAGAGACTCATTTATTTATTTTTGGCAAACCAACAATAACAAATAGAAAATTATTTTGATATGCAACATCAAGCTACCTATATATATATATATATATATATATATATATATATATATATATATATATATATCTTTTCACGGGTTGCAAGTTAATAAAAAAACAAAAAATCAGGATCGGGCGAAACAAACAGACAAACAGGGAGACAGACCGACAGACAGACATTACTTTTTTGTTGGATTGTGCATTCAGTAAAATTCTTCATTTGAATCTACAAACAGACTCTCAAATTTTATTCATTTATGTATAGATAATGCAAGAATCCTTTCTAAAGTTGGTCTTATAGTCTTTAATGGAAATATTAATATCTAATGATAGCGTCCTATGCATACAAAGTTGCTGTAACTTTTGTACACTTCGCGCAAAGTTAATTTCATTATTTGAGAATCATTATGGACTAAAGTAGGAAGTTGTCGTTTTGATGTAATGAATGAATTTAAATTAAGACAAACGACAAAAAGATAAAATTATCACAAGGATTGCCAAGGTTGAGCCACCCGACCTTAAGCCCGAATAACGGAACACAGTATGGTTTTGGTCAATAACCCTTTCATCAGAATGGGTCTAAGTTTCAAAATTGAAATGACTCAAAGTTAAAATATTTTATTGTGGATTAGCTGACCCGGCAGACTTCGTACTGCCGATACTGCCGTACAATCGATAAATAAAAGACCTAAACCTTTATATAAAATAAACTTAAAACAAATAAAAGGAATCCATTATAGTTAATAAAATAAAATGTAATTCATTTTTTATTTTCAGATTATACGTGCATTAGATGGTTGCAAAATGTCTGTTTTTCATTCTCTCTAATTTCAAATTTATAGTTTGTCAGTAAAGGCATTTTGAATTGCATATCTATATGTTACCGGCAATATGTATAACACGGTAATCTAAATACCTAAGCAATGTTTAGAATACCTAAAACGTTATGGTAATGTTTGAAATATATTTCATTTTATACTTTCATATGCATTCGGCAATGTGTGTAAAAGACTACGAGCTAAGCTTTTTAATATAAGACCTAAGCTTTTTAACTGATTACTTATGGGTAAATTAGATTATGTTAGTTAGCCCAGAAGAATTTTAAGTTCAATGTTCTTTGAATGTGATTTTACTATTTTAGGTGTAGCCGGTTTCATTTGGTTAAAAATAGGTGTAATTTGGCTTTTAGGTTAGTATTTTTATGTATATGAATAGACGCCTCAGTAGAGGTACCTAATATTAGTTACTCATCATCATCATCATCATCATCAGCCTATCACAGTCCACTACTGGACATAGGCCTCTCCCATTGCACACCACTTTGATCGATTTTGGACTTCTCGCATCCAGCTCCTGCCAGCCATCTTACGCAGGTCGTCACTCCACCTTGCCTGTGGGCGTCCTACACTACGTTTACCGAGACGCGGTCTCTACTCCAGAACTCTTCTGCCCCAACGGCCATCAGTTCTGCGGCTAATATGGCTAGCCCACTGCCACTTCAGCTTGCTAATCCGGTGGGCTATGTCGATGACCTTAGTTCTCTGACGGATCACCTCATTCCTGATACGATCACTCAGAGACTGCACGGTTGGCCTAGTGGTTTAAGCGGTCGCCACGCCGCTCTCTACTGCGCCAAGTGTCGTAGGTTCGAATCCCACGCGGGATAACACTTTGTGTGATTCACAAATTGTTGTTCTGAGTCTGGGTGTTCTTTGTGTCCGTTTCATGTATGTTTGTAAAGTCCCCCGCGACACAGGAATTCATATTCCTAATGCGGGAGTTGTCTTATAAAGAAAGAAAGAAAAAAAAAAAGAGAAACGCCGAGCATAGCCCTTTCCATAGCACGCTGAGCAACTTTAAGCTTATGGACCAATGAATCTGTTACACCTAGGTTTAACCAACGGCTACCATCTACACCTCGTAATAGGGGACTAGAACTAGGTGTAGCCGCACTTCGGGTATTGACCGTAACTCCCTTCTACTTACTTACCTGCATAACATTGATAAATACAGGCCCAAATATAGTTATTTACACATTGCCGGTGGACCAGTAGGTAGTCTATACAATACTTTAGTGTACTTTAGTGAAAGTATATATGATACTTATATTTTCAAAAACACAGTCTATCTATTTGTCTGTTTGTTTCAGCTAATCTCTGAAACGGCTTGACCGATTGTAATGGATTGCTCACTGAAAAATAGCTGATAAAAATTACTCCTTAGTCTTAGGTACTTTTATTTAAAATTTAGTTAGACAACAATATATTAAGTTTAAATTCTTAATAAATCTACTCTGTTCCTTTCTATCTAATATAAAACCACACATGTGTGACAGGGTGCGACAATCTCGTTTTCCGCGGTCGTGTCAAAAATAAAGTTTGAAGGGACCCTCGGGTCTCCCGTAAAGCTCGGAGTGGATAACTAAAAACATATCGACTCTTATTTAGTTTATTGGATGGGTTCGTAAGCAAACTTAGTTTGGGATAACAGAAGGCCCTCTTCTTGATCTTATTATGTTTTTAGGGTTCCGAAGTTCATAACTCGGAACCCTTATAGATTCGTCATGTCCGTCTGTCCGTCCGTCCGTCCGTCCGTCCGTCCGTCCTCGACTTACCGTCCAAACGGTAAGTGCTAGAAAGACGAAAGTTTGCATGAATACGTGTTGTAATTACGTCGACAAAGTGCTACAATAAAATTATGAGAAATAATTTTATTTGGGGTACCTCCCCTACACGTAAAGTGGGGATGATTTTTTTTTCTCGAGGCTACCCCATCGTGTGGGGTATCATTAGATAGGTCTTTTAAAAACAATAAAAGGTTTCCTAGACGATTTTTTGATTTAGGCAACCGTTTGCGAGATATTTCACTTTAAAGGGCACTTTTTTGTAAAAACAGGGCGTCCCCCCCCCTCTAAAAGCTAAACGGCTGGCTCAAAAAATCTGAAAAAAATCGTGATGGTGGTCCATCTAATGAACTTTGAAGAAAAACTATAACCGATTAGATGACTTTCTTAGTTCAGGAGTTATAAAGGCTTATATGGTAAAATGCGCTCACTTGGAAAACGTCATACAAAATTAACGTATTAATACGTAAACATAACAATTATCTATTGGATACGATTTTAAATCCACATACCATTATAGGTGACTGAGGAACCCTTTCCTGTGCGTGGCATGACACGCACTTGGCCGATTTTTCTTAAATGTGTATGGAATTCTTTTTTTGGACATGTTTCTTTTTGATTTTTATACGATGTCTTTTATAGTGATTCTACAGGACTTAGGAGACTAATATAGTATTATAAGTGGGTAGTCAATTATAGGCAAAAATAAACCAGTTTGTAAATATTTTGAAGCATCAATAATTTTAACAGAGAAAAAGTTTAAAATACTTACCATAACTACGTTACCCGTGCCATTTGTATATATTCATTCATTCATATCTAGCTGGTCCTCACAATGAGAATGGTGACCCCTACTCCTGTATTCTACTCATGCTTTCCATCAGGCAGAGTAGAGTCACTATGTTAAGCTTAAATATAAAAAAAACATATATTAACAAAAATATTACCGTTTCTATTGGCCTTGTCGTAGTCGGGTAATAAATGAAATTAAAAGACACAACTGTCTCCTCACAGTCAGTTAAAACAAATGCGTTATTAATGTAACAGTTGTAAGTAATTGTCGTGATTACAAAGTCTGTTGTTTAATTAATGTGTCTGAGTGTACCTGTCTCCCGAGTCGTGACTAATTGTTGTACATTGGATGGTTTTATTGGGTTGTATAATGGTAGCAAGGGTGTGATGGAAATATTACTTAGAAGGTAATTAGGGGATGTGATATATTTGGTGTTATGACACATTACACAGAAGGTAAACCTAAAATGGCAGTATTCGTGCAACAGTGTCACCACCACACCACGCTGTACTCTCTTTACTCATAATGAGGTAGTGAGTTTTTTTCTTGTCGACATTTTGGTGAATAGTTTTAACCTTACTTAATAAACCATAATATTAGATTCTTAAATTAATGTCGCAACCAAAATTAACCGTTTAATCAACAGCGTATCCTCTACTGAGGCGTCTATACATATATGTTAAAAAATACTAACCTTATCTAAAGTTAGGAGTTCATATACATAGCGCTGTTTACTAAATACTAAATACATAATCACTACATATTATAAAACAAAGATATCTGCGCGTCCATCTGTCTAACTGTTCGGGATAAACTTAAAATACTGCACCGATTTTCATGCTGTATTCAGCAATAAATAGATTGATTCTCGAGGAAAGTTTAATATGGTATTTGTGAAGTTTAAAATGTTTTTAAATACCTATACCCGTACAAAGCCGGTTCGCTAGTGGTCAATATAATTATCTGATTTTGGAAAATTTAAATCCAGTTCAATGACGCCACAGTCTTCATAGTCGGTTTTGTAGAAATACTTCGCATACATTAAACTCTTAAAGAACACCAAGTGACTTCTGAGGGCACATTCAAAAGCTTCACAGTAATCAAAAGTTGGTAATGAAGTCTCGTATATTTCCTTACCCGGCTGTCCGCGGCAGAAACTTATACATTTACATATAATTTCAATTTCGTATTTACATTATTTCGTATTCAGTTGGAGTCTGAACCCGCAGCGAATAATTGCAGGACATTGGCCATCCGCAGACATATTTCCCTTAAGGAATTTTTAATCTGTGTCTACGAGACTTTTTGCAGTTAAGTGTGGGTGTAGATATAGTTTCACTGGAAGAACTTTAAGCGTTTATTACTAAATTTATTGAATTAGTCTTTGACCATTTTTTGTCGATTAATGTTTTGTAAAGAATAACCTTAGTTAGGAAATAAATGAGTAGTCATTATTATGGTCCGTTCTGCGTAAACAAAAATATCGTCCTATTTACGTTCTTCATGAGTTTTCTTTCCTGTCATTAAACACAACTCAGGGCGTTTGTCATAATATGGACTAACTGAGCATTATAAGCAAAGCCCCGCGACGTTTCTAAATGCGAGTAATACTGCGGGCGAAGAATCAGTGAAAGTAACGTCAAAATCAGTTCATTCGATCGAGACGTTCGCCAGAAAAATAACGTTTATCATTTACACTTTCTTATGGATGAAGCGAAACCCGTTAACTTGAAATTACAAACAAATTTGTATAGATCTATGGACCATTAAACCTTCAAAGCTTATAATGAAGATATAACAACTGTTAGGTCACAAGTTAGCACACAGCCTAATTTTTCTTACTACAATCTTGAATACTTTGGTCAAAACACTGAAAATCTGACCCAAATATAACGAAAACATTTTACAAAAAGAACCACAGCATTAATAATTACGACCAACTAGGGAAAGTTCGATTCGTCTCGAAGATTAATTGTTCGAATCGCTCCCCATTGTCCACCGACGTTGTTGACGCTCTGGGACCCTTTTATGAAATTCACGAACCATTGTTTTGGCCGGATTTATAAAAAAAAAGTTGAGAAAAAAGTTGTAGCTCAACGAACGTCCGTAGTCCGCAAAACAACATCAGCTGAGACCTGCGCTTTATTCCGTGAGTTTCAGAAACTTTAATACCGTCGAATACATTTTTTCAACGGCAAAATAAAAATTTGTAATTGTAATAACGAGGTCAGTTTTTTGTTTTTCGTCGGTCATTTAAAACTTTCATTAGTGAATTCGCGCGCTTAAAATTTTTCAATTTATTTCCTCTTAAGCGCCGGATCGCTTGTGAGTTTCTGCAACGGTGCAACTGCAAAATAAACAACGATTACTTTGAAAATCTTGTAGTGTTTCACACTATGTTTTGTATCGTCAATGAAAGTATAAGTTTTTAAAGGACGTTTTATGTTTACGTAAAAGTTTACTTTCCGCAAAAGTCTATTCGCACATTCTGTGTCAAGTATGAGCGTGGATGTTTTTGTACTTATCCTCCTAGCCTTTATTATTTTAAAGATTGTTTGGAGTCTGCTACTTGCTTTTATCTATTATCCCTACTATCCCTACTAATATTATAAATGCGAAAGTAACTCTGTCTGTCTGTCTGTTACGCTTTCACGCCTAAACCACTGAACCGATTTTGATGAAATTTGGTATCAGGATAGAACTGAACTTCGGAAAGGACATAGGCTACTTTTTACCGCGATAACCGACATACACGGAGCCGCGGGCGATAGCTAGTAATACATAATTACACATTTGAAAGTTGCTTGGTTTGTTACACTTTCCAAGCTAACACGGTGAACTGATTTGGATGATTTTCAGTACAGAGATAAATTGGCCATTGGACAAGGATATAGGCTACTTTTTGTCAAGATAACTGACACGCGGGCAGAGCCGCAGGCAAAAGCTAAAGAAAAAAGAAGGTAGTTTCTTTTTTTATCTGTAAACGAGGATACTAAGATTAAGACAGTAGCCTATAAAATAAATTAACCCTGCTCTAATAAATTAAGCAAATACAGAAACTTTAAGGATGGTTGAATTTTAATTTTTTAGTTACTTAATATTTAAATGACAGTATATAACATTTAATCTTTTTTAAGATTTAGTGACTGTTTTTCTATGGTAAAACCGAAAGGTAATAGTTTTAACAGTTTATGTATGTTTGTATCTGCCACCGTAACGCTTAAACTACTCAACCAATTTTATCAATCGTCTTTCGTAACTTTTTTTTGTCTGAATTTTGTGCTTTTTTTCTTCCAAACTTTTAACTTATAATGAAAAAACATAATCTCCATACACTAATAAAATGTTAAGATACATCTGACACTCCACAAGGCGATAAACTTTTGTTGAAAAAATCAGCATACAAGCTTAACCGTCGATGTGGATACGTGGATATTGGGCTGCGTATAAGTTGCCCAATTTGTTATGTTAAAGCTCGCCGGACCCTCGTCCGGAGATACGATTGATCAAACTAAAAATATACAGCCTTTCTACAAGAAGCTATGAACGAACGGACGATTTATGAACTTCGTAATAGCATTGAGAAAGTAGTATACAAAAATCGGCCAATTGCATGTCAGGCCACCTATTGAGTAGGGCCGATGGTGACTGGATGCGACAAGGGATAAATTGAACTTTGTGGTGTGTCTTGGGATAAGTCTACATCCAACTGCATCAGGCTGATAATGGTGATGGACATGATTTTATTCTAGGGTTTCCAACTTTCAATAACTTGATCGCAGAAGGAGCCCTTCTGCGATCAAGATTACTCTTAAATATACTCCTAAAAATAAATTGTTGACATGTATCCGAAATCTGATCGAAAAAGTGTTAAAATTACCCTTAAACTCCAAAAAGTAAGTGCATGTAGTACAGTTATGTAGACACCCTCTCCATACATTCCTACTTCCTTGACCACATCAAACCTACCGTATTCAGGATCCTACTAACCCATCCCTCATACATAGTGCCCCCTAGAGGGTACACCTGCTTTGTTTAGTGCGGTCGGCTCTGATCAGCTTACTTTCAACAAGCCCCGTGATCGATGTTCTAAAAACCCGACCTTCAAATTTTACGCATGTAATAAACGTAGTAGTATTTTTCTTGTAATAATACAGAGAAAGAATTTTGAAGGTTTTTGATAAAAGGTTTTGAACATAGAAGGGATATTAAACGATATGTGTATTCTTTCACACTTTTGTGTCTATAAGTCGTTTTACAGATAAAATGAGAGTCCAGAAAACCAAATGTCAACTCCATTGTCTTGGTGGAACTTGTCATAATACATTCATGAAATTTCTACTACTGATTAGAGTAGTCAGTTAGTCCGTTTGATAATACTAAAAGTTGTAAGTTTATTAAATAGTGGAATAGAAGTACTGGTGAGTTTAATTTTAAGTACGTGGGAGAGTTTTTGAGTTTATTTTGTAATTTTTAATGTTTTCTATTTTAAATCTGTTTTTGTTATTTTTTTACGGTTCCATCGTCACCATATCGGGATCTGATGATGGGATCCCAAGGAAATAGAGGGAACTTCTCAAATATCATAGGCACAATTGTCGCGATTTGGGTACGCGGAATAGTTTTTCTTTGAAGTCGGTTTCTTTTTGGTACAATTATTATTGAATAAATTATTCATATGTACAGAAATAATTATTACATAATATCCTTACTTTTCTAAACACTGCTCATTTTTCTTCATTGTCTCAGAGAAATAATAAAAGCGCACATTCTACATACATCTTGTATCAACAGCGTCACGTATTCAATACGACAAACGCAAATATTTATCTAAAGGAACCTAAATCTTCTAAAAATACTTGATATAACAGAATTGACAAATTAATTGAGGATGTTACAGTTTACATAAGGCCAGTGTCTTTGAGCCACGAGTTAGATGTAGGTAGTGGGGCAAAATTAATCAAGCTGTGATCCGACACATTATCTTAGTTTGGATGGCTTGAACCCTTACTGTATGAAGCTATTAGAAACGCGGAAACTCGTAAGTTTAGTATTTTATAGCGTGTACAACGATGACTTTTTTTAAACTATTAATTATTCAGCTATTTGTTTTTATATCTAGATGGAAGAATCATGCTGATATCAACACGAACGGGCCGGCGGTAGTGGTGTTACCCTCTCACAGAACCATCCTCCTAGCCATTATTCCCAAGTTTATTTGGGGTCGTCTACTAGGTCAACTGGTTTTACCTGAATTTCAGTTTTCCCACGGAGCGACTGGCATCGGACCTCCGCAACCCTAAGGGAGAACTGAATTCGAAGTTTGAACTAGTTGTCAATATATTTGAGGGCTCTGACTTCCCAATAACGATTGCCATAGATGTTCATGAGAACCGTGACGGACGGCTTTACGTGCTCTCCGAGGCACGGGCGTGAATCACCGCCAAACTTCCAAACTCCGGGCAGCTATTAGGAATTTCCTAAGAAAATCCCAAAAACACTTTTTAGCCCGACCTGGGATTTGAATCCGAGACCTCTTGCTTAGCAGTCGGATACGCTAACCACTAGACCAACCAGGCAGTTACCCTCTCACAGAATACAAACCTAAAATGATAGCAACCGAACTGTCGTGTTTCATTGGTGAGTGTAAGATTGGAGGTCTACTGATAAGAAGAAAGTTAGGGATTCAATCTCCGTGCGTTGGAGAGCACGGTCGTAAATCCGTAGGTCCTACGCCTGATCTCTCCCCGGTCCCCGGCTTTGACACCTATATCTAGGGCCCGATAAAACCGCGTTTTGCCCTTCCATACCTCTCTGCGATCATCAGTACCTTAGTACTGTTACAGGTTTGGGCCTATTCTCTTTAGCCAGAGCCCGTCAAGATAACCCGGTAATCACTGCAACCACATTACGATGCACTCCCACATCAGTATGTAGAAAATATTCTCTTAGATTGTATATTAGACCCCCAAAAATTTCACGGGATATCCAACCTCACAAACGATGAACACGGGTGATGCGAAACAATAAACATTCGGAATGTAGTCAGTAATGTACGGACTCTCCTGTCAATTCCATCTATTTTATTTCATCTATTACTATAAAAAAATAAAAATATCTTTATTGTACACCAGGTAATTACAAAATATCTTAAGATTATGTGTAGGTACAATTGGCGGCCTTATCGCTTGGAAGCAATCTCTTACAAGCAACCATTGGATGGAGAGAACAAGATTAGAAGAAAGTATCGAGTAGTGTCTGGTATATAATTGTTTTTAAGTAATTACGAAACACCCTTTTTTTTGACCTCTTACACACAACATCATCTAGTCCCCAACTAAGCAGAGCTTGTATATGGGTACTAAACAACTGATACATAAACACACTTTTTTTTTTGTAAATACATACATATCATACATAGAAAACACGCAGACTCCGAAACAAATATTTGTGGATCACACAAATATTTGGTCCAACCGGGGTATCGAACCCGAGTCTTCTTGATCAGCAGCCACATACGCTAACCACTAGACCAACAAGGCAGTCAGAAGTGTTATGTTTAATGCTGCATGCTGAACCACTTTCAATGAAATTCGTCATGGGCTTGATTGACATAACGACCGGCAAAAGTTAGTCATAATTCATGAAATTATGTTAAAAACCGAATGGTTTTTAACATAATTTTAAGAATTTAAAGTGGAGTATTAAACTTACTCGCTTACTTATTGGCCTAACCTATCACAAGATCTGCTACAAGAGTTAATGCGGGGCCGACTTTAACAAGAATTGAACACAGTGTCCGACATGAATATCTTCGTCCTCATTCGCTGAATGGCTTGCTCTAACAATTAGGTGCTTAGATATCTAACATTTTCAGACATTTTTTTTTATATTTCGGACATCTTACACACAACTTCATCTAATTCCGAACTAAGCAGATCTTGTATTATGGGTACTAGACAACTGATATAAATACATAAACATTTTTTTTTGTAAATACATACATATTACATAGAAAACGCCCAGACTACAAGACAATTATTTACGGATTACACAAGCATTTGGACCGACTCAGGAACCCGAGACGTCTTGATCAGCAGTCGCATACGCTAACCACTAGACCAGCAAGGCACTCGAATGTATATGAGTACTTACTACATATAAAGGACTAGCTTTTGCCCGCGGTTCCGCCCGCGTGTTAGTCGGTTATCGCGGTAAAAAGTAGCCTATGTCCTTTTCCAAGGTTCGGTCTATATCTATACAAAAATTCATCACAATCGGTTCAGCGAATTAGGCGTGAAAACGTTAGAGACAGACAGAGCTACTTTCGCATTTATAATATTAGTAGTTATAAGAGGGCAATAATAATTATAATAATGTTTATTTCATAAAGCAATTGTAGTACATAATAGATAACACAGAATTGAAGTTATATAGTACGTACAATCAGTAGTTACAGCGCTGTTACCCTAGATAGGTTTTGGAGAACCTATAATAAGGAGTAACAGTACCAACCCCTATATTGTATCAAATACTAGTATCATTCTCTTTATTATTGTTACTAGCTGCGCCCCGAGATGTTATGTAAGTGTGTTATGCCTAGCAACCTGTGAAGTTTTGACAGGAGATAAACAGTGATACATTTTGACATCTACGATTTATGTATTTTTATAATCACCTAGCTTTCACCCGTTTATCTCGATTATTGCAGTAAAAAGTAGCCTATGTGTTATTCTGATATATAAGCTATATTACTGTAAAGTTTCATCAAAATCCGTTCAGTAGTTTTTGCGTGAAAGAGCAACAAACATACATACACACATACTCACAAACTTTCACGTTTATAATATTATTAGGATTAGTAGGATTTGCATAAAGATACTTTTCCGTTTTTTCCTATGTTTTGAATTGTTTTGTAAGAGCGTATTTAAGGTTTCTTTACACATGTGATTATTATAGAATATTTCAAGTTTGTACCCTTTTTTTCTTTTTTTTGTCTGTGCGGAAATCCCCTCGGATACCACCAGTTGGCAATTATGTCGGACTCGAACCGACTAAAACCGCACGCCACCACAGGTGTAGAAGCCGAGGAACCAGGTGTACCCTCGCAAGGAAATCCCTGGGACCCCGACGTACATACAGTTTGCAAATAGCCCTCGGGAAAGGAACAGTAGGTTTCCCCCACAGGAGGCTGTGGGGGAAACCTACTGTTCCTTTCCCGATCAACAGAAAGGGCGCGCGTTTCTTGTAGCGCTTGCACCGCCACCCCAGCCTGCTTCTGCTAGGGTGAAATATTGAGATCGGCTAGCGATCTTCGGCGCCTTAGTCGTCTGCAGTACCTAGCCCGTTCTCGAGCCTGGCGGACCGGGAAAGTTCTAAACCTCTCCCGGTCTCTCTCCGACATCTCTTTCGCAAGCATAACTCGCTCACAGAAGGAGACGGCGGCCAGTTTGTACCCCTCACCGGTCTAGAGTCTACATTCAAGAACCAGTCAGTCAGAGCTAGTGACTTTATCATCATCATCAACAGCTTTTAAGCTTCCGCCCTTAATCATAAAATTGGTACTTTTATTTCAAGTTTTTCTTCTTGTGAAGGGTTTTTTTCAAAGTAAAGTACGTGGTGAACAGGGAATTAAGAAATCAAAGGCCGTTAATGTTTTTAAGTGCTGAAAGAGTGCAATGGGCGAAAGTTTGTATCCGCTTATATAAAATTCAAAAGTCGGTCGGTAATTACCAACCAGACCTCGAAGTTGTTGTAACCAATAGTGGAGACATAGGCTTCTGTATTGTACACAGAAACTAATGTCATATTCCGAGCCTTTATTCCCAAGTTTTTATTTGGTGTCGGCTACTAGTTCAACCGGTTTTACCTGAATTTCAGTTTTTCCACGGAGCGACTGGCATCGGACCTCCGCAACCCTAAGGGAGAACTGAAATTCGAAGATTAAACTAGTTGTCAGTATATTTGAGGGCACTGACTTCCTAATAACGATTGCCATAGATGTTCATGACAACCGGGACCGACGGCTTTACGTGCTCTCCGAGGCACGGGCTTGAATCACCGCCAAACTTCCAAACTCCGGGCTGCTATTAGGAATTTCCTAGGAAAATCCCAAAAACACTTTTTGGCCCGACCCGGGATTTGAACCCGAGTCCTCTTGATTAGCAGTCGCAAACGCTAACCACTAGACCAACGAGGCAGTTGTACACAGAAACTAATGTATTTTATTAAATGACTGAGTACCGCAGTGTTATTGTAGTGAATCCCAAGTAACGTAAAAATAGCAACTCCTTATGTTAACTGTCAGTGAAAACCGTGTCACAATAGGTCCAGCCGTTCCAGAGATTACCCGCAAGAGACAAACAGCCAAAATTTTAAATTTGTTTTTTTTTATGTAATTACTTTATTTCGTATTTTCATATGCATTTACTAAAAACTCTTATTTTAACATACATAAAGACACATCGATTTTATTTGATAATAATAATAAATATTTCGGATATCTTACACACAACGTCAAGTCTCAAACTAAGCAGAGTTTAAAATATAATTACATAAAAATATTTTTTTTGTAAATACTACATATGATACATACAAAACACCGAGACTACGAAAAAAATATTTCGCGATCACACAAACATTTGTTCAGACCCGGGAATCAAAACCAAGACCTCAAGCACAGCAGTAGCATGCGCTACCACTGCGCCACCGGAATATTAAATACAGATTATAGTTAGAAATATAATTCGTAACACAAAATACATAAACAATAGAGTATATCGTCCCCGTAGTGGGAAAATTAAATAAGTCCGGTTTTAGCGAAATTGACTTTTCCTTATTTTCAAAACACCTAAAACATGCCGCATATTTGAGCCTTACAGGTATTTTCGTATCGTATTCCGTTCCAAAAATGTAACCATTGTTGTCGGACAGATGAAATAATAAATACCTTCAGACTAACACAAATTTTTGAATAAAAATTAAGTAACTCAGTAAATAAATCAATATTTGTGGTCAATGATAAGTTAAATGTCTAATAATGTAAATAACATGAGTTGTTAAATTTTAGCTCAACTTAAAAAAATTCTCACAGAACACTAAATCGCGTTTATCTCAGAACCACAAAATCAGAGTTATTTAATTTTCCCACTACGGGGACGATATTACTATTACTATTGTTGCTAACAATACCTCCGGGGTATAATTGCTATTTACGTCTTATACACTTCTCTTTGAAGTGCCAATATTCTGCCTAGTTTTCTCCTTTAATCGGCTCTTAAGATACCTACAGGATGAATAGTGGTGATGATACTTTATATTCTTAATCTGTCACCTCATGAACACAGTAATTTTATGTGATTAAAATATAACCGCGTCTTGGCAAACCTACTGTAGGACACCCTCTGGACAGATGACTGGCCGACTTGCCGAAGAAGACTGGCAGTGACCGGAAGTAAAAAGCTGCAGACCGGGCTCTGTCGTTCTTTGCGAGAGACCTGTGTCCAGCATCGGACTGCAACGGGCTGATGACAGTGATGATGAAACAATAACTTACTTTCTTTATCAATTATATCAGCTTCAGCAGTCCTCAATTAATATTAAGATAACCTACAACTACGTATAACAACATCACTGCAATGAGAAGGAACACTTGAAATAAACCCTATTCTAATCCGCCATGCCAACGTGGTATAGTAGGCCAAAACCTGCTTTCTAAGTAAAAGCCTATGTCCAGCAGTGGACTGCTAAAGGCTGACGATGACGAACCCTACTTGCTTACAAAATATTTCTCAAACTCTCTGCAGTACCAAGTTACCAGCACTATTGTTCTCGTCCCGAGAAAAATACAAAACCTGGACGGATACCGAAGTGATATCATTAAAATTCCGTTTTAACAACTAAGGTACAAACTTTGAAACGGAATTTAAAAAGACACAAAAGAAAAAAATACATAGCATTCACCAGTAACATCGTTTCTTCAGAAAAACCCGCAAAACATTACGTAAAACTGTCGTTGTGGTCCCTGAGGTGTCGTCTGAGTGACAAATTTTCGTCGAAAAGCCCGAATTATTTTACGAGAAAGTTCAGGGTTCGATCAATCAATCCGGGACCTCTGTGTGCACCATCAACGACCTCTGGTATACAGTTTTTTGGTATGCCAATAATTAATTGTCTTTAAGTAGTTTCAACGTAAAATAATGAAGATAAAGTTACGGGATAGCGTATAGCTAATAAAGGGACTGTACAATAATCTTGACGTTAGTAAGCCCCTATGAATTGATTAGTTGAAGCTCATGAGTTCCAATGATGTATTTGTTTCTTTATATTTAGGCCCACCAAAGTGACTCTACTCTGCCTGATGGAAAGCTAGAGTGGAATCCTGGAGTAAGAGTCACCATCCTCATTATAAGTGGAGACGATGGAGTATAGTGACTTATACCATGACGGCCGAGTGAGATGGTTAGGCATTATTCTCGCGGACTCCGGAGGCCGCTAGAATGATGGAAAATGATTGGGACTCCGGTCTCACAGTCACCAGCGAAATACAACAGCATGAATGCTGTCATTTTTAGGGTTGTCTTCTGTGTGAGGGTAGTAATGTCCCGGTTGAGCGAAAATCAGCGAGGCTTTATTACCTTCAAGAGGTTTTCGCGTTTCGGTAACTGATGAGATCGAGTTTTGGTAACTATCAGCTGTCATTATGAAAACTAGTCCTCGAACTTGGAAACCATCAGCTCATACCCTACTTGAAAAAAGAATCATTCATATCAATCTTCACTTCTCTCAAACTAATAATATGCACTTTTTATCACTTATATTGGTACCGGGCAGTCTTTTCTTATAAACAGTTTTGTATTTGATTAGATTTTTGTTTGTTTGTGTTGGTTTGTAGGTGCATCCCAGGTCGGACCAAAAGTGTTGTCAGGTTTTTCTTACATAAAATTCTTAATAACAGCCCTGAGTATGGAAGTTCGGTGGTGATTCACGCCCGTGCCTAGAGGAGCACGTTAAGCCATTGGTCCCGGTTATCAGGAACTTTTATGGCAATTGTTATTGGGAAGTCAATGCCCTCAAATATACTGACAATTAGTTTCAGTTCTTCCTCAGGGTTGTGGAGGTCCGATGCCAGTCGCTCCGTGGAAATACCGATGTTCAGGTAAAACCGGTTAAACTAGAAGCCGACCCCAAATAATCTTGGGAATAAATGCTAGGAAGAAGAAGAAGGTTTATGAGTGCATATTTTTTTTGGTTTCTCATAGAGTGAGTAAGGTTTTCTTCCTTCGAATCGTAGAAGAAGGCTCCAAATAGACCTTATGTTTTATAAGAGCAGATGGGTGTTTCTGTAAAATCTCAATGAAACTCTCATCTGACACCAATTTGTAGACTAAAATCATTATCAATCTTACTTGTAACGCCAAAAATAAACCAACATCACTTAACAGATTGTTTCAACCAAATAACACAATTGAATACATTATAATTCACCACAAGCCACAAAAATCACACGAATTAATTCCCGTGAAACAAAAGATTCAATTTCCCGGCTCCACCCCATCAGTATCCAAAACACGTAAAGCCGTCGCATTGCTTAATTTACAAATGTAATTAAACCAAGTAAAAAGGCGAAGGGTGATTTCTCACCGCAAAAGGGCACACAATACTTTGGCGAGGAACCCACTGATAAGTTAATCAGGGAAAAATAAGCACTTGTGTGTGACTGGCCTTACAATAACAGCTGATTTCGTTACTTATATGTATTTTATTACTGTTCTTTATTGTCTTGGTGAGTTTTTTTTTATATTTAAACGTGTGACGCAATAGTATCATAAGTAAAAACGGCAAGAAAAAGAAAAAGTAAAATTGAAAACAAATAAAAATATATTTTACCTGACGCGTTGCGGCCGATGTTGTAAAGTGATGCATATAACAATCGATATAAAAACTTTGATTGTGCCATTCAGGCCAGTGCCGAATACACTCAGATGCCTCTCCTTACAGGTTATATTATCCGACGCTACCCGGGTCGGTGTAGGCGGTGATGTTGCCTACAAAGTTTGATCTCTTGGTCAGCTCTTACGACACCCACGAGGTTATGACACGTAATCCATTACTACCCAGTATCTACAGATTGTAAGAATATAATAATTAATAAAACTGCAATATTTATTATTGATAGACAAGAAAAACCATTACATTTAATCTTTGTAGTCAATCTACATGTATTATCCGGATATTAAAAGATCAAGACGAGGATGTGCCAATATATGCTGAAGTAACAAAAGCTGCGGAAATTATCAACCCCATCTAAACATTCTCGAGAACTTTTTACAATGTCAAACACAGTTGATCTCAGTTTGCTGTGATTCATAAAATATAGCGTTTTTTACGAAATTATATTCACAAAATTGAAAATCACTGTGAGGTTTAGTGTTGGTAACATTCGTTAATTTATACTTATTTAAAGTTGCCGTAGAAGCAGCGATATTAACTTGATTAGCTTAAAAATATGCTATGTTTATCTAAGTTCGATTTTGTACACTTCAAAAACTCAAACAATTTTGCAATTGTTATCATCAAGTTTTGACACATGTACAACGCTTTAAAGATTAATTCCATAGATTTTTCAAATTTTTTTTTTCACTTCACAAAAATCACAATGTGTCGCCGTGAAACGTGACTGTATAAAACTAGTCACTTTTACTATGTCAGATAAATATTTTATATGGTTTCATTGAATGGAAGAAGAAATCGATCAAAACGATTACACACAACAAACAAGCTATTATTATTTTTGATATGCTCTCAAAATGACTCTATTCAGCCTGATGGAAAGCATGAGTAGAATCCATGAGTGGAGGTCACCGTCCTCACTGTTAATGCGAATAATGCAACACGATAACCCACACTATGGCAGCCTAGCCAGATGCTTTTTCACGCCCCGCTTGAAAGATCCAGGATCATAGTAAGAAGGAAACACATTTTTAAGTAATCGGCCCAGGAAGGAAGAGCTAAAGCGCTTAGTTGTGAGGCGTATTTCTTCCACTCAGTGACTTCCAAAGTCACCACGTGTTGTCCTGTAAATTAAAGGAGAAGGTGGAATCAGTGGGAAGAGCTCTTCAGAACACTCCCCGTGGTGGCGATAGAGAACATAGAGGCGACCTCTCTTCGCAACTGCAAAGCCTCTAGGAACTCCTTGACTTCGACTTTTTCTTGAAAATCATAACCAAAAATGTACCAGAGTGGAATAGAGCATAAATAGGGAACGACTTATAATAACAGTTCTAAGAGATATTAATAGAGATATTAAAGTGGTTTTATGTTTCAAATTTATAGTTATTCAACCATAAGTTTGACGATTTGAAAATTGTAATGTTTATGAGTTCTAGACACATGTTTGGCTTAAAAAGAAATCCAACGTACTTCAAACTCCAGCCATGGGTCTTATCAAAGCAATTGATATGATAGTAGTAGAGCTACGCTGATTTCAGCACGAATGGACCGGCTCAACCGGGGCAGTACTACTCTCACACAGATGACCATCCATCATAATAATTGCTGTCATTCTTAGAATGTATGGTGAGTGTAACACCAGAGGCCCAATCATTAAGGCCATACGTTCCCACGCTGACCAAGTGTAAGTTGGGACTGGTAAGACAACCTTGTGGCTATGTAATATTGCCGTTGAATGATTTAAGCTGCCCGAAGGCCTGCAACTAGGGACTGACTCCTTAACGTGGCTTCAGAATCACGGCGAAGCTCATGGTATCATACCACCAACGGTCACCTATCCAGGTAATGACCGTTGTTTACCCTCGGTGATTGTTTCTAATCAACTTGGCAAATTGGTTATGAGCTCTTCATTATTATTGTTGAAAAGTAATTTTGAATTACGAATTCAAAAGTACCAAGATGAAAGATAATATACCTAGTAGGTTATAAGAGAGCATCGTTTCATAACAGCTCCACACACCTGTATGAATAAATAAAATAAGAAAACTCAACATGAATACCTTCCCACACGGAATGTTTAAAATTTCACAAGCGCAACTCACGAGAAAACTCAACGCTTAATCAAAAATAACGCACCAACAAAATTCAATAAAAGCGACTCATAAAACACGTTTAAATGAAAAATATTAAATTCCAAAAACGAAAAAAAAAATGTACATTTTGTTCATTTGCGTGGGGTATAAACAATTTAATTACGAGAGGGCAAGGTTTGTGGGAAGACGGTGCGACTTTAAGATACGCTCCGTAAGAAAAAAGTAGAATAAATCAGTTTTTTTTATAATACATAATCAACATTTTATCATGTCCTCCGTGAGATATTCCGCTTGAGTGAACTCTTTTATTTCCTAAAGGTGCCTTAAATTATGCTGTTAAAAAGATATGTAAAAAAATACGGCGTACCGTCTACCCGCTTTTATATTTTTTCCCGCTTTATAACATGGCAACGTCAAATATTATCCCAATTACAGTTTGGTTGTGTTATACCAGCGTTGACATAAAACTCAAGTTAATTGAAAATTCAACATTGTCGTACAATTTTAATAGCACCTTAATTTAAATGGCTCCTCAAATAAATATTGGTACAAAATAAGAGTGCTATTCGATTTGCTGCTTTCGGGGTTCCGTGGTTTTTACAAGAAACGTTCATAGTTTTTGTTCGTGTGTCCATCTGCCCATTCGTTATCTATGTATCTTAGTGAGTCTGAGTATTAACTAGCTGTGTCTCTTTATTGCTGTAAATCAAGTAACACCGCGGAACGAAACTAGTCTAAAGAATTTGCCTAAGTTACTTATGACGTCATCATCATAATTATATTAATTGCTCCAAATGATTGACCGAAGTCTTAACTACTGGGGCTTCAAACTTATTCTTTTTTGTTTGCATCCATACAGAAAGGATGAGGGCGTATCTACTCTATAGGTATATTAAACCTGTGTAATGGCGGATTTAGTGTGCAAATACGACTATGTCACCACCCCTTATTTATCTCAAGGATGTTGTAAAGACTCCTAAGGTAGCAAACTGTGCAGGACGACTTTACAATATAGAGAAGGAAAACTAGAACAAAATCCTACACCAACCAGGCCAGACGGCGTGGTACAGAAGACCAAAGACATACTGTTGAAGGTTGTTGTCAATTATTTAATAAAAAGTTACTGTTTTCTGTTAGAAACAATTAAAAAAAAATCCAAACAAACCGGTAGCCGCACGGAATAGGTGATTTAAAATCTCGTAATTGTTCGCAAAGAAACTGCACCAAAGTTTGTCCAGCAATAAAAACTTCCACCATAACACGAACAAGTCAAACCAACAAGTTGGCTTCAGCAAATAACTCAGCTCCTTTTGTTTCTTCACACTTTATTTAGTATAAGCGAAGGATTTCTTTTTAGTTCTTTGTTCTGCATGATGTTAAGAATTATTACTATGTTTTTAGGTACCTCTTATTCTAATTTCTTTGATACGCATTACATGAGTCGGGTAGTTCCGATCATGATTATTTATCGAAAGACTAGAGAATCAGAAATATCCAGTTTAGAAATTAATTGTATCTGATCTCAAATCAGTTAAAGCGTTAATAACTATAGTGTGAAGGAACGGGTATTATGTTCCTCCAACACAAAGGGAGGATCCTCCGACTAGGCGAGGTGATCATACCTTGCAGGACACGGCCCAACGGTTGATTTTGGGATGTTCATATATGTTAATCGACGCGAGAATTTTTATATCGCGATTCAGGGTTAGTATTTACTCCTTACAGTGCGTCACTTTTTCGGTAGATGGCGCTGTTTTTATGTTTTCGATTGCGCTGTATGTGGAAGTTTATTTATTTATTTAAAAACTCTTACAATATTTTAACAGGATTCATTCCCAAAACACCATTGCAAGCACAACATTATAATGACTAAACGACATCGATTATCAAAGTATACCAACGTAATACGTAGTACTTCAGCCAGATACATATAGTTCTATAGTTCTGACAATAGTAACTAGACTTCTTATAAACTTGCTTAATAATATCTAAATACATAAATAATGTGAATATTGAAACTAATAAAACGCCATGGTTCAATACTCCGGCATTAACCTATGAAAAAGGTAATGAATTAAATTTATCATAACTTCAATGTTCAGAAGGGAAAGACATTGGAAATAAAATTATTTCAATGGCCCTGCTCCCCTTAAACGAAGGCCCTAAAGCAATGAACATAAATATTTTAATTCCTCATCTCGCCAGTGTTGCAAACTAATAAAGTAGCTGATTGTGGCGAGCCGGAAAAATAAATTGTTTGCTTTGTCTGTTTTGATTACTATTTTTGACGATATAATTTAATGCAAAATACTTATTGCTAAACAGAAGCAATGCATAGGCGCTCGGCCTTTTTTAATTTATTGCGTATTTGTTTGTAATTAAACAATCTCAGTAGCACTAAATATATTAGACAATGTTACAATCGTTTAACGAAAGCACTATTATAATATTATAGTGGATTCCATAATGATATATCTCAGGAACAAATAAACATAAAGTATAACACAAGAACTCTCTAAAACCTAGGGCTATATGGAACATAATATGTATGTATTTACAAAAAAAAAGTATTTTTATGTATTTATATCAGTTGTATAGTAGCCATTATACAAGCTTTGCTTAGTTTAGGCCGAGATGATGTTGTAAGATGTCCGAAACATTTTTTAATAGTTCATAATTTAAATGTTTACAACAAATTAAAATATAATATTAAACATGAAATCCTCTTTTGGGGTACGTAAACAAAACGTTTGGGAAGTGTTAGTCGTCTGTCAGCTAGTATAGAAGACTTTGTGTTAGTTTGGAACATGTATATAAGTTAGTTATAGCAACAATGTTGACCTGCCTTTGATTAGGTTTGATGGCTTGTAGCCTGTCCTAGCGCGTTTGTAATCTCAAAGGACTTGTACATTGTAATGAGTACACGGCCCGCTCGATTGTACAATACACAACCACATATTGTAATGACAGAATTATTTGAACACGACATGAGACATTATTTTCTGCGAATGACTTCGTATTACGAATATACTGTCCACTGCTGGACATAGCCTCCTTAGAAATGAGATTTTGTTCTACTATAGCACGCTTGACAGGCGGGTTGATTTAGAGTATTAATACTTTTCTTTGTTTCTTTTATTCTTTATCCGTCACTAACCAAAAGTTATTTAAAAAACTACCAAAACCATGTGGCTGTATAAACATTTCTGTCTTAAAATTTAAATACTAAATGTGATATTATAAATTGAAAGATGTCCAACGGGCGATGTTGCGAGCCATGCTTGAAGTTTCTTTGAAGTATGAACTTTGAAATGAGGTCATTTTACAAATAACACGTAGCTATATAGCTTGTAAAATAAAAAAAGGTGAACTGGCTATGAATGTAAAGAGGCAACATCTAGGACAAAAAATTATTGAACGGAGATTCAAATGAACCAGTGACGTAAAGACTTTGGCATATTTTGGTTGGTAGCATCGAGAGTTACTGTGAAAATTATGATAAGCATGTCAGGTGAAGTAGAAAAATGTAAAAGGTAGATGAAGTCGGTAAATAAATTGATAATATATAATATAATCACCATCGTAAATACACGCTCTACAAATGTCGACCGTTGACTCATTCATCACCTCATCACTGAGTGGATTTTCACACAAATAAAACAGAAAAGGGCCTACAAATTTTGAATTATATTCTAGAAATGCCTTGTTATTTACAATGCTATGTTAATATTATGAAATCAAATTCAACATCTAAGATAATGAGTTTAAAATTAAATTTAATAAATTGCCAATAAATAAATTACGTACTTATGTATCGTAATATGACTATGATATGTAGGGTCAAAACTGTGTATTTGCGTTTATGTATATTTTCGGGACAAAAGGCGACATGTGGCAAGCGGCTGAACATTTCAATTTGAAACGAACGGATTACAAAAGTTTATTTGAAGACATACTCTGCTATTTTTTGTATTCTTTTATCCTCTGCGCTGAAAAGAGGAAAATGTTTTTCGACTGTAAATATCTATCTATGTGGTGAAGAGGAGGAGTACCCACCCCTGTTTATTCCATGGGTGTCGTTGGCCGATTATATTAATAATAAATCTTTTTATTCAGGTATCTCAGACCCATACAAATTGTTACATTTATTGCGAATTAATCGAAATAATAATAACAATAAAATTAAACATTCTAAACATCATAAAATCTTTAAAATTTCAATCCCATTTAAAATCAACTCAAATTCAATTAAAAATGAAAATTAAAAAAAAGTGAGATCAGTGCAGCCGGCTCCACAGACCATCAGAGAGCTATAGAATGTGATTACCGCGGAGTGGGAACGTATTCCCCAAGAAACCATAAAAGATATACTTGCTAGCATGCCCAGACGAATGCAAGCCGTGATTTCAGCAAGAGGGGGTCACACTCAATACTAAACTTTTATCTGCTTTTAATGTATTCAATAAAAATAAAGAAATTAACGCGTTTCATTTTTATTTAGCAAGCAGGTACAATAATAGTGTTTTGAACTTAAACATTATTTCTCAATAATTTAATCAAAATGTTATGATAAAACTGATGAAAACTATTCCTTCCTAATAAATTAATTTTGTGAAAAGCTATGTAATTGAATTTACAAACAAACACTACAATTTTATTTATCTGTATAAATAGAAATCTAAGAAGAAAACGAACTTAAAATAAAATATTTTTGGCACATTTATGACCGAAGTTTGTACGTTGAGATCCCTACGGTGTTGAAACTGAAACGTGTGAGTCCCGAATTTCCAAACTCTCTGAGGTACTCACATCAATCTATGGAGTGCCTGACATTTCTCTTCAGATATCATATTTCTTTCATTTCATAAATCTAGTTGAAAACCTGTCTAGACACTTATTTTGGAGATCAAGTCTGTCTTAAGGTCTGCAAAAACTTCAAAATAATTGTCAGATAAACCTAGGCGGTAGGCGCCATAAAATAAGCATCTATTAAATAAATTAGAAAGTAAATCTGTCTGAAATGAAAGAAAAATTATTTATTAAAAATTTTGTAGGTTTAGGTTAAGTTTGAACAGTGATAATATAATTAATGGAACATTACCTAGGTAAAGTTAACAACAAATGATATTTCATAAATTACCTTAAACTTAGTTACTTTTTTCTTTTTTTTTTTCTTTCTTTTTTTAAAAGTTACTATATGTATACAGTGCCTAGGTATTCTATAGAATGTCAGATTATACAGATTGCCGGTAACATATATCTTAACACATCAAAAAATTTACTGTGTCAAAAAGAGAAAAAACCAGTGGTCGCTAGTATAATAATTATTAAAGCACCTAATCTATTTCATTATTTATCTTTTTTCTTATAGATTTCTGGACTCCTCGTCCACATAAACTGTACCAAATTTCATACTGAGGAGTTTGAAATTTGGCACAATTTGTTACCATAATTTTCGTAAAAAGAGGTACAAAGGTTTTGTTTCACGTACTAATCTATACTAATATACTAATACTAATAATATTATAAAGAGGTAAAGTTTGTGTGTTTGTTAAATTGTAAGGGGTAATCTCGGGATCTACTAAACCGATTTTAAAAATTCTTTCACCAATAGAAAGCCACATTATTGCTGAGTGTCATAGGTTATATAACCGAAACCGAAAAATAAAAAGGATTTTACGTGGTAGTCCGTTTTGCAAACTGAATCGGAGAAAAAACGGTCGAATGAAAGCGATTCTTACGAACTATGAAATATATGTATTTTTGAGTTCTAGAGAAAAGATGTGGAGCCTACAAAAAAGGAAACGACAGCATATGTCTCACTTTTATATTTAAGTTATGCCCAACGAAGTGGGCACGGGTCAGCTAGTATAATATAAAGATTCTTGTGACAACTACCAAAACCTTTCACGTTAGTATTGCTTATTGCCAATATTAACTAGCGACTTTTACAAGCTATAAAAGTAAGCTACTTATACGATTACTAAAATAGTCCTGAGCTACACAAGGAAATAAAAAAAAATCACAAAACTAATATTGGGTCTTGTAAAAATGGGCCCGCGATATCTATAAGAGTTTCAAAATGTCGGTCAGTAAAAACGACACGTGTTTTACGAGTGTTACAGGTGACGTAGGGTTACGGTGACGATATAAAATTGATCTAATCTTCGTAAAGCGTCGAAATGTCCGCGTAAAAACTTGTAACGCTAAGGGTTACACATATTAGTACCGATATGTGTTTCTGACAGAAATTCTATTAGTATACCTTTAAATCATCTGGGGTTTGTTTTATGAGAGGCGTCACTCTACTCTTCCTGATGGAAAGCATGAGAAGAATCCTAGAGTACTTGTAACCATACTAATTCTGAATGCTAGGGCCGGATTTAGGGGAGGGCAACAGCCCCGGGACCTCCACAAAAGAGGGGCCCCCACAATAGAGACTTCTGTTGTTTTTTTTTAATTTCAGACTAGTGAATACTAATAAACAACTTTTCCTTTCATAATTTTTTTTCGCGTTGTACCTTTACCTACAGTACTTTGTACAAACATAATTTCATTAAATATTATAGGAAATCATCGATCTATATTTGTTCACTCCAATCAGGCAATCAGTAAAATATCAAAATCTCTAATGGCCCTTCATTTTATTTGGAATATAATTTGGGACCAAGGGGCCTCCACTCCTTTGTTGCCCCGAGGAATCCACACCTTCATCCGGCCCTGCTGAATGCAGACAATGCATAGCGACTTACACTAAGGCGGCTTATAAAGATATTTCTGCATAATTAAGCTCATCTTTCACTCACCAACAAAGCAGGATATCACGAATGCTGTCAATATTGGTTGATCTTCTGTAAGAGGGTAGTACGGTCCGATCGTAATAATATCAGCGTGTCTCTATTACCTGGACAAGACATAATCACATCATATAAGATAAATAAATTCAGGCTAATTAAGGCTTGAACAATCGTAGAAAAATCATCCCATACCAAAAATGTATACATCCCAATAATATATTTTACCCTTAAAATTGTTCCGAATAATGTTTTACAACTATTTGGCAACGCGATGGAGCCGCATTCCTAGTTGAAGAAAACTCTCTGGTAGTCCAGGAGCGAGGATAACAAAAATTTTGAAAGTAATGTGTTTTATCGTCACTTATTTTTCATTGTGTTATTCTGTTATCTTATTAAGTTATTATCTATACATATAACAATGAATACTTATTTCCCTAGGTCATGAGATCACCCGTAAATGGCTACATCAATTTCGTTAGTTATTTTTGTATCAAACATCTCTCAATAGGCCGTCATTGTGTTAGTTATTATGCTGCACTGTTTGCAATTACAATGAATACTCCTCACTTTACTCATTATGTGTAGCGTGTGTTCATGTTTTTCATCATGCAGGTCATTTTGGCCGGCTCATATATTTAAAGAATAATAAAACAGCAGCCAAGAAGTTAATGAAAATGGTACCAAAATCTGATATATTTTAAAAATGATTTCATATTAATTGAAGTAATCCAAGAAACATGTAATGTAATCACATTACAATAATATAGATCGATGATTTCTGTTATAGCTTACTTCATTTTTCATATTCACAAATAGTTATTGAACATTCCACTTACATTTGTATAAATGTCCAATGTATTGCATACAATGCAATGTACAATGTATTAATTGTATCTGTATTCTTGGTAAATAAATTATAATTAGACAACAAGAAAACTATTGTTACACATATTGTTACAATAAACTCTCGCTTTTCTTGACTCGAAGCAGTCATGTGTGAACGCTTTAGTGCGGGCGGCCATGCCACATTGTCTGCAGTCAATTGTCATTGTCAATGAGGATGATAACCATTCTACTACTACTCTAGGATTCTACTCATGCTTTCCAACTGGCAGAGTAGAGTTTTTGTGATTCGAAAGAATTGATTAATTTTCGACGATCAGTTAACAATAAGGAGCAAATTCTAGTGAATCACTATCTATTCTACTCTT
The DNA here is from genome assembly GCA_932526445.1 of Phragmatobia fuliginosa. NCBI lineage: Eukaryota > Metazoa > Arthropoda > Insecta > Lepidoptera > Erebidae > Phragmatobia > Phragmatobia fuliginosa. Next base: position 20,978,971 of record OW052061.1, read on the forward strand.
AAGATAGAGATTATTAAATATTATTATAATACTAGCAATTTTCTATTACAACCTTGCTTCTACCACCGGAACATCACAATTTTCGGAATTATAAGTGGCCTAGGTGTAAATCCAGGACATCATCAATGTCTATAACAAATATTATCAAATTGTGCACACTGAAACCGCTAATCATTTTCAGCGTGAAAAAGGAACAAACAGAAAATAATGATTAAATGTCAAAGGTAGTGAGCTCTCGGTCTAACAAGCCAGGTGGCAGGATATCAGTTAAAAGACGTGGCAGTTTTAATTACGCCGCTCTATCGGCATTCCGACCGGCATCCGGTACCGGATTGCTTCCGACCTTTATAGGAATCCGTTCCATTAGCCCGGGAACTTGCCAGATTCTTTAGCGAGACCCATCTCAAATGCGAACGATGTTAAATTCCCAACATTTTCTTATTGACGTGTCGATGAATTTGATTTAATTAGCTGTCTCTGAGTACATACGGTTAGACTGCCTTGTTGGTCTAGTGGTAAGCGTATATGGCTACTGATCAAGAGGTCTCGGGTTCGATTCCCGGGTCAAATATTTGTGTGATCCACAAATATTTTTGTTTCGGAGTCTGGGTGTTTTTCTATATATAATATGTATGTATTTACAAAAAAAAGTGTGTTTACGTATCTCTATCAGTTGTCTAGTATCAATAATACAAGCTCTGCTTAGTTTGGGACTCAATGACGTGGTGTGTAAGATAACTGAAATATTTATTTATTTATACGGCAGAATTGGCGGGCTAATGATTGGTAGTTCTTTTAGTACTTAAGTGGCTGTTGTAAAGAGAATGACAACCGCGGGTAAGACTACGGGGCACAGCTAGTTTACAACAAGCCATAATTTCCCACTCGCTCGCGTCTCCTCTCAGGAGATGGTTAAGGGGACTGGCAAGACACGCTGTGGCTACTTAATCTTGCCAATGGATGTCTAAAGCCGCCCGAAGGCCTTCAACTAATCATCACGACTGTTATCCTATAATAACAACCCGGAACTATTGCTTAACGTGACCTCAGAATCACGGAAATAACATATCATGCCGCAACCGGTCTCCCATCTAGGTACTAACCGAGCCGTGCTTGTTTTCCCTCGGTGATTGTTTCCAATCACCTAAGGCCACTTGGCTATTAGCGCAGCTAGTTTACCTTTAACTAATTCTGAAGTAAGTTATTAATAGACCAGCTGTTACCCGTAGCTTCACTCGTATGATTATTTCTTATTCCGTGTTTATAACATCGAAAATGACAAACTTCCATACAACCGTACATCAATTATTTTGCTCAATAGGGGTTAAATTTCTAAAAAAAATTTTTAATTTGTTGCTTAAAACATAAAAAAATCATCTATTGGTAGTATTACAAAAAAATGCGCTTTAAAGTTGAATAAACCGAAAAATGATTTTAGCAATCTCGCAACGTTGCAGCCAATGCTTCGTGGTTCAGAGGCTAAATGTGAGTCGGTCGACAGTTCAAAAGACCTGGCAGCGCTATCAAGAGACCGATTCCGTCAAGAGAAGGCCTGATTCTGGCAGAAAGACATGTCCCAAACCACGGGATGATCGTTTTCTAGTTAGTCAAGCGTTGAGAAATCGCAAATCTTCTTATGTGGACCTCAAGAACACTCGAAGAAGTAAGAAATGTGCAAATTAGTCTATGGACGGTCAGAAGGAGGCTTCTCGATGCTAATATACACAGTCATCGCCCGGCACGCGGCCCTAAATTACTCCGTGGACATCGAGTTGCCAGGCTTAGCTTCGCTCGAAATTGTGAGTCAGGGACTCGTGAAGACTGGGATAGGGTATTGTTCTCCGATGAAGCCAGGATATCTCTGCATGGTGAAGACCGACGTCGGCGAGTGCTACGTAGACGAGGAGAACTCTTGGCAGAGGCATGTTTTGAAAAAATCACACCTTATGGAGGGGGCTCTGTTATGTTTTGGGCAGGAATAAATTCTATGGATCGTACAGAGTTAGTCTTCATCGAAAACGTTACACTGACTGGACACCGATGCATAACGGAAGTTCTAATTCCTTATGCACAACCCGCTTTAACCGCTCTTGGCGTTAAAAAAATGGACGACGACGCTCGCGCCCACCGGTCTGGCGATGTGGCAGCGTATATGCTAGAAGTCGGAATCCGTCGTTTGGACTGGCCAGCTAGAAGTCCGGACCTCAAGCCCATAGAGCATGACTGGGACGTTCTGAAACGACGAGTGAAATCAGTGCAGCCGGCTCCGCAGACCATCAGAGAGCTAAAGAATGTGATTACCGCGGAGTGGGAACGTATTCCCCAAGAAACCATAAATGCAAGCCGTGATTTCAGCAAGAGGGGGTCACACTCAATACTAAACTTTTATCTGCTTTTAATGTAGTCAATAAAAACAAAGAAATTAACGCGTTTCATTTTTATTTAGCGAGCAGGTACAATTTTAGTGTTTTGAGCTTAAACATTATTTCTGAATAATTTAATCAAAATGTTATGATAAAACTGATGAAAACTATTCCTTCCTAATTAATTTATAAAATTCTGAGTATAACAATACCTAAAATTGTCAAACAAACAAATAGTAACTATAAAATAGTTCTTTGCTTAAGTATCCGTTTTTTTTGCAAAAGAGTTTATAAGAGTTCCGAGTCATGACCTACGGAACCCTTAAAAACGACAAACACTATTAGATCGTTGCGGAGTTCATTGTGAGCAACAACGTCACACAAGAATTATATTTAATAGATAGAGGAGCATGAAATTTCAGTAACCATTACGCAACCGATTATATGTACTGATATTTCGGACATCTAACACACAGCGCCACCTAGTCCCAAACTAAGCATAGCTGTAAAATTAAAATATTAATTTTTACCATCCAATACTGAAAATACAAAGAGCTTTGAAAATATACGCTGCACAATATTCTTCATTTTAGAGACAGAATGTATTTAATACACTTAAAAGCTTGTACGTCCCACAAAATTCAATACATTCTTTACAGCTAGGATGTTAGTATTTTTCAAATACATTTTATTTTATATATTTTCAAAGAACATCATATTAAATGTCGTTAAAAATTCCATTTTTCTATAAAATCTATTTGATGTAATAACGATAATAACGATAAATAACGTTTCCACAAGAACGTTTGTATTAAAAAAGAATTCAATTAGTTCATCGTTGGGTAGTTTGCTATAACACACGTACTTGTTTACTCGTCAAAGTTTTTACATTTTCTTATGTCGGGAGTTGGTTTTTGTGTTGAACTTTGTGCTACAATTTAAGCTGGGATTGTCTGCCATTGAATGAGACAGTAAGTGATCCAGACTAGTGTAAAACAAAAACATATAAATAAATTAACTTTAAATCAAAAGCTGCATACCGTCACTTCGTGATTGTCCTGCGTAAACAATAAAAACGCGTAAGCGACGCGTTCTGCACGGCGCTTACGACTTTCTTGCCGCGAAGTCATACTATATGCACCGACAACGAATGAATAACTTTTGCGAAGCTACATAAACGAGTGTTACCTTAAAGAAACGGAAATAAATAAATTGACGATTGTTATTCTGAGTAGGGAGGAGCGTAAATAGCTATATTATTAGGTATTTTGATCGCACACCCAATTAATTATATCATCTAAAATGTCAAAGCAACAACGCACGCCTCCCAGTGCCACTAAGTCAACAGGTAACCTGAATCAGACCCAATCGGAACCGGACATAAACTCAGCAGTAACATTAAGTGAATATGTCACCACAACTAGATCTAAGCGTCGGCGCAATGATAACTCGCCCAAAGCCGGGTCCGGACAGAGTTCCCAGGAACTACAACTAATGTTCGCTAACTGGAAAAGGGATCAGGATACTTCCGTTACTTCAATGCTGTCGGAGCAGGCTGCGGTCATGGAAAAGTTGGTATCTGAATTGGCAGATATAAAGAAACAAAACAACCAAATACAAGCGACAAACGTTGAAATACGCAACTCAAACGCTGATATCATTCAATCTATGTCTTTTATAAACAAGCAGTTTGAAGAAATAAAAAAGGAAGTTGAAGTTTTAAGAAAAGAACGAAAAGAACAGGGTATTTATATTGAGAGCTTGGAAAAGAAGATTCAGGACTTGCAGTATAAATCTAGGTCATCGGGTACTGAAATTAGGAATATACCGTTTAACGAGACGGAATCTAATGACTGTCTTAAAAGAATGGTGTGCAGCATTGGTGGAGCGGTCGGCGTGCCTCTCACTGAGTCTGATCTTCGCGATATATATCGTCTACCAGGCAAACCCTCAAACAATACTTCTCCACGACCTATAATAGCTGAGTTTAAGGATGTGTTAACCAAGCAGAAATTATTAAACGCCGTTAGATTATACAACAAAAACAAGCCTATCCTAAAAGACAAACTCAACACGGAACTTATCGGAATTCAAGGAAAACTTCAACCGGTATATATAACTGAACAACTACCTCCAAGCTATAAAAAGCTGTTCTACCAGGCCCGGGAATATGCCAAAATGAATGGATTCCGGTACTGTTGGACGGCCAACGGGAACATCTTTCTTCGTAAACAGGAGGGAGACAAGCATATAAAAATAACCTCAGAAGAGTGTTTGTTGAATTTAGGTAATAATAGCTCATGACTGTATGTACAGTTTATTTTTTACTTTATTATTGGGTTTATATTTCAGTTATTTAATAACATTAATAAATTTGTAATTGTAAAAATATTATGTAAACAAACCTACACTTCTTTACTCCACAGTATCTCACACATCATATTCACTATCTCACTCCTGCTACGCATTACTCATAAAAACCTAGTCACACAAACTCATCGGTATTTCCTTCACTCACATGATTATATCTGCTTGATAATAACGATGTTCAATACAACTATAATTAAACTAGACTCCACGGTATATTTGAAACTGTATAGTGGCTCTGTTTGCATGTATTTTTTTCTTAATCAATGGCTACCATAAAACACATTAATAACGAATTGGATTCTATGGCAGGGAACAGTTTTCCTTGTCTTCCAGAGGAATGTCAGAAGTTTGTTAATTTATCAGAAAATAACCTTAAAATTCTCCAACTTAACATACGTAGCATAAACAAAAATTTCGATGAATTGCAAATTTTAATTAAAAATATAAAAATAGAAATAGATGTCGTTGTTTTGACGGAGTGTTGGCTGAGTGTATTAAATAACTTACCTATATTAACTGGTTATCGTTCTTACTCAACTAAGGTTAACTGTAATCAAAATGACGGTATTGTGTTTTACATAAAATCTGAAATAATACATTCGGTATGGGAACCGAGCTTTAAGAAAGGGAATTGCCTAATCTGCGAATTAAATAACAAAATAGCCATACTGGCCATTTACCGCTCCCCCTCATATTCCACAAAAGAAAGCTTTGACACCTTCTTAGATAGCTTAGATACCATTTACCAACAATTAACTCACTTCCCTAATATAACACTTGTCGGAGACACAAACATTGACATAGTTGATGAACATAGAGACCACCGCGCCTTGGACTACTTAATTTTGAATGCATCCCATGGATTATTACCGACTCACTTCCTTAGTACTCGTCATAATAAATGCTATGATCATGTAGATGTGGTAAGCGTGTAGATATAGCAAGCGCGTATAGAAGAAGCGATAGCGTAAAATTAAAAGTCTAAGTCACTTACACAGTTACAGTTTAATAGAAGGAGAAGCACACATAATCACACAAGATAGAAAGTTTTAAGTTTACAGATAGGAAGCACAGAAAATAGCGAGATACAAATAAAAGAAGTACAGTTTTTGGAAACACGAATAAGGCGGCACAGAGCGCGAGCGAGAGTGACATGCGTCAGGCGTCGATAGCGAAATGCGACTGACTGAGCGGCCGTCGATCGAGCCCTCGCTAGCACCTGCGCCGGCACATTCCACCGCGCACGTAATATATAATATTAAAAGAATCGGAGTGTCCGTTTGTAACAAAACTATTTAAATACATAATATGAAATTCTATATAATACAAATAATATTTGGGACACTCATAGATATATAATATTAATACAATAATAAATAATAGTACAGTAATAGTAAAATATATCATAATTCTATGTACAAATACGCTACACCAGCCCCCCCTGGAGACCGTCAAGGGCGAAAATAGTCGGGGAAGTGTACCCTACGGCCTGACCGCGTCGTTCGGACATGAGATTCGCCGGTTTTGGTCGTAGGATTAGTGACAGGTGTGTTATGTTGCGAAGTGTCAGCGTATGTGTTTGGTGTGGTGGGTGAGTCTGCAAGTATGTAGGCCGGTTTTAATCGGTCTACCGATACTGCAACTGTTTTGTTACCAAGGAGGAGTTTGAAGACCTTCTCCCCCCTCTCTAGGACTTTGTGAGGTCCAGTGTACGCCGGTTTAAATGCACCTGTTGACGCGTTGTCTTTAAGAAAGACGTGTGAGGTGGTGGCGAGGTCTTTGAAGACAAAGGTTGGCCGATTTATGCCATGACGTGAGGCCGCAGCTGGTTGCAGGTTTTTGGCGAATGTTCGCAGTCTGTCCAGGTAATCTGTGACATCTGTTGTGTTGCTGTCATCTGCATGCAAGAATTCACCTGGTAGACGCAATGTTTCGCCGTATACCAGTTCAGCTGGTGTTGCCTGAACATCTTCTTTGAAGGCGTTTCTAATACCTAGCAGGACTAAGGGTAGGGATTCAGTCCAGTTTTGGTTACCATGGCATGTGATGGCTGCTTTTAGTTGCCTATGGAACCGCTCAATCATGCCGTTACAGGCAGGGTGGTAAGCGGTTGTTTTGCGGTGATCAAAACAGACTAAGCCAGACAGTTGCTTAAATAGCGCAGACTCAAACTGTCTGCCGCGGTCCGTGACGATTTTAATCGGACAGCCGAATCGAGCGATCCACCCACAAAGAAGAGCTTTGGCCACTGTTTCCGCTGTAAGGTCTTGAATGGGTATCGCCTCAGGCCATCGCGTGAAGCGATCGATGGCGGTGAGGCAGTATCTATATCCTTGTGACACGGGCAGCGGGCCAATCATGTCGATATGGATGTGCGTGAATCGGTTTCGCGGTAGCTGAAAGTTGCCTATGGGAGTAGAAACGTGGCGGGTTATCTTAGCTTTTTGACAAGCTAGGCAATTTCTGGCCCATTCCCTGCAATCCTTTTTTATGTCAGGCCACACGTAGCGTTCTGTTACCAATTTGATGCTAGCGTTCGCACCTGGGTGGCTTAAGGAATGAAGGCTGTCAAAAACTTGGCGCCGGTATTCCTTTGGCACATATGGTCTGGGCTTGTGGTTGCTTTCGTCGCAGTATAATGCTAAGTGAGAACCAGGCAAGACAATTTTTTTCAGGCGTAAAGATGTGACACCTTCAAGTAGTTGTCTCAGTTCAGTATCAGAATCTTGGGACTTAGCTAAGTCGTTTAAGTCGACGGGGCGGACAATCTCGTCAACACGCGATAGTGTGTCCGCAACGATATTGTTTTTGCCCGAGATGTGTCGGATGTCTGTACTGAACTGGGCGATAAAATCTAAGTGCCTGAACTGCCTTGGGGAGCATTCGTCTTTGCGCGTACGAAAGGCGTGACAGATCGGTTTATGATCCGTATAGATCACAAAGTCTCTAGCCTCGACCATATGCCGGAAATACTTTATAGCCTCGTATATCGCCAAAAGCTCGCGATCGTAAGGCGAGTACTTCTGTTGGGCCGTGCTGAGTTTGCGGGAAAAGAAAGCTAAGGGCTGCCACTCACCATCTTTCAGCTGTTGTAAAGCAGCTCCCAGGGCGGTGGCGGATGCGTCTGTCACCAAAGCTAGTTTAGCGTCGGTGTCAGGGTGTGCCAGCATTGCTGCCCTGCAGAGGCCTTCTTTGCATGACGCAAACGCCTGGTCTTCTTCTGGAGTAAATTTTACGGGATGAGAACCCTTGACAGATCCCTGAAGAAGCGCGTTGAGTGGTGTTTGGAGTTGAGCAGCGTCTGGGATGAACCGCCTGTAAAAATTAATCATCCCAAGGAATCTCCGAAGCTCACGTACTGTCTTCGGCGCTGGGAAATCGCTGATAGCCTCGACCTTCTCAGGCAGGGGTTTGGTGCCGCTAGCTGAGATGGAGTAACCCAAGAACTTAACCTGAGCCGCTCCGAATACGCACTTGCTCGGATTGATCACCATGCCATAATCCTGCAACCGAGCAAACAGCTGTCGAAGGTGGCCTTCATGGGTCTTCTGGTCTTTCGAGTAGACTAAGAAGTCGTCTAGGTACCCATAGCAGAAGTCGAGGCCTCGCAACATTTCATCAACAAAACGTTGAAAGGTTTGTCCTGCGTTGCGAAGCCCGAACGTCATGCACGGGAACTCGTACAAGCCAAATGGTGTGGTGATTGCTGTCTTCGGTATATCTTCCTCATTTACCCTAATCTGGTTGTACGCTTTTACTAAGTCTAACGTTGAGAAGATGTTACATCCTGAGAGGTTGTGAGAGAAGTCATGGATGTGTCTGATAGGGTACCTATCAGGTATAGTCCGTGCGTTGAGCATTCTGTAATCGCCGCAAGGACGCCACCCACTATCTTTCTTAGGCGCAAGATGCAAGGCTGAAGCCCAAGGTGAGTCGGATGGTCTGGCTATACCACTAGCGAGCATAGATTCAAACTCCTCCTTAGCGATTTTTAATTTGTCAGGTGCCAAACGTCTTGGTGTACAAGCCACAGGCGGGCCCGGGGTAGTGCGTATGTAGTGTAAGGTAGTATGTGTATGTGTGCGATGTATACCTGACGGTCGGGTAATGTCGGGATATTCCCTGAGTATGTCATGGTATGTACTGTCACCAATAATACTTACCTTAACCGACGAAATAATATCCGAAGGACGGGCAGGCAAAGCACGGGTCGTAAGCGAAGTGTCCGTGTCGATGAGGCGCTGATTTCTTATGTCTACAATTAAATTATAGAAAGATAAAAAATCTACTCCTATAATCGCCCTTGTTACGTCGGCTACAATAAATTGCCAGGTGAAGGCGCGGCGCAAGCCTAAATTTAGTTTTAAATTTAAATAACCGTATGTATTAATAACACTGCCGTTAGCCGCACTGAGTTCGTAGGTTGTTTTAATACGGCGCTCTTTTAACAAAGATCGCGGGTAAACACATACATCACTACCGGTGTCTATTAAGTATTGCACTTTGGTTACCTGGTCTGTCACAAATAAGCGACCTGAGTTGTGGCAGTCACCGGTCGCCATCAATGACTGCCGCTCCCGTTTCCCTGGTCGCACGGAGGGACGCATTTCACTGCCTTCTCACCAAACCTGTAGTGGTACCAACAGTTTGGAAACTTTCTGTAGTTAGACGCCGTTCTTCTGGATGGTGAGCGTCCACGTCGGTCGCGGCTGGAAGCGCGTTGTCTCGGGCGCGACATCCTGTCCATGCGTGTCGCAAGGGCTTGAACCTGTCGAGTGAGTTCGGCGATCTGACCACTCATCTGGTCACTGTTCCCTGTAGTACTGGGTCGGGCTGTCGCAGCTACGTATGGGCTGGCCGGCACCACATCGTGAATGCGGTCAGCCAGCTCAGCAACTTCCTCTAGAGGTGCCTTGCTCTGCGATGCGATTATGGACTGCGTACTGCTGGGCAATCGGCTAGTCCAGATCGTCCTTAAAAACTCTTCCGGGATGCCTGGCCCTGCCAGGTGCTGGAGGTGTCGCAGGAACTGGGTCGGTTTTCTGTCCCCAAGTTCTTCATGGGTCAGGAGCTGTTGCACTTTTTTCTCTCGAGACGCAGACAGTCTCTTCGCCAACTCTGCCTTCAGCTTCTCGTATCTGTTGGACGTGGCTGGGGCGGTTATGATGTCTTCCACCTCGCAGGCGTACTGGGGATCGAGCCCGCTAATAGCGTGGTGGAATTTGGTTGCATCGGTGGTTATGTTTGCCAATGCAAACTGGCTTTCTAGCTGTGCAAACCAGAGCCCCGGCCTTTCCGCATAAAACGGGGGTACCCGCACTCCAACGCGGTATACAAAACTCGGGTCAACTGCGGCCGACGCCGTTGCAACCGAGTCTGTCTTCTCTTCCTGTGTGGGCATCGTGTTCGTAGGGGTCACCAGTGTAGATGTGGTAAGCGTGTAGATATAGCAAGCGCGTATAGAAGAAGCGATAGCGTAAAATTAAAAGTCTAAGTCACTTACACAGTTACAGTTTAATAGAAGGAGAAGCACACATAATCACACAAGATAGAAAGTTTTAAGTTTACAGATAGGAAGCACAGAAAATAGCGAGATACAAATAAAAGAAGTACAGTTTTTGGAAACACGAATAAGGCGGCACAGAGCGCGAGCGAGAGTGACATGCGTCAGGCGTCGATAGCGAAATGCGACTGACTGAGCGGCCGTCGATCGAGCCCTCGCTAGCACCTGCGCCGGCACATTCCACCGCGCACGTAATATATAATATTAAAAGAATCGGAGTGTCCGTTTGTAACAAAACTATTTAAATACATAATATGAAATTCTATATAATACAAATAATATTTGGGACACTCATAGATATATAATATTAATACAATAATAAATAATAGTACAGTAATAGTAAAATATATCATAATTCTATGTACAAATACGCTACAATCACGTACTTCTGAAGTCTAAACTTACTCCTACTACCCTTGTTTTAGATTCCTATATCACCGACCACAAACCGGTGTTATTGATTATTGAAGATATGCAGTCTAAAAGGAAAACTACCGTGTGTTCATTTTCACTAAATTATGACGCTATTAAATTAGAATTGTCAAATACTGATTTCTCCTTTATCTATGATATACAATCTGCGAATATAGCGATGAATAAATTAATAAATATCCTAAAAATAATCATAGACAAACATAAAATATACAAAACAATCTCACGTAAAAAAAGGTGCTTAAAACCGTGGATAACTAGTGGTATGTTAAAATGTATAAGGAATCGAGATAGAATGCATAATAATTATAAAAAATATCCGGACAACGTTACTCTTAAGATAACTTACATACGCTACCGGAATTTTTGTAATAAACTCATCCGTAAATTAAAGACTTCATATGAGCAAAGTGAATTGACAAAATCTAAAAATAACCCTAAGGCTCTTTGGAAAACAATTAAAGACATAACCAACACTCAAAACCTACACTCCAGCCCCATTGAATTACTTGAAATTAGCGACGATCCGAAATCATCTGTAAATGAGGTCTGTCATTATTTTACAAACATAGGTAGAAACTTAACACAGGATATAATCAACCATACTACGGCTCCCCCTATCGCAGCCAGAGACCAATTACTGTCTTCCCCATCTAACTCACTGGCTATACTGCAAGTCGACAATTCTGAGGTGGAATCCCTTATTCTACAGTTACGTAATGACAGTGCTGTAGGGTGGGATGGAATTTCACCTGTATTTTTAAAGGAATGTCGTCAATTTTTGGTACCACCACTAACTGCCTTATTTAATTACTGTATTCAAACAGGAGTATTCCCAAATGCGCTAAAGAAGGCAGTAGTTCACCCAGTCCACAAGGGAGGGGCCAGAAACTGTGTCAATAATTATAGACCTATCTCCATTTTATCAACTATTTCTAAACTGTTGGAAAAAATTCTTAATAATAACCTCAAAACCTACTTACAGAAATATAAAATCATACCTAAAAACCAATTTGGCTTTCGATCTGGAGTCTCCACAGAAGATGCTGTACTCGAACTTACACAACTTGTAGCCAAAAAACTGGATAATCAAAACAAATGCCTCGGTATATTTTTGGACCTTTCAAAAGCTTTTGACACGGTTTCCGTCCCCCTCCTCATTTCTAAGCTGGAAATGCTCGGAGTGCGCGGCACTCCGCTGGAGATTTTCAAGGACTACCTTAAAGATCGCACACAGACCGTTAAATTAGATTCTTTCCTGAGTAACGAAGAGTTGGTAACTTTCGGCATTCCTCAGGGTAGTATCTTAGGTCCTACCTTATTCCAAATCTATGTCAATGATTTGTGTTTGATGAGTTTCCCTGAGTACGTTAAAATATTCGCGTATGCCGATGACACCGCAATAATTGTTTCTGGCGCTACTTGGGAAACCATTAAAAGTAGGGCAGAACTAGCTTTAAGTGGAGTCATTAACTGGTTAAATTTGAATCTGCTTAGTATAAATGTACAAAAGACCGCTTATATTCCTTTCGCGATTCGATGCAATGGCGCACCATCCGACTCCTTTGAGATCACAGCTCATTCATGTTCCAACCTGAGATCTTCATGTAATTGTCCTGCACTAAACAGAGCAAGCAGTGTAAAATATCTCGGAGTACAAATTGACTGTGGGCTGCGATGGGATAAACACGTAAACTTAATTACTACCAGAACGATGCGTCTCATTCATATTTTCAAATCACTTAGGAAGTCGGCTAACTTTGAAGTTATTATGTTGGTATACCAGGCATTGTGCCAATCTGTAATTGGATATTGCATTACGGTGTGGGGTGGCGCAGCTATGTCGCACCTAATAAAAATGGAAAGAGCACAGCGAGCCATTTTGAAAGTAATGTTGCGTAAGCCATTCAGGTATCCAACTGTCCAACTTTATGCCGATTCTAAGATACTAACCGTACGGCAGCTTTACATTCTTCGAACAACCCTCAGGTACCACAATTTCATTCAACCTCCAGAACATAATAAACGAAAATTTTATGCACCTCCTGTTCGTCACAAGACCTCCTTTTCTGAACATCAATTCTACACGTTAAGCCCTTACATATACAGTAATATTAACAAAGACTTAAACATCCTACAATTTAACAGATTTAAAATCAAGCATCGATTAACTGAGTGGTTATTACTCAAAGATTATTCTACCACTGAATCACTGGTAAAATTCTTAAAGTGACAATATCACTAACATACAATTAAAATACACACAATCTCACACTTACCATAATACACACAGATACACACACACACACACACACACACACGCACGCACGCACGCACGCACGCACGCACACACACGCACGCACGCACGCACGCACGCACGCACACACACACACACACACACACACACACACACACACACACACACACACACACACGCACACTTCACTTATGGTATCATATATCATTTCCACATATTTTATATACGGTAATCATCTAACCGGCACGGTACCTTTAACGTCCCAAAACCCAACGATAAATCACTAATAGGAATCCTGATTGCTGAAACCTGTCTCTTAAGATACAGGCATTGCCTAGTTTGAGAGACAGGGCTCAATTGTTTAGAACAACAATATTGTTTAACCTATTCGAACTTTAGCATTTGATATTGCAAACATTTACTGTGTCGATTGTGTTTGAATGTTGTAACATTTCTTTTGGATTAATAAACTTTATTATTATTATTATTATTATTATAGAATTATGAGCGATAGACAAAAGTGTGATTAATACTATACAAAAAAAATAAAGTTTAGTGGAGTCGGATAGCAGTCCAATCGGATTTTGAAATTTTGGGAACAGAGTGTACCTTTGTTTGCGCAGACACTTGTGAACTGTATCTTCTGCGTAGTTAACTCGTCTCTGCTCATCATCATCATCATCATCAACAGCCTTTAACAGTCCACTGCTAGACATAGGCCTCTCCTTAGAAAGGAGGTTTTGGCCTACTATACCACGCTGGCCAGACGGGTTGGTGCAGGGTTGGTTTCAAGTTACCGCGGTCGCAACCTTCTGCGAGGACGTAATCACGCAGAAGGAGGCGGCGGAGAAGGCCCGGGAGGACGACATCCAATCGGACCAGATTCGCCGCCGGCGACTCGGGCGGCGGAGGCGCGAACATCTGCGCCTCATGCCGCCTTGAGGTGGCCGCGGGTGGACGGGACGGGTTTTCCCTTCACCCGCATTATGTGGCCAGCCGCGAGGGGGCGGCGTCGGTGTGTGCCGGACGCCGCCTAAGAGAGGGTCGTCGTACAGAGACGGTGCCCGCATCAGGAGCGGGCAGGCGCTGGAGAAGTTCAGAAGGAGATCCCACCCTGGACTTCTCCTACTCCTAAACGGAGAAGCGCGGAGAGGGCACACTGTGTGGTTTTTAGTCGGTTCAAGTCCGACACACCACCCCGCCGTGACGGTCCATGATGATTTTCCACACATTAAAAAAAAAAAAAAAAAAAAAAAAAAAAAAAAAAAAAAGGGTTGGTTTCAAGTTTTCCTTCTCTTTGCATTGATATTATCTTGCGTAGTTTATCCCTTAGTCGCCTTTTACGACACCCACGGGATGAATAGGGGTGTGACACTCTGTATTCGTAATCCGTCACCACACGGACATTAATCCGTCACCACGCAGTCAAATGCTTTCTAAGATAAAAGAGATCTATTGAAAACTAATTGATCCGCGGTGATACACGCAGTTATAGTTGTACCTATAAATTAACAACATAAAGCAACACCGCGGGGCGCAACTACTCTAGAATGAAAGTAGTCTAAGACACTCTTTAAATCATCAGCTATCTGGTATTGAAAACCCCGGCAAAATCGGTACAGCTGTTCCAGAGACTAACTGGGCCCGGAACGAACAGCACTATTTAATCTCCTACGAATTACTCTTTTTTTTTAAAGACAACTCCCGCATTAGGAATCAATATTCCTGTGTTGCGGGGGACTCTACAAACATACATGAAACGGACACAAAGAACACCCAGACTCAGAACAACAAATTGTGAATCACACAAAGTGTTGTCCCACATAGGATTTGAACCCATGACACTTGGCGCAGTGGGAAGCGGCGTGGCGACCACTTAAACCACTAGGCCAACTGTGCAGTCTTCAAGGGAAGCAAACGTTTTGGTAAAAATCTTTCTAAAAAATCTGACAATGAAAAATTTCAGCTTAATCCTGATACACAAATAACATCACTATATTAGTTCGCACAAACTACACCAAACCGTACCATCACGAGTATAATGAGAAGGAACTTGCTGTGAACACAGGCTAAGTCAATTATTGAAGTTAACATATTTTGTGAAACTTGAGCATGTAGCACAGCGACCAAGAATTTCATAATACGCACAACTTTCAGCTTTACTTTAAATGGTTTCATAGTGAGGAATATTTGTAAAAGAAGTAGGGAAACTATTGCGAGGGCCTCGGGACTTGAAAACAAAGAGCATCATAAAATTCGTTCTCAACATTTAATGAAGTAATTAAACAAATAACAGCACGTTAGAGTGAAACAAAAAATAAAATGACAAAACAAACACAATTTATAAGAAAATAAATTGGTCTAGCCGTCCTTCCATAGGCAAACTACCCCCATAGGAACCTATATCATATTGTAGAGGGTACTTATATATTGTACGTATCGAGTTTGTCTATCGAAGGACGGGCTAGACCCTTTGTATTTACAGCTATTTACAGCTACAGCAAGAGAGCAAATCTCGCAAATATTGAACCAAACATCAACCAGATTCGATGATCTGATTTGCATGAATGGGCCGGCACGACCGGAGTTGTACTACCCTCACACAGAATCACCTAAAAATGACAGTATTCGTTCTGTCGTTCGTTGGTGAGTTCAAGACCGGGGGCCCTATGATGCAGTAGTATCTCAATAGGCTACCATAGTGTGGGTCACCATACTGCAATTTCTGCATTCACAGTGACTATGGTGACTACTCTTGGTGTCTACTAATGCTTTCCATCAGCCAGAGTTAAGTTTCTCCATATATACATACATCTTCCTAGCAATTATTCCCAAGAGTATTTGGGGTCGGCTACTAGTTCAACCGGTTTCACCTGAATATCAGTTTTTCCACGGAACGAATGGCATCGGACCCCGCAACCCTGAGGGAGAACTATAATTCGAAGGTTAACTAGTTGTCAGTATATTTAAGGGCACTGACTTCTCATTAACGATTACCATAGATGTTCATGACAACCGGGAGCGATTGCCGTACGTACTCTCCGAGGCACGGGCGTGATTCACCGCCAAACTTCCAAATTAGGTTTTTTTTTCTAAGAAAAACCCAAGAACACTTTGGCCCAACCCGGGATTTGAACCCGAGACCTCTTGATCAGCAGTCGCATACGCTAACCGCCAGACCAGCGAGGCAGTTAAATATATTATACATATTATATATGAGATAACTTTTAAAACTTTTCCTTATATTTAATGCGTCAGAACAAATTATAATTAATCATTTTATACTTCTAAAAAACATGCCTCTTTCAAACAATTACACAATTTATTTCATAATGAAATGTCAATATTAGTTAGCCTCGTAATGTTTTATGAATCTCGCAGAAGGGTCAGTAACACCTTGGACCCACTTTGGCATCCAAAAATATGGTGTAAACACATGTTGTCCTGGATACGACTTCTCAAATACATATCGATAATATCTCGACTCAGCCGTCGTTGGTTGTAAGCCAGTATACACTACACTCTCATCTACGGACCTCTCAGCAATTATTTCCCCGATAACAGTAAACAAAGACTTCTTTACTGAAGCTACACCATCACTGAAAGCTTCTTTATGTCGCCACAATATATTATCTGGTAACAATCCACTCTTCGCGAAACTACTTCTTAGTAAATGTTTCTCTATGCTGTTTTGAGGTTGTCTGAGTTTCGGTTCCACACTCAAGTAATGACTGCTGAACTGAATGTCCAAAAAGGGTACACGAAGCTCTAAACTAAACGCACTTGTTGTGCGATCCGCACGAAGACCGTCATACAGATAAATATCTGACAGTAGCCGAATACTCTCTTCGTGAGCAATATTCTCAGAAGGGGCATCCCTAAAGTAAATGTAGCCCTGAGCTATTTCATCTGCTCCCTCCCCACTGAACAATACAGTCGTATTAGTGTTCTTTTTTATATATTTTGATAGCAGGTACATAGGCAAACTGGCGCGTATAGTGGTAATGTCGAACGATTCCAAATGATAGATAACGCTGTCTAAAGCTTCCTTGACATCGTTCTCGTCAAATCGTACTTCATGATGTTCAGTACCAAGGTAATCGGCCACTGCTCGTGCTGCTATCAAATCTGGAGATTCTCCCATACCTATAGCAAATGTTTGTATTTTGTATGGTAAGTTATGTTTTTTTGCTAATTTTACAACTAGCGAAGAGATAAGTGAAGAATCCAAGCCACCACTAAGCAGACACCCGATGCGTCTATCGGACATCAATCTCTTTTCACACGCAGCTTCTAAGAGATACGCCGTTTTCTCTTCAATGCTTTTCCCTTCCAAATCTGACTCAGGTACGTACGGTTTAAAGTTAGGAGGCGTCCCCGGTGACGTGTAGCGCTCAATGAAATCTAACTTAACTGTACCGTCCTCTAATATACTCCATTGAGCGTAATGACCGGGCGGAAACTGTCTTAATGTGGAACTACCGTCAAAGGTTTGTTTAAGTTTAATGAGACCCTTTCCTTCTGAACAAATTCCTAAAATGCCTCTCTCCGCGTCCCAGTATTCGAAAAGTGGGCGGACACCATATGGATCACGTGCTACACAAACTTTCTTTTTTTCTCCATCAACAAGGCAAAATGCGAATACACCGTCAAGACTTTTCACAGTTTTTTCTAAACCAAAGGCGTGATAAAGGTGTGTGATGGCTTCCACGTCACATTTGGTTTCATACGGGAACTTGTATTGATCCTGCAGACGTTTATAGTTATAAATTTCTCCATTGCAAATGAGGTTAGTTAGAGGGTAAAGATGTAACCTCATAGGCTGCATTCCGTGGAGAGTATCAACGATAGTTAGTCTCCGAAAGCCAAAAATGGCTTTCGGTTCTCGTGCATCTGCCTCAAAGCGCCAGGCATCGGGGCCGCGATGGCGGATAGCCACAAAGCCATCGGAACATATTGGACACACATCTTCGCTTACTCCAAACAGTGCCCAAATTCCACACATTTTTTACCTGAAACAATAAACGTAATTGTTTATTTTAAGTTAACATTAAGTTATAAATATGAATAAGGAGTTTTGAAGTAACTTATGATTTATGTAAAGTTAGATTAATTTAATTTTATAATTGTTTAATACTACAAACATCTATCTGAGAGAAATCATCCATAAGTGCCTATCTAAGTGCCAAAACATAATATTGGATATACTATACTCGTATATGAACTGAGAAAGACAAGACAAAGTAAGCAGGCTCTACAAGTTTGGGTAGTATTTGAACACAAATAGCCAAATATCGTTACAATGAAAACACAAACATGAAAGTGAGCTACCCAATCACAAATTTTAATAAACAGGAAATTATGCAACGGACGTTTTACTTTTCAAGATGTATTAAACAGTAAAAAGGCAAAGGAAAGTTTTAATTAAGTCTGTACAACTAGCTAATAAACAAAGTTCGTACAAGTTGAAAGCAGCCTTGAAAGCAGCCTGTCTTTTTTCCACAGCTAACCAAGTTTATGGATTTTAACGGTAATAGTTTATACAGAGAAAAGCTTGTGGATTTAATTATTCCCTGTCCTAGACGGTAACGAGCAACTTATAAAATACCGTTGTTAGCAATTTAAATCTTTTGAACTTTTTTTAAAACAAGTTCTGACAGTTTTATAAACGAATCCATTATTACAAGCTTTTATTTAATGTGAAATGTATGTGTGTATGTATATTTGTTCGAATGAAATCTTGCAACTCAATTTTGAAGCAGATATCTTCAACCAATTGAGCTGAAATTTTGTATACAAGTGCAATTTGGGTGACAATGCACGGTAACATAATTCTAAATCCAACACCCCGGCATATCCAAGATGGCAGACTAGTTATTTTTTAATGCACTTCTAAAATATGAGCTTGCTAAGAATAACACGAAAAAAATAAAATTTTACTTTAAAACTTTTACTGTCTTCATAGATCATTCTATAATTTATGATATAAAAGCTTGTCACCACCAACATTTAACGATACTATTTCGACCAAAATGCATTTTAAACCTCAAATCATCAACAACCCATGACATCCCACTGCTGGGATCGGGTCTCTTCTGGTCTGTTTCAAACATCTGATAATGCATCTTTTATATCGAAATATATATTTGGTTCATTTCGGAAGAAAAGTAGTAACTAAACGGAGATGAATTAAAATACAAAGTCCAGAAGATGGCGCTAGTTTTACAATGGACTTACTGATAAGTTAGAGTTAATTAGGCAGTCGAATTTAAGTAGAAACTTGAACCATTAACGTGAACATTAGGATAAGGATGAGTCGACTATCTCAGACTTAGTTAAGTTACTAAACGTTTAAAGCATTGATTCACTTTGAAACAAAGAGGTTCAGTATTAGGTACGGGGTAGTTGCGAATAATGTAGTTAGAAGTTTATTTGCTATGAATTATTTTACAGGGGCTTCATTATTTTATCTTTTTATGGTGTTGCATTTGTCTGACAACCAGGCGGTTGGACAACATCGCACACTATTTCCTTGCAGAAAGCAAAAAACATTCATCGAAGGTCATTCATCAACCTCTAACTGTAATGTAACTATTAGCACTATCATCATCACTCGAATCCAGCTCCTGCCATTAAACACAACACTAGTTTAACCATTAACTTCTATATAAACTATAGTTTTTGTATAAAATACTTCTATCTAAAATACAGATGTTAATGATTAAATTAAATGATTATGGCAATGGAAAAACACCCTTGAAAATGTAATTATTTATTCATTCTTAAGTTTGAAAATAAACAGTTACCAACCGTTTACAAAACAAATATTTCACAACAATTTCATAATAAACATTGGTAAAGGGTCAATGCCAGTCTACATTCCTAAACAAATAATATGGCTATATCGTGTAATATAGATCTATAGAAACAATTGTAACAAAATCGTTAGACAAACACATAAATCGTCACAAATCTTTAGTAAAATTAACGAATCCATCATAACCAAGTTGACAGCGAATAAACCCGAAATCTTGTTCAATACGAATAATAAACACGCGGCAACAAATCCTTGGGATCTTCAGGCCAAACTTAAATTGCCAATTCTAAATTCATCACGGATTATTATTTAAGCAACAAATCTATTAATCCGGGCCTACGGGAGCGGAATACATAAATCAATTAACCGGTACAAGACGAGCCGTGTTGAGGCCGCCAGCCCATTTCTGGGATCCACTACTCTATTTTGGCGACACCGTACCCTAGAGGCTTGAATCGTCTCCAGTTCTCCAGTTTAATTCAAATATTACTTGTGGAATTGAAGTGTCGGTTGGGCCACGAGATTTGAGAGTTAAATACGTTGAAATTCTATTATCAAATTGGGTTACTCTAGGCCAGCAGTTGATTTGATTGAGAGCGTTGTTTGGCAAAAATCGATATCAAGTGGTTCCTGAATATGAAAACTGATATTATGGGATCCATTTATTTATTCAGCGGTTGGTTTTACATGAAATTATGGAAAGAAGGAATGATTTATTAAGGGACTGTGAATATCTTGTACTCATTAATGGGTTTAAATTCTTTGTTTTGTATATCAATGTTTCCGGAATACCGTTTTTTTGCCTATAATTCAGTTAGTGCATTTAAATATTGGTGGCCAATCACAGTAACATAATACTAAATAAATAAATGGTTTCGGGGTCGTTTTCGACTAACAATGTCCAACCACTAGTACCACAGGTCTTAGAGTCAGTTGTACTATCGGTATTTTTACTTCGACAGTGGGTTCATTACTAGATCTATTAAAAAAAAATATGCCCTATTTTTTTTATATTTACCGAGTACTCTTAACTGCGTGATGTAAATCAATAAGAGAATCCAAGACGATCACAAGTAAATGCCGTTATAGCAGTATGGTAACCTACACTATGACGGTCGTCTGACATGCCACTGCATTATTATTTATTACATTACATTACATTACATACATACATTACATATTACATAATTATTATTGGGCGTTTGAATTTTAAATTTCAGATAATTAGATTTGCTTTACGAGAATTGACATACGAGGATACATTTTAAAGAAATCAGCTGCATCAAAATTTTAAATGTTGAAATTGTGCTGTCAAAATTAACTAACAGATAAAAAAAATAAGACGCTAGTAGCTTATGAAAGTGTTCTATTAAATTAATATGGATCTATGACATTGGCACAATTTTGCTTTAATATACATACATACGAGTACCCAATGCAGACAAATTGTATAGCATGCACCTAAATCAACATTAACCAAGACCTCGATCTATCAATTGGAATCATTCACGCTTGTCGTTATCAGCTGTGCTCAGTGCAAACTATATTTATTTACACATACCATCGACAACCGACAAAGACTGTATAAATTGTTCCTAATTTGAAAAATAGCGCACAATTCCTGTTGATAGTTGATCATTGCGAGAATTTAAATGGTTTGTAACCGACTTCAAAAAAATTCTCAATTTGTCGGAATATTTTTTTGTGTATGTTCAGCGATAATTTCGTCGTTTATGAACCGATTTAAAAAAATATTTTTTAATTGGGATGGGCGTAGCATACATCATCGTGGTCCCATCGTCACCATATCGGGATCTGATGATGGGATCCCAAGGAAATCGAGAGAACTCCTCAAATATCATAGGCACAATTGTCGCGGTTTGGGTACTCGGAACAGTTTTTCTTTGAAGTCGGTTCCTTTTTGTTAAAATTATAGATGTTTTTAATACGAATTCGTGGATTCTAATAATGTTTTTTGTTATTATACAAATCTATACGAATACACATAAATAAAATTGGAGTGTCTGTTTGTTTTATCAAATAAACCAGTCTTAAAAGTCTGGTTTAAGTTTAAGTTTAAACATATATATTTTCTTATGCATTAAGTAAACTAAATGCATAAGAAAATATATATGTTTCGAAAAAAAACAATTAAAAAAAATTGTATGTCTGTCTGTTTCAGGTAATTTCTAATTTCAAACGTCGACGGGGCTTTCACTGGCAGATGACATTAGGAGAACTTAAAGGTATTTTTTTAAACTAGCTTCGTTCCGCTCCGACTCAGTAAATCTAATAAGATTAGACATTATAAACACTAAACCCACAAATCTAACGGTACGGTTGCTCTACCGTACTAGGTCGTCAACCTCAACATTTTATACCCGCTTACAATAACTATAATTAAACCGTCTCTAAAAGACCCCTAACAACAGTCCCAATAGTTAAATAGATTTCGCCCGGGGTTCCGCCCGCGTGTATATCGGTTATCGCGGTAAAAAGTAACTTGTGTCCAAACTCAGAGTTTAGACTATCTGGGAACAAAATTTAATTAAAATCGGTGCAGTGGTTTTTAAGTTTATCCCGAACAGACAGACAAACGCGACGGTGAACTTTATTTTTAACGGACTTGAAAAAAAAGGAGGAGGTTCTCAATTCGTCGGAATCTTTTTTTATTTTTTTTTATGTATGATCAGCGATAATTTCGTCGTTTACGAACCGATTTCAAAAATTCTTTTTGCATTGGAATGAGCGTAGCTTACAGGTGGTCCCATAGTCATATCGGGATCTTATGATGGGATCCCAAGGAAATCGAGAGAACTCCTCAAATATCATAGGCACAATGTCGCGATTTGGGTATTCGGAATAGTTTTACATTGAAGTCGGTTCCTTTTTGTTAAAATTATATAATATGTAGTGGATAAACATCTGAACTTAGGTGTTTCCTTAGCGTGGTGAAAAGGAAAATATCACTTAAAACTACGTCATCAATCATCATCATCATCAACAGCCTTTAGCAGTCCACTGCTGGACATTGGCCTCTCCTTGAAAAGGAGGTATTGGCCTACTATGCCACGCTGGCCAGACGGGTTATCATATTTGAAACCACAATATCATTTTTGAAGACCTATCCTTACATGGTTGGTTGAACACGGTTTTATATTTATTTTTTTAAATTTTTTTGAGTTTCAGTTCCAAGTATGGGGACCCCCAAAATGTATTGTTTTTTTTCTATTTTTATGTAAAAATCTTAATGCGGTTCACAGAATACATCGACTGACCAAATTTCAACAGTGTAGCTCTTATAGTTTCGGAAATAATTGGCTGTGACATACGGACGGACAGACAGACAGACAGACAGACAGACAGACAGACTTGACGAATCTATAAGGGTTCCGTTTTTTGCCATTTGGCTACGGAACCCTAAAAAGTACTTCAACAATGTTTTATTAACAATGATTTTTTTTCAAATAATAAATTTTAATTATGAAGTACAAGTTCCAAATATAACTTCGACTTACGACTGCGTATATAACGCAAGGAGGTAAATTTTAATCAATCTGTATGGAACTTGACACGATATCCATGATAGACGACTCTAACCACTGCTAGGCATTTAGTGTTAGTAACACACTAGTTTTGCCCGCAGTTACGCCTGCATGTATCTCGGTAAAAAGTAGCCTATGTCTTATTCTTATATTTATTAAAAAGTAAAGTAAAGTTTCATCCAAATACTTTCAGTAGTTTTTCCGTGAAAGAACAGACATCGATCCGTTATTGCGGCGGTAAGACCCGTTCTAGAGGATTGACTCTAGCTGACGCAGGTGATCACTGAAAAAGGATGTTTCGGTGATCACCTGTGTTTGATCCGTAAGGAGCCAACGCCTGAGTGCCACCACTGCGATGGCCAGACTGCGGAAACGGCGGTTATAAATGCATATCTAAGTATATTCTCGTACAGTACATACCTACTGACATCAGAAAAACCAACTTTTTCAATTGTTATCTGTCTGTCCGTCTGTCTGTCTGTTTGTACGGGTAATCTCTGGAACGGCTAGACCGCTTTTGATGAGACTTTTAATGGCAGAACGCTGATGACACAAGGAGTAAATAAGACAAAAAAAATTGGACTATCTTCGCTCCGCGGCGTTATTCTCGATTTACAACAATAACCGCGGGAAACACCGCGGGACACAGTTAGTGTATAATAATTATAGATCTCACCCGCATCAGTATTACGAATCTATTGACATCTCACTCATTTAAATCATTTGACTAGTTTAGGCGCTAAACGCCGTTAGTACACCTACGCATTCGTATGCGGCAGCTAAACAACGAAAAAACTGTCAGTAGTATGGCAGAATTTCGCATACGCTACGTCTCACTCTAGCACTAGACTACATGAAATAGTTGCGTCCTTATCGGTATTGTTTCGCAAGGAACTGCGAAATCGTCGTTACACAGACGCAGATGTTTCGCTAGTGGTGTTTCGCATCGCAAGGTGTTCGCATGCGTTCTGTTGTTGAGGACAGATTTTCTTACCATGGAAGCCGAAAATATTGGAATATTTTTCTTTGCGAAAAAACTGCTATGTACTAACGTTCCGCAGATATTTCGCTACCGCAGTAGTTTCGCAGTGATTCGCTGTCGCATACGAACGCGTAGGTGTACTAACGGCGAAAGGGCCCCGTAAACGATCAAATTTGTTTGACAAATTTGTTGGTCAAACTTCACGTTTACATCAAAAAAGCCCTGTAAACGATCAAACTTGTTTGACAAACGCGTCAAACACAGCAGCACACTATCAAATTATTTGACAAACACGTAAATTTGTCAAACATATTTGATAGTTTACCGGGCCTATTATGTACATAGAAATGATAGAGTCAAAACTATTTTCCTTTATTTTAGATTGGCCGGGTAAAAAAGGCAACAGTAAGATTATTGTATCATTAGATAAGTTTGTCTTATGATTAATAAAAACATTGAATTAGGCCTTAAATTTTGGCCTTATATTCCGCGTCCGCGAGTTAGACGGTTACCGGGGTATTATTATATTAACCTATTTATAATCCGCTAATAATTAGGTTTGAGCTTTCTTTTGGTGTCTGAATTTTGGTTGGTATGTGGCAGCTCACCATATACCAACTCACATTAGTATGAGTTATAAAATATCCTAAATAGACCAAACAATTTTAAAAAGTAAGTAGGTATATTATAAATTGAAAAAAAAAAACAAAAATCTGACGCAATCGGCGTTCCTAATTGCTATCGTTCGCCGCATTATTCGATTTAAACGATATAACGAATAGGTAGGTAATTGTTGTACATATAATTTGTAACTCTTATTCTTTTCTTTTGTAATTTTGTGTTAACAAGAAAGACAATAAATAGTAAAAAAAATAATTTATAATAAATTAATTGTATGTATAAAATTACATTACATTAATTAATGTACATTTTTTTTTTTTTCTTTATAGGTATTTACTATATTAATATTAATGAACTAGTAAACCGTAAGGAAAGCTGATTCGAAAAAGAACGAAAGTTCCTAAACCCGAAACTAGATGACGCTACAAGTTGTAGAAACACGTAAAAATATTATTATGCTACATAAGTTACACTATAAAACAATCTTTCAAGTAAATAATATTTAAAAAATAAATATTTCATTTATAAACTTCGGGTTAGCTATATTTAGATAACCTTGATAAGTATATTCTGATAAGAATACAGTACCGACATATTTTAAAACATGAAACTTACCTGTACTAGATTATTTCAGCGTCAGTTTAATACAACAATATGTTTACTATTTACACGAAACTAAAACTTAGCGGCATCACGGTACCCGGACTGATAAATTTCACGTGTGATTCTGTCACAGGTCACAGTTGGCACTTGGCATTAAGTTTATAATTTCTGACGCAACTGATATACACTTATGAAACCTTGGCTTTTGAGATTCGCTTAAAGATTTCATAAAATTAAATTGATAAGTGTTTCATGATTTAAAGACAATCTTATCTAGAAATAATAATTATAGTTGATGGTAAAATGGTGATATAGGTCGTCTCAGTAAAGAAGGTCCATGTTGTTAAATGGATTATATGGAACTAATGTGACACTTGTGACAGTTCGGCCATGTTTGATGTTGTCAAACGCTGATTGTTGTTTGCCGTTGCGTTTTTTAGTGATTAACCTTTTGAACGCCAGAGCAAAAACTCATCAACTTGCCCTCAACGCCAGACCAAAAATTTAGCGTAAATACCTACGAAAAAAATAAGCATTCCAAAACTTTATCGATAACATGAATTGTATTTTTTTATTTTCGTCTACAATTTCAAAATATATGTCCTTATAACACTGAATTTA
Source organism: Phragmatobia fuliginosa (assembly GCA_932526445.1). Taxonomy (NCBI): domain Eukaryota; kingdom Metazoa; phylum Arthropoda; class Insecta; order Lepidoptera; family Erebidae; genus Phragmatobia; species Phragmatobia fuliginosa. The sequence goes on from OW052061.1 coordinate 21,005,145, forward strand.
TTTCAACATTACACTTCTTCCTACTCTAGTAATAGTTATACACTATTTACAGAGTTGTTTAATACCATAATAACAGAATTGAGACGACAATATAATTAAATATAATAACTATAGGTACAACATTATTCTTGATCTGTTGTCTTGATATTGTGACCCTGGCGTGGACGGTACGTCATTTTTATGAATATAGCGCTTCTCAAATAAGGATGTAGCAACGTACTATCTCGCTTATCGAGTATAATATTAACTAATAATAATTAAAACACGTATTTTAAATTAGATTTCTATAATTCCGTTGAAGGAGATATTTAAAAAAAAAACACGATTCAAATAGGTTAAGTATATAATCAACTATATAAAAATTTACAAAATGTAAAACAGTATGTACGTTTATAGCCTTTAAATACTAGCTTCTATAAACCTGGCATGAAAAGTAACAAGTAGAGTTTTGAAAAAAAAAGCTAAGCAACTTGTGATGGACATTTTAAAACTTTTATTTATTTCATTTAAACCTCAGTAGTGTACGAAGCATTTTTTAGGGCACTGCTTATTTTGTATCAATAACTAAGAGTCCTCTTTCTTCTTTACAAAATAATTGTCTACTTTAATTATCATTTCACGAGCACGGCTGTTAATTACTTTCTTACTCATTTTAACAGAATAAGTATAATAACAAAACTTAACAACAAAAATACAACAGGCTAACGAAATTTTAATATAAACTTACGATATCATCTAACGTGCCCTACATCACTAGTGGTCACATATTTGTGACTCTGGCGTGTGGGGAGATTCTTTTTTAAGAGTTTATTTCTTTCTTTTTAGAGTAAAATTTCTTAATATCATAAAGCAATTTAAATAGTTTTATGGCAATAGATAACAGTAATAGCTTCTTCTTAAGGTACTTATATAAATTTAAAGGCATAAAAGTAATGTTTAAAGGCTTTATTTCGTATTTCGGTGCACCGCTTTTTTGTCACATATTTGTGACGTTGGCGTACAGGGACAGTTTTCGCTTGTCACATATATGTGACCCTGGCGGTCAAAAGGTTAAAAAAGCACAGTAAAGACGCTTAAAATTTGAAAAAACGCCGGTTGAGAAATATTATTAAAGGTGAAGGAGTTTTGTGAAGCAGTGTGAAGCAGTGAAGTTTTGACTGCACGGTTGGCCTAGTGGCATAAGCGATCGCCACGCCGCTTCCTACTACGCCAAGTGTCGTGGGTTCAAATCCCACGTAGGACAACACTTTGTGTGATTCACAATTTGTTGTTCTGAGTCTGGGTGTTCTTTGTGTCCGTTTCATGTATGTTTGTAAAGTCCCCCGCGACACAGGAATTTATATTCCTAATGCGGGAGTTGTCTTTTTAAAAAAAGAAAGAAAAAGAAAAAGAAGCAAAATAGTGCAATCGGGACGTTTTAATAACATTAAATAATGTTCGTAGGAAAGTAGTCACCATGACAAGTACATAATTGGGGTTGTCGCCTTTTCGGGATTGTGATTTTACTAGACTTGTGTAGTACTGTACTAAGTACGATAAGGAACTAGTTCCTTTCAAGGTACTAGAACGAACTATTCCTCAAAGCTCATAGTACATTGTTCATTTAGTACTCTGACGCTTCATGAATACAGTAAACTAGAGTACTAAAGTTGTGAAGGAAACGAAGCGGCTCTTCGGCTGTTGTCGCCTCGATTCGTTCGTCGCTGCGTCACTCGACGCAATCGAGCGAGCGAGATGTGAATATGGGAATTTAGTATTGGAAAAAGCAGCGTAGATAGCAACTTATTTACAAGCTTTTTACGCAATGACAGAATCAGAGAACTCTAGTCTTTATTTTCATTCCGTCAGCTATTACTTTTATTAAGCTATTATTTACAAAACTTTAAAGATATGGATCTAATCTAATTTAATCTAATCTATCCACTTTTTTTTCAATACTACGGATATTATTTGTTTATAAATTGATATTAGAATGACAGTCTTATGCCTGATAAGTATGAAGGAAAATCAAAATTTAATTCAAAAAACAAATTCACAGCAAAGTCCTTCTAATTCAATTAAAAATACGGTGCTAAATGTACGAGTCCTACATACTAGAAGGCATGTCTGAACTATACTATTAAACTAACTAAATGTGTTAAATGAACTATAGTACTAAAAGTACTAAAGGAACTATAGTTCTAAATGAACTAAAGGAACCATTGTACTACATGAACTAAAGGAACTATAGTACTGAACTAGTCCCATCGTAGTACGTAGTTCAATGACAGAACGATCGCCTTATAAACGATTTCTTCCTCCGAATCAACAACTGAACTAGTGTACTAAAGGAACTATAGTACTGAACTAGTTCATTTGGGTAACTGAACTAGATCGGATCGCTCCCTACAGTGAACGAGCAAGCACAAGTCTAGATTTTACCTTTATTTGGAGACTTTTTGATATTTCAAATTTCAAGATGAAAGGTTAATCCTAAAATGCCTAGTGTTTTTTAAAAAAATTGCAAGAGTGGTTGTATGAAAAAAGTATTTATTATGAACTATTCTGGAAATAATCCTTGTTCTTTTAACTAATTGCGGACAATACAAATCCGAAAAATGTTTTTTTAAACTTCAAAAAAGCCTGATTCCAGAAGTTTGTCTATTGCAAACATTTATTTTATTAGTCTGATAGTCTATGATAGAATAGTGAATATAAATCCAATAGGTGACCACAATAATTATGTCTTTCCTCTCTCTCCCGCATACTATGGAATTTTTGTAATGTCTAATTAAAGACTACTTGGGTACAATATTCAATTGGCCTCAACTAGGCAGAATGATTTTTTTTGTATAGAAACACCATAGTTTTAATTTTACATCGCTGCGCGCGAAACATAGCGCCTGACCAAACAGTTACTTTACAATAAGCTACGTATAATTAACAAACTATTTAGTATAATATAAAATATTATCCCTATTAATATTATAAATGCGAAAGTAACTCTGTCTGTCTGTTACGCTTTCACGCCTAAACCACTAAACCGATTTTGATGAAATTTGGTATGAAGATAGAACTGAACTTGGGAAAGGACATAGAATACTTTTATTCGCGAAAATAAAGGTAGAAGGGTTTGAAATAGGGGACGAAAGTTTGTGTCGAAGTTCCTTGTTATCAAACATAAAATCATGTAAGATTGTTTAATCTACCCTTACCGTGTCGCGCGATATAAACGAATTCCACGCGGGCGAAGCCGCGGGCGGAAAGCTAGTACTAAATAGTTTGATAATTAAACTGTTTTAGTCCCATTAACAACTTTTTGCTTATTGTTTACAAGATTTAACTGATACTTGCATAAACTTCTTCCGAATTTAATTTTTTACCTTATTCTTTATTTATTAATATTTTTTCTTCAAATTTAAATGCATTCAACTAACGATTGATAAATGTGCTCTCCGAGACACTACGAAGCTTCAATATATTACGAACAGACAGTCGATGTGTGCAATAATTCTGCAGCCGGATCTTAGACTAGCAGTTGTACACAGTCAATCAGACGTTTGGTGGCATTGTTTTAAAATGAAAACTTCTTTCACTTACAAAACTTGGTAAGTTGCCAAACCTCTATGGCAATATAGCACGCGCGCACGGCATACGGTATATAAAAATAATAAAAATATTTTTGAAAATAGAACTATCAACCAACCAATTCAGAATGCACTTAATTATTTAGTAGAATTTTAAGCTTTTTTAACGAATTTCCTGTGCTTCGGTAAAATATGAGAAAAGCAAATGTGAATATGAATTTACGAGCTTCATTTAGTATTTACGTAATATGTAGGTGAGCAAAATAATACAGAAAACGCGAGCGCGTTTGTAATTTCAAAACTGAATAGTATTTCTCAGTATAACAATGAAAACAGTATATTATACTATCTCGATTAGTTAAACGTGTATCTAGTTTTCTACTCTCATAAACTTGTCTGACTGTAGCATAATGTTGGAATATATAAAACTTGCTTTTACGTGCAAAACATAGAAATAAATTAAAGGAGGTTGGAGGACAATGCGAATTGCATTATTTTTTAAAAGCTTACAATTTTTTTTTTTTTTTTATAACTTTGGGAAATCCCCACGGACCGAAACCCCGCCGGGGGCTTACGGCGGCGTGGTGTGTCGGACTCGAACCGACTAAAACCACACGGTGTGACCTGTCTGCGCCTATGTTTAGGAAGGGGGGCAGGGTGTTATCTCCTTCTGGACCCCTCCCGGCGCCTGCCCGCACTGTTGCGGGCACCGTCTCGATTCATACTCTCGATTTGCAAGGGGGCGGCGTCCGCGTGTGACCGGACGCCGCCCCTCGCGGCCACACTCAGGGCGGCATGAGGCGCAGGTATGCGCGCCTCCGCCGCCCGGTTCGCTGGCGGCGGATCGGGTCCAAGTGGAGGTCGTCCTTCAGGGGCTTCTCCGCCGCCTCATTCTTCGAGATTACGTCCTCGCAGAAGGTTGCGACCGCGGTAAAACAACTGTCACTACCGGCCATCGAGCTTATGACGGCCGGTAGCGAGAGATGCTCTCCGATGACTGCAGTGAGGGCCCGACGCTGCGTCGCCCATGCGGGGCAAACCACCAGCGTAAAAGCTTACAATCTAGTGTAACCACACCTCGTTAGTGCCTAAAGTGACGTCAGTATTTTGAAAATTAATAACTTGAAAAGTGCTCCACAGATTTAACAAGAAATAATAATAGCATAATGTGTACACACATTTCCCAACATTTCCTAATTCGAAAGTACATACTTTTAACTTGATTAACATGTTCAATATTTAATTAACATACTTGCTGAATTCTCAGACCTGCTGAAAAAACACAAAACTTCATAACAATCGATCAAACCGTTACAAAGGTGTATGACAACTAACATTAAGACCATGCAGCCCCATCCGAGTCTTCTATGATTTATCCATAGTGAAAAACAGATTTGCCTCCCATAAAAAGAGGTTATGGTGAGCCAACCTTAAAAGATAGACATATGCTGTCGCGGACTCTTTTTTAGAACTTTTCAAAAGGTACAGTACAATTCTTTTATACATTATTTTCACGATTTTTAACCATTTACGCTGGGCACGCAATAGAAGCTCTCAACAGAATTTTTCTCCAGATTTTAAACATTTTTCATTGATAATCCGCTCCTATTTGTTGACACGTGATAATATTAGGGGTTAAAGTATGAAATTGCCGATCATCTCATACGAAGGTCATTTATGTCTTTTCGATAGAACTATAGTGATCTCGATTCTACAAACTGTGTGAAAGCATTTTGTACTGCCTCTTGGGAAGAAAACTTTTTATCACCCAGAAAATAGTTCAAAACACGAAAAAAATGGTAGTCCGATGGAGCAAGGTCTGGCTAATACGGAGGGTGACGAATTGTTTCTAATTGCAGTTCCTGTAGAGTTGGAACGGTTTTTCGTGCTGAATGAGATCTCACGTTATAATGGAGAAATAAAGGACACTGATGCTTTGATTCAGTGGTCAGCCATTGCATTTTTCGATTACGATCGACTTTTCATCCCATGTCACAATTCGATCCAATATTCCTTCATTTCTGTATCGATTCAACAAGGCAACACAAGTTTCAACACGCGTTTCTTTCTGCAGATCAATCAAATCATGAGGCACACATTTTCCGTATTTTTTATTCTATTATTTTGACGAAAATTAGTCAATGTTGTTGGGAAGGTAGCGTTAAACCATACCGCTATTACCTGGGTAGTTTGGCGTGGATCGGTTTCCACCATCTCTTTCATTTCATTGTTATTCATATTTAATTCATACTTTAACCCCTATTCTATAGCCTTCCCAGATAAATTGACTACCTATCTAATATTGAAAGATTTTTTCGAATGGGACCAGTAGTTTCTGAGATGTTCTTCTGAGTGCGTTCAAACAAACTCTTCAACTTTATAATATTAATATGTAATATTGTTACGAAACGGACCAGCAAGAATATTCGAGTAGAGACTCGACATTTGATTTGACTGTACAAGTTCTAGATAAGTTATAATATTAATACATTGTGACACAGAAGAATAGACGTTAACGTGGTTAGTTTAACATAAGTTCGAATATTGCTTGAATATCGCGCGTTAAGACTTATTACATTTCTCTCTTCACGGCGTCTAATATAAAGAGGTGTGTAACGTCGACTGCAGTTCAGTTTAAACTACAGTGTGACAAAAACCTGAGTGACTGCCTCGTTGGTCTAGCATATGCGGCTGCTGATCAAGAGGTCTCGGGTTCGATTCCCGGGTCGGAACAAATATTATTTGTATGATTCACAAATATTTGTTTCGGAGTCTGGGTGTTTTCTATGTATAATATGTATGTATTTACAAAAAAAAGTATGTTTATGTATTTATATCAGTTGTCTAGTACCCATAACACAAGCTCTGCTTAGCTTGGGACTAGATGATGTTGTGTGTCAGATGTCCAAAATATTTATTTATTTAGGTGATTAATTCAGTGACCGTTAAGGAATTGCTAAGATTATTGTGTGGTTTTATTAGTATTTATAATAAAATCATAAGGCTTGTGAAGGAACGCGTGTCGTGTTGCTCCATCATAATAGGGGGATCCTCCGACCAGGCGGAGTAATCATACCTGGTGGGCCATTGATCAACGATTGATGTTGGGATGTTGTATAATTGCTACTTGGCGCGAGAATTTCTCTACCGCGATTCAGGATTAGTGGTTAATCCATATAGTTCATTTTATGTTTCTTTGTGGTGCATTGTCACTTCGGTAGATGACGCTGTTGTATATTTTCATCGCGCTGTATGTGGAAGTCCCCACAGGCTTCTTTTTTAAAGTGTTCTGACTCCAACAATATGTTTACAACAGTTTTTACTTTTTTAGAAATAGTACAGATAATGTCAGATAAAACGGTCTGTAACGGACATATACTCCCTGGAGGACAGTTAACACTGTTCACAGATCACTACCCCAATCGGACAACAAACTTAGGAAACTTCCACTGTTTGCTTCCTTTTTTGTGTGGGTTTGTTTTTCTTTTCAAACTTCGATGGAATATACGGGCAAACGAAGTTCGATGTAGTTTGTTCCATTGCAAAGATATATGTGTAGATATTTTATTGAATAGTGCCAGTCCAAGGTCCCCTATATCTAATATTTACTAATTCTTGTTTGATATTAAGTATGTTTTAAAGGTTGAAGTAAATACATTTCGTATTATTTTTAAACAAAATTACTTTGCATTCATCAACATAATAACTTATATTCCTACAAATACCTATTATAAAGTCGAAAGTAGCTGTGTATGTCTGTCTCGCTTTCAGTGCTGAACTGTGGCACCGGTTGGAATTTGGCTTGGTGATACTTTGATTTTTGATGAAGTACATAGGCTTCTTTTATTGAGATAGACGCGGGCGGAGCCGCGGAAATAAGCTAATATATCATACATGATTACTGCACTTGATAATTACTACTCATAGTCAGGGTATTTTTCGCACACGCACATTCGAAATCTTTGAGGTTATCGGAAACTCTACCACGAGGACTTAATGCAGTACAGAAATAATATTTAAAAAAAAATTGTCTGTATCAATGACGTATCGAACAATATGATTCATTATTGTCATGTTGTCTGTTTTGTACGCATACGTACACACGTCTGTGATAAAGAACCACAAATAGAACTTAAGTAACAAATAAGTGACGCCATTTTTAAGTTCCGAAGTTTGACTCGGATCCCTTACAGATTCGTCATGTCCGTCCGTCCTCGACTTACTACTACCAGAAGTAGAAAAATGGTCCCTGTTTTATTTATGTTATTGTTAACATTGTGGAAAAATGGGTATTTTATATAGAAAATTATATTATTAATTTAACCAGCTGATGTCCGCGGCTCCGCCCGCGTTCTAGGGGTACGAAAAATAAATGTTGGTCGATTCTCAGACCTACCCGATATGTACACAAAATTACATAAAATCGGTCAAGCCGTTTCGGAGGAATATAGTAATTAACTTTGTAACACGAGAATTAATAAGACTTCAGTTACTGTTACAAACAAATAAAATTGCTTTTAGCATTGACGTTTGCCGTTGAAATTTCGAAAATTTAGTTTTAGTTTCGCTAGATGCTATCGTAACACGAAATACTCTCTAGTAATAACTATCAAATTAACGTTGTGATCAGTTCCATGATATTGATTTTTAAACTCAGTCTTTTACTTATTCAAACTCAAAGGAGGCAAACAATACTATGTTACATACAGGCAAAGGATTATCAACCAAAACTACATTCGTCACCGCATGCAGCACCATAAAGTGTTTAGTAAGCTTAAAAATCAATGCATGTTAGTTCAATTTTACAAAGATATAATATTTTCTTTCTAAATTTTTTGCACTAAATTTGTACATCGGCGGACTTAATGCCCAAGGCATTCTCTTCCAGTCCACCTTCGGGTGGTGTAGAAATCTTATAAGGTAGGTGCACAGAGGTTAGATATTAAGTACACTAGAATGTACATAGTTCACAGTATATTTAAACCTACATGCCATAAACACAAATACATAATAATGACATCATATTATAAATACAAATGTAAACACATGCATAAATAAATAAATGCAAACATACTTATACATATTGTGATACTTGTTTTTCTCTTTTCAGTTCATTACTTTTAAACAGTCGGGTATTTTGTTAAATAAATTATTTTATTAAAATACTAGCTTTCGCTCGCGGCTCCGCCCGCGTGTATTTCGGTTATCGTGGTAAAAAGTAGCCTATGTCCTTTCCCAAATTCAGTTCTATCTTCAAACCAAATTTCATCAAAATCGGTTCAGTGGTTTAGGCATGAAAGCGTAACAGACAGACAGACAGACAGAGTTACTTTCGCATTTATAATATTAGTAGGGATAAAAACCACAGCTAACATCGTAGGTGCAACTAGTCTAGTAAATATTACCAGGAGAGTGTTAAATAAAGTTGACCTGATCTGGCTATCTGGTGATGACGACTTGTTGACGTTGGCATACGGCTAACGGGGAACGCGAATGTACGCGGAATCGGGCCTTCACACGATAAGTTATAAGTATAAATTTAAATACATCTGGTATTTATTTTAAACGCAGGGAGACTTGCGTATTGGTTTGACGTCTCGTGGTACTTAAAAAGTTTCAACTCTCGGTCACATGCAAAATTAATAAACGGTTCTTCTCTATTAACATATAAATCTGTTCAAAACCGTGCACTACATCAACAGTGAAAGACAAAAATCTCAGTTATAACTTATTGTGGTGTAAAATAAAAACAATTTGAAATGGCGATACACAGAATATTTATCATCATGTCGGTGTGTGTATTGCTTAACTTTACAATCAGTTCTGCATTACCAAAACCAGCTTCGAGGCCGGGAGGCGTCAGAAATATGTCCGTGGATGATCCGAATGTGAAGAGATTAGCCGAGGCGACCTTGCGCAAGTTACGGAGACAACATCAAGGAGACAGGGCGTTGATGCTGATAGATATTGAAATGGCTACATATCAAGTTGTCGCTGGTGCGAAGTATCACTTACATTTAAAAGTTGGTGAGAGTCATTGTGCGAAGAACAAGTACTCCAGAATGTGCCGGTTAGATGAAGAGCGTCCTTTACTTGCCTGTGGCAGTGAAATTTGGGAGAAAGCTTGGATCAATTTTATGCAAATTAATGTTCATTGTAAAAATTATGATGGTAGTAAGTAATAATAGTTATTCTAACATTATTTGTATTGTAGAATAAAGTAACTAGATGCTTTTAAAACTTACGCACAATATTTCAGCTAGGATATTTATATTGTAGTATTACTCAAATATTGTTGTAAGTTTCTTGTTTACGATTGAGAACTATTATTAACAAAAACATTTAATGTAAAATAATCTATAACGTGATAAAATGTTTATTGGATCTACTTGTTTAACGAGTTAACATGTTATTGGATTTAAAAAAGAAATATTTTGTGAAATGCAAAATAACTATAAAATAGAAGCTATAATACTCAATTTCCACTTAACACACAAATTCAAAACGTTTTTATTTCATTTAATTCTTTAATATTGCTTTTGTTAAAGAAAAGTACCGTCCGTTTACCTACTATTAAATATATACTATAGAAATAAAACATTTTAAAGTACATATAAGTATTATTAAGTTAGAAAACATCTAGCTATCAATAAGTTTAATTATTATAAATCGTAGTAAGTATTATTATGTAGTTATTTTTAATAAGTAGATGGTCTAGTTGAAAGCATATGCGACTGCTAATCAAGATGTCTCGGGTTCAAATCACGGGTTGGGCTAAAAATCAGTAGCCTCAAATTTACTGACGACTAGTTCAACATTCGAATTTCAGTTCTCCCTTAGGGTTGCGGAGGTCCGATGCCAGTCGCTCCGTGGAAAAACTGATATTCAGGTAAAACTGGTTGAACTAGTAGCCGAAGACCCCAAATAATATTGGGAATAAGGCTAGGATGAAGAAGAGTTATAATATATAAGTCAAGGTCTATAACTAAGTATTTTATTAACCTTCTTATATTGATGTAGTACGCAACAATTTATTGATGACTCACACCTATTATTTCCTGTTTATAGTAGGTATGTACATTAATGTAAATAGTATGTAATAAAATATAAAAATTAAACAAAGAAATAAATAAATGACACTACTATATAGATCCTTTTTTTAGGGTTCCAAGGTTTATGACACGGAACCCTTAAAGATTCATCATGTCCGTCCTCGACTTACCGAACAAACGGTAAGTGCTAGAAAGATGAAACTTTGGGGTACACGTAAAGTGGGGATGTTTTTTTTCTGTGTTTATGTTCCCCATTGTGTGGGGTATCATTAGATAGTTCTTTTTAAAAAAAAGGGTTTTTAAGACGATTTTTTTATTTAGTTATCCGTTTGCAGTTTTTTATTATTATTATTATGGTCTACCAAAGTGACTACTCTGCTTGATGCAAAGCATGAGTAGTATCCACAGGAGTAGGGGTTACCATCCTCGTTGTGAGGGTAGGCAATGTAGCATGGTGACCTATACCATGGCGGCCTGGTCAGATTTTTCTGCATCATTCTCGTCCTCCCAGCGGACAGTGTTTATTAGTACTTTAAAGCTATTACGATATTTTTTGTAATCTGAGTGTATTTCATTACAAATACTAAATTAATGATCATCAGCCTATCGCAGTCCACTGGTGGACATAGGCCTCTCTAAAACGTTTATTTGTCGGCATATCGTAGTTTCTTGACCATTGCACTCGAATCCAAATTCATAAATTCAAAGTAACTCAGTGTCTATTTGCTACGCTTTTACGGCTAAGCCACTGCGCATATTATTCTGCCTGTTGGAAAGCATGAGTAGAATCCACGGGTAGTGGTCACCATCCTCATCGCGAATGTTCGTGATGACTACCTATACTGCATTGATGCATGCATAATGAGATGCCTTTTCAAGCCCTGCTTAAAATACCAGGATTATGATAGCAGGGAAACAGTGAGTTAGAAGTTTTAATTGCCCGGCAAAGGAAGGAAGAGCCGAACCGTTTAGTTCGAGCGCGTTAGTTTAGTGTTAACAACATTAAAACGGTGACTTTCAAATCTAGCACGCGATGTAGTGTAGAGAAAGGGAAGTGGAATTAGTTCAACTCATTAACCGACTTCAAAAAAAAGGAGGAGGTTCTCAATTCGTCGGTATCTTTTTTTGTGTTTTTTTTATGTATATTCAGCGATAATTTCGTCGTTTATGAACCGATTTCAAAAATTATTTTTGCATTGGAATGGGCATAGCTTACAGGTGGTCCCATCGTCACCATATCGGGATCTGATAATGGGATCCCAAGGAAATCGAGGGAACTCCTCAAATATCATAGGCACAATGTCGCGATTTGGGTACTCGGAACAGTTTTTCATTGAAGTCGGTTCCTTTTTGTTAAAATTATTTTTAAATACATTACCGTGTGTGTATATGTTGTTAATGTTTTAACTAAAATACGATAAATGCACGTGGCCAGCACGCTATGCATAATAAGTGTTATCGCATTAGTGGTCTTTTGTACGCTGTATTAATTAAATCCCAAATGTGTCGTAAATAAGTTCCAACACTGATTAATATCAAACATAAAATAACAGCTTCTAACAGTCTACTTCTGGACATAGGCCTCTCCTTAGAAAGAAGGTTTTGATTTATTATACCACCCTGGCCAGACGACTTAATAGGATTTATTACAAGTTTTCCTTCTCTTTGCAGTGATGTTGTTGTGCGTAGTTTGCCCCTTTACCGCCTCTTACGATACCCATGGGATGAATAAGGATGATGAGGATGACACTTTGTATTCTTAATCCATAGAGCCGTATAAGTAATACATATTATACCTATTTCGACTGCCTTGTTGGTCTAGTGGTTGGCGTATGCGACTGCTGATCAAGAGGTCTCGGGTTCGATTACCGGGTCGGACTAAATGTTTGTATGATCTGCTAATATTTGTTTCAGAGTTTAGGTGTTTAGAAGTATGTTTATGTTTATATATTTATATCAGTTTTCTAGTAGGTACCTATAGCACATGCTATGCTTAGTTTGGGACTAGATGATGTTGTGTGTTACATGTCCAAAAATATTTAATTATTTATAAATATTTATGCAGGCATAAATGTCCACAGTTCATTTGGTAAGATAACATGAGAGTAAAACCAATTATACCTACTACGATAACTGATAAAAATTACATTCGCACTTGTGCAGACCAGATGTCTGTTATCATTTAATTTTAACCAAAAAGAACCGACTTTAATGAAAAACTATTGCGAGTACCCAAATCGCGACATTGTGCCTATGATATTTGAGGAGTTCCCTCGATTTCCTTGGGATCCCATTATCAGATCCCGATATGGTGAGGATGGGACCACCTGTAAGCTACGCCCATTCCAATGCAAAAAGAATTTTTGAAATCGTTTCATAAACGACGAAATTATCGCTGAACATACACATACAAATTGAGAACCTCCTCCTTTTTTTGAAGTCGGTTAATAAATACAAATGTTTGGGCGTTATTCGCAGGGAACTCGAGCGGCTAAACTTTTGTCAATTAAGTATTAAATGAATCATCTACACCTTTTGCCTCTTTACCCAAAATGCAAGTGGTTCGCATGGATTTATCTTTGTTTGAATCGGGAAATCCGGAAGGCAAATCAGAAGTAAACTAACCAAGAAACATTAGATTATGCTAATTATTCAAAATGCAACGCAATAATTCAAAAATTTAACTTACAATCATAGAAGTCGGAAATCATCTATTTTTAAATATTTCCTATTCCAGGCTATTTCCGATATTTAAAATTGTGTGGGTCACGCGACAAAACCACGTGCCATTTAATTTCTTTACCTACCAGTCACTATCATATCCAATTAATAAATTAATTATACACTAATTATGAAAATATTAATGAAGAAATCAGATAACGGAAGAAGATATCCATAATATATCGATTTACTTAATTAAATAAGTTCATTAGAAAGTAAATTAGATTAGTGCACTGCATGGGTATGTCGAATTTACTAGGCCAATATAGGTAACCATTTTAATTTTCTAATTAGTGCCGTGACTTCCGAATTGTTGTGAAATTGTGACTAAGAAGTAAATAAATGATGCCATCTTATTATTTACAGCACAGCTAAACAATTAAATCGAATAATCCACTTTTATTTATTACTTCATGGATTGCAATTTAAGTACGTATATGATATAAGATGGTGTCTGATGGTATCTGACATACATGGCAAAAACTAATAGACTATGCGATATATCTATCGAATATGTAACATTATCGGCCATCTCAAACTGGGCGACTTGTCACGGTGACAAGACAAGTCTTTGTTTCTTCGGGCGTCTCTGACGCCTAGTGTGCGGAGCTTAGAGCAAATTAGCAGCCAGTCGTCGCGTCAAGTCGTCGAGCTGTCGCTGTCGCTGTCGCGTGTCGCCCAGTGTTCGCGTAGTATAAATAAGAATACGATACGAAATGTCGTGTGATCGTGTCACCACCAAAATTTCTTTAGGCCCGTATTACACTGTAAAATATTTTATAAAATATGGCCTATTACACTATCAAAGATCTTTGTCTAAATAACTTTTATAAAATATATTTTATATCTTGTGGACACCACTAAGTTTTTGGGTATAACTTTAGATTCTAAATTGCAGTGGGGCCCACACATTGATGGCTTGTCGAATAGACTCAGTTCTGCAGCATACGCGGTTTATAAAATTCGCCAATTAACTGATGTGGACACCGCAAGACTGGTGTATTTTAGCTATTTTCATAGTGTAATGTCATACGGTATTTTGTTGTGGGGAAATGCTGCTGACATTCAAAGTATCTTTGTGTTGCAAAAGAGAGCTATTCGCGCAATTTATAATCTCAGTTATAGGCAGTCACTGAGGGATAAGTTTAAAGAAATTGGTATTATGACAGTCGCATCTCAATATGTATATGAAAATCTAGTGTATGTTAAGAAAAATATACATTTATTCACAAAGTTTAGCGACATTCATAATATAAACACTAGAAATAAAGATAAACTCGTGTTGCCAACGACTAGACTACAAAAAGTAAGCAAGTCTTTTCGATGTCAGGGTGTGAGATTCTACAATAAGATTCCAAGCAAATTTCAAGAATTAAGTATTAACAAATTTAAGTCCGTAATTAAACAAAAACTGTGTGATAAAGCTTACTACACAGTCACTGATTATTTAAATGACAAATTTGCTTGGGATTGATGCTGCTCGCTCCCACATTTTAAAGTGATGAACATTTCTAATTTGTTAATTTTTTCGTTGAAATTGAATTGTATAGTTTTTTTATTTTTTTGTGTAAGTTTGTAAATGTGAGTATAGTGTAGGCTTGTAATGTTAGTTTATATTTTAGTAATTTTCTGGTGGTTTTGAGTGTTTCCACGGCCTACTCAAGTGTCCTGCTGGCGTCAGTGTCGTGTTCCGGGTTGTGGATCCTGACTACATCGGTTAGGCTACACGATGGCTGGGGCCCGTATGCCGTCTGTATGGACAGGTCGACTCAAAACTTTGGTCCTTTCTTCAAAAGGTCAACCCAGACCCTATACTGCACTCACATAGTTCTCTTTACTGTTGTACACGGACTTAAAAAAAAAAAAAAAAAGACACCTCTGTGGTTTGTTTCGGCGTTTCTTCCCAGAGTGAGTCGTAGGAAATGCCGGCGCCTTCTAGCTATAAGTCCGACTTGTAAAAATGTCTCAAAAGATTTACTTACAGAAATAAATATCATTTATCATTTATCATTTATAAAATATTTTACAGTGTAATACGGGCCTTACTAAGTTTGACGTGTGTGTATCTGTGTGTGTGTGTGTGTGTGTGTGTGTGTGTGTGAACGTAAGCGTGCGCGTGACATGCTTGCGCTTGCGTCTGTGGCATCGTAGAACGGATAACCCGATTTTGATTTAGTTTTCTGGTCTCAGTTACGTTTAATGGAAATCGATCCATCGTTCGGGGTTTTTAAAGTTCTTATTCTAACTGTTTGTTCATAGATGATTATATAAATCATATCTTGTATTAAGAAAATAACTAAAAAAGTGTTCCAAAGTTCTTGATAGTAAGAAAACATAATTTACGAGGATGAGGATAAATAGTCGGGATATAACCTTGACCGTCCTTATCTCGTTACAACACACTTGCCACATTTTATCACCTACAGCTAATTACCAATTTTCCAGTTAAGTGAACGGTGAGACTGAGTGGATGATTGACCGATAATCAGTGAGGGAGTGAATGAGTTTGTGCGTACGAATGGGAAGGGCGGGAAAAAATTGATTGCGTCGAATCAATTCATTTGCGGTTCGTTCGGTGCTCCAAGTTTTTGTTCACCCCGACCCTGATTTTTTATTTTATCTACCTTCTAAATTCGGTAGCGAATAAATGGAGACATAAAACCACATTCAATGAATTGCTGTCACTGTATTGCTGGCAATTTATTTTGGAATTAAATCTTCTGTTTCAACGAGTATGTACTTATTTTAACAAAACAGACAGTCCATGTGCACATTTAGAACAAACGTTTATCTACCTATAGGAAGGAGGATATGAAAATATTAGAAATCTCGGAGAAAATATCGTTGAGTATGTCGACAGGTTACAGGTATAAACACCCACGGAGCAAATACAAAGTTTGTACGAAAAGTTTTATACCTAACAATTATTTGTGACACTTATCATTGAAAAATAAGAGTTTGTAAATACCTTAGTTCATTCACACATGCAAGTCAAGAGACAGGAGTATATAACGCGCCCTGTGTAACATCTCTCCTCCTCAGAATTAGGAGGTGACGGTAGGCTTCCGGTAACCTCACTGACTCGTCGAATAACAAGAGCGATCTTTCGATACATATGGGCGCCCAATATCATTTAACTTGTGGACCAAGAGCCCAGAGCCGCCAGACCTACGTCATTATTGCAAAGCTGAAATTTTCAGGATTATTAGTACAATGTCTTGTTAAGATGTATGTGTACGCATTAGCTTGAAAGCGGGGCCGTTTCTGAGGTAGCGCGAAGTACAGATGGATAAAAACCTTACTTACCTACGTTAAATGTGCAAAGCTAGTATTTACATATTTTATCAAGAATATTGTTTAAAATTAAAATTCATTACTGCCAGACACTTTCCGTGGGCCATTACTTCTGCCAGACGTTTAGTTTTTTAAAACTAATCTTTTAGAAAAATACTAATTTGTTTAAAGATTTTTATAGTTTTTTTTTCATATTAGTGTATTGTCGTCGGTCCCCGATAAATCTACAAAGTTTGAACGAAATCTGGCCGTTTAAAGTGGGTCAAAATCGCACCCAAAGGCGTTGGTTACAAACAAACAAACATACAGGTGAAGCTAATAAAACACCGACCGATGACAATACACTAATATGAAAAAAAAACTAAAAAAATCTTTAAACAAATTAGTATTTTTCTAAAATATTAGTTTTCAAAAACTAAACGTCTGGCAGAAGTAATGGCCCACGGAAAGTGTCTGGCAGTAATGAATTTTAATTTTAAACAATATTCTTGATAAAATATGTAAATACTAGCTTTGCACCTTTAACGTAGATAAGTAAGGTTTTTATCCATCTGTACTTCGCGCTACCTCAGAAACGGCCCCGCTTTCAAGCTAATGGGTACACATACATCTTAACAAGACATTGTACTAATAAGGTTCGAGCACATTATGCCGGGCCGCAGCGTGCCGGGGCGGAGCGCAAAAATCCGCTCAAATCGCTTCAATACAAATTGTATGAAGTATCGCACACTGTGTCGGGCCGCAGCGGCTCGCATTATTGCGACGCGGATTTGCGTCCGTGCGATGCGACCCGCCCCGCCCCGCTGCGCCCCGTCACAGTGTGCTATAGCAAGCGGATTGGTGTGCATGCGCGTACGTGTTTATTTTACGAAATTTGCGTTTTTTGATACTTTTTCTTCTAACTTCTTCTTCTTCTTCTAACAGCAGGCAAAAAAAAGAATGTTCTTCGTCAGAACTATCCATAAGGTACAGTTGCACTAAATACACAACAGTTGCGCATGCGGTACACTCTACTCAAAATCCGTCAATGCGCTGCGACCCGGCCCGTCACAATGTGCTAAGTTAGCATTTTGCGCTGCGCTGCGGCCCGCCCCGACACGCTGCGGCCCGGCATAATGTGCTCGAACCTATAATCCTGAAAATTTTAGCTTTGCACTAATGACGTAGGTCTGGCGGCTCTGGGCTCTTGCTCCATAATGTTTAAAATATGAAGTTCATGATGTATGGAGGTTTGATAGTTTTTCACGCAAAATATACTGAACAGATTAAGATAAAACAGTGCAATGATATAGCCAGAGACAAATCCAGCCCGTGAAGCATTCGTGTGTAATTATTACTTTAGCACCATTTAGCGGATTCAGTTCAAATGGTCAGCTCTACGGTGCCGCTCCTACACACTACTACGCCCGTGTACTGCACAATAGTTAAAGCTACCTTTTTTTTCCCGTGCAGAAATCCCCACGGATACCACCAGTTTGTAGTTATGTCGGACTGAACCGACCAAAAACCGCCTCGGGTACCTAAAACCCAGGAACCAGGTGCATCTTCGAAAGGAAATCCATGGAACCCCGACAATCTCGGGTTTGTAAATGGCTCCCATCTGTGTCGGAACTCCACTATTCCCTCCTGCTCAAAAAAGATGGCCTCATCCCTCACCCTGCCTTATGGAGGGCAGAGATCGTTAGGTAGAGACGTCCCTGGATGTAGCTTATATATCAGAATAACACATGGGCCAATATTCTCCGCAATAACCAACACGCACGAGAGTGAAGCCGAATCATTGCGAAACAGCTATTGGTAACTAAATTCCAATGTAAGTCTACGAGTTCTGAAATCGAATATCTCATTTGTAGAACTTAACGTTCACGGTACAGGAGGTATGCATGAAAGGTGGATGTATTTCGAAGCTTTCAATTTGTACCCGCCTTAATTAGACCCCGACACCGGAGCGATGCACTAAGATCTAATGGGGTCTGCATATGGGTCAGAACACAGAGAAGTGCGCTTCAAAATAGAAATAAATTAAAATTAATTCGTACTTTGCAAGTTGTTAACACAAGTTGTTAAGTCTGTGGCGCTTTGAGCGTACAGCTTTAGGAAATGGATTTGTTGTATAATGTTAACCAATTATAATATACTTAAGTCCTAAGTGAATGCATCTTTTCAGTATTACTTGATCACAAGAAGATTCGATCGTATGATCACCTCGCCTTTTTTAATGCGTTGAGAGTTATGGGTTCAAACAGGTGCAAACCCCACATGGCACAACTGTGTGATTCACAAATTGTTGTTCCGAATCTGATGATGTTGTTCGGAATTGGTGACTTGCGGCACAGGAATATTAGTAAAAAAAAATAATGTCGAGTAGTCTGCCTCGTTGGTCCTGCGGTTATCGTATGCGTCTGCCGATCAAAGTTCTCCGGTTCAATTCCCCGATGAAGCTAAAAGTGTTGCTAGACTTTTCTTACAAGTAATTCTTAATAACAAGTAGAGTTGTCATGAACATCAGTGACAATCGTGATTGGAAAGTTAGTTTTCACTTTCGATTTTCAGTTCGCCCTCGGAGATCCGATGCCAGTCGCTTCGCGCAAAACCAATATTCAGGTAAAACCGGTTGAACTAGTAGCCGACTCTAAATACTCTTGGGAATATAAAGGCTAGGAAGATTATGACAGTTATTTATTGTTTATGATGTAGGGATCATAGAAGACGGTTCACCTCATATTTTTTTAACTCCGTCTATAGACAGAGATACTCAACACAAGTGTTTAGTACTTACTTTTGTGTAGTACTGGTAGTTTAAGCATAATAAGTACATAACAAATAACATACTAAAATTCCGTCAAGCACAATTAAAACCCACCTCAAGTTAGTTCCGCCCCAGCGCTGATGCTCGCTACTGTTCTTTGTACATGTCACTACAAAAAGGCGTTGCTAGTTTGAGTGAGACTTAGGAAGTGGGGGGTAGTGTTTTGCCTTCGGGAAAGTGACTGACGGTGTTCTAAGATTAGATATGGAATTCAAATTTTGGATTTAAGCAATTGCCAGTGCTTCGAAATAAAATCTTTATTTTGTTTTTGAATTTTTGAAAATCCAAAAAGAAATGAAATGATTGCATGCCAGAATTATTCTAGTATAATTACTAAGAAGTTTGTAAGAAACTGTGTATTGACGGATTAAGAACACAAGTGTCACCACCCCTATTCATTCCATGGGTGTCGTAAGAGGCGACTAAAGGCACAAAATAAGCAGCTCACATCACTGCCAAGAGAGGGAAAACTTGAAACAAACCCTTTACCAACCTGTCTGACCAACGTGGTATAGTAGGCCAAAACCTCTTTTCAAAGGAGAGGCCTATGTCCAGCAGTGGATTGTTAAAGGTTGTTGATGATGATGATCATGATGATTGTAAGAAAAGAGAAAACCTTTATACATATAGTTTAATTCAAACCTTCACACAATCATTGTTAAATTGAAACTTATAAAACAATTAAATTGCTACAAAATTATTCAGTCATTACATACATCGCATACATATTATTATTATTTTCAAATTGGATACACAAAATTCAGAATCAGTTAACTTTATACAGATAATTTTACATTTACAATATTTTGACCTAAAAATAAATAATATAAACTAACATATTATTTATACTAATTATATGGTTGGTACTTATTTTTAGAACAATTTTAGATTTATTTTTGAACTTAATTTTATTAAAACTTTTTGAATATGAGCTTGTTATACTCTTACGCCTAAACCATTAAAGCAATTTCGAAATAACTTATCAGCGAGTATATTTGAAATATATATCTACGAGTAGAAGCGACCACTTAATACCGCAATAACCTACATAGAGAGCGGAACCACGTGTAAAAGTTAGTTTTAAAGCTCAGGTAACAGATGCCGGTCACAAAAACATATTTTAATTCAAAATACAAAAAAGGCAATTTTTCCTTTTTTATTCCCTTTGCCCATAACTGCACTTACTCTCAAGTAAACTTAAATATTACACGAGAGAAATGCTTTTTCTTTACAATTTATTACACAACCTAGAAATATTACAAGATCTTAAAAAAATACGTTAAAACTTCTTATCAAATATAATAATAAAGCTACGTATACAATATTCGTTATAAAAACAGGTCACAGGGTTAATATAGATAATAATAATACTAATATTATGAGAAGAATAAGGGATGATTTTAAATTCATGTAATATATTCAGGACAGGTTTTGGTTAAAGCCATACATGGCTTAAACCGGTTTAGCTAACAGTAAACCGTATCACCATAATGACAGAATTGGTTGATTTATAAATCATTATAAATCAATCGAATTTAAATCGATCATGGCGAAGAATCGATTAAAAATATTTATACGAATTTAAAATCATCTCTTTTAATAAGTCGAAGCTTGTTCCTGTTAGTGTTGAAAGTCATGAAAAAAAAATAGATATAGCAAAGTATACAGTGGTACAAGATTATTTTTGCTGAGGTTGACGCGCTGCACCAGGTGTTGACAGCCTCGGCCCGTAGCCAATTTGACATTCTACAAACGTAATCGCATTCTATAAACGAAAACGTTATTAAAAAACCATAGGAATGACGTCATTTCAGCGCTTAGTCTATTGTCAAAACATAATATTAGTCCATAATACAAGAGAACAGAGGCGTTAACGATTATAGAAAGATATTCGATACGAAACACTTGCATTCTGGCTAAGGGGCTGGTCTTTACATTACACGTGAACGAAATAGTGGCACAAACGTTTTTAATGTTGATTATTTCATTTTACTGGATACTTATTTTTATTATAGTAAAATTGTTTTAAAACAAGACTACTAGTGGCAGTAGGAAAAGTATGTTTTTTTTTCTATTTTAATGGAAGCGGAAGATTAGCTTTAAAAATAAATTGTTTAAAAGAATTTTGGAAATCTGTGTTGTATATTTAAAATCAACATCAAAGTATGAAGTCAATTTCTATTGTTTCATACAAATCTGTACAAGCGATGTCTCGTTTAGTAGATAGTTAAACGCTTAGTTTACGTTTAACATAATTATATATTTATTATATCTCTATATATAAAAATGAATTGTTGTTAGTCTCGTTTAAACTCGAGAGCGGCTGAATCGATTTGGCTAATTTTGGTCTTGAATTATTTTTGGAAGTGCAGAGAACGTTTAAAAGGTGAATATATAAAAATGAATAGCATTTTGTATTTTTATTTATAATGGATTCCTTTTTTGTTTTAAGTTTATTTTAAACAAAAGTATAGGCCTACTATTTATCGATTGAGGCAGTACGAAGTCTGCTGGGTATTATATATATAAGTATTTCTCGAGTCATGATGAACTCCGAAATTATTAAAACGATTTTCACGTTTTCAATAAATTTGTGTTTTGGTAAAAGGAGCCGAGCATAATTGAAAAGACACGCAGGTGAAGTTATGTCGGGGTAGAAAGTATATAATAATTAAAATTAGTATTTTATTTGTTAATGATTTGGTTTTCAAAACACATCACATATTACCTAGAATATTTCTTTATGTCAATATAACTTTTTTAATATGGCAATACTATATTTTAGCGGGCAAACTTCGACTTAATTAGTATATATTTTTGAATTATTAAATACATGGTAGAAAAATCTTATTATATATTTTTTTACTAACAACCTAACTTAGTATAATAATTGTACAATCAGAAGTCACCCTAGATAAGAGCTTCAAAATATCTTATATTAAAAAAATATTGTAAA
Source organism: Phragmatobia fuliginosa (assembly GCA_932526445.1). Classification (NCBI taxonomy): domain Eukaryota; kingdom Metazoa; phylum Arthropoda; class Insecta; order Lepidoptera; family Erebidae; genus Phragmatobia; species Phragmatobia fuliginosa. The sequence goes on from OW052061.1 coordinate 21,027,543, forward strand.
AACTGTTTACGTGATTCGTCATTCAAAACTCCTAATACATTAAAAACATGTAAGTTTCTAGAAAAGTACATTATTTCTGTTCTAAACTTTAGTACCTATTGATACCTATTTATTTAAAAATGTTATCTTGAAATACAGAAAATACACAAAATATCCCGCAAACAATTCACGATAGTTTGTTTCATAGCTTACGTCACAAAAACACAATTGAAAATACATTATTTATAGATCAATACACACTATATCGAATAAGGTACATGTTCTTACCTACCGTTAATTCTTCTCCATCTTGAATTGTTCTATATATACATCTGTCAGGATTCTTCTTCTTCTCATTTCCTCAGAGTCGGTCGGATGTAGGGATGCGTCTGGACTCTCTCCCGCGCTCTCACTGCTTTTAAACCAACTGTTTTTTGATTTACTTTCAATTCTGTTAGTTTAGACACATACGGACATGAAAGGGAAGGGTTAATAATGAATTAGTACTTACATACATGCATTAAACGGGTTAAAACTATGACTGAAATAATTATTGTTTAATCATTTTGACATATTTAGTCCCAAACTTAGCAGAGCTTGTACTATGGGTTTTAGGATTATTTTTTATTACCCGAACCGACCCGATTTATTTACCCGATTATATATGTTATCTATGTAATTTGATGAACCGATTTCAATCGATGAAGTGTCAATAGATTTGTAATAACGCAGGTTACATAGGCTATATAATAATTAGATAAATAAATAAATATTTCGGACATTTTACACACAACGCCATCTAGCCCCAAACTAAGCAGAGCTTGTATTATGGGTAACTAGACAACTGATATAAATACATAAACATACTTTTTTTTGTAAATACATACATATTATACATAGAAAATACCCAAACTCCGAAACAAATATTTGCGAATCACACAAACATTTGGTCCGACCCGGGAATCGAACTCGAGACCTCTTGATCAGCAGTCGCATACGTTAACCACTAGACCAACGAGGCAGTATATTAATTACGTTAACGTATTAGTTTCTTATTCCTTTTTCTTTTGTTAATACATACATACATATATAATTGTATATCTATACTAGATATAGAGATACAAAAATATGCAGATCTTACAAACATCCCACCCGGGAATCGAACCCGAAACCTCAAGCACAGTAGTTGCACACGCTGCCACGTTAGCAACGAGGCAGTCCTATAATAATAAAATTTTATATTTATTCTGTTAGTGTGTGTTGATTAGCGTTAATGATTAAAATACTGATTAATGAAAATATTCTGTTAATAAGGTCGACCTCGTTCGTTAGGTATTAAAAACTGATAACTTTCAGTGACACTTAAAGTTATTAATGTTTTTTTTGCTTGAAGCGGTCAGGGCCGAGTGGCCTTAGGTGATTGGAAACAATCACCGAGGGTAAGCAAAGACAGCGCGGTCAGAACTAGATGGGTGACCGTTTGTGACATGATAATTTATGAGCGTTTCCGTCACGGTCACGTTAAGCAGTCGGTCCCGGTGAAGGCATTAGGGCGGCTTAAAAACATCCAACGGTAAGATTACGTAGCCACAACGTGTCTTGGCGAGCGAGCGTGGGGATGTATGGCCTTAACCCTCTCCTCCCGAGCCCAGCAGTGGGACATTATGGGTTGTTAATGACGAACCTACGGGGATGTTGGCGTGACATGTGGATGTAGTAATTTACGATGCGTAATTTACGCGTTATACCTATTTAGTTATGTACAAATGACGTTTCTACGTTATCCATAATTGTACTTTGATAACTATCCACTCGATAAAATTACGTTTGAGTTTGATTGATAAGCAAAACTATGTGTATATAAATATTTACATCATTCTCTCGGCCTCTGGTAGCCGGGAGAATGATGCAAAATGATTGGGCCTCCGGTCTCACGCTCACCAACGAAATACAACAGCGAGAATGCTGTCATTATTAAGATAAGATAAGATTTATTCGCTCAAACACGTCTTCTGTGTGAGGGTAGTACTGCCCCGGTCGAGCCGGCCCTTTCTTGTTGAAATCAGCGTGGCTCTACTACCTAATTGAAAGGAAGCATTCAAACAAGTTTCGAAGTTAGCAGTAGGCAAATAATAATACTTCGGACATTTGACACACATCAGATATTTTAACTATGGGTCCTCCACAACATAGATAACATATATTAGTGCGACCCGGGAATCTAACCCGAAACCTCAAGTTCAAGAGCCGCATACTTCTGCGCCACTAAACAACTATAATAAATATTTACTTCATTAAAAAAAAAAGAGATCCTTGCAATAGTAATATTATGTATAACATCTAATATCCCACACTTGGCATTACAAGTACTCGTTAAAGTATTGTAAGGTGGCGTTAATTTTCACTAGGAATTTCATACCGGTCGATATTCATTACAATAATAGTACTCTACCAATACATACGAGATTTGACCGTCAGTCAGTTTGGTAGCATGTAAAAGTTGTTAAAAAATATATATAGCATATCCTTTTAACAACTTTTACATGCTATCATCTCCGGCTCCACCGTGAGTGCGGCGGTTGACGCACATTTAGTTGATTATTGAATTTCAAATTAAAAATCATTCGGTATAAAATCAAAAAAAAATAACGCTACCCTACTATTAGGCCTAGCACCCACTGTTATCATACGCACGCGTTTAATAGTAGGTCTATAACCTCGAGAAATAATAATAAATAAATATTTCGGACATCTTACCCACAACGACATCTAAGTCCCAAACTAAGCAGAGCTTGTATTATGGGTACTAGACAACTGATATAAATACATAAACATACTTTTCTTTGTAAATGCATACATATTATATATAGAAAACACTCCGAAACAAATATTGGCCGGTCACACAAACATTTGATCCGACCCGGGAATCGAACCCGAGACCTCTCGATCAGCAGCTGCATACGCTAACCACTAGACCAATAAAGGCAGTCAAATGCGAAATGATAGCTATATATTGTAAGTCCACGCATAAGCTACTCTTAAGTCATCGATTTTAAAAACGTATATTGCTAATTGTATGTACTTGACGACCAAAGACACAAACACACGCTACTTGCCAGAAATCTAATGCTAGTAAATGTTTGTGGGTATGCAGTTTTGCGTTTAAAGCTATTCCCAAATCGCTTGCGTTTAAATAACAGTGGGTGCTAATCCGTAGTCAAGTCAAATATCCCGTACTACCTTAACTTCTTGTTACACACTTCCCCGTCTCTTTACACGAAATCAGTCTAACAGCTTACACAAACTAGAGAAAGGTATTTTATACACATACGAATGTTGCAATGTGACTGATGCGATTAGTTACTAAGGGGCTATTTATTCATTATAAAAAAACGAATGGAGGTGGACTATATCTTATTTTCCTGTCCTGATAGTCCTGATAGTTCATAAGTAATATCTCAAAAATACGAAAAGTTGAAAGAAGTAATTCTATCATAATGATTCTAATTATTCTATTCAACATGATTGTAAACTTTGTTAAAAACTATTACTTTTAAAAATAAACATCAAAAAGTATATTCATTTTATCCTTTAGACTCTTAAGTCTAAATATTAAACAGGGGGAGGGGTCCGCATATTTTAATTTTTTCTTAAGTACGGTTAGGAGGGGGTCCAAAACTAGTAAAAAAATCGCCTTACGTAATAAATGAACAATCCCTTATATGACCAGGCCGCCATGGTATGGGTCACCATGCTGCATTGCCTACACTCGCAGTGAGGATGATGGCCAATACTCCTGGATTCTACTCATGCTTTCCATCAGGCAGAATAGAGTCGCTTTGGTAGGCTTACATATACAAAAATAAAATTGAAATGTGTAATGAAACTAATAATGTGTAATGATACTAATATTCTAAAACACAAAGAAATAACAGTTATTATCTACCTTGTACATTCCTCTGTTGCGATTGCGAATTATCTCGGGGTACACTGGAACCGAAACCGTATGTCCTGGCCGTTGGGTTGGTCGGTGGCACGCGCCTGAACGGTAGAGCTTTGCCCACTTGTATGGGCGGCTTCACTGTTTTTGCTGTTGACAATATGATTTTTTTTTTATGTCGAAGAAATCGTGTGCTTTACGTATAGAAGCTTTCATGTATAATTCAAAAGATATTTCAAAAGTACACATTCATTAAATAAAGTAGTTTATAAATATCGAACTAATATTATGATCTCTCCCTGACCGTGTCGGATAGTGAGAGAACAGAGTGTGCACCTGTGTTTGCGCACACACTTGTGCTCTATAATGATGATGTATGTTGGCCGAAATCGACTATAATACATTGTCATTATATAACACAAGACGTATTATTTTTACTATGCTAAGTGCTATTTTTCAGACATTGGTGAAGTGGTTTGAAGTTACTACTAAGAACCTAGCGTGAGTTTATTTCAAATCAACTCGATAGTCGCGGTGACAGCGTTCGGATTGAAATCGGGCTAATAGATAATGGACCATATCTCAAAGAATTTAATTTCGAAAATCATACAGCACGTTAGATAAAAAATGAGTGTGAAGCATTTATTTTTAAATACTCTTCATTTATAAGAATGATCAAAATTCGTGAATCAATGTTAACGTGTTTTTTTGCTGGTGATAATATATAAAAATATGTCAATATATAACAGAATACAACATATTCGAAGTGAAATCAAATCATCATCATCATCATCATCAACAGCCTTTACCAGTCCACTGCTGGACATAGGCCTCTCCATAGAAAGGAGGTTTTGGCCTACTATGCCACGCTGGCCAGACGGGTTGGTAAAGGGTTTGTTTCAAGTTTTCCTTCTCTTGGCAGTGATGTTAGCTACTTATTTTGTTCCTTTAGTCGCCTCTTACGAGACCCATGGAATGAATAGGGGTGGTGACACTATTCCTAATCCGTCAACACACGGACGGAATCAAATAATGTTAGAAAATGTTCATCGAAATCCTTCATAGGTCCTAGGTACTGATGCATATACGAACTTCCTGAACGACAACTAAAATTTGTTACTACATATATCAATTTTAATATTATTTTTCTGAATTCGATGTATCGTCGTATCAATATATTTGCATGGTAATGACCTAAATTCTTTCCAACAACATTTATATTGATAAAAACTAATAACTTCACCCTGAAATGATAAAAATACATATATTTCCTACTAACCTCTATCTGCGAACGTCGTTGGCCTCTGCTGCAAGGTATTTGTCCTATCACCGAAGCACCTTTTAGGTTGAGGCTCTGCTTTCACCTCCGCTTTCATAGCTTTCTTTATATCAGCCGAATCGGCCAACACAAAAGTGGAATTCAAGTCTTTAGGGTCAATAAGTCCATAGTTTTCAACGTCCGAAGTTATGTTGTATTCTCTCTTAATTTTCTTTGCACTATTTAAGTTTGCCGTCGTATCTAAGCTTTCGAATGAATCGTTGATGATAATTGTTTCGTTGTTGGCCAGTTTGATAGGCGTGCCTTTACGCTTTTTGGCCGATAGTCGTGCAGGTTCTTTATTTTCAGTATCTGTTAAGTCTTCGCTATCAGTTATTATATCGAGGGTCGCGTTTGCATCCATTTTCGGTACAGTAAGGTCTAAAGTCGTACTGGGTTTATGTACGTCCAAACTTGTAATAAATTTGAAATGAGCATCCGTGTCGTTCTCTTTATCTGACCAGGTTATGCTCTTACCGGATTTTGCTTTCCTCATAAGTTCTAAATATTCAGCCGTTAGTGCAGGAGGTACTTTGTCATAACCTTTGAGCGTCAAATAAAGTTTTTTGAGCATTCTAGGCATATCGCTCATGTATTCCGTGAAAGCATTTATTTCTGCGTTTTGTATGGACAATAATTTTTGTTTCAAACTCTCGAGTGCGCTGCTCTGACGTAGCTTGCTTTGTAAATGAATGTTTTTTATGAAGTAGTCGAGGTCGGGATGGTCGTTCAGGGCCTGTTCACACAGGTGGTATAATTTTTTGCGACTCTCGTCCCATTTCGTCCAGGCGGTGAAAACTTTAGAATCCAGTGAGACAGATTGCTTAACATAACTCTCTTGAGCTCGTGCCTGCCGTGGGATTTCTTCGGTACAAGTCTATATATAAAAAATAGATTAGTTAAAGGATTTTTTTATTAAATTCTCAAGGTTTCCAGAAGCCGGATGGGCCGCCGATCTTTCACTTTCACACCAACTAAATACGACAGCAAGAATGCTGTCATTATTGGGATGGTATTCTGTGTGAGGGTAGTACTGCCCCGGTCGAGCCGGCCCATTCGTGGTGAAAACAGCGTGGCTCTACTGATACTCTACTACCGTAGCTTATTTACAGATTTAAGACTAGCTGTACAACCAAAACCGCGGGCTGCAGCTAGTAATGAATGAATACTGCTATAGAAAAAAAAAATGCTAGTGGACAAGTATACGTACGATGTCCATAGCTTCGGTAGAGGATCGGTGTGCGAGTTCAGCGACGTGTGTGAAAGCGCGGGTCCTTAGCGTGTGTCGCAGTGACAGCACGCGCTGGCGCGACATCAGCTCCAACAGCAGCGACTCAAAAGCGCTGTGGACCGCTTCTTCCTCTAGGATACGCTTGCGACACTCGTGTTTAGCTGTATACAAAGGTACTATGTTAAAGGTGATATATTCTCGTAATACGGAACCTCTTTTAAAATGAAAGGAAGAGCGCAAAAATGTCATTTTTTTTTCTTTACCTCATAATTTTGTAACCGCGTTATTTTATGAATTTAATTAAATTATTTGTTTTTTTTTTTTTATAGTACAGTATAAGTACTACAAGTTTGATTATGTTAAAATTAATCAAACGTAACTTATTAAGGTGCGCGTCCATTGGCCCGCGCCGGACGCACGGCACGCAACGGATTGAACGGATTTGCCTTGCTCAGAAATGCCGGCGTTCGGTACGGGCGGCGCGGATAGTGGACGCAGCACTGTGAAATCATACAAAGCAAAATAAAATCCGTTGCGTCCGGCGCGGGCAAATGGACGTGCGCCTTTAGGAGATAAATTTTGCAATGATGCAGAAGCATTTTTGACTGCCTCGATGACGCAGTGGTTGGCGTATGCGACAACTGAGCAAGAGGTCTCGGGTTCGATTCCCGGGTCAGACCAAATATTTGTGTGATCCACAAATATTTGTTTCGGAGTCTGGGTGTTTATTATACATAGAAGTATAATATGTATGTATTTACAAAATACTAAAATATGTTTATGATTTATATCAGTTGTCTAGTACCCACAATACACGCTCAGTTTAGTTTGGGACTAGATGGCGTTGTGTGTAAGATGTCCGAAATACCTATTTATTTCAATAGAGTTATAATGTGGGTACTGCACGCAATGAGTGTAGTGCCCACTAATCTCTACATTCTACTTATGCTTTCCATCAAGCAGGGTAATAATAATACATGAGTACACTGAAGAACAACTAATTATTTATATATTTAAATATTATCATGATGTCAGTAAAAAAATTTTCTTATCTTTTGTTATCTTCTAACTAGCTGACCCCGCGAACTTCGTACCGCCTAACCGTCGATTCAAAGTCACTCAATTGTTTTGCATTCTCGAAAGCACTCCAATAAAACTTATCAGATAATTGTACTTCAAGCCGTTTACGCGTGATGGCGTGACCAAGGGAAATAGGGATTCATTTTTATATATATATATTATGGGCATACAGAGTATAAAAAAGGAAAATCAGATGTTCAAAGTGAATGTACTTACACAATGTAACACACATTGAAATGCCACTTTTAAATAATTTGTATGCAGTTACGCTTAAAAATAATAATTCAGCGCGAACATTGACTTTCGCGCCACTAAATTGTCGCGTTCAGTAGTGTAATTGGCTATAAATCATAGAGCAATAAAGCATAGAGCTCCTTTAATAATGAGTTAACGACAAATAATTGCTTAATTAGAAATACTACTACTAAATACAAAATAAAAATAAAGGTGAAATAAAATTATTAGTCGTAATAAATTTAAAAAAGGGGGGATTCTATTTTTATGGATATTTTAGATATGTAACACGCAACGCCATCTAGCTTCAAACTCGGCAGAGCTTGAATTGATATGTTCTAGATTGGCCTATGCCTTACACTGTTATGGCACAAAATGCGATTGTATTGTGTATGTGTGATATTATGAATTTTGTTTTAATTGTTATGTGTGAGTTTGTAATCACAGGCAATTTTTTTTAACCGACTTCAAAAAAAAGGAGGAGGTTCTCAATTCGTCGGAATCTTTTTTTTTTTTTTTTTTTTTTTTATGTATGTTCAGCGATAATTTCGTCGTTTATGAACCGATTTCAAAAATTCTTTTTGCATTGGAATGGGCGTAGCTTACAGGTGGTCCCATTGTCACTATATCGAGATCTGATGATGGGATCCCAAGGAAATCAAGGGAACTCCTCAAATATCATAGGTACAATGTCGCGAATTGGATACTCGGAATAGTTATTCATTGAAGTCGGTTCTTTTTTGTTAGAATTATTTAATGTGTGAATGTTTGTTGCTTTATTTTTATAAAACTATTAAAAATATATTTACGTAATTTTAACAAAAAGAAACTGACTTCAAAGAAAAACTATTCCGAGTACCCAAATCGCGAAAATTCTGCCTATGATATTTGAGGAGTTCCCTCGATTTTTTTGGGATCCCATCATCAGATCCCGATATGGTGACGATGAGACCACCTGTAAGCTACGCCCATTCCAATGCAAAAATAATTTTTGAAACCGGTTCATATACGACTAAATTATCGCTGAAATTACATAATAATAAAAAATGACGAATTGAGAACCTCCTCCTTTTTTGAAGTCGGTTAAAAAGATCTGCAATGTCAAAACGGTGCTATACCAAACTCCCAATAATACGAAACGCATATTTTGAACATAGTTACTTACAGTTTAATATGAATTTTATCATGTTTGTCAATACTATTTAAAGTACTGAGCAAGAAATAATACATATCAACCTCTAGAAAGAGACAATCGGCTAATTTCGGCTTTGTAGCGCGCTGTCTCTTTCGCAAGTACTAAATACATTTGTCGAACGACTGACAAAACGTAACACATGTGTGCGAAAGGGACAATGCTCTACAAAGCCGAAATCAGCTGAATGTCACTTCCTAAAGGTTGATGTACATTATTTCTTGCCCAGGACTGTAATAAGGTTTCATATATAAAAACAATTAAAATTTAAGTCTGTTTGTAATTTCACTTTAAACGGCTTTTCACTAAATCACTGTCAATAAACATTACCAATATCAAAAAATCTATATTATTATTTTTTTGTCTGTGTTTATTCTTCAAACAATAATCTCTGGAACAATTAACTTATTTTGAAGGGACTTTTACTGGCAGATAGATGGCATAGGAGAAACTTATGTTTTTTAGAATAATAATAACAATAATATTTGCTCTGTACACATTGATAAAATATTAAAAAAGTAAAATACCATTCTCCTTCGCTGGATCCGGTTCTCTGGAGACAGTTTTGACAGTTGACAAAGACAATTTCGCCTCCAACTCCTTAATTTTCTTCTTCAACTCTTGAGTGATCTTCACATACTGTGCAGGTCCCATGTGGCCGTCTACAATATTCTTTTTAATGCTAAGCTGTATCTTGTTAGCTCTGGCAGCATATTTCAAAGTATTATACGTATCTTCATAGCTTACACTAGACGGTGAAACGTTGGCAATCATGACCGTTTTACAATTACCACCGAGACTATCTTTTAGTAGTCTTGTCAATTTGGAATCTCTAAAAAAAAAGAATAAAAATAAATGAGGAAGTTTGTTATATAAATTTAAATTAATGGTCACCCAGTGGTAGAAATTTGAACATTTATAGCTTTTTGCACTCATCTTCAATTTTAACTATGCTGTGTTTTATATTCCTCCGTTGGCATAATTTTGGTAAAAGGAGTTCAAAGTATTTGCTTGTTTTATTTAAATGTGGTATAAAAGTATACAGTTATAGCCTATGATAACTTCCTGAGAAATTTAAAATTTTAATTCATCATCAAATTATTTTTATTAATTTGTTTTATCATAACTTCAATATTGAATAATTAATCATCATAATGAAGACACACTGAACTACGGAATAACCATAAATCCTACATCGCGCTATAAAAGTTTTCGCGACCGACGATTACTTTAAATAAACAGTTTTCAACATAACGGGTATTTACGTAATTATAAGGTACCTGTAAGGTATGTAACTGCTGCCATCAGCCAGCTTGTTAATGCAGTTCCCCAGTGACAGCAAGCTCCTGTTGATATTGGCACCTTCCTTGAACCGTTCTCCGACACAGCCAGTCGCACTTGCTCTCTCACTGCCCGCCAAGTCTATCATTGAGAGTTTCACTATGCGAAACTGGTTTGAAGTCTTGTAACGCATTGTTACATATACCTGGTGAAAAACATTATGTATATTAATACTACCATTTTATTCGGTTTAGCGCTATAGCCGTGAAAACGTAACAGTTACTTTCGTATTTATAAGATTACTAGCTGATGGGCGCGACGTAGGGGTATGAAAAATAGATGTTGTACGATTCTTAGACCTACCAGATATGGATAAAAAAATTCATCCAAATCGGTACAGCCGTTTCGAAGTAGTAGTAGTAGAATTTTATTTATAAGACTATGGAAGGATATATGGATACATACGGTTTTATCAGAGTGGTGGAAGTTGGTTGCAAGTTGCTATGCAAAAACTAATCAAAACAAATAAATAAAATTGTACTGTCTGTTTGTAATAATAAATAACCGCTTTTTACAAAACAGATGTTTGTATACACGGTGCATATGCCAAAAAAATTTTTGTCTGTGTGACTGTTCTGGGTAATCTCTGGAACGGCTGGAACGATTTTGACGGAACTTTCACTGGCAGATAGCTGATGATATAAGGAGTAACTTAGGCTACTTTTTTTAGACTAGCTTCACCTCGTGGTTACAACAACAAACGCGGGTAACACCGCGGGGCTCTGCTAGTATTTAAATAAAACCGGTGGAACTACAGAGTCATCAACCAACTCATAGAAAATGAGGCTGACCTGGAAAACAGCATGACTCCTAGAACTTTCGGCATTGGCATCAGTTGGATGCTGAGTTCTGTTCTTGTTGCCATCTTCTAGCATGTTAAGCAGTTCTCGGGCAGTCTTGATCTTGTGCAGTGTCAGGCCAGCTACCATCACACCATATTTAGAGTCTTCACGCAGTTGTAACGGAGTGCTCGATGGCTTTAGTAAGTCATACACATTTTCATTGTATACCTGAAAATAAAAAATAATTAAATAAAAAATGTATAATTATGATGACAAAGTATTGAAATTGGAAACAAGTGGTATTGAAATTGGAAACAAGTGGTATTGACTTAAATTTCTAACATCAATATGTTGTGCAGGTTGAGGTCTCAGTTTCGATTGCAGGGTCAAACCAAATGTGTGTGCTATGTAAATGTGAGTTGGGTGCTTTTTCATCAATTATCATCATCAACACCCTTTAACAGTCAATGGCTGTTCAAAAGCCTCTCCTTAGAAAGAAGTTTTCGGCCTACTATACCATGCTGGCCAGACGGGTCGGTATAGGGTTGGTGTCAAGTTTTCCATGAAACCAACCCTATACCAAATATATGTTTTTACAAAAATAAAGTGTATTGTACTAGAAACCTTGTTGTTGTTGTCTAGTACAATACAAGCTCTGCTTAGTTTGTGACCAGAGGATGTTGTGAGAAGATTTGCGAAATATTTAATTATATGCAAATGAACTAAGCCACAGTTACATGTACAAACACAGAAAATATCCCCTTATCCACCTCTGTCTCTTTAAGTTCCATTTCAATTCACCTAAATCATAAATATGATGTGTCAGGTGTGACAGCTTCATCAACAGCCTTTAACAGTCCACTGCTGGACAAAGGCCTCTCTTTAGAAAGAAGGTTTTGGCCAACTATACCAGACGGGTTGGTATAAGGTTGGTTTCAAGTTTTCCTTCTCTTTGCATCGCTGTTGTCTTGTGTAGTTTATCCCTTAATCGCCTTTTATGACACCCGCTGGATGAATAGGAGTGGTGACACTCTGTATTCTTAATCTGTCACCACACGGATATCTTAGTGACAGATTCGTTTATTTTATAATTAAATAATTAACACTCAATGGGCAAAAAGGACAAAAACAATAACAGGAATGATTGCTTGGACTTTAAGATTTAAAATGTTTAAAGTTAAAGAGTGCCTTGTTGGTCTAGTGCTTAGCATATACGGCATGCATAGCAAACATTTGTATGATCTGCTCTAGTTTGGGTGTTTTCTATGTAAAATATGTAGGTATTCACAAAAAAATATGTCTTATCAGTTGTCTAGTGCCCATAATACAAGCTGCGTTGTGCCCATAATACAAGCTGCGTTGTGCCCATAATTCAAATTATTATTATTATAAAAATGCCACTATAATGCAAAACAATAAATTTTTATGGTCTAACTTTAGGTTAATTTTTACTATGGATAACCACAGGCAAGCTAGTAGCTAATATTCTGTAATAACTTATTTATCAAAATTCAACCTCCTCATTTAAAAATACTAGTATTCACTCAATGATAGAAAAATATCAACATTTTTATAAGCTTCCTGCAAACACACTACTTAAAAATGTGTCAAATTTTCTTCTCTGTCTACATAATATATGAAAAAAGGTGTAAAAAGCTTTTGCTTCATGTGTAAACTCTGTAGTTACTTTTTCTCCAAGATTACTCAGAACCAAAAGAGACATTTTTTTTTAAAACTGTGTTCTTGTTGTAAGTACTGCATGTACTTTCATATGCATTTAGTAAAAAACAATTCATTTGATATTACTAACGGACATTTCAAATTTATTTATTGGTATAGTGGATAAATATAACATAATTGATCCGAGTGAAAACTAATAAAAGGTAACATAACAGTATAGAAACTTGACTATGTTATTTATAGTAAAGTTTTAGCTTAGCTTAAGTTACAGGTAAACTCATGCCTAATTTATGAATAGGTATAACAACAAACAATCTACCCTAAACCTTTACACCTACACTAGACTTCATCGAAACAACTTAATATTCAACTAATTTAAATGTTAAAATACTTACTTCCATATAGGAAACAGCAATATCGAGCTCACGATCTTTTTCGCTATTTAAAATCTCAAATAGGTGTTCCATAGTCAAGTATGTGATACCAGGATGCTCAGCATTCCCGATCATGGTGTGTGTTTTCCCAGCTCCTGTAGCCCCGTACGCGAACACTGAACAATTGTAACCCTCCATCAAGAAAGACAGCATATCTTTAGTGGTTATCTCGAAGACATCCTTGTTGCTAGCACTCTCAGCACAAACAGTGTCGAAAACAAACTTTAACTCCTTGTTGGCGCGCTTTAAAAAGTTTTTATTAGGCTGCTGAACTCCTTGATAGTAGAACGGCCGAATCTCCTCTTTGGGATCAAATACTAACATCTTATCGTCAACTACATCCACAACAATCCTGTTGTTTAACTCCATTTCCTTCTCATTGAGAGGTCGCACTCTAACAACAACTTTGATGTTTGCAGTCATGTTTTGTGTGGATCCACTCTTGGATGGTGCAGTCACCTTCGACTTGCCTAACGGGGGCTTCTCTATTCGAACCATGGTTGACGCTGACTGCGAAAAGTTCAATATGTGGACCCCTGTTTTAGAAGATCACAACATAAACGATAACGGTTTAACGGTTCCTTCACGTGGCGAATAAGTCACATTCACATTAGTCATAAGTCTCGTTAATTACACCCAATTGCAGAAATACGTTTTCAAAAACAACAGAGTCAACACTAGTCAACAGACGCAGTTTGAAATTTGAAATTTGGCGTAACCGCGTAACAGTCAAATTTCAAATTTAATTAACAATTGACACACGCATTCGGGTCAGAGCAGGGTTGCCAGAACCAGAACTATTAAAACTTCCACACCGACACAGACACTTCTTACTCTGCCGTGATACTTCTTTACACAACAAAAGTACAGAAAATAATACTTTATAAGAAAAACGCACCTCGTGGATGCCTGACATAAGTTAGAAATTTAACTAATCTAAGTTGTACAACTCTTAAATATCAAAATTGAAATTGTATAACTTGAGAAAAAAAATAGTTTTATGGTCACTGTCCACATTATACACACTGTATGTCGCGCCAGGGCGTTTTTCAAAATTTTGCTCCGTTACGTACAGGTGTCCAATTATTTTCATAATAAATAACGTCACGTCCTGGACGTCACGTATAACGCGGACTTGTCATCACATCACATGTTTCTTTGGTATAAAAAAAGTTGATTATAGTAGTTTACTAGTACACATTCATTTCTACAACATATTTGGTTATAATTTAACACGAGTAGTATATAAAATTTGTGGGTCTTACCTTTCAAAATCAATGTTCGTACCGGACAAACAAACAGACCCGTTACGTACGTCACGGACCGCAAGTGTTGACGATTGAATTTCTTCAGTATTAATTCAAAGGAAAAGAACAAATGAATGATAAAAACATTGTCAATATGGGAGCCAAAGACAATGTTATTGTTATTCTTTATAAAATCATACCGTTACGTACAGGACTGTCCGCTGTGGCCAGTTTTTTAAATCCGATAATTTCAGTATTTATATTAGAAAAATATACAACAACCTTATTATGTTTTATTTAAAAACAAATAAAATGAGTAATTTCATTCGAGTAATACTAAAGACATCTAAATTTAGCTTATATTCTTCAAAATACGTAATCAAAATCCAGGATATGATGAAGGACACATAAAAAAGTAGGATATATAGATAGATATATATAATATTTGGTATTTTATTAAATATTAAAATATGTTTTCCGCAAACAAACAAACAGACCCGTCTTATGTTTATTTTTTTTTTTACAGTAAGTTAAACATTTTACCCTAACATAAAATAATTTGATACTCACTTCCTACATTTTTGCCTTTTAATCAATGGTCAAACTCGTAGGACACAGCAAAATAGTCCTAAGCAAAATTTTGAAAAACGCCCGCCAATGCTGAATACCAAACACTGAATACAGAGGGGAGCAAGCGTCTGACCGAAATACGGCTAGAATATAGCACTGTGGGTTAAGATGAAAGAGGAGAAG
The DNA here is from genome assembly GCA_932526445.1 of Phragmatobia fuliginosa. NCBI lineage: Eukaryota > Metazoa > Arthropoda > Insecta > Lepidoptera > Erebidae > Phragmatobia > Phragmatobia fuliginosa. The sequence goes on from OW052061.1 coordinate 21,042,754, forward strand.
CCTGCCTACCACTGAAGTATGAGTGAGAGAAAGTAAAACGCGACTACCACGCATCACAAAGCTATAGAACTGAGCCACCGATATATCGGCGCGGTGTACAAACGATCGCCGTCACGTCATCTTAAACTCGGCCCCAAATAATCTCGTTCACGGCATCGGTGGACAAACGGCCTAAGGGATAGAAACAAAGTACATCAAAATTAATGTTGCCAAGTTAAAACGATTCTCCCTTTATTATGGGAGAATTGTTATTCCGTTTACTGTTCCAAACGCTTAACAAATCTGTCAAAAATGGTTAGATTAGAATAGTAGGCCCTCCAAACGAAAGCTGAGGATGTAACCAGGATCAGGATTGATTTAATTGCAAAAAACTGTTTACAAGCTTATAGTAGATATTTATTGAACCTAAAAAAATTTATTTAGTTTATTTTCTTTTTTCTTTAGTTATCAGCATATTTTTGTGCTGTAATGTATGCTTACGTTTAAATATTTTTACATATAGCTTTGCTATTGCCCAATCTTGTCATCCAGTAGCTTTAAACCACTTTTTACGCCCTATTTCATCACCATTTCATCCTTAGGAAATCCGAAGAACAATAAAACACAACCGAATTAAATTTCCTCACCATATGGTGTAATTTCACAAGGCTGATACGTTATCCCTAAAATGCTGATAACCTTGCAAAATTACCATTACACATTTATGGTCGTTTAAACTAAAGCTGATACAAACTTTCAATTATATCTACACATTAACAAACAACAATTGATCTAATAATAATTAATCGTAGTTAATATTAAAAACAATATTATGCCGATAAAACTCTACTTTTTATACTTACGTGTTAAAGGTTATTTTTTCATATTTACGTTCACTGCGGCTTTTGCAGCCAACAACACAACACTGTACCATAGTTTTTAAAGTATCTGGGTTAAAAACAATTAGATACACTTGAAATCACACAGTGTTTCCGTCAAAAAACCTTTTCACTCCTGCTATTCCCGCTTTGAACATTGTCTGGCACCTATGCAATGTGCCAAACTATACGGCGATAAGGACAAAAAATACGTATCTCTATTTTTCTCTAACACACTGGAAAATGGTATCGTTATCTCACTCGCTCGTGGTAACGTTAGCGTGTCTAGTCTAGTAATTCTTTGTCTAAGATTTCGTTACTCTAACGGCCATCGCAAACTGGGCGACTTGCGACTTGTCGCCACTCGCCGCGTCTTGTCACGGTGACAAGACGTCGTTGTTTCTTCGGGCGTCTCTGACGCTAAGTGTGCGGAGCTTAGAGCAAATTATATGAAATTTGTCGGCCGCAGCCTTGAGCCTGTCGTCGCGTCAAGTCGTCGAGCTGTCGCGTGTCGCCTAGTCTGCGTCTAGTGTTAACCAGTGGCTCCTAACCTTTTCAATATTATTTCCCCTGTGACCTATTAGGAATACTGATTTTACCCCGCCGCCGCGGCGCCGTCTGATTGATGTTATCAATTCAAGCATATGACAAACATCTTTGTTAATCATAAATTGCACCACAACCTAACTTACAAATTTAACATATTTTAACATTATATTACAAGTAGACAGATACATTGATTAGTAGTGTAACTACTCATAACAAAAAAATGATAGTATTAGCTAGGTGTGAATTATTTTGGATTCACAATTTTTATAATGTGAGGTTTAGTTTTACGAGTACTAAATGCACATCTCAAGTCATGTTCCACAGTGGAATGTTTTCTGACTTTGTTTTCTACGTTAGAAAAGTAGAAAATTCACTCTCAAATCTTAATATTATATTAGGTAGGTATTATTTAAGTTTTATTAATAATAATTAGATATTAATTAATTAGGTATTAGTAAGGTATTAATATTTTTAAAGTGCTATTAGCTAAAACATACTATTCGGCACCTGCTTTGAGACAAAATGTACAGAGGCCAGAATTCTGAAATCCTATTTTAAATACCATTCTCACGTATGCTCAATGCAAAGAGAAGGAAAACTTGAAACCAACCCTTTTTTTTTTTTTTTTAGTGTGTGAAAAATCATCATGGACCGTCACCCCACCGGGGGTTACGGCGGGGTGGTGTGTCGGGAGTCCAGAAGGAAATCCCCTCCCTGGACTCCTTCCAATACAAAGGCGCAGAGAGGGTCACACCGTGTGGTTTTAGTCGGTTCGAGTCCGACACACCACCCCGCCGTAACCCCCGACGGGGTGACGGTCCGCGGGGATTTCCACACGTAAAAAAAAAAAAAAGGGGTGGTGTGTCGGACTTGAACCGACTAAAAAACACACAGTGTGCCCTCTCCGCGCTTCTCCGTTTAGGAGGGGGAGAAGTCCAGGGTGGGATCTCCTTCTGAACTTCTCCAGCGCCTGCCCGCTCCTGATGCGGGCACCGTCTCTGTACGACGACCCTCTCTTAGGCGGCGTCCGGCACACACCGACGCCGCCCCCTCGCGGCTGGCCACATAGTGCGGGTGGAGGGAAAACCCGTCCCGTCCACCCGCGGCCACACTCAAGGCGGCATGAGGCGCAGATGTTCGCGTCTCCGCCGCCCGAGTCGCCGGCGGCGAATCTGGTCCGATTGGATGTCGTCCTCCCGGGCTTTCTCCGCCGCCTCCTTCTGCGTGATTACGTCCTCGCAGAAGGTTGCAACCGCGGTAAATGAGCTCTCGCTGCCGACCATGGAACGAACGACGACCGGCAGCGAGAGATCCCCTCCGATGACTGCAGTGAGGACCCGGCGCTGCGTCTCCCATGCGGGGCAGACCGCCAGCGTGTGACTTGAAACCAACCCTATACCAACCCGTCTGGCCAGCGTGGTATAGTAGGCCAAAACCTCCTTTCTAAGGTGAGGCCTATGTCCAGCAGTGGACTGTTGGAGGCTGTTGATGATGATTGATGAACGGCACAACATCACATAAACAAAGTTTGATAGATTTAACCATCGGATAACAAAGTTAATTGAAGCTTGAAGACACGAGGTTTAATTTTTGCATACAACCCTGTGTAATCATTCGCGATTATTTCAGAAGGCTCTCTTTTCTTAAAAATATTTGGATCTTTACCTGCAAATCTCCTTGAAAATTTTCGAAATGTTTTTTTTTATTTGTTAGGTTTCTTGTTTTCTGAATTAAGCACTTTATGACATGTAACGCACAGGCTTTTTTATATTTCTATCCACAATATTTGCAAAAACTGCAAGCAAAATGGCGAACCACACAAATACTAGAACGAGCACATCACATGTGTAATATTTGACACGAGCGATATGTGCCCTGTAAACGATCAAATTTGTTTGAAGAATTTGTTGGTCACGGTCTTCACGTTTACATCAAACATTAACATAAACGATTAAACCAAAGTTCAAACAAATTAGCTTATTTGCTATTTTTTTGGTAGTGACTTACCTCTACCAGTGAGGGCTTTAGAACTGATCCAACCATATCGAATATCAACATCAGATTCAAATGAACCAGATTATGTAACTGATGATCTCTTTGAAGATTATGAGGATTTGACTCTTACATCCGACCTTCGGAATTGATTCTTTTAAAAAAATGTATAAATAGGCAAAATTTACTGTATATTTGTCACTGAATTCGATTCGTTTATTTCTAACATGAGTGCAAGAAAGTACAACAAACAAACAAACTAAAATAAAAGGCAAATCAATTGATGTTTAGCAATTTAAACACTAGAGTGAAATTTATAGATATATATATATAAATCTATATATAAATATATAGATTTATATATATTTATATATAGATATATAGATTTATAGATATATATATATATATATATATATAGTTTGCTTTGCCCACAGACGGGTAAGATTTTTTTTACAATTAAAAAATAATAATTAATTTTCGTATTTAAAATTCCTCACAATAATTTAAAAACATTTCCAAACATGAAAATAACGGAATTAAGAATATTTGCGCGGTAACCCTAAAACCAAAGTAATAAGTACAAAACTCGAGAAGCTTGTAACTCAAAGATCCTGCATGATTAGGATTTTTTTTTGTATTACTGGTATAGTAGGCCAAAACCTCCAATCTAAGGAGAGGCCTATGTCCAGCAGTGGACTGTTAAAGGCTATTGATGATGATTACTGGTACTATAGCAGGCTAGTTAATTATCAAATTTTTGAATCCAACTAAGACAATATGTAGCCATAAAACATTTTTATTTTTTATCTCACGTATCTTTCATATGTTATGGTTCACATTTTTGTGTTATGTGTTATAACGATCCGTTTGGCCATCAGCCGCTGTAGACTTCTAATTTGAGCCTTACAGCGGGAGGTACCCGCCAGGTCCTCAGACACAACGGGTGCCCCATAAGAGGACCATGGATCGCACGAAGCCCATGTAGAGGCAGCGAACTTCCTCTTTTGGTGCCCCGAGATTGAGCAGCAGACGATGTAATGCCCCTGCTACCCCTCGAACTCGGGGGAGAGTATATTACTACCTAGCATATTATTATTATCATCACTGGGCGTAGCGTCCTCCATGTTGTCAACACAACGACTGAGATCTTGTTTGACAAACACCGCTGTTCACGTTCAAACTTGTTTGTCAAACCCAACAACAATCAAGATTTTCATCAAACACGTTAAACACGTAGACTGTTTGACAAGAGCGTCAAACACAGCAGCACACTATCAAATAATTTGACAAAAATGTAAATTAGACAAACTTTGATCGTTTATACCACCCCATACTAAGCTGTGCATAGTGACTTTGTTTTGTTTTTTTCGTACTATAGAATAGGTTTTGTGTTACCCCGTAAAATAGCTAGTTTTGAAAACTATATTCCAGAACATTTTAATAAAATTTTACATTAGTTTACACATTTACAGACAGACATGATTTCTTAGATATTATTCTTCATGTTGAAAAATCTTGAATTGAAATAAGTTTTTGAAAAATAATTTTAACCAGTGTGAATCACATCTCAAATTATTTTAGGTGGAGATTTGTGAATTAGAAAAAAGCGGCTGAGGCTAAAAGAGGTTTATCTGGCATGTATGTTATTTATGTATTATCTCTTCATTTGCCAAATGTTGACTAATAGAAGTAACCTGGCCTTGGTTTTGCCAGCTTACCTACCAGGTAAGCGGAAATTGAATAAATATATCGTCAAGTTTTTTTTTTATTTAGTACTTATTCAGTGAGAAGGGAAAGTCTAGCACAGAGAAGATTTTTCCACATTAGAGACCACAGACTAAAACGCGAAGACGTTTTACATTAATTACGCGGTTTTATGCATGAAGCAATAGTTTTACATTATTACAGTAACATTCGAAACGTAATTCTCTTTTTCTATCTTCACTAACCTCCTCTTCCTCCCAACAACCGTTCGCCTCCTGCGGTCACACTGTTCGTTATGCCTCTAATATATGTCTCTAATATTAAGCAAGGCCTACCAAACACCTTAGCCTAAATTGTTTAAAAAAGAATTAGGTACCTATTTATTATTAATATAGATCTACAAGTCTAACTAAATAATATATCAAAGTATTTTCCCGTCCCAGCTGGCAATTATTGTAACAGAAAATTAACATGTATTTATACAGAACGTCGCTCCCCGAACAATATCGCCTTTATTGTGACAACACCACTGTATAAGAAACAAATACAATTTCCTTTTAATTTCCGCCAGCGATTTTATCTGGACATAACGACAGGCTTAACATTCAACCGGGATTCTTACTAAAACTTCGGAAATAGACGCACTTTCATTGTTCCTTTCTATTAAATAACTCTTTATTTGCTCATAATGCCACTACATTTTATTTTTTATATATTTTTTATACATATCAAATTCAAATTTATAAAAGTAGGCCCTTTTTATTATAAGCTACCAATATAAAATCGAGACGGTGCCCGCAACAGTGCGGGCTGGCGCCAGGAGGGGTCCAGAAGGAGATAACATCCTGGCCCCTCCCTAAACACAGGCGCAGAGAGGTCAATCCGTGTGCTATTAGTCGGTTCGAGTCCGACACACCACCCCGCCATAAACCCCAGGCGGGGTGATGGTCCGCGGGGATTTCCACACGTTAAAAAAAAAATAGGTTGCAGAAAGATGATCAAGTCATATCTCACCTTCTTTACATGGATGATTTGAAATTCTAGCCTTCACTAAATTACAATTGACAGCGTTACTGAAGGTCACTGAAAACTTTAGTAATTCTATCAAGATGGAATTTGGTGTAGACAAGTGTGCAGTCATGTACGTGAAGAATGGTGTAATTGTGGAATCTGAAGGAATGGAACTTTCAGATTCTACAAAACTCAGATCTGTTTCTGCCACCGAAGACTACAAGTATCTAGGTTTCTCACAGTCCTTGGGAATACCAAATTTGATATGAAACAAACGTTGCGGGAACGCTTCTTTGGCCGCCTGAAAAAAGTACTTAAGAGTTTTATCGGGGGGTAACAAGGTGCGAGCCTACAATGGTTGGGCCATGTCGGTTCTGATGTATTCCTTCGGTATACTTAGATGGACTCGGACCAAATTTGATGCCCTTGACAGTAGAGTTCGTACCTTACTGACTGCATTCGGAATGCACCACCCACGTTCATCGGTTATGAGATTGTACATCCCGCGAAAGTTTATGGTCGTGGATTTTTAAGTATCAAGACCCTACATAATCGCGAGATATACAATCTCAGAGAATATTTTCATAATACCGACATGGGGGTGCAACGCAATGTAGTTGCAGTGGATAACGGATTCACTCCACTCGCTCTGGCTAAAGAGAATTGGCGCAAACCTGTAGTACTTAGTACTGATGATCGCAAGGAGGTATGGAAGGGCAAAGAGCTTCATGGTCGGTTTTATCGGGCTTTGAACGGGCCTGATATAGACTTTAAAGCACCGACTTCCTGGCTACGGTATGGTGATATCTTTGGAGAAACCGAAGGTGTTGTTTGTCTATTTATGGACGAAATTATCATGACAAATGACTATCGGAAATATATACTGAAGGACGGTACGGTTGACATATGTCGGGCATGTCACCGACCCGGAGAATCTATCAGGCATATCGTCTTGCTAACGGTGAATATTTGCACAGACACAACCAAGTAGCCACGATTGTACATCAGCAACTTGCCCTTAAATACCAACTTGTAAATTTGGAGGTGCCATACTAGAGGTATGTGCCCGACCCAGTTCTCGAGAATGGTCGTGCAAAATTATATTGGGATCGATCAATTATCACAGACAGGACTATTGTCGCCAATACGCTGATATTGTGATGATAGATCGATCGCAGCGCCGCGCAATGATTATCGATATCGCTGTTCCTCATGACGAGAATCTCGTGAAGGTTGAAAAAGAAAACCAAATAAAATATTTGGATTTATCTCACGAGATTGTCGATATGTGGAATGTTGATTCGGCGATCATTGTTCCGATAGTCGGTTCTGTTCATGGTTTGATAGCCAAGAGCCTCGACCAACACCTTAAGAGACTCACGTTGGACGGCTGGATTAAGGGTCTGATGCAGAAGGCGGTCCTCCTTGACACGGCACGTATAGTGAGGGGGTTCCTGTCTTTGGAGCCCTAACCACCGGTTTCTTGGTCCCTGTACTCGAAGTCGGTGGTCTACTATTTTTTATATTTTTAAATGTAATTTTTATATTTATATATTTAAAATGTAATTAATATGTTTATTGAATTGAATAAAGAGAATAATAATAATATCATTTTCTCACAATACCTAATAGATATTTCACGTCGGAAAGTATGTAGCCATTAAGTTCTTTCTATTTCATATTCTACATTTTAATAGAAAGCACAATCAATGCAATTATAGGAAGATCCTATTAAATATCAGAAAATATCTCAATACTCAGTGGTAATGATGATTATGACAATTATATTGCCATTCTGCTTTTTCAAAGTGTCCCAGAAACTGTAAAAGAAATATAATCTGTAATTGGAACTAGAATAGAATAAAATGGAATGTACTTTATTGTACACTTTCACACAGTTATCTTACTGGACCGCCACAGTGTGAGGGTACTGCTAGGTTGTGTATTGTCTGCAGTCACTTAAAAAAATTGAAATATTGTCGCATTTCGGTGGTGAGTGTGAGACCGGAGGCCCGATGATGCAGAAGCATCTCTCTAAGCCACCATAGTGTGGGTCACCATGCTGCATTGTCTATCACTCGCAATGAGAATGGTGACCCCTTCTCTTGGATGTTACTCCTGTTTTCCATCTAGCAAAGTAAAGTGATAAAGTCACTATGGTAGGCTAAATATTTAAAAAAAACTCATGTACTCCAAGCCTCAAGGACCGGTGACTTCGAACTGTGTGGGATCTTGCCGAGTCACTTTATCGCACTCAAAAACCTTTCTTTACCTAATTTATGGAAGGGGGATGAAGTCATGGCTTTAGACGGCGGTGTCAACTTCCACCACTTGACCCATCACAGAAATATTTTTTTTTTTACAAAATGGTGTGATCACAATCACAAATCAGTTTTAAATCAATATTTACCTACATTTTCCAAGATTGATTAGTTCAGTAGATGGTATAGTTTGTTCTAATTAATCATATTTGTTATTCTATAATTGAAAAGTCATTTAATGAGTCTGCTAAATTGTAATTAATAAAGTGATGGTCACCTCAAGAGCTGCTGTGTCACGGTACACAATTGGTTGGATACGTTTATATAAAGATAATGAATGACATGCTGGCCAGATGGGATGAAATAGGATGACGACTTGACTTATGAGAACCGGCGGCCACTGTTTGCATAAAGCAAAAGACCGGGCTCTATGGTGTGCCTTGAGAGACCAAAGTGGACTGAAACTGGCTGATGAAGATGATACTATATTCAAAGATTGCTAGTTCCTAAAATAGAGGACAACAAAACGTAGTACCTATAAAGTTTTCCAGTCTTCAAATGACGTGTTTTATAAAAAAGATTCATAATTTGTGTAATCGTTTGAAACTAAGGCGTTTTATTTTAAATTATTATTACAAAATAACATACCTTAATCGAAATGATATTCCACATACGATACATTGAAATTAAGTAACCTAAAATTACATATATCGTTACCGTGAATAGTTAATAACAAATCTAGCGACGGTCGCAACCTGTTATTATTCGCCACTTAATACGCGTAACAATTGCATTTCACTCAAAAATTTACAGTCCAATTGTAGGACTTAGATTTTCTATACATTTCATTAAAGTATTTCAACTCGTGCAGACGACAAAATGTCTAATAAAATATGGTCGCTTCAATCTCTCTTGAAGTTTTTAGAAAACCCACAATACCCTTCGGTCGGTCCTCATCTAAAATTACTTGGCTTCATAGGACTTTGGCGTTCAGATCAAACCTCAACTATCGCTAGATTTAAACAGTTTCTCTTTTATTTCACTACAGCATTCTTCTTTAGCCAATACATCAAATGCCTTATCAACTTCAATGCCGAATCTCTCAAGCTAGTTTTACAATATGCTCCATTTCATATGGGAATCATAAAATCCTGTTTCTTTCAAAAGAACTACAATGAGTGGCAAAATCTTATCGAGTGTATGTCTTTGATAGAGCAAAGCCAGTTGAAGAAAGAGGACAAGAAACAAAACGACATAATAAATAGTTACATTGAAAGAAACCGTAGAGTCTCATACTTTTTTTGGGCTCTTGCAATATTCGCAAATTTCAGTATCTTTTCGGAACCCTATCAGAAAAACCAAATCAATGTAAACGGAACAAGCGTTTACGTTTATCTTTTTGATGGGTACACACCTTTTCGTAAAGAACCTCCAGGATATTACATATCGATGTTCATTCAAACTGTTTTGGGCTACGTCGTCAGCGCCTATGTGGTCGGGTGGGACACTTTAGTAGTCTCTATTATGATCTTATTTACGGGGCAGTTGAAGATTTCTCGTCTTCGTTGTAGTCAGGCAATAGATCTTACAAGTCCAGAGAAGAGTCATGAAAATATTGCAAATTGTCACCGCTTTCATGTTAATTTAATCAAGTAAGTCCTAGATGTGTTTTTATTTTTTATATGTCCCTCGAAGTACATGTCAAGCCGACGGGCCCGATTGCCATACATCATCAATCTTTGACCATCGTATCAGTCTTTCTACAAAATTCCAATGTCGTATTTTCCCTAGGTTATGGAGATCTGATGTCAGTCAATCAAAGGAGAATTTAACCGTCCTTAATCTAGTTTGGTCTCGTTAATAATAGTACCTGGGCGACTGAGCTTAGCTCGGTTACTATATTTATTGTTTAACCACGCCAGTTTAGAGTAACTGAAGTGTTGTGTTGGAGTACAGACTACTATGTCGCAAGCAATGCTAAGAGTAATAAAGAAAAACTCTAAAACTCACGTTTTCCTAAACATAAGACTAATATAAATCGATTTTTCACCCCCGAAAATCGTCAAATACTAAATTTCGAAGCGATATCGTAATAGCCGTTTCGAAGAACAGAAATATATCTTTATATATATAATTCTTCTGTGAGTGTGTATGTCACTGAACTTCTCTCAAACGACTGGACCGATTTTGACGAAATTTTTTGTGTGTGTTCAAGGGGATCTGGGAATGGTTTAGATTCGTAATTGGGCCAATTGGGTAATTGATCAAGTTCTGGAATTTTAAAGTTGGGCGGTACGAAGTTCGCTGGGTCAACTAGTAAATATGTATACAAGAATTGCTAGTCTAAAGATATCAGATACATACTTACACGTCTTTTATATTGTTTCAGGTATCAGAAGCTGTTAAATTCTCTCATTTCGCCAGTAATGTTTATGTACCTGATCAACACATCAGTGAATTTAGGCGTTTGTATTATTGAAATTGTCAAGGTACTGTACATTCAATTCTAAGAATATGACTATCTTGTGCCTGTAATGCTTGAAAATATTGCGCATTGTAATACGCCATCCTAACATAGGGTAGGGTAGGGCGTGTTATCTGCAAAGTAGTAGAGCCACGCTGAATCAACACGAATAGGTCGGCTCGACAGGGCCGAAACTACCCTCACATAGAAGTCTAACCTAAACTCGTACTGTCATGTTTCTTTGGTACTTACTCTTCTTGCACTCGTAAGACCGGAAGCCCAATGATGCGGAAACAACTCAATAGGATGAAGGCCTGTAGTATATCCTTCTATATTGTCGGCTCACAGTCGCACGCGTCCACTCGCTATCGTTGCTGAATTGTGTCATCTCGAGATGACACAATGCTTCCTTCTCATTCAGTCATAGTGAACGAGTGAATGAATAATACAATGACACCTCATTCATTCTCAGTGAACGAGAGAATGAATAACTCACTGACACATACACTACAGGGCCTATCTATAGTATATCTATCTATATATCTGAATTATTTAAAATAAACCTACCTAAATGGAATTCCCAATATAATATCACAAACACGCTCACAATAACTTTGTTAGATTTTCAAACAATAGGGAATATGCATGATTTTTTTTTATTTTATAAATCGATTATTTAGGTCTATTAAACATAGAAAAAAATATAAATAGTCTTGAAAAGAGTCAAATTATTTTTTAAAATGAAATTAAAAACATTGATTATATTTGAGACATTCAAACGGCCATTTTGCGCGCGCTTTTGATGACGTCAGTTGTCGCGCCGATCGTGTCCCGACCGGCTCGGATATCATTATACGTAGGGTGGCCATTCGTCCGGGTTTTCGTGGATTTATCCTAGCTTAGAGACCGTTTGAGGAGCATCCGACAGGGTTTCATTTTTAATCCGGATCAAACCATAACTAATGAATTTTTCTGGTTTTGGTCGGTCGGTTAAAGATTTAAGGAGTGAAATTGTAAAATGGTGCAATTTATGTTATTAGAAATATACGATGTGAAACTTATTGAATACGACTCCAAGGGTCTGCCAGGTGTGAACCGCAATAAAACACTAGAACTCTGTACTAAATGTTTATTGGGTGTGGAATCGTCTTTGAACAAATGTTCCTCGAGCTTATATACTCGTCTCGGAGACAAAAATTTGCGCGATACAGAAAATGGGCATAACGCCATCTATCGACGCTTGACTAAAACTATTAACCATAAATTTAGTGATACTTAGACACTTATTCTCAACATAAACTTAATTCTCAACGTAAAAGTCTGACACGTCGAGCGTGTCCATTACAATTTTTTATTTGTTGCATTTTTCAAATATCGCTACCTTTCATGTCATTTAAAATCTTCAAACATTTAAATAACATCTTTAAGCATGAAAAATGCCGTTATTTAAATAAATATAAAAATATAAGGTAATTTGTCTTTCAATTGTTGTTCTAGAAATAAATAATTTAGGGCCCAATAAATGAGCAATTCACTAAATTGAAAAAAAAAGAACTTGACGTCTCCGAATTCTAATAATAAATAAATATTTCGGACAAATGATACACAACATCTACAGTCCCAAACTAAGCAGAGCTTGTACCATGGGTACTAGACAACCGATATAAACACACATAAACTTTTTTGATGTGAAACATCTATAGGCGCACGTAAAATAGATTTCTGGCCTGGCGACTGGCGACGCGTCGCCGCGGCACGCTATTCGATGGTATATATATACAGTCTATATGCATATAGACTACTATTTTAATAATTAGTAATATTTTATTTTATCATTATGACATATTTAGTTCCTATTACAATATGTTCTTTTCTGCATATTACTTTTACAAAATAATGGCGATGTTTCACATCTGCCAGGCGTCCCGTGACGGCTCACATTTTTTTTGTAAATACATATATATTATACATAGAAAACACCCAAACTCCCTAACAAATATTTGCAGATCATACAAACATTTGGTCCAACCCGGGAATTGAACCCGACATTTCTTGATCAGTAGTTGCATTCGCTTACCACTAAATTAGTCAGTTTTTGGGAGGATATTGCAGTTTTGTCCTAGTTTTCAAATTTTAGAGATGGTGACCCTACTTAAAATGTAGCCATCTACGTCACATTTCGTTTTGACCAATCATGGCGCGTTTTGTAAGCTTAAATTTCCCTCCCTTATTTTTCACTTTTTATTTATTATTTTCTGGGTTTAAATAATAACCAAATAAAAAAAAATCTTTTGAAGTACAATGTAACGACAATAGAGAACTTAAAAAAAAAGTTTGAGCCAAATTAAAATTTTATGCATATTCCCTATTGTTTTTGCATATTGATTTTCGTACTTTTATAAACTCAAGATTTGTTCTTATTACAGATACAAGATGACAAAATGACTTTATTTTCGAGCTGCCTGTATGTATTTGCTTGTCTGATACAATTGTTGATCTTTTATTGGTTCAGTAATGAAGTCACAGTAGAGGTAAATTAATTTCATAACAAATATGTATATCGATCGATAAATCGATGGATATATTTGTGCGCACATTTCTTTGCATAGCTGTATGAAAGTTTTATTCTACATCGACCTCCTAGAGGATCACATCTAGGTAGCATAGAATAGCTTCTAAATTCAGACGAATCGAGCAAGATTCTTCCGAATTTGGAAGCTAACAGAGATAACTTTAACAAATATAAAGGTTTTGTAAATATGTGTGTATCATCGTGTTTATGTAGCTGTTTGTGTTATCATACTTGTAAATGGATGCTGTTGTAATTTATTTTTGACTATATGAAACATTTTGTAGTCTGTCTGAGAAAATATGTACAACCGTGGAGACGATGAAAAGGTTTTTATCGTCGTATTTTTTGAGTTGGGCTTGTTTTAAATTTATTAATTTTCCTTCTATCAATTTCCGTTAGGTTGGCTATTTGTTTCTCAGAATAATTATTCCTTATATACAATTGTCACATTATAGAGTACTTTGACAAGCTACAGTACCTTTAAAAGTGACTGGACTTCATCTGGGAAGAAGTTGAGAAAAGAAATTTATCTTTTGGGCTTAACAACAAAGAAAAGGTTGGTGTTTAAAGCTGGACCTTTCAATGAAATGTCGCTGCCTACTTTTATTGGGGTAAGCCTCTCAAATAAGGTTATTATTATCAGTATAAAACAAATTTCACACAAAAGGGCAGACAGACAGCTAATAAATTTATATTTACTAATATTGTTGTTAAAGAGTTTGTTTGTTCACAACACGAAATAGGTATAAGTATATCAATGAAAAGTATTTTGAAAACGGGGGATATTTGTCGAGTTTCTATTGCATGCTCTTCTTAAACGGTTAAATACATGGAAAAAATAAATGAAAGAAATGACTATACTTAATTCTTTTTTTGACGACGCCCTACTGTCAGTCGCTTATAAGGTAAATGAACTTTTGTATGTATCGCTTCTCTTTGGCCGTACTATAGCTCTTTGACATACACACACACTTCCCTTTCCCGCCTATCCACCAAGAAGCTTCTAGCCAACTCTATAGTCTCTATGTGACCTCGACAATTAGTGCAAAGCCTACGCTTACATGTATGTGTTAGGTCATTAACTACACACACTACAATGCCCATGGACCTTTTTAAGGAAAATTAAGATGATGTTTCAGATTTTACGAGGAAGCTACAGTTTCTACACCTTATTAAACACCAAGAACTAGAAATGATCTAGAACTGAAGCTCTTCTGTTGCACTTATTGCACTTGTATGTAGGTATACAATGTTAAAATATATCAATAAATTGTGAAGATAATTTTTTTTTGTTTTATATTTACCAATGCAATTTCTTGTAAAGTGTAGTACGTTATGATGTTATCTATAACATCTATATCTATACAAATAAATAAAATTGGAATCTGTATCTTGATTATTGACTTCAAATAGATTTTAGATAACTAGCACATATTTTTATCATAATTTATTTAAAATAATAGATTATATTAAAAAAAGTATCGACAAGAATTTTCTTATAGTAATTTAAGCCAGTCAAATTAAAGCCTATTTTTATTTCACACTTTTCAGTATACTAGGCAGGGAGTTTGCGTGTGATGTGTTTTTGTGAAGACGGTATTATTATTATTTTTTTAAAAAGGTTAGAATTTGATATTGATAGACCAAACAAATATTTTTTACTAACCAGTTATAA
Organism: Phragmatobia fuliginosa; assembly: GCA_932526445.1. NCBI lineage: Eukaryota > Metazoa > Arthropoda > Insecta > Lepidoptera > Erebidae > Phragmatobia > Phragmatobia fuliginosa. The sequence continues at coordinate 21,057,839 of OW052061.1, forward strand.
ATGTTGAAATAAAATTTAGGGAACATTTAATTTATTTATCAAAATAGACTTTAAGAAAATTAAGCAGTAATAACAGATTTTTAATTTTCAAAGTACTTCTTATAATAATTTCATTTCACGCAATGATGGAAACCATATTTCATATGAAATCTATGAATGGATTGACACATTTCCACGTACATTCGATCGAAACTCATCAGTCCGAATTCGAATACCGCTCGATGTGATACAATCAAACAAATATCAACTAACGCCAGCAAACTTCTGCAACTACTGAGATTCCAAGTAAAACGATTAACGCGAAATTTCAAGCTTAATCGATTCTGATTCAGCAAGTTCTCGATTACATAGCGGTTGCTGATTTGAATTCGATTAAATTCCGTATAGTATTCGCTTGAGATCGTGTGAGCTATGACTGTCCTTTGGTTTGTATTTTCAATTACCAACACAATATTGAACGTTGAAATTGATGAGTTAACTCGATATACCTTTTAACAAGTAGGTAGACGTGTGAACACGTCACACACAAGCGAGTTTACCCAATAATCTATTGTACTGATCTGTGGGCAAATGGCTCTAAAATATTCTTCAATTATTGCCACTGATATTCTCTTGTTCAATATTACTAAACTTAAATGTTTTATACCGTTTACTACCGTGTAATATTCTGGTGTGGTTTTATTCGAATTTTATATTTATCTGTGAAGATTTAAATTACCTGGGCGATCAACATACACCTCGTATTTTGATCACCAGGTAATTTAAAGCACTAATAAAAACAAATTCACATCATGTGGGTTGTTCATCCAGATGATTTGTCTGTAGGAAAATGTGGATATTGATCAAGTAGGTGACTCAAATGTCAAATCCTTGAACTTTCATTTTAACAACGTGCGATACAGCTACACATTGACGTTATTATTGTGAGATGAAGCGATCTAAATAGTGTTTGATTTAACAGAAGGAGGGAAAACGCTAGCTCTGTAAATAATACATCTTCATAACGATTGACATTGCACGTTTGTCTGGAGTTTGAAAGCATTCGAGAGTACAGTACACAGAGCTAATTCGTTGGTGTGCAAACCAGTCCATATCTACAGAATTAACATATAAATTGTTTTGAATTCGGCGACTACACCGTGTTAAATTATTTCGCGAACTTCCCAAATTTACATGGTAATTGCTATAACTCAAGATTTGTTGTTGAATTTCTGATTGTGCGGTTACACAAATCTGTGTGGAATTAACGAGTAAAAGCGAAGATCTGTAAGTCAGATTAGGTGGATGTGTTTATAAGAAGCGGCGGTACAGAAGTACCATTAAACGCAAATAAATTCTGGGTTAAGTGGTCTCTGTATATAATGTACAAGGAGTTGGAAAACTCCTTGCTGAAAATGATTACACCGGTTATATTTCATTTTTGAATACGCCTGCGACATCGGATTGGCTGATTTTTGCGTTTTTATTTTTCTTATATCGCTGTTATATTACGTTAGAAAAGTGGTGTAAGGTTTGTTTTTGACTATTTGTTAATATATACATCTCAAAGGAGTAACGAAGGATCTTAACATTTACGATAATAAAGATAATTTATCTTAAAAACCAAATAAATGAAAACAGATTTACGAGTATGTGTACGATACAAGATTAAGATATATACAAGTAGATATCGAACTGTCACTAAAAGTGTAGACAATTAATGAAAGTAAAATATGTTTGTAATATCACAACAACAGCATTTTACTAAATGAAATTTAAAGTTATAAAAAATATTTAGATTCCTTGGGTTCCCTCTTGATATAATTTTCTCTTCTATTTATTCTGCCGTACCCGAAAGGGTCCATATTTTTGATCTTATAAATTTATTGCTGTACAACATGTAGGTAATACACTTGGAGGACAGTAAAGAATTGAATTGAAACTTCATTTTGTAGATACCTATACTTTATTCAATCTTTCTGAGCCTCTTCAGAGCTAGATCGAATTGCAGTATTGTATTACTAGATTGCTTTTTTTCTCTATCAGAATTTCGAAACCAATATAAATAATTCTTACTATTTTAACTCAATTACACATCTACTCCCAAAAGAGCTATCAGCTGGTCTGCCAACGTAACTTTCAGTGATCTAGAACAAACACAACGAGGACTAATTTTAATTGATTTTGGAAATGGTCTTCGATTTAACTCAAACTGAATTAAAAAAAAAATAAGTAAGTATTTCGGGTTTGACTACTGTGTGTTTTGCCACAACATATTTTCCCCCAACTCTTAATTGATACTCAGCTCCTATTTATCATATCGTGATGATATTTAGCATAATATGGCGTTCCTCGATAACTGAGCTATCTAACATTGAAAGAATTATTCAAATCGGACCAGTAGTTCTTGATATAATCGCGTTTAACGAAGCTAACTCTTATTATCTATCTTACTTATAATCTTAAGTTTAAATAATATTATTTTAGATTCCTAGGGATTCAATCAAGGCTTCACAGAATTAGTAAGTACAATCGACTACTTTATAAACCGAAGAACTTAGAGGGTTTTCAATTCATGCTCTGTGCTGTAGTAGTGAAGATGAATGATTGATGTCACTTTGAAATTCGCGAAATATTAATGAGAAATATATTGAAGAACGGTCTAATTCTTCGGAGCTGCAAACTATTTGTTCAAAGTTTATTTAAGAGACTAATTTATTCCCAACGTTTAACTATCTCAAGGAGTAAGGTCTTAAACAGAAATATCAATTGATAATTCACGTTTTATTGACTACAATATTCATCGTACTTAGCTAACAGCCGTTTGCCATCATTCTGGTTCTTTGGAAATTAAATAACAAAGTCTAAAGTTCAATATACACGGAAAAATTTCAGAATTCGATGGTAGGAAAAGAAACTATGAATTGGGTATGACGGACTGCCTTGTTGGTCCAGCGGTTAGTATATGCGACTGCTGATCCAGAGGTCCTGAGTTCGATTCCCAGGTCGGAATTAAAAGAGTTGTTGGAGTTTTCTGACAAGAAATTCTTACTAACAACTTCGAGTATACAAGTTTGGCAGTGTTACACGTCTATACTTCGGAGAGTGCGTTAAGCCGTTTGATCCGATTGTCATGAAAATCTATGGCAAACGTCATTGGGAAGTGCCCTCAAATATACTGATAACTTGCTCAACCTTAAAATTCAGTTCGACGTCAGGATTGCGTGGGTCTGATACCAGCCGCTCCGTGGAAACTGACGTTCAAATAAAACCGGTTGAACAAGTAGCTCACATCAAAGAATCTTGGGAATATTAAATGCCAGAATTGGGCAGGATAAGTTTTAAAAGTGGCATACCTTAAAATGGAGCAGAAAAGCGAGGTCAAGCAATTATTTTGTTCACATTCAATTCATGAGTGTTAGTTACCAAAAGTTACCAAAGCCCAAATCTCTTTCTTCTACCTGACTTTAGGAGCAACGCAATTCTGGGTTTTGAATTATATTTTTTTATGAGCAAATTCGATTAATCGTAGAGTCCTTGTCAGGAGTTTGTCTTCTTTGATGGTTTTTTATTTAAAAATATCAAATCTTGAGAGACAATTTTAAAAATGATAGTTATTATGTCAGTTTACATGGCAATTAACCAACACAAATCACGACCTTAATTTTGAAACTATTTAATTCGTAGTTTATTTACATCTGGCAATCCAGTAGAAGTAAATGGGCGGCAAATTAAATTTCGAACGCGAGTACACGCTAGTGACAGCTGACGAAGGTCCGGCCTACTTTTTTTTGGTTTGTTCCGTTCCACGATATATAACTGCTGTCCATCCATCACGACTACTCGTCTATCCTGGTATTATGCAGATACCATGGTAATGTATTATCTAGTATTGGTTTAAAGCGACATCTTTTGGAATAACCTACCAGTTTCTGTTTTTTTAATTTTTATATTCAAGCCCATCAAAATGACTTTACTCTGCCTGATGAAAAGCGTGAGTACAATCCAAGAGTTAGGGTCACCATCGTCATTGTAAGTCATGCAATGATTCATTGGGCCTCCGGTCTCACACTCACCAACGAAATACGATAACACCTTCGTGTTGCTATCATTAGGGTTCCGCAGTTCATGACTTGGAACCCTTATAGATTCATCGTGTCCGTCCGTCCATCCGTCCTCGACCTACCACCCAAACGGCGCTAGAAAGATGAAATTATGCATGAATATGTGTTGTAATTAAGTCGACAAAGCGCTACAATAAAATTATGAAAACTATTTTTATTTGGTTTACCTTCCCCTACACGTAAAGTGGGGATGTTTTGTTTTCTCGCAGCCACCCCATCATGTGGGGTATCATTAGATGGGTCTTTTAAAAACAATAAAGGGTTTCTAAGACGCCTTTTTGATTTAGGTACGTTTGCGAGAAATCCCACTTGTAAAAGGCACTTTTTTGTAAAAACAGGGCGTTCCCCCCCCCCCCCCCTCCTCTAAAAGCTAAACGGCTGGCTCGAAAAATCTGTGCAAATTCGTGAGTGGTGTGGTCCATATGGGGTCATCCATAAATTACGTCTCACGAATTTCATGATATGCCCCTCCCCCTGTCCTTGTCACATTTGTGGGACTCCCCCCCTCCCTAATGTGACGTCAAGTATTTTGCAAATTAACAAAAAAAGAGTGAAAACAGCGGTTCCAAAATCCAGTTTATATTCATTAAATAATCAAATCAAATAATTAACTAAAAAAAATTGTCGAAGTGTCCAAAATTGTGATAAATTTAAAATGAGCATCCGTGTCGTTCTCTTTATCCGATCAGGTTATGCCCTTACCGGATTTTGCTTTCCTCATAAGTTCTAAATATTCAGCCGTTAGTTCAGGAGATACTTCGTCATAACCTTTGAGCGTCAAATAATATTTTGAGCATTCTGGGCATATCGCACATGTATTCCGTGAGAGCATATTTTATTTTTGAGTTTCATTTGGACACTAACTTCTGTTTCAAACTCTTGAGTGCGCTGCTCTGACGTAGCTTGCTTTGTAATTGAATGTTTTTTATGAAGTAGTCGAGGTCGGGTGGGCGTTCAGGGCCTGTTCATAGAGGTGGTATAATTTTTCTCTACTTGCGTCCCATTTCGTCCAGGCGGTGAAGACTTTAGAATCCAGTGAGTCAAATTGCATAACATAACTCTTGAGCTCCTGCCTGCCGTGTGATTTCTTCGGTACAAGTCTATATAAAAAAAATAGATCAGTTAAAAGATATACGTAGCTTATTTACAGATTTAAGACTATCTAAACCACGCGATATTAGCCGAGGAGTTATTGTTAATGTACAACTATATAAAACCGTGGGATATGGCTAGTAACCTTTAAAAATAAAAACTATGTGCTATTGGGCAAGTATACGTACGGTATCCATGGCTTCGGTAGAGGATCGGTGTGCGAGTTCAGCGACGTGTAAAAGCACGGTTCCCGAGCGCAAGTCGAAATGACAGAACACGCTGGCGTGACATCACCTCCAACAGCTGCGACTGAAGAGAGCTGTGGACTGCTTCTTGCTCTAGGAACAGCTTGAGACACTCTTGTTTAACTGTATAGAAATTTACAATGTTAAAGGTAATATATACTCGTATATATTATTGAAAATACGGAACTTCTTTTATTGACCAAGTTTAAAGAAAGGGAGAAGATGACAAAATTGATATTTTTTCTTTACCTCATAAGTTCGTTACCGCGTTATTTTATGAATTGAATTAACTTATTTGTTTTTTTTATAGTATAGTGTAGTGTAGTGTAGTGTAGTGTAGTGTAGTGTAGTGTAGTGTAGTGTAGTGTAGTGTAGTGTAGTGTATAGTGTAGTGTATAGTGTAGTGTATAGTGTAGTGTATAGTGTAGTGTATAGTGTAGTGTAGTGTAGTGTAGTGTAGTGTAGTGTAGTGTAGTGTAGTGTAGTGTATAGTGTAGTGTATAGTGTAGTGTATAGTGTAGTGTATAGTGTAGTGTATAGTGTAGTGTAGTGTAGTGTAGTGTAGTGTAGTGTAGTGTAGTGTAGTGTAGTGTAGTGTAGTGTAGTGTAGTGTAGTGTAGTGTATAGTGTATAGTGTAGTGTAGTATTTTTTTTATATTAAAAATAGTAAAAAATACTTATTAGGAGATGAATGCACTGATGCAGAAGCATTTCAATAGGCCCGTCGTGATAACGTTGGTCATCCTACATATCTAATGCATTGTCTGCATCCGCTATAAGTGTAGAGCACACTACTCCTTTATATCTAGATTCTACTCAAACTTTCCATCATTATGAGTTCTTATTGTATTGGAAAAAAGTGGCTGTGACGTACGGACGGACAGACAGACATGACGAATCGTATGAGGGTTCCGTTTTTGCCATTTGGCTACGGAACCCTAAAAAGTAAAATACCATTCTCCTTCGCTGAAACCGGTTTTCCTGAGGCAGTTTTGACGGAGAAATTTTCCTCTAACTCCATAATTTTCTTCTTCAACTCTTGAGTGATCTTCACATACTGTGCAGGTCCCATGTGCCCGTCTACAATATTCTTTTTAATTCCAAGCTGTATCTTGTTAGCTCTGGCAGCATATTTCAAAGTATTATATGTATCTTCATAGCTTACACTAGAGGGTGAAACGTTGGCAATCATGACGGTTTTACAATTACCACCGAGACTATCCTTTAGTAGTCTTGTCAATTTGGAATCTCTAAACAACAAAAAAAAAGAATGTAAAAATGAGGAAAATTGTCATTAATTTAAATTAGTGGTCACCCAGTGGTGCTTTACGTTTTAACATAATTATGCATAAAAGTACACAGTTATGGCCTCGAGAGATATAAAATTTTATTCAATATCAAATTATTTTCATTGATTTGTTTTATGATAACTTTAATATCGAATAATTAATCAAAGTATGAAGACACACTGAACTACACAGAATGACCATAAATCCTGCATCGCACTATAAAAATTTTCGTGACGCACAATTTCTTAAACAATTTTTTAACATAATGAGTATTTACGTGAATATTGAGTACCTGTAAGGTATGTAACTGCTGCCATCAGCCAGCTTGTTAATGCAATTCCCGAGTGACAGCAAGCTCCTGTTGATATTGGCACTGAACCGTTCTCCGACACAGCTAGTCGCACTTGCTCGCTCACTGCCCGCCAAGTCAATCATTGAGAGTTTCACTATGCGAAACTGGTTTGAAGTCTTGTAACGCATTCTTACATGTACCTGGTGTAAAACATTTGTGTGTAAAAGGCCGAAATATTTATTTATTTTTACTAGCTGATGCCCACGTTTCTACACAGACATACAAAATTTTATCTAAAGCAGCCTACTCACCTAGCCGTGTAACATGTAATGTATCTGATACTGTATCAAGTGAGTACGTATGAACGAGACCGCTGCGAGCCGCTCGCAGTTACCCACCGAGTGGCGGTATCGCTGCGAACACAAAGGCGGCTCGCAGCGTGCGCGTGGACAGTGACATGACCGCTTTATTAGTGAGTACGTAGGAACGAGCTTTAAACAAACGTCTTCATGATGGAGTGGACAGATGAAAAAGTATTAAATTTAATTGAACTTTATCAAAATACGCCGTTATTGTGGGACCCAAAAGATAAAAATAATTTAAAAAAAAAAAACTAGAATCGACGTGGACTTTTATAATTTCCGATGATATTGCACGAGCACTGCGGATCACGCGATGACCGTGGACGAGCCGTACATACTTGTAGGTTGATACAGTATCAGATACATTACATGCTACACGGCTAGGTGAGTACCCTGCTTTACGCTTTCAGCCTAACAAACAAACTTACATTCACAGTTATAATATTAGTAGGGATACTATGGAAGTATAGATGGGTATGTATGGTTTTATCAGAGTTGTGGAAGCCGTTTGCTAGTTGCTCCATGCAAAAACTAATATTCAAATAAAACCGGTGGAGCTACAGAGTGATCAACCAACTTATAGAAAATGAGACTAACTTGGAAAACGGCATGACCCATAGAACTTTCGGCATTGCCATCAATTGGAGGCAAAGCTCTGTGCTTGTTGCCATCTTCTAGCATGTTAATCAGTTCTCGGGCAGTTTTGATCTTGTGCAGTGTCATGCCAGCCACCATCACACCATATTTAGAGTTTTCACGCAGTTGTAACGGAGTGTACGATGGCTTTAGTAAGTCATACACATTTTCATCGTATACCTAAAAATGAAACATAAAAAAATGTATAATTATGATGACAAAGAAATAACATTCAAAACAAGTGGAATTTACTTAAATTTCTATCATTATCAATAACTATCCTGCTAATTTTATAAATGTGAAAGTTTGTAAGGGTGTGTGCGTGTGTGTGTGTGTGCGTGCGTGCGTGCGTGCGTGCGTGCGTGCGTGCGTGCGTGAGCTTGAAGATTACCTTAGAACTATATATTTGCAGAACAACGAACATTTGGTCAAACCCGGGAATCAAACCCAAGACCTCAAGTACAGCAGAGGTGTGTCAACTCAGTTCTTTTTTTTTCAGAAATAATTAACAACCAAAGGGTTAAAAGGACAAAGACAATAACAAGAAAGGATCTTATATGTTTAAATTAAAGACTGTTTTGTGGCCTAGTGCTTAGCATAAACCACTGCTGATCAAGAAGTCTCAGGTTAAATTCCTGGGTCAAACCAAATGATAGTTAAATGATAGCAAAAATTTGTTTCAGAGTTTGGGTGTTTTCTATGTATAACATGTATGTATGTGTATACAAAACATTCATATCAGCTGTCTAGTAGCCATAATACATGCTTTGCTTAGTTCGGGACTAGATCTTGTGTAAGATGTTCGAAATAATAATAATTATTATGGCGAAGCCACAGCAAAATAGTAGTTTAGATCTTTACACGGTTACGTGACTCAACAAGTGTTTTACTCAAGTTAACCTACGTGCCGTCAAACAATAGTAATATTGTAAATTATTAAATAAGGAAGAACAAAAAACATATTGTCAATTAAGCAATTAAGTAAATAATACTTCCTAGCAGCGCCCCACCTAAACCTGTACATATTACATATTGTATATAAGCTTTAGTTTAAGTTAAATTATAGAGAGTCAAGAGAGAGTCAAGATAGAGTCAAGATAGAGTCATAATGTAGTCATAACAGAGTCATTATTAAATATTACAATCAACGTGTCGTCTAATTGGCTCCCTGGGTAAACACGCAATAATTGGTGACCCCGACGTGATCTATTGTTTTCTAGTGCTGATATAATACCGGGACGACCGGAACCCTATATGGTGTTCAGCAGTGAATCTAGAGAACAATAGCATTACGAAATTATCACATCCCAAAAATGGCTCCAACAACTACTCCTTCAAGAGGCGACACGGGGTGCGAATCAGTTGCTGCTATCACGGTCACAGACAAACTACCGCAATTTTGGACAGACTCCCCACGTTTATGGTTCACCCAGTTTGAAGCAATAATAGCACCACAAAAACAGGGCGAAGATTACAAATATAACATGGTAATATCCGAACTACCAAAAGAGGTCGTCCATCAAGTCAGTGACATTTTAACTAACCCACCCAGCGAAAACAAGTACTCCACCATCAAGGAACGTCTAATAAACTGCTACGAAGAGAGCGAACACCGACGTTTCCACAGACTACTATCAGAAATGGATCTTGGAGACCAGAAGCCCTCCCAGCTCTTGAGAAAAATGAAGGAAGCTGGATGTGGAAAAATAAACGACGACACTATTCGCCTGCTGTGGATAAGGCAACTCCCCGCTTCGCTAACAGCGATATTATCAGTTACAAACAATATATCGTTAGACAACTTGAGCGAGTTAGCCGATAAAATATACGAGAACTTGACCTACAACAAGAGAAATACTCAAGAGACAGCGGTTGACATTAACCTAGTTACAAACATATCGTCACAACTTGAAGCCATGCGAATAGAAATAAATGCATTACGCAGCATATGCGAGAATCAACCTATGCAACGCAGCAAATACCAAACACGACATACGCCACATTCACGGTCAAGGTCGCGCCACAGAAACTCACATAAGGGATTATGTTATTTCCATAATCGTTTCAAGCAGGATGCATATAAATGCAATAAGCCTTGTGCATGGAATATAATTAAAAATAACAGGCTATCGGAAAACTAAATTTAGCACAGAATACGACGGGCCTCTGTGCTATCCACCCAGCAAACCGTCTAACTATAACTGACTCAAACAGTGGTTATAGATTTTTAGTCGACACGGGTGCTAACATTTCGGTCATAAATAGCACAAATAATGAGAGCCAAGCATGCGAATACAAATTATTCGCCGCGAACGGGACCCCTATAAATACGTACGGGGAACGCACTTTAACGCTTAACCTAGGACTGCGCCGAAGCTTTAAATGGACATTTACCATTGCCGATGTCAAGATGCCAATCCTGGGAGCTGATTTTTTGGATCATTACCAATTATTAGTGGATATACACGGAAAAAAACTGATCGATAAAAAAACAGGTCTGGAAACGCCTGCCAAAATAATGAGAACAAAAATTGCATCCGTGCGATCTTTAAACGCTTCTCTACAGGAACCAATAAAGGGATTATTAGAGAAAAATGAAGATATTACAAGCCAGCCAGCAACCTCGGCCTCCACAGGGACACCACACGCAGGACGCGACGGCTCCAGCCTGGTTACCCCTACGGCCTCATCAGCGTCTAGGAACAGCACACTGCACACACGGTCCACGTAAGAAGAGCATCTCTCTCCCGTCAACGCAGTACCCAGCCACTACGCAGCAACCGCCCCGACTCACTGGGGACTTCACCACAGCACCGCGCATCGCACGCCCGACTCACTGGGATCAGCGGACTTCAGCCCCGACTCACTGGGACTAGCGGCATACAGTTCCGACTCACTGGAACTAGCAGCACTCAGTTCCGACTCACTGGAACTGCTCACTCCTGGCACTGGCAAGCTCCGCAACAGAGCACAGACAGCTGACTTCCACATACCGCGCAAGCGAAAAACATACAAGAGCGCCAGCTACAGCGCGCAATCTAAAAGCGCCTACATAAAAACGGCATAACAATAAATGCAAACAAATACGAATTCGCCAAGTCGGAGATTGATTTCCTCGGTTATCATACAACGAGCCAAGGGTTGACTCCTACTATGGAAAAGATTACAAGGTATAAGGATATTTCTTCTCTTCTAGAGGGGGAATATCTATGGCGAAGCCACAGCAAAATAGTAGTTTAGATCTTTACACGGTTACGTGACTCAACAAGTGTTTTACTCAAGTTAACCTACGTGCCGTCAAACAATAGTAATATTGTAAATTATTAAATAAGGAAGAACAAATAACATATTGTCAATTAAGCAATTAAGTAAATAATACTTCCTAGCAGCGCCCCACCTAAACCTGTACATATTACATATTGTATATAAGCTTTAGTTTAAGTTAAATTATAGAGAGTCAAGAGAGAGTCAAGATAGAGTCAAGATAGAGTCATAATGTAGTCATAACAGAGTCATTATTAAATATTACAATCAACGTGTCGTCTAATTGGCTCCCTGGGTAAACACGCAATAATTATTATTATTTGCCACTAAAATGCAAAACAATCAATTTTTATGGTCCAACTTTAGGTTAATTTTTAAGATGTTAAACAACCGATACCGTTATCGATATCCATGGTGGTATCAGTTAGTCTGTAACTAATATTCTGTGTTAACTTATTTATAAAAATTAAACCTCATTTGAAAATACTAGTGTTCACTCAACGATTGATCGAATTCAACAAAAATTCTATTTAATTTTATATTTTTAAGCTTTCTACTCCAATCTTCTTCATAAAAAAGTGCCAAATTTTCTCCTCAGTCTGCATCATTTAAGTAAAAAGGTATAGTAGTGTAAACTGTGTAGTTACTATTATGTTAATAAGACATCAGCTTTGTACCTTTTTTCAGAGATTACTCGGAAACAAAAATCATAAGTAAAAAAATTATAAGTACTACTGCATGTACTTTTATGTGCATTTAATAAAAAACACTTAAAATTTTATTTATTTGTATCATCATCATCATCATCATCATCATCAACAGCCTTTATGAGTCCACTGCTGGACATAGGCCTCTCCTTTGAAAGGAGGTTTTGGCCTACTATACCACGCTGGCCAGTGGTAACATAATTATTTGTATAGTGGTAACATAATTTATCCGAGTGAAAACTAATAAAAGGTTACATAACAGTATAGAAACTTGACTATATTATTTAAAGTAAAGTTCTAGCTTAGCTAAAGTTACAGGTAAACTCATGCCTAATTTATGAATAGGTATAACAACAAACAATCTACCCTAAAACTTTACACCTACACTAGACTTCATCGAAACAACTTAATAAGCTAATTTGAATGTCAAAACACTTACTTCAATATATGAAACAGCAACATCAAGCTCGTGATCTTTTTCGCTATTTAAAATCTCAAATAGGTGTTCTATAGCCATGTATGTGATACCAGGATGCCCAGCATTCCCGATCATTGTGTGTGTTTTCCCAGCTCCTGTAGCACCGTACGCGAACACTGAACAATTGTAACCCTCCATCAAGAAAGACAGCAAATCTTTGGTGGTAATCTCGAACACATCCTTGTTGCTAGCGCTCTCAGCAAAAACAGTGTCGAAAACATACTGTAACTCCTTGTTAGGGCGCTTGAAATAGTTTTTACCCGGATGTTGAACTTCATAGAAGAACGGTCGAATCTCCTCTTTGGGATCAAATACTAACATCTTATCGTCAACTACATCCACAACAAGCCTGTTGTTTAACTCCATTTCCTTCTTATTCAGAGGTCGCACTCTAACAACAACTTTGATGTTTGTAATCATATTTTCTGTGGATCCACTGTTGGATGGTGCAGTCACCTTCGACTTGCCCAACGGGGGCTTCTCTATTCGAACCATGGTTGACGCTGACTGCGAAAAGGGTACGGAACCCTAAAAAATTATATTACGTTATTTTTATTTAATATTATAAATATTTGAACTGATTTACTTATTTTTCCGTTAAGAGAAGTGCTTGAATAGTTGAAATATTTTTTTAAAAATTAATTTAAATTATTTACCAGTTATAGCGGTAATCCTCTCATATTTACTAGCAATGATTTGAGTCTAGACTCTTGACTAGAGACAATTCAAGCATGTTAACGTCAGATCATGGCAATGCCAAATTCCAATCGCTTTATCATTACAATTTCTAATTATTTGAATAAAATCATTTTCCATACATCATTTTCCGCAAAAATCTAGTAAAAAGAACATTAATTAAAATACCGAGCAGCTACTATTTAATAAATTGATTCTAATATTAAACTGTAAATTTTCTATATTTCGGGTAATTTGCATACGTGAATATTGGCAACACTGGACTAAAATGAATTATTTTGTTCTAGAAAATGCAGATTTGTTTTAATGTTTAAAATCTGGAAATAAGTGATTTAATTATTTATTTACAAGAAATGTGATTAATGGATTTTTTTTCTTTCGGTCACTACGGTTTCTACATCATTACACTACTCAAGACATGTTGTATTTTTATCACGAGACTTATTTACGTCCTAATAATATTATAAACGCGAAAGTTTGTGAGTATGTGTGTATGTATGTTTGTTGCTCTTTCACGCAAAAACTAATGAACGGATTCGGATGAAACTTTACAGTAATATAGCTTATATATCAGAATAACACATAGGCTTTTTACTGCAATAATCTGGATACACCGGTGAAAGCTAGGTGATTACAAAAATACATAAATCATCGATTTCAAAATGTATCACCGTTTATCTCCTGTCAAAATTTCACAGGTTGCATGGAATATGCATAAATAAACGTGCATAGCAAAGATAATAAACGTGCATAGCAAAGATAATATACGCGGGTAACACCGCGGGGCGCAGCTAGTATACCATGTTTATTTATACCATTGTAAAACAAAATTTGCAATTTAAGTGAAGAAATTTACTATTTTCATGATAAAGTAAAAACGTTAAATGTTACGATATGTTGTAAAGTACCCACATACTGTTCTGTAATATTACAAATCATTATCCTTTACATACATAAATAATGAGAAATAACGAGACTTCTACTTCTTATGCCACTCTGTAATGTAACTAATTAAATTAAACGTAAGTATTATCTAGCTTTATGATAAAATACATAGATCGTAGATCGTTAGATAAGCCCTTACGCGTCGCGGAATGGTCATAGTTTCGCACGTTTCGTACGTCATCACTCGTCAAAGAATAAATAAAAAAGTGATAATCTTCTGATTTCTGAAGTATTATACCTACACAGTACTGTAAGGAATCAGGTTAGGAAGAATGATAAAAAATAATAAAAAGATGAAGTTTAGTAATGAAATACAATCATTTATTTCAATTTAAAATTAAATAATAATATAATATAAGCAAAACAATAATACAAACAAAACAATCTATGAGAAGTTATTATGCACAGTTACTTAATCACATTAAAGAAATAATTACATTATGAAGCGGCGATCCGTCCCTGTCATCAAAAGCGTTGATTAGTAGTGGCTGAAAAAAGAAGAGTATGTGTAACTAAATTGTATTAAAAAATTTGATTAGCAGTGGCTGAAAAAAGGGAGAGTAATTGCAACTAAATTGTATTAATAATTATTACTAGGAAATAACAAAAAATCATAAAAGTCGAAATATACCTGAAAGGCTGGAATAGCGGCAGCTGTAATTTTACGTCTCCCCGTTTTCGTAACAAAGATGTCATTTTGTGTGAAATGATCAGAGCATACTTTACTAAAATTGCTCGGTAGCCAGTCATCCTCCTTCCGTTCTAGTTGAATTATTTCAATCCATTTCTCTTTAACTCGCGGATCTCGAGGGAAACTAAAATTAACAAAAAAATGATAGCATAATTTGTAGCCAACTCTCGGACTATAAAAGATCCCTGTACTGTATAAAAATCTAATGATACATTTGATATACATTTAAACTAAAGATTGAAGAAAATAGGAACAAAAGTCAATCACAATGAAAGTTATTACGTCATTGCTATTTTAAAGTAGATATTATAGTATTCAATTCCAGTTTCATAAAAAGAAACAGTGCCATATAGAGATCGTTACCTTCAGAACTGTAACTGTTCTGTTTAGTATATAATCTTTGGCAGCCGGCCGCTTCTCCACCCCTCACGCCTCTCCTTCGTCCCGCTAAACCGCTCGAGACGTGTGTTTTAAATAAATCAAAATAAATTGTTTACAAATACTTACGCATGAAAAGTAACACCTTTTTCTTTATTTGTGTTTCGGGTTGTATTTTCACACTTCCAAAATGAACACGAAGGCATACTAAAATATTTAAACACGATAAAAACTTAAAATATTTTTTTTAGTCCGCGTCCATTCACAGCATGCAATTGTCGGGTACTAAGACAAAAGTAGTGCGCGCACTTCTTTGAGTGATGATATAAATTGGGCGCCTTTTAATATGGAGCGGCCCATCTAACGATCTAGATCTATGATAAAATACACATGTTAAATGTCACGAACTCACGATGTGTTGCAAAGTACCCACCTACTATTCTGTAATATCACACTTCAACTTTTATTTACGTAAATAATGAGACTTGTCTCCCAATTATGCCATTGTAAAACTAAATATGTAATTTATCTAATTAATTTAACCGTATTTCCTAGTTACATGATAAAATACACATATTGAATGTTACGATGAGTTCCAAAGTACCCACATACTGTTCGATGTTTGATGTATCATTTATGGGTATGTGGATACTCAAATTCTTGATGCAAAAGCTATCTATTATTACTTTAATGTATATAAAACAAGTTGTTAGATCAAAATCGTTTCTAAAAACTGTTTTACCAGTAAATAATTGACTACAATAGATATTAAGTATAATTCATTTCAAATGTTCTCTAATGATTTAATAAATAAATCCTTTGTCCCTATGTACGTCCATTATTTTTTAACGGATTTACTTTATAGACATTATAACATTATTTAAGCAAAATGCATCAAGAATTTAAGTATACACATACCCATAAATGATACATCAATCAAACATTATTAACATATTAAAAAATTAAAGAACATTTCAGTAGAAAGAAATACATAAAAGTTTTATAACAAATAAGAATACTTACAACAACTTAAGTCTGTGGCTGCTCCGGATCGAATGCAATCGAAAGTGCCGAGTACGGCGCCGCGGCGGAGCGGTGGCTTTTATATTATGAGTATTTATATTATGCACTGGGGTACTTATAAAAATTCGTTTTAATTACGTCAAACAAAATCTTCGCAATATGAAACCGTGATAGACAAAAAGTATGAATTAACACTTACAATTCGATCAACTACGATTACTACTGTTAAAAATAATGAACACTTATTTAACTTTAAACGATTTTATTGTCCTCCTAAATAGAATTATGTGTTACTGATAATAACGTTGACTTTATCTAAGATGTGTATCGCTTGCTGGCCAGTGATCCAATACCTCGCAAGTCGCAAGCCACCCTTTTCCCTTTTATAATGTAGGTGCATCAACATTTGGCCGTGCAGCATAGCCATGCTGCACAATGCCTGCCCCAGGCATCCCACTTGTCTGGATAATATTCTGAAACATAATACAGTGCAACCTTAATATAGCGAACCTCAATTTAACGAATTCCTCGATTTAGCAAATTTTTCGTAATCCCCTTGAATGGTCCATAAGAGTCAATGTAAATAATACCTTTATATTGCGATTTTTTTTACGAACAACCTCTTTATAACGAATTTTCAACTAACAAAAAAACTGTAAATACCTCTAATTAACGAATTTTGTCAACTCAAAACCTCTATATAACGTTTCTATCAATATGACCCATAATCCCATTGTATGCGATTCAGTCGCAACAGGTTTTTTTTAATACATTTTTTTCGTAAAACAATCTAAGTCGTTTGATGGAAAGTAGTGTTAACAGTGCTGCTCGGCACTGTTGTTGAAGATTCTAGTAGCAATGACTCAGAAACGTAAAAGGTGTTCCTTATCAGTCGCAGAAAAGCGAAACATCAACAACTATGTTGACAAAAATCCTACAACGAAAAAATTAGACATAGGTAGCTAATAAGTTCAGGATTCCCGCAAGTACATTGACTACAATTTTAAAATTTAATGATATGTTTTCGGAAGAAGAAAGTTGAATGTAAACAGTAGAATAACAAAATGTTTTTCACCTCTTTATAACAAATTTTAGACCAACCTTACCTCAATTTAACAAACCTCAGTTTAACAAATTACTTGATATAGCGAATATTTACGAGTTCCCATCGGATTTGTTATATTGAGGTTGCACTGTACGAGTATTCTTTAAGTGATCAAACATTAATTGAATACATACATACGAGACCAACCAAACGTTGCTCCGGGCGACACACTTCCCTATCTTGATTTGAGAAATTGAGAGTTATCTTCTACTTTCTATTCCTAAAGGGACTTTGTCACACTTAGGACATCGAGTTAGACCACTTGCACTAAAAGAAAGTTAACTTCACTTTAGCGTACCAAGTTCGTACTTTACTCATTCTCAAAACCCAAACCACTCCATGTAATATGACATCCCTAGACCAACAATCTGTTTTGAAGTCTCTATAACAAAATTTTATCCGGGCTCGCTGCCCTGTATTTGGTATAGATGAGGTATTTTAAATTCTGTAGGTACTAAAATTTTTCATAATAATAATAAATAAGATATCCAAAACAAGACATTTCAAACCAAGTTTAATAATGCTTGTGATATGGGTACCGGGGCGGTACCGGGGGGGGGGGGTCATTGGGGTCATTCGGTCACTCATAGAGTCCTTGTCAGAAGTTTGTCTTCTTGATGGTTTTTATTTAAAAATATCAAATCTTGAGAGACAATTTTAAAAATGATAGGTAGTTATTATGTACATAAGTTTACATGGCAAATAACCAACACAAAGCGCGACCTTAACTTTGAAACTATTTAATTCGTAGTTTATTTACATCTGGCAATCCAGTAGAAGTAAATGGGCGGCAAATTAAAACTCATTGGTTCGTTCGTGCTGAATTCAGTGCTAGTACAAAAAAGCGGCCAAGTGCGAGTCGGACTCGCCCATGAAGGGTTCCGTACCAGCAAGTAACATCATATAAAAGTTCTTGTAGTTCGTTGTAACTTTCATCGATGTTTTTATACTAGTGTATTGATTGGATGAAAGGTATTTTGCGTGTTACGATTTATGACGTATTAAAAAAAAACTACTCACTAGATCTCGTTCAAACCAATTTTCGTTGGTAGTTTACATGGTAATGTACAACATATATTTTTTTTAGTTTTATCACTCTCTTATTTTAGAAGTTAGAGGGGGGGGGACACACATTTTTCCACTTTGGAAGTGTCTCTCGCGCAAACTATTCAGTTTAGAAAAAAATTACATTAGAAACCTCAACATCATTTTTGAAGACCTATCCGTAGATACCCCACACGTATAGGTTTGATGAAAAAAAAAATTTTGAGTTTCAGTTCCATGTATGGGGACCCCCAAAATGTATTGTTTATTTTCTATTTTTATGTAAAAATCTTAATGCGGTTCACAGAATACATCGACTGACCAAATTTCAACAGTATAGCTCTTATAGTTTCGGAAATAATTGGCTGTGACATACGGACGGACAGACAGACAGACAGACAGACAGACAGACAGACAGACAGACAGACTTGACGAATCTATAAGGGTTCCGTTTTTTGCCATTTGGCTACGGAACCCTAAAAAAGCGGCCAAGTGCGAGTCGGACTCGCCCATGAAGGGTTCCGTATCAGCAAGTAACATCATATAAAAGTTCTTGTAGTTCGTTGTAACCTTCATCGATGTTTTAATACTAGTATATTGATTGGATGAAAGGTAAATTGCGTGTTACGATTTATGACGTATTAAAAAAAAACTACTCACTAGATATCGTTCAAACCAATTTTCGTTGGTAGTTTGCATGTTATTGTACAACATATATTTTTTTTAGTTTTATCACTCTCTTAATTTAGAAGTTAGAGGGGGGGGGACCAACATTTTTCCACTTTGGAAGTGTCTCTTGCGCAAACTATTCAGTTTAGAAAAAAATTAAATTAGAAACCTCAACATTATTTTTGAAGACCTATCCATAGATACCTCACACGTATAGGTTTGATGAAAAAAAAATTTTTGAGTTTCAGTTCCAAGTATGGGGACCCCCAAAATGTATTGTTTTTTTTCTATTTTTATGTAAAAATCTTAATGCGGTTCACAGAATACATCGACTGACCAAATTTCAACAGTAAAGCTCTTATAGTTTCGGAAATAATTGGCTGTGACATACGGACGGACAGACAGACAGACAGACAGACAGACAGACAGACAGACAGACAGACTTGACGAATCTATAAGGGTTCCGTTTTTTGCCATTTGGCTACGGAACCCTAAAAAGCAGTATAAGTTACTCCTTATTACGATCCAGCCAAAGTGCCAAAGATTAGATGGAACAAACGTATAGACAGACAGACGGAACAGTTTTTTTTTATGGAAGTACTATAATAATAATAAGTAATATACTTTCGTATGCAATAAGTAAAAGCTATTAATATAAAATTACAAACAGGGACTTTTTTTTATCTGCAATCTGCCCTTTGGCTTTAATCAGATTTGTTATTTATGTATAAGTTGGAGATTCTTCCCACACAAGTTGGAGATTTTGTGTCATCTCTGAGTTTGTCAGAGTCTATACTGACGCTAGCGGCTTTCTTTTTTTGTGTGACTTTAACTTTAATTATTTGTATGGATAAATACATTAGTAGATAGGTAGTACACTTCCTATACCTACTTACTTACTAAAAAAAAGTATATTCATATGTCAGTTTTCTAAACTCTAGTACCCATGATACAAGCTTTGTTTAGTTTGGGACAAGATGGCGTTGTGTGATATGTGTTTTGTCTTTTAATCTGGTTGGAATGGAATTCCCTGCCAGTGACGGTAAAAAACAAGGGTCTCGAAGGGTAAAGTGAATCTAAATACCTATCGTATTCACCGCATTATCAGTCAACATAGGTGAGTTAGGAAAAAAATTCGTATATTGGACTCGCCCGGATTTTATTTGTTGTGACGCATGACGGTACCACATCTTTATAAGGATTCTGTCATAAGACTACGTGAATCTGGCGGTTTATTAAAATTGAAAGAGAGAGTTTTCAACGAAATAATTGAGGTTATTCTTTCACACTAAATTTATAATTACTGACTATTGTAAAATTTAATTTTTTTTTTTTTATTATTCTTTATTCACATTTAAGTTAATTTTTTTTACAATGTCTCTATTCGCCAAACTGTTCTAACAGTTTGTAGGCGTTCCGCTCAATTTATAATAAACTTAATATGTACTTTAATGCTACTTTTTAAACTATTACTCCAGCGGTATACTAGCTAAAAATAAACAAAATATATCTAAGAAACAAACAATACATAAATTTGTATAACCTCAGTATTTTTGGGTACATGCTTCCTTAATTAAGTATACGTTTTAATCTATTACCATATCCAAACATTTCTTTTAGTCTTAGTTTAAGTTTTAATTTACATTTTATTTTGTATCCTCTCTCAGTATTTGATATTTATTACATAACTTTGGTACTAGATACTTTCTAGTTCTTTCCCCATAATAATTATTTACTTTTAACTGCTCTAATTTTCCCTTCTTTATAGGTCTTACACTATAAATTTACATTTTCTTTATCTTATATTCTTCGCTATGATATGATTCTAATGCTATTAAATATTTAACTTTTTCATTTACTGGCATGATGGCACATTCGGAAATTAACTTATTATAGTCATCTTTATGTTTATTTTTAATTCTTTTATCTACAATTATTTTTAAAAACCTTAACTGTATCTTTTTAATTTCGTCTATATATGTTTCAAATGTTAGTCCGTAACAACTTAACCCATAACTAATAATTAGCTGAGAACCGCGGTGTAAAGGTAGTCGGTTTAAAAGACGGACAAGTGCGAGTCGGATTCTTTCACCGCAGAATCCGTACGTAGGATTTATTTGTTCATCTAATAAATTATTCTTAGATTTGGTAATTCCAATTATTTTAGACTAAGTCCCGCGGTTTTTGTTAACGCCGCGGAGCAAAGCTAATCCAAAAACAATCAGCTTGAGTTTCTCCCTATGTTATCAGCTATCTGCCAGTTAAAGTCTCATCAAAATCTGTCCAGCCATTTCAGAGAATAGTCGGAATTAATAGACAGACACTCATTAACTTTAAAAATTGCTTTTTTGATGTAGGTACCGTTAATTCTTTTACATAAGGAGTTAATTATGCAATTTTTTTTAGACTAGATTTTCTTTTAGACTCGCGATTTATAACAATAAACGCCGCGGGACACAGTCATTTTAAATAAAGCACAAGTGCAAGAAATATGAATGTTTAAAAATTTATGTATCCTTACTTATATTATAAACACGAAAGTTTGTGAGTATGTATCTATGTTTGTTGCCCTTTTAAGTAAAAAATGCTGAATAGATTTTGATGAAACTTTACTGTAATATAGTTTAAATATCAGAATAACACATAGGCTACTTTTACTGGAATAATCGAGACACACGTGGGCGGAGCCGCGGGCGAAAGCTGGTAAAATCTACATGTAAAAGTATCATTTAACACGATACCTAACATATACCGTCTACATACATTCGATTCCATCACAGACAGTAAGACAAAGTGTATAAGCCCAGATTTCCGTGTGACAAGAAACGTAATTTGTGCGCAAATATTTCGCTCAACTTGTGCGAATTCTCTAGCAACTAAAAGCAAAGTGACAAAACACTATGCATTGTAATGTTATGTGAGTCAGGGACACTACCATCTGTCTTTCGATACAGCTAAACAGCATTTATCATAACAAGAAAAGGTTTATCTATAACCCAACCACGTAAAAACTTAATAAAATGTATAGTCTTTGTCATTCGGGCCATTATTAGGAATCCATTGAAACCACATTCATTAAAATCTTATTTGAGACGCGACCGTATTATGAATAAAATCGGCCAAGTGCGTGTCAAACCCCACACAGGAAAGAAAGAGGAAAGGGAAAGGAAAGGGTGCAATTTCTCGTAAAAGGAGACCTGAATCAAAAAATCATCTTGGAGACCCTTTATTTTTAAGACCTATCTAATGATATCCCACACGATGGGGTAGCCGCGAGAAAAAAAAACATCCCCACTTTACGTGTAGGGGAGGTACCCCAAAATATAAATATTTTTCATAATTTTACTGTAGCACTTTGTCGACGTAATTACCACATATTCATGTAAAGTTTTTTTTTTTTAGCATCAACCGTTTGGGCGGAAGGTCGAGGACGGACGGACGGACATGACGAATTTACAAGACATATTTAACTTTTTGTAGATATACGTAAATTGTTTTATAATTCAGTAAACAAAAATAGTAAATACCTAATTATAATAAATGTTTTAAATTTGTGGTTTTTCTTTTTTGTACACCAAAATGAGAAAACATTAAAAATCCCCACCACTGCCCAACATGTTGATGTTGAGATATTGTATATATGCTAACCGGCGCGAGAATGTAACTTTCGCGATTCAGGATTAGTAATTACTCCGTATAGATCGTTAGGTGTTTTTGTTTGTAGTTCCGTGTTTCTTCGCTAGATGGCGCTGTCGTATGAGTTTGTCGCGAAGTATGTGGAACTCGCTACAGACATAGGCTGCTTTTTACCGCAATACCCGACATCATATAGTGTATTATCTATGCCCGACATATCGTCCGGGACCGCGGGCGAAAGCTAGTCTATCTGTGTCAGTTAATTGTGCGGATTTTTATTTGTCCATTCTACGACAAACAATCACATTTTAAAGTAGGTTTACCATTGTGGGCAATTATGTCATACTATTCGAGTATTCATTGTGTTTGAGTACGTTTACTATTCGAATTATATCAATGTAACAAGCTGCCGAGTTTGTCGAATAATTGCAAATTCGATCATGCTGCAATAAGAACGCAAATTGGTTTTAAAAATACGTCATTAGTGTTCAATTCAATGGAAAAATATTCTAGTACTTTCGACTTTTTGATGATTTGCTAGGTAACTGTTCTCTTGATTCTCGTATTATCTTCTAGTTTGAGAGGTTTACGGACAAAACAAGACCGAAACGCGCGCTTCCGAATTTCTTACAGACAAACAACTTGCAACCCTAGCCAAGTTGCAAACTATTTTCGTTTCCCAGTCCATTCTCTACTCTATTTCTGTCGCAGTGTGGTTTCAGTTAGCGCGACCCGACACACCACCTCGCCGCAAACCCTGGTGGTATTATGTCTCCAGGAAGCTTCCACACAAATAAAAAAAAACAGATCTATAATGCGTGTCTCTTGAGTTCCAGTGACGTCTTAATTCGTTTGCTCTTTTGGTTACCCAAATGGTTACAACTCCTTTTTTTAGATTACATTTAGATTGCCAACCCTATTGAAGACCAAATCTACACTAGTAGGTATTTATTCAACAAACCAAGTAAAGCGGACTTGGTATTCGTAGTAAGGGTTGCTTGTTTCAAACAGGAGATGAGAGTTTGTTTGCGAGCGAGCCGGAATCTCAACGTTATAATGTGATCCGGAAACATCATACCGGAACAGAGTCGTGCAGTTGCCTTTATTAGGTAAGCCTTGCTACCCAAAGTGGGATATCTTGTAAATTCTACATGTAAACTTCATGAAGTATTTGCTTAATCTTAAAATTAGTTAAAATTGTAATTAAGAATTTGAAATTACATATATTACTAGCTGCATGGGCGTACCCAGGGGGGGGCAGGGAGGGGCAGCTGCCCCCCCCTGGAAATCTCCCAGAACATGTATGAACTCGCCTAATTACTAATCGAAGTGTAAACGGGGCCTTTGATTATATACATGTCTAGATGGAGTGTTGCGCTGCATTCGCAATAAAAACTACAGGCCAGATTTGAAGGGCTTGTGTGCGTGTTACACACACATGCATGCGTAGCCTACGGGCGCGCGCATGACGAGGGAGCGTTCTGAGTGATACCAGCCCGTGAATGTTTTCCATAAAAAGAGGAAAAATAATTATGTATTGATTTTGAGATTTTTAAGTTATTTGTATTAAATTAAAAGTCAGACAATATGTATTAAAGTTTTTGAGTTACTAGGTAAAATATATGTTGGTGAAAAAGGGAATTGCTATTAGAGCTTATTTATTCTTAATACTTAACAACAATTTGTTAAAAATATACCTTGATCCTTAGAAAGAAGTCTGAGGTTCCGGTACTTTGAAAGGCGGACGAAGGAAAGCCAACTCACAGAGGCCTTTAATTTAGTTAATATGAAACATATATTTAATTTAATTACTATATTTTTAACTAGATGTTCCCCGCAATTTCTCGTAAATCTTGTTTTTTATATCGTTCTCGTTAAGAACTCAGAGAAGGTGTAGCTTCCGATTAGTGAAAGAATTTTCAGAATCGGTTCAGAAATTCTGGCGATTAGTGCGTTTAAACAAACAAACAATCTCTTCAGCTTTACGTCGTACATACTACTTTCATTAATAGCATCCATGAAGCGGCAAAATTTACACCCATATCAGATTAACAATATCTACCACCTTAGATTTAAAAATATATGATATATACATATATAATAGGGGCCATCCATAAATTACGTCACATCTTAAGGGGGAGGGAGGGGGTCGACGAAGTGTGACATTGTGTGACAAGGGGGTGGGAGGGGTCCTAAATAATGTGACGTCACATTTCAAAATCTATTGTAGTCCAAGTCTTAAAACACGAACTTTAAACTATTACTATACGAAAACCTAAAAAACATATACAACTATATCTGTGTAAATATAAGATACCAATTGTTTTGGTGACCACTCGCTCTACTAGTATTTCGCGCCGACCACCTAGGCGCCCTTTGATTGCATTTAGCGGACCTAGCGGTGATTTGTTTCTTTGTTTCTATTTCATTTGACCACTGTCTTTCGCGGATGAAACAACGTCGTTCTTAGTTCTACTATTTTGTGATTAAATCACCTTTTTCTTCTGTCGAATAGTCTATCCAAAGGTTGCCTGGAAGAGGTTGCTTTTAGCAATAAGGCCGCCTATTGTAAATATCTTACAGAAACTTTCAACTGCAAAAACTGTATTTGGTGTACAATAAAGTATATTCTCATATAATATAGTCGAACAAATAATTAAATATTTGTGACAAATTTGAATTTTTTGATTTGAATTTGATTTGAAGATATTTTATATATTTACACTTTTTTTACGCGGGGAATGCTTTTCGCACCATACCCTTCTTGGGGACAACGAAGGGTGTGTGTGGGACTCCCAGGCAACCTATACCGACTAATCTCTGAATCACGTCGAGAAATGGATATTAATAACAATAAAACTTGGATTCGTTTTTTTATTTTGTTACTCTAGTACTGCCTTGTTGGTCTAGTGGTTAGTGTATGCGGCTGCTGATCAAGAGGTCTCGGGTTCGATTCCCGGGTCAGACCAAATATTTGTGTGATTCACAAATATTTGTTTCGGAGTCTGGGTGTTTTTCTATGTATAATATGTATGTATTTACAAAAAAAAAAAGTATGTTTATGTATTTCTATCACTTGTTTAGTACCCATAATACAAGCTCTGCTTACTTTGGGACTAGATGATGTTGTGTGTAAGATGTCCAAAATATTTATTATTAATTATTTATTATTATTATAATTTCTTTAATTAATATAATCGTATTCAGGGGTCCGTAGTTCTTGACTCGGAACCCTTATACATTCGTCAAATCCTTCCGTCCGTCCTAAACCTACCGCCCAAACGGTTGGTGTGTCTATAAAGTGCTACAATAAACATATGAAAATTATTTTTATTTGGGGTACGTCCCATTCGTAAAGTGGTTATGTTTTCTTTTTCTCGAGGCTACCAATCGTTTGGGGTATCATTGGATAGGTCTTTTAAAAATATTGCGAGGTTGTTAAAACGATTTTTCGATTTAGTTATCGGTTTGCGAGTTATTCAACTTTCAAAAGATTTTTTTTTTGTAAAAATAGGGCATCCCCCCCTCTAAAAGCTAAACAGATGGCTCGAAAAATCTGAAAAAAATCATGATAGTAGTCCATATATTAAAACTTTAAGGAAAACTATTGCGATTTTGATATATTTTTGTCAGGAGTTGTACAGGTCTAACTTGTAAAATGCACTGTCTTGGAAAACTTCCTACAAAAATTAAGAAATAATAAGTAAACATAACAATTATCTATTGGACACGATTTTAAATATACCTATCATTATTGGTGACCACAGAACCGAATTCTATGCGCAACCCGACACGCACTGAAAAATTTTTGATTTATTATTTTTTCCAATTTATATAATTAATCAATTTTTGTTTTATTAATTGTTTGATTTGATGTTAATTTTATTAAAAAATAATTTAAATGGAAATAAAACTGATTTCGGAACCTGTTTTTATTCAATGATTTCTAAATGTAAATTTGCAAATTATGTGACGTCACACTAGGGAGGGGGGGAGTCTTACAAATGTGACCAGCTGTGACAAGGGGGGGGGGGAGGGGCAAATAAATCATGAAATTCGTGTGACGTAATTTATGGATGACCCCATATGTATTATCCAGCACTATAGTTATGATTCAACATTTTGTAAATTGGCTAACACTCACATGGGAAATTTAAATTCAATTAACAGGCAACCCTGTAAACATGCCGTCAAAATGGTGGTCGAACTTTGATAAAATTTCACTGAGTTAATTTAATTATTTCTTTACAATATAGTTATTTATAGTTTACTTACCGATGACAAGTAATTTTTTTAGTTGATTTCAATCGTCCAAAGTAATTCCTGCACACTTTTATCATGCAAAACGTCATTTTTATACGCCACTCAATACGTGTTTACCGTACAATGACAGTAACGCCACTGATCGGCCGCGACGAGCTTAGTCTCTTACAGTTAAATACTATTTTTTTGGACGTTTAGACGCTCGAACTCTCTATCTAGACATGTTTATAATCAAAGAAACGGGGCCTTATGCTCTAACTTTTAAATAAACAGCGCAGTAGACACTGGCAAAAGGCACGGTGCAATTGCTAAAAAATCGCGCGCGACGATGGCGGACGAAGAATACCGAACTTAGCCGAGCATTAGAACGCAAGTATCACGTAATTATTTTACTCGCAGAAAACGTTGTAAAATTGCGTGAAAAATTATTTCTATGGGCAAAACTGAGATAATAGTCTTTGTTGTATTCGTCCGAACTTTGCAGAGAATCGAAGTAGTGCTTGATGATCTAACGTGCAGTCCATCATGCACGTACTGTGCAAACGCGCAAATTGCGACCCTCGCGGATTGTCACAAGACTAGCTACTAGTTACTAGCTAATTTCAGTGCGCGAGCGACAACGGCTTAGAGGGGCTAATTCAGAGCGAAGTTGAAGGAGCAGATGATTTTATTGAAAAGCAGTTGAATCTGTTGGTTCCAGTATGACTACTGCCATACTAACCATAATGGCATTAAGTCCGCCTCATGCAAATGTAATGCAGGAAGTGTTAATAAATAATTAAAAAATATATTTTTTTTAGTTTTATCAATCTCTTCATTTAGAAGTTACAGGAGGGGGGGGGGCGGACACACATTTTACCAATTTGGAAATGTCTTTCGCGCACTTTTCAGTATAGAAAAAAATGATATCGGCAGTGGCTCGCCGTCTTCTTCGGGTTCTCTGAAACCGGCGACGGGCTCTCGAGCACGCTGTGCGCAGCTGCTCGAGTTTCGGTGTCCACCAGTTCACAGAACTACTCCTACCCCCTGGCTGACCCGTAGCATTGACGCGTCACAGGCGTCAGTCATAATACCACGGAACCAGGCGGCTTGCGTTTCCGGGTTGGACAAGACCTGTTCTTCCTCTTCCTATTCCGCGATATATCTTTGTTCATCCGCTTGAGGGACCATCGTCGTGGAGTGCCGCTACTGCGGCGATTTGGACCTGTGTCCGGGCGGCGAACGGTCACATCAAAAACGATGTGACGGTGTTCCGATAATGTAATCACCTCCTCCGCCACCCTCCATCCAGACACATAGTCGAAAGCCAAGAGACTCGCCTATGTCAAATCGACAATCGACTCACTCTGCCACCGTACACAGGTGCTGACTGAACCCCGGTTCACAATGCCGAGGTTCAGTCCCGCCGACGACTCGACGAGTGTATCTCGCGTTGTCTAGGCGATCTCCCCACTCTGTGGAGCGGGCGTTGAAATCGCCCAAGTATCGGACGATACAGGAAAGTGCAAGGTTGCTAAGGCAACCGACTGCTTGGCAATCATCTGCTTAAGCAGGTCTTGTGCTGCGCGGCAATGGTTTATGTTGCCCTGTAAGACTTTATGGATGGACGCAAATTTTTAAGCTTCCATTGCCTCCTGTACCGGACTGATTTCCGGCTGTGTCCCTCCTGTAGCCGATGAGTGTTGACTCGTGTCAGCACGGGCTGGGGCGGTTACCGTCTGCGGCCCCCTTTTACTTTTTTCTCGGCGGAGAGCACTTCTTGCTCCCTAGCCGATGATCGATGATTCGCGGGACGGCCAAGGTCCGAACAGACCGGACATTTCGGTGTTTTCGCGGTGCATGTTCGTGTCACGTGACCTGTGTCACCGCACACGTAACATCTCGCACCCTAGTCTGTTTTGTTGGGACACTTAGCTCTCACGTGTCCCATTTCAAGGCACCGCGGTAGCACTGTAACGGGCATGTTAGCAGTGCCTCTGCCCTGGCCAAAACCCAGCCCACCTGTAACCGTTTAGCGTTCACTATTTTGCGAACAGAGGCAAGTGGACAGCGAACCCAGGCCGTGCCCAGTCGTTACGGAGATTTGACGTCGGAGATTGAACATTCCCCCGGCGCTGCTACAGCTCTGTCGACTTCAGCTTGGGTAATTGACTCCTACAGGTCCATCACCCGTATGTCTCCTGCCCTACACGGACGCGCAATAATAGCATCCGTGTCAGACAGAACATCTCGCAGGCGTGCTGCCAGTTTGTCTGCTGAAGCGGCACTTTCCTTCCCAGGGATCAGGGCGCCGGTCATAGCTGGTTTGGTGCGGAGACCACCTGTGATGCGGCATCACTGATGCCAAGATCACCCAATCTGACATTGGCCCTCGCATTTTCCATCAGCTTGGGTATTCTCGTCTCCGAGCCAGGAGGTACGGAGACTGTGACAGCCGCTGTTGTTGGAAGTCGCGGCATAACCCTTTTAATAGTCGGTGGCGTTGGGGCAGCTTCCCGTCGCCTTGACTGGGCCGTCTCTTCGTACCTGGGCACTGACCTTCTATCATCTTTTTTCGGACCTCAGCAAGAACGCGGTTCAGTATGGCCGCGAATTGGTCTCGGTCCGGTAAGCTGCTCTTTTTTGAGAATGCTGCTTTGCTGGTCTTATCCCGGGCAGTGTTTTGATGGGGTTTTGGGTCCCTGCGGCGTAGTTTTTCCACCTCCTTTCATAGGGAGGCCATTTCAGAGCTATGCGCCTTGTTCTATTTCCGTAGCCTCCCCACTGCGTCTCTCAGCCGACTCATCGGCTCTTTTATAGAGTTCCGACACTCCGGCCCCGATGGTCGTCAAAGCTGTGACGGCAGCCCTTTTGCCGCCTTTGCCTCCCTTCGTCCCTCATAAGGCCTCCTCGATCACCGAAAGGGACTCCTGGATACTAGAGTCGATATCGGCGACGGGTTGGCTCCTTAGCTCCGCCGCAACCAAGATGGATCCGGTGAGTCATCACGCTTCGTTTCGGTCCCTCTTCCACTTTAACTGCTCTGTCCACCCCTTGTGACATTTTGCCGTGCGAGTTGCTTGGGTCAGTTTTTATCTGACGTGGCCTTCGGTTTTCGCTTACGGGTTTGTGGTGACCGCGAGGGCACCCTTGTGTACGTAACTGTGCCCCCCAGTTAAGTATATATACGGTGGGCAAAACACTCCAGTGTCAGCCACTGAGACTGACGCTAGAGTACCGAGAGATACTCCGTGGCCGATTGGTTGCCGGAGTTCGGCTGTGATGACCGTCAGTGGCTCCATATGGAATCTTCGACGGTAACCCCGTCGCCTCTATAAAGTGTCGTCTTCCGACGTAACTCTCGCACCTGCTCTCTGCGTAACAGAAGGCCACGTAGAGAGGTAGCCCTTTTGCATGTAGCCTAGGCCACCTTTGCTCCTATGATTTTTATGGAGGTTTTTCCTCTTGGCCACTTTCCAAACTAGGAGAAGGCCCCCGATCCCGTACATCGATCCCGTACATCGGCGTCTGCAGGTCGGGCTGACCGGTTGCCGGTGTTCGGCGTTGACCGCTACCAGTAGTTTAGGAACAGCCGACAGCAGTCCCATCGCCCCTCTTGTAGCCCTTAGGCTGCACTCCTTTTGCCAGGGACCAGGACAGTAACTTTATGTCGCGTGTACCACCTTCCGCGTGCAACTGTTGCTCGTCGCATTGGACGCCATGGTACGGTCTTTTGAAAGGCACACTACATATACCTAATGTTTCATGTAGGTGTGTTTGAGTAGTGTGTATGACAAAACAGCCGCGGACGATCCGACCTAAGAAATTAGACTTGCCCCCCCCTTAGCTAGATGCTGGGTACGCCCATGACTAGCTGACCCGACGAACTTCGTACCGCCCAATTTTGGGGTTATAAAAATAAAAATCATAGGACTTGATCGCAGCGCCACCTAACGGGTCCAATTGTGAATCTAAACCATTCTCGAATCCACTTATAGTAGATTGGACCATAGAGAAGGACATAGGTCACTTTTTGTCGCTATAAGCGACATAGGTACTGTTCAATCGAAGGTTTATTCTTCTTATAATTTTATTGATGCTACTTTGAATAGATGGCGTTGTATTTATTGACTAAATCAAGTCTCGGGTTTTGTATGACCTTCCGAACAAATACACATATAAATTATTTATTTTGTATACATATACTCGCATCAAACGGTTGTTTTATTTCTCTTGAGTAAAAAGTGCCGCGGAAGATATCAGCCCTAACACATGCGTTTATTTAAAATAATTTGTAATTTATAATTTACATGTTAAAATTAATTTCTACATCTAAATACAAGTAGTACCGGATACATTTTAAATCCTGGTTCGTCATAATCAGGTGGCCGCTAATTGGGAAACTTACCCGGCTGTTAACAGTTCCAAGCCATTGTTTACTGTTCCTGTTAGCTGCGAAGTTTAATTTGCTTTTAGTTCCATTGTCACTGATGAAACTGTTCGGGCTTCCAACCGATAACTTACAATCGAAAATATGTAGGATACAACTTTTAATTACTTTAGATAGTGATGCATTCATTTATTTATTTTTTGGTATATGTAACACACAACGCCATTTAGACTCAAATTTACAGGATCAGAGATCCTTTGTCAGAATAACTTTGTACTGAATAAACCTCAGTGAAAAGGTTTGGAAAAAGAAGAGTAATATAGTACTAGTATTTACCCAAGAAGAAAATGCAATTGTTTAGTGCATCTTCCCAACAAAAATCTAAGTCAGTTCATAACAACAAAGGACTTTGGCCGAATTGCGAACCTCATTCTCTTTTTAAATCGATTACAAAATGGCACGAGTTTTCGGATTATCGCGGATTTGTTCCTTAAAACAAAGTAACACAGTCCTTTTAAAACATTTAATCCCACATTTCATTAGGAGCCCACGGGAATCTGGGTGAAAACCACTCGATTATAAGATCTATTCATCCTAGGTAAACCTGTGAAATCAATTAATGACCAACCGGATAATTAATTTGAAACGATCTAACACGAGGCTGAGGTCCGACGCCATATTGCCGTGTTTAATTAAAATCTTGTTGTTATAAAACAAACGTTCAAATTGATTGAGGTGTGGAGGGGTGATAACGCAATCTACGTGAACTTTAACCTCTATTCAACAATTATAATTGCCAATGATATGATGAATGATGAGAAGTGTTTAAGAGCTAATAGTACACCTACCATTAGGGCAGACACGGTCATTATACAGTGATCTGTGATCTATAATGATAAATAAATTTGAAGTTTCTGTTTGCAATTTTATTTAACAGCAACGTATATGTACATATATAAAAAAAAAACTTGTCTGTTTGTCTATCTGCCTGTCTCTCTATCTGTTTATTCCGACTGCTAATCGTGAAATGAAGTCCAAATCACGGAGGCGCTATTGGTACCATGCCAAAAATGGTGACCGATCCACTGACAGCAAATACATTGCTTACCCTCGACGATTGTTTCTAACCTACGGCAACTTGGCTATGAGAGCCCATACCCATCTCACAGTAGTCAATCAGACAAAGTTTGAACCATAGAATATTGACATGTGTAAACTTTAAAACCCCACCTTAAATTCCATATTGTTCAATTTATTTTTCACTATAATCGCCTCAATTCTCGCAAGGAATCTTGGTACGTAATCAAATAGAGAAGGAGTCCAATTTTCCGTGCGATCGCCCACCGAACGTGCACCGCACCAAGCTATCGGCCAAATTAACCTGACGAGACGCATCTACAGTGGAAGTAGAAAAAGTGCATCTTAGAATTAATAAGTAACTTTGTATTTTTTTTAATTTCATGAATATACTTTAAGTATAAGACTAAATTGATTTGCAACTAGATCAAATCGCCGAATGCCGATCTTGAATTATAAAATTGTCGACGCTTTTACAGCACTGTTTTAGTTTCTATTCCAACAATTATGATAAGTAACTAAAAAAGAAAAATAAACTTAAAAGGAACGACAGAAAAGATTAATTTCTGAACTAACGTTCCGTTTTTATTTAAATATTTTACATGATCTGTGCATGACACCATTAAGTAATAACACTTCATTGATATTTGTGATTAGGTACCAGGGCTACTCTAAAAGGTTTTAATATTTTAGATTCTTTTAATTAAATTGCACACATTCAAACTAAAATACCACTTGAGCTTATTAACTGATTTTAAAATTGTTTTTAGTCATTTTTAGTGTAAATTTGTGATTTTTTTAACTACAGAATTAACAACACTATCGGTATCTACATTGACATAACATGGTCGAGGGTGTCAAAAGCCACACATCGTCACATCCTGGTCTTAAAATATTGTAGAGGGGTTTTTCCAAATATTAGTTGAATGTTCGTACACTTTACTAAAGAGAAAGTATTTAAAGAGTTTACTAAAGAGAATATACTTTAATTCTCGATTTTACTATAAACTGACCTGTGACCTGAATAACATAATATAGTTTGGATATTTGCCGAAAATAGAGAATTGGGGAACAATTTATCTAAAGTCGGCGACCCCAAATCCGAGAACCACAACTTTTGACACTTCGATCGGTTTTACCTAAGCCTCTATAGATAAGGCACAGAAGACGTTAAACTGGGATCCCAAAATGAGCTTTATTAAAACTCTGTAAGGTGCTATTTACTGTATAATAAATACCTAGGTCTTTATTGTTTAAAACCAAAACAAGAATTGATTTATTGTCATTATTTAACGTAAGCGGTATTTGACCATTTTTATCTAACTTGGAATAAAAAAAAAAGCGGCCATGTGCGAGTCGGACTCGCCCACGAAGGGTTCCGTATCAGCAAGTATCATCACATAAAAGTTCCTGCAGTTCGTTGTAACTTTGATCGATGTTTTAATAATAGTGTTTTAATTGAAGGAAAGGTAAATTGCGGTTTACGATTTAAGTATGACGTATTAAAAAAAACTACTGATTAGATTTCGTTCAAACCATTTTTCGTTGGTAGTTTGCATGATAATGTACAACATATATTTTTTTTAGTTTTGTTAGGGCATTTAAAAAAATATACGTTTAAATTGGTATTTAACGGTATTTAATTATTATCACAAACTTAGTACATTGACACTGTTTACAACGATCGTGTTGGGTTGCGACCATAGAGTATGAACAAAGTACATGTGCATTATGGATTATAGGTACGTATAGGCACCTTCACGGCACTTCGTACATCTTAACACCTCCCCTCGAAGTCGTGAGCGAATCTAATACATTATTTTATGTCTATCATCCCTAGATTACGCAAGCATTCATGGTGTTTTGCAGTACTTAAACCCTTGGTCAGCACGTCTGCTGGCATTCTCTCTGTACATAAATACTTCAGATTTATAACACCTTTTTCACACATATCTCGAATAAAATGGTGCCTAACGTCGATATGTTTGGTCCTAGAGTGATAATTTCTTGACTGCGCAAGCTTTATAGCACTCTGACTATCATTAAACATTGTTACAATTTCGCATTCTATCCCTACATTACTCAACACATCCTGCAAATACCGTGCTTCCTTAGTGGCCTCAGAGAGTGCCATATACTCGGCCTCAGTGCTAGAGAGGGCAATTGTCTTTTGCTTTCGTGCCTCCCAACTCACTGGGCATCCAGCTAAAATAAATGCATAACCGGAGTAAGACCTACGATCAATCGTATTCGCACCCCAGTCAGCATCAACCACACTAAATAAAGGTAAGTTAGTCCTCTCATACATTAACCCATAATTAGATGTACCTTTCAGATACCTTAAAACACGTTTTGCCGCCTTCCAATGTTGAACATCATAGTTAGTATTAAACTGACTCAAATAGTTTACGGCGTAAGTAATATCAGGTCTAGTAGAAATCGATAGATACATTAACGCACCTATTAAATTTTGATACGGTAATTGTGCCATGATCTCTTTATTGACCTGTTGGGGTTTCTCTAGTTTTACAAGACTATCTATTGGAGTCGCAACAGGCTTACATTCTTTCATACCAAATCGATCTAAAACTTTATGTAAATATTGACGTTGACTTAAAAATACTCGATTTTCTTTATCTTGGCTAAACTCAATACCTAGACAAGTACCAATCTTACCTAGATCTTTCATTTCAAATGCGTTTGTTAGCTGTATTTTCACCTCATTTATCCATTCAATATCATTACAAGCCAAAATAATATCGTCAACATATATAGCAATCAACATAATTAATCCTTCTTTTTGTGAAATAAATAAACAAGGATCTTGAGGCATTGCCTCGAAACCTATACTTCTTAACTGACTAATTAACTTCTTATGCCATTGCAAGCCGGACTGACGTAAACCATACAACGACTTATTTAATAAACAGACAACATCCTCACATTCATTCATCTGTTTCTTCCACAACTTGGCTACATCTATTAGTTTCCTATCTTGTAATATTGTACCACGAGATCCAATCTTCTTTTTATTAATTACCTTATCTAGTATGTCCACCATTTGATCAGGTAATTCCATATATACTTCTTCCTCTAAAGTACCATTCAAGTAAGCAGTCACTACATCCATCTGATGGATCTCCAGACCTAACTCTGCTGATAAAGCTGCTAGTAATCTCACAGAAGACAATCTCACAACTGGGGATGAAGTCTCGTGGAAATCCTCCCCTGGCCTTTGTGAGCAACCTTTAGCAACAAGACGTTCTTTCTTACCAGTAGACTTACTTGAAAACACCAATCGGTTACCAATGACTTTACGATCACGTGGACGAGGTACAATGTCCCAGGTTTTATTTTTCATATGCGCTACATATTCATCTTCTAACGCATTCATCCAATATTTCGCTTCACTCGTCTTTTCAGCTTCCTGCCAAGACATTGGATCAGCTGTTGCTATGCCAGCTGACATTTGCACTTCAGGTTCATCAACATCTTCTGTAACAACATCTAATGTTTCTGTTTCAATCTGTTGGTTCTTATATTCTTTTCTTGGTCTTCCTACTGAACCTGATCGTATTATTCTTGGTCTTCCCTTTCCTCTCTTTGCAGGTCCTATCAATCTTTCCCATGATACTGTTGATTGTCCATTTCTGAGTAAACTTCTATCACTCGTTTCAGTCTCTTTTTCTTCCTCTTTATTTGATCCATTTCGATCATTTAAATCAATAACTATATTTTTGTCTTCTTCGACTTCATCATCTATAATCTCTTCATATTGTTTACCGAAAGCACTTTCTTTCATAAAACTTACATCTCGGGTTATAATAATCCTTTTCGTTCTAGGATCATGGATCCTATACGCTTTAGATTGTTTGTCATAGCCCATGAAAATTCCAACTTGTGAAATAGAATCAAATTTTCCTTTCTCTATTCCTTTTTCTTTATAATATACTTTTGCTCCAAATACATTCATATATTGTACAGTAGGCTTCTTGCCTTTCCACGCAGTATAAGGTATTTCACCCTTTAAAGCAGTCGTAGGACACCGATTTCTTATAAAATTAGCAGTATTTACAGCTTCAGCCCAAAAACTTGGAGGGCTTCCAGACTGCTGCATCATGCAGCGTGCCATTTCAATCAACGTCCGATTTTTCCTCTCGGCTACACCATTTTGTTGTGGTGTGTACGGTGCACTTAACCTCCTTTGAATTCCTTCTCTCTTTAGAAAGTCATCAAATTCTTTATTAATGTATTCTCTTCCATTATCTGATTGTAAATTCTTTATTTTCTTTCCTGTTAACTTTTCTACATAAGCCTTGTATTCTTTAAAAACTTCGAAAACATCACTTTTCTTAGCAATAAAATAAACTTCACACCAGCGAGATTTGTCATCGATAAAGGTGACAAAATACTTTTTCTGGCCAAATGACTGTTGCCTCATGGGGCCACACACATCTGTGTGTACTATCTCAAGCAAATCTTCTGTGCGATCTTTGTCGCCTTTAGGGAATGGTTTATATGTTTGTTTTTGACTAATACATATTTCACATTCTGTCATTTTTTCAATGTCATCAAATGTTAAACCATAAACTAAATTATTCCTCGCCATAGCTTTTAGGTCACGCTCATTAATGTGGCTCAAACGCTCATGCCATACATTTATCGGTTTCTTTATCAAATCTACGTTAAAAGAATTCTGCTTACCCATTCTTACATGGTATAAGTTACCAACACGGTCTGCTCTTATGTGGACTTTTTGGTCTTTGTCAACTACAATAGCATCATTCTTTCTGAAATGAACTTCGAATCCGTAATCAGTCATTTTTGATACTGATAAGAGACTTGTTCTTAAATCTGGCACGTAGTACACTTTCTGAATATCTACTAGGCGCTCTTCACGTCCTGTATCAACCGAAATGACAACTTTGCCCATACCGGTTATTTTTGTACTTTCATCATTAGCCAAATTTAATTCATTCTCCAGTCGCGTAAATCCTTGTATCATGTGCTTTTCATTACACATGTGTCCCGTGCATCCACTGTCAATACACCATACAGGATTTCTTTGTTCACCCATGTTAACCTCTTCGGTTGTACTCAACATCGTTGTAAAATCTTGTCGTTCAATATTACACCGTTCTGCTTGTTGTACACTCTGCTTAGTTTTATTTACAATTTTAGTTTTACATTCTCTCGCAATATGCCCTCTACGACCACAACGATAACATTCCACTTTGTTTTTATTGTTGGGAAATGTGTGATCATGTGTAATTTTCTTGTGAGACGCTTTCTGAGTGCGTTTAACGAACATTGCTCCCTGGTCTGTTGTTGTAGCCTTTCTACCTTCATAATCTTCGACAATCTTTACCTTCAACATCTCCGTAGGTGGTAAATCGTCTCGTGATTCCATCGCAGTTCGAAACATTGAAAATGAATCCGGTAGGCTATATAACAGTAAAATAGCTAATAATTCATCAATCACCACTAATCCGATTTCTTTGAGCTTCTTTACGGCATCAAAAAAATCTGCAATATGCTTACGCAGGTCGTCACCCTCCTGCATGCGCGTCAGTACAAGTTTCTTTAACAATGAAGCTTTTCGCGCGGGTCCACTTGATTGATACATTGATTTCAATTTTTCCCATACCTGCCTAGAGGTTTCCAAACCATCTAATGCTGCGAGTTCACTCGGACTAATAGCCAATAGTATGTCCGATTCTGCTTTCCCGTCCATCTTCATCCATTCTAAATATTTAGGATCGGTACAAGCCGGTTTAGGTATAGTACCTGATACGTAATCCCACAAGTCATTTTTCTTCAAAATAGCTCTCATGTGAATCTTCCACGTATCATAGTTTTCTGTAGATAACGGGTCAATTTTAATTGTAGCAGCCATGACAATATTAATATCTTATTTTTCACAAAATATCAATAATCGGCAGTTATAAAATCAAACGCGGTGAATAAGATGTAAACAACTTGGGCGAGTTCACTTTATGACGCTAGCCTTACGAAACGGGCAAGTCCATTATTTATTCTAATTATTCACCACGGTTATTACACTATATTTATTGTCTAAATGTTTCGAAATCAATTGTATATAGTTCACTGGGCCCATAACCTGTTAGGGCATTTAAAAAAATATACGTTTAAATTGGTATTTAACGGTATTTAATTATTATCACAAACTTAGTACATTGACACTGTTTACAACGATCGTGTTGGGTTGCGACCATAGAGTATGAACAAAGTACATGTGCATTATGGATTATAGGTACGTATAGGCACCTTCACGGCACTTCGTACATCTTAACAAGTTTTATCACTCTCTTATTTTAGAAGTTACAGGGGGGGACACACACATTTTTCCACTTTGGAAGTGTCTCTCGCGCAAACTATTCAGTTTAGATAAAAACTATATTAGGAACCTCAATATCATTTTTAAACACCTATCCATAGATACCCCACCCCGGATTTGATGAAAAAAATTTTTTTGAGTTTGACTTCCAAGTATGGGGACCCCCATAATGTAATGTTTTTATTCTATTTTTATGTGAAAACCTTAATGCGGTTCACAGATTATATCTACCTACCAAGTTTCAAAAGAGTAGTTCTTATGATTTCGGAAAAAAGTGGCTGTGACATACGGACGGACAGACAGACATGACGAATTTACAAGGGTTCCGTTTTTTGCCATTCGGCTACGGAACCCTAAAAAGAGTCAGAATTCGTTTTGGTTTTAATTTAATTACCTCAGTACTCCGTTATTTATGAAATCATATTTTTTAGGGTTCCGTAGTTCATGACTCGGACTCATATAGATTCGTCATGTCCGTCCGTTCGTCCTCGACCTTCCGCCCAAATGGTTGATGCTAGAAAAACGAAACTTTCTATGAATATATTATTGTCTTGTAACTACGTCGACAAAGTGCTACAATAAAATTTAGAAAAATATTTTTATTTGGTGTACCTTCCCTACTCGCAAAGTGGGGTTGGTTTTGTTTTTCTCGCGCTTAGCCCATCGCGTGGGGTATCATTGAAAAAGTATTTTAAAAATATTACGAGATTGGTTAGACCATTTTTTGATTTAGGTATCCGTTTGCGAGTTAATCAACTTTAAAGCGCATTTTTTTTAATAAATCGTCTTTTCAAAGGACGTCAATAAACTATAAAAATAAAAAGATATACGGCTTGCTCAAAAACTCTGAGATATTCATGATAGTAGTCCATATATTGAACTTTCGGCCTGGCCACGAGTTTTGGTCTTAGCGAAAAGCGGAGCGGCGTCGGTGAGCGGTGCGTTTTGCACGCCACGAACCCTAGTAGCGAATAGTTGCAGCGGCGACGGTGGACGTATTTAGGTAGTCGAAACGTGTTAAAAATCATGGCGTTATAAAAATTATCCCCTGTCTGTTTAGAAACAATTTTTTTTTTTTAAATATGATAGAATGAGTGCACGAACTAAATAAAGATCGGTATTTAGATGGTGGATTTAGTGACCTATACGAAGGTCCTACCTATAAGAAGTAACTGATGTTTCCAAGTGTTTTGCTAAGTAGGTACTTACAGAGAGAAAAAACTTTAAAAACTTGTCAACTACTTACATTGCGTATAAGACATACTAGTAGTTTCGTGTGTAGTTATATCTACAGACAAAACTACTGATATGTAAACTGTTTTACTAATTAGGTACCTACTGACAGAGAAAAAAATTAACTTTTAAAACTTGTCAACTATCCACCTACATTACGTAAACATACCAGTAGTTTTGTCAACATATCAGTGGCTTAGTTTGGTAGGTACCTAGGTTCTATGTTTTTGTGTTATCAATTTAAATTAAACGTAAGTACCATTATATTCCGGAAAACATTGTTTAATTTCTTCCCACAACCTTTTTATATTTATGTTGGGGATATTTTGACATCCATATAGGCGGTCTATTTAAATTTCTGTTATAAAAGCCTCGGTATCCATTACCGCCATAAAATCGTCTAAAATTTTTTGTTTTTATTTAACGCCGCTGAGTCCGTCACTCCTGCACCGCTGTCCACGCCGATCTGTTTCGTGGCGTCGCACATACGAACTTGTGCCTTTGTTCCCGCCGCTCTCCATACCGCTCGCCGCTGTAGCAATTCGCTCGGCAAAAACCGCTAGCTTTTTCGCTATGAGCGGCGACTCGTGGCGTGCCTCGTACATTTCTATACTTTTGATATGACCGCTCGGCGTTTCGCTTTTCGCTGCCGCTCACAGCGGAAAGGTCGTGAATGGGCCGTAAAGGAAATTATAGGGTTTTGATAACTTTTTTATTTCAGGAAGTAATAGGGTCTAACTTGTAAAATGCACTAACTTAGAAAACTTCGTACAAAAATAAATAAATAAAAAGTAAACAACAATTATCTATTGGACACGATTTTAAATCGATCTACCATTATGGGTGACAACGGAACCCTATTCTATGCGTACACTGACACATGGTCAATTTTATTTTAGGTTCTCCCGTTTATCATTTAAATTTGAAAAAAAAAACACCCAGCCAACAAAAATTAAAACCAATTATAACGTCCTCATAATGCAGTCGCTTTTCAAATTACGCGAAACTTTTTAAAGTTAATTTTTAAAATACTTTTTTCCTATATTAAAAAAATGGGCTCATTGTAGAAGGTTTTCAATAGTCGTATGCGGTAAACGGATTGTAATGTCTAGTTAGAAGGAATCAAATCTAGATGTAGGTGATCTAGGTGGGTTCGAGCCGATCACTATAATTGAACCGTTAGGCTTTCCAAAGACAATTTTTCGCTTTTTAGTTTTTAATTATGGCTACACCGAGTTTATAATTCCAAAAGCGGAATGCTTTTATCAGCAGCTCCTATTTTGTCTCATCTTCTGGTATTTTAGATAAATAGATAAAATCTAATATTTTTTTTGTAAACCATTTTTAGAGCTCTCTACCCAAAGGGTAACTGAACTCTAAAAATGGTTGTCGTCTGACCGTCTATAACCAAGGTGTATCTCACGAACCGTGATTGATAGACAATGAAAATTTTTGCAAATGATGTATTTCTGTTGCAGCTGAAACAACATAATACCAAAAAAATACATAGAATAAAATTTAAGGGGGCTCACAAACGTGATTGTTGTGTCGTTTTTATAGATAACGGTACCATTAGGTATTTTTGTAGGTAACCATTCGTGTGGGAGTATGACTTTTCAAAATACCGAATTTTACGTAGTAGTAGTAGTCAAAGATGTTTTCAGAAATATAAACTACTAGCTTTCGCTCGCGTTTTCGTTTTTCGTTATCGCGGTAAAAAGTAGCCTATGTCCTTTCCCAAGTTCAGTTCTATCTTCATACTAAATTTCATCATAATCGGTTCAGTGGTTTAGGCGTGAAAGCGTAACAGACAGACAGGTTTACTTTCGCATTTATAATATTATTAGGGATTATACATCTAGAATCACCCAATGAATGACAAACACACTTTAATGGTTTAAATTTTAAATTTCATTTAAGTTATGGTTAACTTAAATGAAATTTCTGGTTCAAACACCCACTCGATT
This sequence comes from Phragmatobia fuliginosa, assembly GCA_932526445.1. Lineage (NCBI taxonomy): Eukaryota > Metazoa > Arthropoda > Insecta > Lepidoptera > Erebidae > Phragmatobia > Phragmatobia fuliginosa. The sequence continues at coordinate 21,099,761 of OW052061.1, forward strand.
ATTATAAAAGAATTAAAAACTTTTTAAAATTCTTTTGCAAAATACTTTTGCTGGCCTTAATCTTTTTTCTTATCAACTCGCAGCAACGACCTGATGTTATAATGGGCACCAAGAAACCATATGAATCTTCTTTAATTTACTTTAAATTTTATTTAAATAATGTAGCTGAGCCCTGCGTTGTTGTGCTGTACCGGTAAAAAAAAATACCTTAAGTTACTCCTTATATCATCAGCTATCTTTCAGTGTTAGTCCCGTCAAAATCTGTCGCGCCGTTTCAGTAGTTAGCTGGAACAAACTAGACAATTTTTAATTATTTTTTTTTGTTGTAAGTACCGTATATTCTTTCATATGCATTTAGAGAAAGGCTGTTAATATGTATCTAATTACAAACAGAAGCTTTATTTTCATCTATTTCTATGATATTATTTGAAAGACAGACAAATCTAGTTCACTTCTCACCTAAAGAAAACATAACAGGTATTTTTTCAGTAGAAAGTATTTAATGCGTGTTACCTACGTTCATCTCAAATAAAAAAAAATCTAGACGTTTTATATCAGTAACTAACATTACAAATACACACTCATTAGATACATTCATTTATAATTTATAAAAATTAAAATATTGTCTATGTACCGAACTTATTTCATTAGTTTCAAACCACAGATTTAAAAACAGAACTAATACGAAATACACGTTCCATTATTGAATGAAGCTTGTCTAAAGACAAGACGCTATTGTTCTACAAATCCGTCGCAGCGAGGAGGTAGGTAATACATCAAAATGGTGGCAGAACTCGCGGGTTCTAATCAGAACAGATAATGAATCCGTGCTACAACGAGGTGTGATGTAATTTGTCACTGCTGAGTACTAGTACAACATTTATGATCATGTTTTAGATAGCTTGGTATTATTCTTGAAAAAGATACCTAATATGGTTGTAATAAATGGCCTAGAAGATAGTGATCTATTTAATCGATTTAAATACAAATCAATAAAATTAAAGAGTATAGACTCTTTATTAAATATAATATAAATATTTATCAAATTACATACAGATGTAATTTTTTTTTAATAAATGCATGTAAAAGTAAATACATTATTAAATTACAACAAAAATACAATTTTTAAAATTTTGTCTATCTCTTCGTCTGTATGTCTGTCTGTTTGTTCCAGCTAATCTCTGCAACGCGGCTAGATTGATTTTGAAGGAGTTTCACCTACCCTACTAGGCCAACTTTGCCCCGCGAAATTACTCGCGGGTTGAGTAACAAGAAACGCAAGTAACACCGCGGCTCCCCGATAGTAAGCGTTCATTTAGAAAGCTACTAGGTATATCACGTAGACAACCCCAAAATTTCCGTATTCAACCTATTAATAATAATATTGGAAACGTGTCGGGCTTCACGAAATGAATACCATCGGGGCCAGGCCAGGCCGCCGAATTGAAATCTCATACAGCGAACCTTTATTAGGCAATAGCGAACGATCGTTGTCGACTCCACTCCAGAGGTGGTTTACTGACAATCCATACACGATAGGGCTGTCACACGAAATATTTCATTCAATGTAGTTAGATATTTTCGTAAAACATAAAACAAACGAAACTTTCTTGATCTTAATTTAATAAGAAAAGAAATGTAAAAGAAAAAGATGCCCTTGATAACAACAAATGATTTTTAGACCCCCCCTCGTCAACCACTTATTAGATATGAAACAAAGAATGATGTTAAATAATTTCATCATCTAAAACTTGCATTTCTAATTAAAGCAAGTGTTTAGTATACATACATACGAAATATATTTTAACTGGAGGAGAACGATGAACATCAGTTGAATGGAAAGAAGAACTCTTTAAAGAAGTAGTACAGATGGTAAATGATGAATTGATGAGAGACAGTTGTTGAACGCTATTGAAAACAGAAGAGGCAAAATGATCTGCCACTTGATAAGACACAACAGTTTCTTCAAAATATTACTGGAAACGAACATTGAAGGAAAGAGAAAACGGGGATGGCCCAGACTGATATATGTGCATACAGCAAGACAAAGATAAAGTGGGAGTCGTGACTTATTCAGAAGTTAAACAGATGGCAGGAAACCAAGAGGATTTGCGATTGCTCCACGAACAAGGGTCTTGCTGTTAAATTGAGAGAGAGAGAGAGAGAATTCAGAAAAAAGAATAGGTTCTCAATTTGAAGGTTGTAATTTGTTACTTCAGCTCCATACCAACTCTATCATGTATAAACCATCTTTTATTCATTTTATAAAGACTAAGTAAAGTTATCGTTTGTAAAGTATGTGTCGTCTGAATGTTAGTGGCAGAGTCAGATGCGCCGGGGTTCCAGGAACTTCCTTTCGACGGTATACCTGGTTCCTCGACTCATAGTATCCGAGACGGCGTGCGATTTTAGTCGGTTCGAGTCCGGCATAGCATTCGTGGGGATTTGCGCACGGAAAAAAAATGAAAAGTGACAGAGTCAGGTATGCACTGATCAGAGAACATTGCGGATTGAAAGAATATGTAGTAACAAGGATTGAAAATTAAAAAGATTGGTTTGGCCGCTTAGATAGGATGGATGATAAAAGATTAAAGAAAGAATTTTTAGAGCAATGTGTGTAGAAGTATCGGAAGAGATCGTCCACGATGAACATTAATAGATCAAATTGGTATTGTTCTGAAAAAGGGTCACGTGACAAGAACCAGGAACCGATGAGTATGCATGAATCTGGGTGAAGAGTTGTGTCAGGACAGTAGTAAGTGGAGATAAACTGCCGCTGCCTATCCCTCTGGGAAATAAGCGTGACTATACGTGACGTGTGACATAGTTACCACCCTTCTGACGCAGTCGGTAATTATAATATGTATTTCCAAACAACGCGAGTAAAAGTCATTCACTATGAGTGACTTTTACTAGACCTAGTTTAACAAGAAAAGTGAGCACAGACATTTTATTAAAAGAATTTTAAAAATAATATTAAAAGAATAATATTAAAAGAATTTATTAGGTAGTAGAGCCACGCTGATTTCAGCACGAATGGGCCGGCTCGACCCGGCCAGTACTACCCTCACACAGAAGACCATCCTAATAATGACAGCATTCTTGCTGTCGTATTTCGTTGGTGAGTGTGAGACCGGAGGCCCAATCATTCTGCATCATTCTCCCGCCCTTCGAAGGCCGGGAGAATGATGCAGAATAATCAAACCAGGCTGCCATGGTAAGGGTCACCATGCTACATTGTCTACCCTCACAATAAGCATGGTGACCCCTACTCCTGGATTCTACTCATGCTTTCCATCAGGCAGAGTAGAGTCACTTTGGCAGGCTTAAATATATATAAAAAAAAAAAAAAAAAAAGAAGATAGCTCAACAAACTACGTTACGAACTAACCTTATACAGTATAAGCTCATGTACAGTATCTGATGCCGACCAACTGCCATTACGGGTCAATCATTACGTTTATTCCGCCAACAAATTACCCACAAATGCATCGTTCCTGTTTCCACGAGATTACATCGGTCGTAATGAGCCGAACTCGATCACAATCTTGTAACTCCGCTGGAGATTCAACATGGTTTACTAAACCGATAGGAAGAATTATGAACATGCTGGATATTTCAGTAAGAACTTGTGTGAGTAACAAATATCTATTAAAAATTGGTCAATTGCATAAGGCCGTTTATTTAAATCGTGTCCAATAAATTGTTATGTTTACGTATTATATGGTTGTATTTTTATTAAGTTTTCCAAGTAAGCGTATTTTACTAGTTAGGTTTCTATAACTCCTAAACTAACAAAGTTTTTTGAGCTATCCGTTAAGATTTTTAAGGGGGGGGGACGCCCTGTTTTAATAAAAAATGCGCTTTAAAGTTGAATAACTCGTGGATTGTAGCGTTCGTAACAAATGGATACCTAAATCGAAAAATTGTCTTAGCAACCTCTCAAGGTTTATAAAATACCTATCTAATGATACCCCACACGACGGGTTAGAGGCGAGGCGCTATTTATTGCTATTATGTTTTTCGTTGCATATTTTCACTGTTCTTCAATGAGTGGGTTACCGGAGCTTAAACTCCCTCCTCCCTAATCTGGATGAGATTGGGGGTTACTCTTGAATTGCTTTTTTTAAGGGATTTAGGGACCGGGGATCATGGTGAGGGGGAACGTGAGTACTAGGTTTTGACCAATTGGCCCAGGAATAAAGAGCCAAACCGTTTAGCTGGCGAGCGTTCTAAAACTGTGACTGCCAAGGTCAGCACGTGTTGTGGTGTAGAGGAAAAGAGAAGTTGGGATCCGTCTGAAGAGGTCATCAAAACACCCTTTGATACTTTGAGTTCATTACAATTTTTATTACTGAACAAAGTAATCATTTATTTTTGACAACCCTAATCCGTACTTCAACCAAACTCGTTAAGTCTAGTATATTACTAACGACGACGAGTAGAGTCGAAGGATCGCGTCTCGTAACGCGGCAGACCTGACACCTGTCCAATTTGCGTCAAGACATCATCCACGTGCATCCAATGTCGTTCCATTAACTGTAATGACGCAAGAATTGGCGGGAACGAAATTAAATTGTTGAATTTGAAGAGCAAACTTCCATTTCTAAATTCAACTGCTTACCTGAAGGGCTGTAAAAGTAATGAGAAAATTTCTACACGTACATATGTGTTACTATTATGTTCTTACATTTCTCGTTATTTCAGATATTATATAGTATGAATACTATATTGCGGATGGCGTTATCAGTGCCTTTCAAATTTTAATTACTGCTTTTAATGCATTCTTACAGTTATCGCATATTATGATGTGTATAATCTCACCAACATCTGTCGCCGAACTCCAGCACCACGCACGCTTATCTGTCAAGATAAATAGCGAGTTCTTCCCTAGCATAGCTAGCATGCGGTTACAAACTTTCATCCCGTTTCACGTAATCACTTCCACAAAATGGCAGAAAGCGAGGAAAAAAAAAGTTCTTCAGTAAATGAAATAAAGTTAGTCAATTCTGTTAATAATTCTAATACTTACAATACAACTGTCTAGAACGAGTCTGGTGAAGAGTTCAGCGCAGGTCAATCGTAACTTAAACTTTAGTAATATTATAAATCTTTACTAAAATATTATAAAGCTGAAGAGTTTGTTTATTTGGTACCACTAGTCGGATTTAACGTTTTTAGGGTTCTGAAGTTGACTCGGAACCCTTAAAGTTTCATCAAGTCCGTCCGTTCTCGGCTTACCGTTCAAACGGTTAGTGCTGGAAAGTCCGCGACAGCATATGTCTATATTTTAAAGTCAGCTTCCTATTATCAATTTTTAGCTCAAAAGGTTAAAAAATTAGCTCACGCTGTATAAGATCCATCACACTACGGGCACTATGAAACGGTGGGACAGCTAGTGTGAAATAAACTCGCAATAGGTCCTATGAAGAATAAAGTGCCTAATAAGAACAATAATAATTTTAGAAATTTAACGTTAGAAATTAGAACTAACTACAGGTGAGTGACGGCCTTATCGCTCGTATGCAATCTCTTGCATAGTCCGGTCAAATTAGACCAAAAAGTAAATGTAAAGCTACCTAAATTCCCACCAAGCTGAAAATCAGTCAGAATGTTTAAAACATGATTAAAAATAAAATTTGAAAGTTCCCCATCTTTTCCCCTGTATGAAGAAAAAAATATTCAAGGTCAAAGGTCAAATAAAGAGTTTCTTGCGATTTTCAGCAAAACGGTAAGTTTTATCATAAAAATACTTCAGATAAAAATTGTAGATCATAATATTATCTACAATACAATAAACATAGGATAGGATACAATACAAAAGAATAAACATAGGAGAAAAGCCGACCCGGGAATCGAACCCTATACCCCTTGATCAGTAGCCGTATACACTAACCACTAGACCAACAAGGCAGTCAAATGAATATCTACACGATTCTGAAGGAAAATAAAGCTAAAGTAATGGACATAAATAACTGTCCTTGGGTTAAAAATTACTTTCAGGCAATTTGTCAGGAAAAAAGTGTCCCGTGTGAAACAAATTGGTCAACCTTTTTTAGTAAAGGAACTTTCTAATGTGTTATCCTTGTGTAATACACAAAATTAGTGAGTTAAAGGAGGATTTATTGACATCTAACATAATAAGGTTAGTTTACAGTAAGTTGTAAATTACGTGGACCCAAGCTACGATTTTTGTTTGGCCATAAATAAAGCATAATAGCTCATCACGAAGAAATCTGCTGACCGCTAAACTTTGCACATTAATCTATTAGATTAATATACGAAGTTTATTGTGGAAAATGACAAACACAGGACACATTTCGCCATAGCATGTATATTATTATATTGGCTTGGTACAGTTGAGTATAGATGAGGAGTAAGTTATTATTACTGAACTCAAGCTACGTTTTTTCTGGATGGTTTTTAGTTCTAGAAACTTCTGCCGGGCACCGCTGTACGACGACATCTGGAAATATCGCAATAATTACCTTCGTATACCGGCAAAGGTTATTTTTTTAATTAATCATATTAGTTCCGAGGTTGTCTAATATATTAATATTCATAAATAAAGAAATCATGCTGTACATCTAAAGATCCGAGATCTGTATTAGTTTTACTTAAACTTCTCTATATGGCGACATTGATAAAATACTAGATATATAGAGTAAATCTAAGCCTGGATCAAAATCCAGTATTCCCAAAGCACTGCAGATATTCTAAAAGATTTTATGATCCTGCAAAATCCACGAGTTCCAACGGGTCCACCAATATTTTTATGGCGGAAGGTGGGCTGAGGTACAATATTTCAATTGCTCAGTGGACCGACAGAGTTTATAGGCCGGCGTAGAGTGACATCGTAATACCAACAAACATTACCCTTTTAAATTGAATTTCGTGCAATTTATCAGACCCACTTCGATAAAATACGATCCGAGCCCCTCAAACGGTTTAATTTGACAAAAGTACATGTTCTGAGTGTCACTTTGTAAACGACGTTTAGAGGCGGGAAAGCGTACCTATTTACCTCGTTAGTACATGATTAAAAAGCGTATTGACTGGTGGGAAATTCATGTAGTTATATGTGCAACCTGAGCATATCATAAAATCGATCTATTTTTATCAATATTTTTCAATGTATGAAGCTGTTCTCTCTCTGCACTCTTCTCTAGAGCTACTAGGGCTACTAGCAGATTTTCAAACTACTTTTACCAATAGAAAGACAAAATATTAGTGAGGGTCATGGGCTTCTACGGATTAGCTTTTGCCCGGGGCACGACAACACGTTTACAATTCTGGTAGACATTCTTATGTGGCACTGAATAGATAATAATAAAAAAACAGAATTCAGTCAGTACCTAGATGGGTGACCGTTTGTGTCATGACATGACATTAACACATGAGCTTAAGATACATATGAGCGTTTTCGTGACGGTTGTTATCAAAGGATATCAGTTGAAGGCCTTCCGGCGGCTTAAAAACATCCAACGGCAAGATTGCCACAACATGTCTTGCCAGTCCCCAACTCGCACTCGGTTAGGGTGGAGACGTACGGCCTCGCCCCACTCCTGAGAGGAGACCCGAGCCCAGCAGTGGGACCTTATGGGTTTAGGTCTCTATATCTATACAAATATACTAGTTGACCCAGCGAACTTCGTACCGCCCAACTTTAAAATTCCAGAACTTGATCGCAGCGCCACCTACCGGGTCCAATTGCGAATCTAAACCATTCCCAGATCCCCTTGAACACACACAAAAAAAATCATCAAAATCGGTCCAGTCGTTTGAGAGAAGTTCAGTGACATACACACTCACAGAAGAATTATATATATAAAGATTTATGACCGCCATAAAGCTAGTAAAGTCATTAATTTCTATGTGTTACGTTGTTATAATGTGTATGTATTTTTTGATATTACCTTTGTATTATTTATCACATTTTTAGAATATACTCACAAGTACTGTAGCTTTCTAATAATTTAATACAAAGAATCTACGAACTCACAAACTATCCCGCTTTATAATATTAATAAAGGCAAATACAAATGAGACCGTAATTGTATTGAGTAACTTTAAAAAAAATTAGAAATGTTTTTTTTTTATTTATAGCCTAAATTTTAAGATTCGACTTTAAAAATAAATAAATCCTAAATGTATGTGTATTCATTAATCTCAGACAGTACCAATTCACTTAGATTAATTTTTCAGTTTTCAGGTAGTGTATATAACTGCTGTGCTTGAGGTCTCGGGTTCAATCCTAGGTCGGACCAAATGTTTGTATGATCCACAAATATTTGTTTCGGACTTTGAATGTTCTTGAAGTTGGTAGAACTTTATCAGTCAATCTAGCTTTATTTATTTAATTAAAGCTATTTAATTTTAGTTACTATTAAATTATATGATTATAATTTTAATTATTACATTGAATTATATCATTATAATTTAATTATCTCTGACATTGATAATTTAATTTGCGAATTTTTTCACGCGCATGCCAAATATCAAAATAATAAGCCTTTTTATGGTTCCGTAGCCAAATGGTAAAAAACGGAACCCTTATAGATTCGTCATGTCTGTCTGTCTGTCCGTCCGTATGTCACAGCCACCTTTTTCGAAACTATAAGAACTATACTGTTGAAACTAGGTAAGTAAATGTATTCTGTGAACCGCATTAAGATTTTTTTTTGTTTACGGGCTGGAACATCCTCATGGATGTCTTTCACCCATTGGGAGGAGAGCGAAGGCGTCTGTCGGACTTCTACCGACTAAAAACCACCCCGGTATTCCTCTGCTTGCCAATAGTCGGGGGAACGAGATTCGCAGTTGCATTCTTCCGCCACCCCCGACAGGCATTGATCCATCTCACCCAAGACGGATCCCGTCTCCGTTGCAACCGTCACTCCATGGACAACCTCTCGGGCCTGTGTCTGTTCAGATGACGATTTGCCCAAAATCGTCACCTGCAGGCCTCTTGCTAAGGTGGCCGAAGATCATTTAATGCCCTCCGGCGCCCGGTGCGCCTCCGCCGGGCAGGGGGAGCAGCAGCATTGCGTTCCCATTCCCTTTCCCGTCCCGCCGCTTCCTTTGAGGACATCACCTCCTCGCAGAAGGAAGCGACAGCGCTCTATGCACTTTCGCTACGGACCATGGACAGAACGATAGTCGGAAGCGAAACCCCATCCGCAGATCCGATTACACTTATCACTAAGCTGGTTGGCCCAAGCTGGGCATTCCACCAGCGTGTGAAGTGGCGTGTCATCAGGGCAGTCATCACAGTGATGACACCGTGACGTTGGTTCCCGACCGATCCGATACAGGTACTTTCCAAAGCAACCGTGTCAGGAAAGCACCTGCTTTATTCGGTACGTGAGAGCTCCATGTCTTCTCTCCAGCCATTGTTTTAGAACGGGTCTTACCACCGCTATGGTGTCATGTCCTGCACTTGGCCTCGTGAGCCGCTGCTCCTAAAATAATAAGCCTATAACAATGAGTAGATATTGTTATTTTTAAGCAATGGCTGGCATGAATCCATAAATCGACTATAAAAGATAAAAACATTATTTAAACACCAAAATAGATTTATTTATAAACAGCCTCTCATCACAAATTACATTGTAAGAAGATAGAAATAATTACCATAACATACTTTAGTAGTTTTTCGAAAAGAGTAATGTGATACCTCTAAATTTTTTCTTAACACACTGAAGAAAAAACCAGACACAATTATGTTTAAGGAAACCATTCGTTCTACATCAATGGTTTTTGTACACAGTTTAATGACAGAAAACCCGCGTGTTCAACTTATCAACATAACACTTTCAGTCCAAATCTTTTCCACCAACTCCTCGTCATCTGCTTTCTTTGAGTGTTCAGCCACCTTACATTCCATAAAATATTTCCCACTTATGTTATTAACGTCTTCAGAAACAGCTAAATATATAGTTGTCTGAGCACCTTCTTCGGGAGTTTTTAAATTAAAAACGTCCATCAAAAAATACAAATATTTAGACGTGAAAGGGTCGAGACCTTTAAAAATATCAGTTTTCACAATTCCAGGATGAAGACAATTTACGGTCACATTTCCGGGTAATCTCTTCGCCAAAGCCTTTGTCCATAAAATAGCACACAATTTGCTATTAGCATATTTAAGGAAAAAGTAAGTATTTAACCCGTTCAGATGACTGGGTGTCACTAGACCATAAATATGAAGAATTGAGGATAAAATGATTATCCTACCATTTGGAGATGCCTTTATCTTATCAAAGAGTAAATTTGTGAGAAGGAATGGTCCCAGATGGTTCACTTGTAACACCAAATCGTTACCGTCTTCAGTAACTATGGATTCAATAGTTCCAAGTCCCGCGTTGTTGATCAAAATGTCCAATCGATCGTGCGTCTGATTGAATTCTTCAGCAAACTTTCGAACACTGCTGAACTTAGAGAAGTCTAAGTATTTGTATTCGATGTTGGTGTTGCCCGTCGTTTTAATAATATCAGCAACCGCGTCTGCTGATTTTTGCGCATCACGAGAAGCGATGATGACTTTTGCACCTCTCGAAGCGAGATCTCGAGCAGTTTCAAGACCGATGCCCTGATTTCCACCAGTCACCAGCACAGTTTTTCCATCAAGTGTCACTTTTGAGTTGCAGATGCCTTTGACAGGTTCGAGTCTTAATTTTATATAAATCGCTAGCGCTGTTATAGACAAGACGTAAAACACTAAACATGATATTAGTATCGTAAACAAAAGATTCAGTACCGCGAGAATCATGTTTGTGCGGACAGCTTCACCTCGCCGACTAGTCTACTGCGTCTGACTAATACGTCTGCAAGTTTAAAATCAAAGCAAAGTACAGTCGTAACTAAATAAACATTAAACACTCTGGTTTAGGGAGCCTTGGTGAGCAACTGTTAACACACAATAGTTTTTTAAGCGATTTATGCATAAATATTTCAATAAGGATATCTCGTATTTAGGGTCATGAAATGTACACAAAAAAAGTCGCGTGGCACTCGGGGACTGCCGCGGCAAATCTATTGCATAGCATTTTTATCTACTTAAGCAACTTATTTATTTACTTATTTTTGATTTATATAGTATTTTTTTTCTTTGATATTAATTCAAGTTTACAACAAAACAATATACACTGTCTTTTTACTAACATACATTGCAACAATATTATTGCCAAACAATATAATCATCCTATTAACCGAAAGACAATTAGTGCAGTCATTGAAGCATTATTCCTCCGATTTTTTTTACTGTGAACCGAATTGCATACAATTTTGGAATTAGGTTCATCTTACCCTTAACTTCAAAAGTGAAAATGATTTGAACTCCGCAACCACCCTGGTGGGGGGTTGCCACCCCATCTCGGGGGTGATTTTTTTTTTTTCGAAATAAGCTCGGATATCGATAGAAGGCCTAATTTTAAGCAAAAAATCATCTCAATCAAAGTTTTTCAAAAAATGCAATACTTTTCAAGTTATTGGCAATTGAAAATTCGCAATTTTTTTACGTTTTTCTTCGGTTTTTTGCAAATATCTCCAAAAAAATACGTTCTATCGAAAATTTAAAAAGAACAATATAGTAGCAGGTAAAACAATGAACAATTTGGTTTTTTAAAAAGTATTCTAAGTGCAATATTAAGCTATTAAAGATCAAAGCCGTTTTTTATTTTGTCTGAAATTTAATCGATGTGGTCAATGCCATCTAGCGGCGTGCAGATGCATTTTATGCATTCTAATACAAAAGGGTTTTGTTGTGCTTGAAATAAGCTTTGAAATGAGCACTATTAAAAGTCTTTTGCACGTAAAATAAGTGAGCTGTATTGCAAACAAGGGGAGCATCTAATGTTGTTTCTTTTAAATCAAAAGGTTTCATAAGTGCCATTTCCACCAAAATTAAAATTAATCATATTCCGCTTAGAATTAACTTTATTATGAAGAGTTTGATAGATAGTATTAGTTTGGCTGCTTCAGGACACATATTTTTTTAAAAAGTCACGATTAAAAAAAAACAAAATTTCAAATTCATTAAAAACCCACTTTTTTTCCTAATATCTCAAAAATGACGACAGATACGTATAAAAGTGTACGGATTAAAAATTTAGGTATTTTTCTGACAAACAATTTGTTTTTTTTTTGTTTTTTCTGTCAAACAAAAATTGACGGAGATATGATTGTTTAAAGAGCGCGTGGCAGCGCAATCACAGCCTCTCTTAAGCCCTTTAACCCTTCACCGTTTTAGAAAAAGGTTTTTTACTATATATTGCAATAAAGGATGTTGTAGCTCTCTTAATTACCTTTACCATGGTTTTTTATAAATTGTGATAGCATGAAAATTGAAGGAGTTATGGTCCTAAAACTTTTGGAACGAAGCCAAGATATGAGAAGTAAGGCAGAGATATTTTTGAATAATATATCTGAACTCGAAGATATTTTAGAGGCAGGTAGATATTGCATGGTATGTTTTTATGGACTTGCTAAAGATACACAATAAAATAAGCTGAGTCGAGTAGAAAGCTTATCAGAATATCTCGAAAAGATGCGCTATGAAAGTTTTCTCAAAGCTGCTACGAAAAACACTGCCGTAAAATTAGCACCGTTAGTGCCATAAATGAGCATACTAAGAGGGTTTATCTTCAAACCCAGATTTGGCTTGGCAACAAAAACATTAGGTCCTTAGACCAGACGGGTGCCCCATAGAGGACCATGTATCGCACGTCGCCCACGTAGAGGCAGCGAACTTCTTCCCTTGGTCCCCCGAGATTCGGCAGCAGACGATGTAACGCCCCTGCTACCCCTCGAACCCGGCGGACTAATCGCCCGAAATGCTCTTCGAAGCTCCACCGATTGTCTAGGATGAGGTAGGTCCTAGATCTTAGGTACTTCATGTACTGGCCTACCCGGACTTCAGTGTCACCTACTCGGAGGTGCGAGCTGGGTGGTTCCTGGCGCTTACGTAGGCCATGGAACCAAATCGCCTCAGTTTTCTGAGGCGCCACCCTTAGGCCCAGCTCACGAATATTTTCCACAAGTCACTCCCTGCTCAACGAGCAGAAGCACTTCTTCGAAGCGTGACCTTCTGGCCAGTATTAGGGTATCATCCGCATAGCAGAAGACACCACCACTTAGGCCCTGGATAAGACGAAGGCCCTTTTGTTCCATGGGCCCCGTCGTACGCCGCTACCCGGCGTCTCCAACGTGGTCAACTCGGTAATTTTACTGGTCCGGGCCTTGACGGTAGGTGTCTCTTCGACGGTGCACCGGTGTGGGCGGAGGCTCTGACTGCCTAAAATAGGGCATGCCTCTGGTGACCCCAGAGAATATTGGCGGTTAGAGCCATACACGGTTACCGCGGTCTCAACCTACTGCGAAGAAATCATTTATGCCATGATCATGCTGCCCTGAGTGTGGCCGCAAATGAACGGAACAGGTTTTTCCCTACACCCGCTTCAGTGGCCTTCAGGCTTCAGAGGAGGCGACGTCCACGTGTGCCGCCCGTCGCCATGGAGAGAAAAGCAATTGATGGCGCCCGCTTCAGTGAGAGGTGGCACTGGGAAGGGTTCAGAGGGTGTAATAACAGGTTCCTTGGACCCTGCTATTTCAGGTGCACAGTGGCACGCCAAGTGGTTATTTTTTTGGTTCATTTTGCCGCCCCCCTAATTCTGCCGCCCCAAGCTTCAACTTTTTCAGCTTCTATGTTAATCCGGCCCTGAAGCCACCACAACCACAGCTGTCGCATACGCTCCCACAGCGCCACCTAGGCAAACATACTACAAGTCAATTACCTACGTAAAGGTTTACCTCTAACCTTCGATGCCTCTAACAACAATACAACTCTTAAACATACAAATCATTACCTTAAAAAAAGCTACATCAAAAATTACATGTAAACAGGTACCTAATAGAAATTACTTTTAAAGCCACAATCGGGCGACTCCACTGGATAGCACTACGGAACTTTGTGCAGAACTTCACGCCAACTTCCAGTAATGCGATTAAAAGTCGAGTTGGTCCGCGACAGCGCGACAATAGATGTTACTTTAACGTTGTTTGTCTTGCGACATCCCGAGACGCCAACATTGACGCCGACCGTTATAATGTCCAAGTTTTCAGCGCTGTTTTTCCACAATGATTAATTAGAATCGTGTTCAGGAAATGTTACTGGCCGATTTCCAGAAGGTTTCCGTGTTCTAAGACATTTACCGTAATATAAACGTAGGGCTTATGTACGATTGTAGAATAGAATAAAATAGATAATTCTTTATTTGCACACTATTTTACTGAGTTACAATAGACTACATAAAATTACAGATATGTAGTGTACAAAGGGATTGATGCCAGATGCCTGGAAGAGCCAAAGGCAATCTCTTCCAGGCAACCTTAGTAACAATGTTAGTATTATTAACCGGCTATTTAACCGACTGCGTCAGAAGGAGGGTAATGGTTTTCGAGCGTATGTATTGTATGTATGTATGTCTATTTCTTTGGCACGCCCAACAGCCCAAACTGCTAGATGGATTTTGACACAATTCTAACAAATTCAACGTGAGGTGTCGTTGACTTTGTTAGAATTGTGTCAATATTGATAGTGACATAGGCTATATACATTTTCCTTTACTATAATTATTTGCCCGTAGGTAACTAAGTACTTGTTTTTCTCTTTTCAGTTTATTACTTTTAAGCAGTCATGGTTTTTGCTTCTATGATTTTATTATGAACATCATTGTATAGTGTTTCTACTTAAGACGTAAGATGCGGTTTGTAGGTTGTTTTAGTATTCTATTTATGTAGTGTTTGAACTATCAGGCGACAACAAGCCTAATCTTTTGATATTCTTAATATCATCATCCTCCTAGCCATTATTAACAATTTTATTTGGGGTCGGCTACTAGTTCAACCAGTTTTACCTGAATTTCAGTTTTTCCACGGAGCGACTGGCGGAGGTCCGATACCTCCGCAACCCTAAGGGAGAACTGAAATTCGAAGATTGAAACTAGTTATCAGTATATTTGAGGGCAATGACTTCCCAATAACGATTGCCATAGATGTTCATGACAACCGGGACTGACGGCTTTACGTACTCTCCGCACGGGCACGGGCGTGAATCACCGCCAAACTTCCAAACTCCGGGCAGTTATTGGCCCTTTTTGGCCCGACCCGGGATTTGCACCCGAGACCTCTTGATTAGCAGTCGCATACGCTCACCACTAGACCAACGAGGCAGTTATCACTCAATATTTGAACTGCCTCAGTGGCGCAGTAGTAGCGTATGCGCCTGCTGGGCTTGAGGTGTTGAGTTTGATTCCCGAGTTGAACTAAATGTTAACATGACCTTCAGTTTTTTTTTGGAGTTTGAGTGTTTTTATGTATAATATGTATGTATTTACAAAAAAAAGTAAATTTGTATTTATAACAGTTGTCTAGTACCCATAGTACAAGCTCTGATTAGATTGGGACTAGATGGCGTTGTCTGTCAGTTGTCTGGAATACTTCGGTTGGCTACTTTATCACTTCCAAGGCCAAGGCAGAAATAAAATTTTACAAGTCCGTACTAAGGAATACTTAGTCATAACTGTACTTTGTGTGTTGGTAAAACGTTTGTAAAATCCGCACAACACACGAATCGTTATAATTTGTCTTTTATAAAATTGGCCAAGTGCGTGTCAGGCCACGCATAGAATAGGGTTCCGTAGTCACCCTATCTTTGTAATTGTTGTTAAACAAAACTCTTTTACGAAGTTTGCCAAGTGAGTGCATTTTACAAGTTAGGCCCCATAACGCCTAAAATAAAAAAATATCCAAACCACTATAGTTTTCATTTAAAGTTCATTATATGGTCCAGCCATTTAGCATTTGGAGACGCCCTGTTTTTACAGAAAAATGCGCTTTAAAGTTGAATAACTAGCGAGACCATACATTAATTGAAAAATGGTTTTAGCAACCTCACAATGTTAAAGGCCTATCATCAGATAGGCCTTTTAAACATATGGGGTAGACGCGAGAAAAAAAACATCCCTACTATAAGTGTTACCACAGATAAAAATATTTTTCGCAATTTTGTTGTAGCACTTTCTCGACGTAATTACAACACAGTCATATTCATGCCAAGTTTCATCTTTCTAGCACCAACAGTTTGGGAGATAGGTCGAGGACGGACAAACGGACGGACATGACGAATCTATACCTAAGGGTTCCGAATCATGAACTACGGAACCCTAAAAAAGAATCAAAAATCCTGTATGACATATTAAATTACATCACAAAATTTGTGTCTCTGAGTATGTATAAAAAGTATTTAGTTATCGTGTAGGTTTCATATGATGTTCCGTATGACGCAGAAAGAAACAAGTACAAAAAAACTAATAAACAATCTAGGTGATCCAAGCGTACGAACACTTGGTGCAACAATTTTCAATATTTCTACGTTCAAAAACTAGCAACGAACTGGCTGGTGTTGGAACTTCCGTTCAGAAACTTTGATGAGTTCGACATACGATGTAAGCGCCTCCGCGAGTTGCACAATGGTCCTTTTACTTTCTTTAAACTTTTGAATAAAACTCTCTGGACCGAATTTACTTTGTCAGCGTTTTGTTCCGCTCGACGTCTTGTGTTGCGGAAATTGTTCTTGTTCATATTCTATCTAGGACTGATACAAATCATCGACTTTATTTGTTACTAGCTTATGCTTGCGGCTCTAATCGCGTTTTTTATGTTTATATTTAGGCCTACGAAAGTAATTTTAATCCGCCTTATGGAAAGCATGAGTGAAATCCAGGAATTGGGATCACCAATGTCACCAGGCTCATTGTAATTATGATCATTACATATATTAAGTATTATGCTGAAAATCGTAGAGGTATTATTTATTATTAGGTATTATTATTAGGTATTATACTACAATTTAATATTTCGAACGCTATGTCAAGCAAGGTTCTGAAAAATTAGATTCCATTGTCTCCGCCTACACTGGACAAGAATAAAGACTGGGTATAATTAGTTACTACAAAGATTTAAATGGAATTAAAAAAAAATACATACTTTAAAAATATTCTTAATCATTTAGCCTCTAAAATTTACCAAAACCTATCTTTACTTAGGTACTATTTGGAGTAGTTTCGTTCCTACTAACTTAATAACTAGCGTAAATCGCGAGTAACGCCGTGGAACGAACCTAGCTTAAATAAAATTAACCTAAGTTACTCCCTTTGTATATTATATATTAACTTTCTGCCAGTGAAAGTCCTTTTAAAATCGGTCCTACCAAATCACACACACACACACACACACACACACACACACACACACACACACACACACACACACACACACACACACACACACACACACACACACACACACACACACACACACACACACACACACACACACACACACACACACACACACACACACACACACACACACACACACACACACACACACACACACACACACACACACACACACACACACACACACACACACACACACACACACACACACACAAACAGAAAGATAGACAAAAAAAAATGCACCGTGTTGTTTTATTCTTTTCAATTCTTACGTACCGTGAGGGCGTGGTAAGAAGTAAAGAAAACTTCATTCTGCACGCGACTGCATTCGAAGCGCTGCTGACTGCTTATGATGCCTTCTAAACTTTAATTAGCATCCAATTAACCTATGAGATATATAAGATCTTGCCCGATATGTGCAAACTATTCCGATCTTGAGCAACCCGCTTCCATCCGCTGCCAACCACTTGGAATCTCTGAAATCGTCGGTCTATCATACCGCAGGGCGCCCTACACTACTCAAAATAATAATTTAGTAATTGAAGTGTCTGTTTGTAATATCAATTTTTCAACAGTTTTTTAATAAATGCACATGAAAGTACATAGACCAAAAATACATTTTTTTAAAATTTTTTGTCTGTCTGTCTGGAACGATTTAGATGGAACTTTCACTTTCAGATCGCGGATAACATAAGATAATTTTTTTGGACTATCTTCGCTCCTTGGGGCTGGCAATTTATAACAATAACCGCGGGTAACACCGCGGCATTCAGCTAGTCCATAATATAATATAGATACACTTCATTCTTCACTTATCTTTTTATTGAAATAATCATTTTTGAAAAAATTATCTAAATATCTTAGCAAGCTCTAGCCATTGACTTAATTTTCAATTACTGAAATTGGATTACCAATATAATTATGTCAGTGTTGGGCAAAATTTAATTGCAAGGAACAATTAACAATTGATTAATTGTAAAATATCAACTAACAATTAAATTATTGTTAACTGTTAGTTTTGCAATTAACAATTAATAAATTGTTAATTGTTCCTGCAATTAAACTTTATTTAAATTTAAATAAAGTAAATTGAAGAAGTAGAAGATGGAGGAGTGGCACAGGGTAGGGCTCTCACTTGACTGTTATCAGTCAAGTGAGAGCCCTACAAGCCCTGCAAGGTTATCCTTGCAGTCAGCAGGACTGACTGAACTGAACTGACAGGACTGACTGAACTAAACTGACAGGACTGACTGAACTGAACTGACAGGACTGACTGACTGAACTGAACTGATAGGACTGACTGACATGAACTTACAGGACTTACTGAACTGACAGGAGTGACAGAACTGACAGGACTGACTGATCTGAACTGACTCACTGAAACGACAGGACAAACTGAACTGAACTGACAGGACGGACTAAACATACTGAACGGACAGGACTGACTAAACATACTGAACTGACAGGACTGACTGACTGAACTGAACTGATAGGACTGACTGACATGAACTGACAGGACTGACTAAACATACTGAACTGACAGGACTGACTGACTGAACTGAACTGATAGGACTGACTGACATGAACTGACAGGACTGACTAAACATACTGAACTGACAGGACTGACTGAACTGAACTGACAGGACTGACTGACATGAACTGACAGGACTGGCTAAACATACTGTAATGACAGGACTGACTGGCAAAAGTTATAAGCTCTCGCTCAGACTTAAGGCCATCTACTTAAGATGGCCTTAAGTCTGAGCGAGAGCTTATCCCTACATTGCATACTGTGCCATATCTGGTACAATTGAAATAATTAAGTATACTGTTCGTTTAAAGACACCTAGCTCAATCTGTCGGCTGACGGATGAATCTTTACACACCTGGCAACGGCTTAGTAATGGCAAATGTCACCAGACGGTGTTAGCTATCGATTGATAATGTGATTCGTGCATAATTTGAAACATCGACGCGAACTCACGGTTTACGTAAATACAAAATTCTTAAAAAAATACTTTTTTGAATATTTGGAAGCGGAAAAAAATATATTTACATTGGAAATAGTGTATTTTAAATGAAGGTAAGTTTTTTTTTGAAATATTACTATTTTATGTACTAACATATCAACTTATTTGTATGTTCCAGATATGGTACACCATGCATTATTTCACTTCTAACATTTTGTTTGGGTTGAATTTTGTCACAGATTATGGCGAAAAAAGTATTGTCTAACGAGTTGATTGAGCAGTATTTAGGTATACCATCAGAGAGTGAAGACGGTCAAGACTTTTCGGGTACGGAAAGTGATGATGACATGGCGAGAATCAGAGGAAACTTGCTCCAAATGAATGAAGATAGTGACTCTGACAATAAGATTGGGCCTACCAGGTATGCACCATTATCTCCTACTAATTATGGTACTACCCTCGCTGAAGATGTAACTGAAGTATCAACAAATCCTCCAGCCAGCATTTCAGATACCAACAATTCCGAGATACCAAGAGTATAAATTATTTTTCGACAATCACTATACTTCAGCTGAACTTATCTTACCTTTCAAAACAAGTAATTCAGTCACTCGGAACGGTCAACAAAGCTCGACTAGGCAAAGATTTGAAAATTCCATCCCTGAAAGACTTGAAGGGTACTAAAACAGAACGAGGCTATTCAGAAGAATGGGTAGCTGATGTAGATGGCACGGCAGTTGGCACAGTAATGTGGTATGATAACAAGCCTGTAGTTTTATCTTCATCTTTTGTAGGACAATAGCCCATTAACAAGGTTAGACGGTATTGCAAGAAACAAAAAAAATGCATTGAAGTGGATTGTCCTCAAATAGTACAAATCTATAATTAGCTTATGGGGGGAGTGGATTTGTTGGACTCATATCTTGGGAAGTACAAAATAAAAATTCTTACAAAAAAATGGTATCTGCGTTTGTTTTACCATTTTCTAGACATTGTCGCCATAAATTGCTGACTACTGCACAAGAGGGTAGAAGAATAGAAGAGTGAGCCCACTCCGATTAAATTAAAAGGTTTTAAACTCGAAATCGCTAAAAGTCTTTGTAAGTTTGGTCTGTCGTTATAAAGAAAAAGAGAAAGACCGTCTTCTGCAGGAGATGACATGATTGAGAAGAAGAAAAAAAGTAATGCAGCAATCCTTCCACCTCGAGATGTAAGACTTGATAAATTTGATCATCTTCCTTTATGGAACGAGAAGAGACAACGCTGCAAGTATCCACAGTGTAAAGGAAAAACATATATATCTTGTGTAAAGTGTCGTGGTGAGTTGTGTTTGAACAAAGACAACAATTGTTTTAATAAATTTCATTCAATAGAGGATTAAATTAATGTAAAACTAAATATATGAATATGTTCATTGTTCCTAATTAAGAGCCAAATATTAGTGTAATTGCATACTGTACCACATATGGAACAGAATTTAAAAAATGAATATCTTCAAAATCTATGAATTTTAATTATTATTATTATCATTTATTATGTCTAGACACTATATAGAACCACATATATTTTTTTGTAACAATTTAAAAAAATCATGCATTGTAGGGTTATAACTTTGACAAACGATCTTGACTTTTCGCATCGATAACAAGAAAGATCATTTATATTGTGTGCACCTACACAGGTGCATTGCAGAAAAACATGATTATTAAATGTTAGTTTTAATTGTTTGTTGAAAAAATTAAAAATATTAGTTGCATGAATTTAATTGTACCTTGCAATTAACATAACTCAATTTAAAAAAAATGCAATATGCAACTACATATTAATTGCGATTAAATCAATTGCAATTAATTTTGCAATTAAATATATTGTGATTAAATCAATTGCAATTAATTTTTCAATCAATTACTACGATGATTAAAATATTAATTGATTAATGCTCAACACTGAATTATGTTTAATTATTAAAAAAAGAGATGCAGTAATAAATTATTATTTTCCATTAATTGGAAACGATACATCTTATTCTGCGTAAAATGATATTCTGTGAGTGATGATTAGAATGACGTTTCTGTGCTACAAGTTGTGAGTTGTCAAAAAAATGTCAGCCAACAAGGAGAATAGCCTTGTTCAGGCTTACATAGAATTAAATAAATATTGCCAAAGTGGTGACTATGATAGAGCGTTAAAAGCTACAGGAAAAGGTAAAAAGCCCACGAATTTTTACTCAACCTCATCTAGATAAATTAAATCTAAAATTGTCGATGAAAGTAACCACACTTTCGATCGAAGGATATTTTTATCTTTTACCTGTTTTCTTGCGACTTGTATTTATATTATTTATTATAATGAAGTGCCATTCAACAAGAACCTTAAATTTCCTACATAATTTCCTATCAGAATATTCATGTATACTAAAAATAAAATACAATGGGGTACACCAAACTAACTTATAGAGCATAAGAAAGAATTACACCTCTGGAATCTAAAGAGACCATTATATTAGATAGAATATTGAGCATTTTATTATAGGTCTTCGTATTGAGTATGTTTCAAACTAAATCATTCTATTATTATTTATTTTATATGTAGTAGTATTTCTTACATTTCTGTTATGTAGCCTTAATCCATATGTTTAGTATTTTTTCCTGTCTTATTAGCATTTTGGTGTAACTTTTTTTCAACAGTAGGGATGTGTCTTAATATTTAAACTCTGTAGATATGTAAACAATTGTATTTATTAACAAATGAACAAGAACTAACGAGAGCCTTCTATTATTTCAGTCCTCCAAATTGCTCCAAATGAGCAGAAAGCATTTCATTGCAAAATTGTGTGCCTCATCCAACTGCACAATTTTAAGGAAGCCCTAGCAGTACTATCCAACCCTAAGAATGCTGCTTTGGCTTCAGAGTTACACTTTGAGAAAGCATACACTCAATACCGTCTCAACAGCCCTAAGGAAGCACTCCAGACTGTTGATAATGCTCCTGAGTTAACGCCAGCTTTGAAGGAACTAAGGTAAACTATCTAAGTAGTGATTGCCATGGAAACTTGCAACTACAACATTTTATTACTGACTGCCTAAGTGGTGCAATGGTAGTGTATGCGACTGCTGTCTGCTAGATGTCTTGGGTTCAAATCCTAGGTCGGATAAAGTTTTTGTATGAGCTACAGATATTTGTTTCTTAGTTATGTGTTTTCTAAATATACTTATTAATGTATGTATTTAAAAAAAAAGTATTAATAAGTATTGTAACAGTCAATTTAGTAAAACTAAATGGCGTTGTGTGTTACATGTCTGAAATATGTTTATTACAAGTTTGTAAGCTAAGCTAATACAGATTAGAAAGTATGATATTGAAGAAATGTATTCTGCTATGACTAAACTGCTAACACCTTAATGAGTTTTTAAGTGAGTTTTTAATAAAATTAAGTGGTGCACTCTCATTTAAATAATAGTTATGTAATGATTCATCATTTAATATGTGTTGGGATGTAATATTTAATGTATTTACTAAATATTAGTGATCACCTGACCTTACCTGATTTTTTATCTACCTAATATTTATGACTAGTACAGCTTTAAAATATTATACTAGACTCTTAAGGAAGATATAGTTCTTATAATAATTTTTGTATAATTCTTACCTTCATAGCACTTAATGAAAAATTTTAGTAATAAATAATCTTCATATAATCATTTTCATCATAATTTTAACTGACTTCAAAAGGAGGAGAATTTTCTCAATTTGTCAATTGTCAATTTAATATGTATTATCTTTTCTCTTAGTTACTACTACATTTAATCTTAGTTTTGAAGCTTCAACAAGTTTGTAGTTAGGTAACCTAATTTAATAAAAGATTTTTTTTTATAAATTCAAAAAATGCAACTCCTTCAATATACATAATATTCCAGGGCTCAAATTCTGTACCGTTTGGAGCAATATCAGGATTGCTACAATTTGTACCGAGACATCGTAAAGAATACCACTGATGACTATGAAGATGAGAGGAAAACTAACATGTCTGCCGTTGTGGCAAACTTGGCAGCACTCAATCCTGTAAGTGATTATCACCTTATTAAATACCTTTTTGTGCTGTAAAACTCATAGGGAAGTGGCTGTAGGTGATCGGAAACAATCACCGATGGTAAGCAAGCAACGGTGTGGTCAGCATGATTATGTTATGAGTATTTCTGGGATTCGGAGGTCGCGTTAAGCAGTCGGTCCAGGTTATTATCATTCGGTAAGATTACGTAACCACAATGTGTCTTGACAGTCTCCAACCCACACTCTGCCAGTGTGTAGACTTATGGCCTTCAACCTCTCCAGAGAGGAGACCCACGTGCAGTGGAATGTCTTTTTGTCAATAGCACACGAAAAACAACTCTGTGCTTGTAACGTAAGGTTTATAATTGTAATTTCCGTAAACACATATTAGGAGTTTTTAGACAATGCTACATGTCTATTTGTCTCCAAAAGTCCACATCTCAATTAATATCATTCAGTTAATACTGCTGTATTAATGAAACAGTTAATATAAAAGAAGTTAGCCTTTCTTATTTCAAAGAATTTTGAGGTGTGAAAGAAATGCACAAGAATACTGAATCCATTAATAAAATCATTATTTTCAGACATCAGATTTGCCCCAATTCGATGAAAACACTTATGAGCTTGCATACAACGCTGGCAGCACCCTTGCTATGCGTGGTAAGTACAACGAAGCTCTTCAAGTGTTGAAACGATCTGAACATGCTTGTTCAGAGAGTGTTATTGATGATGGAGGCACTGAGGAAGAAGCCAAAGAAGAGGCTGCGATTATAAGGTAAGCAAAGCCATTGTTTTATTTTTCAGGATTAGAAGTTTAGTACCAAAGTGTATAAAACAATTCTGATGTCCCAATAATTTTCTAAATGGTGTTTGCTTATGGAATCCTGCTTGCGTAATACAAAATGTGCGAAATTCATATGTTTAAATTTGTGGCTGGTGTGGCGCCATCTATCCAGGATACGCCGATCTACGGAGTAACTACAAATCTGTATCGCGATATAAAAGTGCTCGCGTCGATTTTTTTTTTATAAGAGCCTGCCAAAGTAACTGAGCATGGTGACCCACAATATGGCGACACACAGTACCCTAGACATGATGACCGCCGCCTCCATGGTGTGGGTCACCATGCTCAGGGCAGTGGGCCTCACCAACAGCACGAATGCTGTCATTTTTAGGTTGGTTTTATATGCGAGGGTAGTATCGTCTCGGTAGAGCCACAGAGGCTCGTGCCACGATTACCTCGCTTGGTGGGACGATCCTCCCTTTCCGTTTGAGGGAGATGACATCTGTTCTTTCCTCAGGTACAACAGTTAAAATTTTAATTTCTTTCACAGAGTACAGCAAGCCTACTGCCTCCAGCAAATGGGCAAGGAGAAAGAAGCTGCCACTATCTACCAAAACGTTCTGAAGGACAAGCCGAGTGACCAAGCGCTTGTCGTCATCGCTAGCAACAACATAGTCGTTATTAATAGGTATGTGAAGCACATAATCGTAAATTAATTTACATTCAAATATTTTTATTGTATTATGGAAAGCAAGAATTTAATAGTTAAAGGATGATTTAACTCATAAAATACATGGTACTTCACTCAACACCATAATAAATGCTTTGAGTTTATGTCTAACAACATTTAAAAAAATACATAGTAGCATCATTATTTTATATTTTTAGGGATGGCAATGTGTTCGATTCTCGTAAGCGCATGAAAGCGGCAACACAAGATGGGTTGGAACACAAACTTAACTCAAGACAACGAGCTTCCATTACCTACAACCAGGCTATACTCGCCATTTATTCTAATCAGGTAAAATATAAATCGTCATCATTATTCTTTAGAAATTTTGATGATTTTATAGGAAAATTAGATGATGTTTGCTACTCCACTCGCTTCTGTTCCATCCTTTATTGTACTAAAAAAATGTTTACATCATATTCTCCAATCTAAAGAATGCACACAAAAGATATGTATTTTACTGAATGTCATTGGAACACAATGCTCATTGATGTATAATAATATCATTGTAAAAAAGTTCTAAAGCCTTATCTTATAAGGTGTATGAAGCGCTCATAGCCGAGTGGCCTTAGGTGATTGGAAACAATCACCGAGGGTAAGCAACTACGGCGCGGTCGGACCTAGATGGGTGACCGTATGTGGCATGATATGTTATGAGCGTTTCCGTGATTCGGAGGTCACGTTAAGCAGTCGGTCCCGGTTGTTGTCATAAGGTAACAGTCGTGAAGCTTAGTTGGAGGCCTTCGGGCGGCTTAAAAACATCCAACGGTAAGATTACGTAGCCACAACGTGTCTTGCCAGTTCCCAACCCGCACTCGGCCAGCGTGGGGACGTATGGCCTTAACCCTCTCTTGAGAGGAGACCCGAGCCCAGCAGTGGGACGTTATGGGTTGTTGATGATAAGGTGTAAATTAGGCGAGCAACTACACCATGCTAAATATTAAGAGCTTGATATGACATGAACCAATAATTTCAGTGAGTCATCCCTTATAGTGAAAAATACACCTTATACTTAAGACTCCTTACTTTATATAGCTGTAAATATATTTCATCGACTTTTTAGCCTGATTTCTGCAAGCAATGCTGTGTGAAGCTGGTGAGAGAATTTGGCGAGGAACGAAGAGCGGCCTTGGTTGAAGCATCGTCACTCTTCAAGGAGGGAAAGAGACAGCAAGCTGTAACTCTACTGATGAAACAAGGAGGGAACTTAATATTGGCAGCTGTTCAAGTTTTATTATCTCAGGTGCTTGCCTTATTATCCATTATTTTACACTCTGGTAACCCTAACTGCATTACAGTTTATATGACACTAACATATTTGTCACACATGTCCAGCAGTGTACTGCAACGGGCTGATGATAATGATGATCGATGATGATAGTCAAGATTTATTATATATTTTTTCAGACATTAAAATTATTTATTTTTATAATATTTGTATGTAACTTAAACATCTAAAGTTTTATAAATATAATTTTAATTAATGGCAATATTGACACTATTGATAGAATTGAGACTAATCTCCTTCTAACAATAATAATTAGTTTTCAACTAAATTAAGAAACAATACTTATGTAGATCATTTTAATATTTTCTTTATTGTATTTCAGGGTGATCGGAAGGCTGCAGTGAAATTGTTAGAGGAAAGTGAATTTAAATACCGCGCGGGTATTGTGGGCTTGCTGTGTACTCTGTTGTGTGCTGATAATGAATTCGAGAAGGCTTCCCAACTCTTTACTGATGTTTACAACCATTATAAGGATGACGAGGTAATTTACAAAGGTGGTATATTAGTCTGCAGCTGTAATTAGTTTAAATATTCAGCACCTGGGCGACCGAGCATTGCTCGGTCAATACTATTTATTGTTTAACAGCGCCATCTATTGTCTCAAGTTCAAGTAGTTGTAGTGTTGTTGTGTTAATAAATAACGCCAATAATACAATAAAATAGAGGTGTTAGCGATTGTAAAAATGAACTTGTTTATGGCGGTTCCCTTTTATCGAATCAGCCATTAAGACTCATAATTTGTCTTTCTCATCATAATATAAAGCTCTCATATCCTATAGACTTTGGGTGATTAAAAACAATCATTGAGGGTAATTAACGTTGTCGCGGTCAGTACCAATATGGGTGACCGTGGCATGATATGTTATGAGCGTTTCTATGATTCGGAGGTCTCGTTAAGCAGTGCGTCCCAGGTGTCATCATAAGAAAACAATCGAAAAGCTCTGTTGGAGGACATGACATGACATGAACTTTTTAACAAAAACAACGATAAGATTACGTAGATACAGCGTGTCTCGGATTACCTCAACCAGCATTCGGACAGCGAAGTGACGTATGGCTTTAACTTTCTTCTGAGAGGATATCCAAGCCCATTGGTGGGACATAATGGGTTGTTGATGATGATATGTCGGTTATTGCTGTAAAAAGTAGCCTATGTCTTTTCTCAAACTTTATCCTATCTATCCGTGTACTCAATTTTATCTGAGTCAGTTCAAGAGTTTTAGCCTCAAGGACGACAGTCAGACAGATACATTCGCATTTATAATAAGAATAAGGATTATAAAAGCGAGTAAAATATAAGTTTATGTATATTGTTTGGTAGCTGACTGTCTTGTTGGTCTAGTGGTTAGCGTATGCGGCTGCTGATCAAGAGGTCTTGGACCAAATGTTTCAGTGATCCGCAAATTCGGAGTTTGGGTGTTTTCTATGTAAAATGTGTATGTATTTGCAAAAAAAAAAGTATGTTTATATATCAGTTGTTTAGTAGCCATAATACAAGCTTTGCCACACTACATTGTGTAAGATGTGGGAAATAAATAAATATTTCGTACATCTTACACTCAACGTCATCTAATTATAAATTAAGCAGAGCTTGTGTTACGGATACTAAACAATTGATATAAATACATAAACATACTTTTTTTTGTAAATACATACATATTATATATAGAAAAACACTTCGAGACTCCGAAACAAATATTTGTGGATTACACAAATATTTGGTCTGACCCGGGAATCGAATCCGAGACCTCTTGATCAGCATACGCTAACCACTAGACCAACAAGGCAGTCAAGAGCTGCAGCTGATCAAGAGGTTTCGAATTCGATTTTCGGCTCGGACCAAATGTTTGAGTGATCCGCTGATTCGGAGTTTGGGTATTTTTTATGTAAAATATGTATGTATTTACAAAAAAATAAGTATGTTTATGTGTTTATATAAGTTGTCTAAAGTCGTCACAAAATAAGAAGTCCGTTTTGACATTTGTCATCGTGTTTTTTAATCAACGATTAATTCGTGTTTCATGAGTGTATTTTTTCAATATAAAGTTAAACTTGATGCTTATTTATGATACGCGTTGTGATAGTGTATGGGGTAACATAGTAATTAAATAGGATTATATTAATTTGATTTTTCAATTTCAAAAATCTACTGAAGTTGCATACGCTAACCACTAGACCAACCCAGGCAGTCAAATTAATACACTATTGTTTGTTTGTTAGCGTTTCGCGTCGCTAGTGTCAGTATGGCGCGCTGCAGCGGTGGTCCACGGTCGTGCGGGGCGGCCGGTCCGTGCTGCGGAGGCTCACGAGGCGGTGTCGGTGGCTGTACCCAGCGACACGCGGTCTCGCGCGCGCCTCGTCAAGGCTCTCGCCGCGCACGATCCCACGCGCGCGAGACTCCTCGCCAACGACCTGCCCCCTCTACACCAGCTCGAGGTATACCTACGACCAACGAGATGCGATACTAAATGTCAACCGAACAGTACTTGGTTATCCGTGTGGTGACGGATTAAAAATACAGAATGTCACCTATTCATCCCTCGGGTGTCGTAAACGGCGACTAAAGGATTAACTACGCAAGACAACATCAATGCAAAGAGAAGGGAAACTTGAAACAAACCCGCACGGTATAGTAGGCCAAAACCTACTTTCTAAGGAGAGGCCTACATCCAGCAGTGGACTGTTCAAAGCTGTTGATGAAACAATACTTGGCTTACTTATTTTAGAAACTGTTTTTAGACTTTTACACATACTACTGTTTGTTCCTGTAAATGGGACTTATTCGCGATAAAATTAAAAAAGTTACGATACTTTCTATTTGCCGACGTTTCGAACGGGTTATACCGCTCGCGGTCACTCCACAGTCGCTTTTAACGTATATGAAATTTTCTATCGCTTCTCGTTAGCCGTACTTTATATCCTACGCTTCAATTATTAAGACATTAAGTTTATCAACAATCAAAATGAGGATGGTGATGATATTGGAATCTACTGATGCTTTCTATCATTCAAGGGGATGTAAGTTATTTCGATAAAAATGTTCATCTTAAAATTTTAGACCAAGATCGACATAGACGCCCTGGAATCTTCTAAATGGATGATGGGAGCAAAGGTTGTGAAGAAAACTGTACAAAGTAAACAAGAACAATCGCCCGGGTGAGTATTTTACTCAAATAAGAAAATATAACATTTAATATATCGATCAATAACATTTGATAAAATCTGCCTTACATACATTTTTCGATTTGCTATTTCCAATTTAAATAATTATTTTCATATGACTTTAAATATTTATTCGATTACCTGGTTGGTCTAGTGGTTAGCGTATGCGACTGCTTATCAAGAGATCTCGGGTTCGATTCCCGGGTCAAACAAATATTTGTGTAATCCACAAATATTTGTTTCGGAGTCTGGGTGTTTTTAAAAAAAAAAAGTTTGTTTATGTATTTATATCAGTTGTTTAGTACCCATAATACAAGCTTTGCGTAGTTTGAGACTAAATGATGTTGTGTGTGAAATGTCCAAAAATAAAATATTTATTTATTTATTTTGTTGTATTTAGAACACCTGGTTCGGAACTCCTTCAGAAGAA
Organism: Phragmatobia fuliginosa; assembly: GCA_932526445.1. Taxonomy (NCBI): domain Eukaryota; kingdom Metazoa; phylum Arthropoda; class Insecta; order Lepidoptera; family Erebidae; genus Phragmatobia; species Phragmatobia fuliginosa. The sequence continues at coordinate 21,129,472 of OW052061.1, forward strand.
ACAAAAACGCAAACGCAAAACGAAACTGCCACCCAATGCGGACCTTTCCAAACCTCCGGATCCAGAAAGGTAAAGTATTTTTATTAAAAACAAATTGTATTTTTTTTAATTTTTCTGTTTGTCAACACTGTAAATTCGAAACTGGCAATAATCTAAATGTCAAATTCCAGATGGTTGCCCAAGTACGAACGTACGGCGTACAGGAAACGGCGCGGCGTGAAGCGTGACGTCATCAAGGGCAGCCAGGGCATGTCCACTACTGCCACTGACCAATAGTCAGTATATTTTTGTTCTGTTTATATTTTATTTTGTTCTGTTAGTTCCCTACTTAGATATAGTTAGAACATTCAAACCTTTAGACCTGAAGTCTGATAGCAGCAGTACCGTACGTGCTGGCCTTGGAAGTCACCTTTTCAGAGAAGTAGACATACACACTCCGTCTAAGCAGTTCGGATATTCCTTCCTGTGACGAGCAGTCAAAACCTGGAACTTGCTACAAGCCCACGATTTTCCCTCTCACTATGATCCTGAATTCTTAAAGGGGAATCCAGTATTCGCGTTAAAAATGGAGACCACCACTCTTGGATTCTACTCATGCTTTCCATTAAGTAAATTAGGTCAATTTGATAGCTAATAATATAAAAAGGGGCCAAGTGCGAGTCGGACTCTACCATGAAAGTTTCCGTAGAAGCAAGTAACATATAAAAGTTGTTGTAGTTCGTTGTAACTTTGATCGATGTTTTAATAATAGTGTATTGATTCAATGAAAGGTAAATTGCGGTTTACGATTTATGACGTATTAAAAAAAACTACTTACTAGATCTCGTTCAAACCAATTTTCGCTGATAGTTTTCATGGTAATATACATCATATATTTTTTTTTGTTTTATCACTCTTATTTTGGAAGTTATAGGGTGGGGGGGGGACATTTACAACTTTGGAAGTGTCTTAGATTTAAAATAATATTAGAAAGCTCAATATCATTTTTTAAGACCTATCCATAGATACCCCACACGAATGGGTTTGATGTATTTTTTCTTTTAATTTCAGTTACAAGTATTACCCAAAATTATTGTTTTTTTTATTCCAACAATACAGTTCGTTATACATACAATAGTTTCGGAAAAAAGTGGCTGTGACATACGGACGGCCAAACAGACAGACATGACGAATCAACTGCGCATTAGTAGTAGACTGAAAGAAATTTATATAAGGTGGTCTGGTAATGTCCGTTGACACATTATAATGGTAATATTTCCACAGTGACATGAGCAAGCAGCCGCCGAGCAGTGTGAGTGCTGCCGCCACCGCGGCCAAGAGCCCACGCGTGGAGAAGCAGACCGAAGCCGCCTGGCAACGGAAGCAACAGCAGAAGAAGAAAGGCAAGGGCCGCAAGTGGTAGACCTAACCAAGAATAATATATATGTTTTATAATATTACTTTGTTTCATTTAAACCTTTTGGTACAATGTAATATATAAATGTATTTCATCATACAGGGTGTAGGGAACTTAACTGCCTCGTTGGTCTAGTGGATAGCTAATGCGACTGCCTATCAAGAGGTCTCGGGTTCAAATCCTGAAAAGTGTTTTTGGGTTTTTCTTACGAAATTCCTAATAGCAGCCTGGAGTTTGGAAGTTTGGTGGTGAATGTGGTGATCCACGCCCGTGATTCGGAGAGCACGTAAAGCCGTCGGTCCCGGTTGCCATGAACACCTATGGCAATCGTTATTGGGAAGTCTGTGCCCTCAAATTTACTGCCAACTAGTTTTAGGGTTTTTTAGTAGTGGTAGTTTTTTAATTTTACTAGTACATTTTTTAGGGTTCCGTATTTCATGTATCGTCATGTCCGTCCGTCCTCAACTTACGGCCTAAACGGTTAGTGCTAGAAAGGTGAAACTGCATATTTATCACTGCTTAACTGGTAAAACACGCTTATTTGGAAAACTTCGTCCAAAAATTACGAAATCAAAAGTAATCAGAACAGTTATTTATTGGACATGATTTTAAATCCACGTAGCATTAAGGGATGGGTAATCATGAAATCCTGTTCTATGCGTGGCATGACACGCATTGCGGCGATTTTCGAGTCAGACATCCGTTTGCAAGTTATTTAGTTATTAAGCTAAATGGCTGCTTCAAAAATCTGAAAAGTCATGATAGTAGTCCATGATGGTACACGAACTTTAAAAGAAAACTAAGACCTAACCTAACTTTTTAAATGTTCAAACTAAATTCACGGGAAGCCGAAGCACGTGCCATTATGAGTGACTACGGAACCCTATTCTATACGTGGCCTAACATTTTAAAACAGTAAGCTATCTATAAACCTATTCTGTAAAATATTAATACATACCTATGTAGTACATATTAGTGCTAAGGAACAGAGTTATCGATCTAACAAAAATCAAACATTCTAAACACAGCTGTGTCACTGTGTCGCAACACGGAACGTAAAAGTCATAGACCTCTCGTGTTACGCCAATAATAGAATGTCGCGCGTACATTTCGAAAGCGTTATTCTCAGAAGTTACTTCTTACTTGTATTGTTTTACAGACAAATAAAATTATGATTTAATTAAAAGCAATTAAAAAAATAATTGTTCCATAATTATGAAGTTGTGTATTTGTATATCAACAACCCCTAACTTCCCACTACTGCGTTCGGGTCTCCTCTCAAGAGAGGGTTAGTGCCATACGTCTCCACGCTGGCCGAGTGCAGGTTGGGGACTGGAAAATCTAAAGAAAACCATTACAGTAGTGCATATATTTAACTTTCAAGCACAAAAATTCAGTTACTTGGAAAACTTCGTTGAAAAATAAAGAAATAATAAGTAAACACAACTATCTATTGAACACGATTTTCAATTTACCTACCATGACTGCACGGTTGGCCTAGTGACTTGGCGCAGTACTACGCCTACTGCGCCAAGTGTCTTGTGTTCAAATCTCTCTTGGGATAACACTTTGTGTGATTCACAAATTAGAGTAATAACAATGATATCTTCATCAATCTCCATGACCGAAAACGTCAACTCACGACAAGCAAACATTCAAAACTAAATAAAAAAAGCGGCCAAGTGCGAGTCGGACTCGCCCATGAAGGGTTCCGTATCAGCAAGTAACATCATATATAAGTTCTTGTAGTTCGTTGTAACTTTCATCGATGTTTTTATACTAGTGTATTGATTTGATGAAAGGTAAATTGCGTGTTACGATTTATGACGTATTAAAAAAAACTACTCACTAGATCTCGTTCGAACCAAAAAAAATTCCGTTTACTCCAGCCATCCTAGGTTGGTCAAGAAGGAAAGCAGCCTCTGGAGATTACTGCAGGCCTCCTTAAGTATTGCCGGTGACTGGAGAAATTGTGCCCGTTGCTCGGCCACACTGCTGCATTTTAATGATGACATGCTGTGGCGTTTCTTCTGCTTCTTGGCATCCTCTGCATAGAGGGCTATCTGTTACTCCTATCATGTGTAGGTGTTTGTTGAGGAGACAATGTCTGGTTATGGTTCCTATGATTTAACAGAATTTGACTATGTTCAGACTGATAGGATAGATCTGAAGGCAATGTTATTCTCAAGGAGCAGTGCTTGGTGAAGTATATGCTCTACACGACAGACAATAATAAATCCACTCATAGTCTGGAAGACTGATGACATGATTAAAAAAAATAAACCGTTAACCTCTCCCTCCAGTTACATTACCTGGCATTTCCTAAAACCTCTTTTAGCAGTTCTACTAGCACGCCACGAATGGATGGATGGTCAAACAAATATAGCATAAAAAGATTCCTAGTCTTACAAACGTCTATAAAATGTAATCATTAAAAAAAAAAGATTATATTTTTTAATTTAAACTTTTATTTTAAGCATTACTTATTAAAACATAATTTGACCTAAATATTATCTCTTGCCGCCTTTTCTCTTAGATTTCCCAGGCCTCTGGTTTTTCTTGTTATTAACCTTGAAAGACTTAGTTTTGAAATTTGTCGGCCTCTTCTGAGACATCCCATTAAAACCATCCATGTTATTTGAAGAATCTCTAGTATTCAATTTAGAACCTTTCTTTTTGCCGCCAAATCCGAATTTCTTATCTTTCATAGCCCGTTTTCTACTAATTTTGTTTTCTTTTCCTTTACCTTTTAGGTTAGAGTTACCCTGGTTACCCTTCTTTTCATCTAAAAAGCTCAAATCTGATGATTTACCCTTCCTTACTCGTTTTAATTGTTCTAACATTTCTTTCTTATCAGCGGCTTGTTTTAGTCTTGTGTCAATCTGAAAAATTAAAATTTGTAGAAAATCAATGAAAAATTATTTTCATTTGTTAGTGACTTTGTATTTTAAGCATTTTTAGATAAGCTTTTGTCATTATACATTCTATACTATAGCCGAGGATCGAACCAAGTGGCGTGTAATTGGAGAGGCCTATGTCCAGCAGTGGGCTGCGATAGGCTGATGATGATTCTATACTTAGTTGCTAGTTACAATTTGTTTTCACTTTGTTCTGAACAATAAAAATACTTCAATAAACTTTAATGCATTTTTTGTGGTGAAATATCTGTCTAAATGTATAACAATAAAATAAATAACCGATACCTGTACACGTTTGGCAATCTTCTTCTGGTCTCTGAGCTGTCGCACTTTCTCTGTGCGAGCTTGCGCTGCTTGCTTCGCCATCAAGTTCTTTCGTACCTTCTGCATATGTTCATCAGTCTTTGCCATTTCTGCAAAGTAATCTTCTGGCCTACAAATATTGCAATGTAGTATTAGTAACTCGGACAGATCATAAAGTTACTTATACTAATAAATAATGTGATTGATGATTATATAAATTTCTTATTATATAAAAATAAATAGTTATTTATTTACAAAAATATAAAACAATACTGTCTAAAAGTGTGGTCATAATGACATTGCAATTTAGAGTAAGTATTACATGACTGCAATCTTCCATATCAGAGCTAAAATAGTGATGGCTGTTTTTACCAATGTTACCAAATTTTAAGACACCGTTTTATCAACCTTTAGGGGACACCGAAGTGCTTAGAAGTCTATTAAAATTTAAGGGATACCTAGGGAGCTCCCAGTAATAAGATGGTTTTTATATATATTTGACGAAAACAGGCATGACACTTGCTAAAGTTTGTTTAATTTTTAAGCTATCAATTTACATTGCTAATTTTCAAATTAAACGACTCAACTGATTTTCATCAAAGATGTCTGAAAACACTCGCCTGTAACTAACCTTTGATACAAAAAAAAAACTAAATTGAAATCGCTTCATCGCGCATCCATTCGCGCGCTACGGAGCCACAGACAGACAGACGTCAAACTTATAACACCCCTCTTTTTGCGTCAGGGGTTAAAAATTGGTTTGTATAGGTATAGAAGTGTATATACCACACAGACATTATTCAGGAGGTTTGGATATTGTTCAACTAGTTATACTACCTTCTTGTTGGTATATTATGCTCTTTTAATTTCTTTAGGCCTTCCAGCACTGCTGCTTGTGCCTGCCGATGTATAAGATTCTCCCGCTTGAACTCATTTAGTACAGGATCTTGAGTTGGGTCATATAATTGTTTCCCTTTAGTATTTTCTTTTAAATTTCTGAAAAATAAATATTATTATTTTTTAAATCAACATCAATTATTTGGTTTCATAATAAAATTAATGAGGGGTTAAGAATATTACAAGTCCTGTGCATTCCTTCTGTGTTGATAGAGTCATCTGAGGGACGACATTATTCTACACAATAGTACTACAAAGAGAACTAAAACTTGAAATTAATATTATATCAACAAGTTTTTTCAGTGTTGTATAATAGACAGAAAATCTGTTTTCTAAGAAAAGTACTTTAAATAACTGAGAACTCTGAAAGACTATAAGCCTTTGTGAAAACACCATAGGGTGAAACTGGTTTAAAATAATAGCAGTTGCTCCAGCAGCCTAAGTTGCTCGGTCGGCTGTTTGCATGTGAAAGTTTGTTGAGCCTTCCCAGGCATTACCTCGACTAAAGAAGCACAAAGGAGAAACCCGATTCTGGGCCTAAGCGTTACACGAATGGGATATGTACCAAAAAAATCGTCTATTTTGCTTGATTAACCTATCGAAATCTTAGCTTCATTTGCAATGGCCAAGTATAGAAAATAAGTAGAATTCTATTGTTTTAAACAATCTTTGTAAACCTCTGCAACACTTATTTCAATATACGTAACTAGCTCCACAAACGTAGCATTCCTAAAATAGGATCGATTTAGTGGAAATCGATACTGTTATAAATAAATAATACTTCTTTGTTTTAGTTTAAATGATTGTTTTAATAGGTATTTTAATCAATGTGAATAGAGTCTGGCCAGCGAATCGTGACACAACTACTTACAATGGCGGCAATTCAAAATATCTACAACTGGCAGCATTAAATATAGCATGAAAAGGTAGTTTTGCATTTTTATATTAATGTCACTATGCCATAGAAAAACACAAATGTATCAAATCGTGTTTTTCATGTTAAAGGAAATTATAGCGGTTTTGATAACTTTTTTTATTTTAGAACTTATAAAGGCCTAACTTGTGAAATAAGCTGACTTAGAAAACTTCGTACAAAAATAAAGAAATAATAAGCAAATACAACAATGTTTAATATGTATGTATTTACAACAAAAAAAGTATGATTATGTATTTATATCAGTTGTCTAGTTTGGGGACTAGATGGCGTTGTGTGTAAAATGTCCGAAATATTTATTATTAATTATCTATTGGGCACGATTTAATTATGGGTGAGTACATAACCCTATTTTATGCGTGGCCTGACACACACTTGGCCAATTTTTCATTAAAATAACTCAAACAATAAACATAACCTAAAATGTAAACATTGTCTGATTTTACCGATTTGGCCATTGCTGGGAGACCTGAAAATTAGGCTCGTGAAATCGTCATAGATATTGTAATTTATGACCAAATTCTAGCACTGTAACGCCAGGCCCAAGTTTGTATGGATTTCAGGTTTCTCCTTTAGAAAACACTTTCATAAGCATTTAGTGAAGCTGTAAATTTGAAATTACAGAGACTTCATTTATTTAATAAATGATGAGTATCATAAGCATGAGACTAGACATGTTCAGTATACATGTGAACCTCCTGATTCTCCTAATAGTCCAACAGTTTCAGGATCAATTAATTAAATCAAAACTAATGAGTTATGGTTGAATTTTGACCTAAAGACAATTTTCTTAAAGTTCACAATTTTAATAAAAACACAGGCAGTTTAAATGTTTTTGAAATTAATGTAAAAGTGATAAAGTTTACATAAATAATAATAATCTTTATTCATGCAAAAATTTGTTCACAAATATAATTTACATATTACATCCGTGCATTTCAATGTTTAATCAAAAATACCTCTGGTCCCCACACTAGGATTCCCTGTGTCGTGGGGTCCAGTCCCTTCCGTAACTTATTGAGATAAAGTTGACATGGATGCATTGATGCGTTTACAAGTATACAAAAAATACATACTTCCTTCTTTGTGCAGTTTCTTGCATTTGTAAAGCAACATCAGGAGCCATCGGTGCAACTACAGTCACTAAATCCAAAGTTTCTACCCATGGTAATTTTAACTGGAAATCCTTTAATTTTATTTTTAAATCTGCCACATTATTAGCACACTTTTTCTCCACTCTTTCTATCTCTTCATTAAGCCCTGGTTTTAGTAAGCCCTTAGCAAACGCTTCTTGCAACTGTTGAGAAAACCATGTATTGTTTTTAATAACTTAGAATTTAAGCTATAGATACAATTATTGCACAAATCTTTTACAAACATATATTGTAGAAGAATTTGGAAGTCATTAAACACTTAAAAAAAATAAAGCAATGTGCATCTGGATAACAAAATATATACTTACTTCCTCATCAGAATCGACCTCTGAGTCCGATTCGTTTAATACAAAGTCACTCATTATTATATAAATATCATCTACAGCACTTTTTAAAAATAATACTTAGTGATCTCTTCTACGAACACGGCACAATAACATAACCTCAATCAGAACAGAACTTAAAAACGTGTAGTAGAGTGGCCAGTGGTCATAATTTAGTCAGTCAGTATCAATGTGTATGTAGGTCCAAATCAATAGTCAGTTGTCTATGGTTTGGTTTAGTCGTAATTATTTTCCGTCTTTACTTCTATACTTCCGTTGAGATTGAGAGCGTTCTACCAAATGGTTTTATTCAAAATATTTCAAGTATTTTATGATGCAATTTAATATTTCTCTGTAGAAAAAAATTAAATTTCATGTTGACAAAATTATGCGACTTTTTAGTCATCTATAAATAAATGGGCGGTTTTCAAAATTTTGCTCAGGACTATTTTGCCGTGTCCTACGAGTTTGACCATTGATTAAAAGGCAAAAGGGCGTTTTTCAAAATTTTTCTCCGTTACGTACAGGATGTCCATTTATTTTCATAACAAAATTTTAAATAAACGATGAAATGTAGACATTGACAATGAACTAAGGTTTAAGAAAAACCATAATCAAACAATATTAAATGAGTATAATTTCTATTTAATGTATTATTATAGTGAGGGTTGCCAATACAGGGGTCTTGTACGTTACATTTTCATTCAAAGTAAATAATAACTCAATCATATCAAAGTTAATCAGCTTTATTTATAATTAATCAACAACATAAAAATCTTCTAAAATTTAATACCACTTTGTGATATCTTGCCTCTTAGTGCTGTTTAAAATATAAAATATGTCTTGTACGCATTGATGTATTAAAAAACCCTAGATACACACTCAGCGTCGCAAAACCGTCCTCATAAAATAAGCGCACTATTGAAAATGATGCTCATATTTCAAATAGTCTCGCGTCGCTCGCGTCTCTGTGCGCTCGTTAAAAATGCCTAAGTGTTCGATGCGGAATTGTAAAAATATTACGTTAGGAACGTTAAAAAAGGATGGGATATCGTATTTTCGGTGAGTAAAAGAGTTTGTTAATTTGTTTTTGTTGTTTTTATGACTAAATATCGGAAGCAATATGTGATTTTGATTTAATTTGTCTAAAACTTCACTCAACGGTCCAAGTATAATACGACAAATTTCAATGGCCGCTTTTTCAGTGTAAGAACGACTATTACACAACCTTTTATTTTAGTCGCATAATCCAAACGACCCTGTTCTGAATTTAATGGAGTCGATTTTTTTTTATTGTGTTTAATTTTTTATTAATAAGTTTATTTAATTTGAACTTTTTTGTATTTCGTTTTTAATAAGTATGTATACGTTACAAAATATATAATAATATTATTATAGTTATTAATCGAATTGCAAAAGGAAAGGAGGTCGTCCAAACGGTGTTATTATTAAAGTTCGTAAATATTATATTACCTATTATATCGATTAATTAGGGGACAACTTATGGGTTCGCGACATACAATTTTTTTAAGCCAAATAGTGCATGCGTCGTTTGTTCTGAACATTTTGTGGACGAAGATATGAATGTCACTGCTAAAGGCATAAAACGTCTTCTTAAAACGGCTGTTCCTAGTATAACGATAAGTAGTCGTTAGCCAGAAAAATAATGAATTTATCAAATAATTTCGTACCTACATTCAAATAATATAATTATTTTTTACAGGATATGTCACTGATATGATATGAAAAAATGAAATAAATGATTTTAAGAGTTAATATTTGTTTCATTGATGTACACATGTCCTACCCAAAAACATATTTACGCTCAGATATACATAAGTATAATTATGGTCTTAGAACACAATTTAACTAACTCTTAAAATACTAACTCAATGTATTATAATAAAAAAAAATATACAAATATTCCTCTTCACTCCATGTCCTGTCCTGCCGGCTAGCTTCGGTCATAAAATTTGATTGGTCATTGTACGCTGCTTTGTAATAAAAACTTTAAACAATGCGCGTAAGGTTGAATGTGCAAAAGATGTGTTTATAGCTTAACTAAAACTACCCACATTGATATTTTTATACATCAATGACTAAGTAGGATAGTTTCGTATGCGGCTTTTGTTTGAGACTGTGCATCTAGGGTTTTTATATATCAATGCTTGTACGTAACTAAATGGCACTCTGGACTATCAAACTTTGTGAATAAATAACTATTCTGAAAGACTAACATTATAGGTAAGTTTTTTTAAATACAAAAAATAACAAAAAGACATATAATATATATTAACAAAAACATAACTCCCAAAGGTTTTTTCATAAAAAAATAAAAACTATAACAGCCAAAACAGGACAGTTACGTATGTGGACAACATTCGTTACGTTTAGGAACTCTAAAGCTATGTTTACAATGAGCACAATATGTAGTCATTTTAGAAACAATACAATATTATTCAACATTTCAAAAACGTCGTGATGTGACATATTATTTAAGTCACATCACTTACTGTACTTATTTCTATAAAATTAGTCACATATATCATATCATATCATAACATATCACAGACTGTTTTGATTTGAAAATATATTTTACAAAAAACTTAGGGGATTCAAGTCTATCTCAGTTTCATTTTCACATTAAGTAGGTAACAATACTTCTTTACTTACAAAAAAATCCAACAGATACAAAAAAATGTCAAATAAGTAGTAACAAAAATAAAATAGGGAACCAATAAGTAGGTAATTCTGCGTGATTGTTTGGTCTTCTTTTAGAGTAACTTTTTCATTTTCCAATAGCTCAATCATCTTTTTGTGTTTAGTCTCTAGGCGAAATCTATTTTTACTTAAACTACTAATAACTTTCTTTAACCTTTCACAAGTTTTTAATGTCCTTTGATATCTTTTATAATTTCGGTAATTCAATCTCTGTTTTTTCTTCAATTTTGTATTATCTTGCATCTCTGGCACTGTCACTGGAACAGCTGGCTTAGTATTATTTACTTTTTTATTTTCCCTTTTATTCCTTTTTTGTTATCTTCAAATTTTCCGTCTTTTTTCCTTTTCTTCCTTATTTAGTTCACTTACCTTGAGTTTATGTTCTTCAGTCTTTCGACTTCTTTCTTTTTATATTTGTTGTATTTTTCTTCATTTTCTTTGTTTTTGTCCATATCGCCGTTGTTTTTGTCTCTCTCGGCACCAGTCAACGGCATAATTTACCTGAGTAGGAATAAATTAATTTGTAAGGAAGTGCCGAGGATGTGAGGAATGTTAGGGTTCACCCTCTTTATCGCTAGTCTAAATAGGATATTTATAACATAATAAGGAAACCTGCTCACCATGAGGTGACTAGATCCTATAAAGGTAATGAGTTTACCTCTCTGGGTGGATTATATTTTTAATTTATATTAAATTACACAAGACAGTATGAACGCATCTTTACGAGTCCAGTACGTAACGTTTTTAGTCCACATAGTACATCACGTCACGTCCTGGACGTTACGTATAACGCGGATTTGTCATCATATGTTTTTTTGGTATAAAAAAAGTTGATTATAGTAGTTTACTAGTACACATTCATTATCTACAACATATTTACTTATAATTTAACACGAGTAGTATATAAAATTTGTGGGTCTTACCTTTCAAAATCAATGTTCGTACCGGACAAACAAAACAGACCCGTCACGCACGTCACGGACCGCAAGTGTTGACGATTGAATTTCTTCAGTTTTAATTCAAAGGAAAAGAACTAATGAATGATAAAAACATTGTCAATATGGCATTGATTAAAAATAGTTAGAGCCAAGTACAATGTTATTGTTATTCTTTATAAAATCATACCGTTACGTAACCGGACTGTCCGCTGTGGCCAGTTTTTTAAATCCGATAATTTCAGTATTTAAATTAGAAAAATATACTACAACCTTAATATATTTTATTTAAAAACAAATAAAATGAGTTATTTCATTCGAGTAATACTATAGATATCCAAATATAGCTTATATATTCTCCAAAATACGTAATCAAAATCCAGGATATGATGAAGGACACATAAAAAAGTAGGATAATATTTGGTATTTTATTAAATATTAAAATATGTTTTCCGCTTATGTCTTATGTTTATCTTTCTTTTCACAGTAAGTTAAACATTTTACCCTAACATAAAATAATTTGATACTCACTTCCTACATTTTTGCCTTTTAATCAATGGTCAAACTCGTAGGACATAGCAAAATAGTCCTGAGCAAAATTTTGAAAAACGCCCAAAAATGTAGGAAGTGGGTATCAAATTATTTTACGTTAGGGTAAAATGTTTAACTTACTGTAAAAAAAAAGATAAACTTAAGACTTAAACGGAGAACATATTTTATTATTTATTAAAATACCAAATATTATCCTACTTTTTTATGTGTCCTTCATCATATCCTGGATTTTGATTACGTATTTTGGAGAATATATAAGCTATATTTGGATATCTTTAGTATTACTCGAATGAATTAACTCATTTTATTTGTTTTTAAATAAAATATAATAAGGTTGTAGTATATTTTTCTAATATAAATACTGAAATTATCGGATTTAAAAAACTGGCCACAGCGGACAGTCCGGTTACGTAACGGTATGATTTTATAAAGAATAACAATAACATTGTATTTGGCTCTAACTATTTTTAAGCAATGCCATATTGACAATGTTTTTATCATTCATTAATTCTTTTCCTTTGAATTAAAACTGAAGAAATTCAATCGTCAACACTTGCGGTCCGTGACGTGCGTGACGGGTCTGTTTTGTTTGTCCGGTACGAACATTGATTTTGAAAGGTAAGACCCACAAATTTTATATACTACTCGTGTTAAATTATAAGTAAATATGTTGTAGATAATGAATGTGTACTAGTAAACAACTATAATAAACTTTTTTTATACCAAAAAAACATATGATGACAAGTCCGCGTTATACGTAACGTCCAGGACGTGACGTGATGTATTATGTGGACTAAAAACGTTACGTACTGGACTCGTAAAGATGCGTTCATACTGTCTTGTGCAATTTAATATAAATTAAAAATATAATCCACCCAGAGAGGTAAACTCATTACCTTTATAGGATCTAGTCACCTCATGATGAGCAGGTTTCCTTATTATGTTATAAATATTTAGTCTAGCGATAAAGAGGGTGAACCCTAACATTCCTCACATCCTCGGCACTTCCTTACAAATTAATTTATTCCTACTCAGGTAAATTATGCCGTTGACTGGTGCCGTGAGAGACAAAAACAACGGCGATATGGACAAAAACAAAGAAAATGAAGACAAATACAACAAATATAAAAAGAAAGAAGTCGAAAGACTGAAGAACATAAACTCAAGGTAAGTGAACTAAATAAGGAAGAAAAGGAAAAAAGACGGAAAATTTGGAGATAACAAAAAAGGAATAAAAGGAAAAGTAAATAATACTAAGCCAGCTGTTCCAGTGACAGTGCCAGAGATGCAAGATAATACAAAATTGAAGAAAAAACAGAGATTGAATTACCGAAATTATAAAAGATATCAAAGGACATTAAAAACTTGTGAAAGGTTAAAGAAAGTTATAAGTAGTTTAAGTAAAAATAGATTTCGCCTAGAGACTAAACACAAAAAGATGATTGAGCTATTGGAAAAAGAAAAAGTTACTCTAAAAGAAGACCAAACAATCACGCAGAATTACCTATTTATTGGTTCCCTATTTTATTTTTGTTACTACTTATTTGACATTTTGATGTGAAACATCTATAGGCGCACGTAAAATAGATTTCTGGCCTGGCGACTGGCGACGCGTCGCCGCGGCACGCTATACAGATGGTATATATATACAGTCTATATGCAGTAGTGTGTACGGTGGGGCGACGTAGCCTACTATTTTAATAATTAGTAATATTTTATTTTATCATTATGACATATTTAGTTCCTATTACAATATGTTCTTTTCTGCATATTACTTTTACAAAATAATGGCGATGTTTCACATCTGCCAGGCGTCCCGTGACGGCTCACATTTTTTTTTGTATCTGTTGGATTTTTTTGTAAGTTAAGAAGTATTGTTACCTACTTAATGTGAAAATGAAACTGAGATAGACTTGAAACCCCTAAGTTTTTTGTAAAATATATTTTTAAAATGCTCAAATCAAAACAGTCTGTGATATTGACTAATTTTATAGAAATAAGTACAGTAAGTGATGTGACTTAAATAATATGTCACATCACGACGTTTTTGAAATGTTGAATAAATATTATTCAACATTTCAAATGTCCCAATTTCAAATAATTATTAAACTAGAAATTGTGCTCGTTGTAAACATAGCTTTAGAGTTCCTAAACGTAACGACTGTTGTCCACATACGTAACTGTCCTGTTTTGGCTGTTATAGTTTTAATTTTTTTTTTGAAAATACCTTTGGGAGTTATGTTTTTGTTAATATATATTAAATGTCTTTTTGTTATTTTTTATATTTAAAAAAACTTACCTGTAATGTTAGTCTTTCAGAATAGTTATTTATTCACAAAGTTTGATAGTCCAGAGTGCCATTTAGTTACGTACAAGACATATTTTATATTTTAAACAGCACTAAGAGGCAAGATATCACAATGTGGTATTACATTTTAGAATATTTGTATGTTGTTGATTAATTAAAAAATAAAGCTGATTAACTTTGATATGATTGAGTTATTATTTACTTTGAATGAAAATGTAACGTACAAGACCCCTGTATTGGCAACCCTCACTATAATAATACATTTAATAGAAATTATACTCATATAACATTGTTTGATTATGGTTTTTCTTAAACCTTAGTTCATTGTCAATGTCTACATTTCATCGTTTATTTAAAATTTTGTTATGAAAATAAATGGACATCCTGTACGTAACGGAGCAAAATTTTGAAAAACGCCCAACTATGAAATTTGGCAAAAGTGATTTCGTTTTAGACTACAATAGTTATAGTAATAAAACAACATAAATCACGAAATGAAATAAAAATACCAATTCAAGTTGACCAACGGCACCTGTTGAATTTTTTAGTCGATTCTTGCCGCGTCGTTCGTTTGGTTAGCACGTGCGTCTAGAATTCTAACAAATCTTTAGTGATTTTGTGACTATTTGGTGTTTTTTATTGTTATTTTGTGCTGTCTTATTGGTTACGGGTGTGGTTTGTGTTTAATTAACTAATAGTATAGGTAAGTTGGTAAAATGAGCGGTAATAAACCGCCCGATCCGCCCGATCCTCCCGATTTCTCTACGTCCCCGTCAACCCCTCCTTTCACCCCATCTCCTTTCCTATCCGATCAACCCTCAACTCCATCAAACCCTTTAGTGCAATTTGCAAATGTTATCTGTAACGCTACGGTGAATGAGAACAGCCCTTCAAGTTCAAGGAAACGCCATGGAAGCGATGAGGTAAGTGCCCACCCGCCTAAACGCTTAAATGAAACGAGAACCCCGATTGGTCGTGATAAATACACGACTAATGACAGTGGTCCCTATATTGTGCATGTTTCCCGTGTAGAGAGCCAAACAGGCTCTGGAACATCACTCCATCCAGTATCATTTGGATTATTCCTGTACAAAAATAATTTTCACAACATAGTCAGGGATGGTATCAAAAAGGTAGGAAGAAATAGGATATCAGTGCAGTTTGCATCCCCTCAGGATGCTAACTCGTTCATAATAAACCCCCTGCTAAATACCTACAAATACACTGCTAACATCCCCACCTTTAATGTAACCAGAATGGGTGTTGTTTCTGGCATCCCCACCGACATGGTTGATGAGGATGTCATAAAATTCGTGACAGTGCCGCAGGGCTGTGGCCATATAATTAAAGTCAGGCGCCTTAATCGTAAAACTTTTAACGATGGTGTCTTGGAATGGAAGCCTACAGAAACCTGTGTCCTCACGTTTGACGGCCAGGTCCTACCGAAAAGAGTTTTCTGCTGCTATAACTCCCTTCCTGTACAGCAGTACATCTACCCCACAGTCCAATGTAGGAAATGCTGTAGGTTTGGGCATGTAGAAACACTTTGCAGATCTAAACCAAGATGCAGCAAATGTGGACATGACCATCCTGGTAATGGTTGTGTGATAACAGAGAAGGAGGCTTTTTGTGTCCTGTGCTCTGGTGGCCACTTTGCCAACAGCAAAGCTTGCCCGGAGTATGGCAGACAGAGGGCCATTAAGATTATGATGGCGGAGAAAAATATCTCATATATGGAAGCTAGTAAAGTTGTTCCCTCTCCCACACGACGCTACGCTGATACCCTTAAAACCCCATCACTCACCCAATTCTCTCAGCCCACTACACCCATCCAGCCCACCCTGCCCACCCTGCCCCTCCATTCTACCCAACCCCTTCAGCAAACCCAGTCCTACCGAAAAACAGTTGTTCGACAGCCGAAACCACGGCCGACACTATCCCAATCCTATAATATAGCCGCTCACCAATCAATAACCCACACTCCCCAAACTTCTCAACCTAATGGTTGCGCTATTAATAACTCACCCCTTGAGCCTTCTATCATTGACCTTTTAATTCAACTTTTAACTTCTTTATTAACCCCCAATTTACCCCTATCTCAATCCTCGTCTGTTTTACCGTCCAACGCTGCCAACACATTAATTAACCTCTTATCCAAACTTAAAAATGGCGTCCCAACAAGTGTTCCTACAATGGAATGTGAGGAGTGTATTCCATAAGAAACACGACCTCATATTCCTGCTGAATAAATTTAAGCCTTTGGCTGTTTCTCTCGCTGAGACCTGGCTTCTACCAGGTCTCAACTTTCATGTTCCGCATTTCAACATGCTTAGATGCGACAGGTCTGATGGCTATGGAGGTGCAGCCCTCCTTATTAATAACAGTCTCCCTCTACTACCCCTTCCCCTACCCTCATTCCCAGATAATATCAGCATTGTAGCAGCGAAAATCAGCAGTGTATCTGTGCTTTCCATCTACATCGCCCACCCCCATCAAAGTTTCCTCCCCATATTGAGAGCCATGCTACAGGGCCTACAGAGCCCCATATTAGTTATGGGAGATTTTAATTGCCACCACTTTAGATGGGGATCTGAGCACTGTGATACCTTTGGCATAGGTTTGGTGGAGATCATTGATGATTTGAACCTCTGTGTTCTCAACAATGGCTGCTCCACTCGTAGACCTGGTCTACCTGGTCAAAATAAAAGTTGTGTGGATTTGACCATTTGCTCCCTGGACATTGCTGCAGCCGGTTGTTGGCAGTGTACTGATTTGTCCCATGGTAGCGATCACTATCCAATTGTATTATCCCTCTCTTTTTTTTTTTTTTTTTTAACGTGTGGAAATCCCCGCGGACCGTCACCCCGTCGGGGGTTACGGCGGGGTGGTGTGTCGGACTCGAACCGACTAAAACCACACGGTGTGACCCTCTCTGCGCCTTTGTATTGGAAGGAGTCCAGGGAGGGGATTTCCTTCTGGACTCCAACCGGCGCCTGCCCGCACTGTTGCGGGCACCATCTCACAATTTACTCTCTAATTAGGCAACGTCCGGTCACACGCGGACGTCGCCCCCTCGCGGTTGGCCTCTACTGCGGACGGACGGGAAACCCGTCCCGCCCATCCGCGGCCACTCTCAGGGCGGCATGAGACGCAGGTATGCGCGCCTCCGCCGCCCGGGGCGCCGGCGGCGGATCGGGTCCGATTGGATGGCATCCTCCCGGGCCTTCTCCGCCACCTCCTTCTGCAAGATTACGTCCTCGCAGAAGGTTGCGACCGCGGTAAAACAACTGTCGCTGCCGACCATCGATCTTATGACGGCCGGCAGCGAGAGATCCCCTCCGATGACTGCAGTGAGGACCCGGCGCTGCGCCGCCCAAGCGGGGCAGACCGCCAGCGTGTGCTGGGCCGTGTCCTCACTGCAGTCGCAGTGGTGGCAGGCGGGACTCGGTTCCCTCCTAGCGACCGAGTGCAGGTACTTTCCGAAGCAACCGTGCCCGGAAAGTACCTGCGTCAGCCGGAAGGAAAGGGTCCCGTGCTGCCGCCCTGCCCACTCCTCGATGACCGGCTGGTATTATCCCTCTCTAGTTCAACCCACTTGGTAAAATCATGTCCTCCCCTCCTAAAATATAACCTCTCGGAAGCTGACTGGCAAAATTACTCTCAAATCCTTGACACCAATGTTAATACCCTCCCCAGCTTTGACTATAGATCCCTATCCTATGATGATCGCGACCATGTTACAGACTATTGTGATGCGTTTGTGGATGCAGTTAGGTCGAGTGCAGACAGCTGTTTTAAAATTAAGAATTCCTGTAGGGGCAAAATTCCCTCACCCCCTTGGTGGGACAGTGAGTGTACTAGGGCTATTAAGCTAAGAAAGGAGGCCGAAAGAAAATACAATGCACAAATGACAACTCAAAATTTACTAAACTACCAAAATATTTTTGCTTCTACTAAGCGACTCCTCCGACATAAAAAGCGCACTGGTTGGATTAACTTCTGTTCCTCATTGTCCCCATCCACTCCATCTTCAATAGTGTGGAAGAACATAAATCGGTTCCGGTCTGGATGCTCTCCCCCTGTCTCTTCATCTATCTCCAAAGACACAGCTGAACTTTTCCTGGATAAAATTGCCCCTCCGTATGTACCACATATAGATGAGGTCTCCCAACCAAATGTACCACTTCAGTCGCTGGGTACACATGATGCACCATTCTCTTTGGAGGAGCTAAACACTGTTCTTCAAAGTGTGAGAGACTCTGCTCCTGGCATTGACGGCATCCCATATTCCTTTATAGCCAATGCTAGCCCTAGCACAAAATCCTACTTTTTAAATATTTTAAACTTCTGTTATACAAATGGTTGGGTTCCAGAAAAGTGGAGGACCCAAATAATTATACCTATCTTAAAACCTGGTAAACATGCAGAGGACCCAAATAGCTTTAGACCAATTGCTCTCTCATCAATCCTCCCTAAATTATTAGAACACCTTATTAAAAACCGACTCGAATGGATTGTGGAATCAAGGAATTTATTACCAAATTACCAGTTTGGCTTCCGCAAAGGCCTTAGCACTATGGACAGTATTGCAGTATTGGTTACTGATATTCGGCTTGCCCTGTCTCAAAATTCATCTGTAGTAACATCATTCCTTGACATAACTGCTGCATATGATAATGTCCTACTACCCATTCTCAGGCAAAAATTGCATCAGCTGAGACTTCCGGTTAGGATGATCCACTGCATATGCGCAATGCTTGTGTCCCGAACCCTAGTCCTAAGGATCTTAGGTGAGGAGTTTGACCAAAGAAAGACTTGGAAAGGATTACCACAGGGCTCCGTGCTCAGTCCTTTACTATACAATCTGTACACGGCAGACATGGGCTCATGCTTAAATAATAATTGTAGTATATAGAATGCTTAGATCCACCTCTAACATTAAGAAGGCAATATTTTGCTTCACGTTTTGTCTGCAAATTTGTCTGTAAATTCACTCACCCTCTTCTTTCTAAAATTATCGACTTAGACTCATCTTGCAATACCTCGAATTACTGGGCACATAAAGAAATTCCTTTGATTCTACAATCCTATCGCTACTACTTTCCTGTTACAAATTTAGCTGTAAAATTTGACAAACTACCACTGTTTTCCTTTGAATATAGCACACTTAGTTTTAAGCCAAATGTTTTGCTGGATGTGGGTATCCCTAAGGGATCTGCCTCGGCTGTTTCCGCCTTTAATGCCCATATAGATGACCACTGGATTGAGTTCGAGAGATTTTTTACGGACGCATCCAAACTATCAAGTGACAATTACACTGGAGCTGCAGTGTACTACCAAAATTCCAGGATCGTTTTACAATTTAAGTGTCCAAAAGAGGCTTCTGTATTTACGGGTGAATGTGTCGCTATTTTGGAGGCATGCCTGTATATTGAATCACATAACATCCATAAGGCAGTAATATTCTCTGATTCTCTTAGCTGCCTTAAAGCCCTGCTAAAAGATCCATTCAATAGTAAACTCCATAGCTCCTTGATCTTGGACATTAAAAAAAGCCTCTTCAATTGCTCCATTCACGATAAGATGGTTCAATTGGTATGGGTTCCCAGTCATAGTGGCATCATGGGCAATGAGTGTGCAGACTCATTGGCCAAAAGTGCTGCTACTTCCCTAATAGCGGATCAGAAGTATATGGTGCACCATCTCTACGATCTCTTAAGACTGCCTCAAAGAGTATTGATGTCATCCTGGCAGGTGGAATGGAACAGGTCTTCACAATTTAAAGGAAGACAGTATTTTTCGATTCAGCCAAGCATTCCCCCAAAGCCTTGGTTTTTTAAATTCAAAAAGGTATCTAAACCCATTATCTCCACACTATGTAGGCTTCGTATTGGTCACTGCAGCTCACCTGTTTTCTTGAGCAAAATTCGGGTACGGGATTCGTCTTTATGCGACTGACTGGATGGCAACCTGGATGTGGCTTGGATGAAGGCAACCTGGACCACATCTTTTTCAGCTGTACTAAAAACAACCCATCCTTAGACCTTTATTCATATCTAACTAAATTAAAAATTCCCATCCCTATTAACTTTGCATCCCTACTAACCTATTCTTCCCCCAATCTAACTCAAGCCTTGATGATATTTATCCGCTGCAATGGCATCAAACTTTAACCTGTGTACCTATGAATGTTGCAATGTTTATTTGTGTTTGTCTACTAACTTTTCTTCCATATATTATTCATAATTTTATTTATTTGTATTGTCTGTTTGTTTCAGTGTACTAACCACAATAAAAAAATCCCACATTGAGTCCACTGGTAATTTTGAAAATTTTGGATCGTTGCAAAAAAAAAAAAAAAACTTTTTTTTTTTCCACTCTTTTTTTTTATTATCTTTAACCCACGTATCTCCATCGCACTTGACATTGGCAGAATTGTCGACATCGGCACAGTTTGCCATTATTAAGAAGAAGAAGAAGAATTTTTAGTCTATGCCAAATGACATAAAAATGGTATCGACTTAATAAAATGTCGAAAATAAATGATAAAATAGTTTACAAGCTATTTACCAATGCAAAGTTATTTTATTTATTTCGTTAATTATGAGTGTTTTATTTTAGCACAGACGAAGGCATATTTAAGGAGTATAGTCACTTCACATGGACCCTGTAGTGTTACAACACATGAATTTTTTTCACGTTTGTCATACTACCGACATCATAGTATTAAATTAATTATAATAACGAAATTACTAGTGCAGCACCTACAGATAGTTTTAATTTAATAATTATAGAAGAAACAAAAACAAGATTATTTAACAATTGAGAAAAAGTATAGCAATTTGATAGTGTGCTTATTAGAAACTTCATGTTGCTGACAATCAAAATGAGCATGACAGACCAAACGTAATTTTGATAGATCTTCCTTTTATCCGTATTTATACCTGTTAGGCGTCCTGAAGACTAAGACGGTTCTTCTCCCCCGGGCATGTGTCTTCTTTACGAGACTCTGGTTCGCTTGTGCCTGGAGTAGGTACTGTTACTGTTCTCATCTTTGGGACGAATCCGCGTAGTATTGATTTGATTCTCTCGATCGGTTGCAGCGGCGAGCAGTCCGCATTATTGACAGTCCCAATGTCATAGATTCTCTTGAGCCTCTGCAATGGCGATGAAATGTTGACTCCATGGCAGTCCTCTATTTTTTAAGGCTTCTACGTTTCCAATGAAAGTAATGAGCGAAAACGGGCGGTTAGTTGAAGTCAGTAGGTATAGTCTACATAACATTCTTACCCTATTATCTGTTTTGTGGTGTCAACGACTTAGACTGGTTATTGTGATGAATCGTGTGGGAGACATAAACTAGATATGGGTCTCCCACATGATTCAGTTCACGTCTTTTGATTGATATGGGCTGGTAATGATGATTCGATGGTAACAAAAAATGGAATTTACTTAATTTTGAACGCATCAGTAAAAATACAATTAAAAAAAAAATTTGTCCACTCTCTGGAAGTATTAAAAAATATCAGAAGAATGTCTATGAAGTCTATTCATAAACAATTAGTAATTCATTTGATTTACTTTTAATTTTAAACTTTGTATCCCCAATTATTATTTATTTACTAACAATAAATTATCATTTATTTAATATTTAATTTCATTCTGTATTTCTAAGTAATACTGTTAATTTTTCATATACATTTTATTTTTGAATGTTATTCATTTGACCGGAAGTACTTGGTAGTTCGACATGTTTCATGAAACCCCGTTGTTTTGTATCAAGAAAATGCAATGGCGGCCATCTTCGACTCTTCTAAATGTTTTGGTCGTAGTTTCGTACTGTGAGGCCTATTTATAACGTGATATGCCATTATTTGACGGGAATAGTTTCGCTACATCCTAGATATTATTAAATTGCTTTTATTAAGGTCAGTATGTGTTTCGTTTAGTATTTTCTGGAAAAGTGTTTACATCTGGATTTCGTAGTGCTCTAACTATTGTGATGTTGTCATTTTCTATCAATATTTAGTGTTTTTGTAGTAATGAACTTCATCTAATTAAGACTTATCGTCATTGAAACCATTATACTCATAATGAAGTGATATAAATACACAAATCTCATTTTCGTATGTACTTACAATTCTTACGTCTTTGTTACTAAGCGGACTTAGTCGCTGAATGAGTACCGCAATTTCATTTATTTACTTTAGCTCTCTCTATAATTGCCTACAACATTCATTTTAGGTTAGTGTTTACTTTTTTGATGTTTATTAGTAAGACATTTCAATTTCCGTACTACAATAATGGCGGCAGTGGATTAACCTATTCACTTATTTTACATTCTTATTTCTATACTGTTGCCTTTTATTTACAATGTTCTGGTGTTTTATTTTATATTTTCTCGTAGGGTATGACCCAAAGTGAGTTTCGAATAATTTTGTGGAACAATGACCTCGACGGTCCTATCCTATTTGTGGACTAAAAATATTTTACCAAGAACATTATGATGTACATCGCACATATAAGTGATCATGTTGAGGATATATGGGTAAAGGATCGATTTTCGGTTGCAGTCACATGAAATAATATTTGGAGGCCGAGGAGCACTCCAAGGCGTCATCTCGGGTTTGACCCAAGATGATAGTATATACAGCATGTCAGCTACACCGGAACACGAAACAGCGGCCCGGCAAGTGAGTACAATATATTTTTCACCATTAAATTATCACAGAGGTTCCCCATCTATTGCTTCATAGGTGGCCATTAAAGTCAGTCTCTTTGTACAATATTTGTAAATATTATGATTTTGTAACCAATAACATCATGTTCCTACCGTGTTTCCTGCTTTCTACATCATGATTATGCTCACTATTCATTCTAAATTATGTCACTAATTATGCACTGTATAGGTTAGGTTTTTTCAATTTCAGAAATATACATATAAACATACAATATCATAAAAGAGCTGTGTTAAAAATAAATCTTATATAGACTATGTTTATAGTAGTATTTTTCTGATTCTGTAGTAAAATATTGAGTTGACATTCTAGGTTAGATGCATTAAATTAAATAAAGTTTTGAAAGCAAAAGTGTATTATTAAATCCTTTAAAGTTAAGTTTTACAGATCTTGGGTGAGTAGTGGCATTTGCTTTTTATATATATTTAAAAATCAATTTATCACAGTTTGAGAATGAGGGCATTTGAAATGAATGATTTTAAAGTATATCAGCTTAAAACATGCACTATATAGGTTGATTGTATGATATTAACTTGTATGTATAGGACAGTACTTTTAGTGAACTATATTATGTGTGTCTAACTCATTTTTAGTCCCGAGGTGTAGATTTTTAAAAAATGTAATATAGAATACAACCAATCTACCAATTATATGCATAAAAATTACAGTGTTTTGTCTGTGTAATGTGTGTATTAAGTTGAAGTTAATGTTGTACTTATTGTTGTTATAGGATTACGGGCCGACCACCTCCAGTGAAAATGTATATGAACATGTATTTGATCATAAACAAGCAGATATGAATGTACAAAGTGTAAGAACTCCAGTATTGAGGGCTGTGCCCTTGTCCCCCACTGAAGGTGATCCTGAACCTGACTCTACAAATCCTGAAAGTATCATTCATTCTATGCACAAAGTAGATAAAGAAGTAGAATATCATATTGCCGATAAAAGGCGTGAGACAGAAATGTCTGTAGATTGTCTCTCTGGTCTTGTAAGATTAGAAGATGCTATAGAAAGTGTAGAACACATAGCCTATCCCATATTACAGGACATAGAAGATTCAAATGATGGTAATTATGCTGAAAACTCTGCAACTCTTATACAAGCACCATTGAGCACTGCAATTGTTCAAAATGTTACAAAGTTGCCACAAAATTTTACAATTAATGTTGATGCCGCTGTAGGAAATATAACATCAATTCAAAATGTACAAGATGTAACTGGAAACCCAACACTATGGCTACCTACAATACTTGCAACCAGTGCACCCACAAATGACACCAAAATTGATGAAGATAGATCACAAGCTGGTGTGTCTCAGATCATTATTACCAGTGAAAGCTATGTAAATGATTCAACTCAGGCCGGTAGAAGAACAAATATAGTCACTGAGACTAATTTTATTAGCCGTCCGAAAACATCTAAAGTTCAAATATTAAGCAACATATCCATACCTAAGAACCCTACTTACAACCAACATTATATAACAGGCAAAGAAATAGCATCAGTGTATAGTACCCAAAACCATGTGTACAAACTCGGGAACTCTGTAATTTCTGCAAAACCTCAGAAAAATCAATCATTGATTGGTTGTTCTCCAAATGTTGTGAATAGTAGTCCTGTCAAGAATGCACCATATGGTCACACATTCACTAAGAACACAAACTTAAATAAAACTTTGAATAAGGTAAACAATGGTGCTCAATTAAATGCTATGGTTGCTACATCCTCTGGCAACACGCAATGCCATATATTATCTCGTGTTGTTTCTGGACCGAACAAAATGTCAGTTCATTCAGGAAGAAAATCTGTCGGTACATTTAAAGGATCTAAAAGTTCTGGCCAAATTTCAAATCAGAAGAATCAAACAAGACCAATAAAAATAATACAACAGACTGGGTCAGCGAACAAATCTGACGGAAAGACATGGCCTGTTGCCAATGTATCGTACAAAAGTCAGCAATCTAATTACGGGGTTGTTGAATCAAACACATCTAAAGTCATCCAGAAAGTAGGCAGTCCTAACCACAAGAATCAACCGTTGCCTCTCTCTAAGTTTCCTCCGAAAGGTGAGCGATTAGTATTGCAGTCTCCTTGCGGGCCCGTTCTATTATCAACTGCACCTACGAGTACCAGTTTACCTAAAGGACCTCATTACGTGCAGTCTGGACCAACGCCTCATTTGCGCTATGTGCAGACATATGGCTCAGCAGAAAATCAAATTTCCACAGTGTCACAAGTGTCGGCCAACCAACAGCTAACTGCACAGATCTTGCAGTCATTATCACAACCTAAATTACTGCTCCAGACAAGTCCAACACCACTTAACCATAATATTACAAATTTACCCCCCACTCCCACACCAGAGGAACCAGTTGAAAAAAAGCCAATCAATCAAAAGAGGATAGTTTTGTAAGTATAAAAGTTTATTATATAACTGTCATTGAAAATAAACATGTTGATAGAAAATTAACAAATTGAAACTTTTTTGTTACAGTGGTGACAAGACTACTTTACTGACCGAAGATGACATAATTGGTATGGAAGAAAGACCAAATCTTGCTGAAGAACTAAGAAGATATACATTTCAACATTTAGCATTTGTGATGTTAGACCACACTTATGCGCAACCTGCACAAAAGCAACCCGTACCTACAACACCCACAGCTCCAGTTTCTACTGCTCCACAACCAGTTATTGTCTCACCACCTATTACCACGTCTCCTATGAGCCCACTGAAGAGAAATTCGCCAGTCATTATGTCAACAGCTTCATTCGACACAGCCTTATCCTTACCTACTAGCACTATCAGTACTCCAGTATCTACCATTCCAATGCCACCGATGACTTACAAGCCGCAAGTGCCTCTACCGCCTGATGAAGATGCTGCATCTGTAATATCTTCAATAGATGGAGATAAGAACCAAGAGACTAGGGGTGGCAGTGATACAGAAACTGCACCCGAGGGAGAGGAAGAAGGGAAAACTCGATGCATTTGTGATTTCACGCACGATGACGGATATATGATATGCTGTGATCGTTGTGGGGAATGGCAACATGTTGACTGCATGGGAATTGACAGGCAGAATATACCAGATGCATACATGTGTGAACTTTGTTTGCCGAGAGCAATAGATCGACGTCACGCCCGAGCTATACAGATGCGGAAAAGAGAGGAGCTGAGTGCGCTTGGCGCTTCAGATTCGGATTCGTCGGAAGGTACTAGAATCATTGGTCAGAAAAGAAAACGATTACTTACAGTCACTACTTATACAAACACAAGTGGCTCATGTGTAACTACTTATAACTCTAATGTTCCAGTGCTCCCTCCTCTACCGCAACCATCATTAACGTTACCTAAACGTGGACCCAAGCGGCCAAAGAAGCCAGAAGTTGTAAGAAAGATTGGAAAAAGAAAACTAACAGAAAAGCGTGTTAAGCGTAAGAAAGAATTATTATTAAATCGAAGTAAATATAGTTCAGGTTTATCAAATCAATCTCATTTCCAGGATTCATATGAATTAGCATTAACAAACCATTACAGTCCTGAGCTAAGGGCAAAAATAACGAAATACAGCAATAAATTAGGTAATACGCCACATATGGCGCATGTCATGAACGCGCATTTATGTACGACTGTCCCCCACGCTGGTGGGAAAATTTTAATTGCAACAAAGGATTTAAAAGAAAACACTCCAGTAATAGAGTTACGAGGCAAATACATGTTATCTAATCAACATAGACCACAACTTCAGAATTCTGCAAGAGCTGGCAGTCAGAAACCCGGTCCATTTCTATTCTTTTACAGATTACCTAAAGATAATACGCAGATATGCATAGACACTAGAACATACGGAAATGAGGCGAGATTTGTTCGGAGATCGTGTAAGCCTAATGCCGAATTACAACATTGCATAGTTAAGGGTGTACTACACGTTTATTTAGTGTCTATTGGAGTAGTGCAAGCAAACACGGAGATAACTGTTGGGCACGATTCCGATGGGAGCAAACAGCCATGCGCTTGTGGCAATCCGAAATACTGCAAAGTGAACGGACTTAACACATTACCACCTCGAAAGAGTGTTGATTATCCGCCTAGGGAGAAACGAAGTAGAAATAGATGTTTTAGTTCTTCATCACCAGTATCACCGCCCCCTACACCTACTCTTACGACGCCAGTCAAGGAATTAGCAACACCATTCGCGTCAATAAAATGTGAGAAAAAGTCGCCCCCGCAAATTAAACATGAATTCCCGCCTCTATCACCGGTAAAGTCAGCTATAATGGCTTTGAACTTTGACGAGCCTTTTAAACGAGAATCTATAGAAGATGTGAAAACAGAGATAGATCTGATAGCAAAAGAAGAAATGAAAGAAGAAATAGATGATTTTGAATTTTGTAAAAAACTTGAACCTATTGACCATTTCGAAGCAATGAAACGAGAACCATCACCGCCGCCCTCACCAATACCACCACCTCCACCAACTCCCCCACTTGAAGAACCAGTATCTGAACAAATGGATTGTCAAAAAGAAAAAAAAGAAATAAAAGAAGAAAATGATGATACTTTTTCTGATGAAGAAAAACTAGAAAAAGTGGAAGAGCACAGAATAGAGAGAGAACAGAAAGAAGACGTTAAAGAGTCTCGAGAACTTAAAGAACTGAAAAGAGAGCTTAAAGAACTTAAAGACCCGTTAAACACGGAAGACACAAGACCAGTCACCAGAGAATTGGCTGCTAAGTCAGCATGTCATGACAGGTCGTCTCGGTCTAGCCGAACAACGTGCGTCAACCAGGATTCCTTGGACGATAAAACTGATGACTCACAAGATAAAATTCAGACATCTGTTAAAGAAAAAGATAAGAGAAAGATGGTGAGTTCGAACTCGAAGAGAAGTGAAGTGAGAAATAGGAATAGAACATATTCTAACAATATGGTTCCATTACAGACGCGCGAGGAACGTAAGATGGAAGCTATTATGAAGGCGATTGAGCGCATGGAAAAGGCCGAACAGCGCAAACAGGAGGTCAAAGAAAGACAAAAGCGCCGGGAGTCGGATCCTCATCCTAATGCAAACGAAAAAGACGAAGAGGAAGAAGTTATCAACACATCAAAGAAAAGGAAAAAGTAAGCTAGCAATTTTAGTCTAGTCAATTTTATTTGAAACCGCTCATATAAATAAAATTATATAGGTAGTTATGTTTTGTTACAACATAGTTGCACTACTTCTAACTCGTCAGATAGCTTACGGTAGGTGCTTGATAGTTAAAAATCATTTATCAAATTAATTTTAGTGTTGGTTCCCACAGACGCAAAGGGCGTGCTCGAACTACGTCACAATCGAATCGAAGGCGACTCAACTCTGCCGACAGCGATATGGTGACTTCAGGCGATGAAGCACCTCATACACCCGTGACCTTGCACACCCCCGCCACCCCGCTCACCCCGCCGCGCGCCCCGCCCTTGCGTCGGAACAGTGCGCTTCCGCCACCTGACGACCGAAGCGACAGCGTCAACGAGGTACTCACGACTTCACCTACCGTATAGTATTGTTCATTTTATAAAACATTGACCATTTGCATTACTTATTGAAACCTTCATTTTAGGAACTCGGATTAAGTTCAGCATGTTTACTCGTAGAGGCGGCCGTGGGATCCGTCGAATCTGCCTTCAAATTGCCAAAAACTAAGAAAACTATGGCGACCGAATGGTTAGGACGGTCGCCCGAACGCACACCTTCACCATATAGGTCACCGTACAGACCTGCCCTAGTGTCGGCTCCGTCCTTAGAGAGTTTAGTCAGAGTGGCTTCCACGATGATTGGTGATTTGAGTGGTGGGCAGGATATATACCATGAGGATAATGCCAGAGCCTCTCCACCTAGAACACCAGGTAGAGAACGAAATAGACCTCCAAAGAAGGCAAAAAGAATTACCAGAAGCACCCCAACAACTGAGGTCGCCGAACTGGTTCAGCCTGTTATCCCGCAACATAGTGCCAAGAAACGATGGTTACGGCAAGCTATAAGTGAAGAGAGCGACTCGCCCTCGGCAGGTTTGTATTTTTCACTCACATTTTGTTAAAAATTTAACACTTTCTATGGACAACTTTCTTATCCTCAAAATCAGATGTTTTTGTTGTAGAATCACCACCCAACGAAATACTAACACCTTTGAAGAAGAGACGGTTGGCAAGGGAATCCTTGTCTTGCGAACAAAACACTATTGTGCCTGTAAGTACTAATAATACTTTGATGTAATTTTTTTTTATTACAAGACTTAATATATTGGTAAATGATAAATGATTTTGTTAATACAGTGTAATGAAGAAACTTCACCTATCTTAACATCAGAAGACTCGCCTGTCAAAGATGACTCCCAAGCAATAGGAGGCCAATACCAAGCAAAGAATATCATGGAAAGCATGTACACCAGGGACAGAACTCGGTCGGACAGCGGCCAAGGATCAGATGATCAGTGCAATATCGATCACCATGTTCTAAACATGAACATAAAAGACCCTCACGATAGTGAAAATATTAGGAGAATAATAGGAGTGCCAACGCCTGAAGAGGAACTGCCGCCTGATATACCCAAACCTGATGATATTAAAGGCAATAACAATAATGTTGAAATCGATGAGTGCAACTATAATAAGGTGGTACCGATGGAGATCGACACCACGATACCTACCGCGTCAAAAATACAAGAATCTTTCATTATTAGTAATAGTGAGTCGAAAGGAATCGAGAGCCCGGGTGAGAAACTTAATAGCTGCCAGTCTGCCGATACTAGCGGAAACTCTTCGCCTCAAAGAGACGAAATGGATGATATTCAGAAGAAAATACATTCATTTCATACAGAGAACATACTAATTCTTAAAAGCAGAAATAAAAAACCACCAAAAGAAAAAAGGAAAAAAGTTAATTTAAACTTTGATCTGAACATGGTTGATGATCAAATCAGTATTCAGTTGAGGACAGAGGATACAAACTCAAAAACAGTAGAAGTTAATGGAGACATTCACGATGAAATGAGCAATTCTATTCACGACGATATGAAATTGCATGTGTCTCCAGAGAATATACCTCTCCCGCCAGCAGAGTCTATGACTTTACTGGCTCCAGAAAACATACCTTTACCGGAAGAACCGAGTCCGATGACAATGGTGCCGCCTCCAGAAACTATCCCACTCCCAGAAGAACCCATGAAACCAATCAAAACAGTAAGACCCATTTCTCCGGTTGTGGAAAAACAAGAGACACCATTCGCTAACGACAGGCCGTCCGTGTTGGAGAATTCAACGTTCTCTGCGCAGTTTAGTTCCAAAAATTTATTCTCGGGAATGTTCAACAATATATCTCAGTCCTTTAGTATGGACAAAACGATAAACGAAAACGTACCGAACATGTCAATAATAAAGAGTGCAATAGATAGGACTACAACAATAGATAATAGTTTATTTGAGAAAGATAGTATTACGCAAGCTGATGAGTTTAAAAGTGTTGAAGCTATTTTAACGCGAGTGAACAGTATGGACTCCAATAATAGTGTAATATTATCGGGGGTGTTGAGTAGTTCTAACAAAGCCAGTTTGCTGTCGCCGTCTCCGAAGCCGGTGAACAAACCGTATTGTGCACGCACCAACGACCCCAGACTGAATCCCCCGCCTGCTGAAAAACCTAAACCAGTTCGAAGGAAGGTCAGTGTTATGCTTTTACCTTTGTAGTTTTTAAAAAAGACCAATTCATTCGTTTACTAATCGTAATTATTGTGTTTTTGCATATTATAATACTTGATTGATGTTTTTGTATTATTTAATTATGTTTCCTTTTTGATCTGTTTCAATGTGATGTGATGCATATTTCTGTTAACATTGAAGATCTCTGTAGCCTTAAAGTTAACCTATTACTCACAAAAGCTAAATATTTAATATTGCCAATTAAATAAATTGATTAATTAAATATTAAAAGTGCATATCCTTTATTTGTGTATATAAACAACATTAATGCTACAAAAAATGTGTAACAAACTAAATTATAGACGACCCAAGGTCTTGATAAGATAAGGTTGCTTGTTCAGTATGATATACATACATGTTGGTACTCGCTTTGAGTGGTGCATTTTTCATCTATGTATATATATATCTATTTTGATAAATATCTATAAATCCAGATTAATTCGGATTGAAAAGTCTCTTGAAATTGCATAAGGTTCTTTATAGTTTATAGCACTGCTATTCATTGTACTAAACTACTGTAAATTTTTGTATAGACCTTTTCTCTTGAATCCAGAGTTTTTCTTCCGACTCCAAAAATCTCCAAAAACCTATTAGACTATACCAGCTGGTATACAAGAAACGCGGGACTCGGCTATTATTTATGTAGTTGTTGACACTTTACGGTCAAAGCTTTATCTTTCATTGGTCCTTACATTTCATGAGTCCAGGATAGTTTCTTACTTTTAATTTTATTGAACAGCTCTCTATAACCGAGTACCGTAAGCGGCATAAAGGAGTGGCGTGCGAAGAGGGTGGAGTCAACGAAGCTAGTGAACCAGGGGATGGGATTGCTGGGGAAGGTGGGGTAGAATGGTCTTCGGAGTCTTCAGGCGCTGGTTCGTTGTCACCTCAAAGACTAGATGCCTTTGCCGCTGCAGCCGCTGTTGAACTAGAACAGCGTCTACACCGGGAACTGACTGCTTCACACCTGCCTAAAGGTATGTTGTAGCACAGAATACTTACCTATTTGATTGACTTTATTTATCGATGCACTTTAAATTCGTTTTGAAAAATATAGAATATCATTGAGTATGTTTACTTTAAATGTAAATGTTCGTCTATCTATAAATATTTTAAATTTATTATTATTATATACAAACAGATTTAAATTTAAATTATATAAATAATTTAAATTTAAATCTGTTTGTAATTTCAAATTGACAGCTTTTCACTAAATGAATATACGGAAGTATAAAGTATTTTATTTATTTGTCTTTATTGTTTACAATTTGTTACAAAATAGTACAAAAAGAAAAGAAACAAACTAGGTACAAATTATACGAGGATGTGTACAACAATAGGCGGTCTTATCGCTCATGGGATTTCTTCCAGACAACCATATAATCTGATATTTAAGAATCATACATAGATACACATTCATTTACATCACACAAGTATAAAGTACTTATAAAAAAAACAATTCCTGTAAGGGGTGGACCGATTTTGAATGCAACAAAACCTGTAGTTAATACTGCGGGGCATAGCTTTTATATTATATTAATGGTTTCAACAACATTCTCTTTTCAAGAACGAGGATTTTACTACAAATAAGGGCTTTTTCTAAATAATTTACTGAAAACTAAAATCTAATAATGTTTGCATGCATACATAATGCATTCAACTGTATTAATAAAAGCAAAAACAATGTGTCACGTTGATTAAAATGTACGCGTAATATTCTTGAATTCACTAAACACTGCACGCGTACATATACATGTTACGCTAATGTACCTCTCGATTAATATGGACGGTGCCTAACTATTGTCCGCCATGTACATTTGTAAACGTGCCTAACGAATCTCTGATGGATATCATACTGCGCATCAAATTGCTAACAGCTGCCGTTTTTGTAGCTTCATTTTTTTTTCTTTTTTTTTATATTTATGTCTACCAAAGTGACTCCACTCTGCCTGATGGATAGAATCCAGTAGAATTAGGAGTAGGGGTTAGTTTTTTATTCAAAAGTTGATATTTGTCTAATATTCGTAACCGAAACTATTCGAAACCGATATGATTTTATTCCTATATCCATATCCAGTTCCGAAATATCATTTCCATGACATCCATAATCCACACCATGGCGGCCGGGTCGGATGTTCCTGCATCATTCTCCTGGTGTCTGGAAGCCGGGAGAATGTGCTGTCATTATTAGGATGGTTTTCTGTGTGAGGGTAGTACTGCCCCGGTCGATTCGGCCCATTTGTGATGAAATCATCTTGGCTCTACTACCTTTTAAAAGAATTAATACATGAACCACAGGTCGCGTAACAACAACTAATGCGTGTATCTTGGTTATCAAGGTAAAAATATGTCCTTTCTCAGGTTCTACACTATCTGTGTACCAAATTTCATTTGAATCGTTTCAGTAGTTTCGCCGTGAAAGCGCTACAGACATAGTAACATAGTTTCGTATTTATAATACTAGCTCTCGCCCGCGGCTCCGCCCGCGTGTATGTCGGTTATCGCGGTAAAAAGTAGCCTATGTCCTTTCCCAAGTTCAGTTTTATCTTCATACCAAATTTCATCCAAGTCGGTTCAGTGGTTTAGGCGTGAAAGCGTAACAGACAGACAGACAGAGTTACTTTCGCATTTATAATATTAGTAGGGATTAGTAAGGATATCAACTACTTAGTAAAATAATGATAGGTACTTATATACCGATCAGCGTTTTAGTATTCCATCATTTAATTATAAAATACAAACAGAAGTATTATTGTATGACGATTATGTACAATATTGTTCTCGTGTTTGCAGATATGCGACTACGTTATGCAATGAATATGACCCACGCTTATCGGCGTAATGATACTAGTTGAGAACGGTTACACGTATCACGCCATGGTATTAATTAAATTATTAAATTTTTCGAGCATGTTCCTCACACCCCACTTCCGTTAGATATTGTTGTACATCGCGAGTAACGCCACTGAGCAAACTAGTCTAAAAAGTTTGCCTATATTACTCCTTATGTCATCAGCTATGTGCGAGTGAAAATCCCGTCAAAATTGATCAAGCCGTTTCAAAGATTAGCGGGAACAAACAGAGAGAGATAAAGATTTAAAAAATTTGTGTTATTAGGTACTACATATATTACTATAGACACTTGAATTTTATTTATTTGTATAGATTTATATGACAAATGCAACTTGAATAAATAATAACATAACCATTGCAAATACTTTAGAATTAAATTGTTTGAAACGTAGCAAAAACGCCAAGCCTGCATAAACGTTGTGAGTGTTCGCTACAATAAAGACTAAAATCATTACCGGCGCGACCTTGACTACGTATAAACACAACTGCGCCGCAACATTTAGAATTCAAACATTCTCATACGAGCTCTTCAACGCGAGATGAGATAATCGTAATATCTATTTAATAGTTGTATACTATCGAATAGTCCCAAGTAATTGCTCTGAATTGGTTTGTGAGTACATGTATGGAGTATTTTTAGACGAAGCGCTATATTTCTGCGGGTTTAATAGTTTGAGAACGTCGTGGCTATAAACTTTTATTGGTGAAATATTTAAGTCTTATTATTGATAGAATCGTTAGCTAGATTCAATCTGCCTTTCTAAATCGAGGCTAGGCGATTGTGTAACAATACTTAAAATAACATAGCGATTATATTTAATAGAGTTGTCGCAATATTTATTACGAAATGTTTTTGAATGGTTTCCGATCTGGATACTAGATTGAAAGTCTAATTTAAACGACAGATGTTTGAATATTTCCTAAAATAATTTACAACTTAAAAAACGCCTTTTGATGTTGAACAAAATTATTAATAAAAACAATGTCTACAATTTTTCGTTACATCTTAGCAAGTAGCTCTTTAATTAAAGAGTTGATTTTCACTTTCTAGACATTACTTGATAGTGGTTCAGGTGGTCACCGAGCTGATTTCTACTGCGCCCAGTGTTGTGGGTTCAAATTTCACAGGACAACACTTTGTGTGATCCACTAATTGCGTTCCAAGTCTGGGTATTCTTTGTGCCCGTTTCAGTATGTTTGTAAAGTCCCGTGATCTTGTTCTTATCATCAGCCCATGGCAGTCCACTAATACACATAGGCCTCTCCCATTGCACACATCCTCGATGTTTTAAAAAAGAAAAATAAGATTATCTTTTGAGGTCTCCCTGATCTTTGTTCTCAAAGAACTGTCAATAAGTTGTAAAGTTCTATGATCCTTAGTTATTCTTTAAATAGAACACAGATTTTGTAATGAGTGGTCAAATATGTGCTTTGTTTGCGCAGGTGTTTTCGACGCACAGCCAACTGCGTCGGAACGCCAACGGGAGAACCTCAGCTCGCGCTTACGGCGGGAGTTCGGCCTCGCCTTGCCGGACGACGAGGAGACGAGACCACCTACCGACAACACCGGTATGGCCTGTTGGACTCGTAGTGCTGATGTGGGCTTTAGTGTAGGGCAGGGGGGGCCTGTTGTACCGCACGGGGTCGTCACCTGCGACAGTGCTCTCGTACCATACGGAACTAACGCATCCAATTGCGATATACCATTTGGACCTATTGGTTTCGGTGCTAATTATGGCAGTAATTCAGGACCCAAGGGGCTCAAATGGGGAAGAAGGGGTGTTTAAGTTAATTAGGATATCGGTTATACTCATAATTTTGTAATCTATTTAAAAAGGTAGACAGATAGACAGTGCATTTTTTGTATTGCCATACTTAATATATATATGTTATTATATTTTACTCCATAAAAATATATTCTTTCAAATCGAGATCAGGTCATGTGTATATTATGTACATATCGAATGTATTGTTGGCATGAATAAATTAGTTTATATATAAGTCGTGGTATCATTTCTAAAACATGACAATTGGTTTGTCCGGCAGATGGCGGTGGCGGAGCTGGGAGGTGTGACAGGTAGAGCGCATACATAAGACATTTTTGTAAATCTCATGCGGGTGGATCCCGTGGCCTGTATTATATAATAATTAGTATAAAGAAGTTTTGTATGAGAGTGTATGTTAGGTGCCGCCGGCATATTGTATATTTCCGTTTCACGTCAAGTGTTTATTTTCGACGGTTTTCTGCAAGTACAAATTGTTTTTATTTCCCTTTGTACATATTGTATATAGGAGAGTTAAGATATAATATAGGGAACCTGCTCGGAGAAGTAAATATGTATAATGTATGAAAGATTTTTTATATGTGTACAATGTTTATGTATCTTATTGATATATTTATTTATTATCGATTTATTCGATACAGTGTAGAGAACGACGACTAAGATTTTGTACGCATAATGTTTAAGTAAATTATAGTTGTTTTTATTATTTGTTTTATGTTTTTTCTAGTGTATATAGGGGGTCCGAGAGCTCGTCCTAGTTCTAGGTCTCTTGTTAGTGTTAGAAGTTTCACGCGTAATTTAGACTCTTTTCAGCGCAGATAAACATTAGCCATCTCTAGAGGTTAAATCTGTGTTATATTTTAAGTGGAACGTATTTGTGCAAAGACGTTGTCTTTGATTCATCATCACAAGGTCGATCGTTGTGGCAGCTGGGTTACTGTTCCGTAATATATATTCATGAGACAACTTTGCAACGTTGAAATGTAATTATGAATATACATTGAATAATTACGATTGTTTTAAGCAGCCAAGTTGCAAAGTTGTGCCGTGCTTATATGCTTATATATATTAGCATGGCTTTTGCATTCAAAACGGTTAAGTGGTATATAATTTTGACTGACATGAATTGCAATCACATTAGTACTAATTTATTACATATATAAATATTTTTGGACGCAATAAAATGATTATTATAATAGGTGTGCACTTTTTACTTGTGTGCATTTTGTTAAACTATATTTTATCGTCACCAGCTTGGATATGTTACAAATGTTTGTCTGTTAGGGAATCATAATCTTGAAGGTTGATCCGTTTTAATTTGAGACGCAGTTGATTATTTTTATGAGGTTGTTGATGTGTTCAGACCACAGAACGTCAATTTGGCTCGTAACATTTGTAACATATCAATAATATAGCAATTGTAAAATTATCTCATTAATGAGAATTAGTTTAGTCATAGTGAAGGCTATTGTTTCAGCAGCTAGCATGATTCAGTAATGAACAATTATTGAAATAGTACCATTTCCAGACTTTGTTAGAAGTGTATCCTGTTAGAGAACGTCTGTCGAAAAAAAAAAAACAGTTTTTATTTTACAATAGTTTGTTTTATCAAATCTTATCGAATCTCGGTATAAATTAATTTATTTTGGTTTGACGATTAATTCTTCCTAATTTTTAAATATCTTTTAATAGTATGAAATATTTTTTGGTGAATTTTCCTAAAATTATTCAAAAACTTGTGTTAAATGACGGTTTTATGTCCATAAAAAGAGTGCCATATTGTTTTTAAACTAGTCCTAAAGGACTAAAACTACGCCGTTTAAAATTTAAATCTAAAACGGCATAGTTTTGAAGGGGTCATATTATTTTTATACAAAACACCCTCATTTAACACTTATTCTTATAAAATAGTGTTGTAGTGTGACAGCTGAAAAAACTTTTATTAAATAGTGGGATCGACAACTAAGTCCGGAATTAAAAAAAATGTTGCTTTGTAATTTATGAAAAAAAAAATGCTATTTTATTCTGGTAGTAGTAATATATATGAAAGTTTTTCGTTTCTTTATCTTTATAAAACTGAAATATATAAATAAACCGACTGGCTTCGGATTAAAGGGCCTAGTGTGAGTTTATTTCACTTATATTCGATCGTCACGGTGATCACGTTCGGCGTTGTGATTGGCTCGTGCTGGTCGCTTCACCAATCACAGCCCGAACGCGAACCACGCTTACACTTTGCCCTACGATGGAGTTGTTCAAGGGATAAATCGTGTTTTCTCGACGCACTTGTGTTTATTTTTAGTAAATACTGACAGTGTCGGGGTATTACCCGTTATTAAATCAGATGTAACACAGCGGGGCTAAGTCTAAAAAAACTCTAAAAAATAAATAAATATTTTTTGTCTAAAAAATATGTCATCAGCTTTCTATCAGTGAAAGTTCCGTTAAAATCGATCCCGCCTTTCTAGAGATTACCCGAAACAAACACAAAAATTACTTTTTGGTATAGTAACGTATATACTTTCATATGCATTTAGTTAAAAACTTAATTTGATACTTCAATCTTATCTATTTGTTTAAATGATAATCATAGCTATTTTTGTTCTATCAATACTAAGGGGGCGTCTACACGAGCGAGAGAATGCGAAGTATCCGCACTTCCATTTCTCTATAATCTTCACGAACGAAGGATTATAAAATAAAATATTTTTCTTTCTTTCTTTCTTCAGCGTAACGTTGCGATTCGTAACGGAATCTATAATATCTATATACGTGAACGACAATATTATCGCCTCCCGCACGTAGAAACCGCCCCTTAGATCCCTGATAGACTTAGTTGTCAAATGACTACAGATTTCGTTTTCACTAGTCTTCATTTATGTTAAATACACATGTATTTATCACCAACTTTTATCTGTTTTATGGCAGATGGGTAACTATTTGTAACATTATCAGAATGTACCAATATCTGCCCTTTTCCTCAGTAATAATAGCAGTGATCTGTTATAGAAATAATTTTACAATTGTTATGCTACAGTTGGCTGTTATATCTTTATTATAACAACGAATTGATGTTGTAAGTAACCTCGGGCTAAAATAATATCGAAAAGCACCCAGTGAACTAAACAGTTACTTGCAAAATATTCTTATTGTTATTCTAATGTAGGTCTTTTAGTGTAGGGTCCCTAGGTTTAGTTGCATATGACGAGCTCATGGCACTGACGCGAGGCGTAGTTTTATACGTCTGATGTCCGTTTCGTATTGGTAGTGTCAAATTTATATAGTATGTTAAGCACGGTTTCTGCGATATGTACAAGAAAATTTAACTTACTCATGAAAATTAATGTAACGAAAAATGTCCAATTGTCAAACCATTTTTCACTTTACCACTTAGTCAAGTGAAAAATGTTTGAATCGAAAGTTTTTCGATCTTTACAACATTAAATCATAAATGAGTTTTAACGCCATCCTATAAAATATATAATAATCGTCGTTTTATTCTTGCTTCATGAAATTGGGCATTTCTTTTAAAATCATACGATAATGTGGCACAGATATGCTGTCCATTCAGTCAGTCAATATTTCGTACAGATTTACATGATAGACACAGATGTTTCAAACATTTTTTATCAACATTTTGATATTACAAAAGGTGGCCTTATAGCTTACGGCGATCTCTTCTACTTTTTATAATCTGCATCAGGACCATTTTTTACTAGGAAACTTTGAGATTTGTTGTCGTTCTTTAATTTTTGTGAGTAATATCACATCATTTAGTCATTTTAGACTGTGTGATGAAAAATTATTAGTATTATAGGTGACTTTCTAATTGCCTTAAAACTCAATAGTAATTGACAGGATAGTCGTTAGTAGGCCTACAGAAACTTATAAAAAATTAGGTCTCTTAAATGTTTTTATAACAAGTAATAAAGTAAATAACAGCACGTCATTAGCATCCGATACACCCTTTGTTCATAAACTAATGTAAGCAAGTTGGATTTTGCCTTTATCTTCATGTTAGTTCAAGTATTTTTATCTTGCTTCACACTTGTTCAATGAGATATACAAGTGTACTGCTATAAATGTTTATGAATGAGGAGTATAAAGACCCATTAGCTAATGTATTATTGTTTATTTATTCTACATTCATAATTGTTGATTTCATTCTCAATAAATAATACAGACACTCATATACCATATGATTTATTTTGAGGCAAATTCAGACATCTTTTTAGATATGTTAGATTGTTTCCTTGTTTTTATTGAAGCTGCAAAATTACATGAGAGCTATTGGTATCAGATATATTGTAATTCAATTACTTTATGTAGTGAAACTACGTTTAATTTATGCCCAGTGTTTAAAGTGACATTAAGTTGTTGCTCAAAGTTTTGACTCGCCTATTATTATTTTTTTGGTAGGCAACCCTCTGTGTAAATAAGATTGTGTGCTTTTTGCTAAGAACATTAGATAGTTGGTAACGCTAATCGCGTGTCAATTACCCCCAGGGCCGCTCCTTCCTTACAATTTATGTAGAACTGTGTTTATAAGTACATATCGAAATGTCATTTCAATTTATTATTTGTATTCATTTTATTGTGCAGCTATTTAGGTTTAACTAAATAGTTGCAATATACTAGGCGTTCCCACAAGGTCGGAACGCTCTTCCTTGGCCACTAAAACTTATGTTGTATGCATAATCGTAATTTAGATAATAGTCAAATTCGTTGCAATAAATTGTGCCTAGAAGGCAAAATTACAGATAGTTTACAGAAAAAGTATATTTTAAACAGTTTTATTTAATCCACAATTTTATTATTTTTGTAATATATAGAAGCGATTGTAGAAACATTTTTTTATAATTTTTATTTCTAATTAATCAATTGTAGAATAGTGTAATATGCTGGGTATGTATGAACCACGACAATGTCGGTCTTTTGGCATATAGATTTGTAAATATTTCGATCTGGTCTTAATAAACTGTAAATTTGGCTGAATACCTTTGTTTGAGTATGTTTTTTGTTAAGTACCCTCACAATAATCACTCGCATTCCATAAATTGATACACCAATTATAGAACTTCATGAAAAACATAATTTTGCTCTGCATTTGTGTGAATGTTTAAACTATGTTAGCCCCAAGTGACAGAAGCCCCACTGTATATGTTTTTACTCTTGACCTAAAACATACTCGGACATTTTAATGTTTCTGTAGTATATTAGATGAAAATCTTTGTGATAAAAAAAGGTAATTATATCGATCCTTAGAAATGCGTCTGTATATATATTATAATAGTTATTGATAAGTGAAAGCTATATTTTGTTATGGTGAACAAAAAGCGCACTCTCTATCGTTTGCCATATTTATAAACCTAGTTTGGTAACTGACTCCCTTGTGATCGCACCCACCTTCGATATATCCCCTCCCTTCTGATTATTTTTGTCTCACGTATTCGTGATAACAATGGAATATTTTGCAATATGTGTTTATGATTACATAAATATTAATATAATTTTTTAACACTAAGAGATCGTAAAAATAGAGAAAGCTGTATATTATCCAGATGTTAAATATTATTATTTCCTTTTCAATGTTTGAACTAAGCATGTAAAATTAAAAATAATACTAGAGAATAAAAGATGTTATGATAATTAATTACATAAAATCTTCGTTTGAATGTATAGCCTTTCCT
The DNA here is from genome assembly GCA_932526445.1 of Phragmatobia fuliginosa. NCBI lineage: Eukaryota > Metazoa > Arthropoda > Insecta > Lepidoptera > Erebidae > Phragmatobia > Phragmatobia fuliginosa. The sequence goes on from OW052061.1 coordinate 21,170,719, forward strand.
TTCAATCCTCAAACCCTTAAAACAAGAAATTATACACGACTCCATAAAATATTTAACATTTATTTCTTAAACATATTTATTTACAAATTACAGTGTACACATTTAACAGATTAATTTAAACTGTTTCTATGAGCTAACGTAACGTAAAATTTGACACTTTATACACATTGAATCCTGACCTGCCATCAATTTATAACCGATACTTCTTAAGTCCAGACTACATTCTTTGAGAACTGATTCATTAAATAGGTAAGAATTCAATGCCAAAACAATCAAAACAATAACTTCTATGTAAATAAAAACCTCAGTCTTTATCTTGCCCACACGTGGACACCACACCTTATCAAATTCAATCTACCATTACCTTCAACAATAATAAAAAATAAAAACGAAAATAATATCCACCAGCTTCACAGCGTATTTCGTTTCACGTAAGAATCGAAACAGGCATGCCGTATTAGGCCGTAGAAATTTGGTGGGAAATGTACTGTCTTTCAATTAGTACTTATTGGCCTTTTTCAACTTACAAAATAACGGTTTCAAATTAGGTATAATAAAAATAGTAGTCTGCTTTCTGAGGTGGATTAGGAGTTGTATAGGAGCAAGTCTGCATTTTTCTAGTAAATTCAGCACTACACTGAATAATAATAAGAGGCAATCGATTACAACTGTCATTTCGTAATATGATAGTAGATATTGTACTGTCATTTTCAAGATAATCAGTGAATATTGCACCTCAGTAGTTCCTTGACTACGACATATCACAGCCAGTAGGTAATTCAGAACACTGAAATTGTCCATAGTGTTCATCACATAACTCTTGGTATTAATTCAAACCCAAAAGGTGCTTCGAGTTTCCACAGAAAATAGTGATTTATTATTAATACCGCCGAGTGTTCCACGATGTACTAAATCGTCTATTAGGCGTATATTGCGGTATTTACATTTGTTTGTTCATTATTAAATTTGACTCGCATTTGACTAGAACTGCCAATAAATATGGTATTAATCATTTTCATAATAAATCCGTTAATTTTCTTTCAATTTTGAAGATGATGCGAACAATTTAAATGTGCTGCCAATAATTTGCTCAGCAGAGACATTGAAGCTTCCGTCAATTTTTTCTGCAAAAGCTGTAAATTTACGAGTAACAACCAATTCAATAAAATCATGGCAACTAAGATCATATTTTTAGGCAATAACCTAAAGCTAATTCGCGTAAAGAAAATAATGACGCATCGATAGTAGAGGTGTATTCAGGGTGAACTAAATATAAGAACTTAAAATTGAATGACGGTAGCGTCAGCTCTACTGCCTATGTTCTAAGTGTCAATTTGCGAGTATACAGTTGTTATAAAAAATATGCTCCAACTTTATATAGCCGACATAGTTATTAGTAAATTACCCTTAAAAGTATTTTTTCCTAAAACGGATCTATACTTCAATGGATGCATTTTATTATTTTTATGCAGACAATCACTAAAAGCTAGATATACCATCATGGGTAATTAATAAAACTATTATTATTTATGTCGGCTAATGAATACAAACATTTTAAATTCTCAGATTTCTGAATTTATCGTTATAAAGTTATTTCATTTTATCGTTTACAATGTATTAGTTGCGCGTAAACCCAAATATTGACCACACTTTCCGTAACAACATTTTTTTTTAATTTTCATGTCTGAAATAGTAATCTCAAAAATGTTTAGGTGATTTTTATAATAATAACATACAATAAGACGATTAATAGCTTTGCTATTATGTCTACTATTTTAAATGCTGTCCTAATAGTATAGTGCCAATTTTGTTTTTCAAAATGGCGTTTGACTTTTTTAATGTTATGCACTGGATACGAGGCTTTTAGTTTACACCTCGCCATTGACGGTCGCTGGGTTCACGTTTGACGTGGTAGTTGAGACACGGCTGGAAGTTTACGTGGATCGTAACTGGGTGCAGAGGCGCTGCGAGCTGAACAGCTCGTGCGTCGAGAACGTCGTAAGGTCCGAGATGTTTTGCAAGACATGCGTAGTCTACGCTTAACGGAACGTAGTATTTTCCTGAAATTAAAAAAACAATGATGTTCTTAGTCTCTAATATAACGTTTAATTAAATTATTTACTCCTATCCGATTTCAGTCTAGTCTCAATTGAAGCCATCCAACTGTAGGAGATATTAAAGTGCATGTTCAAACGCAGGTTAGCTCTCTTTTCTCTTAGGGTGCCCGCACACACACAATAATATTGGCAATAAAGTACGTATTGCCGATAATATTGCGTGTGTGCGGGCTGTATTGTACAATATTATTGTGGATTATAGTGTGTGGGGCCGTGTGTCACAATATTATTGTTACAATATTATTGTGTGTGTGCGGGCACCCTTACTCTCTTAATAGGATAGGACGGCTATCCTATATGACCAGGGAGAAAATTTAATAAAAATATAGGCAGTGGCTTGGACTAAAATATTTATTTACTTATAACTTCATGCACTTGTGTACATTGGATGAGTAGAGTTGTCAATTTTATGATAGGGTCAACTACTTTATGAAATAATTGTATTTAATAAAATGGCCAGCTCTATATAAATCGCTTGTTTCCAGGCGTAATATATAAAGTGAAGTAAATAACGGCATCAATTTTTAACTTACCGAGGGCATTGAGGGCAAATACAGGTACATATTGGGTTGGAGGCGGCGGCTTGTCGTAATGGTGGTGTCGAGGAGACTCACTCGAAGTATCCTGTAAAAGAAAAATATTTTTCATGTAGAATTTTTAAATTAAAATTTTGAACCTCGGTAACCATCATGCTCCTTACTTTCTAAAAATTTAAACTGAAGGGATTTGCATCACAGCTCGGGCAGGGCTTCAGGCTCGATGTTACCCCTTTAGGAGATATAATGTGATATAGAAAGATCATATACCTGCGGCGAAGTGTCCCTTGCCTCTTCAGTCGAGCCCGAGGTAGAGTTGGAGGTGGAAGGCGCGGGCTTTGTGGCGCGGCGTCGTTTGTGCGAGTACAGTTTCCCGTGAGCGTTCGCAGTTCGCTCCAACATGTCCGCCGCCTGTGATCAAATATTCCACTACAACCAAGATCTCTAAGTCCCTTTGGATGCGCAGTCGGAGAAGAGTGCAGACGCGTTGTTGACGAGTTCCTTGACCGATTTAAGATATGAGGCTTTTCAGACCCGATCTTAACCGATTTGCTGTCAGTGACGAGCACCATGACAATATCTAAATTTAGACTTTATACCCAAAGCCTAAAGTCCACGAACGAGTAAGATGAGACTAACAGATAAAGCTCCAGTTAGGAAAATTACGAAGTGGCAATGTGCAAACGACATAGCGTGAAGAACCAGCAACAAAGAGGAAATAGATTCTCAACCAAACACTAAAAATGAAACCAGTACTTGATAATACTTCTATATACCAGACGAACGTCACGTAATTTAAATATTCTCATTTTCGACAGTATATAAATTACGTGGCAAAAGTGGCAAAGTGAAGGAAAGCAGAAAAACCTACTTTTAAAAGTAGACTGTTTTTCCTACTAACTTAGTATTTATGTATGTTTATTACAGATGAAATAATAAGCGTGACCTCGTGGCGCTCGAAATGGGTCTCTATCTCGCTCGGTAACATGAGAACGGTAATGGTACGGAGCGAGAACGCGTAGAACTCAGACGTCTCATTCTACGAGCAAGTTATACTCCTGAAGGAGATGGCGGAGCGGAAAGTTCTAGTCCGATGGGCCTGGGAGAGGTTCAGAACTCTCCCATGCGGAAGCAGGCCCAGGTGGTAGCTCGCGCCCGGGGTTGATCAGAATTCCAACTCAGGAATGGGTCATCTGCAAGTGCTAGATGGCCCAAGGTATGTCGGACTACTAGGGCTCTCCTTTCTAGGGTACACCTGGTTCCCCGTCTATTAGTGCATAGTAGACCGGCTGATGGTATTCAAAGGCAATTTAGCGCAGGAAAAAGTTTAAAAAAAATGTTCCCCAAAAGTACTGTTCGTGAAAGAATGGCGCCGACATAGTGATATTTTTACGCCTGCACACGTAACGATATATCGTTGCGATTAATCTGTGCTGATTGATTGATTTACCAATCAGCTATTTACGATTCTTTATGGACATGTCAAAATTATCAGGTTTTCATAACTGATCAGCTTTCTTTACAAAGTCTGATTTTATCATAAACTAGCCGTGCCCCGCGGTTTCACCCGCGTTTTTCTCATTTCCGTGAAAAAAATAGGTTTTCGATTTTACACCTTGTATTACAAAATAGCAATTTTATTACGGATCCCTAATTTTGAAAAAATAATAGCCTATAGCCTTCCTCGATAGATGGACTACCCAACACTGAAAGAATCATTCAAATCGGACCAGTAGTTCCAGAGATTAGCGCGTCCAAACAAACAAACAAACAAACAAACTCTGCAGCTTTATAATATTAGTGTAGATCAGAAAAGTTATCCTTATATCAAGTATCTTCAAAGTATAACACTTTGTAAACAAGAAAAAGATTAAAAAACTTTAACCCTAACGTGTGAAGCTTCCAAATTTTAAAAGATATCAAAGCACCAACTTTAGTGGTGAAAACTCTCTAAATTGCTCCTTAATTATACTGCCATAAATGTGGTATTATTCGCAGCGCCCAAAATCTCAAATTATACATGACAAATAATATCCAAATTCTTTATTTTGAAGTTATATTTACCTCGGTGTCTTGTGACTTGGAAAATCGCCTTTCAATGGAATTCTTGAACTTGTACGAATGTAGGTAATCTTCGGTGTGCTCCGGTTTTCTTACTGTGCGTAGTGTTGGCTCTCTCCTCCTCCGTCCATCCAACGGGAGGGGCTCCATCTCAGTCATAGGGTCGCTCTCTGTTGTTATAGTTGCTTGCGGAACCAATACTGCAAGGAGAAGTCATAATAATCAGATATGCAACGAAGATGCTCAAGTACAGTAACACCATGATTTCAGAGATTACAAAAGCGGCCAAGTGCGAGTCGGATTTGCCCATGAAGGGTTCCGTAGCAGCAAGTAACGTCATATAAACGTTCTTGTAGTTCGTTGTAACTTTGATAGATTTTTTAATAATAGTGTATTAATTGAATGAAAGGGAAATTGCGGTTTACGATTTACGACGTATTAAAGAAAAACTACTTAATAGATCTCGTTCAAACCAATTTTCGGTGGAAGTTTGCATGGTAATGTACATCATATATTTTTTTAGTTTTATCACTCCCTTATTTTAGAAGTTACAGGGGGGGGACACATTTTACAACTTTGGAAGTGTCTCTCGCGCAAACTATTCAGTTTGGAAAAAAATATATAAGAAACCTCAATATCATTTTTGAAGACCTATCCATAGATACCTTACACGTACGGTTTTGATAAAAAAACTTTTTTTGAGTTTCAGTTCTAAGTATGAGGACCCCCAAACTTTATTGATTTTTTTCTATTTTTGTGTAAAAATAATTATGCGGGTCACAGAATACTGACCAAATTTCAACAGTGTAGCTCTTATAGTTTCGGAAAAAGTGGCTGTGACATACGGACGAACAGACAGACAGACTTGATGAATCTATAAGGGTTCCCTTTTTTGCCATTTGGCTACGGAACCCTAAAAAACGATCTAGAGATCTGGATTTACTTGTAAAATCAACAACAACTCCAAACATCTTCTGTCGTGTGAAATAAAGAAACTAATAAAAAAGACACAAGCATCAAACAGACTCGGAACAGTAATTTGTACATCACCCAAAGTGTTATCTCATGTGGGGTTTGAACCCAGAAAACCTAACGTAGCAGGAAGCAATAAGATGATTGGTTAAATCACCTCTCCTTCCATGCTTTTATTGGCTGTAATTTTTGAAAAGAGTACCCTGTTTCCATTTAAACTTACCTCTTTCACACTCCATGGGGTATGGCTGGTCTTGCGGCAGTTCCTCATAAGGTTCAGTGGTAAAGGTGGGAGGCGCTGGCGGCGGCGCTTGCGCGATCACGCTCGACTTCAGCGCGTAGCCGTGCGAGCTGCTTGAAGAACTAGCCGTCTCTGATGATGAGCCGGGGTGAGAGCGCGTTTTTTCGCGGGGTAAAGGTTCACCTAGACAAAAATAAAACTTTATAGCTCAAATTATAACGTATAATAAATCTAATATACCTATTACATTTACTACAGAGCTTGTACTATGGAATATAAAAATACATACGGTTTTGGAAATACATTAACGAAACCTAAATAAAGCACAACTGTCCCATATGCTACCACTACGCTATGGAAGCACATAGTTGACGTAAGGAGGATACAAGATCTGTTTGCAGAGATATTAAGGTTGATAACCCTCTGAAATCGGCCCGCTAATTAATATTCACAAGAATTGTGTTTATTTGCAGAACTATACAGAATACTCGATGTATTTAGAATAATCCATCAACATTGAACACGGACACCGTCCATGGGTACGGTTTTATTTAATCCCACCTACACGCCCGTTACTGTAACTACTGTTCACCAGGATTAACTGCAGTGGCCCTTGAACACACCTAGTTCTGACACTTTAAAAATTTATATGACACTCGGTAGTCCAAGGAAAAATTAAACAATCTTGAGAATTCATCAGAAATACGTCATGTACGTAAAAGTAATTTGGGTTATGCTTGCGACAAGTTGACCTCATCATCATCTTATCCAAAAGACATTCACTATTTGGCATAGACCTCCTGCAAAGTTGTCCATAATAGCCAGTCTTTACTACCCGTACCCTATGACTTTGCGTAGACTTATTGACGTCGTGAATATATCACCTACCGCACTACTTAACCTGCTTTGAATAATTAGCCTTCGAAAGTGACATAACGCTGCCTGATGGAATCATGAGCGTAGCGTCAAACCTCCAAGAGAGATGCTACGTCTCACTAACGAAACACGTCAGAAAGAATGCTGTCAGTTTAAAAGTCAATTGTCAATTGGTTATCAAAGTCTATTTTAGTTTAGTTATTTACCCACCTTTAGCCACAGCTTCACAGTGCCGTTGCATATGAGCGGCAAGTTGCACGCAGAGTCCATCTCCAGGTTCGTAGCCCTGCACTTCGACGAGAAACCTCAGAACTTCAGATACCGCGTCCTGATAACCAGCCCTAAAGTGGTCTTCGCCGAGCTGACGATCAGCGGCTAAAACATAACCCACACGAAGATGGAACATCTTCCGTTTGGGACTTTGAACAACATTAGCCTTCCTCTGTTAAGTTTCGCAGAGCAATTTTACATGTAAGCCTCAGTGATGTGGATGAGGAAAGGAAAGGGGTCAGGTTGAACATCAATCTTGAACGGATGAATTTAACTCACGAATGTTTTCTTTTTAATTTGTTGTCCGTATCAGAAACATCGATGGTATCTAGCTCAAAGTTTGAATTCATGTAGGTACTAAATTTAATAATTATAATATAAAAGTTACTCTCAAACAACTACTTATCTATATTTAAATAACAATTTATTATGTTAATTCATTCATTATTTCATTCATATAGATACTTTAGGAAATCTATTGTTTTATTGATTTAAATAGACCTGTGTTAAAATTCGTTAGTAGAACTATTTGACTATTTATTATTGTTAATATAGCTATTGCGCCCTGATATTACAAAAAAAATGCGCTTATAAAGCTCAAACAGTTACCTAAATTGAAGAATGGTTTTAGCAACCTCGCAATGTTTTTAAAAGAACTATCTAATGATACTCCACACGATGGAGTAGACGCGAGTAAAAAAAATCATCCCCACTTTACGTGTAGGGGAGGTACCTCAAATAAAAATATTTTTTATAATTTTATTGTAGCACTTTGTCGACGTATTTACAACACATATTCATGCAAAGTTTCATCTTTCTATCACCGACCATTTGGGCGGTAAGTCGAGGACGGACGGACATGACGAATCTATAAGGGTTCCGAGTTATGAACTACGGAACCCTAAAAAATTAACCTAAGTTAACGGAGTCGCAGACAAAAGCTAGTTACAAAATGTCCTAAGTACTTAATTGTCCATTTAGCAATGACGTCAATTGTAATATAATTATTACTGCTCGTGGATGTCATCGTGACGTTCATTTTGCAATGTGAAATCTAATTCTCATCTATAATTTTTGTGGAATTTAAAAATTTAAAACGTGAGTGACGGAGATACGAACACCAATAAAAATTTGTTGTACCCTTTGTTGTGTTTTAGACCTATAAATAGCTAGCTTTCGGCCGTGGCTTCACCCGTGTGTATGTCAGTTATCGCGGTAAAAAGTACCCTATGTCCTTTCCTTGGAATCAAAATACCTCCATGTCAAATTTTATAGAAATTGCTTCAGTAGTTTAGCCGTGAAAGGATAACAACCACACACACTTTCAAAGAATATGTATTAAGTATGGATGATGGTGGTCATCAACAGTAGCTTTTCGCAGTCCACTGCTGGTCATAGACCTCTCTTTAGGAAGGGTTACTATTCGGTTTTAGATAACGCTGGCCAGATGAATTGGTATAGGGTTTCTTTCAAGTTTTCGTATAAGTAATAGTACGTATGAAGACTAAAAAGGCCAGTTAATGTAATGAAATCATTCCTATCCGTAGAATTTATTTGATCAGGATAGGCTAACAAAATGCTCTGGAAAAACTTAGCGTCACTTTAAACATTCACAGATCATGTGGGAATACTAAAACCAAATTTAAAATAATAGCACTTAGGTCTCTTTTCCTGTATTCTAACATCAATCTTAAAACATTTGAAAGTAGAAGAACACATGTCGTTAAAAGTCGCAGGAAAACCTAACAGAATCGTCATAGAGATTCAAATTTCTACTTTTTTTTCATTATTTTGAAGATATTGGGACCATGAAGTTTGTATTACCATAAATAAATGGTTAAATACAAATTAAAAATGAGAAGTATATTTTTTTTAATATTGATTGAATTTAAGTCTACATTTCAATAAACTCAGATGCAATACTGCATCTAAGTGTAAATGAGGTGTTTTATTTATTGGCTTCAATTTATAAGTTAAACCGATTCTATTTGTAATATTTTGTTTAACTAACTATTATATAATACTGTTGCGATGTGTGCTTCAAATAATACAAATTTATTACAACCAGAATATCGTCTACTAAATAGAAGCTCAACGAAAACATGCACCAAATCGTTAACTATATCGACTAACAGTTTAAAACCTCTTTACATACCGTTGGCTCGATCTTGAAGAAATTTAAGATGGCGGATGGCCATCTCGATAATTTCGGTCTTCTCGACCCGTCCACGTCCCTTCTTGAGGTACTCTGGAGGGATGAGTCTCGACAGATCCGCCAGGCAGTTGTTCATGCGGTCCCGTCGACGTTTCTCTATAATGCGGTGCGACATTGGATCTTGCTATAAATTGAACAAGTTCATTAATTAATATATTTGACAGATTTCATATAAAATATAGTGTACCTAGTTTTAGTACAACCTAGACTGTTTAATTTATTTAAGTATTTATACTTTGAAATAGCTTTTATTTATTTTTTATCGTATTATTAACAATCTTAAGAATTTACAGCTGTAAATAGGCTTTTCTTTGTAAGGAGGTTTAATTGCTTTAGGGTTGATTTAAGTTTTCCTTTTCTTGTGCTTTCAGTGTTGCTGTTCTGTATAGTTTGCAGCCTGAATTATTTAGTTTTTTTTAAATGTTTTATATTTCTGGGATTACATCACTACGCCTGTGGCTTTATAAAAAGCAGGAAGGAATCGATTATGTATACAGGTATGTTATTTTTAATACAAAGTCGAATATGGGTATGTAGTGTGTAGAAGTAAAAGAGAAAAATTGGGCATATTCAGTTTAAACTTGCCCTTGAGACCTTCGCCTTCTTGAGATAGGCGCCAGTCGGGTATTCGGCCTCGTCCTCCGATGGCGCAGCAAAATTGAGCTGGTCACCCCCGACGCGGCTGAATCCGTCGTTAGAATTATAACTGAAATAAAAAAAATGTTTATATAGCTTAAAACAGTAAGTTCTAGTCTCTATGAAAAAAGAAAAAGGTTCATTATTATGTTTCTATGTTAGGGACTAAATTGTAATTTTTCCATCATATTTTTGGCTAAGATACCTCATGATCTAATAATTCCGAGAGTGACACATGCCTACGTCACTAATCACTATCCAGTTGCCACTTTTACACGCAATTACTGGCATTGTACCACCGCAATCCCGAGTATCATTGTGGGCACTAACTTCCCAATAACGATTGCTACAGATGTTCATGACAACCGGGACCGACTGCTTTACATGCTCTCCGAGGCACGACAACAATCGCGTGTCTTAGCTAGTATAAAATAATTTAAAAGCTTAACACACAGAAACTTATGTAACTATGACGTATGTATTTGTTCTCTTTTCAAAAACAAACGTGAAACAGGGCCAAGACAACGTGAGATTCAGACGGAGTCGTAACCATAGAGGAACAGTAGTTTCAAGGTTGTCTTTGTCAACATGTGACCATGACTTTGTCAACGTGGTTGAAAGGCCACTGGTTACTATTCAAAACAATAAGTTTCGAGACATGTATGTGTGGCGGTAGTTCATAAAGTTAACTATCTTTATATTATAGCTAGGAACAATAAATTTACATTATTACATTTTACAGTTATGAAGCTTATTAAAGCTTGTTACTCGTGATTTGTTTTCTTTTCAATTATGTATAAAAATAAATAAACCAATGACAAACGTTATTTGGCGGCCATTCATTTATTACGTAAGATGATTTTTATTAGTTGTTGACCCCGTCCCACCTCTAAATAAGAATAGGCCAACACCTCCCCCCTGTTTAAAAATTATTAGGTAACAATCTTAAGGCAAAAATGAATTTACGTGTGGTAAATTGTATCTATGAGGGCTATCTTGTACTGATGGATAGTAAAAGTTAAAATCAGTTTCATTCATTTGAGTATTTTTGTGGTAACAAATGAAGACCCCTTTCGTAAGGAAAAATAAGATATGGTCGACGTCCCTCCCCTCTAAACCGTCTTATAATGAATGGCCTTGACCGTTACATGAATGTTAACCTACTACTTACTATACTGTTCTCTGCTGCATTCTTATTTCACTGAACTACTAAACTCTATTTCATAACAATAAATATCATAATTTAAAAGTTATTAATTCAAGACACAGAATTGCAACCCAAATGCATCGCGATAAACAGAATAATAGACATCAATAGAATGTCTTTTTTGTACCTTAATAAGAACGTAATTCGAAGAATCGCATCTGGGTCAAGCTAGATAATAATGAATCTTTGACAAAGCTATAAAAGGCTTGGTAATCACATTGATCGTGAAAGAAACATGATCACGTGTACGACCTACAAAACGGACCTTCGATCCACTTTCAAGGTCGACGCGAGTCCTCACTGGACTCCTGTTGGTTTATTTCTGACAGCAAAACCTTTTTTTACACGGTTCGTTTTCTTGACTTGACTGTCTACATATCTATCCATATATTTATAACTATACAGTTTTGTTTATCAAATTTTAGATGTTTTTTGTGTTTTGATTGTTTAAAAATATAAATCTAAAATGATTTATCTTTTTTGTTATTTTATCTAGTCATCGATTCTTTAAACGTGTGCAATTTTATTCAAGTAAAACATGTAAAATTTGATAAACAAATTGGCGTGGTATTCGTATATTAGTAGGCTTTTTTGAATCAAAAAGGGTCCATGCAAATCAAAGTATGACTGGTACGGTGAACCAATATAACTTCTTCCAAAAGTGCAGTAGCTTTCTGGGTATTCGTAAGAAACATCGCTGTTGGGATGGTTTACGAGTACTTATTTCGGCTGTTCCAACTAAGTATAGCTTATCTGTATAACATGTTTATCTTACTAAATCTATAGGCCTCCTACACACTATAGTCTAAACATCATAAGGCCACCGGCACATGCAGCTAGATTGTAGCCGTAGAGGAACATTTCTGCCAAGGGCGGCGGCACAGCCACCCAGTCAGCATGTTGTGTAGGAGCCCTTACATATGTAAAATTCGTTAAAGTAGACTCTTCTAAATCTTATAATTAACTTACAATGTTTGCATTGTATGTTTATTTGGGTCAAGTATTAAAAACAAATTTTAAATCAACTATCCTCAAACGATAATGTTGGAATTTTAGATGTAGGTACTTCTAGTTTTTCAACGTCTGCATAAATTATATTAAAAAAAAATTATTCACTCACTTGAACACTTCGTTTGCCACCAAAAGAATTACATTATAATTTATTTATGCTATATTTAAAAGGGAATTATCATAATTCATGTAAATGTGAAATTTATTTTAATATTTACCTACTACTTGACGTAAATAGATTGAAAATCTAAATTTGGATTTTAAGCTGACATGGAATTTTTCCATTGCATTATTTATTTTAATATTGATAATTTATATTTAGTATTTTGTTATTTTAGTTTTAGTAAGTAAACAGCAAGGGAACGTTCATAGCCGAGTGGCCTTAGGTGATTGGAAACAATCACCGAGGGTAAGCAACGATGGCGCGGTCAGACCTGGATGGGTGACCGTTTGTAACATGATATGTTATAAGCGTTTCTGTAATTCCGATTTCAAATTAAACAGTCGTGAAGCTTAGTGGAGGCCTTCGGACGGCTTAAAAACATCCAATGGCAAGATTACGTAGCCATAACGTGTTTTGCCAGTCCCCAACCCGCACTCGGCCAGCGTGGGGACGTAAGGCCTTAACTCTCTCCTGAGAGTAGACCCTAGCGCAGCTGTGCGAGGTAACATTTGGGTCCCACACAGGTGCTATATATACAAGACATAGGTGATACGAAGATTCCTGGAATTTCCTTTCTAGGGCGCACCTGGTGAGTTTTTGGTCGGTTCAGGGCTGACATAACCATCAGTAGGTTGGTATCCGGGGAGATTTCCGCACTAAAAAAAGGGATAAATTTCGAGTGCGGGAGTTGGCGCTGCTGCCAATTTGTCACTATCAAACACAATACTTTAATATCAATCATTAATATTCTAAGGCCTCGTTGGTCTAGTGGTTAGCGTATGCGACTGCTAATCAAGAGGTCTCGGGTTCAAATCCCGGGTCGGGCCAAAAAGTGTTTTTGGGTTTTTCTTAGGAAATTCCTAATAACAGCCCGGAGTTTGGAAGTTTGGCGGTGATTCACGCCCGTGCCTCGGAGAACACGTAAAGCCGTCGGTCCCGGTTGTCATGAACATCTATGGCAATCGTTATTGGGAACTCAGTGCCCTCAATATACTGACAACTAGTTCAATCTTCGAATTTCAGTTCTCCCTTAGGGTTGCGGAGGTCCGATGCCAGTCGCTCCGTGGAAAAACTGAAATTCAGGTAAAACTGGTTGAACTAGTAGCCGACCTCAAATAAACTTGGGAATAAAGGCTCGGAACAAGATAGTAGCTCGGAAGATAATATTCTAAGGCGGTACGAATATCGCCGGAACAGTTAGTTTACTACAAAACTGTTCATTTTATTAAGTTATTTGTACAGATTTGTACCTTACCCTATTTTTTTTGTAGGAGATTTAGGTTCAGTGGAGATAGAGGTGTGTAATTACATTGGTATGTACCTTTACCAGACAACAGGAAACCTCTCGACCTTCAGGAATGAAGTCGAGCAAAGATTTCCTCTACTTTCACCCGCACAAGGTAAATATGAGACGATAAGCGATCACGAAACGTCGATAAACAATTTATTCAAACAACGTGTTATTGTGCCGCGACAGACACGTGTTGTCTAAATATAGATTGTTTATGTGTGTGTGTTATTTATTGTGAAATAAGTGTGAAACATATACACACATACAAATATTGCAACATTTCTATAGCTCCAGTGTATTGGTTTCTGCCTAAGGCCGCTTAATAGGTTGAAAAATTAGAGTTAATATTTTTTTTTATAGCAACATCATCAACAGCCTTTAACAGTCCACTGCTGGACATAGGCCACTCCTTTGAAAGGAGGTTTTGGCCTACTATACCTCGCTGGCCAGACGGGTTGGTAAAGGGTTTGTTTCAAGTTTTCCTTCTCTTGGCAGTGATGTTAGCTGCTTATTTTGTTCCTTTAGTCGCCTCTTACGACACCCATGGAATGAATAGGAGTGGTGACACTTTGTATTCTTAATCCGTCACCACACGGACGTTAATAGGACATTAATAGCAACACTATCTTGCAAATGTCATGTTAGTCCAAAGGAATGTTAGGCAAACAATGTTTATGTTTATGTACTATTGGGTAGCTAAAAAGTGTAACCCATACTAATCTCATCTCATCAACACGTCCCACTGTTGAGCTTGGGTCTCTTCTAAGGAGAGGGTTAAGGCCATACGACCTCACACTGGCCCAGTGCGAGTTGAGGACTGGCAAGATACTTTGTGGCTACGTAAATCTTGCCGTTGGATGTTTTTAAGCCGCCCGAAGGCCCCAAACTAAGCTTCACGACTGTTATCTTACGATAACAGCTGGGACCGACTGTTTAACGTGACCCCCGAATTACGGAAACGCTCATTACATATCATGTCACAAATGTTCACCCATCTAGGTACTGACCGCGCCTTAGTTGCTTACCCTCGGTGATTGTTTCCAATCACCTAAGGTCACTTGGCTATGAGCGCTTCAATCCATACTAATTCATTTTCAAAATTACCTAATTCTGTCTGTCTGTTAAGCTTGACGATTCAATTAGAAGCTTTGACTGCTGAGGAAGGACATCCCCGTAAGCGGAGCCGCGGGTAAAAGCTACTAAATAATAATTTAAAAAAAATCTAACTGGTCGAGATTAAGGTTTATCTTACTCTCTGGCACAGTTACGTTCTCAAGCAACTGTCAAAGAGAAAAAGAGTAAATAGCTATAAATATAACAATACTTTCAGAGAATGCGTCATAAACCGAATCCCATAACTTTGATTTGACATTTAAATGTCACAATCTATTTTTAGACAGATTTTTCTTTATGAACTAAACTTTTAATTTCACTTTTGAATTTAATTATATAAATACCTAATTAGAGGCAACACTCATTTAATTTCTTATAATCCATTACACACAAACACGTGGTATAATTATTGCACGTGTCAGCTCTATCTATAGTACCTACTGATAATATTAACAATCGATCTTTAGAAAAATTACAATAGATGTACTGACAACGAACGGTTACTACGGTATTCCCCTCCAATACAAAGGGGAGATTCCCCCAACACGCTGTGTATTCAAGACCAAAGACAACTGCCCTACTCCTAAAGTTATTTTTATTTAACATTTTTTATTACATACATAATAGTCATAGTCATGTCTACATACGTAGTAAAAGTAATAATATTATTATAATGTTAGTAAAAACAGATGTGGAGAAAACAGTGATACAAAAACAGCTAAGCAAAATACAGATTATTTACACAACATTAGGACCCTGTACAAGTAAATTACGTTTTTATCGCTTCCGGAGGATTCCAAAAGAAACATACTTAGTTAATTAATATATAATTAAATTTAATTTTTAACTAATTTTACATACTAATAACTACAACTAACGTTTGAGGAAAAACGTCGTCATCTCTTTGCACATAAAGAAAACCCACACTTGAGGACCTCGAATTCCATGTGAAATATTAAGGGCTATACGTCATGGTCTTCAAGTGATGTGTGAAACGATTAGGGCTACGTTACATCTATGTAAACGTATCCAGCATCCCGAAGAACAGAAGTATTAGAAGAATGAGTAGTTACCACGAAGTTCAATTGGTCAACGCTAGATGGCGACTATAATTGTGTGCGTGTTAGTTATATTACACCCAAACACGTGTTAAATTACACGTGTCAGCTCTATTTAAAGTACCTATTGATAATATCAACATTCAGTCTTTAGAAAAATTATAATAGACACAGTTGCTACACATCTCCAATACGAGGGAGAAATTCCACCACTCACCACTAAATATCAAGAGCCACGGCCATTCATAATGTTATTGCGCGATGTAGAATCAGTAGTTTCGACGAATTTCAATTGGTCAACGCTAGGTGGCGCCTTATTATGTTTTGAATCAGAGTGCAGATTCATGGGATTTTCCAGATGTAACGGATTGATGGTGACGAATAAGTCATATCGTAAGAACTGACTGAGGGCGCAAAGCGCAAATCAAACCCTAGATTAATTCGACTGGCCAGGGTGATATAGCAGGTCAAAACCTCATTATTATATTGTACTGTGATGCACAAATTAAAACTTTTAAAACGATTAAAACTTTTGTACTAGATTAACATTTTGGAATTTCTCTCCTGCTTCTAGGAGAGTTTGGTTCTAGGAATTACTAGGTGAAAATCAGCGGGAAAAATCCACCAGCACAAAAAGTGCTAAACCCTGACACGTCAACAGTTTTTATTTAATCAATGCTCTCGAATAAGTCTCGAATCGTATATTTCTTAAAACATAAATTATACTATTTTGGAGATCTCTAAGATCTCCAAAAGAATCTTCTTCATAAACCTCTCTAAGGTTTCTAAACTAGGACAAATCCAAGAAAATCATATGTCAGTTTTATCTAATGTACTTAATAGATATATAATAAAAATATACTTTTTTTGTAATATCATATTCATGATGATAATGACAAAGGTAAATCGATTAATAGTGTTGTACGTAGTCGATTAAAACATATTTAATGAAACAAAGTAAGTAGCTTCAATATCAATGGAAATTTCAAATTAGTATGGATATCAACAACGTTGGCCCATTTATTGCTGTATGGAAAAGTTCCAACCGATTGTTATGCGGGTCTGCCATTTAAACTTTAAACAATGACCCATAAACGCCTATCAATAAACTTTCTATACATTTCGTTGTTGTTTTTAATCAAGTTAAATAATTATATCGTAAATAATCCGTACTAATATTATAAATGCGAAAGTAACTCTGTCTGTCTGTCTATTACGCTTTCACGCCTAAACCATTAAACTGGTATGAAGATAGAACTGATCTTGGGAAAGGACATAGGCTACTTTTTACCGCGATAACCGACATACACGCGGGCAGAGCCGCGGGCGAAAACTAGTTCTTATATACATATATTATTAAGAATGCGAATGTAACTCTGCTTGTCTTATTTGTGGCGCTTTCACGCCAAAATTACTGGACCGATTCAGATGAAATTTGTTACACGGATAGTCTAGAACCTGAGAATGGATATTAAGGCTACTTTTACCGCGATAACTGACATATACGTAGGCGTAACCGCGGACGAAAGCTAGTCCGATATATGAAAGAAATAATTGCAAGTGTATTCCATAATTATTTCACTTTTTTTTTTTCAAATTTCAATGACACCAAAATATTTTTTTTTGACTGACAATTTTTTTTTGCGAGCTTTGTATTCTTTCCTATCCGACGCGATGCAAGTTTGGCGCGAATGAGAATGAAGACGTCATACACTATCCCACGTAATTTCTTATGAGAGATTTGAGTGAGAGTGAGTGAGAGTGAACAATTAAAGGTTAATGATAATAATTTGAGAAGAGTGACGTACGATAGGAAAACTCAGCATTCATATCGCCTTGTGGAAGTGAATTACAGAATCAATTGGTTAACCAATATCAGTTTAGTAATTTAATTTAAAAAAAAAACCACACAAGAGCCAGGCGAATAAGAAAATAATTTCATAACAAAATACTCGTGTATAAATTATTCGAACCACGTGATTTGTGCCTCATCAAATTATTTATACATCTTGCGTTCAATTTAAAAGTTCATCAAATATTCTATTATAATTAAATGATAGGGAAGCGATTATAAGTTTAATACATAACAAACAGGTGCAATTAATAACCACGATCTTTTCTAAAGTTGAGTAAAAATAGAAAAGTAAACGAAAATCTTATACAAAATGTCGTTGATATCTCGCTACACTATTCCTATTAAAATTTATTACTCACCAACTCTGTAAATAATACATACAATCATCATATGATCTAAAAACGTCTATAGAAGCCACGTGATGACATATTTTTTATTCCAATATATCAACCTTTTAACTATTTGATATTCTCTCTTAAAATTGTTGACGCTATATACAAAACATTGTAAAGATTTATGCTGTCCATCAGTCAGTGCATCCAATTGAATTCTATTATACACGTTGTTTTGTTTTTAATAACAGTGTACCCATATCTGTTTAGAGAAAATAATGGATCAATACCAAAAATAATAATAAAACCACAATTCCACTTTACACATTACAAGATATAATAAAGACTCATTACACGAAACTTAAACAAGAATTTTATAATCCCTATTTCAAGATAAAACCTCCTTCGATTTACTAAAAAGAGCGCCATAATCCGTGTTAAAAAAAAAAATTCATTTGAAATTCGAACTGACTAGGTACTTACGCTAATAGTCCGGGCAGGTGGTCCGAGGCACACGGATCAGGCCTCGAAAACGGTGTTAATAACACATTCATTACCAAATTAATTAATAAACACGACAGGTGAGAGCATGGCTACGGTTACTACTAACATTGAAGGCAGGCACGACACTACTACTTTTATTTGTAGGTTCGATACAAAAGTCAGAAAATAAGGGACAGTCTTTTGATTTTTGAAATTACTTGCTCTGCGAATACACGTCAACTGCGCACTAAATAAAACGGTTATCTGCTTCTCAACTGAGGTGATAGGTTGAGTATGCTGTAATGCCTGCGTGGGATATTAAAATTCAGTTTTTTATACTAGCTCAATTGATTACAATCGAAATGATTGAAATAGGATACAAACACGGAAAGCAAGTATTGTTAAAAAAAAATTTTTTACAGACATTATTTTTCAAATGCTAAATCATCTCATTTATAAACATCTTATTCATAAAATGAAGTGGAATATTGTGTGGGAATATAAAAAAATGGTATTATAAATAAAAGCTCACGTGCAAGGCGTCACGTTATTTTATCCAATTTCCTGACACGAACAACGCTGACAAATTGAATTCTATGTACAAGAAATTACGTAGTGTGACATATATATTTATCATTCATTTACATACACATAAATTGCTTGATCAATGAAATTTACCTACACTTGTTTGAAGGATGTGATTACTTTTCATTTTAACTTACGTTATGGTATTTACTTATGTTCAGAAAAATATTTATCATGCATCGTAAAATCCTCCTTAACATTATTTAGTATTTATTTAGGTTTTGAATTAAAGGGAATAAGTTATATTTATTAAGAGTCTACAGTTCTCTTGTATATTTTCTGAAAAATAGGGTATTGGGTTTTCGAATACTGTGAAGCTGGTGGTGGTGGTGGTGAAGCTTTTCCAAGACATGACATGACGATTGAAATTCAAAAATCACGTTTATAGTATCTGCCTTCCTTCGAAGGATAAGGGTCACGTTTTTATGATCGTCTATTTAAGATTTCACAGATAGGTTATTTTTTATTCTATTTAAATAATTGCAAAACATACATATTGTGGAAAACTATTTTTTCTATTATTTACTTAGTAGGCTACGGATCATAACTCGTAGAACCCAAACATAACACATACATACTTAACATACTTCATATTTATTTATTCACTCAACCAGGGTGGTGATGTACGGCCTTAACCCTTACCTGAGGGGAGACGCAAGCCCAGCAGTGGGACGTTATGGGTTGTTGATGATAGATAATCTAGCAGTCGAAATTCTCTATCAATACTCACGCTATTTTTAACTATTCTTATCATTATACCAGACACGTGTAGCGTAATTACGCTGTTTTAATGTTATTTTTATGACATACTGTGTTATTATTTTCAACATCATACACTTAAAATGGCGTACATATTTATGACCTTAAAAAATGTGATTATTTTCACGTACAACTGACTACCAGCATGTTATAATAGCTCAAAACCTTTTTTCTAAGACGAGGTCTATGTCCAGTAGAAGACTACTAAAGTCTGTTGATGATGAAGATAAATTACTTGAGAATTAAAAGTATAATATTAACCTTTTATCGAGCTACACTACATCAATTAGTATTACGTACTATCTCATATTTTGAATCAAACCTGGTCACCCCACCGAAGGCACGTGTCTCGACTCCTGCTTACATGCGTATGTTACGAGACTTGAGTGAGGAGCCTTAAACATTCATTTCAAATTAGGAACATAACATCCCCAAGTGCAGTTTGCATGTTATTTAATCGAAATATTAGGTTACGTGATTCGGAACGTACCTATGAGTCACGTTCAAACGGAACTACATATTTTCTATTGGTTATGTCACTTTCTAACATTATAAGATCGAAAGTAGATACGATATTTAAATTTAAATATTTTTAATATGAAAATTTTGTGTAGTACCTCTTTGGTAATATCGAGGCTAAAATTGGTTCGTCACTGAATGAATGAGTTCAATGCTCCGCTTTCGATCGGTGCACACTAGTATCAAGCTTTGCAATTGCAGTGCTGTGACGTCACTAGGTCACGTGCACCTCGCTGATTCACGTGCCGGGCGGACGGCGCGCGTACGCGTTACATACTTTATTTTTTCCACTAAGTAAGCAAACAATTTCCTTTGACTGGACATCACTACAACAATCTTTATATATTATGTTTATCGATGTACATATATCTTTCCATTGGGGTCTGAAAAAATGAAAAAACTGCTAAGTACGACTTTTTTCATTAAAACATGGTATGATTATACTCGTAGCCAATGTCCATATTCCTGATATTTTAACCACAATTCATACTGAATTCAGTTTCATGAAAACGGCAATTTTCCCAAGAACTTTCCATTTCGTTACATATAAAATAAATTATAGACTATATAAAATAATGACTGCCTCGTAGACTTACAATTTTTAACAAGAAATTCTTCATAGCACCCCGGAATATGGAGATTGGAGAATGGCGGAGTTTCACGCCCGCACCGAGTCAGAGGAGAGCAAATTCAGATGTCAGAAATATTTATTTATCTATGGCAATCGTGATTTGAAAGTCAGTGCCCGAAAATATACTTCCATTCATGGCTTAATCGCTGCACTGATTTTGACGGGACCCACTGACATACTTAGTCTATTACTTAGTAACTTAAGATATTTTTAGTTTAGAAAAAATATTTTACTCATTAATAGTGAATAACATCCAAAGAAACAAAACCTGCTGGGCGAAGATAGTAATAGTAAGCCTAATATTACATCCCTAGAAAACAGTACATATTTCCATAGGTAAGTCCTTTCTTTTGCAAACGTTACGTGTAGCATAAAATGTACTTTTAACCTGATCGAGTGATCGATTCTGGAAGAATGGAACGTAATAATTTTCCATTCCTTCTGCATGTTTCTGGGAAATTAAAAACTTAAACATAACATACAACATCCCTATGTTTAAAAATCGAACAAGACGTAGGTAAATTGCCAAGTGGCTTTAGTGTGAGCTACGTTTAAAAATGAACTCCTTGCACTGGGCGTTAAGATTCTAAATATAAATAAAAGTTATACAATTGTACGTCATGTTATAACTCGCATGCGCGGTGCTCACGTGCCGGACAACAACAGAACTAAAATGACTGATGTGCTATCTGTTTCACAACGAAAAAGAGATTTTATTTCATATTACATGGATTTGAATGTTGTTCAAATGAGGATTGAATGCGGTCACGTGAGGTGACTTGTATAATTGGCGCGCAATAAATGCTTCATTTAAACATAGAACCACTGGTAAATATGGGTTGGTCAGTGATCAGATTAGAACTATTGTATTAAGATTTTGTTACATAGAGGTTTTATGAGAATCATAACATTAATTATGTATAACTTAATTCATAGTTATTAAAAATAGTTGTAAATCTCAGGGTGTACTTTTTCAGGTTTTTGCGAGGTGTGACAAATGAAAACTTCAGACTGGTCGGAAGAGGTTTGTAGTCCTGTCACTGAAATAGATTTTACAGTACCGTATTGTAGGTATTTCGTTGGAGACGCAATGTTAAAGTCGATGCAGAAGCATCCCACTAAGTCGCCATAGTGTAGATCTACCATTGTGAATTCTCTACACCTAATTTCTACTCAGTTTCTATATCAGGCAAAGTAGTACGTACCAACATTTTTTTTTCAATGGAAAAAAACCACTCAGATCGTCTAGCCCATTTTTCTGAAAAAGTTTTTGTACGGCTCAACATAATGTACATACTTGTATGTATTGTATATATTAGGTTTAAATATAGCTATGTGACCCCTTTTCTAAGCCCATATACCTTCAGCATAGTTGCATTATGTTATATTGATATATGGTAAGTTTATTCATTGACAGTTTTTTTTAGCACAAATATAGCATACGCTCTTGCACGTGAGTATTCCAATCATAAATTCCTTTACATGTGACTATGATCTCACTTTAGCAGAGACATCGCCGCTAAAACCGTCCATAGACTAAACCTAATTAACCTAATAAAATTTTAATACACTTAGGACTTTTTTTTGACAGTTTTATCTAAAACTAGTTAAGCCTCGCGGTGTTACACGCGATTGCCATTTGTAAGTACATACCAAAGTACATTTATAATAACCGCTTGTAACGCCGTAGCGAAGAGGTAAGGTAGGTTCTTAAGAAGTCTAAATTACTTTTTATATCAACCGTTATGTGTCAGTGAAAACCCCGTGAAAATCGATCAAGCGTTTCCAGAGATTAGACCCAGAATCTACAAACAGACAGACAGAAATTTTAAACAATAGTTTTTTTTCAAGCATCGTATTACGGTAATCGGATATCTATGCATCGTATATTATGTGTCCGTGTGGTGACGGATTAAGAATACAGAGTGTCACCACCCCTATTCATCCCGCGGGTGTCGTAAAAGGCCACTGAGGGATAAACTACGTAAGACAACATCAATGCAAAGAGAAGGAAAACTTGAAACCAACCCTATACCAACCCGTCTGGCCAGCGTGGTATAGTAGGCCAAAACCTCCTTTCTAAGGAGAGGCCTATGTCCAGCAGTGGACTGTTCAAGGCTAGGTTCAAGGTAGATGATATTATATGTACTTTCATATGAATTTAGTAAAAAGTTAAATGTGTGTGGAACTGTGGATCCTACCGAAGTTTCACTAACGGCACACCGTTAAGTTTCAATCGGTTCAATTCCTAAGGTCAAATATCGGTCACCATAACTCATTAAAATTAAAAGAACTACTTATTTAAATTTTAATGAGTCTAACTGGGGTCAAGTACGTCATGGCCTAACTTTGGATTCGTCACTAAGCCAGAAACTAGATCGGAAGAATATTTCTATACAGAATAATGTCTGATGCCCATCTTCTTACTAGGAGGCCCACTAAGTAGATAGTCGCCAAATTTTAAGAGACATCCAAGCACTTAGGTGCCCCCTAAAAGTTGATGAAAACGAATAAACTTTTTTTTTATCGAAAGATCGAAGAAGGGGCAATTGTTAAAGATTAAAATATATTAGTTTTCATTTACCTAAAAAGTTTAAAAGGCCTTTTACCAACACATTTGTTTTGTCTTATTATAAGTATAAGCCTTCGTTTAATCGTGCGAAACCACAGACCAGCTAAGAAAGCAGTACTATAACTTTTAGCAATGAATTGAAAACGCGTGTAAATCATAATTTTGACCTTTAAGGCAAGTTGCAAACGTTTTACGTTTTCTATTCCATTTCTCTGTTCTCTTGTTTCATTGGCTAATGTCACTCAGTTACGTGATCAAAACAAAATATTAGCCAATGAAACAAAGGAACAAAGCAATAAAATAGAGAATAGAATAGAATTCGAAAAACGTTTGCAACTTGGCTAAGGCGGCTGCTTGTTTGTATTTGTATCAATGCTGTAAATGTTTACTTTTTGGTATGTTAAAAGTACATATTATATACCTACGGCAAGAGGCAAAATAAAAAAAAACAGCTGTAATGTCGTATGATATGAATCGATAAGAAATTGTAGAATGTAAATAAATGTCATTAGTTTCATCATTCTGATTTTGATTTTTGCATCAACTGAAAAACGAAATAAAAAGCTTTAGTAATGTTTGAAAATTCAAACTTTCTTTTACATTTTAATTTTAAATACATGGCTCAACTGTATCGAATTGGAAGTTATTAGAGTAATTAAAAAAAACAATAATTAAACCCTAGAGATGATTTAACATTTAATATTAATTTTATACATCTTCTTTTACTTGATAGGAAATAAACAAAAATAATCCTTTCTTTAAACATGAATATGAACCGAAAGGTACTTTCTTTCGGTGGTTGTTTTTTTACAAAGCATTTTTTCATAAGGGCTCTCAGTAGGAATGCCCATATTAATTTCGAGGACGCCACCGAGAGTAAATACTGCACAATCAACTATACTGTGGCTGAACTAAAATAGAGGTTCATTACCCCGCGTTTGAATTACGCGCACCAACACGTGAAACGTCAAACGTGACAAAAAGGCGGGCATTAGAAAACAATATTGATAAAACAGCCGCCATTAATGTTTTGCAATGCGTCAGAGCCAGTGATAAGATCGCCTTTATATAAATACTTGAGTATTTTTTTTTATGATTTGTTATTTGTGTGTTCTCTTCTTATATCTATGCTTAATATAGAAAGCCTGTAAAATGGACTATCCAGGAACATAGTACGGAGCACATTATATTTTGGACAATATTATAATTAAAAGTCCTTTCTAAGAAGAAGTTTATGTCCAGTAGATTATTATAAGTGATGATTTTGATGAACTATAAATTATACATTAATTCTGAATGTTAACAGTCTTATTATGTAGTTATTTTAAAGTTAGTTGTTGTATAGTTAGTTAGTTTAAATTAGATGCAACCTTTTAAATAATTTTATATAATCGGTTATGTCTTATCTCATAACACACAACACAAAGTCGTTCACGAAAGAAAAATGCAAAGAAAGACAATCATTCCGGATATCTAGAATGAAGACGAACAACTTTTTGTCATTTTATCAACTCCCCGTAACGTCCCACTGCTGGGCTCAGATTTCCTCCCAGGAGAGGGTTGTGGCGTAATCTTGCCGTTGGATGTATTTAAACCGCTCGAAGGTCTCCAACTAAGCTTTACCTCGTGAATTACGGAAACGCTAATAACATATTTGCCATAAACGATCACCCATCTAGGTACTGACCGCGCCATCGTTGCTTACCCTATCGTTTCCACTTTGCTATGAGCTCTGCGTTTCCGCTATTGTCAATGACTATACGTTAATTGGATGTCTGCAAATAATTTTCCGTAATTATAATTGATATTCCGGATATATTTTTGTCCGGAAAACCTTTTTTTGGTTAAACAACATTAATAGGTATTTACACAATATGCTAGAAAGATGTATAGCCGTGTTTTATTTAAGTATTGTGGCCTAATTTCCTAAATACAAATACATATATAGTATTTCGTTTGTACTTTTCAAGAGTTATCGCACAGTTTGCGAAAAAAAACAGTTGATAACAGTGCCAAACCCACTTGATATAATAAAAAAAAATGATGTCACGACACGTTCTATCGAGTATTTTGTTTTAACCGTGTTATTACCCGACTACTTCCTAACGAGGGTCATGTTTTCGAGTGTGCAAATAATTCGCAAACTGATAGTACACATTCTGTTCTTCAAGAAGTTACATTTAATTCAGCAATGAATACTTTTAGGCAAACAGGAATCTCCCCTATTTAAAAGAGGTCTCCCCAAAACCTGTGGTGGTAGACTGATTTTAAATTTTCGACCATGAATATCTCACCATACGGTATATTTTCGTCAAGCTTTCGAATTGGCATGCTCACTTAAACGAATATATAGATAAGTAAGTACATTGGCATTTAGGCAAAAAAACCTTGACATTGAAGCGCTGCACGTGGTGCTAAGCGATTAATATTTATCTACTATACCTACCTAACTATTGTAACTCACATTTTTAGGCACGAGGCTAAATGGCAAAGACCAGGTTACACATTTTAAAAAAAAGGTTTACACATTTTTTCTTTTTTTTTCGTGACAGGGTATCCTCTTCAATCACTGCGTGACGGCCTATATGATCAGGTCGCAATTCCCTTTGGCAGCTATTAGGCAAGCTGCCACCAGAGGTCCCCACTTTCTGTCCCAGGGCCACCACGGCCCACGGTCTCTAGTCAGCAGCGTTTATACCGATACCGCCTAATACTATTTTCTTTCAAATGTAAAAATTGCGAGGACTACTTTTTCTTTTCTCTCCTTTCACGACATCATAAAGGTGTGCCATACCACTCTTAAAATAGACGCTTTAATCAAGCTGTTATTAATTTATTATTATAAGAACAGAAATAAATTCTAATAAGTGAGAAAAAGAATTTACGTTTTTTACTCAACATATTAAACAACTAACGGATTTGAATGAAATTAGCACGGAGATAAATTTTAGTTTGGAATAGGTACTCGCGCAAAAAAATTTTAGCCGCAATTACATAAAAAAACATATAAAAAATACATCACATTAATTACTTATTATAATAACTGTTACAGAGATATTTCATAACCGTAAATAAATCGTAATTACGTGCATAAATACCGTACCTTTATAAATAGGCAGGCAACCCTATTTATACAACAAAATAATGCCCAAGTCTGGCTTCCTACGCATGCATGTGTGAAAACGTGACATCAAATTAGTATAAGCAAGATGGCTGCGATCGTATTTTTATGTAATTTATATAAATAAATATATTTTTTTTAATTTTTTGTCTGTTGTTCCGGGTAATCTCTGAAGCGGTTATAAATACAGCTTTTGACAGGATTTTCACTGGCAGAAAGCCGGTGACAGGAGAAGTAATGTAGGTTATTATTTTTTAGACTAGCTTCGATCCGCGGCGTTACTTTCGATGTACGACAATAACTGCGGGTAACATTCGGGTCTCAGCTAGTCAGTAAATAAAATGGTTACTAATCACTGGCATAAGTTCAAATGAAAATTACATTTGAAGCTACATTAATATCCATGCTTATATTTATCTTCAAGGTATATATAGGCAGATTTGTATAAAACTTGCCACTTTCTAGCTTCAATTTGGTACCAAAAGAGTTTGAAATTATAACATTCCCCAGTTTAATAGCTAGTTGGAACTTCGCCCCCCCAGTACTGTTTTTTTTAAAGTTCTCATGTGACTGATGCCTAATATTTTTAGTTATCACTGTAAACATACTTATATAATAACAGTGAGTGGTGATAACAGAACGGCTATCTTAGTAAGATAGATAGCTACGTACCTGACGACATGCTATCCTTTCTAGATAAAAAAAATCATGTGACGTTGTACTTTTACCTGACGTTGTAAGTATTATTAAGCTTAGTTTCCTGCTCTAACGGTGAGTCCAATCACCCCGGGATGTATCCCAGTAGTCCCCATTACTGGGGTACATCTGACAGTACGATACGGCAGGGGGGGACACCAGAAGTCGCTGATGCGTTCCTAGTGTTTCTCCCGACTGTCGAGGTAGGCCGCCGCGGGGTTTAGTGGGTAGACCGGGTTTCCTGGGAGTCCCACAACACACACACGTTTACCCCACAAGCGTAGTGGAGCGAAAAGCATTCCCCGCGTAAAAAAATAAAAATTGTATTATTAAGCTTAATAATACCTCTTTTTTTATCTACATATTATTAAACTGGATGGGTGACCGTTTATGGCGTGATGTGTTATGAACGTTTCCGTGATTCGGAACACGTTAAACAGTCGGTCCCGGTTGGTATCATGAGATAACAATCGTGAAGCTTAATTGGAGGCCTTTGGGCGGCTTAAAGACACCCAACAGCAAGATAACGTAGCCACAATGTGACTTGCCCGGCCAGGGTGGGGACGTATGACCTTAACCCTCTCTTGAGACAAGACCCGAGCCCATCAGTTCCCACTGTGTCGTAGTGTTGAGACGTTAAGGATTTTTTATAATTAATATTACAAGTATTAAATTTGTAATTTCTTTTTTGCTAACGCATTTAACGTTGTTTTTAGATAAAATATTAGTGTCCACAAGACTTGTATTTGATGTGTTGATGAAAATGAAAAAAAAAACTTGGTCCGTCCTAAGAGAATAATTTGAAGTCTTTAGTTTATAAATTTTTTAAAGATGTTATTTTTTTTCTACATTAAAAAAGACTAATTTGTTTAAACATGTATTTTTTAGTTTTTATTTATTTAAAGTGTATTGTCATCGGTCCTCGATAAATCTACAAAGTTTGAACGAAATCTGGCCGTTTATAGTGGGTCAAAATCGCACCCAAAGGAGTCTGTTACAAACAAACATACAGGTGATGCTAATATAAAGCGTGTAAAATCACTCCAAGTATTATAGCTTGAAATACAAATATAACAACTTTTTATGTTTAACAAAAAACAAAAAAAAAAAAAAAGCTATATCAATACAATAGTTGTTATACGCCGAACTGATTTTAACTAGGTAGGTATGTAGTATGTTATCGATAATATAATAAGACTGTCACATGTCGATAATGTAAATTAATCAATTAATATAAGTGTGACATTCCGGTTATATAAAATGAAACTATTACTTGCTGGAACGTGATTGCCTTGTCGAGCTGTGTGAACTTGGGCGTAGGCAACCTAGGACATGTGCCTCCGCTGGCTTCTGTGAACCTACACAGTATTAGTTCTATAAATACTTTTATTCGTTTTTCGTTTAAGTAATTGACTGCCTCGGTGGCTCAGTGCTAGTGTGTGCGACTGATGTGCTTGCTTGAGGTCTCGGGTCCGATTCCCAGGTTGGACTAAATGTTTGTATGATTCAAAAATATTTATTTCGGAGTTTGGGCCTTTTCTATGTATGTTTTATTACAAAAAAAGTAGGTTTATGTATTTATATCATTTGTCTAGAACCCGTAAAACAAGCTCTACTTACTTTGGGACTAAATAGCGTTGTGTGTAAGATGTCCGAAATGTAAAAGATATGTAGATACATATTATTATATCTTTCCATAACATATAAAAATAATTCTGCGTGTTGTTAACATCTCTATTTTCTTTTATTAGTGGCTTAAATTTTGTTTTGACCACGTAACTCAGTATTGATAGAGGTTCATTAGCATACATTTGTTAGTTTTCTATTAGAGTTTACGTTTGTAGAATGCAACTGGCAAGCTTGAGTACCTACAAAGTGTGTGTGTATTAAGAAATGATTTAGGTACATATTAAGATAGGTATTTACTCTCAAGACATGCGAGACAACCAGAGCAGTGTAGAAATCTCGTAAGGTCACAAGGTTAGATCCTCAGAAGTGACATTCCTAGTCATTTGATATTAAATCAATTAACGTGTAAAACTGATATAATTTAAACAAAACATAAAACTTTGGAAATGACAAACGGAACAAGAACTCGACACTAAAATACTTAGTATTTACACAAAGTAGGTATTTGGCCAAAGTGCACACAAAAAAAAACGAAGATGCATAATCATTAAGTTTCCGCTATTGTTCTATTAAAAAAAAACAAAATAATTAAAAAAGGAACAATAATTTAAATAGTTAGCGGGTTAATAATAAAATCAGAAAGTGCATGCAGTACAGCATGGGCGGCCACGTGCGAACGACGGTCACGTTGCGCTACACGAGGCGAGAGTCGGTTGCGTAAACATCGGACTACCCATCCGAATAGACGCAACGCACAGAAGATAACTGTGTATTAACATGGCGTTTTATATCGCTGTTATAATACTTACAACTATCTATTTTATAGTATTCTTTTCATTGTAAAGTTTTATGTTAGGCATTGTTTATTTTTTTCATACTTAATGCATACCTATTTACTTAATCTATACGCACATGCGTTCTAATTTTATAATTAATTCTAATTTTCGAGAATACGTTTTTTTAATAAAGCATTGGCTGTATTATAGGATGTGAGTATTAAATAGCTGAGCCTGATCAGCAATCGTGCCTACTGTATATTTGTTTGCTTACATATTAACAGTATATTATGACAAACTGTTTAGGTACAATTAGCCTGTAATTAACTTCTACTAAAATACACTCACGCTTACATAGGAAAATGTTTTATAACATACCTACCTACTTTAAATTATAACAGTCTTCTTCACTTAGTTGAAAACGAAAATATTTTCTACTTAGAAATCTCAATGGTCATGCGTTTTATGACGTAATACAATATCGCGTATATTTCTATCAGCACTTTGTTCAAATACTTTGTGTAAATACCTACTTAGTATTTTAGTGTCGAGTTCGTTGTTGTGACTCCGATCATTCATAACACATACACACACACACACGATTGCAAGGCGGGCTCAAAGGTCTTTAAATAATTGGGTTGTTTTCACTAGTCAAATTGAAGGTCAGAATAGTATAGCCAACGGGAATTTTGTCAAAAAAAATTACTTACAACCAAATTGAAAAGTTTTGTCTTCAATCAATCAATCTTACAATGGCGTTCTAAAAACAACCAATTGTAAATTTTCCACTTTTATCATCACTTATGAATTATTAATATTTAGTATTATTTAGTATGACACACTAGCAGCTAAAGAGCTGATGCGTGTGTTTCAAATTAGCTTGGAGATATGTTTGTCGAGCCTGTTCTTAAAGCAGTTTAGTGTGGGAGCCATAACCACGCTCTCTGGAAGCCTGTTCCAGGCTGTCACAACTCGGTTAGGTAAAAAATGACTCTTAGGGTTTTTCTTAGATGAATTTCGCCATAGTCTCAGAGGATGTCCTCGCAAGTGCATGTTATCGTCCAATATGTAAAGTTCTTGTAAACTGGGTACGTCATAGTGCTCTTTGAGTATTTTATATGTCTCTATGAGTCTACCCCTCTGTCGACGTTCTTCTAGTGTGGTTAGTCCTAGATATTTGAGTCTTTCCTCATAGGGCTTATTGCGAATCGTGTGGACCATCTTAGTTGCCCTTCTCTGAACTGCCTCCAGTAATAAAATGTCTTTTTTTTTAATATGGGTCCCAGATGACAAACGCATATTCAAGAAGGGGTCTTACATAGGTCTTATAAAGTTTTAAGAAGGTTTTGGCCGTAAGGCATCTGAATGCCTTGTGTATGATGTACAGCATCGAATTCGTTATCTTTACAATGAAAGAAATATGAGTCTCCCACTTGAGAGTTTTGGCCTAATATAATACGATAAGATGGGTTTTGACTGGGTAGGTAAATATTATTTAATCTGCTCAGCTTATAAATACTACTCTTTTATAGATCAAATACTTCGCAAGCATATAAACACCAGCGGAGGAATACGTCCTCCCACAGAAAGAGTAATCATTATCCGTCTGAGTGTCCTCTCCTCCCTTGCCTACGCCCATGCACACTGTCTCAACAAGGCAATCACGTTTCTAGTAATAAGTTAAGCCAGTAATAGCTTCATTTTTAACCGCCTTCAAAAACCGAGGAGGTTCTCAATTCGTCGGAATCTTTTTTTTATGTATGTTTTTACGTCGTTCATGAACTAATTTAAAAAAAAAATGCATTGGAATAGACGTATCTTACAGGTGGTCCCATCACCATATCGGGATCTGATGATGGGATCCCAAGGAAATCGAGGGCAACTCTTAATTTTATAGGGACATATTATACACATTATATACATTCAACCTGAAAGGCCAAGATATTATTTTTTGGTGTCTTTAGTGGAAAAAAAAGTTTGTTATTTTCTATTAAATCCAAACCAGTAGTAGGTATAATAAATTCGAAACTTGTAAAGTAATGCTGTCTGTCTGTCTGTTACGCTTTTATGGCCTTACCTAGTCTTTCTAACAGGCTTCGTTTGGACCCTCCCTGAAAATAAATGTCAGCCGTGCCCTATGGCTTGAACTTTTAGTGACATACTAGTGTAACCACAATTTAAAAAAAAAGGTAATTTTTTTTAAAAAGACTGAATATTGAATATTGACTGAATGCATTCGACTACATAAATACTTCTTAAACAGGTCTGGTATAACTACTCACTCAAAATTAGAGGGACAATGGCAATATTGGCAACCCTAAGCCACATTACAATCGACATTTTACTAACTAAATGAGACTAATGCCCGCTTTCCCTAACTACACTTAAACCGTCTCCTTACTAGGAACCCCCTAACGTAAGTAGCCCCTAAATTCTGAGAGAATTCTAAGCACATAAGTGTCCCCTAAAGGTTTGTGAAAACGAAAATATTACTAAGGCTGACTTAACTTTTAGGAGACGTTGATGGAAACAGCCATACAACTTAAGCGTAACTTTTAGACGTGAATTTTTTGAATAAAAGTTCTTTTAAAGTTTTCCAATTAGCGTATTCCAGAAGAATACGTGGCACGTGGTGAACCTAAATAAATTAAAAGGTTAACTCGACAAACTTCATCTGGTGTACTTATTAAGACGATGTCCTTTATTTTTTATGAAGTTCATTTAAAAGAAAGAGGTTTTTATTAAGTTCTATTTTTGGTTTTTTACCTTACAAAATTTTTTAAGTTCATTTGTATGATTTCTTCTTCTTCTAAATTTAGAAAAAAAGCTGGCCGCCGGCCTCATTGAAACTGACGTTACTATGTTAACAAAAGTAGCTTCCTAGCCAAGTTTCAAACTTTTTTAGTTTTTTTTATTCTATTTCTCTGTTCTCATTTAACATTGGCTTAACTTTGTTATGATCACGTGACTAAGTTACATAGGCCAATGATACAAGCCACTAGAAAACGTAAAAGGTTTGCAATTTGGCTAGGGTGGCAGACCTGACAGTACGGCGTCAGCTGGAAGAAGGGCGAGGCCCACTGGATTCAAATGCATCGCGATCACTCTCTAGTCTCTCAGCGACTTTCCTTCTAGAGTTAACCCCAATGCCTTAAAATATTTTTTTACGTAAACAGAAATAGAAAATGTGTGGTTACCTATATCACTGATGACCAGTGAAATGGTAACCTGTGTGGATTTCGAAATGATGAAAATGGTATGTAAAATGTTATGTTCCATCAATCTTGAAGTGTCTAGAGAAGCTTATAATCTTATAATACATTATACATATCTCCTAGTACAAATGCCACACACATGTTCTTGAATATTTTTTTTTCATGATCTGGCGCCACTCGGTGCTTCTTTGTCATTTAAACAAACTATTTGAATGAAATAGTTTCTATGACATCAATTGTTGTTAGTCATTCATGTATTTGTTGCAAACTAAACGGTCACGTTTTTTTCAATGAAATATTAGCTGATGCAGTCTTGATTGTTTATTTTAACGGAGATGCCGACGGTATGCAAACAATTAGAAAACTTGTTGACAAGTAACATAATGGACACTTGAAGGCCATTATTACGAGTCTATTGACACCTCATTCATTAAAATCAGCTCGGTAGTTAAGACCCTACGTTGTAACATAGAAAGACTTCCAAAACCATTGTTTTGGAATGACTCTTCTTTTTGTCGTAGTCGGTTAAAAATAACTGGACAAATATCACACAAAAACAGCATGTGTTCTGTACTCAATATTACAAACACACACAAACTTTCGTCTTTACAATAATAGTGCGACAAACATCAATAATGATATGTGTTGTGTCTTGAAAATGTATTACTTATTGTGTGAATTACAATACAGTGGCATTGACTGTAGGGGTCAAGAGTGCCTAAAATAGAATGTACGCTTTAGGAATAACTTGAAATCATCACCAACAACAATCTTTACATACCTACATAGGATTCTCCTAACAAAGAAGATTTTGGCGTACCTTACAGTTACTTTAAAGTAGTAGAGCAAAGCTAATATCAGCATGAACGGGACGACCGACGAGGGTGGTGTTATCCTCACAGAAGACCAACCTAAACAAATCGGTTGTCTGTAAAGTCGGTTTACTGACGATAGTTGAACGTGGCAACGTCATAAGATTGTGAGTCTTTGTCGCTCGTTCTGCGCTCTCGCTTGCACTTCAAGCCTTAAATGGAACGCCTCAGAGCGAGGTAACGCCGCATGAGTCATGTTTTTTGTGCGTGCAGCCGGCTCCATCGAATCATAAGACGTTGTCACGTCAATATGTCCAGCATATTAGAAATAATGTTTCGGTTTTGTTTAATGCTACATATTTTCAGTTAGAAGCAGAACAAAACATAGCTTGAGTATCATGTAGATAAACCCACGTGTGTGTTTATCTACAGTGTGCTTTTCGGTACTTTAGTTTTGACTTTAGCTAACCTTTAGCCTAAATATGAAACGTTTTGTTTTTAGCTTTACATTTCCTCGTTTTGCATAAATAAGGAATGTATTGGGTGTGTATTCTGTGCCAATTACGAGTTTGAAAAATTCTGATATTCTGAATATAATTATATTAGTATTATAAAATACTAACTAAATCCTGCGATATTACCCGAGATTATTTATTGCGGAGCGAAACCAGTATAAAAATATTAATTAATAAGTTACTCCTAAGTACCATAATATACATCATCATCATAATAATTTAATAAAAAACTGTACATTTGATATTACAAACCGACACTTCAATGTTTATTTGTTTGTTCAGTAATTTATTACAATTCCCGGTCTAAACAACTAAACCTATTTTCTTTAATTAATTCACTAATGGGCTACTTTTTGTCTCAACCGACGAATAACCGACATTCACGCGAACAGAGCCTCGTTGTCACGAGAAAAAAGCTAATTTTATTTTAAATCGATTCCTATGCTGACTGCACTTCTGGCGCAGTGGTAGCGTATGTTACTAGCCTGAGGTCTTCCTAGGCCAGACCAAATGTTTGTATCACCTGCAAAATATATGCTTCTAAGTTCAGGTGTTCTATTTACGTAATATGTACATGTATTTATGGATATCAGGCAATCTAGCTGTCATAGAATAAGTTTGAAGCAAGATGACGTTATATAATCATCATCATCATCATCATCAACAGCCTTCAACAGTCCACATCTGGACATAGGCCTCTCCTTAGAAAGGAGGTTTTGGCCTACTATACCACGCTGGCCGGACGGGTTGGTATAGACTATAGGGTTGGTTTCAAGTTTTCCTTCTCTTTGCATTGATGTTGTCTTGCGTAGTTATTTATTGACGTTATGTGCGAAATATGAATTTATTATTTAATAATTTTTTGATATATTTTTACATGAGGTAAAAAGTAATCCCTTGCGTTTCGTTTCACAAAGTAAATGTATTAAAATAATGAACATTTGCATAACATGATATTATTTTTGTTTAGATAAATACTGCTTATATATTAAGACACGCCTTATTTACACCTGTTGTGTGCAGTGACGTCATTGTGCACGTGCTTCACTATCTGAATTGCTAACTAGCATGGCGCAGATGTCGACTATATTACTGTCCCCTAAGTTTCAAACGTTTTTAGTTTTCTCTTCTTTTGTTTCATTGGCTAATGTCACTCAGTCACGTGATCGAAATAAAATATTAGCCAATGAAACGAGAATTGAAAACGAAAAACGTTTGCAACTAGGGGGGCTGGTAAGTGGTAAGTATATGCCGCCTACAGATTGTTTTGACGTGTGAATTGTATCTCACAGCAATCCGTATAGTGGCTGGGCTGAATATTGAGTGGGCTATTCACCTCGTAGATGTCGTAATAGTCGATATAAAGGCTACTGATGCTAATGATCATATTACTATGAAAGGACCACAATATTGGAAAGTTTTCGAAGCTTGTCGAAGTACATATAGTTGTTAGACAAACTATTCAGATGATAGTAAGATAAACGACAACATCCCGTAAGGCATCCTTTCCTCTCCATACAATCATTTCTGTCAATGATATTTGTTTTGTTTTTTTGTTTTATAAAAGACAACTCCCGCATTAGGAATATGAATTCCTGTGTCGCGGGGGACTTTACAAACATACATGAAACGGACACAAATAACACCCAGACTCAGAACAACAATTTGTGAATCACACAAAGTGTTATCCCACGTGGGATTCGAACCC
Source organism: Phragmatobia fuliginosa (assembly GCA_932526445.1). Classification (NCBI taxonomy): domain Eukaryota; kingdom Metazoa; phylum Arthropoda; class Insecta; order Lepidoptera; family Erebidae; genus Phragmatobia; species Phragmatobia fuliginosa. The sequence continues at coordinate 21,206,694 of OW052061.1, forward strand.
ACGACACTTGGCGCAGTAGAGAGCGGCGTGGCGACCGCTTAAACCACTAGGCCAACCGTGCAGTCAAGCTATAGATATACACAGATACTAGACTGGTCCACAAGAGAGTAAATCTTAAGAGTAATCTTTTATAATAATTACAAAATCTGGTGATTTTCATGGTCACCCTATAATCTATACAAATAAATAAAATTAACCTGTCTGTATGTAATATTAATTTAACAGATTTTTACGAAATACTTATGAAAGTATTTAATGTACCTACTTGTACTTACACGAAAAATGCATTTAAAAAAAAAATCTTTCTTTCTGTTTGTTCCGGGTAATCCGGGACCGATTTTGACGGAACTTCCACTGGCAGAAAGCTGATGATATAAGGAGTAACTTAACTTATTTTAGACTAGCTTCGCTCCGTGTCGTTACTCGCGATTTACAACTATAACCGCGGGACTCGGTAAGTAAATAATATTTTATGCAGGTAAGTCAGACTTTCAATGTTGCACTTGCACAATTGTGCAGTTTAATTCCACATATATTAAGATAATCGATAAAGTATGAATTTTAATAACACTTAACCGTTGGTAAACAAAAAATACTTTTGTAGTTACGTTCTCAGACATAGACTAATAACTAATAATTCATTAATTTATTTACATTACTAATTCACTTACAAGAGATAAAACTTATTTTAATTTACACAGTTCGCGTCATGTACAATAACCCGATCTGCATCGTTCCCGGAGTAAAAGTGCCTATGATACTGGCAGCGTTGCCTTGCTGAATTGCAATGGACATCCTTTGTACCAGGACCGAGCTAAAGCGGAGGTCACCACATGTATGCGTAATTCGGCTACTAACTTATGCAATCAACTTTTTTGCCTCCGAACCCCAACTGCCCAGAGTCTCCACCGCAATGGGTACAAATTAATAGTGCATTATTTTCTGAAAATTTTCCCGAAGTGAAGATTTTTGTAGTCGGCTACCAGTTTAGGGTTGCCATCCCCAAATTAAAAAAACTAGGACAATATTCACTTTAAAAACAGGACGCTACAATAGAGTTTGCAAAAGTTAAATTAATATGTAGTGAATATAGGTGAAATGAAACTTCGTAACAATAAAAATTTAAAAGAGGAGCGCAAATTATTTAAATTTAAAAACCCAGGACGCTCCTTAATACTATTTAGGACATCCCAGGACACTTCTAAAATTAGGACATGTCCTGGGAAAACAGGACGGTTGGCAACTCTACTAGTTCAAACGGTTTTACATGAATAAAAAGATTTCCACGGAACGGCTGGCATCGGACGTTGAACGAAAATCGCAGGAAATCTATATATACATATTAATATCTATAAGTATTTTCATCCGGCATACAGCATTTACGTAACGTTCAGTGCAACAATGTTGACGATTTACTACGACGCGCTCTAAATACCTTGTACATAATATTTTATACGTCATAATAGTCGTACTAATATTATAAAGGCCAAAGTTTGTATAGATGTTTGTCACTCTAAAACGCAAAAACGCTACTCTTTACGGCCCGTTTACGACCTTACCGCTGTGAGCGGTAGCTAAGAGCGAAACGCCGAGCGGTAATATCAAAAGCTCATAGCTCGCTCGGCGTTTCGCTCTTAGCTACCGCTCACAGCGGTAAGGTCGTAAACGGGCCGTTAGGGTCAAGGCGGTCTATTGAGATGTTTCTACATCACTTGACCTCCGATCTCTGACTCACTAACGAAACACGACTGCATCAATGTTGCCACTCTATATTGATCTTCTGTGAGAGGGTAGAAACACCCCCGTCGAGTCGGGATGTTCGTGCTGATATCAGCGTGGCTCTATTACCTTGTACTTGATGAAATTTGACACAAAGAATGATTAAAGTTTGGAGTTTTTTTTTTATATATGTATATTTAAGCCTACCAAAGTGACTCTGCCTGATGGAAAGCATGAGCAGAATCCAGGAGAAGAAGTCACCCTCCGCATTGTGAGGGTAATAAAAGCAGCATGGTGACCCATACCATGGTGGCCTGTTCGGAGTTTCCTGTATCATTCTCCCGGCTTCGAGAAGCCGTGGCAGAATGATTGGGCGTATCAGATTCGGTGGTCTTATCCCAAAACTGGCCTTGGAAGTCACCGCTTTAGAGTGGTAGAAATACGCACTAGAACTAAATGGTTTGGCTCTTCTTTCCTGTGCCGAGCGGTTAAAAACTGGAACTCGCTACCATCCCACGTGTTTCCTTCCCATTATGATCCCGGGTCCTTTAAGAGCGGTGTGAAAAAGCATCTCACAAAGCCGCCATAGTTTGGGTCAGCATCGCCATACTTCCTGCATCGCGGGCAGTATGGTGGCCCCCACTCTTGGATTCCATTCATGCTTACCATCAGGCAGAGTGGAGTCACATTGGTAGGCATCAAATTAAAAAAAAAAAAATGTTTTCGTAGAATTTGTAAGGTACAGCAAAAACCGCGGGGCACAGTTAGTTTTAAAACTAACACGTGTCGATTCGTCTATATCAATCACACATGTACCAACGATGAATAATACTAATGGTCATTGGCACTGACGATAATTGTCTAATAGAAAATGATTATAATAGATAAGTATGTGACGTCAAAGGCAACACTGTATGGTGTGAGCTGTAGATAAAACTTGCAGATAGCAGTAGAAAATGATGTTTTTCTTCTCATGTTGCTTATCTCAGAGAAAGTTCTTTTCATCACTTCTCAACAATAAATACAATTATTATTATCAAAATGCAACACGATTAGTAAATGTTGCAAACAGAAGGATCTTAATTAAAAAAATGATCTTCTAACAGAATTCGATTAATGAAATAAAATAAAAACTTCGATTTTAAACTATGTTTTCGATTTCTTTCTTCTTTTTTAAAAGACAACTCGCGCTTTGGGACTTTACTTGCATACACGAAACAAACACACAGACTGCCTCATTTCATTTCCCGGGTTGGAGCAAATGTTTGTGCGATCCGCAAATATTTGTTTCGGAGTTTGTTTGATTTCTATGTGTAATATCTATCTATCTATGTTCAGTGTGGGTTTGAACCAACAACACTCAACGTGGAGACAAACCACCGTCATGTGTGCAGTCGTTCTTTGCTTCTGTTATCAATTAATTAGCCTTATTAACTATATTTGTATTTCTTGATGTAGATATTAATTGGAAGGATCAATCAAACAGTGTAGGTATTTCGCTGTATTATATGATTGTTCTAACTCATTAATATGATTATTGGGTCTTTATTTCTACCTGGAAATCAGGTCCAAATTGGGTAGTTTTCTCGTTTAGTATCGAATCTACCACTTAGTCATGTAGCTTACTAATAATACTGTTATTACCAACAAGTTTTGAATGCTGAATTTCTCTGGAAGGTGAAAATCAATTTTTAACTGGTAACCCTACTAATGATAAAGGCACTGGTAGCCAAGGTATTCATCCTATAAATATTAATACCTACCATGACGTTATCAATACATAAAACTTTTAACTCTGTAAAATAAATAGTAGTCATAAAATAAAATGTTGGGGCTTGGGTCCCCAAATTGTCAGGCGACCAAACGTAAGCCAGCGGACTTACAGGAGTGTGCGTTCATAACGTATTTACATTGCGTTTTTTAAGTGTGTTCACCGCGAGTCGGTCACGTTTTGCGCGGCGTGTGGAGGACGCGACGGCGACGCGTGCAGGCTACCCCGCCCCCCTTCACCCCGCGCCAAGTCTCGCGCGATTGTCACGTGTACCGAGGTGCTATTTTTGATTCGCTTTCGCTACAAATTATGATCCCTTCATAATATTACTATGGTATTTTATGTTAGATCTAACATAACATTCTATAGGTACTCTTAGTTTTTTAATGTAATGCTGATATAGAAGAATTTTATTTAAATATTAAAATATTTTGTTGGAAGTAGGTAGGAACTTAATATTGAAAATATGTAGGTCATTAAATATGACATTAATTAAGGAAATAACTGCAAGGGTGGCGTTGCAGTTTAAAATGTCGCCATTTTCTACTGGCCTGTGTTGTGGGTTCGAAGTTCGAATGTTGTTATGAGTGTTCTTTGGAGAGGCCTATGTCCAGCAGTTGACTGCGATGGGCTGATGACGAATGAATGAATGAATGTTCTTTGTTTCTTGAATGTTTGTAAAATTCACCTCAAAGATGCACTTATATAAAATGCGGGAAACAAGCGGGAATTGTATTTTTTTTATCCAAAATAGCAAGGGAAACGTTTCTGACTTGGCTTCATGAATTAATTTATCTGATTAATTTACTGTTAAGTAGCATTGAAGACAATTTACCTGCGTTTAATTATAGTAAACTGGCTTTTGACCGCGGCTCCGCCCGCGTGTATGTCGGTTATCGCGGTAAAAAGTAGCCTATATGTATATCCTTTCTCGGGTTTTAAACATAATGTGTACCAAATTTCATTAAATCGGTTTAGAAGTTTTGCCATAAAAGCCGGACAGACAGACAGAACTACTTATAATATTAGTAAAGTAAGGATATAGGTAATACGAATTACTAGCTCTGTAATATTTATAGCATTGAACTCTTGTCTAAAAATAGTTTCAAACAAGTTTGTATAATGACGTCACATCGTTCACATGGTCAATTGCACTCCATCTGTGACAAGCACCCATGAGCATGTGATTTTATTCGTGTGAAATAGATTTACAAATATTCTTTAGATAGATATTGCCAAAGTGACTCTACTCTGCCTGATGGAAAGCATGCTTGGCATCCAGGAGTAGAGGTCACCATCCTCATTGATGCAGAATGATTGCGCCTCCGGACTAACATTCATAAACGAAATGCCGTCATTATTAGGATGGTCTCCTGTGTGATAGTACTGCCTCGTTCGAGCTGGCCCATTCGTGCTGAAATCAGCGTGGCTCTACGACCTACCAAATTCAGAAATACAAATATGTATAGTGCGTAGTATTCATTAAACATTTGGCGCCAAAATAGTGACGTTTGACGAATAGCAACAAAGAAACTACAGTTCACTCTATATCTTTATGGTCAAGATAATACGACCTACTTTATGAATGATTTATCTTTTTTTCTTAGTAATACTTACCATTCAAATGAGTCAGAATCCGTTTTCTGTTGATAAAATATCGGACGTTCAGAATAAATCACGACAAATCGTGACGGCAAATGATGTGTGGGCACTATAGATAGATTATCCAGATTTAGGGGGTTATCTTTCGGAATATCTATCACGGCCATGATAAATCATCTCGTCTCCCTGTAGAGTTGTAGACGTACGACAAAGCGACTGCCGTATTGTGATAAACTGTAGTTGCGATTCCACAGGAATAGTTAGATACGATATTCGTTAAGCGAATTTTTGACGACATACAGTAATTCTAATAGGAACTACGAGAGACGATACTCTTCCGACGATAAATTAATCGTTACGACATAGTGGGAATGCGCCCTTAATCGATTCATAAATGACGGACCTAAACATCTTACAACTCTGTGAAAAACCTTGTCCTTTTTAAAACGCTCTCATTCATCTGTATGCTTGTAATCGAATTTATTCACGCTTTATATTAGCTTCACCTGTATGTTTATTTGTAACCGACTCCTGTGGGTGCGATTTTGAACCACTTTAAACGGCCAGATTTCGTTGAAACTTTGTAGATTTATCGAGGACCGATGACAAAAGAAACTAAAAAAAAAATTAAAAAAAAAAGTTTAAACAAATGTCTTTTTTAGTCTAGAAAAAAAAATAGTTTTAAAAAACGAAACAAACACGCTTTTAAACTAAAAAGTAGAAAATAATTTTAATGTAACAAAACGTGGGGAGCTTTCTGAAAATATATCATTAACGTCGCCCCACGCTTTGTTACAATTTTTTTAAACAAACACAACAAAAACTTTTTTTTTAAACTATATTAAATTCAACTGCCTCTCTGGCACAGTGATAGTATATGCGACTACTGTGCTTGAGGTCTCCGGTTGAGGTCAAATACTGGGTCGGAAAGTGTTTGTATGATCTACAGAATGTTTGTTTCGGTGTTTGGGTGTTGTGTGTTCTATTTAAATATGTGTGTATTTACATTAAACAAGTGTGAAAGTATTCTATCAATCAATCTAGCTTTCATTAGTTAGTTAATGGGAGAGGCCTATGTCCAGAAGTGGACTGCGATAGGCTGATGATGATGATGAAATAATTTCATTCAGTTTAAAGTGGTTCAGTTCTAATTGAAATCTAATTAATATCATTGTGAAAAGTAGATATCAAATCAATTGGTGACGAAATTTTTTTGTATGTACCTACAATGTTCATTATTTGTAATTTTACATAATTAGTGAGGTTTGTTTACTAAAATAGTGATTTAGCAATACATACCAACGTATTGAGTAATGTTTTTGAATACAAATGTAATTATTATTATTTTTAAAAACCTTAAAGTGAATACATAAATAGTATCTATATACATAAGTAGGTAAACTGTTTCGTTATAAAAAAATCGGCCAAGTACGAGTCGGACTCGCTCATGAAGGGTTCCGTATCAGCAAGTAACATCATATAAAAGTTCTTGTAGTTCGTTGTAACTTTCATCGATGTTTTTATACTAGTGTATTGATTGGATGTAAGGTAAATTGCGTGTTACGATTTATGACGTATTAAAAAAAAACTACTCACTAGATCTCGTCCAAACCAATTTTCGTTGGTAGTTTGCATGGTAATGTACAACATATATTTTTTTTAGTTTTGTCACTCTCTTATTTTAGAAGTTAGAGGGGGGGGGACACACATTTTTCCACTTTGGAAGTGTCTTTCGCGCAAACTATTCAGTTTAGAAAAAAATGATATTAGAAACCTCAACATCATTTTTGAATACCTATCTATAGATACCCCACACGTATGGGTCGATGAAAAAAATTTTTTTGAGTTTCAGTTCCAAGTATGGGGACCCCCAAAATGCATAGTTTTTTTTTTATTTTTATATGAAAATCTTAATGCGGTTCACAGATTACATCTACTTACCAAGTTTCAAAAGTATAGCTCTATTGGTTTCCGAAAAAAGTGGCTGTGACATACGGACGGACAGACAGACAGACAGACAGACAGACATGACGAATCTATAAGGGTTCCGTTTTTTGCCATTTGGCTACGGAACCCTAAAAACGGCAACTTAAGTAGGTCTCTACTTAGAATCAGACATTTTTTTATAACTATTGAAAAATTAAGGGCTTTCGTGAAAACGGCCATAAGCTGTTTTTTCTTTTTACTCGACTATGGCAAAGAAGGGTTGCAATTTTGACAGGCTATGTTACTTAGAAACATACAAAAACACTTTCAACGCGTGAATACGGCTTTTCAGACACTGATTTTGTCAGTCCTAGGGCGGCGAATTACGACCTATTTTTAGGGTTCCATATCCAAATGGCAAAAAACGGTACCCATAGATTCGTCAAGTCTGTCAGTCTGTCCGTCCGTATGTCACAGCCATTTTTTTCCGAATAGATTCGTCAAGTCTGTCAGTCTGTCCGTCCGTATGTCACAGCCATTTTTTTCCGAAACTATAAGGGCTATACTGTTGAAATTAGGTCAGTAGATGTATTCTGTGAACCGCATTAATGTTTATACACAAAAATAGAAAAAAAGCAATAAAGTTTGGGGGTCCCCGCCCCATACTTAGAACTGAATCTCGAAAAAATTTTTTACATCAAAACCATACGTCTATGGCCTATGTATGGTCTTCAAAAATGATATTGAGGTTTCTAATATATTTTTTTTCTAAACTGCATAGTTTGCGCGAGAGACACTTCCAAAGTAGTCAAATGTGTCCCCCCCCCCCCCTGTAACTTCAAAAATAAGAGAATGATAAAACTAAAAAAAAATATAATGTACATTACCATGCAAACTCCCACCTAAAATAGGTTTGAACGAGAACTAGTAAGTAGTTTTTTTCAATACGTCATAAATCGTAAACCGCAATTTCCCTTTCATTCAATCAATACACTAATAATAAAACATCGATCAAAGTTACAACGAACTAGAAGAACTTTTATATAACGTTTACTTGCTGCTACGGGACCTTTCATGGGCGAGTCCGACTCGCACTTGGCCGCTTTTTTCAACTTCTGTCGATCTATGCTTTATCGACGCAAAGGCGGCTGATACACAATCGAAAACAGCGTATTATTTTAGGCGGTTCAATTCCAACAGCCTACTCAGCTGCAAACCCAGAAGATCTTTATACACATAAATAAAAAAAGGTATTGAATTGCAGGGGTTCGTAGGGGCGGCAAAAATGTAATTAATCCGCCACTGAGCAGAATCCAAGAGGCTATTAGGTTTTCTATGATTTAACATTAATATTTTTTAATCGACCTCAAAAATGGAGGATGTCCTCAATTTGACTGTACTTTTTTATGTTTATTACCTCATTACTTTCGATTGGGTGATAAGATTTTGATAATTATTTTAATTGAAAGCTGGTGCCTCGCATGTGGTCCCATGAAAAGGAAACCAGGATCTGATGATAGGATATTGGGGGAATCGAAGTGACATTAGCCAATGAAACAAGAGAATAGAAAACGAAAAATGTTTGCAACTTGGCTAGGTGGGGGGGGGGCTGTCGCGAATTGGGTACCTACTCGGAATAATTTTCCTTTGAAGTCGGTTTTTACCTTACAAACCTTTTCGTCGATGAATTACATTATTCATTCAAAAAGTGAAAAGGTCAAATCAAAGTCGTTTAACTTGGATTCTAATTCGCATGGACATTTTTTGAATTCATACACATACATTTGTTAACATTAATGCAAAAAAATGGACATCAAAAAATTCATGAAAATTTAATGAAATCTTTGTAAAACAGATAAAAAGTACTAATAAAATTTAAAATTAGAGTAAAGGTAGGTTGACGGTGAATCAAAATCTAAAAGTTCAATGAGGAATTGATAAATCTTAAAATTCATTTTGTTTTATCGGTCAAGGACACAGAATGTTATTTTTTTTTCAAGAGTTTGAGTCGCAGTCTTTTATATTTTTTTTATAAAATCACGGAACATGAAAGTCTTCATTGATATACTTATAAGTACGTATAAAAGTATTGAAATAAAATTGACTTTCGTCATCTCAATCCTTCATCCGTTGAGTTTGTTTTTCATAGTTCACAGGAAATGAAATTAACAACAAAGTGCTGAAGATGTGTGATTAGATAATAAGTTTGTTGACGATTCATAACGTAATTCAAATGTAAATATTGTAAACACTTTTGAATTATATTTGTACTTACTTGTCATATTTAACGGAATGCCCGTTTTCTTCCCAATAATTTCTTGTTTCCATATTCACTTTCTGACACAACAAAAACAATAGGTCACTTTTTCACTATCACTTGATAAATACCAATGTTGTTTTTTTACATTTTACCCGTTCACGGGTTAAGTTATAAACACTAATCACAAATAACACCTAAGTGAAGTCCTCGCTATTCATTTTCGACAAATGATCGCTACGAATGTAGGTTGTTGTTTTCGAATAAAACTGCATACAGAGAGTCTAACACGAACGTCTGTACACTAAGACCTTCGCGGCCACTATGAGTGGATGTTCTCCAAACACCGGCCGGTTAATCATGTGACGGCGCGACGCCGTCAAAATATGGCACGGGGCGTCGGAATGTCGAGGCACATTCCTGCACTCGTGCATTTGAAATAATAAGATAATAGTATAAGGTTCTTAAACCTCGATAAGTGGCACAAGTTAATCTTTGTAAGTAAAATAAGATCATCAATGGTAGCCACAGTTCTATTTGTTCCGTCTATTCGTTAATCGCTTCGACAGGCCGCATCGAGCCACGCTTGTCCACACGTGACCGCCACCGATGACGTGACTTTGACTCGTTCACCGTGTCTCGCTATGTCGTGTTTCGTTTACATTGTATGATTGTAAAACATTCATCATTATTGATATGTCAACTTCGATCACAAATAGTACTTTTATTGATCGAAGTATGTCAAAGAAAACGATTAGTTTTAGAAATATATTGTCTAAATAATGTTGTCACGTAACACTTATATGTATGTTCATTCAGGACACAAAGACGTGTAACCTATCTTTCACATATTTTGTGTCCTTCATTAAAAAACATTACTGTCAGTCTGACGCACTCGGGTAAAAAATAAATTTTTGTGATTAAATTATTTGGCATTTTTATTGATCCTAGTATACAGAATTAGGACACATGGGTGAATCTAAACTGACTGTCTTGTTGATCTAGTGGCGAGCGTATGCAGCTGCTGATCAAGGGGTTTCAGGTTCGATTCCCGGGTCGGACTAAATATTTGTGTGATCCACAAATATTTGTTTCGGAGTCTGGGTGTTTTCTATGTATAATATGAATATGTGTATTTACAAAAAAAAGTATGTTTATGTATTTATATCAGTTGTCTAGTAGGTACCCATAATACAAGCCCTGCTTATGTCCGAAATATTTATTTATTTAACTCTACTTACCTATAATATAGACTCAGTTTATAAAAATAATTTGTGTTTGTTGTAAGAGTAGGTATGTTTGTATATATTGTTGTTGACCTTTTCCACGGCGAGTAACACCACGGTTCGGAGCTACTCTAGCTGGGTAAACGTAAAAAAAAAAATTGGAGTGTCAGTTTGTAGTATTAAATGAACATCTTTTTACTAAATGCGTTTGAAAGTATATATCCGATAAAACAAAAAAACTATTTTTAAAACTTTTATCCGTCTGTTTGTTAATCTCTGGAACGGCTTGACCGATTGTGAGGGGACTTTCACTGGCAGAATGCTGATGAGCTAAGGAGTAACTTAGGATAGGTAAGGCTTTTTTTAGACACTCTTAGATTTATGACAACAAACGCGAGTAACACCGCGGGGCTTAGCTAGTCTAAATAAAAATAGCCAAGGTTACTCTTAATATCATCAGCTACCTGTCTATGAATCTAACTCCAAGATTTTATAAATTGATTTTTAGGGTTCCGTAGCCAAAAGCAACGGAACCCTTATAGATTCGTCATGTCTGTCTGTCCGTCCGTATGGCACAGATACTTTTTTCCGAAACTATAAGAGCTATACTGTGGAAACTTGGTCAGTAGATGTATTCTGTGAATCGTATTCATATTTTTATACAAAATAGAAAAAAAAACAATAAATTTTGGGGGTCTCCATACTTAAAACTGAATATTTTTTTTCATTTTTTTTTCATAACACCCATACGTGTATTTATGGATAGGTCTTCAAAAATGATATTGAGGTTTCTTATATCATTTTTTTCTAAACTGAATAGTTTGCGCGAGAGACACTTCCCAAGTGCTAAAATGTGTCCCCCCCCCCTGTAACTTTTAAAATAAGAGAATGATTAAACTAAAAAAAATATATGATGTACATTACCATGCAAACTTCCATCGAAAATTGGTTTGAACGAGATCTAGTAAGTATTTTTTTTTAATACGTCATAAATCGTAAACCGCAGTTTCATTTTCATTCCATCAATACAATATAGACCCGGGTCGATAATTTTTGAAAACAAAATAAATTATAGTAGGATGAAACCCATTGGAAAAGGAGGAGAATATTAAAATAAAAGGAAAAATAATTTTCTCGATTTCCGGCAAAACTACAAGTAGGACTTGTAGTTTTGCCAAAAAAAATCAAATGACAAAGTTGTAGCTAATAAAAAGATCTACAACTTTTGCATTTACACTTTTTTTACTTAACCTTGTTACAAAACTTTACGTGAAAAATTCAAAAAACCCAGTTTTTGGTTTTTTATTTTTATCTTTTACAAATAAAATTATTTTTTTACGAAATTTTGTGAAAACTTAGCTTTTTATGTCCCAAATATTTATTTATATAATATTTATTTATTTTTTCTCCTTATTTTGACTTAATATCAAAAAAGTACCCTAATTTTCAATCGAAGATTCACCCGTCAAAATATCAACTTTTTTCAAAAAACTGTAGTGCTTTCTGTTTGATTTTCATCAACTCAACTCTACTTTCCTATGGTGTAAAAAAATATAAATATTACCATAGTAAATCTTCTCAAAAAATGCATACAATGAAAAAACTCGAATTCGATTTTTTTAATCGTTATTGAGATATTTATACACTTTAATTATGTATTTGAAAAACGTAAGATTACATGTTACATTGATAAACAAAAATATTGCAAATCGAAATAATATACTACTTTAATTAACAAAAAAATAAGTTAATAAAGCTAATATTTAAGAACATCTACAATATTTTGAGAAAGTTGTAGAATCTTCTTTAAATTATATGCGTAGATGCCTATTTATTACTATTCTAAGATAATTTTATACTAAAGTGACCTACGAAAAATTTTTGGCCATCAAAAGGTATTCCGGCGTCCGCCGGACGTCGTCGCCCAATTTGAAAGTTTTATTTGGTTGGGAGGAGTCCAAAAGGAGATTTTTTCCCTGGACTCCACCTAAAATTGAGGCGCAAAGAGGGCACACGATGTCTATACCGCTAATATCTAATCCGTTATAGTTTTCCACCACCATCACGAATTATCCTAGATTTTTTGAGCCAGTCGTTTAGCTTGTTGAGGGGGGGAGGGGAGACGCCCTGTTTTTACAAAAAGTGCCCTTTAAAGTAGAATTCCTCGCAAAATACAGGTAAATGGCGTAAATTCTCTGGGCTCAAGGGTCAGAATGGGAGTACCGCAGGGTTCAATATTAGGCCCATTTTTGTTTCTGGTGTATATTAATGATCTCCCACACATATTGCAAGATCAACCGAACATTGTATTATTTGCAGATGATACTTCATTGATCTTTAAAGTTGATAGGCGGGCTGAAAATTTTGTTGATATAAATAATACTATTAATAACGTACATCATTGGTTCACTACTAATAACTTATTGCTAAATGGAAAGAAAACCAAATGCATTAGATTTTCTTTGCCAAATGTTAAAAGCAGTAATTGTGACATTTTAGTTAACAAAGAGAAGCTAGAATTGGTAGACGAAACTGTTTTCTTGGGAATCACGCTAGACGCAAAATTACAATGGGGTCCGCATGTAAAATCACTTGCTGGGCGGCTTAGCTCAGCGGCATATGCTGTTAGAAAAGTTCGGCAACTAACGGATGTGGAAACCGCACGATTAGTTTATTTTAGTTACTTTCATAGCATCATGTCATACGGCATCTTGCTTTGGGGACGTGCGGCAGAAATAGAGTCAATTTTTATTCTGCAAAAAAGAGCCATTAGAGCTATATATAGTCTCCGCAGTCGCGATTCTGTTAGGGGCCTTTTTAAGGAGATCAATATCATGACAGTTCCTTGTCAGTACATCTATGAAAACATAATGTATGTTCGAAAAAATTTACATCTCTTCAATCAAAGATGTGATAGACATGGGTATAATACTAGGAATAAAGATAAATTAATTCAACCACGTTTTAGACTCTCAAAAGTGCATACATCTTTTATGGGGTACTGTGTTAAATTTTATAATAAAATACCTCAAAACATACTAGATTTAACAGAGAAACGTTTTAAAAATGTTGTAAAACGCACACTATGTAAGCAAGCATATTACAAATTAGAGGATTACATTGCCGACAAGAATGCTTGGCTTAATGCTGGTCCTGCTCCACAGCCACATGATTAATTCTCAAATTATTTAGAAGTTAGTTTGTATTTTTGACATATGTTATATATTATGTTTTTTTTTTTTTTTGACATTGGATATCCATATTTCCGACATGGATTATTGATATTTTAATTGTATCTTGTTTGACATTAAATTAATTTTTTTTTTTGTAATATCATTATTGCATAATAAATTACTTTTTATTGACATGATCCAAATATTTATCGCATTCTTAGAGAGTAGCATAATTATAAATGGTTTTTATTATTGTATAACTGCGAACATTTTGAATTGTACATGTGAGCACTTTGTAGTCACTGGTAGCATAAGTTTGTTGACTGGCGGTTGTGAGTATGTCATGCTCGCTCAAAAGTCCTGCTGGCGGTGGCGTGTGTAGCGGGTCGTTCGGCTCCCTACGATATGGTTGAACTGGACGATGGCTGGTGCATGGGTCATGCTCGTGATACGGGCGCCGCCAGTCGGGGCTGGTCATCTCACAACTTCTATTTATTGTTTAATTGTTTTTGGACACTACATGTGTAAATATCAGCATCGTTACATTGTCCTCACATTTAATAAAATGCCTTAAACAATGTAACCAAAAATTGTAAAAACAATGTTGGAAAAGAGTGTCCATGGAGTTTCTTGTCTGTTCTTCTCCATAGGATCTACGAATTGGAACAGACGATTAGCTTCACGACTGACTACTGACTGACTACTTGAAGTTTCAAAAGTGCCGTTGTATGGTTTATTTGAAATAAAATGGTTTTGATTTGATTTGATTTGATTTGAAAAGGAAACCTAAATCAAACAATCGTCTTAGAAACCCTTTATTGGTTTTAAAATACCTATCTAATGATACCCCACAGGATGGGGTAGCCGCGAAAAAAAAAACATCCCTACTTTACGTGTAGGGGTGGTTCTTTAACGACGTAATTTTAACACATATTCATGCAATGCAAAGTTTCATTTTTCTAGCACTTACCATTTGGACGGACATGACAGACATGACGAATCTATAAGGGTTCCGAGTCATGAACTTCGGAACCCTAAAAACGATCACCGGACAAAGTATTTGTTTGAATTGAAATTGTTCTTACATAACTTACATTGCAAAGATTTCAGATTAAAGCACCTATATTTGGTCAAATTATCTAATATAAATAAGTTAACAACTTTCAATATAACTTTTTAACCGACTTCAAAAAAAGGAGGAGTTTCTCAATTCGTTGGCATCTTTTTTTTTCTTTTTTTATGTATGTTCAGCGATAATTTCATCGTTTATGAACCGATTTCAAAAAATATTTTTGTTTTGGAATGGGCGTAGCTTACAGGTGGTCCCATTGTCACCATATCGGGATCTGATGATGGGATACCGAGGAAATCGAGGGAACTCCTCAAATATCATAGACACAATTGTCGGGATTTGGGTACTCAGAATAGTTTTTCTATGAAGTCGGTTCCTTTTTGTTAAAATTATAAAATTTTAACAATTTGTCTAAAAGGTATTCATAACTTAATTTCAAAAGAGAGAGAAATTATTGAATCATACAATACACAACGCCACCTAGACCAAAACTAAGCAGAGCTTATATTATAGGTTCTAGACAACTGATATAAATACATTAACATGCTTTTGTTTGTAAATACATACAGACTATACATAGAAAACATCCAAAGTCCGAAACATATATTTGCGGAACACACAAACATTTGATGATTTGATTGATGTTTTGATGTGTGTTATCCGTGTGGTGACGGATTAAGAATATAGAGTGTCACCACCCCTATTCATCCCGCGGGTGTCGTAAAAGGCAACTAAGGGATAAACTACGCAAGACAACATCAATGCAAAGAGAAGGAAAACTTGAAACCAACCCTATACCAACCCGTCTGGCCAGCGTGGTACGAGTATAGTAGGCCAAAACCTCCTTTCTAAGGAGAGGCCTATGTCCAGTAGTGGACTGTTAAAGGCTGTTGATGATGATGATGATGATCCACAAAATGTTGTGTTATATTTTGTAAAACTGCGAATGTTAAAAATATTCGGAGTATATATGACACATAACGTCATCTAGTCCCAAACTAAGTAGATCCTGAACTAATGGTAAAAAAATTACTAAGTGCTTGTCAGGCCACGCATAGAATAGGGTTCCGTAGTCACCCATAATGGCAGGTGGATGTTTTTAAAAGCCCTATCCAATGATACCCCACACGACGGGGACAGACGCGAGAAAAAAAAACATGCACACTTTATGTCTACACATTTTTATTTGGGTACTACCCCAAATAAAAATAGTTTTCATAATTTTATTATAGCACTTTGTCGGCGTATTCACAACACTTATCCATGCGAAGTTTCATCTTTCTAACACCACTCGTTTGGACGGTAGGTCGAGGACGGACGGACGGACATGGCGAATCTATAAGGGTTCTGAGTCATGAACTACGGAACCCTAAAAACTTTAAATTATTATATTAACCCTTTGTAGACTCGTGTGACATTTCTGTAACAAACCTAAATAATGCCGCTAAAATATATACAAAAACATTTTACCTCATTCAAATCAATGTCACTGCATTGTAACATACTATACCGAATATTTTAGTATCAAATACAAATCATAGATGGCAAAAATAGACGATTTTAGCGAGTTCGAATTTCATGTGTTGATGAAAGTGACAATTTGAAACTCATTGAAAGTTTGAATTTTATAAAAATATAATAAAAGTGTATAAAATTGTGTTGCTTTCATCGAAACCTATAGGTAAGTGAATGATTTTGTTTATATATTGTTACCAAAGAATATTTTTGCTTTTTATGGGAAAAATGTAACTTTATATGTTTGTAACATTTCTGTTACATTGAGTGACGACGGAAATAATAATTGTAACTAAAGTATGTGGATAGTGATGTAAAATTATCTCATATTATTTCAGAATGGGGTCAAAGTCACTGCTGTATGATTGCGAAGACGGATTAGAGGATGATGATGATGATGATAAGCGTTATTGATCCAGATTTTCAGCCATTATTACAAACTTTAGAACTTTTATCTGAATGTGAAGAAGATACTGCAGTTGATATGGAGGCAATTATTGAAAAATGTGAACGCAGTGAGCCATTCAAATAAAGCATCCACAAAAGTAAAAAAAACGGCAAATACAATGGAAAAAGAAAAACTTGAACTCCACGCTGAACCAGATTTATGAACATAATCTTCAAATATAGTAGTCATACCAAGACAGGCACGCCCCATACCAAGAAAGACATCAGATCAACATTATTTTGATAATTTCATAACTTCCTTGGCATTACTGGAGTACTTAGCTAAAGGAGGTATATTGAGTCTTGGGGCAGTACCATGCAATCGCATTCCAGATTGCAAACTACCCGCTAACAAGGAAGTAATGAAAAACGTACGCGTAATTTCCGTTGAATATGTGGCGAAGAAGCGCTCATAGCCGAGTGGCCTTAGTTGATTGGAAACAATCACCAAGGGTAAGCAACGACGGCGCGGTCGGACCTTAGATGGGTGACCGTTTGTGGCATTATATGTAATGAGCGTTTCCGTGATTCGGAGGTCACGTTAAGCAGTCGGTCCCGGTTGTTATCATAAGATAGCAGTCGTGAAGCTTAGTTGGAGGCCTTCGGGCGGCTTAAAAACATCCAACAGCAAGATTACGTAGCCACAAACGTGTCTTGCCGGTCCCCAACCCGCACTCGGCCAGCGTGGGGACGTATGGCCTTAACCCTCTCTTGAGAGGAGACCCTGAGCCCAGCAGTGGGACGTTATGGGTTGTTGATGATGTGGCGAATATTGACGGAATTGATGTGATTGATGAAACGTAATATGGGAAGACAACAAAGTTGTAACTCTGGTGTCATCTTTTGCTGGTGATTTGCCGAAGGCCCAAGTCAGAAATTACGAAAAAGCCAATAAGAAGTACATCAACATTGATTGGCCTCAGATCGTCGGAAAATATAATCGACATATTATGGCAGACGTAGATTTGATTGACAGTATTATGGGAACGTATAAAATTTTGAAACAAAGTAAAAGCTATCAGGTTCGGATGTTTTAGCACTTATTAGACCTGACTATTGCAAATTCTTGGCTGTTATATCAAGGAGTAAGGCAGGTAAAAAACTGCAGTGACAAACAATTGTCTTAGCAGATTTTCGACTTGAGATCGGTGTGACTTTAAAGTCACACCGATCTGTCGTCAGTGTAAAAAAAAAGTGCGACATCGGTGCGTCTGTGTGTCAGCTCTGTGGACGCGCACAGAATACGTGTTGGTGGGGGAAAAAACATGATTTTCTCTAAATCTATCTATTCTATCTATAATTAAAAATATAAATTGAATCCCAATTACATTTCTTTATATTTATTTCTAACACTATAATGGCCTTTGAAATGCCATTTGAACGTTATGAGCCTAAAACAGACTCACCTGCAACGCGAGGGGCCCGATCTGGGGGCGACTTTTATTTTCCAATTCTTGCAAAATGCTGATTTTATTATCACTATATACACTATTTACACATTAAAACACTAAACACTTAATAACACAAACAAAACACCATAATATTCACTAAACACTAAGATAACTAAAATTGGCGCCAAAATATGCGATCAAAAAGCCGTTTAACGCGGCCACATTCCGACGTCGACTGTCTAAAAAAATTCTACTAACGAAAAATTGAATTAAATTTAATAGGATGGACAGGTTCGTTCCCGTTCAATCGTGAACGACAACCGTACAGTAGAAATGGTAGATTTCGCCAAAATAAACCTTAAACAAAGGTCTCAAGTGCGTCCACAGAGCTGACGCGCACAGAATTATCCAAACCGTAGGTGTCAGCCTGGTGGACTTACACTGACAAGTGGTGCAAGCTAGGCTTGAAACCTAATATCAATAACTGAAGGTCAATTGAAAATGAAATTCAAGACAAAAAACACAAATGGGCCCAACTCTACATGTCCCCCCATTGGCAGATAGGCAGGATCAATTGGCTACCGGCCGATTTGGATAGAAAAAAAGGTTTAGTGCAAGTTTTCCAAATGTACTGGTGTATCACAAAAAAATTGTGAAAAATGAGTAGTGTTATGCTACTATAATTGTTTTAGATCCTTCCATACCACATAACTAGATTTTCTATTAGTTTAACTCAATGTTACAGTAATGTAACACTCCCTAAAATGTCAAATAAATCAAAAATAATAAACATTTTAAATTTTTTGAGAAATACGTGTTTTTTTAATTGTTTAATCCTATCATATTCCAAAGTTATAGGATAAAATTTTATGATCTTGGGCTACAAAGGGTTAAATGCACGTTATGAAAGTAACGGGCGTGTATGATTGATCACAAAGAATAATTTTAACAAAAAGGAACCGACTTCAATGAAAAACTATTCCGAGTACCCAAATCGCGACATTGTGACCATGATATTTGAGGAGTTCCCTCGATTTCCTTGGGATCCCATGATCAGATCCCGATATGGTGACGATGGGACCACCTGTAAGCTACGCCCATTCCAATGCAAAAAGAATTTTTGAAATCGGTTCATAAACGACGAAATTATCGCTGAACATACATAAAAAAAAAAAAAAAAAAAAAAAGATTCCGACGAATTGATAACCTCCTCCTTTTTTTTGAAGTCGGTTAAAAAGAAAACAAATGAGTAAAACTACAAATTTGCCAATACAAAAGTTTTTAAATGTCAAGATGTGCGTAATGTGGAATGTTCAATCGTTGTTTGTGCAATGTGCATTACGTAGGTACACGGCCTAAGACAAAGAGTACTAAATAGACTTGACTTATGCGTACATCCGTAATGGATAGAAACAAAGTCCATCAAATATTAATGTTGCCAGGTTAAAACTATTCTCCCTTTAATAATAATAAGGGAGACTCGTTATTCCGTTTACTATTCCAAATATTTATCAAATCTGTCAAATATGATTAGATTAGAATAGTAGGCCCTCAAAACGAAAGCTGAGCATGTAACCGGGATTAATTTAATTGCAAAAAAAGCTTATAGTATTTATTGGCCCTTAAACAAAATAAGTTTGTTAAAGAAATTAGTTTATTTTCTTTTCTCTTTGGTTATAGGCATATTTTTTGTGCTGTAATGTAATATTTTTACATATAGCTTTGCTATTGCCCGATCTTGTCGTCCAACCTTGATCTTGCCTTCAACCACATTTTACGCACCATTTCATCACCATTTCATCCTTAGGAAATCTGGAGAACAATAAAGGTGCAGACACATTATCGGACGCGGCTGACAGCCGTGATCTAGCATATGAATACACAGAACTGTGCACACTATCGGACACAAGTCGCGGACGTGACCTTTGACTGACCTTAAGCGTTCGGACGTCCGAAAAAAATCTGGCACGCTGGATGTTTCTGTGGGGTGAGGACCAGTGTTGCCAGATGTACGATTTAGATCGTATTCATAAAAATAAAGTAATAGCTAGTATTATTATCAAACATGCCATGCACTGGAATAATTGCAACTTTGAGACTTTTGATTTTACATTTAATTCGATTAAAACTGATAATTAAGGATTTTTCTTGTTTTTAATGCCCTCCCTACAATGTATTCTATTCATTACTATAATTAAATTATACAAAATTTAAAATAGATATAAAGATGTAGATTTACTGTTTTTAAATTAGAAATTTACAGTTTTCTACAGTTTTTTTAAAGCGTATCAACCGTTTTGCTCCATGCTGGGGTTGGCAGCCCTGTGCGTCCGCAAGCAACGTCCGAAAAGGCTGTGCACACTTAAGGTGCAGACACATTATCGGACGCGGCTGATGGATGCGGCTGACAGCCGCGACTGATAATGTGCACAGTCTTTTCGGACGTTGCTTGCGGACGCGCAGGGTTGCCAACCCCAGCATGGAGCAAAACTGTATATAGGCTTCAAAAACACTGTAGAAAACTGTAAATTTCAAATTTAAAAACAGTAAATCTACATTTTTGTCTTTGTATTATATTATGTATAATTTAATGATAGTAATCAATAGAATACATTGTAGGGAGGGCATTTAAAACAAGAAAAATCCTGTAATTATCAGTTTTAATCTATTTAAATTTAAAATCAAGAGTCTTAAAGTTGCGATTATTCCAGTGCCTGCATGTTAGATAAAATTAGTAGCTATTATTTCATTTTTATGAATACGATTTAAATCGTACATTTGGCAACATTAGATTTCTTTCGGACGTCGGAACGCTTAAGGTCAGTCAAAGGTCACGTCCGCGACTTACGTCAGATAGTGTGCACAGCTCTGTGTCAGCCGCATCCGTCAGCCGCGTCCGATAATGTGTCTGCACCTTTATCAGTCGCGGCTATCAGCCGCGTCCGTCAGTTGCGTCCGATAATGTGTTTCCAACTTAAAACTTCACCATATATAGTAATTTCAAAAGGCTCATACGTTATCCCTAAAATGATGATAATCTTGCAAAGTTACCACTAAACATTAATGGTCCTTCAAGCTGTAGCTGTGACCAACGCAGTTTGGTCGGTTAATTAAAATTTTCACACTTTAGAAACTAGTTTTTATCACGTATTCTCAATTATTTCTTCACGTTAACAAACAACAATCGATGTAATTAATCGTAATTAATATTAAAAATAATATTATGCAGATAAAACGCAATTTTTTATACTTACGTGTGAAAGGTTATATTTTCATATTTACGTTCACTGCGGCTTTTGCAGCCGACCAACAACACTGTACCATAGTTTTTAAAGTATCTGGGTTAAAAACAACTAGATACACTTGAAATCACACAGTAATTCCGTCAAAAAACCTTATTTTCACTCCTCATATTATTATAATTCCCGCTCTGAACATTGCTTGGCACATACATTATGTGCCAAACTATACGGCGATAAGGATAAAAAATACGTATCTCGATTTTTCACTAACACACTGGAAAATGGTATCGTTATCTCACTCGCTCTTGGCCATGCTGTTGGCGTGTCAAGTCTAGTTTATTCTTTGTCTAAGTACACGGCAAATACGATTTATTAATGGCAACTTTGAACTTGACAGTTTTAGTTACGTTTAGTTTATCCCCTCGTTTATATTTAATAGAGGTATTGCTATACAAATTTAGTAATAAGCTACATAACAATATGGCTTAGGTTTTATTTTTGTAATACTGAAAATATCTAACAACTATTTGTAGAACAATCTATCTGTATTACAGTTCTCAAACAACTAGTACACGTCATCGTGTAGTATTAACGAAACGCTAACTGATTTCTGTCAGTCAAATTGTACAGCAGATTTTCAGAAGAGGCGTTCATTAATTTACGTTTATTGCTTAAAACACAGTGGTTAAAATCAGTGAAAATGCTTGCTTTGATCAATCGCATCCTTGATTGGATTAAAAGCTTGTTTTGGAAGGAGGAGATGGAGCTGACACTAGTTGGATTGCAGTATTCGGGGAAAACAACTTTTGTTAACGTCATTGCCGTAAGTATCCTCTGAAAACATTATTTTTGTAGTGTTATAACTTCCTTTTACGCTTGAGCTCGAATAACGACCGATCTATAACACCTATACGTGATACAAAGTACTGAAACATTGTTTTTCGCATATGGACATGCATTATATTTTAATGAATACTTTTCTCATCAATAAGACACGGTATCAAGCTATCACTTCGCTCATTGTTTTTGTGCATACATAACGTGTATATGTGTCATTCATAACAAAGGATATTATAAGATCTCATTGGTCTTGAATTACAGTTAGAGTACATTTACATACACTATAAATTTTGGTGAAAGTAACATACAATTAGCATAATAATGGCTTAAAGTGAGAATTTAAAGTTATACCAATTAACTTTCTGTAGTATTAAGGTCTTTGGGGAATATTTTTACTCAAATTTTGTAGGCCTTCATTATTTAACTGATTTTATCTAATTCCTTACAAGTTAATATCACACTTGACTTCAAAGAACAACTTAAAAAAACAGTACAGTACTATGTAACTGTTTGTTGTCTGATTTTATTGTCAAGAGATAAGATATGTCACCTCTAAATCTTCATTTTAAGGTTTTTTTGGTTTATCTCTCTTAGTTACTATGAATCATATATAATGACTGTTTAAACATGTACAAACATACAATGAAACTTCGCTGTATGTGGATCCTAGCCATCTAATCTATTTTGAAAAATTTACTTTTGCAATTTGCAATACTTCTTTACTATATACTGACATATGTATTAGTCTATAAAACATTAAGGTTTTGGGATCAGATGCTTTAGAAATAACTCTTGCCTGTTACTAGGGTGGGTGTGGTCTTAGGTGGTCCTAAAACATAATCTAAAACTGATATGAAATCAATCCTAGAAGTCTGTATCTGGCTCTAGAGGCTTCTATGCTTTTGAAAGGAAATGGGTTGGCTCACCTAAACAACTTTTCGTACAATGAATAGACATACAAGTTACATTTGGGAATTGGAGCCTGACAAACATGATCTAATATACCATTACTAATCTTTGAATGTTATGGTGGCAGTAGTATATAATAATATGTTGCTGGTTTCTCTGTGCTCTGTGTTATATTATAAATATTTCTATTTAAATTACGTTGATTTTCATTGTTCTCAACTTTTACATAACATATTATTTAGTATTAGTGAGCCTAGTTTTTTATTTATTCATAGTTTTATTTCAAGTCTATGGCCTAGAGGCCTAGAATAAAACTTTTACCATTTGTATAGTACTAACGGATAGCCAAATGTTATTTGTAAGTATCTACTTGTACATGCACAAATTAATTTTATAGACTAATCTAGCTTCTGGAGATCCTGGTTACAAGAAATCTAAACATTTGTGGTAATTGTATCTAGAGCTAGACATATAAATACATTCTATATAATTTGTCGAAGCAGTTTTCAGATTTTCGAAACTTTTACACATAGCTTTTGTTCTGTAGCAGGACTCATTCACAATATAATGATTTTATAGCTAATAAGTACTACAATTGGCAAATTAATTATATACAATGGTGGTGAAGTATAATATTATATGTGACCAGCTGTTATATAGCAGTGTACTTCTTTGTCGTGACATTAAAATTTTGTCCTACAATACCACACCAGCCTTTTGACCTACGGTATGCTCCTTCAGTTGTCTCCTGTGACACCCATGGGATGAATAGGGGTGGTGACTCAGTATTTTTCACCCATCACTACACAGACAGATATCACAAACTCATCAACAATCCATAATGTCCCACTTCTGGGCTTGGGTCTCTTCTCAGTAGAGAGTTCTACCACAAATTCATCTGGTGTTAAAAAAACTTAAGTAATTACTTTTCATAGTCAGTGAAGTTTGAGTAGGTAATAGAGCCTTGATGACTTCAGCATAAATGGGCTGGCTGGACCGGGATTTTATTACCCTTGCATGGAAGACCAACTTAAAAATGTTTCCATCAAACAGAGTAGAATCACTTTGACACAGTCATAGAGAAAACCCCACTTGATTTTGGGACATCACTAGCCTTCAGGGAACCCACCCTGTTAGTATCTCTCCTCTATGTTATAGAAAAATGTTTCAAGTAATGTATGCTTTAAACAAATCCACATGAATATTAATTATAAAATTAAGCACTAAAATAAATTTAAAAAATTATATGTTGTGATATCATCAAGGTGGGCCAACAACAATTTAAACTACTGGCTCAGTTATTAACAAAATAAAGTTAATTTATTTTAATGAATGCAATTATAAATATTTTTAAATTGACAGGATCTAGTCAAAATAATTTAATTGTTAAACTATTTGTTTATTTGTGTAAGGACATAGCTTAGGGGTCATCCATAAATTACGTCACACGAATTTCATGATTTTTTGCCCCCCCCCCCCCTTGTCACAGCTGGTCACGTTTGTAAGACTCCCCCCCTCCCTAGTGTGACGTCACATAATTTGCAAATTTACATTTAGAAATCATTGAATGAAAACAGGTTCCGAAATCAGTTTTATATCCATTAAAATTATTTTTTAATAAAATTAACATCAAATCAAACAATTAATAAAACAAAAATTGATTAATTATATATTATAAATTAGAAAAAATAATAAATCAAAAAAATTTCAGTGCGTGTCAGGTTGCGCATAGAATTCGGTTCTGTGGTCACCAAAAATGATAGGTATATTTATAATCGTGTCCAATAGATAATTGTTATGTTCACATATTATTTCTTAATTTTTGTAGGAAGTTTTCCAAGACATTTTACAAGTTAGACCTGTACAACTCCTGACAAAAATATATCAAAACCGCAATAGCTTTCCTTTAAGTTTTAATATATGGACTACTATCATGATTTTTTTCAGATTTTTCGAGCCATCTGTTTAGCTTTTAGAGGGGTGATGCCCTATTTTTACAAAAAAATTTAAGTTGAATAAATCGCAAACGTATAACTAAATCGAAAAATCGTTTCAACAACCTCGCAATTTTTTTAAAAGCCCTAACCGATGATACCCCACACGATTGGTAGTCTCGAGAAAATGAAAACATAACCACTTTACGAATAGGGGACGTACCCCCAAATATTTTTTTTTAAATGTTTATTGTAGCACTTTATAGACACACCAACCGTTTAGGCGGTAGGTCTAGGACGGACGGAAGGATTTGACGAATGTATAAGGGTTCCGAGTCAAGAACTACGGAACCCTGATTACGATTATATTAATTAAAGAAATTAACAAAATAAAAAACGAATCCAAGTTTTATTGTAATTATTATCCAGTTCTCAACGTGACTCAGAGATTAGTCGGTATAG
Source organism: Phragmatobia fuliginosa (assembly GCA_932526445.1). NCBI lineage: Eukaryota > Metazoa > Arthropoda > Insecta > Lepidoptera > Erebidae > Phragmatobia > Phragmatobia fuliginosa. Next base: position 21,232,180 of record OW052061.1, read on the forward strand.
GTTGCCTGGGATGGACACCCTTCGATGTCCCCAAGAAGGGTATGGTGCGAAAAGCATTCCATTAAAAAAAATGTAAATATATAAAATATCTTCAAATAAAATTCAAATTTGGCACAAATATTTAATTATTTGTTCGACCATATTATATTAGAATATACTTTATTGTACACCAAATACAGTTTTTGCAGTTGAAAGTTTCTGTAAGATATTAACAATGGGCGGCCTTATTGCTAAAAGCAACCTCTTCCAGGCAACCTTTGGATGGACTATTCGACAGAAGAAAAAGGTGATTTAATCACATAATAGTAGAACTAAGAACGACGTTGTTTCATCCGCGAAAGACAGTGGTCAAATGAAATAGAAACAAAGAAACAAATCACCGCTAGGTCCGCTAGGCGCAATCAAAGGGTGCCTAGGTGGTCGGCGCGTAATACTAGTAGAGCGAGTGGTCACCAAAACAATTGGTATCTTATATTAAAAACTTAAAAAACATATACAACTATATCTGTGTAGATATAGTTGTATATGTTTTTTAGGTTTTCGTAAAGTAATAGTTTAAAGTTCGTGTTTTAAGACTTAGACTACAATAGATTTTAAAATGTGACGTCACATTATTTAGGACCCCTCCCACCCCCTTGTCACACAATGTCACACTTCGTCGACCCCCTCCCTCCCCCTTAAGGTGTGACGTAATTTATGGATGGCCCCTTACTTCTAATTAATATATATTACTTATAAATATTTAAGTACATGCATTTTGCTATAGCCAAGCATAAAGCGCTCATAGCCGAGCATAAAGCGCTAATAGCCGAGCATAAAGCGCTCATAGCCGAGCATAAAGCGCTCATAGCCGAGCATAAAGCGCTAATAGACGAGCATAAAGCGCTCATAGCCGAGCATAAAGCGCTAATAGCCGAGCATAAAGCGCTCATAGCCGAGCATAAAGCGCTAATAGCCGAGCATAAAGCGCTAATAGCCGAGCATAAAGCGCTCATAGCCGAACATAAAGCGCTCATAGCCGAGCATAAAGCGCTCATAGCCGCGCTGTTTATAGGCCTTCAAATAGACCGGACCGGGGACCGACTGGTTAACATGACTACCGCACGTTAACCAGTCGGTCCCAGTTAGATAGAAGTCGTGAGTTTTATTTGAAGGCCGTATTACGTAGTCACAGCCTGTCTTGCCAGTCCGCAACCCGCCAGCGTGGGGACGTATGGCCTTAACCCTCTCCTGAGAAAAGAACCGGACCCAGAATTTTGTGATTTGATTTGAAATGCATTTTAAGAAGAAGTAACACACAGACACAGAATTAACTGAACATACTAACCTTTAAACTTTCGCGTTCCATGATAACTAATATTATTTTTACGGGAATTAATTGTCAGCCTGACCACGGCCAGTGCAACCTGGTCGAAACGTCAGGCAAATCAGAGGTATGTTTAATAAGTGATCGCGTTGATTCCCGTAAAAATAATAGTAGTTATTAACCAAACATGTTCATCACAAAATACTTTTCCTGGATTTATTATGACCTCGAATTCTACACTTGATTCAATCTGACCTAAAACATATTCTCTAAACTTTAAATCAAAACGCTAATCTAAATTAATAGTTTTGCAAATAAGCTGTTCATATACGGGCATTAATGTTTGTAACATTAGCTATTAAAGCAAGGGTATTACTGATTAGTATATTATCTATTTTACTACGTTACACTGAGAAACACGACTGATGTATTATTTATACATAAATATATTTATTGAACACAGGATTCTTACGTAAGCAAAACGAATGAATGAGATAATGTTGAACCATGCAAGTTTACAACTTTGACTTTTGTTTGCATATTTGAATTTGATGTCCACAATGCTAAGGTGTTTGGTGGGTAAATTTCAAAGAAGGAAATTGCCTCTTTAATTTCATCTAAAAACAAACTCAAGAATTTAGTAAAAGTATTGACTAGTTATAACTTAGGTCTTATTTACAGTTTATATAAATAATGTTGTTAAACATACACAATGTTTGTTCACAGTCAGGCCAGTTTAGCGAAGACATGATTCCTACAGTGGGCTTCAATATGCGCAAAATTACCAAAGGAAATGTCACTATTAAGGTAAGAGGTAAAATGTAAAGTAAGTAATATTTAAACGAAAGTTGTACAAGGATCTTTTAGTAAAGGCTTGGCCAACCAACCCAATTCTAGTCTTGAACCCCAGTTCAAGACTAGAATTTATTGACGCAGTGCTCCTAATGCCGACTGGCGATCTATACAGTGAGAAAGTCATACTTGGCCTGGCTCGACTGGAGTGCAGCAGTCAGGCATTTTTAGTTAGCGCGAAATGTTACTGGAGGCTTCAACCTCTCATTTTGCACCAGTCAAAGGTTTGCTACCTCTTTTTATGAAAAGACAACTCTCACATTAAGAATATGTCCTGTGTTGCGGGTGACTTCATGAAAGGGACACATAGGAAACCCAGTCTCAAAACCCACAACACTCAGCGTAGTCAATAGTGGCGTGCGAACCTCTAAGCCACTAGGCCAAATGTCCTTCAAATCAAGTGCAGTATCTATGGGCTGCAGTAGTTATGTGGTTACAGAGTATCTATGTTTTGTAAAATAAAATTTACAATGAAATCAATCTTCAAGGTCTTCAAGTTAAATATTTATTACATTAGATTTACAAGTTAAGATTTATTAAATTTATGTTTACAGAAGTGTTACGCAATGTTCTATATTTTTCTTAAATTCAAGCCTATCCAAGCTGTAAGCATGAGAATAATCCAAGATTCTGGTCACTATCCTTATTGTGAATGCAAACAATGAAGCATGGTGACCCGCACGAAGGTGACCTATCGAGATGCTTTAGCATCGTACGACGTCCGGTCTTTGCCTCACCACGAAACACAATTACATCAATGGTGTCATTTTATATTAGTCTTCTGTGTGAGGGTAGTGTCACTCTCAAGCTCAGGCCTGGGGGTGACAGGTGAGGCCATCTGTGACCCTAGCAGGAGCAGGCTGGGGTGGCAACGCGAGCGCTTCAAAACGCGCACGCTTCGGTATTTGGCGGAAGGGGAACATAGGAGTTCTCGTACGGTAGGGGGCCGTCTGCAAGTCATAGATGGTCCGAGGTGCGTCGGGTTTCCAGGGACTTCCTTTCGAGGGTATACCTGGTTCCTCGACTCATAGTACCCGAGACGGCGTGCGGTTTTAGTCGGTTCGAGTGCGACATAGCCACCAACTACTGGCATCCGTGGGGATTTCCGCACGAAAAAAAAGGGTAGGATTTAGGATTCATATCATGGAAAATTCGTAGTAATTGTAGCTATATATATAATATTAATGTTTTGTGCTTTTAGGTCTGGGATATCGGTGGTCAGCCAAGATTCCGTTCTATGTGGGAGAGATACTGTCGAGGCGTCAATGCTATTGTGTATGTATTATATATTTTGTACTAAACTCAAAGACAAATTAAACTAACCTTTGATCATGACTGTATCCTGATCATTACAATTTTCACCAACGATACCCCTAATATAGGTAGGCCCTAAGGTTGGTATAAACAAAGATATCACTACGTAACTCTCTAAGTGGCCTTTTAAATTTCGGGAACGTTGGTGAAAACGACAACTAGATTCTGGACCACAATTTGTGAATCACGCAGAGTGTAGTCCCATGTGGGTCTCAAACCCACAGTACATAAAACCGTTGCCATCTCTGCAATAATTTCTTGGATATTAAGGTAATGTCTAGTGGTTAGCGTATGCGACTGCTGATCAAGAGGTCTCGGGTTCGATTCCCGGGTCAGACCAAATGTTTGTGTGATCCGCAAATATTTGTTTCGGAGTTTGGGTGTTTTCTATGTATAATATGTATGTATTTACAAAAAAAAAAGTATGTTTATGTATTTATATCAGTTGTCTAGTTTCCCACAGTACAAGCTCTGCTTAGTTTGGGGACTAGATGGCGTTGTGTGTAAAATGTCCGAAAATATTTATTTATATTTATTTAATTTATTGATATTTCCACAGTTACATGGTGGACGCTGCGGACCCTGACAAGATTGAAGCGTCACGCAATGAGTTGCACAGCCTGTTGGAGAAGCAGCAACTCACCGGCATACCTGTTCTGGTGCTGGGCAACAAGCGTGACTTGCCGCACGCGCTCGACGAACACGGCCTTATCGAGCGAATGTAAGTTAAACTTGAAACTTGCCACACTGCAATTAATTTAACTTGACAATCACGCCTATAATCGCGAAGGAGTCGGCAGAGGTGCAATGAACGATAACAGTTTAGTAATTTTGGTATTAGTCCTATTTTTTAGCTAGCACAAGATGAAGTCGCTTACGGTGCCTGTTCTCGTAGATCCTTTATTTCCTTTATCTTATACATAATAATTATCATCTCAGCTAAAAGACGTTAATTGCTGAATATATATGTAGATCTCCCCAAGTTTCCGCACAACAGCCGGTCCTGTGTTGTCCGCATTCATGGGCTTCCCGCCACCCTCACCAGGTCTACAAAAGTTCCGTCTTCTAGTACGTGGTAGCTACTCAAGAACTATTTGGCCTCTACTTCGAGTAATGTCCCCGCCCACTGCCACTTAGCAATTTTTGGGGCCATATCAGTGACCTTGATTCAGATTCTTCTAAGCATCTTTCATTCCCTTGTATATAATGTATTCCTCTCGGACCCCGCAATTGTAAATAAATATATGTTTCGACACAGCCACGCTGGTCTAGTGGATAGCCATGTAATGTAACCAATAATTGTAAAAACAATGTTGTAAAAGAGTGTCCATGGAGTTTCTTGTCTGTTCTTCTCCATAGGATCTACGAATTGGAACAGACGATTAGCTTCACGACTGACTACTGACTGACTACTTGACGTTTCAAAAGTGCCGTTGTATGGTTTATTTGAAATAAAAATGGTTTGATTTGATTTGATAGCGTATGTAATTGCTAATCAAGAGGTTTCGGGTTTAAATTCCGGGTCGGACAAAAAAAGTGTTGTTGGGTGTTTCTTACAGGAAATAATAACAGCCCGGAGTCTGGAAGTTTGGCAGTGATTCACACCCGTGCCTTGGAGAACACGTTAAGCCCTCGGAGAATTTCTGTTCTCTCTCATTGGTGCGGAGGTCCGATGCCAGTCGCTTCGTGGAAAAACGATATTCACATGAAACCGGTTGAACTAGTAGCCGTTCTCAAATAAACTTGGGAATAAAGGATAGGAAGATGAAGATATATTTCGGATATGTAACATACAACTCCAACTAGTTTCAAACTAAGCAGAACTTGAACTATGACATCTAAACTGACTGATATAATACTTAAACACTTCTTTGTGTAAATATGTATATAAAGAAAACACCCGAACTTTTAAACAAATATCTGTAGATCATGCAACATTTCGTCCACCAACCCACGATTTAAACCCGAGACCTCGAGCACAGCAATCGCATTAGCTACCACTGCGCCACCAGTTAGAACTTTAAATAATTTCTAAATTACGTCTAAATGACTGCCTTGTTGGTCTACTGGTTGGCGTACGCGGCTGCTGATCAAGAGGTCTCAGGTTCGATTTCCGGGGCGGACTATATTATTATATTTGTGTAATCCACAAATATTTGTTTCGGAGTCTGGGTGTTTTCTAAACATAATATGTATGTATTTACAAAAAAATGTTTATATATTTATATCAGTTGTTTAGTATTTCATAATACAAGCTCTGCTTAGTTTGGGATCAAATCAAATCAAACCATTTTTTTTTCAAATAAACCAATACAACGGCACTTTTGAAACGTCAAGTAGTCAGTCAGTAGTCAGTAGTGAAGCTAATCGTCTGTTCCAATTCGTAGATCCTATGGAGAAGAACAGGCAATAAACTCCATGGACACTTTTTTCCAACAAGGGACTAGATGATGTTTATTTATTTATTTATTTATTGTCTTTATTGTTAATACAAAATAGTACAAAAGAAAAGAATCATATGAGTTACAAATTATATGTACAACAATTGGCGGTCTTATCGCTCAAGGCGATTTCTTCCAGACAACCATATAATTATATAGTAAAAATATTTCAGAATATCATTAAGGAATCATACACAGAGACACATTCATTGACATCAGACATATACTTACACCTACACAAATACATACACAGACATACAAATATACATATATACAAACTAATATATATATATACACATATATATATATATATATATATATATATATATATATATATATATATATATATATATATATATATATATATATATATATATATATATATATATATATATATATATATATATATATATATATATATATATATATATATATATATATATATATATATATATATATATATATATATATATATATATATATATATAAATACATACATACATATATATACATTTACATTTCATAAAACTAAACAAAAGTATTCACAATGACAAGTAGTGATCCTTCACCAGCTTTTTGAATAAAGTCAAGGTTTTAGCCTGTCGAATAGTCTCAGGCAAGCTGTTCCAAAGCCGCACTGCTTGCACACTAAAAGATTTACCTGCAAAGTGAGTGAAATGTGCTGGCATTTTTAGTTTTAGATTCTCCGATGATCTCAGGTCCTTACAATGTGTATTTTTTAAGAACTGAAACCGTTCTTTGAGATATGGAGGTGTGTGAGGATGAAACAGAACACTGTATAAAAGAGAAAGAATATGCAGATTCCGGCGAAAGCGTATGGGTAGCCACTTGAATTTAGAACGAAACTCTGAGATGTGATCATATTTACGCAATCCAAATATGAATCTGATGCAAAGGTTTTGAAGTTGATGTTGTGTGTAAGATGTCCGAAAAATATTAATTAAGTTTACTATCATATAAATAATTAAATTTCCAGGAACCTATCAGCTATCCAAGACCGCGAGATCTGCTGCTATTCAATTTCTTGCAAAGAGAAGGACAATATCGACATCACACTACAATGGCTTATCGCGCACAGTAAGTCGGGAAGCTCGCGCTAATCGCACACCATTCTCAACTCTATTTACAAGACATCTATTGCACTTAAGGCGCAGTTTCGTTTGCACATCGCCGTGTTGTTTTGCTGTGCAAATCGATATCTAATATTCTATTTAACAGGTTAATTATCCGGTTATCGGACTATACGTATATAGAATATTAGAGAAGAGTAATTAATTGCGGTGTGTCTCTCTTAAAAAACTTTATATATAGTTTTTTTTTTAATCTAGACATAGTGGTTAAAGAACAAAATATTTATGTAGCAGTTATATTACACTGTGTCTCTTGCGCAAATAATGCAACTATATCAAATAATGTTAAAATGATACTTATGCTTATAAATATATAGTTGAAATTGTATTGAAGAAAATAATTTTTGGTTGCTACATTTATATAATTTCATATTGTCAATAAATATTGTTACTCGTAAAAATATTGAGACATATTAACATCTATAATAAAAGGAGGTGTGATTTGACTTTTGATATTATATTTGCTTAAATTTACATGAAATTCAGATTTTAAAAAAGCAGCATAATTTGAAAATGGCTGACAAAGATTAATAGAAGCACTAATACAATATTACACCAGCAGTATTTATTCTTACTGATATTATTAATGCGAAAGGAACTGTCTGTCTGTCACGCTTTTGCGCTAAAATTATTGAACAGATTTAAATGAATTTTGGTACACAGATAGTGTAAAGCCTGAGAAAGCACATAGGCTAACCAAAAAACACGCGGCGGAGCCGCGGGCGACAGCTAATTATATATTAATTGTATTTAATCAAATATATTTTAATCACAACCTCAAAAACTGGAAATAAAATGTAAAAAAATATCCAACAGACCGAGTTTATAATAGAATTATAATTTAAATTATATCAATAAACACTAATAATAGAAAGAAAACATTTGCGTACATATAACATGTTTAAATCGGCACTGAACCTTGTTCCTACTCCTGACTAGTGGGACTTAGATATCGGCTATGCACTTGTCTCTTGAATTCCGTTAGTCACTTATATGGTTGTCTAACTACAATTGTTTGACCCTAATAACATTAAAAAACTCTTGACCAAAATTGCGGTGGCAAAGTTTTTGACCTAGTTATACCAATTTTGGTCAAGGTTGGGTAAAGAAAAAGGTATGATTATATAACTGTATTGACAGTCCTTAAAACATACCTGGACCTCTGTGATAGATGGCTACTTAACAGAAAGTAAGTTTGAACAAGCGTCATGTTTATGTTTCAACTATGTTTTCTAAACTGACACTAGTGACAGCTGTCACGGAGATCAACGTATATTTTAAGGACTGTGTGTGTGTGTGTTATGTGTACATGCAATAGTTGAATAACAAATACATATAATACACCAAGAATAGGGTACATTCAATTGTCAGCTCAAGGTTTTTAAACGTCAAAACGATAGACTGTACATTTTTGTATGACATACTAAAGCGTGACGTCATTGTTAGCTATTGTCAATGAATACAGCGTACATAGAAGCGCAAACCTTAAGGATTTCGTGTGCAGATTTCAAGTGGGGTCTGCCCCCAGTTTAGTATGTAGTTGGTGGCGCTGGCGTCGTTTTCTGATCGCTTTGTAATGTGTAAGAGAGAGACAGTTGCCGCAGCGCTATTTCAAGCGGCAATTTCGGTCGCTAAAAGTTTGTCTTCAGAGTGTCCTTAAGAACTGTTTTTATGTAAGCGTTCATTGCTATTGTCAAGGTGTACTCAGTCGAAATAAATTATTTGGCAACATTGGAGTCTACCAACCCTATTGAAGTTTTGTAAAAATAAAAAAAAGCACATTGTGATTTGAAAGAATACCTTGATATCCTAAATTAAAAAAAAAACAGTTTTGTGATGCGTTTTTTGACACGCTTATCAAAACATTCCCATAATTGTAAACGTGTTGTCAATTTCTTAAAGAGCGTATATTATTCGTAACCCAATTATATTACAATGGAGTGTTTGAAAATTATGATTCTCGGGCCTGCTGTTTATGAGTAGTTTCCTGTGTTCAAAATTATGTTTTTTGAACAAATATTTTAACTTTTTAATTTATTGGTTTGTTTGGAAACACCAAGGAGAAACATCACAGTTTGTTATTTTGTTTGACGTTTATATCTCTACGTTTAGTTTAAGCGATAAAAACGCTGGTTTGTAACGTTACGGTAGTTCATCGTAATACAAGGGCTTCATGCGTTACAGTAGTTGACTTTCAAATCAAATCAGTTATTAAACGTCAAAAAGGTATGACAATAATACGCAAGCCGTTTTATCCCAAACTAGGCAAAGCCTGCTAAACAAACAATGCTAACTAGAGTGCTAAATACTTACGTATCCCTAAATACGTAGTATAGATAAATGATTACAAGCAGACACAGAATAAGTGATCGTATTCATCTCACAAAGATTTGTCCTGCGTGGGAATTGAACCCACGAACTCTAGAAATTAGGACCACTAACAAATAGACCGATAGGCCCGTCATTGTCAATGATATTTAGGCATATGAATTAAATAATGAATTATGGCGTCTTAACTACCAACTGCCAATAATTTTAGGAAACTGCCTTATTTTATTCTTATGCAGCACCAGCTTGTAACGAAACATCCTAAATACTTAGTCATCATAATTTTATTTTATTTTCATTCTCTTTCTCAACTAAAAAACTACAGTTCATAAAATATAGCTTGATTTCTAGTACAGATGAAACGAAACCGATGAAGTAACTTTGAATAAGCGTCATGTTTATCACCTATATTTTTATTCTTTTCGTGCCAGTTTTATCACAAATGAGGTGCAACACATCTATATAAATAAACAAGTTGACCAAGCGAACTTCGTACCGCCCAACTTTAAAATTCCATAACTTGATCGCAGCGCCACCTACCGGGTCCAATTGCGAATCTAAACCATTCCCAGATCCCCTTGAACACACAAAAAAAAAATCATCAAAATCGGTCCAGTCGTTTGAGAGAAGTTCAGTGACATACACACTCACACAAGAATTATATATATAAAGATAAATTGAAGTGTCTGTTTGTAATATCAAATAAACAGTTATATACTAAATGTTTATGAAAGTAAATACGGCACTTCTATCAAAAAACATTTTTTTTTAATTTGCCTGTATGTTTGTTCCGGCTAATCTCACTAACGGCTGGACAGATTCTGAACGGAACTCTCATTGGCAGAAAGCTTTTGACAAGGAGTAACTCAGTCTAATTTCTTTTAAAATAGCTTCGCTCCGTGGCGTTACTCGCGATTTACAACAGTAACCGCGGGTAATATAGTGGGACTCAGAAAGATATAAATATAAAAATTCACACCCATAATTTTAACAAAAAGGAACCGACTTCTAAGAAAAACTATTACGAGTACCCAAATCGCGACTATTGTGCCTATGATATTTGAGTTCCCTCGATTTCCTTGGGATCCCATCATCAGATCCCGATATTATGACGATGGGACCACTTGTACGCTACGCCCATTCCAATGCATAAATATTTTTTGAAATCGGTTCATAAACGACGAAATTATCGCTGAACATACATAAAAAAAAAAGATTCCGACGAATTGGGAATCTCCTCCTTTTTTTTGAAGTCGGTTAAAAATGTACCTCGTAAGTTTTCAAGTGACACTAGTGACAGCTGTCAGAGATCAAGCTGTATTTAAGAACACTATATAATAAATTATGCCTAATTTACGTAATCTCCTCAAAATTATTAAATGATCCAATTATTTATATTGTATAATAGTAAGCATATTTGTATGTAAAATTCTTATGTAATGTGTTTACAATCTGCGCCTTATAAACTAATTGCAAACGGATTGTCTTGTATTTAAACAATTTAAGTTGCGGCTATAATGAAATTATAATACTTTATTACAATGAATATACGTTAATTGTAGACATTTTAAGTCATTCGATAACAAAGTATTGCATAGTTTGTGGGTTACGGGGTGTCGAGAGATAGAATCGCGATGTATACGATAGAATCGCGATATATATGCGATTCTATCGACGCGTAAATTGGACTAACGAACGTTTTTTTCTTTCACTGTACCTATCGTTGCAACTCATAACGGAATCGTCGAGTATAAAATTGTCGCCGCGATTCTTTCGCTCGTAGAGACGGCCCTTAAATCTCACGGACTAGAAAGAGATCAGAAGACCAATTCTCCTAATACAAATTCAGTCTACGTTTTTTCTTCCGATTTAATCTTGATCTCTCGATTTTAATAGAAGGTACTTACGTAGCAACCTAATGGCCTTTTTCACCAACGCCCCGTAAATTTAAGGGGCCATTTAGAGAGCGTTATGTCACAATATATTCGTTTTCAGCAACCTTTAGCAATAAAATTAGGGGCTACCTACCTTAGGAGGCTCCTAATAAAGAAGTCAGTTTTGTATAGTTGCTGAAAACGGGTAGCCGTCACGGTCGAACCATAATATAATCATAGTACAACTTTTGATATTCAATACTTTACAATATCTTTTGTGACATTTTTGAGATCGGAAGAATATTGAAACTTAGTTTTACCTGTATTTTTATTAAGAGAACTGTCATTCTGGCTTTTATTAATATTTTAGCTCAATTGACGAAGGGGTTGTCTTTATAAATTTTATGACTTAATACAATGAGATTGATGATTGTTTTATCTCTAGTAAGCATATAAAAATAGTAAAATATAAAAAAAACTGTTTGTTTCTGAACGCCTTGGATGAAAAATATCCAGACCACGTCTTAGGTACTTACCTTTTTTTTAATATAAATGCCTGTGAAAATGTAATATTCTGCCTGATAAAACCATAAGTAGTTTAAGAGAAGTTATCCCAATACTGATTGCGAATGCAGCATGGTGACAACACTATGGCGACCTAGTGAGACAATTTTCGTTTTGAACTCTATGAGATCTAGGTGGGAAGGAAACGTGTGCCAGCTCTGTATTTTTGCTAGCTGACAAATAAATTTGTGAACAGATATCAATATTTAGTAGTATTTACGTTGAAGATAATTTTCATATAAATTTGTCTGAAGTGGCTCTGCATTAACCGATTTTAGACTTACGGCACTTTTACATATATACGTAGTTTTTGCTATACAATGGGACTTAATATGCGATAAAATTTATTTAATAAATTATGATACATTCTATTTACTGACATTACTATCGAATTGTTGTACCGCTTCTGGTAACGGGTAGGGTCGCGTTGTTTGTTTGCCTACCTTGTTGGTCTAGTGGTTAGCGTATGCGGCTGCTAATCAAGAGGTCTCCGGTGTTTGCAATATGCAAATATTTGTTTCGAAATTTGGGTGTTTTCTGTTACATAAAAAGTATATTATATGTATTTATATCAGTTTTCTAGTACCCATAGTACAAGCTCTGTTTGGGACTAGATGATGTTTTGTGTCAGATCTCCAAAAAATTCATATTTGCTGTCTGTACCTCTACATACTACACTTACAACGACTGTTTTGCATGTCAAATTTTTAAAAAACTAAAACGATGTCGCTTCCACTGTCTCTTTAATTAGATATTTTGAACTACACATTGTATTTTAGTGCAGTTTTCATATTACATGCATATTATAGTAGAGGAAATTCCAAAAAATATAAAAATCATTTAAAAAAATTCCGAGTGAAGACGGGCCCGGTCCCTAGTATATGCATATGTTTTTTATAACTGGTCACTTGAGCAACTCAAGAAACAAGTGCGTTGCCGCCCTCTGAGAGTCCTCTAAAACAAGGAGTCTTGAGGTATCGGTTTTAAAACGTATAACATTGTAAATAAAGCAATTTCAATCTCGTTCAAGTCGCGATAGCTTGAGTTATGCACTCTATAACAAATTAATGTGACAGATTATCTCGTCACAGTGTCAATTGGCTTGCGTTCAGTTTGTATTGTGTTTAAAATGGTGCCAAGCTGATATTGCGTTCGTTATATTTATTAAAAATCTAAAGCCTATTTATGTGAAAAGGTAATGTGGTCACATTACACTGTGTACATCTAAAATATAGTCACTGTTAGATCTCTAATTAAAATTATTTCTACCTTTTAAGGAAAAGCTTTCTAGCGGCACTCATAATATGTATTTGTTATTGGTTATTAAAAAACTGAAAATGTAATGTTTTGGACCCATATTGTGATTCTCGGTCACGTAATAATTTATTGTATTGTAGATATGACTGGTACACTACATATCAAAAATTCAGTATCTTTTTGTAAGAAAGTGAGGTCCGGCTGCAAATAATATACCATTGCATTTCTGGAGTTAAACTTACTTGTACTTTTGTTACTATATAATTATGTTAAAAGTAACCTTGCTAAAAAAGTGAAATTGGAGTGTCTATGAATGTAATGTCAAATTAAAAGTTTTTTACTAAATGCATACGAAAGTAACATCCAGTAACATTCAAAATGCAATTTTTATAACGTTTGTCCGTCGGTTTGTTCCGGGTAATCTCTGGACCGACTCTTTCATTGACAGATGGCCGATGGAGTAACTCATACTATTTTTTTCAAGACTAGCTTCGCTCCTCGGCTTTACTCGCGATTTACAACAATAGACTTAGGACTTAGGGACTTAGCTAGAATAATAAAAGTAACGATGGAACCAGTTACTTTCATTTAAATTTAATGAAATAGTGAAAGTACAAGTGAATTTAATTTCAATAATGTTTTTATCCATCAAATGCCTACAAACGAATGTAAATTTAATACGCCAACAATAATGTTATTTTGTTTATAGTATTTTGTTTGTGAAGCGACTTTCAGCTCAGTGGTAATCCCAGAAACAATATGTAGTATTTTCTTACATCTTTCCGTTACTATAATTTAGATGTAGTATCAAGTTAGACTATTTAGATTCCTTAATAATATTAGCGTTATATATAATAAATATACTTATCTCATATTGTTAGCTAAAAAAATAAGATTGAAAAGTACTGGTGTGAGGAGAATATTGTTGATATGTATGTAAACATTAGGTGAATTACTGTACATAACAATGCATGTGACTTATGTATAAATTTGTGAAAATATACCACTTTAAGAAGCGAATATACTATTTTATTTATCGTCCTGTGTTCAGACATCACACATACCAATAAATCGATATTTCAAAAAATAATCGATATGATAAAATGTAAGTTTAGATCGATTAGACATTTTGAATGTTGCCCTTCATAATATTATGATCCGTAAAATAGTGTACTCGCTTTAATAAATTACTGCTTTATTTATTAAAAATTGACAGTATTGTCCCCACACTAGCAATGTTTTGTCGAATATAGAAAATCACTAGATGTGTAATTGATTACTTGAAATTAACAAATACCTACCCGCTTTCGAGTGCACATTATATTATTATATAAAATATGTATACAGTTAACTAATATATATAAATTCGAATGTGGGCGTTCTCCATTATCGATTCAATAGAAACGAAGAGTGCAATTGTATATTTTATCAATAATAAATACATTAATTTTATTTGAAACCAAAGGGAATGGCACCCAGTCTTGCCACTAATTAAAATTTTCAAGATGCCTTATTTCCTTATTATAAATATAATTAAAATATTTTTATTATAAAACCATATTATGTTCGAATTCTTTTTGGTCGTATATTTATTATTTGCAAACTGCAGTTCCGTGGTTATGGTATTTAGGACCTATAGTGGTAACGTCAATGCCGACTGATTTGAATTTGGAACTAATTAAAATAATATTTAATCATGGTACTAAATTATCGCGAAGTTTTATTGTGTTTATAGTATTACTTAATTTAAAAAAACACGTCAAAGTCTATCTCAAATAGTTTTAAATCAATGTTTTCTTTTTTGAAACGTAATTGTAGTTGGTAAGGTGATATAAAAATCAATTTTATATATAAACGTCTTGGCTATAACTATTTTAGAATTTTGTAATGAAATTTCTTCGACAATAAAGGGATATGCTGTCGCACTCAGAAGCGTTTAGTAGCTTCTATAATTATTTATATGTATGTTTTTATAGAAAAAAAGTATCTAAGTATGTTTACAATACAAGCTCAGTTTTATTGTGTCTAAGATGTTCTCTAACGCAGTGTAGTGGTCTATGGTCGGAGAACTTCCTAAGTTCTAATAGTTTAGGCGACTTCTGTTCTTGAGGTCTTGTTGATCGTGCGACCTACAGATATTTATTTCGAAGATTGGGTGTTTTCTGTGTATAATATGGATGTACTTAACATATACAGCCAGTTTCGATTGGTGAATAGTTCAGTTTGGGACAATCGCAACCAGGGCCGGATCTACCTAAGGGCTGCTTGGGCTGCAGCCCAGGGCCCCGAGGTTACAAGGGGCCCCCAGACCCCGCTAAAAACAATAGGTGATAATTTGAATTTAAAAAATGGTTGTCTGTAAAGTCGGTTTACGGACGATATTTTTACATAATAATGTCATAAAAAAACATTGATGAGAAATTGCATACTTCTATGAATTGAGTTATGGGGGTAAATACGTGTAAAAGGATGTTTTCATGCTGATTTTCATTATTTTTTTAAGGTATAAAAAATGAATATTATTTATTGAAACTATTAGGTTATTTTATACATATATTCATGAGTTTTTTTTTATATTTTACAAAAATATAACTTAGAAAGTAGCGGAGATATCAGCTGATACACATCGTAGGTTGTCATCCGACTTAGCAGTTGGTGTACAAGATGGAAACCACAATTTTTATTCGAAATCAATGGCACAGAAAAATTACTTTCTTTTATATGTGTGTCTTCTATATAAACCTCAATTCAAAAAAAAATTAAAATGCATTTTTCAGAGGACTATTAAAATAAGTCATGTTTTTTTACCATTTTCTCATATATTGTTTACTATGAAAAAAGTAGTTAAAATAAAAATATAGCTTATGATTGAGGTTCATATTTAGCACAATTGTGTAAGGAAATTATATCAATCTGCAAAGTCGCGCCAAGAACTTCCTTATAAGTAGATCAGTATTCATCATGACAAAAATTGATTCTATGATCTTTTCAATCAATAATTAATCGTTGATAACTCATAAATTATTAGAGATACGAATAAAATAGTCATGAGTAATTTTATAGAAAATTGTATTTCCTATGAAAAAACTCTCACGCAATTTTTGAATCAGATCAATAGTTTTCGATTTATATCAAAAATTACACATTTTTTTCGATTAATTGCCAATAACTCACAAACTATGAGAGATATGAAAAAAAAGCTTATGATCAATTTTATAGAAAATTAAATTTTCTACAAAAAAAATCGAATAAATTTTTTTCGCTAGACTAATACTTTCCGAGTTATGTTAAAAATAAAGCTTTTTTATTTTTTCTAATAACTTCAAAATGGCCGACTATGCACATAAACCAATGGTCGCGATTATACAGACATTTTTGGGAAATGTTCTGAAACGTGTTTTGATGATTGTGAAACGTAAAATATGACATCATTTCCGATTTCGATTTTAGGGGTGATTCCAATAACTTCCTTATAAGGAAGTTAATTAAAAAAAGAACTACCTTATAAGTACCACTAGTAAATAAAAGGAGCCAAGTCTATGAGACATATAGCAAAAAATTCAAATTTTTAATGGATTTGCAAAACAAAAATATCGAAAACATAGATTTGGAAAGTGCATATCATCATATTATTGATTAATATCCAGATGACATAGACGAGCATTTAGTGAATGAGTGCATTCAATTAAAATCGTACTTGCTCCAATCTAAGCCAGAGTCTTACACCTCTTGCAGTGACATTTTTATGCTCATGTATGAAAATAAACTTATTGACGTGTTCCCTAACTGCTATACCATTTTAAAGATTTTTTTAACTTTGCCAATCACTAGCTGTGAAGCAGAACGCTCCTTCTCCAAGATGTCCTATGTAGAAAATAAATATAGGACAACAATGTCGAACCATCGACTAAATAATTTATCACTTCTTTCCATAAATTGTGATCTAACAAAAGACTTACACATTGTAAGTCTTTTGTCCATGACCATGATGATGACCATGATGACCAAATAAAAGAATTTGCAGCACAAAAATGCAGAAAGGTTGATTTATAAATTTTAATTTATATAACTTATCTGTCACACACATAACCTGTCAATTTCTTTTCCTAATTCATAATAAATAATTTTTTTTATATTCTTATATATATATCACTATTTCGGTTTCTCTATAACCCAAAGGTTGTCTGGAAGAGATTGCTACCACAGCAATAAGGTCGCCTTTTGTACAACTAATACTTGCGTAGATTTAAGTAATATTTATGTTTTTTTGTGCAATAAAGAATATAATAATAATATATTATTATAGAAACAGTTTTTTGACATGGCTATTAGTTGAGTACTTAGATAGGCCCCTAAGTAGTTTTAGCCCAGGGCCCCACAAATTCTAGATCCGCCCCTGATCGCAACGCCGATTCCGTGATAATCTAGTTATGCATGCTTGCGATGTGTTGCTTGGCCGTATTATCTTCTAGGCAACTTCTTTTCTATGAAGATACTGGTCAGAAAGAATTTCACACCCTTAGAAAGAGAGCTATGGGCTATAAATTAAGCTACGAGTAACAAATATTTCAGACAAGTGATCGAAGCAAGGAATATCGCTTTGTACATCTACCGTAGAACATTTACTTGCGTTTATGGGACACTTATGGCAAATTACTCATATCGTACAAGTATATTATATATATTTTTTTCATTTCATACTAAAGTCGCCATAAATACAATCGCTCATTATTTGTTATAGCGAATTCATAAAAAAATATAAATTTAGATGATTATTTCGTTTCTGAGTGTGGTAGTATTATTCTTCAACATGATTTGTGAACTTTAATATTATATAATATATATATAATACCATTTTGCATTCCACATTGTTGAAATTATTTGAGGTTGTTCAATATGATGATTATATTATTTTTATATACTGGTGCATGTTATATGACTGTTTATCTTTTTCTACGAAATGATAATATACCACGTGCAGAGAACAACTGAAATGTAGTGTCTTATTTTTAAAATTCCTACCTTTTCTTTTAAATCTCTGGTCATGAGATGTTCGGCATGGCATGGCATGGCAGAGACATATTGACGTCGTCTGGTCGGAGGATACTCCCTTTGTGTTGGAGGGATACTTGTACAACCACAAACTTTATATCATTCTTAACTTTTCCCATATCAGTGTTTTTTTAATAATGGAATGGAATGATGGATGGAATTTACTTACCATTTTAAATTTCGAATTTCAAATCAGTTCTTCACTGAAAGAATTAAGAAGTAAAAAAAAAACACCCAAATTGAGAGCTCATCAATTTTTTGGGGGTCGGTTCATATACAGATAAATTATACTTTTATTTCATTAAAAATACAAAACCATTCATTTCATTAAATAAATTGCACTAAAAATAACTTGTCATAGCCTATCATTTCTACCAGTTATGGTAGGCTCAAATCTTCTAACCGTTCTTCGTCCATTTCATTCTGCAGCCTGCAGGTCTACTAACTCTGTCCGCTAGACCTAGTCAACGTTAACTTTATCGCTAAGACCATCAACTTAAGTACTGACTGTATCGGCTAGACCAAATCAACTAAAGGCCTATCGGTAACTCTATATCTATCGGCTTGAACGTCGCCATTGTCCATTTTGTTCAAGTCTATTAACTCTACAGACGAGTTCTTTTATTAGAGCTTCTAACTCGGCAATTTTCTTATCTTTCCTCTCATTTTCCTTTCGCAAAGCTTTCACTTGCTCAGACAAAGATGATTCAGGTGCATGGGACCTACGTCTTGCAGATGCCAACTGCGGCGTGAAGTTCGGTAGCAGGTTATGCTCTTGGTAAAACTCTGTTTTCTGAAAATCTGCCTGCTCATCTTCCGTTAACAGATAAGTGATCAGTTTTTCTGGATCATTCGCTGTGATACTCGCAAGCACAATTTTCAATTTACAAACATAACTCTGCTGAACGGTTTCCTTCAATCCTTCGATTAAATTAAGATTACTATTCCAGAAGAATGCAATATTTTTAATTTCTAAAGCGGAACACAATTCTTCCACCATCGTTCGAAAGAGGACGCTGACTTTGGAATTCCAATATGTGCTATCGTTTTTCTTTTCATAGACTTTCCATAAGAACAAGGTTTTAATGTAGTAGCTGGCGATTTCGCTCATTTTTTGAGCATCTCGCAATTTTTTTACCTAAAATGGAAGACAAAAATATAATGCAGTGTCAAGCTAAGTTATTGCTATAGCCCACAGGATTTGCTTAAGTGATGCTGAACTGGCTGGTTATATTAGCCGCGGAACCAATGACTTTTGGGGAAACGTTTCTACTTAAGTAAATATCGCGTCTCGACAAATTTAGTGTAGGACGTCCACAGGCTAGGGTGAGTGAAGATTTAAGCAAGATTTCTGACAAAAGCTGTTTACAAGAAGCCTAGGATCAAACCAAGAAGCGTGTATCTAATTGGAGAGGCCTGTGTCGAGCAATGGACTACGGTAGGCCGAAGATGATCAAGCTAAGTAAGTACCTAACATCACTTATACTGTGTAAACTGTGAACGTTTCCTAACCAGGACCAATATTGTGGGATGAGCATTATTATTCTATTATTATCTGGGTATAATTTATATTTATATTTATACAAATTTATGAGTATGTGTCAGTAATACTAGTCAGTAATATGGTTATTCGGTACCTGCTTAGTTTGGGATCAGATTATCATATAATAATAATGTCTTTCTTAATTGTACACCAGAATAGTAACATACAACGGCAGTTTAAACTAGGAAGGCAATCTCTTACAAGCAACCATGGGATTTAAAAAAGACATGAAAAGTATATGATACTTCCTGATGTACTGAAATTAGGACTTATGTGAATTGTTTTACCAATCTAAAAGTGGTCTTCATGGACTTGCAGTCTTTGATCATTTCCCTTTCCTGCTCGTGAAAGGAGAGGCGCCAGCAACGGTTTTTCAAAGTTTCGCTCATTGTTTTATTTGGTTTCGGTACAACCAACCATTTTTTTGATTTGAATTCCATCTCTGTAATCGACCTAAAACAACGGACCATCAATATTTAAGGAACACAATAGATGTTTGTAGAATAGAATGTTTGTGGAATTGAAATTTGGGTGCGGAAGTGCTCGCCGAAGTTTATCGGCGAGTGGCTGACTTCCGGGCGGAGAGCGGTTTTCGCCCTCCGCCCGAGGACATACGCGAGGGCGTGAAGCCACTCGCCGAGCCACCATGGTTAGATGGTCGTTCCAGCTGGAGACTCTACGCGCCGGCTTTGCTGCCGTGGAGGCTCACCAGGCGGTCATCGCCGAGTGGGCAGGGTGGCAGCACGGGACCCTTTCCTTCCAACTGACGCAGGTGCTTTCCGGGCACGGTTGCTTCGGAAATTACCTGCACTCGGTCGCTAGGAGGGAATCGAGTCCCGCCTGCAACACCGCCAGCACACGCTGGCGGTTTGCCCTGCATGGGCCACACAGTGTCGGGCCCTCACTGCAATCTGGTGGTGTGGATCTCTACCGGCCGTCGTTCTCACCATGGCCGGTAGCGCCAGTTGTTTTACCGCGGTCGCAACCTTTTGCAAGGACGTAATCTTGCAGAAGGAGACCGCCGAGAAGGCCTGGGAGGACGACCTCCACTCGGACCCGATCCGCCGCCGGCGAACCGGGCGGCGGAGGCGCGCACACCTGTGCCTCATGCCGCCCTGAATGTGGCCGCGGATGGACGGGACGGGTTTTCACGTTCATCCACTGTAGTGGCCAGCCGCGAGGGGGCGGCGTTCGCGTATGCCGGGCGTCACTCAATTTGAGAGTTTTTACGGAGACGGCAGGCGCTGAGAGGGGTCCACAAGGACATATCACGCTGGACCCCTCCCAAAATACAGGCGCAAAGAGGTTTTAGTCGGTTCGAGCCCGACACACCGACCCGCCGCCGCAAACCCCGGCGGGGTGACGCTCCGACGGAATTAAAAAAAATGAGTTTGTAGAATAAACAATGTAAGATAAAATTTGGAGTTTTGTACATTTAGATGTACAAATAAAATATTTATCTACCACGCATATTATCATTGCTTACGAAAACTAAATTTAAAGTACCTATAGCCTTCCGGTGCTCGTGGGAACATGAATTTGATAACGGGAACGAAGTCCACATCTAGTTCAAATTGTTTGTTGGCTTCCGCATTTCTAATGTTCAGCGTGTAAGCCGGTCCAGCCTCTCTGCAACTTAGCAGGTAGACAACACCATTCACAGTTACTTGGCCCTTCATTACGTTCAGTGCCTTCTGCACAGTACCATGCACCCACCTCCGAAAATTACTCTGCAGGAAGTAATTCTCTGAGTCTGTCCAATCCCTCATCACTTTGTAGCAGCTCTCCCATTGTTTCTGCTTTTTTAGATCCTCAAATGCGTGTATGATCTTCAGTTTGACGTAGCCAGGCTGTTCATTTTCAATGATGATACCGTTTTCTCCGTCCTCATAGTTAATTGGAAGTCGGATTGCGATATCCATATCGAACTCATCCATTTTGGTTATCTTGCAGCCATCGTAAACACTTCCTGCGTTAATCACCTAAAAAATAATAGTTTTTACTTTATTATATAATATTTCCCAATTCCCATCCAGTTCTTATACAATACAAAGTTGGGGTTTATGCACAAAATAGCCCAGAGGTCAACGGGGGAATAGAGGGGAATGCCCCTATTCTACACAGTTGACCCCTTCTACAACGTTAATTCCAAAATTGTTATAGGTACGGCTTATACTCTCCTCACTCGTAATGTAATAAAATAACTTTTTGAGTTTACAGGAAACTGGAAATGCAAATGTTCGAGTAACAATAAATACCGAGCAACATACTGAGATTACATAACAATTATAAGTATATAAGTAGTTTATCTAAACAAATGTTTTTATTATTATCCAATTCAATATATTTCTCTTTCATGAATAGCGTGTCTGATAAGATCGTCAGTAACGGTCAGAAAAGAGTTACAATATAGCTGCAACAATATATAGATGCTGCAACATAAAATTGTTATAAAATATTTACGGACCTCTCTACTACATTTTTTGAAACAATCACATTGCCCACACATCTGCCTTTTGACTTCTTTAAAAACACTCATGAACACATTGCGCATTGAGTCGTCATGTTTTACTGACACGAATTGTCTGAATACTTCATGTAGATACGCGTCTAAGCTTTTCCTTTTTGGGGCCATGGTCCGATCGGCCTCTGAAACAAAGTTAGACTTGGTATTAATCTTTCTCAGTTACCGTAATAAAAATAATTAATAGTGTTGGCAACAAGTTATTGTACTACTAGGTGTATTTTTCTATGAATCAACGCCGCTATCTATGTAGCTAAATATATTATTCCGTGCGCAAATTGGTACTATTTATAGTAAGAGTACGATCAGATTTAGGCGGTTCACACATTGTACGCGCTCGGTCGCCTGGCGCGGAGTGGCAGATTTTAATATTGTATGCAAGTACATCAATTAGTATAGAAAACACACCAGGTCCAACACACTGAAAACGCGCCACGGCGCGGGAGCGCGTCCCGGTAGCGGATTCTACCGCCAGGCGCGGAGGAGCGGGGCGGACCGCAACAGACCGCACTGCGCTCCGCGGTATCGCGCCTGTTTTCGTGCTATATGTATGGACTTGTTCACGATGGATCACGATAGACACGGAAAAAATTATATACGAAATTGAACACGCCCAGCAATTTGGGATATGAAATGCAAAAAATACAGACGACGATGACGACGACTACCAAATGGAAAGTAACCTTTAGTTTGGTGGGGGCCGCGTACAAAGCCATCAGGCGCCGAGGTGAGGTAAAATCTCTTCGAAGAGGCAGATCTGCTCCTCCGTCGCCACCCGCGGGATCTGCTGCTCCGCGCCAAGGCGCGTCGCCAGTGTGTGAATCGCCTTACCTATACTATAGTGTCCAGTGGCTAAGTCAGGGAAATAATATGATCTATATACATGTATGTATGTATGTATGTATGTATTGAAGCGGTCATAGCCGAGTGGCATTAGGACATTGGAAACAATCACCGAGGGTAAGCAACGCGGCGCGGTCAGACCTAGATGGGTGACCGTGCGTGGCATGATATGTTATGAGTTGTTATCATGACAGCAGTCGTGAAGCTTAGTTGGATGCCTTCGGTCGGCTTAAAAACATATACGGTAAGTGTCCTGCTAGTCCCCAACCCGCACCTCCGTTTGTGCCGTCCAATCTCTTGGATCTCTTGCATGGTTGAACCGATTTTGACAGAGCTCTGACTGGCCGATGGCTGATGATACAAGGAGTAACTAAAGTAAAGGTAATAAAAACTACCGCGGGTAACACCGTGGGGCTCAGTTAGTCAACATGTAAGTAAATATCGGGCAAGTGCGTGTCAGGCCAAGCAAAAAATAGGGTTCAGTATTCATATACAATCTTCTTCTTCTTCTGAGCCTTTGTTCCCAAGTTTATTTGGGGTCGGCTACTAGTTCAACCGGTTTTACCTGAATTTCAGTTTTTCCACGGAGCGACTGGCATCGGACCTCCGCAACCCTAAGGGGGAACTGAAATTCGAAGATTGAACTAGTTGTCAGTATATTTGAGGGTTCTGACTTCCCACTAACCTCCAAACTCCGGGCTGCTATTAGGAATTTCCTGAGAAAAACCCAAAAACACTTTTTGGTCTGACCCGGGATTTGAACCCGAGACCTCTTGATTAGCAGTCGCATACGCTAACCACTAGACCAATGAGGCAGTTAGGTATTCATATACAATGCCAAGTGGAATTAAAATCGTGTCCAATAGATAAATTGTTTTCCAAGTAAGCGTATATTACTAGTTAAGCCTCTATAACTCTTTAACAAAAAAACTTGTGTAAGCCGTTACAGTTTGCCTTGAAAGTTCAATATATGGACTACCATCACGATTTTTATCCAGACTTTTTGATCCAGCCGTTTAGGTTTAAGGGGGGGGGGGCTGTTCTTGATAATGAAAATGATATCCTGCTATTGTCAGACGCTCGTTTTGAATTTGAAGTGCTGCATGACTTGCATGACATAGTAGTGAGTCACATTGTTCGGTGTTTTGCAATTTACACATAAGGCCGTCTTATTACATTCAAATTGTCCGATCTGAATTTATTATACTTCAGGCTATTGCACTCTTGTTTAAACTTGCGAGATGGCCGTTGGTCCTCAACCTAGTTTTAAGTTGAATTTTTTGTTGAATTAAATCATAAGGAAAATTTATAGAATCTATCTCTTTGACCAAATACTTTCTTAAAACATTAAATTTTAACTACAGTCTATACCTAAATCTATAAAATCGGCCAAGTGTGTGTCAGGCCACGCACAAGAGAGGGTTCCTCAGTCGCCTATAATGATACGTGGATTAGAAATCATATCCAATGGATAATTGTTATGTTTACGTAATAAAGCGTTAATTTTGTATGACGTTTTCCAAGTAAGCGCTTTGTAAAAGTTAACCCTCTATAACTCCTGAACTAACAAAGTTATCTAATCCGTTATAGTTTTCCTTTAAACTTCATTATATGGACCACTATCGAGAATTTTCCCAGATTTTTTAAGCCAGCCGTTTAGCTTTTAGAGGGGGGAGACGCCCTGTTTTTTTAAAAAAGTGGCCTTTAAAGTAGAATTTCTCGCAAACGTATACCTAAATCAAAAAATCTTCTTAGAAACCCTTTAATGTTTAATTGACTAAGTGTAACCCCCTTATTGGACTGCACGGTTGGCCTAGTGGTTTAAGCGGTCGCCACGCCGCTCTCTACTGCGCCAAGTGTCGCGGGTTCGAATCCCACGTGGGATAACACTTTGTGTGATTCACAAATTGTTGTTCTGAGTCTGGGTGTTCTTTGTGTCCGTTTCATGTGTGTTTGTAAAGTCCCCCGCGACACAGGAATTCATATTCCTAATGCGGGAGTTGTCTTTTTAAAAAAAAAAAAAATTGTTTTTAAAAGATCTATCTAATGATACCCGACTATAAACTTCGGAACCCTAAAAATAAATACTATGTAGTGCCTGTTTGTAATAAATTAATTATAATATGATAATATAGGCTTAATGTGAAAGTACCATTGGAAATTACTTACATAAAAAATCAATTTTTTGTTTGTCTGTCTGTTTGTTCCAGCCAGTTTGTTTCTCTGGTACGTCTGGACCGATTTTGACTGAACTTTCACTAATGATACGAGAAGTAACTTTGAAAACATTTTATAGCCTATGTCCGTCAGGGATAATTTTATATTCTAATAGTGAAACTAATAAACAATCAAATCTTTCCTCTTTATTTTATTTAGTAAAGATTTATCACTTTAGCCTTAATTTTTGTCGTAAGAAATTTGTTTCGTAAGTACATAGTTCGTCGATTTAAAATCGACCTACCGTTTACTTTGAGACTGAGTCTCTAGACACAGCTGTTATTACAACATCCAGAATAACATAAATTATCTAAAAGGCCTTCTACACGGTCGGAACCAACCGCCGACCAACAAACTCGCGTCGGCCGACAGCGTTCCAGACGGTTGATGTCTATCGCGAGGGATGCGCTCGCGACCAAAGCCGTTGACATCAACCAATCATCGTTGACCCAACCGATTTCTACACTATCCATTTTTATATCAACCCGACCAAGGACAGGATGGTTTACGGTTTGTTCCGACCGTGTAGAAGGCCTTTAAAGAATCCTAGAAACACAAATAAACAATCGATACTAATATTATAAAAGCGAAAGTAACTCTGTCTGTCTGTCTGTTACGCTTTCACGCCTAAACCACTGAACCGATTTTGATGAAATTTGGTATGAAGATAAAACTGAACTTGGGAAAGGACATAGGCTACTTTTTAACGCGATAATCGACATACACGCGGGTGGAGCCGCGGGGGGAAGCTAGTTATTAATAAACTCACATAGTAATGAAAGGCTCAAGGCTTACGGTAGTAAAGTGCGTTAAAAAAACTAACCTGTTTAAATGCATAATATTAAAAACACAAAGTAGGTGTCAGTTGAGAAGTGAACGTATAACGACTGTGGTTATATTCAGATACCAGTATCGCACAGATAAAATGGTTTAATCCATTCCTTGCCATTATTGATAAAAACACTTAAAAACAATCTGACTTATGCGTTACTGGCTTACGAGTAAAACATATTTTCTCAAATATATGTTTGCTCAGATCTATGCAAATAACTTACAAACTTAAAACTATAGTTTTCAATTCTAGTTCAAGTTAATCGGTCAATATTCCTTCCTTCCTGTGCCGAGTAATCAAAAACTGGAACTCCCTACCAGCTCATGTGTTTCCTTCCTACTATGATCCCGGGTCCTTCAAGCGGGGCGTGAAGAAGCATCTGACTAGGCCGCCATAGTGTGGGTCACCGTGTTGCATTGTCTACATTGATAATGAGGATGTTGGCCACCACTCGTGGATTCTGCTTGAGCTTTCCATCAGGCTGAGACTCTGATCTGACAAAATGACTCTGATTTTGGCACAATTATATAAAAAAAAAAAATTACAGCCAGACGAATCTCCAATGATAATATCATGACACACACGGCTGTGGTCGTGGTAATATGACCCATGACAGTATGGAAAACTATACAGGATTGATTTCTTTATATATTCTTTTCTTTATAGCCTACCAAAGTGACTCTATCCTGTCTGATAGAATCAGAAAAAAGTATGGTAGAATCTAAGAGTAGGGGTCACCATCCTCAATGTGAGTACAGACAATGCAGCATGGTGACCCACACTCATCATCATCCGAGCGTTAATCCCGGTTGCGTCTGGGTCGCCTGGGGTCCGCTTTCCGACTATACTTCCTCCACTTCGCATGGTCTTCGGCATCCCGCGTTGTGAGACCATTGGCACGCATATCATCTCTTACAACGTCAAGCCAGCACCTTGGGTCTACCCCTTTTGCCGGGGCCTGTCGAAGGAGACATGGCCAAACATTTGTTGCCCACGTAGCTGGGTGGTTGCCGCAACACGTGACCATACCAGCGAAGGCGACACTCTTGCGACTTGTCCACGGCTTAATAAGATGCTTCTGCATCATTTGCACAGCTTCCATCTCACACTATAGGTATTACAATTTAAAATGTGAGCCATTATGTGGCAGGTACATTCATCGTTTCTATTTCAGAACGTAACTTTATTTAACAATTATAAAACAGGAAAACATGTTACATAATTTAAGTTTGTATTGTAATTTTTCTAATTGTTTGTTACATTCTGTAGGTACAAAACAACGTGGTTTGAACCGATAACACGCCTCAATAAAACTGTGATAAGCTTGTGCATGCTAAATGTCAACAAATGTAACTTGGGGAATCCCCTTTATCGTGATATGTTACACAATGTGTGCATAAACAACTCCTTCACTCGGTATAAGTAAGTGGGGAATTCCCCAAATGTACTTAATCAAACAGAGAATTTATGTGTTGTAATAAAGTATCTACAATGTATAAATTTCTTAAACGGTAACAAGTTGCAGCATTTGTTTTGTATTTTTTTAAATACACCCATAATCATCGTTCTGCAAACGTCAAACACCTAAGGCGGAGCGTCAGACCGACTGTTGTAACACCCGTAACACCACGCTGTTTGACAGTAACATATTTTGTATTCTGTGGTAACATATAATCTTCGTCTCTAGCTTCTAGCTTGTCTCTGATGTAATGTTACAATAGATAATCATCATACATAAGTTTGCCCGTAAGAGACCGCAGGTTACAATGAGGGTGTTTGCAAAGTTTTATGTTTTTAGACGTTGGCGTCTTTTACAAATTTATTGATTGTAAAACTCATGTATTTGATTGTAAACGGGACTTATTCACAATAAAATTATAAAGTTGGTCACAGGTAGACTGATTTTATAAATGTATAAAAACTTGAAATAAACCCTATACCAACCCGCCTGGCCAGCGTAATATACTAGCCCGCTACCTCATGTTTTCAAAACTGTTTACCTAATCGGGTTACGGTTTTTAGGGTTCCGTAGTTTATGACCCCAATAATTTCGTCATGTCCGTCCGTCCGTCCATCCTCGACTTACCACCCAAACGTTAAGTGCTAGAAAGATGAGACTGCATGGATATGTGTTTGTCTATCACACTATCGACTATCGACAAAGTGCTACAATAAAAGCATGAAAAATGGTTTTAATTGGGGTACCACCTCTACACGTAAAGTGGGGGTGTTTTTTGTTTGGTGTGGAGTATAATTAGATAGGTCTTTTAAAAACATAGAGAGGTCAAATTTGTGATTAGAGTATTGCGATTTATTCTACTTCAAAGGGCATTTTTTTGGTAAAATAGAGCGTCCACCCCTCTAAAAATTAAACGGCTGGCTCTAAAAATGTGAAAAAAATCATGATGGTAGTACATATTTTGAAGTTCAGGAGTTTTAGAGGTTTAACTTGTAAAATATGCTTAATTGGAAAGCTTCATGCAAAAATAACGAAATAATAAGTAAACATACCAATTATCCATTGTATATTATATAATATATTATTTTTAAATCCACGTGCCATTATGGAAGACTACGCAAGCCTATTCCATGCGTGGCCTGACACGCACTTGGCCCATTTTTAAATTGTTTACTCTAATAGACAGGTAGGTACTTTTATCTACTTAGATTTTTTCTTAAATTAAATAGGGTCTGATAATTCACGATTATAGATAATGAAGTAAATATGTTTATGAACGTCCATGACAGTGCAATTAAACGCAGATTGCCAAGGTTATCTGATAATATTATTATCATAAGCACTGCAGAAAATAAATGTATATTGTTTAACTTACCATTAATACGTAGGTAAAATCAACTTCTGTATTTTTCTAGGTTTTGTTTTCCCATGGTTGAACTTGGAATTAATAAAAATAAAAAAAACTAGTTCTGACACAAACACAAACAGTACCGTAGATGAAAGTATCGAATTTATAAGTCGCGGGTTTAATTCTCACAAACTGTACAAACAATGTACTTCAATGTTTACTCTAAGAGGTGAACTAGAGTACTAACTACTAATAAATTGTCTCCTATGTCAGTTTTATGTAGAAGAAAGCTGTTTTTAAATAATAATTGTGACTATTTATTGACCACATCAATGACTCAATTTCTTTACTTAATAAACATTATTATGGGCGAGTCTTATTGCGTCATGTGAACCTAATCTCTATGTAGAATAAATTATAACATTTAAATGCAAAAACAATAATGGGTTTTAATAAGGAAATAATTATCTGTACATTTATCTATACAAGTAAATAAAATAGGCGTGTCTGTTTGTAATTTCAAATTAACAGTTTTTTACTAAATGCATATCAAAGTATATACGGTAGGTACTAACATCAAAAAAAAAAAAAAAAAAAAAAAGGTACTAACATCAAAACAGCAAGTTATTAAAAAAAGCGAACAAGTGAGATTCAGACTCGCCCATGAAGGGTTCCGTAGCAGCAAGTAACATCATATAAAGGTTTTTATAGTTCGTTGTAACTTTGATCAATGTTTTATGACTGCCTCGTTGGTCTAGTGGTTAGCGTATGCGGCTGCTGATCAAGAGGTCTCGGGTTCGATTCCCGGGTCGGACCAAATATTATTTGTGTGATTCACAAATATTTGTTTCGGAGTCTGGGTGTTTTCTATGTATAATATGTATGTATTTACAAAAAAAGAAGTATGTTTATGTATTTATATCAGTTGTCTAGTACCCATAACACAAGATCTGCTTAGCTTGGGACTAGATGATGTTGTGTGTCAGATATCCAAAAATATTATTATATTATTATTATATTATTAATAGTGTATTGATTGGAATAAAAGTAAATTGTGGTTTACGATTTTGACGTATTAAAAAAAATACTTACTAGTTCAAACCAATTTTCGCTGGTAGTGTGCATGGTAATGTACAACATATATTATCATTTTTTTAGTTATATATATCTCTCTTGTTTTAGAAGTTACAGGGGACACACACACACACACACACACACACACACACACACACACGCTCGCGAAAACTATTCAGTTTAGAAAAAAAATAATATTAGAAACTTCAATATCAATTTTAAAGACCTATAGACCAGGGATTTTACCTCTTAAAATAACAAAAAGTGAACATAAATTATAGTAGGATGAAACCCATTGTAAAAGGAGGAGAATAGTACAAAAATTAAAGGAAAAATAAATTACGGGCGATCTGAGGTCGGGAAGGGGGAGAGGGGGGGGGGGTTAAGAGAAAAAAATGGCTTATCTCGTTTCCCGGCAAAACTACAAGTCCTATGGAAAAAAGTTAAATGGCAAAGTTGTAGGTAATAAAAAGATCTACATCTTTTGCATTTACACTTTTTTCACATAACCTCAAATTTTATGTGAAAAATTCAAAAAACCAAGTTTTTGGTTTTTTATTTTTATCTTTTAAAAAAAAATTATTTTTTAACGAAATTTTGTGAAAACTTAGCTTTTCATGTCTTGAATACACCGTAATTTATTTGATTTGAAATATCTATTTTTTCATCTCATTTTGACTGAATACCGAAAAAAAACCCTAATTTTCAATCGAAAATTCGTCCGTCAAAATGTCAACTTTTTTTTAAAAAAATAGGATGTTTTCTATTCGATGAAATCTCTACTTTCCAATGGTGTAAATATATATATATATTACCATAATAAATCTTTTCAAAAAATGCCAAATGAAAAAACTCGAATTCGATTTTTTTTAATCGTTATTGAGATATTTATTAAAATTTACACTTTAATCACTCGAAAAACGTAAGATTGCATGTTACAATGATAAACAAAAATATTGCAAATCGAAAAATATTACTATAATTAACAAAAAAATAAATAATAAAGTTAATATTTAATAAAATATCTACAATATTAAGAGAAAGTTATGGAATCTTCTTTAAATTATATGTGTGTATGCCTATTTATTACTATTTTTAGATAATTTAATACCTGAGTGACCTATAAAATTTTTAACATACACGTACACGTACATACACCCCACACGTATGGGTTTGATGAAAAAAACAATTTTGAGTTTCAGTTCTAAGTATGGGGACCCCCAAAATTTATTGTGTGGAGGTACGGGTATCGTGTTCCTCCAACACAAAGGGAGGATTCTCCGACCAGGCGAGGTGATCATACCTGGTGGTCACTATTTTTGTGTGAAAATTTTAATGCGGTTCACAGAATACATCTACTTACCAAGTTTCAATAGTATAGGTCTTATAGTTTCGGAAAAAAGTGGCTGTGACATACGGACGGACAGACAGACAGACAGACATGACGAATCTATAAGGGTTAAGTTTTTTGCCATTTGGCTACGGAACCCTAAAAATTTGTTGTTGTGACATAACTAGAATAGTTAGACATTTGGTATAGAGGACTTTTTTGTAAATATTAATGTTCTCTAATACTATTACTGCCTCGTTGGTCTAGTGGATAGCGTATGCGACTGCTAATCAAGAGGCCTCGGGTATAAATCCCGGGACGGGCCAAAAAAGTGATTTTGGGTTTTTCTTAAGAAATTCCTAATAGCAGCCCGGAGTTTGAAAGTTTGGCGGTGATTCACGCCCGTGCTTCGGAGAGCACGTAAAGCCGTCGGTCCCGGTTGTCATGAACATCTATGGCAATAGTTATTGGGAAATCAGTGCCCTCAAATTTGATGATAACTAGTTCAACCTACGAATTTTAGTTCCCCCTTAGGGTTGCGGAGGTTCGATGCCA
This sequence comes from Phragmatobia fuliginosa, assembly GCA_932526445.1. Classification (NCBI taxonomy): domain Eukaryota; kingdom Metazoa; phylum Arthropoda; class Insecta; order Lepidoptera; family Erebidae; genus Phragmatobia; species Phragmatobia fuliginosa. The sequence continues at coordinate 21,264,044 of OW052061.1, forward strand.
GTCGCTCCGTGGAAAAACTGATATTCAGGTAAAACCGGTTGAACTAGTAGCCGACCCCCAATATAATATTGGGAATAAGGCTAGGTAGAAAATTAATGTTTTCTATAAAAATGAAGTACATCACTTTGCTTTATTATTATTATCAATAGTTTTCACAGCGTACGCAATATAGTGATTTTTTGGGGGTTTTTTTTAACACCAGGGTTATATTTTCTAATTTTTCATACGGATCCCTAACTTTTTTTGACAACATTCTATAGCGAAAGAATTTTTCAAATCGGTCCAGTAGTTTCGAAGCCTATTCATTTCAAACAAACAAACAAACAGTCAAATCTTTCCTCTTTATAATATTATTATAGATAGTATAGATAAACACAAAAGTTTTTCGACTTACCACTAATAAGATATACTTTAGGCACACATCATCCTGGCGACCTAGGCTTCTGTTTCGATACGCATAACGTGCAGAATAATGATATGCCACCTAGCTACCTCGGGATTTATTTACAAGAGTAGGTACATAAATACATATTATATGTTTTAATCGTCTATGTGTCAGATGAGTTCAAAATAGAGTTGCACATGACCGAATCACATTGTACTTCTTTTTGATCCAGTTGTATTCACAAAAGATACATATTTTAGTACATATTACCTAACACACCAAAGGTACTTAACCTTGTACATTAGTTTTAGCGCACCGACACATATACAATGTAACACGACAACTTCGTCAGATATGAATGAATAACAAGATGCCTTATGTGATAAACCGGTTCGCGAGACCAATAATTACTGATAAAAAGAAATTGGGGATTCCCAGTGTTGTAAAATTTTAGTGTGGAATAATGTTGCCATTAGATAAGGATTATTATATTTTCAAAAATAATAGAAATTAAAACTAATGTCACGTTGGACGTTTGGACTTTCAGATATGCTTTTTGATGTAATATGTCTCTAACAATGTATTTTAGGTATTTTCCAGTATTCAATTTCACACAGTAAAATCGGACAAGTGCGTTTAGGCCACTCATAGAATATGATAGGCTTACGGAGCTTTAAGGTGGCCATAGAAGTTCATAATAAAATGACGCGATTCCATTGACATCGGGCTCGTTTGATGCGCCTTGACGATGACTATCTGCATTGGCAAACAGGCTTTGATGAAGTTGCGGGTGTTCAAAAAATCTCTGCTCAAGTTAAGACTCTTTTGATTAGTCTTGAGGAGTACTTTAGTCCCAGATATCTTGCATCAATGATGCGCCGAATGACAAACATTCCGAGAAACTTGTGATTATTATTTTTAGTGCATTTCAATACTAGCTTAGACACAATTTTTTTTAAAATTCATTAGCATTTGAATTTAAACACACTTTGCGGTAAATGTGATACATCGAAGGCAGAGTTGTGAGAGAGTCACGGAGTGACTTACGCATGGTAGTCCGCCAATAAAGCAAAATAAAGGACTGGATGCAAAAACAGACTAGGCGCTGTGGTGTGGCTGTACAGGGGAGTCTTTCTGCATCATCAACATCAACCTATTGTAGTCCACCACTGGACAAGAGTTCTTTCAAAGCACACCACAGAACGTGAGCGTGATATTGAGAGCTCATACAAATCTAAAGATAAAAAACTTTTGCGTAACTTTCCGCCGAGTGATTAAGGTTACTGAACCCCAAATCCACAGCAATTGTATTTATGAGTCATCATCATCTCAGCAAAAATACTTAAAATAAAGTTACATATTTATATCATAAAATGCTAAGATGAGCCATTAATTTTTTAAAAGGAAAACGAAAACTTGGTATAGTTTTAATTTTTTTTATTTTCTTAAACCAAAATAAAACAACATTCATAGTACTATGTAAAGTACGTACGTACTATGTAAAGTACGTACGGTTTTCCACGGTTTCCTTCAACCGTGCCCGGTAAGAACCTGCGTAAGTCGTGTTGCCGCCCTGCCCACTCGAGGATGACCGATAGGAGCGCCTCCACGGCGGCGAATCCAGCACGTGGAGTCTCTAGCCGGTCGTTAATGATCCCTTTTTTTTTTTTTTTTTTTATGTGTGGAAAATCATCATGGACCGTCACCCTACCGGGGGTTACGGCGGGGTGGTGTGTCGGACTTGAACCGACTAAAAACCACACAGTGTGCCCTCTCCGCGCTTCTCCGTTTAGGAGGAGGAGAAGTCCGGGGTGAGATCTCCTTATGAACTTCTCCAGCGCCTGCCCGCTCCTGATGCGGGCACCGTCTCGGTTTGACGACCCTCTCTTAGGCGGCGTCCGGCACACACCGCCTCCTCGCGGCTGGCCACATAGGGCGGGTGGAGGGAAAATCCGTCCCGTCCACCCGCGGCCACACTCAAGGCGGCATGAGGCGCAGATGTTCGCGCCTCCGCCGCCCGAGTCGCCGGCGGCGAATCTGGTCCGATTGGATGTCGTCCTCCCGGGCCTTCTCCGCCGCCTCCTTCTGCGTGATTACGTCCTCGCAGAAGGTTGCGACCGCGGTAAATGAGCTCTCGCTGCCGGCCATGGAACGAACGACGGCCGGAAGCGAGAGATCCTCTACGATGACTGCAGTGAGGACCCGGCGCTGCGTCTCCCATGCGGGGCAGACCGCCAGCGTGTGATGAGCCGAATCCTCACTGCAGTCGCAGTGGTGGCAGGCGGAATCAATTCCCTCCTGGCGACCGAGTGCAGGTACTTTCCGAAGCAACCATGCCCGGAAAGAACCTGCGTCAGTCGGAAGGTAAGGGTCCCGTGCTGCCGCACTGCCCATTCGCCGATGACCGGCTGAAGCGCCTCCTCGGTGGCGAAGCCAGCACGTGGAGTCTCCAGCCGGATCGACCAGCGATCCATCGTGGCTCGGTGAGCGGCTTCGCGCCACTCGCGCACGTCCTCGGGCGGAGGTCCAACTCCACCACTCTCCGCCCGGTAGTTAGCCACTCGCCGATAAACGTCGGCGAGTACTTCCGCCTCCAAATCCCACGGGGGTGTTCCGGCCAGGGCGCACGCCGCCTCCGTCGATACGGTGCGGTAACCCCGTATGGCTCTGACCGCCAGAGTTCTCTGCGGCCGCCTGAGGCGCGCCCTATTCTGCTCGGTCAGAGCCGCCGCCCACACCGGTGCACCATAGAGTGCCATAGACCGGACAACCCCCGTGTACAGCTGCCTTGTGGCGACACTGGCTCCTCCCAGATTGGGCAAAAGACGCCCAAGGAAGGAGGCAGTGCCGATCAGCTTCGGAGCAAGCTGTTGGAAGTGCTCGTCGAAGAGCCACCTACCGTCTAGGACCAGACCCAGATACTTAAAGTGGGCCCGGACCGGTACGAGGACCGAGTTGACCTCGATGGAGGCGCCGGCGGGTGGACCACGACGGGGCCCTTGGAAAAGTAGGGCTTCCGTCTTTTCTAGGGCCACCCGCAAACCCAGCGCCTCAATGTGCCCGACCACCAGGGAGACTCCTGTGGTGGCCAGGCGTGCCGCCTCTTCGAAGGTCACCCCCCGGGCTGTCACAAGAGTGTCGTCGGCGTAGCAAATTACACCGACCCCGGGGGGGAGACGCCCTCGCAGGACCCAGTCGTATCCCATGTTCCACAGGAGTGGTCCGAGGACAGACCCCTGTGGAACACCGCACGACATGGCCCGACGTCTCAAGACTCCTTCTCGGTCCTCGTACATGACAGTACGCTCCGTCAGATAGTCTGCCACTAGCCGCCTCAGGTACTGTGGCACTCCGTGGTACTGGAGTGCGGCCCTGATGCAGCTGAATGGCAGACTATTGAATGCGTTGGCGATGTCCAACGACACCGCCAACAGCACGTCGCCGCAGCCCACCGCCTGTTCGGTCGCAGCCTTCAGACGCAGAATTGCGTCGACCGTCGAACGCCCCTCCCGGAATCCAAATTGGGCGTCCGACAGATCGGGGCCCACCTCGCGCAGGTGCCGGACGATGCGGGCGTGGAGCACCCTCTCGAACAGCTTACCCGCGTCGTCCAGCAACACGATGGGCCTATAGGCCGCGACCGAATCGGCAGACCGACCTGGCTTCTGGAGCAGAACCAGCTTCCCGCTTTTCCAACACTCAGGGAAGCGTCCGGACGCCAGACTAGTGTCTAACACTCCCCTGAGGCGGTCCGACATATGATCGAGGGCTCGGGCCAGCACTCGGGCAGGTACCCCGTCTGACCCGGGGGCGGTGTTTTTGGATCGAATCCTTAGAACAGCCGCCCCTACCTCTGATTCTCTGACGGGCGGCACATCAGCCTCGCCTTCGTCGTCGCCTCCGGCCATGACGGCCATCGACGGGGGCGTGTGCTCCGCCCGCTGTTGGAATAGGCCCTCAACCACTTCCTGCAGGAAACTGGGCTGGAGAGTCTCCGTGAGGGGCAGGCCCCCCGCGCAGAGCTTTTTGCGCACCGCACGATAGGGCCGACCCCAGGGGTCACGCTCGAGACTCTCCAGCATCTCCTTGCGGCTCTCCTCTTTGGCGCGGCAGATGGCCAGCTTCAGAGTTTGCCGGATCTCACGGTATTCCTCTTGAAGCCGGTCCACCTCCTCACCGACTCCGCGGTGGCGTCGCCGACTACGAGTGAGGCACCTCCGCGCACGAACACAGGCCGCACGGAGGGCCGCCAACTCCTAAGACCACCAGTAGACTTCCTTCCTTGGAGGCCGACGCCCACGTACGCGGGGCATGGCCGCGTCGCAGATCTGCGTAATCGCACTGCAGAAGCGACCAGCCCCCACGTTGACCTCTTCGGCCGGGGCCTGCGGAGGCAGCCAAGAGTTAAGAATGGCCGCCTCCTCCAGTAAGTCCCTGGTCGTTAATGATCCCTGTTCTAACCTAACCCTACATGACTCTTATTAAAGTTGATTTGAAGCAAACCAATCATTTTACAGATGTTTATATATCACTGTTCTATCATAAGCTGGTTCTCTATAAAGTTGACTTGTACCGCAGAATACATAATAGTACTAGTACAGAAGACTCGAAGACTCACTCCGAAAAGGAAAAGTAAATTAAAGAAATAGGGACCCTTGGTCTCAAAAGATTAAGTTCAATTCAGATCGCACAGCGCCGAATCACCTACAATTATATTTACCTACAATTGCCTCTCTTTCTATCGTGTAACTCTTATCTGTTCTGATGTCTGATGTCTAGTCGACCGGCATGCCTGCCCGGGCAGGTAGTCGGCCGATTACACCTAAACTGTAGAGTGACGTGTACAAGGAAATGTTTCATTTGCCCGTCATTTTATAGATACTTACTATACCTATAACATTGCATTGTATACCTACTTTACTTTACTTAAGTTTTGTATAGAATACCTGAATTATACAGATTGCCGGTAACAAACACAGGTATTATTTTATATATTGATATTAATTTTAACAATCCTTATAATACGTTTATCGTGTTAGGTAAAAAATAAATAAAAAAACATATATCAAATTACTGACCACTTCAAGCATGTAGGTACCTGTCATGGTAGTTACATCCTCATGAGTATTATTATGTGTTGTCAAAACGCCCCGGTACTATTATTTTGCTTTACAAAATTGCTGCATCTTCAATATTATTACGCAAAATAACACTTTTTACAACATAATGAACACAACAACAAACATGGCCGATCTGTCACATTAGTTCCATTTATCGCCGTGGGATTTCTTACATGAAACGTTCTATTCTGCGTAATAGGTTTCCTTTCCTGTTTCTTGTTCAACATGTCGGGGATTCCCCAACTTTTAAAGTGTTGCCAGCTTCTAGAATATGTACCAAATCAAAAATCTGATTTAGGCTTCTACGAAAATGTTAAACATTTCAATTTCAAAGAATATTGCAATCGTGTATTATTTCTTGTAACCACTTATTTATTTCTTTCTTTTTAGTCTAAAGTTACAATCGAATCAATTAGTGACACTGTGTTATGCATTATTTGTAGTGGTTTTTAGAAATTTATCGTATGGTATACTTTGGTAAAAATCACCTATAAAAAAGAGTTTAAAGTGTAAATTGCAATTCAGTTTTGTTTTGAAGTCGAGTTTGTTATAGTCGTGTGCGTTATTTCTGTAAAGCTATAATTGTGGTCAATCAGGTATATAATAATATAAATGTCATTTTATTATTTTCAGTTTTATTAGATTGCATAGCATTATTATTTATTTATTTATATCTAACGTCATGTATTTTGAAATTTTCATTAAAAAATCTAAACATCAATCTTTTAATTTAAACGAATCGAAAGGAATAGAAGTTGTTTATTTACATAACAAGAAGTACGAGTAGTTATGGCTTATTTCTTTCTTAGTATAGTACATTACAAATACTGGAAAACAAATTAAAATTATTTTAATTAGTTTAATTATTTAGTAATTGTAGTAGCTTACACAAGGGCGCTATTGTTATAAAATCTGATTTATTATTTGCCAATAACAAAGTTAACAAGTACTAACTAACTTCTTATATGATATGTAAATGTCTAAGTATTTTTTGTTTTTTTATCTTTACATCAAGACAAGGTTTTTACATTGAAGAATATATCTTGAAATAATATTTGGTAGGGCAAGCAGGCTCTTTGAAATCTAACCTTTATTTCAATATTTACAAAATTTGTATCCATCTTTTGGCAAAGCCTTCCCGTGAATGGCTCGATGTATGTGTTAGATAAACAGGACTGTAAGTGCAGTAAGTAGTTGAAATAAATAAATTAATAAATTACACGGATTAATCAGACGCCTTTTCATATTTAGGCAAGTATACTTAGTTTATTTTAAAAAATCTTAATAAACTTGTGTTTCAGGAAAATGGACCCTAATGAAAATAATAGAAATAGACCACAGCCAAATCCATGGTATGTGGGATTGGGGGTAGGGGTTGGAGTTGGGGTTATAACAGCTGCAGGGCTGCTTGGTAAATATTTATTTAGTAGAAACTCTAACAATGAAGAAAATGGACAGAGTGGTGCTAGAACATCATCTCAAAGACCATCATTTCAAAGCCAACCATCTCAAAGACAACCATCTCAAAGCCAACAAAGACAGTCTCAGGATAATGGTGGACCATCTTATATGGAACTTTTAAGGTATTTTAGATAATCATGCTATTTTTAAAAATATTATAAATCTTAAAAAAACAAATAAAACCTATATCTGTTGTAATTTCAAATTAAAAGCTCTTCGTTATATGCAAACAATACTCGCAGTAAATAAGTTACTTGATGGAATAGCAATTAAAAAAAAAATACTTTTCTCGTTTACATATAGAATGGCTGAACTGATTTTGACAGCACTTTCACTGGTAGACAGCTAATGATTTAAGGAGTTAGACTTCGCTCCACAGCATTACCTGTCGTTTACAATAGCAACTGCTGGGACCAGAGAATGGTCATTGTACTGATAATTAAATCTTTTAAGGTACATCCTGCAGTAAAAATTTAAGGGCTGTTTTTAAAATTTTTATTGCAAAAAAATAGGATGGGATAGATCCATATAAAATAGAGAGGTTTAGTACGAGCCAGAGAGACAGCATATCCTGTCTAAAATAGCTTTAATTAATATAAGAAAATATTTTTAAGGATATGTACTGGATTTGGATATTCAACAAGAATTAATTATATTCTATTCATTATACCACTTGAGTATTGCATGACTTTGAGTATGATACTAATTCTGGAATGACTAAATTTGCCAGTGAAAGCCAGTGATCTAGAATGAAGTGGCAGACAAATAAAAAAAAAAAGTACTATGGTACAAATACCTTTCTTGCATTTAGAAATAAACTGTTCATTTGATATTACAAACAGATCCTATTTATTTTTATTTATTTATACAGATTACAGGCACAACATGATATGATATAACCCAATCAACTTATTATTCAATTCTAGCAAGGCAACAGATTGTAGTAAACAAAAGGAATTAAAAAAAATTGTATAGATGTATAGATAAAGAATAGGCAGAGTTGGTATACATAGGTGTTTGTCACTATTTGTATATTAACATAGTTTTTTTTTTATGTTTGGCACACCAAAGTGACTCTACTCGGTCTGATGGAAAGCACGAGTAGATTCCAGGAATAGGGTTCATCATCCTCATTGTGAAAGCATATTACGCAGTATGGTGACCCACACCATAGCGTCCTAGTGAGAGGCTGCTGCATCAGTGGGCCTCCGGTCTTACACTCAGCAATGAAATACGACAGCATGAATACTGCCTCGGTCGAGCTGACCGGAAAGAAGTGTGTCTCTACTCTTCTTCCGAGCCTTTATTCTAAAGTTTATTTGGGGTCAGCTACTAGTTCAACCGGTTTTACCTGAACGACTGGCATCGGACCTCCGCAACCCTAAGGGAGAACTGAACTAGTTGTCAGTATATTTGAGTGTATAAGCGTGTCTCTACTACCTTGCAATATAAAATCATAGTAAAAATTATTCACATTGTTTGTTAAAGTATATATACAATATCAAAATTAATAATTATAATTCTATAATTACTGTATTATAAATGATTATTTATAAAGAAACTGTATAATGAAACAATGGTTTGAATTTCTCTTTTAGTCAAAGGCTGCTCAATAGCTGTCAATTGAACCCAAGTTTGGAATCTTGTGCTCCTGAAAATCCAGTCATAACCAATTTGAATTCACTGTTACATGACATATATGTTCGTTACTTAAAGCTTCAGGAATTCGAGAAACATTATAAAGTGTTTTATGTCATATTCAATGATCTTCATAGAAAGATGAAAGATGTAGATCCTTACTACCGGAAGTATTCAAGCACGGTATGTGTTCTGGTTTCTATAAAAAATAATCTAAAATTATAAACTTTGAAATTTTAGTTGTAACTTTTTTAATTTAAGTCTACCAATGACTTGATGACTTTATTCTACCTGGAGGAAAGCATGAGCAGATTCCAGGAGTAGGGGTCACCATTCACATTGTGAGTGTTGGCAATGCAGCATGGTGAATCATACCATGGCCTGGTCGGATGTTTATGCACCATTCTCACGGCCTCTGGAATCCGGGAGAATGATGCACTATGATTGGGCCTCCGCTCTCACACTCACCAACGAAATACGACGGCAAGAGTACTGTCATAGTGTCATTATTAGGATGATCTTCTGTGTGAGGGTAGTATTGCCCCCGACGAGACGGGCCCATTTGTGCTGAAATCACCCTGACTCTGCTACGGCATGTTACTCTTATTTGATTTTCCTATTATTCATTTTTTGTAGGTACAATTTGCGGGCAGCCACTTTGACAAATTACGTAACGAGAAACCTGATGAATTCGACATGGATATAGTGATCAGCTTACCACTGAATTATAATGTAGACGCATTCAATCCTGCAAACAGTGATATAATTTTAGAAGCAAAAGGACCCGGATTTGTGCAACTAAAAATGGGTGTACAGTTTGAAAAGCTACCCATGAGGGATCTTGATGAATGGCCAAACAATAAAGCTGCATACGAATGGAAAGACAGTTGCAATTACTTATTGCGTTCTAACTTCATTGCATGGTTTGAAGGTGTCGTGAACTTGGCATTGAACCAATATACAAAATTGAACTCTCGTCCAGTAGTATATGTAGAAGGTGTTGCGTATGTCATTAACGTGTCCAAATCCGGCCCTGCGATGACGCTACTCATTCGGAACTACGAGAGAAACTTCAGTTTGGACGTTGATCTTGTTCCAGCTTTGAGGTTTCCTGAATCTCGCTGGCCAATATCTAGAGCCTATCGATCCATACCTGCTAAATGCAGCAAAGGGTATTGGTTGGTCGTTCCAAAGCCTAATAAAGAATCTTCAATTCTGCAAGATCAGACGCGTGCTTGGCGTATTGGACTTCACAATCAAGAGAGAGAATTAATGTATGACTCTCATAATTTAAAACAAACCATTCGATTGGTAAGTGTCATCAATATACAACAAAGACAACACATTTTCGTTTAAATTATGCTTGAAAAGACATAAAATTTTCGTTTTTATACCAGACAATATTTTGTTTTGATCACATGAATGACATTAGCCAATCAAACAAGAGCATAGTCAGCGATTGTAGAATATCATTTAGCTTCCGAGCCTTTATTCCCAAGTTTATTTGGGGTCGGCTACTAGTTCAACCGGTTTTACCTGAATTTCAGTTTTTCCGGACCTCCGCAACCCTAAGGGAGAACTGAAATTCGAAGATTGAACTAGTTGTCAATATATTTGAGGGCACTGACTTCCCAATAACGATTGCCATAGATGTTCATGACAACCGGGACCGACGGCTTTACGTGCTCTCCGAGGCACGGGCGTGAATCACCGCCAAACTTCTAAACCCCGGGCTGCTATTAGGAATTTCCTAAGAAAATCCCAAAAACACTTTTTGGCCCGACCTGGGATTTGAACCCGAGACCTCTTGATTAGCAGTCCCATACGCTAACCACTAGACCAACGAGGCAGTACCTACTTAATTATCTACATAAGAATAAATAATGACTAATATGGTATTTGGTTTCAGATAAAAAAACTCCGAGATTCCTTAGAGATGAAAAAAATTGCCAGTTATTACATAAAAACAATATTTTTCTGGGAAATCGAGGCAATAAACAATGAAGAATATTGGCGCAGTAGTCCAGCGGTTTTGTTTAAACGAATGGTTGGAAAACTTTACGAAGTTTTAGTGACGGGGAATATTCCTTATTATTGGAACAAGAATAATAATCTTATCGGAGGTGTTAGTAGGGGTCTTTTGGATACTTATGCGAAAAGATTGATACCATTGATGTCTATTTTGGAAGATCCTTCTAAGTATAAATTGGTAGCAAAATATTTGTTATCGAACAGCGAGTTTAATGACTACAATAGGAGATTTTTGCACATCTGACCATTTTTCTTCTCTTGAGATCTCTTTATGAAAATTTCTTCTTTTTATCATTACTATGTATGAGTCTCCTGTCTCTCTATCTTGTAACTTTTTAAGTATTCTTTACATGTTTTATATAAATTCTCCATCTTATTATTCTATATTTTAATGCTAAAACACAGTGTTACTTAAACTGTGTTATTTTATTAAACGATATCTTGTTTGGAACAATTCCATTTTTTTTATGTAGAACTATATTAATTGAGTTTAACAGTTATTAGTGGAATACGATTTGTATTAATAAGGAATAGATATATATATTTTTATGACTACTAGGATATAATTTGTAACAGCTATAATAATTATACTTTGTTATGTTGTTATACAATTTGACATTATGTTAATCATGTATATTTTATAATAAAGGACTGATATAGGTTTTAGTAATAATCTTTTTTTATGATTTTCCACAAAATGACTGATCTCTGACCTCCGCAGTCCCGAGGGGAAATTAAATTGGTTGGTTCGTTGGTTAAACTAATTGTTAATATATTTGAGGGTTCTGACTTCCTAACGATTGCCATAGATATTCATGACGACCGGGACCGACGGCTCATACGTATTGTGCATTTATTAATATACCTATGTATTAGCAAATTTATGTGTAATACACATGCTTTGACTGCCTCGGTGCAGTCCCACTGCGTATGCGATTCCTGTTCTTGAGGTTTTGAGTTCGATTCGAAGGTAGGACTAAAATGTTTCTGCACCGTGGTGTCAGCTGTCTTCGCACGAGATCGGCCCTTTCCCGATCCCGCTCTGCGGACTCCTTCTGGACGTTCTCACAGAAAGAGACCGCGGCTCCCCAATCTTCATCTCTGGCCAGTATTGCTGCGATCAATGCTGGCGGTTACAGGTTTCGTCCGATCTGTCTGACCGACCGACGTCCGATTCTATTCAGATACTCACCGAAACAATCGTTTTCGGTATCTGAGTTAATCGGTAAGTGACACAGTCGGTCCTCTATATCCAAGCTTCGAAACTCGGCAGAACGGCTCCGACAGCGCACTGTCTAGCACAGCCCTGGATTTCGAGACGTGCTGGCCAACCCCCAGATCTTGAGCATGTGCGTTCCGCCGTAGCATTCCGGACTCATGATCCGGCACTATCTCTTCGCCATAGAGGTGCCCCATAGAGGACGACGCCCATATAGAGGCATCGAACTTCTTCCCTTGGTCCTCCGAGAGTGGGCAGCAGACGATGTAACGCCCCTGTTACTGAAATGTTCTTCGAAGCTCCACCGACTGTCCAGGATAAGGCCTAGGAACTTCATGTACTGGACCTAAGTGTCACCCACCCGGGGGCATGAGCTGGTTGGTTCCTGGCGCTTACGTACGTCCAAAAAAAAGTCCTCGATACCTTATATAATAGTTAGATTACAGTTATGTCGCAATAACTACAATGTCGCAATAACTACATTTTCATGGTTAAATATTTAATTTTACGCCCGAACAACATAGGATATTAACACCTTGAAATTATCCTTATCTAAATAAATCACTTTATATTCAAGTCCGTATCATTACCTGTAAATTACTTTTTGAATTATTCAAATCGGACGTCATCGATCATGACTAATCATGAGTGTAATATTTTTCAAAATTGAAATTTATGAAACAACGCTCGCGCTCTAAGTGACTAAGGCCTCATTCGCACGAGAGTTTTTTTAACGGACGTTAAAAAAGCGTTCAAGTACAATAAATGCATTCCCAAGTATATGTTCACACAACAGCGTTTTTAAAACATGACGCTCTTTTAACGAGCAGTGTTGCATTTTCAACTTTGGGCGTTGGACATAGACCATAATATTATGCAACTTCATACTTGAACGCTTTTTTAACGTCTGTATAAAAAACTCTCGTGTGTTTTATTACATTCATACATTGTCTTTGGTTTTATCTAAGACGTAGTTTTATTATATTCTCTTTGGTTTTATCTACGAGAGTTAAGTTACTATTAGGTACTATTCATACACATACAATTTGGCTAATAATGGTTTCTGTATGTATGTATGTGTAAAAACAGACTTAATCGAATGTTCTAAACATAGAAAGTCTGCCAAGTGTGTTATAATTTATAGATTTAAATTTTTTTGTTAAATACCTATCCCCGTGCGGAGCCGGCGGGCGGCTAAGTATCAATTAATCGACACTTATCTGTTCTTATCTTACACCTAAAGTCAGCTGATCATCAAACATTTGGGACAAAGCAAAGAACTAGAAATCGAAACTGTCTAAAGTTAAGTCAAGAGCTGCACTGCTCTATAAAGTTTCTAAAAATCTAAAGAAACTCATAGACTGTTAAAAAAGAATGAACTAAATGAACGTAACTGACCGTTACTAAAACTGTCATTTATCACAATGGTGTCTAAATAATTTTGAAATATACAAATAACATAAATAAATAGGTATTGGTAACAATCAACGAGATAAGAATGTAATATGAAAAATATGAGGTGACAGTTGAGGACGATGAGCGGGAATCGGGACAACGATTGGATGCCCCTGGTAGCCGGATTAGTCGTTGGTGCCGGAGTTCTGACTGTCGTGTATTTGCTATTTAGTAAAAAACCAGAACCCAACATATGCGATGGGAAAATAAAACCAATTGTACGGAACTATAAGTGCACTTGTTCAAAGAATAGCTACGTAAGTTTCTTTGCGTTTTGTTGTAAAAGGTTCCTTAAATATCATTAGATTACATTGAGAAAATATTATAGTACTAGCTTTCGCCCGCGGCTCCGCCCGCGTGTAGCTCGATTATTGAAGTAAAAAGTAGCATATGTGCTCTTCGGATATATGAGCTATATTACTGTAAAGTTTCATCCAAATCCGTTCAGTAGTTTTTGCGTGAAAGAGCACAACAAACAACTCTCAAACTTTCGCGTTTATAATATTAGTAGGATTTATAAATCCAGAAATTTATGTAGGTTAATACAGGTCTTAATCCTAATCAATTTAGATAATGACTTATATCAAAATGTTTGACAACTCCCGCATGAGGAATATAAATGTGTTGCGGGGGACTTTACAAACATATATGAAACGGACACAAAGAACACCTGTTGCTGTCCATTGTTAGGAATGAATACGCTACACAGTGGCAACGAAAGATCTATGTAGAGTACATAAAGAGATGTTGGAGTATAAACAAGTCAATAGTGAATGTAACATTAATATTTGTTGAAAGTATTTGGTCAAATCAGATAGCTAGTTCAGAGTCAATGATATTTTAACTTTACCGGACGGTTTTTACATATTATTGTGGATCCCAATGATACAACAGTATCTCACTGAGCTGCCATAGTGTGGGTCACTATGTCGTATTGTATTGTATGCATTCACAATGACTGTTTTCTATCAGGCAGAGTAGAGTCACTTTGGTAGGCCTAAAGCGTGAAACACATTATCGGACGCGGATGACAGCCGCAACTGATAAGTGTGCACAGTCTCATCAGTCAGTCTTGTGCCAGATTTCTGTCGGACGTCCGAACGCTAAATTCCCGTCAAAGGTCCTGTTCACGACTTACGTCCGATAGTTTGCACGGCTCAGTGTATGTTCATACGACATCACGACTATCAGCCGCGTCCGTCAGCCGCGTCCGATAACGTGTTTCCAGCTTAAATGTATCAAAAAATGAATTGACATGCGAGCAAATATGGCTGTTATGCCTGTTATTTTAAACATCCAAAAGTTTTCAGTTAGGTAATTTGGTTTTTCGTGATATTTTGTACTTTGTGAACATAAAACACTAATACATCTTTAGCAAGTTACAATTACCACCACTTAGAATATGAGATAAGTAATTTTAATAAGCAAATAAAGTTGCGGAGAAGGTTAATACTGTACTCGTAATTCGACGAAGTGTTTAGTCGCGAAGAATATAGAATATCTTTGTCATAAACGCTGAGTTAGATAAATAAATTCGTTAGATACTTTGCGGAAACAACCGACATTGACTTATGCAAATTTGTTCAACTCGGATAATCCAACCTTATTACATTCGACATTATCTTTTTGATTAATCTTTAGGGGACATCTAAGTGTTTAGACGTATTTTAACGTTAGGGGCTCCTAGTTAGGAAACAGTTTAAGTATCAACTATACTCAAACCTAGATGTTATTCAGAGCTTTTTTGACTGTGACAAGTATAAAATAAAAATATGTAAGATTTTATTTTAAACAAAAACGAATTTCATTGTATCAACTGTAAAAATTAAAGCAGGCTATCATATCAGATCACTGATATCAGTACAAGAAATACCACTTATTTACAATTGATCAAACTTTGATTCATTTTTATTTATGTTTAAGTTTCTAATCGATCATAACAATATAGATCTTGAACTGCCATTACTTTAAATCACAGGATTATATGTGATAATTCACAATTAAGATTACTTTAAAAAATAATTTAAATTACACTCATTTATGTGGTTCTTGAGTAACTCTCAAGGTAGTAAAGCCGCGCTGAATTTAGCAATACCAGGGCGGTAGTACGCTCGCATAAGACTATGCTAAGTTTAAAAACAGGCAACATACGTGCTGGTGTATTTCGTTGGTAAGTGCGAGACCGGAGGTCCAATAGTGCAGAGGCTACTAGGCCGCCACAGTGTGTGTCACCATGCTGCATTGTGTGCAATCATGCAAAGCCAAGTCACTATATTTATTAATCCACATGGCCCCCAAAGAACTCAGCGGTTAACATTATAATATTGGGACAAGCAAAATCATGTGGAAGGCTTCTGTCTGTCTGTACATGGTTTTGCTTTAGCAAATGTTAATCCTAGAAAGCTGTAACGGATAAACTAACTGAAATATAGAAGGTAATGTTAGTCCTCGTCTCATCTTACAAAGATTTCTGACCAAGGACTGACGGGTACTTGTAGTAACGCCATGCATGTTTGTGATTTAGCTTCACCATTTTAATAATTATTGCCTCTATGGCGCAGTGGTAGCGTATATTTCGGAGTTTGGGTGTTTTTTATAGTATGCATATACACACATCAAAAGTGTCTAGGGATCAAGCATTTTTATGCGGATTTCTTGAGATTGAGATGTGGCTTTGTAATAAATTTATGATTTTATAAATTTATATGGATCCTTTTTGGTGCATTTCATAATTTGAATCAGGAACTGTCAATCAAATTCGAGTAAAAGATGAAAATCAGCTGCCAATATTTTCCCTATAAAAACATACAACGCATTGAAGAAATTATTAGTGCTACTGTTTCCCTACTACTGATTAAAACCAACGTTATTATGGAGCGGCGACGTCATTTAAGCAGGGAAGAAATGCTCAGAGCCGTGGGAATGATAGAAGCTGGTTCCCGGCAACGTACTGTGGCTTTAGCTCTGAATACAAGTCAGAGTGTTATCAGTCGACTTTGGACACGTTACCGAAGCACTGGTACCGTGGCTGAGCGCCATGGAGGACGGTATCGCTGCACCACACGGAGACAAGACCGATACATTCAAATCTTAACTCGAAGAGCTCCAACAATAACCGCCATGATGTTAGCCGTGAGGCTTCATCACTCTTCAGGGAACTTAATTAGCGACCAAACAGTCAGAAACCGCTTGCATGAAGTGAACCTTCATTCCCGAAGACCGCTACGGGTACCACCTATAGCAATGCACAATCGTAGGATTCGATATCAATGGGCTCTTGAACACAGAAATTGGGCAGAAGAACAATGGCGTTTCGTGTGCTTTTCTGATGAGTCTCGTTTTGGTATGAGACCGGATACAAGACGTATACGACACTGGAGAACCCCTGGACGCCAACAGCGATTAAAATCCTGCCAGGAAGTCCATCCTTATAGTGGTGGAACCATCATGGTATGGGCGGGTATTTGGATCGGCGGAAGAACTGAGTTGATTTGGATCAGAGGCAACCTCAACGCTCAAATTTATGCTGAGACGATTGTATCAGACGTCATCGTTCCTCTACAAGTGCAAATCGGTCCCTTATTTCAGTTAATGCATGATAATGCACGACCGCACACCGCAAGAGTTGTAAGACAGACTCTCGCCGCAGCTAACATCAATGTCCTGCCCTGGCCTGCTCAGTCGCCAGACTTGAACCCGATTGAGCATGCATGGGATATGCTACAGAGAAGAGCTCTGCCGAATATGGAGGGTATCCAGTCGCAAGAAGACCTTTTTTTGTTGTTGCAACGAACATGGGCGGCCATTCCACAGCGTGATTTGGATGAACTCATTTTGAGTATGCCAAACCGATGTTCTTGTGTTGTTAGTGTTCGCGGTAGAAACACGGATTATTAATTGTTTAAGTTACCTAATAACATTTTAAAGAAAACTGTTATTTCAGTCTTTTTTTCGAACTTTAATGTTAGTGGTTCAAATGTCAAAAATCCCTTTATTAGGAAAATGGCAAATTTCTTTACTAATGCAAAGGTGACTTGGTTTATCGTTACTGTGACAAACGAAAACACTTTATTTGATGAATCCTTAAAGAAATTTTTAATTAATATCAATCAGGAGAAAAGTTATTGCAAAAATATATGTTGATCCCTAGACACTTTTGAGATGTTTATTTACAAAAAAGTTTATGTATTTATATCAGTTGTCTTGTCCCCATAATACAAGCTCTGCTTAATTTGGAACTAGATGGCGTTGTATGTAAGATGTCCGAAATATTTGTTATTGTTTCATCAACCTTAATAAGGAACTTAAAAAAAGAACTTAATAACCTCGTAGGAAAACTGTTTTATTGTGTATTGTTTTAAAATTGGGTTTAGTCTGTTTTTGATATATTGTAAACAATAAGGCTTTTACACTATTAAAGGAAAATTTATCCCATGGAAAATGTAATCTGATAGACATACGACTTAGCTTTCTCGTTTCATTTGAGGCTTTTGGCCATAATATAGTATATATATAAATCAATGAACTTAGAGCTAGAGCTATTTTCAGAATTAAAATCAAAACAAATAAAGTGTTATTGATATAAATCTCAAGCTATTAGTGCTTATCGCATACGAATATCTGTAAATAATGTAATACACATATCTAAAACTTTCTGGGTTTCCGTATCTTGACCCTGATGAGCTCATTTTTATAACTTTCCTAAAGACTTTTCTAGAATTATGAATGAATGTTGATAGATAACACTGTGTTAACTTCCTTACCGATAAGACATCGTGTTTAACATATCGTCCTAAATTATTAAATTCTACTTAATTAAAATTGTGAAACACTTTTATTTGCCAAATTCTTCTCTCTATGGTAATTTTACGATATTTTGAAATGCTCAAAGTAATGCCCCCAAAGTAATTTTGTGTCTTTTTTTTCTCAACAAAAAGAAACAAAATTACTTTAAGAGGTGTAGGTGTAGGAAGGGGCCTATAAAAATGATGAAGTTTAAAGTTTCGAGAACTAACGTGCCCCCAAAAACGATGTGACAAAAAGGCCTGTAACATAATAATATGTGTGTGTATATGTATAATAAATAATATATTAAGAATAAATGGACTGCATGGGTTAGCTAGTTAGATACATCACTAGGTGTAATTTGTATGTATTTGGTAATTTTGTCTGTATTATCTAGTCTAGTTATAGTCTAGTCAATCGTTTGCGTCTACTTATCGCCCATGGCTTGTGTGTACAAAAATAGTCATAGTAAGCCAAACGTTAAAGATATATATAATTATACATTATGTTGTCGCGGACGTTTTTATAGAACTTTTGAGGAGGAGAATTTTTTTAATACATAGCTTTTCAATACTAAAAACAATAATGTTTCACATATTCACCGTTTACGCAGTGCACGCAATGGAAGCTCTCTAAAGGAAAAAACAATATGATGATAGATTGATTGATAGATGATACTAAAAGTTAGATCGTCATAACAGTCCACTGCTGGACATAGGCTTCTCCTTTGATAACTTCTGTTCATATACAACTGAGTATACTATTGTGATAAGTTAACAATGAAGTCCATGTCCTATTGTATTTTATATAAGAGTTAATATTAATGGGTGGGGTAGACTTTTAAAATAGCTGACCCATCAATGCCCTCATTTTCTAACCAACTGAAGACATATTAACCATATTTTTTATTATCTTCATAGCCTCTAAAATTTCTAATATTGTATAGCTACTAGTTCAACTGCTTTTAGTTAAATTTAACGACGACGACTGGCATTGGACATCCACAACACTGAGGGCAAATTGAATTCGACATATCAACTATATATTAGAGCACTGACTTCCCCAAAATGATTGCCATAGATGTTTATGGCAACCGGGACTGACGGCTTAACGTGGCATGAGCGTAACACACCGCTTAACTTCTATTCTATTATGAATTTCTTGTAAGAACAATCTATCAACATTTTGTGGCCCAACCTCTTGGTCAGCAGTCGTACTCGTATACGCTAACCGCTACACTGACGAGACAGTTGAAAGCCAAATTCTCTTGTGTACTTTGCTGTCATCTCTACAGAATAAATAGTAGTGGTCTGTTAAAACAGCTTAAAAGAGTTATCGTCCCTTGGCTGAAATAACAATTCGTGATTCTGCAACAAAGCCGTCGACTTAATCCTTTAGATATAACGCTATATGTTATCAATATTAGTTTAAATTTGGACCCGTGATGACGTTTGTATAATCTTGGTCAAATCAATCAGTGTCTGGAGCTATACCAATTACCTACATTTTGAATGTAATACGCAAATAAATTTATAAATACTTATAGCTTTATTTGATAAAATGAAGTTGTTTTTCATTGTTTTAATCTACTGTAGGTATAGTCATACCCAGTCGAGTATGACCAATGTTGAATAGTAGATAAGTAAATAATAAGTAGCATTGCAGTTCCCAAGATATCACCTACTTATGATTTGAGAGGTTTTTTTGCGCGTATTTTATCATCATCTAATAATCTAACCCTAAGAGAGCGATATTTTAATGAGCGAGTAAATGAGCTGGCCTGTCACGTGCTAGTAATGAACACAGCAACTCAAAAAGTTCAGCTCCTGCATCTCAGGACTCACTAATGCGTTATGAGGTGGTCGTGATTTTTTTCGTTAAAGTTTACAGCTAAAATTAAGCCGTCAAAGTTTACTGGTAAATTTGTCATGGACGAAGCATAACGTTTCTTGCTAAGCGTACATCATCATCATCAGCCTATCGCAGTCCACTGCTGGACATAGGCCTCTCCCATTGCACACCACTGTGATCGATTTTGGGCATTGTGGGATCGACGACGAAAAGACTCGACGTAGCTTTTCAAACGCTGCCCAACCCAAGTGAATTCTTCTATTCAGCTCATCATTGATAGTAATTAATATTAGCTATTCTGTTTTCTTTTCAGTGTCACTTACATAATAAAAATTAAAACTAAAACCTCTAAATACGTACAAGCAACTGTCTGAAATAAATCTGTAAAGAAATCTGTCATCGTTATGTCATGTGCGTTGTCGTTCAGGAGTATGTCTCCTGATTGAAGTAAATAAACCATAAAATGGAAAACAAATAAAAACGATTGGTTAACAAAATCAATACTACATTCTGAATTTCGACCTTTAAAATATTCCAAATTACAATGTCTCAAAGAAGAATAAACAATTAAATATGTGTGACTGGTAAGTACAACTTGATATCCATATCTTAAGATGAACATCAACGACATGAATAAACTTAATAAAACCATTGGATGTGAGCCACAGGACCGATTATTTTAAAGAGCCGTGAGAGAGCTTGTTTCGACTGAGGTCATGGTGATCAAATTTAGTATGATAAATAGAGCAACAGATAGGGCAGTAACCATACGCAGGCGTTTCCCTTCCCTCTCAGTGGGGTTTGCGTTTGTATGTGTGTGAAATTGTGAATTTTTGTTTTAATGGTTTTGTGTGAGTTCATAGTGAAACAGGAGATAGTTTTTGTATGTGGGTCTAAAATGTGTATCAAGAATTCCCCCTACTAAAACATGACAGACTGGTACCGGAAAACTCCCCTCCGGTCCGCCGATCTGTGTTGCCATGATATGATTATAAAAAAAATCTATGAAATGTCTAGTCATTAATACTTAGTGAACTATTCTAGAAAAAAAACTACTAGTTAGCATCTAGCGTCGGGAAAATTATTTTGTGGATCTACAAATTACAGCAATTGAGACTCTAACACTCGTAACTACTTTTGTGTCAACCTAAAATGTGTTGTTTCCAGCGCTGAAACCTTTAATAGGAAGCGAAATGAAGAAGAGGCACCGGTATCGAGGCCATCTCCTGACCGTCCCGAACGCAACAAGGCAATGCTATTAGCATTTTCGGCGTTGTTATGCGGTCTATTTGGATTCATGCTGTATTCGCTTGATCGTCGCACAATCAAGAAGATACTCACAATGCTGGGTCTCGGATTCTTGTTTGCACAGCAAACGCAGGAATCCCAAAAGCCGTGTATACCCAAACCTAAACCATGTCTAAAGAGGCCGGATCCCTGTGAACCTAAAGTGGTCCCTGTTAGTATTTCTAGCTTTATATTCTTATATTATTGCTTCTCGTGCATATTGCTATGTTCGTGTGTGGGAACATAGTTACGGATCTTATTTTTTATGGAGGAAAGGGTGTTGACCAGGAGCCACGGCCCAACGGTTGATGTTGGGATGTTGTATATATATGCTAATCGGAGCGAGAATTCCTGTATATGGAAGCTGTATGTGGAAGTCGCCACACTTTTCTACTTTAGTTACCTACCTAATTTTTAGTCCTCCTTTCATTTTAGTGTCCATATGTAGTTTATGCCAGGGTCTCCTTTTCCCCTCATTTATATAAATTCATAAATATGTTTTTAAATATATTTTTGCTAATATTAATTTACTGCGTAACGTAGTGTGGTTATGATATTGAGCTGTCACTTTCAACTTTTAATATAAACGTACTTTAGCTGAAACTTTTCTATCTTCCACTTGCATTAATATGTCGTTAGGTGATAACACAATTGCAGACCGTAGCATTCATTTAATGTAATGACATTCCAGGAGAGTCCTGTACCTAAGACCTGCAAGTGCAGTGACAAGAAACCAACGACTTGTGACAAGCCACCGCCTCCGCCGCCCCCCTGCCCTCCCCCGCCGCCACCTCCACAGAAAAAGTGTCATTGTTGTCCTAATTCCTGAACTGCTTCTGTCCCAAACCTCAAATATCTATTACAAATTAATTTGTTTTTATAGTGAAATTGAGCTGATAGCTACATCAATAAATTGATTCCTCTTGAAGGATGCATTCTCAAATTTTGATGATTTGACTAAAAGAGTACATATGTAATGGTTGGTTTTGTAATAAAAACCTTGGTATTTTATACTAAAATTACTTGTTTGTAGAAAGAATATTGGACAAGTGATTCAGTTCTATGAATTTGTCCCGAATGCTTTATAAAATGTGGACACTTTTACACTTTAAACCCTAAACATAAGATCAATGTTACCGTTACATATATATATATGTATAAAGCAAATTTATTACTACTCCTGAATTCATATCATAATAACTTATTTTATGTTTTTGTTTTTAAGCGACGAAAACACAGGACGCTCAATTCGACACGTATTGTATTGTGTGAACACTTACTGCCTTATTGGTCTAGTGGTTGGCGTATGCGCCTGCTGATCAAGAGGTCTCGGGTTCGATTCCCGATTTGTGTGATCAGCAAATATTTGTTTCGGAGTTTGAGTGTTTTCTATGTATAATATGTATTTACAAAAAAAAGTATGTTTATGTAATTATATCAGTTGTCTGTTACCGATAATATAAGTTCTGCATAGTTTGGGACTATGTTATGTTTTCTAATATTTATTTATTTAAAAAGTTGTCCGTAGTTCATAATTCTTTATTGCAAAGTGAATGTGATCTCATATAAAATTAAAAAAAAAACTTATGAGTCGGAACTACGGAATCGGGGTGAATCCCACCCTTAAATTCAATAATAAACGTCTGTCATTAACGGTGATCGACGATCGATCTCCTTCCTTCTGTTAACTTTTTGAAGCTTAGCGAGAAAAACCGCATCTCAGCCTGTGTGTATGTGTATTATCGCGACAATAAGTAGCCTATATCTATCTCATTCAAGGTCTCCATGCCGTTATTCTCCCGAACCGGTTCAATTGCGTAGCCATGAGTACATAACATTCGTAAATATTTGTAATATTAATATGGAGAAGCCCACTGAAATCAAGGGCGCTAGTGTTATGGCAACCTTGAATATGCATAGAACAGGATTCAACGTCTATGGGCCCATAACTTATTCACAGATTATATATTAGCTGATGCCCGTAGCTCCGCTCGCGTTCTTGCGGTATGGAAATAAGTTGCTGGCCGATTCTCAGACATACCCGATATGCACACAAAATTTCATACAAATCGGTCCATCCGTTTCGGAGGAGTTTGGTAATAAACACCGCGAACGAGGATTTTATTATTAAATAGTATTGTTACTAAACTTTTGCGCCAATTCTATATAGTAATTGTTAATATGAGTATCAGTAAAAACGGTGAATATTTGTGTACGGAGTGTCTGTAGAAGTGTTTTCACTCTTCATAGCTCAGCACATCGTACGGTCGGCTGATCGATACTGCTAATAAACAGAGGTATCTAATTATTTTCTAAATCGTAGGAAAACTATACGCAGACACGGAGTCAGACAAAATCGATCTTCGATAATGACATCGTCAGAATCGCTAAGAACTAAAACAATATAGATATTAAGACAATTTGTGGGACAAGACAAAGAAAACAGACAAAGTGATAAGTTTCTTGATGTCTAGGAACAATTAAAAAACATTGGTTTGAAACAAAATATATTTAATAAGACCTTCATTTTACAAATTTCTCATTCTGTAACTGCCTAATTGGCTTCAACTATAACTATAATAAGTCTGGGCTTGTAAATGACACAACCGTATAAGTAAATGTTCTACAATAAACCGTTAGTGCCTTAAAAACAAGGAACATTAGGAGCTATATACACATTACTTATATAACGAGACACCGACTTGCGAGCGATCATAATACCTGGATAGCGTGTTGGGTTCTTTAATATAGGTACATAGTGTAGAAATGATCTAACAAACAAGCCAATATATAGAAATCACTTCAACACAACACAGTCCAATTTTAAACGATATTCCTATAGATGAACAACGAAATCGTTTATTTTTTAAACAAGTCATACAGTATTTACGTTACAAAGAACAATATATCAAGAGGTTATCGTACAGTTTTGAAGAAAGTCACAGCAATATAAACGTTTCACACATATTTTAAGCAATCTCATAGAGTCAGTCTTTATATTGACTGATAGCTCGCAAATGGGCGTTTGTTAAAACTTAAATATACCAAAATAACTAATAATTATCTATGCTTGAAACTGATATGCTTGTTGCGGTGTAAATTTAATCCCACATTTAACTTAATTCTCTATGGTTAATATATGAGTTGGCAATACTGATCCGTATTAGTGCTGAAACTGCTCTATGACAAAAATCTCTCAGATGTCATTGTTACATATTAAATATTAAATAACAAGTACTCTGTTGAATGGGCGAAGCTGCTGTTCAACTAAATTAGAACTAGTTCCCCCTGGATAAAAAATAATTTAGAAGATATAAAATAAAACTGTAAAATATAAATGTTTTCTCCAATGAATATTTAAAACAGGTTTTCAAACATTTTGATTTTAACCTAAATTCCACTCTTTGCTAGAGGTGAAGTGTAAAATCTCAAATGAATGTACTCGTTCTTTCATTTGACATTTTTTACTTTTAAATATCGAGTTGGAGGGAAATTAGGTGTCAACATTCAACTAGACGGAGAGGTAGAGTTGCCCTCATTAAATTAAAGAAATGGTAAAGGTTAGAAGATAGTAATAATATATATTTATTGCACATATCGTTTTATATAATTTCACAGTTCACTCAACATGCAAAAATTAATAAACAATCTCGGTCTAAACTATTGAAATTTGTAGAATCTAATCAAATAATTGAAAAGGTAGGTTTTTTAAATCGCGACACTGATATTAATTAACGCATATTCAGGACATCATAAAGGTATATTTTTTAACCATTTATCGATAACAAGCAGTTGTTGTTTAAAGATGTACCAAATAGTTATAAAACAATTTTAGAACATGCTACATTGATATGTTTGAAAGATGGTGAGCGCAGTTGAAAAATAGTAATTAAATACAATGCCATAAAAATTACTCCATCAGTCATTTGTGGACTGACCAAATTATTTTAATGGCCACTTTTAGTACAGTTTAGAAAATAAATAATACAATATAATTATAATATCAATTTTTGATCTCAGTTGCCATAGTGTAAAAAAAAAACTCGTAATGATATGTCATTCATCCGATTTGTTTTGACAAGGTTTCGTTCTTTGAAAGTTGAATTTTCTAATGTGAACGAGTACAGTACAGTCAGGAACAAAGAAAATGTTTTAAAATCAATTTACGATCTACCATCTCTAACGCATTAAAAATGAATAGGTTTTGTTATAAATCTGAGAGATTAGCATCAATTTGTTCTTCAATATTACGGATTTATGAAAAATGATAAAAGATTTGCCTTTTTTCCTTAGAACGGTATTAAAGTGTTATGTAAATTGGAATGTGTTGACTTTGACTGTTAGGTATGAGAGTGATTGGTTTTATTTTCTAATAAAGTAAAAGAAAATATAGAACATTGATATAAATCTGCTTAAAATGCCTTCGCGGTGTTGTGTAAATAAAACCGAAAGCTGTTGATAATATTTAAAAATTGTATATTAACATGAAAGGTATATTAGTTACAATGTAGTGGCATTAACTAAATATAATCGTCTAGTAAACAATGTGATAATTACACCAACAATTGAATGAAATAGAACATTATACTGATTTTTCAATGAAACAATTAAAGGTTAGAGACAAGGAGTGCCATCTCTGTGTATGAAAAAGTATCCGTAAAAGGCGTCCAACAAGGGTGGCGCTGCGGTAGCAAAGGATAAATTTTAAGAAAAATGCCATATTAATATAGAAAAATAATGTATTCTTCGAAATATTTTAAAGTACGTTAATTGTTCTGTATACTGGCAACTTAGAATGCAGTAGACCACTCCGTTCACGTTCATAATATAGTTTGTTCGACGTCGAAGCCATTGCGGCAGGTAATGGAACTTCTATTTTCAGTATACAGCGCGACACTTTTTCAACTTTACCCCTTTATGAGATCGTGCTCCTTGTCTACACTCCATAAATGAAACATAAAATACTATTGAGTTTCAAGATTATATAACTTTCATAGTTTATTTGTTTTAGTTTATGAACTTTTCAGTCATTTTAATATTTTTCGATGCTTGGTCAATGAAAAGTTTCCACTGCGAAACATATTTAACCTAACTTTATGCATAAAAATTGTAGACTTTATAAGGCATATCAAACTAACTAGATTCCTTAAAACAATTCTTGTAAGTTCGTAAGATACTGATGATTATGTAATTATGACGTTTCATCAGACGTGCGCAGGAGTTGGCTGAAAAGCTGGTGCCTATTTGAGAATATATTTATAATCTTGTAACTCATAGTACAATGAGACTGTCTAACAGTGTGTCTGCAAAATAAGCTGCTAAGTAGATGCCTATCAGTCTTGGTGTCCAGCTACTGCCCATTGATCACTAACATGTATCACATAGCGTGTATGTTTTTTCACCACAATTGGCGCATATTCATGACCAGCGAGCTTTCGATAGAAATGCAGTTTCAATGACTACAGTAATGTTACAACATATCATCTGTTAATTACACACGATTTTCGACTTTATTGGTAATTGGTGATATTGTTGTTTTTTCTAAAGCAAAGCATACATAGTAGGCAACACTAAGTCACACTTTTTACTGCAATACTAGAGCTTAGCGTGTACTATGCATTCATGCCAGTGCTGTTTCGTACCTGTTTAGTGGTAGAATCGAGGTAACGATTGAGAGATGATGGCTAGCAGCTATATAAAGCAATTCATCGTCTAATTATGGACGGACACGTAATTGCTCTTGCATTTAAATTAACACGTTGTTTCAACACTAATTCGATATCTCGATTTAAAACTCTATGATTTACTGTGGCTTTTCACAAATCACCTATCAAGGTTAATTTATAATCTACCATATTTTTAAAAATTCTACCATTTTTTTATACAGCAACATTGTGCAGGTATTCCCCGCAAGGATTACTTTTTTTTAAGTTGTGGGCTTTCTTTTTTGTCCGCGGTTGTTTACCAAGATTATGTTGTAGATAATAAGAGAAAAGACACAGTCAATCAGTTTATGTCACCTAAAACTGTTTAAAGTTTTTTTGGCACTGATGTCTAAGTCGCAGGAGTCTGCGGAATTCACATATTTTAATATCCAATCTCTCTATATACACCATGTATACCCTGATTTTATCAATATAAACATGATTTAAAGTAAAATATACTATAAGATGACGCTGATATTGAAATACACGTTAATACTGTATTTACAAAAATATGATTATTATGACATAATATATTGTGTTGGCGGTCGTTTCACGTAATAAAAAGTTAGTAACTTATCCGTATACTACAGAGTGGCTAAACTTTTTATAGTTGCCTTTTTTTTATTTCTACTATTTTCTGACGTAATTTACTAAAATTAGTAGAATTTACTAATAGTTGCGAGAAGCGACTGGCAACACCTTTATTTTTCTATAGTTCCGTCTGATTTTTGACACATATTTGTACATTAAGATTGTGTTAAATATAATAGGTTCGAATGCGTTGGAGATTCACAGAAAGGTTTTTTTTTATTTTTCTTTAATTCTAAATCAGAATTGGTGGTTTGTAGATGTTCTTACAATGTTTATGGGTTACGTGGAAAGTATTACTTACTAACTTGAGTGAGGACATGATCACTCACACATATATATTTTTACATTAATTAGTACACCCATACTTATCTGATTAAGGAAATTGCTTACTGTTCAAAAATTAAATTATAATAAACTTCAAGTGCTAAGGATAAACATGAAAATCAAACTTCTACAATTTCTGATATGATAAATCATTCGTTTTAGAATGAGTCAATCGATTAATGGGTGATCTGATTTAGAATCGAATTCTTATTCGATTATTTCGTATTTTTTGATGTGTACTCGCTATGTACGCTACGTTTTGTGTGCGAACATATAGTACATATCTCTCGCATTCGTATTGAGCTTGGTGTATTGTAAATACAGCTCTCGGTAATTATTACTAATTAATTTACGACGGAATTCGTGACGATAGTGACGCGTTTTATAAGACTAGTAACGTGACACTGAATTGTTACAATTTAAGGACGATAATGGCCCGTAGGTATATTATGAGCATATGTAATTTACACCGTATATGTATATTAATATATTAAAGTGTTCTTTCAAAGTAAATAATAAAATTTCAAATAATAATATGACTTTGTCGTAATATAATGATTGTATCTTTGCACAAGTAAAATAGAAAATATATTCTAAACGCAATCAGTATTCCAGTTAAAAGAAAAGTGCCGTACTAATTCGTAACTAACGTTAACCGTTTTATTATGACAATACACTTGATTTAAATTATTGTAACAAAAATTATTTACACACTTAAGTTTTATTTATAAACTGGCAAGTTATATTTAATACTGGAAACATAAAAAATAAATTATGAAGTTATCGAAACATAACCTAAATTAACGAATATTTACAAGTCGCACGTTCGCCGAATCGTTATTGAAACAACAGTCGAGAACGCCATTGCGTCATATATTTAGACTAAGGAGACTAAAAGGCCTTCATAATATACGGATAGGCCACACTTTAATAGACTATTCAACCACACATTGACTATGTTCACCGACAATTTGGACTATCTCAACATCTACGAAGTCGTTCCTAATCTCAATTCTTTCGACTCTATTGCGTCGCGCGTATAAATAAAGTACGAAGTTACAATCAGTCAAATACACTCGATTTCGATCGGTAGCGTCGACGCGCGTCTCCTTCACCATCGCGGCCAGCCTCGGGAAATACCGATTTTATATCCACCGTAATATTAGATGACGCGTGAATATAGAACGTCGCTTTCGGTCACTGACGATAAAAATATCCACTATGGAGTCACGGTTCACAGGATCCGACGGAATCTTCTCTCGTAAAGTCCACAGACGAACGACTCTCGGAGACGCCGCGGCTCTTTCGCAGCGCATCTCTATCGCCGCACTCGAATAGCCGATCGACTAGAGGCTCAGTCAAAACGAATCGCTGTCTCCGGGACTCAGTCGGTGAGTTGCGGCGCAGCGCTACGACTTCTTGTCGAAGAGCGGCAGCTTGGAGCGCACGGCACCCTCGCACACCTGCAGGCGCGGCCTCACCTCGCGCGCCTCGTCCCGCGCCCCGCGCCGCGCTTCGCCCGCCGCACCCGTCGCGCTCAGCCGGAAGCGCGAGTGGCCCCGCCCCGAGCGCTCGCACGTAAAGTCAGCGCCCTTCCGCTCGAAGTATTCCACGATCTTGCTGATCTGCGCCGAGCGCACATGACGCGGCACGCGCTCGTCGCAGTACAGGCTGTCGGAGCCGGCGAGCGACGCGACGTCCTCTGAGCTGTCCGTGTACACGCTCGACGTGCGCTTGCACGACGACAGGGCGTGCGGGGCGGGCCGAGCGAGAGTCGAGCCGGGCTCGTCCTCGCCGTCCGGGCAGCCGGCGCGCTCCGCGCAGCAGCACGCGCTCAGGATGTGATACTCGCAGAGCACCGACTCCGCTGAGTCGGAGACGTCCGAGTCCGGGCGCGACGCGTCCGGGCGGCCGCACAGGAAGGGCGAGTCGTCGAGGTCGGCGGACGGCGGCGCGTCGTCGGGCGCGGCGCGTGGCCTCGGCGTGCGGGCGTCGAGCGCGCGGTCGTAGGCGCGCACGCACTCGGCGCACAAAGTGGCGCGCGCGGGCCCGGCGCCGCCCGCCGCCTCGTCGGCGCCGCGCTCGGACGCATCGCGCCGCCACCACCAGCAGCGGTGGCAGCCCACGAGCGAGCACGGGCACACGGCGCCGCACGCGCGCCCGCCGCCGCCGCGCAGCCCGCACAGCTCTTCGTTCGCGACCGAGAAGATGCCGCTCTCGCATGAGCCCCGGCGGCGCAGGTCGGGTCGCGGCCGCGCGTCGAGGCTGTTCCTGCGCGAGAGCGTCGGCGAGGAGGGTAGCGAGGCGGCGCGCGGCTCGTCGTCGGAGAGCGCGTCGAGCGCGCGCGAGGCGGCGCGCGGCGGCGAGGCGAGCTCGGCGCACGAGACGGAGCCGGGGCCGGGCTCGAGGATCTTCTTGACGCCGCGGAAGGTGTGCAGCGCTCGGCGGGCGGGCGCGGGCGCGGCGTGCGTGTCGCGCAGCAACATGATGTGCGCGAGGCGGTGCAGCCGCGCAAGGCGGGGCGGCGCGGCGCTCACCCCCGCGCCCAGGGCCCACGCCGAGCGGTGCGCCGCGCCCCGCCCCGCACCGCCCTCGAACCCCGCCGCGCCCCACTCCAACTCCGAAAGCGAGCGACGGTGTTGCACTGCCGGTGCGAGAAAGAACACACGTCACACCCCGTTATCATTATTGAACGAGTGAGGTCAGATTGCAAGAAATCCAGGTGGAACGTACCGAACGAGAAGGTGTAGCTACTGAAGATAATATGACTATGAAAAACGACTACGATCACGCGACAGTATACTATATTCACGTCACAGGTGATTCTTAGTTTAAATGTTTAAAAAAAATGACATCTTGTCGTTGTAAAAATAGTTCCCAAAAAGAAAAGAAAACGAAATGGAATATTCTTTGACGTTTAAATATAGATTATTTGATTGCTTTTAGTCGTTTCTTTCGTCGTTAATATAGTCGTTCGTTAATATAATATAGTTAATATAATAAAGTCGAGTTGTTAATATTCGGTTTATTTACCAAATATTCATAGTCTTGATGTACTTTGTCTTAAAGTTGTAGGTACTTCACATCATACTTCAATGGTACAGAACGATCTTACGATTACGATTCATTCATTCATATAAGTAATGCGACAAATGCAATTAGAGGATAATCATTATGAACCAATTTGTTTTCCAATCTTAACATTAACATAAACCAGGTACTCTTTTCTACTTCTGGTATCACTTACACACACACATATCGAACAACTAAATAAATCGTATCGCACACTTAAAAAAATTTCATTCGTCATTTCGTTACATTTATTAGTTGAGTACGTTCCAGTTGGATTTTTTTGTAATCTGATCTAAGAGGCATACGAATCGAAACGTTAAATTGTTGGATCGAATAACGTTAATGTGACACTGAGTTAAAAGATAAAAAAAATAAGGGTAGGCTGACAACTTTTTAATTTCTAAAAGTATTATAGAATACTATGCGCATACGAGAATGAGTACTCACGTTGGTCGTGATCGTGACGTCGCGGACTGCCCTCCGACTTGTATCGTAATGGACGTCGCCAGGCATACAACCCAGGACATGATCGTGGGCCTGATGAATCAGCTTCTTCACTGTAATGTTCAAACAAAATATTTTAAGAATAATTTACTCCCACACTACAGGCGCTTGGAAAAAAATTTGTATCAGTGATTACCTGTCATAGTTGTTGATAGTGCTATGGGAGCCCCAGGGCGCGTCGTCCAAGCTCTCCTTTACTTCTGCCAATTTTTTCACTATTTCTGGGAATAGCGGACGCGCTTTTGGCTCGTACTGTAACAGGAAACGATGAGAATTAGTCAAATTTCTTGAGTCTATCTCATTGTTTGTATTTACGAGGATACTTACAATGCAGCAGTTAAACGCGAGCCTTAGGAAGTCCGGCACGGTGTCTTCTTCACAAAGTTCCACGAACGCCATGTAGTTGAGGCCGAAATTGTCCGTGCGAGGCAGGACGTCTGGATCGGCATCCACCTTAACACACAAAAGAAAAACAACTTCAAAATCGGTATTTGTTCTTGAATATCAAAGCGTTAAACGATAACGATAATGCGAAACATAAACACACACTAATCTGAATAGAGATCAATTCGCAAAAACTGTCAATCGGATAACAGTAAAATTGCATAATCAGATGACAGCAAATAGCATAGTCTAGCCTACTAAGAGGATTTTCCTTTTGTATTACATGAATGTATTCCTCTATAGTATGTTACTTACCCTGGCGATGAGTTGGCACAAAATGATTCCATAGGAGAATATGTCAGAGCGGTTGTCGTACCACCGGCCGCGCAGGCACTCGGGTGACATCCACCACGGGGAGCCCACACTCGGTAGCCTGTAGCCGTTTCTGAAATATAACAATGTCAACATGTTCATCCCGTGGGGGTCGTAAGAGTCGACTAAGGGAGCAAACTAAGACAAACCTTAAAACAAACTCCATTTTTTTTATGTATGGAAGCCTCCCTTTGCGTTATCACCTCATAGGACTTTACGAAAAGGTGGTGTGTCTATACATGTTAAACAGATTTGTTGATTACATTTTACATTGTTTTTAGGTATAAAACAAAAACAGAAAAGGTTAATGTTATCTTTAAAAAAAATATAACTTATTGGCCATAGACAAGAATCGGTAAGCACAAAAAATTGTATTTGTTTTATTTCTTATTTTGCTTATAGTTCAAATTTCATTGAAAATGTTTCTTTCAAGGGGAGTCAAGAAACGTATTTGGTAATTTACGAAAAGTGACTAATGGCGAATATGGCGTTTACACGCAAAATTGCGTGCTTGCATCGTTGAAGCGTGCACAAGATACTTGTGACAGTACAATTGTATAGTTAACGTTCTACACGAGATGTGGTACTTACTACGGGGGATTTAACGGTATCAAAAATATTTCATAACTTTTAAGAAAATTCTGACAATTTTTTTTGAGAAAATAATACGAAGACTACGAGAATTAGCAGAAATTGAAGGAATTAAGAACGCTATTGTGCATTTTCGGTTATTTAGATTAAACAGAAGATTTATTTTACAAAAGGATTTTTGGTCTAAAACTGCCTTCATTTTATGAACAAAAGTGACTCTACACTGCCTAACAGCAAGCATAAGTATTATAAAATATAAGAGAAGTTGTCACCATATTTATTGCGAATAAAAATGCAGTATGCTGATCCACCGTATGGTGGTTTGTCAACATCTATTTCTTGAACATCCATTATGGTATAAAGTTACAAAGGTTGAAGAACATGGATAAAATGACTTAAACGAATCCAACCCATATCCGCCAACGCGTCTGCCTCTGTCGAACGAACGACGCCTGTCGCAGCTGTATTGTCTAATTCCAATCAACCGAAGATAATGGTTTTATTGCTAACATCGTGTAATGAGTCAGTAACCATGTTCAAGCCAGGTCTAATTGATTCTCTGTGGATACGTATCTCGTACCGTTAGACGCCAATAAAGATGTGCGATATGCTGGTATGCTTGCGAATTAATGTGGAGCTAAACGGTTAAAAGAACTATGAGTTACCGCTAGTATTGCAAGCGATGCGACTGTGAATAGTGCCTATATATTATAAATAAAGTCAGGGATCAAACATAGAGAAATACCACAGACAGGAGTTCCTTTCTGTCAAAGCATAAGTCCAAGTATTTAAAAAAAATATATAACTATTCTATCAGTCAATCTATAAAACAATTATACTGATATGAGAGAGCAGTTCCTTTTAATGCAGACAACTTTTGCTAAAAAGAGAGGGTCCATCATAATTATACGTCATTGTACATTTGTACGCAAATACACTATTTTGAATTTGATTTGAATTTTTGAATCTAGCTTTCATAGTACAAGCTCTGATTAGTTTGAAGATAGACGGCGTTGTGTGTTACATGTCCGAAATATTTATCTAGAAGCCGTAGATGGCTTAGAGTATTAAGAGTACCCGCCGTAACGACTCGGCATATGATGCAGTTTTTGCTTGGTTCGAGTACGACTTATCCAACAAATCGGTTATCCGCTGGCGATTATCCATGTGTATTTCCGCAGAAAAGACAAACAAATAGCAGTAGGTACAAGGAGGATTTTTGGTTATCACATTCGGTAAAAGTAATAAAATAATTGTCTATTTCAAATAATTGCGAAATTATTACTGCAAAATCAAGAAAGACAAACCCTTTGCCCATCTGGCCAGCATAGTATTAGTGGGCCAAAGTCTCCCTTCTATGGAGAGGCCAATGTCCAGCAGTGAACTGTTGATTTGAGTCTATCGTTCATAGCTTACGACCACAACGCACCGACAAATCGTTGCATTTGGTACAGATGTGGTCAGACCATCGTCGCTGTCGATCCAAGTCCGAATTTTGGAGCTGGCTGTCGGGACACTGATCGCGGTTTCCAATTTTTCTTTAAATACAGTTATTGTTTTTGAATTGCGAATACTACAACAGGTCTTGGGAACGTAAAAAAAAAATAAAAAAAAAATTCTAGGTGTATATTTTGATGTGCACTATATCCGTATATCGTAGCTAAGACTACTGAAAGGGACGAGGACACGCCCGTATCTAGCACGCGATTGTAATGGGGGTAGGGTTTGTACTGATAAATATTTTTAAAATGACACAATTAATATCTCAATGCGGGGAGTTATAATAGGGACATTTTTAGTCAAATGTACGTGATTATGAATATTACAATGAAGTACTCACACAGGATGAGGTATTCTAGCTGCTAGTCCGAAATCAGCAACAACTGCCATAAAGTCACCGTCACCATATTTTCTTAATAATACGTTCTGGAAAAAAGAAAAACAGCGAGGTAAGGTTAAGGCAAATTATAATACACATGCACATTCTATGATGAATATAATATTGTTAATCTTAAATCTAAAGTTAAGATAAAACTAACATCATTGTATTTATTTAGTACCTATTAGTTCACTAGATGGCGTTGATCAGTAACGCCAAATCGCGATATAGTTATGTTACACAGGTTGTATAAAAGATTTAAACTATTTTTATCAAATTATTTCCGTCATTGAACGGTTCGCTCTATTCAGTAACTTTTGAATTTATTCTATGTATATTTTTCGTGTCAATTTGTTCATTTCACTTTTTTATTATCATTTTTTAATTTGTGTTTTGCTGGTGGTTGTGGTGACGGATGAAGAATACAAAGTGTCACCACCCCTATTCATTCCACGGGTGTCGTAAGAGGCGACTAAAGGAACAGAATAAGCAGCTAACATCACTGCCAAGAGAAGGAAAACTTGAAACAAACCCTTTACCAACCCGTCTGGCCAGCGTGGTATAGTAGGCCAAAACCTCCTTTCAAAGGAGACGCCTATGTCCAGCAGTGGACTGCTAAAAGCTGTTGATGATGATGATGATGGGTGCCTAAGATAAGTAAGATAGGATAATAATTAACATCCCGCTTAGACCAATAGCAGTCAAGCACGACTGAAAAGAGACGCAGATCAAAGTTGCGGTCAGCTAGTAATATATATTTATATTTATTATTTATTTATTGATTTTTTAATAGGTCAACTAATGGATTAAGTAATCATCCCCACTATTTTGTAGTAATTCGTCTCTGACATGAACAAAATCCATCAAAGTGGTGTGGAATGGGTGTGTGCTATGTCCAGCAGTGGACTGCGATAGGCTGATCATGATGAACAAAAAGAATAACAGCGAACTCATATGAAGTTCAGATATATGCTTACCTTAGTAGTAAGATCCCTATGGAAAACACCGAGGGAGTGCAGGTACATCATGCCATCAGCAACGTCCGCCGCCAGGGATATCCTCAGCGGCTGCGGCAGCGGTTCCGGCGGCCGGCTTAGGATCAACTGCTCCAAAGAACCACCTTCCATGTACTCCGTTAGCGCATGGAGTTGACCTTCGTGCACGCAAACACCCATGAAACTGAAAATAGAGATAGTTTTTAAAAAATCTATAGGTATATGTAAAGAAAAAATATTATATTCTTTATTTAAATTTGAACACAATTTTTTATTATCTGTGGTATAATGATTTTGTTGGATAATGGCTACTCGTATTAATAAATACATTGTTGAGATTGTTTCAAAAAGAATTAATGTGATTTAGGAATTGACATCAATAATAATAAACTTTGAATGTTGTTTCTTTTGTTACAGGTTTATTAATTAATACCTATAATTCATTTTATTTGTTTATTGTTTGCAAATGAAGATAAATCATTCATTGCTTTTGTTTTACGGTGTCGATCTATCAATCACTAGGTAATCACTTTGAAAGAAATCGACATCTGTACATCAAAAATATATCGGAAAAACTAAAGTAGGGGTTCTTTATTATAAGACTGAGTCCCACTAGTTACTCCTTATATCATCAGCTATCTACCGGTAAAAGTCCCGTCAATCGATCCAGGCGTTCCAGAGATTACCCGAAACAGACAGACGGTCAGACATTATTTAAAACGAAATGTTTAAGAATGGTACAGTTGATGGATTTGATCAGTGCTGAGTCATTTAGAATCGTAGTGTGATGTTACATTGCCTGTAATCTTCATCAATAATACTCTTATAGATCTACAGAATAGCGCATTTTAACACTAAATAAACAAAAGAACTCCTCGCCTTTATTAACTTAGTACAGATTTCAGAGGGTTGAGAAGCGAAGGTCTGGTTATCGGAACGTAAAAAGATTATCCGTTAACTTAATTAGGAAACTTTATCGTGAATGTCAGATTTCATTAACCGCCAAGTTTGACGTACGGAATTAATTTATATTGTGAACTATTTGAATCAAAATTTGAAGCACAGTTGCTAGGAATATTCCTGTGTCGCTTAAAAACAATAATTAAAGAGGAACAACAATTTGTAGAGAGTATAACAGTCAGCGCAGAAGACACCGCTTGAATCACTCATATCATATGTTCAGTCATCTAAATCCTTTCTAATATTATAAATGCGAAAGTAACTCTGTCTGTCTGTTACGCTTTCACGCCTAAACCACTGAATTGATTTGATGAAATTTGGTATGAAGATAGAACTGAACTTGGGAAAGGACATAGGCTACTTTTTACCGCAATAACCGACATACACGCGGGCGGAGCCGCAGGCGAAAGCTAGTAAATAATAAATAAGTATTTCGGATATTTGACACATAAAATCATCTAGTCCTAAACTAAGCAGAGCTTGTATTATGGGTACCAGACAACTGACATAAATACATAAACATATTTTTTTTGTAAATACATACATACATAATATATATATATATATATAGAAAACACCCAGACTCCGAAACAAATATTTGCAGAACATACAAACATTTGGTACGATCCGGGAATCGAACCCGAAATCTTAATCAGCAGTCGTATACGCTAACCAGTAGACCAACAAGGCAGGCAGGCATCTAAACGTATTTACAAGTTAGAACAACAATGGCAAAGAGACTACAAACTGTGTCAATGGCAGTGTGGTATGTAAACAGTATTTCTTCATTACTACAATCGTTTGAGACATCACAAGATACAGTATGAAAAATAACGTTAGCCAATAGTCGCTGGTTCGAAAGGTCAATTTCATATATAGATATAATCTTTAAGAGACGGGTTGTTTCAATGTGAAAGGCATCACTGTCTGTTTTTTAGTCTTTTTGTGATAATTTAACATTTTAACATTCGATTAAAGGAATATTAGCTTGAGAATATTTGTAATTGTACTTCAAAGTTACAGTCGAAGAGATCATAGTATCGTTAGCATAGACAACAATTTCTAATTTAATTAGCTACTTGCAATCGTTTGAACTTGACCTAGCAAGGTGGGGAAGGAGGGGAGTTAGGGTGAATATAACACTGTCTTGTATCATATGCCTCACCCTTGTTAAGGAACCCGGGTACCACCCTGGGGTGTACCTTACAGGTTGAGCCTCAACCCAGTACACTAAACACTAAAGTCACTCATATCTATAGAACTAATGAAATATAATATAAGGGTACTGTCAAATAAAATTTGAAGAAAGTGTTCATTGATCGTAATCGCCATCAGACATCATCATATTTGTACTATTTATATGTGGGTG
Source organism: Phragmatobia fuliginosa (assembly GCA_932526445.1). NCBI lineage: Eukaryota > Metazoa > Arthropoda > Insecta > Lepidoptera > Erebidae > Phragmatobia > Phragmatobia fuliginosa. The sequence goes on from OW052061.1 coordinate 21,302,022, forward strand.
TACCATTATACGATTTTATAACTGCTTTAGAAATTGTGATGTACAGAATCCTTTTTGAATTGATCGTATTCCGAGGTCTTTTCAATTAATGCATGACTTGCGTTTTAACTGGATAATCTAGTTCTAATTTTGTAATCAAAAGCAGATGCATTCAATAGGTGCTCTCCCAGGCGAAATATCAAGGTCAATGCACAACACTGATTAGAAATCTGATTGTGTTATTAAATTATGTTCGTAACACGAGGCAAGCAAGTATGGTCTCGAAAGTAATTGGGAAAAGATTGGAGATGCCACAGTAATGACGTGGCAACAAAAGACGCAGTCATTGCCGCTGATGATAAACCTGTCATACATTCAGAAGAAATAGATTCAATCTCATTTGGTATTGTGAGTACAAATGTAGAAGATGACACAGTCGAAACACTTGAACTAAGAACATTGTTCAAATATATTCATGAGCACGACAGGCCAGAACTAATTTTACCCCGACTAACAAGTATACATCATTATTATGCTGATTGTGTGTTACATTAACAGACTGGCGTGACTGGTGATGATATATTTCGGGACCAAAATACTAATCATAATGCAGCGACATGTTTCACGCGTGTGGAAGGATTTAACAAATATTTTACTCTTGTAAAGACTAGCCACAGTCTTCACAAAGTTTATTTCGAAACATCAGATCCAAACAACCGAGTGAAATAAAAGAGACTGTTGCTAAACACAAAAAAATCACAGCAATAACACTAAATTACTACTTATTGATCACGCAATATGACAGATGTCAAGGCCTCTTCAAGTTACCATCTTATAATCAATGCAAATTACCAATTAAAGACTTGGCGTGCAGTTATTGACGAGTATTAATTATCAAGGCGCCCATTGACGATAATATAAGTCAAAAAACCGCAACAATTATGCTCATGCAGCAGCTGAGAAAGCAATATATTCTTTGGAAGCTGATGTTTAAATACATGCAATAAAACACAAGCGCGGAGGTTATTTGACGTTTTTAGTTTCTTTAATTGTTGGTTTTCGTAGTAAATTGCAGTTGATCAACTCAGGCATACTCGCAGCCGCAACACATTACTATTAATTATATGGTTTACAATTCCCATGTTTTCGAAATTTCGAACTTTTCAAAAATTTCTAAGTACCTCGTCGTGGTTGCTTAGTAGGTAGTATACAAATGTAGCGTGGTACGTTAGATGTATAACAAAAAGATGACTAAAAGCAAAGCTATGGTAGATGAATGAGAAAAAATGAAAGACAAACAATCGCACAGTGCAGGCATTGTTTTTATTTTGGATGATAAGCGAACAGGAAATAAGCGAAATGAGGGACAGTAGTTGCTATTGTTTGGTTCATCGTTTCCATTTCGTAATATATTATGCAAACAGAATTCAGGGTAGAAAGTATAAGACTTATTGTTTTAGAAATTATATATTAAACAATGACTTAAATACAATTTGTTGACATAGAATGTTCATGAAATATTAGGTAGGAAGTAAAAAAATAGTTCTGTTTGTATTTAGAGAGCTGAAAGTTCTCAATTCATGTAACCTTATGTTTCTTCATGAATAAATATATTGTCTGAGACATATGCCAAGGTACTCGTGTTTAGTTTCTGTCGATACACATATTAATTTATTTATGACTTCATAGACAACCTGTCTAGAATATTATAAATTCTGAATCTTTACTCAAAGAATACTATTTTACATATTATTAACCCAAGTTTATCTCTCTTCTAAATATCAATCAACTTATTTCAACTAATATGTATAACTCTTGTCGATGCCAGTCGCTCCGTGGAAAAACTGAAATTCAGGTAAAACCGGTTGAACTAGTAGTCGACCCCAAATAAACTTGGAAATAATGGTTAGGAGGATGATGTATAAATCTTGTATTCTTGCATATTTACATTTGCGCAATGTATGTTTTATTATGGCATTACATTTACCGATATTAAACCTATGCTCAGTTTTTCATTGAATTGTATTTGATTTATTAGGAAATATTTGTTTCAGTAATATAAAAAGTACCGAATTAAAAGGAAGCAACAAAAACCTTACGATAAAACAATCATAATGGCTTTTATGACCCAAGGCAGTTCTTCTCTTTATTGTGTCTTGTATCAATAAAAATACACAAGCAATATAAAAGTTTGATCTGAAACTGAGCTTCCGACGATGACGCAGTGGTGTACAATGCTGAGCTGCCTTTAGTTGTTTGATCAACACAAATATTGGCACAAAGGGTCGGGGCCTAAGAATTTGCAAGCGACAAAGGTACCACTGCCTGTAAATATTGACACAGGTTTAATTTGAAGATTTTAGATATTATGAATAGTAATTGATATTTTAAACAAATAGTGCTAGTTTACATACAAATAAATCTGATGTTCAAAATAAATGTTCTTCCTAGTCTTTATTCTCAAGATTATTAGTTCAACCAGCATTTCTTAAATTAAAGAGCATATAAAAATGTTCTACTTGTTAAACCGAGCGAAGAAGTCAAGACTTTATTAAAGAGTTTGTTCAACATTTGAACTTAGGATCATTGGATCTTAAACACCAAAATACTAATAAAACCGTCTCTTTACTAGGAGCCCCCAAACGTAGGTGGCACCCGGCAAGTTTTAAGAGAAATCTATTTACTTAAAATTCCTATAAAAAATTGTATAAACGGAAATATAACTAAGGGTTACTGAACTCTGTCTAAGTGGCTGCCTTGTATGAAAGGGACGTCGTTAAAAAGGCCATAAGAACCAAAGAAAACTATGAAGAGACTGTAAGTGTCATCTTCAGGACCATTCATCATCAGGAATCGTTTGGGAAATACTTCTCATATGATTCATATTTCACACTTACACGAGGAGAAATTTATTGCTGTGATAATGTATGTAATTTACACTTTTAAACTTAAGATGAAAGCTTTCTAATTAAAACACTTTACGAGTAGTACAAATCACCGCCTTTTAAACAGAATTAGAGAAAAATCACTCCTCACACAGCATGTCGCGAAACAGAACAGACTGCCGGCTGTATCCGCGAAAATACCGTGTCCTGTGAAGTTGCGACGAACCCCGTCACTATTATGATTCACATAAGAAATATTTTGATATAAAGAATTAAAGAACAAGTAAATTGTGGTTATTTGATGACGCTACAAAACAGACAGACGATTTAGCTATCGGACTTCAAATTAATTAATTGATTCCTTACATTCTTTAGTTCGCAGGAATACCTCATGTTCTATTTATATCAGTAAAGTCTAGACTAAAAAGAAATGAGTTTTAAATTAAAGTGTATTTTCTGAAACCAATTTTTTTTAGTAAATTAAGACTTGTTGTAAGAAACACAGCTATCTATTAATTGATTACTACACAAAGCTGTTAGGGCGTACTTCAATAATCTGTAAGTGTTGTAATAGTCGTTCATCAATTAGCCTTTACGATTCATTCTTTAAATCACGTTTCAGGCAAAGAAAACTTGGGTTGATCCGCACTACATTAAATAGGTCGTGTTATTGTTTCAAAATATCATCAAAAAAAAACCTAATTGGCCTGAGATGCCAACTTTACAGAGCTTATGGGAAAGTACCACCGTGTACCTATGTAAACGTATCTACGTACATACGCTTCACGGTTGGTGACCTGACGATTTAAGAGTTTATGATAATGGTGGAAATAATGATTTAACAGGTTTCTGAGTTTATACTGAGAACTTACGCAGTTCGTCGTTCGTGTGGTGACGGATTATGAATGCAGAGTGTCACTAATTCATCTCGTAAATGTCTTAACAGCCGACTAAGGCAAACAGACAACGAAAACTTGACACAAACATAATACCAACCCGTCTGATCAGCGTGGTATTATAGGACAAAATCATAGAGTAACACAGACCGGCAGACCAGAGCGGAATAGTTTAGCGCTGCGATGGCAGGGGGAGTCGATTGTCGACCTGTCTTGGGCGACTCCTTCAGCAGCACACACGGTATCGGGATGGAGGGTGGCGGAGGAAGTGGTTAGTCTTTCTGATCACCGGCACATCGTTTTCGATGTGTCTCTCTGCCGCCCGGACCGACCACGCCAGGATAGAGAACCTCCGCGACGATGGTCCCTTAAGCAGCTCGACAGAGATATGGTCGTAGCCGCTTCCCACGTCGCGGATTGGTCCGAGGAAAGGGTTTCGTCCGATCCGGAGGAACTGGCGGCTTGGTTTGGGAACATTATGGCGTCCATATGTGATGCCTCAATGCCCCGGGTCAAGCCTGCCAGAAAGGGCTCGGCGTACTGGTGGAGCGCGGAGATCTCGCGTCTGAGAATGATGGTCACAAGATTGCGCCGCCCGTACCTTCGAGCCCGGAGAAGACGGCGAGCGACAGCCGAGGAGATCGACAGAGCACGGCGGGAATATGGAGCCGCTGTAAAGGCTCTCAGCGATGCAATTGCTGAGGCCAAGGCTCGGTCTTGGAAAGAGCTCATCGCGGGACTGAATAGGGATCCATGGGGGCGACCATATAAAATGGTACTGGGTAAGCTCAGACCATGGGTCCCTCCACTGACGGAAACCCTGGACCCGGAGTTTTTGGAAAGAGTATTAGAAACGCTCTTCCCAAGGGTCCAGGACAGTCTCTCGATCTCTCCGTCACAGTCGGACCGCCAACTCTGGTCCGACGAGTGGGAGGTGACGGCGGGAGAGCTGGATCGAGCCGTGCGGCGGCTAGCTTCCCGCAATACTGCGCCTGGGCCTGATGGTGTTCCAGGTCGGGCGCTTGTGATAGCTCTGTCGGTACTGGGAGACAAACTGAGACAGATTCTCACGAATTGTCTCAGCCTTGGTGTTTTCCCCCTCGGCTGGAAAGAAGCGAGACTGGTGCTCCTGAAAAAGGAAGGAAGGGCCGCAGATTCTCCCTCTGCGTTCCGACCGATATGCCTGCTGAACGAGTCCGGGAAACTCTTTGAAAGAGTCATCTCGGACCGTATCAGCGAGCACCTGTCGCGAGTGGGCCCTAATCTGTCGGACTGCCAGTTTGGATTCCGACAGGGGCGTTCAACAGTGGACGCTGTTAGGTGTGTCCGCTCCTTGTCGGAATCGGCAGTCCGATCGGGGGGGGTGGCGTTGGCAGTTAGCCTTGATATCGTCAATGCCTTCGGCACCCTCCCCTGGTGCGCGATTAGGGCGGCTCTCGAATATCACGAGGTGCCGCCCTACTTGCGGGCTGTCATAGAGGCCTATCTGCGTGACAGGACTGTGAAGTTTGTCGATCGGAACGGGATGGAAAATCGAAGAGAAGTGTGTTGCGGGGTTCCTCAGGGCTCTGTATTGGGTCCTTTACTATGGAACCTCGCATACGATGCGGTCCTTCGCACCAGTCTGCCCTCTGGCCTAAGTATCGTCTGCTATGCTGACGATACTCTAATACTGGCTAGAGGGTCATGCTTCGAGGAGGTGCTTCTGCTCGCCGAGCTGGGAGTGGCTAGTGTCGTAGAAAAGATTCGTGGGCTGGGCCTAAGGGTGGCGCCTCAGAAAACTGAGGCAATATGGTTCCATGGCCTACGTAAGCGCCTGGAACCACCCAGCTCATGCCTCCGGGTGGGTGACACTGTAGTCCAGGTGGGCCAGTATATGAAATACCTAGGCCTTACCCTGGACAGTCGGTGGAGCTTCGAAGAGCATTTCGGGCGATTAGTCCCCCGAGTGCGAGGGGTAGCTGGGGCGTTACATCGTTTGCTGCCCAATCTCGGGGGGCCACGGGAAGAAGTTCGCTGCCTCTACATGGGCGTCGTGCGATCAATGGTCCTCTATGGGGCACCCGTCTGGTCCGAAGACCTGGCGGGTTCCTCCCGCTGCAAAGCTCAAGTCAAGAGTCTGCAGCGGTTGATGGCCATACGGATCGCACGGGGCTACCGCACTATCTCGTACGAGGCAGCGACGATCCTGGCGCGATCTCCACCCTTCGACATTCTGGCCGACATGGATACGATGGTCTACGACCAAATTCGATCTGTCGGTCGGAATGTCGAAGAGATAGCGCCGGATCACGAGCCCGGAATGCTACGGCGGAACGCACACACGCAAGCCCTGCAGGCTTGGCGGGCACGGCTTGAAACACAGGGCTGTGCCAGCCAGCGCGCTGTCGGAGCCGTTCTGCCGAACTTCGAAGCTTGGATTGAGAGGACCGACTGTGTCACCTACCGACTAACTCAGGTACTCACCGGACACGGTTGTTTAGGTGAGTATCTGAATAGAATCGGACGTGAGGCTACGGCACAATGCCACCACTGCGGGTCCGACCGGGACTCCGCCCAGCATACGCTGGAAGACTGCCCTGCTTGGGAGTCTGAGCGTCGAGTCTTGGTCGGACGGATCGGAGGAAACCTGTCACCGCCTGCATTGGTCGCGGCAATGCTGGCGAGTGACGAGGGATGGAAAGCCGCGGTCTCCTTTTGTGAGGACGTTATGCTACAGAAGGAGGCCGCAGAGCGGGATCGGGAAAGGGCCGATCCCGCTCGAAGGAGGCGGCGAAGGGGACGCGGCAGAGGTCGCTAGCTCCCCAATCGTCGCCTAAGGGTCGCTGCGGCTACATCTTGGGGAGATGTGACCGCTGCAAACGACCCGAGACAGGTGACTCCCCCGGTGCGGCTGGGGGGTGTTGCCACGGTGGGTTGGTGATGCGCCTCTTACTGCGTAGAGCCATGGGAGGCGCTGCACCGTCCTGTCCTGGGGGTGAAAATAGTCACCCCGGGATGTACCTCAATCTTTGGGGTACGGCAGGGGGGACTCCAGAAGCCGCTGATGCGTTCCTGGTGTTCCTCCCAACTGCCGAGGTAGGCCGCCGCGGGGTTTAGTGGGTAGACCGGTTCCTCCGGGAGTCCCACACACGCCCTTCGTCTACCCCACGAAGGGTATGGTGCGAAAAGCATTCCCCGCGTAAAAAAAAAAAAAAAAAAAAAGTTTAGCGCCCTTTTTTCCGATGAAAAACAGTCTGACATTTTTTGCGGTTGGGCAATCTTCACACATATACATTTTCAACTCGCATACAATAACAATCGCCTATCACTTAACTAACTCACACATAACAAATAAAACAATTTCACACACACACATAAACTGTGTCATAATACTGTCATGCATAGGCCCATTTGGACTTATGCTTTACCACAGGGGTACTTATGCGTGTGGATATTTCTTCCCGTGTTGCAAAACCTCTTTTTTTCGTAGTAGGCTAATATGTGTAAAGGCTGTTGATGGTAAAAATAAAACCGTTTCTAGTTTCGAATATCGTAACCATAGACCAAGGACCAAGGACGTTCATTTAAGATTCTACATCTAAAACAAATGACCTCACCCAAATCTGTGGACAATGGGTGCAAGTGCGGTTGAATAATGGACAAAGTTCATTTGGGTTGTCGGAGTTTAATGAATAGGCTTAGTGACTTGAACAATGGAGGGATCATGTATCGCCGACTGATCAACCACGGCGATTTCAATTAAAACAAGACAATAAAGGATAATTTGGTTATGGATCTAATTTACTTTTAGTTTGCGGCAAATGCTAGTGTTGTGATATGGTTAAAAATGGTCCTGTGAATTTTAAAGTTAATCTTTTAATAGATATAATTAACATGTTCGTTTTTTTACGATTTTTGAAATTTCCATCTCTAAGGGGGTGAAAGAGGCAATCAAAGCTATACATCAGAATAACAGGTAGATGAAGCCGCGGGCAAAAAAGCTAGCATTCACATATTAAAACATCCACACATCTTTCAATAGATGTAGGTCTTAATTAGTCTTCAAACGAAACTTCAAACAAACTTTGACAGGGATATGACGTGTGGTGGCCCCCATTCTAAACAAAATAATAGAAGATGAAAGAAAGGCAACCTCCAATACTATCATTAAACTATCAGGTATCGAGTTAATTTGGTGAGTTGATAACCCTAGGCCGCATCTCGGTAATCCCGTAGTGTAGTCTGACATATGATCTGTTGACGTCAGAGCCACAAGTGTCGTTAGTTACAATGAAGTTTGTTGTTCTTATGTACGTCACTGTAGAAGCTTTATTGGGCATAAGCTGGGGTTTGAAATCTATATCTATAGAAATTAATAAATTTAAAGTATCTGAATGTTACATAAAATTAGCGGTTTTATTACTAAAAGTAAAAATGGTGCCATAAAAAAGTGATTTTTAATTTTTTTGTCGGTCTGTCTGTTTGTCCGCATAACCTCTGGAAGGGCTGGACCCCAGAAAGAAGAAGAGCATTTAACTGGCATTATAGATAGTCCGTTTATCGAGGAGAGCTATAGGCTACATACCATCACGCTACGACTAATAGGAGCAAAGTATCACTGAAAAATGTTTCAAAAACACGACAAAATGATTATTTTGTGAGCTTCTTTTTGCGTGCGATGCGTAAATGGTTAAAGATTCGTGAAAATACTGTATGAAATAATTGTTTCTTTTGAAAATGTCAAAAAAAAAGATCGCGAGGTCTATATTTTAAGGTTGGCTCACGATAACCTTTTAAGAGAAACAAATTTGTTTTCGCGGTATAACATCGCATTGCGGGCAATGGAAGACGCCAATTAGGCTGCGTGGGTCGGCTTGTTGATTATAATTTTCATGTTTGTCTATGGCTTTTGTTCAGGATACATTGAACGAAATGGATCGATGATTATATTTATATTTATGCCAAAGGATTTGTACTAAATTCGAAGAGTTTCTTTTGGTTGAGAGCGCTACTCTCAAGAATTACTTGTATGAATTGAAAAAAATATTTTATTTTTGCATAGTTCATAATATATGTTAAAGTTGTAAGCTAGGAGCCAAGTCTCAATGAAAATTATTGCACAAACGGAGAAATTTTAACTCTTTTATGAAGCGTCCGTGTGGTGACGGACTGAGAATACAAAGTGTCACCACCCCTATTCATTCCATGGGTGTCGTAAGAGGGGACTAAAGGAACAAAATAAGCAGCTAACATCACTGCCAAGAGAAGGAAAACTTGAAACAAACCCTTTATCAACCCGTCTGGCCAGCATGGTATAGTAGGCCAAAACCTCCTTTCTAAGGAGAGGCCTGTGTCCAGCAGTGGACTGTTGAAGGCTGTTGATGATGATGATGATGAAACGCGAACGAAATTGGCTGATCAAGTAGTAATTAATGAAAGGCTAATGTAATTTATTGATTTTGTTGTTGCGATAACAGAAGAAATCGTGATCTTATTTACATTTGCTGAGTAATGCTGTTTACGATAGAGTATTTTTAAAACTAGATTATTCATTGAAATAGGTCATAAGTTTTTTAAGATTTCATCTATTGGCGTAGGAGTAACTTTTTTTTTTTACATGAACTTGCCAAAGTGAATCTACTCTGACTGATGGAAAGCATGAGTAAAATCCAAGAGTGCTGGTCACCATCTTCAGTTTGAGTGCAGTATGGTGACCCACACCATGGCGGTCTAGTGAAGTGCTACTGCATGACATTGCCTCTGGGCCAACAAATGAAATAGCACGAAAGCTGTCATTTTTAGGTTGGCCTTCTAAACGAGGGTAGTACCACCAGGTCGAGCTGGCCTATTCGTATACAATTAGAGTGGCTCTACTATCTTCCATGCTTCTGCTGTAATATTTTACAGTTAGTAGCAGGTATACGAGCAAGGCTGGCAGGAGCTTGATGCGAGTGGCCGAGGTTCGAACAAAGTGGTGTGCAATTTAAGAGGCCTATGTCCAGCAGTGGACTGTGATAGGCTGATGATGATGTTTTTTTTGTACTTTTTTAGGGTACTCATCCACAGCCTTTAACAGTCCACTGCTGGACATAGGCCTCTCTTTGAAAAGGAGGTATTGGCCTACTATACCACGCTGGCCAGACGGGTTGGTATAGGGTTGGTTTCAAGTTTTCCTTCTCTTTGCATTGGATGTTGTCTTACGTAGTTTATCCCTTAGTCGCCTTTTACGACACCCACGTGGGATGAATAGGGGTGGTGACACTCTGTATTCTTAATCCGTCACCACACGGACTTATAGGGTACTATTTGACCGAAATTTTAGTAATAGAGTCCTGTTTTTACCCTTTGGGTACGGAACCTTAAAAATAAGTCTGGTATTTGTGCGACCTCTCCGATAACCTTAACATTCCTGTCGACAGATCGCCATTTCATAATTATAAAGACATTAACTTGTAATATACATAATTGATGGCTTCTAATATTAACGCTATACAAAATGTATTTGATAAAGTTCAATGGGTCAAAGCAGATAAATTATCCACATTCATATTTTGTACTTGTTTTATTACATACATATTTATATTATGAATCGAAGAGTAAACCTCTCTGTATGTCTGTTACGATATCACGGATAAGTCGCTGCACCTATTACAATGTAATTTTGCCATATAGATACTTGGATGCTTGAGGAAAGATTTAGGTTATTCTTTAATACTATAAGCAACATACAAGTGGAAAGATCCGCGGGCAAAAGCTGTACGTATATAAAATTATGAATGCAGTGGCTTATTTTGATAGGATTCTTAATCAATGTTGTTAATAACGTGGCAGATTTGCGAAATATTAACGTTTTTTTGTATTTTTAGGATTCCGTAGTTAATGACTCGGAAGCCTTTTGGTTCGTCATGTCCGTATTCATCCAACGGTTCGTGCTAGAAAGATGAAACTTTCCATGGGTATGTGTTTTTGTCAAGACGACAAAATGCTAAAATAAAATTACCAACGATATTTTTATTTCAATTTTTTGAAATTATTTGAATTTTTTAAACTGGCAATTTTCGAATACCTAAAATGTGTAACTTATTACATTAATCTTTTAGTCATTGAATATAATTTTTCATTTGTAAAATATTAATTAATGTTGACTAAAAAAGGTAATGTGGAAAGTGGTTCCTGTAGAGTGTAGCCAATGTGACACAACACTATTTTACCGATGATTGATTGGTACCAATCAATCTCAAATTGCGAAGGGTTATTAAGAACCTTTGTGTTGATATTTTTTGAACGACTTGAGAAGTTTCACAAGGCACCAAGAGTCACATGGTTTAAAAAATAGATTTGGGAAATTTCTAATTTCTTTTCGAGGAAATGCTTCCTAAGTATAGTTTTAAAAAATTGGCCAAGTGCGTGTCAGGCCACGCATATAATTCTGTAGTCACCCTTAATGGTACGTGGATTTAAATTCGTGTACAATAGATGATAATTGTTTTGTATAATTAATATTTATTTATTTTTGTACGAAGTTTTCCTAGTAAGTGCATATTACAAGTTAAAATAAAAAAGTTATCTAAACCGCTATAGTTCAATATAATATATAGACTCATCATCATCATCAACCGCCTTAAGCAGTCCACTGCTGGACATAGGCCTCTCCTTTGAAAGGAGGTTTTGGCCTACTGTACCACGCTGGCCAGACGGGTTGGTAAAGGGTTTGTTTCAAGTTTTCCTTCTCTTGGCAGTGATGTTAGCTGCTTATTTTGTTCCTTTAGTCGCCTTTTATAGACTACTATCATGATTTTTTTCCGATTTTTTGAGCCAGCCATTTAGCTTTTAGACGGCGGGGGACGGACGAATGGACCGGAAAGTCAGTTACAAACAAACAAATTTACAAATTTTTGTCTGTCTGTTCCGGCTATCTCTGAAATGGTTGAATCGATTTTGACGGGACCTTCACTAGTAGATAACTGACGGCATAAGGAACAACTACGGCTAATTTTTAAAGACAATCTTCGCTTTGTGACATTACTCGCAATATACAAACACAAAACCGCGAGTAACACAGCGGAATGCAACTAGTTTTATCCTATAACTATATTAATAAAGGCGGCAGTCAAGATAAATAGATGTAATAATATCGGTTGGTGAAGACAAAACATTTGAATAATTCCCAGTCATTTAGCTTCGCTACCCACCGACCCTTCACTGACCGTAACGGATTTAGGAGTCCCTTATTAATGTTTACAGAAATAATGGATTAATAAAATGCTTTTATTGATGGGGTAGGGACTGCGTTTTAGTTATTAAGAAACAAAATAATCAAAAAGGTTTCCAGAATGTTCCTTGTTTGTCAAGAAGGATAGTTAGTTATACGGGTAAAATAATTTCAATTTCACAAACTTACTTATAAATAAGTCTCTGTTTTGTCTGTACGTGTTTTTGTACACGGAGAAACAAAACTTCGATGTTGATTTCTAAACAAATAAATAAAATTAAGTGTATGTTTGTAATATTAAAATAAATACTTTTTTAATAAAGAAATATGAAAGTATTAATTCCTTATTGATATAAGTACTATATGTACTTACATCAATAAAGGAATTTTTAAAAAATTTGTAAATCCGTTTTGAAAATCGGTCTTACCGGTTTAGAGAATAGCCCAAACCAACAAAGCCCATTTGTTTGTTTCGGCTAATCTTTAAAACGGTAAGACCGAATTTTGACGTAACTATCACTGGTAGAAAGCTAATGACATGAATGAATATGAAGTAACTCAGTTTCATTATTATAGACTAGCTTCGCTTGGCGTTACTCACGATTTAAAAAAAAAAAACAGCCAAGTGCGACTCGGACTCGCCCATGAAGGGTTCCGTAGCAGCAATTAACATCATATAAAAGTTCTTGTAGTGCATTGTAACTTGATCGATGTTTTAATAATAGTACATTGATTGAATGAAAGGTAAATTGCGGTTCACGATTTATGACGTATTAAAAAAAAACTACTCACTAGATCTCTTTCAAACCAACTTTCGTTGGAAGTTTGCATGGTAATGTACATCATATTTTTTTTTAGTTTTATCATTCTCTTATTTTAGAAGTTACAGGGACACACACACATTTTACCACTTTCCTTTGCGAGAGACACTTCCTAGTGTCTCTCGCCCAAACTATTCAGTTTAGAAAAAAATGTTAAAAAATGTTATTAGAAACCTCAATATCATTTTTGAAGACCTATCCATAGACACGTATTGGTTATTTGAGTTTCAGTTCTAAGTATGGGGACACCCAAAGTTTATTATATTTTTTCTATTTTTGTGTGAAAATCTTAATGCGGTTCACAGAATACATCTACTTACCAAGTTTCAACAGTATAGCTCTTATAGTTTCGGAAAAAAGTGGCTGTAACATACGGACGGACAGACAGACAGACATGACGAATCTATAAGGGTTCCATTTTTTTGCCATTTGCCTACGGAACCCTAAAAACCGGACTTGCTAGTTCACGAATATGAAGATAGCATTTTAGCAAATATATATTATGTCCGGTAGTATCCTATTTGGTTTAATTAACATTTTATCAGACAAATCATGATCGTTTCTCATTTTAATGAATATTAAGATTAAATTTATAACTCGTCAGCCTTGGGATGTGTATAAAGAATGTTGTATAACATTTGATACACATATATTTAGGACATTTTTCTCATTTTGATCTAAGGTTATCTATATTTTATTTATAGTTAATTTTACCAAAAAGAGGTTCTTAGAACTAACTGTAGATAACACGAATCTCATGTTATAGAGACAGTAGTTAAGGCAACATTTGTCTGTGTACAGAATTGTTTGTGTTAATATTTAGTATAGTAAATTATTCGTCGGATGTGTGTGAAGAATCTCTACTAATATTATAAATACGAAATTAACGTTTTCACGCCTAAGGGCCTAGCACACTACCTACTTTTACCATTGACGATTGGCGATTTTGCGACTGCATCGATGCTGCATCGCGTTTTAGCGACTTCCTGCGTTCGATCGCGGTATCGGAAACGCGCGTTTTAGCGACTGCTCAGATGCCAAATCGATGCTACCGGCATTCGAATGTGTGCGGAGAGTAGCGTTCAGCTGCTGTGTCGCGTTTCTAAAAAGCGAATCAATCTCCGCGTTTGGCGTTTTTAAGTGTGCGGTGTAGAGCGTTTATTTAGCTTCTAAAAAGCCACTAGTTGCCGATCGCCGATGCTAAAAGTAGCTAGTGAGCTGTGGCCCTAAACCGCTGAACCGATTTTGATGAATTTTGGTATAGAAATAGATGGAACCTTGGGAAAGGACATAGGCTACTTTTTACCACGATAACTAAATTACACACGGGCGAAACCGCGGGCAAAAGCTAGTAATTCATTACCTCGTACTCTCACAAAACATTAATAAAAAGTTCTATTGCTATGTCATTTTATTATATACCGCCGGTATCTAGAGTTCGACTATCTGGGTACCAAATTTCATTTATATCAGTTATGTTGTTTTTGACTTTATCGCGACAGACAGACAGACAGACAATTTATTTTATATTATGTAGTGATTCGAATTAGATACAGCTTGAATATATTCTATTGTTGTAACAGAGTTGAGTTGTAAGAGACTGCACAGATGGCAAAGCAGTCATCAGGTTTTTAAACAACTTCAAAAAAGAGGAGCTTCTCAATTCGCAAGTTTTTATTGTTTGTTATTATTGTTTATATTGTTCATAACTTCTTACTTGGTGTACCGATTTTGATGATTCGTTTTGTATTCGACGTTTTGTATGTTTTTAAGTATCATTCCATGATGTTCTTATTTTTTCGATGAATGAAGTGAACAAAAACGATAATATTCATTTAGAGAAGCGTCATAGTATCCAGTCGCGTTATCTTCCTATTTATTATCGACGTCTAAAAAGGAGAATGCTCTCAATTCGACTGGTATTACGTTACACTCATAGCCAGGAAGCCTCAGGTGATTGGAAACAATCACCGAGAGTCAGTAACATGATGAGATCACATTAAGCAGTTGGTTCCGGTTGTTAAAATAACAGTCATGAAGCTTAGTTGGAGGCCTTCAGGCGGCTTAGGACCACAACGTATCTTTCCAGTCCCCTCGGCCAGCGTGGAGACGTATGGCCTTAACCCTCTCTTACCTGAGCCCAGTAGTGTGACGTTATTCGTTGTTGATTAATTAACGTTGTTCTGAGCCGGAGTTAGAAATGAGATCCTTACCCAAGTATGTTCGGATGCTTTAATTTATTCATGAGCTGCACTTCCCGAAGCATGTTCGGTCTATTAGCGCGTTGCTGGTTCATTTTGAGCACCATCACCTTGCCGGAGGTTTTGTTCGTCACCTGTGAACAAAGCACATAATTAGTAATAGGGTAATATGCAAAACATCAGAGATTATTGCACGTTTAGTGCAAAAGACAAGTCTGTCCTCGATGCTTTAACCAGAACTCGGCTTTCTACTGCGTTGAGTAATGTGGGTTCAAACCCCATATAGGACAATGCTTTGTTTCATTCACAAATTGTTGTTCTAAGTCATAAGTGTTCTTTATATCCGTTTCATGTATGTTTTAAATATCCTCTTTGATACAGGATGTATACTCCTAAAACTGTAGATATTTTTAAAAAGCCCAAAAAAAAGTTTTCTCACATCGATATTCCCTGATTACAGTTATAGTCAGAGTTTTAATGCAGAACAGTTTTCTAAAGTTTTTACAGTTAGGAGCAACTAGAAATCGTAATGAAAGTTTGGCAGACTGTTATTGAAACGTCTTCAATACATCTCGTGACTAGAATCTAGACTACGGAGTAACAAGGCTTCCAAATGCTTACTTTTGCTGACAAAAATTTACGTGTAAAAATGTAAAGATAAAAGCACCTGACCTTATCCCGGTCAAGCTGGATAGCCGTTCTATCGGATTGAGAGAGTGAGGGAAAACAGTGCACCTGTGTTTGCGTACTCAGTAGGTACACTTGTGCACTATCATATCTCCTGCGTAGTTGGCCAGTCTCAACGATTGCTCGAAATGGTCTAGGCGTCTACACAACAAACATTTTATTTAACATAACTAATTTTTACATGAGCCTATTAAATTCTGAAAATATTGTATAATTATAGAAATGCATTTAACTTTAACATTAGCCGGGTAATTTTGATACGATGCGATGTACATAATTATTTACGGCAATTAAGCAGACAAATGACGTCAGCCCA